>CM057452.1:500830000-503330000 GCA_016271365.2 Neoceratodus forsteri | reverse complement strand
TCTACAAGTAATTTAAACCTCACAGCTATCAAGTCCTTTCAATCACCTGAGATTTACACCTAAATAACTGTTCAGATAACCATTCAGTTCAGTTAACTCAGACAAACACACACTTTTTTGTTTGTTTTGTTTGTTAGTTTGTTTTTTTTACCCTAAATTAAAGGTCCAAGTACAAGAGTTCTACTTCTTTAGTCCCAGTAGAGAAGTCCAGTCACACAGTAGACCTTTCTCCTGGTGTCTTCTGCCAAGCTACTATATGATGCAAAAAAGGTTGACAGAATCCTTTTAACTAATAACTAGAAACCTACTGTACATAAAAAAAAGAGAAACATAGAATTTGATGGCAGATAAGGACCACTTGGCCAATCCAGTCTGTCCAATTGTCCCTACCTACTTTATTACCACATACTGTGCCTAATCTACAACGTTCTCCCTCTCCCAATCCTTTCCACTATGATTCCCTTGAGCTTATGCCATGCATTCTTTAACCCCACCATTGTTTTTGCCCCTACCACCTCTACTAGAAGGCTGTTCCAGGAATCCACCACACTTCCTGTGAAGAAATACTTCCTGACATCTCTCCTGAATCTGCCCACCTCAAGTTCATAGCATGTCCCCTTGCTCTTGAGCACCTTTTCTTCTGAAAAATACTTCCCTCCTGTACCTTATTTACCCCTGTGAGGTGTTTCAAAATCTCTATCATATCTCCCCTCTACTTCCTCTGTTACAGGTTGGACATATTGAGGTCCTTTAGTCTCTTCTCATAGGGCTTTTGATGTAGACCCAACATCATTTTTGTTGCCCTCGTCTGGACCCCCTCCACTCTGTCTATTTCCTTCTGGAGATGTGGTCTCCAGAACTGGACACAATACTCTAGGTGCAGTCTCACCAGTGATCTATACAGAGGCAACACCACCTCCCTCTTTCTGCTGGAGATACCTCTCCCTATGCACCCACGCATCCCACTCACCTTCTCTACTGCCTTGTCACACTGCCAGGCCATCTATAGTTCTTCTGATATGATTACTGCCAGGTCCCTTTCCTGGTTGGTGGTCATCAGTACCACTGCACCCATTTTGTACTCTGACATTGGGTTTCTGTACCCTAAGTGCATTATTTTGCACTTTTTTGCTTTGAAATCCAGCTGCCATACACTGGACCATTCTTCTAGCACTCTCAGATCTCTGCTCATCCTTTCCAATACCACCACGACAGGAGTGTCCATGCTATTGCAGATTTTGGTGTCATCCTCAAAGAGGCAGACCTTCCCTTCCATTCCTCTACAATGTCACTTATAAAGACATTAAAGAGGACTGATCTCAGCACTGCTCCCTGAGGCAACCCACTGGTCACCCTCCCTTCCTTCTAGTGAACTACATTTACCACCACCATCTGTTGCCTATCTCCTAAATAATTTCATTTCCAGTTAATCATCTTTGGATGCACTCCTAAGCTACCCAGCTTGCTTACTAGTCTCCTATGTGGAACAGTGTTGAATGCCATACTGCAGCAGGAAAATCCCAGCCTCCCCCTACAAAACAGGGTACTAAATGAGAAAAAGACCAAGGTAGAAAGGTCAGTGGGGGATGCTGCTACAGAAGGTAAAGCCATCAAAAAATGGATAGCAATGAGTACCAATGCCCATAGTCTGGGTAACAAGCTTCCTGAATTAGTGGCCTTGATGGAGGAGGAACATCTGGATATCATGGCAGTCACAGAAACATGGTACACACAGAACCATGACTGGGATGTAAACATACCAGGATACACTATCTACAGGAGTGACAGGGAGAGTAAAAGAGGAGGAGGAGTAGCTCTCTACATAAAGGAAGGAATCAAAGCAACAGAACAAAAGGGTAAACAGGGAGGATAAGAAGCACTGTGGGTCAATTTGGAGACAGGCAATGGCACCACAATCTGCACAGGGGTTATATACAGACCCCCCTCTCAGGGGGAGGAAATGGACAAGGAAATGCTATAAAGTATACTTAGAATGGCAGAAAAAGGGGAGATATTGCTGATGGGTGATATGAATATGCCAGATGGTAACTGGAGTGCAGTTGCAGCAGCCACTTCTAAGAGTGGGGTTATTCTAGATGCCCTACGGGGGCATGCCTTAGACAACTAGTACTGGAACCCACTTGAGAGGGAGCAATCTTAGACCTGGTTCTCTCAAATGGAGATGGAGAGAGGATCACAGGTGTAGAAATGGGTAGCCATCTGGGAACTAGCAACCATCAAACAGTATGGTTCACAATAAATGCAGCAATAGAGTCAAGCCATACAAAGTCAATAGTACTGGACTTCAGGAGGACTGACTTTGCCAAAATAGGTGAGTGCCTAAGGAATGCACTAGCAAATGCGCAGGAAGGAGAGGTGGAAGAACAATGGGGAATAATAAAAACTGCCATCACAAAGGTAACAAGCCTTTGAGTGAAGCAAATAAACAAAACAAAATGATGTAAGAAACCACTATGGTTCTCAAAGGAGGTGGCAGTGAAGGTCCAAGAGAAAAAGAAAGCATTCAGAAAGTACAAGGAATCACAGAAGGAGCAGGACAGAGAATTGTACCAGTTAAAGCAAAGGAAGCTGGGAAGGCAGTCAGAACAGCAAAGGCCCTAACCGAGGAAAAGATAGCCAACTCACTTAAGAAGGGGGATAAAACCTTTTTAGGTACATCAGGAGTGAAGGAAGTCCAAGGAGGGATAATGAAGCTTAATAAAGGGGAGGGGGTGGGCTGAGGGATGACGGTGAAAAGGCAGAGATACTAAACAAATATTTTTGCTCAGTATTTACAAATGAAGAGGGGAGGTACCTAAAACAAACAATAGAAACACTCTGGATACAGAAGTTGATGCCAGTCCATTTACAGAAGAAAGGTTTCTGAAAGAACTCTTAAAACTGAAGGTGGACAAAGCAATGGGCCTGATAGGATTCATCCCAGAATTCTAAAGGAACTAAGGGTAGAACTAGTGACACCACTGACTACCCTGTTTAACAAATCATGGGAGGATGGGGTGGTACCTGAGGACTGGAGGAGGGCAGATGTGATTTCCCTTCACAAAAGTGGGAGCAGGGCAGAAGCAAGAAACTACAGACCTGTTAGTTTAACCTCAGTGATAGGGAAAATGATGGAATCACTTCTGAAGGAAAGAATTGTCGATTACCTAGAGGCCAGAGGGGCACAGGACCCAATGCAGCATGGATTCACAGAGGGAAGGTCATGCCAGATGAATCTAATAGATTTCTTTGACTGGGTGACCAAAGTAGTAGATCAGGGAGGGGCTGTGGACATGGCCTACCTAGACTTTTGCAAGGCATTTTACACAGTCCCACACAAAAGATTAATATACAAGTTAGCCAGCCTGGGAGTGGGTCCCATGATGATAGCCTGGGTAAAGAATTGGCTGGAGAATAGGACACAGAGGGTAATAGTAAATGGAATCCACTTCTGAAGAAAGGGGGGTTACTATTGGGGTACCGCAGGGTTCAGTATTAGGACTGGTCCTCTTCAATGTCTTTATAAGTGACATTGCAATGGGACTGGAAGGAAAAGTATGTTTCTTTGCAGATGATACAAAGATCTGCAACAGAGTCAATGCACAAGGTGGGGTGGAAAGGATGAGAAGGGACTTGGCAAGGTTAGAGGAATGGTCAAATGTATGGCAGCTTAGATTCAATGCTAAGAAGTGCAAGGTAATGCACCTGGGAAACAAAAACCCAGGGGAAGAGTACACAATGGGGGGGGGGGGTGAGATACTAACAACAACAAAAATGGAAAGGGACCTGTGGGTAGTCATATCAGATGACCAAGGCCACTGTTTTTCGGTTTTTACCGGAAAATCTGGTAAAATTCCGGAATTAGGGCTGCCTGAAAACCGGTAAAAAACGAAGATTTCATGGAATCTGGCATTTTCTATCAGATCAGTAAATCTATGAAAGGGTCTGTTTTTCTTTTAATTCCTTCCTGTACTATTTTCAGTTTGCTTTATTTAATGCTCTGTATATTAAGCCTTCTTTAATTCTGATTATTTATGTACATACTAAAAGAATGATAACAGAATCCTGGTAAAAAACGGAAATTAGAGTAACAATCACAGGTGAAATTCTGGAATCTTAAGTCTTAAAAAAGGAATTTAATTGTTTTAATCACCGTAAATCAGTGGCCTTGCAGATGACTTAAATGTGGGCAAGCAATGTGAGAGGGAAGTAAGGAGGGCTGGGGGGGATACTGGAATGCATAGGAAAAGGCATCACCAGTAGAAAACAGGAAGTTGTTATCCCTGTGTACAGACAGCTGGTGAGACCCCATCTGGAGTACTGTGTACAGTTCTGGAGACACAGTCTCCGCAAGGACATAGACAGGATGGAAGCTGTCCAGAGGAGGGCAACTAAAATGGTGCAGGGTCTGCACCAGAAGACACATGAAGAGAGACTAAAGGAGCTTAATATGTATAGTCTTGAGGAAAGGAGGGAGAAGAGGGGCATGATAGAAACTTTCAAGTACCTCAAGGGAATCAACAAAGTCCAAGAGGGTAGCATCTTTCAAATAAAGAGGTGTGCAAGAACGAGGGGGCACAATTTGAAGATAGAGGGGGGGCAGCTCAGAGGTAATGTAAGGAAGTATTTTTTCACAGAGAGGGTTGTGGAAGCATGGAATGGCCTTCCGGAGGAGGTTGTGGAGTCATAAACAGTGGTTGAATTCAAGCACGCATGGGACAGTCATAAGGCAATTCTAGGGGGTGGGGATAGAAAGAAGTAGGCTGCTGGTTAGCTAGGATCTGCAGCTTATCCATTAGGTAGGGAAATGGGCGGGCAAAGCGGTCCTTATCTAATGTCAAATTCTATGTTAAATATAGGTAGACCACATCCACCACACCACCCTAATCTAGTTCCTTGGTTACAATATTAGGTGAAAAAATCAAAAACAAGTTCAACATGGACAAAAACCACGCAGTAAAAATGGCAAAAAGAATGGCTGTGCTCAGAAAAAGTACAGAGCACTATCATACTGAAATATCAACACAAAAAGCTACACTGTGTGTTTTCCAGGGCACCTCCATCTATAAATAATCACCTCCTGAGGGGAGGCAACTCCAGGATGGGGAAGAACCTCGGGGGGTTGTATTTCTGTTAGGAAGGTGCAAGGGCAAAACTGCAGCGTGGGGAGTGGACAACTTAAAAATAACAGTTGGAGAGGAGTGAATGGAAAAGAATCATGGGACTGGGAATTGAACCCCAGTCATCCACACCGTCTGCTGGCCTAGCATACTCCTAGCTGTACTTCCTGCATCATGGAAGCAGCTCAGCAAAGTGCCATGCAGCTGTCCCATTGTTCTCTTCCTCCCAAGAGATGACAGCTACAGGGATAGCATTAACTGACTAGTGCTATGCTATCCCTGTAGCTATACTGTCACATGCTGTTTTTCCAGTGCAGATTTTCCTGTGCTGTAATCCTGGCACCATATTCACCAGGTAGGCTTGGTTGCCCAGTCAAAGAAATCTATAAGATTTGCTTGATATGCTCTCCCTCCTGTGAAACCATATTGCCTAGGATCTTGTAACCCACTGGATTCAAGATATTCCACAATCCTTTCCTTCAGCAATGATTCCTTTAACTTTCCCACCACCAATGTCATGCTGACTGGCCTATAATTGCCAGCCTCCTCCCTGCTACCATTTTAGTGAAATGGGACTACATCCACCCTCCTTCCTCTGGTCCCTTTCCTTTTCTGTTAATGTTCTTGCATAAGTGCAGCCTCCAGAAATGGACACAGTACTCCAGATGGGGTCTCACCAGTGAGTGATACAAATGCAATACCATCTCCCTTCTTCTGCTAACAGTCTTCCTCCCTGTGCATCTCAGCATCCAGCTTGCCTTGCCTACTGCCATGTTGCACTGCCCTGCCACCTTGAGATCATCATATATGATCACTACAAGGTCCCTCTCCTGCTTGGTAATCGTAAGTACCTCCCCTCATCTTATACACAGTCACTGGGTTACCCACCCCAGGTGCATGACTTTGAACATTTTGGCATGGAAACCTAGCTGCCACTCATTGTGAATGACTCCTCTAGTTTCCCCAGATCCCTTTGCATTCTCTCCACCCCCTCTGGGGTATCCACCCTGTTGTGATTTTTGTGTCATCTGCAAAGAGACATCCCTTTTCCTCCAGTTCCTTGTTATTGTCACTTATGAAAACTTTGAAGAGTACAGGGCCCTGTACCAATCCCTGTGGTATCCTACTGGTTACACTCCCATCCTCTAAGTAGTTGCCATTTACCACCACCCTCTGCCTCCTGTCTTGAGATGAGATCAATACTCAGCATGCAACCTTCTCCCCCACCCAGGATACTAGGTTTCTGTATCAACCTTCTGTGTGGTACAGTGTTAAAGGCCTTACTGAAGTTCAGATAGGCCACCTCCACTGCTCTCCCTGGATCCTCTTCCCTTGCTACCCAGTCAAATAAATCTATGAGATTTGTTTGACATGATACCCCTATGGAGCTGTGATGCTGGTGGTTCTGAAGTTCATATGTCTCCTGGAACTCCATCAGTCTCTCCTTCAGCAGGGACTCTATTAACTTTCCCACTACTGATGTGAGACTAATTGGTCTGTAATTGATGACCTTCTCCATGCTACCGCTTTTATGTGGAGGGACCATATCGGCCCTCTTTCATTCCTCTGGAACAACTCCTATTTCCAATAAAGTGCTAAATAGTTTTGCCAGAGGGGCAGCTAGCCCCGTGTTCAGTTCCTTAGGTATCCTTGGCTGGATCCTGTCTAGAGTTGTGCAAAGTTGTCAAAATTCGCTCCGCCTAAAGCTTCATGGATTCTGAGTATTCTGCAAAGTTTTCTGCCCTGAAAAGTTTCACTTAAAAGCATTTGGGGTGGACTTGAAAAGTTTCAAAGTCAAAAACATTGATTCCTGTTAAAGTCAATGGTACAGGTGTCTCAGATCTGCTAAGCTTGAACTTCACTGGCGAAGATTAGCAAAATAGTCAAAGTTTGCAATGAACAATGGAATATGAAGTCACATGTTACTGAATAGCCAATAAGAAGTTAGCTTTCTCATCCTGTGAGTGTAGTGGGTTTGAGAGAGACTTAGAGAGTAGAGTTTGTGCTGCAGCTTAGAGTCAAATCTAAAAACATTATATAAAAGCATTATGTTTGTCAAATTGCTTCAGAACTGTTACTGTGAGTGCTCTTTGCACATACAGTGATTTTTTGTTGTCTCTTTTCTCCATCCTGTATTGTTTATTACAGTATTTAGTTTTCTGTTAGAAGTTGTGGTGTGGTGGCTTGTGTGGGCCAGGGAAGGCTAGCAACAGTTTAGAAGGCAGTTTTCTTCTGAACAAAATCAGTTGGCAAGTGCCCTGTCTTTTCTTAAGAAAAAAATCACTGTCCCGCTGACTGTGATTTAAACTGAGTGATTTTTGTGTGACTGCATGCACAACTGTATTTAGGATAAAAAATCACTGTTCTCCAGACAGTGATTTAAGCCGAGTGATTGTTGTGTAACTGCGTACACACCTGTATTTAGGAAAAAAAATCACTGTTCTCCAGACAGCGATTTAAGCCGAGTGATTGTTGAGTCCCTCCGTTCACACCTGTATTTAGGGAAAAATCATTGTTCTCCACGTGATAGTTAAGGACAAGAACTCTTCGGGATCTGGACTTATCACTGGTTTAATCTCTATATCTCTTTTTCTGTAACTCTCCCCCGAAGTCTGTTGCGCAATAGCATTTCTATTTCTCTCCTGGTTATACTGCAGTGGATTGACCACTTGCTGCCATATTACCTTCCTTTTATTTCTATCTTATAAACTCCAAATAAAGAGCATTAATTCCAGTGGTGTGTTTAAAAACCTTCCCTTTGCCTCTCAAGTATATTGTCAAACGTTCTGATTTGTCTGCTCACTTAAAAAGTAAAAAGTTGTTTTTCTCCCACTTTCCATGTACATTTATTTTTACTGCTGCATATCGGTACAAGAGTAAACAGGAGAGAAAAATGTAGGAAAATGAAGAAAAGGGTCCCAAAAAGAATAGCATGTGCTAATAGAGCTATTCTTAGCCAAGTCCTCCCTCTCGCATGTTTGTGAATGACTTGCTTTGTCCTGCTGAGAGAAAATGTTGTCTCTCCCTGCGTCTGCTTTTAGACACTGTTCTTGTATTTTACCCCTTTTCCTGTGTCTAAAAAGGGTAAGATACTGGAACCCTTCTCATTTAAAAAATGTCAGACTAATTGGTGTGTAGCCTGCAAAATAGCTGGCTGGCATTAAAAAAAATCCCTTTTATTTTCTCCTCTTATGTTGAAGATGCACTGGGTTAAGATCGTGAGTCTATTTTTGTGTAGCTAGTGTTAGCTAGGAGATAAGCATGTTATTAGCAATACAATATAATTGTTGTCGTAAAAAGAGTCATATGGTATATGCAAAATCACCACAGAATGTTACGCTGGTGATTTGCATGCAGCCTATGATGCTTTGCATTGTGGGGCATGTGTGATTTTGTATTTTCTTGAAACTTGGCTTCCCAGCCAAATGCCCCTTTGGGTAACCCTTGCCTCAGTGTTTGCACACAGAGGTTCTTTGTCTTTTAAATAGTTTTTTATTTTAATGGGTTCACCACAATATATCCAAGGCACACTGCCTTAAGGGTAGCTGGTCCATTCCACTGGGGTGTCAAACAGATAAGGCATGCTGATGAGTCCTGATAGGATGAAACACGTGTCTATGTCTTCTGTTAACACCCTTTGCAAACTGTGTGAGAGGCCTTTCGGCACCATGCAATTCTGCTTAAAGTTGGACCAGCGTAACATTCTGTGGTGATTTGCATATGCAGCCCATGATGCTTTGCATTGTGGGGGCATGTGTGATTTTGTATTTTCTTGAAACTTGGCTTCCCAGCCAAATGCCCTTTGGGGTAACCCTTGCCTCAGTGTTTGAGCACAGAGGTTCTTTGTCTTATTAGCAAGTAGCTGCAAATGTAGTGAAACACTTGCATTCTAGATAAAACTAAAAAGCTAACAGTTGGTTAGCTGCAAATATAGTAAAACACTTGCTTTCTGGCTAAAACTAAAAAGCTAACAGTTGGTTAGCACAGTCAGTAGGTGGCACATTAAGCTTTACAGTACATGTGTAAATTTGCACAGAAAGAAAGTAAAGCTTGCACTTTAATGTTACCTGTAGTTTCTTAGTGAAGGTGGTTGCTAGAGGAGTGTTCCCAATCAGAGCAGACCTTCTAGAAAGATACAGTTTCCTATAGGGATTTGGTGACACCCTCTCTGTGCTATATAGGTGATGCTAGATGTTAGTCACCAAAAAATGGGCAGAGTCTAGACTCATTAACACCCTCTTTTGAATAAAAACACATTTTGTGTGTGTTACAATGAATTTATTGTTGTTTTCTGTTATCCAGAATGGATTATTTTGTATGCTTAAACTGGTTAGTCACTAATTATATGTCTAGCTAGACTGATATATGAGATAAAGATGATTAATGGTGGACCTTGCTCTTTAGGGGAGGAGTCTGAGTGCTTTATAAACCCAAGATCCGGCACCTTTACTTCAGATGTAGCCTGGAGCTGGTGCTGCTAACATCTTTTATAGGTACATTAGGGAGCACAGAAAGGTTAATGGAGGGATAGTGAAGATTAATAAAGGATAGGGGAGGTGGGCAGAGGGAAACAGTGAAAAGGCAGAGATACTGAATTAATACTTTTGCTCAGTATTCACAAAAGAAGAAGAGGAGGAGTTACCTAAACCAAACAGTAGAAGCATTCCGGGTAGTGGGGTTGACGCCAGTCCATTTACAGACGAAAGAGTCCTGAAAGAACTCCTAAAACTCAAGGTGGACAAAGCAATGGGGCCTGATGGGATTCACCCTAGAATCCTAAAAGAGCTAAGGAAGGGCCTAGTGACACCACTAACCACACTTTTTAACAAATCATGGGAACATGGGGTGGTACCTGAGGACTGGAGGAGGGCAGATGTGATTACCCTTCACAAAAGTGGGAGCAAAGCAGAAGCAGGAAACTACAGACCTGTAAGTTTGACCTCAGTGGTGGGGAAAATGATGGAGTCACTTCTGAAAGACAGAACTGTTCAGTACCTAGAGGCCAGCGGGGGCACAGGACCCAAAGCAGCATGGATTCACAGCAGGAAGGTCATGTCAGACAAATCTAATTGATTTCTTTGACTGGGTGACCAAAGCAGTAGACCAGGGAGGGGCTGTGGACATGGCCTACCAAGACTTTAGCAAGGCATTTGACACAGTCCTGCACAAAAGATTAATAATCAAATTAGCCAGCCTGGGAGTGGATCCCAGGGTGGTAGCCTGGGTAGCAAACTGGCTGCACAACAGGACACAGAAGGCAATAGTGAATGGAACACATTCTGAAGAAAGGGGGGGCTGCTAATGGAGTACCTCAGGGCTCAGTACGGGGTCCAGTCCTCTTTAATGTCTTTATAGGTGACATTGCAGAGGGTCAGGAAGGAAAGGTATGCCTCTTTGCAGATGACACAAGGATCTGTAACAGAGCTGATACACAAGAGGGGTAGAAAGGATGAGAAGGGACTTGGCAAGGTTGGAGGAATGGTCAGACATATGGCAACTTAGATTCAATGCAAAGAAGTGCAAAGTAATGCACCTGGGAAATAAAAATCTAGGAGAAGAGTACACAATAGCAGGGGAGGTAATAATGACAATAATAATGGAAAGGGATCCGGTTTTAGTCATATCAGATGACCTAAAGTTGGGTAAGCAATCTGAGAAGTCATTAAGGAGAGCCAGGGGGATACTGGGATGCATAGGAAGGGGATCACAAGTAGAAAAAGGGAAGTGGCTATCCTTCTATACAGACAGTTGGTGAAACCCCATCTGGAGTACTGCGTGCAGTTTTGGAGACCTCATCTATGCAAGGACATAGACAGGATGGAAGCAGTCCAGAGGAGGGCACTAAAATGGTGCAGCGTCTTCATCAGAAGCCATATGAAGAGAGACTGAGAGAGCTTAAAATGTATACCTTTGATGAAAGGAGGGATGGGGGGACATGATAGAAACTTTTAAGTACCTCAAGGGAATCAACAAAATCCAGGAGGGTAGCATCTTTCAGAAAAAGAGATGTGCAAGAACGAGGGGGCACAATTTAAAGTTAGAGGGGGGACGGCTTGGGGGTAATGTGAGGAAATTATTTTTCACGGAGAGAGTGGTGGATGCATGAAACTGGCTTCGTGGAGAGGTTGTGGGGTCTAAAACAGGGGGAGAATTCAAACATGCATCGGACAGACGTAAGGCAATTATAGTGGGGAGTTGCAGAAAGTAGGCTGTTGGTTAACTAAAATCTGCAGCTTATCCATTAGGTAGGGAAATGGGCAGACTGGGTGGGCCAAGTGGTCCTTATCTGCCATCAAAGTCTATGTTTCTATGTTTCTATCTCCAGTTTAGGGTTCTCCGAAAGGAGACCTGACACAGACTTTATTAGTGTTCTAGCTACCTGTAGACCCTGAGTTGTGTTTTTGCTTTATTTCTTTTGATTTGCTGATGGTATCAAGAAATAGTCATTATTTTGTATCCTGGTGCTTTATTTATTTCTTATTTTCTTTATTTTTTAATAAAAACAACCACTTATTGTTAGATGTGCTGTACCTGATATGCTGGGTCTTGTTTAATCATTACTACCCTGTGGCATTTTGTACCAGGAGTGGGGTAACTGTGAAGGTCTGTGGCATATAGGGAGACTTCACATTGGATACTTTACCTAGTATCCTGGTCAGCATTGGCACAGTGGTGCACAGCTCAGTTGACAGACACCACATTAGCAGTATAAGGTGTCTCCACCAGATCGCAAATGCTTTGGACTGGGGAACCTTTACTACCTGGTCTGGATCCAGTCACTAGATCCAAAGTTTCAAAAGGAACTCTGCCATTGGGTACAGCTATGGAGGACAACACGGCTGCAAAACTAGAAGAGAACAGTCTGGAGTAGAATGAGGAACCAGAAGAATCACTAGAGACACCACCAGAAGACATTGCTGGACTGTCAAAATGGCTTGCTGTTAGATAACGGGAATTGGAACGACAAGGGATGGAGGACCTACAAGAAAGGGAGAAAGGGAGAAAGAGAGGAAAGAACGAGATCAGGAGAGATGTTGCCAAAACCAAAGGTGGGCTGATACCATTAAAGTTTTACAGATTATTGGGGCAGATCAAGAAGCTGCTAAGGACATAACATTGACTAAAATGTTGCCAACTGATGATATTTAAGCAATAAGGCATAACAGGGGTGTGTTATGGTGGGATAACAGCCCACCTCGGGTGGGTTGAAGCATGAGGTATAGCCGAGTGCTTCCACCACCTAAGAAGGGCCGTTAGCCCACCATAACACACCCCTTGGAGTGCCTTATTGCGATTATGAAATGGGTCATTTTAACAAAATGTTATTCATTTTTTAAACATTTTACTTTCAGCTGGGCCATTGTGCTGGGATAACAGCCCAGCTGAAAGCAGCTCTCAGCCAATCAGAATTAAGCATTCTTTCTACCCATTTCATAATGAATCATATCTCACAACTTTTGAATGGGTAGCTCAATCCTGTGAGTGGCCCCAATAACAGTGTGTAGTTCGGCTAGCTCCTTACATGTCTGAAAACATTCAATTAGCCTACACCAGTATGAGTGCCCATACATCAAAAGATTATGCAGCCATGAAAAAAGAAATCTTGAAAAGCTATGGTATCAATACAGAAACATATCAACAGCGATTCAGGACTCTTAAGCAATTGGCTCATATAACACCAAGAGAGACACATTTACCCGACTGCATGATCTCTGTCATAAGTGGTTACAGCCTGAAGATAAGACTGTCAAGTTCATCATCGAGTTATTGGCATTAGAGCAATTTATATCCATCATGCCTCCTGAAGTACAGCTATGGATCAGGGAGCTTAATCCTGAAAACCCTGAAATTGCAGTAACTTTGGCAGAAGATTTCTTGTCAGCCAGACAGCCACTGCAGAAGGGATATTGGAGAACAGATGGTATAGGCTACAGCTCTTCACCAGCTACCACCACGACCAATACTTCAATGGTAAGAACCCCCTATACTTCTCCAGGGACAGAAACTGTTAAGCCAAGGGGGAATAATAGAACTTATGTGACAAAAAGACCTCACTCAAACATAGAATGCCACTATTGTCATGGCTTGGGGCATTTAGCCAGATATTGCCCTAACATGAAAAAAGACCCTGCATATTTAGCGTCTATGAATTTGGGTGCCTTTATCATTAAAGCATGTTTGGCAGGAAAAGACATTGAAGGGTTAATTGACTCAGGAAGTCGTCAAAGTCTCATAAGAGCTGATTTTGCAACAATGGTACCTCAAGATACTCTGACTACTTGGATCATTTGCATACATGGAGATGTACACCAGTATCCCACTACAGAAATTAACATCACAATAAATGTTATGCAGAGATTGTTAAGGGTGGGTATAGTATCTACATTACCAGTTCCACTAATCATTGGCCAAGATCACCCTGACTTTAGTTCTTTAGTCCTGGCCTGTGATTCCTCCTTAGTAGCAGTGACAACCAGAGCACAGGAAAAGCAGAAGGGAGAAATGGAACTATTTCCTTTTCCAGATGAGGTATTTGAGAGTGTAAACAAACACAGAAAGATGCGAGCTGAAAAGAAAAAACTTCAGAGAGCTTGGAAAAGGAACATCTGAATGTGGACATTAAAAATTCTATGCCTAATGTGTCTTTATCTGATATTGTTAAAGAACAACATGACAATATAACCTTGAAATGTTTTTCCTTACAGCTAGGGAAAGAAAGTGATTCTGGGTCACCTATGGTCCAAGAATGAAATGGTCTCCTATATAGAGCGTGTACCAACCCTGCTACTAATGAAAAGATAGAACAATCCCCATGAAGTATAGAAAGGATTTGTTATTTCTACTACATGATCTCCCTAGTGCAGGACATGCAAGCAGGAATAGAACCACTGCAAGGATATTGCAGTGATGTTACTGGTCTGGAGAATGTCAACAAATAGGACAGGTTAAGAACAAAGAAGAAGTTCCTCTAATGCCTCTTCTGTTGGTTACCCAACCTTTTGAGCATATTGCCATGGATATTATGGGCCCCTTGGAAAAGAGCAAAAAGGGCAGCTACTTCATTCTGATAATATGCGACTACACCACCAAATATCCTGAGGCCTTCCCACTCAAGACCACCACTGCACCCAAAATTGCAGAAAAGCTAGTGAACTAGTTTAGTTGCTTAGGTATTCCCAAGGAAATTCTTACAGATCGAGGGGCTAATTTCAGTGCTGAATTGTTGAAAGAACTATATAAGATCCTAGGTATTACAGCTTTACGTACCACCCCCTACCATCCACAAACAGATGGGTTAGTGGAACGCTTTAATCATACTCTGAAACGTATGATAAGAAAGTTTGTGGATGATGAGGGAAGGGACTGGGATCATTATTTACCCCTCTTCCTTTTTGCATATCGTGAGGTGCCACAGGCATCAACTGGGTTCTCCCCCTTTTCCTTGTTATATGGGTGGAATCCACATGGCCCTCTAGATGTGGTAAAGGAAGCTTGGGAAGGGAACACCATGGTAAAGCATGTGAACATATTGGAATATTTGACCCAACTGCGTAAGAGTTTAGTGTCATATACAGCACAGGCACACCATAACTGTTTGGTAGCCCAACAGAAGCAGAATATCCTGTATGATGCCAAAACACAAGAAAAGTCTTCCTTAGCAGGAGAAAAAGTACTGCTGCTACTCCTTTCATCTGAAAACAAAGTAAGGATAAAGTGTGCAAGAGTCCTTTATTTTCAAAAAGCATATGGGTCCCATAACCTATAAAATTGAAGCACCTGATAGTAAGGCAGTTCCAAAAATTGATCATGCTACTTTACTAAAAAAATGGCATGATAGATCGACTTACCAGCCTTGTTTATTTGAGATGCCAGAAACCACTTATTCTGACATGGATATGGCCTAAAAGAGGTTAGAACAGCCAGAAGGTATCAGTGCCCTGCAGATCAATACAGACTTGTCCAAAAGAGAGCAGAATGAATTATGAAGGCTATTACATCACTATGCTGCCACTTTTACCAGCATACCAGGAAAAGCTATTGGAGTACAGCATGTAATTCAGACTGATTCTGCTCCCAATCGACAAAAGCCTTATAGATTGCCAGAATGAGTGAGAGATGATGTTGACTTAGAAATCAAAAAGTTGAATCAGCTGTGTATAATTGAGCACTCTATCAGCCCGTGGTCCTCACCTATAGTTGTAATGCCAAAAAAGGAAGGTGTAATACACCTATGCCTTGATTTCAGACAGTTAAATCAAGTGTCCCAATTTCACAGTTATCCCATCCCGAGAATTGATAACATTCTTGATCAGATTGGGCAGGCACAATACATTTCAACACTTGATTTAATTAAAGGCTACTGGCAGATCCCACTAGAAAAATCATCGAGAGAGAAAACAGTCTTCAGTACTCTGCATGGTCTGTATCAATTTGTGCACATGCCTTTTGGGTTGCACGGTGAACCTGCAACCTTTCAAAGTTTTTGGGACTGATTGTTACTACCTCATGGGCAAGGCCACTGATTTACGGTGATTAAAACAATTAAATTCCGTTTTCAAGACTTAAGATTCCGGAATTTCACTGGTGATTGTTACTCTAATTTCCGGATTTTACTGGGATTCTGTTATCATTCTTTTAGTATGTACATAAATAATCAGAATTAAAGAAGGCTTAATATACAGAGCATTAAACAAAGCAAACTGAAAACAGTACAGGAAGGAGTTAAGAGAAAAACAGACTTTTTTGTAGATTTACTGATCTGATAGAAGATGCCAGATTCCATGAAATCTTCATTTTTACCGGTTTTCAGGCAGCCCTAATTCCGGAATTTTACCGGATTTTCCGGTAAAAACCGAAAAACAGTGGCCTTGCTCATGGGGAATACTGTTCAGCCTACTTAGATGATGTGGTGATATTTAGCCCTGATTGGATCACACATTTACGTCACCATGCCAACATCATCAAGACACTACAGGATGCAGGATTAACCATTAATCCTTCTAAATGTATTCTAGCAGCTCAAGAAACCAGGTACTTAGGTTTTATTTTGGGACATGGAATGGTTAAACCCAAAATTAAGAAGGTAGAGGCAGTTGCCAAATGCCCAGTGCCAGAGACAAAAAAGCATGTCTGTTCTTTTTAAGGGCCTAGCACGATATTACAGGCGCTTTATTCCAGATTTCATCACTATAGCTGCCCCCCCCTGACCAATTTAACTAGTAAGCAAGCCCCCAATGAAGTACCTTGGTCTCCAGCTTGTGAAGAGGAATTTCAAACTATCAAAGCTGCATTGTGTGCCTCTCCAGTTTCACACTAGTTCACACTGACACCTCAGAAACAGGTTTGGGAGCTGTGCTATGCCAAACGATCAAAGGGGAAGAACATCCTATTATTTATATAAGCCAGAAATTGCTTCCCCGAGAGGTGAAATATTCTACTATCGAAAAGAACTGTCTGGCCATAAAGTGGGCTATTGAAGCTTTTACATTTTATTTATGGGTAGACACTTTACCTTAATCACGAATCATAACCCTCTTTGTTGGTTGCAGCAGATGAAGTATAAAAATACATGTGTCCTTCACTGGTACCTGGCATTGCAGCCCTATAAATTTGAAATTAATCATAGACCTGGAAGCCAACACAAAAACGTTGACTATCTTTGCGTTATGGTGCTAGTCAACTGTCTAAATCATGACTCATGTACTTGTGATATCAAACCCCAGGGCAAATTGTTGTATGTGAAGTATGAGGTAGTGTACTGTTATACTGCCAGTTTTTTTTTTTAGGGGTGCCATGGGGTGGAGCTTCTGTGAGGGTGGGTGTAAGCTTCTCCCCCCATCCTCTTTGGGATGTGCTTCACAAACCATAAGTAAACCTCTTGGTTTGTTCTTGAGTAGGGGGTGTATGATAGTTAAGGATAAAAACCCTTCTGGATCTGGACTCATCACTGGATTAATCTCTATATCTCTTTTCTGTACCCCCCCCAAAAAAAGTCTGTTGCACTACAGCATTTCTATTTCTCTCATGGTAATACTACAGTGGATTGGCCGCCTGCTGCCATATTACCTTGCTTTTATTTCTATCTTAAAAATTCCAAATAAAGAGCATTAATTCCAGTGGTGTGTTTAAAAACCTTCCCTTTGCCTCTCATGTATATTGTCAAACGTTCTGATTTGTCTTCTCATTTAAAAGGTAAAAAGCTGTTTTTCTCCCACTTTCCATGTACATTTGTTTTTACTGCTGCTTATCGGTACAAGAGTAAACAGGAGAGAAAAATGTAGGAAAATGAAGAAAAGGGTCCCAAAAAGAACAGCATGTGCTAATAGAGCTATTCTTAGCCAAGTCCTCCCTCTCGCATGTTCGTAAAGGGCTTGCTTTGTCCTGCTGAGAGAAAATGTTGTCTCTCCCTGCATCTGCTTTTAGATGCTGTTCTTGTATTTTGCCCCATTTCCTGTGTCTAAAAAGGGTTAGGTACTGGAACCCTTCTCATTTAAAGAATGTCAGACTAATTAGTGTGTAGCCTGCAAAATAGCTGGCTGGCATTTAAAAATATCCCTTTTATTTTCTCCCCTTATGTTAAAGACTCACTGGGTTGAGGTTGTGAGTCTATTTTTGTGTAGCTAGCGTTAGCCAGGAGATAGGCATGTTTTTACCGAGTAGCTGCAGATGTAGTGAAACACTTGCATTCTGACTAAAACTAAAAAGCTAACAGTTGGTTAGCTGCAAATATAGTGAAACACTTGCATTCTGGCTAAAACTAAAAAGCTAAGAGTTGGTTAGCACAGTCAGTAGGTGGCACATTAAGCTTCACAGTACATGTGTAAATTTGCACAGAAAGAAAGTAAAACTTACATTTTAGTCTTACCTGTAGTTTCTTAGTGAAGTCGGTTGCTAGAGGAGTGTTCCCAATCAGAGGAGACTGTCTAGAAAGGTGCAGTCTCCTATAGGGAGTTGGCGACACCCTCTCTGTGCTATTTAGGTGATGCTAGATGTCAGTCACCCAAAAATGGGGCGGAGTCTAGACTTATTAACTCCCTCTTTTGAATAAAAGCACATTTTGTGTGTGTTAAAATGAATTTATTGTTGTTTTCTGTTATCCAGAATGGATTATTTTGTATGCTTAAACTGGATAGTCAGTAATTACATGTCTAGCTAGACTTATATATGAAATAAAAATGATTAATGGTGGACCTTGCTCTTTAGGGGAGGAGTCTGGGTGCTTTGAAAACCCAAGATCCATCACCTTTAGATTAGAAGTAGCCTGGAGTTGGTGCTGCTAACATCTCCAGTTTAGGATTCTCTGAAAGGAGACCTGACACAGACTTTATTAGGGTTCTAGCTACCTGTAGACCATGAGCTGTGTTTTTGCTTTGCTTTGTTTATTTCTTTTGATTTGCTGATGGTATCAATAAATAGTCATTATTTTTTATCCTGGTGCATTATTTATTTCTTATTTTCTTTATTTTTTTAGTAAAAACAACCACTTATTTTTAGATGTGGTGTACCTGATGTGCTGTGTCTTGTTTGATCATTACTACTCCTTGACACGCCATACAGCGATTTAAGCTGAGTGATTGTTGTGTCCCTGCGTGCACACCTATATTTAGAAAAAAATCACTGTTCTCCAGACAGCGATTTAACCCGAGTGATTGTTGTGTCCCTGCATGCAGAACTGTATTTAGGAAAAACATCACTGTTCTCCAGACAGCAATTTAAGCCGAGTGATTGTTTTGTCCCTGCATTTGCTGAAGAATGACTGGGAAGAAAATGGCAACTAAAGGGAGAGGCTGTGGAGTGGCCACAAAAAAACATTTCCCAATGTGTGGTTCCTTATACTAATCCTAATAGTGGTGCTAGAACCAGAAATGTGTCTGTGAGAGCACAGGGATAGCATTCAGATGACTCTGTGGCAGGCAATAGCAGCAGTAGCAAAGTACATGGCCCTGGTGTTGGCTTTCCTGCAGTTAGGTTTTTCTCTGCAGAATCTGTGGCAGACATATTGATGGATGTCTCAATGTCAAGTGACACAGTGAGAGGAAGCAGCACCACCACCACCAGCAAACAAACAACTGTGGGCTTGGAGTCTGTTGGTGCTGAAGTTTAATTTGAAAGTGGTGCTGTTTGTGATGGTAGGTGGGAAGCAGAGCTGGACAATGTGTGTCTATGTCCAATGAGTGAAGGTGAGGTGGTGGTACATGCGGAGCAACATGAGGACAACAGTCATGAAGAGGAGGTGCATGTTACAGAGCCTGTGGCACTTGCTACTGAGGCAGACAGACTTGCTGAGGCTGATGAGATTGCTAGCAGTGCCATCTTTTTTCCAGACTATGATGTGGATGATGATGGTGTGTCAGAAGACATGGGTCCATCATGGGAGCCAGAAAAGTAAAGGGCAAAACAGGGTGTTATAGAGCGTCTCTTTCCTGTTGCCTTAACTGCTAAAAACACTAAGGAGAAGGTCACCCCAACTACTGTTTCTCCCTTTTTTTCTACATTGCTCCAGTCACCCCACAACATAACAAAGAGCAAATCTTCTGCTTCGCTATCACAATCACAGTCATTTTGGCATCAAGTAAATACAAGGCCACATAAATCCCTAGTGTGGAATTTTTACGTACTGGACCCATCTGATGAAACAGCGGCAATTTGCCAACTGTTAAATCTGAGTAAATCAGGGTAAGAAGGGTACATAGATACATAGATACATAGACAGTGTCGGCAGATAAGGGCCTATGGCCCACCCAGTCTGCCCATTTGAGCTTGTAAATTCAGTTTATGTTTTCCTAGAAGTCTGTTGCCCCTTACCCCTGACCTCCAGAATTCCGTTATGTCTATCCCATGCATTCTTAAATCCCGTGATTATTTCAGCCCCCACCACTTCCTCTGGCAGGGTGTTCCACTTGTCCACCACCTGTTCTGTGAAGAAATTCTTCCTCATGTTTCCTCTGAATCGTCCTCCCTCCAACTTCATCCCATACCCTCTAGTCCTGGAACATCTTTTTTGCTTAAAAATAGTGTATTCCTGCACCCTGTTCCTCCCTGTAAGATACTTGTATGTCTCTATCATATCCCCTCTCTCCATCCTCTCCTCCAGAGAGCACATGTTCAGTTCCTTCAACCTGTCTTCATAGGACTTGTGATGCAATCCATGCACCATCTTTGTTGCCCTCCTCTGAACCTTCTCTACCCTGTCTATGTCCTTACATAGGTATGGTCTCCAGAACTGTATATTGTACTCCAGGTGGGGCCTCACTAGTGTCTTGTATAGTGGAATTATGACCTCCCTTTTCCTGCTGGTGAAGCCCCTGCCTATACATCCCAGCATCCTATTTGCTTTACCTGCTGCCTTGTCACACTGTTTCCCTACCTTGAGATCATCAGAGATGATAACCCCAAGATCCCTTTCCTGCTTGGTGCATGCTATATCCTCACCCCCAACTGATATATTGTGCCAGGGTTTTGTGCCCATATGCATTATCTTGCACTTCTTTGCATTGAATTTCAACTGCCAAACCCTGACCATTCTTCAAGTTTCTGCAGGACCCTTCTCATTCTGTTTACACCCTCTGGTGTGTCTACTCTGTTACAGAGCTTTGTGTCATCAGCGAACAGTGACATTCTGCCTTCTAGGTCCTGCGTCAATGTCACTGATGAAGATGTTGAATAGGACCAGTCCCAGCACTGATCCCTGTGGTACCCCACTGGTCAATCTTCCTCTGTGGAGTGACAGCCATTTACCACCACTCTCTGTGTCCTGCCACCAGCCAGTTACCTACCCACCACACTACTGTCCTGCCCACACCCATATTCCCCAGTCTGTGTAATAGTCTTCTATGTGGCACAGTGTCAAAGGCCTTGCTGAAGTCCAGATAGGCCATGTCCACTGCCCTCCCCTGATCCACCTCCCTAGTCACCCAGTCAAAAAATTCAACGAGGTTGGTCTGACATGACCTCCCCCTGGTGAAACCATGCTGCCTTGGGTCCTGTAGTCCATTGACAACCAAATGTTCCACCAATCTCTCCTTCAGTAACAACCAGATGTTCCATCAATCTCTCCTTCAGTAACAACCAGATGTTCCACCAATCTCTCCTTCAGTAGTCACCTTGGCACAGGTGGGCAACACACAAACCTTAAAAATAGACATCCAATTTGGTGGTGTCAACACCAGAAGGCAGCCAGCACCACAGTTTCTGGTAAATCCTAATCAGAGGGCAATGGAAGCAAAATACAAACAGCACCACTATAGGGACATGAAGGTGCAGGTAAGGATGAGGAGGACATTGTTGTTGTACTGGATGAGAAGGATTCTGACAGTGGGCAAAGTAGTGGTCCTAGCATTTGGAGTACCACCCCAACCCAAAATGTGATTGCTACCCCACTAGTTATGAAAAACCAAAAAACCGCTGAGACGTATCGTGCATCGCCATAGGCCATGAGCACCATTGACAGTCCCCAGGCAAGGAGCACCCCCTTTCTGGCACAACAGCGAGGCATGCTGTTTGGCACACCACCAAGTGCATTACTGACAGCAGCAGTATCAAGAAAAGTTCAGCAGACACTGACTTACATTTTGGATATGCAAACAAAATTCACACCTAATCATGATATAGCACAGGAGTTGAATGCAGCATGTGCAGAAATGATTGCTCTGAATTTGTTGCCGTACTCCTTTGTAGAGAATGTGGGATTTAGGCGGTCCATGGCCTGTGCCTTGCTGAAATGGCAGGTACCATCATGTACATACTTTTCAAAGCGTGCCATCTTTTTAGGAAACTTAAGAACAGTTTTGTTCCATTTAAAACTACTCTATTACATAAATATAGACTATCTGTAAAAAACTTAAAAAATTCTATTAAATTGGCAAAAAATAAGCTAGAATTTAAACTAGCTCACACAAAAGACTGTCACAAATCTCTTTTCTCCTATATAAATAGTAAAAAAGGTGTATCAAGGACCATTGGTCCCATTATAACCAATGGCTCTTCTCTATCTGATATAGAAACCTTGAATCTCTTTAATAAGTACTTTTGTTCTGTCTTCTCTGAAAAATCACCTAAAGTTCACCACGTGGATTATCATAGGTTCTATCCAACTGACATTATACAGGCTATCAAAAACCAAAAAAAAATACTAGTCCGGGCCCAGACGGTATTCATCCATGGTTTCTGATCGAAACCACTATAAATATTTCTATACCTTTGTCAATTATTTTCAATAAATCCTTACAAGAAAGCATTGTACCAAATGATTGGCATTCAGCAATAGTTACTCCCATATTTAAAAAAGGCAATAGAGGTTCTGTGCAAAATTATCATCCAATTAGCCTGACCTCAGTGGCTGGTAAATTTATGGAATGAGTAATGAAGTCTCTAATAGATCAAGATTATAAAAAATTAGGAATTTATGATTCAAATCAGCATGGGTTTACTCCCAAGTATTCCTGCACCACCAATCTGATATATTTTTACAATAATATAAGTACTCTACTAGATGTGGGTATCCTACTGATGTAATTCTTTTGGACTTTAGTAGAGCTTTCGATAAAGTCTCACATGAAAAACTCATTACTAAAATGCACAATCTAGGTTTGTCACCTGATATTGTCAACTGGACCTTAAACTGGTTGACAAATCATTCTCAGAGAGTCAGAATTAATGATATCTTGTCTGATTAGAGCAGTGCAGAAGGACATTATAGAGTTGGGGAAGGGCTTAAGACAAGTAGCACACACAGTATCCTTCTCAGAGGGGCTGCCTGTCAGTGGCATGGGTGAGGCGAGGGTACTTTGCACCATGCAGTTTAATGAATGGTTGAAAAAATGGTGTGGAGCACAGGGGTTTGGCTTCATTGGGGACTGGGGTTCAAGCTGGAGGGACACCAGCCTATACTGGCAGGATGGTCTGCATTTGTCCAGGAAGGGAACAAGTCTTTAGGGCAATTGGTTGAAATGCTTCATTGGCAAGCTTTTAAACTAGTCAAGGGGGAAGGCACTGATAAGCAGCAGGAAAATCCCAGCCTCCCCCTAAAAAACAGGGTACTAAATGAGAAAAAGACCAAGGTAGAAAGGTCAGTGGGGGATGCTGCCACAGAAGGTAAAGTAATCAAAAAATGGAGAGCAATGAGTACCAATGCCCACAGTCTGGGTAATAACATACTAGTTGCCAGCAGATTAGGCCTTATGGTCTATTGAGTCTGCTAGAACCTTAGATCCTTAGCTGGGTGCCGAGGCCCTCCCATCCCTTGTGCTCCAGAAACCCCTATCATCCATCCCCACCCCCCTGGGACAGGCCATCATCTGATACATCCACTTTCTGTGTCTGTCCCACCCTCTCTTGAAGCCCTCCACTGTGGATCTCTGAACCAGCTCACCAGGCAGTGCATTCCAAGGGTCCACCACCCTCTCAGTGAAAAATCTCCTCCTCTTTCCCCCCTCACCCTTCCACCTTACAACTTCAAACCATGCCCTCTGGTGATACCTCCCTGCTTTAGTCTAAAGATCCTCTCCATGTTTTCCCTATTTATTCCTTTGAGGTACTTGAAGACCTCAATCATGTCCCTCCTGTCTCTCCTCTCCTCCAATGAAAACAGGCAGAGCTCCTCAAGTCTGTCCTCATCACGTCAAATCCCTAGCCCTCGTATCGTCTTGAGTTGCCTCCTCTGTACCCTCTCCAGGGCTGTATATCCCTCTTCAAGTGTGGTTCCAGTACTGTACACAGTACTCAAGGTGTGGTCTAACCAGTCCATTGTACAGCCGGCAGAATCACTTCCTTGCTCCTAGAGGTGATCCCCCTTACGATGCATCCCAACATCCTGTTTGCCTTGCTAGCCACTCTCCTGCACTGCTCAGAGTTATTCATACATGCACTCACCATGACCCCTAGGTCTTTTTCCCCTATTGAGGCCTCCAGCGCTTCCCCTCCCAGGGTATACCTGTGTTTAAGGTTTGCCCGACCAAGATGCAACACCTTGCACTTAGTGATATTGAAATTTAATTTCCATGTGTGAGCCTAGCTTTCCAGGGTGTCCAGGTCCCCTTGCAGGGCCAACCTCCCCTCTTCTTCCTCAACTACTGCTCCCATCTTGGAGTCATCAGTGAAGAGACTCATTTCACACCCTATACCCTCCTGATGTCCAATATGTATGCATTAAACAGGATTGGACCCAGGACTGAGCCCTGCGGTACCCCACTACCAACCCCTATAGGGTTCGAGCTCCCACAGACCACTACTCTCGGGTGCATCCTGCTAGCCAGTTTTCAATCCATCTGACCATCAAAGGGCCTACTCCTAACCCCATCAGTTTCTCCACCAGACCATTGTGGGGACAGAGTCAAACGCTTGCTGAAGTCCAAGAATAATACATCCACAGGCTTTCCCTGTCCAGTTCTGATGTTACCCATTCATAGAACTCCATAAGATTGGTTTGACATGATCTACCTGGCACAAACCCATGTTGCCAACTATCCAGACCTCCCACCTCCTCCAAGTACACCCCAATCGCTCCTTTAGTATACTCTCCATTAATTTTCCCACCACCGAGGTCAAACTGATGGGTCTATAGTTACCTGGTACTACTCGACCCCTTTATGGATTGGCACCACACGCCCTCTCGCCAATCCCTAGGTACCCTCCCTGTCTCAAGTGACCTGTTGAAGAGCTCCGCCAGGGATGCAGCCAGTATGTCTACCAATTCCCATAGTACTCTCTGATGAATGCCATCCGGCCCAGGAGATTTGTCTTTCTTTAGGGCCTTGAGGGCTAACCACACCCTTTTGGTGGAGATAGCATCATCCATCTCCTCCACCTTACTGGCCTTTTTATCCTTATCCAGATGTGACACCCATGGGGTACCTCTCCCTCCCTCTTGCTCCATTTCTGTTGCTCCTCTGATCCCACTCACTGCCGCTTCTATCCCCTTCATGCCTTGCTTTGTAGAAATCCCATCCCACTCACTAGTGAACACAGAGGCAAAGTACTCATTAAATACCTCTGCCTGGTCCCTCGCCTCTTCCATCCACCCTCCTTCTGATCTCAATCTGCTGAGATGGCCCTTAGTTTTTCTCCGCTCCCCAATGTACCGGAAGAACCCCTTTTCCCCTCCTTGTATCCCCTGTGCCAGCCACTGATTTTTGCTGGACTTTGCTCCCCTCACCCTATGGGTGGCTTTTCTAGATGCAAGATGGTACATTTCCTTATCCCTATCCCCTCTCGTTGTTTTATATTTTTTGTAGGCCGCCTTCTTTTCTCTGACTGCTATCTGTACCTCATTGGACCACCAGCATGGTTTATGTGACCTTGCTTCCTTATGTTTCAACTTAGCGCAGATCCTGACTGCCTCATGAAGTCCCGGTTTTATGACCTCCCATCTCCTTTCCACACTTGTCATTGATGTAATCCCCTTCAAGTGATCCTTGAGAATATTTCCCTTGCCCACAAAGTCTGCCCCCCTGAAGTCCACTGCCAGTGTCCTAGATCTCACCCCCCATGCTTATTTGAAACCAGACAGTATTGTGGTCGCTCCCAGTCAGGGGGTCCTGTACAACCAGGTCCCTTACCAGATCCCCATCTGCCAGAACCAAGTCCAGGACATGCCCCTCCCTTGTGAGCTCCATCACATGCTGTGTTAAGAACACATCCTGGAAGCCATCCAGCAGCCTCTGCTCTTTGGCCACCTTAGAGGACATGGTTCCCCAGTTTGTACCTGGCATATTAAGGTCCCCCATCAATACCACTCCTTCCCCTTTTGGTCCACACGGGGCAATGATGTTGTCCAGCAAACCATCCTCTAGAACATCACTCATCCCAGGGGGCCTATATACTACACCCAGCTTGACCTTATCTCCTGCTAGGGATCGTAAGGTGACCCATCAGGCCTCCACGTTTCCCTCTGCCTCTTCTACCCTAGCAATTTCTATGTCATCTCTAATGAACATAGCCACTCCACCCCCTCTGCCCTCCTTTCTATCCTTCCTAAGCATAGTATACCCCCGTACGTTTAGGTCCCAGTCATGGTTTTTGTTGGCCCACGTCTCCGTGACCGCCGCCACATCCACCCCTCCTCAAACAGCATGGTCTGAACGGGGTGAATAGATCTACAGTCGGGACGCTTTTTTCCTCTACCTTCTATTCGCAAGGATTACGGAGAGACTGCTTTTACTTTAGCGTGCTAAAGCTGCTTTTGATGTAGCTATATATGGACCCCTTCTATGGACATTTAATAGTTTAAGAACTGGGGGATATATATTTTATATGGAGGGATGGCATGTTTGGAAAGAGGGGTTGCCCTAATAAGATGTTTTTTTTTACTCGCTTGACAGGGCTGGCAACCGTTGTAAACACGTGCGAGTTACTGCATGCTCTCAGTTCTTTTTTCTCTTTTAGGTATTATCCAGGACTTTTGGGGGTGACTTATTTTTTGGCCAGTCCCAGTATGAGATTTGTATCGTTGGGATACCTATGTTATGGGTAATATTCGTTATGATATAATAACTTGTTAACATATCAACTGGGTAGATAGAAGGGACTTTAAACGTTTCCTTTTTAGGAACTGCTGCACAAAGTTCTGGGTTTCTCTGGTTTGCTTTTTGCAATCTGGGGCACCTATTTGCTGTAATATCAATGGTGTCAGCCGCTCCTGCCCCTCAATGAGAGTTATTCTGACACCTAGTATCTACAAGTGTAACTGATACTACAGGGTGGATCTATTGTTTTTTTCTCTCAAGGTTGCTGTTAATGTACTTTTAGGGGGGTTACCCTTTAGTCAGGGGTTCACATAATTTTCTCTAAGCTCTCGGAATGTGATACTTATCCTCATTTGGTGGGAGGGGCTGCACTTCAGTGACGTCATGGTCCAGTGGTTATGGAGTCGGCCGCGGGCCGGAGGTTGGTGCTTAGGGGAGGTTGGGATGGGGGTAAGGAGGGTTTCATTGGGTGTCTTTTTTTAGGGTTGGGGTATGTGGGGGATACTAGGGTGGGTGCAGGCAGCTTCCAAATGATCTTATCTTCCTTTGTTAAAATACCATATGGTTAGCAACCTGAATATTATTTCTTGGAATATAAAAGGGTGGAAGGATAACAAGAAAAAATATGTTATTTTAAATCATCTGGCACATCTGGATCCGTCAATTGTTTTTCTTCAAGAAACTCATACACCTCAAGAGCAGCTCCATCATTTTAGAAAAAGGTGGGTTGGTCAGGTTTTTGGAGCAGGGATCTCCTCTAGCAAAAGAGGGGTAGCCATTTTGGTGGCAAAAGGAATCCCCTTTTTCCCCACAGAGATCCTCTCTGACCCCTAACGGTAAGATATGTTATAGTCTCAGGAAGCTGGGGAATCAGTATAGTACTGGGTCCATTTATGGCCCGAGTCAGGAGTCACCTTCCTTCTTTACCCAGCTGGCTGTATTAATAGCTCCCCTTGCAGATAGTCCCGTTATTTTAGGAGGAGACTGGAATCAGGTACAGTCCAACCATATTGATCGTTCGTGGTGCAGAGCTGCAGGCCTGTCTTCATCCCAGAGGGCGCTGGCTGAATTAACCTCCTCCTTGGGTCTAATTGACCCACGGAGAATGTTTAATCCCACCGCCAAAGAATTTACTTTCTACTCCCCTGTACACAGAAGCTATTCCCGGATTGATTTTTTCCTGATTAGTTACCAGGTTCTTTCCTTTATTTATAAAGTCACTATAGAGAGTCGGGTAATCTCAGATCACTCACCCATAGGTTTTCAATGCTGTCCACTGTCTGCTCCACCTAGATCTTACTCATGGTCTTTAAATGATTCTTTATTAAAGGATCCCAAATTGCTGGGTCACTTTCGCTCCTTTATGTCCTTTGCAATTACATCTAATTGGGGCTCTATCAATGCGGTGGACCAGACATGGTCGGCCCTGAAGGCCGTGTGGAGAGGCGAGCTAATTAGACTAGCATCAGTTCATAAAAAGAATAGGACTCATCTTTTATCTAATTGTTTAGAAAGAATTAGAGCTCTAGAGCTGCTGGGAGCTGATGTGAGATCTACCGGTCACGATCAAGAATTAGCCACACTCAGGGCCTGGTATGCGGGCACATTACGGGAAGGGGTTGAGAATCGAGCCTCTAAATTAAAGGCCTTATATATAGGACAAGGTAGTAAAGCTGGGAAAATTCTTGCTTGGCAGTTGAAGCAGAGAGCAACAGTTAAGAGTGTGGCAGGGCTGAAACACCCTGAGACAAACACCACAGTTTCGTATCCAGAGGGCATATTAGGAATCTTTTTTGACTTTTACAAAAACCTATACTCTAATGTGCCCCCTTCTTCGGACAGGAACACTATGATAAGGGAGTTTTTGGGAAGGGTTCCTTTCCTTCACTCTCGGAAGAGAGTAGTCAGAGGCTATGGCTCCCTCTTCTCAAAAAGAGATCGTAGAAGCTATTGACGCCTAAAGATAGATAAAGCCCGGGCTGGATGGCTTTACAGACCTTTCTTCAAGTCATTCAAAGATCTTTTGGTACCATTATTACAGCAACTTTTTGCTTTTTGGCAGGAGCACGGGGTCAAAGACCCATCCCTTTTTGAAGCGAGAATTATTTTACTACATAAACCGGGTAAACCATTAGATCTGGTGGGTAACTATAGGCCAATCTCACTATTGAACATCGATGTTAAGATTTATGCCAAGATTTTGGCCACTCGTATCAAATCCTCATGGTTGGACCTAGTGAGTCTGGAACAGGTTGGTTTCGTGGCGGGCCGTTCATCAGGGGACCATTTTAGAAAACTGTTTTATTTAATCTCTGCATCCTCGAGCCCAGATATGGAAGCATCTCTGGTGTCCTTGGATGCAGAGAAAGCTTTTGATAGGATGGAGTGGAATTTTATATTTCAGGTATTATCTAAATTTGGCTTTCCAGAGAAATTTTGGACTTTATTCGGGTTCTCTATACATGTCCCTCAGCAAGGATTCAATGCAACAACTTGATCTCATCGGTTTTTCCTCTATTACGGGGCACACGTCAGGGATGTCCCCTCTCCCCCTATCTGTTCAATTTGTATTTGGAACCTTTAATCAGGGTTATTAATAATGACAAGCAAGTTCAAGGGATCTGTATAGGGAGGTCTGAATATAAGTTGTCAGCTTTGCTGATGATATACTTCTACATCTCTCAACACCCGAAATCACTTCCCAGTGTGTTTCAAATTATTTCGGTCTTGGTAAAATTTGGTTACAATTTGAACAAAAGAAAAACTATGGTCCATCCGCCTCTCCTTCCTGCAACAAAGTTGGTGTGCATCCTTGGCTTACAATGGCAGCCTAAGTCCCTGCAGTACCTAGGAATTCAAATTTCCAAGGACTTAACTGATCTGGTAGATTTAAATTTTAAACCTTTACTGGGTCGGTCAAGGAGAACCTGGAAAGGTGGTCAAAGCTTCCATTATCCTTCTGGGGAGAATAAATACAATCAAAATGATGATCCTACCAAATTATTTTACCCTGTATAACCTTAATCTATACCTTCCCAGGTCCTTCTTTAACCCGATTTACAAATATTGTACCGATTTTTTATGGAAGGGGAAACCTCCACGCAGGGCCTACAGCAAGCTCACCCATTCAAGGATGCTAGGGGGTTTACAACTCCCGGATTTTTATATCTACTATCTGGCCAACCACGCTGCTAGGGCAGCCTTATGGGTGTCAGGCAGGGGAGTAGCTTCGGAGGGGTTTAAGCTTGATTGGTTGTTAGCACATAGTGTTAATCTAGACCTTGAAGCCTGTTTGTACATTCCGTGGTCTAAAGTTCCCGTCAAAGTAAGAGATTCCCGGTGGGTGGGATATAAGGGCCCTCCACCAGCTATACTCGCTTCTGAGTATCCCATATGCAAAAGATGTAATGCAGCCCATCCTAAAGAACCCTAACCTTTGGTCGGAAACAGTCGATAAGGAGATGTGTAGGTAACTTCCCTTAAACCAAAGATAGCTGATTTCACTTCAGAAGGTTCAGTTATCTCGGCCTCTGTATTGGTGGAGGTGCTCAGGGTGAACTCCTACGAAGCTTACGCTTTGTATCAGATTCATAGATGCATTAGTTCCTTCTAGGGGCGGCAAAGGATCGGATGTACCTGGGGAGTTTTAAGGAAAATGAGGGATTTGACGTTATCTGGCAAACCAGTCTCTAAATTATATAAAGCAATTATAGCTAAGAGAGACATTAATATCTCCCCAATACCCTATTATTGGGAGGCAAACCTCTCGCTGGGTTAGTCTGAGGAAGATTGGTGTAAGGTTTGGTCGGACCTATACGTATATGTCAAACAAGATAGATTAAGGGGTCTACAGTTTAATCTTCTGCATAATTTGTATCTCTCCCCGGCTAAACTCTCCCGAATATATAACCTTAATTCCCCAGAATGTAAGATGTGTGGCAACCCTGCTAGTACCACTTATCACAAATTATGGGAATGCCTTCAAGCAGTTAAACTTTGGGAGTCAGTGAAGCTATGGATAGGCCCCTATGCTAACATTTCGGATTACTTTAATGCCGATGTCTGTATTTTTGGTAAGTTTTCTCACATACCTACAGTAGCTCAGAAATATCAAGTGGCCCTGGTGGTTTTGGTAACCATGTTCCTCCTTCTAACGCTACTGGCACACTGATAGATCTCCTTCCTATAAGGAATGGCGGACGAGTTTCTTGGTGCTTTAAATGCGGAGAGGTCCATGGCAAATTTTCTTAATTCAAGGAAAAATTTAATAAGAACTGGGATAACCTTCGAGGAGTCTGAAGGTCAAGTATGGTTATTAGTGGGGAAGGTTTCTCCTCTTGGACATGCTACTGATTTTGACATGCCTAACATATTTCCCTCTTTCTTATACTGATGTCTGGGAACATTCTGGACCAAAAGGTATATTCTCTTTCCCCCTTTGGCGACACTTAAGACGTACATTTTTTGTTTTAAGGTCTAAGCAATTTGTAATTGCTTTGGTTAGCCAATGTAGAGGTTGCTAACTTACTCTGGTTTATATTATCAAGTTCTCTCTCTCTTTTTCTGGTTTAAAAGGAATGCTGCCTGCGGGTCGGGAGTGGGAAGGGTGGTTGGGTTGGGAGGGTTTGGGAGGGCATCCCCTTTATTTCTGCCTTTAAGATCTGACAACTTATGATAATCTACAGTATGGAAGTTTGTAAAGGGGTTTTTGCCCTTTGGGTGGGGGTTATCTATTGTATGGTTATTTGTTATAAAATAAAGTTATTTGCAAAAAAAGAAAACAGCATGGTCTGGAACTCTGGCAATTTGTTTCCCAAGCTCCTGGCACTTACTAACACCAACCCCCACCCCTTATCCCTGATCCTCCTTGTCGAACCCCACCCAGATTCCTTATACTTCCATCCTCCCTTTGCTCCTCCTGAAACCTCCACCCCCAGTCTGTTTCCCCCCCCTTGGTCTTGAAGGCTACTCCCCTCATCTGTAGGAGAGGACTTGTGGTCAGCCTCTCCTTATCCCTTCTCCCCTCACAAGTTTAAACCCCACCTTTCTTGAATGTAGTCAGCCATCCCCTGTTTAAGGACTTCCTTCCCTAATGGCTTCCTGAATTAGTGGCCGTGATGGAGGAGGAACATCTGGATATCGTGGCAGTCACAGAAACATGGTACACACAGAACCATGACTGGGACATAAACATACCGGGATACACTATCTACTGGAGGGACAGGGAGGGTAAAAGAGGAAGAGGAGTAGCTCTCTACATAAGGGAAGGTATCAAAGCAACAGAACAAAAGGGTAAACAGGAAGGAGAAGAAGCACTGTCGGTTGATTTGGAGGCAGGCAATGGCACCACAATCTGCACAGGGGTTGTATACAGACCCCCCCTCTCAGGGGGAGGAAATGGACAAGGAAATGATAGAAAGTATACTTAGAATGGCAGATAAAGGGGAGATATTGCTGATGGGTGATCTGAATATGCCAGATGTTAACTCGAGTGCAGTTGCAGCAGCCACTTCTAAGAGTTGGGTTATTCTAAATGCCCTACAGGGGGCATGCCTTAGACAACTAGTATTGGAACCCACTCGAGAGGGAGCAATCTTAGACTTAGTGCTCTCAAATGGAGATGGAGAGAGGATCACAGATGTAGAAGTGGGTAACCATCTGGGAACTAGTGACCATTGAACAGTATGGTTCACACTAAACACAGCAATAGAGTCAAGCCATACAAAGGCAAAAGTACTGGACTTCAGGAGGGCTGACTTTGCCAAACTGGGTGAGTGCCTAAGGAATGCACTAGCAAATGAGCAGGAAGGAGGGGTGGAAGAGCAATGGGGAATAATAAAAACTGCCATCACAGAGGTAGCAAGCCTTTGTGTGAAGCAAATAAACAAAACAAAATGATGTAAGAAACCACTATGGTTCTCAAAGAAGGTGGCAGTGAAGGTTCAAGAGAAAAAGAAAGCATTCAGAAACTACAAGAAATCACAGAAGGAGCAGGACAGAGAATTGTATCAGTTAAAGCAAAAGGAAGCTGGGACAACAGTCAGAACAGCAAAGGCCTGAACTGAGGAAAAGATAGCCAACTCACTTAAGAAGGGGGATAAAACCTTTTTTAGGTACATCAGGGAGCGAAGGAAGACTAAGGGAGGGATAGTGAGGCTTAATAAAGGGAAGGGGGTGGGCAGAGGGTGACAGTGAAAAGGCAGAGATACTAAACAAATATTTTTGCTCAGTATTTACAAATGAAGAGGGGGAGGTACCTAAAAAAACAATAGAAACACTCTGGATACAGAAGTCGATACCAACCCATTTACAGAAGAAAGGGTTCTGAAATAACTCTTAAAACTGAAGGTGGACAAAGCAATGGGGCCTGATGGAATTCATCCCAGAATTCTAAAAGAACTAAGGGTAGAACTAGTGACACCACTGACTACCCTCTTTAACAAATCATGGGAGGATGGGGTGGTACCTGAGGACTGGAGGAGGGCAGATGTGATTCCCCTTCACAAAAGTGGGAGCAGAGCAGAAGCAGGAAACTACAGACTTGTTAGTTTAACCTCAGTGATAGGAAAATGATGGAATCACTTCTGAAGGAAAGAATTGTCAAGTACCTAGAGGCCAGAGGGCACAGGACCCAAGGCAGCATGGATTCACAGAGGAAGGTCATGCCAGACAAATCTAATAGATTTCTTTGACTGGGTGACCAAAGTAGTAGATCAGGGAAGGGCTGTGGACATGGCCTACTTAGACTTTAGCAAGGCATTTGACTCAGTCCCACACAAAAGATTAATATACAAGTTAGCCAGCCTGGGAGTGGGCCCCAAGATGATAGCCTGGGTAAAGAATTGGCTGGAGAATAGGACACAGAGAGTAATAGTAACTGGAGTCCACTCTGAAGAAAGGGGGATTACTAGTGGGGTGCCACAGTGTTCAGTGTTAGGACCGACCCTCTTCAATGTCTTTGTAAGTGACATTGCAGACCGACTGGAAGGAAAAGTATGTCTCTTTGCAGATGACACAAAGATCTGCAACAGAGCTGATGCACAAGTTGGGGTGGAAAGGATGAGAAGGGACTTGGCAAGGTTAGAGGAATGGTCAAATGTATGGCAGCTTAGATTTAATGCTAAGAAGTGCAAGGCATTGCACCTGGGAAACAAAACCCAGGGGAAGAGTACACAATGGGGGGTGAGATACTAACAACAACCAAAATGGAAAGGGACCTGGGGGTAGTCATATCAGATGACTTAAATGTGGGCAAGCAATGTGAGAGGGCAGTAAGGAGGGCTGGGGGTGATACTGGGATGCATAGGGAGAGGCATCACCAGTAGAAAACAGAAAGTTGTACAGATAGCTAGTGAGACCCCATCTGGAGTACTGTGTGCAGTTCTGGAGACACAATCTCCGCAAGGATATAGACAAGATGGAAGCTGTCCAGAGGAGGGCAACTAAAATGGTGCAGGATCTGCACCGGAAGACATATGAAGAGAGACTAAAGGAGATTAATATGTATAGCCTAGAGGAAAGGAGGGAGAAGGGGGACATGATAGAAACTTTCAAGTACCTCAAAGGAATCAACAAAGTCCAAGAGGGTAGCATCTTTCAAAAAATGAGGTGTGCAAGAATGAGGGGGCACAATCTGAAGATAGAGGGGGGCAGCTCAGAGGTAATGTAAGGAAGTATTTTTTCACAGAGAGGGTTGTGGATGCATGGAACGGCCTTCTGGAGGAGGTTGTGGAGTCAAAAACAGTGGTTGAAGTCAAGCATGCATGGGACAGTCATAAGGCAATTCTAGGGGTTGGGGGTAGAAAGAAGTAGGCTGCTGGTTAACTAGGATCTGCAGCTTATCCATTAGGTAGGGAAATGGGCAGACTGAGTGAGCCAAGTAGTCCTTATCTACCATCAAATTCTATGTTTCTATGTTTCTATGATTCGGGTGGTGTGACAAGTGACGTACCACAGGGGTTGGTCTTGGGACCAACATTGTTTAACCTCTTTATCAGTGATTTACAAACAGGGCCAAATAACTTCACAGATAAATTTGCAGATGATACTAAATTGGCGGGCAAGGTTAATAGTCAAGAAAATATTTCTGCATTAAAGAAGGATTTGAAAAAATTAACACTTTAGGCAAATGAAACTCATATGCAGTTTAATCAAGGCAAATGTTTAGTAGTGCATTTCGGTGTAAATCACCCAAAAACGATATATCATATAAAAGGACTACCACTTCACTCATCAAATTGTGAAAAAGATTTAGGGATATATGTTAATAATAAACTTACATCAAATGATCACTATGTTAGAACTGCTTGCATGACCAAGAGACTTATGAGGCAAATAAAATCCACTTTTGTTAATCGCACTGAACAACGCCTTATTCTATTGTATATGGCATACATTAGACTGTATCTAGACTATGGCTCCCCTTTCTGGAATCCAAACCAAAAAAAAATACATAGCAATTCTTGAACAGGTTCAAAGGAGAGTAACTAGAATGATTCCAAGATTAACAAACTTGGATTATCAGAACAGATTAAAAGCTACTGGTCTCTTCTCTCTTCAAACAAGAAGATTAAGAGGTGAGGTAGAAGACTTGGTTTGCTGGCCAAGGCACCCAAGGCACCTAGCTTCACCTGAGCTCTTTCCTTCTAAGACTGCTTGAAAGGCAGCGTAGAGAAACTTACCAGAGCAAGGGAGAAGGATTAAGACTTAGTTTGGCTAAGCAGATTTACTGTGTGGTGGTGTTTTTATTTTTTACTCACAGGGATTGCTACTGTTTGTTGCTAACATTTCATTGATTTATTTTTTCTCTGATTCAAATTGTTGTTGCTGATATACCTTCTTCTACAAGGTGTGCCTACAGTGTGTGCTAACAGATTACTGCTGTAATCTTCTGATTCAAATTGTCTTTTGCAAGGTATATCTTCTGTTACTGCTTTATTTTCTCTGGAGCAAAGTGTTTCTTACAGGTATATCTTCTGAAATTATTACAGGTGGTGCTTTACAGGTTTTGCAGTTTTATCTAACATTAGGATAAGCTTTCAGGGTTACTGCATTTGTTGTTGACTGATTGTTTCTGCTCTTACCTCCTTGTTCTTTTGTCCGTGGTTCTTCTTTTTAGGCAGGGGAAGGGCCCAGCCACCCACCCCCATCCCCAACCACCCCACGCTACACTCCTTTTATAGGGTACCACAGTTGTGACATATCCTGTGGCAGAGCAGGAAGGGGCGGATCAGTGGGCCTCCCAAGGTGATCTCATTTACAGGGCACTATAATTTAACTTGTTATAACAAGTTAAACAAAGCACAATTAAACCATTACTTGCATTTTTTTTCCTTTTTTTCCTTCTAATTACTCTGACTAGGTTACAAACCCAGCAACTTATTTGGAATGGATTTCATTAACTGCAGGTACTGTGGAACAATTTTCAGAAGGACAGTCTTACAGGATTTAGGACACTGTCCTACATGCTGGGCCTTTGAGATCTTAGGGCTCAGTTCGGCAGCATGGGCAGAGATTGCATGCCTCAAATTTCATATTGAAGAGGAAATACATTATAAGAACCACCCGCCATTTCCCCAGCATCCAACAGAAAACCTTGACCGCAGAGGGTAGTTGGTCCAGGAGGTTGGCAGGTGGTTAGGAGGAGCAAATCAGGTGCCCCATCACTCTCTGCTCTCCAACACATTACCTCAAAAACCATATAAACACTAATAAACAGGTATCTGCCTCTATCTCTGAAATCAAATAAAGAGGCAGAAGACACTGCAGAGCAGGACACTGCGGCACAGGAGCTAGCACAACAAAACTCACCCAAATCAGGAACCAAAACTAAACAAGCACAAAGGAAATCCAAAAACTTCTGATCATAGGAGACTCCATGATTCGGGAGTTGATACCCATCTCCAGCCAGGTGATGGTCAGATGTCTCCCAGGTACATCAGCATGGAGAACACTGACGCGTGCTAAAACTGTTCACAAGGCAGGAGAAAACATTGATGTCCTAGCACATAGGACTATCGATCTCGCCAGCCGGTCAGTTGTGGAGACCAAGGAACACCTGACAGGCTGGGTGACAAACTATCATCTATTTCGCCGGCATCTCCTTCTCTGAGATCCTGCCAGTCTGGGAGAGGGCAGATGGGCCGGAAGGTCAGAGAAGGAGATAGGGGAACTAAACACGTGGCTCAAGGACTGGTGCCAGGAAAAAGGACACAGATTTGTAGGAACTGGCAACAGTTCTGGGAGCAAAGTTCTTTAAATTTGATGGACTGCATCTGACTAAAGAGGAGTCAGTGCATTGGGGCAGAAGTTTGATGTCTTTGCAGAATATTTAAACTAGCAAATGGGGAGAGGGTGAGCAACCCACACGCCGAATGGAAGAACACCCCTCCCCTCAGCTAGTGGTCAAACAGGAATTCAGCATGTTTGCAGGTTCATTTGCATCACCAGGTAAGAAAAAGGTTTGTCTCCCATACGATGCACAGGGTAATGCCAAACTTCACAACAACTAACACACCAAAATCTGGCCAATGGAAAATCATGTACAAAATGCTCACAGCCTGGGAAATAAGATCCCAGACCTGCAGGCATAATGTCAGAGGCTAAACTGGACATAGTAGCAATTAGTGAGACGTGGTTTACCAGTAACCACACTTGGCAGACTTCAGTACCTGGCTATGTATTGTTCTGAAGAGACCGAGGTGCAAAGGGGGAGGAGTGGCCCTGTATGTTAAATGAAAATATCAAAGCTACAGAAATTCAGAATACACATAAGGAGCCAGAAGAACTGTGGGTCACACTGGAAACAGGAAATGGGACAGCCATAAGAACTGGGTTGTCTACAGGCCCCCAGACCAGAGGAGGACATAGATACATTACTGTTAGAAGATATACAAAACATGACAGCTAAAGGAGGTTCTGATAATGGGAGACTTCAACATGCCAGATACAGATTGGTCAATACCAGCAGGAACATCTGCCAGAACTAGACTCATAGTGGATTCCCTGCAGGGGAGGGCCTCAAACAACTGGTACAGCAACCCACAAGAGACAGGGCTATCCTAGATCTAGTACTGACTAACAAAGAAGGGATCACAGATCTCCAGGTAGAAGGTCACCTGGGCCAGTGACCATCACATGGTATGGTTCAGTTTGGCTACTACATCTAAATCATCCCATTCCAAGGCAAAAATATGGGACTTCAGAGGAGCTGACTTTGATAAGATGGCCTACAGAGTTAAGCTAGCTCTGGCAAAAAGAAACACAGGTGAGGGGTACAGGCAAAGTGGGCAAGCATTATGATGCAATATTTGAAGCAACATCCCATTGTGTTAGACAGAAAGGAAGTGCAAAAGAAGAAAGAAACCACTTTGGTTCTCAAATACAGTAGCAGAAAAGGTCAGAGCCAAAAGGCTGGCCTTCAGGAAATATAAGGGAACACAGCGGGATGAAGATAGGAGGCATACCAAACTGCCCTAAGGGAAGCAGGTAAGGCAGTAAGGCAGGCAAAGTCCCAAACTGAGGAAACACTAGCACGAACAGTAAAAGAAGGTGACAAGACTTTCTATAGATACATTAGTGAAAGGAGAAAGTCCAGAGGGGTATTGCTAGTTTAATGGAGAAAAGGGAGCATGGAGGAGGAGGACCCTGTAAAGGCATCTATCCTAAATAGATACTTTGCTCAGTATTTACTGAAGAGAAGGTAGGACAGGGCCCACAGCTCAGCATCATGGACACAGGGGAGGAGGTGAGCACTACTCCTTCACAAAAGAAAGGGTCCTACAAGAGCTTTAAGCTCAGGGTGGATAAGGCAATGGGACCTGATGGCATACATCCCAGGGTACTTAAGGAGCTAAAGGAGGAACTAGCAGAGCCATTAGCAGAATTGTTTAGTGAGTCTCTGAGACAGGAGAGGTCCCAGAAGACTGGAGAAGGGCTCATGTGATTCCGCTCCACAAGAGTGGTAGCAGGGAGGAGGCGGGAACTACAGACCGGTCAGTCTTACCTCAGTAGTGGGCAAGATTATGGAGGCACCTTAAGGAAAGGATAGTGCAACACCTGGAATCCATAGGGGCACAGGATCCAAGACAGCATGGGTTTACAAAGGAAGGTCCTGTCAAACTAATCTCATAGATTTCTTTGACTGGGTAACCAGAGTGGTGGACCAGGGGGAGAGTTGATGTCGCCTACTTTGACTTCAGCAAAGCTTTTGACACTGTTCCACAAGAAGATTGATAAATAAGCTGGGTAGGCTCGGGTGGGTCAGAAGTTGGTCAACTGGGTGGCAAACTGGTTGACGGGCAGAAAACAGAGAGTGGTGGTAAATGGTATACAGTCAGAAGAGATGCAAGTCACAAGTGGGGTACCTCAGGGATCAGTCCTGGGGCCAGTCCTCTTCAACATCTTCATTAGTGACCTTGCAGATGGACTAGAGGGTAAGGCTTGTCTGTTTGCAGATGACACCAAGATCTGCAACAGAGTAGATGATCCAGATGGGGTGGGCAGAATGAGAAGAGATCTGGATAAACTAGCAGAATGGTCAGAAGAGTGGGAACTGGATTTAATGCAAAGAAGTGCAAAATCATGCACATAGGGAAGAGAAACCCTGAAGCCACCTATAGGCTGGGAGGAGTTGCTAGCAGTCACAAAGGAAGAAAGAGACTTGGGCATCATCATCACTGATGACCTAAAATCATCCAAGCAGACCTCTAAAGCAGTAGGTAAGGCTAGAGGTGTGTTAGGGTGTATTAGTAGGGGTATCACAAGTCGTAAGAGGGAGGTAATAATCCCTCTTTACAAGACACTGGTTAGGCCCCATCTGGAGTACTGCGTGCAGTATTGGAGGCCACACCTTCACAAGGACATTAACCAATTGAGGCAGTCCAGAGAAGGGCAACCAAAATGGTGCAGGGACTGCATCAGAAGACATATGAGGACAGATTAACGGAGCTCAATATGTATACCCTTGAGCAAAGGAGAGAGGTGATATGATCGAGGCATTCAAACACCTTAAGGGCATAAACAAGGTGAAAGAGTCTAACATGTTTAAATATAAGAAAAATAGCAGGACAAGAGGACAGCATGAGATTAGAGGAGGCCGATTAAGGGGAATGTGAGGAAATTCTTTTTCACAGAAAGGGTGGTGGATGGATGGAATGGCTTACCACAAGAAGTGGTGGCTATGAATACAGTGCAGGACTTCAAACAGGCATGGGATGGGCATAAGGAGCAATACAAATGACTATGAATAGATAGGTCACTGACAGAGCAAAGGCCAAAGGCACATTTATAAGGTAGAAAAAGAAATGGGCAGACTGGATGGGCCTTACGGTCCTTATCTGCCGTCAACTTCTATGTTTCTATGTTTCTATGATATGCTTATGGTTTTTAATTTAATAAATTCACCAGATCTAATGGAAAAATGTGGTCTAACACTCTCCAAAAGGAGACATGTTCTGAGACTGCATAATAAACAGCTTGAAGTAAAAACTTATAAAACCAGCAAAAGGGGAAACTTTTTTCCAATAAGAGCATCCACTGTATGGAACACGTTGCCACAAGAAATGGTAGAGGAAACTAGTGCCACTGTATTTAAAAACAAATTAAATGTTTGGTTGAGGGATAATAGATAAATAATGTCCCACATAGTGTGGGGAACAGTCTCGATGGGCTCTGGCCTTCTTCTGTTCTTTCATACCAAGTAATCCCTGAACTGTACAGTACTGTATGTGACATGGTACATCATGCCCTGCAGCATTCCTCAGCACAGTATGTTTGAGCATGGACATGTGGACCGTTGGGAAAACATCTGGTAGCTCTTACCTGTTCATTACAGCACACAGGGAACAGGTACCTGGGGTAGCAGCTGACTTTGGGAGAGGCAAGAATTGCACTAGGACAAACTTTGGTGGTAGCAACATACCTGGTGTAAGGCAACATGCAACACTGAACATGAAGAATATCCCCAAGTCATACACTGCAGAAAAGATGTTGGAAGTCATACTAACCAAGACTGATCAGTGGTTCAACCCCCATGCACTGAAAGCTGGATTCATCACCAGTGATAATGACTCAAATGTGCGGAAATGCCTCACTGATGTGGGATTTGTCAGGATGCCACGCCTGGCACATTTCTTTACCCTTGTGGTGCAGGCTTTCCTTAACTATCAGGATACAAAAGAAGTTTTGGCTCTTGCCCGATGCATCTGTGCCCACTTTGTACATTCAGCAAAAGTATGTGACCATCTCCATGATCTACAAGTAAAGAACAAACGGCCTCAGCACCATTTAAAGTTTGATGTTGCCACCCAGTGGAACTCCACCTTGTACATGGTGGAGCATCTACACCGATAGTACAAGGCTATATCTGAGTATCTGCTAATTCATGTGAGTCATAACAACAGTGGGGCATCCATGTGTCTCACAACAGAGCAATTGTGCCTAATGGATGGGCTCATCTCAATTCTGAGACCCTTCGAGCATGCAACACAGGCAGTGAGCGGGGACATTGCCTGCATCAGTGAGTCCATCCCTCTGCTATGGGTGCTGAGGCAGACACTGATGAACATGCAGCAACAGCTGGAGGCAGGTGGTGACAGAGCAATTTGCTCATTAATGGAACACATGCTGTCCACATTAGACTCCAACACCCACATAATGTATGTTATGCAATTTGAGGAGTTTGGAATTGCAATAGTGCTCAACCCATGTTATAAACGTAGACTGGCAGCCATATTACAAGGTGGGCATCACAGTTGCTACTACGGCACAGGGGGCAAAGAAAGATGATGGTACTGCATAGCAATCTGGTGTTACTGCCACCCACTTCTCTTCACCTCAGCCAGGGTGTCAAACTACAGAAAAGCAATGCAAGGTAAAGGAACCTATGCTGAATCCCATTTGGCCACCCTCAGTCAGGTGGGAGTCGCAGACATGGAGAAAACTGAGGAGGAGGAGGAGGATGATCATGCTGCATGTCTTCAACTGGCAAAACACATGGTAGATGCATATTTTGCAGATACAAAGAACCTCACCATTGGAGATGAGCCACTACTATACTGGGGCACTAAGGTCAATGACTGGCCAACACTAACAGAGGTTGCCCTGAAATATCTTAGCTGTCCATCCTCCAGTGCCAGCACTGAGCGGGTCTTCAGTTCAGTGGGTGCCATTGTGCATGACAGACACACAAATCTATCTCCTAAAAATGTTGGCATGCTGACATTTATCAAAGTGAATGATTCTCACATACCCTCGAAAACAGTAATGTCCATTGCAACAGCACTGATTGACAGTGATGATGATGAGGAGGCAAGTGCTTTAGGCAGACTGGGACATACCTTATCATTATCTCGTAACATTGAAGTGGATGAAGCAGTGATGGAGAAAGAGTTCCTGTATGGTGACACTTCCAGTATTGAAGACTGTGAGGGATGCTTCATGGATGACATGGAAGAATAATGAACTCTACTATTTACTTTCTCCCCACCTATCCACAACCATGTATTCCTGGATGTCAACTTAATAACAATAATAATGTATCAAATTCTGTGCTGAGATATTAATTAGTGCTGCTTTTTTTTTAAATAGTTTATTAAGTGGTTCAGGGCATACAAAAAGTTAATCATTACATTGACTTGGTGTGTACAGGGCTAGTATATCTGCTTTGTGCTGTACAGGCAGTTACAGTCACTGTGGTTATTTGCATACTAATAAAAAGAACTACTGATCTGGGGATCTAGACTAAAATTATATTAATCCCATCACTTAATAACCGTATTCAAAGTTGTAAATTGATATGAAAGACAATAGTTGTTAACGTTTATACACCAGAAATAGACCATGAAAGTGTGCAATATCCAACTAATCAATTCAAAATCCATAGGAATGACTACACATTACTTGTATTCAATGATCTACAGTCACATAAGGAACACGAGTGAGGAAACGGACAAGTGAGGGAAGGACACATTTTATACAGGGAATTTTCCCTCCTCCACAACCTTAATCAGAGGGTCCCACATTCTCTGAAACTTGTGCAACAGGCCCAACCCCCCAATTGTGCTTTTTCAATAGCCATACATGAAAGCAAATTATTGGACCATCTGCTTCGGTGGGGGGGGGAGACATCCATACCTGAGTAATTGTCCACTGGTGTTAATTAAAGCCATATTCCATAGGCAATTACTTGTGGTCAATTAGGTGTTTTGGGTCAGCTCCCAGTAGAAGCTCTACCGGGGACTTTGAGGGCACATACCTGAGAGTGTGTGATATTAGCCTATGGATATTATACCAGAAAGGGGCAATTTTGGCGCATGTGTGGGTCATATGAAGGAAGTCATCAGTTTCAGAGTTACATTTTGGACAAATGTTAGACCTGGTATTGTCCATTGAATGCATTCTTACTGGAGTAATATAGGCCCTATGCAGGAAGATAAGCTGTATCTGCCTCAGCCTATTTCTCTGTGAACATTGTACATAGTTAGAGCAAGCCAACTTCCATGTATGTGTATCTATATCTAGAGAGAGGTCCTCCTCCCATCTCAACCTACTCACTTGAGGTACCTCCACACTCTTCCCCAGAATAGTGTGATAATAAGTAAAAGCAGCCTGCCTCCAGGCTGAGGCCTATACAACTCCTCCTCCTCAAAGGGAGATGGGGATGGCCACCCTGCACCATCTAACATGGTAGATCCACAGACCTGCCTAATACGGAGATAAACAAAAAAATCCCTAGAGTGGATCCCCCATTTATCACAGAGTTCCTGAAGGCTACGAATAAGACCACCCTTATAGAGCTCAACTACATAAGACAGACCCACCTTGTTCCAATACCGCAGTCTCTGAATAAGCTGTATCGAATAAGGGGCCCTCAATCTTATCATCCCAAGCAGACTTATATAGGGTGAAAGACCTCCCTGCCAGCCTATGTGCTGTTGCACTCTCTTCCAGATTTCTAGAGTGTTATTACTAAAAGTGTTAGATATTAAGCTCTCAGGCAAGTGTACTGGGGAATTAAGACTACCACTTAATAGGTCATGTTTAAAACTGCCAGACATCATCTCCTCCTCCAGTCTCATCCAGGCCAATGTATCCTTCTCACATCCCTGGGAGATACGTTAATTGGGTGGCCCAGTAGTAGGCCCTGAAGTCTGGCAGCCCTACTCCACCTCTATTGGGGAGTTGAAATAGTGTAACCCTACGGATATGTGCCCCACATCCCTTCCATAGATATCTGTGCAATACTGCATATAAGCATCTGAAGTGGCTCTGTGGGACTCTAATGGGAAGAGACTGGTAAAGATACAAGCACCTTGGCAATATCATCATCTGAATGGTACCCACTCTGCTCAACAGGGAAAGGGGAAGGGCCGCCCAGAGCTCACAGTCTTCGGCTATTTTAGCTAACAATGGTCTATAATTTAGGGTATATAGTGACCCAATTGATGCCAATAGATGGATCTCCAGATATTTTAGTTGATTAACTAACTGTAAACCCCCCAGACTGGCAATGAGTTGAGCCCTATCACAATTGTCAATAGGCAGTATCTCACTTTTGGTCCAGTTTACCTTATGACGAGAAAAGGCTACAAAGTCCTTCATGAGCCTATGCACAACACGGAGATCCCTTGCAGGATTTTGTAAACATAGCAAGTGATCATCTGCATACATTGAGATCTTATTCAGGGCCCCCCCCACCGCAAACTCCTCAATATCAGTATGAGCCCATAGGACAGTTGCCAAGGGTTTCAGGGAAAGGACATAAAGCAAAGGGGATCATGGGCACCCCTGATGAGTACCCCTTTCCAAGACAAAGGATTTAGAAAGGTTGCCATTGATAACAATCTGAGCTGTGGGGTTGTTATATAGAGTCTGCACCCACTGACAGAAGGGCATATTCAACCCCATCCTCCCAAACACATCAAATAAATAGGCCCATTCTACACGGTTGAACGCTTTTTATGCATCCAACACAACTATTGCAGCCCCATGTGACCATTTCTTCTGACCCCATTTGTAGATCACAATAAGGGTTCACCTGATGTTTTGCTTGCCCTGCCGTCCTTTAACAAATTCAGACTGGTCATGGTGAATCAGCAGGGAAGCATTGGTTCCAGACGGGTGGCCATTATTTTTGCCATGATTTTATAGTCTGCTATAAGCAAAGATATGGGATGGTAGGATGTGCATTTTGTTGGATCCTTCCCAGGTTTAGGGAGGACAGTGATAACTGCAGACCTCATAGAAGTGGGCAGAATACCCCTCTGCAATCCCTCCTTGAGCATGTCAAACAATGGGTCCAGTAATTGCGGGCAGAAGGTTTTAAAAAAATCAATGGGAATGCCATCTGGGCCAGGAGATTTCCCACATTTCAAGGCCACTATAGCTGCCTGAACCTCTTGTCTTGACAGAGGGGTCCCCAACTTCCTCAATTCCTCCATATCCAGTTTGTTTAGCGAGGCCTGGTTGTAAAAGGAGTATATTTTTCCACTAGAAGGATTACACTCCGAGGTATACAGTTCCTTATAGAACTGTACAAATGCCTTGCTAATGCTTTCAACATCATATACCAAGCCCCTTCCTGGTACAGCAACTCTCCCACTCACCTTTCATTTTCTATACGCTTGATCTGCCATGCCAGAAACTTGCCCCCATGTTCTCCATCAAAATAAGTGCCTGCGTTGGCTAATAGTATTGAGCATTCTAATTTCTCACTATTTAAGACATTATAATCATATCTTAGACATTGAATAATATTATAAAGCACTTTCGAGGGTTTTGTTTATGTGCGTTTTCACAGGCTCCTATCTTAATTCTAAGGGATGTCAATTTCTTATCTTCTTCTTTCTTGCGATGGGATGCATAGGAAATAGTCTGGCCCCTAATGAATACTTTTAATGCCTCCCACCTAATGCCATGAGACGTTTCCCCCTTTAATGTTGTGGGTCAGAAACTCTTGCATACTATCTCTCATTTGATCCACATATTTGGGGTCCTTTAAGAGAAGAGGGTCTAGCCTCCAAGTGTGCAGAGGGCCAATAATTACCATGTGGTTTAAAGTTAGAGAGTGGGCCCATGATCAGAAACTAACATGGGAAGGTATTTGACCTCTCCCACCTCTGATAATGAAGAAGATGAGGCCAGTATTCTGTCAATCCTTGCATATGACTGGTGGGAATGAGGAAAAAAAACTGTATTCCCTATCGGTAGGGTGGCAGTGACGCCAAACGTCCGCTAGACTCATTTCTTCTTGAATCCATTCCAGGGCTTTGGCATTCCGGGTCATGGGCAGCAATGCAGTGTTAGAGTGGTCCAGCACTGTGTCTAACATGCAGTTATAGGCCCCCAAAGTAACCATGGACTCTCCCATCTAGCCATATCCACTGCAAGTTTTTGAAAAATACCTGGGTCGTCAATGTTGGGGGCATAAACAGATTCCAGCAAGAATATGCCTCCCCCGACACACTGATTTTTGTGAGGGCATATCGCCCAGTGGTTTCCACAAAGGAATTAACAACCTTGGCAGAGCTACTCCTAGGGAGCCAGACTGAAGCACCTCTAGCCTTTGATGAAAACGAGGAAGAGACCCATGTTCCCCCCATAAAGGCAGCCATCCTGTGAGGTTCACTGGCAGAAAAATGTGTTTCCTTTAATAGTAATATTTGCCATTTCATTCTGTGAGCCTCAGCCTGGACTTTCTTACATATAAGAATTGTTTTCAGCCCATTTATGTTCCAAGTGACTATCTTAAGTTCAGAGGCCATATTTTAAGCCTAAATCTAACAATCTTACCCCAGTAGTAAGACATGCATATCCTGAACCAACAGTTTTAACCTTTAATAAGAACCAAGACCCATGTTGAATCCCCACCCTTCCCACCCCCAAATCCCCAACTCACCACACAAATGCAATACCACCAAAGGATACTAGAGGGCACCAGAAGCTCACCTATAGGAGAGTGCAGTGCAGAATTATAAAATTCTCCAGTTGAGGCTTCAAATCCCCCCCATCTCCACGTAGGTATGCAAAATTCAGTTGAACCCCCTTATGTAACACAACTTCCCTAATCCCCTCATAATCACTTACAACACAATTCCCTTTACTACCCATGCCCACAATGTCCCTCCCACCAGAAAATTGCAGCCCATGTCCCCCCCCAATATGTGAGCAGAAACAAGCCTGCAAGTCCCCAACAAAACAATTGGCAGATATTAAAGTTCTTCATTACTAATTAGAAATGGGGCATCACAATGTTCCAACTCCAGTTCAAATCAAGCTGTAAGTGAGAGCGTAAATTCAAAGTTAACAGATACTGGCCCTCAAGGACTGGCCATCTAGTCCTTTTGTACTGGATGCCAACTATAAAATCACTAAAATTACCATTAGCGCACCAAAGTAAAGAGTGTAAGCCCATCAGTACCTGTTTCCCCAGACATGGTCAGGTCCTTAGGGATCCAGAGAAAGCATCTTTGCAGTTTGTGTTTGAAAAGAGCAATTGCACAATCTGCTGTAACCCCTGGGAAGCCCCTCAGTAAATTAAACTGCCAGCTGAAAAAATTAAAGATTGCAGATCAGATAGCTAGAACGGCAAGAAAATAAGAGCCCCAGGAGTAATAGGACCAGCATTAGTGGTGGGCGAAGTGGACTCAATCCGCTCCACGAAGTGTTTTGTGGAGCAAAGGTGGATTCGTGGAGTGCTCTGCAATGTGAAGCGGAGTACTTTGCATTATGATGAAGAACGCGAAGTGCATTGGAAACAGTGACTTCAAGTTACTCCGTCTCCACTGGTCACTACTCTTTCAATTTTTAAGGCGAAGTACATTGGTGGCAGTTCACTTTGCCTCACTTTGCCTTGTTTTTGAGCTCTGAAGGTGAATTTTGCAGTGATTCATGGGAGTTCAGGTCACATGGGCTCTTTATTGATCTACACAGCCTCAGTTCAGGGTAGTGTGAGTATGAAGGAGTAGGAGACAGTGTGCTCTGATAGCTGTCTGTAGAAATCTTGTAAAAGCTGTTGAAAAAGCAATTTTGCTTTTTTGGGAGGATCCAACTGTAGTTCATCGATTGTGGGAAACCCTCCTGTGCTTACATCATCAAGCATTTTTGTTTGTGTGTGGATTTGGAATGTTAATTTGCAACATTGAGTGTGTGTGGTGAAAGACAGTGAAAGTGTGCTGTTTGGGGGAGGGGTGTATCTGTGTCTAGGTAGATTTAAGTTGGAGAACTAGTGATTTCTTTGTGTTTTGGTTATATTTTTGTTATATAACTGACTGTGCTAATGTACACATAGTACAATTGTCAGTAATAGTAGGAATTTTCTTGCTGTTTGTTGTGTGTATGTGGTACAGCATTTGATAAGGTCAGGTTGTTTAAATTAGAAATTTACATTACATGGCAGTACACTGAACTTTTGCATTTGTGTCACATTCCTCATTGAGCATTGTACACAAACTGTTCTGTGTTGTGTGTGCAGTGTTGAGTGCATCAAATATAATACACCTTTTAAAATTTGTGACACAGACTAGTGTAAGTGCAACTAAGCGCAGCAGTGTGAACCTGCTATCCACTTCAGCTGCCTGATTTTGTACTGTGATCTTGTTCTCTGTTGTTAGATTTGCAGTTTGCATTGTAGTACCATAAAAATCAGCACTGTCTGTATTCAGTGCCCCCCCACCCCCACATTCAAAAGGTTTTTTTTAACCACACTGGATTGTTTTTGTGAGCTTGTGATTTGTGACCCCATCAGCATCACTGGTTGCTGAAGTTGTTTTAATTGTGAAACAGTGTCACAGTAGTCTCTTATCTGTTGCTGAAGCCACAGTTCTTTATTTTGCTTCACATCCAGCCAGTGTCCCTCCAGTCAGAAAGTGAATGTATCAAAATCTGAACTTGGTAATAATATTTGTGGTTGATCCCCAAAATGCCCTCAAAGAGACGTGCAAGCAAAGCTGTTTCTGGCCTTGGCAATGTTGGCAGTAAGAGGGTCTGTGGGCATGGTAGTAGTAAGTGGATGGAGAAGTGCATTGCTGATGTGAGAAAAGGTACTTCTCCTGCAATATTTTTTGCAGCCCAGTCAGTAGCTCCACTCATAGTTGGAGGAGATGATGTTTTCCCAGGTGGTGGTGTTAGTGTTACTGGTATTAGTGGTGGTGGAGGTAGTATTAGCATAGTCGCGTCAAGTTCTAATTCAGACCAGTGTACCGTATCCAAACATATTGAGTGTGAAGCAGTGCAAGTGAGTGATGACAGTATAGCTGATGTCATACTTCCCAGTAACATCCCATTAACTGAACCTGAGAATTCTGATGATCATATCAACGATAGCAAATGTGATATTCCGTCCACCGTGGCACTTAACATTACACATTTTCTATGCAGTGATTCACGGTGTGGTGAAAAAATATCAGGTGATGGTGGTGTAGATGCTGCTGATGAATGTGATGATGCTGATGATGATGATGATAATGATGTTGCTGTTGTTGCAACATGCAGTCCACATGCTAGCATACAAGCAGAAGATGTGGATGTGTTTGAGAGTGACGTTGATGAATATGATGATGATGTAATTGACCCCAGTTGGGAACTGGAGAAAAATAAATTAAAAGTATCTGTGTCTGAGTCTGTTTGCAGGAATCCTCCCCCCCCCGTAAAAACTTGTGTTATACTGGTTTTAGTTGATGATGGTGATGACAACCTAGTAATCAGTATGATAGGTAGTCATGGTGTTCATTTGTAGTCCAGGTGTGTAGTGCCCGAAACATTACGTGCCCCCCCCTGCCACTTCAGTGCTTAAAATAACAGACTTAAATAAGCCACATCATCATGGACATGTTAAAAGCAGAGCATCACACTCCCTTGTTTCGGATTTTTTTGTTCAAGATGCAAATGATGATTCAGTTGCAATCTGCCAGGTTAGCCATGTGCATGTGAGTCGAGGTAAAAAGGGGAGCCATCTTGGGATAGGAGGACAGCATACACATCTTAAGAATAGGCATTTGGCTCTGTGGACCCAGCACAAGCTGGCAGCTAATACCACAGTGGGGCAATCACCTGTGTCACTGGCAACCATAGCCAGCATGTTATCCCCTTCCATGACTGTTAAGCCAAGTAGGAAATTAAACGTGTAGTGCGGTAATAACAGCAGAGGATTACTACAGGCATGATGAGGTGGAGGACCATAATGACTTTGAAATATCCAGTGCTGGTGAGAGTAGCAGTTTTTGTGGTGGTGGTGGTGGTGAATGCAGTATGTCTAGTGCAAGTGGTACATCAACCCCGGTTGGCAAATCTGGCAAAATAACATAATTTCTGGGTTTGTCATCATTGCCTGTGCAACTGCCTTTATCAAATGTCCACACTCCACCCTCTGCCAATGCCATTCATCACAGAGCACAACCATTTGTGAGCAACAACACATGCCGTGCAAAACGTTTAAGTCAGCCCATGTTACAGAGTGTTTTTGCGCATAAGCTGAAGTAACCCCCCCAATCATACAGTGTCACGTGAACTTAATGCTGCTGTAGCGGAAATGCTGACAATTGATCTTTTGCCCTTCTCCTTTGTGGAGAATTATGGGTTCCAGTGGTTTGTTGCACATGCCTGTCAAAAATGGAAAGTCCCATCCAGGACATACTTTTCTACCCGTGCTGTTCCTGAGTTGTTCCGCACTGTCTCTAACTCAGTAAAACATGCCCTTCAACATTTCTTCTCTCCATTCGTCCATTTAAGTATGGATATGAAAGACCTGTTCCATCTTGGTCCTTCTTGATCTCTCTGCGTCATTTGACACTGTGGACCATGGAGTGCTTTTGGAGCACTTGCGATTTATCTGTGGACTATCAGACCCGGTCCTCAGTTGGTTTTGATCATTCCTTGACAGTAGAACTCAGAGGGTGGTGTCAGGAATTTTTTCCTCTGCATCACTCCCTCTATCCTCTGAGGGTACCGCAGGGCTCCATTTTGGCACCCATGTTGTTTGCGGTGTATATACTGCCATTAGGAGCGATTATTAGGTGGTACAGCTTGGGTTTTCACTGCTACTCAGATGATACTCAGCTGTATATATCCTTTGTGCCTGACAAGGTTGATGCTGTCTTGGTCTTTAATAACTGTCTCACCGACATTCAGGACTGGATGACTGGGAGCTGGCTGTGGTTAAACCCTGAAAAAACTGAGGTGTTGGTTGTGGATCCAGGTCATCGAGGGGGCGGGGTTTGCTGAAGGGGTCACCCTCAGGTCTTTGGCTTAGGGGGACCCAGTTAGCTACCTCAGACTGGGTGCAGAATCTGGGCGTTATATCTGATGATCGCCTGACCCTTAAACATCAGGTGTCGGCTGTTGTCAAAACCTTTTTTTACCATCTGAGGAATATAGCCCTGGTGAAGCATCTGGTTCCCATTGATGACCTTCCAACACTGGTCCACGCCTTCGTTACCTCGTACCTGGACTACTGCAACGCCCTGTACCTAGGGCTACTGGGGGTGGATATCCGGCTCTTGCAGTTAGTGCAGAATGCGGGAGCCAGGCTTTGACTGGTACATCTAGAACAGTCGTACAACGCCTGTTCTCTGTGGACTGCACTGGCTGCCAATACAGTGGCGGATTACCTTCAAGGTCGGTTTGTTGACCTATAAGGCCCTACACGATCAAGGACCTGGCTATCTGCAAGATCTTCTTCATCCCTACTGTCCCTTTTGTCTGCTCCAGTCCACCGATGAGGGATTGCTAGAGATTCCCAGGGTTTCTTTAAAGACATCTGGGGCCAGATCTTTTAGTTTTGTGGCCCAACCTTGTGGAATTCTCTACCTCATCGGGTGTGATATTGCGTGACCGTTCAAAGCTTTAAATTAGCATTGGAAACGCATTTATTTAGCCTGGCATATCCAGATTTTTAAAGCACATTTTATAAACTGATTTTAGGATGTTGTTTTAACTTTATGTATTTGTTTTATTTACTGTTGAAGTGCCTTTGTTTTGGAAATGTGCTCTTAAAAATAAAGTTTTGATTGATTGATTGTTTGATATGTGGACAAGTGGCAAAACAGCAGGGAGTTCATATCTGTGTATAACTGCACACTGGGCACAGGTGCCGGGGATTGTTTGTGATGCTGGTAGTGTGAATAATCAGTGCAGTAAGGTGGATTGTCATGGTAGCAATCTTCCTGGAATTCGCCAACATGAAACAATTGCTATGCGCAGTGTGACCTGTTCACACACTGGTGAGAACATGCTGGACATGGTACTGACTGAAACTGAGAGATGGCTGAACCCTCTGTCCCTGACAGCTGGGTTCATAGCAGGTGACAATGGGTCAAATGTGATGAAATGCATCATGAATGGTGGTTTTTACGTGTTCCATGCATGGCCCACTGTTTAAATCTTGTGGTTCATAGAAACATAGAAACATAGACTTTGACGGCAGATAAGGACCGGCTAGCCCACCAAAGTCTACCCATTTCCCTACTCCACAGGATAGGGCTGCAGATCCTAGTTAACCAACAGCCTATTTCTTCCTACCATCCACAAGAATTGCCTTATGTCTGTCCCATGCATTCTTGAATTATCTCACAGTTTTAGACCCCAACCTCTCAGGAAGGCTGTTCCACGCATCCACTACCCTGTCTGTGAAAAATACTTCCTCACATTGCCCTGGAACTGCCCCACTTATCTTTAAATTGTGTCCTCTTGTTCTTGCACGTCTCTTTTTCTGAAAGATGCTACCCTCTTGGACTTTGTTGATTCCACTGAGGTACTTAAAAGTTTCTATTATGTCCCCCCTCTCCCTTCTCTCCTCAAGGGTATACATATGAAGCTCCTTTAGTCTCTCCTCATACGGCTTCTCTTGCAGACCCTGCAATATTTTAGTTGCCCTCCTCTTGACTGCCTCTATCCTGTCTATGTCCTTGCAGAGATGGGGTCTCCAGAACTGGATGCAGTACTCCAGATGGGGTCTCATCAACTGTCTATACAGAGGGATAACAACTTCCTGTTTTCTGCTGGTGTTGCATCTCTCTATGCATCCCAGTATACCCCCAGCCCTCCCTACTGCCTTCTCACATTGCTTGCTAACCTTAAGGTCATCTGATATGATTAACCCAGCTCCCTTTCCTTTTTTGTTGTTGTTACTACCCCCCCCCATTGTGTAATCTTCCTCTGGGTTCTTGTTTCCCAGGTGTATTATTTTGCACTTCTTTGCACTGAATCCTAGCTGCCATACTTCTGACCATTCCTCCAACCTTGCCAAGTCTCTTCTCATCCTTTCCATGCCTCCTTGTGTATCAACCCTGTTGCAGATCTAATTTGACTATTAATCTTTTGTGTGGGACTGTGTCAAATGCCTTGCTAAAGTCTAGGTAGGCCATGTTCACAGCCCTTCCCTGGTCTACTACTTTGGTTACCCAGTCAAAGCAATCTATTAGATTCGTCTGACATGACCTTCCCGCTGTGAACCCATGCTGCCTTGGGTCCTGTGCCCCACTGGCCTCTAGGTACTCAACAATTCTTTCCTTCAGAAGTGACTCCATCACTTTCCCTACCACGGAGGTCAAACTGACAGGTCTGTAGTTTCCTGCCTCTGTCTTGGTCCTACTTTTGTGAAGGGGAATCACATCCGCCTTCCTCCAGTCCTTGGGTACCACACCAGCCTCCCATGATTTATTAAAAAGAGTAGTCAGCGGTTTCACTAGTTCCTCCCTTAATTCTTTTAGAATTCTGGGGTGAATTCCATCAGGCCCCATTGCTTTGTCCACCTTCAGTTTTAGGAGTTCTTGCAGAACTCTTTCTTCTGTGAAAGGGCTGGGATCGACCCCGCTATCCAGAGTGCTTCTGTTAATTGGATTAGGCACTTCCCTCCTCTTTTGTGAATGCTGAGCAGAAATATTCATTCAGTATCCCTGCTTTTCACTGTCCCCTCTGCCCACCCACCCACCCACCATTCAATCTATTCAGCCTCACCATCCTCCCTTTGTCTTCCTATGCTCTCTGATGTACCTATAAAGGTTTTATCCCCCTTCTTAACCGAGTTGGCTATCTTTTCCTCAGTTTGGGCCTTTGCTATTCTAACTTCCCTCCCTGCTTCCTTCTTCCTTAACTGGTACAGCTCTTTGTCCTGCTCCTTCTGTGTTTCCTTATACTTCCTGAATGCTAACTTTTTCTCCCTGACTTTCCCAGCCACCTCTTTTGAGAACCATAGTGGCATTTTCTTTCATTTTCATTTGTTTATTTGCTTCAAAGAAAGGCTTGTTGCCTCTGTGATGGCAGTTTTGATGATTCCCCATTGTTGCTCCACCCCTCCTTCTAGTCTGTTTGCTAGCGCTTTTCTGAGGCACTCTCCCATCTTGCCAAAGTCAGCCTTCCTGAAGTCCAATACCCTCACTTTTGTATGGCTTGACTCTGTAGCTGAGTTTAGCGTGAACCACACTGTTTGATGTTCACGTGTTCACAGATGGCAACCCACTTCTAGATCTGAGATCCTCTCTCTGCCCCCATTTGAGAGTACAAGGTCTAAGATTGCTCCCTCATGAGTGGTTTCCAAAACTAGCTGTCTGAGGCCTGCCATCTGTAGGGCATCGAGAATGGTCCTGCTCTTGGATGTGGCTGCAGCAAATGTGCTCCAGTTAACATCTGGCATATTCAGGTCTCCCATCAACAGTATCTCCCCTTTCTCTGCCATTCTAAGAATGCCTTCTATCATATCCTTGTCCATTCCCTCCCCCTGACAGGGGTCTGTACACAACCCCTGTGCAGATTGTGGTGCCCTTTCCAGTCTCTAAGGTGACCCACAGTGCCTGCACTCCTCCTTGTTTACTCTTTTATTCAGTTGCTATTATCCCTTCCTTTACATAGAGAGCTACTCCTCCCTTCTTCTCCCCTGCCTGTCTGTCCTGTAGGTTATGTACCCTGGTATGTTAACATCCCAGTCATGGTTCTCTGTGTACCATGTTTCTGTGACTGGTTCAGGAGTTTCTGCAGCACCCTGACATAAAGCAAATGCTGACCATTGCATGACATATCTGCTCTCACTTTTCAAGATCTGGAAAGGCCAGTGACCAACTACAGCAGTTGCAGATACAAAACAGCCTGCCTCAGCACCGCTTGAAGCTGGAAGTTGTCACCCGATGGAACTCCATGTTATTCATGGCAGAGAGGTTGTATGAACAATACAAAGCCATCTCAGAATATCTTGTTATGCACACTAGCCGTGACAGTTCCGGGGCCTCTATGTCTATGACGACTGAACAGTGGCGCCTCATGGATTCTGTAATAACAATTTTGCAGCCTTTTGAACATGTCGCACAGGCAGTGAGTGGCGAGTCTGCCTCCATTAGCTAATCAATTCCACTGCTGCAGGTGCTGAGGCAGACATTGGTGAATGTACAGCATAGCCTTGATGTTGGCGGAGACGGTGGTAGCAGTATGTTGCAGCAACACATGCTGACAGTATTCGACCAGAATTGTCACAGTGTGAACATTCAGCGTAGTGACAACTTTGCCATGGCAACAATGCTGGACCCACAATACAAACATGGAATTGCATCAGTACTGGAAGGAGGGCCTGAACAGATAAAAAATATCAGTGGTCAACTGGTGCACTTGGTTCATGGGGCACAGAAGTCATGTGCCAAGGTAAGCAAACCTCAGCAGCATAAACCAGCTGAAGGTGTAGCTGGAGGACCATCAAGCATATCATGCAAGGGTAAGGGGACTGTAATTCCAGGTGGTCTGTCATCCAAAGTGGGTGGTGTCAACCAGCTTTGGGAGGCTTTGTCTCAAGTGGGTATTTGTGAAATAAATGATTCTGGAGAACAGACTGATGCATCAACAATTGGATTTAGTGCGGCACAGAGAATGGTTGAGTCATATTTGTCTGAAAACAGGCATCTGACAATAAGTGAAGATCCTCTTTTGTACTGGAGTGGAAAGGTCAGTGAATGGCCAGAGCTGACTGCAGTGGCACTGAAGTACCTCACACCCACCCTCCAGTGTAAGTGTTGAGAGGTTATTCAGCTCAGCAGGTGTAATAGTCAGGGATCGTCGGACAAACCTGTCTCCTGCAAATGTTAGTTTGCTAACATTCATTAAAATGAATGAGAGGCACATACCAGCACAGACTGCAACCTCAGTATTCATACCCTCGACTAGTCATGGTGGTCTTGCTGATGTGGAAATGGAGCATCCTGGTGGCACTGGCAGTGGCTGCCTGAAATGGCCCACTACTGACGTAGATGCTGACACAATGGAGAAAGAATTTCCCAGTGGTCAGACTTCAGACATTGATGGCTGTGAGGGCAGTTTTCTTTAAAAGCATGATGATGTGCTAATGTCGGCAGGTTTTAAGTGCAGTATTTAAAAGGTGGTGTGCAACCCCCCCCACCACAGACCACCACCACCACCTCTGGGACTGATGTTAGCCACTGCCATCACTGAGCCCAAGTCTGTATGCCCCTTGGACCACCACCACTGGGACTGATGTTATCCAAGTCTGCCACCACGAGCCTGTATGCCCCCCATGGACCACCACCACCACCACCACCACTGGGAATGATGTTAGCCACTGCCACCACTGAGACTGAGTCTGTCCGGGCCACCACATCCATCAGCCACAGACAAAAAGGCTTCTTAATATTTAAACCATAAAGTGAGTATGTATACTCAGTCATGTTTGTTATGCTGTTTCACTTCCTTTAGTTTTATGTTTTTCTTTTCTGTGGCTTTTCAGAGCCACAGTGGTAAAACACATACAGTGCACTTATTTTGTTTCTTTTACAGGGTGACCAAAAAAGGCTCCATTGATAAAATATGTTGGGATAGGAATGGTACTGTAGCTGCACCATGCAAAGAGGAAGCAATGTAATATCCATGTGAAATCCATTCTGGTAAATATGAACATTTTATTTTATCCATTTCATTGTGTTGTGAAGACTGCAGAAAATATTGCACACAGGTTGTGAGAACCAGGGAGGGACAAATAACAATTAAGTTGTAAGAAGTCATTTATTTCTTTTTTTAAGAAATGTCAAGATGTTATGGTGTTCTGTCACAGTGGCCTTATCCCAAAAAGTTCTTCAAAATCAGGCAATCCCTTCCTCCGAGCTTGGGCACATATATCAACATGCAGAAGTCATTTCATTACATGACCATGACCATCATAACAACCGGACTCCAGAAGGATGCTGATGAAATCTGTGAAGAAGTAACAAAATAAGGAACCATTAGATACAAACCTGCAAATAAGATTCCCTTCCCCAGAAAAAAAATACTTACCTTCATATGCTTGAGAGTTATCCATTTCCAATTTCAGTGCAAAAAATTCTCATTGAGCACTTAAATGTGCACACCAACAGCTTCTGTGTGACCTGTGATGGAGAACAATACCATGAGTACATGTCCATGATTGTCAACCCCCCCACCTAGAAAATTCACAACTATATATATATATATATATATATATATATAACATATGATATACTCACCAAGTCTACTATTGGTGTACAGCCAAAGGACACCCTTCAATCCAGTTGAGATGATCACATTGCATTTGCTCGAATCGTCTGTCAGAACACATTGGACCAGCAACACAATACTCACAGTAATCATTTTATACTGGTGTATGTGTTGAAAGACTCCCATTTCATTGTCTAACCACTTGTCAATTTTCTGCAGAAAAGCAGGATGCATTTTGAGCTGGCAGAAAAAATCTGGGGACTCTGTGCCACTTTTGTGCGCATGACTGAGTGCGCCATTAATTCTGGGGTACTTTGTATGAGTTGAAACACTCCCATTTCACTTTCTAGCCACTTGTCAATTTTCTGCAAACAAGCAGGATGCATTTTGGGCCAGCCGAAAAAATCTGGGAACTCTGTGCTACTTTTGTGTATTCTGTGATTGTTGCTGTGAGCTCATGATGTCATGCTGACATTTTCACAATTAAAGCAGCAATGCAAGAATGTTCTCACAGTTTTGAACTGTACTTTTTTATACTACTTTACACAGCCACAGCCACCTAGTTACCTTTGAGCCGGACTTGAATGGCACACTTCTTTTCACAATTCTTGTCTGCTTTCCTTACTTGAAGACTTTTTTTCATGTATAAAAAAAAAAGAGGACACCTTTCAGTATTGTTCTCACCAGGTTTGTATTTTTTTGCAGCTGCTTTTCAATAAATATTGTTCCATGCTGTCATAAAACACTAACTGCTGCATAATTGTTAATTTACAACAGAAGTGATATATAAAAACTAACTGATGCAATGGAGAAAAGCAGAGGAAAACAATAACAAACACCTGGTCAGAAGTTGAACCAATTTAAAAGGAATGCTACTTTCGTTATTTCCCACATGAAAAAAGGTAGTACAGCAGACTCACTCAAGTTAGCAAATTCTCATATCATTCCAGTCAGTCAGGATGTAAGTAGAGGAACTTGTAACATAGCATTAAAAAATATAGGTCAGAGTTATCAACAGATTGTTGCACTGCTGCTTTACAGAGATTCACCACGTTACATAGAAATTGTAATGTGCATAACCTAATATGTGGGGGCCTTACTTCCACTGGAATATTTCTTGCTCCACACAGTGCAATATATATCTGGTAAAACCACCCATAATTTCATTACAGTGTATCACATAATGGAGGAATTCCCATTCAGGTAAGCTGCCCACATTCTGCCCTCCCTTTCTCAGCAACATTAGGACGTGATGCCAGGGGGAGTGCAGGTGCATGCTGCACTATAGTGAATGTCCGGCAGATATCACAATATTTCATTATGTTATAAGATTTACTTTGTGGTGAAATGTGGGAACATTTCCACTAAGAAGGCTTTTCTTACAGGAAATGTGCCCACACATTTCAAAACAAACTGACCATTATACGGTAAATAAAAATTCAGAAAGTTGCAGGGCAATCAGACTTTCACTGTAATGGAGCATGCACCTGCGCTCTCCCTGGCATGACGTCCTAATGTTGCTGAGAAGAGGTGTAGAATGTGGGCGGCTTTTCAGAATGGGAATTCCTGTGTCATGTGACACACTGTAATGAAATTAGGGATGGTTTTACTCAGAAATGTACTGATTATGTGAAGCAAGAAAGATTGCCCTGGAAGGGAAAATGTGGATTACTAAACAACAACAAAGAAAAAGCACACAAAAAGAGTACAACACAACAGTGGGATGGGGGGCTGAAAACAATATATTATTGTGACTGTGGGATACTGTGGTGGTCCAGCAGCAAGTGCAGCATTGTTATTATTTGCTGCTGCTGTGCTTCGATGGTGCCAATTTGCTGCTGCAAAGCACCCACCCTCACACTGTTCTCCTCCAGGGCTGCCCACACCAAGGTGAGGTCTGACTGTGTTACAGGGACTGTGGCGGGGTCCACTGCAGGAGGAAATCCAGGGATTTGTGGTGGAGAGGGTGGTGCTGGTGGCTGTGGTGGTGCAGCTGCTCCACTGGCCCTCCTCTGGCTGCAGCGGTGAGGCACATGTTCATCATCAGCAGCATCCTCTGCCATTGCCACAGAAGGGCCAGTAGGTGGACATCTGGCCCCTTCTGTGGCAGCCTGCCACTCCACCCTGTGGTGATTCATCATGTGGGTCCGCTGGCCCCCGCTCCCCAAATGTGTTCCCCAGGGGCCACAGTGCACCTTCACACCACAGAAGCGGCACACCACCACTGTGCTGACCCTCTCAACACAGTCAAAAAACTCCCACACTGGGGAGCTATGTGGGGGGCAGACGCATTCCTTGAACCACCAGGATTTTCCAAGGCCACCTTCTGTGGCTGAGGAGGTGGTGGAGGGGGTACTGCTGGAGCACCTACATCTACCAGCAGTGGTGGTGGTGGCAGTGGTGCACATGGTGCATTGACAGCACCCACTGGTGGCACTGGTGCTGCTGCTTCAGCAAAGGGGGGACCCCAGAAGTCAGGAGCAGTCCAGCCTGCCATGACCACCCCGTGTCCGCACTCCCTCCTCGGGCCATCACACTCCACGGGCCACTGACTGTCCTTCCAAAGGCTCCATCTCAACTCCTCTGAGTCCCGTCAGTCAGACACACACACACACACACAGTCAGTAACACACACACAAAACAAAACTTCTAAAAAAAAATTCACTAACAAAATAAATCACAAGCACAACACAAATTAAACAAAGATATAGCTTTTAAAAAAGCTGTTGTGGTGTCAGATCTCTCCTTCTCTCTCCACAGAGCTTTCTCACTTTACAAATGCAAAGGAGAAAGTGAAACTGCTTCTCTGACTCACTTCCTTTCTATCTGGCTAAACCATGTGACTTACAGTACTGTAAGTCATGTGATGTGAGGGGGGCTGCCTATTTACATGGCATTTCGCCTTACTTCGCCTTAAGGCATTATTGGCAACACGAAGTGGTAATGATAACGCGAAGTGAGGCACTGCGTTGTCACTTCGCGTTGTGCTCCGACAATGCAAAGTGGTCGCCGGCGTCCACTTCGCCAGTGGAATTTAAATTCGTTGCATCTCTAACGGGATATACTTAACAAAGTGACAATAATATCAAGTACCTGCTGACTGGGCCTGTTCCCGCCTGGTCTCCTCCTCAGCTGTCCACTTTACAACTTCTCTAGGGCAAAGAAAAAAGCGAAGGGCCTGCCCCGGTCGATCAACCTGCAGAAGAGCTGGATAACAAAAAGTAAACGACCAACCAAGGTTATGAAGCTTTGATTTAATTTGAGAGACATTTTGCCTTTTATTCTGCAACTCCTTACTGAAATCTTGATGGACGTGCACTTTGGTGTTCTCAAATAGAATCGGGACCATCTGCTTCACTTTTTCTAGTATTTTTTTTTGGCAAATCACTTTATTTTATAAACAGCACATTTATATTAAACAACAAACCTCATATGTCCAACTACACACAAACCCTCAACATAAAAAAAAAAATCCCACCCCCTCACCTCCCATCCCTCTTACCCCCCCCCTTGGTAGCCATCCACATCCTTAATGGAAGAGTAGTAAAAAGGAAACAGAGTTGTCCCAGCTAGAAATGAATCTTTGGCTAGTGAATAAATATACCTGTACTTGTACATAGGGAAGGCCATTCAGCTATCTGGTAAGCTTGTAGACTACTAAGGAGAAAGGAGCTTCATAAGAATCTTGGCAACAAGGCTAAATTGCAAACAAAAAAAAAAAAGAACAAATATAGTGATCAAGTAGCTAATAGCCATATTTCACTTTCAAAGATTGAAAAAAACTGCCCCAGCATTTAAAGAATCTGGCTGAAGCATTATGGAAATTTGAAACTGACCTCTCAGCATTCAATGCATTCATGAACTTGTCCCACCATTCTTTGAATGAGAGGGTCCAGTTGCCTTGCCAATGGCGGAGAATCAATAGCTTTGTTACCGAGGCCACCAGAGCTATTTGATGTTTCTGGGTACTGGATATTGATTGGGCACATTTCCCGAAAACACAGATCTCTGCAGTAAAGAGAGACGATAAATCACAATATGGTTGTATCCAGCCTCTGACTGCTTGCCAAGACTTGATTATTTTGGGCAGGCCCAGATTTTATGGAAGGTGGTAGCTAACCGATCACCACAATCCACACAGGCGGGGAGGACAGCCTCTTCAACCTATACAGTTTGGCCGGTGACAAATATAAATTGTGCAACAAATTAAACTGAATCTCTCTCAGTCTCTCCTGCTTAATGTATGAGTAGACATTCATCCATACTCTTTCCTAGGTTTCGCCTGACCATCCCAAGGCCAGGTTTGCCTCCCAGTAATGAGAAATTGGCGAGACTTTTTGGCCTAGACTTGATATAATATATTTGTATACTTTAGAGACTGGTTTACCTGAAAGTACAATCTTCTCCAGTGCCCAAATTAATTTGCTCGCTTCCCTAGATACCATGTTTTTGCGTATATGAGAAAAAATACACCTATGAATCTGGAAAATACGGAAAGGGTCCATGGGTTTAACCCCAAACTTATCCACTAGGTCAGGGGGAAGTACATTACCTGAGAAAAATCAAAATGCAGAGTTTAGTACAGAAATCATGTATAAACCTAGTAATAGGTTTATTTCCACTAAAAATTAGGATTCCTCAAAGGGGTTGAGAAAGATCATTTACAAATGGAATATGTAGCTTTGAATACAACTGGTGGAACGCTTTTATATCCCAACCTAGAGGGTATTCCTAATTTTGCTAGGGACCTTAGACCATGGTAAGTATAGAAAGGATTCTAGATCCAAATTCACTGCCAGAAACCTTCTGGTCTAAAGCAAGACTGGATAAGGGGTATCTCCATCTCGTGACCATAAAGCAGTTCTGGTCGCATGAATGGCTAAGTAGTAGACATAAAAATCTGGTACCTGAAGGCCTCCTACTTTCCGATGAAAAACTAACTTAGCATACGCCCTACGTGGGGGTTTACCCCTCCATAAAAAATCTGAGCAATATTTATAGAGCGGGTCAAAATAGGACCTAGGGAGATATATATATTTAAGTTGTAGAGAGGGTAAAACAGTCTGGGCAGTACCATCATTTTTATTGTATTTACTCTACCGGAAAAGGTTAGAGGGAGTTTTGTCCATCTTTCCAGATCCATCTTAATAGATCTAAATAACGGCTTGAAGTTTAGGTTGGCCACTTGTCCAAAATCCTTTGAAATCTGAATACCCAGGTATAGTAAAGAATTTGGCTGCCACTGTAACCCTAAGGTGTTGCACCAGGATTTACATAAATGGGAGGATAACGAATAAACCATTGTTTTACCTCTATTAAGTTTGTAACAGAATTCACTGAAGCATGAAATTACCGAGAGTAAATGAGGAAGTGAGGTAGTACTGTCTCTAATGTGCAACAGCAAATGCGTCGGCAAATGCTGATACCTTAAATTCCGCATTGCTATCCCTGATTCCCTGTATCAAGGGTTCATTTGAATGGATCTTATCAGGGCTCTAAATATAAATTAAACAAATAAGGTGACAAGGGCAGCCCTGCCGAGTACCATGCATAAGGGGAGGGTGATCGAAATTAAGTTGTTGCACTGTATCCTTGCAGATGGACAGTTGTATAAAATCCGAATATAATGAATAAATTCTCTGGGATACCAAATTTAACCAGTGATGCAAACATAAACCCCACTCCACCCTGTCAAAGGCCTTTTCTCCGTCCAATGATATTAAAGAGGCCTCCTCATCAGACTTTAGGACGCTAGAAATTAAATAAAACAACTTTCTGAAATGATCCATAGGATCTACTGCAACAAATCCGGCTTGCTCGGACTCAACAACCAATCCATGTTTGCTTTAATCTAGTAGCCAAAACTTTTGCATAAATTTTAATATCTATATTCAATAAAGAAATAGGTCTATAGTTACTTGCTGAGTCCAGGGACTTATCCGGTTTAGGTAGCAGAATTATCCTGGCTTCAAAAGAGAGCTATCATTTACTCACTGTTCTGCCAGTAGGTATAAAGTTGATGTAGCAGCGGAATCAACTTACTCTTAAAGGTCTTAAAGAATAAGGGGTAAAACCATCTGGGCCAGGGGCCTTATCTAGTTGTAACTAATCAATGGCCTTTGCAATCTCTTCTTTCAAGAAAGGAGCTTCTAATAAACCTATCGACTCCTCGGGCATCTGCGGAAAGGATATTTATCCAAAAACTCTTTCATTTTTGTTCAATCTGCTTGGGAGAGATTGACTAGAATATAAGGGCTTTATAGTAATTATAAAAACATCTAAGATGCCCTCGGGGTGGTAATTAACTCATCCTTATCAGGGTGCTTCAAGGCCGCCACCACTTTTCTCTGCTCTCTGCTTTAATTGCCAAGCCAAGAGAGTTACCAGACTTACTGCTCTCCTATATATGCTGCTCTTGTTTTAGAGGCTGAGTTATCTACCTTGTCCCTCAAAGTATTTACATACCAGATCCACAGACTACTCAGTTCCTGTTCCTGATCCTTAGTTCTGGAGGCCTCATTAACTGCCTCTAAGATGGAGATTTTTTTAAGCAATTATTAAGTAGAGCTTTATTTTTGCCTTCGCACTGTTGCCAATCTAAGGAGCTCCCCCCTCCAAGTGGCCTTTAATGCGGCCCAAACTAGGTCTACCGCATTAAGGGATCCCCAGTTCTCTGCTATGCTATTATCCATAAATGCTTGGAAATGAGTTAGTGTGGGGGTCTTTCTAAGATTATTGTTCAGTGACCACGAATAAGATCTAGGTGGGATGGAGAAAGCGAGCATCTCAGTTTAATTGATGAGTGGTCCGAAATGACTCGAGGCAAAAGTATCACCTCTTCTACTGTCGCCAAATTACATTGACTAACAAAAGTAATCTATTCTAGAATAAGATTTATGCATAGGAGAAAAAAAGTAAACTCTTAGTTGTTGTATTGAACAACCTCAAGGGTCCACCAATCCTAAGGATGTTTTGAACTCTACCAATGCCCGTTGGGCTGGAGAGGGTACAGTGATCTGTGCCAAGAAGGTCCAGGCTGTTGGACTGAACTAGGTTCCAATCTCCCCTAAAATAATAGGAGTACCTTTGAAAGGAGCTAGGACTGTGGCCAAGTGTACAAAAAGGATGGAGAGTCAAAGTTAAGGCCGTATACTGATCCCAAAACTAATTTTGTTCCTCCCAAGTGACCCAAAACTACAATGTACCTTCCTTTAGGGTCTGAGATTGTCTCAGTGGATACAAAGGGAACTCCTTTTGCTATCAGCACCGCAACTCCTCAACTACTCGGGGAGAAGCCGGCGCCAAAAACCTGACTGACCCACTTCTTTAAAGCAGTGAAGCCTGTCAGACAGGACATGAGTTTCTTGTAGAAATACTATGGACGGATCAAGTTGGGCTAAATGGTGGAGTAAAATATTCTTTTCCGATTGTCCTTTCCCCTATGACATTCCAAGAAATAATATTGACCTGACTAGCCATGTAGATATCCCTGTTCAGTCTTGAAAAGATGTGGATAGCTGCCACCCCGAAACAAGAAGTAAAAATCAAATTCCCCCTCCCCATACCCTCCACAAAAGAAAAGCTTCTCTTGGCCCGCCACAAGGGTGGACCCTCTTGCCCAAAGCCATCTCCTAAGGCAATGGTCCATGCATATAGAGGCTGGTGCCCCCTCCATCTTAACAAATCAATAAACCTTTGAATATACATCTGCAGCTTCCAATCCCTTATAGGGACCCCTTTAAATAGCTGATAACTTAGCTAGCTTGGGGCAAGGGAAGGGGTGATTGTTGTAAGGAAACCCTAGGTTAAACTTTCTTGAAAACTAAGTATCTCAAAGCTAGTTTCGACCAATACCCATTACGAAGGACATCACATCAGTCCCAAGCCCTACCCAGATCGATAACTTAGTCATTAGGTGGCTATGTACTCAATAATATCTCCACAGAAATCAGTTAGTTAGTTTAAGGCTCTGTTTAAGGATAAACAGCCCTCCCAGCGTCAGCCCTCTATGGCCGACCGGCAAGAGAGAACTTAACTTACCTTGTGGCCAATACAGCGCCCTTATAACCCTTACCATCTTTGTGGGTTGCTTGCCTATTACCATAACTTAAAATTAAATCCTCCGGGTCCTATTCCATAATAACCTAAATCAATTAACCCTAGTTTGTACACCTTTGGATGATGTATAAGCTCCCTGCCCTTGCAACTGCCCCCAACATATTGAATTATAAATATTAATTAACAACAAAATGGAAGGCAAACAATTCTTGTAAATCGTGCACAATCCGACTTCCTATTCCAAACAGCGGGTTCTCAAGTTGTTTCAGTCTCCTACATAGCCACTAGACAACATGGCACCATATAACTGAAACAGTTCTAAAGTCCCATCCATTCTTGAATAAGTCCGGTAAAGAGATTGCAAGGACTTGTAATGCTTCATCTGCTGATTCAAAGCGCTTAGTCCCTTCTTTCAAAGTAACCTCCAACTTAGCAGGATATAGCATTCGGTGGCGAATTCCTGCCACCCATAGTTTCGAGTTAATAGGTCTGAAGCTGGCTCGAGCCTGGCGTACCTTCCATGTCAGGTCTGGCACTAACCACAGTCTCTTACCTTCCCACTGGAATGTAGCTAGCTTTCTCGACTCCTTCAAAATAAACTCCCGATCCAAATAATTTAGTAATTTAAAAATTACTGGCCGGGGTGGTTGCGATGCAGGGGCTTTGCTCTTAAGGCCCGATGGCCCCTTTCTATTATGTATTCCGGGCCATTGGGCGAGGGCCCTACTGACTTTTTAAAAATTTCTGCAGGAACTGGACTGTGTTAGCGCCTTCCTCGGCCCCTCGAGACCCCAACAGCACCAAATTATTTCGCCTGCTCCTTCCCTCGAGGTCATCCAGTCGATCCTCTAGCTTTACTATGGCCCTCTTATTCCGATAGTTGCAAGGCCTAACTTTTCCTGCTTCCTCTCGGCGATGAAACTCTGGCTTCTGCATCTGTGACTCGCCTGGCAAACTGCGTCCAAGTCTGGCTTAAATTCTGCCATCTCGTCCACCAGTTTGAAGATCAGCCTTTATGGTGGAGAGATCTTCGTAAATTTTAACTGGTGTGATCTCATCCTGTGCGTTAATGGCGGCGAGCTCGGCGGGCGCCCAAGCATCAACTCCGAATCGGGACTTTCCATTGCTCCTCAAAGGACGAAACCAAAATAAAACCGCTGCCTGCAGTCTCGGTCGTCGTAATTTAAGCATACAGTGATGATTCCGCTGATCGGGGATTTGAAAACTGCCGATTTTTTAACGGAGAAGCGGAGACCCAAAGAACTGCGTCTAGCCTTCCTGACGCATCACGTGACTCTTTTTCTAGTATTTTTTCTTTATCTTGAAAACAAAGGTATTTTATTAAGCAATGTCTTGCTTTTTCCCTAGGCTTAGGAGGTCGACTGACTCGATGCGCATGCTCCATTTCAAAATCTTCATACTCATTCAGGGGGCCCAGCTGCTACACCAGCCACTTCTGTAGGCTCCTTGCCACATCCCGGCCCTCCGTGCCATCAGGGAGGCCAGTGATGCCCAGATTTGATTGCCGAGATCTGTTTTCTTGATAAGTCGATCTTAGCCATAAGCTCTGTTAATGTGGCTTTCATAACATTTCTGTCTGCGGAGACCTTGGACAGTGTGTCCTCCAGTGTGCTCACCCTTTGCTCGAGTTCAGCGTTCTGCATGGAGTGTTCAGCGGAGGATTTGGAAAAGCTTGACACTATTCCTTGTAGGTGGGTGAGCTGAGCGGTGAGATTTAGGAACCCAGCTTTCATTTCCTGTTGCATTTGCAGGAGAGATGAAGGTACACCGCAAGCATTTTGGTGAGCATGTTCATATTTGGCCCAGCCGAACTAGTCGAGCCCATGCTAGTGGCCTGCTGTGTCACAGATGCCTCACCGAGCCTCACAGATCTCGGCAGCTAAGCAGAGTCAAACTGAATTTTCCCTTGATGATTTTTATTTTTGCAGATGCCATGTATTTAACTAATTTGTAGGTACCACTTTTATGTAGTGAAAATAGTCCAATAACAACTCTTTAGACAATTATAACTTTATACCCTGAGAGCTAGCTAGCATGTCTGCCATCACCAATAGCTAGCCACACACCCCCCAATGCTGCTTCTTAATTGTGTCACATTGAACAGCTGTAAACAATGCACTATGCCACTTATGAATTACTGAACAGAACACCTGCTCCAGCCAGCAAGAAACACCGCAGCCATGCAGCAGTGACCTCAACACTTCACCCTTCTTCTCCTCCTATTATTTCTTGTGTGCACTGTAGATGCCTTGGATCCTCCTCCAACACAGGCCGAAACGGCATGGTACAGCACTTCCACCACCAGTGGTATCAGGAACCGGTATGTAGTAGGCAGCTGATTGTGATAAAGAAAACCACCTCCTCTACCTCTTCTGTACTCCCTGGGCTGCTTCAGCTATGTCCTCCTCCTCCTCCTCACAATCACATCAAGTAAGAAATAGCATTGGTTTGGCTACCACTTCCACCACCGTAGTGACTGATGATTCATTGCCACCAATGTGAAACAGAATCACCTCCTGTACCTCCTCAAAACTCTCCTCTTGACAGATTCATCTTGGTCCTCCTCCTTTATCAAGTTATAGACTGAAGTCTGCAAGACATCACGTGAGTGTAACCACACTGCATTAAGGACTTTCTTCATCTGCTGTTGGTGAGACACCTGCACTGTTTTTCAGACACTGCAGCACTTCTATAAGCCAACTAGAGGCAGAAAATCAGATCATGATTGATGGAGACTCATTTCAGCATTAAAATGTTTCCTGTACTGTCTTCTTCATGCAGGGTTTGCTGGTTCTACTATAGAACACAGACACCAAAACAGAATTGCACAGCCAGCAGTAGTACTCTAATGGTAAGTATCATTGTGATTTAATGTTTTTCCTTTGCTTAAATTTCCTCTCCTTTCTTTTAGTTTCCTTTCCTTTACTTTACTTTCCACGACTTTAATTCACAAAAATCCTTTCTTGTTTTCCAGGTGCTCTATGTGGACTGACATCATTTGCTTGGTGAATCATCAAGAACATCTTTGCAACAAATTCAGGCAAAAGAAATACCTATAAAGATAAGGAAGAACAGCAGAGTCAGTGATTAAGAAATGAAATTAATTTGTCAGTTATGGTACTGAAACAAGTTGACTCTCCACACCTTAAAAAAAATCAAAAAAACAAAATACTTACCTACGTGGTTGAACAATGTTATATATGAGTCAGACAACAGCATCTATGTTGTATCTGTCCAGCAGTATGATGTCATGTGCACAAATAACTGAAAATCAATGACAGAGAATTATGAATATATTAAACTTCGAACAGTAGCAATAACCCCCCCTCCATTACAATGAAAAGAAACAAAGGTACTTACCTGTGCAGTATGTCTATATGTCATCATGAATCTAGGACCGCACTGAGCAAGAGGCCATTTCTCTGACTTTGGAACAACAGCAGCATGCAGCAGCATTAAAGTACTCTTTCCATGCAGCAATAGTGTTTCTCGTGCAAGCTTCACATATGCTTTGCATCACCTTCTCTGGTGTGTGCGGCAACAGTATTTGACTGAAAAGTGCTTTTCTCTCTGGGACACAATTTCACATTTCTTGCAAAGTGCTGGGGTGGTGGAGGTGCTGTGGTAGCAGGCCCAAAAATGCCTAGTACAATAAATATGTTTATGTTCTCTTGCAAGCTTTGCATATGATTTGCACCACCTTCTCTGATGTGTGCAGCAACAGTATTTGACTGAAAAGATGTGTTTTCTCTCCGGGGAAACAGCTTCACATTTCTGGCAACGGTAGTAAACATATTAAGTGCTTAAAACAGATTTATGTTTAAATTCTCAGTAGAATAGCTCATGTTTGTGTTATGGTTTGCCCTTCTTTGGGTGGCTGGCAGTTGCACACAACACGGCTACCAGTTATGCACCATGGTGACACAATTTATGTAATGTGGCAAATACTTGCCATTTGTGGATAGAAGGACTGAGTACACATGATGGACCAGTGACAAAATGAAAGAAAGGCATGTGATTCATCATGTGTAAAAGGATTAAAAAATAACAGAACTGGAGAAGCAAGGGACATCCACACAAACAAAAACAATATTAAGAAGGAGGACAGAGAAAGCAGACCTTAAAACAACAGAGCTTTTTTTACTTTTTATATTTTTGAGGAGTTTTTATTTTTAATGGGGGACTACAGAGTGGAGAAATTAAGAACACAAGTGACAGAATAACTACATATAAACTAAAATAAAACTTGAAATAGAACAACTCAGACCACCCACCAGCACTGCCAGAACATGAGCTATGCCCACCACCACCACCATGCAGCTCGGATAGGAGTGTGAGGATCCTCTCATGGCTAGACATGACACTGTCAAACGATCCATCACTTCCTGCCAGAAGGTGTTCAATTATTGGTGCAGATCATTCACCTCAGCCCGCAAACAACAAGATGCTCATTTGTGGCTGGTGCCAAGGAGTCTTCACTGCCACTGTCATAATGACGCTGCTGAGGCACACCAGGGTACTGCTGTGGTTCACATCATGCCTACCACGCCATTGCTGACTGACTGCTGGCGCTGCATCAGCACCACCGACCTCATGCTGCTCCACATTTACCCCAGTGCCATCACCACCACCACCATTATGTGATGCAGTCACATCACGCTCTTTGGCCCTCCACTCAGTGAGGTGGTGGATGCAGAGGTGCGTCCTCTAGCTGCCAGTCCCAAGATGGATCCCTTTTTTGCCATGCCTCACACATCACCCACACACTTTGCAGATGGCCACTTTCTCATCTGCAGGGTGCATATAAAAATCCCACACCACAGAGTGCTGTGGGACTAGGGGCACCAGAGAGGAGGTGGCAGGCTCTTGCTGGGGGGAGGAACTTGTGGCTACTGCTGCTGTTTTCCTGCTCCTGCAGTTTATCTTTTCTTGCAGCAGCAGCTGAACTCCCTTCCTGAGCTGGGGGGGCACAGTCCCTTTAAAAAAACACACCTGCTAAGGAGTGGGTGCCTTACTGGTGCTCCAGCATCACACGGTCTGGACTCAGCTAAGTCCTGATGCTGCCCCTCCATCACAAACAAAATGTAAAGGAAATGAAAAAGAAAGACAGTAGGAACTCGAGAAAAAAGAACTATACACTAAAAAATGTATATGATCAGAAAGTAAATGTACAGTAAAGAAAGATAAGATTAACACTAAAAAGGAGTAAAATTTTCAACTCTAAACGAGAATGAGATATATGAAATGCTCTGTCTCCTAGGCTCTGTGAGTCAGTCACACCGTCTCCACTCCTTCAGCTTCAACTGCTGAAATGAAAGTGAAACATTCACTTTCTGCCTACCTGAGTCTCCCATGTGACATCTGGTAAGTGAATCATGTGACAAACCATGTTTTCACTAACTTCAAAGTTATTAACGAAGTCAAAGTTGCCTTCGAAGTTAACCAGTGAAGTTTTGGCACCAGATTAAGACAGTTACATTCAAAGTTACTAAAAAAAGTCAAAGTTAACTGTCTTAGTTTCCTAGCAAAGTTTTAAAGTCAGAGAGGCCATTTCCACGAAGTTTTTCACTGGGCAAATTTGGTGACTTTGTGGGAACTTTGCTGGTTGATTTAAACTTCAGAATATATCTAATCCTGTCTGGCCAGTAACATGTGATATAGGCACTGGGGAAAGGGTGCCTACAATAATGGCGACACCCTTCCACAGCGCATTTCAGGGATGCCTAGGTAGGGTAGAGTGGCTGGATGGGGGGGTGGGTGAATATAGCGACTTCCCGATGCCATACATATGCACACAGAGGGGGAGCAAGCATGCATAGGAGGGGGTGTGAGGGGTTGTGCCATGGTGGTTGCTGAGCCAACCCCGTGGTGAGATGGGGGTGGGTTGCCAGTGCTGGTCAGCAGCGTACGGGGTTTGGGTCTGGGCACTGGTGTGTTTCTGTTGTGCCCGGCCCAAACCTTTTTTTTTAATGTTTTCACCCCCAACATGCACCCTGGGTTGAGAATCCTTCAGCGAGGGGTGCAGGAACTAGATCCCCACAGAAAACATTAAAAGTAAGTCCCGGTGCCATTTTCCTGTGCACTGGCTGTCACAGTGCTGAAAAAATTTTTTCAGCATTGCGACTTCATAACAACAGACGATCGCCTTTAGGCTTTGCCGTTATCACATAGAACCATCTTGCCCCATTACCTTATTTTCCTTTAGGGCTTTCCCCAGCAGGCTCTCTGTTCCGTAAATGGACTTGTGTCCACACCCCAATACCAGTTAATTCATGTTGGGCCATCCCCCCTTTCACTGTGAATACTGAGAAGTATTTGTTTAAAATGCTAACTTTTTCCTGGTCTTCCTCTGCACATTCCCCCATCCTAATCTCCTAATCTTCACTATACCACCCCTTGTCTTCCTCTTCTCACTTGGGTATCTGAAGAAAGTCTTATCCCCATACTTGCAGTCCTGGGTGATCCTTTCCTCAGTTTGAGCCTTTGCTGTCCTTACCCTCCTTCCTGCCTCCTTTTGTTTCTGTAGATATACCTCCCTTTCTGCCTCTGTTTGAATCTCCTTATGCTTTCTGAAAGATGATTTTTATTTTCTTCTTTATCTCTTTAGTTAGCCATCTCTTTTGAGAACCACAGTGGCCTCTTCCTCCTCTTACCATTGCTTATTACCTTTAAATAGCTTGCTATTATCTCAGTATATTCTCTTCTTTATTCCATTCCATTGTGCCTCCACCTCTCTCCACCCCAGCAATCCCCCTATTCAAGGTATTTCCTGAGGTAGTCTCTCATTTCTCTAAAATCTGTTCTCCCGAAGTTCAGGACCAATGTCCTAGTGTGTTTTCCCTTTGTCCAATCCATATGTCAAACCACACTGTACAATGATTGCTTTAAATCAGAGGGCTACCCACTGTGATGTCTACTAAGTTTTTCTGTAAGTACCAGCACTGCCCCATCTCTAGGAATATGTAACCATATGCCTGAGAAATACCCTTGTGGGGAGTCTAGGATGACCCTGCTCCTATCCGTAGTTGCAGTCAAGATCTTGCACTCCACATCCAGCAGATTAAAATCACCCATGATTACTACTTCTCTTTTGCTTGCCATTTTGTCTATGGTCATCCCCAAGACTCTGTCAAATTCCCCCTTGTGTTGGTGTCCTGTACACCACTCCCACATGTATAAAGGCTGCAGGCCTCATTTCTAATCCAATCCAAAGACCCTCCACGCCCTCCATTTCCCTGCTATGTCATTATATTTCATAGAACAGAGACACAAAGAAGTTGACGGCATATAAGAACCGCAAGGCCCATCCAGTCTGCCCATTTCTTTTTCTACCTTATGAATGTGCCATTGGCCTTTGCTCTGTCAATGGCCTATCTATTCATACTCATCTGTATTGCTCCCTTATGCCTATCCCATGCCTGTTTGAAGCCCTGCACTGTATTAATATCCACCACTTCCTGAGGTAGGCTGTTCCATGCATCCACCACCCTTCTGTGAAACGAACTTCCTCACATTACCCCTTAATCGACCGCTCTCTAATCTCATGCTGTGTCCTCTTGTCCTGCTATTTTCTTATATTGAAACATGTTAGACTCTTTCACCTTGTTAATGCCCTTAAGGTGTTTGAATGTTTCAATCATATCACCTCTCTCCTCCTTTGCTCTAGGGTATACATATTGAGTTCAGTTAATCTGTCCTCATACATTTTCTGATGCAGTCCCTGCATCATTTTGGTTGCCCTTCTTTGGACTGCCTCAATTTGGTTAATGTTTTTGTGAAGGTGTGGCCTCCAGTACTGCACGCAGTACTCCAGATGGGGCTTAACCAGTGTCTTGTAAAGAGGGATTATTACCTCCCTCTTCCAACTTGTGATACCCCTACTAATACACACCAACATCCCTCTAGCCTTACCTACTGCTTTAGTGGTCTTCTTGGATGATTTAAGGTCATCGGTGATGATGATGCCCAAGTCTCTTTCTTCCCTTGTGACTGCCAGCAACTCCCCTCCCAGCCTATATGTGGCTTCAGGGTTTCTCTTCCCTATGTACATGATCTTGCACTTCTTTGTGTTGCCACTCTTCTGACATTTTGCTAGTTTAGCCAGATCTCTTTTCATTCTGCCCACCCAATCTGGATCATCTACTCTGTTGCAGATCTTGGTGTCATCTGCAAACAGACAACCCTTACCCTCCAGTCCATCTGCAGTGTCACTGATGAATATATTGAAGAGGACTGGCCCCAGGACTGATCCCTGAGGTACCACACTTGTGACTTGCATCTCTTCTGACTGTATACCATTTACCACCACTCTCTGTTTTCTGCTGTCAACCAGTTTGCCACCCAGTTGACCAACGTCTGACCCACCCTGAGCCTACCCAGCTTATTAATCAATCTTCAATGTGGATCAATATCGAAGGATTTGCTGATCTCAAGGTAGGCAACATCAACTGCTCCCCCTTGGTCCACCACTCTGGTTACCCAGTCAAAGAAATCTGTGAGATTAGTTTGACAGGACCTTCCTTTTGTAAACCCATGCTGTCTTGGATCCTGTGCTCTATGGATTCAGGTGTGTACTATCCTTTCCTTAAGGAGTGTCTCCATAATCTTGCCCACTACAGAGGTAAGACTGACTGGTCTGTAGTTTCCTGCCTCCTCTCTGTTACCACTCTTGTGGAGCGGGATCACATGAGCCCTTCTCCAGTCTTCTGGAACCTCTCCTGTGCTCAGAGACTCACTAAGCAGTTCTTATAATGGCTCTGCTAGTTCCTCCCTTAGCTCCTTTAATACCCTGGGATGTATGCCATCAGGTCCCATTGCCTTGTCCACCCTGAGCTTATCGAGCTCTTGTAGGACCCTTTCTTTTGTGAAGGGACTAGTGCACACCTCCCTCCTCCCTGTGTCCATGGTGCTGAGCCGTGGGCCTTGCCCTACCTTCTCTTCAATAAATACTGAGCAGAAGTATCTATTTATGATAGATGCTTTTACGCTGTCCTCCTCCTCACATGCCCCCTTATCCCCTTTGATATTAGCAATACCCCCTCTGGACTTTCTCCTTTCACTAATGTATCTATAGAAAGTCTTGTCACCTTTTTTTTCTGTTCATGCTAGTGTTTCCTCGGTTTGGGCCTTTGCCTGCCTAACTGCCTTCCCTGCTTCTCTTAGGGAAGTTTGGTATGCTTCCCTATCTTCAACCTGTTGCATTCCCTTATATCTTCTGAAGGCCAGCCTTTTGGCTCTGACTTTTTCTGCTACTGTGTTTGAGAACCAAAGTGGTTTCCTTCTTCTTTTGCACTTTCTTTTCTCACTAACACAATGGGATGTTGCTTCAAGTATTGCATCTTTAATGTTTGCCCACTTTGCCTGTACCCCCTCACCTGTATTTCTTTTTGCCAGGGCTAGCTTAACTCTGTTGGTCATCTTATCAAAGTCAGCTCCTCTGAAGTCCCATATTTTTACCTTGGAATGGGATGATTTTGTTCTAGTGGCCAAATTGAACCATACCATGTGATGGTCACTGGCACCCAGGTGACCTTCTACCTGGAGATCTGTGATCCTTTCCCCTGTTAGTAAGTACTAGATCAAGGATAGCCCTGTCTCTTGTTGGTTGTTGTACCAATTGTTTGAGGCCCTCCCCCTGCAGGGAATCCACCATGTGTCTATTTCTGGCAGATGTCCCTGCTGGTATTGACCAATCTGTATCTGGCATGTTGAAGTTTCCCATTATCAGAACCTTACCTTTAGCTGTCACGTTTTGTGTATCTTCTAACAGTAACATGTCTATGTCCTCCCCCCTGTTCTGGAGGCCTGTTCACAACTCGTGTTCGTATGGCTGTCCCATATCCTGTTTCCAGGGTGACCGACAGTTCTTCTGGCTCCTTATGTGTATTCTGAATTTCTGTAGCTTTGATATTTTCATTGACATAAAGGGCCACTCCACCCCCCTTTTTTGCACCTGGATACTTCTGAACATTACATAGCCAGGTACTGAAGTCTCCTAAGTGTGGTTACTGGTAAACCATGTCTTGCTAATGGCTACTATGTCCAGTTTAGCCTCTATCATTATTGCCTGCAGGTCTGGGATCTTGTTTCCCAGACTGCGAGCATTTGTGTACATGATTTTCCATTGGCCAGATTTCGGTGTGTTAGTTGTTGGGCGAGGTCCGGCATTTCCCCTGTGCGTTGCATGGGGAGCTGGACCTTTTTCTTTACCTGGTGATGCAAATGAACTACAAACATGCTGAACTCCTGTTTGACCACTAGCTGAGGGGGGAGGGGTGTTCTTCCCATTTGATGTATGGGGTGCTGCACCCCTCTCCCCATTTTCTAGTTTAAATGTTCTGCAATGACATCAAACTTCTGGCCCAATGCACTGACCCCCTCCTTAGTCAGATGCAGTCCATCAAATTTAAAGAACTTTCTCTCCCAAAACTGTTGCCAGTTCCCTACAAATTTGTGTCCTTTTTCCTGGCACCAGCCATTGAGCCATATGTTTAGCTCCCCTATCTACCCTTCTCTGACCTTCTGTCCATCTGTCCCCCTCTCCCAGACTGACAGGATCTCAAAGAAGGAGATGCCGGATGAAATGGATGATAGTTTGTCACCCAGCCTGGTTAGGTGTTCCTTGGTCTCCACAACTGACTGGCTGGCGAGATTGTTCATCCCTATGTGTACCAGGATGTCAATGTTTTCTCCTGCTTCTTGAACAATTTTAGCAATGCGGTCCGTGTCTCTCCACGCTGATGTACCTGGGAAACATCTGACCATTACCCCTGGCTGGAGATACGTATCAACTCCCCGAATCATGGAGTCTCCTATGATCAAAAGTTTTTTGGACTTCCTTTTTGCTTTTTTTGTTTTGGTTCCTGTTTTGGGTGAGTTTTGTTGTGCTAGCTCCTGTGCTGCAGTGTCCTGCTCTGCAGTGTCCTGTTTGATTTCAGAGATAGCGGCAGATACCTGTTTATGGTTTTTATATGGTTTGTGGAGGTGATATGTTGGAGAGCACCGATTTCCATGATCTTTATACCTTCTCTTACATATAAAACAACCCCCCTCCTTTTCTCCCTGCTCTGTCCTTACAAAACATGTTGTAATCCAGTATGGCCACCTCCTTGCTGTGGTTGTCGGTGCACCATGATTAGTGGTGGGCGAAGTGGGCTCAATTTGCTCCATGAAGTGAATCGCAGAGCTAAGGTGAATTCACGGAGTACTCTGCAACATGAAGCGGAGTAATTTGCATTTTAATGGGTAACGCAAAGTCCATTGAAAACAATGACTTTGCATTACTCCGCCTTCCCAGACCACTACTCCACCAATTTTAAAGGCAAAGTGCATTTAAAACAATATACTACGCCTCACTTTGCCTTGTTTTTAAGTTCCAGAGGTGAATTTTGTAGTGATTCATGGGATTTCAGGTCACATGGGCTCTATATTGATCTGCACAGCCTCAGTTCAGGGTAGTGTGTGTAGGAAGCTGTAGGAGACAGTGTGCTCTGAGAACTGTCTGTGATTCAAACCTTCTAAAAGCTGTCAAAAAAAAGCCTTTTTGAGTAATTTTCTTTTTGCTCAAACTTTAGTTCGATTGTGGGAAACCCTCCTGTGCTCATATCATCAAGCATTTTTGTTTGTGTGTGGATTTTGAATGTTAATGTACAACATTGAGTCTGTGTAGTAAGAGGCAGCAAAAGTGTGCTTTGGGGGAGGGGTGCATCTGTGGTGTAGGTAGATTTAAGTTGGAGAAATAGTTAGTTCTTTGTTTTTTGGTTATATTTTTGTTGTATAACTGATTGTGTTAATGTACACACACAGTAATATTGTCAGTAATTGTTGAAATTCTTTTGCTGATTGTGTGTTGTGTGGATCTGGTACAGCAGTTCATAATTTCAGGTTGTTTACCAAATGTGGTATATTACTGAAGTTTTCAATTTGTTATGCATTGCTTGTAGACAAATTGTGTGTGTGTGTGTGTGTGTGTGTGTGAGTGTGTGTGCAGTGCGTGACATCAAATAATACACCTTTTATTGTGCCACAGTGTAATTGCAGGTGCAGTAGTGTGAACCTGCTATCCACTGCTGCTGCGTGACTTTGTACTGCCATTGTGGTACATTTTCTTTTGTTTTGCTGCTTGCACCACCACAAAAAATCTACAGTCAGTCCCCACACCCACCCCACCGGCAAAAGGAATTATTTTCCAGATTGGATTGTTTGTGACTTCAGCACCACTGGTTAGTTAAGGTGTTGTTGAACTTGTGAATTTGTGTCTGTATCTGTTACTGAAGCCACAGTTGTTTTTTTGACTTCACATCCAGCATCCACCCACCCAGAGTGAACGTTCCAAATTCTAAATTTATTTAGAATATCATTGTTGATCCCCAAAATGCCCACAAAGAGACATGCTAGCAAAGCTGTGATCCCCCAAAATGCCGCAAAGAGACATGCTAGCAAAGCTGTTTCTCACCATGGCACTGCTGCCAGTGGTAAGATTGTCTGTGGATGTGGTAGTATGCAGAAGTGCATTGCTTATGTAAGGAAAGGTATTTCTCCTGCAATGTTTTTTACAGCCCAATTAGTACCTTCACTCATCGTTGGAGGAGATGATGTTGTCCCAGCCGGTGGTGTTAGTGTAGTTGCTGGTGGTGGTATGAGTATTGCTGCCTCAAGTTCGAATTCTGACCAGTGTACCATGTCCAAAAACATAGTGGAGTGTGAAGCAATGTGAGTGAGTTGCAGTGTAGATGATGTCATACTTCCTAGTAACATCCCAGTAACTGAACATGAGGATTCTGATAATCATGTCAATGATAGCATACAATGTGACATTTCTTCCACTGCGGTTCAGGTCACGCATTTTCCATGCAGTGATTCACAGTGTGGTGAAAAAATATTTACGCAGAAGTACCCACCCAATCATACAGTGTCATGTGAACTTAATGCTGCTCTAGTGGAAATGCTGGCAATTGATCTTTGCCCTTCTCCTTTGTGGAGAATTGTGTTCCGCAGTTTGCTGCATGTGTCTGTCCAAAATGGAAAGCCCCATCCAGGACATACTTTTCGACCCATGCTATCCTTGAGTTGTACCGTACTGTGTTCGACTCAGTAAGACGTGCCCTTCAACATTCCTCCTCTCCATTCATCCATTTAAGTATGGATATGTGGACAAGTGGCAAAACAGCAAGGAGTTCATATCTGTGTATAACTGCACACTGGGTGCAGGTGCTGGGGGTTGTTTGTGCTGTTGGTAGTGTGAATAATCAGTGCAGTAAGGTGGAGCATTGTGGTAGCAATCTTCCAGGAATTCGAAAGCATGCAATGACTGCAATGCGCAATGTGACCTATTCACACACTGGTGAAAACATGTTGGATGTGGTACTGACTGAAATTGACAATTGGCTGAACCCCCTGTCCCTGAGAGCTGGGTTCATAGCAAGTGACAATGGGTCAAATGTGGTGAAATGCATCACACATGGTGGCTTTTTTTTGTGTTCCATTCATGGCCCATTGTTTAAATCTTGTGGTGCAGGAGTTTCTGCAGCACCCTGATGTAAAGGAAATGCTGACAGTCGCATGCTGTATCTGTTCTCACTTTTCACAATCTGCAAAGGCCCGTGACCAGCTTTGGCAGTTGCAGATGCGAAACAGCCTCCCTCAACGTCACTTGGTGGAACTCCACTTTATACATGGCAGAGAGGTTGTATGAACAACACAAAGCCATCTCAGAATATCTTGTGATGCACACTAGCACTGACAGTTCCGAGGCCTCCATGTCTATGACGATTGAACAGTGGCACCTCATGGGCTCTGTAATAACAATTTTGCAGCCTTTTGAACATGCCACACAGGCAGTAGTGGCAAGTCTGCCTCTATGAGCCAATCAATTCCACTGCTGTGGGGGCTGAGGCAGACATTGGTGAATATACAGCATGGCCTTGATGTTGCTGGAGACAGTGCTAGCAGTATGTTGCTGAAACACATGCTGACGGTATTCAACCAGAATTGTCACATCTTGAGCATTCAGCGTAGTGACAACTTTGCAATAGCAACAATGCTGGACCCACGATACAAACATGAAATTGTGTCAGTACTGGAGGGGGGCCTGAACAGGTAAAAAATGTCAGTGGGCAACTGGTACGCTTGGTTCATGGGGCGCAGAAGTCACATGCCAAGGTCAGCAAACCTCAGCAGCATGATCAGGCTGAAGGTGCACCTGGAGGAGTATCAAGCATATCCTGTAAGGGAAGGGGACTGCAGTTCCAGGTGGTCTGTCATCCAAAGCAGTTGGCATCAACCCACTTTGGGAGGCTTTGTCCCAAGTGAGGATTTGTGAAATAAATGATTCCAGAGAAGAGGATGATGCATCAACCACTGGACTTAGTGTGGCACAGAGAATGGTTGAGTCATATTTGTTTGAAAACAGGCATCTGTCAATAACGAATGATCCTCTTTTATACTGGAGCGGAGAGGTCAGTAAATAGCCAGAGCTGACTGCAAAGGCACTGAGGTACCTCACATGCCCACCCTCCAGTGTAAGTGTTGAGAGTGTATTCAGCTCAGCAGGTGCAATATTTAGGGATCGTCGGACAAACCTCTCTCCTGCAGATGTTAGTTTGCTAACATTCATAAAAATGAATGAGAGGCACATACCAGCACAGACTGCAACCTCAGTATTCATACCCTGGCCTAGTCATGGTTTTGGTGATGTAGAAATAGACCATCCTGGTGGCACTGGCAGTGGCAGCATGAAACGGCCTACCACTGATATAGATGATGACACAATAAAGAAAGAATTTCCCAGTGGTCAGACTTCAGACAAAGATGATTGTGAGGGCAGCTTTCTTTATGAGGATGATGATGAGGTTAATGTTGGCAGGTTTTAACTGAAGTTGTTAAAAAGCTGTGACATTTGCTGTAAGGTATGTTTTCTTTTTCATACAGTTCAATGAGTGTCCCACTTAGAGTGTGACTCAAATTCCATACGTCACATCACATTTGTAACAGAGAGCACAATATATCCTGGCCCTTGTACCACTGCCATAGGACCTCTGTTAGCCACTGCCACCACAGGGAATGACTTTGTGTGCCCCCCTGGACCACCACCACCACCATGACCGTTGTTAGCCACTGCCACCACAGGGAATGACCTTGTGTGCCCCTCTGGACCACCACCACCATGACCGCTGTTAGCAAGTGCCACCACAGGGAATGACTTTGTGTGAACTCCCCGGACCACCACCACCATTGTCAGCCACTGCCACCACAGGGAATGACTTTGTGTGCCCCCTTGGACCACCACCATCATGACCGCTGTTAGCCACTGCCACCACAGGGAGGGGCTTTGTTTGCCTCCCTGGACCACCACCACCACCACCATGACCGCTGTTAGTGACTGCCACCACAGGTAATGACTTTGTGTGCCCCCCCAAACCACCATCACCATGACTGCTGTTAGCCACTGCCACCACAGGGAATGACTTTGTGTGCCCCCCCAAACCACCACCACCATGACTGCTGTTAGCCACTGCCACCACAGGGAATGAGTTTGTGTGCCCCCAGACCACCACCACCATGACCGCTGTTAGCCACTGCAACCACAGGAATGACTTTATGTGCCCCCCCAGACCACCACCACCATGACCGCAGTTATCCCCTGCCTCCACAGGGAATGACTTTGTGTGCCCCCCTGCACCACCACTGCTGCTAGCCACTGCCACCACAGGGAATGACTTTGTGTGCCACCCCGGACCACCACCACCACCACTGCTGTTAGACACTGCCACCACAGGGAATGACTTTGTGTGCCCCCCTGGACCACCACCACCATGACTGCTGTTAGCGACTGCCACCACAGGGAATGACTTTGTGTGCCCCCCTGCACCACCACTGCTGCTAGCCACTGCCACCACAGGGAATGACTTTGTGTGCCACCACCACCACCACCACTGCTGTTAGACACTGCCACCACAGGGAATGACTTTGTGTGCCCCCCTGGACCACCACCACCATGACTGCTGTTAGCGACTGCCACCACAGGGAATGACTTTGTGTGCCCCCCTGGACCACCACCACCATGACTGCTGTTAGCGACTGCCACCACAGGGAATGACTTTGTGTGCCCCCCTGGACCATCACCACCATGACTGCTGTTAGCCACTGCCACCACAGGGAATGACTTTGTGTGCCCCCCCGAACCACCACCACCACCATGACTGCTGTTAGCCACTGCCACCACAGAGAATAACTTTGTGTGCCCCCCGGACCACCACCACCACCGCTGTTATCCACTGCCACCACCACCAGATGCAGACAGATGTCACAGGGAATGTCATCATGTTCCACAGCTATGACCACCAGCACCCATCACTAGTGTCATTCTGACAATGTTTTCTTGATGGCTAGAGATCGGAAGAGCAGTTCCATCTTGGTTCTCCCAGATCCATCTTCAGCGTTTGACACCATAGATCACATGATGTTGCTAGAACACCTGAGGTTGCTTTGCAGAATATCTGGAACCATTTTAAGATGGTTCACTTCTTTCCTCACTGGGAGATCACAAAGGGTTGTGTCCAGGGTTTTTTCCTCGGATTCAACAGCTTTGTTGTGTGGGGTGCCTCAGGGCTCAGTATTATCACCAATGTTATTTGCAGTGTACATGCTACCCATCGGAGACACTGTAAGGAAGTATGGGCTGAGGTTTCACCGCTATGCAGATGATACCCAGCTCTATTTTTCTTTTGCCCCTGACCAGGAGTGAACTCTCTCTGTCTTTAATAGCTGTCTAAGAGAAATCCAGGAGTGGATGAATTCCAGCTGGCTGAGGTTAAACTTGGATAAAACTGAGGTATTGGTTGTGGACCCGGGCCGACAAATAGGGGAGTCAGGTGGTGGTGCGTCTTCAGGAATTTTTCTTGGTGGCATACCTCTCCTGATCTCTGAACAGGTATGGAACCTGGGAGTAGTTCTTGATGATAAGCTGACACTGCATTCGCAAGTGTCTGCAGTCATCAAAACTTCCTTTTATCATCTTAGGAACATCACCAGAGTTCGCATCTTGTTCTGTTTGCTGAACTGCCTACTCTAGTCCATGCCTTCATGTCCTCATGCCTGGATTATTACAACTCTCTCTATCTAGGGCTGTCTGGGGTTGAAATCCATTGCCTGCAGCTAGTGCATAATGCTGCAGCCCAGCTGTTGACGGGTTATATAGTAGATCTTGTCATATTACTCCGGTGCTGTGCAAACTGCACTGGCTGCCAATTCGGTGGTGGATCATCTTTAAAGTCGGCTTCCTGACTTTCAAAGCCCTACACGATCTGGGCCCAGCCTATCTGAAAGAACTTCTGGTTCCCTATCACCCCGAACGATCTCTCCGCTCAGCTGACGAGGGGTTGCTAGAGGTTCCAAGGGTGAATTTGAAATCCTCAGGTGCTTGGGCTTTCTCATATGTTACCCCCACCCTTTGGAACTCTCTACCCGATCAGTTGCGGGAATGCACCTCTGTGAAGGGTTTTAAGAGGGGTCTGAAGACATTTCTGTGGGAAACTGCTTTTCCTGAATACTGATTGTTTTAATTATTTGGGTCTGGTTGGATTTTTTAATGATGTTAACTGTTTTAATTGTTATTATGTATGGCACCTTGACAACTGAAAGGCGCCTTATAATAAAAATGATTATTATTATTATTACATTGATCATGTCAAGGCAGAGGGAGTCAAACAGGAGACCACATCTATCAGCCACAGGCACAAGGCTTCTTAATATTAAAACTATAAAGTGAGTATGTGTACTACTGTTTTTTATGCTATTCAACTTCCTTTAGTTGTGTGTCTTGTTTTCTGTTTCTTTTCTGAACTGCAATGGTCAAACACATACGTATTTTGTTTTTTTACAGGTTAAAAAAAATGACTCTCCTTCACTGAAAGTCAGTAGCAATGGTACTGCTGCAGAAACCTATGGAATATCGATTTCAAATCCTTACTGGTAAGTCTATATATTTTATTTCATCTGTTCATTTTTTTTTAAAGAGTACAACAAATCCAACTGAAGAGGATTCATAAACTAGGTGACGTGTACATCACGGAAACTATTTATACAGCATATCATGCACTGTATTCCAAACTTGCAGCTGTGCAGCCATGACAATGTTGAAAAAGTTGGACACAGGTTGTGTTACTTGACAAGATGTGGTTTTGAAATGTAACTTGAGTTGAGAACCAGGGACACTGGCACAGTGTATTTATTACATAGCCTGGTACTAAATTAAGTTGTGATTGATTTGCTGATTGCAGTGTGACAGCTTATTATCTGTGTTAATAAACCAGATGCCCATGGAACAGCCACGGCTTAAACATAATGTTTACTGCTGCAATCAAGTTGTAATAAGGCCTTTATTTCTTTTTTAGGAAACTTCCAGATGCTTTGTTGTGGTGAGTTGCCTTATCCAAAGAAGTTCTTCAACATCAGGCCCCCTTCCTGGGCTGGTGCAGACATGCAACACGCAGAAGTCATTGTTTCAATCGATGACCATGACCATCATTACTAACCAGACTTGAGAAGGATGCAGATAAAATCTGTGAAGAAGTAACCAAATAAGAAACCATTAATGAGACCTACCGGCAAATATACTCCCCCCAAAAAAAATACTTACCTTCATTGGCTTGAGAGTTTTCCATTTCCAATTTCAACGCAAAAAGTTCTCATCAAGCACTGGAATGTGTACACCAACAGTATCTGTGACCTGTGATACAAAACAATACAATGAGTACATGTCTATATAGGTCAACCCCCACCTACAAAATACAAACCAAATATATATATATATATATAGTATATATATATATATATATATATATATATGTGTATATACTCACCAGGGCTACTACTAGTGTACAGACAAAGGGCACCCTTCCATCCAGTTGAGATGATCGAATTGCATTTGCTGGAATCACAGCACACATTGGACCAGCAACAGTTCACCAAGGTCATAATTTCTGTGGGACTTTGCATGTGGTGTAATTCTCCCATTTCACTTTGTTAGTACTTGTCAATTTTCTGGACACAAGACAGATGCATTTTGGGGATGCAGAAAAACTAGGGACTCTGTGTAACCACTGCATGCATGAGTGACTGTGCAATAAATTCTGGAGTACTTTTATGTGGTGTAACACTCCATTTCACATTGTTAGTACTTGTCAATTTTCTGGACACAAGATAGATGCATTTTGTGTGTTGTGATAGTGAGCACATAATGTCATACTTAAATTATAAATTAAAAGCAGCATTGCAACAATGTGGTGACAATTTTGACCTATACTTTTTATGCTATTTTACATTGCCAGCCACTAGTTACCTCCTGACTTGTATGATACCCTTCTTTTCACAATTTTGGTCTGCTTTACTACTTTTTCTCATGTCTGAAAAAAAAGGAGCACACCTTTTAATATTGTCCTGACCAGGTTTTTATCACTATTTGCAGCTGTTTTTCAATAAATATTTTTCTGTGAGGTCATAAAACACTTCCTGCTGCATAACTGTTAATTTTATAGCAGAAGTGATATATAACAACTGATGGAGAATAGCAGCAGAAAATACTGACAAAGACTTGGTGCACAACGAATTAAAAGGAGTGCACCTTTTATTATTTCAGACATGAAAAAAGTAGCAGAGCAGACTCAAATACTGGAAACAATAGTATCATACAAGTCAGGATTTAAGTAAAGTGGCAATGTAAAATAGCATAAAAAAGTATAGGTCAAAACTTTCAACAGATTGTTGCACTGCTGCTTTAAAGAAATTCACCAAGTTACATAGTTATTATGGTTTTGCACCCAATATATGGGTGCCTTACCTCAAGGGGAATCTTTCTTGCTCCACATGTCCTTACATAGTGCAGTACTTTTCTGGCAAAAATGCCCATAATTTTGTTAAAGTGGGTGACAGAGGACTTCCCATTCTGAAGAGCTGCCCAAGTTCTGCCCCCTGCACTCAGCAACATTATGACGTGATGCCAGAGAGAGTGTGGGGGTGCGCTCCATTATACTGAATGGCTGTCAGCTTTCCGAAAGTTTCTTTATATTATAATGGTCAGTTTGTGGTGAAACAAGGGCACATTTCCACTAACAAGGCTCTTGTTAGTCGAAATGAGTCCATGTTTCACCACAAACTGACCATTATAACATAAAGAAATATTCAGAAAAGCTGCCAGACATTCAGTATAATGGAGCATGCCCCCGTGCTCTCCCCTGACATCAGGTCATAATGTTGCTGAACGTGAGGGGAAGAACTTGGGTGGCTCTTCAGAATGGGAAGTACTCTGTGACCCATTTTAATGAAATTATGGACATTTTGCCAGAAAAGTATTGCACTATGTAAGGACATTTGAGCAAGAAAGATTCCCTGGAAGTAAAGTGCCCATATATCAGGTACAATGCTGCAACTTGGTGAATCTTTTTAATGTCTGTTTCAAAAACGAAATATTTATGGAGCCTCAGTAATGTTTACTTTGTTTCAGGAGTTGAAGTGTTTTGCAAAAAGCATGACTGAGCAGTGCAAGTATGTTGTGCTAAACTGCATGTGTGCAGTCAGTGTTCTTTCCTGTGAATGCTTACATTGTGCAGCTTCATACAAACATATATATGGTGTGACTTGTTGCAGTATCTCAATAATAAAGATAAGAAAGGACATTTGATGTATACTTCATTTGTACCATCAGCACCAGCAGAGTAAGTGATATGATATTTTTTCAGAGGTATCGGGTCACTGTGCACCTCAGTTGCTCACAGTGCACACATGACTTAGCAGAGATCATAGCACAAAAAACACATGCTCTCCTAAAAGTCATGTGTGCAGCATGTGACTAAGGTGCACTCTGGCCTGACACCTCTGAAAAAGTATCGTATCACTTAGTCCACTGATGATGATGGTGACAATAAAATGTACGTAATTCTGCTCGTTATTCTTTATACCATAAATACTACAAGTCAGCAATATATGTTTGCAAGAAGCTGCACAATGTCTGATGTCACACACACACACACACACACAAACACAGAAAACAACACTGACTGCACACATGCAATTTAGCACATCATATTTGCACTGCTCACACCAGCTTTTCCACAACCACTCCACAACAGAAAGTAAACATTACTGAGGCACTGGATTCTAACAAAAGGGCAATAAGGAGCATATATGACTGTCTGTTATTAAACATAAAAGTCTCTTAAATATAAGTCTCTTTGTGGATGACTCAAAGCTGGGGGCATGGTGGACGGGAAGCAGGGGAGGGTGGCCCTTCAGGGGGACCTGGAGGTTCTGAAAAGGTGGTCTAGAATGTGGAAACTGAGGTTCAATGCAGGGAAATGCAAGGTACTGCACCTGGGAGCCAGAAACCTGGGCCAAGTGTACACCCTGGGAGGGGAATGCTACAAGTCTCGAGGGCTGAGAGGGACCTGGGGGGGTGGTGGTGGATATCAAAATGAACAGCTCAGAGACTTGTAGGAGGGCAGTGGCCAAGACCAACAGGATGCTGGGATGCATTGCTAGGGGGATCACCTCCAGAAGGTGGGAAGTGATACTACCTCTGTACAACTGCTTGGTCAGGCTGCATCTCGAGTACTGCATGCAGTTCTGGAGGCCACACTTAAATAGGGACATTGAACTCCTGGAGAGGGTACAGAGGAGGGCAACCAAAATGATCTGGGGCTTGGGGGACAGGATCTATGGTGAGAGGCTCGAGGAGCTAAATATGTACACATTGGAAGAGAGAAGAGACTGGGGGGACATGATAGAGGTCTTCAGGTACATGAGGGGTGTAAATAGAGGAGGCAAAGTCAGGGTGCTCCGAAGGAAGGGGGGCAACTATAGAGCATGGGTGGAAGCTGGAGGGGGGAGAGTCAGGGGAGAAAAGAGGAGGTGCTACTTCACTGAGAGGGTGGTGGAGCTATGGAAAGCACTGCCCAGGGAGCTGGTGGAGGCAGAGATGGTGGAGGGTTTAAGAGATTGTGGGACAGGTACAGGGAAAGGTTCTGGAAACAAAGTCCAGTGCAGTAAGAATATCCGGGACTGGGAAAGGAGAAGCCCGAGAGGACGAGGGGGGCAGCAAAGTCAATTCCCAGGGTGGGGCCTAACCAAACGAGCAGATGCGAAAGACTGTTAGGCCTATTCTGCTGGCATTTTAGTATGTTAGTATAAAAACAAAAAATCACAAAACACTACAGCAGTTGGGGGGAGGTGTCCAGAAAAAATAATTTAATGGGGGAACCCATGATGTTGCAGCAGCAAATGGAGCATTGACACTATCTGCAGCTGGTGTTGCTAGATCTGCTCCACCTGCTGATGCACAGCACCCATTCTTTCATTGCTTTCCTCCAGCACAGCCCACAACAGTGCAATGTCTGCCTGCATTGCAGGCACTGTGGTGGGGTCCACTGGTGTGGACGAATAGCCGGGTAGTGGTGGTGGTGAGGGTGGTGTTGTTGGCAGTTGTGGCTGTACTGGAGGAGCAGCTGCTGCTATAGCCCTCTTTCTGCTGCGGCAGCAAGGCACAACACCCCCAGCACCCTCTGCCACTTCTACAGAAGGGCCAGCAGGAGGAGGCCTGGCCCATTCAGTGGCAGCATGCCACTCCACATTGTGGTGGTTTATCATATGTGTGCACTGGCCATGAGTCCCCAGATGTGTCCCTCAGGGTCCACGGTGCACCTGCACGCCACATGACTGACACACTATAATGGTGCTGTCCCCCTCACACAGTTAAAAAACTGCCAGACTGGGAAGCTGCAGGGCACCAGGCAAATGGAGGGGCAGATGTAGTGCTGGCAGCACTGTCATGCACCTGGGACTCCACCTGCTGCTGTGGAGGTGGTGGAGGTGGTGCGCCTGGAGCCCCTGCAGCTGCTACTGGTGGTGGTGGTGGTGGTGGAGGAGTTGGTGGATATGCCGCCCTTGGCGCTGGAGGTGCTGCTGCTTCTGGAGGGGGAGAGGCAAGACCAAACAGTTGGTAGTGGTCCAATGACACCTGACCACCCCCACGTGTGTGCACTCCCCTCTGCCCATGACCACAGGCCACAGACACTCCCTAGTCCATCGTGCACAACCCACTACTTCCCTCTCCGACACCTCATGCAAAGAAAGACTGCTTCACATACACTCACAGTCTCACACACACACACACACACAGTCATACACACACACAAAACATAAAACAAATAAATCAGTCACAAAAAAGAACTGAAAAAACACTACAAAAAAACTAAAGATTTAGCTTTTAAAAAAGCTGTTTGTTTTTAGGCAATTTGCACAAGATACAAACAAATATAACACTCCAAACTCTCCTCTCCACCAAAATGCTTCCTCCTTCTACCACTGCAAAGGAGAAAGTGAAACTATCTGCTTGTATAACTCACTTCCTTCCTGCCTGGCTAAAGCATGTGACTTACAGTACTGTAAGCCATGTGATGTGTGGGGGGCTGCCTATATTGTTGTCACTTCACCTTACTTCGCGTTAAGGCAGAATGACAACCCAAAGTCATAATGACAAGGCGAAGTGAGCACTTTCCAATGGCCACTTCGCATAGTGTTATGATAACACAAAGTGTCCACTTCACTGGAGGATTTTAAATTTGTTGCATCTCTAACCATGATTCTGTTATGGCCACCAGATCCAGATATCCCTCCTCAGTGGTAACCTCAAGGTCAGGAATTTTGTTTCCAAGGCTTGCGGCACATGACTCTCCATTCCTTTCATCCCTCCCTGCCCCTACTTTGCACTCCCTTCCAAGACCATCCTTCACCCTTCTTTTTATGTTGGCTGGTGCATGCTCAGCCAACATTTTGCAGTAGTAGCAGATTTGGAGGCGTGGTCACTGTTGGGTGAATGCAGGGCATGCATCAGTAGGTGCATCCCTCATTCACCAATCAGCCTGCATGCCAGCGCCACACCACGCATACTTAATGTTGTGATCACTTCAAAGAAAAGGTCTGCTGCAATGAGAATGAAGCTCTCATGCAGCAGGACCACAACACACCTCCCAACATCCATGCAACATGGCTGCAGTGACTGCCACCACCTCCTGTGACAATGCCGATGGGGAAGCCCACTCCTCATAGGCATAATGACCCCCCCATTTAAAATTTATGCTGAGGGGGTGCTCAATCCCCCTCTGCATCATGTGCCACCCAACTTTTCCTTTGCCAACGGGGGGCCAAATCCCCTTTGGCATTTATTCCTATCCCCATTTATTTTGCCGATGGGGGAGCCCACTCCCCATCATCATAATGTATCTTCCCCCCCGCTTTTGTTGTGAGCTGATGGGGTGCCCAATCCCCTTCATCTCATGTCTCCACTCACCCCTTCAGTGTGTGCTGATGAAGGTGCCCAATCCCGTGTTGGCTGCAGCATCCCCCAAAAAAACACTTAGGTGGCACGCTGGGATCCCAGTCCAGTGTGCCAAATCCCCTGCAAAAAAAGTCCCCCAATGTTTTTTTTTTAAACCTGTAAAAAAGAAAATGGTCCCTCGCAGTCTCCCAGCCCCTCCCACAGCCTGCACCCATCCACTGTGCACCCTGCCTCCCCACACCCCTCACCCCATACTTACCTCCGAGTCCAGTGCAATGATCTTCGTGGACTGAGAACATGTCTACACTCTTCAAAGCCGACCGCGATCTGAGGAAATGCCAGTAAACTGTATAATGGAATAAATAGGGTTTTTCAACTTTGATGCATATCTCAGGCATTTTTGGAATTTTGCCACCAAATTTTCAACATAGGGTTTTGGGGCCACTCATGAATTCTGACACTGTCATGGCATTAATCAGCCCCAAAAGGTGATTTCGGGGTCACTGTGTGGAATCACCTTTGTGACTGATTAAAGAAATGACAGTGCCACTGTTCATGAGGGGGACTCTCAAAAAGCCTATGTTGCAAATTTGTGGAAAAATCAAAAATGGCTATTTTACAAGCGCGTTTTGTGCAGCTTCTATGCACGTCAGAACTGCATGAATTTGTATTATTTTCACTCAGATTTTCAACATTGGCATTTTACACACCTCCTTAAGAACAGCACAGCTGTCATTTTACATATCCTGGCCAAAATGTTTGCTGATTTCAGGTGCAGAATAGCACGTCGCAGTGCGAAATCAGTTTTCGGGACAGTTTGAAGAAATGACGGTGACACTGTTCATGAGCAGAAGTCCTAAAATGCCTATGTTGAAAATCCGGTGACTAAATTCCATAAAATGACTGTGTTACAAGTGTGTGTTGCGCAGTTTCCACGCACCCTTGTAACTTCGCAAATTTGCAATATGTTCATGCCAGATTTTCTACACTGGCATTTTTTCACACCTCCTTATGAACAGTACAGCTGTCATTTTTCACATCCTGCCCAAATTGTATTTCCACACCTGTGGTGCACAATGGCATAGTTGCTGTGGGAAATCAACTTTTGGGACAGATTTAACAAAATCACAGTGCCACTGTTCATGAGGGGATGTCCCAAAATGCCTATGTTACAAATGTGGCTAACAAACTCCCAAAAATAATTGGGTTACAAACGTGTGTTGCGCAGTTCCTATGCATGCTCATGACTTCACCAATTTTTCATATTTTCACTCCAGAGTTTCAACGTTACCATTTTTTTATGCTTCCTCATGAACAATACAGTTGTCATTTTCCACATCCTGCCCAAAATGTGTTTTTGTCCTTGTGTCGCCAAATGGCATAGTCGCTGTGCAAAACCACCTTTCAGCTAACAAACTGACAGTGCCGCTTTTCATGAGGTGGGCTCACAAACAGCCCATGTTGAAAATTTGGAGTGAAAATACCAACACATGCAATGGTGCATATGGTCCCCTGGGAGTGGGTCCCAAGATGACAGCCTGGTAAAGAATTGGCTGGAGAATAGGACACAGAGAGCAATAGTAAATGGAGTCCACTCTGAAGAAAGAGGGGTTACTAGTGGCGTACAGCAGGGTTCAGTATTAGGACTGGTCCTCTTCAATGTCTTTTTATGCTACATTGCAAAGGGACTGAAGGAAAGTATGTCTCTTTGCAGATGACACAAAGATCTGCAACAGAGTTGATGCACAAGGTGGGTGGAAAGGATGAGAAGGACTTGGCAAGGTTAGAGAAATGGCCAAATGTATAGCAGCTTAGATTCAATGCTAAGAAGTGCAAAGTAATGCACCTGGGAAACAAAAACCCAGGGGAAGAGTACACAATGGGGGGTGAGATACTAACAACAATAAAACTGGAAAGGGACCTGGGGGTATTCATATCAGATGACCTAAAGGTGGGCAAGCAATGTGAGAGGGCAGCAAGGAGGGCTGGGGGATACTGGGATGCATAGGGAGAGGCATCACCAGTTGAAAACAGGAAGTTATTATCCCTCTGTACAGACAGCTGGTGAGACCCCATCTGAGTACTGTATGCAGTTCTGGAGAACCAGTCTCCTAAAGACATAGATAGGATGGAAGCTGTCCAGAGGAGGGCAACTCAAATGGTGCAGGGTCTGCACCGGAAGACATATGAAGAGACTTAAGGAGCTTAATATGTATAGCCTCGAGGAAAGGAGGGAGAGGGGGACATGATAGATACTTTCAAGTACCTCAAGGAATCAACAAAGTCCAAGAGGGTAACATCTTTCAAAAAGAGATGTGCAAGAACAAGGGCACAATTTGAAGATAGAGGGGTGGCTCAGAGGTAATTTAAGAAAGTATTTTTTCACAGAGAGGGTTGTGGATGCATGGAATGGCCTTCCGGAGGAGGTTGTGGAGTCAAAAACAGTGGTGGAATTCAAGCATGCATGGGACAGTCATAAGGCAATTCTGGGGGTAGGAAGAAGTAGGCTGCTGGTTAACTAGGATCCGCAGCTTATCCATTAGGTAGGGAAATGGGCAGACTGGGTGGGTCAAGCGGTCCTTATCTGCCATCATATTCTATGTTTCTATGGTGTTAGGGTTTCCAACTGTATCACCCCACCCTGTAGAGACTTACAGGCATCAGGGGTGTGACTTGGGATTATCTACTGTAATGCTCACGCCATTCCACCCCCATCCCCACCCTGCAACCAGTGACAGACATCGTGGTGTGCTTTGCAGTGATCAGCTACAAAGTTCACCCCATTCTCCTATGTTGCACCCACCTCAGTGTATTTCCTTATGAAATGGGTAAGTATAACACCCAAAGACCCCAAAGCACACCACAACATTTGTCAGTGTCTACACGGTAGGGTGAAGTACAATGGCATGAGCATCATAGCTGACAACCCAAAGGCACACTCCAATGCCTGTCAGTCTCTATAGGGTGGGGAAGGGGTTGGCATCACTTCAATACTTTACTGCCATTCCTATTATGTGTCTCTTACTCTGGCACTACCAATGCCAATGCCAGCGAGACAAAATTTGGCATTGACAAATGCTTGTTTTCACCGAAATTAAAATTACTTAATTAGGTACTGATTCTCTAATATCAGTTGATGTCACTTTGTAATGTACTGTTTTGTTTTACGATGAAATTAAATAAAAATTGCTAATGACAATAAAACATTATAATTTAAAACCTGCAAATCACTTCAAAAGCCTTTGAAAAAGGATGCATGCACAAAATGCATCAGGCCTTGTAATGGCTAGAGGGGACTGGTTAGCCTACATGGTACTTACTTAGTAAACTCATGGATGAACTTGTATGAACTCATACTGCTGTGCCCTTTCTGAATGCATGTGAAGTCCTGCTGCTATTGCTGTGCACCATTGCCTTTCAATAAAAATAAAGCACCATTAAGGTAATTACTCTTGGACTGCATTGTTCTTTTTACAAAATGTGCAGTGTAAGTCTACATGTAGGCTGGTATTGGTTATCTTTTTTGTTCACAGCCACATCCCAGGTACATGTTCCAAATTAGTTTTACCCCTAGGATTATGAAGCAGCACATCAAGTTTCACAGCACTAGGGGCTAAGATCATTGAGATATAAGCTAGTAAAAAAAATGTTAATTTATTTTATTTATTTAAAAGTTGGTGACCGGGAAAAGCACACTGAGCCAGAGCTCATTTCCAGGTACAACCGGGGTAGGGGACAATACAGATGAAGCAGCATTCATAAACAGTACAATGAAAACAATACCATATGGAGAAATGATGTAGATACATAACAAGAGATTTATATATATATATATATATATACAGTAGCAGCAGAGGAAAGGTTAGCTAATGTACAAACACATTTCAAATATAGATAATTAGCAACACATTACAAGCAATATATATATATATATATATATATATACATTATATATATATACAGTACATATATATACATGTGACAAGGTACTTTTGTAAATGAGCCTATGGCTCAAAGGTTTTCAAACTGCTGTTTAACTAAAATAAAATAAAAATAAATGTATATATATATATATATATATATATATATATATACACACAGAGGCAACTAGATTATTAAATTTAAACATGCATAATTCAATGCATGGGGAGAGTAAGAGCACATGGACGCGATGTAGGAAAAGATAGTGTATGGGACAGGGGTGGGAATATAGTGGAGAAGATTAACAGGAAATTCATGTTGGGTGTCTAAGAGATCTTTGTTGGTAAAGTGGAGGGTACATGGCTTTGTGAGAAGTGATGCTAGGTTGGAAAGGGAAAAGTGTGTTCTTATGATGGGGAATAAAATGAGCATATAGTGGTGGGGGCAGCTCAGAGCTGGGATTTAATAGCAGAGAATGTGGGGGAGTGGAGAGTGTCCCATGGAAGCTGATTCCAGAGGTATGGGAGAAGGTAGGAGAAAGTGGCCTTGCCTGAGCAACTGTGTGTATGGGGTTGGGAGAACATACGAATATCCCTGGATTGGAGGGAGTACATGGAGGAGCAAATTGGTGAGAGGCAGGAGCTGAGGTAAGGGGGAGGGTCCCAAACCAGAATTTGGAAATGAAAGTGAGGTTGTGGATACGGCGCCTATGAGGCAGAGGCATTAAGAAGAGGGAGGAATAGAGGGTGCAATGGTGATTGGGGAGGAGGTGGCAAAACGACAAAATGAGTTTAGTAGGTTGTCTAGTCTAGTGAGGGACATAGTGGGTGCGGAGCAGTAAGCGGTGTCAGCATAGTCGATAGTCCCCTCTCACTTTTAGTCAATTACTGACACGAATTATGAAATCTAAAACCTCCTTCCTCCTTGAACTACACTTTCCCCTTCCTAGCACTTATACCCCCACTGTCCTCAACACTCCACCTCCACCTGCCCAATGATCCTTGCCTACACACCTAATTCCATTATCACCTAGTAAAGCTCTGACCTTTACCACTCCTTATCTCTCCTGCTCGTTGCCCTCTACTAAACCCCCTTTCCTCTAGTCTGTCCACTAATGCTACTTGTCTATCACTCCCCCTACTCACTGCCTTTCCTGAATTCCCCCCTTCTCTCTCTGTTCTATCTAGCCTCATTATGAAATATCTGTACAATGTTTGCTGGACAGTGTCCAGGTATTGGACTGCTCTCTTCTTCATTCCTGGTCTGTATCTGAGCTATGCAACATTACTGCAGCCACATGTTTTTTGCTGCTTCAGTTGTCATGATTTCTCTGTTTGGCTGCATACTTTTTTGTGTTTATGTCTCTGTGATTTGTAACTTTGTAATTGTTGCAGTTAGAGGGAAATGACCACACCAAGTGTATCAGTGCCACAGACAATTAAAGTTATTCAGTAAGGCAAACTGGGGTGTCTGGCACTTGATAATGCTGTAGTGTACTATACTACTTGTCTATACAAACGAAAGGCCCAGGCTATGAGATGTAGTGCTCAGCTCTTTAATCTGTGCAAATATCAGCAATAAATACAGTTTAAAGCTTGCAATAAAGCATGGCGTCCATTCCAAATTATTCATCAGGCTTCACATACAACAAACATTTTGGGCCCTGCTAAAAATGACGTCAGCATGTCTGGTCACCTGATGCATTTTGCATGTATGCTTTCTCAAAGGATGACCAGAAATAATTTTCCTCCTACTTAAATGCAAAAGTGGTCTTAAAGTGACAGTGCCATATCATCACTGAATAGAGTTTACAAGTGCCCAGTGCATTAAATATATATAAACACACACAAAGCAGCACAATAAGTTAATCAACTAATAACAGTTTAGAAATTCTCATATTTCCCCAGTATGCAATCATGTAAACATATTTTGTCATATATTTATGTATATTTTGATATATTTAATGCACTGAGCTCTTTTAAACTCAGTTCAGTGATGATATGTCACTGTCACTTTAAGAGCACATTTGTATTTAAGTAGGAAGAGATCTATGTCTGGTCATCCTTTGAGAAAGCATACGCGCAAAATGCATCAGGTGACCAGACATGCTGACATCATGGGGAGCAGGGCCCAAAATGTTTGTTGTACATGAAGCCTGCGGAATAATTTTGAATGGACTCCACGCTTTATTGTGAGCTTTAAACTGTATTTATTGCTGATATTTGCACAGATTAAAGAGTTGAGCACTGCATCTCACAGCCTGGACCTTCCGTTTACGTAGACATATACTATAGTACACTACAGACTTATCAGGTGCCGGACACCCCCATTTGCCTTACTGTATAACTTTGTAATTGTATTGCAATTCTGACATGGAACCTTTGTAAATGAGCACATTGCTCAAAGGTTTGTTTCCAAAGACTCTAATAAATAAATAAGTCATTAACTGGTAAGATGGTTTTGGTGACTAAATCACAATGGGTGGACAAGGGGAGGCAGTCCTCATGGCGGTAGAGGACTCCAAGTTTATTTTGAAGATTGGAGCAAATGGAGTTGTTTTTTTTTAAACTCATCTTTAGTCAAGTATACCAAGATTGCCAAGTAGAGTCATAAATATTTGCATTACATTCCAGTTGACAACTCAGTAAACAACTGTTTTCACCATTTAAAAACACTGTATGCATGTCTTGTTATCAACCTTTAACTATTATCAACATTCTGAAAGAACAGTGGTTGACCATTAAAATCTGAAACTGGAACCAGATTGTAATAAACCAACTTGTGCAATACTTAGTCTAATAAATTAAGAATCAAAAATGTTAAATGATGTCTCATGATGCCTGGTCTGGCCTATCTGGTAGGGTGGTACCCTGTCAATGATCGAGGTGTGGCATCACAAATACATACCCTAGTCCAGTTCTCCTATGCATATGGAGTGGCTAGTCTGAGTAGCACCACTATGTCAGGTTGATATATATGCCTCTCCAACACTCCAGAGACCCACAAAAATGGTCATATTGAGTGGCAGTGATCCAGTAAGCTGCTCCATTCTATGTAATTCACTTACCTCTATCTCTAGGACTCCAGTGTTGGTATAGTGTCTGTCAGCCAGAGGAATGTGACCCTTTAAGAGCTGCCAGGCAAAAAATGCCAAATAACTTCTTTTCTTTTGTGACATAATACCCACTATCATCATACCCAACACAGGATGTTAGAAATGATACAGAATAGGGAATGCCCACATCTTGACCCATTCGGTATGTATTTGTCACTTGTAAGGCTGCACCTTCAGAGCGTGCCCAAATATAAGAAAGTGTCCCCAGTTCACAATGCTCCAGCATAAGTCTGTCAGTCCCCTCCAAAAGGCTTGGTAATGATGGAGGCAATGAAGAACTAGATAAAAATGTTCTGTCTGAATTCCTGACAGATGGGTGAGGCTGTAATATCCATCTCTGTTTCCCCGCCCCATCCACATGCTTCTTCCAGGATCTGAATCCCCACCTTCTCCTCCCACTACCTTTAAACTGAATGTGTACTCTGCTCTCCAAGCCCTATGAGGCTTTGGTAGGCTTGAGAAATGTATCTTCCCCTTCCTCATATCCCTCTTAACATTCCTGCCTAGTAAAAGAAATCTTCTTTTGCTATGAGGTCCCTGCCCACCCTCAGTACTGCATTTTTAAAAATTACATATATGTCTGGCCTGCAGAAATTAAAATAACGCTTTACTTGTTTAACCAAAATCGGTATTTAATTCCTCAAACTGGAGGTAATGGTCACCTGCTACCAGACGGTGGAATCCAGCCAAAGATTTTTTCGCTTCACCTATGGAAGCCCCATCAAGCCTAGGTGGCAAGAAATAGGAGGGTCTCCAATATTTATGTTAGAGGGCCATTTGAGTGTATATGAGAGTAGTCTAACCTTTTAAAAGATCCATATGACATGCCTGATGCACATATTCACTACTTTAATCAACATTTGTGGGGTTGGGGTCTTGCCTGTCAGTGTGGCAGCAGAGCTACTGTTTGCAATGCCAGCAAGCCGGGATTGGGAATGACCCTGAGCTACTGGATGGTGGGAGGATGGTTGATCATCCCACTGATGCTTGCCTCCTTGGGAGATGGAGGGATCCTGGTCTCTGCCACCGTACTGCAACCTGGGCGACCACAGGTGGCATGCCATGGAGCCAAAGTACAAAGAGGGAAGCACTGACGTTCTGATATCTTGATGTCAGATGCACCACCTAGTGGCACTTGAGGGTGGAGAAGAAAGCAAGTTTAAAATTCCTGACCACATAGGGTGCTGACTGCTGCCTTGCTACAGGTCCCATACTGCTGACTGTGGCTGTGGCTCCTTAACCAATGCTAAACTCTGTTCCAGAGAAAAGGGATGGCCACCAGAAAGCCCTTCCAATGGGAGGGTCATCCATGAGGGCACGGTGAGGAAAGTCCCAGGGAAGGCAGGTGATAGAGCTGGGCATGGCTGTGAGGCTGAAGGTGGCCAAATGGAGTCAGAGGAGTAAAAGCATAGTAAATAAAAAAAAATTGTGGAGTCAGCCAAATATGGGCAATTGCAAACAGTGATTGAGCTAGTGGGTTTCAGCAAACGACTGCAACCCAGTCTTTTTTGTATTTTTTTTCTCTTCTTCTGGGGAGCCTCTCACCCCTAATGCCAAAATTCTGATGTTGTTGTGACAGCTCGCCTCAAGGCTCCTCTGGACCTCGCCGCAGTCAGCTCTTTTTCCCTTCTGTGAAGATAGGCCAACGATCTGCCAAATGCCATATGTTCTGCTTGCAATGATTCAACATGCGTCTCCACGGATGTCGTATGAGCTTCCAACTTCTTAAAATCATTTTGTAAGCCCAGGATTCTAGCGTCTATTCTATGGAGTATTTTCAACATTCTATGCCCATCTGCTTTAGTGAAGGTGGATATTGCTTCGGATCCCGAACCATCAGAATCCTCCCCCGAGGCAGTGATTATTGAGGAGCGTGACCCAGCAGGCCAGAGATATACCAGACAAAGGTATTATGAATCAGGGGGGCGGGCGACCCGTTTACTGGCCCTCAGACTTAGGAAGCAAGAGGCTGAGAGATATATCCCTCGGCTAAAAAAATATGGTACCCAGATCATTTCTTCTGATCCAGTACAAATTGTGGGTAGTTTTTGTCAATATTATTGGGAGCTTTATTCCTGTGAGGGGGGACCAAATCATCTGGGATGGGTAGAGAGCTTCCTGCACAGTATTACACTACCAAGGCTTGAAGAATCTCAGGGAAATAAATTGGGTGAGATAATTACAGAACAAGAAGTGAGGAAAGTTATTAAAACCTCAAGGGGGGAGGAAGGGCCCAGGACCCGAATGGGTTTGTAGGAGAGTTTTATCAAGCATTTGTCATGAGTTAGCCCCCCTTTATTTACCAGAGTTTGTAATGCAGCACAAGAAAAAGGGGAATCTCTGGCCTCGTGGGAGGAGGCAGTAATCACACTACTGCCAAAACCAGGAAAGACCTAACAGAATGTGGGAGTTATTGTCCAATTTCGCTAATTAATCAAGATGCCAAAATGTTTACTAAGATTTTGAGTTCCCAGTTTACAAGATATGCAGGTGGTGCATGAGAGATCAGGCAGGGGTTTATTCCAGGTCGTCACATCAAGATAATATAAGATTGTTGCTCAATGTCTTGTCTGCCTCTAGGTCATTCCCTTGATACTCTGAGGGGGTGATGGCACTGGATGCGAGAAGGCTCGGATCGATAGACTGGTTTTTTTTGACCAGGTCTTGGAGAAATTTGGTATAGGGAAAAATTCAAAATGGATAGCAAATCTATATAGAAACCCTTGGGCAAGGGTGAGGGTGAAATGGACAACCTCGGATAGAATAATGATTAAAAGGGAACCAGGCAGGGATGCCTTTATCATCTTTATTATTTGTGTTGTGTATTGAGCCTTTAGCAGCCCTCATAAGGCAATCGAAAGATTATACAGGTATACAAGTACAAGGAGTTGAAGTCAGAATTTCACTATATGCAGATGACACTTTATTGTACATCACGGATCCTGAGAGACAGATGCCTTGATTGACTCTATAATACAATCATTTAGTGAAGTATCTGGTTTAAAATTAATGATACTAAATCAGCTTTACTGCCCATGGGAAGGCTGAAAGATGGTACACTCCCTGTAATTGGTAGATACATGTGGGCGAAGGAGGGGATTAAATATCTGGGGGTTAGAATAACCAAAGATATTTCTAAACTATATGCCTCCAATTACTCTAGACTGTTGCAGAATGTCCAAGAGGATTTGCATAGATGGGAGGAACTACCCCTTACATTACTGGGCAGAGTTGACAGTGTAAAAATTAACATACTTTCTCGTTTTTTATTCTTGTTTCAGTCACTGCCGCTTAAGCTCCCATCCCTTTTTTGGAAGACAGTTAAATCATCTTTGTCTCAATTCATTTGGTCTGGTAAGCCTCCCAGAGTAAGATGGAATATTCTTCTCAAAAGCAACAAAAAAGGGGGTCTGGGTCTGCCGGACCTTAGAAAATATTACTGGGCTGCACAGATACAACTCTTCTCATGGGAGATAAAGACCCACCATTATGGGTAGAATTGGAGAGGCTGGAATTTTCTAGAGGGGATATCAGAGATTTGATATATATGGATTATGAAGGGATACAAAGGCTAAAGGAAGGTAATCCCTGGTCCAGTCAGATAATTTCCGCCTGGCAGGAGATTAATAAAACATTAGGTATGGAGCTATCTTTGGGGATGGATTCCCCGATTAAGGCTTGCCTGGATTTTGTACCTTTGTCATGGGATATGGGATTTCTGAGATGGAATCAGAGATTTAAAATTGGACAGTTATACTCGGGGGAAGGGATTAAAACATTTCAACTGCTTTCACAAGAGTTCTCCCTCCCCGCCTCTGATTTTTTTAGATATATACAAATTCAACATTTTTTACAAGGCAAGGATTTTGAGAGGGGAAGACCTAGAGATATAGGTAATAATCCGTTGCTGGATGCTTTGGGAGCGGAGGTTAATAGTACAGAATCAAAAGGTTTTATCTCTAAGATGGTGGGCCAATTTTTGGACCTGAAACCAGATTCCACGGTTTAAATTAAAACAAGTTGGATCAGGGAACTTGGAAAAGACATAACGGACCCAGTTTGGGATATGATATGGGAGGCTATACACTCAACCACTGCCTCTAACAGTTGGCGGGAGTTTCGGTGGAAAGTGGTCTCCAGATATTTTCGGACTCCGGTAATCACTAAACATTTTGGTCAATATTTTACAGACCTCTGTTGGAGGGAATGCGGGAACAGAGGGACGCACATCCATATTTTTTGGGAATGCCCTCACATTAGTAATTTTTGGGCACAGGTGAGGGATCAAGTAAGTGCTGTTCTATGGGTATTTATCCCTAATGATCCTATATATTGGGTCCTTGGACAATACCCTAACCTGGTTAAATTAAAAACTCAACGATACCTTTTCAATGTGTTGGTGGCCTCGGCTCTCAAGGCAATAACTCAATATTGGTTGACTAAAGTTTCTCCAACGTCAGAGGTGTGGTATAAGAATTGCTTGTCTATCCTTGAAATGGAATATCTTACTGCTAAGGTGAGATTGCAAAAAGATAAATTTAAATCCAGCTGGATGCCCTTTTTTAAGTTACAAGCTGAAAGGGAGTAAATTAATGTGTTAGAAATTTTAGTTAAATACACTTGTCAGTGACATGATATTGGGGGTCTGCCGATGTTTTCTCCTTGTCTTTCATAAGGAAGAGAGTATTCCTTAATGGCAACCCATTATACGAGTAGAGGTAATATGGTTGTCTTCACCTTATATTAAGAAGTGTAAAGCTAAGACAACACTAGTCCGTCTTTTTCTTTCTTTCTCTCCTTTCTTTCTTCTCCTTTCTTCTTTCCTACTCTCATAGACAGGTCTCTACTCTACTGATTCTGGCTTTATGAGAGACTTGTCTGCCTCTACTGTTATTTGGAATAAATTGTTCTAGATACTTACTATGTGTGGAAAGGACATGAAAGGAAGAAGGGAAGGGGTAAACAAATAAATAAATAAATAAGTAAAACATGGATGTCCAACCACACTAAATCAGATATGTGGCTAAATACTAATGATATAGTTCCAGACATATTAATGGCATTTTTTTATGTATGAATGTTAATCTGAACTATCTGTACTGTCTGTATATTAAGATATAATAAAAATGCTATTTCAAAAAAATTCACAATTTAATTATTTGTTAAATTGTGTGAAAATTTTGAAATGTATAGATGGTTATAGCTCCACTACCATTGTAAGTATAGACTTAAGATTTGGCAGACATACTCAATGTAAATATGTTGTGTATTCCAATTAAGCTGGATAATGTGGCTTAGTAGGCTAAAATATATTGTGGATAGTTTAGAAATTACTAATTGACAAAATGTGTGCTCAAAAATTCATGAACACATAATAAGTAGTGCCACTAGAATTCCACTTGAGGAATTTAACTTTCACAAAACACTTATCACCACTAAATCTCCTACCTGTACTAGCATCATGGCCTTACAATGTCCTTCCAACGCACTTGTGACAGTGATGCCCAGCATCATGCTTCATCAAGATATCCAGATACTTCTGTCACAATGACCTAAGTGGCAACTAGTTGTAAGGCCTGGTGTCACTGTTTTCAAATAGTTAAAATATACATTGTTATCTACAGGGTTGTAAAACAGTCAGCCGGTGACATTGTAGAGAAACAATGCTGCATGTGCATGTGCGTCAACAAGTCATTAAGTCAGTGATCTCTAGTGGTAAACTGGCATATTACAAGAAGACAGGCTAGTGCACAGTGATGTCCATGAGTATTTGTCATGATTCTGGACTCAAAATACTGACTAGATACTTGGCATGACTATAGCTTTACTATGGAGGCACAAATGAATGTTACCTTATTGTCACTCTTCCCAGCCATTTCCTTCCTCTACAATGGCAGTTAAAGTGTATGACTGGGTGAAATGTGTGGATATGACTCCCACAAAAGTATCACAAAATTCCACAATTTTTGCTCAGGCTCATACAATTCAACTTTAATTTCTGATGTTATTTTGGAGCCTTTGGCTGCTTATAACTTGACCAACCTTTGAGTAAGAGATTACAGATTTGAGACACACAACCTCTTTTTTCCCAAATTGTTTTTCTCCCAGGCTGCATCTCATCTCTTAGCTATATACCCTATCCACAATGATATACTCTTATCAGGCTGAACCAACTATCATTTAGTTGGCTACTATTTTTCCACAATTTTTACCTCCTACCTCCCTGGTGGGAGCAGTGCCTCTGTTAGCCCTCATACAGCCACAGTCTCCTCTGCAGCAAGAACAAGCTCCCTGGCCAGCCACAGGGTCATTGTGTTGGAGGAAACTACTGTCAACCCTCCCCAACCAAGATGCGCTGTCAAGTGGCAGCTGTCTTGACTATATCCTCCCTCTTGAAGTGACTTCCCAGGCTCACTTCCTGCTGCTGAGCCATGGAGGTGGCCTCAGACTCTAATATTTAAGGTCAGTGAACCTAGCAAAATTGGTGATATTCCGTTTTCTAGTTCTAGTTATACAGGCTTAAAATTCTGGATGTTTAATAATTGCAAAATGGAATTTTAAAATGTCAGAACATTTGGAGGCTTATAACTCAGTCAGCTTAAAAGATAAAGATTTGAAATTTGGTACACTTCTGTGTGAACCTTGGTAGAGTCTTCATTGGTGTAATTTGTGAAAATAATTTTTAAAGATGTGAGTAACAAACCAAAATTTTGGCAAACGTTCATTAAATTTTGTGGAAATTTCAAAATATTTAATGAAAGTGAAATCATAATTTTGCCAGAATTTTACAAGTGGAAGATAAATTTCATCCAGCCCTAGTTACCAATTTAACATGAAACTAGACACATAAACGATTTGACAGAGTGGCAAGAAACTAGACACATAAACAATTTGACAGAGTGGTAAGATGTAACTTTTTCAGCCTGGTAACTGAAGGATGCTTTGTATCCACAGCTCAAAAGTTGGGTGGAAGACAGTTCCACACAACAGGCATAAAACTACAAAAAAATGTGGGGACCATAACATTTTTGTTCAGAGAACTTCAAATTTAAGAAGGTTTGCATTGCATTTCACAGAACAATTAGTTTTTCAGGGTGTAACATGTTCTATAAAATAATCTAGAAAATTAACCAATGGAATCTCCTTCTGTCAGCCAGAGAGGTCCCTCCCAGCCTCTGATAAAGGAGACACTGTTGGGTCTCTCTAGGACAACACAATAATAATCTGGTGAAACAGTGATAATACATCCAATTTATGAAGTCTGTCTGCCTCTGCATACTCACAAAGAAAGTCATCAAAATAAAATAATGGAAATAGCTGGACCTGAACAATCTTTTTAATAGTCTCAGAATGAAGGCTACATTTGTTTTTGTATAGGAGACCTACCCTCATTCCAATTTTTCCATTTAGGCAGTCCAAGTGCTTATTTCCAGATCCAGAAGTATCTGGCCAGAAGCCAATATATTTATAAGATTCAACTGTCTCCAAATGGGACCCATTTTCTGAATAAATAATGATTTCAGGTGAATGATTATGTTTAGTTTGATATCCAAAAATTCTTAATTTTGTCTTGCTGCCATTTAAGCACAATTTAGACTCTTCTAAAAAGCCTAAAGTTCATTAAACCTGCCTTGTAACTTGTTTTGGATAGAAACAGAGTTGCCTGCCATATGTAGACAACATTATCATCCACATATACAGTAAATGATTCTTTGTGTCACTGACACTGTTGCCCAAACCCCTTAAATAGATCTAAAACAAAAGTGGCCCCAATATGAAACCCTTGGGGACTCATCTTATAATCTCAAGAGGCCCCATTTCTTTCCCATTTAAAACTGTTACGTGACTTCTTGAGGTTAACAATACCTTGAACTATCTCTTTGCACCATTATTTAGGCCCACATTGGACAATCTGTTCACTAAAATATAGTGGTCTACCATGTCAAAGGTCTTAGAGAGGTAAACAAAGACAGCACCAGTAATATGCCTGGAGTCCATAGTTTTGTTGATGTCATCCAAGACCCTTGATTTTTATGACACCCAGATTGAAAACTGTCCAACAGGCCATGGTCCTCAAGATAGCAGTTTAGCTGATTTTCCACCAACATTTCTAAGATCTTAGAGGTCATCCATAGAAGATATATGGGGCAGTAATTTATGATCTTACTCATGCCTCCCCTTAAAGATAAGGACAATGCAAGCATATTTTCAATCCTTAGGGAGTTCTCCTATTGAGATGGACCAATTAAAAAGATATGTACAGTAAATGACTCAACAATTTGAAAGGGAGACCTTTTTAGCAGTAATGAAGAAAACCACTCTGAAGACAACTTTTCACAGTTTAAAAATTAAGAAGATCCTCCAACACTTCATCATTACTAATGACCTTGGACTCAAAATGCTCACCACCTGTGACAATCTAGGTACCTGAGCATGTTGCTGATGATTTCCCTTCTGAAACTCAAAGATGTTACCAGTCTTAATAAAAAAATTATTAAAAGAATCTGCCAATTAATAATCCTGTATCGAGAATCCATCATCTTGCTGAATTTTTATATTAGAGGATTTTCTAACCTGGCCATTTACAGTAAATTGCTAACAAGTGAACAGAATTGTGTTGCGTCTCCTACCAATTCAATAGTATTTTCTTTACAATATTGATTTTCAGTATTCCCAACCTCAAAAACATATTCATTCCTAAACTTCCTGTCACTGATCCAGTCCTTAAGTAGATTAGATAAGTGAGCTGCCTCCCTCACCTTATTTTTTTTTCTTATTTTAGTTTTGATAATAAGGGGCTATATAATGGGAATGAAGAATTTATAATCATATTTTGATTTTAAATGGGATATGTTTCTGAGGTAAAGTAAACCCACCACAATGGTATCTCAGGAATTAACCTCATCCATCCCAGTCTGTATTCTCCAAATCTGAGATAAATGCAAAATAATCAAAATATTTTAAATGAGCAATGGTTCACAAATTTTGAGGGGCCCATATTTGTATCGGTACCTTGAATACAGTGGACCAAATTATGGTCATTGTATAGATCTGCTAACACACACAACTCATTTAATTGTGAGAAGAATTTGGTAATTATTAAGTCTAAAAGGAAGAGATTTCTGGATTCTTGAAATTAATGCATGTTGGATCTGTAATCAATGGGTCTATGTGATAATGGTGATCGTATCAAAGCGATCATCGTTAGGGTGAAGTACTTCGGCAAAATCTGTTTTGCAGATGTACACCCAGGCATGACAAAAACGGCACTGAACTTTATTTTTTATCCCCCTACTAAAGATTCTGAACTCCAGGGGGTACATATGGGGGAGGTGAAAAGAAAATAAATTACATTTCTTAGACTGGTGTAAAAATCCTGACGTGCCCAGTACCGAACCTGGCAGCCTCCCAACCATAACCTGCCATGAACCCACCACACCACATGGCCAGCTAGGCAACCCGCCATCACGCTACACCTCACAAACCCTCTCCTTTCTGTCCATCACACGCGTGCTTGCCCCTTGAGCACATGTATACATGTAGCAACAGGATGTTGCTATAACGCATTCACCCCCATCATCTAGCCCTGAGAACAGACTCCAACATTGAGTCACCCTTTTGTAAACACTCAATAGGGGTTGCCCTTCTCATGGGATACTGTAATCAATTTCTCCAGATGCAACTGGACTGCAAAACTTCTAACAAATTTAGATTCATCAGTATTCGTCCAATCCATGCTAAAATAGTTGACTACAAGAAGCTCAAGGAAACACAAAGGGCAAAAGAGCACCTACAAATTTTAGAAAGTCAGCAGGGCAGAGTTTTGAGGCCTAAATTGCCCTCCCACTGATAAGATATTTTTCCTGACAATAGGTTTACTGTATCTCTAGTGCTAAGGATTTGGAAGCTGTCTTTTGTGCTAACTAGATCTGTTTGGGCAAAATGTTCACAGGACTAAACTAACAGCCCACTCTTTAACTCTATCAGCCCATAATACAGTATATCATACCCCAAATTACAATACCTGAATCATTTATTTTTCCATTAAGCCAGGTTTCACCTAAATCCATAAAATACAGGTTACAATCAAAAACAAAATCTCTAATTAGCTCAGTTTTCAGTGCTAGTCTTCTGATGTTAGCAGCATGTAGAGCAGGCCTTTATGATGTTCAAACTCACTAACAAAAGGGCCAATATTAGGTTAACATAATCACTTTTCATTAATTTAGATGTCATTAAATCTAATATCACCCTTTTAAAGCATCTTTCAATTATGGTTTCTAATTTAGTAAACTGTTTATGGACCCCCAACACCCAACCCATGCCCTTGGACATAGTACATCTGTGGAGACTGATGTAAAACAACTTATACTCATCACAGCCCCATTCATAAAAAGATCTGCTAACAAAATACAAGTCTGAAATGAGAACAACAAGGAAGAAGTATCCCCTTTCGGTCTAACAAATTTAGCACTCTAAGCATGGTTAAATGTTGGTCTTCCTGCCACCCCTCCCCAATTTTGAGACCCCAAGGCCAGAGTTAGAATAATTAAAAAAAACAGCACATGTATCATGGGGTTGGATAACGTGGGTTAGAATCCTGTATGGACAAAGGTCTTGGGTTTGTTAGGGTTTCATGGGCAGACTGGATTGACCAATGGTCTTTTCTCGCCATCATTGTCTGTGTTTCTGTGCTTCTATTAATCTAAAGGGTTAAAAAAAATAAAAACCTTGAGCGAACTTTCATTTTAAGGGTGTTGATATTTCCTTCCTGACACAGTGGTAAAACCTTCCATGGGGTTATGTCCTCTTGTAATTCCTTCAAGAGCTTCTCACAGTCAAGATAAAACATGGTTGACAAAGAGAGGGAACCATCTCTCCCAGGTAATGAACCATATTGTTTAACACATCAAAAGAGGAAATGAGCCACAAAGGTTAGGGGGCAAGTCCCACTAAGCTTTATTGCCTTTGATTTGTTATAATTTATCTGATACTCAGATATTTCCCTATATTCCTGCAATGTTGCAAATAGTGTTGGGATAGATGATTCTGGGCAGCACAGGTAGAACAATTAACCATCAGTATATAATAAACCCTTGTGTCTCGTATCCTCTTTATTTTCCTGTACTGCTAGGTTCTGGAAAACCACCACAACAATGGGTTTGATAAACAATGCACATAAAAGAGTTGGGAGAGGGCACCCTGCCTGGTTCCACAGTATAAAAGAGAAGATCAGAAGATACCCCATTCACTTTTACCTTAGATTGTGGGTTCCATAAGGAATTCCTCTAAGGTAATTTTGTGCTCTGCCTCAACATCAAAAATATAGTGTTCTAAAGCTATTTGCTCTTGAATGCTGTCTAATTTTTTTCCATCAGACATAATTGATGATGTGACCCATGAGGGTCACTTACAGCCTATCCCACCAGGATGCAGAGATAGCTTCACCCTTGGGGTTCTCTGCCACATATTCTTAGGTTTTCATTTCCACAGCAGACTTGTAGTCAGGGTCATATAAATGGAATACATTAAGCCTCCATGTGGGATTTTGTATTACTGAAGCATTGCCTAACTCAAGCAGAACTGAGTTATGGTTTGACAATGTAAAGTGTTTATAACACTCCTCTCTGGCAAATGAAGACAATTTGTAGAGAGCAGGAAGAAATCATATGTGGATTAGACTAAAAGGTATAATTACTAGGGGGGGGTTAAGAAACCACCACACCTATGTGGGGCTGGGCTCCCAGGCTAGTTGTCTTACAATATGTCCTGCCCTTATCAAATGATGACCACTTGATCTATCCATTGCTGGATGTAAAATGCAATAAAAATACCCTCCTACAAAGTAGTCAATTGCTGTGTGTGACACGGGTGCAGAGACATGCTTGAAAAATTCTATGTTGTCGACCTCAGTATTTGTAGTTTATATGTTGAGAATCATGTAGGGGTATGTCTTTAAGATCCCAATAAACAAATAAATAAGCAAACAAACAAAGTGATCCTCGGGATCTCACACCACCTCTGACACTGCCAGTCTGGGAGATGGGGCAGATGGATGGAAGGTCAGAGAAGGGAAGCTAAACATGTGGCTCAAGGGTTGGTGCCAGGAAAAAGGACACAAATGTGTAGGTAACTGGTAACAACTTTGGGAGTGAAAATTCTTTAAATTCGATGGAGTGCATCTGACTAAGGAGGGAGTCAGTGCATTGGGGCATAAGTGTGATGTCTTTGTAGAATATTTAAACTAGCAAATGGGGAGAAGGGTGCAGTACCCTATGTATCAAATGGGAAGAACACCCTTCCCCCGACTCAGCTAGTGATGAAGGAGGAGTTCAGCATGTTTGTAGTTCATTTTCTTCACCAGGTAAGGGAAAATGTCTGGCTCCCCGTACAATGTGTAGGGGAAATGCTGGACCTCATCCAACAACTAACCCACCAAAATCTGGCCAATGGAAAATCATCTACACAAATGCCCGCAGTCTGAGACACAAGATCCCAGACCTGGAGGCAACAGTGACAGAGGCTAAATTGGACATAGTAGCAAGACATGGTTCTCCAGTAATCATACTTGGGAGACTTCAGTACCCAGCTATGTACTGTTCAGAAGAGACCGAGGTGCAAAAAGTAGGTGGGGGTGGTCCTTTATGTCAATGAAAATATCAAAGCTACAGAAATTCAGAATACACTTAAGGAGCCAGAAGAACTGTTGGTCACCCTGGAAACAGGAAATGGGACAGCCATACAAACTGGGGTTGTCTACAGGCATCCAGACCGGGGGGAGGACAGAGACACATTACTGTTAGAAGATATACAAAACATGACAGGTGAAGTGGAGGTTCTGATAATGGGAGACTTCAACATGCCAGATGAAGACTGGTCAATACCAGCAGGAATATCAACCAGAACTAGACACATAGTGGATTCCCTGCAGGGGGAGGGCCTTAGAAAACTAGTATGACAACTCACAAGAGACAGGAATATCCTGGCTCTAGTACTGACTAATGGGGAAAGGATCACAGATCTCCAGGTAGAAGGTCACCTGGGGGCCACTGCCCTTCACGTGGTATGGTTCAATTTGGCTACTAGAACTAAATCATCCCATTCCAAGGCAAAAATATGGGACTTCTGAGGAGCTGACTTTGCTAAGATGGCCAACAGAGTTAAGCTAGGCCTGGCAAGCAGAAAAACAGGTGAGGGGGTACAGGCAAAATGGGCAAGAATTAAGAATGCAATACTTGAATTAATATTACATTGTGTTAGGGAGAAAAGCAAGAGCAAAAGAAGGAGGAAACCACTTTGGTTCTCAAAAACAGTAGCAGAAAAAATCAGAGCCAAAAGGTTGGCCTTCAGAAAATATAAGGAAATGCAGCGGGATGAAGATAGGGAAGCAAACCAAACTTCCCTAAGGGAAGCAGGGAAGGCAGTAAGGCAGGCAAAGGCCCACACTGAGGAAACACTAGCACAAACAGTAAAAGAAGGGGACAAGACAGATACATTAGTGAAAGGAGAAAGTCCAGAAGGGGTATTGCTAAGATCAAATGGGATAAGCAGGAGTGTGTGGAGGAGGACCAAGGAAAAGCATCTATCCTAAATAGATACTCCTGCTCAATATTTACTGAGGAGAAGGTAGGGCAGGGCCTGCAGCTCAGCACCATGGACACAGGGGGAAGGAAGGTGTGCACAAATCCATTCACAAAAGAAAGAGTCCTACAAGAGCTCGCTAAGCTCAGGGTGGACAAGGCAATAGGACCTGATAGCATATATCCCAGGGTACTAAAGGAGCTAAAGGTTGAACTAGCACAGCCATTATCAGAATTGTTTAGTGAGCCTCTGAGCAAAGAAGAGGTCCCAGAAGACAGGAGAAGGGATCATGTGATCCCACTCCACAAGAGTGGCAGCAGCAAGGAGGCAGAGAACTATAGACCAGTCAGTCTTACCTCAGTAGTGTGCAAGATTATGGGGGCACTCCTTAAGGAAAGGATAGTGCAACACCTGGAATCCATAGGAGCACAGGATCAAAGACAGCATGGGTTTACAACAGGAGGGTCCTATCAAACTAATCTCATAGATTTCTTTGACTGGGTAACCAGAGTGGTGGACCAAGGGGGTGCAGTTGATGTTGCCTACCTTGACTTCAGCAAAGCTTTCGATACTGGTCCACATAGAAGATTGATTAATAAGCTGGGTAAGCCAAGGGTGGGTCAGAGGTTGATCAACTGGGTGGCAAACTGGTTGGCGGGCAGAAAACAGAGAGTGGTGGTAAATGGTATACAGTCAGAAGAGATGCAAGTCACAAGTGTGGTACCTAAGGGATCAGTCCTGGGGCCAGTCCTCTTCAATATCTTCATCAGTGACATTGCAGATGGACTGGGGGGTAAGATTTGTCTATTTGCAGATGACACCAAGATCTGCAACAGAGTAGATGATCCAGATGGGGTTTGAAGAATGAGAAGAGATCTGGATAAACTGGCAAAATGTTCAGAAAAGTGGCAACTGGAGTTTAAAGCAAAGAACTGCAAGATCGTGCACATAGGGAGGACAAACCCTGAAGCTACTTTTAGATCGGGGGGGAGTTGCAGCAATTACAAGGGAAGAAAGAGAAAGAGACTTGGGCATCATCATCACAGATGATCTGAAATCATCCAAGTAGACTACTAAGGCAGTAAGTAAGGCTAGAGGAATGTTGGAGTGTATTAGCAGGGGTATCACAAGTCGTAAGAGGGAGGTAATAATCCCTCTTTACAAGACACTGATTAGGCCCCATCTGGAGTACTGCATGCAATACTGGAGGCCACACCTGCACAAGGACATTAACAAAATTGAGGCAGTCCAGAAAAGGGCAACCAAAATGGTGCAGGGACTGCATCAGAAAACATATGAGGACAGATTAACAGAGCAAAATATGTATACCCTAGAGCAAAGGAAGAGAGAGGTGATATGATCAAAACATTCAAATATCTTAAGGGCATTAACAAAGCGAAAGAGTCTAGCATGTTTCAATACAAGAAAAATAGCAGGACAAGAGGAAACAGCATGAGATTAGAGGGAGGCCGATTAAGGGGTAATGTGAAGAAGTTCTTCTTCACAGAAAAGGTGGTGAATACATGGAATGGTCTACCTCAGGAAGTGGTGGATATGAATACAGTGCAGAGGTTCAAACAGATATGGGATAGGCATATGGGAGCAATACAGATGAGCATGAATAGATAGGCCATTGATAGAGTAAAGGCCTATGGCACATTCATAAGGCAAAAAAAAAAATGAACAGACTGGATGGGCCTTGTGGTCCTTATCTGACATCAACTGTGTTTCTATGTTGTGTTGTGTGTTGGTGGGGGGACAATGAGAAGCTGCAATGGAGCCTCAGTAGGGTAGGTAGCAGGCCTTGGTGGTGGCATAAGGAGGACCCAACCTGTGGCAAGGAGAGCATAAAAATATGTTAGGAAAAAAAGGTGTCCAGGTGGTGGTACATAATCTGTGGATAGTAGCTGGTTGGCTCAGTAGGGAATGCCCCATCCCCAAAATTAACTATTCTTAAGCAGGTTCCTAATACAATCACAAATCCAAACCTCTCCCTTCATCACTGCACATGGTTCATAATATGCCCAGCATAGAAAACATAAGCACACTGCCAGAGTGATCCACTCCAAAGATAATGTGTCTCATGGATTTTCCTGCTATGTAAATGTACATCATGAAGGTACTAGGAGAGATGAGTCAGCGGTCTAGATATCGGGAGCCCAGCCCCAGCCTGATCTCCTCTCCATAACCCCCTACAGAAGAAAACTGAACCAATTACTAAAGGTGTTTGCTCTGACAGAATCAGTGCATGCATGCTTTATTACACAATAGTCCTTCTTTCATCTCTGGTCTAACTGGTTCATTGATGGTGTTCATCATTAGATTGTCCAGTGGACAAAATTTTAGCCATTTGGATATACCTTGCACCTCTAAAATACTCTGTCGATTGGTGTGATCATGCTTGGGCAGCACTTGCTTTCGATTACCTCTATCTGGTTCCACAGATCCCAGTGAGTATTAACCATGGAGCTCAGAACAAGTGCTAGTATTTTTATTCATTTACTTTTATTGGAGGGAATTCTGGAATATTCAATCATAACATTTATAATTGAGAACAAACTAGTGGATAAGTGCCAACACAGATTCACTAAGGGGAGGTCACGTCAAACCAACATGTTTAGCTTTTACGACAGGGTATTAAGAAATCTGGATGAAGGTAAATCAATCGGCATATTGTTTCTAGATTTTGCCAAAGCCTTTTACAAACTCTCACACAACAAATTATTAACAGCATTACAGGGGTTGAGATTAATTCGCCCTATAACTACTTTGGTAGGGGAATGGCTGAAGGACAGGAAACAGAGTTTGTATTAGAGGTGCATATTCCGATAGGGCACATGTGTCAAGTGGAGTCCTTCAGGGGTTGGTGCTCGGGCCTTGCCTCTTTAATTTATATGTAGCGTGACTGCAATATGAGTCCAACAGTATCTGGTTAACCAAATTTGGTGCTGATTGCAGGTTAGGGGCAGAGGTAGATAATATCAGAAAAGCTGCCCCCTCCAAAATACACTGGAAACAATCTCGCAATGGACCACCAAGTCAAAGCTACCTCTAAACCTAGGGAAACACAATCCATGCTACAAATACACTCTACATAACCAACCACTAAGAATAACAACAAAAGAAAGGGACCTGTAGTTACTGTTTCCCAAGACTTGAAATTTTCACATTGCAAAAATATTACTCTTAAGGGGAACATAATTTTGAACTGTATTTTTAGACATATAACAGCCAGAAATATTGAAGTGATTTTACCTATGTACACACCCCTGGTAAGACCTATTCTGGAATATGGGGCACAGGTTTGGGCACCCTACAAAAAGAGTGATGTGGCAATGTTGGAGAGGGTCCAAAGAAGGGCTACATGGGGGATGCAAAATATGGCAGGTTTGGAATATGAGAAAAGGCTAAGGGAACTGAACCTATATTCTCTGGAGTATAGGAGAAAGAGGGGGGATCTATGCTAGATGCATAAAGCATGGTCTGAAAATGACCTCAGGGAGAACTTAGGCCTTAAATCAAGCCAAAATACATACAACACTCACTGTTATCCAGTGTGATTGGAGGCAAGGTATACGCACTTTGCCAGAACCAGCAAGTGGTTTAACCAGAGGGTAGTCCACGAATGGAATAGTTTACCCACAGAGGTAGTTGTGTGCACTACCATTCAAAACTTTAAACATAGACTGGACTACTTTTATCATGGGTCAATGACATACAGTAAGTAGAATAGCGAGCATAATGTACTATGTCTTTTGCTCTGTAGAAATCCTATGAATCCTGTTTTTTTTTTGTATGTGCAACCCACTTCTGCATGGTTTGTCAGGCAGCCCCCTACAGGATACGACACCAAGGATGGAGCTACTGGTGCATGTCTGAAGGCCTATCTGGAATAAAAAAGATCCCCCAGTCCCCAGTTCCCCCTGTGCAGCAAATATTATCTGGGGAAGCTCAGCTATCACCTCTGATGTACAACAGACCACTGCAGTGGCCCACCCTGTAGTATGCCCATGGTAAATCAGGACCAGAACTGGAGGCTTGAGACAAAGCACCCTGCAAAAACCACTGTACAACTGAACAAGGGAAGACTTGCCACCCACTGACAGCAACCCCTACCCCCCCAATTTCACACTTAGTAATTTGCCAGCTCTATTTCAATGTCCAATCCCCCAGTGTGTATCAATAAAATAGCCTCTATCTTCTGAGGTGAAATCTGGCAAGCTGCTGTTTCTCTACATAAAGACAAAAGTCCCAATCACAGAAGGAACTCCTCTTGCCACATAGCCTCTGAGGAAAAAAAAACAAAACCATATTCCAAACTTCTCCAGGGTCAATGTTGACGTGATGTAGATGCCTCACTTACTGCTTCAGCAGACTGTTGAACTCTGTGGCAGGGATCCCAGATTAAGGGCCAAACTTTGTGCAGAACTGGGGGAGGGCAGGTTGTGGCCATGCTATTGCTGTTTGGTGACTACCTGTCATGGCTCAGATTCTAAGGCCTGCTCCAGTGTGGGGTTCTAGTATGTTCACCAGAATTCCTGACTGTTTGAAGAGTGGCCTAGCTTCTTCCAAAGTCTGGAAAATGTATGTGTGGGGGCGCTTCCTCTCTATAAATATTTGTTTTATTTAAAAGTTCAAAATTATTGGATAAGTTCTATTAGAATGTATCCTGCAATTTTGAACTAAAATCTAATTTACAGAACATCCCATGTCAAAAATTCAACCATACAATACAGAGCAAATACAAAACAACAATAGACTACACATTAAATTTTTAAACATGGACAGGAAAATATGGTACTTAACATATTCAGTTTCAATGAATTTTTGAAGGAGGCAAACCTTAGACAGCTTCAATATGTAAATCTATGCTGTTCATGGGGGGGGGGGCACCAAAAGAGAAATTTTCTCTACCATAAACAGACGAGCAATTAGGTAACAGATAACAGCAATGTGTTGCTTCACGTAACAAGTACATTATTTATGGGAAGGAGCTACTAACTGATCAGATAAATATGAAGTGGACTAATTGTTAAGATTAAAATCAAAGAAAACCAGTGTAGTTCTCTCCCAGAGGATGGGAGAACCCAATTTAACTTTTGGAGTAACTTACAATGATGTCCCTATACTCTAATACTGGGAGAATTGCTTGGACTGCTAAATGATTTCTGTCTTCGACCATTAAGCCTGCTCTGGCATGTTTTAAGTGACCTAGACATTCAAGAGTTTTGGAAAAGATTTTTTCAATGTGGGTTTTAAAAGTAAGAGCAGAATCAAAGTAGAACAGCAAATATTTAAATTTCAAGATTTTCTCCAGCTGCTGATTCTTCAAAACATTTGTAAAAGAGCAATCCAAGTTGGCCAAATTATACTGTGTATGAAGTGCCATCATTTGAGTTCTTAGCTGTCAAAATCTTGTTAAAACAACTTGCACAAGGACAGAACCAATTTATCGATCAGAAAAACAATGGTACCATCCACATAGAGATGGATTGTACAAATCCGGATAACAGAAGGCAAGGAGTTTATAAATAAACTCACCCGGGTGTTGATTAATTCCCAATAACACCATAACCTGTACTGGTTTACTACACTTATAACATGGGTTATGTTCAAAAGAAGGAGAAAACAACTTAAAGGTTTTTCTCCCTGTTTAAACAACAAAAAAGGGACTGTATCCTGACACCTGCAAAAGTAGTTCCCAAAATATAATCCATATGGCATTGTTTTTATGCTCATACAAATGTCAGAAATACAGTAATGACATGATTTCTGACTTGTGTTGTTCCTAAAACAGTTTTTAACACTTGCACCACCCTCCACTGTGTGCTCCCCACCCAACAGACACATTGATTGATAAAATTTTATTTTTATCCAGATACAGACTTTAGGGATGTGTCCCTGTTTTCAATAAGGATGCCCTGTACAAAAACACTAAAACATCATCAGTATACAATATACAGAGAGTCAATACAGTTCATGAATGCATAAACAAGTATCATCCAATGTATACAAAAAGATTTGGCAGTAATTCGTAATCTGTTGAAGTCAAGTATAACAGTTGTAACAGGATTTATAATAGTTTCTCAGAGCTGACTGGAATTCAAAAACTGACATTTTTGATTTATTACTAATGGTGTATTATTCCATGTATGTGCTACAGTGGTTTGTAGAGTAATATCTCCAAATATACCAAATGGTGCAGGTTAGGACTTTATTTGGATAATTTTTGGATTGGGGAGTGAGTGGATTTAGTGAAAGACTGTTTGGGGTTTGAAGGGTGATTGTTAATAAGGGGTGGATTGTTGTATTATATTGATGTTAGTAGGGTGCTTGGTATGGATGACTTAGTTGGTGGTTTGTGGAGTGAGTGAGTGTTGTGACAGTTTGGGTAATGTGTTGGGGGAGAAAGAGTATGGTCAGGCAGTACTCCCCCTCAAGATTGAGGGGGTTGCATCCCTCTGACTGTCCTCCATGTCCTTTGGAATTTTAAAATCTATGCCAGGTTTTGGGCATCATAAGGAGGTGGAGAGGTAGGGTGCTCCATAGATCTCAAAGGGGATGGGAAATGAGAGAACAGATAGACACAGTGAAGACCAACAGATTCCCTTGGGCAAAATGGACACAGAATTGAGGTCCTCCTTGTCTTGTGCCTATACCCAAGGGCTCTTTCTTGAACAGGCAGGTAGTGGAGTCATCCTCAGATTCTCATCCCACTAGGACAGTGTTATGTAATGCCAGGTCTATCAAAATTTAGACCATGGTGGTGGCAAATCTTGTTGACTCTGCAGACCTGGCTTGCATCACCGACACCTGGCTGGATGAAAATGTGGGCCCCGATTTTGATTTCTACTGTTCCAGTCGGGTTCTCGGTGATATACCACCCAAGAGTTGACTGGAGGGGTGGGGGGAATCACAGTGTGTTTTAGACAGGATCTGGAAATCAGGCAGGTGCTAGTGGGGATGACCAACTCCTTTGAGTGCATATTAGGAGCGGGTGCAGGTTTCAGGATCCTTCTAATCTACAGTCCACCAGGTAATGGAAGGGTTTTCCCGAAGGAGGTTGCTGACTTCATCACCTGCCTAGTATTGGAGGCACCCAGATGGTTGATTCTGGGGGACTTCAATGCCTGGGTCAATGATGAATTATCACCTTTCAGTCAAGACCTCCTCCAACTGATGGATTAATTGGGCCTGACATGGGTTGTTACCACTGTTACACATGGGGGGCACTCGTTGGATTTGGTGTTCCACCTGGGGATGAAACCTCCGATATGGAGGGGAATCCTATTGGTTGGTTTGATCATCACCTCCTGAGGTTCAGTTTCGCAATTCCCCAAATTAGGACTGCCCCAAAGGAAATGGTACAGTACTGTCCTTTATGAGGTGTTTCCTGTGAAGGCCTAATGATGGTTCTGGACCTTTCAGGTATTCTGATTAATAGCACTGATTCAGGATCCATTGTTCTTGTCTATAATTGGGCAGTGACTGAGGCACTGGATGTCATTGCTGTGGTTCATATTCACCCTCTTACTCTGCATCCTGTTGGCTCATAGTTTGATGGGGCAATCAGGGAGTTGAAGAGGCAGGGGCAAAGGTTGGAGAGATATTGGCAGAAAACTCACAATGGAGGAGGAAAGACTTAAATTGCTAGATCACTATGAGATCTATCAATCAGCAATTTCTCATAAGAAGACAGAGTTCCTGTCCAGGGAAATTGCTGCAGCAAAGAACAGGCCAGCTCCACTCTTCCAGACTGTGAACAGACTGTGCAATCCAGTCTGTCTGAGATCTGGTTGAGCATTATCACAAGGAAAGTGTGAGGAGTTTGTGCAGTTGTTTGAGGATAAGGTATCCTCCATCAGGACAGAGCTCAACTAGTGCCTCCCCATTGGGCCTTGCTTGGAGCAATCGGGTGCTACAAGTACCCAGGTGATCTGGTCTACCTTCAGCCAACTGGCAGTCATGGATATAGTGAAGATAATCCAGACTTTGAGGCCTACCTGCTGTAGTTTGGATCCAGGCCCAGATCACCTTCTTGCAGGGTGTGTTGAGGTTATCAGCCCAGTCCTGGCTGGGATAGTGAGGATTTCACTGGAGAGAGAGGGTTTTTTCGAGACCCTTTAAAGGAGGAGTAGTATGACCCCTCCTGAAAAAGCCCTCCCTTCACCCTGACTGCCCAGCTAACTACAGATCGGTCTCTAACTTGCCTTTTCATAGGTATCATAGGTTATTTCAGAGTTATAATAGACTAAAGTCCCTTGGCTGGCCAGATCAAGAATAGCCCAGTATATTGCGTTTGGTGAGGTAACTATCTAATCTAGTTTTAAATGTATACATACTATCACTAGTCACAACCTCCAGTGGAAATCCATTCCAAATTTTGGTTATTCTCACAGTCAACCAATATTTTCTTCTATTGGAACTGGGACATTCTGCTTCTAGTTGTAAAGTATGGACCCTAGTATTGTAATGTAGGTGCCTAAAGTTGAGCCTTTTGTGGGCAAAGTTATTGAGAAGGTGGTCGCGCTGCAGCTGGAGGATACACAATATCTATGATCCTCTCCAGTCAGGCTTCAGGAAAAGGCATAGCACCAAGACTGTCCTCCGGGTGCTAAATGATCTCCTTATGGCTTGAAATTGGAAAGCTCATTCCATCTTGGTTCTCTTAGACCTTTCAGCAGCATTTAACACTGTGGGCCATGGGGTGCTGCTTGATCACCTGCAGTTTTTCTGTAGACTGGGGGGGTAGTCCTCAGCTGGTTTTGATCATTCCTACAGTGCAGGTCTCAGAAGTTGTGTCCAGGGTTTATTCCTCAGCTATATGGGATCTGCTATATAGAGTTCCACAGGGCTTGCTGTTGCCCCCATGTTGTTTGCAGTGTACATGCTGCCATTGGGAGATATTATAAGACTGTATGGGTTGAGTTTTCACTGCTATGCAGATGACTCTCAACTCTACATGTCTTTTGTACCTGACCAGGATTTTGACACTGTCTCAGTGCTTAATAAGTGCTTCCAGGAGATACAGAACTGGATGAGTGCAAGCTGGCTCACTCTAAATCTGTGAAAAACAGGTACTGGTTGTGGACCCTGATCAGAGGAGGGTCGTGACATTGGGGAGGAAGCCCTTGGGTTTATATGTTGGAGAAGCCCAGCTCAATGCCTCGGGCTAGCTGTGGATCCTAGCAGTGATATTTGATGAAGGTCTGACCTTGAAGGCTCAGGTGTCAGCTGTAGTCAAGTCTTCCTTTTATCATCTACAGTATGGAACATCGCCATGGTAAAGTACCTGGTTCCATCCAAAGATCTACCTACTCTGGTCCACGCCTTTGTCACCACTCATTTTGATTATTGCAACACCCTCCACTTAGGGCTACTGTGGGTGGATAGCCACCATTTGCAGCTGGTGCAGAATGCGATGGTGAGGTTGTTAACTGGAACATCTAGATCCAGTCACATAACACCTGTGCTGAGTGAACTGCACTGGCTGCCGGTACAATGTGACTGGACCTAGACGTTCCAGTTAACAACCTCACCATCGCATTCTGCACCAGCTACAAATGGTGACTATCCACCCACAGTAGCCCTAAGTGATCTGCCAAAAGCTTGCTCCACTACCTACATACACATGTACGCTGATGACATGGTCCTCTTTACTCCTGGCCTTACCTATGAAGAGGTCACCTCTAATCATTAGACTGACTTCAATGAAGTACAACACTAGTTCAACTCCAACCAGCTCTCCCTAAATGCCAAGAAAACAGTCTGTATGTCTTTCGGCACTAGACAGAGACTATCCAGACTTACATCCCCTCTGATCTTCCGTACCCTAAATGACACCATCCTTGAAAAAGTGCCCTCCTTAGGTACCTGGAGGTTTGACTTGATTGGTACCTCTCCTTTTCCAGACATGTGGATGCCATCCTATCAAAACTGTGTCCTAAGCTAAGCGCCCTCTATATAAACCGCACTAGTCTCCCACTTCCTGTGAGATGCGAAATAGTCCAGAAAATGATTCTACCCTCCTTTGACTACTGCGATGTTGTCTACAGCTCTGCCTCTAAGTCCACCTTAGCCAGACTGTACCTCCTCTTCAATGCTTTCTTCCGCTTCACCCTCGATGCCCCCCTGCACCCATCACTGCAAGCTCTTCCATTCACTGGCCCTTCCATCCCTGAACAACCGGCACCTACTTCACAGTGCTAAATTTGTTTCTAACTTCTGGCTTGGTTACATTCTGCCCTACCTCATCTCCTCCCCATCTTCCCCGCCTACCCCCGTCCACACCCTCAGGTCTACTGACTCCCAGGCTATTAGTAATCCCTCACCGGAGAACCTCTGCAGGCCAATCAGCTTTCTTCTACCTCCTCCCTAAGCTCTTGAATGACCTACTGGCCCAAATCTACCATTCTTCCTCCAAACACTCTCCATCCTCTGCCCTCACTAACTTCCTTACACCTAATTGTACCTGCCCCTGACCTCCCCCCAGACTGATTCTCTCCCCCCCTCAACCCCCTCCTCCTTATATGCCTGACCAGTGGCTTGGTCTTCACCCAAATGACTGGCTTATACATTGCCCTAAACAATCAATGCACTTACCCTCTCATGACACTTCTGCAATCTCCCTTCTTATTCCCGCCAACATCTTCCCTAAGTCAACCCCCTCATCTTTCCCAGTGTTTACTATCCAGACCTGTCACCTCTCCCTGTTCCCAAAGCTCAGACTTCCATTTCTCTCTGCCAACTTGGTGCATCAAGCTTCAGTTCAATCTCTGATATAGGCACTTATGTAATCAAGTATAGTTCTAGATGTGTAATCAAATATGCTATGCCACTCTCCTCGTGGCACATATATGTACTGTCTCCTCATGTAATAAGTTTGTAATTAACCACACTTAACTATGTAACAATTGTTTGTGTTGCTCGGTTCCAAGTTCAACCTATTGATTGCTCCTCACTTGTAACCCCTCCCCCAGGTCGCACCGTGAGACAAGCATCTTTTTGCTCAGTATGCCTCATCTGGTGAAACATTTTCAATAAATAAATAAACAATAGTGGGTCACCTTCAAGGTCATGTTTCTCACCTATAAAGCCCTATATGATCAGGGACCACAGTACCTGCAAGATCTGGTGTTTCCTTACTGCCCTTCCAGTTCGCTCCAATCCTCTGATGAGGGATTGCTGGAGATTCCCAGGGTATGTTTCAAAACATCTGGAGGTAGATCCTTTGCCTTTATGGCTCCTACCCTGTGGAATTCTCTGCCTCATCAGATATGAGATAGCCTGCCCATGGAGGGATTTAAGGGCTCACTTAAAGCCTATATATTTGCACAGGCATTTGATGGACTGTTTGAAATCTGGTTGCACTGCTATGTTGCCACACTTTGATGCTGTAATTGAAAATGTAAAGACTTTTAACCGATTGTATTATTGTTTTAAATTTATTGTATGTTGAATTTTAGGATATAAGTTGTAAAGGTGCCCTGAGCTTTGGAAAACTGTCTGATATAAATAAAGTATAACATAACATAACATAACATGACATGACATGACATGACATAAGATAAATCTATTTTAGGGTTCTAGGCCATAACATACTTACAGAGCTTTTCCTCAAATTATATCAACTCTCTTCACTACAAATCATTAACAGATATTTTAAGGGGTGGGTATCTTTTGCATTTAACAATTCATAGCACCAGGTAGACCACTGGATATCTCTCTTTAATTCAGGACCAATCCATTTTAAATCCTCATACATTTTACAACGATGTTAAACAAATTTTCTAATATTAGCAAATCTTGCAAGCTTGTAGTATGCTTGATCAACTTTTCTAAGTCCCTTTTTTTGGGGCACATCTAGATACCAATATCCCATAGTTCAAGACAGGTAGTGTACGTTATTTTTCCAATTTAATCCTTACTGATTTCACAAGACAAGAACAAAATCTTCTTAGCGCACCTATTTATTGATTGGACTTTTTTTACTACTGAGTTTATATGCTCTTCATACGCGAGTCTCATCAATTAACATCCCTAAATATTTATAGGTATTTGTTCAAGGAATTTGTTGTTTATTCTTAAACAATATGTTTAGTTCACAGTCTGTCTTCGATTTAGTGCTCAATATAAAATCCATACACTGAGTTTTCTTAAGGTTCAGCAATAGTTTTGACTCACAAAACCATTCCTCCATAGTAAGCATGTCTTCTTGTGATTTTCTTTCCAGGGTGGTATGGCTGTCAATGAACGCCACAACAACTGTGTCATCCATGTACTGCCAAAGTTCCCAATTTTTTTATGATACCAGGTAGTTTGTTGACATCAATATTATTTTTTTTATTTTATTTTATTTTATTTAAACAGCAGTTTGGAAAACCTTTGAGCCATAGGCTCATTTACAAAGGTACCTTGTCACAGTAAGACAAACCAAAATACACAGTATAGCAGTACAACACATAAGTATAACAGTAAATTAAGACATAGATACAAACAAGCTGGTACAGGTAGTATGGATGCAAACAATACCAGAGTTATGTCGTCCTAAGCAGCTTAGTAATAAGCTTTGTCATAAGTATTGAGTACGGCTTTGACTAGTGGCAGTTACAGCATCGGGTGTTAATAAGGTGGTTACGTAAGGAAGTTTTGAAGCACGATATAGTTGGAGCTTTGGAGATGGAGGGGGGCAGTGTGTTGAACCAGGAGGGGGCCCTAAAGCTGAAGGCTCTTTGGCCGTGACAGGTCCTAGCTCTAGGGATAACAAGAGAGGTTTTCCCAGAGGTCCGAGTATGAACTAGTGGGACAGAGCAGCGTATGGTGGGGAGGGGTCCCAGGATTAAACCCTGGTGTACCCCTCTCCTCACCTCTCTTAATGATGATGCCGATGTTCCTACAGAGAATCATTTTCTTCTGTTAGCCAAATATTATCTAAACCAGTGCAATGTTTCCCCCTGTACTTCTATTTCATGAAATCTTTTCGGTGTGATTATGTGGTTCACCAAATCAAAGGCCTTATTAAGGTCCATGAACATGACCCCTGTACAGCACCCCAAATTCATTGATGTTGTTATGAGATTGCTAAAATCAATTAGGGCTGTGTCTGTGGACCTTTCTGCTATGAAACTATGTTGACAGTTTGCAATCATATTGTGCTGCTCCAGATACTTACAGAGCTGTCTATGCACAAATCTCTTGAGCATCTTCGATAATATCAGGAGCAGGGCTATTGGCCTGTAATTTGATGAGACCAGTGGATCCCCACCTTTGTCAAAAGGGACAATTTTCCCTATCTTACATACATGTAAATGTTGCTGTACTAAGACTCCAATTGAATAGATAAGAAATAATTGGTGCTAGTATATCAGCTCCCAGCTTCAAGAATTTGGAATCAACCCCATCTAGACCTCCAGATTTATCAATTTTAATTTTTTTTTGAGTTCTTTAATCTGCTTCCTGACTTTTTACTGCCTGAAACCTGAACCAGGGTTGTTAGTCCCCAAGTTCTGATGTTATGGAATTCTGAATAAGATCTTTTATTAACAGATCAGAAGTACTCACTCATCTTCGTGTTTTCTAGCCCCAAGTCAGGTAGTTCTGTATAATATGTGTTTAATAAATTTGCCAAATATTATACAGAAGTACCTGACATGGGGCTAGAATGCAGTTTCCATCTGCACACAGAGGCATACACCCATGTTATAACAGTTTTTAAATGCCCATCTTTCACAAAATGATTTACTTACTGAGCTGGGTAGATTACAAACACCCCAAAATGGCATTATAACACATTCTGTTTAATCAACAAAGCACAGCCCAAACTGAGTGAGAGAGAAATAATACCTACAGCCCCATTCCAGAACAGGAGGACATCACTGACTTCACCTCAGTTTCCATGTTGGAAAGAATGAAACACTGGAACTTGCTGAAGGTTATGCTGTCACAGAACACTACTGTGCTGTTCATGTGTTTAATCTGGGAGCCACTGGAATTTTGTCCCAGAGCAGCAGTTGACTCTCTCACTCTCACTACTCTGACTCTCTCACTCTCTGACACTCGCTTGCTTTCTCATCCAACCACACAATCATGGCTCTGTCTCAGGCACTCAGTAAAAGCTGCAGAGGAACAAGCTGCAAAATTCAACAATTCAGTGTCTCTAGGTCTCACTGTCTCTCCCCAGAGCCTGGTGTGCTGCTCGCTTCTCTCTCTCTCTGTGTTTCTCACTGTCATCTGCCACCACAGTGGGAGGACACTGTCTCACTGACTAGCATTGAGTCATCTTCATAACTGTAATGTCGGGAACCTCCTATACTCATATCTGTGCGGGGTGTGGGGCCAGCTGAATGACTTTTTCATATCACTCTCTCTCTCTCTCTCTCTCTCTCTCTCTCTCACTCTCACTCTCATACACTTTATGTGCAGCACAGTCAGGAGTCAGAGGACACTGTGTATCATTTGGGGGATGCTGAAGGGGAGCAGGACAAACAGTTGCAACACACAGTGACATGATGAACAATGACGGACATGCAAGACAGTGCAGACTAACAAAGACAGAGAGAGAAGCAGAGGACAGATGTGACAGTGTGATGTCAGCCTCACGGTTGCTGCCGTGACAGTACTACTGATGCTGTTTCCACTTGCCATCAACCCCACAGCACAGAAAGAGATCTCCTGGCAATCATACATTCTGCCATTAATAAACAGGCTAGCCATAACATCTGCTGCTGAAGACAGATACTGGTATTATCACAGAGACAAGCGACAGAACACATACAGCAGTCCCAATCACTTACTTAGGATTTTATATGGCTGCCATCAGACTTTGCTTTGCACCTCAGTGAACTAGGCCAGGCGGTGGATCTCTAGAATCAATCCGTTAAACCGTGGATTAATGCAAAATTAATCCATGGGCATGCAGATCCACTCCACCGATCGCATTGCTCGTTTTCTCCAACCAATGCTATAAAAGGGAGTAATGTACAAGTTAAATATGGCTATAGATGGCCAGGTAAACATAAAGCACTAACTTCAGATGTTAAGTGCTAGGCTCCATTGGGTTTCATTACAACAAACTAAATAGCTTGCTTCAATTACATCATCCTGTTGCTATCAGGGATCCAATTAGTGAGGTCAGGCTAAAACCTTTCCTGATTGCTAACTTTGCAAAAAACTTGCTGAAAATGTATAAGATCAATTATTTTAAGTTACCTGCTTATATTATTAAAATGTACTCCCTTTGGGCTACGCTTACATAAGAGAGTTTTGAAAAAAGGTGCATGCTAGAAAAGACTATTTAGATATCCTTTAAATATGTCATTATTTAAATTGATACAGTAGGATTGACCTTTTAATAGAACAAAAGTTAGCCTTCAAATTGGGCAACAACCATGGAGCATTCATGTAGTGTAGTGTAGTGTAGTGTAGTGTAGTATAGTGTGTTACCACCTTTCAGTCTCAAGTTTTAAACTTCGTGGTGGTTCTGAACTGCCACTGTAATTGTATTTATGTATTTATTTATTTAGTTAATTACTTAGTTATTTATGTATTTATTTATGTATTTTAAAATTGGTAACAGGGAGAGGCACACTGAGCCCAGGCTCATTTCCAGGAGTGACCTGGGGGAGGATGAAGTGGGGTACACAGAGTAACAGTATATCAGAGCATACAAGAAGTGCAAAATACAAAAACAAGTCACATCCTAGAATATTAGCTGTGATGAATCGGTTAAGCTTGCAATAGAAAAATATGGTACAATACATGAAAAGGTGCAACAAGTATGCAGTGCTATGTGGAGACAGCCCTAATTTAGGGAAGTTTTGTTGGGGAGGTAAGCAGAGGGTAGAAGAAGGTTAGGAGGAATCAAGAGAGAGAGTGAAACGTACAGGTAGGTGCAGAAGTTAGCCTTTGTAAGAGTCTGAAGGCAGAGTGAGGTAGAGAGTGAGACAGAGAAAGGTAGCATATTCCAAAGGTACGGGAGGTGGCAGGAGAAAGCTGCTTGTTCAGAAGTGGAGTGACGGTGGGAAATGGAGAAGGTCTGAGAATCCCTGGTGCACAGTGGGTATGAAGAGGATAAGACAAAGGAGAGGAGTGAAAAACAGTAGGAGGGAAGGGACCAAAATTTTAAATCATGGTATTTATCCATTCTGAGTCCTTATTTCTGATTTCTTAACAGAACTCCATAATGATTAAATATAGCAAAAAGTTTTCACTCTGTTATTAGATAGATAAATATTACCCCTGCTTCAAGAGAAAAGTAGGTGCTTGAAGCTTTCTAACACACTGTATATTGAATGTAAGGCTTCAAAAATTAAAATACATCTTTCTTTTCTTTCTGGCTCTGTATGACTATTATTTTCCAATTGATCATATATTTCTGACATTTCTGAACCTCCAAGGTTCCTTCTTCAGAAAAGGCAGTATGTGAATACATTTAATAAAATACATAAAAGGTATGTATGAATAAATTTGAGCTAAGCTTTATTTCTGGGATATTATAAATGTTATCATTTAAATTGATAAGTGAAACCGATCTCTATAAGAATAAATAAAAGTTAGCCTTCAAATCGGGCAATAAAAATGGGGCATTCATGTAGTGCTGCAGAGTAAAACATAGTAATTATATACTGTCATACTTTTTTTACTTTTAGACTTAATTCTTTTGAATTGTTTAAAATAAGTGTTACTCACTCTGCCTGTGATTCATCATGGACTACTTTTAATGATAAAGTACTCAATTTAATTTTCTGTACCTGTAGAAAGAGGGTACCAGTTCTTTAGATGTCTGTTATTTCAAATAAACATTTTTAATGAATAATTTATTAGGTTAGCTATTACAGTAATTGTAACTCATCCACAAGAACAGTCTTTAAATTTCCCTCTACTGCCCCAGTTCAGGCCCAGTCATTTTCATTCATTAAGTTCCAAGGCAACTATACAGTACCTTTCTGTCAGTCCAGTTTTAGTCTGAGCTGAGAAACAAAAAAAAAAAAAATAATAAGTAGCAGAAGATACCTTTTGTTGCATCAGCAAAATTATTTCTAAGACTAACTTTCAAGAGATAATACTATCGTCTTCAGGATTTGAAGAAGACAGTATTTTCTCTCAAAAGTTACTCTCAAAAATAATTGTGTTAGTCCAATAAAAAGTATCACCCGCAATATATATATATATTTTTTTCTTCTACATCATGGACTAAGATGGGTGACACACGTCTTTGTGAAAGTCTGAGATCAGAAACCTAAAGGGAAATGGTGTGCTACCAGCCCCTAGAGTATGTCACAGGAAGAAAGGAAACAGAGAAATTGGTAGATTTTGCTCCCAATAGAGCCACTTGAGAAGCTTTAGGAACCCCTGACGACGTTATGACAACTTTGAAAAACTGTAATATTTGGACACAATATAGTTTTTTTTTCCTGTAATTTTCACCATTACTTTTTTAAAAGACATTTGAATGTAAATAGGATTGCTGCCCTATCTGTTCTGGCTGCTCGTCTACAACTGGCATCATAGTTCTGTTTATGTCATCATAATCTGTTGCTGTGGCGCAGTGGTGTAGTGCTAAATTTAGAAGTGAGGGGTCTCTGAACAAGAACCCTGGCCCCCCTCCCAACCAATAGGATGAGGATCTTGGTGCCACTTAGTCCCCCATAAGCTATGACATTTTAAATGCATTCTGGTGCATTTTTAGGGTCATTTTGACTCTATTTAGATGAATTCAAAGCCTCCTTTGACTTGTTACAAACAATCAATATCACTATCAAAATAACTAGCGTTTTATTTTCTTTAAAAAAATGTAAAAACTAAAACAACTTCTTGATCAATATCAAGGAACAGAAACTGCATACATCTTGAATCCAGAAAATTCAGCCATGAAATGTTCACATTGGCAACATTATTGCACATAGGATTTACACATTCTGTTAAAAAAAGTACTGGATAAGGGACCAGACCATTCTGGAGATAAGATAGGCTGCCAACATTTATGAATTTTTAAAATGGTGGCTACTGGTTAGCAGGTGCCAGTGTAGCTCAGTTGGTAGCACATCCCCCTCTGGGCTACATGGTTGTGGGTTCTAATCCCACCCTGGGATTGGGCTCGTACCATAAAATTTGTGGAGTGAGATCATGAGAGGGTGGGATACAACAAAGTGGCCCAACAAAGAGATATAATAACAGATAGTTACCTGCAATTTGGTTATCCACTTTAGCTCCAGTTGTATCTCCTACCATCTCTCTGGTGCAATGCCACCTCCCAAAAAAAGACACTTCTGAGTGCCTCCCACAGTGCATTAAACCACCAGTAGCCAGAGGAAGAGGCAGATGGACAGATTGATTTTAGTTTAGTATAGCACCCTCCCTGTTTCTGTCCCTGAAACTAAAACCATCCATATTTTATGTCTTGAGGGAGACGCCTGGCCCCTTGCACCAAGGACGTCCACTACATTTTTTCTCCCAACAAAACAAAAAGTGGCTTACACAAACATATTAAACTCTGGCCAAACGATACAGTACACACAAATTCCCCATAATAAGGTTTGTCAGAGGAGGGAATCTTTAAAAAAAGAAGAACATGTACTCCACAAGCTAGATCACAAGCCCATCTCTCCAAATCCCCTCCTCCCAAGTTACACAAGCAGGCCCTGTGCTCCAAATTCCCCCCACAAGCCTGACCAAGAAGCCCATGACTCCACCCCCCCAACCCCAAACCACAATTACAGGCTGTGCAATCCCAAGTCAGCTGTACTTCTGCTGAATTGAAAGGCTGGGGGGGGGGATTGGAGTAAACCAGTTTCCAAATACTGACAGAAACAAGGATGTGTTTGCAGATGACACCACGATCTGCAACAGAGTAGATGATCCAGATGGGGTGGGCAGAATGAGAAGATATCTGGATAAACTAACAAAATGTTTGGAAGAGTGGCAACTGGGGTTTAACGCAAAGAAGTGCAAGATCATGCACATAGGGAAGAGAAACCCTGAAGCCACCTATAGGCTGGGAAGGGAGTTGCTGGCAGTCACAAGGGAAGAAAGAGACTTGGGCATTATCATCACCGATGACCTGAAATCATCCAAGCAGATCACTAAGGCAGTAGGTAAGGCTAGAAGAATGTTGGGGTGTATTAGCAGGGGTTTCACAAGTCGCAAGAGGGAGGTAATAATCCCTCTTTACAAGACACTGGTAAGGCCCCATCTGGAGTACTGCGTGCAGTACTAGAGGCCACACTTTCACAAGTACATTAACCAAACTGAGGCAGTCTAGAGAAGGGCAACCAAAACGTTACAGGGACTGCATCAGAAAACATATGAGGACAGATTAACAGAGCTCAATATGTATACCCTAGAGCAAAGGATGGAGAGAGGTGATATGATTGAAACATTCAAATATCTTAAGGACATTAACAAGGTGAAAGAGTCTAGCATGTTTCAATATAAGGAAAATAGCAGGACAAGGGGACACGGTAAGAGATTAGAGGGAGGCCAATTAAGGGGTAAGGTGAGGAAGTTCTTCTTCACAGAAATGGTGGTGGATGCATGGAATGGCCTACTTGAGGAAGTGGCGGATATGAATACAGTGCGGAGGTTCAAACAGATATGGGATAGGCATATGAGAGCAATACAGATGAGCACGAATAGATAGGCCATTGACAGAGCAAAGGCCTATGGCACATTCATAAGGCAGAAAAAAATGATCAGACTGAATTGGCCTTGTGGTCCTTATCTGATGTCAACTTCTGTGTTTCTATGTTGTGTTGTGTTTTGGTGGGGGGACAAGTAGTAGCTGCATTGCAGCCTTAGTAAGGTGGGTAGCAGGCCTTGGTGGCGGCATAAAGAGGACCCAACCTGTGGTAAGGGTTGCATAAAAATTTGTTAGGAAAAAAAGGTGTCCAGGTGGTGGTACATAATCTGTGGATAGTAGCTGGTTGGCTCAGCAGGGAATGCCCCATCCCCAAAATTAACTATTCTTAAGCAGATTCCTAATACAATCACAAATCCAAACCTCTCCCTTCATTATTGCACACGGTTCATAATATGACCAGCATAGAAAACAAAATCACACTGCCAGAGTGATCCAATCCAAAGATAAAGTGACTCATGCATTTTCCTACTATGTAATTGTATATCATGAAATTACTAGGAGAGATGAGTCAGCAGTCTAGATATCAGGGCCCAGCTCCAGCCTGATCCCCTCTCCATACCCCCTACAGAAGAAAACTGAACCAATTACTAAAGGTATATGCTCGGACAGAATCAGTGCATGAATGCTTTATTACACAATAGTCCTTCTTCCATCTCTGGTCTAACTGGTTCATTGATGGTGTTCATCATTAGATAGTCCAGAGGACAAAATTTTAACCATTTGGATATACCTTGCACCTCTAAAATACTCAGTCAATTGGTGTGATCATGCTTGGGCAGCAGTTGCTTCCAATTGTCTCTATCTGGTTCCACAGATCCCAGTGAGTATTAACCATGGAGCAGAGAACAAGTGCTAGTATTTTTATTCATTTATTTTTATTGGAGGGAATTCATGAATATTCGACTATAACATTTATAATTGAGAAAAAACTAGCAGATAAGTCCCAACAGAGATTCATCAAGGGAAGGTCATGTCAAACCAACATGCTTAGCATTTACGACACGGTATTAAGAAATCTGAATAAAGGTCAATCAATCAACATATTGTTTCTAGACTTTGCCAAATCCTTTGACAAACTCCCACACAACAAATTATTAACATCATTACAGGGATTGGGATTAATTCACCCTATAACTACTTTGGTAGGGGAATGGCTGAAGGACAGGAAACAGAGTTTATATTGGGGTGCACATTCTGCTTGAGCACACATGTCAAGTGGGGTCCTTCAGGGGTTGGTGCTCAGGCCTTGCCTCTTTAATTTTTATGTAGTTTCACTGCAATATGAGTCCAATGGTATCTGGTTAACCAAATTTGCTGATGATTGCAGGTTAGGGGCAGAGGTAGATAGTATCAGAAGAGCTGCCCCCCTCCAAAATACAGTGGAAACAATCTCACAATGGACCACCAAGTCAAAGCTACCTCTAAACTTTGGTAAATGCACTATAATGCACCTAGGAAAACACAACCCATACTACAAATTCACTCTACGTAACCTACCACTAAGGATAATAACAGAAGAAAGGGACCCGTGGTTATTGTTTCCCGAGACTTGAAATTTTCACATTGCAAAAATATTACTCGTAAGGAGAACAGAGTTTTGAACTGTATTTTTAGACATATAACAGCCAGAAATATTGAAGTGATTTTACCTATGTACACACCACTGGTTAGACCTATTCTGGACTATGAGGCACAGATTTGGGCACTCTACAAAAAGAGTGATGTGGCAATGTTGGAGAGGCTCCAAAGAAGGGCTACAAGGGGGATAAAAAATATGGCAAGTTTGGAATACGAGACAAGCCTGAGGGAACTGAACCTATATTCTCTGGAATATAGGTGAAAGGGGGGGAACCTATGCTTGGTGCATAAAGCATGATCCAAAAATTATCTCAGGGAGAACTGAGGTCTTGAATCAAGCCAAAATACATACAACACTCACTGTTATCCAGTGTGGTTAGAGGCAAGCTATACGCACTTTGCCAGAACCAGCAAGTGGTTTAACCAGAGGGTAGTCCTCAAATGGAGTAGTCTACCCACAGAGGTAGTTGAGTGCACTACCATTCAAACCTTTAAACATAGACTGGACTATTTTTATCATGGGTCAATGATATAAGTAGAATAGCGAGCATAATGTACTATGTCTTTTGCTCTGTAGAAATCCTATGAATCCTATTTTTTTGTTGTATGTGCAACCCATTTCTGCATGGTTTGTCAGGCAGCCCCCTACTGGATGTGACACCAAGGATGGAGCTACTGGTGCATGTCTGAAGGCCTATCTGGAATACAAAAGATCCCCCAGTCCCCAGTTCCCCCTGTGCAACAAATATTATCTTGGGAAGCTCAGCTATCACCTTTGATGTACAACAGACCACTGCAGTGGCCCACCCTGTAGTATGCCCATGGTAAATCAGGACCAGAACTGGAGGCTTGAGACAAAGCACCCTGCAAAAACCACTGTACATGAACAAGAGAAGACTTGCCACCCACTGACAGCAACCCCAACCCCCCCAATTTCACACTTAGTAATTTGCCAGCTCTATTTCAATGTCCAATCCCCCAGTGTGCATCAATAAGATAGCCTCTGTCTTCTGAGGAGAAATCTGGCAGGCTGCTGTTTCTCTGCATAAAGACAAAAGTCTCAATCACAGAAGCAACTCCTCTTGCCACATTGCCTCTGAGGAAAAAAAAACAAAACCATATTCCAAACTTCTCCAGGGTCAATGTTGATGTGATGTAGATGCCTCACTTACTGCTTCAGCAGACTGTTCAACTCTGTGGCAGGGATCCCAGATTAAGGGCCTAACTTTGTGCAGAACTGGGGAAGGGAAGGTTGCGGCCATGTTATTGCTGTTTGGTGACCACCTGCCATGGCTCAGATTCTAAGGCCTGCTCCAGTGTGGGGTTCTAGTATGTCCACCAGAATTCCTGACTGTTTGAAGAGTTTGGACACATTGGAAGAGAGAAGGGACCGGGGGGACATGATAGAGGTCTTTAGGTACATGAAGAGGGTAAATAGGGGAGGAACAGTCGGGGTGCTTCAAAGGAAGGAGGAAGGGGCCACTAGAGGGCATGGCTGGAAGCTGGAGGGGGGAAGATTCAGGGGAGAAAGGAGGAGGTGCTACTTCACTGAGAGGGTGGTGGAGCCATGGAATGCACTGCCTAGGGGGCTGGTGGAGGCAGAGACAGTGGAGGGGTTCAAGAGGGGGTGGGACAGGTACAGGGGAAGGGTTCTGGAAGCAAAATCCAATGCAGCAAAAATATCCGGAACTGGGAAGGGAGAAGCCAGAGAAGGCGAGGGGGACAGCAAGGTCAGCACCCAGGTTGGGGACTGACCAAATGAGCAGACATGAAAGACCATTAGGCCTATTCTGCTGGCATTTTAGTATGTTAGTATGTTAGTAAGAGTGGCCTAGCTTCTTCCAAAGTCTGGAAAAATGTATGTGTGTGTGTGTGTGTGGGGGGGCCTCTGTATAAATATTTTTTTTTTATTTAAAAGTTCAGAATTATAGGATATGTTCTATTAGAATGTATCCTGTAGATCTGAACTAAAATCTCATTTACAGAACATCCCATGTCAAAAATTCAACCATACAATACAGAGCAAATACAAAACAACTATAGACTACACATTCAATTTTTAAACATGGACTGGACCATCTGGTATTTAACATATTAATTTTCAATTCATTTTTGAAGGAGGCAAACTTTAGATAGCTTCAATATGTAAATCTATGGTGTTCATGGTGGGGGCACCATAGGAGAAATTTTCTCTACCATAAACAGACAAGCAATTAGGTAACAGATAACAACAATGTGTTGCTTCATGTAACAATTGCATGGGAAGGAGCTACTAACTGATCAGACAGATATAAAGTGGAGTAATTGTTAACATTAAAATCAAAGAAAACCAGTGTAGTTCTCTCCCAGAAGACAGGAGAACCCAATTTAACTTTTTGAGTAACTTACAATGATGTCCCTATACTCTAATACTGGAAGAATTGCTTGGACTGCTAAATGATTTCTGTCTTTGACCATTAAGCCTACTCTGGAATGTTTTAAGTGATCTAGACATTCACGAGTTTTGGAAAAGATTGTTTCAATGTGGGTTTTAAAAGTAAGAGCAGAATCAAAGTAGAACCGCAAATATTTAAATTTCAAGATTCTCTCCAACTGCTGATTCTTCAAAACATTTGCATATTTAGGTATCCTTTAAATATGTTATTATTTAAATTGATAAGGTGGGATTGACCTTGTAATAGAACAAAAGTTAGCCTTCAAATTGGGCAACAACCATGGAGCATTCATGTAGTGTAGTGTATTACCACCGTTCAGTCTCAAGTTTTAAACTTTGTGGTGGTTCTGAACTGCCACTGTAATTTTATTTACGTATTTATTTATTTTGTTAATTATTTAGTTATGTATTTATTTATATATTTCAAAATTGGTAACAGGGAGAGGCACACTGAGCCAAGGCTCATTTCCCGGAGTGACCTGTGGAAGGGTGAAGTGGGGTACACAGAGTAACAGTATATCAGAGCATACAAGAAGTGCAAAATACAAAAAAAAAGTCACATCCGAGAATATCAGCTGTGATGAATCAGTTACACTTGCAACAGAAAAATTTGGTACAATACATGCAAAGGTGCAACAAGTATGCAGTGCTATGTGGAGACAGCCCTAATTTAGGGAAGTTTTGTTGGGAAGGTAAGCAGAGGTAGAAGCAGGTTAGGAGGAATCAAGAGAGAGAGAGAGAGAGAGAGAGAGAGAGAGAGAGAGTGAAAGGTACAGGTAGGTGTAGAAGTTAGCCTTTGCATGAGTCTGAAGACAGAGTGAGACAGAGAAAGGCAGCATATTCCAAAGGTACGGGAGGTGGTAGGAGAAAGCTTCTTGTTCAGGAGTGGAGTGAGGGTGGGAAATGGAGAAGGTCTGAGAATCCTTGGTGCACAGTGGGTATGAAGAGGATAAGACAAAGGAGAGAAGTGAAGAACAGTAGGAGGGAAGGGACCACAATTTTAAATCATGGTATTTATCCTTTTTGAGTCCTCATTTCTGATTTCTCAACAGAACTCCATATTGATTAATGTAGTAAAAGTTTTCACTCTGTTATTAAATAGATAAATATTACCCTTGCTTCAAGTGAAAAGTAGGTGCTTGAAGCTTTCTAACACACTGTATATTGAATGTAAGGCTTCAAAAATTAAAATACATCTTTCTTTTCTTCCTGGCTCTGTATGACTACTATTTTCCAATTGATCATATATTTCTGACATTTCTGAACCTCCAAGGTTCCTTCTTTAGAAAAGGCAGTATGTGAATACATTTAGTAAAATACATAAAAGGTATGTATGAATAAATTTGAGCTAAGCTTTATTTCTGGGATATTATAAATGCTATCATTTAAATTGATAAGTGAAACCGACCTCTATAAGAATAAATGAAAGTTAACCTTCAAATCGGGCAATAAAAATGGGGCATTCATGTAGTGCTGCAGAGTAAAACATAGTAATTATATACTGTCATACTTTTTTTACTTTTAGACTTAATTGTGTTGGATTGTTTAAAATAAGTGTTACTCACTCTGCCTGTGATTCATCATGGACTACTTTTAATGATAAAGTACTCAATTTAATTTCCCGTACCTGTAGAAAGAGGATACCAGTTCTTGAGATGTCTGTTATTTCAAAGAAACATTTTTAATGAATAATTTATTAGGTTAGATATTACAGTAATTGTAACTCATCCCCAAGAACAGTCTTTAAATTTCCCTCTACTGCCCCAGTTTAGGCCCAGTCATTTTCACAAATTAAGTTCTAAGGCAACTATACAGTACCTTTCTGTCAGACCAGTTTTAGTCTGAGCTCAGAAACAAACAAAAAAAAATAATAAGTAGCAGAAGATACCTTTTATTGCATCAACAACATTATTTCTAAGACTAGCTTTCAAGAGATAATACTATCATCTTCAGGATCTGAAGAATACAGTATTTTCTCTCAGAAGCTAGTCTCAAAAATAATTGTGTTAGTCCAATAAAAAGTATCACCCTCAAAATATATATATATTTTTTTTCTTCTACATCATGGACTAAGATGGGTGACACATGTCTTTGTGAAAGTCTGAGATCAGAAACCTAAAGGGAAATGGTGTGCTACCAGCCTCTAGAGTACCTCACAGGAAGAAAGGAAACACAGAAAGTGGTGGACAGCTTTTGCTCCCAATAGGGCCACTTGAGAAGCTTAAGGAACCCCTGACATCGTTGTGACAACTTTGAAAAACTGTAATATTTAGACACAATGTAGCTTTTTTTCCTGCAGTTTTCACCATTGCTTCTTTAAAGGACATTTGCATGTAAATAGGATTGCTGCCTTATCTATTCTGGCTGCTCGTCTACAACTGGCATCATAGTTCTGTTTATGTTATCACAATCTGTTGCTGTGGCGCAGTGGTGTAGTGCTAAATTTAGAAGTGAGGGGTGTCTGTACATGAACCCTGGCCCCCCTCCCAACCAATAGGATGAGGGTCTTGGGGCCACCTAGGCCCCTATAAGCTATGACATTTTATATGCATTCTGTTGCATTTTTAGGGTCATTTTTACACTATTTAGATGAATTTAAAGCCTCCTTTGACTTGTTACATAGAAACATATAGAAAACATAGAAACATAGAATTTGACAGCAGATAAGAACCGCTTGGCCCACCCAGTCTGCCCATTTCCCTACCTAATGGATAAGCTGAAGATCCTAGATAACCAGCAGCCTACTTCTTTCTACCCCTACCCCCTAAAATTGCCTTATGGCTGTCCCATGCATGCTTGAATTCAACCACTTTTTTGACTCCACAACCTCCTGTGGAAGGCCATTCCATGCATCCACAACCCTCTCTGTGAAAAAATACTTCCTTACATTACCTCTGATCCACCCCCCATCTTCAAATTGTGCCCCCTTGTTCTTGCACACCTCTTTTTTTGAAAGATGCTACCCTCTTGGACTTTGTTGATTCCCTTGAGGTACTTGAAAATTTCTATCATATCTCTCCTCTCCCTCCTTTCTTCAAGGCTATACATTTTAAGCTCCTTTAGTCTTTCTTCATATGTCTTCTGGTGCAGACCCTGCACCATTTTAGTTGTACTCCTCTGGACAGCTTCCATCTTGTCTATGTCCTGTGGAGATTGGGTCTCCAGAACTGCATGCAGTACTCCAGATGGGGTCTCACCAGCTGTCTGTACAGAGGGATAACAACTTCCTGTTTTCTACTGGTGATGCCTCTCCCTGTGCATCCCAGTATCCCCTCAGCCCTTCTTACTGCCCTCTCACTTTGCTTGCCCACCTTTAAGTCATCTGATATGACTACCCCCAGGTCCCTTTCCATTTTTGTTGTTGTTAGTATCTCACCCCATTGTGTACTCTTCCCCTGGGTTTTGTTTCCCAGGTGCATTACCTTGCACTTCTTAGCATTAAATCTAAGCTGCCATACATTTGACCATTCCTCTAACCTTGCCAAGTCCCTTCTCATCCTTTCCACCCCAACTTGTGCATCAGCTCTGTTGCAGATCTTTGTGCCATCTGCAAAGAGACATACTTTTCCTTCCAGTCCCTCTGTAATGTCGCTTACAAAGACATTGAAGAGGGTCGGTCCTAACACTGAACACTGTGGCACCCCACTAGTAACCGCCCTTTCTTCAGAGTGTATTCCATTTACTATTACTCTCTGTGTCCTATTCTCCAGCCAATTCTTTACCCAGGCTATAATCTTGGGACCCACTCCCAGGCTTGCTAACTTTTATATTAATCGTTTGTGTGGGACTGAGTCAAATGCCTTGCTAAAGTCTAAGTAGGCCATGTCCACAGCCCCTCCTTGATCTACTACTTTGGTCACCCAGTCAAAGAAATCTATTAGATTCATCTGGCATGACCTTTCCGCTGTGAATCCATGCTACCTTGGGTCCTGTGCCCCTCTGGCCTCTAGGTACTTGACAATTCTTTCCTTCAGAAGTGATTCCATCATTTTCCCTACCACTGAGGTTAAACTAACATGTCTGTAGTTTCCTGCTTCTGCCTAGCTCCCACTTTTGTGAAGGGGAATCACATCTGCCCTCCTCCAGTCCTCAGGTACCACCCCATCCTCCCATGATTTGTTAAACAGGGTAGTCAGTGGTGTCACTAGTTCTACCCTTAGTTCTTTTAGAATTCTGGGATGAATCCCATCAGGCCCCATTGCTTTGTCCACCTTCAGTTTTAAAAGTTCTTTCAGAACCCTTTCTTCTGTAAATGGGCTGGTATCAACTTCTGTATCCAGAGTGTTTCTATTCAAACAACCAATATCACTATCAAAATAACTAGCTTTTTATTTTCTTTAAAAAAAATGTAAAAATGTAAAAACTAAAACAACTTCTTGATCCATATCAAGGAACAGAAACTGCATACATCTTGAATCCAGAAAATTCAGCCATGAAATGTTCACATTGGCAACATTATTGCACATAGGATTTACACATTCTGTTAAAAAAAGTACTGGATAAGGGACCAGACCATTCTGGAGATAAGATAGGCTGCCAACATTTATGAATTTTTAAAACTGTGGCTATTGGCTAGCAGGTGCCAGGGCAGCTCAGTTGGTAGCACATCTCCCTTTGGGCTACATGGTTGTGGATTCTAATGCCACACTGGGATTGAGCTCATACCATAAAAGTTGTGGAGTGAGAGCATGAGAAGGTGGGATACAACAATATGGCCCAACAAAGAGATATAATAACAGATAGTTACCTGCAATTTGGTTGTCCACTTTAGCTCCAGTTGTATCTCCTACCATCTCTCTGGTGCAATGATACCTCCACCTCCCCCCCAAAAACACTTCTGAGTGCCTCCCACAGTGCAGTAAACCACCAGTAGCCAGTGGGAAAGGAAGAGGCAGATGGACAGACAGATTGATTTTAGTTTAGTATAGCACCCTTCCTGTTTCTGTCCCTAAAACTAAAACCATCCATATTTTATGTCTTGAGGGAGACACCTGGCCCCTTGCACCAAGGACGTCCACTACATTTTTACTCCCAACAAGACAAAAAGTGGCTTACACTAACATATTAAACTATGGGCAGACAATACAGTACACACAAGTTCCCCATAATAAGGTTTGTCAGAGGAGGGAATCTGGAAAGAAAGAAGAGCATGTACTCCACAAGCTAGATCACAAGCCCATCTCTCCAAATCCCCTCCTCCCAAGTTACACAAGCAGGCCCTGTGCTCCAAATTCCCCCCACAAGCCAGACCAAGAAGCCCAACACTCCGCCCCAACCCCAAACCACACTTACAGGCTGTGCAATCCCAAGTCAGCTGTACTTCTGCTGAATTGAAAGGCTGGGGGGGGGGCATTGGAGCAAACCAGTTTCCAAATACCGACTGAAACAAGGATGTGTTTTCTGATGACACCACGATCTGCAACAGAGTAGATGATCCAGATGGGGTGGGCAGAATGAGAAGAGATCTGGATGAACTAAGAAAATGGTTGGAAGAGTGGCAACTGGGGTTTAATGCAAAGAAGTGCAAGATTATGCACATAGGGAAGAAAAACCCTGAAGCCACCTATAGGCTGGCAGGGGAGTTGCTGGCAGTCACAAGGGAAGAAAGAGACTTGGGCACCATCATCACCAATGACCTAAAATCATCCAAGCAGACCACTGAGGCAGTAGTTAAGGCTAGAGGGATGTTAGGTTTTACTAGTAAGGGTATCACAAGTCGCAAGAGGGAGGTAATAATCCCTCTTCACAAGGCACTGGTTAGGCCCCATCTGGAGTACTGTGTGCAGTACTAGAGGCCACACCTTCACAAGGACATTAACGAAACTGAGACAGTCCGGAGAAGGGCAACCAAAATGGTGCAGGGACTGCATCAGAAAACATATGAGGACAGATTAACTGAGCTCAATATGTATACCCTAGAGCAAAAGAGGGAGAGAGGTGATATTATTGAAACATTCAAACACCTTAAGGGTATTAATAAGGTGAAAGAGTCTAACATGTTTCAATATAAGAAAAATAGCAGGACAACAGGACACAGTATGAGATTTAGAGGGAGGCCAATTAAGGGGTAATGTGAGGAAGTTCTTTTTGACAGAAAGGGTGGTGGATGCATGGAACAGCCTACCTCATGAAGTGGTGGATTTGAATACAGTGCAGGGCTTCAAAACAGGCAAATGATAGGCATAAGGGAGCAATACAAATGAGTATGAATAGGTAGGCCATTGACTGATCAAAAGCCAATGGCATATTCATAAGGTAAAAAAAGAAATGGGCAGACTGGATGGGCCTTGCGGTCCTTATCTGCCGTCAACTTCTATGTTTCTGTGTTTCTAAGGATGATAAACAGGATGCAAACAAAAAATTAGAAAACAAAGTGTTGCACTGCAAATTATTAAAAGCACATGTTTCAAACAACATTTGGACAACATATCACTTTTTAAAAAATCTTAAAGAGTTAGATTCAGACCAAGATAGTCTGGCTTTTGAAGTTAAAAGCTGGAGGTGGAGGGTTTGGAGGAATGAATCTGCTGGGCAGGTCTTGTGCATTCCCAAAGCCAGACAAGCAGATCCTTTGTTCCAATCCCCCTCCGCTCGATCACCACAAAAAGCAGTGCCCTAAGTCTGGAACCAGAGTGGGACAAATCAGTATGTGGGCTGGTGATCGGCTTGGCCTCTAGTTTTTAAAAACTGGTAGCCAAATCAATATTTTGTAATGTCCATCATTGTTAAAGATTCAGACATCACTTCCATGGGCAGGTGGCCAGCTGGCTGGTAACATTTGAAATCTGGTAGCCAAGCCAATTTTTTTAGTGGCCGTTGACTACCTGATTTGTTTCACACTGTCTGGAACACACACACTGCAGCATACCCTTCAATCAAAAACACTTCCAAGACTATGGAACGCTACCACAATAAAAGCTCCATTTTAAGCTGAACTGTTAATCTCTGCCCCCATGACTACACAAGGTCCACATACATTTTAACACCCTCAAACATAATTTTTAAATCTCCATCTCACCCCCCCCACACACAAATGCTATTTCAACCCTCCCCCAGCTTTTGAAGTGAAGGGCCATGGTAGATGGGAGGCTTGGAGTGATAGGCCTGCTGCTCAAGCTTGGTTGCTCATTAAGCCAGACCAACAGACCCTTCCCTCCAAAATAACACCCAAAGCCACATCAGTAGTCCTTTCATTCCATGTATGCCCCCAGTCACACCAGTAGGCCCTTTGCTTTACTCCTCAACCCATCAGGAGGTCAATTAATCAAATTCTCCCCACTTCCAGCCATACTCACAGACCGGATCCCAATATCAGACTGGCAAGCCTCCCCCCCCCACACACACAACACCAACAGGCGCAATTACTTACACACACACAAACACACACACACACACACACACACACACACACACACACACACACACACACACACACCTTTCTAAAGTTCTCGAAAAACTGATCCATATTCAGTTAAAATCTCACTTGGAAACCTCCTCTCTCATTAACCCAGCTCAATCTGCTCAGTCTGGCTTCCGGGCTAATCATAGCACAATCACTGCACTAGCAAAAGTAACCAATGATTGGATCTCTGCTATAGATGCTAATAAGGTAACTAGTGCAGTCTTTTTGGACCTCAGCAAAGCTTTTGATACTGTTGATCACAAACTATTAGTCAATTGCCTTGCAAAGTTGGGTGTCACATACCATACCACCCAGTGGTTCTCTAGCTACCTAACTGGAAGATTCCAAAAGTAAAGGCAGAAGGCTTTTTCTGCTGCCTTGCCAGTTGCAAGAGGAGTCCCCAAGGATCCATCTTAGGCCGTATTTGTTTTCTCTGTACATTAATGACTTAGATGCTAACATATCTACGTCCAATCTGCACTTTTGCAGATGATACTATGTTATATACTTCTGGCTCATCGTTATCTGAAGTCAAGGTGCTTCAGCGGACTTACACACAACAGGCATAATCTAATAAAGGCAAAGCTTCTACTTAATGCTAAGAAGACTAAGCGATGATATTCTCCGCAGTGCTGTCACAGGCCCCCCAATACCCTTGCCCAAGACTTTGTTGCCCACAGTGGCAGAGCCTCTGGAAGTTGTAACCAAATTTAAATATCTAGGTATCTGGATCGACAATAAATTATCTTTCGGTGACCACGTCGAAGATGTCTCTAGAAGGTTAAAAGCAAGGTTAGGTTTCTTCTACATAAATAGGCCCTTTTCCCTTGAAACTCGAAACAAGCTTGTACAGGCCACTTTTCTCCCCCTCGGCTATGGCGATGTAATCTATTCCTCCACCACTCTTGCAAATCTAAGTAAACTGGACATCCTTTATCACCGTGTGTTACGGTTCATTACCAACTCCTCACTGTTCGCACTCACTGTGACTTATATGCAGCTGTTGGTTGGACATCCCTTACTACTAGACGCCTGCTCCATGCTGGGCTATGGACTCTTAAACTGCTCCTGTAGAAATTTGCAAGTTATCTCTCTTCCCTTATTAGTATCTCACATAGTGCATACTCTTTAAGAAAATCTGACTTTATTATGCTTGACATACCAAGGACGCGGACTTCCTTTGGTAAACGTGCTATTGCATATGCCCTCCCCTCCATTTGGAACCAATTACAAACCGTACTGAAACTAACTAGCACAGTTTCAATAAACTTCTACAAATCGCTAAGTTCAGCCAAAATAAAAGACACCTGTAACTGTCATTAAGTCTCTTCCTTCCCCATGTGCCATATTTATCCACTGGTAAGGTATACTTGATTTGTCATATTAACTGCTTTCCCTTCCCTTCTACTCCTGGCTTTATCTTTTACTTACGCTCCACTGCTACTCTATCAAATCACTCCTCCCCATATCAGTTGTAGACTGTTGTTTGTTCTAGCTGCCAAAATACTGTATATGTATTGCACACACCAGTCATCATGTTTCATTTATCAGTATGCAACCTGTAAGTCGCTTCCCTGTCTCATATCAATGTTTACCACCTGCTGCCACCCTATGTGGTACCCTTGTATGTATATCCAGCCTGTATCATGTAACGTGCATTTCATGTATATACTGTTATTACCTATCTGTGTTTGTACTTTTGAGTGTTTATGTCACAGGACCTCCTTGTGAATGAGCTTGCTCAATGGAGTGTTCCTGCAATAAACTTGAAATTGAACTTGAACTCCACTACTTCCACCATGCCCTCCCAAGAACACAAACCTCTAGCCACACCAGTAAGCCCATCACTCCAAACCCCTCTCCCCAAGACAGATCTGGAGGTGCATTGCTCCTCTTTCTCCACAAGCCACACCAACAGGCCAGATTACCAAGCCAGACCAGCTCCTTTAACTTCAAGCTCCCACCACAAGTAGGTCCTTCATGCCACCTCCCTCCCAACCAACCAGGAGGTCCATCGATCCAAGCCCCCCAAGCCACACTTACGCCAGATCTCAAAGCCAGACCAGCAAGCCTGGCTTCAGCTCCAGTCATCCTGCAAGCAAACAACAACAACAGGTACCATTAATTCCACAATGCCCCCCACAACATAAATCCCCAGCCATACTAGAATGCCCTTCACTCCAAACCCTCCCCACCAGACAAACCAAGAGGACCATTGCTTCACTTCCTCCACAAGCTGCACTGGCAGGCCAGATTCCCATGCCAGAACAGCTCCTCTTGCTTCAAGGGCCCCCCAAGCAGTGGCTCTTTCACTCAACCTTCTCACCAATCGACCAGGTTGACCATCAATCCCATCCCCCCAAGCAGGGCTGGCTTTATAGTTTTGGGGGTCCCCTGCAAACTGATGGCTCTGGGGCCCTCAATTTATGGAGAACCATGATATGCCCCAGTACACACACAGTTATCAGTATTGACTCGGTAATAAAATCAGCAAGGAAAGACAGCTTAGAAAATTTAGTTTATATTAAATATCACACATTAATAGTAAGAGAATATTGCACATTTTTATGTACATAATGTATGGTTGGCAAGAAAGGCAAACCAAGCCAAGATTTGTTTCTCAACATTTTTAATGTACATAATGTATGGTTGGCAAGAAATGAACACCAAGCCAAAGTTTGCTTCTCAACAGTATAATGCCCAATAATAGTGCACTACAGTGTCAGTACTGGGTAGTAGCCTAGGTTCCTGGTGTGGGACTAGAACCTATGATCTTCCTATCTTCTTGTCCTAGAGACAAGCTTATCAACAGAACCATTAACATGACACTTTCTTTGTTGAATCAAGACCAATGACAAGACAAAGTAAGGGTAGGGGGCAAGCAACCATGCCTGAAAGTGAGACATCACATGACATACTTGAGTTAGAGAGCAAGGTTAGAGGGAGGGGATACAGTAATTTATGACAAGTAAGTTAACTTGTGGTCCTTTTGCATCAGGCTAAGTAATGAATGGTTTGAACTTCAAAGGCAGCTACTAAGATTAATGGGTTAAGTGGCAAATGCTGCGGAGGTGATGGACTGCAGACATAGCAAACAGGTGGGAAGAAAAACAACAGAACTGTGTTTTGATTGCCATCCACTGAGCAGTACAGCCTGGTACAGCAGTTTGTTATCAGAAGTGTTCAAGTGATGCTCCTTCTCAGCATGAAGTAAAGGGTCACCGCTCCCTCACAACCCACAGAACTACACCCCTGCTGTGGAGATAATTATGATAGCATACACAGGGGATTATGATGTCAGGTGTAGGCAAGCAGAAAGAGCAAATTGCGTATAAGGGACTGTAATCCTCTTTCATACAACTACACTCAGCAATAAAGAAAAAGGGTAAAAATGATGGAAAATATATGAAATATAAACTGAACTGTGTTTAAGTCTCATTTTTTTTCAAGTTTTTCTAATGGTGTCAGGAGCTATTTAAATGATGCAGGGGTTGTATTAGCAATTTAATAAAACAACAACAAAAAAAAATAATGTGATTTGATAAAAGCTTTTATTAGGTTAGTTTGTATACAGTACGTTTTGGACTCACAAGCTGTAGCTCTGCCCCAAAAACAGCATTTTGAGGATGCTGAGTGAGGGGTGAAGCTGTGCAAAGTTAGAAAGCTTCACTTTGTGAAGATATTAATGAATCCACCTTGGTTCACGAATTTAGTCCACAATGTGAAGTTGTAATTCGCATCAAGGTGAAAACTTCATGAATTGCAGATTTGATAAATTCGCCTGTGAATTGGGACTGAAAAGCAAAGTTTGCAGTGCACCATAGGATCAGAGATCACATGGTACTGCAATGAGCTATACTGCCATATGCAGGCTGAATTCAATGCAACCTTATGAAGAGAGAGTAGATGTTATGTCTACTCTGAATCTCTTAGCCCAAAAAACTTTCAAAGTGCCTTAAACATGTAGGGCTCAATTTTCAAAGTGTAGCAAATGATGCAAGGTACTAGTGTCACAGAAACATGATGCAAGCAACATTGGTCTACACCTTGCATCATTCCTGATTCTCAAAAGGAGCTTGCAGGACCAACTGAACCAGGTGTGCCAGGCTTGCAGCAGTGCCATGGTGCTGAGGCATGTTGCTCCAGTAGGGAGCTGCCATATCCCCTAAGGTGGAATTCTGGAAGGGCAGTAATGTCTGCAATGCCAGCCCAGTGTTAGATCAGCCCTGACCTGGTCTAACACCCAGTGCACCATAAGGGGTCCCACCTGTGGACACCCCAGGGCACAGTGATGGCAGTGGCAGTACCTTACAGCCATTCAGAGGCACTGAGTGCTGTGCCAGTGGTGAGCCAGGTGGTCTAGCAATGCACAGGAACCCCTATGGTGATGTTGAGGGAACTGCACCATAGCCCACACAGGTGACAACAGGAGGCAAACTAGGATCCAGGGCCCACCAACTGTAGTGATACCCACTGGCGCTGATGGTGGTGGACTGCTGCCAGGCATGGACCATGGGTCAGCTGTACTGCTGGAGGCATGGCATGCTGTTGGGCGGTGTGCCCTCTGTCATGCCAGGGACAAATGTGGGGCATATGTAACACCCTGCTCACATTACTGAGGGGGGGGCAGGGATACACACTGGCATGCCAGCCAGGGGTGTGCCCCTGCAGCAGACATCAGGTCTGCCCTGTGGGCAACACTTCTGCTGTCATTCTGCTGGTGCAGCTTGCAGCATTCTTCTTCAGTGCACCTTCACTTTGACACATGGGTGTGCTTGGCTCAAGCTGCTGGACTTTGGACCCTGGACCCCTCCCATTCGAGAATTGGGTGCAGTGAGCCTGGCACACCAGGGATTGGAACAAGCTGTCGTTTGTCACAGCTTGCGCTGATCTTTGAGAATCGAGCCCACAATCCTTTAAACAAAATCACTCCTGAAAGTGTCTAGAGTGCCTTGTGCCTCTAAATAAGCAATTATATTTGGACTTTTCTGATTTATTTACTTCAAGGTAGTTGCTTCATATTGTGTAGTAAAGCAGTTCTGTGGTGGATTGGAGCTGTGTTAACTACTTGGCAACAAGCAAGGCAGCCCTATCTGTAAGCACCAGTGCTGTTTTCATCAGTATTTATCTTCATTAGTTTTTTCTGTTTACTGTGATTTGAAATTTTAGTTCTCTAGAACAGTTTGGTGTGTTTTATTGAATTTTATGTCAGTCTGGTTTTATTATGATTGTAGTTATTTTGTTTTGCCACTGAAGCTACAGTTTGTACTGTAATCATGGCAATAAGTTCATAATTACCTCAGTTTTTGCATGTCACCTCATTCCCTGTCTTGTACTGTTTGTGTAAAAAAAAAGTATAAAAACATTTTTTGTTGCTTTTGCTGTAGCTACTGTTGGCTCAGTAAACTGTTGTGTTATTTAAATCACAGTGCTCTGCTGAGGTGTTTTAGTGTGGCTGCTGCTGCCTGTGGGGATGATGATCTAGACCCCAGTGGGAACATAAACAAAATGAAGGTCATGCTACTAAACCTGTTGTGCTGTGCACACCACAATTTCAGGGAGTTACCAAAGCCTCTCTCAAGTCCTCCAGCTGTTGTTGCTGTTAACACTGTTGAGCCAATAATAACACAGCATGTCACCTACTGCTGCTGCACTGCCGAAACTATTCCCCAAAAAAAACATTTCCACCACTCCAATGTCCCAGTTCCTGGTGCACCACCAGGTAATAACAAGGGCTACAAAATCCCTAGTTTGGAATTTATCATCCCAGAGCCAGCTGACAAAACAGTGGCTATCTCTCAGGTATGCCAAGTGTATGTTAGTCATGCAAAAAGGGGGAGCCACCTAGGCACTGGTGGGCAACACACATACCTCAACTCCATTATCTGCTACGCTGGACTTAGCAACAGAGAGAAGCCAGTGCAGGGAGGCTTCCTCCCTTATTATCATCATTGTGCAAGGCATCCTGAAGGGGCATGGATACAGTCCTAGTGTTGTCATAAATTACCATGGAGGACTACTACAGAGGTATGGAGGAGGGTTCAATGAGATTGCCTTGTAGTGGCCATAGAAGCTGTGGTGGTTTGAATAATATCAGCCTTACTCATCAAAGCACATCAAGTCCAGTCCATAAAACACAAACATATCATGTCATTAATTTGTTCAGCATCTCTGCCCCCCAAATAAAATGCTACCCCATGCAGCCAGTGCACAAAGTCCTGCTGTTTAGTGTCCCAATACTCTGAAAAGTGCAATTACCCGCACTGCATGTCATATTTGAGTGCCATACCAAATACCCACCAGTAATGTTACTGCATGGAAACTGAATGCAGTGATCACTGAATTGCTGGCAACGATCTATTGACATTCTCTTTTGTGGAGAATGTGGGATTCTGAAGGTTGATGGCAAATGCCTGTTCTGTTGAGAACTAGTGATGCAGCAAATTTAAATTTCTCCCACGAAGTGCTGGTGGAGTGGTCAAAACTGGATTGCGGATCACTTTGCGAAATTGTCCCCCAGAAGGTTAAAATTCACCTTCCCTGGTGTGGCTAGCATAGTGGTCCCTCCCCCCCCCACCTGTCCCTGTAATAATAATTCTCAATGTGGTCGCTAGTGGTCCCTCCCTTCACCCAGTAATCTGTGGAAATGTACTAACCCCCCACCGCATTCCTCAGTATCTCCTCCTTCTCCGATTCCTTTAAAATAGTGGTGGATCTAGTGAGTTTGGCAATGAAACTCCATTTCAATCTCAGTTCAAAATAATCTCCGGTGATTCAATGCTCCCTCACCCAGCCCCATCAGCAGCATGTCCCTGCCACAATCCCCAGCTCCCACCCTCATCCTAAATCAGACCCGCAGCAGCAGAGCGGCACAGCCCTCCTCTCTCCTCCACGGTCGGCCTGCCGACAGAGTTGTCAATGAAGCTCATTCATTGACAGCTGAGCTTAGTTGGCAGGCTGGCCATGGAGGGGAGAGGAGGGCTGTACCAGTCTGACACTGTCGGCCTGATTTAGGATGGGGGTGGGAGCTGGGGTTGTGGTAGTGGCAGGGACATTTCTCTTCTGGTGGGGCTGGGTGGAGAGGCACTGGATCACCAGGGATATATTTTGAACTGGGGATCAGACGGGACTTTCATTACCAAAACCACTAGACCACCACTGATTTTTAAAGGAATCAGAGAAGGAGGAGATATGGAGGGATGCGGGTTGGGGGGTTAGTACATTTCCGTGGTGGGTGGATTACCGGGTGGAGGGACCACTAGACACCATGGAGAATTATTATTATTACAGGGACAGGTGGAAGGGAGGGACCGCTAGCCACCAGGGATCTTGTGTTGTTTTAAGTTTATAAATTTCGTCCATGGATGGAAGGTGAAATGTCACCATGGAAGGTGAAATTTTGCCATGGAAGGCGAAATTTCGCGTTCCACCAGATGAAATTTCACCACTCCACCAGGCGAAATTTAGTGAAATTTAGCATTTTGGCTACTTTGAAGTGAGTGACATTTCGCGGATTTCTCCACAAAGCAAATTCTGCCCACTTCCCCCACCACAATTGAGAACCTATTTCTCCACACATGCATTATGGAATTTGTAGGACTGTGACAAGCACAGTAATACATGCCTATCAGCATTCAGCATCACCATAAAAACATTGGATATGTGGACCAGTGGCCAAACAGCTGGTAGCTTTTATCTGTATATTATAACCCACTGAGCACAGGTACCTTCAGTAGTATTTGACACTGGAATAGAGAAAAATTGTGCAAAGCCCAACTGCAGTGGTAGCAACATTCCAGGTATTCACCAGCATGTCAGGCTGGCAGTAAAGAAAGTAAGTGGATCACACTTAGGTCAGAAAATTTTAGAACTTCTCCTGACTAAGAATGATGAGTGACTTCGCCCACATTATCTGAAACCAGGTTTCATTGCAAGCGGTAATGGCTTGAATGTAGTTCAATGAATTAGTGATGGTGGGTTTCTCAGGGTTCCATGCATGGCACACTGTCATAATCTAGCAATGCGGAAGTTTCTGTTATAGCTTGAAATCAAGTCCATGTTGACTGTGGCTCACCGTATCTGTGCCCACTCTGCTCATTCCAGAAAGGCCCGTGATTGTCTAAGGCACCTGCAGATCCAGAACTAGCTGTCTCAGCACCACCTGAAGCAGGAAGTCATCACCAGATGGAACTCGACACTCTACATGGTTGAGTGTTTATACAAGCAATACAAAGCCATCTCTGAATACCTGCTGCTGCATACAAGCAGAGACAGTTCTGGAGTATCAGTGTCTCTGACAACGTATCAGTGGTGACTAATGGATGGTGCAATCGGGCCATTTGAACATGACACAGGCAGTGAGTGGGGACACTGCCTGTATCAGTCAGGCTGTCCCACTTCTAGGGTGCTGAAACAGATGCTGTTAAATGAACACCAGTGGCTAGAGGCAGGTGGTGATTGGGGACATTTTGCCTTAATGTAACACATGGTGCATGTATTTTACTGCAATACCCATATTTACAGCATTCTGCAGATTGCAGATTTTGGTATTGCCACCATGCTGGACCCATGATATAAAAGGGGCCTGTCATCAATATGTGAAGGTGGGTGTGATCAGGTACAGAATCTAACTGATCAGCTGATAAGACAGGTTCATGCGGCAGAGATGTTATGGTTATGGTCGCAGTTATGTAAGGCACAACATGAAAGTGATCACAGGCTAGGTGTTGCTACCACCTCAGTTATAGGGGCTGAAGCAACAGGCCTAGTAACAAAAAAAATGACAATAAATCCATTTTGGGATGCTTTGTGCCAGATGGAAATTTCAGACATGGACAAAAGGAGAAGGAAGCTGATGAGTTGCCAGGATTGCTTGCAACACAACACATGATGGATAAATATTTGGTGGACACTAGGCACCTTAACATATTGGAAGAGCCTCTGCTGTACTGGAGTAGCAAGATTACTGATTGGCCTGCACTGACTTTCATAGCAGTCAAATATCTCAGCTGTCCCCTCTTGAGTGTCAGTGTGGAGAGGGTATTGAGTTCAGAGGGGGCTGCTGTGAGGGATAGGCATATAAGTCTGTCCTCTAGAAAGGCTGGCATGCTAATATTTATTAAAATGAATGTAGAGCACATTCCATGCAACACAATTTTGTCTGCTTCCATACCACATGACAATGGTGGTGGTGGTGATAAAGAAGAACCAGAAGGGCGTGGGGATTTCTGCACTGGCAAATTGACTTCCACTGAGGTAGAAGATGCAGTAATTGGGAAAGAATTTCCATATGGAGTACAATTCCAGTCTGGAAGATTGTGAAGGCTGCTTCTTTGATGATGATTGTAGTGCATAAACAGAGAAGTGTTATATCCCTTCTTTCCTTTTTATCAATTTAAACCTTTTCTATATGATTCAGTTTGGTTTTCCTGTGAATACTTTCCCCCAAATTGTGCTGCTGTTGCACACATATATCTGATAATGCCATATCTCTCCTACTTAATGCCCACAGACATAAGAAAAAATCTTTGAAGACTACATCAGCCAGCCAGCCCACCAGCCAGCCTACCAGACATCCAGCTAGCCATCCTGCCGGTCAGCTGGCCAGCCATCTTGCCAATCAGCCCATCAGTGAGCCTGTCAGCTATCCCACCAATCAGCCGGTCATCCCACCAGCCTGCCAGCTATCCTGCTAGCCAGTCTACCAGTCAGCCAGCCAGTCTACCAGCCTGCCTGCCAGCTACTCTATTAGCCATCCCACCAAGCCATGCCACCAGCCAACATACCAGCCAGATAGCCAGCCATCCTACCAGCCAGCCTGCTAGCAATCCAGCCAACCCACCAGTCAGCAAGCCAGACCTCAAGCTGATCCTCCATATAACTAGCCAGCCCATCAAGGCAGCGAGACTAGAAGTCAAGAAAAAGCATACATTGTCCGCTGTGATGGTAAGTTACTTTAATTGTTTTTCACACTACTGATCCTTACTGTTGGTGGTGATTCCACCATTGCACAGGAAGGACTTACACCTTGCTTCAAAGATATTAAAATGTATTTATTTCTTTTCTTTTGCCTACCTCTTACTTCAGACAACAGACCAGAAGCCATAGACCAAAACTGCATCTTCCTCCCCCAGCAATCTCTGTGGCACCCTTGCACCAGTACACAGCATGGTCATCACTAATTTGATGGTATTTATCTGCCATTATTTTTTGATCTGTTTTTAGGTTTTAGTGTTCACCTTTTCCTTTCACAGGTTAAAAGTGACACACTGACCATGCCAAGTCTGGGGAAAAAATGTATCTTTTTTTCTTCATATGTGAACGCTATAGAATGAGTGGGATTGAGCAATTAATCTGTTATGCGGCAGCAAAGGTGGCAAAGTGAGGCTAAATTAGTTATTTTTTTCTTCACTGATGACATGCTTAGTAAGACTTGGCATGGACGTGTATACTGTCCAGGTGGTCAGTCACCCACAGTGGCCACTTGGAAAGGTCTACATAATTACCCCTTGTTTTCATAGGTCTTCTCCTGTCTTTCTCTCTTTTCATCCAGGAAGCAAGACTTTTCTCCACCTACTCTGCCTGGGGCACCTTCATTCCATTTAAAGGCCAGGCCATCACAAATGTGATGGTGGGTATCTTTTCAAAAAGTAATTTTCTCTTTTAATGTTTTAATTTTGTTTTCCTTTCGGCACGGGGTCATAATCTCACAAGACAGTAGGCCACATGGCAAAATCGCACTGCCAATACAGTGCGATTGCTGCCATGCAGCATGAGTCTTTTTTCTGTGGAGGGATCTGCTCTCAACCCGCCCCCCACTATGATTCTCAACTGGGGAGGTGGGTACCTTGAGGAGTGCACAATGTTAAACAAATGTCTGGGACTGGGAATCAAACCTAGTCCCAGTTGCAGCACCTGTCTCTGCTGCTGTGGCTCAGTCCAGTGAGCCACAGCAGCTGCTCGGCAGACCCCAGTCACAGCAGAGGTCTTATCCTCTGCCTGGGATTGTGTGAATGGTGCAATACTGTGTATAGCAGTATAAGTGGTATTGCACCATTCACTGTCATGGACAGAACTGTTTAGGTCAGCTATAATGTCGTACGCTTAATAGCGTACAACATCATGACCTGGTAGGTTTCCTTTCACAGGTGTACCATAACAGAATATGGAACATTCTACAGTCTAAATAGTTTCTATCTTGTACTCACATCAGGTCTGCATACATTCTGCCATCAAGATGTATTCCTTACCATCCTACAGCAAACAAGCCATTGTCATCTTCTAATTTCCACCACATTGTTGGTGAGGTTATCCTTGCCAACTAATGCTCAGACAATCTACTGCTGCTTCTCCAGTATTGTATGCTGCATTATTAAAGGCAACAGACTCAGTTCTCAAAGGTCTCTTGGACTTGTGCAAGCTGCAGCAAAAGACAGTTTGTGTCAATGATTGGTGAGCCAGGGACCCTGTGCCCGAATGTCTATCAGGTAGGGTCCCAGTAGGAAAGTCCTGCAGCTTGCAACAACTGTGGCCATGCATCACCAGAGGGGTTTGCCACAAGCTGCAGTGCAGTTGTGCAGCACTCCTGGAAGGGTAGCCATAATTAGTAGGCTACTAATAATGGATCCCTTTAGACGTTTGTCTGTTTTGGTTGTCCAGTGCAGCTTCACTTCATGGATGTGGAAAGCCCTCATACTGTATATGTACCACCACCATTATAACACGTTTTACCATGTCATTTACAGAGGACCCAAACATTTTGTGCAATGCATCTGTATATAACTGTCAGTGTGGCATGGATATGAGATGGATAGAATCAGACCCCACTGTAAATGGGATGCTGCTTCAGAGCAGGGCTATCATGGAAGCATTGGGGGGTACACATATATACCTATCTCCAGCCCAGGGAGGGCTCTGGGGTGGTGCAAGGACCATTAGACCAGCCCTGGGTGTTTGAATTTATCGGCAGTGTCCACCTAACAGAATTCTGAAAAAGGTGATGTGGCAGCATTGGCATGGCACATGGCTCCTTGCAGAATGCCACACCCCATTCTGTGCCACATGGAGAGCACAAGACCCCTCCCCGAGGCATGTGGTCTATGATTTACTGTAATAATAATGCTTCCAAAATAGTGCAACCCTTTGTAGTGCTTGTTTAATGGTGTTGCTAATTATAGCACCTGTACCATACAGTGGTATACCATAACAGCGGAAGCCCACACTAATAATCACTGTGACAATGTTCCAAACACAGTTTGGATCTATGGGAATTTGTAAATGTTTGAGTAACATCTAGGCGGAGTCTATCTGCCATGCTGGTAACTTGGGATATGATGAGCAGACAAGCATGAGAAGGGTTAAGCTTTTATGAAATAGTTTTTCTTTCAATCTGCATTTCTTATTCGATCTGCATTTCTTATTTGATCACATTCCAACTGTACCGGACCTTCTCTCCAAAAAAAAAAGGTCTTATAAATCCAAACTAGGCATTGTATGTGTTCATTCAGGGGGTGACACAACATTAGCCATGTCATAGCAGGCTGCATCATCTGCTGAAAACAGCCTCTTTACCTGAGTCTGATTGCAATGAGATTGCAATTCGAACCTCATTTTTATTTCGAGCTGCATTTTTAATTCGATTTGCATTTTTTATTCCAACTCTCCCTATAGTACCAGTCGCTACGTAATTCATTTTTTATTCAAATCCCCAATTTGAGGTAGCTTAATCCTTCTCTTTCTTGTTTATCAGGAAGTTACCAGCATTAAAGACAGGTGCCAATCCCCCACATAGTGGCAGGTATTATAGGGAGAGTTCAAATAAAAGATGCAGTTCAAGATAGCTTTTCAAAATTCAAAATGCCACACAGACTCAACCTACCCAACCTACATCTACAACAACACTATAACACCAATCACTGTAATGCCAATCACTGTAATATACACAGTGCTTTAATGCTGTTGCCGATAATATCTCAAGTGCTGATAAAGCAGCGCTTATATCACAGGCACTTAAACTCTTGCGCTGTTATCACCGAACACTGCAGCCTACAGTGGCTGCAGGCTGCATATGAGAATTGCTCTGGACTCAACTCCCTGCATCATTTCATCTGATACAAGCTCCTTTCATCGTGCTGGAGGTTTTGATAGTTGGGCCTAACAAGTCCTCTGTATCAAGCATATATAACAGTTCTCTAGCTGATGCTGTTGCCTCATTGCACAATTTGATAATGATCACACATGAGAAAAATACCTGAAACAAGAGAAGTAGAAAAAAGTAACAGTAATACAGTGACATATGGATACAGATATGATTTAAGGTAAAAGAAATGGAAAAAAAAAATACTTATCTTCCATGGTAGGAAACACTCCTAAATCAAATAACTATCTGGGCAAGGCCCATGCAGCAACATGATTCAATCACCCCATTGATGAAAGTGAACAGGAACGCACAGGAACTCAATTCCTGTACCTTTTTTCCAGCATGAACGGAGTTCATGTGCTCCTCCCACTGACACTGGAACTGAAATTCTTAAACCAGCAACATAATGACAGTTTCTGGGCCAGTGACCTGAAATCAGGGTTTCCATAACAACATTTGACTTGTACAACAATGCTATTGCCCTAGAAATACTTCAGTATCTATAACTGAATCTACTAGCATCTAAACAGACAGATGTGTCTTGAGACAGCTATCCTTCAGATAGAGGATCTTCATTCTGTATTTCATATTTGTCAACGCCTGAGTTCTTGTACTTCTTGTCTACCACTTGCAGCACTGAATCACCTTAGTGATAAATACCTGCCAAGAGAGAAACAGAGGACAAAAGATGATTAGAAATACAATAGTTTCAAACACCCTCCCACCCCCACAACCCAAAAAAGGAAAAAAGAAAAAAGAATACTTACCTTTGCTGATATCTAACTACAAAACAAAGTGATACTCGAGTTGAAGATCATCATCCAGATCCAGTTGTTGTAGACTACATTCACAGAATACATCATAAGCAGCATATAACTTTTCTTGGAGCACAACTCATTTCTGTATATCCAAATTTTCACAGCCATGGAAATTCACTTTTATTTTCCGCACACTAAAGTGCATATTGACAGTTGTGGAGACTCACACAGCACCAGCTAACAGCAGTAGCAGCAGCAGCAGCTTGTAACTTGGGGGAGCAAATACATCTAATTTAATGTTTTCAGAAAAATTCACAACAGCAATGCGTTTAGCATCGTGACCTATTTATACTCTTACTCCCACCTAAAAATATTGGAATATGGAATTTATATATATTGTGCATTTTGAAACAGATCTTGGATTATGATTTACACACCATTAATATAAGTGTGCTACAACAAGAGTATCCAGAGCACTTACACACTGTCATCTATGGTGTGGCAGCATGTAGCAGCCTGTCCAATTTTTTGTGGCACTACTGGAAAATTCTGGCATTCCCAGAATTAATGTGAATTGTGATTAATGCACAATTAACACAAAGGGCTCAATTCTCAAAAAACCTTTGCATCATCACAATTTGTGGTGGTTTAGGTCTATGGCAAACTCTGGGTGCATCAGGGACCCTGCACCCAATTCTACAAAAACAGGGGTCCCTGCACGACAAACCTGGGAGTTGCTGCTCCTGCAGGCTAGCGCCAAACAATTGGGGCACTTGCAGGAATTGCCACAGGGATCTGCCCCCCACCTGTTGCAACACTAGAGGGGCTGAGATGGTTGGGGTGAATAATGCCTGCCAGGATGGATCTAGAGGCTGAATGGGCATGGGTGGTGTCATAGGGCTGTTGGGGAGATAGTTCACATGCCAGGAAGTGATTTGGCACCCACCAGCAGTGCCGTTAATATTATTAGAAAGCCAATGGGACAGTACTGTGGGGGGGGGGGATTCTAGGGACAAACAGTGCACAGAACTAGGGCTGCTGCCAGGGCTGTGCCCACCTGGGTCCATGGCACTGTTTTTGTCTGGACTCCTCCCCAATGGTATCATCCCATTGGCTTTGTAGTTGTATTACCAGTACCCCTGCTGGATACCACATCATTCCTTTCTATGCCCACCATCTCTCCAACACCCCTATGACACCACAATGCCCATTTAGCCCCCAGACCACACTTTCAGAGCCCCCCAATTCAGTGCCTTGTGCAGCACTGGCACAAGGGGCTCATACAAATTCTTGGCTGGTCTAACACAAGCCCCTTGCTGAGGCCATGGTGGGGCTTCCAGAATACCAAAAAAGTGGTTGTGGTAGCCCTGCTGTGATGCATATCCCCTTGAGACCTAGCACACACAGTTTGTGATACAACCATGGCTCAAGGAGGCTTTGGAGCATCTGGATTTGATACAGCAGGCTTACAGTATCCTGACTGACACAAGTTGTGACACAAGTCACCTCCTACATCAACATTGTTTGGTGCAAATCCGTTGTGTCAATTCAACCCTTTTGAGAATCGGGCTCAGAGTGTGTCACAAGTGTTTGTAGCACTTATGCACTTTGAACTATGGTGTGGCAGCAAGTAGCAGCCTGTCTGATTTTTTGTGGCACTACAGAAAAATTCTGGAATTCACAAAATTCATGTGACTTGTGATTAAGACACAGTTAGCACAAAGAGCATTACAATAAGAGTATTTGGGGCACTTAAACACTGTGAACTACCATGTGGCAGCATGTAGCAGCCTGGCCAATTTTTTGGCACATGCCAGAGAAATTCTGGGAGAAGAGAGTTTATGTAAATTCTGATATATGCACAGTTAACCTAAGTGAGTCACAGTAACAGTGTTGGGGAACTACAAACACCAAGCACACAGCACAGTACCATTTAGTGGTACCTGTAGCAAACTGTGACATATGTATTCTGATAAATTGAGAAAATTTAGGGAAGGAGGCAGATGAAAGATATCAAAAAAGTATAGGTAGGGAATATACATTTGTGGTTTCATTTTTTGAAAATATTAGCAAGAGTACAGAAACAGATATAAAGACAAAACAGTAAGTGAAACAATACATTTAGTAAAGAGAGATTAAATTTTTTTGTATTTTTACACTTTTTTGGTATTTTGGGGGGGGACAAATAAGTAGGACAGTTGGAAGAAAATAATAGAATGAAGATAGGAAATAGTTAAACATTAACAGTGATTTAACCTGCTTTAATATTTTGAAATAAGTAACAAGTGACAATTTCACCGAATGCTATTACCACCAGGACTGGCACCACCATGGCAGAGCTCAGTCATCCCCTCAAGCAGCTTCTCCTGATTGGAGAAGATAATTTTAATAACCTGCTCCACCTCTGTGAATCAGACACTGTGGTCCCCAGCTTCATCCCCTTGTCGAGCGACCTCCAGTTTTCATTTTGCTGCTGGAGGTGCGGGTGCTGCTGGTGCTGCTGGTTTAGCAGCTTGAAGCAGAATGGGGGGACAGCTGCTTCAAGGGAGTTTGCAAACTGCCCCACCATTTGACATGAACTTCCCTGATGCCTTGCTCATCAGACCTCTACTGGCATAGAGAGACCACCACCTCCTTAACCACTACTCTCCTCTTCCCTCTGTAGCTTCTTCCTCTCTGCTTGGTGATTTAATTTTTATATGTGTTCTTTGACCCTCCAGTACTCAAGTGGGTACCCTGCTTGCCCAAGTTGCCCAAGCTGACCTGGGCCTTGCATAAATAATAAGTGACCATGCTATGGTCACTAGGGTCAGTGGTAAGAAACTCCCACACCAAGGAAGATTTTGGGTACTGGTGGCATGGGTGAGCTGCTGCTGCTGAAGGAACAGATGAACTGGAGGATGATGAGCAGGGGTCCTCTACCAGAGAGGAGATGGTGCTAGTGGTGGAACCATGATAGGGGGCACATGGAGTTCTTGCTGCTCCATCTCAAGAGGAACAGAGGTCTTTTGTTCCTCTCTACTAGTTTCTGCTTCCTGCAGCTGCTGGTCAGGGACAAGACTTATCACTACCTGTTGTGAAAGTGGCCCTGTTGTTGGATCACTTGGAACTGCTACTGCCACTGCTGCATGGTTGGGAGAACATAAGGTGCTATGGGGAGGAGTGCATTTCCTGAAAAAGCCAGAATAGCAAGGAGCTATGGCATTGTCACAGGTGCGAACACCTCCATGACATCTCTCTACCACAATCCAAACAAAAAAGAGACAGACAGAGACAGAAAGCACTCAGGAGAATCAGGAAAATAAAACTAACCAATAAGTCTAAAAAAGATTCAGAATAAAGATTAACTATTAAAATAGTGTTCCTTAACTAAAGTACAATACCAGAAAGACAAAAAGATAAATAAATTGCTGTAAGCAACATTTCAAATATATATATTTTTTCTCTTGTGCAGTACAGGTTCCTTCCACCCTCTCTGAATAGAAATGAGAAAAAGGGAGCAAGTCAGTCACTGTACATAGACACATACCATGTGACCTGCAGAAGCACTTCCATGTTACCTTTAGACAAGTTGTTTATCAAACACTTCAGTTTCACAAAAAAAATCACCTTGACAACCTCTGAAAGAGAAGTCACAAGGCAAAGTCAGAAGGTGAAGTTGAAAATTCATGAACTTTTGGCATAAGGATAAAATTTAAAGAATTTATCTGAAAATGTGGAGTTAGGCACTTTGCCTGAACTTTGCAACATCTGTAGTGCGGAATAGGACTGCAGCAGATTTTAATTCAAATTGTAGAAGAATCATGAGGGGGTCAGTAAATAACTATACACAACCTAGCAGGCCACCATTAATGTTTGCTGGTAGTATATTAAACCTAGTACATGCCAAAAATGAAAGTTACTTGTAGCCTATTACATTGAGCAAAGCTACTATAAACAGTTCACAGTATCTACAGTATTCTATTACACTTTACTGTACACTGAACATGCTGTGAGGAGGTCTAAACCTCACTCTCAGGTTCTTGGCAATAATGGGCATGCAAAGAATCTGTTTATGTATAGATTCAGTTGTATAATCAACCTCCTATGCAGCTCCTTATGTTTATTACAAAATTGATAACTACGCTAACCTGATTTCTTTTTTTGTTATTACTTTCTCATTATAGTACAGGTTGTTAATTATGCTCTGAGTTAAGTAAATATACAAGACCCTTTCCTTTAGGGTGCAATATATACAACTATTATATTGGTAATTTGTCATAATAATATGTTAAACATACTATTACTTGCATTACCTATTATAATATGTGAACTTCTACCTGTTTCAGGTAACATATACTGTACTATGTGTTATGGATAAAGACTTAATAAACAAATTAACTGCAGAAAAGAACGTGTTTGTATCACAAGTGACTCGTGAGGATGGTCCTGACTTAAAAATGCATATTAATGATTACAATGTTCATGCAGAATTATGCACCACACCTGTCCAGTACTCTGAAGGGAAGCCAAAGAAACAATTGTGACTTAAGTTACAGATGGAGATTGGGCCCTAAAGAGATGCAAATACACAGACAGATTAAGATTGCACTGCTCACTGAAGAGATGTAGATGCATGAAGAGATGCAGATGCAAAGGCACAACACCTAACCAGTGCTCACCATCAGAAATTTAAATCTGTAGAAACATAGAAACACAGAATTTGATGGCAGATAAGGACCGCTTGACCCACCCAGTCTGTCCATTTCCCTGCCTACTGGATAAGCTGCAGATCCTAGTTAACCAGCAGCCTACTTCTTCATACCCCCACCCCCTAGAATTGCCTTATGACTGTCCCATGCATGCTTGAATTCCACCACTGTTTTTGACTCCACGACCTCCTCCGGAAGGCCGTTCCATGCATCCACAACCCTCTCTGTGAAAAAATACTTCCTTAAATTACCTCTGAGCCGCTCCCCCCTATCTTCAAATTGTGCCCCCTTGTTCTTGCACACCTCTTTTCTTGAAAGATGCTACCCTCTTGGACTTTGTTGATTCCCTTGAGGTATTTGAAAGTTTCTATCATTTCCCCCTCTCCCTCCTTTCCTCGAGGCTATACATATTAAGCTCCTTAAGTCTCTCTTCATATGTCTTCCCGTTGCAGGACCCCACACCATTTTAGTTGCCCTCCTCTGGACAGCTTCCATCCTGTCTATGTCTTTGTGAAGACTGGGTCTCAGAACTGCATGCAGTACTCCAGATGGGGTCTGACCAGCTGTCTGTACAGAGGAATAATAACTTCCTGTTTTCTACTGGTGATGCCTCTCCCTATGCATCCCAGTATCCCCTCAGCCCTCCTTGCTGCCCACTCACATTGCTTGCCCACCTTTAGGTCATCTGATATGACTACTCCCAGGTCCCTTTCCATTTTTGTTGTAGTTAGTATCTCACCCCCCATTGTGTACTCTTTCCCGTGGGTTTTTGTTTCCCAGGTGCATTACCTTGTACTTCTTAGCATTGAATCTAAGCTGCTATACATTTGACCATTCCTCTAACCTTGCCAAGTCCTTTTCATCCTTTCCACCCCACTTGTGCATCAACTCTGTTGCAGATTTTTGTGTCATCTGCAAAGAGGCATACTTTTCTTCCAGTCCTCTGCAATGTTGCTTAAAGACATTGAAGAGGACGAGTCTAATACTGAACAGTGCGTGCACCACAATAGTAACCCCTCTTCTTCAGAGTGAACTCCATTTACTATTATCTCTGTGTCCTATTCTCCAGCCAATTCTTTACCCAGGCTGTCATCTTGGGACCCACTTCCAAGCTAGCTAACTTGTATATTAATCTTTTGTGTGGGACTGTGTCAAATGCCTTGCTAAAGTCTAGGTAGGCCATGTCCACAGCCCCTCTCTGATCTACTACTTTGGTCACCCAGTCAAAGAAATCTATCAGATTTGTCTGCCATGACCTTCCTGCTGTGAATCCATGCTGCCTTGGGTCCTGTGCCCCTCTGGCCTCTAGATACTCGACAATTCTTTCCTTCAGAAGTGATTCCATCATTTTCCCTACCACTGAGGTTAAACTAACAGGTCTGTAGTTTCCTGCTTCTGCCTTGCTCCCACATTTGTGAAGGGAATCACATCTGCCCTCCTCCAGTCCTCGGTACCACCCCATCCTCCCATGATTTGTTAAACAGGGTAGTCAGTGGTGTCACTAATTCTACCCTTAGTTTTTAGAATTCTGGGATGAATCCCATCAGGCCCCATTGCTACGTCCACCTTCAGTTTTAAGGTTCTTTCAGAACCCTTTTCTTCTGTAAATGGGCTGGTATCAACTTCTGTATCCAGAGTGTTTCTACTGTTTGTTTTAGGTACCTCCCTCTTCTTTAGTAAATACTGAGCAAACATATTTGTTTAGTATCTCTGCCTTTTCACAGTCACCCTCTGCCCACCCCCTATTAAGCCTCACTATCCCTCCTTGGTCTTCCTTCGCCCTGAAGTACCTATAAAGGTTTTTATCCTCTTAACTGAGTTGGCTATCTTTTCTTTGGTTTGGGCCTTTGCTGTTCTGACTGCCTTCCCAGCTTCCTTTTGCTTTAACTGATACAATTCTCTGTACTGCTCCTTCTGTGATTACTTGTACTTCCTGAAAGCTTTCTTTTTCTCTTGAACCTTCACTGCCACTTCCTTTGAGAACCATAGTGGTTTCTTACATTGTTTAGTTTTGTTTATTTGCTTCACACAAAAGCTTGTTACCTCTGTGATGGCAGTTTTATTGTTCCCATTGTTCTTCCACCCTCCTTCCTGCCCATTTGCTAGTGCATTCCTTAGGCACTCACCCATTTTGGCAAAGTTAGCCTCCTAAAGTCCAGTACCTTTGCTCTTGTATGGTTTGACTCTATTGCTGTGTTTATTGTGAACCATACTGTTCAATGGTCGCTAGTTCCCAGATGGCTACCCACTTCTACATCTGTGATCCTCTCTTCATCTCCATTTGAAAGAACCAGTCTAAGATTGACCTCTCGAGTGGGTTCCAATACTAGTTGTCATGGCACCCCCTGTAGGACATCTAGAATAACCCCACTCTTCAAGTGGCTGCTGCAAATGCACTCCTGTTAACATCTGGCATATTCAGATCACCCATCAGCAATATCTCCCTTTTCTGCCATACAAGTATACTTTCTATCATTTTCTTGTCCATTTCCTCCCCTGAGAAGGAGGTCTGTATACAACCCCAGTGCGGATTGTGGTGCCATTGCCGGTCTCCAAATTTACCCACAGTGCTTCTTCTCCTCCCTGTTTTCCCTTTTGTTCTGTTGCTTTGATTCCTTCCTGTATGTAAAGAGCTACTCCTCCTCCTCTTTTACCCTCTCTGTCCCTCCTGTAGATAGTGTATCCTGGTATGTTTACGTCCCAGTCATGGTTTTGTGTGAACCATGTTTCTGTGACTGCCACGATATCCAGATGTTCCTCCTCCATCAAGGCCACTTGAAGAATACTTTTGCCGGTTGGGGTGGTCCGCGGGGGTGGGAGCAGTATACTGCACTGCTGCAGTAACAGTCACTAATACTAGTACCAGTAAAGATACCACAAAGAAGTACAAAATTCACACAGCTGCAGTGGATAGCAGGTTCACGTTGCTGAAATTATTATGTGGCACAATAAAAAGTGTCGGATTTGATGAGACGCATCACACACATACTCACACACACACACTACGTAATGCATAGCAAATTGAAAACTTCAGTAATATAACCACATATTTTAAACAAACTAAAATGATAGACTGTTGCACCACAACAATCAACAAAAAAATGGCAAGAATTATTGAAAATATTACTGTATGTACATTAACACAATTATACAAGAAAAATATCACTAAAACAGAAAGCACTGTCTTTTTCTCCAAGTTAATCTACCTACACCACCGATACGCCCCTCCCCCAAAGCACACTTCCACTGTCTCTCAGTACACAGACTGAATGTTGTACATTAACATTCAAAATCCATACACAAACAATAAACGCTCAATGATATGAGCACAGGAGGGTTTCCTATAATCGATGAACTAAAGTTTCAGCAAAAAAAATTTCTCAAAATGGCTTTTTTAACAGCTTTTAGAAGGTTTGAATCACAGAGGGCTCTCACAGTAGATGTCTCCTACAGCTTCCTACACACACTACCCCAAACTGAGGCTGTGCAGAACAATCTAGAGTAACAGCTACAGACACTGCCAGCTATTTCCCGAAATTTCTGTGATATTTCCAGAAATATCTCCTGCTTTCTCTATTTCCACAGTAGGGGCAGCAGAGAGAAACTCCAGAAATTTCATGAACTATCTGGAAATAGCTGGCAATGGCTGTGGCTACTACTGTAGAGCCCACGTGACCTGAAATCCCATGAATCACTGCAAAATTCACCTTTGGAGCTTAAAAACAAGGCTAAGTGAGGTGAAATAATTTGTTTTCAATGTACTTCACTTTAAGAATTGGTGGAGTAGTGGTTTGGGAAGGCGGAGTAATGTGAATTCATTGTTTTCAATGGACTTCGCGTTACCCATTATAATGCAAAGTACTCCACTTTGCCTTGCGGAGCACTCCATGAATTCACCTTCACTCCGTGAGTCACTTCACGGAGCAAATAGGGGCCACTTTGCCCATCTCTGTCTAAGACATGTCAGAAATGTCATTATAATGTTTTTACAATGTGACTGAAATAAACATGTGTGCCAGATGTGCTAATTTCACACTACCATATCCAACACCATCCAGTGTACACCACTGCTACCACAGTAAGCTGTATGACACTACATTTACATCTGGGATGCTAGCTCTGTCTTGCCACATGTACATTGTATGGGAGAGGTACATATTTGTGCACTCATGAGCAACCATGGTCACAATTCCCTTTACTTTACTGGTCAGTCAAAATGGTTGATGATGCGTTGTACCCTGATATGTCATCCAGATGTTGCCATCCCTGCTCTTGTATGCACCTGTACACTGGATGTCATCCAAGATGTTTGCATCCTGCCCATCACCATCTCTGTGGTCATCATTCACCTCAAGCATAAGTATCCTGTGTGACATTGCAACATTATGCAAGATGTAGCATACCAGGAAGATTTTGCATCCAGCCGTGTGTGTGTTTTGCAGTGATTCACCTGAGTGGTCAAGAAACTGAAAACACATTTTCAGGCATCCAAATGCCCTCTCAATCATAGTGCATGTTGCTGCATGTACCTTATTATGCATCCTTTATGCCTCAGTTTGTAGATGTCCGATTGGTGTTATCAGCCATGGTTGAAAATGGCACCCTCTGTCACCTGTAAAACAGAATTGCACTGTTGAGCACTGATGGCATTTCTTTGTATACTTCACCATATACTGTAGTACCCTGATACAGCATGCTATGTAACAGATTACTGTCTGTGACTGTAATGCTCATGTGTATAGCTTGGCAGGGTAGTGTTACACACAGGTGAGTGGTACATGGACCTTCCTATTAGCCATCTAATATGTAGCTTACCACACTCAAATGCTTCACACAGACTACTGTGTCAGTAATATATAAGGGATATGACATGGCCTGACTGAAGATATCATATTTATCTTCATGAGAGGCCAGTGATATCATGATATCTCATGAGTGGTGAAGCCATGAGTGAGATATCTTGATGTCACTGGCCTCTAGTGAAGATAAATATGATATCTTCCAGTCCGGCCATGTCATGTTCTGTTTATACAACATATGTTACCCCAACACAATGCTCTACATGCCCCTTTCAATGCAATGGGCCACATACAGGTGATGGTCCTTGCAATATAACCCCTTCCGTAAACCCTCCCAAAACAACAAATGTCATATGTTGTTTAAAAAAATATCTGGATGATCCTGCTTTTTATTTAAAAATAGATACTGCAGTGTACCCCCCCAATGCAGCCATCCATGCCCCCCACCCACACACACCCCACCACCACCACCACCACCATAACACAACAGATTATATAGGTTATTGAAATAGCTGGTTGATTCTGTCATTTTAAATTATTAAAAAATTATCTGGTTGATCCTGTCATTATTTTTGAATAAATGTTTATTTTAATACTTATCTGGTTGATCTCGCCACTTTGAACACTTTCACTTTCCCCTTAAATGTAGCGTGTCAGAGCACTATTCACACTTGTGGATGGCATAGTTCCAAACATTTTTGAGGCGGCACCCTGAATTGGAAAAGACAGAAAATGCTGTACTTTATGCACAGCTTACTGTTATTTCTTCCAAAAGAAGCTGCTGAGTACACACACACACAGTGAGTCAGTGGCTTCTGAACTGCTGAGAGAAATGCGAGTGTGTTGCTATAGCAACATAGGCTCACGTTTCTCTCAGCAGTTCCTAAGCTGCTGACTCACTCGCTGTGGTCTGTGTGTACTCTGTAGCTTCTTTTGGAAGAAATTACAGTAAGTTGTGCATAAAGTACAATGCTTTATCTTTTTTCCAACTCCGGGTGCCTCCTCAAAAACATCTGAAACCATGGCATCCACAAGTGTGGTTAGAGCTCTGCCACACTACATTTAAGGGGAAAGTGAAAGTGTTCAAACTGGCAGGATCAAATCAAATCAAATGAAATCACTCTTTATTTATGTAAGGTGCCTTTCTCAAACCAAGGCACCTGTACAATATAACATAAAACAATAAATAATTAAAACAACATTAAAATATTCAAAAATCATTATACGCTTTACTAAAAAGATAGGTTTTCAAAGCTCCTTTAAAACTTTGGACAGTCGGGCAGTCTCGCACCTGATAAGTATTAAAATAAATATTTATTCAAAAATAATGGCAGGATCAACCAGATAATTTAACAGATAAGTCAGAGCTGCATGGGGGGGGCAAGGGGTAGATAGAGAGAGAGAGAGTCACGTGATGGGTGTGTGGATAGCAGGGAAAGTGAAAGTGATGGAATTATGATGACATATAGGAGTTTGGAAGATACAAGATGATGTATAGGAACATGAAGATATCAAGTATACCTTCACTGGGCTACTTGAGATATCACTTTTTATACTGGCTTTTATCCGTAAACATATGTTGTATAAATATATATATATGTGTACATATCTATATATATATATATATATATATATATATATATTATACTGGCACGTTAGGTGAAACTGTACTTCCATGTTAAAGTCCAAACTTTGAACCATAATAACTTTAGAGCTGTTCAATGGATTTGCATGATGTTTGGCAATGCATAATCTTCAGGGGTAGGTCTCTTGATTTGCCAGATCTGGTGGGAACCCGTTAAGCAGTTTCTTAATTAAGAAGTGTTGAAAAAACTGAAAAATCTGGATTTTTGGACATTTCTTTGTCATCCTGGATCTCAAAAATGTTGAACGACTCCAGAGTTATAAATGCTTGAAGTTTGAACTTAAACATAAAAGTGCAGTTTCACCCTAACTGAACTGGTGTGACTGCACCAGTATATCAGTATATTTTTTCTATATATATATATATATATATATATATATATATAAAATAGGGGATACATGATGGGCACGAGTGGAATATGGAAAATATTTTCACTCCTGCAGAGTGATCCTAAATATTTCACAAGTGCCACAGGCATGAGTTGTATATACAGTGCTCTCGAGGCAGAAGTGAAAATATTTTTCATATTTCATGATGTGCACATCATGTGGCCTATTTATACAATGGAGCCTCACTGTTGCAAAATGTACAATTTGTACATCTTGCGAGGGGTTAGAGCGGGTTTAGCGTGGCTTTCCGCGATTGTTTGGCTTTGCGTGGGTTTAGCGTGGGTTAGTGTGGGTTAGTGCTATTGTATATTTGTAAATATTCTCACAGTGGTGATGTCATCACTGTGGTTATTCAACAGGAGTGAGAATAACACGTTATCTCACTGAGTTATCCCTCTCCCCTATTGTATAAATATATATATATATATAATAGGGGCACGGTAGCAGTTGCATCGCCAGTTCAAGGTTTAATGAATTACCACAACATTTGGCATGCATGGTCAGGCTGTCAGAGTCTCAAGATGTGATCAGTTTTTTGATGGCATCGTGTGCAGTTTTCGAGATGTAGAGAGTCAAAAAAGTGAAAAAAATCGACCCTATACTTAACATTGTGTATTTTCTGCTCTCACCTACACGCTAGATGGTATAGAATTTCTTAATTAAATTTTTGGAAATGATGGGGCCTTTGGATGGTTTGGTGAAAAAACAGCATAAAGTTTTTGAATTATAACAATTATTGTGAAAACATTCAAGTTTGATCCATAAATAAAAAGTTATCAAGTGTCAACAGGTCATGATTTACTGTTTGTGTACAGAGAAATACTGATCGTGAAAGGTGAAAAATCACATCACAAGTGGATATTTGCATGATTTGCTTGCCGTGGGGGAAAAAACGTTCAAGATGGCAGCCATTTTCTTTTTAAAGTTTAAACTTACGAACAGTAAAAATACAATCAAATTATGTATTAAAAAAGCACCAGAATTTAGCTAAATGGGAACTGTTTAGCTAGATTCTGGTGTTTGTTTTTAAAGTTGCCAGAAAACCCTTTTCTGGGCACCAAAAAATGCAGGGTGCACAGTTTAGTGAGAGCAGCTGTTCACCTGCATTCTCTGTTTGAGAACAGCAGGAATTTCTTGTCTTCTGCGGCTGCAGCTGGAACTTGTGCTACTGGCTGCAGTGAGCCACCATTTCCGTGGTGTCTAGTAGTGCCCTCTGATCACTGTTCTGTAATTATTTTAGCTTTCCCTGGTGTCTAGTGGCCCTCCACCCACTGATCCCCATCCCCATTATTTTTTTGTCTTTCCCTGGTGTCTAGTGGCACCCACCACACTCCAGTCAGTATCCCCATAATTCATTTAGATTTCTCTGATGTCTAGTGGCACCCGCCACCCTCCAGTCACTGTCCCCATTATTTCTTTGTTTTTTACTGGTTTCTAGTTGCACCCCCCCATCCTCCAATCACCTTTCCTGTTATTTATTTTGTATTTCCTTTGTGTTTAGTAGCATCCCCACCCTCTGATTGCCATCTCACTAATTAATTTAGCTTTCCTTGGTCTCTAGTGGCATCCCCCACCCTCCAATCATATTTCATATCTGAAATAAAGAAAACCTTTTGTATTTTTTTTCTGTAAACCCACAGCAAGGAAAATGGTCCCTTGCTGATCTGATCCACCATCCCCAAGTTCCCACTCAGCAACCACCACTCCACACCCCCCAGTTGACCCCTCACACCCTCACTCACCTGAACAAGTCACAGGGTGGCGATCCACTCTCTGATCGAAGACACGTCTTGCTACTGGAACAGCTGACTGCAATATGAGAAACTAAGGTAAGTGCGGTTCAGTGTATTTCAAGGGGGGTTTCAACTGAGATGCATAACTTTACAATTTTTGCATATTTTGAGCCCAAATTTTCAACATGGCCTTTTTGGGACCCCACGTCATGAACAACAGTGGTGGAATTATACAAATCTTGCCCAAAAGATGATTTTGTAGTCACTTGGTGAAATCACCTTGCAGGCAGAATTTTAAAATTTTCACAACCCTTGTTCATGAGATAGGGTCATAAAAAGGCTATGTTGAAAATATGGGGTCAAAATAAGTAAAAATGGCAAAGGTATGTGAATACATTTAAATTTTACTACGTTTGCTTGTAACTTTGATCATTTTAAATATTTCGACCCCAAATTTTCATTATAGCCATTTTTCTACATCACCTCATGAATATGACAGCTGTTATTTTTGAAATCTTGACCAAAATATGCTTTTGCACCTGTGACATGGAATGATGTTTTGATGCTAAAGAATGAAGTTTTGGCAGAAATTTTAAAATTCTCAGTATGGGCTTCATGCGTTAGGGTAATAAGAAGGCTATGCTGACCATGTGATTGCTATTTTGGTGGACATTCCAGAGGGCCTTGCACTTCCACAACAACATACATGTACATACAGTATCTATGGAAGGTGTGCGCTCAGGGTCTGGAGGGCCCTGCACTCCCACAGGAAAATGGAAGATATGATTATACTATATCAAAAGTAAGTAAATTATTTGCAAAAAAACTGCATCAATGCACCAGTTAGGGTACCTTAATGCCACAAAAGTAGGAAAATGTGGCATTAGGGTTTCCAAATTTAACACCCCACCCCACCCCAGTCAGTGGTGGGGTCTTCCTTGGGGGGTTGTCAACTGTAATGCTCACCCCTCCACCCCAGCCTCTGACCACCAATCTGAAGCACAAGGTACAGCTCCACTGATTTGCCAAGACTCTGGAGTCTCAAAACCCTATTTTTTTTTTCTTTTGCTGCTTGTGGGGTGGAGGCAGTAGGGTTTGAAAGCTTAATGCCACATTTCCCTACTTTTATGACATTAAGTTACCCTAACTGGTGTATTAACAAAGTTTTTTGCAATATGTGTGTGTGTGTGCGTGTGTGTACATATATATATATATGTATATTTTTTTTTCCTATGGGGAACTTTTCCCTATTGAAAAGGTAATCATTTACAGTATTTCCCTGTACACTTGTGACTAATCTGTCAATTAAAAGTATACCTATGACTAATCTGTCAATTCATGATATATACTTGCACTAAATAAACAGTTAAAGCTATATACCAACACTAATTAAAGCTATAAATCTGCACTAATTAAACTATTAAAAGCATCTACCTGCACTAATTAAAAGTACACACCTGCACTACATTAAACCCTATGAGACACCACTAATAACACAATTACCACAGGCTTAAGAAGCTAGCCAAATCAATTAGTAAGCTGCAAAAGAACCTGAAAAAAGACATGTACACAAAACCCTCCCAAATCCAGAAATCCCCAGATTCCTACTTGCACTCACTACACACCATCCCCTCCTTGCTGCAAGAGTCTTTCAGGTGCCATAACATGATCGCAAAAGTGATGTCCATAACAATAACCATTCTAATGTATTATATTCAACAAACAATGGTAAGGATGGAACACTCAGAAGTATACCCATCTTGAGGGCTAACTAGGGCAATAAAGCCACTCACCCTTCAAGCGCAAGGCCTTATAGCCCTAATTAGCTCCTTTGATGGGTATACATCCTTGTGTATCACCATTACTCATTATTTGGTCTCCATATTTTGTTAGCAAGTAAAAAAAAAAACATTAATTTATGTACCAGCTAGAGTTCAAGATAACACCAAAAGTAGGGAAACGTGGTGTTAGGGTTTTCAACTCTAACTCCCCACTCCAACCCCCAAGCAGCACAAGGAAAAAAAGATAAGGGTTTTGGTTCTCCAGAGTGTTGGTGAATCAGTAGTATGGTCTTCCTTGGGGTTGTCAACCCTACTGATCACCCCTCCTCCCAGCCCATAGCCTCCTGTCTGAAACACAAAGTACAGCTCTAAGCCAATGACTGATAGTGGCACATTCTTCAAAGGTAGAAAAGTTTGTCTTGTCACATGTTACTAACACAATCTAATGTAGCTTTTTTCATGCAGTGCATTTGATGTTATTTGCTCAGAGAACGGGAAGGACATTAGGGTTGACAACCCCCAAGAAAACACCACCATTGGTTCACCAAGACTCTGGAGACACCAGACTCTATTTTTTTTTCTTTTTGCTGCTGGGGTGTGGGGGTGGGAGTTAGAGTTGAAAATCCTAACACCACATTTCCCCACTTTTGGTGTTATCTTGAGCCCTAACTGGTACACTAATGAAGTTTGTTTTTTTTGAAAAGAAAATAAGAAGAATAAATAATGGGTAAGAGTGGTATATAAGGATGTATACCAACCAAGGGGGAAAATTAGGGCTATATGGCCATGCACCCAAAGGTAAAACCTAACGACTCATTTACCTACTTTTGTGGTGTTAATTTGAATCCTAACTGGTGCATTATTAAAGATTTTTGCAATTAATTTCCTTTAGTTGCAGATGTGCTGAGCCCTTTGACCCCTGCACCAAGGGAAGACTCTGTCTGCCTAAAAAGTGCAGCAATGAATGTCAAGAATTCATGGGGAGCTGCCTGTTGGACTGTGGAAGTGCATAATAAGTGGGTCCTGTGTTTCCATATGGCTGCAGATACAGATGCATAAGGCAAAGAGTCCATCTCTCAGTCAATGCTCAGGGTCCTCTGCCACCCACAGATGCAGATGTGCAGGGCCCTATGTCAAAAGAAATTTCTCTTCACTATATAATACTTGGGCCCATGCTGTCAACACTGCAGCCTTCATGCCCTGGCTGAGGGAGTGTCGCATAACAGCACCATCCCCCCCTCGTCCCACATTTCTGGGCCACTGAGCTTGCCTCTGAAATCAACTCACTGGCACAGGATCACAAAGCATACCTGCTGGGGTGAAGACTAGCACTACACACAAAGTTTCTTAATAATTATAATTTTTTCTTAAAATTGTCACCCCCAAATTTTCAACATTGTCTTTTTATGACTCCTCTTGTAAACATGACATATGGCATTTAGAGTATAATATCTGAAGCCTTTCATTACACACCACAAGTGTGAAAACATGTCTCATCCTGGATTTAAAAATGACAACTGCCAGGTTTATGAGATGGTGTGGAAAAATGGCTATGTTGAAAGTTTGGAAAATATAAAAAATGAGCAAAGTTATGAGTTAACATTGAAATATTGCAATGTTAACTCATAACCTGCCAATTTTACTGTAGTTGGACACCACATTTTCAGCATAGCCTTCATATCAACCCATATCATGAACTCAGTAGGTCAAAATGTTCAAATCTTCACTGAAACATCATTCCACAAGCCACAGGTTTAAAAACACATTTTGGCTAGGATTTGAAAGATGGCAGCTGTCACATCCATAAGATGCTCTGAAAAAATGGTTATGTTGAAACTTTGGGGTCAAAATATTGAAAATTACCAAAGTTATGACCAAGCATAGAAAAATGTAAATGTGCAGTCATAACATTGTCATTTTGACATAGTTTGACCTTGGATGTTTAACATAGCCTTCTGATGGCCCCAATTCATGAACAAGATGAGTGAAAATGTTCAAATTCCACCTGAAAGGTGATTTCATAAATCAACATCAAAATTGTCTTTTGGGCCAGGTTTACATAATTCCACCACCACTGGTCATGGGGTCCCAGAAAGCCCATGTTGAAAACTTGGTGAAAACATATTCCAAAAATGGCAACATTATGAAAAAAAAAACTCAAACCTAGCTGAAATATATTAAACTGGACTTACCTTATTTTTTCCTATCACGGTCACCAGTTCCAGCAGCATGACATGTCTTCAATCGGAAGGGGATCTATATCATGGGACATGTTCCGATGAGTGAGGGTGTGTGGGGAGAATGTGGAGAGGTGGGTTCTGAGTGAAAGGTCAGGGCTTGATAAGTGGGGTTGTGTGCCAGGGAAGTCAGACTGTCAAGAGACCAGATGGTTTTCTTTCTTGCGGAGGACCTTCCAGCACTGAGATGTGGGCACAGTAGTGTCAGGCTAGTGTTCGGTAGCACCAGGGTTGGGCACACAGTACCTCCACAGAAATAACTGGAAGGAGGTGGATGATGTGGAGAAGAAGGGAGTGAATAAAAGCAGTACGGGGGGGGGCACCCTGTTCCACTTATGAGAAATTATAAATTTACATGGGAAAGAGGAGGTGGAGAAGGAAGAGGTACCAGGGTAGGCACTGCAGTTCACTACATGTTTAGATACGATAGATAGATAGATAGATAGATAGATAGATAGATAGATAGATAGACAGACAGACAGACAGACATAGGCAGAGGGAGCAGAAGATCACCTGCTCACTGCTTAAACTGAAACTGGTAGCATGACTTCAGCTGCGGCTTCAGAAATGATGAATGTCCCACTGTTCTCATACTAATAAAAGTGGGTGAACATCTCCTCTGACTAAGCTAGGCACCCCAGATTTGCAGGTGCACAGAAACGCATTGTGGAACATGTTCAAATGAGTGAGGGTGTGGGGATGCTGTGGGGTGGTGGGTGCTGAGATGAACATCAGGTGGGGTAGGTGGGGGTCAAATTGGCAAGAGATTGTTTTCTTTTTTACAGGTAAAAAAATAATGATGGATGGTTTTCTTTCTTGCAGGGGACCATCAGACACTGATTTGGGCACCCCAGTGTTGGTCAAGTGTTCAGTGGCACCAAGGTTGAGCACCCTGGTGCAACCACACATATAATTAGAAGCAGGGATGGGTGACCTGGAGGGGAGGGAGGTGAATAGAAGCAGTTATAGTGGTGGGCACCCTAATCCACTTATATGAAATTATAAATTTAACAAAGAAGAGGGGGGAAGAAGGAAATGGCACAAAGGGTGGGTACCTGGGTGCTACCACATATATAACTGGAAGAGGGGAGAATGACCTGGAAAGGAGGGAGTGAATAGCAGTAGTACTGGGTTGGGCACCCAGGTACACTTGTAAGAAATTATAAATTTAACAACTTTAATATGGAAAAGGGAAGGGGGATAAGGAAGCTGTACTAAGCAACTCATTCTGCTACATATTGTATATACATAGACAGACAGACAGGCAGGCAGACAGACTGACAGACAGACAGACACACAGACAGACAGACAGACAGACAGACAGACAGACAGACAGGTAGATAGATAGATAGGAAGACAGGCAAGGAGACAGATAGATTACATGGATAGATAGACAGACAGACATAGACAGATAGATAGAGCAAGGGATTGCTAGCTTATTGCATCTGCTGAAGCCACCAGCACAACTCCAGCTGTTGCTTCAGAATTGAAGAAATACCTGCTGTTCTCATACTGAGAACATGGGTGAACAGCTGTTCTCACTAAGGTGGGCACCAATGATTTTCTAGTGTGAAGAAACATTATTCCACAGGCAATTTTCAAACGGTTAGCATCAGACTCTAACTAAACGGGTCCTGCTTACCTAGGTTCAGGTGACTGTTTTTGAAAATATATAATTTTTATGTATTTTAAATGTTTAAAAGACACAAGATGGCAGCTGCCACATTTAGCATTTTTTTCCCACACAATCAGTATTCTTTTTCCCACATGACAAGTAAATCATGAAAATAAGCACTTATTTGTCAGTTATTCAAAAAATCCTGATAACTGTGGAACTGTATAAGATTTTTTATCAAACCTTTGGCACCGTTCCCTTCAACCCTGAAAATTTAATGAAAAAATTCCAAACCATCAGGATGTAGGTGAGAAAAATACCCATAATATTATGTATAGGAAAACCAAAAGTTTTTTTTTTGGTTTTCATTTTTTGGTACTCCATATCTCAAAATCTGAATAAGATGCCATTACAAAACTGTTCATGTGTTGAGACTCTGAAAGTCTGACCCTGCATGCCAACTTTTGTGCTATTTCATAAAATGATGCCAAAGTAATTAACGTGCAAAAATTGGGGTTTAACATGATACAGCCTTACCAACCCTTAAAATAAGTGGGTGCTACTTGTACTAATATATATATCTATATCTATATATATATATATAGATATATATATATAGATATATATATCTATATATATATATATATCTATATATATATATATATATATATAATATAGATATATATATCTATATATATATATATATATATATATATATATATATATATATATATATATATATATATATATATATATATATATATATATAATACTGGCACAATGGTGCCAGTATAGTTAGGATTGCTCAGCCACTACTCTGTTAAACCCAAAATCTTGCACTTTAATAAATTTGCAATCATATGACTGATGTGTCCAACATTTTCATGCACCATCTGGTAAAATAGATCTCTGGAGCTGGCAAGTTTCATTCCGGTCAGTGGTGCCGTTACAGAGCTGCAGAGTGCAAAAATGTGAAATTTACTATTTTGGTGCAAATGCTTTGCTAGGGTCTAAGTTTGAAGTGGTTTGGAGTTGTGGTCTGAAAATGTCAGGGTATATAGGGTCCGGGTCACTAATGCGTTTTTTGAAGGTTTGGTGAAAAAACATTAGTTAAGTCAAAAGTTATTAAACTTTGAAATTTCCCATTATAGTCTATAGAAAAAATATATGTGCCATGCGAAAGAGTGTTTTGCATACACGAAAGCACTCTGTAATGCCGCCAATGGGTCGAGTGGTGTCATGCGGCCGCCATCTTGTTTTCACTTAGCGATACAGAAAAAAATGATATACTGTATAACAGTTAGTTTTCACATCTGATATATTTCACAGTATGACAGCCGCCACACACATTCACTCCCAATTGATTTTGCACACCTCTTACTAGCAATTACGGTATTACAGTAGTAGCGGTAGTGAGCGAGTGCAATGAACAGTTAATCAACCACTGGATCTGCTCTAATTAATTACGTGGAGCTCTAATTGCTTGCAACCTACACTATAGTTTACTGAACCAGCATTTAATTGCAGCCCCTCAAACCTGTTTCGATCGCTTCCTGCTACAGTACTGAAGGCCCTCACCTGTCTTGTGTACTCTGTTAAAGTGCTGTATCATGTCTCTGTTGAAGCTGATTCATTCTTCCCTGTCACCGAAACAAAAGTACCTGATGGAAGCCAGCACTGACTCATGTGCTGATTTGTCTGAGAGCTCCAGTGTTGAAGTCAGTGTTGCTGCAGCTGTGGCAAAGGAGTTTGCGGGTGCTTCCCCACCACCAACCAAGAAAAGCCACCCATCTTCATATGTGAATTACCCCCCCGTGAATCCAAATGTGCTTCCAGCTGAAAAGTAAAGAAACCACTGAAGACTGGCAAGCACAGCCGCTGACTGCGAGATCTGATAATTTATCTGTTTTTTGGAGGCACTATTTTAGTTACTTTTTCAGTTTTTTTATTTTGCCCTAATTTGACCTATCCCCTGTTTGACTTAATACAATAAAGCACTGCATTTTAAAGGTACAGACTGCCAAGGAGTTTTACTTTGTGCACTATGGGTATACTACCAGGCAGTCAGATTATATTCATGATCTGTTTGAATTTGGTTAAAAATACACCGTGCTAATATAGCAAAATTAAACAGATTGCAAATGTAATCTGCTATGCAGTAATTAAAAATAGGCTGCCCCTTGGTAAACACCAACAGTTGTGCTTACCTTATTGGGGCCCGAGGAACATGATACTGTCATTAAATTGTAAAAATAATGGTCAGAAATATATTTTTGGCATTTGGCCATTGTAAGTGTCACAAATTTGTGACACTACGTTTATGAAAGTCTCACATTGTGGCATTCCTGCAACCTTGGTATCACAAAATTAGTGGTGATTTTAGTGAGCACTGCTGCAAATGTGCAGCACGACTTACATTAAAAAAAATTGGCCACCAGGGAAAACACCGAAAACACTTCTGGCCATTATTTGTAAAAAAACAAACAAAAAAAAACACAGAATCAGATTCCTCTGCCCCCGTTTAAGTAAACATGAGGCATATACCTAAGAAAAATTGTTTTTTCCCCTTTGATAGCCTGTATGGAGAAAGGGGCCAAGGAATCTTAACATTTTATAAATATAAATTACATATCCCAGCATCAGGGTGCCAAATCCCCTTGCCAGGAGTAGAAGAACAACTTACATCCTCCACCCCCTCAGCATTGTAGGATGCTGGAGAGCCCACTCCCAGTGTCCCCATATCTCCCCTACACCCCCCAGAACTGTGGGACACTGGGGAATCCACTCCAAGTGTCCCCAAACAATTACTCTGAATATTTGCCAACAATGGGGTGCCCAATCCCCATGCCAGCAGTAGCCCCCAACCAGCATGAGATACTGGGGAGCCCACTCCCAGTGTCCCCAGTTGTCCTACCACCCAACAGTACTACGGGATACTAGGGAGTCCACTCCCAGTGTCCCCAAATAATGTACACATGTTCCCCTGTAAAAAAGAAAACAGTCCCCTGACGTCAGAATACTTGCTGACAATGGGGTGCCCAATCCCTGTGTCAGCAGTAGCCCCCCCAGTGTGGGACATTGGGAAGCCCACTCCCAGTGTCCCCAGTTGTCCCACCACCCAGTACTATGGGACACTGGGGAGCCCACCCCCAGTGTCCCCAAACATTTACACATTTGCCCCTGTAAAAAAGAAAACCATCCGCATCTTTTTTTCCTGTAAAAAAGAAAATGGTCCCTCATTGTCTCCCCCATCCAACCCCCATCCCAACCCTCCCACTGAGCACCACCACCCAACAACCCCCCTTGCACTATACTTGCCAATGGAGGTCAGCGGCTGCTATCTTCTGTGGACCAGAACATGTCTTCACTCTTTTAAGCTGAACTGCGAACTGAGGAATTAGTGTAAGTGCCATACAATGACAGTCTATGGTGTTTTGAACTTATGTTGATATATTGGCCATTTTATGGAATTTTTTCACCAAATTTTCAACATGGGCTTTTGGGACCCCTGCCTCATGAACATTGTCACTGTCCTTTCATTAATCAGACCTTTAAGATGATTTTGCAGTCGCTGCATGGAATCACCTTTTGGGACCAGGTAACAAAATGACAGTGCCAATGTTCATGAGGTGGGATCCAGAAAAGCCTATGTTGGAAATTTGGGACAAAAATTCCAAAAACCACCCAAATTACACATGGTTGTTGAAATGTTTCTATACAAGAGCATAACTTTGGCAAGTTTTGAATATTTTCTATCCAAATTTTCAACATAGCCATTTTTTCACACTCCCACATGAATGGTACAGCTGTCATTTTTTTTTACCTCCTCCATGAAATGTGTTTTCGCGACCTGCATGGAATGGTTCAGTCACTGCAACAAATCACCTGCTCGTCATGTAACAGAATGACGTGCCAGGTGTCTATGAGGTGGGGTTCGAAAAAGCCCATGTTGAAAAATAGGTGTAAAAATACCAAAACATTCCCAAGTTACTTGCCATTGTTGAAACTTTTTTTCCTACGCACTCACGTAACTTTGGCAGTCTTTAATATTTTCACTCCAATTTTTCAATGTAGCCATTTTTCCACAACACCTCATGAACAGTACTGCTGTCATTTGTCACATCCTACCCTAAATGTGTCCCCACACCTGTTGCATAGAATGGCATTTTGCCATGCATTATTAAATTTTCACCAATGTGGTTTATGAGGTGGGGTGATAAGAAGAGCATGCTGGAAATTTGGGGTCAAAATATGAAAACATGACAAAGTTATGATCATTTGTTGGAATTTCACTATGCACATTCATAACTATGCTAATTTTAAATATTTTGATGCCAGATTTACAACATAGCCTTCCTGGTACTCCACCTCATGTATGTCACAGCTGTAATTTTTCAAATCCTGGCCAAAATGTGTTTGCACACCTGTGCCAATGAATTGTGTCACATTTGTGCAGAATTATGTTTTTGCAGGGATTTGAAACATTTCTGTACCATGTACATGTCCTGGGGTAATTGGTGGGGACTGAAACAATGACGGGATTTAAGAATGCATGGGACAGACATAAGGGAATTCTGGAGGTCAGGTGTAAGGGGCAACAGACTTCTAGAAAAACATAAAGTGAACTTACAAGCTCAAATGGGCAGACTGGGTGGGCCATAGGCTCTTATCTGCTGACAGTGTCTATGTATCTATGTAATCAGATGACTATGGTGATAATTTACTCAGGCATCTACGGAGAGATGGCAGTGCACCCATAAATAACTACACCTATCGTGATACTCCCATAAAAAGAAAGAAAATTCATTGCAAAAAACTCAGTTACTGCATCAGTTAGGGTTTCTATTCCAGCAACAAAAGTCTGGAAGTTCAGTTTTGGTGTTACCAACTCTACCACCCCACAACTCCCCACCCCAGCCTTGACACCAACAAAAAGTGTTGGGATGTGCCTTGGCAATGTTGGACCTATCTCTCACACTATTCTCCTATACTGTATCATCTCAGCTTCCTTACACATGGAATGGGGTGAGAATTAGGCCCAATGACCCTAAGGCACACCTCAATGCCTGTTATTGGTGTGGAGGCTGGGGTGGTGGGTGGTAGGGTTGGTAACCCTAACACCAAATTTCCAGACTGGAATGGAAACCCTTGTAGATGCATTAACAGTGTTTTTTTTAAAATGAATATATATAAATGGATAAAAGTTGGTGGTCCAAATCCAAACTTCTGATTGTATAAAACACATCACATGATCATGCGATATCAGAGCGAACCGCAAATCTCCACTTTTAACCCTCCAAAAGAATTTTGCCATTTTATAAGATAGTTAATCCATCTAGATGTAATGTGTTTCTGATATACGACAAACCTTGGTGTTGATGCACCTCAGCTCAAGTGCCTCGCACAACAATGCACACAAAGGCATGCGATATCAGAGCATGATTGCACACCTCAAAGTGGGTTATCTATTACATATGTATATAGCAATAATCCACCCAGGGTGTGCTGCTGATTGAACGCACACCTGGGTGCCTTCACAGCACCCAGGTGTGCATTAATCCCCAGTAAAAGCACACCCTGGAGTGGGTTATTGTGCTTATAACATGGGGTTACTACAGTGGCATAAAACCATAGGAAGTCACATAAAATGATTAAAATCTACAGATTTCATAAAGTATCCTTCCCCCAGACAAAGCAGTCTCACTGTTTCAATGGCACTACTGGGAAAGATTCATGCTGCTAACCATTAACACAGGGCAATTAAGTGAAAGGCAACCAACTAAACATGTACCCCTGACTGCGGTTATTGATCAGCACTACTGGGAAAGATTACCACACGGCAATTAAATCAGAGGGCAAGCAGATACACATATTCCCCATGACCATGGTCACACAATCTGCTTGGTACTACGAGTTGTAAAGATGAACACAGTGATGCAAGATGCAGTCAGGAGCTACGAGGATGAAAACAGCAACATTTCTTGCAACAGCATGACATATCTCTAGGAGAGGACATTGCAGCAAGTCAGACATGAGAGAGAGAGAGAGAGAGAGAGAGAGAGAGACACACACACACACACACACACACTGAGGTAGCACTCTTCTGCCTTTTGAAATGTTGCTGCCCCTCTCTCATCCCCACATGGTGAAGCCGCCACTGAATGGGGAAACATTGTGAGTGGGATTCACAAAGCTTTCTGAAGGTGAAAAACCTTCCCTAAGTCCCCCAAACCTCCGTAGCTATGGAAAAAAAGGGGAAATTGCTCTGAGAGCTATTTACAAAACTTCCACAGCTGTGGAAAGAATACAGTATGGACTGTGGAAAAAAGTGCAGTTGTGGAAGTTCCTGAGGAAAAAATGTAATTGATAAGAATGGAACATCCTCTCAAAGGCCATTCTCAGCCAGGTTTTTTCCGCAGTTGCTGAAAAAATGTTACACACATTGAACTGAGGCATAACACTCCCTCAGCAAACTGCAGTAGTGCCCCAACAATTGGAATACAATTAAATGGAGGCCAGGCACAAGTAATAACATCCCAGTGGGTATATCAGTGGCTGTAGTTACAGCAACAGTAGCACACATTGCCATGGAATAGCTACAAACAGCAACCACCAGACCCAGTGCAGCCCATGAAGGAGCCCCATAGGCAGTAGAGCCTGAACAGCCTGCTAGTCCTGCAGGCCAACAGGAACACTCCACGGAGAGATGACCAGCAGTGACAGACAGCCACTGTGGTGCCATGGTATTGCTGGTACCTGTGGTGTTGCAGTGGTTCCAGTTGAGGGACTGGTTACTGGTCTCTCTGTGGGTGCTTACAGCTACATGCTATGGCAGAACTGTGTACTGTAAGTCTGCTGCTCCAGCTAATTAGGGTCACTGTTGTTGTGCCTCCCAAGTCATTCCTGCAGCTGTGGATCCGCAGTTGTGGATTTTCACCACTTGTGTAATTTCCACAGCTGCTGAATTTCCGCACCTGTGGAGCTTTTTGTGGAATTCTGGGTTTCCGCAGTGCTGCAGGCCTTTTTCTTGCAGCTGTGGGAATTTTGGCATTCTTTATGAATCCTGCCCTGTGTTGGGGACACTGCTGCTTACTTTTTGTAGACTGCACAGACAGAGAGAGACAGACACAGACACATTGAGAGCAGGACATTTATTTCTTTAGTTTTTGTTTACCGGGTAGGTGCCATATCCAAAAAATGAATATTTTCAGGCATGACTCGGGAGGTTACAAGGATCACAAGGATGCAGAGTACACAATAAATCAATGTTACAGTATGTACAGAGTAAATATCATGAGAACATGGATGTACATGTACAAACAAGTACAGAGCAGTGAAACAGTAGCAGGTCATACAATACAGGTAATAAAACATGAGCAGGGTAAAGTGCCAGGACAGCAATAATAATAAGACAAAAGTGCAAATCAAGGTAACATGGAAACATAGAAACATAGAAGTTGACGGCAGATAAGGACCACAAGGCCCATCCAGTCTGCCCATTTCTTTTTCTACCTTATGAATGTGCAGTCAGCCTTTGCTCTGTCAATGGCCTAGCTATTCATACTCATCTGCATTGCTCCTTTATGCCTATCCCATGCCTGATTGAAGCCCTGCACTGTATTCATATCCACCACTTCATGAGGTAGGCCATTCCATGCACTGCCTGTTTGAAGCCCTGCACTGTATTGATAACCACCAAGTCCTGAGTTAGGCCATTTGATGCATCCACCACCCTTTCTGAGGAAAAGAACATCCTCACATTACCCCTTAATTGGCCTCCCTCTAATCTCATGCTGTGTCCTCTTGTCCTATTTTTCTTATATTGAAACATGTTAGACTCTTTCACCTTGTTAATTCCCTTAAGGTGTTTGAATGTTTCGATCACATCACCTCTCTCCCTCCCTTGCTCTAGAGTATACATATTGAGCTCTGTTAATCTGTCCTCATATGTTTTCTGATGAAGTCCCGGCACCATTTTGGTTGCTCTTTTCTGGACTGCCTCAATTTGGTTAATGTCCTTGTGGAGGAGTTCTTCTTCACCTCTGCATATGTGCATTTATCCCTATTTGCATGTCTCACAGTCACTTAGACTAAGTAACTATGCTCTAACACTTATGTTCAATACCTGCCCAGGGCAGGGTGCACAGGTTTTGAAAATCATAATTAGGGAGATGATGTGGTATTTTCACCTGTCATTTTGCTGCATGAATGGCTTGTGCTGTGGTTTAGACTGTTTGCAAGAATTTATTTTTGGCTCAGGCCACCTTGAAAAATACAGATTGCTGTACTATTTGATGCAAGGCTGCCACTGCACCATTACTAAGGTATAAGGAGCTAAGAAGGCAATTAGCCCATATGTACTCCTACCTTATTACCCATCATAAGACAGGTTATTGCCATCTAAAATGTATTTATCTAATCATCTTTTAAATTGATGTTTGTCTTTACTGATTATTATTTCCAGTGGAAGTCTATTCCAGGGGTTCACCACTCGGTGTTTGTAGAAAGCCATCCTCTTATTGGTATTACATTATTTAGGTCTTAACTGTAGAGACTGGCCCCTCATGCCCATATCATCATTTTTTAAACTTAATTCTAGTTCATTAAGTAGATAAATTTCCTGCATTTTTGTCATAACACAGTAGGAGAGCTCCTCTTATTCTTCGTGTCTTTAGTAACATTACGTTTAACTTTTTCAGTCTATCTTCATAAGATATCTCTTTCAGATTAAAAATATTTTTTGTTGTCTGTCTTAGAATTTTTTTGTTTCTCTCTGAACTTCCGTTTGTTATTAGCCCCCATTGTCCACTAGTGCAGGCCATTTGTATCATTATTGACCTGGAACTTCTCCTGTTGGGCCTGTGGCTTTTGTAAAGTAATGCCCACAACAGCATACTGTATTCCAGGTGTGGTCTCCCCAGGGCTTTGCAAAGTGTTACGTCTCTGTCCCTCTTAGAAAGAATGTAAAGAATTGTTTGAATATAGAAATTGATGGCAGATGAAGACCAAGCATCCAGTTTACCCATTCTGCCTGCCATGCCTCTCTGTACACATCCCAGAGAAGTGTTTTTTTAAGCTCCAAATGCTGGTGTCCTCAAAGGGCCTCAATGTGTGGCCACCAGAATTTGGTGGTGGCCTCAAGTCTTTATTTTTCACCACAAATTCATTTTTATACCCCTAACATCCTTATGTAACTTATTTTTCAGAGAGTATACATTAAATCTCATTGAAGACAGTGGGCAGCTTTAAGAGAGGCTGGGACGGGTATAGAGAGAGGGGAAGGTCATGGCTAGGGAGGAAGGGAGAAGTGGGAAGAGGGGGCAGTAGCTCAAGCTGTGGACCCTGCAACATGAGCAGACTTGATAGACCAAATGGCCTTCTTCTGCTGGTTTTTCTTGTATGTTCGTATGTAAATCAAATCTCTGATTTTTTTTTCCATTGAAAATGTTGTTCCTATTATAGTAAAAGGTAAGAAATTGTCCATTCTATTAACTTTGTAACTGGGGCCCTGTAGAGCTCTGTGGACACAAGAAATTATACTGGTGATCTCTTTTAAGATACACTGTCCAAGATACTGGCTTGATTTTTTGACCACTGGTGCATACTGCATCCCATGCTTCAGCAAATTCTAAACTATTATTCCTAGATATTTCTCTTGCTTGAATTCTTCAACCGCATTTATCACTTTGTGCAAGCACTCTATATTATAAAATGGTAAAGTAAAATCCAGTAATCTGATTGGCTCTTATTTATGCATAAAATATGGTTTACACATTTTTAAAAAAAGGGCTGCTCAGCAGTGAAGAGTCTGCAACCCAGATCAGTGGGTATTTGGAACACAGACATTTCAGTTAGCCCCATACCGCCAAAACAGATCTTCAACCACAAACGTGGCTGCTACCTTTACACTGTAAAAAAAACTTCACCTGGGCTCTAAAAATAAAACTACCTTAAATAAAAAATTAAAAAAAAAATAATTAAATGTTGTTTCCCTGATTATCACACTCTCCTTTCACACGTAAACATACTAGAAACAATAAGTATTGTTTATAGTTTTCACTTTAATTGTTTCTTTGCTGACAGTGAACACCCCCTCTATCTTTTCCTGCTCATCAGGGAACTCTCTTCTTCTTGCCCTGACAATGGGATAATTGAGTCTCTGGCTGTAAAAAAGGCCTTTGTTGTCTATGTGTACAGTGTGTTAAGAGAGAAATATTCTGACAGTGGAACTTAGCATAATTTTGAATCCATGTATTCCATCGTAAACATTCCATGATATACATTCCATATCTTGAATGTAGAGAAAAACAGACAAAAAAAAAACAGGAAGAAGAAAGAAGGCAATAATACAATGACATCATCAGTGACATCACTTGCAGTGGGTGGAAGGACTATTTTATCACAAATGCACACCAGTAAATCTATTATTTCTACAGATAAACACGCTTTTCCCAACAGTAAAAAGTAAAAAAAAAAAAAAGAGCAAATATTATAAGCACAATAAGGCACTCAGGGATGTGTGTGTGTATGACATATTTTACAGCACGTCCAGTGGCTGAAGTCACTAGGCCTTCAGCCTCATGCCTTACTACTCCCTTGGCCATGCTATAAAATATGTTTTACACACTCCTTCATGTCTTATTGCTTACTTCATCCAGGTCCTTGCGACTTCAGCATTGTTTCTAAAAGTAAGAAAAACCCGTCAGCTTGGTGTCATTGAAGAACTTTGCCACTTGGCTATTCTATACTTCAAGGTATATTTCTCAACCTCTTGTCACTAAAATGAGGTACACAGACACCCAAAATGAGGGGTACTGAGAGACATTGACCCTCAAAATGAGGGATATATCTTCAGACATGGAGATACAAGCTCATAATATTGTGGGAACCATTGTGTTTACTTGTAATAAAGTTTATTTTTGATTGAGCATTTTATAAGATTGTGAATCTCTACTTTAAAGCCTGAATTTGCAGCATATTATCTATGTGGACAAAACCTTTTCCACAAGGGTTGGATGAGGGACACAGTAATTGTGCAGGGTAAAATTAGGGGCACCCCTCATAACCAGGGACAGTTGAGAGGTATGCCTCAAGGTCATTTATGGACGTGTTAAACTACGCTAGACGAAAATCAATTATAATTTTATTTTTTTTTATTTTCAGCTTTCATTTAGTTTAACTTTTTTATTACCCAGCTTAGAAAGTTCTAGGGGAAATAGAACAGACATGTTTAAATGGTAATTGTTTCTAGCTTGTAGCTGACCATTAACAAGGTTACAGAGCTGTTTCTTTAATATACAACACTACTAGAAGGAATAAAAATCTTGTAATATCTACTTGAGTCCCTCAGGCTAAAACTTAAATTGTGTTATAATGACATCAACGAGGCTGGCATTTTACCAGGGTGGTTTAATCATAGACTCATAGCATTACAATTTAAGGTTCAAACAGTAATGTAAATTTAAAGAAATACCACTAACTGAGACTCATCCAGTACTGAGAAACAGTGCAACCTCTTCTGACTGTGTGGGTACGCAACATTCAAGTGCTTGATGTAGCAGGCTATGCCTGTGGTTTGGTGGAACAGTGGGCAACTTGAACTAAACCCCGTACCAAGCATTACAATAGAGCACATGCTCCAAGCCTCCTATTGCAACTCAGTCTTTTTGCTACTGGGCTGCTTCACTCCCTCCATTCTTTTCCACCCCATATCTGCTCATTCTCACCATCCTTTCTATTTTAGGGCTTCTGCTCTGCATTTCGTTTCATTGCCTTCCTGATCATGTGTCCCAAAGCTGATAACAGGATGCCTTAAGTATGACACTTTTTTTTTTACAAAAAATCTTTAAAAATTTTTACAATTAAGTACCTCTGAGTGGTGGGCTTCTCCTATTCTGGTGCCAGTGCCTGCATTTACTCATCCATCACTGACAACACAGCATGCTCCACCTCACCATGGATCCCTATAAGCACTCTGCACTTCCTTCCTGCTTCCTTATTCACTAGAGGCTTACTGCACTAGTATTGGCACTAGCAGTCATGCACCTGTTGCTTTTTTTCTCTGGATGCTGCAGTCCTGATCTTTCCATAGGTGTCACACCCATTGTGCTCACCTGCACCTCCTCTGTAATAGTCAACCAATCTATTTCATTAGGCTTGTTCAATCCTTTTTAATTGGATTATGCTTGTAGCATTTCTGCCACTATCCTTATTGGCTCTGCTCCTCCAGTTCTGCCTGCTTTCTTCTGCTAGCTGGCATTCTACCATAGCCGGATGTGCTGCTGGTGCTGGCTGGCATTGCTTTCCCTGTGGGCTGTAATGCATCTGATTCTCTCTTCCTTCAGCATCCCTTTGTCTTTTCTGTCTTTTGCTATATGTGCTTTTTCCTCTTTTTTGCTTTTTTGGGTGAAGCTCCTTTGATACCCTTTTTTTTCTCCTTGCAGTTAATGCTAGCACTGCCTACCAGCCACTCAGCGAGTCATTTTGCTCCTGTCCTTGGGGTGCTACCCTCAATATACCATATGTTTATTCAGGGCTTTACCCTCCACTATCAAACTTCATACTATTTTAGACTATGGTCAATGATGCCCCCTTCAACTCATAGAATAGAACAGGCTTAATAAAAACAGCCAGCATGGGTTTAGGGCAGGGATAGTCTGCCCAACTAATCTGATGTCCTTTTTTGCGAGGGTGTCAAAAAAATCTGATAGGGCAGGCTTATGGACCTAGTGTACTTTGGCATCATCAAGGCTTTTGATAAAGTGCTGTATTAAAAACTGGTAAAGAAATTAGAAACAATGAGTGCGGAGTAATAATTGAGGAAATAAGTGGAGAAGTGGCTTGCAATGAGAAAGCAGATGGTGTATAAGGGGAATCATCTGGATGGGTTAGTGTGGAAGGTGAGAAGTCAAAGGGGTTGGTGTTGGGCATGACTATTAATTTGTGTATTGGAGACTCAGAGAATTAGGAAGCTGTATGTAAAATGTTGTAGATAATACAAAGATACAGCATACAGTGGAACAACTGAGAATGTAATTCCCATAAGAAGGCAGAATTCCTGTCCAGGGAAATCGCTGTTGCACGGAACCGACCGGCTCAACTCTTCAGAACCGTTGACAGGCTGTGCAACCCAGTCTGCCAATGGTTCCATCAAGTCTTTTCACAAAATGAATGTGATGAGATCACTTGTTTCTTTACGAATAAGGTGGCTGACATCAGGCAGGAATGCCACCAACTTCACTCTATGGGGGATGCTGTTGATCGGTGCTTTGTCGTAGAGTCCAGAGTTTCCTGGAGTACCTTTGATTTGCTGGAGTTTGTAGATATTATGAGGATTATCTAGGGGATGCATCGCACTTGCTGTAGTTTAGACCAAGGCCCCACTTCCATGATTCTGGGTTGAAGTGACATCATCGGCCAGGTCTTAGCTCAGATTGTCCGGTGCTTTTTGGACTCGAGTAAGTTGACTAGCTCCCTGAAGGAGGGGGTGGTGACACCCTCCTGAAGAAAGCTTCTTTAGACCCGGAGAACCTAGCAAACCACAGGCCTATCTCTAATCTTCCTTTTGTGGGGAATGTTATAGAGAAAGTTGTGGCAGCTCAACTGGAGAACCATTTAACCATCCATAATTTATACAAACCTCTCCAGTTGGGTTTTCGTAAGTGGCATAGCACTGAGACTGCTCTGGTTTGGGTGATCAATGATCTCCTGATGGTAAGAGAGTGGAGACACCGTACAATCTTGGTTCTCCTTGATTTATCAACTTTTGACACTGTGGATCATGGGATTCTGCTCGAGCGTTTGAGGTCCATTTGTGGGCTGTTGGGTTCAGTCCTCAGATGGTTTACATCTTTCCTCGCTGGTAGAATGCAGAGAGTTGTCTCAGGTATTTTTTCTTCTGGGGCTTTCTCTCTGCCTTGCGGGGTAGCTCAGGGCTCAGTGCTGTCTCCCATGTTATTTGCAGTGTATATGCTAACCCTCGGAGACATTGTAAGATGGTATGGGCTGAGTTTTCACTGCTATGCTAATGATACCCAGCTCTACCTGTCTTTTGCCCCCGACCAGATTAGTGTTATCTCAGTAGTGAACAGCTGCCTCGTAGAAATCCAAGACTGAATGTGTACCACTGGTTTAAAGTTGAACCCAGGTAAGACTGAGGTTTTGGTAGTGGACCCGGGGTGTAGGTCAGAGGGCTTCAGGACTATTCTCCCCTCCGGTTTAATCTTGGGAGCCCAGGTTCTTACTTCTGAATGGGTGCGTAACCTAGGAGTGGTGCTTGACGGTGGCCTGCCCCTTCATCTTCAGGTGTCGGCAGTCATTAAGCTGGTTTTTTACCATCTTAGGAACATTGTTAGGATTAGGCACCATGTTCCATCTAGCAACCTCCCTGTTTTGGTCCATGCCTTTGTGACATCGCACCTTGATTGCTGCAACTCCCTTTACTTAGGGCTTCCTGGGGTTGACATCCACCGCTTGCAACTAGTGCAGAATGCTGCAGCATGCTTGTTGGCTGGAGCATCTAGGAGCTAGGGCATTTAAGGTAGGTCTATTGACTTACAAAGCCATACATAGACAGGGTCCTGATTACTTGAAAGAGCTCCTGGTTCCCTACACCCCTCTGCAACAGCTCAGCTCGGCTGACGAGGGGTTGCTGGAGATTCTGAGGGTAAGTTTAAAGTCATCTGGTGCACGTGCCTTCTGGTTTATATCACCTACCCTCTGGAATTCTCTGCCCCGTCAGCTTCGGGACTGCAGGACAGTGGAGTGTTTCAAGTGAGCACTGAAGACCTTTTTGTAGGGAAAAGCTTACTCTGTATTTTCTTGATTTTATCTGTATCTATTTATTGTGTTTAGGTTTTATTTGACTGTACAGTGCCTAGAAATGTGAAAGGCACTATATCAAATAAATTTATTATTATTATTATTAAATAAACTACACAAGGACCTGGATAAAATGAGTCAGATTAGACTTGATAACATGGATTTATGGGAGACTATAGATCATGAGAGAAAAAGAGGGCATGAGATGAAACACCTCCACCTCTTTATTTCTCTCCTGACAATGCCCCACGGGCAGCTCTCCACCCAACCATCCCCTACACCACTTCCATGCCCACCATGCCTAGGTTTAACCTGGCCAGTGCCAGCTGTTTCAATGTTTATCTACCAGAATTGCTCACTTGATACCAACTTGTTTAATACCTGCTATCGATTACATGTACCCTGTACCCAATTGTATCTGTCTGACCACAATGTGTGGCGTAGCACCTCTGGTGAATGCCTACTGATTTTTGGCAAATCTTTGCTATGTAACTGAAACACAATGTATGTCTTTATGTGACGAAGTACCTTTGTAAACGAGCCTAATTTGCTATGTAACTGAAACGCAATGTATGTCTTTATGTGACGAAGTACCTTTGTAAACGAGCCTCTGACTCAAAGGTTGTAAACTGATTCTTAAATAAATAAATAAAATAAATAAACAGACAACACAGGGATTTAGGTTGAACATGAGGAAACACTGTTTTACAAATAGAATTGTCAGGCTGTGCAGCAGTGTGAAAGATAATAAAGACAAAATGAGTTTTGCAGTTGAGAGGAAGCTGGATGCCTACATGGATTTCAATCAATCAATCAATCAATCAATCAATTAAACTTTATTTAACAAGACAGTTACATCATTGAGCAAGCTCATTTTCAAGATGGTCCTGGACACAGAGAATACTTTTGTTTACAGTAGACAACACTTCATACAAAGGTAGACATCAGTACAGGCAGTTACAATATACAACAAGCATTTGTCAATGCTGAATGTTGGTTGCACTGGCATTGGCTTTAGTAGTGCAGTGCGGAAAAACATTTTGGGCAGGATGTGAAAAATGACAGCTGTACAGTTCATAAGGAGGTGTAAAAAAATGCCAGTGTTGAAAATATGGCATGTAAATATTGCAAATTTGCGAAGTTACAAGGGTGCGTGGGAAATGCGCAATGCACACTTGTAACACAATAATTTTATGGACGTTCGGCACGAAATTTTCAACATAGGCATTTTAGCACCTCTGCACATGTACAGTGTCACCATTATTTCCTCAAACTGTCCCAAAAAGTGATTTCGCACAGCAACTGTGCGACTCTGCACCAGACGTGCGAAAACACATTTTGGGCAGGATATATGAAATGACAGCAGTACTGTTCATAAAGAGGGTGTGAAAAATGCCAATGGTGAAAATCCAGAGTGAAAATATTACAGATGCATGACATTATGAGCGTGCATGCAGTCTGCCAATGCACGCTCATAACACAGTCATTTTATGGAGTATCATCACCAAATTTTCAACATAGGCATTTTAGGACCTCTGCTCATGAACAATGTCACTGTCATTTTCATAATCAGGCCCGAACACTGATTTCCCTCAATGACCGCGCTATTGTGCACCGGAAGTGTGGAAACACATTTCGACCAGGATGTGAAACATTACAGCTGTACTGTTCACAAGGAGGTGTACAAAAATTACAATGTTGAAAATCTGGTGTGAAAATATTGCTAATTCATGAAGATACGAGCCTGAGCAGCAGCCGTGCAACGTATGCTCGTAAAACAGCCATTTTTTTTATTTTTCCCACCAAATTTGCAACATAGGCTTTTTGAGAGCCCATCTCATGAACAGTGGCACTGTCATCTCATTAGTCAGTTCCAATGGGTGATTCCATGCAGTGACTGCGAAATCACCTTTCAGCACTGATTAACGATATGACAGTACCAGAATTCATGAGGAGGGGTCCCAAAAACCCCATGTTGAAAATGTGGTGTAAAAATTCCCCAAAATGCCCGAGATATGCATTAAAGTTGAAAAACCCCTATTTATTCCATTATACAGCATACCATAATTTCCAGAGTTTGCAGTCAGTTTTGAAGAGTGCAGACATGTTCCCAGTCCACGAAGATCATCACGCTGGACTCTGGAGGCAAGTATGGGGTGGGGGTGTGGGGGAGGCAGGGTCTGCAGTGGGTGGGTGCGGGTTGTGGTATGGGGTTGGAAGATTACGAGGACCATTTTGCTTTACAGGTTAAAATAAATAAAAGACATCGAGGACCATTTTCATTTTAATAGGTGCTTTGCACACTGGGGTGTGCTCCCAGCATGCCACCTGAGTGTGTGTGTGTGTGTGTGTGTGTGGGTGGGTGCTTTTAGCTGATGAGATTGGGCACCCCTGGGCAAACAAGGAAAGGGGCTGCAGAAGCCAATGGGGATGGCACCTAGGCAAGCAAAACATGGGGGGGAACACATTATGCTGACGGGGAGTAGGCTCCCCCATTGGCAAAATTCAAGGGGAGGGAGGGATACATGCCGATGGGGATTGGGCCCCCATCAGCAAAGAAAAACTGTTGGGGGTGCATGATGCTGAGGGCGATTGGGCACCCCCTTCGGCAATCAAAAAAAGGGGGGTTACATGATGCTGACGGGGATTGGGCACCCCATCAGGGACTCAGCACACAATAAACAAGGGTGTTGACAGGCAACAGTGGCAGTCACTGCCACCATGTTGCCTGTATGTAGGGGATGGTGTGTTGTGCTCACACTGCATGAGAGCTTTGCTGTCATTGCAGTGGACCTTTTCTCTCATGTCTTCACCTCATTAGCTAGGTAGGGTGTTGGACCTCTGCTGCTGGCTGATTGGGGAATGCGGGATGCACCTACTGGTGCTTGCCCTGCATTCACCCAACAGTGACTGCAACTCCAAATCTGCACTACTGCAAAATGTTGGCTGTGCAAGCACGCCAACATAAAAACAGTACTTGGATGAAGCAGACATGTAAAGCAAGTGCAAATATAGGCATTTGAAGTGCAGCGGATGCAGGTTGTAGCTTATAGAGTAAAAGTGAGGAGAGGAAGGAGGGAGGGACATAGACAAGTGCAGTGGGAAGAAAGGGTATCTGACACCATGGTAGAGGGAAAACATAGGGCAGCCTAATAGAATGAGGCCCGCAATGAAGCTAATTGATGAGAGGGGGGAGGTAGGTGGGGGGAGGGGGTTGCCCTAAAGGGATGCTAGCCAACACTGGAAAATAGGTGGCCTAGGATTACAGAGGTTAATGGACTCAGTTGAGCAGGGTAAGGCTTTCTCTGAAACAATCACACACCATTTTCAAGCCTCTATAGAGCAGCCAATCTAAGCAAAAAACGACTGGAGTCTGCTGTTCCATAAAATCATTTCTTTTATTCCAGTTCATATACCCTACATTTCGCTCCAACGAGCTTGTTCACGGGGTTCATTGAAATCTATTGAAAAATAAATTGACAATTAATTTATATCCTGACTATTTCTCTAAACATTAATTTATAACGTTAAATTCAATTCCATCGGTCTACCTGGTAAATACATTTCTGTGTGTCTCAATTCTTTCACACCTCAAACGAGTATTATTTTTAACTTTTTCCTAAACAGAATGTAAAATACAAATAACAAAATGTAGTTTTGGTGACGCTTAAAGCAGAAGCCGTGTCATGAATAGCAACAAAAGTAGTAAAACTTTAACTCCCCCATAACCCGCATACCTGGGCAAATTAAACGTTTTTTCACAAAACACTCTCTGTGTTATAAGTGGCTTCTGTAAACATTAAAAAAATATACCCATTTAACCATCACAAATTAAATGCCAAACTTATACGCTTTCAAAACTAAAACTTCTCATTGTTACAATGCGAATTACTGCTTACCTCCTTTTAAAATGCTCAGAGAGAGTATCCAAAGGCTTTAACGTCGCACTGACATTACGAACTTAAATTTAAGAAAGCTTATATATAGCGTAATGGCTCTGCTTGCTAAAAGCATGGCGTTACCTACTACAATCCTCTTGAGCAGCCTGAATTTCCCACAGGGTGTGGCGTATCACATCCTGTGACTCTATAGGCGAGAGCATTGCTAAGCAACAACACACTCATTACCTAACCATAAGGAATGAGCGCGGTTAGTTCAGGCTGCTCTAAAAAATGAACAGAGCTAACTGCTTTAGCATCAAAACTACATATATTTTTTTACACACAAGATGACTGCATGGACAAAAACTATTACAGGCACGAAGGTGGCACATTATTTACACTCTAATATATACTTTATAAAAACTTCACAATTTGTATAATAAACCGCTATCTATAACTTTAGAAGCAAAGGGGGCTAGGAAGCTAGATGTGCTGAAAACTTTTTAACATAATGAACTTAACTTTTTAACAATAGACATGTTGAATATAAAAATCCTTATTACCAAAATTATGAACAGTGACTACTTGAAAAATTCATATACATTTTATAGATTAATTAATTCACTCCAATGGTTGGTCCTAAATACGACTCAGAACTAAGCAAATAAGAATTCAGCAGTGTAATTGTCAGTTTTCATTATATATATATATATATATATATATATATATATATATATAATATCTATATACATATAACGATTCTAAACCATGTTAACACGTATAAAAAAAATCTACTTAAAGAATTTTTACAAACAGGCCTGCCAATTACAATCTAAAACCAATGGACTGATCCAGGGTTCTCAAACTGAAAATCCACTTCATTTCACTTCCGTCAAGCAATTTAATATAGTTACCTCCTCTAAGAGGTTTTTTCACTACTTCAAGACCCCAAAACCTTAGAGAGGCTCCCGTATGTCCGGCCTCATTAAAATGTAAGGCCACTGGTGACTTGTCATCTTTATTTCTAATATCCTTTTGTGTTCTAATATCCGGATTTTAAGAGCCCTTTTTGTTTGTCCCACATAAAGTCTGTCACACGGGCATTGTAGAACGTAAATAACCCCTTCAGTGTTACAGTTAATATGATCTTTAATGGGAAATTCTTCATTAAAATGTGGATGTTTAAATACATCTTTTTTACTAGTATTATTGCAAACTGTGCATTTACCACATCTAGTCATCCCTGGTTGTAAAGGACCAAGTAATAAGTGAGTTTTGTGGGTATCTTGGTACTTAAATTGTGAATGTACTAATCTATCTTTCAAGTTACGTACTTTTTTTGCTACTATAATTGGTCTTTGTTGTAAAGACCTAATATTTGGATTGTCCAAGATGACTAAATGCCAATATTTATTGATAATCTTTCTGATCTCTGTCATTTTATGATTATATTTGGTGGCAAATACCATTCTATCCTGTTTTTTAGTCTGTTTTGTACTAAAAAGGTGTTCTCGAGTCACATGGTCTATTTTGTTACTGGCTTGTGTAAGAACCTTCATGGGGTAACCCCCTATTGTGAAACCTATCCAACATATCTTCCTTTTGTACTAAATATTCTTTAGACTCTTTACAATTACGTTTAACCCTAACCAATTGTGCATAAGGGATGCTATTTTTTAACTTAGGCTCATGGAAACTTTTATTGTGTAATAATGTATTCCTGTCTGTACTTTTTCTAAATAATGAAGTGCTGAACCTTGATTCTGTGACCTTAATCAACAGGTCCAAAAAAGGAATAACTGATTTATTATAGTTTAATGTAAACTTTAAATTCCTGTCAAAATGATTTAACATGTCATTAAAAGTTAACAATTCCTCTTCTGTTCCACCCCATATGCAAAATATATCATCTATATATCTTTTCCATAACTTAATTTTATCTTTATATGGATTTCTTTCACAATTCAGTACACACTCTTCTTCAAAATTGATCATATACGCATTAGCATAACTCGGTGCCATCGTGCTGCCCATAGCTGTACCTTTATCCTGTTGATAAAAAACCCCTTCAAAATAAAAATAATTATTCTGTAGAATGAATGATGCCAATTCCTGTAGCATAGATGTTCTTGGTACTGAACCCACTGGTCTCTTATTTAAAATTTTTCCCATATTAGTAACACCCTCCTGATGTGGAATGGATGTATACAGGTCTATTACATCCCAAGTGACAAGAAAAATGGACTCCAGTTCAATCTGGTCAGACAAGGTTTCTAATTTAATCATTAGGTCAGTTGAATCTTGTATATATGTTTCATTTTTTTCTATTAAAGGTTGCAGATAGTAATTGACATATTTCGATACAGGATCAAAAACTGAATCTATCCCTGACACAATTGTCGGCCTGGGGGATCCGACATGTTTTTATGAATCTTTGGTATACCATAGAATGTTGGAATTCTTGGAAATTCTTTCATTAATATTCTCATTTCCCAATCCTGTAACCAATTAAGATCTACAAATTCTGCAATAATTCCTTAAGTTTGCCCTGTAATGAGACCGTAGGATCTTCCATTAATTGTTAATAATTATTTCTATTTTGTAACAATTTTAAACACATTATTTTATATTGTTCTCTATCCTGAATAACTATTCCTCCTCCCCTATCTGCCTGCTTAATAACAATCTATGCATCATTACTTAAGTTATACAAAGCACACCTTTGATCTTTTGTGAGGTTTTGGTGAGAGGGCCATAGTGAGGTCTTATCTTTAAAAAGTGCCATAATTTCCTTTTCTACAATAGAACAGAAACACTCTATTCCATGATTTCTGTCTGTGGGAGGACTGAATTTAGATTTTATGTTTAGGGCTTGTTTTAACTTCCTTTCTTCACTAACCTGTATACTATCAACTACAAATATATTTTTGATCCTTAGGTTTCTAAAAAATCCCTGTAAATCTACCTCTAAATCAAATAAATCAACTGGTTGTGATGGTGCAAAAGAAAGTCCTAGCCATTTTTAGAGCAGCCTGAACTAACTGCGCTCATTCCCTATGGTTAGGGAATGAGTGTGTTGTTACTTAGCAACGCTCTCACTTCTGCGAGAGTCACAGGATGTGATACGTCACACCCATGGGAAATTCAGGCTGCTCAAGAGGGATTGCAGCCAAGAGTAAACGTCACAGAGTTTTAGCAAGCAGACGCCATTACGCTATATATAAGCTTTTTTAAATTTAAGTTCGTAATGTCAGTGCAACGTTAAAGCCTTTGGATACTCTCTCTGAGCATGTTAAATGGAGGTAAGCAGTAATTCACATTGTAACAATGAGAAGTTTTAGTTTTGAAAGCATATAAGTTTGGCATTTAATTCGTGATGGTTAAATGGGTATATTTTTTTAATGTTTACAGAAGCCACTTATAACACAGAGAGTGTTTTGTGAAAAAATGTTTAATTTGCCCAGGTATGCGGGTTATGGGGGAGTTAAAGTTTTACTACTTTTGTTACTATTCATGACACAGCTTCTGCTTTAAGCGTCACCAAAACTACATTTTGTTATTTGTATTTTACATTCCGTTTAGGAAGAAGTTAAAAATAATACTCGTTTGAGGTGTGAAAGAATTGAGACACACAGAAATGTATTTACCAGGTAGACCGATGGAATTGAATTTAATGTTATAAATTAATGTTTAGAGAAATAGGATATACATTAATTGTCAATTTATTTTTCAATAGATTTCAATGAACCCCGTGAACAAGCTCATTGGAGCGAAACGTAGGGGTATATGAACTGGAATAAAAGAAATGATTTTATGGAACAGCAGACTCCAGTCGTTTTTTGCTTAGATTGGACATTGAAGCACCCTCTAGGAGTCGATGAATAATTTATCATTGGTGCACCATTACCCAGATAACTGTGTATTTTCTATAGAGCAGCCCCCTAAATATAAAATTGCTGGGCAGCAGGAAGATTGTAAGTAATTTTTGCATGTTATTCCAAAGTGCTGGTAAAAAGGAACTAATGGCAGTTGAGTCAAGACATGTCCTTGTTCATGGTAGCTTAAGGAGGACAAAGGAGGAGTTCCTTAGTCCATAGGCACCCTTTGAATGTTCATGCAGGTCACAGATATAGGGTGGTAGTTTGTTGGACAAAGCCCGGAATAGCTACATGAGTGCATTTATTTGCCTCCTCGTGGAGTGGGACGGCCAATCTAATGCTTGGTACAATGAACAGTGATGATTCTGCAAGGGCAAGTCAAGAATAAATATCAATGCGCGATGATAGAGTGTATCCAGATTTTGGAGTGCATACTGGGGCAATGGCTGCATAGGAAGTCAGCATAGTCAATCAGGGGAAGAAAGGTTGTTTGAACCAGCCACTTTCTAGCTTCTAGGGTGAGTAGACATCTTATGCAGTAGAAAATACTGAGGCACTCACATAGATGTACACCAAAGGTGAGTTTGTTACCCAACCAGACTCCCAGATATTTAAATTTATCCACTAGCTCTAGTGGCTCATTAAGGAGAGTAATAATCTGTGGGGTCCCAGGTATCCCCGTATTGTGGGATGGAGAGATAATCATAGCTTTTGTTTGTTTTTTTGCATTTAACAAGAGCTTTAGATTAAGCAGGTTGTGCTGGAGGATGATAAAATCTGGCTGTAGCTTCTTGTCCTCAATGTCCAAGGAGGGGTTGGTCATGTAGAGGACTGTGTCATCTGCGAAGAGATGAACGTATCCAGCAACCAGGCCAGAGCTGATGCGGTTGATGTAAAGGGCGAAGAGGATAAGTCCCAAAATGGAACCTTGAGGAATGCCTTGGGCCAGTAATTTTAGTGGGGAGAATTCCCCTTAGGCTTTAATTTGCTGTTTATGATTTCTGAGGTAGCAGCAGAACCACTTTACTGCAGCAGGAGTTAGACTGATGCTACTCAGGGAATCAAGAAGTATGGAATGATCAACCATATCAAATGCTTAGCTGAGGTCAAGGAAGAGTGCATAGATGTGCTGTTTACTGTCCAGGTCTTTTAGCCAGTCATTTGACACTTTGGCAAGAGCAGACATGGTACTGTGCTTGGGTCTGAAACCTGATTGGGCTGGATTGAGGATTTTCTCATGATCCAAGTACTCCCTTAATTGAGAGTTTACAATTTTTTCAAGTAGCTTGGAGAAAACAGGAAGCATTGAAATGGGCCTATAGTTGTTCAAGTCAGTGGGGTCTCCTGACTTGAACAGGGGGATAATGTGTGTGGTTTTCCAACTAGGCAGCAATTCCCCTTGGGATAATGAGCTGTTAAAGAGATGAGCAATTGGAGCTGCCAGGTAATAAGAACTGCTTTTAAGAAGAAGGGTTCAAGCGAATCGGCATCAGCAATCTTTTTGGTGTCCAGTGAGAGGAGCAGGTCCTCCACCTGTTTGTAGGAGACAGGCTGGAACTTGAAGAGTGGGCAGTTGGTGGGGGGGGGCTATGGTTGGTCTAATAACTATGCAGGTGGTGCTTGAGATGTTCAGTTTACTAACAGGTGATGTACTGAATGTGAGGCCTGCAGTGGCAAAGTGGTTATTGAGCTGATCTCAGATCTCGGGCCTATCTATGTAGGAGGTGTTATTTGCCACAGCTGTGGCAGGTAGCGGGGTGGCAGGGAAATGTCCCTCAACCTCTCTCAGTATCTGCCAAAACTTCATGGAACAGTTTTTGTTTGCCTCCAGGGCTGACTGGAAGAACTGTTGTTTTTCCAACCTTACCAGTTTGGTGCAGGCATTTCTGGTTACCCGGAAGGAGAGCCAGTCAGAGTCAGACTGCGACTTGCTAGCCCTTTTCCAAAGAGTGTCTCTATGCCATAAGGCCCTCTTAGGTAGTGGACTAAACCAATCAGGTGTGCGTTTCCTGGATTTGATTTTTGTTAAGGGTGCATGTTGATTGATAACGTTTGATACAGATCCTGGAAGATACAGAATGCTTCAGACACAGACGGTGTAAGGTAGAAATCCTGCCACTTTATGTTCCCAAGATCTGTCAGGAAGGCCGGGAGACTGAAGTATTTTAGGTTGCTCTTAAGCTTGAAAGTAGAGGTGGAGGGGAGGTTTGGGGAGCACCAAACACTGGCGACTGTGCAGTGATCACTCAGATCATTGTGGAAGACCCTTGCATGAGAGCTATTATGTGGCTTATTGACAAGTATACGGTCCAGAAGTGAACTTCAGTCAGGATTTTTCTTGTTAGGTTGTGTAACCTCAGAGATAATCTGAGTGAGCCCAAGCTCGTCGCAGAAGTCCTTAAGCTTGTTTGCGCTGGCATCATTCCAATTAAGGTTAAGGTCACCCGTGATAATGCATTCTGTGTTCACTTTTTCCAGGAGAGAGTGAATATGGGGTAGCATACAGAGGCCCACTGCAGGAGGTTTATAGCATGCAGCTACCAATAAGGCTATATCAGGTGAGAGGGTAATTTTGAAGGCAAGACATTCAAATTCTTTGGGCATTGATGTACGGACAATATCGGTTAGGAATTTATCTTTAACATATATGGCAACACCACCAACTCTGGTCATCTTGTCACACCTGATCAAGCTGTATCCCGGTATGTTAAATGTTTTGTCAAGTAAAGTATTTTTCAGCCAGGTTTCCAAGAGCATTGCTACCTCATGCTTAGCATGTAGTACCCAGGTGTAGACCTGGTCAAGTTTGTTGGTAAGGCTGCATATGTTCATATGCAGGAAGTTCAGACCCATTAACTGTTGGAGTTCCCCCAGGGCAGTTAGCAGTAGGGGGGGGCCTGGGTTTAATTCCACACTGCCCGCACAGAGTAGCAGTAGTACTAATAATTTCCTGAGACATCTTGCCAAGAATCTTAGGAAGACTTTGTTTGGTTGTTTGCCTTGGACTCTATCAAGGACAGTGGAATGGGAGTTTGATGGGCAGTGAAAGTTGATCAGAGCAGATAATACTACCCTAACAGAGAGGGTAAGGGGGGTCTGCTTAGAGAATGTTGAACAGTAGGAGGTGTGAAGGGTTGGAAATCTGTAAGGATTACTGCTTTTGGAGGAAGTTAACTGGTTGGCAGACACTGTTGGGCTTATTTCCAGTCCTGTAGGAGTATTCAGGTAGGCTGAGTCTTTCCTTTTAAAATGGTAATGTTGTTTTTTGCTGCATGGTCGCATAGTGGTACATTGTTTTGGTATGCTGTCTCTCCACTCTAGAGGTGGATCACCTTTGTGGCAATGACTTTAATAATTATTAGGAATGCATATGTTGATGTAATTACTTCTTAGTATTACACTGTCTCATTTTCAATTGTCAACTATGTGTATGCCCCAGCTCTGCAGTGATTCACCTGCTTTCCTTTACAGTGTATTAGGTACTGTATAAAACCACCTTTACAAACGTCCTTTAAAAACACTTGACCTTTTTTTTTACAATCTGAGCATTTAAGGGATTTCAGGATACACCTTGGGTATTATATACACTGAACTCCATGTTTATACCACAAGAAATTACAAAGTGATAACTTCTTCTGCAGGTGTTTGTGAAGCTAATGCAGGCCCTAGCAGAAGATATCCGAGCCACACTCCGCTTCACAAACACTACACAGATATGACACTTGAAATCCTCTTTTACTTTTTTATAGCAACTTGGGGATTTAGGGGGCTTCAGAGAGCAAAGGGGGGGACATGTGTACTAAATTCCATGTTCATACTACAGGATATTTAAAAGTAATAACTTCTTACATAGATACATAGATACATAGACAGTGTCGGCAGATAAGGGCCTATGGCCCACCTAGTCTGCCCATTTGAGCTTGTAAGTTCAGTTTGTTTTCCTAGAAGTCTATTTCCCCTTACCCCTGACCTCTAGAATTCCTTTATGTCTATCCCATGCATTCTTAAATCCCGTGATTGTTTCAGCCCCCACCACTTCCTCTGGCAGGGTGTTCCACTTGTCCACCACCCGTTCTGTGAAGAATTCTTTCTCATGTTTCCTCTAGATCGTCCTCCCTCCAACTTCATCCCATGCCCTCTAGTCCTGAAACATCTTTTTCGCTTAAAAATAGTGTTTTCCCTGCCCTGTTCCTCCCTGTAAGATACTTGTATGTCTCTATCATATCCCTCTCTCCCTCCTCTCCTCCAGGAGTACATGTTCAGTTCCTTCAACCTGTCTTCATAGGACTTGTGATGCAACCCATGCACCATCTTTGTTGCCCTCCTCTGAACCTACTCTACCCTGTCTATGTCCTTATGTAGGTATGGTCTCCAGAACTGTACACTGTACTCCAGGTGGGGCCTCACTAGTGTCTTGTATAGCGGAATTATGACCTCCCTTTTCCTGCTGGTGATGCCCCTGCCTATACATCCCAGCATCCTATTTGCTTTACCTGATGCCTTGTCACGCTGTTTCCCTACCTTGGGGTCATCAGAGATGACAACCCCAAGATCCCTTTCCTGCTTGGTGCATGCTATATCCTCACCCCCAACTATATATGTGCCAGGGTTTTTGTGCCCCATATGCATTATCTGCACTTCTTTGCATTGAATTTCAACTGCCAAACCCTTGACCATTCTTCAAGTTTCTGCAGGTCCTTCTCATTCTGTCTACACCCTCTGGTGTGTCTACTGTGTTACAGAGCTTTGTGTCATCAGCGAACAGTGAAATTCTGCCTTCTAGATCCTGTGCAATGTCACTGATGAAGATGTTGAATAGGACCGGACCCAGCACTGATCCTGTGGTACCCACTGGTCACTCTTCCCTCTGTGGAGTGACAGCCATTTACCACCACCCTCTGTGTCCTGCCACCCAGCCAGTTACCTACCCACCACACTACTGTCCTGCCCACACCCATATTCCCCAGTTTGTGTAATAGTCTTCTATGTGGCACAGTGTCAAAGGCCTTGCTGAAGTCCAGATAGGCCATGTCCACTGCCCTTCCTGATCCACCTCCCTAGTCACCCAGTCAAAAATTCAATGAGGTTGGTCTGACATGACCTTCCCTGGTGAAACCATGCTGCCTTGGGTCCTGTGGTCCATTGACAACCAGATGTTCCACCAATCTCTCACAGTAGTGCTTCATGATCTTTCCACTACCGGGGTGAGGCTGACTGGTCTGTAGTTCCCTGCTTCCTCTTTGTTCCCACTTTTGTATAAGGGGACTACATCTGCTGTCCTCAGTCTTTGGGTACCTCCCTGTTTCCAGTGATTGGCTGAACAGGATAGCCAGAGGTTCAGCCACCACCTCTCTTAGTTCTTTAAGGACCCTGGGTGCACCCATCTGGCCCCATTGCTTTATCAGCTCTTATTACTTCCAGTTCCTTCAGGACCCTTTCTCGTGTAAAGGGACTTGTGTCCATTTCTGCACCATTCTCACCCCTTGTACTCCCTTCAGACCCATTACCCCCCTCTTCCTTAGTAAAGACTGAGCAGAAATACCTGTTCAATATGTCAGCTTTACTGTTGTCATCCTCACATGGCTCCCATCCTCCCCTTCAGTCTCACTATCCCTCCTTTGTCTCTTTTTCACTTATGTACCTGTAAAGGTTTTGTCCCTTTACCCACTGATTTTACAATGTGTTCTTCTGTCTGAGCTTTGGCTTCCCTTACTAACTTCCCTGTCTCCTTTGTTTCTCCTGGTACTTCTCCCTATCCCCTTCTGCCTGTGTCTTTTGTATTGCCTGAATGCAATCTTTTTGGCTTTCACTTTCTTTGCTACCTCTTTGGAAAACCATAATGGTCTCATCTTCCTTTTCCTCTTGCTAACCTGCTTAATGCATAATTCTGTTGTTCTTATAATCCCCATTTTAAATACTGCCCACTGTTCCTCAACCCCTGATTCCTGTCCCATTCCCCTTAATGCCTCTTTCAAGTATTCTTAACATAGGAACTTACAAATTGTCGGCAGATAAGGCAGATAAGGACCGCTAGGCCCATCTAGTCTGCCCATAGGCCATATACATTGTATGTAACCACTGATCCTATGTGATCAATGGCTTTTCATCACTCCCTCTCCTCTCAAGCTTCCCTTGTGCCTGTCCCAGGCATTCTTAAACCCCTCCACTGTGATTGCCCCCACTACCTCCTGTGGCAGACTATTCCAAGCATTGACTATCATTTCCATGTAGAAAACCTTCCTCATATTACCTCTTAATCTGCCCCAGGTCACACCTGGAATTGAGCCTTTGGCTCAATGTGCATTTCCCAGTTATCAATTTTTAAATAAATAATCTACCCCCTTCCAATTTGATATTGTGCCCCCTTGTTCTAGTACTTTTTCTACACTGGAAAAGGTCCCCTACCTGCACCTTGTTTATGCCCTTGAGGTACTTGAAAGTGTCAGTCATGTTCCCCCACTGTCTCCTCTCCTCCAGTGAGTACATATTGAGGTCCTTTAGTCTCTTCTCATATGTTTTGTGGTGCAAGCCCTGCACTATCTTTGTTGCCCTTCTCTGGGTAGTCTCCACCTTATCTATGCCCTTGCACAGGTGTGGCCTCCAGAACTGCACACAGTGCTCCAGGTGAGGCCTTACCAGTGTTTTATACAATGACATCACCACCTCCTGCCTCCTGCTTGTGATACCCCTGCCTATGCAACCCAGCATGCCACTGGACCTCCCTGCCAGCTTTTTGTGCACTGCTTTGATACCTTAAAGTTATCAGAGATGATAACCCCTAGGTCTTTTTCCTCTTCCTCTTCAGTCTGATGTTTGTGAAGCTATTTGCAGGCCCAAGCAGGAGGCATTCGAGCTGCACTCTGCTTCACAAACACCACGCAGATGCAGCCCTCAAAAACTACTTTAACCTTTTTGTACACGTTAACTTAAGACATGTAATAAAATAGTCTTACACTCTCAATAAGTACCATCTAATTATTATTTTTTTTATTTTACTTTAGTTTCCTTTCATTTTTTATCATTATTTTTTTTTTTTTGTATGACGCAACATGTTGCACCCTCCTCTCATGGATTTCAGTTCCCTATGATTTTTAGTTCTATAACGTTACTTACTCACTCCTCCTCCACCTGCTGCTCCTTCGCGATTGCATCTGTCCCTGCCATCATTCAGGAGGGCTCGGCCTTTTGAGGGATGTGGCAGCTCTGGTGGCCCACCAATGTGACCTGTGCAGCTGAAGACAGGTTACTCTGACCTTGTCCTGGAAGGATATAAGTAAAAATAAGATACTGATTAACATTACGCACAGTACTGTGTGTTTACTAGCTGATGAAAAGAAAATTGTGTTTAACAGTTTAACAGCATCTGTCAGTACAGTACACATTAGCATGGAAATAACAACTACATGTAGAATAAGCAACTATAATATGAATTTGCATAACTTACTCTTTTGGGATATATGGTCTTACACGGGCACCCAATGTCTCATCCCTGTACAGGTCAGAGCCAACACTGATGAGGGTCATGGGGACAGGCACTGCCCCCCTGGAAGACAGAAATCCATGAGGCATCCTACTGCCTCATTAAAATGCTCCTCACATCTTCATTGCACTGCAACAGTAAGGACATTTGTATTCCTTTATACAGTGTATTGTCATATGGAAAGCACTATACTGACAGACTTTTGCATATTGGCTACATTATAACTGCCCCTTATTACTGTGAATGTATCTCATGACACCAATATACTGTACTATGTACTAATAAAATCTTGTTTGTTTTACTAGAGACATCCAGAAAATTACAAGTGAGCAGTACTTTGCAATATAGTGATTTAAAGTGGTGTAGCATGCAATTACAAGGCCTGCAGTACAGCATTTTTTTATTCTAATAAATATTTACAGAAAGAACCGTTATGTAAAATTCTGCACTTATAAACATTATGTACTATTTTATTTAGTTTAACTTGTTTTAACTTACAAGAGTTGGCATTTCAATGTGCCATGTGCAGGATTCGGTGTCCTGTTAAGTTCTCCAGTCCCTGATGAAAAAGGAAAGGAGCCGCACACGGCGGCAGAAAGCTGCATAGCAGGATTGAATTAACTGTGTGAATTTTGTCTTGCCCATTCTGTATGCAGAATGGAGACTTGAGGGACATGGGAAGAAGTTGGGTACCCTAAGATGCAGGGATGCAGGGTCCGCACAGTTCAAAATACAAAGGAGAAATGCATATTTCATTGTGTTATGTTTGTCAGTCATCACATACAAGCACCCATAAATGGGGCATTTCTTTTTGTATAAACAAGCAATTTTGAATACTTGTCCCTAGAGCTGGGTGAAGTTCCTAAAATGTGCTCTGTGAATTAATTTGCTAATTGTGTGCAATTTGCGGAGCACAATTCATGGAGCGCAGATTGACCAGGAAGAGTGGAATGTCACCCACACAATTCCACACTTCACCACAACCTTTGCTGCTGTTTAGTAGGTGCCCCCCCCTACAGATCACTGGCCACAATGAATAAAATATATATATATATATATCCCTGGTGTCTAGTGTGCCCCCACCACCACCACTAATCGCCAGCCCCAGTTTAAAAAAAAATTATATGGTTTGGTTATTAATAAAATCCTTAGTGTCTAGTGGTCTCCCCCTCCCACCGATCTCTGGCCCCAGTTTTAAAAAAATATGTAGAATTATTAATAAAATCACTAGTGTCTAGCGGTCCACCCCTCCGGCCGATGGCCGATATCAGTCTAAAAATATATATATGTTATAATTAATAAAATCCTTGGTGTCTAGTGGCCCTGCCACCCAATCAGGAAGTGCCTATCAATCAAATTCACCACCCTTCCCCCCCAGTCAGATGCAGTTCTATGTGAAAATGGTGATCGCAGTAGGACGATCACTGTTTGTGTGAGTGTACATCACAGAAAATGAATTAGAGCAATGTACACTCGCAGCAACTATGAAACTGGTAACCAGTTTTCTATGTTATGTGGGAGGCTATGCCCCCGCACACCCCACTTAAGGATTCTCAACTCCAGGGGGTGCATGTCAGGGGGAGGTTTAAAACATAAAAAAAAAAAGAAAACCTGACCCGACGCAAAAAACGATCGCTCCCCAGAACCGAACCCGGCATCCTCCCAACCCCAGCCTGTCACCTACCCACCACAGCAAATAGCCAGCTCGGCAGCTGACCACTGCACTACACCCCACATACCCTCTCTCCTCTTCCATCTGTCATGCATCATGGTCCATACCCCCCCACACGCATGTATATATAGTGACATACCGTCGCTATATTCGCCTATCCCTGTATCTGGTCACTACCCTGCCAGGTAGCCTAGAACACAAGTGCTGTGATTGAGTCACCCTTTTTGTAAGCATTCAATCATGGTCACCGGTTCACTGGATACCACTGGACCTCAAGTGGGTGACCAGTACAACCCTCCACTCTCCACCCTGGCTGGCCGGCCGACCTACTTGTCTGGAATGAATGAATGAGTGCATGCTTGTACAAGCACACACTCATTAATTCACTATGGCCACAATCCAGCTCATTCATTGAGCTTTCTTTGGGGATGCTGGCAAGAGTGGAGTGATGTTCAGGTCCTGGTAGGGGGGCAGTATAGGATGGAACGGTGTTGTAGACCTCTCCAGGATCCACAATGCCATTCCTCCATCCCGAACCCTCTGCCGGGACCAGAACAGCCCTCCACTCTTGTCTACATCTCCCCAAAGAAAGCTCAGTAAATGAGTTGGATCATGAATGAATGAGCACATGTTTGTACAAACATGCACTCATTCATTGCAGCCAGGTCAGTTGGGCAGCCAGCTGCAGTGGAGAGTGGAGGGCTGCACTGCTCACCCACTTGGGGTCCTGGTGGCAGGGGAGATGGGTGGTGAATTTGATGGAGTGGCACTCCCTGACTGGGTGGGAGGTCCACTACACACCAAGGACTTTATTAATAATAACATATATATATTTTTTTTAATCTGATGTTGGCGATCGATGTGAAGGGGGGACCAATAGACACCAGGGATTTTATTAATGAGTTATATTTTTTTTTAAACTGAGGCTGGTGATTGGCAGGGGAAGGGCACTACACACCAGGGATTTTATGAATAAACATATATATATATATATAGATATATAGATATATCTATATCTATATATCTATATATATATATATATATATATATATATGTATATATTATTTTGTTTGTTTGTTTGCTTTAAACTGGGTCTGGTGATCGGAGTGGGGGGGGACCACTAGACACCAGAGATTAGTGTTGGGGGTTTTCCCATTTGTAACTTTCACTTGCTTTGGGTGTTTTAAGTGCAATTTGCACTTAAAACCCCAAAAGTAGGCCTGCCCACTGTTGCAGCAGTTGAGCTACTGCTCACAATGCCAGCAACCTGGATTTGAGAATGAGCCTGGGAGCTGGAGGACTGGCCAGGAAGGGGAGGCTGAGCATCTACAGGACTGCTCATCTCCCCAGAAAAGGGTGGGGCAGAAAAGGCCTGTGTCTAGAGTGATCTCTAGCAGAGGCTGGGAGTACAGCAGCTCAGTGCCACAGCAGTGGGGAGAAGCATTGTCAATGTCGGCATATTTATTTCATTTTTATTTTTTAATTTTTTATTTTAATCTTTGGTAACCAGGTAAGGCCCACTAGGATCTCATGTCTTTTATCAGGGGTGACCTAGGAGCACTGGACAGTTAAGTGACTTGCTCAGAGTCACACAGTATGCAAGTAGAGGTTGTGAGAATCAAACTCAGGTCTGGTCTGCTGGATTTAGCAAACTCATTCACACCTCGTACCTCTAACCTCTAGGCTATATTGCCTGCCATTACATCATTGCATAACCACGTCTCCACAGGAAAAGCGGAAGCTGCCCCATGTCTGCTCTAGGAGATAGATCCCAGCATTACAGCAGGGCAGCAATTGGCCACCTGACACAATGAATGTTGGCTGCAGGGGTTAGAGGTATCCTCCTACCCTGCCAGGGAGTTATCCAAGGCTGGAGTTAGCCATCGGTGCACCGCCAGAATCATCAGTGAGACCCAAAGGAGAGGAAGCAGACATGGAGATGAAGGATATATAAACAGAAAGTTAAAAAAAAAAGCAAGACTAAGTCACAAATGGCAAAATTCTGTTTAACTGGACAATTTTGTGAACTGTTCCTCAGATTACTAATTTGGCGACTTCACTGCATATTCGCCTGTGGAGTAAAACTTGGCTGCATCTCTACTTGTCCCCAAATGGTCCTCTAATGACCAACAGAAGCACGGGTTCACACAATAAGGGTAAATTGTTTCATGACTGGTGTATCGTTACGGTGTTTTTCAAAACCGCAGATAGCCACCTCACTGTTTTAAAGTGCCTTTTTTTGAAAGACATCATGTACTATAACTGCACTCATAAATTTGGCATGTTTTGCTGAATTAAAAATCCAATTGGGATGCATGTTCCCTAAAGCTTCCCTTAATGACCACCAGACGCATGGATTCATACAATAAGGGTACATTGGTTTCCCATGGTTGTATATGTACTGTATGGTGTCTTTCAAAACCACATACAGTCATCTCACTGTTAAAAGTGCCTCAGTTTGAAAGACACACAACTGTACTCATAAATGGGTAAGTAAGTAAGTGAAATTTATTTATATGGTGCCCAAATCCCAGATTTTCTGGGCACCTCACAGATAGTAGACAGATAGTAGACAGGGTAAGCAAACAAGATACAACATAAAACAACATACATTATCAATTAATAAATATTAAAACCAGGATAAATCAGTTAAAATCTTCAGAAAGGACTTTATTAAAGAGGTAGATCTTCAGGCCCCTTTTGAATGCCTCCACTAATGGGGTCTTCCTTAGAGATGTTGGAAGTGAGTTCCAGAGGGCTGGGTTGGCCACCAGTCTGGCCCTCAGAGCCACTAGGAGGAACCTGGTGGTGTTATGTCTATGACAACCAGAAGCAGGTTCTTGGATGGTAACATTCAGGCTTACAACAAAAGTTATAATCATTAAACACAATTTGTTAATATCTCCTAAAACAGCAGTAATGTTTTGTAGCAGTATACTGTATAGCAAGCTTTAAAAAAAAAAATAAATAAATGGTTCATTCCAAATGCTGGGGTGATTAGCCCCCCCAAATTGCCTTGTGTGGCATGGGGATCAAGTGATACAGTACATGGATAGAGAAGTCATGCTGAACACAGGGAGGAAAGGAGGCACTGTGGGTCACCTAAAAGACTGGAAATGGCACCACAATCCGCACACGGGTTGTATATAGACCCCCATGTCAGGGGGAGGGAATGGACAAGGATATGATAGAAGGCATACATAGGTTGGCAGAGAAAGGGGACATACTGTTGATGGGGGGCCTTTACATGCCAGATGTTAACTGGAGCACCTTTGCAGCAGCCACATCCAAAAGCAGGGCCATTCCTGATGCCCTTCAGGTGGCATGCCTCAAACAGCTAGTTTTGGAACCTACTTGTGAGGGAGCAATCTTAGACCTTGTACTCTCAAATGGGGACAGTGAGAGGATCTCAGATATAGAAGTGGGTAGCCATTTGGGAATAAGTGACCACCAAACAGTGTGGTTCATGATAAACTCAGCTACAGAGTCAAGCCATATGAAAATGAGGGTTCTGGACTTCAGGAGGGCTGACTTTGGCAAGATGGGAGAGTTCCTTAGAAAAGCACTAGCAAACAGGCTAGAAGGAGGGGTGAAGCAACAATGGGCAAATATCAAAACTGTCATCACAGAGGCAACAAGCCTCTGTGTGAAGCAAATAAACAAATCAAAATGAAATAAAAAGCCACTATGGTTCTCAAAAGAGGTGGCGGTGAAGGTTAGGGAGAAAAAGATAGTATTTAGGAAGTATAAGGAAACACAGAAGGAGCAGGACAAAGAACTGTACCAGTTAAGGCAGAAGGAAGCAGGAGGGTAGTCAGAATAGCAAAGGCACAAACTAAGGAAAAGATAGCTAACTCAGTTAAGAAGGGGATAAAATCTTTATAGGTATATCAGGGGCGTAGAAAGACAAAGGCTGAATAGAATGGATGGTGGGTGGGCAGAGAGTGACAGTGAAAAAGCAGGGATACTGATTGAATACTTCTGTTCAGTATTCACAAAAGAGGAAGTGGGGGAGGTGCCTAATCCAATTAACAGAAGCACTCTGGAGAGGGGGGTTGATACCAGTCCTTTCACAGAAGAAAGGGTTCTAAAAGAACTCCTAAAACTGAAGGTGGATAAAGCAATACGGCCAGATGGAATTCACCCCAGAATTCTAAAAGAATTAAGCAGAGAACTAGTGACACCACTGACTACCCTTTTTAACAAATCATGGGAGGATTGTGTGGTACCAGAGGACTGGAAGAAGGCAGATGTGATTCCCCTTCACAAAAGTGGGACCAAGACAGAGGCAGGAAACTACAGACCCGTCAGTTTGACCTCTGTGGTAAGGAAAGTGATGGAATCACTTCTGAAGGAAAGAATTGTTGAGTACCTAGAGGCCAGTGGGGCACAGGACCCAAGGCAGCATGGGTTTACAGCTGGAAGGTCATGTCAGATGAATCTAATAGATTTCTTTGGCTGGGTGACCAAAGTAGTAGACCAGGGAGGGGCTGTGGACATGGCCTACCTAGACTTTAGCAAGGCATTTGACACAGTCCCACACAAAAGATTAGTAGTCAAATTAACCAGCCTAGGAGTGGGTCCCAGGGTGGTAGCCTGGGTAAAACATTGGCTGAATAACAGAACACAGAAGGTAATTGTAAATGGAGTCCACTCTGAAGAAAGTGGGGTTACTAGTGGGGCACCGCAGGGTTTAGTACTGGGTCTAGTCCTTTTTAATGTCTTTATAAGTGACATTGCAGAGGGACTGGAAGGAAAAGTATGCCTCTTTGTAGACGACACAAAGATCTGCAACAGGGTTGATACACAATGAGGCATGGAAAGGATGAGAAGGGCCTTGGCAAGGTTGGAGGAATGGTCGGAAGTATGGCAGCTTAGATTCAATGCAAAGAAGTGCAAAGTAATGCACCTGGGAAACAAAAACCCAGGGGAAGAGTACACAATGGGGGGAGGTAGTAACAACAACAAAAATGGAAAGGGACCTGGGGGGTAATCATATCAGATGACCTTAAGGTTGGCAAGCAATGCGAGAAGGTGGTAGGGAGGGCTGGGGGGATACTGGGATGTATAGGGAGAGGTTTCACTAGCAGAAAACAGGAAGTTGTTATCCCCCTGTACAGACAGTTGGTGAGACCCCATCTGGAGTACTGCATGCAGTTTTGGAGACCTCATCTATGCAAGGACATAGACAGAATGGAAGCAGTCCAGAGGAGGGCAACTAAAATGGTGCAGAGTCTACATCAGAAGCCATATGAAGAGAGACTGAGAGAGCTTAATATGTATACCCTTGAGGAAAGGAGGGAGAGGGGGGACATGATAGAAACATTTAAGTACCTCAGTGGAATCAACAAAGTCCAAGAGGGTAGCATCTTTCAGAAAAAGTGATGTGCAAGAACAAGGGGACACAATTTGAAGATAGAGGGGGGACGGCTCAGGGGCAAAGTGAGGAACTATTTTTTCACAAAGAGGGTGGTGGACACATGGAACAGCCTTCCTGAGGAGGTTGTGGGGTCTAAAACTGTGGGAGAATTCAAGAATGCATGGGACAGACATAAGGCAATTTTTGTGGGGGGGTAGGAAGAAATAGGCTGTTGGTTAAATAGGATCTGCAGCTTATCCTCTAGGTAGGGGAAATGGGCAGACTAGGTGGGCCAAGCGGTCCTTATCTGCCATCAAAGTCTATGTTTCTATGTAACCTAAGTGAAGGAAGGCATACATAGGAATGGGCAGGGTTAGCGATAACTAAAGGTTCTGGCTGCAAGCCCAGAAGAAAATGTCTGTCCTTAATTCTCAGACAGAAGATGAGCACTGTACAAACAGTAAACTTTTATAAATCACAGTTGGCATGTTCCCCTATGAAAACTTGCATTTAAGTTAAAATTGGGTATTGGAATAGGGAAATACATCAATTTGGAGAAGGGAAAGAAGTACATCTCAAAAATACAAGGAGATCAAGTGACTTGCCAAAGGTCACACAGTGTGGAAATGATGGCTGGTGGGAGTCAAACCAGATGTCTAGTTTTGAAAATGCAATGCCCTGAAGCTCTGAACTGCACCCAGGGTACATCCCTCCATTTATATAAAAAAAAACAGACAGCAAAAGGGAACCTATAAATTAACACAGTTATATTGTTGTAACATTTGACATGTGGTAATTAAAAATGCAGTGCAGGATGGAATGGCTTATTAAAAGGGGTGATAGGGATAACTACCCCCTTGATGCACAGCACCATATGGACACTGCAATTTCACACAAAATACAGGAAAATAAAAACTTAATCACAGCTGTAAATTATATCTGGGAAAGTTTATACCAGAACAGAAAGGGTGATCACACAGCAGAGATGTTATTTGCATATGAAGTCATTCGCAAAAACTTGGCAGTATTTCAACATTGTTATGTGGATCGAGTTATGGGCAAACAGGATATGAATGCTATAGCTATCTGTATTTACTCACACAATTAAAGCAATCTTTCGTCTATATAAAATGTCAAACATTAAAGGCATTCTAAGCTGTAATTTAACCTCAATGAACTGACCAGTTCTAGTACACACTAAAATATTCTAAACCAGAAATCTTGCAAACATGTTATTTTACCACTTTCACAATCTGTCTCCATCGAAAAATACCAATTCACCACCACTCCACACATAAATCTTGTCCTTCATGCTCTTTCACAGACCATCAGCAACATACTATACACTAAATACACTCTGCCCTTGAAACCATCTAAAACTGCACAACATCTTTGTGAAGGATTTTCTTTCACAGTAATCACTTTTTTACAGACAACTAAAAGCACAGAAATCTCTGCTACAAAACAATAGCATATACTGTAGAATCTCAGTGCCTCCTAAAGTGAGTAGCAAGTAAAACTTGTAGTAGATACAAACTGCACTCAAAAATATTGCAGATTACATCAGAAAGCATGTTCTACACAGAAACAGTGATTGGCCAACCATAAATAAGGGTTACAGATTATAAACAAAAGTACTCACCAGATATTAGGGATGAAAAGAAACATTTGGACAGGTTCAGCACTTTGCTAGAGTGTCTCTCTGAGACCCGCTAGGGTCAAATAATGCAGTGTTTTGTTATGGGAACTTCAGTTGCTTGGAGTCATACTGATGAAAGTTTATGTGAAACATTTGTGATGGTAAGTTAGGCTGCATCTTGGCCATTTGACAGGCTTGCAAAGCCAGAGTTTTGATGTCGCTGCATAAGGACTGGAGCTTCTCTTGCAGTTTACTCTCTGCCTGAAACAAATCATATGACAGCTGTTCAGCTGTTTGTCTCAGCTTTGAGTACTGTGTAGCAACCCCCAGCACATTGTTATTGGAGGATCCTGTAATCTGACCTCCACAGGAAGCAAAATGATAAGAGATGTGAAGTCTTAAGTCTGTTCAGATAAAGGGCATGTCTATAAACTAAAGGGGAAACCTTAAACTGTTCTGTGGCTTTACTGCTGAGTATGCATCCACAGCAGTTAAATTCCCACTGACAGATGGTGTATGTGAGCTCCTGTGAAGAAGGAACTCACAACACAGCAAGCAGAAGTAGGTCAACATGAAGTCCCTAGCTGCCAAATTCAACCCAAAGGGGAACAGCAGTCCATATACCTTCACCAGAGTGCCAAGCTTCCAAGCTCGTTGCTACTTGCTTCTGAGGGAAAGCACATCCCAAAACTCAAATCACAAAGTAAAATGAGTGTTATTCTTTGCCAGTCAAAACCATTTGCACATGGTCGCCGTTGTTATGTCTGTGACAAGCACAAACATCACGTTCTTGGATGGTAATGCTTGACAAAGAACATAACAACAAGTAGAATGTAATAATGCAGTTTATTACACATACTCACACCATTACAAGTGAAGCAAAGCAGTCACAAGGGAGCAGAGCAAGTTTTCCTCCAACCATCAGGTGTAGTCTCTTTGAGGAGGCTGGCTTAGCAAGCAATTATACTACTGATAACAACTACATTCTAGACACTGTAAACAGGCCCTATTGGCCAAAAAGTACAAATAAGGAGTCTCCCTTGGGTATAATCTTATACAGAAAAAATCTAGAGTTAGCAAGAAACTTAGAACAAAGGAAATGCAGTGTATACAGAAATACATGTTGAATGGTACTTTGGTAAAAGAATATGATCATGACAGAATATAATATACAGAATAAATATGATTCAGAACGCATGCTTCATATAAGCAAATGCATAACAGTAAAACAGGTCATCAACAATAGGGGCTCCAGGGAGCCATCCACATAAAGTGGTGCTCACAAAACACCTACTAAGAGAAAAAACATCAAAAATATAGAGCACCCACTCTGGATAACATAAATTAGTACTGTTTACTGAACCACATCATGCACATTGTTTTATAAAAAATACTTTTTTTTATTTCACTCCAGCATAATACAAAAACAGCATGATAGTCATGTTATAAAACAGTACAAAAATGTAAGTGCAAGTATTTGGCAAGACTATCTAAGCAATAGAAACAGTAAAAAGCTTATTAACTGCATGGCTACATAAAGAGACAAATAAAGAAGAACGTGGAGAGATGGCAATTCATGGTGCTACAGCAAACACCCTCGTGGGTAAGAAAAAACCTTACATTTCGCTCCGTCTGGGTGGAGCTTCTTCAGAGGTTGAAAAAACTAGCATGACATTCCTAATTTTATGGTACAACTAATCAATTAAATAATTTACAACAAATTGAAAAGTGCTACTTTCTCATGCTTATTTAATTATACCTTCACCGTACATTTATTAAAGACTTAAAAAAAAACATGAGGGAATCTTAGCTATCCACATTGCTTAACTCATTCCAATCAATACAAAAATGCACAAACCCTGAAAGCAGGCTAGGTTAACTAAGCAATGGGTTAAAAACATACAACAAAAGAAGTCCATTATCAGAGTTAATTTAAATAACTTGTATTTATTCAGACCAATATCCTATAAATCTATTCAAACTGTATAAATACAAATAAACCTAACTTTTGGACAAAGTGTATTTAGTTTATACTATTCAACGTTGGTTATAACGTATTTTCTAACACAAACAACAAATATTCCCTGCACAAATAATCAGAGACAATGCTTTATCATTGCTTCAATTATATATCTATTTTGCAAAGTCATATAGTCCCAAATATATTATATTGCATGAAGTTCTTGAACATGTTTCATTTGTTCTTCATAATTTGCTTTTTTTCTTGGTTTCTTTTCTTTCTTTTCATATTTTTGATTTCTGTATTTATTCTTTCACTTTTTCCTATCCATAAAGTGAATATTGAAACACATCAAAAAGGGGAGACCTAAGTCATTCTGTTGAATTGAATCAAATAATTTCTCAACAGTTCTTATTTATTTATGTGCTCAAAACATATATTAAAAAATAGAATAGCAAAAACAAATCTCTACTATCTATTGCATTTTATCATTTTTTTATCATATTTATGCATGGCATCTTATACACAAATCATATATAGTTCACTAATTCGATGGAATCATTCAGACCAGGGGGGTGACAAGCCCAAGTTTTAAATGTCCATCTTGTTTCCATTCAGCTAACCATTGCCTCCCAATCTCCACCACAGGAACTTTTTTGCACTTTCTGTATACCAAAAAAACTAATCCTGTGTATATTTTCATTCTTTCTTTGTACAAGTCTACCTATGGCATACTTCAAATTTTTATCCCTCCAAGCTCTGATATGCTCTCCAAAACATGTTTTCATGCACCGGATAGTATGACCTATGTAAAATGCTTTGCTTTGACACATCATTATGTAAACAACTCCTTCTGTATTACAATTAATGAATGAATTACAGTAGATGTACCCCCTCCCTCTTGGATGAGCCACAGAACTCCCCTGTATTAGAAAACGACAGTGCATACAATGTCCACATTTTTTACTTATATTAGGAACAACCCATTGTGATTTTTGCTCTGATGTTGATTTAAATAGTGCTGAGACAACTTTGTTACCAATGTTATTCGCTCTTCTATGCACAAAATTAGTTTTTTCCCCAGAAATATACAGTAGTCTAGAATCAGTGGATAAAATGGACCAATGTTTAGATATAATTTCTCTCAACTTATGAACCCCGATAGTGTAAGTGGTAATGAATCTAGGACAGTCTGTATCCACTCATTGCTTGTCCTTGACTTTATGAACCAATAAAGCAGATTGATCTAGCTTCTTGACTACTTCTGTTGCTGCAGTCAATATATCTTTAGAATAGCCTCTCTGTTTAAACCTGTCTATTCATTCATTCTCCCTCTTTTTGTACACTTCCCCATCAGTACAGTTTCATTTAACATGGATTAATTACCCCTTAGGTACAGCTTTAATTACCTGTTTCAGATGAAAACTTGTAGCATAAATCAGACAAAATGTTTCCATCACTATCTGTATATACCCTAACATCCAAAAAACTGATTTCATGTTTACCCATAGTTAACACAAATTTTAGAGCAAAGCTGCTGTCATTAAGAAACTGAACAAATGCCCTAAGTCTGTCTTCTCCCCCTTTCCAAATAATCAGTATGTTGTCAATAAAACATCTCCATAAATCCATCTCTTTGATTTAAAAAAAATTCTTATGCCTCCAATCCCTCATCATATGGAATGCATGTGTAAAGGGACTGCACATCTAATGTTGCAAAACTTGAATCTTGATCCATATAAATGTCATCTACCACATTCAAGAAATCTGTTGTGTCCCTGATATAAGATGGTATTTTTTGTACAACTGGTTTCAAATGTGCATCCACAAAAATAGATAATGGCTCAGTTACCCAGCCAATACCTGAAATAATGGGACATCCAGGTGGTTTATCCAATCTCTTATGTATCTTAGGAAGAATATAAATAGGAGGTATTACTGGTTTATCAACAGTTAAAAAACATTTTATTTTTTATTTAACCAGCCGTTTTCCATTGACCCAACTAAATATTCGTCTATGCACTGTTTGAAAACACTTGTAAGATTTCCTGTAAGTTTCCAATAAAATGTGGCATCTGATAACTGATTCAATATTTCTTTTTTGTAATCAGAACTGTCCATAACTACCACTACTCCTCCTTATCAGCAGATTTTATAACTATGGATTTATCATCCTGAAGTGATTTTAAAGTTTCATTCTCAGATGCTGTAATATTATAATATACTTTCCTTTTACAGATAGTATCCAAATCCATCTTCATCTGGTCATTTTCATACACTTTCAAAAAGGTAGTGACTGCTGCTCCATGTTGTGGGCAAAAGGTAGACTTTACTCTAAATTCCGGTTTGGTTTCTTTTATTTCTTCTGTCAAGCTTGAAGAAAAGGTCTCTTGTTGAAAAATAGTATTTACAGACAACTTTCTAGCAAACAAATGAAGATCTATTAATGCTTGACTAATATCAAATTCTTTGGTAGGCACAAATACTCCCTCCAATGTTTTTGTCCTTATCAGTATTATCATTGCTTTCTGCATTATCAGAAACTATTTTTCTAGAGACACTCACAATTTACTATTGCTCGCAAAATATTGAAGGAATCTCAAAACGAATGTTCTTCTATGTCTCAGAAAAACATTAAGTCTATGCCAAAATGTATACCAATTAAAACGAGCACTTACATGACCTTTTGATTTTTCTTTGTCAAAATCCCTGAGCGCACAAAAGCAGAAATGAATAGGCCATCAAAAACAGGTGCTCCAGGGAGCCATCCAAATACAGTGGTGCTCACAAAACACTAACTAAGAGAAAAACATCAAAAATATAGAGCATCCACTCTAGATAGTATAAATTAGTACTGTTTACTGAACTACATCATGCACATTGTTTTATAAAAAATGTTTTTTTTAATTTCACTATCTAGTCTTGCCAAATACTTGCACTTACATTTTTGTACTGTTTTATTACAATGAATATCATGCTGTTTTTGTATTGTACTGGAGTGAAATAAAAAAAAGTATTTATACAGTTTGGATAGATTTATAGGATATTGGTCTGAGTAAATACAAGTTATTTAAACTAACTCTTATAATGGACTGCTTTCGTTGTCTGTTTTTAACTCACTGCTTAGTTAACCTAGCCTGCTTTCAGGGTTTGTGTATTTTTGGATTGATTGGAATGAGTTAAGCAATGTGGATAGTTAAGATTCTCTCATGTTTTTTTAAAAGTCTTTAATAAATGTATAGTGAAGGTATAATTAAATAAGCACGAGAAGGTAGCACTTTTCAATTTGTTGTAAATATTTAATTGATTGGTTGTGCTATAAAATTAGGAATATCATACTAGTTTTTTAATCTCTGAAGATGCTTCACCCAGGCGGAGCAAAATGTAAGGTTTTTACACCTGCGAGGGTGTTTGCTTTAGCACTATGAATTGCCATCTCTCCATGTTCTTCTTTATTTGTCTCTTTATGTAGCCACGCAGCTAATAAGCTTTTTACTATTTCTATCACCTAGATAGTCTTGCCAAATACGTGCACTTACATTTTTGTACTGTTTTATTACGATGAATATCAGGCTGTTTTTGTATTGTACTGGAGTGAAATAAAAAAAGCTTTTTTTTATAAAACAATGTGCATGATGTGGTTCAGTAAACAGTACTAATTTATGCTATCAAGAGTGGGTTCTCTATATTTTTGATATTTTTTTCATAACAGTAAAACATAAGCACAGCAAGTATAATGAAACTATAAGCAAAATGAAAATATGACATTACATATAACAGAGAATTAGTAAATAACACTGTAAAATGAGTGTATATGATATAGTGTAAATAATAGCAAGCATAATCCCTAGTATCCACACTTGTATGGTGGGTACTTATTATACACGTTAGTGCAATACAGCAGTATCACAGTAATGATGAAACATCTGTCATTGGCATCTGCTTGAGGGTACAAGAGTATGGGACTCAGGCATAACAGTGGAGGAACAGAGGGAGTGAACCAGGGTGGCAGAGGTAAGGAGGTCCAACAGGCAGCCACAGCCTTATAAGTGAGCAAGCCCACCTTGAAGATTACCCTCCACCTGACCAGCAGTTAGTGCAGATCTCACAGGACTGGGGTTACATGGCAGGACCAGGGCAGACCCATCAGCAACCTGGCCACTGCAATCTGCACCAGCTGCAGCCAGTGGAGGTTCCCTTCACTGACCCCAATGTACAGAGCATTGCAGCAATCCAGCCTGTACATAACAAAGGCATACACCAGTGATGGCAGGTCCTCAGGTGAAATCAAGGGTCTGATCTGGGTGACATTCCTTAAATGGTAAAAACCACTTTGGACAACAGACAGCACCTGAGCAATAAGTGTCAGTCTGCTGTCCATAATGACGCCCAGATTTTTTACCTTGGGGGATGCCGTCAATGGGGTAGAACTGAGGAACAATCCTGTTACTGTCCCAGTGGCACTCCCATCATACCTGTGATCCTGTTCAACCACCAGTACCTGCATCTTGTCGTAGTTCAGTCTCAGCCAATTAGAGGACATCCATTCCTGGATCTCATCCAGACACCTATTTAGCACTTCCACGGTGCCATTTGTTCTGTGGACAAATGATACATACAGTTGGGTATCACATGCATAGAAGTGAAAACCCAAACTGTAGCATCTAATTAGTTCACTTAGAGGCAGCATGTATACTGCAAACAGCATTGGCAACAGGATCAAGCCCTGAGGAAACCCACATGACAGGTGCTTCAGGGAGGAGGAGAAATTCATCATCACTACCCTTTGCCTCCTGTTCAAGAGATAGTTCTAAAACCAGTGGATGACTGTTCTGGTGAGTCCACAATACTCTCTAAGGTGATCCATTAGCACAATGTAGTGCATGGTGTTTAATGCTGATGAGAGATCAAGGAGAATGAAAACTGACTGCTCCCCTCTATATCTCACCCTGAGTAGATCATTTTGCACCTGAACCAGCACCGTTTCTGTGATAAGCCTGGCCCAAAATCTAGACTGGAATGGCTCACAGATGTCAAAGACCATGAAATGTGCTTCAAGCTGCAGTGTCACCTCTTTCTCAACAACTCTCCCTAAAAATGGGAGGTTAGAGATAGGTCTATAATTCGCCAGGACATCCAGGTCAAACAATGGTTTCTTCAGAAGTGGCTTCACCAATGTCTCCTTCAAGGCATTGGGGAAAATGTTTCTCTGAGAGCTAGAATAGGATTATCCCAGAGAACACTGCACCAAAGGCCTCAGCACATCCTACTAGGAGGATGAGTCAGGCCAGGGTCCAGTTCACAACAGGTGGGCTGCAGCTGCGAAATCACCTCAATGACCTCAGCCATCTTCACTATCTGAAACTCCCCCAGACAATGGGAGCACCCCTAACATGCCTGAGCCCATCACTGTGGGGTTGACCTACTCCCATCGGGGTGATCCTGGCCCAAAGAGATGACGCCCTGTCAGAGAAGAACAGAGTGAACTCTTAGCATAATGTGGTTGAAAAGGCTCTTTTCACCTGTAGACAGACTAGATGAAGTAGTCTGTCCACAGTCCGAAAGAGCTGAGTAGGTCTGTTCTTCCATGCAGCAGTCTCCGTGGACAGGAACTCTACATTTTTATGGTTGATTGCCCTTTAATAATCATTATAACGATTTTTTAAAATCAGTCTGTCCTCCATGGATCATGACCTCCACAAGCAATGCTCTAACTTCTGACCCCTGATCTTCATCTCTTTGACAGCCACATCAAACCATAGTGGTCTCAGGTGAGAGGATCTAGGTCATATACAGACCAGTGCAATGGCATAGTGTGCCTTGGAGACAGACCCATTATAGGTCACCACTGCCTCACCCATGCCAGTTGCACATGCAGCACTCACTCCAGAAAATCAACCACCACCAAAAGTCACTGTGGGGACAGTCCCCTTAAAGGGTGGTAACTGACCATCTCAATGGTGGGGGACTATCTGAGGGGCCTCAAACAAGAACTTAGCAGTGTAATGATCAGACCAAGTGGCCCAATCAGTTCTGAGGTTTGTGTCCTCAAGCCCCAGTGCAAATACCAGGTCCAAGATGTGGTCATGGTGATTGGTCACAGAAGCAACTGCTTGTGCTAGGCCCAGAGATGACATCAACTGTAGGAGGTCATGTCCAACTTGCAAGGATTCATTGTCAACCCAGGCATTGAAGCCCCCTAGAATTAACCATCTGGGACACTCCAACACCCTGTTGGAGATGAGATCTACTACCACCTGCAGGAATTTTCCTCTGATCCTTGAGGATGATAAACAAGGAGAATCCTGCAGCCCGCACCTGGACTCCCACACTCCACCACACATTCAAATGATGAGGTAGAACCCACTGGGTGCACAGAAAAGTTCAGGCTGGATCTAAAGCAGATGGCCAAACCCCTGCCCCCGCATTCCCTCCTCAGGCAGTGCACTACCAAGTACCCGGCAGGGACAGACACCTCCAATATGGCCCTGCATCTCCCTCAGCCAGGTCTCAGTGTTGCAAGCCAGACAGACTGAGGAAATCAAGTCTCTAGCCCTCTAGCTACCTGCCCACATGGTCCAGTGGGAACCCTGGGAACAGATACCAAGCACATTGGGCCTCTGTCAAGGCTCCATTTAATCTCAGGGTGCCTCCTGCTCCTGACCACCATAACCCCACTTACCTCTGTTGTAGACACAGCAGTCCGCCGCCAACTCACCCACCCCCTACAGATACCCACTTCCCAGAAGTGTCTCACTGCAACAGCTGGAAGGGGAAGATCAACAAAGGGGTGGAGGTAATGCACAAGGGTTGCTGTGTAAAAAATACAAGGGGGCCTGGAACTCCAACACATTCTACTTAATCCTACACACTCAGAATAAACCTTAGATTTAGATTGTATATTTATTTAAAAACCTAACTAAAACATACACTCCACATTCATACAATAAATAACAGCAAGACCTAAACACACAACCACACACTCATACACTATATAACCCCAACTGCCCCTAATTAATACAAAACAACTGAAAAGAATCCAAGTATTTTTATATCTGGAGGGCTTTCAAAAAGTCTGTTTCAATAAGTGAATTACAGGGTATTTCAAAAGCAGGGAGCCCATTGACACCCCCAACCCACTTCCAGGATTAGCAAATCTGAAATCACACCTCTGGATGCTGCCGGCAAGGTTTTATAATATGACACCTTAATGATTTGGAATACAAAAAAAAAATAACAATTACAAAATAAAACTTGAGTTTCAGATTTTTATTCAGATAACATTACAGACAAACAAGACTTAAACTGGCAATTATGTATTGCAAGATTTCAATTGTTCCTTGGGATCCTCAACTGTTAATTTATCCTGCCCTAATTAATTTTATGTGGCTGCTGCCAACCATCATGTGCTTCCTGATAATCCTTAATACCTGGAGGTGTATGCCACTTGATATGGACCCTTTCTCCTGCTCCCTTCTGAACTGACATATTTTCCCTAGAACCAATGTTGAACTGAGATACCACTGTCCTAAAAACCCCAAGCTGCCAGATGCTCTAGCCTGCCATTGGACACCATCATTAGTTCAAGTTTTCTTGCCTTACTCATTGGCACAAACTGCATTTTATATGGTGAAGATGTTATGGTAATGTTATTGTGCTCAAGAAAAGGCAACACTGGCATAAGTGGGGAGCTTCCGGAGTTTATTACTGTGGTGTCATCACTGCATGCACTGCTTGGAATCTGGATATCAGATTCTAGAAACTGTATGAATGAAACAGGTGATGATGACTCATACAGATGTGAAAACACAGGACTGCATGAGCCACTGTGTATCTGTAACAGCTATAGCATGAAAGCCATCTTTTTCTCAAGGCTTATTACCCTCTCAGTGATGTTATGCTATTTACTTTATTTATTTATTTATTTACTTATTAACTTTGGAGAATACCTTTGAACACAAGCGCTCATTTATAAAGGTGCTACACCAAAACAAAGGTTCCATGTCACATTTGACCTAGCTATAGGAAAGCTAAATGTGCATTTTTATGGCTTAACTACTTTTATTTTCAGTGTTTCCTCCTGTAAGCACTTTTGTTCTATTTTGGCCAATGTGTAAATATATTGTGCAAATAAAGATGTTCTTATTCAGCACAATATATAGACACTTTGAAAATAGAAAATAGAGTTAAAATTGACATTTTGTCCTTAGTCCAACTTCAAAGAGGTGGTTTCAGGAACAATATGCCAGTGCCTCCACGAAAGAGTTACAACAATTACCACAATGTGTGGGGCCTCTCAGCACCAAAGAAGAAATTACCTTTCTGCTAGGCCTTGGTTAAAAGTCATTTTAATAATGTAGACACATGAAAAGCAAGATAACAAAAAGTAGCACCCCACTACAAACCACCGACAGTTCCCAAAACATTTGCCCCATGATCAGAGATGAGAACAAAATGAAGTGAATCGAGCCGGCCAGTATGTGCATCAAGAACAATGAGGCATTTCATTATGTTATTTTCTCAGACAAGACAACAATCTTGTTGGAGCAGTTTGCTTCTATGGCATTTTGCAAGAAGAGCAGGTACTCCATGAAGCTGAAGCCAAAACTCCCTCTAAAGTTTCATGTCTGGGGCTCCATAGACAACTGAGGGTGTGCCACACTGTGCTTTTTTGAGGATTAATGCTGTTAAATTGTAGGATCCAAAATCTTAAGATAGGTATTGCCTCATATCATGAACTGTGACACTTAACCTGTACTTGCTTAATGTCAACAGGAATCACTGGATGGTGAATTCTTCAGGGAAAATATCATTATCTGAGCTGTGAAGAAATACATAAGGAAGAAATATTGAGATGAACATCACTTCTTTTAAGACAAAGACCCTAAATATACGGCATCAGATGTGGCTATTGCTGCTGCAGGAATTATGTCAGAACACAACCGGAGTAAGTACTGCACAGCAGCTTCACAAAAAAAAGTTACCATAACAGTGTGTTTATTTTTATTTTATTTTTTTTTTGTACCATCAGGTATCCAGATAAGAATTTGATTGAGATGGTGTAGCAGACAGAAAAAAAAGCACAAACAAAGCAAGAACTCATTGATATCAGCAACCAATTTTGGAAGACTTTAAAAAGAAGACACTGCAGATGATACATTGCACACTTGCAAAAAGTGTTGCTATTGTGGTTGTCAAGAATAGTTATTGAACTGGAATGTGAATAACTGCTACAGAGTATAGTCATGAACTGTTTTTTGTGTTTTTTTTTATTTTGAATATTTCTTTTGTACTATACTATGTGTGCTTTAATGGCTCATATTGGATATGCATGGTTCTGTGAATATGCTGTTATGGTTTTCATGTTTTCTGTCATGGAGACATGTAAGAATGGGCTGCATACTGTATTGTACTGTATGTAAAATGTATTTCATTTTGAAATATTTCAAGAAAAGTTTCGTCCACCAATAACATAAATGGTAAAGTGTATAAAACACAGGAGCAAGGCAACATTTCCTTAAGTGATCCCAGGAGGAAGGGGAACAATGCCAATGCCATGGTTTCCCAGAGTTTTCCACCACTGGCATTTTTTTCTCTCCTGAGTGCCTGTATATTGTGAAATGACACTGACTGGCAAAAATATGCAGCATATTCATAATACCTTCACACATGTGCTGTACTTTATTGACAAAGTCTAATTCACAAAGACATTTCCATGCTCAAGTCATGCACTGTTGAAGTAAGCATAAGCAACAAACTACATCACACATACACTAAGCAGATGTTCAAATTAGGCAGTGGCAACATTTCATTACATGCTCCAAGGAGGAAGGGAGTACATACAAAGACATGATTACCTTGAGAAATCTGCCACTGGCAATTCTTTTCTTTTCAGAGCACCTGAATGTTGTGAAATGTCACTACCAGTCCAACCTAAATGTGATAAAACAAGAAAGCACTTATAGTATGTACTTTAAAAAGCACCATCATAAAACATAGCAGTCTGGCCCCACTGAGTGCATTAAGTGCTCACAGGAGGAAGTAATGTTGTTAAATGACACAACATGGCCAAAATGTACTGCATTTCCTAAAAAAAGCACACATGTACAGTACGTTATTCAGCTGTAAAGAATGCCAACTAGAAATTTCCATCCTTGATATGATACATGCAGTAGGAAGACTTTGAGTTTCCAAACACTAACAAATAGGTTCAGGATTTCATGTCTCCACTGATCCATGGATACACAACTTTTGCTACACCAGCCATAAAAAAAAAGAATATGGTAGAAATTAGACTGGTATAGCCACATATCTTAAGACTTCCCTAAATTACAAAATTACTGTTCTGGATTGTCAATTATCATTAATACTTACTCTGAAATTGAAAAGCAGTAATAATAAAATCATTCTTCTTAATATTTATTTTGCCTAGAGATGCAGTGAATTTAAAATCCACTGGCGAAGAGAACACAAAGTGGCCACTTCAAGTTGGCACTTTGCCATGTGGAGTGCCCCATAGGAAAGACTCCCTTCAACTTGTTATTATTACTTCGCGTGGTCATTCCGCCTTAAACATGAAGTAAGGTGGAGCGACAACAATATTGGCAGCATCTCACCCACACAGTCACCAGAATGAATGTGCATCCCCAAAGTGCTACTGTCTTGTGTCCAGAAAACTCCCCAGTGATGATGAAGTGAAATGAGACTGTAACAAGTAATGTAAAGTCTCCCAGAATTAATGGCACACTCAGTCATGCATGCAGTGGTCAGATCACACACAGAGTCACCAGAATTAATGTGCATCCACAAAATGCTACTGTCTTGTGTTCAGAAAATTCCCCAATGCTGACGAAGTGAAATGAGAGCTTAACAAGAAACGCAGTCTCCCAGAATTAATGGTGCCATGCAAACACACAGAGAGAGTAAGATTGTGCTGCACACTCAAGGGATGCATACAAAAAGGCACAACACCACCTAACCAGTGCTCACAAGTCACAAATCCAAATCTGGAAAGGAATACAATTTGCCAGTTGGGGAATTAGTGCATGGCAGTAACAATCCACTAGTAGTAAAGATACCACAAAGCAGTATAAACAATTCATGCAGGTGTGGTAGATAGCAGGTTCACACTGCTGCAATTACTCTGTAACACAATAAAAGGTGTCTGATTTAATGGCATACATCTCACACACACTCATATGCACATTCAAGTAACATTCAAAGACACACTGAGCACTAGTTCTTGTTTTCAGGTGCATCCTGGGGGAAGGGGCAAAGGGAAACAGTACACACACAATGTCAGTAGAACAAGCTATACATGTAAAGAGCACAGGGTAGTATTGTTAAAAGAAATTTACAGGAATATGCAAGGTTTACAGAAGCATTATATACAGAATAGATTTATCATGAATCCAGGATAGTGAGGTGGTCCCCTAGACACCAGGGAAATAAAATGTTTTGGGGGCCATGATCAGTGGGTGGGGGGCCACTAAACACCACAGAGCAGGGATTTTTTACTTGGGTCCCATGATCGGTGGGTGGGGGGGCCACTGGACACCAGGAAGGTCCAAGGGAGGGATTGGAGGTTTTGTTTTATTGATTTATTTACTGGGACCCCTGATTAGTTGTGGGTGGATTAATGAATTAAACTGCTGATAAAAAAAGCCTCAGAACTGACCACTGGCAGTGATCCATTCTGTGGATTTTTTCTTTCTCTCCATTTAATAAATTAACCAGCAGTCTGTATACTTATTCCACAGTTTTAAGGTGGAATTTCTGTGAAAGTTACGAAAATGATTTCTGAACTTTTGCAGAAGTGAAATTCGCACTTTTGCGGAAACTCTGCTGGGGGTATTTTTTTCGCACATCCCTATTATTGAGCCATGTTGCACAGAAAACCATCCATGACTGGGACATCGCCATACCAGGCTATACTGTGTTTGGGAAGGACTGGGTGGGAAGGAAAGGATGAGGTATGATGCTTTATGTGAGAGAAAGCATAAAAGTCATGGAGATTCAGAGAACACAAGGGAAGGCAGAGAACTGTGGCTGCCCCTGGAGATAGGGATGGCATCACTATTCACACTGGCATGATCTACATACTTCCAGCACAGAGGGAGAAACTGGAAAAGATACTGGTGGAAACCACTGGCAAGATGGCAGGGAGAGGTACTGTACTGCTGATGGGGCACTTCAACCTGCCAGATGTGGATTCGAACCCCCCCAGCAGTGGCTTCAGCTAGAAGCATGGGCATTCTGGACTATCTACATGGGGCATTCCTCAGGCAACTAGTCAGTAAACCCACTCGTGATGGGACAATACTGGACCTGGTACTCACTAACAGTGACAGTGTTGCAGATGTCAAGGTGGGAGGCCAATTGGGGACCAATGATCACCATATGGTGTTGTTCAATACAAGGATGGCTGCAGAATCAAACCACACTAGGGTTAGAGTCCTAGACTACAGGAGGGCAGATTTTTAAAACATTGGTAAATGCCTCAGGGATGACCTAGCAGGGGTAGGTGACCCACGTGGGGTGGAGGAACAGTGGGCAAAGATAAAAGGGAGCATAGTAAAGGCAACAAACCTCTGCATCAAACAAATGAGCAAAACCAAGAACAAAAAAATACTGCTATGGTTCTCAAAAGGGGTGGCTGAAAGGTAAAAGCTAAAAGGGTAGTATTCAGAAGGTAGCAGTTGGAAGGTATAAGGAGACTTAGAGGGAGGAGGATAGGGAGGTGTATTGGGGGGGAGAGGGAAGCAGGGAAAGCAATAAGGACCGCAAAGGTGCAAACTGAAGAGAGAATAGCCCAAAAGGACATGAGGAATAGGATTCTCTGGATGGGGGTTGTATACAGGCCATGGACTCGGGGGGAGACCTGAACAGGGAACTGGCAGAGCAAATTATGAAGGTGTGTGGGAAAGGTAACACAGTGATTGTGGTGGACTTTAATCTACCAGGACTGGATTGGGGTACCCCAGTCACCTTGACTGCTAGGAAGCAAATACTCCTGGATGCCTTCCTGGACTGCTTCCTGGCACAGATGATCACTGAGCCAACTTGGTTGGGGAATATACTGGATCTAGTTCTGGACAACGGGGAGGCTATAAGGGAGGTGGGAGTGGAGGACCCACTGGCTGGGTGACCACCACTTGGAGTGGTTCACATTTACTATGAGCATAGAAGCAGCGAGTACAGGGACCAGGGTGCTTTACTTCAGACAGGCTGGGTGAAATTTTAAGGGGGCATCTGAAAGCAATACAGCCACACTGGAATGTGAATCAGACATGGAAAAAAATCAAATTGGGATTATCGGAGGCTACTGAGACATGTACCAGACTGCTGAGCTAAAAAGGAAATGCTAAAAAACAAGCTGGTTAAGTAGAGGGGTCTTAGAAATGGTGCGGGCTAAAAAAGCTGTGTTCAAGAAATATAAGAACTTGAGGAAGGGGGAGGATAGGGAGAAGTATGTGAAGAGGACCAAGGAAGTTACTAGGGGAGTCAGAGTAGCTAAAGCCTCCAGGGAATTGAGGCTGGTGCAGGGCATCAGGGATGGGGAAAAGGATTTCTTCAGATACATACAGGAGAGAAGGAGCTGCAAGGACAAGATAGTGAGGATCAGAATGGACGAGGGTGGGCAGAGAAAGGAGTGGATCAAGCAGAAGCACTGAATGAATACTTCTGTTCTGTAGTCATGAGGAAGAAAGGAGGGCAGTTACCGCAGGGGCTGGCAGGGTAGGCGGGGGGAGAGGGAGTAATGGATGGGGTGATCACTGAAGGTATGGTATTGGAGGGGTTAAGGGTTCTGAGGGTGGATAAGGCACCAGGACCAGACAGCATACACCCCAGGATGTTGAAGAAAATGGCCGCGATCCTGGCTGGACCACTGGCGGAACTATTCAATACCTCCCTGGGCACAGGATGCATACTTTATTTATTTATTTATTTATTTATTTCCATTTAGGATTAATACCTTTGAGTCCAGGACTCATTTTCAAAGGTTCCAGGTCATTGTTGTACAAACATTGCAAATATAACAGTGTTTACAGAAAACAGTTTCACAGGCATTCAAATACCAAGTAATTATATGCATCCAATGATAGGCTGAAGAGGAATAGGGTCAAATATAGTTCAACCTTGTAGTTCACTAGTCTGTAAGTAAGTCTAGGTGGAAAAGGGGGGGTAGGGGGTCATCCAGGGATGGTGTCATCATTGAAGTAGTGGTTTGTCAGCTGAGTGAGCCTCTCTTGGAGATGGGTGGGTTGAGGAGATAAAAGAAGGGGGGGGGGAGGGTGGAAGAAATCCTGCCACAATTAGTTCAGGCAAGCACAACTCTTTTTTTATGTCAAGAAGAGATCTGAGCCCAGATTTGAAGGTACTAATCTTGGGTGATTCTGTGAGGCTAGCAAGTAGCTCATTGTACCATTTTGAACCTTGGTACAGGATGGAGTTCTGGCTGAGTTTCATCCATTTAAAGGGAATAATCAGCCTATCTGTATCCACTCTTCTAGTTGATTTGGTAGGAACTGCTGGAGTAAAGAGGCAACTCAGTTTGGGGGAGGTAAGTCCAAGAAGCACTTTTTTCAGAAGTAGGCAGGTTTGGTATTATGCTCTAAGATGGAGTGGGAGCCCCCCAGTTTCAGTGTAGAATGGATATAGGTCTGTATTTGGACGTTTGAGTTTTGTTCCCAACTTCAAAGATGGAAGTGACATTGGCTGACTTCCAAAACTTTGGAAACACCCCTGTTCTTAGGGATGCATCAAACACCATCTAGAGGGCACCAGCCACTTTGTTTAGGAGAAGACTCACTAGTTTCATATCCACTTGATCAGCCCCCTCCTAGTTTTGCCAAGAACCCCCTTAATGTGTTTGATGGTTTTTGGACTTGGTGACCTGCTTGAAATAGAAAGATGGTATAGCATCCTTTGGAGAGTTAGGAGGGGTGGTGGTGTGTTGTTGCCTAAGCTAATCTCTAAAGTGATCAGCAGGGATTACGCCAGAAAGGTCTGTGAAAGTGTGGTTGAGCTCATATGCGATGTCAATGGGTTCCTGTAGGGGGCCCTCCATTGTTACTAGTAGATAGGGTGGGGCCTTAGGGGTCTTTCCTGTTAGGGATTTGATGGAGTTCCAGAATTCTCTACCGGAACACCAGCTTTTGCTTAAGAGGTCCTTATAGTAGGAAACTTTAGCCTGCTGAATGAGCCTGGTGCAGGCATTTCTGGCTGCCTTGTAGGCAATGAGTGATGCAGGAGTTCCAGATGATTTTGCAATGTGCCAGAGATTGCATCTATTCTTTGTTAAACCAATCAGGGAGTTAGTAAGGCATGGATTGGAGGAACCCCTGATTTTCTTTGTTTTGTACAGAGCAAAAATATCGCAGGCACAGTTGAAGATCATTATGAAATAGTTCAAGGCCTCATTACCATCAATATCTCCTGTCAAAGCAGACCAATCCAGTTGTGATAGGTACTGCTTGAAATGGTCAAGTAGCCCCGGCCTCAGGCAGCAATTATTGGACACCTGAGGTGGGCCCCTGGTAAAGTTGTTTGTCCAGGTGCACTTCACTGGGGAGTGATCACTGAATCTGTCAGGCAGGACGGTGACATCTGATATATGCTCTGGATGTGTTTGGACAGGAGCCAGTCTATAAGTGAGCTGCTCCCTGTTTTGTAATTAATCTGGGTATCATCGGTTACCATCTGGGTTAAGAATAGGCTGGATATTAAATCCCTAGCTTTTGTCTTCTTCGTTGAGTGCCAGTTTATGTTAAAGTCACCTGTAATGATCTTCTCACATTAAGTTCCTGTCTGTTGCAGGTGGTCTGTGACTAGTTTTAGTCTGTTAGTTTGGCATCCAGGTGGTATATATATATATATATATATATATATATATTGTAGAGAGCAGCAGTGTTTTGTTCTGTGGACCTATGCTTAGTTTAAGACTAAGGATTTGGACCTCTTTGGTGTGTAGTTTGGAGTCAAGGGCCTGCACCTTTATTCCAGATTTGGTGTAGACTAGGCACCCTCTCCCATGTTTGGTGGTTCTATCTTGCCGGAAGGAGTTGTATCTGTCGAGGGAGATTGATGCATGCAGGATTTTTGAGGAAAACCAGGTTTCTGTGAGTGCAATAATATCTGGGTTAGTCACTTGTACCCAAGCCTGGAATTGGGTGAACTTGGATAGGAGACTGTTGATATTTAAAGAGACAATAGTGAGTTGCACTTTGTGCGTAGGCATTCTAGTGTGGGTGGGTCCAGGGATGGGGTGCACATTCCCTGATAGAAGCAGTAATAGTAGGACAAGAGAGCGAAGTAGGTGGTACATGAAGGTCACATGAGAGCAGGTGTGCTTTTTCTTTGAGGGGGAGGCTTGATGAGCAGTGTAAAAACTTGGTCAGAAGTTTATCAGTGCAGCTACTGGGATCTGGTAGGTGCATGTCTTCATCAGGTCATCCACGGTGACAATGTCGAGGAAGGAGTAAGGAATCTTTGAGTTAGTCCTTCTTTGACCTCTCATTTCCTGCCAGTGCAGGATGTTTGTAAAATAGGGGTTTATATTTAGCGCAGGCTGATCCATGCCTGGATTCATCCAGACTGAGGCAGTTAGTATTAGGGTGAGCTGAGATCTAAGAAGCTACCCCATCTCAGTTGCTGTCAGGAGGAGAAGCTACCTATGGGAATATTAGCAGGACAGGATACACTGAGTGATTCTGGGCCCTATGTCAAGTAATTGAAGGTGGCAGGGTACAGACCTCCGGGGTTGTTATTCACCAGCCTGCCTGTTATCATGTTGCAAGGTTCAAACTTCAGTTTCAGCTGTGGTCAGATATTCTTAGTTTCTGCTAGTTAGCCAGCTTTGGTTCTGCTGGAGTACTTGCTATTGAGTGATCTCTAAGTTCTGGTTCATAGGGAAGTACAACAGTTCAGGCACCCAGCAGCGAGGATCTGGTTCATAGGGAAGCACAGCAGCTCAGGTGCCCAGTAGCAAGAAGGTAAGAACCAGTGACTACGGTAAGGGGTGTCGGGCTACCACCCAGATGTGATTGGAGCTCTAAATTGCAGGTTGAACTGGGCTTGGATGTATAGCTTGGGCCAGGGGGCTTAGGAGTAGCGTTTGCACCTATAGGAGCAGAGGATCTATCCAGGAGGCAGAGTAGAGGTGCATTTAAAGGAGGCCTGAGAGGGGGTAAGGGGGGGGCAGGAAAAATTTACCCCAAGTCCAGTCAGCTCAAGCAGAGCTAGGAGATAGCCCAAGAGCAGGCAGGCAAGGTGCACCAATTAGTGTGGCCTGAGGCTGGAGTGGACCCATCAGGTGTCAGTTCGGAAAACGCCGCACTAATCAGCGGTTAGGTGGCGAAACTGACCTTAGTTGTTTATCTGGGCCGCAGTTCCAGGAGGGCAGGAGGCATTCATCCTTAGCTCTGCTGGTGGTGGCTGTAGGTGTAGCCACTGAGCACCACCCTGAAGCCATTCAGGCACAGCGGTTGGGGGTCCTTAGTTGTTTATCTGGGCCACAGTTCCAGGAGGGCAGGAGGCATTTGTCCTTAGCTCTGCTGGCGGCGGCCATAGGTGCAGCCATTGAGTGCCCCCTGGAGCCGTTCAGTCACAGCGGGTTGGGGGTCCTAGGCATGACTGGAGGATGGTCCATGTGGTACCCATCCATGAAAGTGGATCAAAGGATGAGATGGGTAATTACAGAAGCTTAACTTCTAGCATGGGGAAGCTGATGGAGACAATACTTAAGGAAATGCTGGTGATCTTAATGGAAGACAATGGGCTCCAGGACAGTCACCAGCATGGGTTTGTCTCCAGAAAATCCTGCCAGATGAACCTAGTTGAGTATTACGACTGGGTCAAGAGGGAATTGGGCAAGGGTCATGTGGTGGATGTTGTATATTTGAACTTCAATAAGGCCTTCGATTTGGTGCCGCATGGGAGCTTGGGAGGGAAGTTGAGATAAGTGGGGTGGGGACTAAGATGGCTAAATAGATTGAGAATTGGCTGCAGAGGAGACAGCAGAGGGTAGTGGTGGTGGTGGGGAACTCTCATCTCCAAGGGCTGTGATGACCGGGGTGCAGCAGGGATCGGTACTGGAGCCAGTACTGTTTGGAATATTCATAGCGGACATCTCATATGGTATCAGGAATAAGATCAGTCTAGTCACTGACAATACCAAATTGGGGGGCAGTGGTGGATGACATAGTAGGTTGGTAGGGGCTGCAGGACAACCTGACCAAACTGGTGGAGTGGTCGGAAACGTGTCAGTTGGGATTTAATGCAAAAAAGTGTGAATTCCTGCACTTTGGAGCAAAGAACCCAGGAAGGGGTTACCAGCTGGGAAGGGTGCAGCTAGGTTCCACTGAGGAGGAGAAGGATCTAGGGGTAGTTGTAATGGGGAAGATGAACAACACAGAGCAGTGTAAGAGGGTGGCAGTGAAAGCCATCAGGGTTCTGGGTTGTATCACAAGAGAGATCTCCTCCAAGAGTGGGGGGGGGGGTGGTCCTGCCTGTCTACAGGCCACTGGTTAGGCTGCACCTGGAGTACTGTGTGCAATTTTGGTGCCTATATCTGAAGAAGGATGTGAAATTACTGGAAGGGGTACAATGCAGGGCAACAAAGATGATCCAGGGATTGGAAGACGTACCATATGAGGAGAGGCTGAGAGAGTTGAACATGTACTCCTTGGAGGAGAGAAGGGACATGGGGGATATGATTGAGACCTTTAAGTACGTAAAGGGGATAAAGAAGGCAGGCACTGAAGGGATACTCAGACTGAGGAGGGGGAGGGACATGAGAGGGCACAGCCTTAGATTGAAGGGGGGAAGATTTAGGACAGAAATGAGAAGACATTTTTTAACAGAGAGGGTCATGGCAGAATGGAATGCTCTACCAGAGGAGGTGGTAGCCTGTAAGACAGTGGGTAGTTTCAAAAGGGATGGGACAAGGCGAGAGGGGGGTAATTGGGAAGGGGAGACGGTGTCAGGAAGCTGCAAGCTGAGGGTGCTAGCTGCACACTCAAGCAGTCTTGATAGACCAGGCCGCCTATTTCTGCTAGCAAATTCACATGTTCGTATGTTCATAAGGTAATGAAAGGGGACAAGATATTTTTTATATACGTAAGTGAAAAGAGGAAGACCAGGGTGGGAGTGTAAGGTTAAAAAGGGAAGGGGGTACAGTGCAGAGGGGGACCAGGAATAGGCAGACATCCTGAACAAATACTTTTGTTCAGTGTTCACAGAGGAAGGAGAAGGGGAGGGACTATGAAAAAGTAACAAAAGGTTTGGAGAGAGGGAGGTGGACACTAGTCTTTTTTGGAGGAGAGTCTGAAGAGAATTGCTAATTGACAGTGGACAAAGCAGTGGGGCTAGACGGGGTGCACCCAAGTGTATTGAGGGAGCTCAGGGAAATACTGGCTGCACCTCTGACAGTTCTATTTTTTCTTTTTATCTCCAGACCATGGCACCCCGAGCCACCACTGACCCCCAGCTCACAATCGTGAACTATCAACCCCATGAGATTGGCCCCCCTCCATTCTGGGGCCATCCAAATGGATAGTTCCTACACCACGGCGTGCCCGGGCAGTCACCCAGAAGTCGGAGGAAGGGTGGTCACCCAGAAGTCAGGAGGTCAACAGCTCGGAAGCCCTAATGCATTGGAGTAGTTTTATCTTTTACCCTGTTACACCCTCCCCCAAGGACATCGGCAGGCATGAGAGCTCAAGGAGACAAGGGCACGCCAAGGCATGCTGCAACTCTGGACTCCAGCTGATATGTTCCTTTCCCTTCCATGACACCCCTTACTGCACCATCATCTATGGTTACCGGAGGGTACTAGTACAGTAGATTTGGCAACCATCCCTCTCTGTAGGAGGAGAGCAGCCCTTAGGGTGCTCAATCCTCCTCCCCCCAGCCAGCCATCCGGCAACTGGGGCCAATTTCCCAACCCCGATTGCCAGCATCCCAAAAGATAACTCTAATGCCATGCCCTTGGGCCGGCCCAACAGTTCTATTTAACAGCTCATTGCAAACATGATTGATTCTGAAGGACTGGAGGAGGGTGGATGTAGTCCTACTACACAAAAGTGTCATAGGGAGGAGATTGGCAATTATAGGCCAGTCAGCCAGATATTGGTGTTGGGGAAGTTAATGAACTCACTGCTGAAGGAAAAGATTGTGGAATATCTTAAATCCAGTGTGTTACAAGACCCAAGGCAGCATGGTTTCACAAGGGGGAGGTCATGTCAAATAAATCTGATAGATTTCTTTGACTGGTTGACCAAGGACATAGATCAGGGTGGAGCAGTGGATGTGGCCAACCTAGATTTCAATGAGGTGTTTGACATCGTTCCACATAGGAGACTAGTAAGCAAGCTGGGGAGTTAGGAGTGGGTCCAAAGGTTGTAAACTGGATAAGAAATTGGCTATGCCATATATGACAGAGGGTGGTGTTAAACGGTGAGCATGCCAAGGAAGGGAAGGCGACTGGTGGGGTGGCTCAGGGATCAGTGCTGAGAGCAGTCCACCTTAATGTCTTTATTAGTGACATTGCAGAGAACCTGGAAGGGAAGGTCTGCCTCTTTGTGGATGACAACAAAATCTACAATAGGGTGGACACTTCAGCAGGGTGAAAAGGATGAGCAGAGATCTGAGGAGTGGTTAAGGTTATGGCAAGGTCAAGGGTCAAGGGTATGGCAGCTGGGTTTCAATGCAAAAAAGTGCAGAATAATGCACTTTAGACACAGAAATCCAGGGGCAAATTACAAAATGGGTTGAGTGGGTGCTGTAAGTACTTTAATATAAGGGTCGAGTGGTATTGATGACAACAAAGCAGGAAACAGACCTGGAGGCAATTATATTGGATGACCTAAAGGTAGCCAGGCAGTGCGACAAGGCAGTAGGGAGGGCAAGGGGGAAGCTGGAGTGCATAGAGAGGGGCATCACCAACAGAAAGAGGGAAGTGGTGTTGCCTTTGTATAGATTGCTGGTAAGACCCCACCCAGGGTATTGTGTCCAGTTCTGTAGACCACATCTCCGGAAGGACATAGACAGAGTTGAGGTAGTCCAGAGGAGGGCAACTAAAATTGTAGAGTCTGCATCAAAAGCCCTATGAGAGAGACTGAAGGACCTCAATATGTACACCCTGGAACAGAAAAGGGAGAGGAAGAATATGATATATACCTTTTAAATACCTCACTGGGGTAAATAAGGTACAGAAGGGGAGTGTGTTTATGAAGAAAAGGTGTTCAAGAACAAGGGAACAAGAACAAGAGAACATGCTATAAAGCAGGAGGAAGGTAGATTCAGGAGAGATGTGAGGCAGTACCTCTTCATAGAAACAATGGTGGATTCCTGGAACAGTCTTCCAGTGGAGATTTTGGGGCCAAAAATAGTGCTGGGGTTCAAGAATGCATGGGATAAGCACAAAGGAATCATAGTGGAAAGGAAAGGGGAAGGGAGAAAGAGCTGTAGATTGGGCATGGTTTGATGTAATAGCTTAGGTAAGGAGAAATGGCAGACTGGATGGGCCAAGTGGTCCTTATCTGCCATCAATTTCTATGTTCTAGGTTTCCACGTAAATAAAACTGAGTGACTCCTTGACATTTTCTATTAATCTATGCCAGCTTTTTATAGCAAAGAGTTCACTTATTTGGAATTTACTATGTTTATATCAGGATATAAGGAACAAAATCTGTTGTTTTGAGAAGTTATTTGTTTTCATATAATATAATCTTTATGTTAACATTTGTTTACAGCTACCTTTGTGTTTTCAAAACCTAAAGAAATTACAGTCAAGACTAGAAATGTATAAAACAACCCCCATGTAGGCAACTGATTGGCACAGCAGTAGGGCTAACATTCACAACACCAGTGACCCAAGTTTGAGAATGAGTCTGGGTCAATGGGGGTTGGCTTGGGGGAGGAGGATTGAGCAGTACACTCTCCTCTGGAGAGAGATGTCCTTGGTCCATGCTGCTCTACTGCCACCTACTGTAGGTGACCAGAAGTGGCAGTGCTATAGGCAGATAGAATGGGAGGGGTGGAAATCAATCAGAAACCCATGCATACACATATATTGATCCCCCAAGGGTTCTGACATCAGCAGTTGAAGGGGAGACTCTGAAGCAAAAATGGCCTGGTCTTGGCTCCTGAAATTAAAACCCTGCTATATCTGAGTTGGCCCCAAAACCTGCATCCATGGCTTGAGCAGGTGTGCATCCTTCACTACCTCAAACTCACATGGGGCAGGTAAACCATGGCTCAGTGTGGGCCACAGGATGTTAGGCAGGGGAAGGTGCTGGGGTAGCCTTCGGAGAGTCAGACTGGAGAGTGTAGATGCATGAAATGCATATAAAAAAAATAAAAAGAGCGTCACAGGCTAGAAGTATTTTTTCATCTAGTCACAGCTTGTGTGTTTAAATTTGGTTTGGTGGGCTTGACCTACCCATGTTATTTTAGCATTGCACTATTGGTGCTTTATTTAATATAAATTTTTAAAATTTTGTTTGTAGAACTTGCCACCCTAAAGAAGGAACAGGCGTATTGTAGGGGTGTGCAAGTAATAAATAGTAATGAATAGTATGTCCTCAATACGATTAATCAGCTACAAATTATGAAAAGTGGCACTATTCATTCCTATTCCTATTTGGGAAATACAATTTCTTTTAAAAAAAGAATAAAAAAAAGCCCCACCTCCTCAACCCATGCCCAAATCCTTAAATTAAAGTGTTCCATCCCCCATCCGCTCTTAGAAATCCAGATGTACCCTTCTCCCATCATAACTCATAATTACAAAATGCAAACATCATTAACAGGTACTTCTGCTCAGTTTTCACAATGGAGGGAGAGCGGGTAGACCACCAAGAAGCAACAAGAACACTGGGGGAGGTGGACACAAGTCTGTTTTCAATGGAAAGAGTCCTGAAGGGACTTGAAAATCTGAACGTGGACAAGCCATGGGATGGGACTGGATACACTCAAGGGTGTTAAAGAAACTCTGGCAGGGGCTTGTTATAGCACTGATGGACTCATTTAACAACTCACTAAAAACAGGAGTGGTTCTTGCAGACTGGAGGAGAGCAGGCATAGACCCCTTCCATAACAGCAGCAGTGGGGAGGAGGCTAGCTTGTCAGTAAGTCTCACATCAGTGGTGGGGAAATTAGTGGAAACCCTGTTGAAGCAAATGATAGTGGAATATATTGAATTCAACAGGCTACAATACCAAAGTCAACATGGATTCGTTGGGGGGGGGGGTGGTGTCATGCCAGATGAATCTAAATTATTTCTTCAACTGTAAACAGGGAACTAGATCAGGAAAGGGCTGTACATTGACCTACTTGGATTTCAGCAAAGCCTTTGACACCGTGCCACATAGGGGACTAATAAAGAAATACAGCAGTCTAGGGGTATGATCCCAAGTGGCAAACTGGGTAAAATATGATTAATAGATAGGAGATAGAGGGTGGTAGTAAATGTCATTCACTATAATGAGGGGGGGAAGTAAGCAGCAGGATGGTGCAAGGCTCAGTACTGGGACAGATCTTCTTCAGTGTCTCTATAAATGGCATTGCAGAACTGAAGGAGAAGGTATGCCTTTTTGCAGATGACACCAAAATCTACAATGAGGTAGATACTCAGGAGGGGGTGGAGAGACTCATTAGGGACCTTAGAAAATTTGAGAAGTGAATGGCAGCTGGGGTTCATTGCTGAAAGGGGAAAAATCATGCACCCAGGGCATAGATACCCAGGAGCATATAAAATTGGGGAAGGGGGTACTGATTGCCACAAAGCAGGAATAAGACCTTCTGGTTATCATATCTGATGACCTCAAAGTGGCAGGGCAGTGTGACAAGGCAGTGGGCAGGGACACTTGGATGCTGGGGTATATAGGAAGCGGTTTCACCAGTAGGAGGAAGGAGGTGGTGTTACCACTATATCGGTTGCTGGTGAGCATGCCCAGCTGTCTCCTGACTCTCCCTATTCCACCTCCTGTGTCCCTTCTGTTCCTGGTAGCCTAGTTCCAGACCCTGGCCCCTTCTCCACAGAATGTGGGCACTGGTGCACTTCTCTTAGACCACCTCCTGGTTGGTCTAAGTGGAGCCCCTTGCTGCGTCCACTGCAGAGCTTGCAAAATCTTGGAAAAGGGAATGTTGCAGCACCACCATTGCGCAAGCTCCCTTGCAACCTGGCACACCCCAATCTGAGTTGCAAGGCTGGGGTAGTGCTACTTTGGCACAGCGGCTCCACTCTTGGGCGTAGACCAAGTTTGAAAATTGGGGATGCCTCATCTTTTGACGCAAGGTGCCACTTATATCATTTATGTTTAATGTAGGCACCTTGCAACATTCCCCCGACTTAGAAACTTGAGCCCACAGTTTCTATGGGTTGTGTTTGGTTTGAACAACTTGCTGGTTTTTTTTCATGTTATATAAGTCAGAGGGCCAAGAGGGATCAGCATCAGTGCTATATCCATAATTGTCTGAGGAAGGGGGGTAGAGTCCGTGGCTACCAGCTGGGCTTAAGAGGGTCCTAGGCCACTGTGGACTGTGTGTCAGAGGATAAAAAACTGTTTTTATATTTCACTTTTCCCCCCAGCTGCTCTTTTACAATCACCACTTCTTCTGTACTCTCTTGTCACCCCTGCGCCCAACTGCCCATCTGCTCTGCATGCATTCCTGAACTCAATTTGGGGCTTGCTACCTACTGACTGGTCATTCCACAAGCAACACAATTCATGACAGGACACTGGCAAGCCATTTCTACTCTTCTAGGCATAAGGTCTGCATGAGCTAAGCTGACTCACGATCAGCCATTTTTAAAATATATTTATATGGAGTAGTAGGAAAATATGTTATATCTAGTGGAACCCCTTCCTCTCCTAATCTCCATAAGTTCTCCCTGTTGTTCACTGGCATGCCCCCTTCATCTCCTCTCCTATTTAATTTCTCCCTGCTGCTCTGTGACACAATTCTCCTCTCTCTGTCCCCATAGAAGTTGTCAATGGTGTCCTGTGGCACACCGGTCCTGCAATGGTGACAAGCACAAACCCTCCATGACTTCCTCAGCTAGCTGTAGTCTGACTCATGCAACAACAGTATTGATATATTAGTAGCTATATCGATTTACTAGTTGTGAGACATCTCTCAAAATCAGAGAAATATTTCACTAAAGAAGCTTTAGAAGTTAGCAACTATAGGGGAAGTAATCAAATGCAAGTAGTGAGCTCTCTAAAGTACCTGGGGGTAATGTTTGATCCGGACCTGTGCTGCAATGATCATGTGGAGATGGTATACAAAACAGTACATCAGAAGCTTGGCCATCTGTATAGACTCTTTCACTACCTCACCAAGTCAGCCCACCTCACAATTGCCAGGCAATAGCACCCTGCTGCCTATCCTGCAATACAGTGCTCCTCTCCTACAGTCACTGTGGGCTGTAGACTATAACAAGCTAAACAGCCCCTAGAACAGGATATCAATCAATCAATATATTTATTTATAGAAAGTGCTATTCAAAAATTGACCAGAGCAGTTATACAGTCATTATAAAATGTAATGGATTTAAAGTGAGGCAGTATAGCGCAGTGGTCTTAGGCTCTGAGCTGCAAATTTGGTGACATCCAGCAGACCAGACCTGGGTTTGAATCCCACAGCTTCCACTTGAATACTGTGTGACCCTGAGCAAGTCACTTAACCTCCTTGTGCTCCCAGGTCGCTCCTGTAAAAAAGCTTTCAGCTTAGTGTGCTATACCTGGTTAAACAACTAAATAAAAAAAAAAAAAGGCTGGGAGAGAGGAGCTTAGGGAGTTGTTCATTTCCCTTATAAGTTCACTGTGTTGTACTGCACCTAGTAACAGGGTTACCAGTTTACTGTGGGACTGTATCTAGGATTAGTGGGTGACCTGATTAGTCAGTAGGGGTGTATCTTGGACTAGTGGAGAACCTGGTGGCTCACCCAAGGAAACCTACTTGGAGGGGGATGGGACCACACATCATTAGGGCCGGCATCTTTGGGAAGGTGGTGGGGTGCACAGGGTGTGAGGCAGCCATGATACTGGACTAGGTTTGGAAGTTTGGTGGTTGCCCATTGTGCTACCAGCTGGCACAGGTTAGGGTTGTGGGGATTAGGAGACAGCTGGGGGAAGGGGGGAGGTATGGTTTGGGAAGAGGGCAGGGGATCTCCCACGGGGTTGCACCAAGCACTAGGGGTGGGGGCATAGGGAAAGGAGTGGAGGAGAATACTCTGGGGTCACATAGGGACCCTGGCAGAGGGGGCACAAGGAGAACACTACCAAGGAAGCAGGCAGGTAACTGGGAACCCTCACAAAGGGGGGCCAGAGGGACAACATTCTCAGGGAAGTAGGCAGATGACTGGGGCTGGACAGAAGGAAGCAAGGTGGGAGGTGGATCAGACCTTATGCTCAGTAACCACTTCAATTCTCTTCTTCTGCTTGAGGATGAGGGGGTGATGTAGCCATGACAGGGTTGTTAGAAATGGAAAGGGAGTGGGGGGCAAGAGGTGGGGCCAGATAGCAGGAAGAACAGGGGGGAACCTGGAATGCAGGAAAATGGGGGGAGCAGTGAATAAGAGCAGGAGGAGCAGGGGGAAGTGGGAGGAAAACGCAAGGAGAAAGACCAGCTGGGAGGAAAGGGCAAGGAGAAGGACCAGAAGTACAAGGAGGATACAGTAAAGGGAGCTGAGGGTTTAGTCCAGTGGAACACGACAAGCAAGGAGGGGCTGAACGGAGACAGGAAGGAAGGGAGGGAGGACGAGCCAGGCTAGTATAACTGATGGGGGAGAAGGACCAGTCACGAGCAGTGAGGGGGTAGTTAGCAAAGTACAGAAGGATACTCAGGAGGAGGAGAGACACAGGATCAGAGGGAAGGGGGTGGCCAGGGTAAATAAGGAGGGGTCGGCATGTGGTACCCAGATAGGGGAGGAACAAGGAGCCGACTGGGTGGAGGGGCTGGTAGAAAGGATGAGGGACATGGAGGGGGAGAAATGGAGGAAAAGGAGCAGTCAGAGTGCTCCTGTTGGGGGATTCTATGATCAGGGATGTCAAATGGGATAGGAAGGGGGATGCCTGGTCAGTTAGAACAAAATGCTTCCCTGGACTAACAATACACAGGGCCAAGCACGAGGTATATCAGCTGGCAAAGGATTGTGGGGGTTCTCTGGACATACTGGTCCACCTGGGTAAAATGACATTGAAGGAAATAGCGAGCTAGAGATACAGGCAAGGTTCAGGGAGCTTGCCGGGGTCTGTCATGACATAGGATGCACGATTTCCTTCTCAGAAATCCTGCCAGTGCCAAGGGCTAGTGGGGAACACAAAAGGAAGATTAGGGAGATAAACCAGTGGTTCAGGGAGTGGTGTGAGGCCAGAGGGTATGGGTTGATGGGGGAATGGGGGGAGACCTGGGAGGATAAGGAGCTGTATACTAGAGATAGGCTCCATCTCAATTTGGAGGCGGGGAATCCTTAAGTTGAAAATAGAGGGGTTCATTGGTGAAAAGTGGGGTTTAAACTTGTGAAGGGGGAGGGATGGGAGAAAAGGCTGTCGAGGGGGTCCGATAGGAGGACTCTGTCACCACCCCTGGGGGAGCTGGAGGAATAGGAAAAGACCGACTGGTAAAGTGCAGACCAGGGGAAAATGGAATCCCCATGGGAACACGAGCAGGGGAAATGGAAGTATAGGGAAAGGGTGGAAGGTAGGCCTGTTAAATGCCAGGAGCTCGGGCAATAAAATGCCTGAGCTCCACAAGATGCTAACTGAGGCAGCGGTGGATGTGGCAGTGATCACTGAGACCTGGACCACCGCAGGACATGACTGGGACCTGAACCTGGAGGGTTACACTATGTTCAGGAAGGACAGGGCGGAGGGAAGGGAAGGGGAGGAGGGGTAGCAATAATAGTCAAAAACTGCATTGGCATAGGGGGAGTAGAGGAGGTGGAGGGAACTGTGGAGGTGGTTTGGGTCACCTTGATAACATGGGGGGGCAAGACAGTAAAAATAGGAGTGGTGTATAGACCCTCTGCACTGGCGGGGGAGCTGGAGGAGAGTCTGGTGGCAGATGTTGGGAGACACTTTAGATTGGGCAGGGAAAGAATGGTGGTGTTGGGGGACTTAAACATGCCAGGAACAGACTGGGAGACTATGACATCCTTGGTGGCCAGGGAACAGAGGTTGTCGGGTGTATTTCAAGATGCGTTCCTAACTCAGCAGGTGGGGGAACCGACCAGGGGGGGTGTGGGTACTGGATGTGGTCCTGGCAGACAGTGACCAGATTGGGGGCCTGGAGGTAAGGAACCCGTTGGTGGGGAGAGACCATGACACGGTCTGGTTCTGCCTGGACCTAGGAGAGGTAGAAGGCTGCACAAAGATGGAGGTTACTGACTTCGGGGGGCAGATTTTAAGGAAATGGGAAGGATACTTAAGGAGCAGTTGGATGTCATTGAGTCAGACATGGACGCTGACAGTAGGTGGTAAATCATCAGGAGAGGGGTGCAGGATGGTACCAGCACTTGTGCAGGAGGAAGATGAAAATGCAGCAGGGCCTGAAAACCCTGCTGGTGGACCTGGGAGGTCCAGGAGGTGGTGTGGGGAAAGAAGGCAGCATATAGGCAATTCAAGTGCTCAAGGAGTGAAAGGGATTGAGGGGAGTACAAGCTGATGGCTAGAAGGGCCACTAGGGTGGCGAGGGCGGCTAAGGCAAGGAAGGAGCAGAACCTGGTCAGGGAAATTAGGGGAGGGAACAAGAGGTTCTTTAGATACATTGGGGAAAAATGTAGGGTGAAGGGGCAGATTAGCAGGATTAAAACAGGGTAGAGATGGGCACAAGACCCAGGGGAGCAGGCTGAGGTAATAAATGAGTACTTCACCTCAGTTTTCCCCAGGGAAAAAGGGGGTTCTGCATCATACATGGGAGTAGACAGTGATACTGAGGAGGGGGGACCCTTACCAATTGGCAGGTCTGGGGAGAGGGGGAGGCATCACTGGCAGGAGGGGGAAGGCTAAGCAGGGGGAAGAGGTAGCGGAGGTGGAAATCACAGCAGATAGAGAGTGAGGGAAGCCCTCAGGTCCCTTAAGACGAAGAAAGCACCGGGGCCAGATAAATTACATCCCAGAGTGCTGAAGGAACTTGGTGTTGTCCTGGCGAAACCCCTGGTGTAACTTTTCACCATCTCTCTGAGGACAGGGTGGGTGCCCCAGGACTGGAAGGTGGCTCATATAGTGACTATCCACAAGGGGAGATCAAGGGAGGTGGCAGGGAACTACAGGTCTGTCAGTCTGACATCAGTGGTGGGCAAGGTGATGGAGGGCATTGTCAAGGAGAGGCTGGGGGGGACCTGGAAAAGTCAGGGTGCCTGGACAATAGACAGCATGGATTCATCCTGGGGAAATCATGTCAGACAAACCTTGTGGAGTTCTATGACTGGGTGATGAGTGCCTTGAACCTGGGTAGACCAGTGGACGTCCTCTTTCTAGACTTCAGCAAGGCATTTGACTCTGTTCCTCATGAGGGCCTGTTGGATAAGCTGGGAGAAATGGGGGTGGGGAACCAGATGATCAGATGGACAGGCAATTGGCTCCAGGACCAAACCCAGATGGTAATAGTTGGCGGGATAGTCTCATCCCCAAGGAAGGTCATTAGTGGGGTCCCACAGGGATCAGTCCTTGGGCCCCTCCTGTTCAATGTCTACATTTCTGATATAAGGACAGGTATCAGGAGTGAGTTGAGTCTCTTTTCGGATGACTCAAAACTGGAAGCAGTGGTGGATGGGGATGAGGGGAGGGTGGCCCTACAGGGGGACCTGGAGGCTCTGGAAAGATGGTCTAGAAAGTGGAAGCTGAGGTTCAATGCAGGGGAATGCAAGGTACTGCACCTGGGGGCCAGAAACCCGGGCCAAGCATACACCCGGGGAGAGGAATGCTACAAGTCTCGATAGCTGAGAGGGACCTGGGGGTGGTGGTGGATGTCAAGATGAACAACTCAGAGACTTGTAGGAGGGCAGCAGCCAAGGCCAACAGGATGCTGGGATGCATCACCAGGGGGATCACCTCCAGAAGGAGGGAAGTGATACTCCCTCTGTATAACTGCTTGATGAGCCCACACCTCAAGTACTGCGTGCAGTTTTGGAGGCCACACTTAAAGAGAGACATTAAACTCCTGGAGAGGGTCCATAGGAGGGCAACCAAAAGAATTTGGGGCTTGGGGGACAGGACCTATGGGGAGAGGCTCAAAGAGCTAAATATGTACACATTGGATGAGAGAAGGGACCGGTGGGACATGATAGAGGTCTTCAGGTACATGAAGGCAGTAAATAGGGGAGGAGCAGTCAGGGTGCTTCAAAGGAAGGAGGAGGGGGCAACTTGAGGGCATGGGTGGAAGCTGGAGGGGGGAAGATTCAGAGGAGAAAGGAGGAGGTGCTACTTCACTGATAGGGTGGTGGAGCCATGGAATGTGCTGCCCAGGGGACTGGTGGAGGCAGAGACGGTGGAGGGGTTCAAGAGAGGGTGTGACAGGTACAGGGGAAGGGTTCTGGAAGCAAAATCCAGTGCAGCGAGAATATCCAGAACTGGGAAGGGAGAAGCCAGAGAAGGCAAGGGGGGCAGCAAGCTCAGCTCCCAGGGTGGGGGCTGACCAAACGAGCAGACGTGAAAGACCGTTAGGCCTATTCTGCTGGCATTTTAGTATGTTAGTATGTAAAATATCCAATAATATTAAATTACATATCAACATCAGTTCACATAATCAAGACTCAGGAAAAGCAAGGTTGAAGAGGTGGGTCTTGAGAGCAGATTTAAAACTCTCCACAGGCAGGCACTCTCTCCTACGAGGTAGAGAGTTACACAGGGTCGGGCCACAAGCGCAAATGCCCGGACACCTGAAGTCTTCAAATGGACCCTGGGAACCTCTAGTAATCCCTCGTCAGCAGAGCAGAGTGAGCAGAGGGGGTGGTAGGGTCAAAGAAGATCTTGCAGATAACATGGTCCCTGTCCATGTAGGGCCGTATAGGTCAGAAAACTGACCTTGAAGGTGATCCACCACTGAATAGGCAGCCAGTGCAAGCCACAGAGCACAGGTGTGACATGGCATGATCAAGGTAAACCAGTAAACAGCCTGACCACCACATTCTGCACCAGCTGCAAGTGGCGGATATCAACCCCAGGTAACCCTAGGTACAGGGCATTGCAGTAGTCAAGGTGGGAGATCATAAAGGCATGGACCAACGTTGGAAGGTCATCAGGCAGAACAAGGTGTTTGGTTCAGGCAATATTTCTCAGCTGGTAAAATTAGATCTTGTCGATGGACGACACCTGAGATTTAAACGTCGGTCCCTCATCAAACATAGTGCCCAGATTTCGCACCTGCTCAGAGGTCACCAGCTGGTTCCTTCCAAGCTAAAGCCCAGAAGGTTGCCTTGCCGAGAACGCCTCTACTTGATGACCTGGGTCCACAATCAACACCTCAGTCTTTTTCAGGTTCAACCTCAGCCAGTTGCCACTCATGCAGTCTTGGGTCTCAGCAAGGCAGTTGTTAAATGTTGAGACAGTTCCACCCAGCTTGGGTACAATGCACATGTATAGTTGAGAATCATCTGCACAGCAGTGAAAACTCAGCCCATACTAGCTTATAATGTCTCCTAACGGCAGCATATATACTTCGACGAACATGGGTGATAAAACGGAGCCCTGTGGTACCCCACAAGACTGGGAGAATGGGTCTGAGGAATAAATCCCTGACACCACCCTCTGAGACCTGCCAGTGAAGAAAGAATGGAACCACCTGAGAACTGCTCCAGGCAGACCACAAATCAACTGCAGGCACTCCAGTAACACTCCATGGTCCACGGTGTCAAATGCTGCAGAGAGATCAAGGAGAACTAAGATGGAATGGCTCTTCTGATCTCTCACTATCAGGAGATCGCTATCATTAAGTACTCGAACTAGGACCATCTCGGTACTATGTCTCTTCCGAAATCCAGACTGGAGAGGATGGTAGACATCACGGATGGTAAGATGATCCTCCAGTTGCAGCGCGACCACATTCTCAATAACCTTACCCACAAAGAGGAGGGTAGAAACAGGTCTATAGTTAGTGAGACAGTCCGGATCAAGGGAGGATTTCTTAAGCAGAGGTGTCATCACTGCCTTCTTCAGGATGTCGGGAAACACACCTGTCTCCAATGAACTGCAGACTATCTCAGCTAAGACTGGATCAATGACATCAGCACACCCCACAAGGATTCAAGTCAGGCCCGGGTACAAACTACAGCAGATCGGCTGCATACTCTGGATGATATTCACAATATCCACGATAGCCAACCAGTGAAAGTCAGACCAGACAAACCAAGGGGTTGCAACATCCCACCAACCACAACCACGCCCATTAGAGTGAGTTGTGCAGATCTCAGACCTGATGCTGGCAACCTTATTTCCAAAGAATCAAGCAAACTCATTGCACTTATTCTGTGACAATGCTCTCCAAGATGGCAGACAGGCTGGACTGCAGAGTCTGTCAACAGTTTGGAAGTGCTGGGCCAGTTGATTCTGTGCAGTGGCAATTTCCTTGGACAGGAACTCTGCCTTCTTACGGGAGACAGCCAATTGATAAGTCCATATAATTGGCCATCAATCTAAGTCTGTTGGCATCAAGGACCGATTTCCGCCAGCACCGCTCCATCCTTCACCCTACTTGCCTCAGCTCCCTCAAGGTCCCATCAAACCAGGGGGACTGAGGGCAGAGGGTGAGGGGGAAAACAGACAGGAGCTATGGAATCTAGACCCATGGTCATGGCCTTGTTATTGGCCTGTAACAGATTGTCTGGATCCATGCTTGCACTCAGAAAACCCGCTAGGTTAAGCACTGCCGTTAGACTATCTGGGATCACTAAAAACATCTCCAGAGGATATAGTTTTGGAATTCCAGCGGTACTACACTAACTTATATAGCTCTAAAATGAAGTCAGTATCTGGAGACAGCTCAGATAATTACTTAGGGGCATCTGGTTTATCTTCACTTTCAGACTCTCAGCAGGAATGGTTAGTCTTCCCAATAACAGCCGATGAAACCTCCAGGACTGTTAAAAATTTACCCTCAGATAAGTCGCCTGGCCCAGACGGTCTCTCGGTGAATTTTTATAAGAGATTTCTAGACCAGTTATTGCCGTTGCTATTACCTTTATTTCAAATCATTTTATCGGGTGCCCAGACGGATCCTACCCTATGGGAGGCTTTAATAGTCTTAATTTTGAAACCCGGGAAGAACCCAGAACTACCCTCGAGCTATCGCCCAATATCCCTGATGAATCAAGACATCAAAATATTAGCCAAAATTTTAGCGGATTGCATGACATTAGTGTTGCCCGATGTTATTGGTCCGGAGCAAGTAGGATTCATGATAGGGCGTTCCTCACTGGACCACCTCAGAACTCTGTCGCGTGTTCTTTCGGCTTCCAGAGACACCTCATTTCCAGCTGTTTTGGTCTCTCTGGATGCTGAAAAAGCGTTTGACAGGGTAGATTGGAATTTTTTATTTAGGGCCCTTAATGCTTATAAATTTCCGGAGCTTTTTCAAAATTGGGTTAAAGCCCTTTATAATACCCCTTCAGCTAGAGTAATGGCTAATGGGGTTATTTCGGGAAGATTCCCGCTGCATTCAGGAACTAGACAAGGCTGCCCGCTATCACCGTTACTCTTCAATTTATATTTGGAGCCCCTTATTCGCTGCTTAAAATTCTCCCCGATGATTCAAGGAATCACTTTCAGGGATATGAGGTTAAAGTATCAGCTTATACCGATGACTTACTCTTACAGCTATTGGACCCAAATAAGTCAATACCTGCTGTGTTAGCCATCATAGAAGAATTTGCCAATCTCTCCGATTACAAATTAAATATTGATAAGTCCTTTGTCTTCCTGCTTAACCATAAAGTGATTAAATCAAGTGTGGTAGAGACAGGTATGTCTTGGGGGCCGAACTGTCTAAAATATTTAGGGATTCCAGTTGTCAGGAACCCTACTTTGCTTCATAAGTTGAATTTGGATGACCTAGTAAAAATTTTAGGAACTGATTTAGACAGATGGGCCAAATTATCTATTTCACTCTGGGGCCATGTGAATTTGATTAAAATGAATCTTTTTCCTAGGATTTTTTACCCGTTGCATTTGCTTAATATCTGGATACCCATCTCATGGTTCCGCAAAGTTAATGGACTGATAACAAAATTTATTTGGGCTAATAGGCAGCCTAGGATTGCATTTCACAAGTTGGTGGCTCCCAAGGATAAAGGGGGTATCCATCTTCCACACTTGATTTTTTATTACTGGGCGAGTCATATGGCAAAATACATTAGATGGATGGAATGCACGGGAGAACCAGACTCCACGGGCGGGCAACCTATTTGGGTTCAAATAGAGCTATATCTAATTAAACAGAGTGGTCTATCGCCAGCATCGCTATTTCATATCAGAACGCGTGCCCTCCCCCCACTGTTGAAATCTACCCCCATTGCGACCTCTGTCAGAGTGCACTCCCAGATATGTTCATTTATGGAATATAGTCATACTCTAGACCTAGCTCAAGCCCATTGGGAGTAACCCTAATTTAAAAATAAGTAATAAGCCAATCTCGCCAAGGTGGCTCCATCAACTAGAAATTGTTAAGCTTTCTCAGGTTGTTGCCCTGGACAGTTCTTGGCTTTCAATTACTGGAATATTGAATAACTTTAATATTCCCAGTAAGTTTATTTTCAAAGCTTTTCAGTTAAAACACTTAATAACGAAGGTGTTTGGACTGGCACCGCCCCAAGGAAGCATGAATAATTTTAGGGATATACTAGCATCTATGTTCGGCAGACCTCACTCAGTATCCAACATTTATAAAACTTTATATAGTTGTAAATATGCGGAGGTGTTTGCACTGGAGAGATATTGGGCATTATGTTTCCCCGATTCGGAGATAGATTGGGCAGCATTGTGGTCAAATTGTCATAAATACATTACTCAGGATAGGTTACGACTTACACAGTTCCACATATAACATAACATATATTATACTCTCCAAAAACTATATAAGTACGGTCTTATTGACTCGCCCACCTGCTCCCGATGTATGCAGGCAGAGGGTTTGCTTTATCATATATTCTGAACATGTCCCAAGGCCCCCACCCTCTGGGGGGATATTCAACAGAGGATGGATCCCTTACTGGGTCTCTCGGACCTTTTTACTCTGGAGGTATGCCTATTAGGTGACTATACCTTTATTCCTGTGATATCGAGAAGGTATTATATGGCATTGATTTCCTTATCAGTTAAGAAGGTTATTCTCCAACACTGGAAAGATGATGAAGATATTCCTTATTCGGAATGTCTTAAGGAATTACTGGCTAATCTCATGGTGGAAAAATTGGCGGGTAGTTTAAGTAATAGGTTGAATAGATATAAGAAAATTTGGGATCCTTTGAATACGCTGCTTGTCATTTAGTATATACTACTTTATTATCGAAGTTTGGGATGGATTATCATCTGATAAGTTTGAGCTGTGCTGATTGGGGAGGGGGTTTTAGTATGGATGGGGGATTGGGTATGGGGGGAGAGCAGCTCCAATATATGTAGCGAAAGCTTATTTCCGGCTATATGTACAAATCTGTTTATCTAGATTGGATCTGTTCTTATTAGTGTGTAAAACATTAAACTTTGATTTGAAAAAAAAAAAAAAGACTATCTAGGATCAAACCCCTTAATGGGCAGTACCAGACCATCTCCTTAGGGGCAGGACTATGGGTGGGGCCTGGAAATTGAATCTTATTGTGTGGTGGTCAGACCATCCAACTGGCTCCACCACCAGATCAGAGGTCTCCATACCCAGAAGGAGGACCAAATCCAGTGAGTGACCATGGCTATGGGTTGCAGAGGTAGTCACCTGTGTGTAGCCCAACAAAATCATAAGTTGGAGGAAGTCCTGACCAAACTGTGAGAGTTCTTCATCAACCCAGGCATTGATGTCCCCCAGAACCATCCATCTGGGGGACTCCAACACCATATCGATGACAAAGTCCACAACTTCCTGCAGGAATTGCTTCTCACCGCTGAGGGGATGATAGATGAGAAGAATCCTGCACCACACACCTGCATCCATGATACACTTGAAGGACCTGGTCTCCCCCACTGGCACATCTACAAGGCCCAATTCTGATTTAAAGCACATGGCAACACCCCGGCCCCTACTATCCATCCTCAGGTGGTGTATCACTGAGAACCTGGCCGGAATTGCTGAATCCAAGACTGGGCTAGCATTCATCTAGCCAGGTCTTGGTAATGCATGCCAGGTCAGATGTCCAAACAAGATCAGAAATCACTGCAGTCTTGTTTTTAATAGACCTGGCATTGCATAATACCACCTGAGTAGGATGGGAGACTGAGGCGGGCCATGTCATCTGCCCACTCAACTTGAAACCCTTGTGTATGGGAAACAGGCAGGGGGACCCCTCTCCTGAACCCATTTCACCCCAGGGCATCTTCTAGTCCCCACAACCCCAATCTACCCACCCAGTTCCACTCTCCCTCCCAGATCCAGTACTCCCTCCTATCCACCTCCTCCCTACTATCCCCAGTGAAAGGGCAGGACCCTCACACCTCGTGCTGCAGTGGGGGTGCAGCAAAGGGTGGATGCCCTGAAGCTCAGAGAGGAGTAGCCTGACCGAGGAACTCTTTGTCAACACATAACTTCATAAACCCACAACAGCAGTCAAACAACAAATCTACAACAACAAACACTAAAGAAAAATAAAACAATATCCCACAGTCCCCCCAAAACCCAATCCCATAAAACAATATAGAGTCCATAAACTCAAGTAATAGACAACTGAGAAACTGATGAAGCAGTTCACAGATAATTAAGAGTCAGTGTTCAAATATAGAGGTAAAGCACATCAGATCTTTGAGGCAGAAATTAGGCAGGTATGGGGGCCCTCACCCCCACGGTCTGTCAGTAAAGGTTAAATCCCAACTGTAGTACTCCTACTATCACAGTTCATAATATCTGTCGAACTAGGTAGAATAAAAATCATAGAGGATATCTCACAGCTTCACAAGTCAGGCCTTTAAACCTTAAATCTGTCCCAAACCACGGCACCTTCACAAGAAGTTCACAATATCTGCCAGTTAGACCAGGTCAAAAGATGATACAGCTCCATATTAATCTATATGGCCACTAATGAACTGCCATGCAGGTCGACAGTATGAGTCAAATAGGCCAACGGAAATTAGGGACCCTAAATAGTGTGTGTCCACTGACACACGCCTCTTGTGAAGGCTAGGATAGGCTGCTTCACTGCTGCCCCCCGGACACATCAGTGTGATGTCCTCACCTCCCTGAGATGGCCCCCTTTCACAGCACATATGGAGATTTCCTTATTGTGCCTAGCAGTCAAGCTGATAAAAGTTCACCTCCCCCACTTTGAAGTTGTTCTCAGTCTCAAGAGGCATTCTAGACATCTATGTTCCTCCTCCAGCTCCTGCTTGAGATTCCTAGAACCACAACTGCCTCTGGCAGGTGAGCTTTCTCCTTTACTGCCCCCTCAATATGAAACTCTCTACCAAAAGACATCCAACTCTCTAATACATCTGCAATGTTCAAAAACAAGCTTAAAGTTAACACAGCTGTGACTGCACACTGTAGTTGTAACCAAGGAATAACATAACTGTTTGCCCTCTGTTACCACTAGCAGTGCATTACCATAACTGGCCTAGACTAAATACTTTGTTGTCTCTTCAGCACATAGAATAGCCTGCACCAGGCAAAGCCACTTCTTTCATCTTAGCCTTGCATCTATCTCATGGATCCCATGTGCAATATTTTCTTTCTTTTTTACACTTGTATTGTTGATGTCCCTGTTGCTCTATGCAACATCTTGACTTTCCCTATTGTAAATCTGTTTTATGTAACTAATATGAATTGTACTCATTTAGTTTGTTTTACTGTCCCAATGGTCACTAGTTGTTGCTCTGAATTAATTATATCTATAATTGCTACACGTGATGTGCACAGCGCTATGTACAATGGATAAACTAAATGTTCTAGTCCCTGGTTGTCCCTGAAAAAGGGGCACTTTGTCTCAGTGGGTTTTGACCCAGTTAACAAAATTCAACAAATAAATAAGCAAAAAGGCACTTCTGTGATTTTTAGAGATATCTTGCAATTACTATATCAATAAATATATATATATATATATATATATATATATATATATATATATACAGTATATATATATATATACGGCTACCATAGTTAGGGTTGAGTAGCATTTTTAAGGTTAAAGGGTCAAATTTTGCACCTTAATAACTGTGACACCGTTCAATGGATTTGCCTTAATTTTGGTATAGATAATGGGGCATGGTAGATCTTGGGATCTACCAAGTTCTGTACTGGTCAGATATACAGCTGTGGAGTTATTAAGCGACAACAAAGTGAGTGATTACGCTTTTTTGCAAATGATTTGCTCTCACCTACAAGTCACACAGTTTGTGTGACCTGTCCAAAAACTTCAGGGAATGTGCAACTGGGGTCCCCAATGTGCCTTTTGAAGATTTCATGAAAAAATATTGAATGGTTCAAAAGTTATTCAAAAAACAATTTCCCATTATAAGTCAATGGGAAAAGTTAAAAAGTTCAAAACTTTTGCAAATGCAATTTTTAGTGTTGCAAATGGCCCTAGTAGTGTCGCAAATCCACCATTTTGTTTTCAGTTGGTGATCATAAAAATGCTTGGCATTTAAATTTGGGACCCCCTAAGGACACAATTCTTTCTGTCTTCACCTAGTTGGACCATGAGGATGCTAGCCATGCCTTTATTTTGGGGTTAAACACCCCAGAAATACGTTTTTCAAATTTCTGGAAACAGTAGTGTCGTGTTCATGAAACCTTCACAAATTTTTGTAAAAATTGCCACAAATTGCCACACTACTTTTGCAGACTTGGCCAAAGTGACAGGAATTCTTTGTCACCCTGCTGCGAAAGAACGGTTTGGTCTTTTGAGCTGAAATTTTGGAGGGAAGATAGCCAACATCTCACAGATGAGCGTTTCATGGTTTGGTGAAAAAATATTGCATGGCTCCAAAGTTATGGTACTCCAAATTTAGCAATTTTTCCCATAGACTAACATGGTGGCATACGCCGCGCCTTTCGGGGTTCGTATCTCAAAAACGATGCAAGGTACAGATTTTTTGTTGCAAGTTGCAACAACAAAAAACTTGCCAGGAAAATCATGATTTCTGTAAATTTTTAATTTTTTTTCTACGCCTTGTGGTTGCTGAGATATTAGCAATAAAGTACTTCCAATGCTCGTTTTAAGCTTCGATGCCCATTACAATGCATACATTCTTTGTACACACTGTGTTTCTCTATGCACTTGTTTGGCAAAAACAGGGTATGCACTTCCGTTACTGTTACAGTTACTGTTTCCACTTGTGTTTATGTCTCCATTTGCATTACCGTTCCCATGTATGCCACCATGTGCGTTACCCTTTGCGTTGTCATTTGCGCTTTGTGTTTTCATTACTGTTACCATTTGCATTTCCACTACTGTTTCAGTTTGAGTTTTTGTTTGTGTCACCGTGCGCATTGCCATTTGCATTTCCGGCAGCCCTTTTCTTTGCGTTTTTATTTCTCTTTCGTTTTGCATCTTCCTTGCTGTTACTATTACCATTTGCATTTGCTATTGTGTTACTGTGCCCCTGCGCATTATGGTTTGCATTTCCATATGCGCTTGTGTTTTCTTTTGCGTTTCTGTTTCCTTTGCTGTTATTGTTGCTGTTACCGTTACCATTTGCATTTACAATTGCAGTACTGTGCCCATGAGCATTTCGATTTGCGTTTCCTTACATGCTTCTGCTCCCATTTCGGTTTCTGTTTCCTTTGGTATTATTCTTCATATTAACTTTACCATTTGCATTTACAATTGCGGTACCATGCCTGTGTGCATTACGGTTTGCATTTACGTGTGTGCCTGCATTCGCGTTTCCGTTTCTGTTCCTTTTTGAGTTGTTTTTGCTGTGACACTTAATATTTCCATTTAAAATACCGCTGCCATCACTGTTCGTGTTACCAGTTGCATTTTTGTATGTGCTTCAATGTCCGTTTGTGTCACTGTTCACTTCGACGTCACTTTTGCGCTTGCATTTCTATTAACATTTCCTTTACCATTTATGTTTGCGTTACCATGTGTGCCATTGTTGGTGCTTCTGTTTGCATTGCTGTTCCTGTTACTATGTCACGAGACGTCACGTGGTGGGAGTGTGGGGCCCTAAGGGCCCCGTGCTCCCGCCGCTGCATTACATTCACTATTTCTCGTCATCATTCTCAAAAAGAAGTGAAATTAGAAGCAAAAAAAATCCTTTTAATGCATCAGTTAGGGTTATTTCACAGTGCCTGCCTGCTTGGAAGACAGCCTACCCCCTCCGAATATGCAGTGTGATAAGGTAATAATCACAAAGCATCAATCCAAGTGGAGCTGTAAAACCTAAATTCAAGACAATGGCCATTATTTTTCTTTTTTTTAAGAACTACTGTGCTGAACTCTGCGTTATCTCAGCAGAACATTAATGGAATCTATAAAAGCTTCAGTTGGTAACAGAAAGACATAGGTTGACATCAGCAGAGTCTCAGTGCTACCACAAGAGGCAGGTTTGAAGGTTTTTTGTTTTTTTTAGAACAAAGACAGGTAGTAAAAGGTTCCATGTCAAGTCCATGTAATCTGCAGTAGTTAAAATGGAACTTTGGACAGAGAGTTTACCTGCAGTTCTCTTAAAAGCTATAAAGTTCAATGCAGAATTCTTTTTGGGATGATATTCCCTAATGAATTCTGGTGAAAACATTAGAAATTTCATCCTCGTGGAATTTTATTCATTAGTTTATGTGCAGTAACTCAGAAGATTCAACATACACTTGCCATGCATAACGTTGGACTCCATATAAATTAACCATTAGACCTCCATTGGAATGCATTTTCAAATGTTTTGCATAGAATTCATTAGGGAAATCCTCCCAAATGGAATTCTGCATTGAACGTTACAATGTTTTAGATGCAATAGTTCTTAGACTTTGTCACAGTGAGCCTCCCCAAATCCATGGAAAAGATATTGAGCCTCCCCCAAAAGCTGAAATAATTTTGGGCCTCCCCAAAGAAAAATAACATACTGTACTTTGTGCAGTACACCATGAATAAATTGAAACCCCTTTGAGTACTTGGCTCACATTCAGCTCTTTGTCTTATGCTGATGTGGGACCTTTAAAAAAAGAGCTCCTGTGCTCAAAGGTGTTATCTGAATAACAAATAAATAAAATAAACAAATATTATTATTCAGCTTATTGTAAGCCCCCCCACAGGCCAGCCTACTTGGTCCGCTATTTTCATTCTTGAAACATTGTTACCCCTTGTTGCAGTACCTTCATGGGTCAGACTGCTTTCTCTATATAAAATAACCTTCCTAAACTTTGCCTCTCCCCCTCCTTCCCTGCTCCTAAGCAAATTCTCTGGGATTACTTTGCTCCTTCCTGCTATTGCTCTTAGCACTTCTATGCTCAGCCCTTGTATTTGGGCTGTTCTACCATCAGTCTATAAATTGATCAGTTACCACCACTCGTTATTTATTGTTCATATTTGTTTGTGCTATTGTTCATTGTGTATTTCTTGATTGTTTTGCAGTTATCTTTTGAAATGCAATCACTCCCTACCCTTTTCCGGATATACCTGAAATGTGCCTTGGCTCATTCGCCTTCCTTTGTCACCTATTAGTAAATAAACACATAAAATTCACCTACTATTATCCTATTTCAGTTTGCTTCATCTCTTCACACAAAATATATAAAACTCAAAATTTAAATACTGTACTTTTTCAGACCTGCTTGAGCCTCCTCTGGAACAGGTTGGGGCCTTCCAAGGGAGGCTGGCCTCACTGTTTGAGAACCCCTGTTTTAGAGAAATCCAGGTAGAATCGTAGTCAAAGGTTCTATTTTAGCTGTTGCCGAACACACAGATTTGATGTGATAAGATAGTTAAAACCAAAGTCATTTACATTCAGAGCTGTCTGAGTCTTTGTTTTTTCATCATAGCATTAATTCAGTACAAGCCAAACATTTTGATGTAGAATTAAACAGTGTAGACTTTCCTTACATTTTGATATTTTGACCATAATCTCTGCTAAAAAAAGACTCAGATAACACTGACTTTTTTTTTTAATTTAATGAGTGTATAGGATAAAAGTGCCTTGTTCGGTGACTGATTTGCAGTTTTGTCAGTTGTGTCATACCACATAGATTATATAAATTAAGATCCCCTGGAAGCACGTAGTATTACAATAAAAGCCATTTTTTCTTGGAACCGGTCCAATAGTGTAGTGGCTGGGCACTGCTTTGCCAGCTGGGTGACCAGAGTTACATAGAAAATATAATTTTATGGACAGATGAAGACCCCAGATCCAGTCTGTCTTGTTCCTACCTTGGTCGGCTGCCAGTCTAGCACTGGCCAGACAGTAAGCTGGATAGATATTACCCATTATCTTGGGGTTCACTCCCCATCTTCCCAAGCCTCCTGTCCCTTTGTTGATGCCCTGTCAAGTTCAGTAAAGCTGTCCCACCCCTGCTGAAAAGCATCAGCCTTCTGAACATTAATGAACCCCTGTGGTAGGTGATTCCATTTGTCCACCACCATCTCTGTGAAGAAATGCTTCCTTGTGTCCCCCTTATTTCTCTGGTGTCTAGTGGCATCTCCCCACCCTACGATTGCCATCCCTGTTTATATTTCTTGTTTCTGTGGTGCCTAGTGGCATCCTCCACTCTCCAATAGGATCCTGCTTGTAATAAAGAAAACAGTCCCTCAATGTCTTTTTTAAACCTGTAAAAAATAAAACAGTCCCTCACCGATCTGACCTCCCAGCCTGTCCTCCCCCTGATCACCTACTACCCGCATCCCCCTACACCCTCCCACACCCCCTCACTCACCTAAATAGGTCCCAGGGTGAAGATCTACTCTCTGATTAAAGACACGTCTTGCTCCTGGAAATCCAAACTGCTATATGAGAAAGTAAGGAAACTGTGGCTCAATGTATTTCCTTGAGGTTTTCAACTTTGTTGCATAACTTTGTCATTTTTAAGGCAGCATGCATAGCCATGCTGTCTTATTGCTATGATGTAGAAGAGGAAGTTGGATAGGAACACTATCATGTGCTCTCCACAGTGCTACAGTCATTTTCCCAGCATTGGCTTTCCACCGGCCCTTCCATCAGCAGACCTGACAACTCCCTCTCCTCCCCCTCCTGCTGGGGCACTGAAAAAATAGTTCTCTACAGTTTTTTAAAACGCAGGATTTTATCTCCTTTTTCTAGCATATTCTGCTGTCAGTTTCTTATCAGGCTGGCACCAGGACCTTGAGGAATTTGAGTCACACAGGCTAAAAGGATTGTAGCTCCCGAGTCAGACTGCAACAGCCTTTGTGAAACTCGGAAGAAAGTAAACAGAACTGCAGGATTTTTAAAAACACATTTAGGTAAGCAAAAGCTGCAGTTGGTACTGTAGCTGTTTGGAGAAGTGATTTTATTGTGAACACTATTTTCTCCTCCTGGAGTTTCAGCCTCTGAAAAGGAAGTCAGAAGGAAGTCTGTTCTATGTTCAACGTCTTTCTGCCTGGTCAAACAGTGGGTGCTACTTTGCATAACTGTCTCTATGGATACCATTTATCAACACAGGAACTCTGAGTAGCATTCCAGCAGGTTAATTCAGCAAACAACAAAGTATGCCTGCAGCTTTTTCAGAGCTGAACAGCACCATAAATGCCATGTGTCCAGCCAAGCACACCAAAGGTTAAACAGTTATCAGCCCCCTCATAAAATATTAGTACACTACTAACATGCAGTAGGATCCTTCTGAGCTGTTCAGCAGATAGATACAGGCTCCCAGAATGAATTAGCACATGCCATCATTAGTACAGTAGCCTTAGTGCAGCACAATTGAGAAGACCATGCACAAGTGCTTTGGGTAAACTCACTATAATAGGTGACAAACTATTATTTCAAAACCAGTTTTAATAAAACAGCACAAGTGCCATGTGGAACTATGTGGCTAAGGCAGCATATTCAAAAGCCTGGTTTTTAAATTGCAGACATTTTATGTATGTATTTATTTATTTATTGAATTTTGTTGACCGGGTAAGCCCACTGAGACTAGAAGTCCCTTTTTTAAGGGCGACCCGGGGGTGGGGATACAGATAGTAACCAACTGAAACTGAACCAGATTAAGCTGTCGGTGGTATTTCTAGTGAATGGAGGAAATTTGGTCAGGACATCAGGGAAAGTTCCCCCACTCTTTTCGAGAAGTGTCATGGGATCATTAGCATCCACCTGAACAACCACCAGAACAAATAGACCGGGCCTTATTTAATGTCTCATCTGAAAGACAGCACCTCAGGAGTGCAGCACCCCCCCTCATGCTGCACTATAGTGTCAGTACTGGGATATTAACCCAAGTGCCTGGTGTGGGGATAGAACCCACAGCCTTCTGATCTCCTGGCCTCAGAGGTGAATGTGTTACCTGTTGAGCCACTGACACTGATTTAGTGTCAGTGGCCCAGCCACTCAACCTTGGAATAAGAACTCTTTTACAAAGGGTCTACATCCATTAAATGGTGCAAAGACAGATATCATTAAATTCACAGCACAAATAGAGACATAGTTCAATTATCAGTAGATAATTGAATTCACAGAACAAAATATACAAACATACTTGAATTATCAGCACAGGAAGTAACAAAAGAATAGAAAACAGCCATGTTTCTTATGAGTTTCATTAAGGGTTAATACTAAGTGCTGTATGGCATAAGGAAGTATATGAGAGAGAGGATAATGGTGGGTTGGGAGAGAGTGGTGTGGGGACATAGCAGCCCAATGGGAGCCTTGTCACATTGCATTATAGCTTGGAGCTGAGGACAGGGGAGGGTGCATGTGAGATAGTGTGGTAAGGTGGGAGAAGGTGGTGAGAGAGAGAGAGAGAGAGAGAGAGAGAGGAGGAGAAAGGGGAAGGAGGTAGAGACCAAGTAGAGGAGGGGTGGTATCATGAGAGTGGAGACTGATGGAGAAAAGGAGGGTTGGGGGAGGGGGAGAGAGGGGCAGTGAGGCATGAGATAAATGAGAGAACACAACCACTAGTATAATAAGAGCTATGGAGCATGAGGTAACAGAGTCTGGGGAACAGGGTAGGGAGTGGGGAGGGGTGGACCATGTAAATGAGACCATGAGTAGTTGCTAGAATGCAGGATTGGTGCAGCTCTGGAGAACTGCTCTGAACAGTTGAGTACTCATAGACCTTTTCTTTTGCAATAGAACTGCATAAGTTTAGCTTTGATGGTTCCAGGGTTAACAGCATTTAGAATGTTAGCTGGGATCTCATTAAGCTACAGTGGAGTATGGGTAGGAAAATGATGCTTGTTAAAGAGCTGTTCTTTGGAATGGGACACAGAACAGGTGTAATTGTTTATTACTGCCATTTGCCATTGATCTAGAGCTGTACTAGTACTGAAGAGTGTTCTTGTTGGGGGTGGGCTGGGATGTGGGTTTTCCTACTCCTAGCAGGAGACTGCTGAAGACTTCAAATTCTTACCTTCCAGATACAGACCTGAGAGACTATAGCTGCTAGTCTTTTGTGGATACATAGAACCAGTACTGAGAGACTGCATGTAACCCCCACCCAGGGGGCTTACCTGGTAGTCCTCCCATATGTCAGCTGTACCTCTTGGGCATCCTCCCAATGAATCCCCTGGGTCACCGCCTGGCCCAAGTTCTGTGTCCCCCCCAGGTTCCCCAGGCAGCCTCATTATCTTATTTGAGCCCTGCTGGGCTCCCCACATTCTGCAAGTGGCCAGCATTTCAGCCGTGCAGCTGCTGCTGCTTACACTTTTGAGAGGCACACTGCTTGTGACTGCTGGTTGCAGTGAAAAGTTGGAAGGTGTTCCCATGGATCCTGGTGTATAGTATTTAGGTAAAAAGGCACTGGGGGACCTAGAGCAAAGGCAGGGAAAGTGTTTTTAATTAAGTAGAAAGCAAGCACCTATAGAGCTGCCACTGGGGCACCAGTATTAAAGGATGCATGAAAGAGCAGTGAAGCCTTAATGAATATTTATAAACTGCTGTGGGTTTTAGAGGGGTGCTGTATTTGCAAGTCAGCGACACATAAACTAGTCACATATGAGAGAGACTAATAAATGTGTTTAAAACAGAAATGCTGGGGCTATGTAACTGTAGGGGATTTATATAAGAATGCACCAGGACGTTATATTGGGACAGCAATAAAATGTGTGTTTGGGACTATACAGCAGTCACCATTTTGCAGCAAAATAACCAGCTGAGAGCCTGGACATTTGACCAGAGACTTAAGAGAATTAATAAAGACTTGTGAGGACAAAAAGGAGGACCTTTTCTAGACATCAAAAAGCAAGCCAATTAAGAGACTGGGACAGTTTGGGATAGTTTTGACAGTCAATGAGATCCCTGGACCTTAACCCCATATAAAAGGGGGTAACTGCTGAAACAGTGGAGATTTGCCAGATCTACCCGGGAGTTCAGAGTGTGAGCCTCTGAGGAGCCACCCATCTCTCAGAGATTAGGCCTGGTGAGCGTAGACTTTTCTCAGTGGTTCAGCCCACGGGGTCCCAGATGCATCAGTTGGTGCAAGCTGCAGCATGCAACAAGTGGGGATTTGTGCAGCAAAAGGCAGTTTTGCAGATCAGCCTGCAAGCTACTGGAAGGACCAGAAAGTAACCAGCAGCACCCTTATATATAACGTAACCCAGACAGACCATTTTAGGAGAGCTGGTTCATTCCACTGGGGTGTTACACAGACAAAGCACACTGATGAGTCCTGGTAGGACGAGACACTCATATGTGTCTTCTGTTGGCACCCTTTGCAGATTGTATGAGAGGCCTTTTGGCACCATGTATTTTTGCTTAAAGTTGAACCAGCATAATATTCTGTGGTGATTTGCATATATAGCCCATGATGCTCTGCATTATGGGGGTATGTGTGATTTTGTGTTTCTTTGAACCGTGGCTTCCCGCTCAATGCCCTTTGCGGTAATCATTGCCTCAGTGCTTGCACACTAAGGTTCTTTTTCTTTTAGCTTGTTTTATTGTTTTTATTGGGCTCACCACAATGTAACCCAGACAGACCATCTTAGGGTAGCTGGTTCATTCCACTGGCGTGTTACACAGACATGGTACATTGATGAGTCCTGGTAGGATGAAACATGTGTATGTGTCTTCTGTTGGCACCCCTTTCTGACTGTGTGAGAGGCTATTTGGTACCATGCATTTTTGCTTAAAGTTGAACCAGTATAATATTCTGTGGTGATTTGCATATACAGCCCATGATGCTCTGCATTATGGGGGTATGTGTGATTTTGTATTTCTTGTAATCCTTACATATAGATGTGTAAAAGTTGCAGAAGTGTTTGTTCGACTGGCAAGTTCAAAATATCTAGTGTGCAGTTTTTACTCATTGACTGTGCTAAGCCATTCAGCCTTGGGCTATGTGAAATTGGCCTCAGTCGTTTGCTCCTGCTTCACCAGACCAGCTGCTGTACGAAGACCACAATGGAACCCTCCCCCCTGCGTCAAGAAACATCTCCACAGGTCTTATTTCATTGGCTTATCTCTACTGTCTGGGTACAGTGAGTAGAAATCAGGGTAGTTCCAAGACAAGCTTTAATAATCATTGTGGTACCACCTAATCTCCATTTCACTGCTAGTTTAATGGATCAAGAGACTGGCCCTTCTGGCCACCAGACACAAATAAAACTGCATGCCAAATCATGATGTCTTCTTTCATAAAGGGTCCCAACAATAGCTACAACCCGAGCACCATTTAGGCTAGCTTGTTTTCCATCTGGGTACCTAGTATATTTATAGAACTGCATGCCAGTATCCTGGCTCAAACCAGTAAGGATAAAATCATTTGACCCTTCTTTTTTATGCTTCCCCTAAATAAACCTGATTGGTGTTGCAGTGTTATATTGCCTCATGCAAGTTTACTGGTGGTCGGTTACTGTGTTTGGAATTGCCCTGAACATGCATGCCCAAAAAACATTGTTTGCAGGGGCTCCAGGAAGTAACACTGAAGCCCAGATCATGGTAAGTGGAAAACCTATGAACATATCATTAATGACTGTTGAAAAAAGCATTGTGAATGTTGTGAGAGATTACTGTTTGTTTCAAGGTATAGGGTCACTAGGTGGGGTAGTCGGTAATTATAGCTTCCCAGAAGGCTACAACAAATTTAATAAATACCCACTGAAACCTTACTCTGAGTGGAGCTACAAAAACACTGTGTTTATCATTGGGTGAGCTAACCCTGGTACTAGCTAGTTACAAACCCAGGCCCCTCAACCTGTGGATAGTAATACAGGCAGGGGTTGTAACCCTAGGAGTAGTGCTACAAACCTGTTTAACAAGCAGTGTAAAGTTTAATATATGGAGTTGCACTGGTACTGGAAGAGTGGTTCTGTTGAGGGGGAACAGGGATATAGGTTTTTGCTCAGCCTTAGGGCTGGTCACTGGGCTGGAATCTCTAGAGGCAAGGCAGATTTTATTTTTCAGGTGCCCAATACCAGAGGCTCTGGGCACCGCACAACAGCAACAAATCTATCATAATATGACAAAGGAACATAACACATTCTCAGTCTATGAAATATCACTTTCATAAATTAAAATCAGTAAAACCAGAAGAGGGTAAAGGGGGAGAGGGCTCTAAGTTAAGTTTTACAGCTACTTGCCAGCATGTCTAGTGACTGGAAAAATTAACTAGCCCCACAGACTCTTCCCCTAGCCCAGCTGAAGTACTGTACTTTTTGTTTATATTCTGCAGTACCAACCTACAGGGCTAATTAAAGGAAAATCTTACTAGCCTAACACAAAATCCACCAGAATTGGCCTGTACAAGTTTCAAACGCTGCACTCTTTGCAATGGGTTGCCGGTACTTAAATAACTTATTTTTAAAATGTAATGACCAAGGTGTGGTCAGTTCTGGGACTGCCTGTGACTGGTTGTCAGTACTGTGACTGTTGGGGGCATTGCTATAAGCGGACAGGTAAGGACTACGACTGTTGAGGGAGATTCAGAGGAAGTGTTGTGTAACATAGAAACATAGACTTTGTCGGCAGGTAAGGACCGCTTGGCCCACCCGGTCTGCCATTTCCCTTCCTATTGGATAAGCTGCAGATTCTAGTTAACCAACAGCCTACTTCCTGCAACCCCCCACGACAATTGCCTTATGTCTGTCCCATGCATCTTTGAATTCCCCCACTGTTTCAGACCCAACAACCTCCCCAGGAAGGTGGTTCCATGCATCCACCACTCTCTCCGTGAAAAAAAATTTCCTCACATTACCCCTGAGCGATCCCCCCTCTATCTTTAAATTGTGCCCGCTTGTTCTTACACATCTCTTTTTCTGAAACATGCTACCCTCCTGGACTTTGTTGATTCCCTTGAGGTGCTTAAAAGTTTCTATCATGTCCCCCCTGTCCCTCCTTTCATCAAGGGTATACACATTAAGCTCTTTCAGTCTCTCTTCATATGGTTTCTGATGCAGACCCTGCACCATTTTAGTTGCCCTCCTCTGGATTGCTTCCATCCTGTCTATTTCATTTTCATTTTTATTAAATGGGTTAGACCATTGAGTAAAACTCATTTAAAATAGTGACCCTTGGTCATACAAAGTAGTGACTACAACAGATATATAAAAAAAAAAAAAAAAAGCAGAACATACATACATACTAAGAGAAACAGTACAACTTATTTAACCACAACAATTCTTCTTTTGCCCAGAAAGTGTTTCCAGATACCAGGTTTTAACAGCTTTACATGAAGGTAGTTTATGTCCACACAATTGAAATCTTACAGGAATCATATTCCAAAATCTAGGAATAAACTGACCAAAAAAGAAATCAGAACGTTTAGTTTTCAGTCTAGGTATAACCAACTCCCTATATCCTGCATTTCTTAATGAAGATTTAATTTCCCTAACTTCTAACCTTTCAGCCAGGTATTCTGGAATTACCATAGTAATACTTTTAAAGGCCAAAATATATTTATGCAGCTGCCTCATCTCTGTCAACGAAGTCCATCCCAATCTCCGGTACATTAAACAATGATGGGTGTCTTTACGAAACTGTAAGATCAATCTCACAAGGCGATTATACAGTACTGTCTATGTCCTTGCATAGATGGGGTCTCCAAAACTGCACACAGTATTCCAGATGGGGTCTCACCAACTGTCTGTACAGAGGGATAACTACTTCCCTTTTTCTACTTGTGATGCCCCGTCCTATGCATCCCAGTATCTCCCGACTCTCCTTACTGACTTCTAACATTGCTTACCCACCTTTAGGTCATCTGATATGACTACCCCCAAGTCGCTTTCCATTTTTGTTGTTGTTAGTACCTCCTCTGCTATTGTGTACTCTTCTCCTGGGTTTTTGTTTCCCAGGTGCATTACTTTGCACTTCTTTGCACTGAATCTAAGTTGCCATATGTCTGACCATTCCTCCAACCTTGCCAAGTCCCTTCTCATCCTTTCTACCCCCACTTGTGTATCAGCTCTGTTACAGATCTTTGTGTCATCTGCAAAGAGGCATACCTTTCCTTCCAGACCCTCTGCAATGTCACCTATAAAGATGTTAAAGGGGACTGGACCCAGTACTGAGCCCTGAGGTATTCCACTAGTAACCCCCCTTTCTTCAGAATGTGTTCCATTCACTATTACCTTCTGTGTCCTGTTGTGCAGCCAGTTTGCTACCCAGGCTACCACCCTGGAACCCACTCCTAGGCTGGCTAACTTGATTATTAGTCTTTTGTGTGGGACTGTGTCAAATGCCTTGCTAAAGTCTAGGTAGGCCATATCCACAGCCCCTCCCTGGTCTATTACTTTGATCACCCAGTCAAAGAAATCAATTAGATTCATCTGACATGACCTGCCTACTGTAAATCCAAGCTGCTTTGGGTCCTGTGCCCTGCTGGCCTCTAGCTACTCAACAATTCTTTCTTTCAGAAGTGATTCCATCATTTTCCCTACCACTGAGGTCAAACTTACAGGTGTGTAGTTTCCTGCTTCTGCCTTGCTCCCACTTTTGTGAAGAGGAATCACATCTGCCCTCCTCCAGTCCTCAGGTACCACTCCAACCTCCCATGATTTGTTAAAAAGTGTGGTCAGTGGTGTCACTAGGTCCTCCCTTAGTTCTTTTAGGATTCTGGGATGAATCCCACCAGGCTCCATTGCTTTGTCCACCTTGAGTTTTAGGAGTTCTTTCAGGACTCCTTCTTCTGTAAATGGACTGGTGTCAACCCCACTACCCAGAGTGCTTCTATTGTCTGGTTTAGGTGACTCCTCCTCATCTTCTTTTGTGAATACTGAGCAAAAGTATTCATTCAGTATCTCTGCCTTTTCACTGTCTCCCTCTGCCCACCTCCCCTGTCCTTTATTAATCTTCATTATTCCTCCCTTGACCTTTCTATGCTCCCTAATGTACCTATAGAAGGTTTTATCCCCCTTCTTAACTGAGTTGGCTATTTTTTCCTTGGTTTGGGCCTTTGCTATTCTGACTGCCTTTCCCACTTCTTTCTGCTTTAATTGATACAGTTCCCTGTCATGCTCCTTCTATGATTCCTTATACTTTTTGAATGCAGCCTTTTTCTCCTTAACCTTCCCTGCCACCTCTTTGAGAACCATAGTGGTTTTTTACTCTGCTTTGTTTTCTTTATTTGTTTCACACAAAGACTTGTTGCCTCTATGATAGCAGTTTTGATTTTTCTCCATTGTTCTTCCACCCCTCCTTTTTGGCCATTTGCTAGTGCATTCTTCAGGTATTCACCCATTTTGCCAAAGTCGGCCCTTCTAAAGTCCAGTATCCTTGTTTTTGTATGGCTTGTCTCCATGGTTGTGCTTATTGTGAACACACTGTGCAGTGGTCACTTGTTCCCAGATGTCTACTGACTTCTAAATTTTTGATCCTCTCTCCATTTGAGAGTACCATGTCTAGTATTGCTTCCTCCCGAGTGTGTTCCAACACTAGCTGTCTAAGGCCTGCTCCCTGCAGGGCATCGAGAATGACCCTGCTCTTGGATGTGGCTGCAGTACATGTCATCCAGTTAACATCTGGCATATTCAGGTTCCCCATCAACAGTATCTCCCCCTTTTCAGCCATTTTGAGAATGTCCGCCATCGTTTTCTTGTCCGTTTCCTCCCCTTGAGATGGGGGTCTGTATACAACCCCTGTGCGGATTGTGATGCCATTCCCTGTCTCCAAGGTGACCCAGAGTGCCTCTTGTCCTCCCCCTTTACTTTTTAGTTCTGTAGCTTTGATCCCTTCCCTTATGTATAGAGCTACTCCACCTCCTCTTTACCCTCCCTGTCCCTTCTGTAGACTGTGTACCCGGTATGTTGACATCCCAGTCATAGTTCTCTGTGTACCATGTTTCCGTGACTGCCACAATATCCAATTTTTATCTTCCATCAGGCTACTAGCTCAGGAAGCTTGTTTCCCAGACTACGGGCATTGGTACTCATTGCCCTCCATTTAATGTTGGCTTTATCCTTTTTCCCCATCCCTGCTCTTATTGCCCTTGTCTATTTTTCCATTTACCTGTCCTGCCTCTGTTGAGCTCTGTACCTCAGTGTTTACCTTACTACCTGCCATGTTTTGTGGGGAGAGGCTTGACATTTCCTGCCTCTTATCAGCACCTCCCCCCTTGGTTAGTTTAAAAGCTTGCCAAGGAAGCATTTAAACCTGTCACTTAGGAGCTTGGTTCCCTTCATGGACAGATGCAGACCATCGTGCCAGTATAGACCTTTGTCTCTCCAGGTGTACCCCCAGTCCCCAATGAAGCCAAAGCCCTGTGCTCTGCACCAGTTTTGCAACCATTCATTAAACTGCATGGTGTGCAGTACCCTAGCCTCACCTCTGCCATGGACTGGCAGCACTTCTGAGAAGGTAACCATGCTTGCTACCTGTCTGAGGCCCCTCTCCAACTCCACAAATTCATCCTGCACTGCATTGATTCCATGCCTAGCTAGGTCATTTGTCCCAAGGTGGACAATGATATCTAGCTCCCTCTCCTGTGATGCTGCTTCTGCAATTGTGAGGATTCACTGTTAATGGTGGGTGTCAGTACTGTGATTGTCGTGGTTGGGGGGTGTCAGTGCTTTATCAGTTGTGGGTGAGGAGCCCGTGCAGTTATTGTCAAGGGGTGGGTGGTCAGTGCCGTGACTGTCAGATGGGAGGCAGAACTGCAACTTTTGGCAGTGGGGGGGAAGTGTTGTGACTGTGGGGGTGGGGATTACTACTGTGTCTGTCTGTCTGTCTGTAGAGGGTATCAGCCCTGTGACTGTCATGGATGTAGGGGAACTATGCTTTGACTGTCATGGTGGGTAGTGCTGTGACTGATGGGGTTAGAGGTAAGTCCTGTCACTGTTGGGGGGATGATGATCAGCACTGTGACTGTTGGGTAGGTGCCACTGTGACTGATGGTGGAAGGTGTTAGTTCTGTGACTATTGAAGGGTGGTACAGTTCTGTGACTGTCAGGAGAGTTGGGTTGGCAGTCCTGTGACCGTTGTGGGTGAGGAGGCAGTGCTGTGGCTGTTCTGGATGGGAGTCAGTGTGGTGACCATTAGGAGTAGTAGGTCAGTGCTGTCTTTGTCAGGGGATGGGAATTAGTGTTGTGACTGATGGTGGGGGTGTCAGTTCTGTGACTTTTGGGGGAGAGGTGGCTGTGGTGTGACTGTCGAGATTGATGATCAGTGCTGTATGATGGGGGTAGGCTGCAGTACCATGACTGGTGATGTTACTATGGGGAATGGGGATTTGTGCTGTGGGTGCATGGCCATTGCTGTGACTGCCAGGTTAGGGGGTTGGGTAGGAGAGCAGTTCTGTGACTACTGGGAATACTGAGAAAGTGTTGTGACTCTCAGGGGTGTGGATCAGTGCTGTGACTGCCAGAGGTGGGTAGTCATTGTCAAGATTGTCAGTGGAGGGTGTTAGTCCTGTGACTGTCAGTGGAGTGATACAGTCCTGTGATGGGGGGTGTTCAATCCTATGCTTGTGGGGGAGGAGTGATACAGTCCTGTTACTTTTGGGAGGGGTACAGTCCTGTGACTGTTGGGGGGGTAAAAGTCCTGTGACTGGGGGAACAGTCCAGTGATTGTGTGTGTGTGGGGGGTCCAATCCAATGACTGTTGGGGGGGTTATTGCTGTGACTGATGGTGGATGGTGTCAGTACTGTAACTGTTAGGGCAGTGGTACAGTCCATGGATTGTCAGGAGGAGGGTCTGTTATGTTACTGTCAGGGCTAGGGTGTCATGTATGTGACTATCAAGGTAACGGTCATTCCTCTGATGTTTTGGAGGCCTGCTTCTGTGCAATTCTACAACTGTGAGGGACAGTTAGCATTTGCAGGAAGTTGTACATGTGGCAGGAAGGTTGTATAAGGCGCCAAACTGAGTGCCTGCTCGAGGGGGGGATATTGTGGTCCTGACTGTATGGGGTAATCATCGATGCTGTGATGTAGTGTTGTGACTGGTGGGAGGGGGGTTACTGCTGTGACTGTCTGTGAAAGTGTCATCCATGTGACTGTCGTGAATATGGGTATAGTGATGTCATGGTGATGGGGTGTAGTGCTGTGATTGTAGGGCATGGGGATCAGGTCTGTGACTGTCAGGCATGGGTTCCCAGTGCTGTGACTTACAGTGGAGGGTGTCAGTCCTGTGACTGTCTGAGGGGGTACAGTCCTGCGACTGTCAGGGGTGGGATTGTCAGTCCTGTGATGGTCAGGGGTCAATGCTGTGGCTACTGTGTAAGTAGTGTATAGTGGTGCACAAGTAAAGAAAAAGGTGGTGCATAAGCAAAGCAGCTAGCTTGTAATAGCAAAATAAAAGAATGATCAGCACTCCTAGATTCAGTTTAACATGCAAAGTGCAAGATTTATTTTCTGGCAACATGGCTGGCATGCACCCACTTGGGCCAGCACCAACAAGCAAGTCAAGGTGAAAACACAGGAACAGCTTTTCCAATGGTAACAAACATTTCATTATTCTGTTTTTTGGGGGGGTTTGTTTTTGACACTCATGGTAAACAATTGCTGATGTTAGCATAATACTTAAATTAAGCTTGTCTCTATCATTTACTTCATCTAATTTAATTAATTCCTTTACAGCTATATTTTTTTACCTCTTACACCGTACTATATTCATTTCATCTCTCTCTCTCTCTCTCTCTCTCTCTCTCTCTCTGTTGTTCCCACTACTGTATTTACTCCATATTAACCTTCTCTTCACTTTCACGTCTCACAGGATGTGAACTCTGTTCCCATCAGATAAGTATTACAATATATAACCTCTCTTATCCTTCCTAGTAACTCTCTAAGAACTGAGGATCCTTTGTAATCCCTTTCCTCTGTTTTATTCTACAGATGTACGAAATGCCATCCCTTTATGACTCCTACCTCTGGCTGCATAGTACCCTGGTAAGAGACCCTGTACATTATTACCTATACTAGATAAGTTTACTGTAACAGCACATCTGCACCCATTATGGGAGGGTTTTGTATACTGTATGTGTTAAGGGCAGACATACTGCAGTATTTTCCCTCCTCCATAAAAATTTTTGCTTTGTCACTTGACTCAGGTAGGCTTTAAGCCCTATCCCTACCTCCCCTGTCCATCACTTCCCCGTCCCAAACCACAGAGCCCAAAGTTCCCATGGATTGTCTCCATCCCTCATATTAGGGTGGCCAGAAAACGGAGAGTCATCCTTATCCCAACCCAGTCACTTTCATCCACAACTGAGCCAATCATCCAGGTGGTCATGTGGGACACAGGTATCTGGGTAGGGCTTTATGGAGTCTGCGCTAGCCATTTCAGTATTTTTCCCTTTCTTGAGTTCCTGCCTTCACCTGGGGGAAGCCAAAGATCAAGTCAGCATGCCTTTCCATAAAGGGACAGGACAGCTATGTGATGAATGTTTAGTCTGCTTTCCAACCCGTGACAATTTGGCATATTCCTGAACTTGGGTCACTGATGTGGTGGGCAATAAGGCACCTAGCACCTCATCCCTCCATACCACTGGACCCGACAGGCCTTATACTGCAGCAAAATAATTATGTGTTACTAGTGGGACAGGCGATTGGACAACAATGCTACCACTGCACACCAGGAAATTATTGTTTTTATTAACAGGCCCAGCAGTAAGAGGGTGGGTTGTACTTGTGGACACCAGAGAATGTGTTCATTTTAATGGGGCCAGCAATCACTGTTACTGGCTGCCAGTTTTAAACAAAATATTGAGCTGCTTGTGGTAAATATATATATATATATATATATATATATATATATATATATAATTCCCTTTTAGATCGCTCCTAACCCCTATAAAATTTATTTATTTACTTGATGAATTTTGTTGACCAGGTAGGACTGCTGAAACTAGAAGTCCCTTTTTCAGGGGTGACCAGGGTTGGGTACAGATGGTAACCAACAGCAACTGAACCCGATAAAGCTGTTGGTGGTATTTTACTGAATAGGGGAAAACTGGCCAGGACACCAGTGAAATTCCCCTACTCACCTGTAGGGGGATCCTATGACCACAGCAATGGCCAGTCCTGACTTGCAGGTGGAGAGGATTGACGTGCGAGTGCTAGAGGAGACAGGCATCTCCCAAGTTGAACGATCAATGGACTTGGAAGATATTGTTGACAGTATACTGCATTCTGAAGATGGGGGGAGATACCCCGGTAAAAATTTTTTCCACAGAAGATCTTACTGATGTGAATGGAATTGAGGAAAAAACAGGAGGAAACAATGGTATTACAGAGGACACTGGGTGAGCATTGCGACTTCTATTGCAAAAAGAAGAAATGAGGCATGCACAAGAAAAAAGTAAATTACAAACTTGACTGGCGGGTTTGCAAGGCTCTGGTTTACCTGTCAGTACAACAGTGAAGTCTGTCAGAGAATCTGCTGATGCAGCAGGATCAAAGGCCCAGCTGGGGCCGGGTGAGTCATCAGATACCCGTAATGTGTTATTAGTAGAAAAAGGGGAAAGTAAGCTGGCTGGCAATCTAGATGCTAGTAATAGTGTGTGCCTACAGCCAAACTCCTTGAATCAAACTGTTACGATGAAATGACATCAAAAGGAACAAAGTTTTTGCATGACTACTCCTATACCTCCTGTACCAAATGATGCTCATAATGATTTGGGCCTCACAGCCACCCACCCAATTTCGTTGATAGCCAAACCACTCTCAAAAACATCTGGGTTTGTGGCTACTCTGGTTACTTCAATTAAGGACATTTAGACTATAATTAAATTTCAGTCTACTGCTCCCTAGTATCAAGCAATGGCTACTCAGTTTTCTTTTCCAATCTAAATACACTGAAAATGGGCCAGAAGGATACCAAAAGAGACAAACGATTAGCAATGACTTTAGCTAATAGACGTATTGGTTTTGATCTCACAGAGGTGGATCAGTTAAATGGAAATAAAGATAATGTACCTCCACATTCGTATGATAATACATGGTCTCCAGGGAAAGCCTTAAGTGAATCAGGTTGGAAACAAAACCCTGAAGGGACTTGGTTATCGGATATGGTGTGGGATAAAAAAATCACCCTTTACCCCTGCCTCCCCTACTTGGGTTCCTGGGCTAAACATATTACAATCTGACTTATCTGTTACAGACAGAAGGGAGATTCCTTGTAAATCAACTAACAACTTACAGGACACAAGAAGTAGGGGGGAAACGGGGCCTGTCCCATCTTCAGTGATGGGAGTAGAACCTAAAACTCCCTGTTCTGGAAATATTATACCAGATAAACCTGGAACTGAAAAAACTGTGCCTCAAGATAAAACTCAGGACCAGACTGAGCAAAAACAGACACTATTATCTGTTATTTGCAAATATTAAAAAGGAAGCAGTCCCTAGGAGAAATGCAGTTAGAATTAGATCTAACAGAGGCATGGAAGACAGGCTGGATAGGCATTTTGTGGGGAAAACTTACTGAAAGATTCATTGAAGTTTTACCCTCAAGAGGTGTTTGCATTTATTAACATCTCCGGGGAGGATAATTTCGACGTCAGCTTTTGTTCTGCTCATTTTTTAGATTTATTTTGGGAAAGATATACACAGGTCAAATACTCTCCCATTTGGACTCATTTTGTGGTTATCCCTCTGTCTAAACCTTTGGTTAAATTTGTTACTGTAATGTTTAAAAATGAATGGGTACATGTTGCTGTTATTTCATACTGGTTGTCACAAAAATGTGATCTTTAGGGTGACCCTGAAGCTATTCTTGATGCAGAATTGTTTTGGATGGGGGGGTGGAAGTATACAGTTAAGCTGTGGAGTACAGAATATGGAATCGCTCATATTCCTAACTCATTTATGTTAGGTAAAGATAGAGGTGTGTGTTTCTATGCAGGACAACCCTGTGCTTGCCATAAGTGCGGATCAAGGACACACATCTCTAGCACTTGTGACAAACCAAGATGTGTTAATTGTGGGGAGGTAGGTCATATCTCCTTTCAATGTGCATCTCACATAAAATGTGATTTGTGTGAAGATTTTGAGCATGCCTTCAAGGATTGTCCTTGGGCTGCCAAGAATGCTGCTAGTAACATCAGTCCTGAATTACTCATTCAACAAGCACAAGACATAGCTAATTTGCAGGATATGCCAGTCCCGAAGACTCCTGATTTAGAGTCTCATCCATCTAATGAAATAGTGGATTTATGTGAGAAGAAGGAAACACAAACAAAGGATGTGGTACTTATCCCCTCTAACCCCCAGGACCCCCCTCCATGGTCCCTAGGCAGGACATTCTGACACCAGTTTGCTATGAGGATTTGATACAAGCTGTCATCCTCTCACCAATACTTACATGTCCACAGCAAAGATGCAGATTTTCTAGAAATTTGAGAACTGTCTCTACCCCCCCCTTCCCCGCCTGGGAATGACAATTCAGCAAATCCCTTTGCTGTTTTGGCCCCGGAATGGGGGGATTCTGTCATGGATCAAGATGAAGGTGACAGTAATTCTAGGGAACAGGAAATGGAGGTCCAGAAGACTGATTCGGTAGGGTATAAAGGGAAAAATAAAAAAAGAAGAAAACAATTGAAATCAGTAGGTCCACTAAAATTCATCACTTCTGACATCTTTGAAAATTGGTTCATTAAATGTTCATAGCTTACTTAATTCTGGGAAACGTCAGGTTGTTTTTGATTTTATTTATAGACTAAAACTAGAAATTTGCTTTTTGCAGGAAACCTGGGCCATTTCTTTAGATAATATTAGAAGTTTTCAAGGAGAATGGGCTTAGGGTCCTTCATATTGGTCCTTTGGACAAGCTAGTGCAGAACGATTGAGTATTCTGTTTAATTCCTTTTCATTTTATCTGTTAAAACTGGTAGACATTCAGCCTGGAAGGGCATTAATGTTAGATGGAATATGGAAATCTAAAACCTATTGTTTGATAAACATTTATGGACCCCGACAGAAAGCAGGGAGAGTAGCACTGTTTGGTGCAATCAAGCCATATTTGGTGACCTCCTATCATGTGATTTTTTTGTGGTGATTTTAATTGTGAAGTACCATCTTCTATGCATAAGAAAAAAACAAATACAAAGATTTATTGTGATTCTAATGCCTTATCAGAATTGGTGTCATCAGCTGATTTATTAGACTGTATGAATTTTCAAGTTAAAGGTTCAGACTTTACTTTTAAAAAAGGTAAATATGCATCTACTATAGACCATGTTTTCATTTCCAACTCCTTACCCTCAGTAGAAATGGAAACATACCCAGTAGAATTCTCAGATCATGTTGCATTATTGGTGAAATTTTCTACTGTTTCATCTATAAAACCATCTTTTTCCAGATGGGAACTGAATGTTAATGCCTTAGAGGAAGCCTGGGTCCAACAAGGAATAAGAGATATTATCAAAGCTAGATGTTCGGTATATTTTTTATATTCTAGTATAGGACAATGGTGGCTAGATACAAAAGAAGATTTTCAAACCTGGCTTAAAATCCATGGGACACATAAAGAAAATAGTATGTTTTTAAAATATCTTTCTTTGCATCAACAGCTTTTTAAATTATTCTCTTGGTCAAATACTTCTAAGTTTGATTATTCTGCACAAATTAAGATAATAAAAGATCAAATGTTAACCTACCAATATGACCGAGCCAGAACCTTGAAAGTTTTATTACAAAATGGTATTAAGAAATCCCTGGTTGGGGATCCCTATCAGTCATGTAAAACTTTTAGGCAAAATACTGAAATGGATTCTTTATTTGACCCTCAAGGGATGTTGCACTATTCTGAGAAGAATTTATATAAAATTATCAAAAACCACTGTGCATCACTAGAGCCAGATATGGATCCTAAAGCCCAGGACATAGCTTTGTATTTGGAACATATACAAATCCCTCCCATTTCCTCACATTTAATAAATGGAGATTTTTATACTAATTCACAAGAGATTAGATCAGCTATCAACAGCATAACATCAGGAAAATCTCCCGGCTTAGATTGGCTACCTATAGAATTTTACAAAATGTTTGTTGTAGAATTATCTGAATGTTTAATGCTAGTGTTTAGTTACTTTTTCAGTCAAATTCAATCCCCTTTTCTTTCTTAGATGGAATTTTGATATATATTTATAAATCTGGTGATAGGCAGCTAATCACTAACTGGAGAACAATCACTATCCTTAATACGGATTAAAAGATTTTGGCACATATATTAAAGAATAGATTAAAACAAATGGCAGGAGAAGTAATCTCTCCAGTACAATTTTGCAGACTCCCTTCCCAGAAAATACAACAGGCCTTCATGGTTGTCAGAGATGTGATTGAATTTTTATCCCTTTCTGGACAATATGGTACTATCATTTCGGTAGATCAAGAAAAGGCATTTGATCGTGTTTCCCACTTATATTTATTTTTAGTTTTACAACATTATGGAATTCCAGAATCTTTGCTAAGATATATTAAATTATTTTATTCTTCCACAAAAGTATATCCTATTATACAAAGGTCTGTGAATTTAGGATTTCAGACCCATATTGGAGTAAGGCTAGGCTGTCCATTGAACCCCCTACTCTATGTTTTTTCATTAGATCCCTTTTTAAGAATATTATCAGATGTCCCTAAATGGCAAGGGATTTCTGGTAGGGGAATTCAGCAAGCTATCAATTTACAGGCTTATGCAGATGATGTGTGCCTTTTTTTTTTAAACATCAATCAATTCCCTATTTTTTTGGAAAAAAATTCTGAATTTACGAAAGTTTCAAATTCTAAAATAAACATAATAAAAAGTTGAAGTTTATACATGGGGTGGGATATCCAGACTCTCTTGTATTAGCAGGTCTTCAAATATCTTCTGAACCCCTTAATATTTTGTGAATCACAGCTGGGCCCCATCATTTAACTTTCTTAAATTGGGAACATTCCTTACTTAAATTAGAAGTTAAAATAAATAGATGGAAAACATGGAGTTTATCAAAAATAAAATGCATTCATATTATTAAAAAGTTCTTAATTCCAGGATTAAGTTATGTAGCAATGCTGTTTCCCCCACCTCAGGCATTGGAAACTAAACTCAATAGTCTTTTTTTCCAAATGCTGTGGGGAAATAGGTTAAACCCAATATGTAGATGCTTTACATGCCTCCCTGTTCATAAGGGAGGATTGGGTATGATAGATCCTATCACCATTTTTCATACTTTATTCCTTTCACAGACAGTTAGATGTGGCCTAGGACCGGTTACCACTGCCCATAGTGCCTGGTGTAGGTTGAATTTAGACTGTTATTTTAGGGCATGGGGGATAGTACCCCCAAGATTAGAAACTCATTTACATGTTCCAGAGTATTTTAAATCTGCTGCTTCCAAATCGTATAGATGGAATCTAACAAAATTACAAATTTTGTCCCAGTCTGGTCATAGCCTTTATCAGTCAGTATTGGCAAACTGTTACCCTAATGATCCTAGCTTTAAACTATGGTCACCAAATCACAAGTAGTATGTAATAGCTTAATTGACTAACCCCAGGATTCCCCCTCAAATGTGGGAGCATCTTTGGCTTTCTATAGAATACAGATCAGGGGTAATGCTAAGCATAAAGCATTGAAAAAAAGGAATTGCCCCTATCCAGATTGTATAAATATAGAAGAATATATGGAACATTATTTACTTACTTGTTCTTATTCTAGTGCATTACATGCTTTTTTAGCAGATAAGTGGAACATGCCTTGGCTTGGAAATATGCCATATGAATTGTTTGTATTGGGTCAATATTCTTTGTTGAGATCCAAGTTTCATGATGATACTCTAATGTTTTTTTGTGTTGCTTGAAATTCTATTTGTGGCAAGCTAGATGTAGATGGGTGTTGCATCAGAATAGAATGACATATGATGCTATACAGATTCTGGTTTGTCAAGCTATGAGGCACACCTATGAAAAGGATGTATCAAATTCAACACCTCAACAGGTCCACAAATGGTGGAAAGGGAATTTATTTTTTAGAAAATATAAATAAGTCCTTTTGGTTTATATATATATATATATATATATATATATATATATATATATATATATATATATATATTATTTTGATGTATAGACAGTCATGATACTAAAGTTATTGACAAGAGTAAAAATTATAGCATCTTAATTGACCGAGTTACAAGTTTTAAAAAAATTAGTTTATAGAGAGATTGAAAGTTATTGTTTCATATGATTAAATAATGTTTTTGTTGTATATGTGCATTTAACATATGTTTTTTATGATATTATTTCAATAAAACTACCCCTATTCTTTTCAAAGAGTGTCATAGGATCTTTAATGCCCACCTCAACAACCACCAGACCATGCAGAAGGGACTTCAGTTCAACACCTCATCTAAAAAATGGCACCTCAGGAGTGAAGCAAACCCCTCATGCTGCACTACAGGGCATGTATTGGGATTTAACACAAGTACCTGATGTGGGTATAAAACCTATAGCATTCTGATCTTCTAGTCTCAGAAGTGAGCATGCAACCTGCTGAGCCACTGATGCTGAAAATAGCATTATGCTGCCTTGTTGGCTCTGACCAGAACTTCCTGCATATTGTTAGCTCAAATTTTCAGCATGGCCATTTTGGGACCCCACCTCATGAAAAGTAGCAATGAAATTATGTAAGTATGTCTGGAAAGGTGATTTTGTGGTCACTTTATGAAATCACCTTTCTGGTGAGATTTACACATTTTGACTGCCTTTGTTCATCAGGTGATGTCATAAGAAGCCTATGGTGACATTTTGGGGTTAAAATATGAACAATGGCAAAGTTATACCAATACAGTATGTTGAAATTTTGCTACGCTCCCTCGTAACTTTGGCAATTTTAAATATTTTGATTCCAAATTTTCAGCATAACCATTTCTTTAGACTACCTCATGAATGTGACAGCTGCTATTTTTGAAACCCAGTAAACACTCTGTTTTCACACTTGTGGCAAGTAATGGTGTTTCGGTGGTGCAGAATCATGTTTTGGAAGGGATTTAACAATTTTCCTTAACAGGTTCATAAGGTAGGATAATAAGAAGGCTATGCTGACAATTTAATTTCTGTTTTATTACAAATGCAAGCATAGGACCCTCCAGGTCCTGCACTTCTACAGCAACATATATGTACGCATCTAAGGAGGGATGGGAGTGCAGGGCCCAGAGAGCCCTGTGCTCCCACAGACAAATGAGGATACAATTATACTGTCTATAAAAGTAAGGAAATTCTTTGCAAAAACTTCATTAACACACTAGTTAGGGTTAAAACAACAAAAGTTGGGACATGTAATATTAGGGTTTCTAACCCTAACACACCACCCCTCACACCAGGCAGCAACAGGAAAAATCTTTACAGTTTCATCTCTCCTGTGTCTTTGCTAATCAAGCATGGACTGTGTCTCTTTGAGTTGTGAGCCCTAATGCTCACCCCATTCTCATATACCCTACACATCTCAGCTTCTTTCATGATCCAATGGGGTGAGTGTTAGGGCTGACAACCACAAGGCACGCCCCATCCCTGATTAGTGAAGATGCAGCAGAGGTGAAACTGTAATGTTTTTTTCCTGTTGCTGCCTGATGGGTAGAGGTGGGATGTTTTGGTTGGAAACCCTAGCATAAAATGTCCCTACTTTTGTCACTTTAACCTTAATTAGTGCATTAACAAAGTTTTTTATAAATATACTGTATATATATATATATATATATATATATATATATATATATATATATATATATATATATATATATATATACCTATAGTTGCTTGAGGCAGATGGCAGTCAGCTGAGGAGGTGAGTGGAGAGTTTGTGCTCACTGCCTTTGTGGGACTAGAGTTGGTGCCCTGGGGAGTAGGGGTGCCACTCAACACAAATGGTAACTTTCTTTTAATCCTAAAGTTATCCTTCTTATTTATTCCTTTGACAGCCATTATATAGACTGGTCCCCCCAGCCTAATCATCCAACTCCTTTAGGACATACCCACTCTGTTACATCCACTGCCACAGGACTTGTTTGGAAGGAGCCAGTCATCAGTCCGGGTCCTGCAAGGGACCAGGCCATCACCAAGCTGTGGACAGAAGATTTTATTCTTCCATTTTTCTCCACTGGGACCCACATACATGCAATGACATTATGTGCATATTCTGCCTCCATGGAGATGCCCTGGCACCTAGGCATGGGGACTCCTTCCCCTACAGTCCCACTGCACTGTCACCTAGATTTCTTCAGGTGGTAGCCAACCAGTAGGAAATGCAAACTCTTCCCCCTTCCCAAGGGAGGAGAGTTGTCCAGGGATTCTCAATCCTTTCTCCCCCAGACAGCCCCCAAGTGACCTGCATCTATTCCTGAACTTGGGATGGTACCTGCTTGACTGTCTCCATATCATTTTTTCATTAAGGATCCAAGATCTGCATAGAATACTTCAGGTAGGGCCTTACCAGGATCTCATGAAGGGCAGAATTACTTCTCTGCTGGTGACTGTCCCCGCCCCATTTTGACACACCCTAGCATTTTGCCAGCCCTCTTCATGGCTGTTGCTCACTGCTTGTAATCTTCAAATTGGCCGAATGTCAGCAAAGATAATTTGTTCATAAAGACATTCAATTTGGGCATTAAAGATGCTAGACAAAATCTTTCTATATGCTTAAAAATGCTATATGAATATAATGTCAGCTGTTCCAAGACAGAAATCCATACAACTGAACAGTGCAGTCTCAAAGCAACATTTATGGATGCACTAAAAAACAACATACAGTACATTTCATCATGTTTGAGACTGTCTAAAACATCATGAGTGCTACACAGTTTAGATATCACAACTTTGTCGGTTTGACAATGACCATGTTTAAACAATGTGTAAAAAGGTGGATAACATATGAAAATTCCAGATAATTTGCATAAATATGATTTAGTCTTCACTGGTCTCAGATAAGGTTCCTCACATATGCACCCTTTTGGGAGAAGCCCTGGAGTTCGTGGAACAATTCAAATACCTGGGGGTCTGGATTGACTACACATTGTCTTTCATTGATCACATTGAAGAACTCACTAAGAAACTGTGTCAAAGGCTTGATATTTTCTTCAGGATCAAGCACTCACTAACCCAGAAGGCTAGAAAACTCCCAGTCCAAGCTACCTTCTTGCCTCTCCTAGACTATGCGGACTTCCTGTATGGCCATAGTACTAGCACAGCTCTCTTCAAGCTTGGTACCCTGTAACACAGAGCCCTTAGGTTCATTTTGGTTGCCCCTTATGACACGCATCACTCATCATCTATTCTTCTGTAGGCTGGAGCTCCCTTAGCTTCAGGAGGCAAAAGAATGCTATTCTATGGACATATAAGGCAATCACTCATAAATTACCTCAGTACCTCACAAGCTGCCTAACTCCTTGCATCCCTAGCACCTATTCTCTTGGAAGTCTTACCATCTTATCTCTGGCTATCCCTAAAGTTAAAATACACTTTGGTAGACCCTCAATAAGCTTCACTCTTCCTATGCTCTGGAATAAGATGCAGAAAACCTTAAGGTTCACTTCCTCTGTCACGTTCTCCCTCTTCAAATCCTTGTTCTTGAGGACCTTCTCCGAGGTCTGTCATTGCTTCAAGTCAAGGTCTTAACATCATGATTTGTTACTGCTTTAAATTCTGGACTTAAACCTCAACCATTGCCTGAGGCATCATTTGAGTCCTCCTTTCTGTCATAGTCCAAATCAAGGTCCCAACATCACGATCTGTCTTAGCTTCAAATATTAGACTTAAACCCCAACCATTGCCTGTGGCATCTGTTGTGTTTCTCTCTTAGAATAGTCCTTCATCCCTAGACCATCATGTCCAACCATCTCCTATCTCATCTGACCTTCTCTCCCCACTCCCTTTACCCCCTCCCCTTCCCACCCCACTTGCCAGACCATGCCTACAGTACTTATCAAAGAACTCTTACATCTCAAACTTCTTCGCACTTTGACACTAGAGGAACTGCCACTCCTGCTCACTATGACTCCTACAATGATGTTTACTGCATAAACTTTAGCTCATTACCTTATGTCCATATACTGTATCTGTATCTGTATCTATGCAATTGTATTTAAATGGCACTACCTCCTGTAGAACCTATTGCTATGTTCTGGTGGAAGTATTTTGTTACATGTGATGGTTATATATTATTATGTTATTATTACTATGTAATTGTTATGTACGTTCAGTCAACCTGTTATGTTTTAACCCTGTTGGCAATTGTTTTGCCCCAGGTTCATCTTGTAAATGAATTTGTCTCAATGATGTTCCACCTGGCAAAAATAAAGATTTTAATTGATTGATTGATTGGTCTCTGTATTCGAAGAGTTAGCAAAGCACTAACCAGGTTAGCTGTATGGTAACTGAACAGCACCAGTGTTCTGGGAAAGCCAGTTTCAAAGGCTCTCGGTGCACTGCACAAATCTGAAAGCACTGTTTAATGCTGACAAAACCCTGTACTTTATATGGTGCACTGACTGTGCACCCCTCATTGCCCATACTGGGTTTTGAAACATCTATTCCTTGGAGTCCAGTCATCCCCATTCACCCATGCTGGGCTTTTGAACCATGTATTCCCTGGTGTCTAGTGGTCACCCCCAATCACCCATGCTAGACTTTTGAAACAAGTATGCCCTCATGCCACATGGCCTCTCCCCCATCCCATTGCGCATGCTGGGCTTCCATAACATGTATATCCTGGTGTCTAGTGGTCCCCTCCCCCAATCACCCATGCTGGTCTTTTACAACATGCATTCCCTGGTGTCTAGTGGCCCCACCATAGCCCATGCTGGACTTTTGAAACATGTATTCCCTGGTGTCTAGTAGGGATGGTTGGGTTGGATGTGACCTGGTTATGATTTCAACTCAGTAAGCTATGATTTACCCTAATGAATTGTAGACCTATTTTAGTCTAAGTATGAGAAATATATCAGTATGATTCTTTCAGATCCCTCTGTTAAAAAAATAAATAAAATGTTACCTTTTAAAAAAAATATTTGTGTCTGTATTTTCATGTCAGCCAGCAGCAATAAAATAAACTGATTGTTGTTCTTGCTAATCCTGTGTGCCAGCCACCACATGGCATTCATAGGAAATGGTGGGCTGGATTCACAAAACACTTGAAAATCCTGCAGTTGTGGGAAAAACTTGGCGCAAGTGGGTTGCCACTTAAGGAACTGGTATTTCTGTTACAGCTATGGTATTTTTAAAAGTGTACCTAGTTTACGACTGGCTCCACAATTTACAGCAGCTTGTGGGTGGTGTTGCAGTGGAAATCCCCATAGCTGGGGAAAAATGTTGTGGCTGGTGGGACCAGTCGTAACATCTTCCACAAAGGCTGCAGATATGAATAGCGATCTCCGAAGCTGTGGTGATTTCTGTCTGCAACTGACGTTGCAGTGTGGGACTTAATTCCAAAAACATTTGCAAATCCAGCCCAGTGTATGCAGCTCATTTGGGGCTTTGCAGTTAAAGGAGGCAGTGTGTTAAACATTAGTCAGAAAGAGAGAGAGAGAGAGAGAGATCAATGAATTCAACAGCAGAAAGACAACAGAGAGCAGGCCTTCACTGAGTTTGTCATGTTTTTTGGTGGGAGACAGGCAGCATAAGCAGGATATGTGATAGGGCCCCAGCCATCCCTCCTGCCCTTTTGATTTGAGATTTTTTTTTCATTTGTAATTATTTTTTATTTTGCTGCCTTCTTGCTGTTGTAGCAAGAAACATGGGTCCCAAACCATCCCACACACTCCTGCCTAATTGGCCAATTATTTTTTATCACTTGTGTTTTGTAAATTGTGTGATTGACCTTGCCACCCCCCCACCCGACATTGCAGTTTTTGGATATATCCTACAAGCTTCCACAACTAATAATTGAAGTAAATGTTTTTCTATAGATCTGTTTGGCCCTGACTGCCACGTACTTCTGCCATGGAGCCCACCTGCCAGTCCCCAGCCCCATTTACACTCTCCCCCCCATCATCAAGCTGGCAGGGATCCATACAGTGTGACACCCAAAGACTGCTGGGGCCAGCATTCATGGCAGCCGTATGTGCATAAAGGTATTTTTTCTTTTGTGTTGCCCCTTTGGTCCCGCCCTCCACCCCAGACATCCAGCAATTCACTGCCTGTGCCCTGTTTGTACTTTTAAATTGCTGAAAAACAGATTACATTTCACCTGGGTTCACAAACTGAATGTGAAAACACATACAGCAATACATATGATGTCATATACATTGTGACCTCAGAAGAGTTTTTTTTTTACTTGATCTTTCTGTTATGGTTGCTGACCCTTGTCCTCTGAATTTAAAGAAGTAAATCATTAAATTAAATAATATTTATTTATTTATTAAAATGTTTTACCATTAGGGCACACTGAGCAGAGTATTGCTTGATTCCAGGTGTGTCCCTGGGGTAGGAGGATAGAGAGGGGAAGTGATCAAGGTACAATTAGATTCAGAGTACAAGAGCACAACAGTGATCAACAGCAAAATAGTCAAGTACAAATGGATGCAGAGAACAAATATAACATCAATGGATTTACAGTAGCTATTAGGGAAAAGCAGAATGAATACTGAGCAGCTCAAGGTTAGCAACATAGTGAGAACATAAACAACACGATGGGTCAGTGCCAGGTCAGGTTAGTGAGCCTTTGCCAAGGTGCTGGATAAGCAGAAGGTCAGCTGCAACCTAGCCACAAGAGCAGGTTGAGGAAAAGTGCACATTAATGAGTGAGCTTAAGTGATGGACATGAGCTGGATGGTTGCAGGAAGGCAGTTCCAAATTTTGGGCATGCGATGGCGGAATGCAACTTGAGGACATGGACATCCATGGAGGAGATGGCCGGAATGGCCAGCAGACTAGGATCTGAATTTCTGAGGGAGTACCCAGTGGGAGTATGTGCAGGTAGGTAGAGGCAAGATACAACGGCAGGGGCTGGGACTAGTACTTGGCCTTTAGCTTAGCGCAGTGGGATTGGTGGTGATCATGGAGTGATGGTATGCTGAGAGTCTGATAGAGCTCTCAGTGATGGGTAGAGGGCAGGCAATCAAGGGTGAAATGGCAGAAACAGTGGAAAAGGGGATCCAGTCTGGCTTGGTTAACTTGGGAGTGGCACTGTAGACTATGTCCCCTTAGTTGAATATAGGAAAAATAATTTTCTGTACTAGTTTGTAGTGGGCAGGTAGTGGGAGGCTTCCACAGTTGCAGTAGAGGGTGAAGCTTCTTGTGGATGGCAACAACATGTACAGAAAAGTTGAGGTAATGGTCGGGAGGAGCAAGCCACCAGAGTAGTCCCATCCAGGGTGTGGAAGGAGGGGGTGGTGGGGAGCCTTGAGAGTCTCTGCCCCATGCCAAAAGTCATAGAGATGGTCTTTTTGGCATTGAGGAAAAGATGATTTGAACTAAACCAGAGCTGCACATCAGTGAAGTTCTGATGCAGTTTGGTCGCTATGACCACAGTCGAAGGGCCTGATGCATACAGAACCGAATCGTCCACATACATGTGTCTGGATGTATGTGGGCAGGCAGCAGGCTGGTCATTACATAGAAACATAGAAGTTGACAGCAGATAAGGACCGCAAGGCCCATCCAGTCTGCCCATTTCTTTTTCTACCTTATAAATGTGCCATCGGCCTTTGCTCTGTCAGTGGCCTATCTATTCATAGTCATTTGTATTGCTCCCTTATGCCTATCCCATGCCTGCTTGAAGCCCTGCACTGTATTCATAGCCACCACTTCTTGTGGTAAGCCATTCCATGCATCCACCACCCTTTCTGTGAAAAAGAATTTCCTCACATTCCCCCTTAATCGGCCCCCCTCTAATCTCATGCTGTGTCCTCTTGTACTGCTATTTTTCTTATATTTAAACATGTTAGACTCTTTCACCTTGTTAATGCCCTTAAGGTGTTTGAATGCCTCGATCATATCACCTCTCTCCTCCTTTGCTCAAGGGTATACATATTGAGCTCTGTTAATCTGTCCTCATATGTCTTCTGATGCAGTCCCTGCACCATTTGGTTGCCCTTCTCTGGACTGCCTCAATTTGGTTAATGTCCTTGTGAAGGTGTGGCCTCCAATACTGCACGCAGTACTCCAGATGGGGTCTAACCAGTGTCTTGTAAAGAGGGATTATTACCTCCGTCTTACGACTTGTGATACCTCTACTAATACACCCTAACACCCCCCTAGCCTTACCTACTGCTTTAGAGGTCTGCTTGGATGATTTCAGGTCATCAGTGATGATGATGCCCAAGTCTCTTTCTTCCTTTGTGACTGCTAGCAACTCCCCTCCCAGCCTACAGGTGGCTTCAGGGTTTCTCCTCCCTATGTGCATGATTTTGCACTTCTTTGCATTAAATACTAGTTGCCACTCTTCTGACCATTTTGCTAGTTTATCCAGATCTCTTCTCATTCTGCCCACCCCATCTGGATCATCTACTCTGTTGCAGATCTTGGTGTCATCTGCAAACAGACAAGCCTTACCCTCTAGTCCATCTGCAAGGTCACTAATGAAGATGCTGAAGAGGACTGGCCCCAGGACTGATCCCTGAGGTTACCCTTGTGACTTGCATCTCTTCTGATTGTATACCATTTACCACCACTCTCTGTTTTTCTGCCCGTCAACCAGTTTGCCACCCAGTTGACCAACTTCTGACCCACCCCACGCCTACCCAGCTTATTTATCAATCTTCTATGTGGAACAGTGTCAAAAGCTTTGCTGAAGTCAAGGTAGGCGACATCAACTGCTCCCTCTTGGTCCACCACTCTGGTTACCCAGTCAAAGAAGTCTATGAGATTAGTTTGACAGAAACTTCCTTTTGTAAACCCACACTGTCTTGGAACCTGTGCCCCTATGGATTCCAGGTGTCGCACTATCCTTTCCTTAAGGAGTGCCTCCATAATCTTGCCCACTACTGAGGTAAGACTGACTGGTCTGTAGTTACCTGCCTCCTCCCTGCTACCACTCTTGTGGAGCGGGATCACATGAGCCCTTCTCCAGTCTTCTGGGACCTCTCCTGTGCTCAGAGACTCACTAAACAGTTCTGCTAATGGCTCTGCTAGTTCCACCTTTGGCTCCTTAAGTACCATGGGATGTATGCCATCAGGTCCCATTCCCTTATCCACCCTGAGCTTAGCAAGCTCTTGTGGGACCCTTTATTTTGTGAAGGGAGTAGTGCTCACCTCCCTCCCCCCTGTGTCCATGATGCTGAGCTGTGGGCCCTGCCCTACCTTCTCTTCGGTAAATACTGAGCAAAAGTATCTATTTAGGATAGATGCCTTTACAGGGTCCTCCTCCTCCTCACATGCTCCCTTTTCTCCATTAAGCTTAGCAATACCTCTCTGGACTTTCTCCTTTCACTAATGTATCTATAGAAATGTCACCTTACCTTTTACTATTCGTGCTAGTGTTTCCTCAGTTTGGGACTTTGCCTGCCTTACTGCCTTCCCTGCTTCCCTTAGGGCAGTTTGGTATGCCTCCTTATCTTCATCCTGCTGTGTTGCTTATATTTCCTGAAGGCCAGCCTTTTGGCTCTGACCTTTTCTGCTACTGTATTTGAGAACCAAAGTGGTTTCCTTCTTCTTTGCACTTCCTTTTCTGTCTAACACAATGGGATGTTGCTTCAAGTATTGCATCCTTAATGCTTGCCCACTTTGCCTGTACCCCCTCACCTGTGTTTCTTTTTGCCAGGGCTAGCTTAACTCTGTTGGCCATCTTATCAAAGTCAGTTCCTCTGAAGTCCCATATTTTTGCCTTGGAATGGGATGATTTAGGTGTAGTAGCCAAATTGAACCATACCATGTGATGGTCACTGGCACCCAGGTGACCTTCTACCTGGAGATCTGTGATCCCTTCCCTGTTAGTCAGTACTAGATCTAGGATAGCCCTGTCTCTTGTGGGTTGCTGTGCCAGTTGTTTGAGACCCTCCCCCTGCAGGGAATCCACTATGTGTCTAGTTCTGGCAGATGTTCCTGCTGGTATTGACCAATCTGTATCTGGCATGTTGAAGTCTCCCATTATCATAACCTCCCTTTAGCTGTCATGTTTGTATATCTTCTAACACTAATGTGTCTATGTCCTCCCCTGGTCTGGGGGCCTTTAGACTACCCCAGTTCTTATGGCTGTCCCATTTCCTGTTTCCAGGGTGACCCACAGTTCTTCTGGCTCCTTATGTGTATTCTGAATTTCTGTAGCTTTGATATTTTCATTGACATACAGGACCACTCCTCCCCCCCTTTCTGCACCTTAGTCTCTTCTGAACAATACATAGCCAGGTACTGAAGTCTCCCAAGTGTGGTTACTGGTAAACCACGTCTCACTAATTGCTACTATGTCCAGTTTAGCCTCTGACATTATTGCCTGCAGGTCTGGGATCTTATTTCACAGGCTGTGAGCATTTGTGTACATGATTTTCCATTGACCAGATTTTGGTGTGTTAGTTGTTAGGTGAGGTTTGGCATTACCGCTGTCTGCGTCAGTATGGAGACAAACCTTTTCTTACCTGGTGATGCAAATGAACTGCAAACATGCTGAATCCCTGTTTGACCACTAGCTGAGGGAGAGGGTGTTCTTTCCATTCAACGTGTAGGTGCTACCCCTGTCCCCATTGCTAGTTTAAATATTTTGCAAAGGCGATCAAACTTCTGCCCCAATGCACTGACTCCCTCCTTAGTCAGATGCAGTCCATCAAATTAAGAACTTTCACTCCCAGAACTGTTCCAGTTCCTACAAATCTGTGTCCTTTTCCTGGCACCAGCCCTTGAGCCACATGTTTAGCTCCCCTATCTCCCTTCTCTGACCTTCCGTCCATCTGCTCCCCTCTCCCAGACTGGCAAGATCTCAGAGAAGGAGATGCCGGATGAAATAGATGATAGTTTGTCACCCAGCCTGGTCAGGTGTTCCTTGGTCTCCACAACTGACCGGCTGGCAAGATCATTAGTCCCCATGTGTACTAGGACATCAATGTTTTCTCCTGCTTTACGAACAATTTTAGCAATGCGGTCAGTGTCTCTCCATGCTGATGTATCTGGGAGACATCTGACCATTACCCCTGGCTGGAGATGGGTATCAACTCCCCGAATCATGGAGTCTCCTATCGTCAGAAGTTTTTGGGATTTCCTTTTTGCTTTTTTTTGTTTTGGTTCCTGATTTGGGTGAGTTTTGTTGTGCTAGCTCCTGTGCTGCAGTGTCCTGCTCGGCAGTGTCTTCTGCCTCCTTGTTTGATTTCAGAGATAGAGGCAGATACCTGTTTGTAGTGTTGATATGGTTTTTGGAGGTAACATGTTGGAGAGCAGAGAGTGACGGGGCACCCGATTTACCCTTCTTAACTACCTGCCAACCTCCTGGCCCAACTACCCTCTGCGGTCGAGGTTTTTCTGTTGGATGCTGGGGAAATGGCGGGTGGTTCTTATAATGTATTTCCTCTTGAATATGAAATTTTGAGGCGTGCAACATCTGCCCATGCTGCCCGTAGCTGAGCCCTAAGATCTCCAAAGGTCATTGAGGAAGATGGAAAATAGCAGTTGTCCTAGGACCGAGCCTTGGTGGACTCCTGTGGTAACTGGAAGATAGGATGAGGAGGAGTCACCTATTTTCACAGATTGGGATCTGCCTACCAGGTAGGAGAGGAATCAGAAAATGGCAATAGCAGACAGACCAGTGCTGGAGAGCTTGTCTAGGAGGACAGCATGGGAGACCGTATCGAATGCCTTTGCCAGGTTGACAAAAATGGCCGAGGTGATGTGTTCTTTGTCCATGCCATTGAGAATGGAGTCTGTGAGCCGTAGATGAGAGGTGATGGTGAAGTGAGCCTTCCAGAAGCCAGATTGGTAGGAGGAGAAGAAAGCAGAGAAGCTGAGAAAAGAAGAGAGTTGGGAGAGGACTAGGCGCTCTTAAAGCTTAGCCAGAATTGGGAGGAGGGAAATAGGACGATAGTTACCGGGGACCAAGGGGTCACCATCCTTGGAGAGAGGGGTAACAGTAGCGTGCTTCCACTTTGAGGGTAGTTCTGCCAGGGAGAAGGACAGATTAAGCAGAGCAGATGGGGGGGCAGCAATGGCATGGGCTGACAGTTGGAGCATCTTGGAGTCCATCCCAGAGGGGCATTTACCTTTGGATAGACTGTTCGTCATCATCATTTTTATGTTCTTACCACTTTTCACCAAATTTGTAAGAGAATTTATTGAGATTACCTTTTAAGAAGGTAAGGCACTGTACATTTTCAGGAGTAAGCTTTGTGCGGCCATCAGGGACAACTTTTCCAGCAGTGCTAAATATACACTCACAGTAAACACTAGTGGGAGGGCAACTAAGATGCTTAATAACAAAGGCAGATAGCTCAGGTCAGATGTGTTTCTTTTCCAGCCAGTACTGAAAAGGGTCCTCAGTAATATTAATCAGTGGTTCTCATAAATAGGCATCCACAATATCAGACAAAGACAAAGAAGGTGGCTCCATGTCAGACACATTGGATTTATCTTATTTTTATGAGTTCTGACCAAAGAAGTGTAAGAGTCATCTGTGTCCTTGCAGAATGACATGCCTTTTTCAAGGGCCATGAAAGAGGACTTTGTGCAGGACTACTACTGTTGATGATGGAGTACATGGTGGCACTAAGTGAAATTATTGTTGTCACCACCAATAGATGCTGCATCATCAGATGCAGCATCCATATCATGTGATTCACTTGTATTGTCAAATACAGTTCCTTCCTTTTCCTGTGCAACTGCTGAGATCAGCATGTTTTTGTACTCAAGATAAGAGTTACCAAGATCTGCAGGCGGCAGATGTTGCAACTTAAACTGAGGGTCAGAAAGACTGGAAAGAAGGACATTGTTGTCTGTCATGATACTGTGAAGTATTCTGAAAATTTGGAATTGCCGTATCAGGTGGTCTGTGAGGGGTACACCACCTTTGTCTGTTTTTTTATCAAAACCTCCACGCAGCCTCCTGAGTTCCTTGTTCAATAAATTTATGATGGGAATAACCTGGTTTAGAGTAGCATTCTCTTTGCTAATCTGTTGAGTTGTTTCCTCAAAGGAAGTCAAAAGCAATGTAAGATGCTCCATAAGGCCCCACTGGAATGAATTCAGCACAACACCGTCTGCTACGCTGTGCTACATGGTATATTCATGGACTGCCATATTTTGTGTGAGATCTCTCATACATGTAAAACGTTGGTTTCCATCTTGTCAGAACATCTTGTTTTAGTTGCTGTATTGGCAAGCCATTCTTTTTCTGGAGGTCAGACAAGATACCATATGATTTTACAGAGTGACTAAAATGGCCACATATTTTCTTTGCAGCTCCCTCTACTGTTACCATACTGTTGTCACTGGAAAGGAAAGCTCCTATGAACAGATTAAATGAGTGCATAAAGCACAGAATGTGAGCAAAACCACCATGTTTCAATGGACTAACAATATTGGTGTCATTGTCTGAAACCACAGATTCAGTAGTAAAGGGGTCCCGGAGCCTATGTCCCACACTAGCGGCAACCCCTCCCATGCAGTAAACACATGGTACACTGGATGGTTTGCCACAAGCCCCTTGCAGCAATGACAGGCTGTTCCACTGATCTTATCCGCATAGTGCCCCCATACTGAATACAGATCAGAATCCCCCACCCGATCCCCAAAGTGCCCCACTAGTACAACAAAAATATCTCAGATTCCCTCACCCAATCCCCAATGTGCCCCTCAAAGGAAATATATCTGAATCCCCCTTCCCACCCAGATCCTGGTGTCCCTGTCATTAGGACAAATGAAAAAGCTCCTCTAATTGGTGGTGACGTGCCCCACCCAAGCAGGCAGTGCAACTCCCCATCTCCATACAGAGCCTGGGACTGGCACAGCCCTCTTCACACCTCCTTGGCTGGTCCCCAACTGAACTGACTGTGCAGTGGACTATATAGTGTACGCAATAATAGCTATTAGCATGTACACTGTACAGTCTGCTGCACATTCAGTTCAGTCAGGGACCAGCTGTGGAGGTGTGAGGAGGGCTGTGCAGGTCCCCAGCTCTGTCTAGGGATGGGGAGGGACACTACCTGCTTGAGTGGGGGGCACGGGACCACCAATGAGTAGAGATGTTGCGAAATTAAATTTTGCCAGTGAAATTGTGGCGAAATTGGCAATTTTGCAGCGTGAAATGTTTCACAAAAATGCAGTGTAATTTTTCAATTTTGCCTGCATTTTTGTCCTCTGAGCAATCCACCAACAATGGTGAAATTTTGCCTGTGAGTAGTGAACCTCCACCAAAAATGGTGAAAATTCGCCCACGGGTGGCGAAATTCCATCAACAGTGGCGGAATTTCTCCTGCAGTGGCGAAATTTCCCCACTGACAAAATTTTGCCAGTTTGGGGGTGAACTTTTGCTCACAAATGTGGGTGAAATTTCGCATTCCGCCTAGTGAAATGTTTTGCATAATGCGCTAATTCCACTAAATATTTTGCCAGTCGAAATATTCCAATTCCCCATGACACTACCAATGAGAAGTTTTTTTCATTTGTTATAATGAGGGGTACACTGGGATCTGGCGGTGGGGATTCTGATATATATATATATATATATATATATATACACACACACACACATGTATATATATATATAATATATATATATATATATATATATATATATAGATAGATAGATAGATAGATAGATAGATATATGTTATTTGTGGGGCACATTGGGGATTGGGAGGGTTACTCAGATGTAATTACTTTGTAATAGTGGGGCACATTGGGGTTGGGGAGGGGGGACCCATGGCACAAATGCTACAACATCTCTCCCAGGGGAGAATTTTCTAAGTCCCCTTAAACCAGCTCTGGCTGGTCTAAGGGTACCTACAATTTCTCCCACTAGGAGATTTTTGTGAATTGCATTTCTGGGCTGTGGCAGCTTGTGTCTGCCACAGGGCCCCAGCACTTTTTTGTAGCCTATGCCTGGGTGCAGGGATGGCTCAAGCCCCATTAGGGGCAGACAGCCTGCGTTTGAAGTAGGTTGCCTTTGTGAATCACTCCTGGAATATCTTTTGGTGCAAGATGCACTTTATGCCATTCTTTGTGGCACATGCCCCTTCCACCATGCTGGAAGCTTTGTGAAATGGGCTCCAAATGTGCTGTGATGCACATATAACCAGTGGTTTGAGAACTCATCTACATGTCTTTGGTCAGATGCACAGAACCACATTCACTCTCTTGAAAAGTCAATTTACTTTACATACATTTGCACCCTTTGGGAACAGCCACAGTCTCAAAATATTTATGGCTTAGTATGTTGTACCATAGAGCAAAATATTTTAAAAAGGCTTTAAAACAAGCCAGCCCAATGGCATGGAGGGCTGAGGTGTTGAGAGCCTTAGCTCCTGCCATGCCGTTGAGTTATCGGGAGAGGATCAAGCATCTGGAGGACTGCTCTCCTTTTCCATGGTGGGTGGTTTGTCATTCCTGCCAAACGACTGCCACCAGGTGAAGGCCTGGTGGTATTGCAGGACTGGGGTGACCATAATGGGAGGATGCTGTGGGACTCTGCAGCATGCGCGTACCATCACATGTGCACACTGACATGTGTGACCCAGCAATGAGAAGGAAGAAAATGGAAAAAGGGAGCTAGCAGGCTTCTTGAAGCCCTGGCCGTGCTCCTGACTCTGTTGTCAACCCAGGCAATCTGGATTATTTTCCAGGGGGTAGGAAGGCCCTTCCCTCCCTGGCCCCACAATGGGGGGAGGATCCATAGAGCAATCTGCCTGGGTATGGGACTGAATTTAGATGTGTGCCAAGAGGTGAACTAAGCCCTCTGAGGGTGAAACGGAGTCTGCCTGCTAGTTCCCAAATGGTAAAAAAGTTATATGTAAAAAAATAAATAAAAAGGGGCTCTAAAACTGCTATTCTCCAGCACAGAAAATGGTTGCAGGTCCTTCGCAATAAATTCAGCTATTAACTGATTAATTTTTAATGTGACTTGATATGACCTACTGTAAGCAGTTTGTTGTTCAAGCGTCGCAGTAATGGTCTGCTGTTTAGTTTGTGCAAGGGGAAAAAAATCACGAGACTGCAGTGCTGAAGCTATAGGTTGTCCAAACACTTTTGTCAGTGATGTTGAACATGTTTTTTTTTTTCCTGCTCTGTCTCTCAGTCTCTTCACCATCACTATTGTCTGTAGGATCATTTTCATCACAGATATTTGTCCCTTGCTCAGGACTGCTGCCCAGGCAAATAGTTGGATGTGCTCTTTGCAAATGCCTTTTTAGCGATGTTGTCCCAAAGTGTCCCCTCACTTTCCTCCTGTTAACTTCCCGATGATGAAAGATGCAGACAGCAAAAAGCTCCACACAGCAGAAGTGGAACATTTTGTTTTCATGCCAGGGACTGCAGCAACTGTGGTGGCGGTTGTTTCTGATGCTGATTCATGCACACTGTGGCTGTGCCCAGAAGAGCTACCATGATTATTGATTGTTTTCCACTACTGACTGTGTATACTGGTGGTGCTTGCTGTATGTGTTCTTTTCCTTTTGGGTGGGGGAACCCAGGTGGCATCCTCTACCTCATCAGTATCACATTCTGATTCAACACCTTTGGAAGAGCATAACTGTGATACAGTGTGATCGTGATCTTGTTCTTGCAGTTTTACAACCTGTTCTTCATCAGAGGCACTGCTTTCTGATGAAGGAGTCTGATATGCATAAGTGGCATATCATGGAGAACCACATCTGGTGGTATTGGACAGAGCCATTTCCTTAATAATTAACTTTCTAGGTCTAAATGTTTTGGCTACATGTTTTTATATTTTACTTTTATATGATTTTTATGGCAATGCCGACAGTGCCACATTACTTTGATCAGGGGATACTCAAACATTCTTTTCTTTTTCTGGTTGTGTTGACTCATTTTCACCAGCTGTTTTAATGATATCTTCAGCAGTGAATTTCCCTTTTTTTTCTGAATTTGTTCTTGGGAAATATTTTTGTTGTTATGTGTTCCAGTTTCAGTCATACTGCTGGGGTTTGCCACATGTTCCTTTTCCATAGCACACTCTGAATCCATTTTTTGGGGTCCAACTTAATTGTTTACTTAGCAGTATTAGTTCAGAGGCAGAGATGGGCAACACAGAGTCTGAGACGTGACGCCCCTCTCTCAAAATATGTGAAGCACTATATGAACTAGTAGTAGTTAAGGCACAGAGATGGGCAATACAGAGTCTGAGACATAACCACTCCTTCACAATCTGTATGGCACTATGACCTAGTAGTAGTTCAGGCACAGAGATGGGCACAACAGAGTCTACACTATGGCAGTGTGACCTTGTAGTAGTTCAGGCACAGAGATGGGCAAGACAGAGTCTGAGATGTGACACCCACTGTGACCTAGTAACATAGAAGTTGATGGCAGATATGGATTGCAAGGCCCATCCAGTCTGCCTATTTGTTCTACCTGATGAATGTGCCATAGGCCTTTACTCTGTCAATGGCCTATTTATTCATACTCTATTATGCCTATCCCATGCCTGTTTGAAGCACTGCACTGTACTCATATCCACCACTTCCTGAGGTAGTCTGTTCCATGCATCCACCACCCTTTCTGTGAAAAAGAACTTCCTCACATTACCCCTTAATTGGCCTCCTTCTAATTTTTCTTATATTGAAACATGTTAGACTCTTTCACCTTGTTAATGCCCTTAAGATATTTGAATGTTTCGACCATATCACCTCTCTCCCTCCTTTGCTCTAGGGTATACATATTGAAGCTCCGTTAATCTGTCTTCATATGTTTTCTGATGCAGTCCCTGCACCATTTTGGTTGCCCTTCTCTCGACTGCCTCCATTTTGTTAATGTCCTTGTGCAGTTGCGGCCTCCAGTACTGCATGCAGTACTCCAGATGGGGCCTAACCAATGTCTTGTAAAGAGGGATTATTACCTCCCTCTTACGATTTGTGATACCCCTACTAATACACCCCAACATCCCTCTAGCCTTACCTACTGCTTTAGTGGTCTGCTTGGATGATTTCAGGTCATCTGTGATGATGATGCCCAAGTCTCTTTCTTCCCTCGTGATTGCCATCAACTACCCTCCCAATGTATAGGTAGCTTCAAGTAGTAGTAATAGTTCAGGCACAAAGATGAGCAACACAGAGTCTATGGCAGTATGACCTTTCAGGGCAGCACAGAGATTGGCAACACAGAGTCTGAGACATGGGTGACACCGTCTTTAAAATCTGTATGGGACTAAGCTCCCCCCTCAAAATTACTAAGACAATATGACCTTCACACAGTGTCCTCCTGTCCTGTCTGACTCTGCTGCTTTCCTTAATATTTTTTAATTTTTTCTGCACTCTGCTCTTGTCTGCTGTAGAATTCGTTTCTCTCTCTCTCTCTCTCTCTCTCTCTCTGTCTCTCTGGCTAATAATAATGGGTGTTTTTTCATTTTTTTACTATGTAGTCTGCAATGTCTACACACTGCTGTTGTCTACTCCGCACTCCACTGTTGAATTCATTGAACATCTCTCTCTACTCCCTCTCTCTTTCTAACAAAAAAAAACATGTATTTTGTTTTTTTTTACTGACTGCTCTGCTGCAATGTCTGCACTCTGTTGTTGTTTGCTGTTGAATTCATTGGTCTCTCTACTTTCCATGTCTCCCTCTCTTAACAAAATTAAAAATGTTTCATTTTATTTTCACTGTTGTTTTTTTGAGGGATCTCTCTGCACACACACATGCACGCACGCATGCGTGCTCACACACACACACACACACACACGACTGTGTCTGTTGAATGCAAAGCCCCAAATGTGCTTGACACACTGTTTCCTAGGGATGACCTGTGATGGCTGACACATAGGACTGGCTAGAACATCAGTCAATCGCAGAACAGAGACACTCATTCTTTGGCTCCCTTCAGTGCCCCAACATGATGTTTGTTTGCCTTTGCTGGTCATGTGACAGTCCAGGGACTCAGGAGTGTTTTTCAGAGATCAGGGGAAAAATATATTTTATTTCCATTTCTCCACCCTGCCCTGCTTTTCCATGCAATACTGGTGGTGAGAGTGCTATTATCAGAATGAACCACACTTCCAAACCAGGCCAACTCGACGATTCAGGTTGAGCCACAAAAGGCTTGGTTTTCTCAGTCACAGCTGACTCAGCCCGGTCTGGGGGGGCGGTTCGGAAATGTGGTAGAGTCAGTTTACCCACCCCTAGTGTCTAGTGGTCCCTCAGGTTACCCATGCTGAACTTTAGAAACATGTATGATCCCTGTTGTCTAGATGTCCCCACATTACCCAATCTGGGGTTCCGTAATATGTATTCCATGGTGTCTAATTGTCCCCTCCACAATCACTCATGCTGGACTTTTGAAACTTGCATTCCCTGGGGTCTAGAGGTCCTGCCCCAGTCACCTATGCTGGACTTAATACATGCCCTAATGTTTAGTGCCCCCCTTTGCCCATACTGGCCTTTTGAAATATGTATTCCCTGGTGTCAAGTTGTTCCCTCCTCTGATAACCCATGCTGGGCTTTTGAAATATGTATTCTCCAAAAAATGTAGCACTAGGCAGCCCCTCCACCCTGCTGAGCCTAGATGCTAAGAGGGTATTAGACTAGGTCTCCTGGCCATTACTGTACTCTTTCCTGGGATGGCTCATATTCCTGGTCCCCTTTATCCACCTCCTGCAACACATCAATGACTCACCCTAAGTATCTGTAAAGGCCAATGGATACCACTTGGAAAATGTTCCAACCAATGGGGCATCCGGTAGGGATGTCCATTGTCAGTCCTTCTGTTTGACATTTATATTGAGCCTCCAGCTCAAGCCATAAGACAGGCAGCTACTTTTTGGGAAATACAGTTGTGGGGAGATGAGCACTGTGTAGCCTTATAAACTGGTTAAGGGATAGGAGGCAAAGGGTGGTGGTAAACAGTAGCCATTCAGATGATAGGAAAGTGACTGGTGGTGTGCCACAGGGTTTGGTACTGCCTAAGACTGGTCCTCTTCAATGTCTTCATAAGCGACATTGCAGAGGAGCTTGATGGTAAGGTGCATCTCTTTGCTGATGATACAAAACTCTGTAACAGGCTGATACTCAGGAAGGGGTGGAACAATGCAAATGGATCTGAGGAATCAAGAGGAATGGTCTGGGAGTGAGATAGTTGGGTTTCAATGCCAACATGTGCAAGATTATGCACTTAGGAATGTGAAACCCAGACACTGTGCTAGAAATATAGAAACATAGAAGTTGACGGCAGATAAGGACCGCAAGGCCCATCCAGTCTGCTCATTTTTTCTACCTTATGAATGTGCCATTGGCCTGTACTCTGTCGATGGCCTATCTATTCACACTCATCTTTATTGTACCCTTATGCCTGTCCCATGCCTGTTTGAAGCCCTGCACTGTATTCATATCCACCACTTCCTGATGAAAGGTCATTCCATGCATTCACCAGCCTTTCTGTAAAAAAGAACTTCCTCACATTACCCCTTAATCGGCCTCCCTCTAATCTCATGCTGTGTCCTCTTGTCCTGCTATTTTTCTTACATTGAAACAAGTTATGCTCTTTCACCTTGTTAATGCCCTTAAGATGTTTGAATGTTTTAATCATATCACCTCTCTCCCTCCTTTGCTCTTGGGAGTACATATTGAGCTCCATTAATCTGTCCTCATATGTTTTCTGATGCACTCCCTGCACCATTTTGGTTGCCCTTCTCTGGACTGCCTCAATTTTGTTAATGTCCTTGTGCAGGTGTGGCCTCCAGTACTGCACGGAGTACTCCAGATGGGGCCTAACCAGTGTCTTTTAAAGATGGATTATTACCTCCCTCTTGTGACTTCTGATACCTCTGCTAATACACCCTAACATCCCCCTAGCCTTACCTAGTGCTTCAGTGGTCTGCTTGGATGATTTCAGGTCATTGGTGATGAAGATGCCCAAGTGTCTTTCTTCCCTTGTGACTTCCTGCAACTCCTCTCCCAGCCTATAGGTGGCTTCAGGGTTTCTCTTCCCTATGTGCATGATCTTGCACTTGTTTGCATTAAACCCCAGTTGCCAATCTTCTGACCATTTTGCTGGTTTATCCAGATCTCTTCTCATTCTGCCCACCCCATCTGGATCATCTACTCTGTTGGAGATCTTGGTGTCATCTGCAAACAGACAAACCTTACCTTCTAGTCCATCTGCAATGTCACTGATGAAGATATTGAAGAGAACTGGCCCTAGGACTGATTTCTGAGGTGCCCCACTTGTGACTTGTATCTCTTCTGACTGTATACCATTTACCACCACTCTCTGTTTTCTGTCTGCCAACCAGTTTGCTACCCAGTTGACCAACTTCTGACCCAGCCCAAGCCTACCCAGCTTATTAATCAATCTTCAATGTGGAACAGTATTGAAAGCTTTGCTGAAGTCAAGGAAGGTGACATCAACTATTCCCCCTTGGTCCACCACTCCGGTTACCCAGCCAAAGAAATCTATGAGATTAGTTTGACAGAACCTTCCTGTTGTAAACCTATGCTGTCTTGGATCCTGTGCTCATATGTAGGTATTGCACTATCCTTTCCTTAAGGAGTACCTCCAAAATCTTGCCCACCACTGAGGTAAGAGTGACTGGTCTGTAGTCCCCTGCCTCCTCCCCACTACCACTCTTGTGGAGCGGGATCACATGAGCCCTTCTCCAGTCTTCTGGGACCTCTCCTGTGCTCAGAGACTCATTAAACAGTTCTGATAATGACTCTGCTAGTTCTACCCTTAGCTCCTTTAATACCCTGGGATGTATGCCATCAGGTCCCATTGACTTGTCCACCCTGAGCTTAGTGAGCTCTTGTAGGACCCTTTATTTTGTGAAGTGACTAGTGCACACCTCCCTCCCCCGTGTCCACGGTGCTGAGCTGTGGGCCCTGCCCTAACGTTTCCTCAGCAAATACTGAGCAGAAGTATCTATTTAGGATAGATGCTTTTTCTTGGTCCTCCTCCCCACACTGCCCCTTATCCCCTTTGATCTTAGCAATACCCCTTCTGGACTTTCTCCTTTCACTAATGTATCTATAGAAAGTCTTGTCACCTTCTTTTACTGTTCATGCTAGTGTTTCCTCAGTTTAGGCCTTTGCCTGCCTTACTGCCTTCCCTGTTTCTCTTAGGGAAGTTTGGTATGCCTCCCTATCTTCTTCCCGCTGTGTTTCCTTATATTTCCTGAAGGCCAGCCTTTTGGCTTTCACCTTTGCTGCTACTGTTCCTGACAGCCAAAGTCTTTTCCTTCTTCTGTTGCTTTTGCTTTTCTCTCTAACACAATGGGATGTTGCTTCAAGTATTGCATCTTTAATGCTTGCCCACTTTGCCTGTACCCCATCACCTGTATTTCTTCTTACCAGGGCTAGCTTAACATAGAAACATAGACGTTGACGGCAGATAAGGACCGCTTGGCCCATCTAGTCTGCACATTTCCCTACCTACAGGATAGGCCGCAGATCCTAGTTAACCAACAGCCTTAACTGTGTTGGCAATCTTATCAGTCAGCTCCTCTGAAGTCCCATGTTTTTGCCTTGGAATGGTATGATTTAGTTCTAGTGGCCAAATTGAACCATACCATGTGATAGTTAGTGACCCCCCAGGTGACCTACCTGGAGATCTGTGATCTTTTCCCCATTAGTCAGTACTAGATCTAGTATAGCCCTGTCTTTTGTGGGTTGTTCTACCAGTTGTTTGAAACCCTCCCCCTGCAGGGAATCCACTATGTGCCTAGTTCTGGCAGATGTTCTTGCTGGTATTGACCAATCAGTATCTGGCATGTTGAAGTCTCCCATTATCAGAATCTCCCCTTTAGCAGTCATGTTTTGTATATCTTCTAACAGTAATGTGTCTATGTCCTCCCCTTGGTCTGGAGGCCTGTCGACAGCTCCAGTTCATATGGCAGTCCCATGTCCTGTTTCCAGGGTGACCTACAGTTCTTCTGGCTCCTTATGTGTATTCTGAATTTCTGTAGCTTTGATATTTTCATTAACATAAAGGGCCACTCCACCCCCAATTTTTGAACCTCGGTCTCTTCTGAACAGTACATAGCCAGGTACTGAAGTCTCCCAAATGTGGTTACTGGTGAATCATGTCTCGGTAATGGCTACTATGTCCAGTTTAGCCTCTATCATTGTTGCCTGCAAGTCTGGGATCTTGTTTCCCAGACTGAGCATTTGTGTACATGATTTTCCAGTGGCCAGATTTTGGTGTGTTAGTTGTTGGGCGAGGTCCAGTGTTTCCCCTGTGTGTCGTATGGGGAGCCAGACCTTTTTCCTTACCTTGTGATGCAAATGAACTACAAACATGCTGAACTCCTGTTTGATGACTAGCTGAGGGGGGAGGGATTTTCTTCCCATTTGACGTATATGGTGCTGCACCCTTGTCCCCATTTGCTAGTTTAAATATTCTGCAAAGATATCAAACATCTGCCCCAATGCACTGACTCCCTCCTTAGTCAGATGTAGTCCATCGAATTTAAAGAACTTTCGCTCTCCCCAAACTGTTGCCAGTTACCTACAAATTTGTGTCCTTTTTCCTGGCACCAGCTCTTGAGTCACATGTTTTGCTCCCCTATCTCCCCTTCTCTGACCATCCTTTCTTCTTCCCCCTCTCACAGACTGGCAGGATCACAGAGAAGAAGATGCTGGACAAAATGGATGGCAGTTTGTCACCCTGCCTGGTCAACTGTTCCTTGGTTTCCACCACTGACTGGCTGGCGAGATCGTTAGTCCCTATGTGTACCACGACATCAATGTTTCTCCTGCTTTCTGCATGATTTTAGCAATGCAGTCAGTGTCTTTCCATGCTGATGTACTTGGAAGACATCTAACCATTACCCCCAGCTGGAGGTAAGTATCAACTCCCGGAATCATGGAGTCTCCTATGATCAGAACTGTTTTGGATTTCCTTTTTGCTTTTTTTGTTTTGGTCCCTGTTTTGGGTGAGTTCTGTTCTGCTAGCTTCTGTGCTGCAGCGTCCTGCTCTGCAGTGTCCTCTTCCTCTTTGTTTGATTTCAGAGATAGAGTCAGATACCTGTTTGTAGTTTTTATATGGTTTGTGGAGGTGATACCTTGGAGATCACTGAGTGATGGGGCACCCGATTTGCCCCTTCTAACCACCTGCCAACCTTCCAGACCAACTACCCTCTGCGGACGAGGTGCTTCTGTTGGATTTTGGGGAAATGGCAGGCAGTTTTTATAATATATTTCCTCCTGAATATGTGATTTGAAGCACACAGTGTCTGCCCATGCTGCCTCTAGTTCAGCCCTTAGATCTCCAGTGGTCCAGCATGTAGGACAGTGTCCTAAATCCTGTTTAGCTGCCCATTTGAAAAGTGTCCCGCAGTACCTGCAGTTAATAATATCCATTCCAGTTGAGTTGCTGGATTTATAACCTAGTCAGACTAATTAGAAGGAGGAAAATGAAAGCAAAAATTTGATTTTGTGTTTTGCTTGTTTTTGTATAACTTGTTATAACAAGTTAAATTGCTTGTGCCCCTGTAAATGATGTCACTGTGTGGATACTACTCTGATCCTCCCCTTCCTGCTTTGCTACAGGAAATGTCACCACTGTGCTACCCTATAAAAGGAGTGTAGCGTGGGGTGGTTGGGGATGGGGTGGGTGGCTTGGCCTTTCCGTTGCCAAAAAGAAGAACCACGGATGAAAGAAACAAGGAGGTAAGAACAGAAACAATCAACCAACAACAAATGCAGTAGCCCTGAAAGCTTAGTCTAATGATAAATAAAACTATAAAACATGTAAAGCACCACCTCTAATAATTTCACAGAAGATATACCCTGTAAAATACACTTCGCTACAGAGAAAAATAAAGCAGTAACAGAAGACATACCTTGCAAAAAACAATTTGAATCAGAAGATTAGAGCTGTAATCTGTAAGCACAAACCTGTAGGCACACCCTGTAATAATGCAGCTGAAAGTATACCCTGCAACAATAATTTGAATCAGAGAAAAATAAAATAGTAAAATGTTAGCAACAAACAGTAACAACCCCCCGAGTACAAAAGAAAATAACACACAATAAATCTGCCTAGCCAAAAGAAGCCTTACTCATTTTCCTTTCTCTGATAAGGTTCCTTGCTCTGTCCTTACAAGCAGTCTAGAAGGAAAGAGCTCAGATGAAGCTAGGTGCCTTTGCCAGCAAACCTAGTCTTCAGATATAATGGGGGAATGGAGCTTACAGTCACCGAGGAAGAAAGAGACCTAGGAGTCATTATATCTGATGACCTCAAGTTAGTTGGGCAGTGTTACTAATCAGTGAGAAAGGCTAGCAGGATGATGAGATGCATTGGGAGAGGGATTTCTAGCAGGAGGAGGGTGTTGGTGCTGCCATTGTAATGATGTGCTGCAATTGTAATGATCACTGGTGAGGCCCCACTGGGAATCCTGTGTCCAGTTCTGAAGTCCGAGTCTCTGCAAGGACATTGAAAGGGTGGAGGCTGTGCAGAGGAGGGCAACCAAAATGGTGAAGGGATTGCATGAGAAGCCTTATGAGGAAATGCTGCAGGAACTTAACATGTAAGAGAGGCGAGAAAGAGGGGCATGACTGAAACCTACAAGGATGTCATAGGAGTGAACAAGGTGCAAGTGGAGAGTCTATTTCAGAGGAGAGAAGGCACTAGAACAAGGGGGCATGCAATGAAGCTAAGACAGGTGAGTTTAGGAGAGATTCGCAAAAACAGTTCTTCATGGAAAGGGTGGTGGGTGACTGGAACAGTCTGCCAGAGGAGGTAGTGGGGGCAAAGACTGTGGGGAGCTTCAAGCATGCATGGGATCAGCACAGAGGCATTTTAAGCAGAGGAAAGAAGGGAGGGAGTGACACCTATGACCAACTAGGGTTAGTAGTGACAGAATAGGAAGGGACAAGGGGCAGACTGGACAGGCTAAAGGTCCTTTTCTGCCAAAAAAATCAGTTTCTGTGTTTTTATATGCAGATGATGTTTTGCTTTACCTTAGCCATCCAGAAATGCACTCTCAGTGGTGTTTGAGTTTTTCCAGGCTTATGGACATATGTCTGGCTACAAAAATAGTATGAAAACTGAACCACATGGTTTCAGTTACTCATCGTCCCATGAATTAGGGAAGCCTTCCTGTTTGGAGCTGGGTGAGCAGAAATACCTAAGAATATAGTTTGCTAGGAACTCAGAGAGACTGCCTGTGCAAATAGTGATATGCTCTTTACCACACAATTGATTCAGGATCTCTCAAAGTGGAATGCATACTCTCTCAACCTTTCTTGACGTGTTGAGGCAATCGGAATAATAACTCTTTCCAGGTTCCTATATTTGTACTAGAATATCCCAATTTCTCCCTCTATTTCTATTTTTAGACAATGGAACTGGTAAATTTCACTGATTCACTTGGGCAGTCAGAAAGCATGTGTCAAAATGCAAACCCAATTTTTATAGGGATCCAGAAGGTCTGACTCTCCCAAAACTAAAGACTAAACTTTTGGGCAGCACACCTTCACTATATACTATACCACCACTTAGGCAGTACTCCCATGATCTGCTTCAGTCTTGTTAAAAATTTAAAAGAGAGTTACTCCCAAAACAAGTGTTTATCAAAGCACTATGTGATACAGAGAGAAACCCCGAATCCATGGCCCCTCAACCCCTGACTTAAGAGCCAGATAAAGACATGGCATACCATTAAGAAGACTCTTCTTTTCACTTCCTTCTTTCCTTCCCCTTTTTTGTCCAATTGCCCTACTGCAGAACTTAAACTGGCCCAGACTGATACAGCATTCTGTAACTGGGAGCATTACTCCTTACAATTACATATAGCGGTAATGGATGGATCCACCCTCAAACCCATTACTGAGGTAACAGATAGCCAGTGGCCTCCATTCCACAGATTTCTACTGATATTTACAACTCAGGTACTATATTCTTTCACTTCCAGTGGGGAATTACACCCCTAACACTTAGCCAGAGATAGTCCAATTCCTTGCTTCTTTTTATAAATCAGGGGTGACTGCCCAACTGATTTCTCCTCTCTACTGGGCCTTAGCTGACTCTGCTGGGGACACTTCATTAGCTATACTCATAAAGTGGGAGGAGGAACTAGCCACCTTACTGCCAGCAGTATCCTGGAGCAAAACATGCCAAATCTTCTCAAGAGTGATGAGTTCACATCAACTGATGGAGTACTCATGGAAGCATTTAATATGTTTTTTTCAGACCCTAATCATTATAGCACACTATCTAGCTATGAAAGATTCTTCTTGCTGGTGAAATTGTGGTGAACCTGGCCGTGCCCGTCACACCAATATCATTTACACACAGCAGGACTAAAAATAAGAGATAAAGGAGAGGGACAGTCCCAGCAACTACAGGATTACCAGAAACCTGGTACTAGCAGTCTTACGTTTTGCCCCTACTGGGCAGGGCTTCAACCTTTGAAGAAGCCCCACCCAGTCAGGACGAAAAGTAAGGTTGTTAGTACCAGGTTTTTGGTAATGCTGTAGCTGCTGGGACTGTCCCTCTCCTTTATCTCTTATTTTAGGTCCTGCTGTCTGTATGTATTAAGAGTGCAGATTTTACCATGTTTTCTACTTTCACATTTTTGAAATGGACTTGAATGGATTTGAAAATTAAAAAACTGTGAGTATTTATTAAATGATGTCTTTTTATATGATTTGAGATTAAAATACTGCACAGTAAGCACATGATTAAGGAAATAGGCGAGTGAACCATTTTTGATGCTTTTTTCATATGAATGGTTTTGTTAGTGCACCACCTTAACACCTCTAGTGGAGAGCCAGACCTGTTTTTTTCTCTCTGTAATGAAGAATCAGCTCCACAAATGAATAAAATTTAGTTTTTATTGATGCACACTGTATGCAGACAAATTCAATAAAAACACATTTACAGAAAAAAAAGACAAATGTATTCCCCGGTGTCTAGTGGTCCCCTTCCCATTGCCCTTGCTGGGCTTCTGAAATAGGTATTCCCTTGAGCCTAGTGTGTCTCTGCACAACTGCTCATGCTGGGCTTTTGAAATATGTATCCCTTGGTGTCTAGAGGTCACACTCAGCTCACCCATGCTGGGCTTTTGAAATATGTATTGCCTGGTTTCTTGTGCCCCCCCCCCCCCATGCTCATGCTGGGCTTTTGAAACATGCATTCCTGCATTCCCTGGTGTCTTGTGTTTCCCTCACCTGATTGTCCATGCTGGGCTTTTGTAACACATATTCCCTGGTGTCTAGTTGTCCCCCCATCACCCATGATGGGCATTTGAAATGTATTCCTGGTGTCTAGTATTCCCCTTCCCTGATATCCCATGCTGGGCTTTTGAAACATGAATGCCCTGGTAACAAGTACCCCTTCCCCCATAGCCCATGCTGAATTTTTTAAACATGTATGATCTGTTGTCTAGTGGCCCCCCTGATTGCCGAGGCTGGGCTTTGGGTACATATATGCCTTGGTGTCTAGTGGTCTCTTCCATATGTTTGCCCATGCTGGGCTTTTGAAACATGCATGCCCATGTGTTTAGTGGGCCCCCTTGATCACACATGATGATCTTGTGCAACATTTAATCTCTGGTATCTAGTGGTTCTCTCACTCCTTGAGTGCCCTTTTCTAATTGAAAAATGCAACCCACATGGTAGTCTAGTGGACCCCCCCTACCAGCTGCCAAACCCTCACTCAACCCATCTGCTCACACCAATCTACACCCCTCCTTACCCAGGACACTCGTCAGTACCACATTGATGACAACTGGCGCAACCCTCGTCCACCTCATCAGCTGGCCACCATCTGACTGTCAGTGAACCATCCAAACTCAAGGCTTTCACTGGTACACTCCTACCAAGCTTGCTATATGGGGCCCCTTTACTGCATTCTGTAAGACGTTCTGAAATGCAAAGGCTAAAAATACTGCATCACAGGATAGGGTGCTTCACTGCAGGGGTGCCACCATGGGAGCATCATTGCAAGGTACTATTATCTCTTAGGTGGCCTTCTCTAGGCCAATTATCATATCCGTCACTGTGTCTTGCATTTAAACTCCAGCAAAATGGCACCCCTCCTAGCCTAATTAACACATTAGCTCCCCCAAAAAATGGGAGAACGCTAAGATCCTCTGGCCGCCAGCTTCTCCATGTCTCCAGTGTTAGGACTTCCCTAGGACTCCGGTCCTATGCTGCCTTCATCCCTCCTATCTGGAATGGTCTCCCTAGCAGTCTCCAGGAATGTACCTCCCTTGGGGGCTTCAAGAAGTGTCTTAAGGCCCACCTGTTGGATCTGAGCCTCTGCAATTGCTACCATTGAGTCTACCAGACTCCCTGCTACTGATCTAAGTTTATTGGGACATCAATCTGATTGTGACTGTCTTGTGTATAATAGTACTTCTACTTCTGTTGATATTGATTGTAATTAACCTGTCACTGTATCCTTGACTGGGTCAGTATGTCTATATTGACTGTTAATTGTGAAATTACATGTATGTATTTTGTTATGTTTATAGATGTATGTAGTTAATTCCAGGTTGCCCCTGAAAAAGGGACTGTTTCAGTCTCAGTGAGCCTATACGGTCACCAAAATTTAAATAAGAATAAAATAAATCATGGGTACAGTCTCGTGATCATGCACTGACAGTCAGCTGAGGAAATAAGCATAGGGCTGTGCCAGTCATCATTGATGTGGTACTGACCTGTGTCCATGGTGAGGGAGCTGCAGGGCTGTAGGTCCTGAGTGGGTGGGTCAGGTGGGGGTTTAGCAACCATTCAGGGGATGGTGGGTACACTAGACTACAAGGGGTGATTGCTCTTTTTAACTGGAAATGGATGATCGGTGGGTGGGAGACCACTAGATACCAGAGTAATTTGAACAAGCCCAGTTTGAGGGATCAGAAAGGACCACTAGACACCAGGGCATACATTTTTTAAAAGTCTGACATGGGCAAATGAGAGGGAAACCACTAGACACAAGGACATACATGTTTCAAAAGCCCAGCATTGATGATCAGGGTGGGAGGACCACTACATATCAGTGAATACATGTTTCATAATCCCAGTATAGGTTTTATGGGGCTGCACAGCATGCTAATGAGACCCTTCAGGGCATGCTAATGGCCTCTTTGCACCTCTCATGCCAGTGGACTCATTAGCATGATAGGGTTGAATACTGCTCACAGGAGCCCTGATGTTATTCTGTTTGGGCAGCGCTATCTCCTGTGGGCTCCCCTGTAGGACATATTCAGCCATGGGCTGTGCCAGCACAGTCTATAGTCACTATGTGCTGTGCTGGCACAGCCTCATATTCAGATAGTTAGCATGCTCCATCAGAGCATGCTAACCATCTGAATATTGCGCAGGGCTGGCCATGCACTATTTGCCATGCAGTACTACTAATTGTGTTGAATGTATATTGAATTAGTGTGCATGTACTAAACTGATTAGTCATATGATTCCTATTCTGTGGGTAATGACTAATACACCCTGAAAGTCCCTACCCGGTGCATGTCAGCCACGTAACCCCAAACAGGCACACACTATGCACTATTCCCTATCTCTATCATTCCACTGACGGCCTCTCCCCACATGTGTGTAGGACCACAGTGGGGACAGGGAGTGAAATGTTGGCTGTGTGGAAGATACCAACGGGCATCCAACCAGAGGCCCATCCTGCCAGTGAACTGAATCATCTGCTCTGTGTGGAATAACAGTTGTAGACACTGGTGTACTACAGTACTTGAAGGGTTCTATGCACTACTGGAAGGTGCTATCCAGTAGTGCCCAACATTCATTGCATATCAAAAGGGATGGGGTTGCAGGATAGGGGTGGCCGCATGCCTTGTTGTACCACCATCTGCAGATTGGAGGGGTTGTGTAGTGGCTATGACAGGGCACCTGCTTGCATAGCCTGTACCCTTCCAACCAGCACTATATCTGTCACACAGTCAAGCTCCACCCTTAAGCACTCCTCCCACACTGTCTGGCATGCAGCATTACCCACATTTATGAGACTGAGCACAGCTTTGCAACTTAGTGCCACCTACATGTCGCATGCGGTATATTCGGAAAGTATCACAGTACAATCAGCCCTAAATAACAACTACATTAATACTAATTTAGTAGTATTGAAAGTATTCAACTAGCATTGATTGGTCTTCATTGGTATTCAACTGTAGAATTCAAAAGTAATAATTTGATCTTCAGAAGTACTGCCATAATTTGCATGTTCATGAGGTGAAGGCTAGCTGAATACTAAATGAATACTGCCTTATTACTAAGTAAGTCTTCAAATATTTAGATCATTTAAACATTTTGGCTCATGGGCAGACTGCTTTAATAGTAGTGAGTACTATCCCACAGTGACAAAAAATAGTATTTCAGTACTAGTAACAAACACAAAATGAAGACAAAGTAGTATTCAGACTTCAGTGAGGGTCTCTCTCTCTCTCTCTCTCTCTGAGGTGATAGCTCTGCCTCCTCTGTTTGGCTCTTGGACACTGAACAGTGAAGTGATACAACATCACACACACACACACACACACACACACACACACACACACACAGTCAGACAATAAATGGGAAGGGTCTGTCTGGCTGCTCCTTAATGGCTCATTGGCCGTCACACTTGCAGGCAAATGAAGGTGTCATCTTGTGGCCTGTGAGCTCTTTAATCTTTGCTGCAGGCATTTGGAGCCTGATTGTCTGACTTCTGTCTTTTGACCCTGGTTTAAAGGCCAAGAGGCAGTGTGAAGTAGGTAAGATATAGGTGGCCAGTAGTCTCTTTGACTCTGCCCAGCAAATTTCTTATCAGAGGACTCCTGCCCTCCAAATAGATTGTGCCCCAGTGTGTGTTAGTGGTGGCCAATCATGTCATCAGGGGTTGGTCAAGGGGTGTCCTCACTGCCAGGCATGCAATCCTGCACACTCCATCAGTGGCAGTATAGTGTGTGCCAAGCATGCAATCCTGCACATCTATATTATTGGTACTGACAGTGCTCCCAGCTCAGTTTGGCTTTTTTTTCCCTGTAACTCCATGGCTATTTTCCTGGTTTGTCATGTAGATTACATTATTTCCCATGGAAGCTATTGTAAATTGCTCTGTTTCCTCACTTAATCAGTGCAAGTCTATGGGAACAATTTGCCTGTTGATTGCTCTATTTTCCTGCAAAATACAGGAATCCCTATTGATCTGGGAGCCCTGCATTGCAGTATATGCCATGCACATCTATACCAGTGTCACTGATGTGTATGCTAAACATGCAGCCCTGCACACCTACACTGATGATTGTGAAGCATGTGCCGAGCATCCTGTCCTTGCACACCTATACCAGTGGTAGTGAAGCATGTCCAAAGCATCAAATCCTGTACAACTACACTGGTGGCAGTGCAGTGTGGACTAATGCCAAGCATGCAGTCCTGTACACCTACACCAGTGGCAGTGTAGTGTGTACAGTTTGAGCTACTTTCTTACTGTGGCAGTGGAGCTGCTTCCTCCATGGTGCCGACGTGCTGAGCAGCAGACTTCCTTCTCTTCACCCCTGATCTGGTCCCCAACACAGTCTGAGTCTTCAGGGCTGGTGGGAGCAACAAAGTGACAGCAGTGCAGGCTGGGACATCATGAAGCCCAAAAGGTAAATCCTACAAAATGGAAGGGATCACACTAGCATTTAATTTACACTGCCCAACCATCCTTACACATATGTAGTTGCTGCTGAACCAGTGAATCTTGTTTTAATGACAGATGATGTTTGTCAGGAATGGTTATTCCTAATGTCTTCCAAATAGTGTCATGAGGTCTTTAACCTCCGTCTGAACAACCACCAGATTAGGCAGCAGGGATCTGTTATCTCACCTATGGATGCCTGTCACCTCCTCTACTAGCAAAGCAATCCCTTCAAATCTCCTTTGCAAATGGCAATGCAATGGATGGGGGCTAGGGGAGGGGGATGGCATGAAAAATGTGTTATTCAAATTAATTTCATCTAGCTGTACATAGTTGATGAGCACTAGCTGGCTGCCCTAATGTTTTGCATTATACCTGTATTTTCTCTTGAGGAAACAGGTACTGCACAAAACATTTGGGAAGATAGTTGGTGCTCACCTTCTGCCTATGTTTCTTCAGGCTGGTGAAGTACATTAGAATTGAATATGTCAAACAGCATATCTTCCCACGTGCATTGCTTTTGTGTGGAATTTTATCTGATGTGGGTGATCAATGCATGCATTTGCACTGTGTTGCTAAGACAGCACAATCCTCCACTTCTGTGCATTGTAAGCCTTTCCCTCATACTGTACTCCACTGTTGGTATTAGGAGTATTATGTATAGGACAAAAGTTACCAAGAATTGAGCCACAGTGATGCAACTGATTACCACTGAAGAGGAAATTCTCATGGTCAATAATTTTTTTAACATCACAGACAACATTTGACTAACTTCACATTGCCTTTCCTACTCATTATCAGCCAGATGAAACAATTTGTCGCAAACTGGCTTCTTAGAATGTTTGGCTTCAAATGTGAATGCATTGCTAAAGCAGTGCCTGTAAGAAAACAAATTCTGGCCAGAGCCGATAGGGCTGCAGGGATTCTATATGATAACAGTGAATGAGAAACGGCTATCACTATTATCACGAGTGTATGTAGCTGAAAAGCATATCTGCGATATACACTTGCTGGTGACTGAACATCCGCAAAAGAATAAGTGTTTTTCCAGGCGGTCAGCGCTCCCCCCCCAGCGGGGGGCTCTTTACCCCACACCCCCTGATTTTAGATTCCTTACTCCGGGGGGTGCATTTCAGGGAGGGAGCACAGTCTGCTTGTAAAAAATAAATTAAGTCCTGCAGGCACAGGTAGCAGCAAAATTCTCACCCTCCCAGTCCCCAGCCCCAAACCCAATACATGCTGCGCTGAAGCTAGCCTCCCTCACAACAACACAATACAGCTGGCTCAGCAGCAGCAGGCACACTACACCATAATAACCCTCTTCCCTATCCCTTCCCTTCCCCTCGCCATCCTCCCCTTTCTGGTCACCCTCCCCTACCCTCATAGTAGCAGTGAGTTGCTACCCTTTCAGGTCACCCATGATAATATCACTGCATATGAGTCTCCGTTTTGAAGGTCACCCACATTCGGTGACTATTATCACAGGATATAGGCAGCAGGTGAGGAATTTGGTGTAAAAATATTAAAAATTACCAAAGTTATGAGCCTGCATTAGCAAAACATAACATAGGCTCATGAATTTGATGTTTTGTAATATTTGTGCACCAAATTTTCAACATAACCTTGTTATGATCCTGTCTCATGAAGAAGGGCAGAGCAAATATTCAACACTTGCCTGAAAGGTGATGTGTTTGTTCCTGTTCACCTTGTATTGCCAATGTCTGTTTATTGCTGGTGTGATATTGCTGGGCTACTTGGGGAGAGAAATCAATAGAGAAAGCTACTTAGAGGGTTGTACCCCGCTACCATGTAACCCATTAACATTTATGGAGGCACCTTTGTATACAAGATTAATCACCATCAGCCCAGGCCCACACCAAAGGTTAGTCAGCAATGACACAGTGGAGTATGATGGGACTGTACCCACCAAATATACCTTACATCTCAATTTGAATTGAGTCTTGTAAATCAGTTCACAGTTATGACATATTTTTGGAATGGGTGGACTAAAATGCATAACAAAAGGTAGTAAGATGAAAACGTGGCAATAGAGGAATGTTTACAAAAATATACACGCTCTGGTCAGAGCCAATATGGCTGATTAGGTTGAGGGAGTGTAGCAAGAGTGAGTAAAAGAATACTCAGAGCTCTTCCTGTGCTTTCACCGCACCAGAGTCTATCACGCATGTGTGGAAGTAAATGCAGAGGTACTGCATTAAAGTAGTATAGTGCATGCTGACTATATAAGGGAGCTCACCAATGGTCACAAGCATATTGTTATTAGAATGTATCAAAACCTAAAAAAGTAGCCATTCAGTTAAATATCGAACTAAGAAAGAATATTCACATGTGATGCTGAATTAGTAATCAGAAAATAACCTAAAAGGTATTATTATAAAGAAATATTGGAGACTTTAAAATAAATGACTATATAGAGTCATGTTCAATAAGTATAAACATACTGGCATGTTTTTTTACTTCCTATGAACTGCCATGGAAAGAAGTGTGTAGGAGCACAACCTTGTTATATTACAACCACAGGAGTGGGCTACAGCTACCTCTAATGCCATAATTAAGGTGGTTTTCTGCCTGCAACAAATTTGTATTTGCTTTCTCAGAGAAAAGGGTCCATACTGATCTTTTTACCTACTGTAGGCCTGTAAATGGGTGTTGCAGGCTCCCCAATACAATCAGCTACCTTTTTTTCCCTCTATTCCCACCAGCAATTTGAAGTGAGATCCACAGCCCTAGCACCTGGCAGGCAACAAAACAATCAGTTCCCTGGATAATGCTGAAACATCTTCCAGACTGTAAATCTAAAAACTGAGTCCCAGACCACCAGAACCTGATGGCAGCCGGCACTAGACTGAAGCATCCTAGTGTGGAATCCATGTCTCTTGGTGCATGACTGCACAGTTGCCAAACCTCTTCCCTTGTCTGTCATCGCCAGGCTCTTCCAAAGGTGCAGACCTGTTGGGATGGGTTCAAGTTCAAGTTCAAGTTTATTGGCAGGAAAGCTCCACTGAGCAAGCTCATTTACAAGGAGGTCCTGGTAGACAAGAGAGGTCAAATAAATGGACATATACAAAAGAAATTGTACACAATGAATAGAGAGTGCATCAGCTTGCAAAACGGAGAACAAGACAATTTACACAATGTATGCAACAAATCACACAAGTACACGAGGTAAGTTACATAATGCTTACAATGAGAACACAGGTGCAACTGATCTTTTGAGATTGTACATAATAACAATAATGTGTAATTGGGCCTTACATTTGTAACAGGCAGTATCAGCTCAGGTGACAGTGCTACTGGAAGAGATACAATGGGGGTGTAGTCATTGTATAGGATGCAGCGAGAGAAGGGGGGGATATGGTAGGGGAAAGGAGGAGGAACGAGAAAGAGGATGTGGGTGGGTGAAAGAAAGAAGGAGAAAAAAAGAAACAGGGTGGGAAAGGAAGGTAGAGTCTAAGTGCTTTAAAAATAGCTCATTTAGTTCTTAAAAGCATATGTATTTCAATCAGGTAGACAAGTAGAAATCAACTTCTGTGACACAATCTACTTTCAGCTGCACAAAACAATTGAATTAAGGACTATTTTATTGACTGGTGGATGCATTACATCATTATGTATTAATTACATGTTTTAGTGTTTTCCACAACTGGGTCCATTTTATTATCGCAATAATGCACTCCATGGCAAGGGGTGCTGTGGGAGTTATCCATTTTCCTATGTGGTTTATGGCACATGGCTGTACCTCATGCCACACCACAACAGGAGGCATAGGTAACTTTCCCACTGACTAATACTCAGTGATATCTTGTTACTTAAACTTTATCTACTATTAGTCCCACTCCTATATCTCCTGGTGGCAAGTCTTTCTGGACTTTTCCCACTGGCACTGGCCACATAGTCTGGCATACCACCTCCGCAGTAGTTAGACAACTCCTTCCTCTGATCAGAACGTTAACAATTTTCAGATTGTCATCACCAACAAGCTCCATATGATCTGGTGTGCCACAGAAAACACAGAGCACACATAGCTGGTATCAGTTAATGAAGACCCCTCACATGCAATGTAATGCCGTACATTTAATATCTTTTAAGTTTTAGAATTTTGATGCATAACTTTTTCTTTGGGGGGGGGGTTATGCTTATGTAATTTGAAAATCAATGTAGCCAGACACAGAAAAAAATTTATTGTAGAATGTGAAATGCATATAAAGCAGAGACTACATGGGAGTATACAGTGGTTGGGATGGTCAAAAAGAGTTGCTCATGGTGCAACAGGATTGTGCCATGCACAACCCACCAATGCAACATGGCATAATATTCAAAGGGGCAAGTTGCACTACACAACTCCTTATGCACCGGGGCTCATCAGTATTGTATGCGGTGCAAGTGCGGGGGGTGTGCCCATGCACATGCGGCACATCCCGATATTCAACCCGGGATGTGTGGCACATATGCTAGCACAACTCCACCTTGCACTGCTCAGGAGGGTATAAAGTTGTGCCTGGGAAAACCAGGAGCAAGTCCTGGCCACCCACAGGTGAGCTATCATGTTGCAGTGTGCAACATGGTAGCCGCCAGTCGTGGGTAGCCACCCACCCACCCAGAACACTGCCCACAAGCTCCCTGCCCTGTAAGAGTTGTGCCCCCCACCTGATCATGGGCGTAAGTTCAAAATACCCTTGGTGGTCCAGTGGACTGCTCTCCATCGCCAGATCGTGGGCATATGTTACAAAGATCCCTGGTGGTGCAGTGGACTGCTCTCCATTGCCCGATCACAGGCATATGTTACAAATATCCCTGGTGATCCAGTGGATCACTATCCATTGCCCGATCACAGGCATATGTTACAAATATCCCTGGTGGTCCAGTGTACTGCTCTCCATGGGTGGAAATAGCAAACACAATCTTGGGGTTCTAGTGGCACCCCCCTCCCCACCCACCAACTGAGGTCCCCGACAACCAGCACCCCCCCCCCACAGTCTGCAGCGGGCAATGGAACCCCACTCGCATGCCGCCCGGCCACCTGCTGACTGACAGCATACAGTACTGTCTGTATGCCTATTGGTCCACTGCATGGGCCAATGGGTGTGCAGACCATACTGTACTACACAGGCCCAATATGTGAATGAATGCGTGTTGACAGCAGTAGATAGTAAAAATTCCTACCTGATGAGTCCCAGCTTAAAGGCTAAAGAAATTAACATATGTAAGGATTGGGGGGGGTCCAGATCTACTTCTTACATTGCTCTGTCTCCCACATAACACATGTGCCTAATTAGCCATGTGCTACTGGGTCAGTATTCAGTCAGGGTAAGGAGAAAATGAGTTAACCCCTAGGCTGCTGAAATAACTAGAATGAATCCATTTGTTTGAGCTGGACAGATGCTCATTCTGAAGCCCTGCAAGGGTTAAATGACAGCAGCTTCAAAAGGTTTTTCTTTTGTTTATATCCTGAGAAGTTGAGAGGCACAGTACCATCCCCCTGCCTTTAAGACAGAGCAGCTGGGGTGCTGTGGAACAGCAAACTGGCAAGATGCATTTACGTGCAGCTCTGCACATCTATCAATTTCATTCGTTAGAAATCACAATTTACCGTGGAAAAAAATGAAATCTAATTGCAGCAGTGAACAGTTCAAGGTATCCGGTGTCATGGGATATTAGATGGTCATGGGTTGCAATCAAAAAGTTACAGGCAGCGGATCTATACATGCAGTGGCAATGACTGAACAGGCCACAAATTCCACAATGACTATCGCTGGCAGAGAGCTCCCGTATGGAGCTTTACAGACCTCTATAAAAGCGATCAACTCTAAAATAGAGTTGCTCATCCAACGTTTTGCTGCACAAGGTGTAAAATTGGAGGCATTTCCTCAAATGGCTGCAACAGCAGAGAAAATGGCTGTACAAGCTCTAACAGCAACAGCTAAGCTTGTACAATAAAATGCTCAACTTCTCCACAGATTAGAGGTGCTGGAGAACTCTAATAGGGCATCGCTCATATACTTAATTGGTCTCCCGGAGGGTAGCGAAGAGGAAGACGTCCTTGCCTTTCTTTATTCATGGCTACCTGCAGCACTTAAACTTCCCCAAGGAACTTTGGATGGTCAACTCCTTAAAGAATTATGGATTACACCTCGAGTTGTAGGGCCATGTGGCGAGGCTCCAAGAGTGGTTCTGCTGGTGATCACAAGCTCCAACATCAGGGATCATCTTCTACAGGCAGCAAGATCTTCAGGATGGCTCTCCTTTAATGGATCCATTGTCCATTTGTTTCCAGACCTTTCTTTAGTGACACACACTAGATGGAAAAAGTTTGACACAGTGAGAGCTCAGCTTCATGGGTTAGGAGTGTCACACACTCTCCTGATGCTGGACCGGCTATGCATCCACTATGGCGGTAAGACTTTCCAATATACTGACCCTCTGGAAGCAGGTAAAAAGTGCAATTAATAGCCTGGGCATTCCAATCATCTGAGGGCAGTAATATTAGTGACTCAGACTCTGACCAAGAAACCTGACTGTTAACTGTAATACCTTTTTGAAACTGCTCATAATTATACCAGCTCTTGAACTTACTGTTTTATTTTTCTGTTATATACAGAGTGAATCATTTGGCTTTTCCTGTAGCTTAACAAAAATATTAAATTGATGTGTGGAATACTGCATTTTTAGTGCTACTTATTTTAGGAGTACCTTTTATTACATTTAATTTTTGCTCACTAACATCCTAACTATATGCTATCACGACAAAGTCCCAGATTCAAAACCTACCCTGGAACATCTCACTGCTATTTATGTCACCCCCTTTCACTGCACTAACACTCATCCAAAGCCCACCCTTCCCTTTAATTACAACCCACTCCCCATTCACCTGCTTTTATTACCCCCTTCTCACATGTCACTCAGAGCATTATCCCTACTATCTATTAACTGCCACATTAGACTGTACCATAATAGCACTAAAATGGTATCCCCTACCAGTACTACTAGCCGGTCACAACTTAAAAAAGCGTCCAGATCCATCACAACAGTTATAAAAAAACTCCTGCTCCTTCTCTGCTCAGGTAATGTAGAACTAAACCCAGGCCCTCTGTCAATGTTCTCCTCACCTACCGAGTTTGCTGCCGCTCCTGGCCTTAAATTTATGTTGGTCAACATTTTAGTTTGCCCCAAAAAATGGACCTTTTACAAGCCTGGACTGCACACACTGAGCCCGACCTCATCATTATCACCGAATCCTGGCTCAAAAATACTATTACGGACCAGCAAATAACTCTCCTCAACTATAATCTCTATAGGGCTGATAGGAATACCGAGGGGGGAGGTGGAGTAGTTATTTATGCCAAATCCAAATTCACTATTAGTGACATCTTCTGCAATTCTAAATCTAAGGAATATGGAATCGTATTTCTGAAACTCCATCTTCCCTCCAATGAAATTATTACAGTAATTGGTGACTACAGACCTCCAACTGGTGGAACTGAAATCACCAATGTCCTAATATCCTTAGTTACAACAGCCAACACAGAAACACTGATACTCGGGGACCTCAACATGGATTGGCTGACACACAAATTGCATAGCCTCAAATCCCTTTGTGATGAACTATGTCTTGCCCAGACAATTAGTAAGCCCACTAGGATTAATACCACCAACATTGCCAATAGTTCTCTCACCGATGTCATACTTACCACCCATCCCCACAAAATGCTACAATCAGCTGTTTTTTCCAACGATATGAGTGATCATAGAGTTGTGGTCTGTACAAGACATCAAACCAAAGCCTGCAATCAGCCTAAGTTCATAATCAAGCATTCCTTTTGTTAAATTCAACACCCTGAGCTATCTGGCCGACCTTAGTAAGGTCAAATGGCAAGATCTGTACCTCTCTAAAACAGTCGATGAGGTTGTCTCTAACCTAAATGAAAATCTCACCACCCTGGTTAACAAGCATGCCCCATTTATTAAGGTGAGTACACGCAAGGTCTCCCACCCCTGGTTTACACTGGAGCTTAAAACCACACTTATAAACCGAGATAAACTCTGGGCTCTAGCAAGAAGAACTAAGAATCCAACAGATTGGCAGACATTTAGAGCAGCTAGGAATGCCTGCATAAAACATATTCTCTCTACCAAAGTGAATTACTACATTTCCACACTGGAAAAAGCCAAAGGAAACTAGCAGAAAATTTGGAGGACCATCAAGTCTATTGAAGGTCGACTGGCTGCTCCCACCATTCCAGCTAAGAGCAACATAAATGGCACAATTATTAAGAACAATTGCCAAATCCTCGAAGAACTGAATTCTCACTTCACCACAGCTGGTCTAGCTTTCGATGCATCACCGTACATATCTCGTACTAGTATCCATGCTATCCCTATCACCGTCCCAAAAGCTACAGCCCATCCTTTCCAGCTGCTTCCACTCAGCTTCAAAGAAGTCAAGGATTCACTAATCAATTTAGATACCACAAAAAGTGCCAAAGACGACGGCTTAGAACCATTTTTCTTAAAAGTCGGCTACTGCTATCTTACTGTTCCCATTCTCCATATATTCAACCTCTCTATCTCTTCTGCCACAGTTCCATTATGCTGGAAATCCACTCATATCATACCTTTATTTAAATCTGGCGATCTATGTGACTTAAACAACTACAGACCAATCTCAATCTTGCCTAGCCTTTCAAAAGTCCTCGAAAAATTGATTTATATACAATTGAAGAATCATCTGGAAACCTACTGTCTCCTTAATCCAGCCCAATCAGGCTTTTGCTCTAATCATAGCACCGTTACTGCACTAGCTAAAATCACCGATGTCTGGATCTCAGCCAAGGATGCTAAAAAAATTACAGGTGCAGTATTCTTTGATTTGAGTAAAGCATTCAACACCGTTACCCATACTCTAATTTTGAACAGCCTCACCAATATTGGTGCTACCCTAGCTACTACCAAATAGTTCTCCCATTACCTATCAGGTAGGATGCAGAAAGTCAAAGCTGGTGGGCTGTTCTCTGTCTCTTTACCAGTTACTAGGGGAGTCCCGCAAGGTTCCATCTTAGGTCCTATACTTTTCTCCCTATATATCAACAACCTTGATTCTCAAATAACCAGGTCAACCTTGCATTTCTTTGCAGATGATACAGTTTTGTATACATCCGGCCATACAATATTGGAAGTCAGGGATATACTTCAAGTCGATTTTGCACAGCTAGAAACAAATCTCATCAATACCAAACTCCTCCTAAATGCTAAAAAAACTAAGGCCATGATTTTCCCCCATTACTTCCTCCGTCCCCCTCATTGTCCCACCTAAAGACTTCATCGTTACATCCCTAGGTGAACCACTGGAAGTTGTCTCTAAATTTAAATACCTCGGCTTTTGGTTAGACAACAAGCTCTCCTTAAACAAGCACATTGATGACCTGTCCAGAAGACTAAAAGCTAGACTAGGCTTCTTCTGAAATAGGTCCCTCTTTCCCCTGGAAACCAGACTCAGGCTTGCTCAGATCACCTTCCTCCCTTTACTTGATTATGGGGACATAAACACTTCTGCAGCAATTACTAACCTAAACAAATTGAACATTCTCTATCACCGCGCCCTGCGCTTCATTACAAACTACCCATACCGAACCCACCATTGCAAACTATAAGAAGCTGTTGGTTGGACTTCACTTACCATTAGATGCACACTCCATGCTGGCATTTGAACCCTAAAACTTCTTCTGCATAAATTACCAAGCTATTTAGTAGCACTTATCCATACTGCCCACAGCTCTTATTTCCTTAGGAAATCAGATTTTATCCTACTTGACGCACATAGGACTCGTACCTCCTTTGGCAGATGAGCGTTCTCAAGTGCCCTACCAACTATTTGGAACCAGCTGCAATCCACTCTGAAACTATCAAGTGTAGCCTCAGTAAATTTCTTCAAAAAACTGAAGGCTTCAAAAATAAAGGACACCTTTAACTGTTTCTAAACTCCTTCCCTATCTTTCTTCTTACTTCCTTAGTTTGTTCTCACTACACCACCTTCCTTAAACAACTTGTTTTAAATATTTTTTTGTTTTTTGTTTTTCACCCAGGACTGTTTACCCATGTACCTTGTAGGACCTGGTCTGCCATTTATGTATTGTTATGTTATTGCCTACATTGTATATTTGTTGTAACCATGCACCCAGGACCTCCTTGTGAATGAGCTTGCTAAATGGAGCTTTCCTGTAATAAACTTGAACTTGAATTTGAATGGGGGACATATCAGCACTGGATGTTGCGTTACAATCTTTGGACTCTGAACATTTTGGACTTGACCCCAAGCTAGCTTATTTAGTTATATTATCAGACTAAATGTTTTATTTTGTCGTTCCCCTTTATCCTGAATCCAAACTGTCTAGGTTCTGTTTATCCTACTTTACATTGGATGGATGTATCTGTTAAAACAAGGTTGATACCTGACAGATGATTGTACAAAATGCAAATGTTTATTGTAAAAGCAATAAAAGAAAGTTAAAAAAAAGAAGAGCAGCCAATAGCACAAATCAGAGGTGGAGCTTATTGTTTTGCAGTTGTGGACGAATACTTCCAAAAGTTCGAAAAGGAAGCCATTTTTTAGAGCTAATGCAAGAGGGCTGCAGGCTCTGCCTACCCACAGCCCTAATGATTTGCAAAATGGAATGGGCAATCCATGTACACAATTTATTGGGAACTCATTTAAAGCTTGCTGCTGTTCTGGAGGTTAATGCATTTGCACCTGAAACAAAAGCTCATTTTCAGTTAAATGTAAAATTATCTAAATACAGTCTGTACTGTAAGTTGTGCTGTTATGGACAGTTTCATCACTTTCTGGTACTGTATCTGTCAAGATATTCACAAACGGTTCAGTTAGAAGCATCTTGTATTATTGCTGTGTTTATTATGACTAGATAGATAGTAACATTTGAAATAAATACATTAGCTCTAAAGAGAAGAAACAGAGGTGAAAAAAAACATCCATGGCGGGACCTACCATTTAACAGTAGGGGTTAACCTTGCCATGCTACAGTAGTGGCCTGAGCTTCTTCCAGATCTGGGAGTGCCACATTGGGTAAGCAAGAAGTAGAGGACACATCACAAGGGACTCTCTTCCCCTCTGGTATGGAAGGCCACTTTGTCTTTCTGTACATCATGGTACAGCTCATGGGAACATGCAGTATATGTCCCCACCCAGCTCTGATGGGGGAAGGGAGTGCTCTGCAGACTAGTGTGACCCCAGGGGAGGGATAAATACCAATAAATGGCCCCAGTTGAGCAGATAACATTGCCCTGCACACCACTACCAACAAAGGTCAAAGTTTTCAATCACAGTGCATCTTATTCTCCCTTACAATGTAGGATGTTAAGTGCTCAATAACCATTAAGACAGACTGGGCCTGACCCATGATTGTAAGTGGTTGTTGTCATACAATGTTCAGGAGGCTTAGCAAAAGTATACCCAAGGCGCCATGGGCCAGTGGGTTACTACCCCTTGCCTGTTGGCTCTCAAATAGATTAAGGGGCCTGGGTCCTGCTACGGTGGTGATCAGGGGTTTATTCCCAAAGTTATAATAAATAGTGCAGTGCCTCCACCCAGAGTAAGTTAGAAGTGGATCAGGTGATTGGATGGCACAGCCCCCGGGATGCTGCACCTACCCACCTCCTCTACCAACCACACCACACACTGGATACACAACAATTCTTTAACATCATAAAACATAGACCAGTAACAAGTCAGCAGACACAGAAATAATCTGCATGACACAATTTCAAGCAGTAAACTCACAGCTTTATTGGGAGGGTGGGTTTGGATAAGGGTACCTGGATGAGGGATAGCTGTAGAGAAAAAACTGGTTAGCAGGAATTAAACAGGTTAGGAATAACTTGGGCATGCAGGCCAGACCTCCACCAGCTGCCCACCCCACTGGTACCAGTGTTAACCCTGAGAGTCTTTGGGTACCCACTAGTTGCAGGCCTGGAAATTGCCATGGTTTGGCCAGCTGTTGGGGTCCTGAATCTTTGAAAAGATGTTAAAATAGATTCACACTCTCTTGTTTGATTTTCCAGGAACCAAGTCCTGGGTACACATGGTTTGCAGGACTTAAAAGCGTCTGGAGAAGAGATTCTCCATTGTCTAGAAGTGTGGAGCTCCACCCAAGAAGTACACAATGGGACAGAAAGGAGGATGTCTCAGTTCCCTCAGCAGATTTAATCTTGTTTGATGGCCTTGCAGCTTGTCCTCTTGATTGAAGATCTGGCCACTTGTCACCTTCAGCCACTTCTGGCCTGTTGCAGAGCTTTGTGGTAGGTTCACACCACCTGCAGAAGGCCCAGACCTGGAAGTGGCTCTACAGTCCAGCTCCCCACAAGGGTCGTAGGTGCCCTAGCACCCCAGCAAGTGCCGGTGACCTCCTGAGACAGTGGGTCCCACTTGTAAGGGGTCAGCTAGTTCCCTCCTTGACTCTGAGGACTCCCAAACAGTAGGAACCCCCTGCAGTCCCTGCTGCACTGAATCCCTGAGTCACTGGTAACTAGGCAATTCTTCCAAAGAAACAGCAGTGCCAGTTTGCCACAGGTGCTAGCCTATGAACAACAACTTCAGTTTGTGCTTAACCTATAGCAATCAGCAGGAAGTTTGGAACCAGACAAATCCTGCTCACCTTCAGTGCTTTCAGGCCCTAAATGTCCTTAACAGGTCCCTTTCAGCTTCAGCTGGAACACAGCTCTCAGCCTCTTTGTTCAGGCCACACAACAAATTCACAGAACCTGGCTAGCACCCACTCCAGAGATGTTCTGCCTCTTCACATATATTGTTAAAGTCCCAATCTTTATAGCAGTTTCTCTGCAGCAACTGTTTAACTTCCAAACAGATGGCACAGTTCTATCAGCTCAGTTCCTTGCACAGTGCAGGTTTTTGCAACAGCTATTTTCTCCAGTTGTAACAGCACAGTTCACAGTACCTGGAGAGTTTCAAAATCCATCCAGTCTCTCACTTTCTTTTCTCCTCAAACTCCTTTTCTGCAGTAGCAATCTCTAGCCGAGACCTGGGCAAGGCCTCTGACAGTCCAGTTCCACTCACACAGGATCTCCCAGATTTGAAATGAGACCGGGAACAGACTGACCCAAACCCAGCAAGTCCTTTGGTTTTTTACTCGAGAATCTAGTCTCCTGATTGGCTGTTCAAGTCTATCAATCATAAATAACTATAGAGATCAATAATTTCTAATTTCTCGTTGGAGCAAGAGTTAAGCACCTTAATTAATGAAACTCCCTCTCCCAGAATCCCTCAGATACCATTTCAGGCACCTGAGCAGTTGATTGGCTGCTGTAATGGGGTCAAAATATCAACAACATGCCAGCCCCCATCCAGTTCACCAGCAGTCCTCAGTGACTCCCACTTCCCAGTTCTGGTACAGATAGGCTGTACACTTATTTATAGTCACACCATGTCATTGTATCCCCATCGGAACTCTTTGAAATGATCCCGCTCTTAAATAATAATTCTCCACCATTTCCCTGTCACTGCTGCTGCAATACAGCCCCCCCAGGCGGCAGGCAGCATCCTTATTAATATTCATTGAGGTGCTTATTATTATTCATGAGCTCCGAGCACCCCTGATTCCAACTAACTTTTAACATTCCCCAAGGCTTCTCTCCAGCCTAGCTCTGGTCTCCAATCCAAAACTAACTGAACAGGGGCACCAGGCCTAGAAACTCTCTCCATTGTAACCGCAAACGGTGGTCAAAAAAATCAGAGTGCACCTTTGCTCATGCGTGAGTGCCAGCAGCATGGAGAACATGCCAGCAGCTCATGGTTTAAATGTTAAGCCCAAATGGACTGAAATCAAATACACAGCTGTTTGGGAAACCCGATGGAATGCACCAACCACTCAAACTGAGTCTTTGGCTTCAAAGGGGGATCGAGGGATGCCATAAGGCAACCAGGAGATTTGGAGAAACATGGGCAATTGAGGAAAGCCCCCAAAGGGAGATTACACCCCCCCGAATGCTTGGCTCCCAAGATGAGCCTAAGAGTGAAGTACTAACATGGCTAAACATTAACACTCAATAACATTTCTAACTATATACCTGAATCCTACCTATAATATGATTACCCAATAAAACAGAAAAACAGTATGTACAGTGCAATCATTTTTTTTTCTCCCCAGCCCCACACCTGCACATCCCCGATGTGACACATACATGTGGAGGCATGCGTACTCATGCCCTATGGGACACCCTACCCTACTGGTCCCTCTGGTACCATCTGTGCCTATTACCGGACCTCCTTCCGGTGATGGCAGGACTATGGGTGGTACCCTTGACCAGAACAATGACAACCTGAAATGATGGCACCCATATTTTTAGTACATTGTTCCACAGGAACTTTGTGCCCACATAGTACACTCTTCCTACCTTAGTTCTTCCCGTGTACTCTCTCGCCTCCCTTTCCTCCTTCTGATCACCTTCCCTTCAGGCCTGGGGGTTTAGCATCCATAAGGCACATAACCACTTTCTGCAGGGACCTAGGAGTAATGTATACCCCTCTGTGAACTACGAATAAGGTAAATCTGAGGGGATCCCCTGGGTACCATATGTTAGTTTTAGTATGGTTCTAATCATCATAACTGACCTCCTTGCGGTTATATGGATCTTAGACCTAGTAGCCACCTCCTGTTCAGGAGCAGTTTCTGTGTCATCCCCACTCTGACCAATATCCTCAGAATCTACTGGGGCAGGGTGTTAGGGCACCTCTTCCTCCTCCTCTTCTGACCCTTGTTGGACCAGTATTCAGTTCCAATATGGGTCCTCTAAAAGGCGCTTCTTTGGGGGGATTGATCCAGAACCACTCAAGCTGCTCAGACGGAGCAGTATTCAGGTCAGGAGTGTCCCATCAAGGAGTATAGTGGGAGCAGCCTCCCCATCTTCATTCTGACCACTAGATGGAGCCATATCTGTCAACGTCAAGGACGGTCCCTGAGTAAACCTTGTTAACTCAGGGGTAGGGTAGTAACTCCTAGGCATACCTTCAGTTTCCCCTTCTAACTCTTCATCCTCCTCCTTGGACATCCCCTCTACCTGGGCAGGCCCAGACTCCATGGCATCACTACATGTGAAAAATGACATAAGGGCCACAGAGATCCAGGAGGAACAAAATGGGGGAGAGATACTGTGGGTTAAGCTGGAAAGGAAAATGGGGACAGCCATCCGCACAGGTGTGGTCTATAGATCACCAGCCCAGGAGGAAAAAACAGATAGGGAGCTGATGCTAGCCATCCAAAGGATGGCAGACAAGGGTGAGGTAGTACTGGTTGGAGACTTCAATATTCCAGACGTGGACTGGAGCATCCCAGCAGCAGCATCAACTAGAAGCAGATTTAACCTGGAATCACTTCAGGGTGCCTTCTTCAAGCAACTGGTCATGGAACCAACTAGACAGAAGGCAATACTGGACCTTGTGCTCACAAACAGGGACAGTGTGATGGGGGTAACAGTAAGGGAGCACCTGGGGAACAGTGACCACCAGTCATTGTGGTTTGAAATCACAGAAAGAGCAGAACCAAACCACACAAAAACACGTATCCTAGATTTTAGGGGGGCAGACTTTGGGAAAATGGGGAGATACTTGAAAGAGGTATTAAGGGGAATGGGACAGGAATCAGGGGTTGAGGAACAGTGGGCAGTATTTAAAATGGGGATTACAAGAACAACAGAATTATGCATTAAGCAGGTTAGCAAGATGAAAAGGAAGAGGAGACCATTATGGTTTTCCGAAGAGGTAGCAAAGAAAGTGAAAGCCAAAAAGATTGCATTCAGGCAATACAAAAAGACACAGGCAGAACGGATAGGGAGAAGTACCAGGTGAAGCAAAGGGAGGCAGGGAGATCAGTAAGGGAAGCCAAAGCTCAGACAGAAGAACACATTGCAAAATCAGTGGGTAGAGGGGACAAAACCTTTTACAGGTACATAAGTGAAAAAAGAAAGACAAAGGGAGGGATAGTGAGGCTGAAGGGGGAGGATGGGGGCCGCATGGAGGATGACAACAGTAAAGCTGACATATTGAACAGGTATTTCTGCTCAGTCTTTACTAAGGAGGAGGAGGGTAATGGGTCTGAAGGGAGTACAAGGGGTGAGAATGGTGCAGAAATGGACACAAGCCCCTTTGCATGAGAAAGGGTCCTGAAGGAACTGGAAGTAATAAGAGTTGATAAAGCAATGGGGCCAGATGGGGTGCACCCCAGGGTCCTTAAAGAACTAAGAGAGGTGGTGGCTAAACCTCTGGCTATCCTGTTTAGCCGATCATTGAAAACAGGGGAGGTACCCAAAGACTGGAGGACAGCAGATGTAGTCATCTTATACAAAAGTGGGAACAAAGAGGAAGCAGGGAACTACAGACCAGTCAGCCTCACCTTGGTAGTGGGGAAGATCATGGAAGTACTACTGAAGGAGAGATTGGTGGAACATCTGGTTGTCAGTGGACTACAGGACCCAAGGCACAGTTTCACCAGGGAGGTCATGTCAGACCAACCTCATTGAATTTTTGACTGGGTGACTAGAGGTAGATCAGGGGAGGGCAGTGGACATGGCCTATCTGGACTTCAGCAAGGCCTTTGACACTGTGCCACATAGAAGACTATTACACAAACTGGGGAATATGGGTGTGGGCAGGACAGTAGTGTGGTGGTTAGGTAACTGGCTGGGTGGCAGGACACAGAAGGTGGTGGTAAATGGCTGTCACTCCACAGAGAGAAGAGTGACCAGTGGGGTACCACAGGGATCAGTGCTGGGACCAGTCCTATTCAACATCTTCATCAGTGACATTGCGCAGGACCTAGAAGGCAGAATTTCACTGTTCGCTGATGACACAAAGCTCTGTAACAGAGTAGACGCACCAGAGGGTGTAGACAGAATGAGAAGGGACCTGCAGAAACTTGAAGAATGGTCAGGGGTTTGGCAGTTGAAATTCAATGAAAGGAAGTGCAAGATAATGCATATGGGCACAAAAATCCTGGCACAATATATCAGTTGGGGGTTGAGGATATAGCATGCACCAAGCAGGAAAGGGATCTTGGGGTTATCATCTCTGATGACTTCAAGGAAGGGAAACAGTGTGACAAGGCAGCAGGTAAAGCAAATAGGATGCTGGGATGTATAGGCAGGGGCATCACCAGCAGGAAAAGGGAGGTCATAATTCCTCTATACAAGACACTAGTGAGGCCCCACCTGGAGTACAGCGTACAGTTCTGGAGACCATACCTACATAAGGACATAGACAGGGTAGAGGAGGTTCAGAAGAGGGCAACAAAGATGGCGCATGGATTGCATCACAAGTCCTATGAAGACAGGTTGAAGGAAATGAACATGTACTCCCTGGAGGAGAGGAGGGAGAGAGGGGATATGATAGAGACATACAAGTATCTTACAGGAGGAACAGGGTGCAGGAATACACTATGTTTAAGCAAAAAGATGTTCCAGGACTAGAGGGCATGGGATGAAGTTGGAGGAGGATGATTCAGAGGAAACATGAGGAAGAATTCTTCACAGAACGGGTGGTGGACAAGTGGAACACCCTGCCAGAGGAAATGGTGGGGGCTGAAACAATCACGGGATTTAAGAATGCATGGGATAGACATAAAGGAATTCTGGAGGTCAGGGGTAAGGGGCAACAGACTTCTAGGAAAACATAAACTGAACTTACAAGCTCAAATGGGCAGACTGGGTGAGCAATAGGCCTTTATCTGCCGACACTGTCTATGTATCTATATATCTATGTACTTCCATGTCTCAGTCTCCTGCGTGCAGCAGCTCAAGTTGTGGGGGCTGAAGGGGGACCTTCCACAGCACTTTCAGTGTCCATTATTCAATCAGCAAAGGGAAGCAGATGATTTCACTGTATGACTTCTTTCCCTCGAGTCTCTCCCTCAGGATGAACTTTATACACTGGAAGGCCTTCCAACTTTTTCAGTACAATTTACTGGTTGCTTCCCTATCTTTGAGCAATCTTGTGCTTTCCTGGTATGCCCAGATATTGTAGCAATACTCTATTACCTGTCTCCAGATCCATTACTCACACCTTCTTGTCATAACAGTCTTTATTAGCTTGGTTCCTCTTGGTGGCCATTTCTGAAGCAAGGCGATAGGCATCGTCCAGTTGCTGTTTTAGCTTCCTCACATACTGCAGATAGTTTCCTGCACCAAGACCATTTGTGGACACTCCAAATTATAGATCCATGGGCAAATGGGCTTCCCTCTCAAACATGAGCTGGTATGGAGAGAACCCCATAGCACCATTGCGGGTGCAGTTGTAGGCATAGATTAGGGTGCTCACCCGCTGACTTCAAGTGGGCTTGTCTTGGGGATCCAAGGTGCCTAGCATGTCTAACAAGGTCTGATTGAATCTCTCAGGTTGAGGGCCACCAAGGGGATGATACGGGATGGTTTGAGATTTTCTGATGCCCCACAATAAAAAGAATTCCTTTAAAAGGCAGCTGTCAAAGTCATGGCCCTGAACCGAATGGATCCTTTGGGGGCTCTGCTGTGCACAAAGAATTTCTCCACCAGTATTCTGGCCACAGTGGAAGCTCACTGATCCCTGGTGGGGTAAGCTTGGGTATATCTTGTAAAGTGGTTGGTGACCACCAGTATGTTTGAGATGTTACATGAATTTGGTTCTAGTGTAAGGAAGTCAATACACACCAATTCCATGGGGCCACTTGTCCGGAAGTTGACTAATGGGGCTGCCTTTTGGGGAAGGGCTTTCCATTGTATACATCATCTGAAACTTTTACAATAGGATTACACATCTGTTCCCATCTTTGGCCAGTAAAACCTGCCCTTGGCCAAATCCAGGGTGTGCTCAGCTCCCAGATGCCCCATATCATCATGAAAGGCCTTTAATACAGTCTTTACATGCTACTTGGGTAACACCAACTACTCCCAGGGTGCCCCTGCTGGTCTTGCATCTCCCAGTAGAGCAGTCCTGTCTTTAACCATAGCTTTGACCATTCTTGTAAAAGTCTAGATGGGAGACAGATGGTGTCCTCTGGAGTTTGATCTCCATTAAGTTGAAGCACTCGAATTATCTCCCTGGTGACAGGACTGGCTCTCTGTTCTCTTTTCAAGTCTTCAGTGATCCATTGAGGGAGGGACCTCACATTTAAGGCAGCCAGATGGCAATAGGCAACTGGGAGACAACTTCCAGAGACTCCCAAGCACTCCACCAGGCAAGGGGCATCCTTGCCATAGTAGCTTTCTTCGCCTTTGTGCTTTTTACATAGGACCTTCACTGCTTGTTCTGAAACTTTAGTCCAACTAGAGTGCTCAGTAGTGCAAGCTGGGCGAGGGTGTCTTGACAGAGCGGCGTCATCCATGTGATGCAGAACAGGATGATACTCCATGCAGTAATCATGAGTGGACAATGCTGACAACCACCTATGACCAGCTGCATCCAATTTAGCAGTGGTCTGCATGTAGGTAAGAGGATTGTCATCTGTCTTCACTGTGATCTTGGCCCCATACAGAAAGTTATGAAAATGATCCACAATAGCCCATTTTAGTGCCCAAAACTCCAGTTTGAGGACCGGATATCTCCGCTACAATGGGTTCAAACTCCAGCTGGTGAAAGCTACTGGGAGCAAGCCTTCTGGCTACTTTAGATATTACACTGATCCCAAGCCACTGATGGCTTTGGTGTGAAGAATGTAGTGTTTCTGCGGATCCACATAAGCAAGCACTGGGGCATGTGTTAAATAGTATATGATGTCTTCAAAAGCCCATTCACACTCTTTGCTCCATTGGGAGCCAAAAGGTTCTGACTGTCAAAAATAACTGTTCTGACTAGCTTTGGCCCCAGCCGAGGTGGCTTTCTTGCTTCTGTTTGTGGGTGGATACCCTTGCAGCAGGTTCAATAGAGTCCAAACTACCCTTGTGTAGTCCTTCACAAATCTTCGATAGTATCCTCAGAAATGGAGCAGACATTGGAGCTCCTTCAAAGTCCGGGACGTGGGTCAAGTGGTGAGGGCTTCACTCTTACTGGGATCAGTCTGGATGCCCTTCGCAGAAACTATGTGCCCAACATATTTAACTGCAGCCTGAAAGAATTGGCATTTATCAGTTGATGATTTCAGTCCAAACTCCTCCAGACAATCCAATACTATAGTTCAAGTTCAAGTTTATTGCAGGAAAACTCCGTTGAGCAAGCTCATTCACAAGGAGGTCCTGAGACAGACATACAGACAAGTGCTTTAAAAGAATTACATGATATTACATGATGACATGACTATACCTTGAGCAACTGGGCTTTGTGTACCTCCAGGGTCTTCCCGAACACAATAATATAATCTAAGTAGACCAAACACTCCAGTAAGTTCATATCTTCAATGGCTTTTTCCATTAAGATCTGATAGGTAGCTGGGGCACCTGAAAACCCCTGTGGCATCCGAAGAAACTCACAGAATCCGAGGTGGCATATGAAAGCTGTCTTCTCCCAGTCCTGGGGTCCATTGGGATCTGATAGTAACCACTCCTCAGATCCAGGACTGAGAACCACTGGCTGTCATTTAAACATTCCACAGCATCCTGTATTCTGGGCATAGTATTGATATTGATCTGGCACAGTTCATTTGTTTAATGTGTGATAGTCCACACACACCCATAAGGCCCCACTTTTCTTTCTAACTATAACAACAGGGGATGCATAGGGGCTCCTCGATTCTTGAATAATCCTGGCAGCCATCATCTCCTGGAGATGCCGCTGGATGTCATTGATATCAGCTGGGACAAGCCACCTGGATCTTTCCTGGAAGGGCCTCTCATCAGTAAGACATATCTAATGCTGTTCTCGGCTCACACACCACACATACCATTCATGCAGGGAAACCACCTTTGTCCAGGCATACAGAATCTCCCACACTTTCTCTTTCCAATCCTCCAGGCTGAGGGAGTCACTCAAGTCAAATAATCCAGGATCAATCCCGAGGGGGTGCCCCCTTTCACTGCAGTGTGTTCCACAGCCATATCAGTGCATTAGACTCTTGCCAAAATCCGATCATTCCTCACCACCACTTCCCAGTATATGGCATTCATCACCTGTACAACAACCCTCCTAACATAGACATGTACTGTGGCAGGCAAGACACTGGGCTTCACCAACAGTCCCAGGGGTAGCCTATGCTCCTCAGGGGGCGTCCAACATCAACAACTAATTCGTCATATCTTTCTTCAGCCTCACTACTCCAGCAATATAGCATTCTGCGTTGGATGGTAGCACAATTTTGTCCCCATCTCTTCTCCACACTGTGCCCACAGGGTTGTCAGGCTCCTCTACTGGGGGATTTCCCTTCCTTCCTTCCTTCTGTAAGCCTCTCTAACCAGTGGGTGAATTGTACACTCTCTATCTACCCTTTCGGCCTCATGGGCTTGGCACAGCTGGGCTAAACATCTGAACATATGCACATTCATGCCCACTAGCACAGGCACTCCATCATATATTCTGGACTCAGGGCAGATCAGAGTCAAGGTTTCTACAGCATCTCCTACACCAACACTTTAGTTGGAAAGGCCATCCACACCTTAATGTAGCCTAGGTAGGAATATGACTTTTCACTGAGTCCCTACATGTGTAGTCCCTCAAGAGGTTGCAGTTCAACACTGGACAAGCGCCGTTCATACCAGGATTTAAAAATAATGGTGACTTGGCAACTGCTATCAAGAACAGCCCACATGGAAATTCCATTAATGTTTATTGTGGTCTCAGTTGATGGTGTCACTAGCCTGTGCATGTCGACTGAAGCTGGTGTTGTGGCTTCAGCTATGGAGGCCCTTATGTGAGCCATAGAGCTGGACCTGCAAGGGGCCATGGTGCACTCCTTTACTGGGTCCCTCTGTAGTTTCCCTGGTACTGACTCAAATTCTCGGGCAGCCTATCTCTGGCTGCATTACAGTCCAATGGCAAGCACTCCTTCCTTACATGGCTCTTGCCCCCATACCAGTGAAATATGATGGGCTCCTGAGACTGCGGCCTATCTGGCACTGCAGGGTGGGTTCCTGACACTCCCACCGGGGCACTTAATGCAATGGGGCTCCATTCCACAGCCCGTTCACTGCCTGGACCATAACTGGTATCCCCAGCCTCTCTAGTTCAGTTACTCTCCGGGCTAACTCAGCCATTTGAGCCTTGAACCCAGACTCGGGGGTGGGCACCTGCATACGGAGCCCAGTGCCAAACATTGTGGGGCCTACACTAGGGACTGGTCCACTCTTAGCTTGCAGCTCGGCTGACCCCTGATTCATTGTCAATTTATCCTATGTAACTACATCCCTACACTCCTTCACTAGAGTCATCAATTCTTGTATCTCACTGGGGGGGGGCACCTCTCTTCCTACCTGAGCCCTTGCTCCTCCTCCACCTTCCAGACCTCTAGCACTAGTACCCAATATGGAGGGGGTACTCTTTCTATCAGTCAAATGCAGCCAAAGCACTAACAGGGTGGAGTGACAAATAGCCTTCACCACATGCTTCAACCACACATGGCGTAAATCCTGAGCTGCCACTCCCCCTTTCCTAAACACCCTTTGCAATGCTAACTCCACTGAATTAGGAAAGTGGACAAAGTCTCCCCCTCCCACAGATGGGTGGTTTTGACTTTCCACATGAGGTCCTCGCAGGACTCTGGGCTACCAAAAATGCTCTCCAAAGCTGTCAGGTATGCCTGAGCTGGGGCACAGGGATCTGTGGCTTGCAAGAAGTGAATAACTTCTAAGGCAGGCCTTCTAAGGCTTTCCACCAAGTGCTTCCTTTTCTTGACCTCTGAGCACTGCCAATCCTGTACTAATGGGGTGGTGCAGTCCATCCAGACCTCCAAATCATCCTTGCTATTGGGGGTAGGCTTGACTCCTGAGAACATCCTCGCTTATAGTAGGAATCAAAAGCCACTGGGACATGACCAGATGAGGGCCTCTCTTTTTTAACGTTTACGAGTGAGAACCCAGATCTCTTTCCACTTCCTCCATGGTAATCACACTAAATATGGTTACAATGGGCAGGGCCTCAGACAGTCCCTCTGCCACCAAAGCCTCAGTTATCCATGCAGCCTCTACAACATTAGAACTTTCAATTAACACTGTCAAAGTACCCCTGTCAGAGTCAAGCATCTGCCCCGAATTTCACCTTGTCTAGTTTGGTTATAGTGGACAGATGTTTTTCTCTCTCCCCCTCGTCCATCTCCTGGGGCACCCCAAGCAACAGGAAGGATCTATGGGGATCCATTCGCATTCCCCCAATCCATTCCACAAACTTTATTTTGTCCTCCTCTTTGGGCCAATAATTTTGGTCACGGGGAGTTAGATTTAGGTGCTGGGGACCCCATGGGGATCTCACCAATCTTTTTTTTCAGGGTGAGCATGGCTGGCAAACAGGAGATCTGAGTGGTGCCTCTAAAGAAGAAGCCCAGGCACCATAGTCCAGTGGGCTACTACCACTGCCTGTTGGCTATCAAACAGGTTAAAGGGCCTGGAACTTGCTACAGTGGTGTTCGGGGGTTCTTTCCAAGTGTTATAATAAATAGCGTGATGCTTCCACCCAGAGTTAGTTAGGAGTGGGTCAGGTGATTGGATGGCACAGCACCCTGGGATGCTGCACCTACCCACCTCCCCTACCAACCACTCCCCACACTGGATACCCAACAGTTCTTTAATACCTTAAACAATAAACCAGTAACAAGTCAGCAAGACACAGAAATACCCTGCATGCAACAATTTCAAACAGTAAAGTCAAGGCTTTATTAGAGGGGTGGGTTAGGATAAGGGTACCTGGATGAAGGATAGCTGTGGAGAAAAATTGGTTAGCATGAATTAAACAGGTTAGGAACAACTTTGGCACGGAGGCCAGCCCTCCCCCAGCTGCTCACCCCACTGGTACCAGTGTTAACCCTGAGGGTCTTTGGGTACCCACTAGTTGCAACCCTGGATGTTGTCACTGGTTGGCTGGCTGTTGGGGCCCTGAAACTTTGAAAAGATGTTAAACTAGATTCACACTCTCTTGTTTGATTTTTCAGGAACCAGGTCCTGGGTACTCACAGTCTGCAGGACATAAAAGTGTCTAGAGATGAGATTTCCTGTTGTCCAGGAGTGCGGAGTTCCACCCAAGAAGTACAGAATGGGACAGAAAGGAGAATGTCTCAGTTCCCTCAGCAGATTTAATCTTGCTTGAAGGCCTTGCAGCTGGTCCCCTTGACTGAAGATCTGGCCGCTTGTCACCTTTAGCCACTTCTGACCCATTGCAGAGCTTGATGGCAGGTCCACACCGGCCCCAGAAGGCCCAGACCTGAGAGTGACTCTGCAGCCCGGCTACCCACAAGGGTCGCAGGTGCCCTAGCACCCCAGCAAGCACCAGTGACCTCCTGAGACAATGGTTCCCACTTGGAAGTGGTCAGCTAGTGCCCTCTCTGACCCTGGGTGAGGACTCCCAAGCAGTAGAAGCCTTCTGCAGTCCTTGCACTGAGTCCGTGAGACACTGGTAGCTAGTCAATTCTTCCAAAGAAACAGCAGTGCCGGTTTGCCACAGGTGTTAGCCTACAAAAACAGCTTCAGTTTTTGCTCAGCCTATAACATTCAGCAGGGAATTTGGAACGAGACAAATCCCTGCTCACATTCAGTACTTTCAGGCTGTGAATGTCCATAACAGGTTCCTTTCAGCTTCAGCTGGGACACCACTCTCAGCCACTTTATTTAAGCCACACAGCAAATTCACAGAACCTAGCTAGCCCCCACACCAGAGATGCTCTGCCTCTTCACAGATATTAAAATGGAGGCACAGGACTTGCTTCCAGCCCTGCTCCACAGGACTTAGTAATCTGCGGTGCACCAACCCCCTATGCTGCAACTGCACCCGAATTTCAAATCTCGGGTGCAGTTGTGATAGTTTCCATGATTTGTTCCAGCTTGCACCAAATGTCTGGCACAAGTCTTGTATCTCAGACTCCTAGGTGTGACGCAGGCCAGACCATACAGATGTGGTCTAAGTACCTGTGTCTGGCTCACACATTGTAAAATCAGGAGCCATGGCCAGAGAATTATGCTAGCCCTGTGAGACAAATGTTTGGCGCACCAGGGGCTTTCATTAGTCATAGGGGTCTGAAAATCCAGCCCCCAATCTTTAAAGCAGTTTCTCTGCAGCAACTGTTTAACTTCCTAACAGACAGCACAGTTCTGTCAGCTCTGTTCCTTGCATAGTGCAGGGTCTCTGCAACAGCTATTTTCTTCAAATGAGACAGCACAGTTCACAGTACCTGGAGAGTTTCAAAATCAGTCCACTGTCTCACTCTTTTCTCCTCAAACTCTTTTTCCACAGTAGCAATCTCCAACCGAGACCTGGGCATAAGGCCTCTGACATTCCAATTCCACTCACACAGGATTCTCCTGACTCAAGAAGAGACCGGGAACAGACTGACCCAAACCCAGCAAGTCCTTGGGTTTTTTACTCGAGAATCCAGTCTCCTGATTGACTGTTCAAGTCTATCAATCATCAATAATCAACATGGAGATCAATAGTTCCTGATTTCTCTTTGGGGCAGGAGTTAGATGCCTGAATTAAAGAAACTCCCTCTCCCAGAATCCCTCAGGTCCCATTTCAGACACCTAAGCAGTTGACTGGCTGCTATAATGGGGTCAAAGCATCAACCATATGTCAGCCCCCATCCAGTTCACCAGAAGTCCTCAGTGAGTCCCACTTCCCAGTTCTGGTACAGCCAGGCTGTAAACTTCTTATTTATAGTCACATGATGAAATTGTAGCCCCATTGGAGCTCTTTCAAATGAACCCACTCTTAAATAATAATTCCTTACCATTTCTCTGTCACTGCCACTGCAATACAGTCCCCCCAGGCAGCATCCTTAGTGATATTCAGGGGGGCGCTTATTAATATTCATGAACTCTGAGCACCCCAATTTAAACTTATTTTAACATTCCCCCCAAGGCTTCTCTCCAGCTCTGGTCTCCGATCCCCAGCTCACTGAACAGGGGCACCAGGACTGAGAAACACTCCCCATTGTGACCGCAGACGGCGGTTGAAAAGATCAAAGCACACCTTACGAGCCGGTAGCTCGAGGTGGAAATTAGATACAGAGTCACTCTGGGGACCAAGGGTAACGCACCAACTACTCTGGCTGAGTTGGTGGCTTCAAAGGGGGATCAGTGGATGCCATAAGGCAACCAGGAGATAGGGAGAAACATGGGCAATTGAGGTATGCCCCCAAAGGGTGGGTTACAAAAGATTAGCTTTAGTTTTATTAGAACATACCACGGCAAGGTCCTTACAGCAATCACATTCCTATTCACATGGCTGTACATGTGCTTCTTCAGTGTCTGTCCATAAAAGGTCCCTTTTACAACACTTACCAGAACTTTGGTTCCACCTATACCAGTACTTTGGTTCCACCTAGTAGTGATACATTAGAACACTTAGGCACTTATCACCACATTTCCCCTTCTTCTAGTTACTAACTAGAATACATTCTTAAAGATGAATATTCTTTACGCATTTAACATCACAGTTTTTTTCTTTAACTAACATTTCAAAACACATTTTATGCAAGTTACAGTAGACTGTCTAACTTGAGGTACTGAGTAAACTATCAGTTGCCCCACACAATAAACAGAGGATTATTCTGCCCCATTAAGTTTGTTATGTCTATCTAGCTATACTAGTCTCTCTAGTGTATAGGCTTCTTGATTACTGTCCCACTCAAGGTTTTCTGCACAGAACTCTAAAGTTGAAAATCAGTAATTGCCTCCTTTACTGAACTTAAAACATCAGGTAAATCACCCTGAGTACCTGTTCCAGTCTCTAGTCTTTGTTCAGTGGAACAATTGATATCTTCCGAAACTTCAGAGTCAGACCTAGTTTCCTGCTGAAATACTGCTCCCGATTCTGGAACAAACTGTAAGGATGGGATATTCAAAAGGGTTGCGCCATGCGCAATAGGGTTGCACCAGCGCAAGTCCGGAATTGCGCCATTGTGCGATATTCAGCAGGAGGCAGTTGCGCCACAGAAAACATGCTGAGCAACAGCGCAATGCTAATGAAGGGATGCGCAACTGAAGGGGGTGGAACCATGCATAAAGTGCACAATGCGATATTCAAAGGCTTGCACAATGCGCAACAGTGGATCAGGCGAAAGTTGAGCCACAGCGGAAATGAGCCAAAATAAAAAGGCTCAAGGAAGAGGCACAAGAACACAACAGGGAAGTCACATGAGGCAGGCAGAAAGAGCAGGCCAGAGCAGGAAACAGTGCAGGCCAGGGAGTGCACAGGACAGAAGAGGGGCAAGTGAAGGTGTGTGGGGCCACAGAGTGCAGAGGCCAGTAGGTGTACCCGGTGCAGTGGAGGTAGCAGTCAGGACAGTGGGGGTAACAGATCAACAACAGCCAGGGGGGGAACACAAGCCAGGGAGATGGACAGTGCCAGCTTCCACATGGAAGCTGTAATGAGGGGGGTGAGAAGGCATGCTGCAGGGGGACGTGGCAGTGGAAGGGCCCGTCAGCGGTATGCCCCCAACAGGCAGTACCGTGTCCACATCAGCTTTGAGCTGTATTCAGATGTAGAGATTGTGGGCCGGTACCACCTGAACAGGGCAATACTGAGGTGACTCTGTGAGCTGTGCAGTGATGTGATGCAGGCACCCTCACGACGGAGTCACACTCTGTCAGTGGAGACAAAGGTAACAGCCTGCATGTGCTTGCTCACCACGGGTACCTTCCAGAGGCCAACAGGGGACACCACAGGCATAACACAGTTGGCCACATCACGCATCCTCACCCAAGTCCTCAGCACACGGCTGCCACATGCTGCGGAGTACATCCATTTCCCCAGCACCGCGGCAGAGCGTACAGCAATCATACAGGAGTTCCACAGGGTAGCACGTATGCCTGGCGTGCTAGGGGCGATAGACTGCACCCATGTGGCTATTCGCACGCTTCCTGACCCCGATGGGGCTGCCTATCATAATCGGAAGGGGTTTTCCAGTGTCAACTGCCAGGTGGTGTGTGATGCCAGTGGGTGCATCATCAATGTCTGTGCCACGCACCCTGGTGGAGCACACGATTCATTCATATGGTACCAATCAGCACTGTGCCATCGATTCGAGAATGGGGACATCCCCACAGGACATCTAGTGGGTGAGTATGCATGTAGGATTGGCAAAGCAGGGGCAAGGGAGGGTAAGCCACAGGTGCCATGGGAGTGGCAAACAGAGTTAGGGGCAATATGAGCCTGAACATGACACTAATCTCCACTATCTCCACACAGGTGACAGTGGATACCCACTCTGTCCCTCGCTGCTCACACCCTACCGGCGGCCCACGACCCCATCGCAGCAGCGCTTCAATGAGGCACACACCACCACACGCAACATCATCGAGCGGGTGTTTGGGATACTGAAGGCACACTTCCGATACCTAGACACCTCCCGCGGTGCCCTACAGTACAGCCCCTCAAAGGCCTGTGGGATATTCCTGGCCTGTTGTATCCTGCACAACATGGCCAAAGACTGTGGGATAGCCGTACAGGTCGAGGAGGGGGACAGCGATGGGGATGCTGGTGACACCGGTGATGATGGGGATGAGCAGCCCCCCCTTGGATGGCGTGACCCACGACTGATCCGGCTGGCCCAGCTGCACCGGGACACCATCACAGAGGAGCACTTCGCCAAACACAGGTAAGTCATGGGGCCATGTGCAACCAACAGTAGCTAGGGCACAACCCACATACACACAGGGAAACACACCAGGGGTGCATGTCGGCGAGGGAAGTGGTAGGGCACAGAAGCACACACACACAACCAGGGAGGGGTAAACAGTAACACACCACATGGACAGATACACATACACACACCAGGCACAAAGTGCACAGGGGCCAGGTGCACAACGGAGCAGGAACAGACATTATATACACATGTCCACAGGCCACCACCACCACCAGTACTGTCCATGTACGTGTGTCAGATGCTGGGCACCCTTGCACTTTGGTGTACAGCGCAATGCAGGCATCATCATGCACACGCACCTGTGGACAGCAGTCGGGAGGGTGTGCAGGTGGTCCGTGTGTCGGCGTGTAGGGCAGGGCACCCACTGGTGCACTGCCCACCAAAACACACATTGCACACAGGGCAGCAGCAGACAGGGCCCGCACTGGGAGACAGATCAGTCATGCGGCACAGTGCCACGGCCACCTCGGATGCATGGGCGGCCCAACCGAGACCCAGCAGCACTGGCAGGCTGAGCATGGGCCACATGAGGTGGCACCGATGGACCACCAGGTGTCCCACTGCGTGAATGCGACCTTGTCTGCACAGGGTTCTGTAGCATACCGAACATACCTGCACCAGGGGTGCTCGGGATGCCCACAGCTGAACCCGGCATTGACAGGGTGGGTGTCACATGACGCCGGGAATGGGGAGTGGATAGCATACTGCGCAGTGTGAGTGGCACACGGGCATCTGACTGTGTGCCCAATGTGGCCACTACACCGACCACTGCCTGTGTCAGCCTGTCAATGGCGGCGGTCACATCCACCCGCATATGGTCAATCCAGGACAGGATCCTCTCAGTGTCCCTGCTGTGTCACTCCTCGACCCACTCCAGGGCCACACACAGTGCCTCCACGGATGTTGCAACCCGCATCTGCTGCTGTACTGATGCCTGCAGCAGGTGGGTGTGCTCATCAAAGAGGTCGTCTGCCACATCGGCAACCTGTCCCTCAGGGTCTGGAAGGGCCTGATGTACAGCACCCCTTGAGGGTGGGCGCTGCTCACCAGGACCAGATATGGGCATGTCCACAGGCGGTGCACCTACATCACCGCTGAGCCCTGTACCCCCAGTCCCGGTGGGTGACTGCTGCTGCTGCCCCTCCGCCTGCTGTGCCCATGGGATCAGTGGTTCCACGGCTGTGGCCACAACAGTGCCAGTGACCTGCACAGCCACCGGTGCTGCCCAACCGGTGCTGACAGGCACAGCCTGGGACTGTGCTGACATGCTGGCACACACATCGGAACCAGCTAGATTCCATGGGCATGAGCTGGCCTGCTGTATGTCCATTCTGTGACACACACATTTCAATGCCCATAGTGGTCGGTGCATCATCGATGGTGCAGGTCTGTGCCACAGCCGCAGCCGCAGTGTGTTGGCATGCTTGCATGCCAGACCGCTGGGACACAGGAAGGACACTCCCCACACCTGTCTCAACATCAGTGAAGGTAGCTGGGTGTGCACACTGCCGCAGTGCACGCCGGCAATCTGCGGAAGTGGATGATCCCTCCTCCAACTCCAGGTGGCTGTCCGCAGTGGACATGCCCTCCACTGCTGACCCTTGCAGACACACAGGATCTGTAACAGAAAGGAAGGACACATTAGTGCATGTGATCAACCTTCCCCCCCAATCATGATATACCATGCAGTGATGGGCTACCACCTGTCTGGAAGTCACCTCCAGGTACACCCTCAATGGCACTGCACTGCATGCTTGCAGCGAGCATGTCCTCCGCCGGGGTCAGCTGCACCACCTCCGGCTGTTCACCGCCTGTTGCAGCACATGCCACCCTGATGGCTGCAACCTTCTCCTTCACCCTTCTCCTGTCGGTCCCCATCTTCTTTTTACACTCCTGCACAGAGCGCTGGTGGCTGCCGTGCAGGTTGACGGCACGTGTCAACCCCTCCCATGCAGCAGCATGGGCCTGAGGGGTACCCTGCCGTCCACTGAGAAGTGGCTCCTCAGCCAGGCAGGCCTCAAACAGTGCCTCTGTCTCCACCTTCATAAAGTTGGGCCTCCTCTTCTGCCCACCATCATCCTCCTCACCCAGTCCTTGCTAGGTCATTTCACAGCCTGTATGGGTGACAGTGGTCACCTGTGACTGTGCAGTACACAGCAATTCTCTGGGGCCATGGTCCAATACAGCACAATGTATGCAACTCACCTATCAACTGCAGTAACCGAATCTGGCCACTGCAGAACAGTGTCGCAGATTTATAGCGCAATGCATGCAAATTAGGACTGGAGCAACTTTAATGAGATGCAAATTTCACCGCTGTGCCACTGAATGGCTGATCGGATGATTTGCATATGACGGCTGAATATCGCACTGTTACACTTTGCGCAATATGGTTGAACCGGCTGAGTCAATGGTGCAGTTCTGTGACTGCGTAATACACCACACTGTGCATGCCCAGGTAGCTTACGCAGGCATCTGCCGCACTGATGACGTGCTGTGTGTGACAGGCAATTCAGGACATGGCCACCATTGTGTCAGTGGCGCTACAGCGACGGTCACCACATGGCGCTGTGGCACAACTGCACAATACTCTACTGTGGCATTGGCACACAGGCGACCAATCGCGCTGGACGTGTAGACATCCGATGGCGCTGTGCGTGGCCTTGCGCCAGAGACCCATGACCCCATGCTCGACCTTTGCCCCTTCGCGCTGTATGTATGGGATGCCTGCAGCTCTATCGCGCTGTTTGGTAACAGCGCGACAGGGACTGGCGGTGCTATATGAACAGCGTGATAGGGACTAAAGGAGTTGTATTGCGCAACATTTCCACGTGGGGTTGCCGTGCTGCAGAGCGCCATATTGACTACTATATACATGCAGGGATGGCACGGAGGAGAGCCCCACAATGGAGTGCAGTGGAGCTTGCCAACCTAGTGGCCATAGTGGAGCCTCACCATGGCCCACTGTTTGGGGATGAACCTCTGAACATGACACACACACATGTGTGGCAGCAGGTGGCCACTGCACTGGAGGAGGCCACTGGCCAGCGGCGCTCAGCAGAGCTGTGCAGGCACCGGCACGGTGACCTGCGGAGGAGGGAGCAGGCACTACTGGCGTGACTACGTTCACGGGCCAGGAGAGGAGTGGTGCCTAGGCCAGGTGGGTGAGCCGTCTATGTGCCTGTATTGTCCGCATGGGTAACACTGTGTATTGTGACCAGCACATGGGGAAGGGTTGGTCTATGGTTGGCTGTGGCGGTGTTTACAGGATGTGTGATGTATGGGTCTGGCTGGGTGGGCAGGCACACTCAATGGGGCAGGGGGCTGTCTGCTTTGGGATTTCACTGATGTGTTTCTCACCTTTTGTTTCCCAGAGGTGTGGCGGACCGGAGGCAGGCCCAGGCTGAAGCGCAGCGAGAGGTGGCAGCGGTGGCTGTACTTGGTGGTGGTGGTGGTGGTGTCGAACCACAGCAGCAGCAGCCGCAGCAGCAGCAGTATGATGAGGGTGAGTGTCATGACATCATGAATTCTATTGCATGCTGTGGGGGGGCAGGGCATGGCCACCATCCATGGACAACACTGCCATGCACGGGACATGTGACAGTCAGCACTGTCCAGTGGCACTGCATGTCTGGGAGTGCATCAATGGTGGTCCATGCATGCACTGGGCACATGGCTATGGCACTGCCTTCCCACCATGTAGCCACGTCACTGTACAGCCTTGGTTGTGCTGTGCTGGACATGGGTGGCGTGTGTGTGCAGTGGCACACATGGCTGTTGCTGCCTGGTTGGGCTTGTCTTGTGCACGGTCACTGTGGGTGGGTACACTCCATCACAGGAGCGGGGCACTTGGCTGTATGCCAAGTCTCTGAGATCCTGCCAGTCTGGGAGAAGGGAGCAGATGGACGGAAGGTCAGAGAAGGGGAGATAGGGGAGCTAAACACGTGGCTCAAGGACTGGTGCCAGAAAAAAGGACACAGATTTGTAGGGAACTGGCAACAGTTCTGGGAGCGAAAGTTCTTTAAATTTGATGGACTGCATCTGACTAAAGAGGGAGTCAGTGCATTGGGGCAAGTTTGATGTCTTTGCAGAATATTTAAACTAGCAAATGGGAGAGGGTGCAGCACCCTACGTTGAATGGGAAGAACACCCTCCCCTCAGCTAGTGGTCAAACTGGAATTCAGTGTGTTTGCGTTCATTTGCATCACCAGGTAAGAAAAAGGTTTGTCTCCCATACGATGCACAGGGGTAATGCCAAACCTCACCCAACAACTAACACACCAAAATCTGGCCAATGGAAAATCATGTACAAATGCTCACAGCCTGGAAATAAGATCCCAGACCTGCAGGCAATAATGTCAGAGGCTAAACTGGACATAGTAGCAATTAGTGAGACGTGGTTTACCAGTAACCACACTTGGGAGACTTCATACCTGGCTATGTATTGTTCAGAAGAGACCGAGGTGCAAAAGGGGGAGGAGGGCCCTGTATGTTAATGAAAATATCAAAGCTACAGAAATTCAGAATACACATAGGAGCCAGAAGAACTGTGGGTCACCCTGGAAACAGGAAATGGGACAGCCATAAGAACTGGGGTTGTCTACAGGCCCCAGACCAGAGGAGGACATAGACACATTACTGTTAGAAGATATACAAAACATGACAGCTAAAGGGAGGTTCTGATAATGGGAGACTTCAACATGCCAGATACAGATTGGTCAATACCAGCAGGAACATCTGCCAGAACTAGACTCATAGTGGATTCCTGCAGGGGAGGGCCTCAAACAACTGGTACAGCAACCCACAAGAGACAGGGCTATCCTAGATCTAGTACTGACTAACAAAGAAGGATCACAGATCTCCAGGTAGAAGGTCACCTGGGGCCAGTGACCATCACATGGTATGGTTCAATTTGGCTACTACATCTAAATCATCCCATTCCAAGACAAAATATGGGACTTCAGAGGAGCTGACTTTGATAAGATGGCCAACAGAGTTAAGCTAGCCCTGGCAAAAAGAAACACAGGTGAGGAGGTACAGGCAAAGTGGGCAAGCATTAAGGATACAATACTTGAAGCAACATCCCATTGTGTTAGACAGAAAGGAAGTGCAAAGAAGAAGGAAACCACTTTGGTTCTCAAATACAGTAGCAGAAAGGTCAGAGCCAAAAGGCTGGCCTTCAGAAAATATAAGGGAACACAGCAGGATGAAGATAGGGGCATACCAAACTGCCCTAAGGGAAGCAGGTAAGGCAGTAAGGCAGGCAAAGTCCCAAACTGAGGAAACACTAGCACAAACAGTAAAAGAAGGTGACAAGACTTTCTATAGATACATTAGTGAAAGGAGAAAGTCCAGAGGGGGTATTGCTAAGCTTAATGGAGAAAAGGGAGCATGTGAGGAGGAGGACCCTGTAAAGGCATCTATCCTAAATAGATACTTTGCTCAGTATTCACTGAAGAGAAGGTAGGGCAGGGCCCACAGCTCAGCATCATGGACACAGAGGGAGGGAGGTGAGCACTACTCCCTCACAAAAGAAAGGGTCCTACAAGAGCTTGCTAAGCTCAGGGTGGATAAGGCAATGGGACCTGATGGCATACATCCCAGGGTACTTAAGGAGCTAAAGGAGGAACTAGCAGAGCCATTAGCAGAATTGTTTAGTGAGTCTCTGAGCACAGGAGAGATCCCAGAAGACTGGAGAAGGGCTCATGTGATCCCACTCCACAAGAGTGGTAGCAGGAGGAGGCGGGAACTACAGACCGGTCAGTCTTACCTCAGTAGTGGGCAAGATTATGGAAGCACTCCTTAAGGAAAGGATAGTGCAACACCTGGAATCCATAGGGCACAGGATCCAAGACAGCATGGGTTTACAAAGGAAGGTCCTGTCAAACTAATCTCATAGATTTCTTTGACTGGGTAACCAGAGTGGTGGACCAAGGGGAGCAGTTGATGTCGCCTACCTTGACTTCAGCAAAGCTTTTGACACTGTTCCACATGGAAGATTGATAAATAAGCTAGGTAGGCTCGGGTGGGTCAGAGTTGGTCAACTGGGTGGCAAACTGGTTGACTGGCAGAAAACAGAGAGTGGTGGTAAATGGTATACAGTCAGAAGAGATGCAAGTCACAAGTGGGGTACCTCAGGGATCAGTCCTGGGGCCAGTCCTATTCAACATCTTCATTAGTGACCTAGCAGATGGACTAGAGGGTAAGGCTTGTCTGTTTGCAGATGACACCAAGATCTGCAACAGAGTAGATGATCCAGATGGGGTGGGCAGAATGAGAAGAGATCTGGATAAACTAGCAGAATGGTCAGAAGAGTGGCAACTGGGTTTAATGCAAAGAAGTGCAAAATCATGCATATAGGGAAGAGAAACCTGAAGCCACTTATAGGCTGGGAGGAGTTGCTAGCAGTCACAAAGGAAGAAAGAGACTTGGGCATCATCATCACTGATGACCTGAAATCATCCAAGCAGACCTCTAAAGCAGTAGGTAAGGCTAGGGGTGTTAGGGTGTATTAGTAGGGTATCACAAGTCGTGAAGAGGAGGTAATAATCCTCTGTACAAGACATTGGTTAGGCCCCATCTGGAGTACTGCGTGCAGTATTGGAGGCCACACCTTCACAAGGACATTAACCAAATTGAGGCAATCCAGAGAAGGGCAACAAAATGGTGCAGGGACTGCATCAGAAGACGATGAGGACAGATTAACGGAGCTCAATATGTATACCCTTGAGCAAAGGAGGGAGAGAGGTGATATGATCGAGACATTTAAACACCTTAAGGGCATAAACAAGGTGAAAGAGTCTAACATGTTTAAATATAAGAAAAATAGCAGGACAAGAGGACACAGCATGAGATTAGAGGGAGGCGATTAAGGGGAATGTGAGGAAATTATTTTTCACAGAAAGGGTGGTAGATGCATGGAATGGCTTGCCACAAGAAGTAGTGGCTATGAATACAGTGCAGGGCTTCAAACAGGCATGGGATAGGCATAAGGGAGCAATACAAATGACTATGAATAGATAGGTCACTGACATAGCAAAGGCCGATGGCACATTTATAAGGTAGAAAAAGAAATGGGCAGACTGGATGGGCCTTACGGTCCTTATCTGCCGTCAACTTCTATGTTTCTATGTTTCTATGTTTCATGTTGGGTGGGCTTCAGGGATATGGACAGTCACAGCCATTGATTCTGATCCCTTGTCCTATGTGTCCAGATCCTGCGGAGAATCGAGCGGGCAGTCCACCGGCTCCTTGATGCATCCATGGAGTCCCTCGAGATCCTGAGGGACATGCAGTGCAGTGGAATCAGGCACAGGAGGAGGCCCTGGGACCAGCAGCAGCCAGCTGACGAGCGGGCTGGCGGGCAGTAGCTTCCCATCACCTCCCCCCTTTACCCATCCCTCACACCCTGCCTTTCCTCTCCCAGTTGTTCACCCCTGCCCCTTACCCACCCCACCTTGTACCCGTACTCCCACCCTTGTATTGTATATAGTTGTATATAGTTCTGTCTGTTCATGTTGTTATTGTTGATATGTTAATTAGATAAATCTATTTCGTTACGAATACTGTGGTGGTCTCTAATTTGCAGCTGGCTATAGGTGCTCAGTTGCAGTGGTGTGCATGGCATCTGGGGTGGTATTGTCCTGGGTGTGTGTGTGTGCGTGAGGAGGTGTCTCTGGTGTGGTAGTGGCTTTCAGTCGGTCTTGCTGTGTGCTGTCACCCACTGCTGGGTGCTCCTGGTGGGTCTGGCTTGTATGGTTCTGTGGTACACAAGGTTGCAGTGTGATGGGGGGGATGCATGGGTATTCCTGCAGTGACAGTCACTGTTCATGGGTGGTGTCTTGGTGTACCAGTGCAGGGTGTGCTGTGCACGGGGGGGGCTGTTGTGCACTGGGGTTGTCCGCCCCCTTTGTGTGGCAGTCTCAGCTTGCCAGTGGGTGTGCTGGGGCACCATGGCCCAGCTGTGCTTTGTTGGCTTGTCCCCATGGGCTGGTGGATATTCCATCCTTCCCCCAGTGCTGCTGTGCTTGGGGTGTGGGGGTGCATTGTTAGTTCTGCAGTGTGTTGCTGTGCCCATCTGTGGCATGGGTGGTGGGCCCCTGCCTACCTCCGTAGTTGTGCAGTTCCATTGCTCTGCTGCTGGGGGGCTCTCTGCTTGCACTATGGCACCTCTGGACTGCTCAGCTGGGCTGGCCTTGTTACGCTATAGCACATCATATCTGCTCAGCTTCCCATTCCTGGTTGCACTATGGTGCAGGTTGTGCGATATTCAGACGTTGGCTGGTTGCGCAATTTGACTTGCTCAATGTTTTAATATCACGTCTATTGCATATGTGCGCAATGGACTTGTGCTTGCTCCTGCTATTGCACACATTTTGGGCGCAGTTTGAATATCCGGCCCTAAATGTCTATTCCTTCTGAATGTGCCACTCTGTTTTCACAAATAGAATCTTGGTGTCTGTCACTTCTCTTCTACCACAGCCGGTACTGTCCATCTTGTCTCTTTATTCAGTTTGATTCTCACCTGGTCACTTGGCTGCAGTCCAGGTAGCATTCTTTCAGAATTTCTTTAATCAAAATGGACTTTATATGCTGCGCTTTCAGACTTGTCAAAGCCTTGGATTTGTTTTATGTTTGGCCAATGTGGCTTTCGGTTAGTCTCTAACATAGGAACTGGCATTCTCAGCTGTCTTCCCATCATCATCTGTGCTGGGCTACATTTTGTTGCACAAATTGGAGTGGTTCTGCAGCTTAGTAAAGTGAAAAATGGATCATCCTGCTTCAAAATTCTCTTAGTTGTTTGTAAGGCCCTCTCAGCCTTGCTATTGGCTTGTGGGCAATGTAGGCTTGTTGCAACATAAGAGACATTATACTTATAGATAGATAGATAGATAGAGAGATAGATAGATAGATAGATAGATAGATAGATAGATAGATAGATAGATAGATAGATAGATAGATAATTTTATTTATAAAAACAACCATTTCCAAAGACTCTGGGTGCAGTACAATAAAAAAAACAACAATATAAAATAATGCACAAAAGTGTATATAATTCAACTGACAGTGGAATTAAAATTCATCTATCTATCACACTAAAACAGACAATCAATCAATAAAAGCTTTCTGGAACAATAGGTTTTTAGACCCCTTTTAAAGGCCTCCTTTAAATAAACAGGAAGGGAGTTCCACAGGGTTGGCACTGCCACCAAGCATGCCCTGTCCCCGGAATGCCGCAGCCTAACCTTGGGAACTCCAAGGAGGCCTCCCCCAGCAGAATGGAGTGCCCAAAGCATATGGTAGGGGACAAGGAGATCTTGCAGATAGACAGGTCCCCTTTTGTGCAGGGTCTTGTAAGTCAGAAACCCTACCTTGAAGACAATCTTCCATGTCACCGGCAGACAGTGCAGTCCATGGTGCAGACCTGGGTGATATGTTCACACCTTGTCACCCCCAGTCAGCAACCTTGTCACCATGTTCTGCACCAGCTGCAGCCCTTGAGGTTGCCTCCAGATAACCCTAAGTACAGTGCATTGCAATAGTCCAGCCTGGAAATGATGAAAGCATGGACCAGAGTAGTCAGGTCCTCAGGCAGGATCATTGCTCGGATTTGGGCTATATTCCTGAGACAATAAAATCCATTCTTGACCACAGCCAGTACTTGAGTATCAAGTATCAAGCTGTCATCCAGGATCACACCCCAAATCCTTCAACTGTCTAGATGGGGCAAGGGGAACACCTCCCAACACTAGGCCGAGGGGTAACCCCACATCCCCTCCTCTGCCTCGATGACCTGGATCCACAACTGGTACCTCTGTCTTGTCTGGGTTAAGCTTAACTCATTGCCTCCTAGCTGACACCTGTAGGCATCAGTGAAATATACTGGTGTTTCTGAGGATGCCTACAGAAGTCAGCTACTGACTTCCTGTGTGCCCTAGCAACGTCTGAAAAAGTCACATATATTTTAATATATAATGTAACAGAATATAATATATATTTGACTGCATAGCACCATTGGAAAGGTAATTTTGTGCTGAACAACTTACCACTGACATTCTGTGTATATTGTGTTTACTTTAGGAGTTATTCGTATTTGTTTATGGTATGGTGAGTATGGCTTATGTTGCCTGTTTTAGTGAAAAAAAAATGTTTTTGCTGTTTCAACCAGCATAGAAAAAAAATGAAATTACATATTATTCTTTGCATACCACCACTGGAAAGGTAATTTTGTGTTGAATAACTTTGCCAGTCATACTTTGTGTCTAGCACTTACGGTTCTTGAGCTATTAGGATTTGTTTGTGGCATGCTGAATATAGCTTGATTTTGCTTAGAAAGGCCCAGGATTGACTATTAACAGTATACAGGAGACAAGTGGTGCAACTTCAGAGAGCTCCTGTGAAGTCAATGAGTTAAACCAGTTATGAGTCATCCATGATTGAATCTCCTTGCGGTAGCTGTTAAATGTAGAAGCTGACATCTGGATATCGGGCGCACATCTGGGTATCATCTGCATAGCAGTGAAAACCCAGACCATACCACCTGATAATGTCCACCAGTTGCAGCATGTACACCATGAACAACATGTGCAACAAGACTGAACCCTGCAGATCTACACAGCACAGATGCTTCGGGTTAGATGAGGCTAACCCCATCGTCACCCTTTGGACTCTGTGTGTCAGGTATGGCCTGAACCAGTTTATGACATTACCAGACAGGCCACACCAGAACCGCAGATGGTCAAGCAGCACCTCATGGTCCACTGTGTCAAATGCTGCAGAGAGGTCCAGGAGGACCAGGATGTTAGGGTCTCTCCCGTCCCTCACCATCAGGAGATCATTAAGCACCCTCACCAGGGCAGGCTCCATACTATGCCTCACACGGAACCCAGACTGGAAAGGCTCATATGTGGTGGAAGAAACAAGATGTCTGTGAAGCTGAATGGTCACCACCTTATCAATAACCTTCCTTAAAAATGGGAGGTTCGAGACCAGCCTGTAGTTGCTGAGGCAGTCTGGGTCTAAAGAGGATTTCTTCAAAAGGGGTCTAACCATGGCCTCTTTCATGGCCAATATGAAGACCCCACTCCTCAAAGAACTCCAAATGATCTCAGCAATCACAGGTCCAATCAGGTGCAGACATCTGACCAAAAGTCGGGTCGGACCTAGGTCCAGATCACATTGAGTTGGCCACAGCTTTGAGATTATCTCCACCTTCTCCACCCAAACCAGCTCAAACTCATCCCAGACAGGAGGAGTGTTTCAGCACAACTCAGGCCGGACCCTGCAACCTTTTTGAGAGGTACTCGAAGAGACCTCACCCCTGATAGTGGACACCTTGTCGGCAAAGTACGGCCAGCTCCTCGCATCTAGTGCTAGAACCTGCTCCCCCTACACGGAGACAGGCAGGGTGTAAAAGCCTGTCTTCCATGCAGAAGAGCTGGGCTGGTCGGTGCCTCACTGCAGCAATCTTCCTGGACAAAAAATCATCCTTCTTATGGAAGATTGCCCCTGATAGTCGACATAATGGGATTTGAGGGCCAATTTACCCTCCAGTAGACCGGATATCCTCTGGCACTTCTCTAACCTCTGCCCCTTAGTCTTTAAACCCCCAATATTCTTATCATACCAAGAAGGTCCCCAGCAAGTAGACAAGGGGTGGACATAAATGCGTGTGATGGAATTGAAGGCTGCAGCAACAGCCCTATTATAGGCTGCCTTTGTGTCCCCCATCCCAATCACATAAGCTGCCCTGACACTCGATATGTCCTGTACCACTGATAGTCCCATAGAGGAAACGCCTCTTAACAGGCCATACTGGACTATTTCCACAGGGTCAGGACAATCTGGGGGGGTCCCTAAGCATGAACCCCATGGTGCTATGGTCTGACCAAATCACAAGATCTACTCTGAGGTCGCTCACATCTAATCCAAAAGAAAAGATCAAATCTGGTGTGAGGGCACCTGAGTGCGTAGCTGTTGTTACATTCTGTTGTAGGCCCAGGGCCCCCATTCTTCCAAGGAGATTGTTCCCAAAACTTAAGAGTCTGCTGTCAACCCAAGCATTGAAGTTACCAAGGATCAACCACTTGGGAGACTCCAACACCAAGCTGGCGACAAGCTCTTCGATCTCCCGTAAAGAAAATCCCCATCTAAACTAGGGGGATGACAGACCACAAAGACCCTGAAACCCGCACCCATGCCCCCTCAGGAGGCTACACACTCAAAAGATTGTGTATGACCTACAGGTAGCACCATGGGATTCAGGCTAGATTTAAAACAAATGGTCACCCCCACCCCTGCAATCCTCCCTTGGGCTGTGTATCATGGAGTACCCAGCCGGTACTGCTGTCTCCAAAGCGGGGAGGAATTTTCATCCAGCCAGGTCTCTGTGATGCAAGCCAGGTCAATTGAGAATATCAAATCTGCTGAAGTGGGGCAGCTGGACCAGACAGCTGCCCACAGTTTATCATGGAGCTTTTGAGTATGGGAACTAATCATGACAACCCCCTTTTAAGTTTCCAATTCGCACCAGGGCATCTCCTTGGCTTCACCACCTGAATTCTAGACATGCAGGCAGCTACTTGGGTCCCACCACTTCCTGACCCCCTGAGCTATTTGTGCATAAACTTTTGGAATTCAGTCCCTGTAAATTGTGGACCATTATCTATTAAGCTCATCCGGACAATCCCACCATGCAAACATATTCTTCAAATGGTTTATGGTACTGGAGTTTGAAAGATCTGGTAAATAAGCAATTTCCAGATATCTTGAAAAATAGTCTATTGCAACCGAATACTCCTGTTCCTCCAGCTCACATATATCAGCACCTACCCTCTTCCATGGGCAGTCTGGTAATGGAGTTATCAGTGGCTCCTTGCACTGCTCTGGCTTGTCACCTTTTTTTTTCATATATATACTTTTTAGTTCCTCTGTGGCTGGGGGGGAGGTGTTACCTATGGTTCCCCCCCAGTCCAGCCTGACTTCACAGTCCCTGCTCTGCCCAAGCCCCAAGCTCTACCCCCTTTTCTCCAATCCTGCACAGTGATCCACCATGGTGGGTATGTAACCACTACCGCAGGATCCAGGAGGGTCCAGATCAGAGGAAGCTTCCAGAGTTGAAGCAGGGTGGCACCACAAGACTGGCCATCAAGAAGCATGCCGAGGAGTTTTACTCCCTTTAGTACCCCCCCGGCATGGGCATGCAATGGTGTCAATTGACACTGTAGTGCATGCTCCCACACACCACCTGTCAGATGCCACCCATGCTGTCCCCCTTTGAGCAGCCCCATTGCAATGACCCCCAACCACCACCAGGAACCAGTAGAGGCTGCAGATCCCTGGTCCTCCCTCCCTCCCTGGAGAAGGAGAGCTGTCACTAGAACACTCAATCATTCTGCCTTCTAGCCGACCCCCAGTGACCTGGACTCGTTCCTGAACCTGGGTCACCAACGTGGCGCGAGGTGTTGCATCCAGCGCCACCGGGCTGGCCCAGCTGACTTGTTCACCTGGCAAAATTCACATGTTGCCACTGTCTTTTGGATATAATTTCCAATACCTGACCTCCAAATAGACAACTTTGCTCATTCCCTGCATTTGGTAATACCTTGATGACCTTTGTTGAGCCTTGTTAGCATGTCTTGTCTCAATGCTTCTTAGAATGACTATTCTATCTCAAAAGATCAACAGTCCATTGGATTCTATAAGGCTGCCACTCACAAGAAAGAAAGTTTTAACACTATTAGGTACATTCTTGAGGTACTTTGGACATTCACCTCTGACAAAATGCAATACTGTCTGGAGTTCTGAATCTCTTGAGGTACATTTTTTAACTGGTTGCAGTTTTGAACTCGACATTGGTTTTGAGGATTGTATGAATCCTCTGTAATACTCAGTTTCTTCAATCCTAGTATACACCTCTGAATCTATGATGGCTCTTACCTTCTCAAGATCTGGACTTATGCCATGTTCCTCTATCCTGTGTCCCAAGTAGTTTAGCTACTTCTGTTACAGTAAGCATTTCCTTTTATTCAGTTTTAAACCAGCTGCCTGGATTGTTTCCAGCACATGAGCCAATTAAGTACTTTGTTCTTTCTCTGTACGTCCATATACCAGGATGACATCTATGTGAGCAACCACCCCTTCCAGGTTCTGCAAAAGTTCCATCATTTTCCTTTAGAAGATCTCTGGTATGGTAATAATGCCAAAAGGAAGCCTGAGAAAATAGTATCTCCCAAATGGTGTAATAAAAGTAGTTAACTTCTCACTATCCAGATGCAGAAGAATCTGCCAAAATCCACTTTCTGCAACAAGTAGAGAAAACATTCTGGCACCAGCTAATCTTGGAATAATGTCAGCAAAAGTGGGAAGAACATATTTTTCTCTCTGGACTGCTTTACTTAGCTGTTTGAAATCAACACATACATGAACGGTTCAATTTTTTTGGCTACTGGTACCATGGGTGCACACCATTTTGTAGGCTGTGTAACCTCTTCAAGTAACACCACACTGCACCATTCTATCCAGCTCATCTTTCACTTTAGGAAGCATAGAAATTAATATGTGATAGGCTACGTGAATACTGTACGGTATGGCTGATTTCTTTAGTGTGATTCTGATGGGGGCACAGTGCAAGAGACCTATTTCCCTGAAGGCATCTGTATAGACTTCCTCTAGTCTGTGAACTAATTCCATAGACACTGCAACATCGTGGCGCAACAGGTTATTGACCTGGGAACCTCTAATCACGTGTACTCTGAACTGTTACTCGGTGCCTTTATATTCTGTTTTAGCTTTAAACTGATCCATGCAGTTAAGTTCCCCCTCCTGAACTTTTCAAAACTGAGGTAGTGTGCTTCAGCTGAGGAGGTTTATTTAAACTCCGTTAAGCGGATTCAGAAATAATACTTGCATCGGCTCCAGTATCAATTACATTTTACTGTGGTACCAGTAAGTATGAGACCAACACTCCATGGCTCACTGATGTCATCATGACATGTCACTGACCCAAGAAAGAAGGAATCAGTTTAACTCTTTTTCCATGGATATTTCACTCCCACCTCTTATACACACTACTGTGAAATAACCTATTTTTCTGCACTTTTGACACGTCAGCATTTCGTGCCCGACAGTCATCTCCACGTGCATGTTTCCTGCCACATCTAATACATATACTGTAGGACCTGGGTTCTGAGATTGGACAGGCTTTTTTCTTAGGGGTCTGCTTCGGTTATTTTCACCTGGTTTCAGAGGCTTCTTTGCTACCTCATCGAGCCCACTCATAGCTCCTTGATCATTTATTTGGCTTTTTATAAGTTCAGAATGGTGTGCTATTTCTATTGCCTTTTCCATAGTCAATCCTGACTCTAACTGCAGTTTCTGAGACTGTTCCTTATCTAGAACTCCTATCACAAGTCTATCTCTGATGTGTTAATTTTTCTTTGCTCCAAAATCATAGTTTTCTACAAGCTCATACAAGGTTCTGGTAAATGCTTCTACTATTTACCCTGCCTTGTGATTACACTGATGAAAGCGGGCTCTTTCGTAGATGATATTGCACTTGAGCACAAAATATTCATCCAGCTTATCCATTACTATCTGATAATCATTCTTGGCCTCTTCTCTATTAAAAGAGAATGATTTCAACATTAGTTCTGCCTCTTTCCCAAGGGCATAAATAAGAGAGCATGCATGCACTTCATCAGCTTCTTCATTTAGTTTCATAGCAATCCTGTAATGGAAAAAACGTGGCTTCCACTCAGGCCAGTCTGCAGGTCAGCTGAAGTCCAAAGCATCAGGAGGATTAAACTTTGGCATCTTGAAGGCCTCTCTCTCTCTCTCTCTCTCTCTCTCTCCTGCAGTCAGTCTTTATCTTTCCATTTTCCCCTTAAGCAGTTCCTTTCACTTCTGACACCATGTCATGCAATGCTCAGGAAGCTTAGTAAAAGATTAACTTTAGTTTTATTAGAACATGCCATGGCAAAGTCCTTACAGCAATCACATTCCTATTCATATGGATGTACATGTACTTCTTCAGTGTCTCCCCATAAACGATCCCTTCTACAGCACTTACCAGAACTTTGATTCCACCTGTACTGGTACTTTGGTTCCACCTAGTGGTGATACATTAGAACACTCTAGCACATATCACTACAGTTGGTATTAACTGGAACCAGGAGCAGTGCAATGACTGTGGGGCAAGGGTCATCTGATGTTAAACTTGCATTTGGTAAAATTGTTGAAATTCAGCACTTTCACCTTCAATTCATGGATGCCAAAGTTCTAGGGCACTTTGTGTCATTTTAACCCTTTGGTAAATTAATAAAAAAAACTCTAGCCCTTTCTTGGTGGCCAGGGCTAGTACTGTGGCCACCCCTCTCCCACCCTAGTCACTTTCTTTCCTCAACCACCCTTCCTATTCTCCTCAGACCATTTTTTGTAAACAAAACAAAGTGCCAACTCTGTTCACTATGCCAATCTAGAATATATGTATTTTTCCAAAACAGGCTGGGGAAATGGGGAGGGTGAGACGTAATGGGGAGCGGGAAGGTGGTGGATCAGTGTCACACATGTATCTACTGTATTTGTAGCCCACTACAATCCCATAAAAAGGACTCAAACCAAGATGTAGAGGAAGCCAAAATACAGTTAGGGGGCTGAATCAGAGCCAGATCAAAATTTGCCAATGGCCAGCTTCTCTTATCCTTACTGCGGAGACACTGCCAACTGACTCCCTGTTTAGAAACACAGAAACATAGAATTTGATGGCAGATAAGGTCCGCTTGGCCCACCCAGTCTGCCCATTTCCCTACCTAATGGATAAGCTGCAGATCCTAGTTAATCAGCAGCCTACTTCTTCCTACCCCAACCCCCTAGAATTGCCTTATGACTGTCCCATGCGTGCTTGAATTCCACCACTGTTTTTGACTCCACAACCTCCTCCGGAAGGTTGTTCCATGCATCCACAACCCTCTCTGTGAAAAAATACTTCCTTAAATTTCTGTTGAGCCGCCCCCCCCATCTTCAGATTGTGCCCCCTTGTTCTTGCACACCTCTTTTTTTGAAAGATGCTACCCTCTTGGACATTGTTGATTCCCTTGAGGCACTTGAAAGTTTCTATCATGCCTCCCTCCTTTCCTCGAGGCTATACATATTAAGCTCCTTAAGTCTCTCTTCATATGTCTTCTGGTGCAGACCCTGCACCATTTTAGTTGCCCTCCTCTGGACAGCTTCCATCCTGTCTATGTCTTTGAGGAGATTGGGTCTCCAGAACTGCATCCAGTACTCAGATGGGGTCTCACCAGCTGTCTGTACAGAGGGATAATAACTTCCTGTTTTCTACTGGTGATGCCTCTCCTGTGCATCCCAGTATCCCCAACCCTCCTTGCGACTCTCCATTGCTTGCCCACCTTTAGGTCATCTGATATGACTACCCCAGGTCCCTTTCCATGTTTGTTGTTGTTAGTATCTCACCCCCCATTGTGTACTCTGCCCCTGGGTTTTTGTCTCCCAGGTGCATTACCTTGCACTTCTTAGCATTGAATCTAAGCTGCCATACATTTGACCATTCCTCTAACCTTGCCAAGTCCCCTCTCATCCTTTCCACCCCATCTTGTGATCAACTTTGTTGCAGATCTTTGTGTCATCTGCAAAGAGACATACTTTTCCTTCTAGTCCCTCTGCAATGTTGCTTATAAAGACATTGAAGAGGACTGGTCCTAATACTGAACCCTGTGGTACCCCACTAATAACCCCCCTTTCTTCAGAGTGGACTCCATTTACTATTACTCTCTGTGTCCTATTTTCCAGCCAATTCTTTACCCAGGCTGTCATCTTGGGACCCACCCAGGCTGGCTAACTTGTATATTAATCTTTTGTGTGGGACTGTGTCAAATGCCCTGTAAAGTCTAGGTAGGCCATGTCCACGGCCTCCCTGATCTACTACTTTGGTCACCCAGTCAAAGAAATCTATTAGATTCATCTGACATGACCTTCCCGCTGTGAATCCATGCTGCCTTGGGTCCTGTGCCCCTCTGGCCTCTAGATACTCAACAGTTCTTTCCTTCAGAAGTGATTCCATCATTTTCCCTATCACTGAGATTAAACTAACAGGTCTGTAGTTTCCTGCTTCTGCCTAGCTCCCACTTTTGTGAAGGGGAATCACATCTGTCCTCCTCCAGTTCTCGGGTACCACCCCATCCTCCCATGATTTGTTTCAGAAAGGCTAGTGTATAACTGATAGAGGTCTCAACTCAGGTGAGTATAGTTGAAGATCAACAGAATTAAAAAAACACAAGGTACATAAAATGTTTACTGTTCAAGTCATTTATTTTTTTTGTTACACAGCACATCTGCAAAAAAGCAGGCTCTCTGCCACCTTCATGTATTGCTGATACTTATTCCTTAGCTGAAATCACACTAGCCTGTAGGTGGTATCAAACAGTATTGCTGTAGAGATAATGTTAATATTATCAGCCGAGATGATGACCTCACCTACGGAATATTCTTCTGGTGGAAATGTCTACTTATTGGACAATAGTCCTTTTTTTCATGCAGATGCTCTGTTAAAGAATGGAGCAACATCTTTTTTTATGTTCACTATTATCCTCAATGATGCTAAAAATCAGGCTGGATCTTTGAGTGACCTCCCAATCCAGTCACTGGGCACTTATCCCTCCTGAGTCTACCATTGCTTTTTCCCCATTGTGAGACCTTCAAAAAGGTTTTTCTCCCAACTGAAGCATTATCCATTTTGGGAACAGTTGTGCCACTGCAGGGCCCCACAATGCCCAAAGTCATTATGAAAATGGTCCAAATGTTATGCCTGATTCACATTTGACCTTTGACCCTCCCCAGGTGCCAGCAAATCCACCTCATGGAATAATCCAGTACATGCAGTGTGCCTCTCAATGGAAAAGCAAGCTCCCTTACTCTCCACTGGGGTTCACTTTCACATCAGACTGTAGCACCTGCCCTCCACAGATGTTGAAGCACTGCCTTGGAAGCCCTTTACCCCTAGTTGTTCCCCAGTCAACAGCATCCTGGACTTGCTCCTAGGTGCTGCTGGGCCCATAGGCAGCCCTGAAAAAAAATTCTTTAATTTAAAGTGTTTTAGAATTATGTGCAATGACGAGCTGTGTTGATGCCAACTAGCAATTTTTGTGTTTGTTTGTTGTGCTGGTGCCTGAAAAACATAGATCAGGAGTTAGAAGCAGTGATGGACAACACTAAAGGGACTTCACCTTTACAAACAGCTTTATATAGTGTATCAGAATGGACCAACAGATCAAAACCAGCCCTGAATCTGGAAAAGTGTGCAGTTATGCATCTAGGAAATAAAAAACCCGTGCCTTACATATACCTTGGAAAATCAAACACTAAAAACCACAATAGAAGAAAGAGACCTGGGTATTATGGTCTCCAAGGACATGGCATTTACATCCCACTGCAAAAGCATAGCCCAAAAAGAGAACATAATTCTCTACTGTATATTCAGACACATAGCATCTAGGAGCAGGGAGGTTATTCTCCCAATGTATACCTCACTAGTGAGACCAGTGTTGGAACATGGAGCCTAGGTCTAGTCGCCATATAAAAAGGGTGGCGTGGCACTGCTGGAAAGGGTACAAAGGAGGGCTTCTAGGTCAATAGACAACATGTCAGGAAAGAAGTATGAGACATGGTTGAGTGAATTAAACCTGTTCTCCTTGGAGAGCAGAAGAAAGAGGGGGGGCATGTGTCTGGTCCACAAGGCATAGAATGACAATGACATTTGGGAAAATCTAGGACTGGTTTCTAGTTATAACACATATATCACTCAGTCCCAACCACTACAACTAAAGTCTAGGCAGACAAGGTTAGTACAAATCAGCAAGTGGTTCAATCAGCAAGTGGTCTGGGACTGGAACAGGCCACCCCTGGAGGTGATCTAATGCAATACAACAAAATCATTTAAACTTAAATTGTTTATCTCCAAGGAATTTGATACACACTAACTGGCGAGCAATAAGGATGGAAGTCTATTAGCTCTGAAACAATCCTATGAATCCTATGATCATCAAATAGAATGAAATATTATAAGCACTAGAAGAATGACCATAAATACAATTTACATTCATGAGACATGAAGTAATAATGAAATATTCAATGTAATGTAGTGCTCTCTTGATTTCTGTTTTACCCAATCCTTATGAATCAGTTATACCTACAGTGCTTTGTGAGTCCAAGCAGATTGCGTACTTATGAATGAACAATCAGATTCTAGCAGAGTACATACATCACACAGAATGTTTGATATGTAAGGCATAGCATGCACTGCACGCAATTTGTATAACAATGCTATTGATATTTCCATGAAAGAACAGCACAATATTTTTTTCCAGATCCTGAGGGCACATACAGTACTGACCTTTATCTAGCTAGGTGGAAAGCACCTAGCTAGCACAGTGTAATTTTTTTTAAAGGTGCACCTACAGTAAATAAGAGGCAACCTACACAGATTCAACAGTGAACCTGCACAAGAATGTGTTCTAGTTTCAATTCCTTTACAGACAGGCCTTTTTAATTACAAAAGTGTGTTTCAGATCATATACACAGCAATCTATCTTAAGATCAAAGCCATTTCATCTACATGTATATATCCTGAGAAGCAGAATGTGGTTTATTTTACATACTTTTAAAAGAAGAGTCACAGACTGTTATTACAACAAGATTATTTTACTCTTTTCGTAAATCTACAGAACTATTCACAACGAGATGCAGTTTAAGCAATATATCATGACAGAGATTATTGAGGGATTTAGTCACACCTCTTTGATGTGTCACAAAGTGCATCTGAGTAATTTAACCACACCAGAAGCAGTTAATCCACAATTAGCCATGTCCTGAAAATGCCTTATTGTGATTATACAATGGGCCTATGTGTAACAATATGTAAACTGTATTTAATTATGTCTTGCTATTCTAGAAATGCCTTTCCTCAACCAGAGGCTATTGTTTATTCACATTATTTATTTATTACTAGGATTACAAGTACCTTTGAACCAGAGGTTATTGTTTATTTATGTTAGTTATTTATTACTAGGGTTACAAGTACCTTTGAACCAGAGGTTATTGTTTATTCATGTTATTTATTTATTACTAGGATTACAAGTACCTTTGAACCAGAGGTTATTGTTTACTTACGTTAGTTATTTATTACTAGGGTTAAAAGTACCTTTGAACCAGAGGTTCTTTTACAAAGGTTCCACATCAGCAATGGGTGCACGTAAACAGTAGTAAACATCTATAAAAGTTCACGTTAAAAGAGTAGCAAAAATAACAATACATATTAGAGACTAGCATAGTAGAAAACAGTCGGTGTCAAATAACAATGTGCAATTAACAAAACAGGTATATATATAGCAGGACTAAACAATGAAAATCAACCTATGGTGATAAAAAGAGGAGCAAGGTGGGTGGATAAGAGAGGGTAGAGGTAGGCAGTCATGGATCTGACATTCTCGCAAGTGCAGAAACAGCAAAATAAGTGCTAGGTGGTCATGCTTGGGGAGCAACAAGAGAAAGGGTGAATAAGCAGGGGGAGATAGGTGGAGAGGAAAGGGTAGAGGTTGTAGAGGGGAAGGAGGGGGGAATACTAGGTGGAGTGAAACATAGAAACATAGAAATATAGACTTAGATGGCAGATAAGGACTGCTTGGCCCACCTAGTCTGCCCATTTCCCTACCTACAGGATAAGCTGCAGATCCTAGTTAACCAACAGCCTATTTCTTCCTGCCCCCCACAAGAACTGCCTTATGTCTGTCCCATGTATTCTTGAATTCTCCCACAGTTTTAGACCCCACAGCCTTGTCAGGAAGGCTGCTCCATGCATCCACTACCCGCTCTGTGAAAAAATACTTCCTCACATTGCCCCTGAACCGCCCCACCTCTATCTTTAAATTGTGTCCCCTTGTTCTTGCATGTCTCTTTTTCTGAAAGATGCTACCCTCTTGGACTTTGGTGATTCCACTGAGGTACTTAAACATTTCTATCATGTCCCCCCTCTCCCTCCTTTCCTCAAGGGTACATATTAAGCTCTTTTAGTCTCTCCTCATATGGCTTCTCTTGCAGACCCTGCACCATTCTAGTTGCCCTCCTCTGAACTGCCTCAATCCTGTCTATGTCCTTGTGGAGATGGGGTCTCCAGAACAGGATGCAGTACTCCAAATGGGGTCTCACCAACTGTCCGTACAAAGGGATAACAACTTCCTGTTTTCTGCTGATGATGCCTCTCCCTATGCATCTTAGTATATCCCCAGCTCTCCCTACTGCCTCAGATTCATCTGACATGACCTTCCCACTGTGAACCCATGCTGCCTTGGGTCCTATGCCCCACTGGCTTCTAGGTACTCAACAATTCTTTCCTGCAGAAGTGATTCCATCGCTTTCCCTACCACTGAGGTCAAACTGACAGGTCTGTAGTTTCCTGCCTCTGTCTTGGTCCCCCTTTTGTGAAGGGAAATCACATCTGCCTTCCTCCAGTCCTCGGGTACCACACCATCCTCCCATGATTTTGTTAAAAAGGGTAGTCAGTAGTTTCACTAGTTCTCCCCTTAATTCTTTTAGAATTCTGGGGCGAATTCTATCAGGCCCCATTGTTTTGTCCACCTTCAGTTTTAGGAGTTCTTTCAGAACACTTTCTTCTGTGAAAGGACTGGGATCCACCCCCCTATCCAGAGTGGTTCTATTAATTGAAATAGGCACCTACCCCATCTCTTTTGTTAATACTGAGTAGAAATATTAGTTCAGTATCCCTGCTTTTTCACTATCCTCCTCTGCCCACCCACCGTTCATTCTATTCAGCCTCACTATCCCTCCCTTTGTCTTTCTACGCTCCCTGATGTACCTATAAAAGGTTTTATCCCCCTTCTTAACCGAGTTGGCTATCCTTTCCTCAGTTTGGGCCTTTGCTATTCTGACTTCCCTCCCTGCTTCCTTCTTCCTTAACTGGTACAGATCTTTGTCCTGCTCCTTCTGTGTTTCCTTATACTTCTTGGATGCTATCTTTTTTCTCCCTGACTTTCCCCTCCACCTCTTTTGAGAACCATAGTGGCTTTTTCTTTCATTTTGATTTGTTTATTTGCTTCACACAAAGGCTTGTTGCTTCTGGGCTGGCAGTTTTGATGATTCCCCCTTGCTGCTCCACACCTCCTTCTAGCCTGTTTGCTAGTGCTTTTCTGAGGCACTCTCCCATCTTGCCAAAGTCAGCCCTCCTGAAGTCCAGTACCCCTCACTTTTGTATGGCTTGACTCTGTAGCTGAGTTTAACGTGAACCACACTGTTTGATGGTCACTTGTTCCCAGATGGCTACCCACTTCTAGATCTGAGATCCTCTCACTGTCTCCATTTGAGAGTATGAGGTCTAAGATTGCTCCCTCATGAGTGGGTTCCGAAAGTAATGTTGTTATTATACCATATGTTTTGCCTAAATACACCCTGCTTAATGTTGTGGGGTTTAATGTTTTCTCATGATCCTCAGTAGAATCATTTCCCAGCAGGGCCCCTAGTGCTCTGCAGCAGAATTGTCTGATTTCTGCGTGGGATGAAAAGAGGGAGGGAGCAAGGAGGGAGGTGTTAAAGTGAAGGAAGAGGTAAGAGAGAAGTGGAGGAAGATAAGAGGAAATGAGTGAGAGTGGTAGGAAGGAGATGCAAGGGGTAGAACGGGAACAGTGTGGGATAGGTGTTGGGGCAGGTTGGAGGGTGGGTGAATAGGAGGGGAGGTTTGGAGAGAGAAAGATGGGGAGGGTAGCAAGAGAGGAGAGAGGGGCAGGGAGGGGTGAAGCAGATCCACAGTCCTAGGTGGAGCAGTCACAACTACTAAGGTCAGCGAGGTGCTGGCGGAACTTACGTTTGAATGGGCCAAGTCTGTTTTGGGCAGAAATTTCAGGGGTGAGGTTGTTTAGCAGCAGGGGGGCCCTGGTGTGAAAAGCACATTGGGCCTGGTTAGTATGGCAGTATGGAACGATAAACATTGGTTTGAGGGAACTGCACATGAAAGGTGCATTGACTGTGGGCAGCATTAAGGCTTGAGTTGCTGGGGGAGTGAGGTTAAGACATATTTTCTTAGCCAGTAGGCAGGTCTGGTAGGTAATTCTACTATTCAGATTGAGCAAGTTGGGTTGCTTGTAGAGATCATAGGTATGCATACACTTCCCCACACCAGTGAGAAGTCTACAGCATTTGTTAAGGGTCATTCTGATCTGTTTAAGGGTGGTACCAGCAGCAGCCCTGTAAAAGACAAGCTTGTAATCAATAATGGATAAGACTGAGGCAGTTATGGCTGCATGCATAGCTTTGTTGGTAAGAGAGTGACAATGGCTGTAGAGGGCACCAATTCTTGAGTTGACTATTTTAGACATGCGAGTTAAAGGACATCATGCAATTGAGGGTAATACCAAGGTATTTAAACTCCTGCTCTTGCTCAAGTGGCTGTTGAAGCTCATTATGGATTGCAAAGTTTATATGTGTGTTTTTGCTGTGAGAGCTATGGAACTGCATGGACTTAGTTTTATTTTTGTAATTCATCACCAGTTTATGTTGGAGAAGCCCGTTTTCAACTAAGCTGAAGTTTGCCTGTAGGATCTGGGAGAGTGAGATGGGGTCAGTATCGGTGGAAAAGAGGACCACATCATCAGCATAGAGTGTCAATTTAGTATTGTAAGCTGCAGGAAAGGTATTAATGAAAATGCTGAAAAGTAGTGGGCCAAGGATGGAACCCTGGGGTACCCCAGAGTGGACACGGAGGGCTAATGAGAAAGAGTCAATGATTTTGACTTTCTGACTCCTTGCCGAGAGGTAGCTTTCAAACCATTTGGTTACCTCATTAGATAGACCAAGGGAGGAGAGTGAGTGCAGTAGGAGCTGATGCTGCACGGTGTCAAAGGCCTTGGTCAAATCAATGAACATCACACGCAGTAGGTGGCCAGTGTCAATTGCCTTATGTATATGGCTGGTGAAGTCAAGCAGAGCAGTAGCAGTACTATGGTATTTTCTAAAGCCATGTTGTTGCGGGCAGAGTAAGTTATATTTGTCAAGGTGTTCAGACAACTGGTCAGCTACAATACATTCCAATGCTTTGGAGAGCGGCAGGAGGATAGAGATGGGGTGGTAGTTGCAGAGAAGAGACCTGTCACCACTTTTATGAATGGGTGTGACCACTACTGATTTCCAAAGCTGGGGTAATTGCTTATGGGAGAGTGAGAGATTCAGAAGTTTAGTGAGAGGTTGTAGGGCAACGTCAAGGGAGAGAGAGAGGAGTATGACGTTCAGGGTGTCGCTACTGAAACTGGCTTTGCTAAGCACTTTGTTCAGGTATTTTTAGCTTCAGCCATAGACACCTTCTAAAAGTTAGAATGGTGGGGTATTACAGCAAAGAATGATTTTATTATTGTGGCAGTGCAGTGCTGAATTGTCAAAGAAGTTAGGGGGTAGGACACTGTTAAGATCTGTGAGAGCAAGATTAAAGGAGTCCGCTATTTCTTTGGGACCCCTGTACGGTGGAGCCATTTACATCAAGCATGCTGGGGGAAGATTTGTTGGGTTTTCCCGTGAGGCTCCTGATGTTCTCCCAGAAGGATTTACTGTTACCCCAGGAGTTAGTAAGTTCCTGGCTGTAGTATGCTTGCTTGGCTCTGCATATCGCAATTGTGCACAGGTTCTTAGCCACCTTATAGAGTTGCATGTTGTGAGGTTTCCCTGAGTCCAAGGCTCAGTGCAAGAGGTTATCTCAGTTCTGCATTATAGAAATGAGGTTGGGCGTAAGCCAGTGACTGGCGGCAGATCTAGATTCATGTTCATGTAGCGGGCCAAAAATGTCACAGACTTTGTTAAACTGTGCAATGAAGAAGTCAAGTGCCTGGTTTACATTGCTAAAGGAGTCAAGGAGTGTCCAGTCAACTGTTGACAGGGCAGTAAGAAACTGCAGAAGCTTTACTTTTGTAAGAATTGTAGGATTTAAACCATGAGTAAAGACCTTAGCTAACCAATCAGGTTACAGAATTTTATTTCAATTGTATAATTTTGCTACAGTCAAGGGATCTGCTCATTTTTTTTAGAGAAATGAAAAATACTATTTATATTTTACAATTCTGGAAGTGTTGCAGAATAGTAAAGACAGTCAGTATAAAGGATTGCCCTTTTTATGCTTTAGAATTTTTGGCTGTGTAAAGCACACTGTGCTGAATCACTTTTCCAAATGCTTCTTAGAATCACAAGGAGGTTTAATGAGTTGCTTAGGGTGATTCAGTATGCAAGTGCTGACTGCAGATTTCAAACCCAGGTCTGCTGGGTTTACAGGGAAACAACTTGGTGCTCTAACCACTAGTCTTTACTGCCATCTAGTAGTAAAATCTATGAAGAGCACAGTTACAGCAGGATTAAGAAAGTCTAACAGCAAAATAGAACTCTAGTGGTAGTCTGTGAGATTGCAATTATTAGGTATTATATAAAGTCAAAGGGGATCTCTAACCTCACAGCTAGCAGAAATTTGTCTTTAGTTGAATAGCTAGAGTTGCAATCATTATGACTCTGGGTCAGCAGTTTGATTCACAGCAAGAGCTGGGGAACTGTCTATCCACGTTTAACATTAACCATATTATTGCAGCACATTTATGAGTAGGAGACTGTGATAAAGTCTTCCCCTAAGATATACTTAATATATTTTATAGGGATTCCTAAAATGTGTGTTTCTGTTTTCTAAAATGTTTATTCCTGTAAGCAAGCTAAATATGTCTAATCTCCTGTTGCTGAGTATGTTAAGGATAATTACCTCTGTAAAACGAGCGCCATCTCGGTAATCTAGACTAGACAGTGAACCTACTACAACTCACAGGAGACTGCATTACCACCCACAAGGAGTCAATCATTTAGTCAGGACTGCTTGAATACTAGTGTACAGCCTTATTGTTTTGGAAATGCAGTTTTTAGCCTAAAAACTCAAATGTCTTGAAGGACCTACAGGAGTAACAGTTGATTTGTTGAGTTATGTTCCCAAATTTTTAAAGATCTCTATGGAGATTTTATTGACATTTTTTATTTTTATTTATTTATTTTTTATTTTATTTATTTTATTTAAACAGCAGTTTGGAAAACCTTTGAGCCATAGGCTCATTTACAAAGGTACCTTGTCACAGTAAGACAAACGAAAATACACAGTATAACAGTACAACACATAAGTATAACAGTAACTTAAAACATTTCCACTAAACATACAAGCATAAGACTTAACCAGCAGAGGGCTGTTTTTCTATCTAGTCTGCTTTAATTTTTTTCCTTTTTTGTAATCAGGTAAAGCCACTGGGCACATGGCCCATTTACAGGGTTGACCCTGGAGCATTATAGAGGTTATGTGCATTGCTCAGCATCACACAGTATGCAAGTGGAGGTTGTGGGAATCAAATGCATGTCTACTGGATAGACAAAGCTCATTTGCAGCTCATTACTCTAACCTTCAGGCTGTTCAGTGCAGCCCCTGAAACACAGATTACAGTGAGTCCTGTCCCCCTTCTGGCCAGCATTGACTCTCCCTTTCACCCTTTCACCCTGAGGTGGAAGACTAGGTTTGCTGGCCAAGGCACCTAGCTTTCCCTGAGCTCTTTCCTTCTAGGTTGCTTGAAAGGACAGAACAAAGAACCTTACCAGAGCAAGGGAAAGGATTAAGACTTCTTTTGGCTAGGCAGATTTACTGTGTGTTGTTATTTTTATTTTGTACTCACGGGGATTGTTCTGTTTGTTGCTAACATTTTATTGCTTTATTTTTCTCTGATTCAAATTGTTGTTGCTGGGTATACCTTCTGCTGCATTATTACAAGGTGTGCCTACAGGTGTGTGCTAACAGATTACTGCTGTAATTTTCTGATTCAAATTATCTTTTGCAAGGTATATCTTCTGTTACTGCTTTATTTTTCTCTGTAGCAAAATGTTTCCTACAGGGTATATCTTCTGTGAAATTATTACAGGTGGTGCTTTACAGGTTTTACAGTTTTATCTATCATTAGGATAAGCTTTCAGGGTTACTGCATTTGTTGCTGACTGATTGTTTCTGCTCTTACCTCCTTGCTTCTTTCATCTGTGGTTCTTCTTTTAAGGCAGGGCAAGGACCCAGCCACCAACCCCCATCCCCAACCACCCCACACTACACTCCTTTTATAAGGTAGCATAGTTGTGACATTTCCTGTGGCAAAGCAGGAAGGGGCAGATCAGTGGGGTATCCACCCGGTGACCTCATTTACAGGGGCACTAGTAATTTAACTTGTTATAACAAGTTATACAAAAACAATCATACAAAAACCTAAATCAAACTTTTAATTTCATTTTCTTCCTTTTAATTGCTCTGATCAGGTTATGAACCCAGCAAATTATCTGGAATGGATATCATTAACTGCAGGTACTGTGGAACACTTCTCAGAAGGGCAGTTTTACAGGATTTAGGACACTGTCCTACATGTTGAGCCATTGGAGATCTTAAGGCTCAGCTCCAGGTAGCATGGGCAGAGATTGTGAGCCTCAAATTTCATATTTAAGTGGAAATACATTATAAGAACCACCCGCCATTTCCCCAACATCCAACAGAAGCACCTCGACCGCAGTGGGTAGTTGGTTCGGGAGGTTGGCAGGTGGTTAGGAGGGGCAAATTGGGTGCCCCTTCATTCAGTGCTCGCCAACATATTACCTCCACAAACCATATAAAAACTACAAACAGGTATCGGTCTCCATCTCTGAAATCAAACAAAGGGGCAGTAGACACTGCAGAGCAGGACACTGCAGTACAGGAGCTAGCACAACAAAACTCACCCAAAACAGGAACCAATACAATAAAAGCAAAAAGGAAATTCAAAAAATTTCTGATCATGGGAAACTCCATGATTCAGGAAGTTGATACCTTTCTCCAGCCAGAGTAATGGTCAGATGTCTCCCAGGTACATCAGCTGGAGAGACACTGACTGCATTGCTAAAATTGTTCAGGAAGCAGGAGAAAACATTGACATCCTGGTACACATAGGGACTAATGATCTCACCAGCCAGTCAGTTGTGGAGACCAAAGAACTCCTGACCAGGCTGGATGACAAACTATCATCCATTTCATCCGGCATCTCCTTCTCTGAGATTCTGCCAGTCTGGGAGAGAGGGGCAGATGGATGGAAGGTCAGAGAATGGGAGATAGGGGAGCTAAACATGAGGATCAAGGGCTAGTGCCAGGAAAAAGGACACAAATTTGTAGGGAACTGGCAACAGTTTTGGGAGTAAAAGTTCTTTAAATTTGATGGACTGCATCTGACTAAGGAGGGAGTCAGTGCATTGGGGCAGATGCTTGACATCTTTGCAGAATATTAAACTAGCAAATGGAGAGAGGGGTGCAGCACCCCCTACATCGAATGGAAAGAACATCCTTCCCCCTCAGCTAGTGGTCAAACATGAGTTCAGCATGTTTGCAGTTCATTTGCATCACCAGGTAAGGAAAAAGATCCAGCTACCCATACAATGCACACGCGAACACCAGACCTCACCCAACAACTAACACACCAAAATCTGGCCAATGGAAAATCATGTACACAAATGCTAGCACTCTGGAAAACAAGATCCCAGACCTGCAGGCAATAATGACTGATGCTAAACTGGACGTAGTAGCAATTAGCGAGATGTGGTTTAGTAGTAAGCACACTTGGGAGACGTCAGTACCTGGCTATGTACTATTCAGAAGAGACCAAGGTGCAAAAGGGGGGGGAGTGGCCCTGCATGTCAATGAAAATATCAAAGCTACAGAAATTCAGAATACACATAAGGAGCCAGAAGAACTGTGGGTCACCCTGGAAACAGGAAATGGGACAGCCATAAGAACTGGGGTTGTCTACAGGCCCCCAGACCAGAGGGAGGGCATAGACACATTACTGTTAGAAGATATACAAAACATGACAGCTAAAGGGGAGGTTCTGATAATGGGAGACTTCAACATTCCAGATACAGATTGGTCAATACCAGCAGGAACATCTGCCAGAACTAGACACATGGTGGATTCCTTGCATGGGGAGGACCTCAAACAACTAGTACAACAACCCACAAGAGACAGGGCTATCCTAGATCTAGTACTGACTAACAGGGAAAGGATCACAGATCTCCAGGTAGAAGGTCACCTGGGGGCCAGTGACCATCACATGATATGGTTAAATTTGGCCACTACAACTAAATCATCCCATTCCAAGGCAAAAATATGGGACTTCAGAGGAGCTGACTTTGATACGATGGCCAACAGAGTTAAGCTAGCCCTGGCAAAAAGAAATACAGGTGAAGGGGTACGGCAAAGTGGGCAAGCATTAAGGATGCAATACTTGACTCAACATCCCACTGTGTTAGAGAGAAAAGGAAGTGCAAAAGAAGAAGGAAACCACTTTGGTTCTCAAAAACAGTAGCAGAAAAGGTCAGAGCTGAAAGGCTGGCCTTCAGGAAATATAAGGGAACACAGCAGGATGAAGATAGGGAGGCATACCAAACTTCCCTAAGGGAAGCAGGGAAGGCAGTAAGGCAGGCAAAGGCCCAAATTGAGGAACCACTAGCACAAACAGTAAAAGAAGGTGACAAGACTTTCTATAGATACGTTTGTGAAAGGAGAAAGTCCAGAGGGGGTATTGCTAAGATCAAAGGAGATAAGGGTGTGTGTAAGGAGGAGGACCTTGTAAAAGCATGTACATAATAAATAGATACTTCTGCTCAGTATTTACTGAAGAGAAGGTAGGGCAGGGCCCACAGCTCAGCACCATGGACACAGGGGGAGGGAGGTGAGCACTAGTCCCTTCACAAAAGAAAGGGTCCTACAAGAGCTCGATAAGCTCAGGGGTGACAAGGCAATGGGACCTGATGGCATACATCCCTGGGTACTAACGGAGATAAAGGTGGAACTAGCACAGCCATTATCAGAACTGTTTAGTGAGTCTATGAACACAAAATAAGTCCCAAAAGACTGGAGAAGGGCTCATGTGATCCCACTCCACAAGAGTGGTAGCAGGGAGGAGGCAGGGAACTACAGATCAGTCAGTCCTACCTCAGTAGTGGACAAGATTATGGAGGCACTCCTTACGGAAAGGATAGTGCAACACATGGAATCTATAGGAGCACAGGATCCAAGACAGCATGAGTTTACAAAAGGAAGGTCCTGTCAAACTAATCTCGTAGATTTCTTTGACTGAGTAACCACAGTGGTGGACCAAGGGGAAGCAGCTGATGTCACCTACCTTGACTTCAGCAAAGCTTTCAATACTGTTCCACATAGAAGATTGTTAAATAAGCTGGGTAGGCTCAGAGTGGGTCAGAAGCTGGTCAACTGGGTGGCAAACTGGTTGATAGGCAGAAAACAGAGCATGGTAGTAAACAGCATACAGTCAGAAGAGATGCAAGTCACAAGTGGGGTACCTCAGGGATCAGTCCTTGGGCCAGTCCTCTTCAGTATCTTCATCAGTGAAATTGCAGATGGACTGGAAGGCAAGGTTTGTCTGTTTGCAGATGACACCAAGATCTGCAACAGAGTAGATGATCCAGATGGGGTGGGCAGAATGAGAAGAAATCTGCATAAGCTAGCAAAATGATCGGAAGTGTGGCAACTGGGATTTAATGCAGAGAAGTGCAAGATCATGCACATAGGGAAGAAAAACTCTGAAGCCACCTATAGGCTGGGAGGGGAGTTGCTGGCAGTCACAAGGGAAGAAAGAGACTTGGGCATCATTATCACCGATGACCTGAAATCATCCAAGCAGACCACTAAAGCACTAGGTAAGGCTAGGGGGATGTTAGATTGTATTAGTTTGAGTATCACAAGTTGGAAGAGGGAGGTAATAATCCCTCTTTACAAGACACTGGTTAGGCCCCATCTGGAGTACTGCATGCAGTACTGGAGGCCACACCTTCACAAGGACATTAATCAAACTGAGGCAGTCCAGAGAAGGGCAACCAAAATGGTGCAGGGACTGCATCAGAAAAAGTATGAGGACAGATTAATAGAGTTCAATATGTATACCCCAGAGCAAAGGAGGGAGAGAGGTGATATGATCGAAACATTAAAACACCTTAATGGCATAAACAAGGTGAAAGAGTCTAATATGTTTCAATATAAGAAAAATAGCAGGACAAGAGGACATAGCATGAGATTAGAGGGAAGCCAATTAAGGGGTAATGTGAGGAAGTTCTTTTTCACAGAAAGGGTGGTAGATACATGGAACGGCCTACCTCAGGAAGTGGTGGATATGAATACAGTGCAGGGCTTCAAACAGGCATGGGATAGGCATAAGGGAGCAATACAGATGAGCATGAATATATAGTCCATTGACAGAGCAAAGGCCGATGGCACATTTATAAGGTAGAAAAGGAAATGGACAGACTGGATGGGCCTTGCGGTCCTTATCTGCCATCATCTTCTATGTTTCTATGTTTCTCACATTTTCTTGCCCCCCTGCACCATCTTCAGATTTACTACCTCAGATGGGAGCTAATTTCACCCTGACAACACTTGCTCTGTGAAGAAGTAAAGAAACATAGAAACATAGAATTTGACGGCAGATAAGGGCCGCTTGGCCCACCCAGTCTGCCCATTTCCCTACCTACTGGATAAGCTGCAGATCCTAGTTAACCAGCAGCCTACTTCTTCCTACCCCAACCCCCCAGAACTGCCTTATGACTATCCCATACATGCTTGAATTCCACCACTGATTTTGACTCCACAACCTCCTCCGGAAGGCCGTTCCATGCATCCACAACCCTCTCTGTGAAAAAATACTTCCTTAAATTACCTCTGAGCCACCCTCCCCATCTTCAAATTGTGCCCTCTTGTTCTTGCACAGCTCTTTTTTTGAAAGATGCTACCCTCTTGGACTTTGTTGATTCCCTTGAGGTACTTGAAAGTTTCTATCATGTCCCCCCTCTCCCTCCTTTCCTCGAGGCTATACATATTAAGCTCCTTAAGTTTCTCTTCATATGTCTTCCGGTGCAGACCCTGTCTGCTGACCTCCTTCTGTAATCTTCCCCCTGCCAGTTTGTTATAGTGCCAACCTATGGTCTTGTTTTTACTGAGACAGAAAAGATTTCCAATATCCATTGTGTTTATACCTTTCAGGTACTTGAAGGATTCAGTCCTGTCCCCACTCTCCCCCTCTCCTCAAGTCAGTTCATATTAAGTTCTCTCATTCTGTTCTCATATGCTCTGTCATACTGTCCTTGAACCATCTTTGTCACCTGCTTCTAAACAGACTTGAGCTGATTTATGTCTTTCTTCAGGTAGTAACTACAGTATTGCACACTGTACTCCAGGTGTGGTCACACCAATGATCTTTGCAGTGGCAGGATACTTTCTCTCTTTTGTTTGTGAACCCTCTATCTGTACATCCCAGCATTCTGTTTGCCTTGGCTGCTGCCTTTCTTTTTTTTTTTTCTATTTAAAGTTTATTGAAGAAAAATTTTTCAATACAAATCCAGATCCAAGTTACACATACAATAGCTATAAAGTATACAAAGTAGATACAAGGATCCGGCCCCCTACCCACCATCATTCCCCTCGTCCCTCAACCCCCACCCATAATCCCTCCCCATCCCTCCCTCAGCACAGAAAGAGATATTTGTTTTAGATGAAAATAGCAGCTTGTTAATAACCGGACCATCAAAAGGATTATAAAGTGTATATAGAGATTCCCAAGTTTTTTTGAATCTCCTTAAATTGTTACAGAGACTTGCTATTGATTTTTATGTTCTTAAATTAGCAAGAAATTCTTGTAGCCACTCCGCGTATGTCACCGCATCCTTATCTTTCCAGTGTTTAAGGACTAATTTTTTAACGGACATGGATATCAAAGTTATATGGTATTTAAGATTGAAAACTTTAACGTTAGAGAGGTCTCCTAGCAAACAAACTTCAGGTGTTCACAGGTTCTCCAGGTCTAATAGGGGATCCACCCTTTGTTTGATGAGTGTCCATGAAGGGGGCACTTTAGGACATTCCCAAAAAAGGTGCAATAGGGAGCCCTCTGCCTGCTCACATCTTGTGCAAGTAGAGGAGTCAGCTAGGCCGAATCTAGCGAGTATTTGAGGGGAGTAATATAAATTATGCAGTATATTGTATTGAGTCATGTGAAGTCTATCCTGAGTCACCAATCTATGACAATTTTGCCATAGAACCGGCCATGCGATATCCAAATTTGGGAAACAGGAAGCCCAGTGTCATGAGGGACCTAGGTGTTCTGGATACATTAAATTATATAATGATGCGTAGATTTTAGACTCTGCCTGGGAAAGGCCGGTAAAGGGTATAAGTCTGCATAATAAAGCATTTCTAAAGCCTGGTGAGGGGAGGCCCCAAAAGTTTTCACCAGTAAATGTCTTAATTGAAGAACTTTAACTATCTGGGATTATGGAATGTTCACCTTGGAGAGTATTTCAGGTGAGGTAAGCCAAGTCCCACCATCTGTAATCAAATATTTGAGTAGGCAATCTCCTAATTGAGGGAGCCATGTAGAGGAAAAGATTTTGCCACCTAGCCTGAGATTGAGATTCCCTCCTAGGGGTTGGTGTAAGTCCTGAACGTTGTTGTATTTAAGAAAGGCACATAGTTGTGCATTTATTTTAAGGGACGTATACATTGGAGAGTTATGTAGGGAAGCAGGGAGAGATTTGGGTTTTGTGTGCAAGAGAGCTAAAGGAGATAGTCCTAAGACTCTAATGTGGGATGATTCAATTGTAAGCCAACAGGTATATATGTAGGCATTTCCTGGGTGTCTTCAGGGGATAGCCACCTAAGATATTTGGTGGCATGACTGGCCCAGTAGTATAATGCAAAATGGGGGAGACGTAGGCATCCTTTAGGTTTAGGGGCAGTTAATTTATAGTAAGCCAATCTGGGTTTCTTACCAGCCCAAATAAAATCAATAATTATACTTTGGACTTTTTTAAACCATGAGATGGGTAACCAAATGTTTAAAAGATTGAGGGGTTAAAAAGGCAGGGAAAGATATTCATTTTCACCAAGCTAATTTTACCCCAAAGCGAAATATGGAGTAGGGCCCATATGTCTAAGTCTTGTTTCAATGTATGAAGAAGATTGTCTAGGTTATCTTTCTGCATTTTGGCCTGACTTCTGGAAATCACAATACCTAAATATTTCAGGGATTCCACTTCCCAAGATAATCCAAGATCTACTACCATATTCCTGAGCACTTTATGATTAAGGGGAAACATTTTTGATTTATCTATATTTCATTTATAATTGGAAAGAGTACTGAATTTGTTAATAATATCCAATACATGGGGGATCAAAGTATCAGGATAGGATAATTGAAGGAGCAGGTCATCTGCGTAGGCAGAAAGTTTAATTTCTTTACCGGACATGGGCATTCCTTGAATTAACGGACAATCCATTATTCTGCATTTTAAGGGTTCCAAAAATAGGTTAAAAAGTAAAGGGGATAAAGCACAACCTTGCCTCATTCCAGAGTGTAAGGAAAAAGATTTTGAGATGGCCCCATTACTAGAGACATGGGCAGTAGTGGATTGATATACAGCCTGTATCTACCTTTGGAATTCTAGTGGGAAGTCAAATGCCTGAAGAGTTTTGAATCGAAAGTTCCAGTAGATTCTATCAAATACTTTCTCAGCATCCAGAGACACCAAAACAGCTGGATAATTTGCATCTCTGGATGTTGAGACAACGTGTGCCAAAGTCTGTAAATGATCGACAGATGACCTGCCTTTCATGAACCCTACCTGTTCAGGACCCACAAGATCAGGAAGGACGGTATTAAGGCGTTCTGCTAATAATTTAGTTAAGATCTTAAGGTCCTGATTAAGGAGGGAGATGGGCCTATAAATGGCAAACAAGGTCAGGTCTTTTACCAGGTTTAGGCAAAAGGACAATTAGGGCTTCGAATAGGGATTTATCTGAGTCCAGTCCCGAGAGAATATGTTGGTATAAGGGTAGTAACAAAGCAATCAGTTTTATAAAAATTTGGGGAAAAACCGTCTGGGCCTGGAGTTTTATCTGTGGGTAGGTCCATGATAATTTTTTTTCAGTTCAGCACCTGAAATGGGAGCAATTAAAGGGAGTTTTTGAGTTTCCGAGAGAGAAGAAAGAGAGGAATTAGTAAGACAGTCATCCAACTCAGTTGGCTGCTGCCTTTCTACATTGTGTAGCCTGCTTTAGGTCCCTGGCAATGGCTATTCTCCAGTCCTTTTTCTCCTCTGACACAGTGGCCTTGACCCCCACAGACTGCACTTGGCCCTTGACTTCTTTTCTCCAGTGTGTATGACCTTGCACTTCTTATTATCAAGACCTAGCTGTCATATGTCAGACCACCTCTCCAGCTTTCCTAAGTCTTCTTTTAGGCCCCGTACCCCTTCATTTGTTTCCATCTTTACAGAGCTTGATGTCATCTGTAAAAAGGCAGATTTTGCCTTTAATACCATCGCCAATGTTATTAATGAACACATTGGGCAACACTGGACCAAACACTGACCCCTGCAGAGCCCTAGTGCTAACTTCCCTCATAAGTGAGTGCTACTCACCACCACCCTTTAGGTTCTACCACTGATCCACTTTGCCGCCCACCTTGATTAATTACTTCTCTCTCCTAGGTCCTTCAACATCCTGATAAACCTCTTAATAATAATAATACATTTATTTAATTAAGTGCCTTTCAATATTTCAAAGTGCTGTACAATATTAATATGAACAAAACACATATACAAATACATATAGTATAAAATCACAATAAAACAGGAAATGCCTTCCCCCATAAAAAAGTCTTAAGTGCCTGCTTAAAACTCCTCCCTATCCTGCACTCCCAGAGCTGATGGGGCAGAGAATTCCAGAGGGTAGGTGCCACAAACCCAAAGGCACGCGCGCCAGATGACTTTAAGTTAACCCTCGGAATCCCCAGCAACCCCTCATCAGCAGAGCAAAGCTGTCGCAAAAAGGGGAGAAGAACCAGGAGCTCTTTCAAGTAATCGGGACCCAATCCATGTAGGGCTTTGTAAGTCAATAGACCGACTTTAAAGATGATCCGCCACTGTATTGGCAGCCAGTGCAGAGCGTGCAGCACTGGGGTGATATGAGATCTTCTAGATGCCCCAGTCAACAAATGAGCTGCCACGTTCTGCACTAGCTGCAAGCAGTGGATATCAACCCCAGGAATCCCTAGATAAAGGGAGTTGCAGTAATCAAGGTGCAATGTCAAAGGTCATGGACCAGAACAGGCAGGTCACTGGATGGAAGAAGGTGCCTAATCCTGGCAATGTTCCTAAGATGGAAAAAGGCCAGCTTGATGACTGCCGATACCTGATGTCAAAGAGTCAGACCATCATCAAGCTCCACTCCCAGGTTACACACCCATTCAGAGGTGAGAATCTGGGCTTCTCCTAGGACTTAACCGGAAGGAAGCCCAGTCCTCAATCCCTCTACCCTATGACCCAGGTCCACAACCAAAACCTCAGTCTTTCCTGGGTTCAACTTTAGACCGTTGGAATTCATCCAGTCTTGGATTTCAGGGAGGCAGCTGTTCAGCACTGAGACAGCACCAACCTGGTCAGGCGCAAAAGACAGGTAGAGCTGGGTATCATCAGCGTAGCACTGAAACCTCAGCTCATACTGTCTTACAATGTCTCCGAGGGGTAGCATATATACTTCGAATAACATGGGGGACAGCACCGAACTCTGAGGTACCCCACAAGGCAGAGAGAAAGCCCTGGATGAAAACAAACCTGAGACCACTCTCTGCATTCTCCCAGTGAGGAAAGATGAAAACCATCTGAGGACTGTACCCGACAGCCCACAGATGAACCTCAGGCGTTCGAGCAGAACCCCATGATCCACAGTATCAAAAGCTGAGGATAGATCCAGGAGAACCAAGATAGAATGGTGTCTCCAATCTCTCGCCATCAGGAGATCATTGAACACCCGAACCAGAGCAGTCTCAGTACTATGCCTCTTACGAAAACCAAATTGGAGAGGTTTGTATAAATTATGGATGGTTAGATGGTTATCCATTTGAGCAGCCACAACTTTCTCAATAACCTTCCCCACAAAAGGGAGGTTAGAGATAGGCATGTAGTTTGTTAGGTTCTCTGGGTCTAAAGAAGCTTTTTTCAGAAGGGGGATCACCACCCCCTCCTTCAGGGAGCTAGAGAACTCACCCATATCTAGGGAGCACCTGACAATCCGAGCTAAGACCGGGCCAATGATCTCACTACAACCCAAAATCAGGGAAGTAGGGCCTGGGTCTAAACTACAGCATGTGGGATGCATCTCCTGGACAATCCTCACAATGTCTACAAAATCCGGCAGGTCAAAGGTGCTCCAGAAAACTCCAGACTCTGTGACAGAGCACCGATCAACAGCAACCCCCTTAGAGTGAAGTTTGTGGCACTCTCTCCTGATGTCATCGACCTCATTCACAAAGAAGCGAGCAATCTCGTCACAATCAGTTTGTGTAAAAACTCGACGGAGCTGCTGACATGCTGGGTTGCACAGCCTGTCAACAGTTCTGAAGAGTTGAGCCAGTTGGTTTCGTGTGACAGAAATTTCCTTGGACAGGAATTCTGCCTTCTTATGGGAAATTTCTGTTTGGTAGCATTTATAATGCTCTAGCAAAATACGATGGTCGGCGTCAGTGGCAGTCTTCCTCCAATGATGTTCTAACCTACGCCCCAATTTCTGCAACTCTCTCAGACCCCCATCAAACCATGGGGCTCCAGGGAGACGCGGATGTGAGTGAACTCAGACAGGAGCAATCTGATCGAGGGCTGAAGATATGGCCCCATTATAGGCCACTACAAACTGCTCAGGATAAGTGCAAGACTCGTCCAACAACGAGAGGCCAGTAACCGCCATCAGGTCTTCAGAGACCACATCCCGCCAAGGGCGGTACCTGACCAACTCCACAGGGGCCAACCTACCCAGGGGGGTCTCAGAATTGAACCCAACTGAGTAATGATCAGACTAACAGACTGGTTCCACCACTAAATCGGAGGCCTCGATCTCCAGGAGGAAGACCAGATCAAGAGAGTGACCTCCCTTGTGCGAAGCTGAGAAAACAACCTGTGTAAAGCCCATAGATGTCATCACCTGGAGGAAATGTTGACCAAAAAGCAAAGATTCATCGTCGACCCAGGCATTGAAGTCACCCAGAACCATCAGTCTGGGCGACTCCAAAGCCATGTCAGCGGTGAAGTCTGCTATTTCCTGCAGGAATAGCTTCTCATCACCTGGTGGACAGTAGATGAGGGCGATCCTGCACCCAACACCAGCTACCACGGTACACTCAAATGGCCTGGCCTCCTAAACTGGTACACCAGTTAGGCCCAATTCAGTCTTGAAACAGATTGAACCCCCCCCCCCGCAGTCCAATCTCGGGTGATGTACAACCGAGTACCCGGTGGGAACAGCGGCCTTTAAAAAAGGGGCGGCATTCCCATCCAACCAGGTCTCAGTAATGCAAACCAGATCTGCCCTAGCAACAAAGTCTGCAATAAAACCAGTCTTGTTGCAGACAGATCTGGTATTGCATAACAGCGCCCGAGTTGGATGAGGTTGGCTAGCTGTCCCAGCTACTTGTCCTCCCAAACTGGAGGTGCCCTTGGCTATGGGAACCAGAATGGAATCACCACATTCCAGGTACCATTTCACCCCAGGGTGTCGTCTGGGCCTAACCACCCCTATGGGAGAGCCCTGCTCACTCTGCTTGTCACAACCCCACCCACCCCGACTCCCCTCCATGAGCAATCCCCAATGCCCGACAGCATTGATAGGTAAAAACAGGCGGGGGGAGAAGAGAAGGGGCAGAGGGCATGGAGAGCGGAGGCCGAATAGCACAGGACAGGAGGGGCAAGCAGGCACCTTTCAATTAACACCATTAAAATAATGGGAAAGCACAAAACTCAAATTTCCCAAATCACAAGGGGATACTATAAACAAAACTAAAACCCCCGAAACATAAATAACTTAAATATCAATCCTTACCAAATAAATCAAATAGACTACCCCCTCCCACTATAAGATAGCCTTCAAATCCTGAAAGAAAAGAAAATAAAACTAAAAAATACAATAGCACAATCCCCTCTCACAGGATAAAATAACACATCAAAATATAAGATATTCCCTCTCCCACAGCCCTCTCACAGCCAAGGAAGGGGGAAAAATAATAAAACAATCCCCTCTCACAGGATATTCAAAACAAACAATAACAATGACATATATTTCCCCCAGCCTTCCCATAGTCGAGGAAAAAATAATAACAAAACACACTGGTACTCTCACTACCAGAAAACTACAAAACAATTAAAAAATCAGGGAAAAAAGGCATCAAGACAGTAGGAGAGCCATAACAGTCCAAATAATCCAACATAAGATAAACCCAATGTCAAGTCCAATGGAGCAGAATAGATGTTTCCAACATACAAAAATGTTCAGTCTTGGTGGATATTCTGGGAAAGGAGTAAAAAATTTCCAGAAGTAAATACAGGTCAAACCAATGGAAAGCAGGGAATCCCCCACCTCACCCCCTAATCTGCCTTATCAGGCCCTGCTATACACCAAGGACCTGCAGCCACAAATATCTCAAGGCCACACCAAAAGGACCAACCCAGAGATAAATTAGAAGCCCCCCCCACTGATCCCTAGCTCCCAAGGGGAAAGTAAAGCAGCTCCCGCTCGGTCCCAGGTGATAACAAAATTACCCAGGCACCAACCCACAACCAAACCACTATACCTGCCCTACTTCTGGACTACAAAAATTGATAAAATTACAAAAAAGAAAAGGGGGCACTGATCAGCAAATCAGTCCCCCACTCACAGTTTTCCAAACACCACAGGTAATCCTTTAAGCCAGTTTCCAGTTCTTTAGATCACCACAAGAAATCCCAAATTGAACTCTTCTTTGTCCAACACAAACTGAATAAATCCACTTGTCCAAAATAGCAGTAATCCATAAGGAAAAAGCATACAAATGATAAGATCCAAAGTCCAGGCTTCCACGAACTGAAACACACAGCACACCAAAGGATACTCCAAAAATGACAGTTCAAGAGACTAATTTGTCTCCAGTTGATGGTAGCAGTCAAAGAACACAGATCCTATTAGGGAAAAAACTGCACTCCAACTCTCAGCAGGCAAATGAAAGCACTCCTCTTTACTGTCAGAGTAGCCATTCAAAAGAGACCAGCCAGCTCCCAGTCTCAGTCCAGATGCCGAAAAAGGCACCACGGCTCCGGGATTCTGGCAAGCAGCCAGGTGCCGCTTCTCCGCCTCTACTTCACTGCCTGAAAGGCTCGGTGGTAGCAATCAAAGCTGCCTCTAACTCTCAGCAGGCAGATGAAAGTGCTTCTCTTTACTGGCAGAGTAGCCATTCCAAAAAGCCCAGCCAGCTCCCGGTCTCCATCCTAATACCAACAAAGAAGGTACCACGGCTCCGGGAAAATGATCAAGTTCTGGGAAGCAACCAGGCACCGCTTCTCCACCTCTTCACTTCACTGCCCGAAAAGGCACAGAGGAAACGCTGCTGAGAGCCACAAACTTCAACCGCAAGACTTGAGGATTCAAAACAAAGCCAAACAAAATGCATAATGCAACTATACTCGAATTAATGTGTAAAAATTTAATTAAACAAAGAAATAAACAGAAATTATAAAACAACGAAGCATAAAAAAGGGGGCTAGTCCAGCATGACGCCATCTTGAAAATCCATCAATCCATCAAGGGGAAGGGGTAATTTCAACATTGTTTATACATAATTGTGGGGCACCAAGTCAAAGGCCTTGCTGAAATCCAAGTATAGAATGTCAAACGCCTGGCCTTTGTTTGCTCCCTTCATTACTCAGTAAATGAAGCTGATCAGGCTGGTTTGACAGGACCTACCTGACATAAACACATGTTGGGCCCAATTCATGAATGGCTTAAGCTGCTGCGAGTCCCTGGTGTGCTGAACAAATGGCGCAAGCAGCTTGCAGCAGGCATTTGGCACCTATAACAATTCTTGATCAGGTTCACCAGATGCAGCAAGTAAGACCAGCTCCCCCTGGTCTAACTTTGCATCTATGGGTGTCCCATATTAAGGGGCTTGAACCAAACCTTTGGTGCAAGCTGCCATAAACCATGGACAATGCTGCAACTGTGCCAGTCCTTCCTGAATCACCATGCCTTATGCCACAGGGCTGCGATGCAGCTGCAGCAAACATTGAGGATGTCGCAGGGCTTAATGCAAGCCCTGCATCATCCTTTGTGAATCAGGCCTGTTATCTCTCATCCTGGACCACTTGCTTCTAGAAACCTGACTAGCCTTTCCTTCAGAATGGGCTCCAACATATACCCACAATGGAGGTCAGAATGATGGTCCTGCAGTTCCCAGAGTCATCCCTAGGCCCACTTTTGTGCAGTGGTGCCACATGTGTGGTTCTGCACTGCTGCTGTACTACTCCAGTATCTAATGAACTGCTGAACAGACCCACCAGTAGACCCATCAGTTCCACCACTAGTTCCCTTAACACTCTTGGGTACATGCCATCTGTCCCTAGGAACTTGTTCACCTTTAGGGGCATGAGCCCCATCCTAAGCCTGTCTTCTGTTATCCTATCCTCCCACTGAATCCCACAAAGGACCCATAGGTGTGTACTTTGTAAAAGACTGGGATGGATGAGACTGGAGGAGCACAGAAGGGTCCTTTGACTTACTTGTATGTATAAATGTTATAAATACACTGTACCAGAATAGCTGCTTGAAAATGTAAAACAAAGAACCATCATAACTTCACTTAGATTTGCAGGTGGGCTAGAATTTGTGCCTCCTAAAAGAAACTTAGAAATAGGTAGATCTCATTTTTTCAGTCTGTGCCCCAAATTTAGGAATGCAATTCTGTTACATTTAAGAACGTTAAAACATAAAACCAGTATACATAAAAAAATAGCATTATGAACAATTAACAGGAGACTCCACACATTCTTCAGCACTAGAGGTAGGCTGATTTAATCTAATACTCTATTTGAGATGTATATTTTTTCATAGACCCTTCTTGAGTCATTAGCACTCCTGTAGATCCCTTACATGTATTAGATTGGAATAGTTATATAATTCCATGCAGTGTGTGTTTAGTATCTGTATTTTTTTTGTACTCTAATTAGTATTACTGGACATATAGCTCTTTACTGGTACTTTAAATATCATGATGTATGTATCAATGTCGTATATAATTACAATGTCTGGTTTCAACTCCAGTAAGTTGTTATGAATAATTTATTATACAATTTTAAATTGTTGAAAGTCAAACTTATGCAAATGATGTAATATATCTAATAAAAAAGCTGTGCTATAAGAATCTCATTGGAAATGAGCTTGCTCAATGGAGTTTCCAATTCATATCATATGAATAAAATGTATTACTACTACTACATCCTTAGCCATGTCCTCCCCCCCCTTCCCTAACCCCATCCTCCCTTGTGGCACTGACCATCCATTCCTTGGTAAAGACAAGGCAGAAGAATTCATTCTACACCTCTGCCTTTTCTTTACTTCTTTCCACCCACCCTTCCCCTCCCCCCTTTTTAAGTTCAGTATGCCTACCTTTGTGTCCCTCTTTTCATTGATGTATCTAAAGAAGGCTTTCTCTCCCTCCTTGATCCCCTCTGAAATTTGTAGCTACTTCCTAGCATTGGTCTGCCTGATCACCTTACTAGCCTCCCTGGCTTTCTCCAAGGAGACCTCTTTATCCTCATCCTTTTGTGACTTCCTGTACTTCCTGTACATGGCCCTCTCATCCCTCACTGCCTGGCTCACCTGCTTATTGCACCAACTTGGTCTCCTAGCTTTGCAGTCTTTCTTGTTCTGCTTAAGACAGGTTCTATTGACTACTATGAACTCTACCTTGATCCTTATCCACTTTTGATACACTCCCATATCTTCCTTAAGGCTAATTGTCAACTCAATATCGCACCCATTTTACCATAGTTGGCATTTCTGAAATCAAGCATTTTCATCTTTGTGCTTCATGCTTCCTTGACCATATTAACTCAGAAAGCTATCATTTGATAGTCACTGCTCCCCAGGTCTCCTCCACCTTGATGTCTTTGACATGATCCCTGTTTGCTAATACCAGGTCCAGGATGGCTCCCGCTCATGCAGGTTTGGTCACCTCCTTAACCAGGAACCCATTCTGGACTGCTGCTGGGAACAATTGGTACCTTGTTCAGGTGGTGGATGGGACACTCCAGTCCACCTTAGGCAAACTAAAGTCTCACATTACAGGTTTGGCCACAGGATGGTAGGGCAGCTGGATAGGGGATGGGTGAGTATAGTGACAGGATGTTGTTATACGTGTGCTCATGGGGAGGTGGGAGTGGGCACATACAGCGAGGGATGGGAGGGGATGTGAGAGGTGGTGTCAAGGTGGGTTGCCGAGCCACCCCTGTGGCATGGTGGTTGGGTTGCCAGCGTTGGTCCGCAGAATACTAGGTTCAGGTCAGTGCGCTGGTGCATTTTTTGTTGCACCCGGCCTGAACCTTTTTTTTATAGTTTTCCTCCCTGCCTGACATGCAGCCCGCTGGAGTTGAGAATCCTTTAGCAGGAGGGTGCGTCGGGTGATGCCTCCCACAGGTTGGGGTACACGGGGCACAGCCCCCCTGCAGAAAACATTAAAAAACTAAATCTCTTGTATCATTTTGCTGTGCACCAGGGTGTCAGAGTGCTGAAAACAAATTTTGGCACATTGACTTCGCGATAACGGCGATTGCCTTTAGGCTTTTGCCATTATCACATAGAACCCCTCCTGCTTATACTCAACCTAGCAGTTCTGTAAATGGTTTTATCATCCCAGGTTCCCTCCTAGTTCCTTACATATCCAAATCCCTCCACTGTACACCATTACCTCAGCCAGTTATTAAACTTCTTGATCTTGCATTTCATAGCTGTGCTAGCTCTAGGAATCAGCAGCACTTCCAAGAAGGCTACCAACCTAGCCTCCCCCACCTACAAACCTGTCCCACAACTGCGTAAGCCATGACTGGGAGGTGAGCGTACCAGGTAATGCTCTATTAAGGAGAGTTATGGAGGGTAAAAGGGGGGGCAGGGTGGCCTTGTACTCCAGGAAAGGTATAAAAGCAACTGCTGTACAGGGCAGACAGGGGAGTCTGAGGCACTGTGGGTCACCCTTGAGCCTGGCAATGGCACAGCAATTTTCACAGGGGTGATCTACAGGCCTCCAGATCAGGGGGAAAAGGTGGTAGGGGGCTAGTGAAAGAAATACACGAGATGGCAACAAAAGAAAGGGGTACTGCTGCTAGGTGATTTTATTATGCCAGATGTGGATTAGATCTTCCCAGTGACTGCCTCAGCTGGGAGCTGAGACATTTTGGACTCCATGCAGGGGCAAGTCTCAGGCAGCTAGTGCTAGAACCCACCAGGGACAGGGTGATTCTGGACCAAGTTCTGACCAATGGAGACATAATCACAGAAGTCCAGATGGAAGGTCACCTAGGGTCCAGTGACCACCAGGATTGAGGAACACTTGGAATACATGGAGCACAGGATCCAAGGTGACATGGATTCACAGCAGGAAGATCATGTCAAATCTGATAGATTTTGTGACTGGGTGACAAAGGAGGTGGATCAGGGGGCAGTGGCAGATGTCACCTGCCTCGATTTCAGCAAGGCCTTCAACACCATTCCACAAAAAAGACTGATAAACAAGTTGGGTTGCCTGGGTGTTAAGCCACAAGGTAGCAAACTGGGTTAGAAACTGGTTTGGGGACAGGAAGTAGAGGGTGGTGATAAATGGGATCCAATCCAAGGAAAGGTGGTGACCAGTGGGGTACCTCAATGATCAGTCCTGGCCAGTCCTTTTTAATGTCTTTATTAGTAACATTGAAGAAGAGTTGGAAGGGAAGATTTGCCTATTTGTGGATGACAACAAGATCTGCAACAGGACAGACACTCCAGATGGGGTGGGAAAAATGAGGGACCTAGCAAAGCTGGAAAAATGGTCCGAAGTGTGACAATTGAGGTGCAATGCAAAGAAGTGCAAAATCATGTACCTGGGGCACAGAAACCCTGGGGAGAGCTACAGGATGGGGCTGCTGACAGTTACCGGGGACAAAAGGGATTTGGGGATTATCATCTCAGATGACCTTAAGGTGGCCAGCAGAGTTCAAAGGTTGTAGGGAGGTCCAGTGGCATATTGGGATGCATAGAACGGGTTATCACTAACAGAAGGGAGGTGGTGCTACCACTGTACAAAACACTGGTAAGGCCTCACCTGGAGTACTGTATGCAGTTCTGGAGGCTACATCTTCATAAGGACATAGACAGGGTGGTGGTGGTTCAGAGAAGGGTGACTAAGATGGTGCAGGGCTTGCAAAGAACAGAGAAGGGAATGGGGAGATATGATAGAAACCTTCAAGTATCTTAAGGGCATAAACAAGGTGCAAGTGGATGACATCTTTCAGTATGGGACAGGTACAAGAACGAGGGGGTACAATATGAGATTGGAGGGGGGCAGGATAAGGGGTAATGTGAGAAAGTTCTTTTCCATGGAAAGGGTTGTGGATACATGGAATAGCCTGCCTCAGGAGGGGGTAGGAATGAGAAAAATGGTGGGATTCAAACATGCATGGGATAGACATAAGGGAACCTTAGAAGTGGGAAGAAGAAGCTAAAGCTGATGACCAAGTAGGGTCAGTGGCCACTGATACATGTAGGGAAAACAGGAAGACTGGATGGGCATAGTGGTCCTTATCTGCCGACACTTTCTATGTTTCTGTGTTAACTCTGAACCTCTCCTACACTGTCCTTGCCTCACATCTAAGTAGGTTATTGGTACTTAGGTGAACTAAAACATGTACCCCCCATCACCAGTGTGAGCTGGTTCATCATTGGGCATATGTGTTTTGCTGTCATTTTCAGAATTGACACCACTCTCCTACTTTGCTGTTCCCCCTCCTCTTAGCCAGGGCCCCTACTTTTCTGTGGCACAGTGGGACCAAGTTCTGTGGCAAGACTACCATTTGCCACAGAACTTCTGCGGCAGTGGTTGGTAATTTCTGCGGAAGTTCTGCGGCACTAACAAACAACCACATCACAGTGTCAGCTTGTCATCCTGACTTCACTTTCATGACAGTTGTTATAGCAATCAGGATGGTGGAAATCACAGTAACACTAGTTCAAAAATAACAGACTTGGAAAAATAATTTTATGCCTAAAAAAGCAAAACAAATGTCTCTTCCTTAAGGTCCTAGCCTGTTGCATAAATGAGATATGCAGAGGGGATCTCATGTGATAAATAATGTATTGCTATATGCATACTATCTATCCCACTAATGAGGTTTCCACTGTTTATCACTTATACATTTGTATGTCCTTTCTACACCACTCATGAGGTTCCCACTGTGTATCACTTATATATTTATATGCACTCTGTAACATACATACAAATGTGTGTGTGTGTGTGTGTGTGTGTGTGTATATGGTGAGAGAGACAGAGATACTGTATGTGTGTGTGTGTGTGTGTGTGTGTGTGTGTATATATATATATATATATATATATATATATATATGCATTTATATATATATATTTTTTTTATTTCCATGAACCTTGCATCCTCATTTATACAGGTCCCATTGGAAATGGAATAGAGGAGTTATTGCAAAACTCATTTTTCATGTCAACCTGCTTTCCATGACACACTGCGTAACACCATACTCCATGACATGCATGTGAACCAATAGTGAGATAGTGCTCTCCAGCCCATCACAATGTGTCCACCATGTGACAGAACACTGCACCATACCTTCCCAGGCTCCAAGCAGTGATGTGTTCCACCAATCTTTGTGCTGCCCAACCAGCTTCCAGAGCTAATCTCTGAACCTGAGTTGCCGGCATGAAAACACAGCATGCTATGCTCTGGCCCAACAGCTGTCCCTGCACACAACATTTCTCCATAACTTTTAGGTGATTCAATCAACCAGTGACAAAATGTAATCAATAACCCTGGCAAAAATGCATACAGTGCAATTATTTATTTAACAGGTCTATTCTTTCAACAGGTGTACACATTATTATATTCCACTTTTCTGGGCATAATTGCTTTATTTTTCTTAAAAATGACAGTTAAATTCATTTTACCAGTTATTCATTTCAGATGGCATCTCTATACCTTAAAGGCACAAATAGGTTTGTACAAAGTGAGGTATGGACTTAACAGGCCTGTGCTATTGACAAGGTTTTGTTTAAGTTGGCCCTAGTGCAATAATGTAAGACTGAAAATTTTATTAGGCTGTAGTGCAGGTTGAGCAACTATCACCATGCATGATGTGCTGTGCCACCGTCTCTGGCAGTGGGGAGCTGTGGTAGATAAGTGATTGCTCATTTCTGTTGTAGAATGCAGCCATTTCATTAGCTAATATATGATGTTATAGCAATGATAACATCACATTCTGAGCATATGGGGGGTTCTGGATCTAAAAAGAGGGGAAGGGAAACAGATTCTATGGATAAACAGAAATATTAATAAAAACTCACCAAAAAGAGTGAATTCTGCGGCACCGCAGAAGTTCTGCGGTAGATTGCAAATTCTGTGCAAAATTCTGTGGCCGCAGAATTCTAGGGGCCTTGCTCTTAGCCCATATAATCCTTTTCACGTCTGAATCCCTCAGTACTATGACTACCATTACCCTTCCCTTCCCCCACCCATACTCCTTCTGGAGCTACCTTTTCCTTTTCCACCCTCCATAATGCACTCCTCTTTACTGCAATACTAGAGGTAGGAAGGAGGCAGCAGACTGCAGATCAATAGGACGTGGAGTTTATACAATAGGTGAGCCTTCCCCCTGCAGAGATGGTAAGCTACCACCCTTTGAGGGGTTTGACCGTGGAGGGACTTCTGGCAGTGGCAGCTGTATCTAGTGTGAGTAATGCATGTGAAGGGGGTAGAGATGAGGCCATTGCTGCCTATAATAGGGTGATGTCAACTGCACTCTACTCTATCACACTGGTCCGTATACGACCCAAATCCTCTCACTTGAGGTCCTCATGGTTTGATGGTGAGCTCAAGGCAAGGAAGATCTGGGTTGGAGGTTAGAGCGTGCTGGTGGAAGTCCAGGCTGGAGGTAGACAAACTGGCCCTGCTCATTATGTTGAGTATCAGGGGGTAATCACCTGTAAGAAGGCAGAGTTCCTGTCCGGGGAGATTGCTGCCGGGAAGAACTGACCAACAGTGTTATTTCAGACTGTGGACAGGCTGTTAAACCCAGCCTGTCTACAGTTGAAAAAAGCATTTTCTGATGCACTATGTGAAAAGTTTGCTCTATTCTCCCTGGACAGGGTGTCTACCATCCAGCAGGGCATTCTGCCAGTGTGCCACACTGTGGCCGACAGTGATTACCTTGGACATTCGTAGAGTAGGGGTAGCTGAGGTCATTGAGGTTGCCCTCGGGCTGAAGCACATATATTGTGAACTGGACCCAGTGCCGACGCATTTCATGATGGGATGTGTCAACGCTGCTGGCCCAGCGTTCGTTTTGATTGTCCAGTGTTCTATCTCAGAGGGAGTCTTCCCAGATGCCTTAAAGGAGACATTGGCTAGGCCTCTTCTGAAGAAACCATCTTTAGACCCTAATGTCAAGTCAAATTACCATCCAATCTCCAACCTCCCATTTTTAGGGAATGTTGTCAAGAAGGTTGTGGCTCAGCAGCTTGAGGAGCACCTCATGACCTTTGACCAGTACGAACCCCTTCCAGTCAGGATTTCTGGTGAGGTACTGTATAGTATGGAAACTGCATTAGTTCAGGTGCATAATGACCTCCTTAGAGCTCAAGATCAAGGGGGAGGGACAATTGTTGTTCTCCATCTCTTTTCAGCGTTTGACATGGTAGACCACTGGGTGTTATTCGACCACCTGAGGGAATTTTGTAGACTCGCCGGCACTGTCATCTACTGGCCTGAGTCCTATCTTACAAACAAAAGGCAACGGGTAGTGATGGGGAATTTCTCTTCCTCCCTGAGCCTTCTATCATGTGGAGTACCTCGGGGTTCGGTCTTGTCGTCAATGTTGTTTGCCATGCATAGTTGTTTTATGTAGTCTGAATTTTTGTATGTTATATTGAATGTAATTTACTCTTGACACAGGACAACTTTAAAAATAGGTCTATGACCGAAAGTTTGCTATCTTGTATAAAAATAAAAATTTTTACTACTACTACTACTACTACTACATATGCTGCCCCTGGGAAATCTCATTAGGAAATACAGTTTGGATTTTCATTGCTATGCTGATGATACCTAACTGTATCTTACTTTTGCCCCTGGAACATTCAATGCAGTGGAAGTGCTTAACAGCTGCCTCACCGAGATTAATGACTGGATAGCCTCCAGCTGGTTGCAACTTAACTCCAATAAGACAGAGGTATTGGTGGTGGAGTCGAAAATAGAAGGCATGATAGGATGGCCTCTGGCTCAGCAACAGGGTTATTCTTGGTTCTGTGCCATTAAAGACCTCCTCTAGGGTGTGCGATCTTGGTGTGACCTTTGACAGTGGACTGACATTTGAATTTCAGGTGTCATCTGTTGTCTAGACCAGCTTTCATTATCTTAGGAATATCACCAGGATCAAGCCCCTAGTTCCACCTATGGACCTCCCCACATTGGTACATGCCTTCATAACATCCATGCTCAATTATTGTAATGCACTCTACTTTGAGGTCTTGGGAGGTATCCTCCGCAGGCTGCAGCTAGTGCAGGATACAGTTGCCAGACTAACAGGTGAGTCTAAATACTGCCATATCACCCCAGTGCTGCATGAATTGCACTGGCTGCCGGTCAGGTGGAAGATCCTCTTCAAGGTGGGATTGCTCACCTTTAAGGCCTTACATGGGCTGGGCCCTGGATACTTGTCAGACCTTCTGACGCCTGTTGCCTCAGTGCGCTCCCTTTGCTCTTCCTCTAGAAGCCTCCTTACGATTCTCAGGATGAGGCCTAAAATCACCAGTGACAGAGCATTCAATGTCACCGGCCCCATCCTGTGGAATTCACTGCTTCCATCTGTAAGGGAGGCCCCTTCAGTTGAAGTATTCAAGGCTCGCCTCAAGACCATCCTGTTTAGTCAGACCTTCTCTGACACTGATTAGTATATTTCAGCAGGACAGCCTTTTATAGATTGTTTCATTTTTAATTGTGTTTTGATGGTTTGTTGTTTATTGGCATTTACTTATGTATTTGTTTTATTTAATTGAATAGTTGTATTTTGTGTAAGGTGCCCAGATCCTCTGGGATTGGGTGCCTGAAAAATAAAACTTGTCTTGCCTAGGTAGGGGAAATGGGCACACAAGGTGGGCCAGGTGGTCCTTATCTTCAGATAAATTCTATGTTTCTTTGTTTCTATGTTTAATCCCATCATCCTTCCCTTCAACTGCTGTCAGTCTATCATCCTCTTCCCCTCTCATCTACTCCTCCTGCCTCCCCAGCTCCAGTTGAACTCTCTCCTCCCTGTGTCTCTCCACTTCATCCTCCTCCCTACCCCCAAAGGATGCCCCCTTCTACTCATGTAGTCCTTATCATACCCCTTTCCCCTCTTGTCCCACTGCAGCCTTCCCCAAATGCCCTCTATAGAACAGCTTCCCACTGTCATCTGTGTCCCACCCAGGTCACCCCCATCCACTGCAGTACTCAGCAGTTGGAATTGATTCTTTACTGGTACAACCACAGAGTCACCCACCCCTCCTCCTGCTGAAACTCCCCCCTCAGTCCTCCATACTGCTTCCCCTCTCTCTCTCTCTCTCTCTCTCTCTCTGGTCAGTGGGTCCCAGTGCATCTGCCCCCTGCCCTCCCCCTACTCCTTGTTCCTCCAACTTTCCTGGCACAGCTATCCTGTCTCCATAACAATATTCCCATGTTTCCAGAGGCACTGCTACCCGCACCTCCCGCAGTACACCACCCCACCCTACCCCTTCCTACCTCCTGCCTAAGCATTCTTCTTCTTTTTCCTTTTTTTTTACTTTCTTTTTATCCCTCCAATCTACCCTCAGTGTCCACTCCTACGGGCCATTCAATGCCATTTTCCAGCCCCTAAACTCAGGCTCTGCCCCTACAGTACCTCTCCTTCTTTCTCCACCTGCACAGCAGGGTCTGTCCCAGAATTGGTGGTCTGGATGGCTCGGAATGGTCATCATCTAGGACTGCCGAGGGGTATTTTCCATTTTTCTGTGGTCCCCTTTATCCCAGCCTCTGGGACACCTGCGTGAGGATGTAAATCCAGAGAGGTGACATGCTGGTACACATCTCTCCAAAGCACCCATCAGCGTCCCCCCTCCCTGACTCTGTCAGACAGAGCCGCCAACCCCTAGAAAGCCAGTGTTCCCACTGGCTCTCTTTGGGCAGTGGGTGCATACAGCACCCCTGGTATCCCACCCCAGATGGAGGACAGCATCCATTGGGATGCTCAATCCTCCCTCCCCCAGCTGACCCCCACCGACCCGAGTCTGTTCCCGAACCTGGGTCGCCAGCATAATGCGAGGTGTGGCATCCAGAGCCTCAACCCTCAGTGCCACTGGTCCAGCTGCATTCTTTTTCTTATACTTTACTCCTATCTGTTCTGTAAGCCTACCTCTTGATAATACTTTATTACCCCTTTAGTCCCCCAGACAGGGAGTAGTCCCAGAAACTCCCCCAACCTGCCTTCATTGGCCTGCTCCAGATAGGGAGTATGTCTCAATCACTACCCCAACCTGCCTCCACAGGTCTGCCCCAGATAGGGAGTAGTCCTGAACACTACCCCAACCTGCCAGGGCAGGCCTACCCCTAACAGGGAGTAGTCCTATACCCAAACCCAATGTACCTATGTAGGCCTACCCCAGGAAGGGAGTAGTCCCAAACACTTCCCCAACTTGCCTCAACAGTCCTACCTGGTTTGGGCTTGTTTGCCAACCAGTAACTAGCTGCACACTCGAGTGGACTTGATAGATCATATGGCCTGCATCTGCTGGCAGTTTCATATGCTCGTATGTTAGTAACTCTAAATCTCTTTTCCTCTCCTAGCCATATCCACTTACCTTGCCTATGTTGTGCAGAGTTGTCTGCAAGTCTGCAGTATACCTACAGACATCCTACAGATGCCTCTTGGTAAAACATCACACTCCTACTTCCAGGCACTCACACTTCAGTGTTCTTTATGTGTCTTGGTCACTTGGGGTTCTGGATCATTTATACTGAGCTACAACTATGCAATTGGGCAGTTGTAGTTACTTGATTCACCCCCTACAATGGCACTGCTTACAGTTGCTGACCTCCCTCTCCATCTCCCTCCCCAGTGCCAACTGTTCGTCCCCATACCCGTGCTATCCTAGTGCTCACATTAAGGTTGTACAAACCTCCAAAGTTTGAAAATACAGAGTTTGACCACCAAACCAGGTAAAGTTTGCCAAAATTCTACTAGTGGATTAATTTGTACTAGTTTACCATTAACAAAATTAGGAAATTGGATGAAATGAAATAATGGACTGCACTGGGCTGATGAAGCACCCAAAACAACAGGAAGATGCAGTAGCCTACACTGAAGAGTACTGCTTCAAAATATTGTGTCCATTCAATCAGTGCCACTGCCAAACATGGATAATGCTAGTAGTAAACAAGAGTACATGGCTAACAATGCTCAAAATAAAACTGTTTGTAAGGCTTACAATATGTATGCCCACAAAATATCAGTCCAGAATCCCAAAGTGTAGGCTACTGGTTCCAAAAATTGTGGTTCCATTGGGACAGTGGCATTCATGGACATGGCTTCCTATCATGCCATGAATATTTAGATGTGTTGTACACACTGGTTTCATGGACAACATTGCACTCAAAATTACTTATTTGGCCTGTGTAGATTTGGCAAAAACACACAAAACATTAATCTGAAGAAGACTGAGTAAAGACAACAGTGTAGTATTCCACATTATGGGCGACTGCTTCCAAACATTGTGTGCCACTGGAACAGAGCCACATATGGACAAGGCTTCCAATAATGCCATGGATAAATGTTGTACACACTTTCATGGGTAGTCTTGCCCCAAAATTATTTATTCATCCTGTGTAGACCTGTCAAAAATTCACAAACTATTAATCTGAAGAAGACTGAGTAACACAATGACTGATGCAAACACCATCGGAGATGCACTTCAGGTTGAGAAGGGTGAGTGGCACCAATGAATACCATCCCAGCACAACTACATCACAATCCATCCCTGAGGCCATTGGAAACTTTGAATTTTTGACTGCCCTGGCCTACCCCTGCAGTCAGTCAAGTTATCAGGGGCTGACTTCAATGAATTGGAGCACCATTTTTATGACTGTGGGTGAAGCTTACAGGAATAGTGCATGTACAAAAGGAGTGATGTCATGTTTTCTGTCCATGGAACTGACTGAAGGTGTAAATAGTCTCCTCCACCTTACCTTCCTCCAAGAAATGTTTTCCACCCTCAAATAAATACACTTTCATGTTAGTCAATGGTTGCAGGGTACTATTTTCTTTCTTAAATGGGTGGTACAAGAACTGGAACCTGATTAGTGAGAGGCAGCATTGTTTTTTGAGGGGAAGTAAGGTCCACCCCATTTCTACCCAAGAAGCTGCAAAAGGTCCATCCCACCTTTTTTTTATTTATGTGGGAGGGGCATGAGGTGGATCTATCATACTGAAAGAAGACTCACTAGAGTTTGGGGTGTGGACAAAGAAACAACAAATCTGTGGAGTCCCTGCATTTTATTAAGGACTAAGAGATCAGAATATACTTAAATTGCCTTCAGACTGACTTAGAAACCCTTGAAACAAATGATTATCAGAGTCACCTGGTGTCTCAAAAGGAAACACTAAGAAATGTCTGAAACTACAGCTTAAGGATTCAACTTCAAGAAAAATAGACAGCTTTCAGGTATTTCTTAAACATTTATATACTCAAATGGGCACAATACTTGGTAAACACTGTCTGTGATGAAGTGTATTTTTCTTTTTAAGTTTGAGAAGTGGAGTTGACTTGCACATGTTAAAAATACCAGCTACAATTAGCAACTAGTTGTAGACACAAAATGCTGTTTTTATTTTCCTATTTACTTTTTTCCTGGCTCAGTTTATATCAGTGAAAAGAAAGACTGGAACAACTATCAGAGCTGCCATCCAACTGGACAAGCTATTTATCATTCATTTTTCATTTAATATAACATAAATGTAGTTTCACCTTTTTACCATGAGGGAAGCAAGAAGATAAACCAGCATGGTTAACACCTGAAAATTAATGGGGTAGTATTTTCTAACATTCCTTTTGAGTTAATTACTCCTTGAAACCTGTTATTCCAGTTTTTATGACTGTGCTCCTGGAACTTTCTGCATAACAAGTTCCCTTAGGCACCTCACAGCACCTCATTAAGCCATGTGACACCACCATTTTTGCTGGACATTGCATACTGTAGCAAGAGACCCAATTGTGTTGCCTTTTTCCAAATAATATACCAACTTCATTCTCAGGCAGGCAGTTCTGGGCTAGTGTTAATATTCTACTGAATTTTCTTAACTTGCAGTTTACGACTATAGGTGTTTATAACTGAATGATAATAACCACATTTGCTTCACTTACAAATAGACAGGCATTTGTGTGTCTAATTTCTGTTTCACTTACTGTAGGTTACACATATAATCTGAAAAAATCATAACATGCTGTATTGTGATTTAATGAACTGATAAATGGGGATTTTGGTTTATTTTACAAATTCATTTTCCCTGACCATGGATATACTAAAATAAAAATTTCTCAACAAAATGTTTTTAAATACATTATCTGGTTGGGGGGGGGGCTTCCACAAGCAAAATGGGATTTCACAGATGAGGGAACTCACAGCAGCAAGAAAAAAAAGCATGTTGCAGGGTTTTAAATAATTGATCAGAAGTTTTTTTTTTTCTTGGGATGATACTAACTGTACAGAAAGTATGTATATAGATTTTCTAGAAGTGCTGTTTTTGTTAAACACAGTGAGGCAAGAGCTATTCAATTTCGCAAAGTTTTAGCACTTTAGCAAAACACTAATCAATTTTTAGAGTTAAATAAAACCCTGATGTTGGCATTAAAAGCTTATTGGCATGGATGTAGAGGCATCAGTATTCAAGCATGACTTTGGTAGAGGATTAATTGTGACTGGGGGATGAGGAACGGAGTGAGTCTTGGTATGTTTAGCATAATGGTTTTCTGAAACTTCAACCTTCAATGGATTAGACTTTGTAGCCATCTGTACAGTATATCGCTAAGTCACATGCAGTGGGGTATGGGTAAAACCCACATCACCAGACCCAGGCCAGAGCTGTAAAATCTGGACTGGGCACAGCTTGTGCAAATATTGCTTATCCAGAGGAGCAGCAATAAAAGATAAACTATGCAATACCCTTAATAACACACCTACCCCAGTTTACATTTACCTGATGCCCATTTTTAGGCCTTATATAGTAATATATTTCTTCAAGAGAACAACTTGTAATGAAATGTATTGAATTTACATTGGCATTTGGGCAAATGCACTTTTATATTATATGAATTTTGTGTGTGAACTGTATATCAGTCTCTAAAAAAAAACAATTAAACACATCAAATGTCTTCAAAAACTTGTCTCAACATTGTGTTTATCTTCCACCTTGTCACAACACACAGTTGTCTCAGCAGTGTTTTCAGTTAGGGTACAGTACCTTCATGTATATGATGGCCTTGTTCTGTTGAGTTGATTGCTATAACAGTGCATAGAATAACATGCAAAACTTATAGGTAACTGTTGGCATTATTTTTAATTATACAATGGCAAGGAAAAATGTAAGAAGCTGATTGGTTGCTGACCCATTGAAACAGTGAAGTTATTACACAATAACATCACCGTAGCTTTGGATTTGGATCTTTCTTTGCATTTTCTCTTAAGAAATATTTTTCCACACTAACAAAAACATCCTTTAAAATGTACTTTTTATTCTGTATATAACAACAAGCCATTGTATAATTGCAATAAGAAACTTCAGGGTGTGTGTTATATTGTAATAATGTCACTCCTGGGATAGTGGAAGCACTCAACTTTGACTCATGCTTCAACCCACCCCAGGAGTGACATTATTACATGATAACACACACCCTGGCATGCCTTACTGCTTAAATATGCCCTTTCTCAATGTACTGTACTTTGATTCAGTTAGTGTATATGCAACAGCCTTCATGTGAACACTCTGGGTTTCTCTTTGACTCCTGATGTCTATTTGCTTTAGCTATTGTATATTGTTTGAACTGCTTTGGTCTTTTTGATGTGGTGCCTCTGTGCCTAAACTATGTAATCTGTTTATCTACTGCTGAACATGTATCTCCAGTGAATGATTGTTATAACTGTCTGCTCTCCAAATCATTGTTTTTTGACTTGTTAACTGTGCTGTCTTTGTATTAGTTTTGATGAGATGCCTTTGTAAATGAGTCTCTGACTCAAAGGTTTGTAAATCAGATATTTTTTAAATAAATAAATAACTGTTTATGTTTAAGCCTATGAAACACCCTTTTCTAGTTAATGCATTCACAGTCGTAGTGGCTCTGCCAGATCTTGTTTCTATCCCCACCACACTTACAGATCTCAGTTAGGACTGCATTCAGTGCTCGAGAATAAACAGCTGCAAACACCATTGAAACTGCACCTGGGTGTTGAGATGGATGAGTGGCACCAGTGCTTATACTCCCCCCACTACGACTGTAGTTCAAACAATATACAATAGCTAAAGCAAATAGGCAATTACGAATGCAAATTAATGAACTAATTTCTAGGAAAACAGAGATTGCTTTACTTAGAATAAAACAAAAATTCTGGGAAGGTGGGGAGAAAGGGAGTAAAATACTTTCCTACAGACTTAGAATGCAACAAATGGAATGTCACATAGCTGCCTTAAAAGACCATACAGGGAAGATTCAAACTAACGAATCTGCTATTAATCAGATAATGACATCCTTCTATAAAAAACTTTATTCCTCATCTCATTCATCATCATCTTTAGATGCCTCCTCTTTTCTGGATAAATTAGCACTCCCCTGTCTCTTACAGGATGTAATACATTCCTTAGATACACCGTTCACTACAGAAGAAATAAAGAAGGCGGTTCACTCTCTTAAATCCGGGTGTTCTCCGGGTGGAGATGGCTTTCCTGTCGAGTTTTATAAGCTTCTTGTTGAACAACTATGCCCTTTATTATGTAAGGTATTTCATGAATCTTCTATGACAGGATATCTGCCTCATACTGTGACAGATGCAACAATTACAATTCTTCCAAAAAAAGACAAGGACACTACCATCCCTGCTAATTATCGTCCAATATCTTTACTTAATACAGATGGCAAGATTTTTGCTAAGATTTTGGCAAACCGTATAGAACCATATATTCCCAAACTAATTCACAAATCTCAAGTGGGCTTTGTTAAGGGAAGGATGGGCTCTGATCATTTGCGCTCCCTAATTAATCTTATCTACAGAGCCAAGTCTCTTAACTCTCCAGCAGTAGCCATTGCTATAGATTTTGAAAAAGCTTTTGACTCTTTGGACTGGAATTTTCTCCTTTTGGTATTATCCCGATTTGGTTTTAGCAACCAATTTTGCTCTTGGATTAAACTTCTCTATACAAAACCTCATGCCAGGGTACTTACCAACTGTACATTGTCACAGTCATTTATACTAGAAAGGGGTACTAGGCAAGGATGCTCTCTTTCACCATCTCTTTTTATCTTAGCTCTTGAAACTCTTGCCGCTTTTCTCTGACAGAGTAACGATATAAAGGGCATTTCTATTGGTCATACGCAATATACAACACTGTCATATGCTGATGATATGTTAATCTTGTTAGAAAACCTAAAAATATCTGGGGAATCACTTAAAAATACTTTCAATCTTTTTTCCAGGCTTTCTGGACTTACAATTAATTACCAAAAATCTGAGGTATTACCACTTAATAAATATTGTATGCCCATTATGAATATACATCTTGGTTTTTGCTGGTCTCCACTAGATGAATATGATATGCTCTTTATTGTTAAAGATCATAGCTGCATATGAATCACCACAGAATGTTATGCTGGTCCAACTTTAAGCAGAATTTGCAAAGGGTGCTAACAGAAGACATAGGCAAACTGTGTGAGAGGCCTTTTGGCACCATGCGATTCTGCTTAAAGTTGGACCAGCATAACATTCTGTGGTGATTTGCATATGCAGCCCATGATGCTTTGTATTGTGGGGGCATGTGTGAGTTTGTATTTTCTTGAAACTTGGCTTCCCAGCCAAATGCCCTTTGGGGTAACCCTTGCCTCAGTGTTTGCGCACAGAGGTTCTTTGTCTTTTAAATGTTTTTTTATTTTAATGGGTTCACCACAATATATCCAAGGCACACTGCCTATAGGGTAGCTGGTCCATTCCACTGGGGTGTCAAATAGATGAGGCATACTGATGAGTCCTGGTAGGATGAAACAGTGAATGGTTGTGAGATGAAGCCATCAGACACTTTGGGTTTTGGACTGCCTTGACTTGTTACCACAGCTGATTGCCTTGTTTCAGGGCTAAGCTTCCTACCTTATTGTCAGCATGAGCTACAAGCAGTCTTCCTGATTGTAGTCCAAAATGCTAAGGTCCACAGTGCAAAGGACATCTGGACAGTCTGTCAGGGACAGTCAATCAGAAGAGGCAGCCAGCAACCAGGAACTCTGGAAGTTGCAACACAGGTAAAACCGTATGTAAAAAGAAAACTGCCTTGTCTGTTAGATCCTATTTAAGCTAGATCCTAGCAAAACCCTATATGGGTGAGCACTACTAGTTAATTTAGTAGTCTGTTTGTGCTAACATGCTTACTGCTACTAGTTAAAGTTAGTAGTCTGTGCTAACACTAATGCTTACTGGTACACCCTATATGGCGAGTACTACTAGCTTAATTAAACAACTGTTTCTGTACTAAAGAATAAAAAGAAGAAGAATCGGCATTTATATAGCGCTTTTCATACACATGTATCCCAAAGCGCTTTACAAGCAATGCTAGACTGGTAGTGAAGTGACTGAATGTTTGGTGGCGGCCATATCACACATCATCACCCACACACAGCCTGGATAATTTGCATGAACCAGTTTATGGGAAGGGGAATGTTGGCCAGGACACTGGGAATGTTCCTTGCTCTTTACGAAGAGTACCCTGGGTTCTTTTACTTCCACCTGGACACCCAACGGGACAACACCAGAATGGGCAGAAGGGACCTCAGTTTAATGTCTCATCTGAAGGATGGCACACCCCAGCAGTACAGCACCCCCCAATACTGCACTCAGTTGCCAGCGATTTTTAGGTGCAAGTCCATCCTGGTGTGGGACGAGAACCCACAACCTTCTGGTCCAGAGGCGGATGTGCTACTAACTGAGCCACGCTGACATCACAGTGGTGCTTACTGCAACACCTTGTCAGGTGAGCACTACTAGTTTCATTAAATCATCTGCTTTGTAGTCTAGTTTAATGAGTCATCTATTTTAGTGCTAAAGTTAAAGATTTCTGCTACACTAACTGTGTGAGCACTAGTTTAATTTTGTCATTTGTTTTGTCCTGTAACTGCTGAAGTGGCTGGTTTTGTTTAACAGTGATGGCCATTTGACTTTTTTACATTGTTAACTGTGATATTGATAGTTATATGTTCCAATCAGCTAGGTAGAGCCTTATTCATAGGTCTATAGGGATGGGTACAGAGAGGAGGCAGTTTGTGGTTGAAGCTATGGGGCACTCTTCTCTAGGGATATGCTCTAGAAGAGAGGCACTGTCCCATCTGCAGGACCTTGGCAGAGCTCTGTGCTTAGCTGGTAGCAGCATGGGCAGAAATATCACAGTTGTGTCATCAGCTCATTTGAATACTACTCCTCACAGCTCCATATCCCAACTCCTCAAGAGGTCCACTGGTCCAGGGGGTGCAGAGTGGTGGGGAGGGAAGGGGAAGGAGGCATGGTTAGCCACAAGGAGGTTGTCCAGGCTAACGCCATCCAGATGGTGAACAGATTTTCACCCTTAGAAGAGGATCAGGTACCTGACTCCACTGGGGAAGACCCTGAATCAGAGGAAAAGGGCAGGACCACGTGATGGTACCCAAGGGGATGAGAAGGAGCAAGTCTACCAAGAGTGTCTTAATGGACAAGCACTCAATGACTAGGGGTTTAGAGAGGGTAGGAGGTTGAATAGGAGGAGATTGGTCAGGTATCTTCCAAGTGCAATGGCCATCCAGGATGTAGACAGGACTGGAGGGATAGTGGGGAGTGAGTGGAGGAAGCTGGGGGTGCTTTTACACTTGGGTACCAATGACTTGGCAAACTAGTCAGTGGAGATGCTGAAGCTGAACTTTCATAAACTGAAGGACAGATTGGTACACTCAGCTCCCCTGTCCTTTTCTGAGGTCCCCCCTGTGTTGGACAGGGAGAGGAAGAAGGATAGAATAAGGATGGATAAGATAGAGAATTTTAATGGGTTGCTTAGGGGTTGGTATCAGGAGAAGGGATTTACTTTGTGGGATTTTTTAGGGACAGGAGACTCTTCCAAGGATGATGCACTGTACCTGACAAGAGAAGGGGCTTGTGTGCTGGGGAAGAAGTTTGACATCTATACTGGACATTTAAATGGACTGTGGAGGAGACTGAGACTATGAGAAGCACAGCAACAGGTGAGAGGAATGGGAACCTAGCTTGTACTCCCCTATACCTGGGGGCTTGTAGCAGTACAGCATGTAAAAACAGAGTTGTGGTCCAAACTGGACTAGGTGAAGGGACAGTGAACAAAGGGAACACAACGTGTGCAAACATCATGAAAAACAAGAAGCTAAGAGGACTGGGGAAGAAAAGGGATGAAGGCAGGTAAATAGCAAAGAGGGTTCAGGAGCTAACTGGAAGGGGTCTGCCTTAATGCCAGAAGCCTGGGTAATAAAATCCGAGAGCTCCAGCAATGAAGACAGTGAGATGGACCTTGTGAATATCACAGAAACATTGTCCTTGGAAAATAATGACTGGGCCCTAACAGTCTCTAGGTACTCAATTTTTAGGAGGGCTAGAGAAAAAGGTATGGGAGGAGGTGTGGCCCTTTATGTCAAGGATGGCACTGGGGTTGTAGAAGATGGGTGCATCAGGAGAAGTAATGAATAGATAAAGTTGTTGTGGGTGCAACTCACTGCAGCCTTAGGCAAGAAACTATGCTTGGGGGTGATCTATAGACCACCACTGCAAGGGGAAGAGAGGGACAGAGAGCTTGGGGAAGAAACAGAAACATAGAATTTCTTGGCAGAGAAGGACCAGTAAGCCCATCTAGTATGTCCTATTTTTCTTTGTCTATTCATACACCCCAGAACCTATTTGGTTGATGGTGTCCCTCTCACCCTTTCCACTACTTATTATGCCCATGTACCTATCACACACATGTTTGAAGCTTCCCACTGTCTTCACCCCTATAATCTATTCTATCAGGCTGTTTCAGGTATCCACCACTGTTTCTGTGAATAAGTATTTCCTCACATCCCTCTTAAACTCCCTCACCCAACTAAATTGCATGCCCCTGTGTTCTGGTGCTCCTCCTCCTCTGAAACAGACTCCCCTCCTGCACCTTGTTCTATCCAGTGGGGTACTTATAGGTCTCAGTCATGTCCCCCTCGCTCTCCCCTCCTCTAGGGAGTAGATGTTGAGCTCCTGCAGCCTCTTCTTGTATGACTTCTCGTGAAACCCCTGCACCATTTTGGTAGCCCTCCTCTGGACTGCATCCAACCAGTCAATGTCCTTGAAGTGGTGCAACCTCCAAATTTGGACACAGTATTCCAGGTGGGATCTCGCTAGTGAGTGATACAGTGGCAACACCAACTCCCTCTTCCTACTAGAAATCCCCCCATGCACCCAAGCATCCCACTAGCCTTGCCTACTGCCTTGCCACACTGCACTGCCACCCTGAGATAATCAGATATGACTACCTTAAGGGTCCTTTCTTGCTTGATGACTGTAAGTATCAACCGATCTTAGACACAGCTCTTCAGTTTCCCTGCCCCAGGTGCAGGATTTAGCACTTTTTGGCCTTAAAACCCAGCTGCCACACCCTAGACCACTCCTTCAGTTTCACCAGCTCCCTTTGCATTCTCCCTTCCCCTTCTGAGTGTCCATCCTGTTGCAGATGTTTGTGTCATCTGCAAAGAGACACCCCTTCCTTTCCAGTTTCTCAGCAATGTCATTTCATTTAATTTCATTATTTTAATTTGATTTACCAGGAAAAGCTCTATTGAGCAAAGCTCATTTTTAAGTAGGTCCTGGTTAGGACAGTACAGTACAGTACATTACAAACACAGCAGAGACAAGTATGCAGACTGAGGAATAATATAAATTACAATAGTGTATCATCTGCTAGGTCATAACAAAAAGTAAAAGGTACATAACAGAAGCAAAAACATAAGTATAAGGCATAAAATGATGAAAAAGCAGGGCTGATTATATTTGGAGAAACAATAAAGCAGCACTCCAAAAAGCATTCAGTATTAGTAGTGAATACTAGGAGTAAGTACAATTATCAGAGCAGTATAGGTCAACCAGAAATTTAAAGGTACTTTTTTTACAGTTAATTTGTTTATTAGGTTTTATCCATTACATATAGTACATTATACATTACCTGAAATAAGTAAAATTTCACATTATATGCTAGGTAATAAAGGTAATAATATGTTTAGCATATTGATTTGTCAAGTTACCAGTATACTAAGTTGCGTGTATAACACCCTAACATAAAGGGTTTGTATATTCACTTGACACAATATATATCTAACAGCTTGTACTATAATGGAAATGTAATAGAGGAAAAGAAAAGAGAAAGAAAAGTTCCATTTAACGTAATTATTAGTTTTATACTAAACATAAGGAGCTGCATAGAAGGTTGTTTATACAACTGAATCTATACTTGAAATATGTCTATTTAAAGAGAGAGAAAGAGACATTAAACGATATTTATCACTTATGAGTTTGAAGAAAATTTAAGTAATCCTGCCAGCACAAATAGAACTCATTGAGTCGGTCTGTTATCAGATATGAAATTCTTTCCAGGGAGGCGATGTAAGTCAAATTGTTTAAAATGTCCTTAAGAGTAGATATTAGCTGAGTTTTCCAGTGAATTAAAGTCAGTCTCTTAACTTGCATGAATAAGATCTGCAGCCATTTATGTTGGTATTTTGTTAAATTTATATTATTATTTATAATTCCTAAAAGGCAAAATTTAGGTTCGAAAATGATGTCACGTCTGATAATCTGAGAGACTAAATTATGGACAGTTTGCCATAAGTTAGATATAGGTTTACATGGTCAAAATATACATAAGAGATCTCCATTTGGCGAGTCACAGCGCCAGCACTTATTACTGGGTAGTAAACCTATATTATATAAATGAGACGGTGTTTTATACCATAAATGTAAAATTTTAAATTGAATCAACCTACTGCGCATGTCTTTAAAGGAGTCATGACAAAGTTTCCAACAACTGTCCCAATGAGAGTCTGTTATATTTACATTTAGTATCCGATTCCATCTATCTCTGGCTAAAAGCGATTGGTTCGGTAATGTATCTCTGATCTGCTTGTATATTTAACTGATTAAGCCATGGGGGGTATTAATCCACATATTTATGTATGAAAGCGATGGTTCTGACTTATTGATTTGTTGAAGGTTAGAGAATATAGCATTATGAATTTGTAAATATTTCCAGAATTCTTTCTTAGGTATATTCCATTTTGTTTAAAGATTACTAAAAGAGTTTAATGTGTTACCATTGTCAGTTAAGATATCGTTCAAGAATAGAATATTCTTGTACATCCATGATTTACAATATATTGGTTTATTCTCTAGTAGAAATTTTGGATTACCCCAAATGGGTGTAAAAGGTAAAGGGGAGGGATCAGATTTAAGCCATTTATGCATTTTAAACCAATAATAAATGGACGCATTAATTATGGGATGCTTTTTTAACTTAGGGGATAATGTAAAGTAAATGATGCTGTTAGGTGTATGTCCTGGAGACAAAGAAGCTTCCATATCATACCATAATGGTGCATTATAATTGGGTTTAATAAATCACTTAATAGTTTGTGAAGCTCTGAATGCCCACAGATAAGCCATATACCATGGTAATCCAAAACCACCCTGAGACCAATGAGAGCATAATTTAATACGGTTAAACCTTGGTATCGACCTTCCATAGAAAGTTTCCTATAATTTTATCAATATTGTTCAACAGAAAGGGAGATCTTGAGTGGAATACAGGCAAACAGATAGAGAATTTTAGGTGTAATATTCATCTTAATTGCAGATATCTTGCCAAATAGGGATAGATTCAGATTTTTCCATTTATCTAAATCTGCTTTAATATTTGCAAGTAATGGACGTAAATTGCTTTCCCATATCTTATCTAAATCAGTTGATATTTTAATCCCTAAATAGGTAATGTCTAGTGGAAAAAAACATTTAAAAGACAAAGAACCTCTGTGCGCAAACACTGAGGCAAGGGTTACCCCAAAGGGCATTTGGCTGGGAAGCCAAGTTTCAAGAAAATACAAACTCACACATGCCCCCACAATGCAAAGCATCATGGGCTGCATATGCAAATCACCACAGAATGTTATGCTGGTCCAACTTTAAGCAGAATTGCATAGTGCCAAAAGGCCTCTCACACAGTTTGCAAAGGGTGCTAACAGAAGACATAGACACGTGTTTCATCCTACCAGGACTCATCAGTATGCCTCATCTGTTTGACACCCCAGTGGAATGGACCAGCTACCCTATAGGCAGTGTGCCTTGGATATATTGTGGTGAACCCATTAAAATAAAAAAACATTTAAAAGACAAAGAACCTCTGTGCAAACACTGAGGCAAGGGTTACCCCAAAGGGCATTTGGCTGGGAAGCCAAGTTTCAAGAAAATACAAACTCCACATGCCCCCACAATACAAAGCATCATGGGCTGCATATGCAAATCACCACAGAATGTTATGCTGGTCCAACTTTAAGCAAATTGCATGGTGCCAAAAGGCCTCTCACACAGTTTGCCTATGTCTTCTGTGGCACCCAAACCAAGATGTATATTCATAATGGGCATACAATATTTATTAAGTGGTAATACCTCGATTTTTGATAATTAATTGTAAGTCCAGAAAGCCTGGAAAAAGATTGAAAGTATTTTTAAGTGAATCCACAGATATTTTTAGGTTTTCTAACAAGATTAACATATCATCAGCATATGACAGTGTTGTATATTGCGTATGACCAATAGAAATGCCCTTTATATCATTACTCTGTCTGAGAAAAGCGGCAAGAGTTTCAAGAGCTAAGATAAAAAGAGATGGTGAAAGAGAGCATCCTTGCCTAGTACCCCTTTCTAGTATAAATGACTGTGACAATGTACAGTTGGTAAGTACCCTGGCATGAGGTTTTGTATAGAGAAGTTTAATCCAAGAGCAAAATTGGTTGCTAAAACCAAATCGGGATAATACCAAAAGGAGAAAATTCCAGTCCAAAGAGTCAAAAGCTTTTTCAAAGTCTATAGCAATGGCTACCGCTGGAGAGTTAAGAGACTTGGCTCTGTAGATAAGATTAATTAGGGAGCGCAAATGATCAGAGCCCATCCTTCCCTTAACAAAGCCCACTTGAGATTTGTGAATTAGTTTGAGAATATATGGTTCTATACGGTTTGCAAAATCTTAGCAAAATCTTGCCATCTGTATTAAGTAAAGATATTGGACGATAATTACTTGGGGATGGTAGTGTTCTTATCTTTTGGAAGAATTGTAATTGTTGCATCTGTCATAGTATGAGGCAGATATCCTGTCATAGAAGATTCATGAAATACCTTACATAATAAAGGGCATAGTTGTTCAACAAAAGCTTATAAAACTCGACAGGAAAGCCATCTCACCGGAGAACACCGGATTAAGAAGAGGTGAACCGCCTTCTTTATTTCTTCTGCAGTGAACGGTGTATCTAAGGAATGTATTACATCCTAAGAGACAGGGAGTGCTAATTTATCCAGAAAAGAGGAGGCATCTAAAGAATGATGAATGAGATGAGGAATAAAGTTTTTATAGAAGGATGTCATTATCTGATTAATAGCAGATTCGTTAGTTTGAATCTTCCCTGTATGGTCTTTTAAGGCAGCTATGTGACGTTCCATTTGTTGCATTCTAAGTCTGTAGGAAAGTATTTTACTCCCTTTCTCCCCACCTTCCCAGAATTTTTGTTTTATTCTAAGTAAAGCAATCTCTGTTTTCCTAGAAATTAGTTCATTAATTTGCATTCGTAATTGCAAAATTTCATAGTGCAAATTCGAGGAAGGATCGGGATGAGGATTACTGGAATATATAATCTTTGTTTTGTTTCCAATAGATTTTCAAGATTATTAATTTGTTGTTCCCTAAGTTTCCTCCTGTGAGTCGCATAGCTGATTATTTTGCCCCGTAATGTAGCTTTAAGCGCTTCCTATGTAGTACCCATGGAAGTATCTTCTGGGTCATTGAGATCTACAAATTCTTCAATTTGTGCTTTTATCCAAGGTAAAAATTCTGGATCCTTAAGCAATAATGGATCTAATCTCCATGTGGAGGATTTTGTTAGGGGAGAACCCCAAGTAAATAAAAGCTCAACTGGAGCATGATCCGATATAATTAATGGAAGGATGTTGACTTCAATTATGTTGACAGTTATTGTAGGAGAGGTTAGCCAATAATCTATTCTGCAATAAGTCTGATGACTTGAAGAATAAAACGTATATTCTCTATCTCTGGGGTGGAGGGTTCTCCATATATCGGATAGGCCCAAATCCCGCATTAACTGAGAAGTAATAATTAAGCTTTTGGGGTGACAGTCTAGTGAGCCATTCCTCCTTTCCATGTGTGTATCTAGGGTAAAGTTAAAATCCCCTCCAAATAATACTGGGGAGTTGACTATATTTGATGTAATTAATATTTGAGTCAAATTCTGGAAAAATTGAGGATCATCTGAATTTGGTGCATAGATATTAACTATAGTTAATGGCCCTGATGGGGTATTAAATGTTATAATAAGCCATCTACCATCTGTGTCTTTCTGAATATTAGAGGTGTCCATCTCAGTTTTTTATGTATTAATATAGCAACACCTCTTTTTTTTGTAGTGGCAGATGCTGTGAACACCTGACCGACCCAGTCACATTTTAATCTATCATTGTCTGCATCCAACAATTTAGTTTCTTGCAATAATGCAATTTGTACTTTGTGTTTCTTGAGGTGGTTTAAAACTTGTTTACATTTGTTCGGTGTATTAAGTCCCTTGACATTCCATATACATAATGCTAAATTAGCCATCTTATATTAAGTTATTAATCTACTATATAATAAATGTCGTGTCAGGGGACCATAATGCAGACTTGTATTCAACAATGATATACAGATCAGTTTGTAGTAAATATTACTTATAATCGAAATGTTGGCAGCAGGCGTTTTTAAGATTGATAGACTAGAAAAAAATATTCTCTCTATCTGGTTCCCTTCGATGCAGCTCTCTCTAACCTTTGTAATTCTAACAATATTAAACATCAAAAACTTGTAACAATAAAGTAAGACTATCATCTAAGATATACAGAGTGGATAAGGTCGGTCTAAGTACAGGGAATGAGAAACAAAAAAGACTAAGACCAAGACCACCTCTCTGTATTCTAGGACGTAGCTTATCAGTCAGAAAGTAGGGTAGCCCCAAATAAAATAAGGGAAAAATGCTATCCAAACTTCCTTAAGACAGTAACTCAACCAGAATTTATCCAACAATATCTAAATATTATGGTTTGTAATGAACCCTGAAGTAGGGTGATGAATATTATGTGACTTTACTCTTATAAAGTTAAAGATAGTAGTTTCCACTAACATTACTGGATCTAGCATCACCTCTGGTAAGGAGAGGAGGAAAGAAAAAAAAAAAAGATGTTTACACAAGTCCGTTTATGCAGTTATAATAAATGAGATAACCTCTAAATATATAATAGTATATACAAATAATATATTGTATGCTAGCACAACGTAATCAACAGATGCTAAGTCTTTAATCCAGCAAATATTAAGTAACGATAATTGCACCTTTATAGTAAATTATCTATCATCTCTGTCTAACAAGGTGGAATTCCCATTTGTTTTGCATTGTAAAGTATAAGAAGTAGAAGAGAGTTAGGAAAAAAAAAGGCCCTAGCTGCAAAAACATAAATATCATGATATAGACAAAATTTCAAATGATTCCAGACTGTTGATCCATTAGCTGTTACGAAGGAGGTTAGAGAGTTTACATTAATAACAGTCCTTCATATTAATTGATGTTAGAAATAACGATTTTGCAAAAGACTTCCTATGAATTATTTAAACTCAAGTCATATAAGTGCACTTCTCTTATAAGCCCTTCTTATGGGACTGGAACATAGTAAAAATAACTTTAGCTTTGGAGTGCAATATCAGAGATAAGGATTCCATGCAATATTGTAGTATTAGAAGCTGATCTCTCTATGATCAGCCTGTCCAGCCTCGACCAAAATGTAGATTGCACAAATACACCACCCCACAGATAAACCCAACCATCGAAACGATGTTACCGAGCCACATTAGGGAGAGATTCAATTCCAAGTACATCAAGAGTCTACGCATGGAGTGCGGCAATCCGCAAGTTATCATCTGTGGCAGTTCATAGATTCAAGTCCCGACACAGCCACTTACAACCTCACATCTAGATAAAACCTCCGATTCTCCTTATATCTCGGCCCCTCCACTAATATAGCCAGGGTAGAGGATAAATCCTCTGTAACAGATATAAAGACTCGGGACTCCAAATATTTATGTTTGCAGCACCATCCAAGTATAGCGCAATGTATTAGGCAGTCACCGGGACATTTATCTCGAGTATTTCGAAGGAGTAATATCTCCTTTGTACTTGCTCTTGCCACGACGCTTTTTCTTCGGAGGTTCAACGAATTTAACTGGGGAACTCTCATCAACACACGTCCAGGAAGCCTCCATCCGCTCGCAGTCTGCCTCATCCCTCGTCAAAGTACCCAACTCTGCCTCAGAGCCATCGCAGAGAGAAGGTAGATCTTGAAGTACTGCATATTTATTTTGTACAGTGACGTTTGGGATGGTTAGTACTTCCGAATTAGATTTGGAGACGTTCTTGTTTAAAATTTCAGGGCTACAATTACGCATTGCAGATTGAGCTGTTTTGAAAGTTGATTCACTTTGTACAGGACTGATCTTCCCCTTCGATGACTTGTCAGAGGGAATCAAAATGTTATCCATTTCCTTCGAGTTATCCATGTTGCTTATTTTATCATAACTAGTATTTGTCGGAGGATTAGGTGTGGGTAGAGCTTGTCGGGTCGTGAAATCACTGTCACCGGTTATTGAATAGTTATTCAAGAATGACATGAGAGATTCTGGATTATAAAAGTCCTTAAATGAATTTCCTATATAGATCCGCATGGTTGCAGGGTACCTTAAAGTAAAGCGAAGTCCCATCTGGTGCATAGAACTTCTGGCAGCGGTGTAAGCCCTCCGTTTCAAAGACAGTTCTTTTGAAAAGTCCTGATATATATAGATTTTGTGATCATGCCAATTAAGTTGTCCAATTTCCCTTGCTTTCTGTAAAATCAACTCTATATTGGAGTAATTAAGGAATTTTACAATTATAGGTCTCAGTCTTTGTTCTGCAGAGGGTTTTGGGCCTAATGATCGGTGAGAGCATTCTATGGTTAGCTCATTGCCGGTTTGGAGATGTAGTATATGTGGCAGCTCTCGTTGTAAAAAAGCTGTGGTGTTCTTAGCCTCCTGTCCTTCAGGAAATCCAAATATACGAAGATTATTTCTTCGGTTTCTATTTTCTAGATCCTCAATTTTTGACTGTAGTTCTTTAATCACTTGGTCTTGAGACCTGATAGTCATTTTTAAATCCTGTATAGATTCTTCGCTAAGATGGACTTTATTTTCTTTGAAAGCCAGCCTGGAATCAATGGTTTTCATCGTCTGTGTATTATATTGAGTGGCAGATTTTAAGTCATTCATGTCCATAGATAGTTTGTTGAACATTTCTTCAATTTTCTCAAGTGGATTTGGTTGCTTATCAGAGTAGGCAATTATGAAGCCTTGCAGGGTCTCTCCAAGATCTCCAGAAATGCTGAGGATTGTAGATATATCTTTACAAAAGTATTCACAACAGCTGTAATATCTCTTCTTACTTTGTTCTCGTGGGTAAGATGTTATTTATAGCATTAGATAGCAGAGGATGGTGCTAGATGCAGTTTATCAGTGAGGAGCTCTGAAGGTAAGCCTCCATCTTGTTCAGTGTCAGGCCACGCCCCCCCAAAGGTACTTAAGCTCATGACTAAGTTCAGTCTGAAGCAGGCCCAAAGTTTTCTCTAGCTTGTTGGGGCAAGCTATCTGAAGGCCATTTTCCCATATTTAGAAGCAATTATTGGCATTTAGAGCAAGATGTAGTTGCATGTTCTTAGGTTATATAGACTAGAGACTGTATAGATCAGGTCAAAGATATATTATTTATTTTTTTATTGAAACGTTTCACCAGGAAGGCACACTGAACAACTGAGTTGCTCATCTTCTGGTGCATCCTGGGGAAGAGGGTAAAAGGGAGTACAGAGAAACAAACATACATTGCCAACAATGGGATACACCAATACATATTTGTTACAGCAGATTACATAACAAACAGTCATACATATAAGTGAAGTGCTTGTAGCTTAAGAAGTGCAAATTGAATGAATCAAATAGCCATTTGTTTAGGTACAAAATTGTTGAGATTAGTACTGATTACAGGGGGTGAGGTAAGGGATAGGAAATCAGTAAACTGTATCCAGACAGGTATTGATTATCTAGGAATTGGCAAAGAATGTATCGAACTAGGAGCAGGTACAGTCTGAAAGAAGAAATTTTACATGGCTAAGGGGAGAGGTGTCTGATTTGGTGGGTAGGGCATTCCAAAGTTTGGGAAACTGTGTGACAAGCAGCCTGCCGGGGGTAAAATGGGGAGAGATTGTCAACTTGCAGAGTCAATTGATCTAAGCGAGTGAGATGGGAGAAAAGAATTGAAAGGGAGGTAGAGAGGTAGGAGGGAGGGAGGAGAGAGCCAAACCAAAATCTGGATATGAATTTTGCAGTGTGGGAGTGACCTCTATCTGTAAGTGATGTGAAAGCAAGAGAGTAGTACCGTTCACAGTGGTGAATGTGAAGGGGGCATCCAGAGCAAACTGGCAAAAGGAGTTGAAGAGGGTGTCCAATCTGGATAAGGAAGATACAGAAGTGGCACTGTAAACTACATCACAGTAGTCAGTGACAAGTAAAATCATCTTCTGGGTGAGTTTGCGCCTTGTAGGTAGAGGTATGCTTCTACAGTTCCTGAATAAGCTGCCTAGTTTGAGGTGTAATTTTTCAGGATGGCATCCACATGACCAGAGAAGTCGAGGTGCCAGTCAAGCCAAACCCCAAGGTATCTGAAAGAGGAAGTGTCCTCGAGAGTAGTCCCATCAAGGGTGTGGAAGGTGGGCAGGAAAGGAAGCCTCGAGAGTCTCTGCCTTATGCCAAAGGTCATGGAAGCTGTCTTTTTGGCATTGAGAAAGAGTTGATGTGAGCTAAGCTATTTTTGAAGTTTGCCAAAGTCAAGCAGGAGTCTGGTTGCTACATCAGATGGAGATTGGTTGGAGGTGTATAGGACAGTATCGTCTGCTTGCAAGTGAATGGAGGACGATGTGCAGACTGATGGGAGGTCATTTAGGAAAATTGAAAATAGTATAGGGCCAAGTACTGATATCTGTGGCACTCCAGTACTAATTTATTTATTTAGCTTTTGTTAACCGGGTAAGTGCACTAGCCATAAAATGACTATTTTCAGGCACGACCCGGGACAGTACAGACATGCAGAAACTTAACAGGATAACAAATTATAAGTGCTTTACATACAATGAGTTAGAGAGGATACAATATATCTGAACATACAAAGTAAAGCGCTTTACATACAATGAGTTAAAGTGGATACAATATATCAGAGACATACAGAGTAGACAATTCATAAGTTCATATGTGCCTATCTATGCAATGAATACAGCGGACCTTGGACAATAAATTTTCAGGTGGCACATCATATGAACAGAAACAAGGTACACAAAAACAAAAACAGGTAATACAAAAAGAAGAAATAACCATTGAGAGCAGGGGGTGTCATTAAGGAAAAGGTCGTAAGTGAGGAAGAGGGGAGCAAGCCATGAAATTAGATTATATGAGTGTATGTAAGTGTAAGGGAGATGCCTGCAGTGCAAGATTGTATATGGGCAGGGAAAGGGAGCCGGAGGGGATGAGATACCAAGTCATCAATTCTAACTGATTGGGTCCCACCAGTAAGGTAAGTTTTGAACCATTTTGTGGAAGATTCTGATAGGCCTGCTGATGAAAGGTTATTTAGAAGTAGGGTATGGGAGACTGTGTAAAAAGACTTGGCTAAGTCAATGAAGATGGCCGAAGTGATTTGGCCACTGTCCATCCCTGAGAGGAAGGAATCAGTAAGCATAAGTAGGGAGGTACTGGTAGAGATGTGTTTCCAGAACCCAGATTGGAAAGAAGTGAAAAAGCTGGAGTCAGAGAGATAGGAATTGAGTTGGTTAAGACTCAAGTGTTCCTGATGCTTAGTAAGGATAGGTAGGAGAGAAATAGGCTGATAGTTTCCAGGTGAGGAGTGGTCTCCATCCTTTGGTCAGGGAAGAAGGATGGTATGTTTTCAGGCCCTAGGCACTGAAACAAATTAGAAGGAGAGAGTTAGGATCTCAGGGAATGGATATGAGATGGCAGGCGCAGATAAGTATAGGAGCTTGGGGTCAAGTCCATCCAGCAAGCTGCCTTTAGTGGGGTTAAGAGTAAAAAGCACATCCAATGTGTCAGCAGGGGAGACCTTTGTGAAAGAGAAACTCTCATGGAGGGGGTGTACACTTTGGAGAGGTATAGTGGGGGAATGTGGGGACTGGAAAGGCAGGAGGAAGGACAGAAAGGCAGAGGCACAGGAGGTGAAGTAGGAGTTAAATTCATTTGCAACAGTAGGGTGGTCAGATATGAAAGAGTTGTTTACTTTGAGAAGGGGAGTGGGAGGTTTTGTAAAGGGGGAGAATAGAGCGTGAACTACCTTCCAGAATTTAGATGGGTTGCTTATATTTGTTTAGAAGGTATTCTGGAAGTATTCAGGTTTGGCCAACTGAATTGCTTTTGTATAAGAGTTCCTGAGGGAACGGTAAACCTCAAAGTCTCTTGGCAGCTTGGAGGCTTTGTGTGTCTTCCAGGCTTGGTCACATGCCCTTTGGCTGGCCAGCAGTTCCAGGGTGACCCAGGGGAGATAGTTATCCTGGACCCTGCAGCACCTAATGGGGGCATAATAGTTCCATATGCTGAGAAATTTCTCTTTAAAATAATCTAGGGCATTGTCTGCTGTGAAGATAGGAGTCCAGTCTGTGTTGCCCAGGTTGAGGATGAGGGGAACTAAAACAAGGCATTTATATGAATGGGTTTGTAAAATCTTGAGGTGACCTTGGGCCTGTGTATTTTCTGAACCATGTAGATCATGTGGTGATCACTTAAAGCATCAGAAAGTAAGCCGGATTGGATGACTCTGTGTGGGTGGGAAGTGAGGGCCCAGTCGATAAGTGAGTGGTTATTAGTCTTAGTGTTTAAACAGGTAGGCTCTTGGACTAGTTGCATTAGGTTATGAGCTGCAATATCATTACAGACTGTACTTAAGGAGTCCACAAGCCAATTTAAGTTGAAATCACCCATGATATATAGCTATCTGGTGGAAGAGTAGGAAACAATGTTAGTAATGAGGTCAGTTGCTGTGGCAAGAGGGAGGCCAGGATGACAGTAAACCCCAAAAACATAGATAGGGACTGAGTAGTGGAGGGACAATCTTATGAGTAGTGTTGTGCGAAATTTGAAAATTTCGCCAGGCGAAATCTTTATTGGAATTAGAGCATTACGTGAAATATTTTGCCGGGTGAAATGCAAAATTTTGACCACGTTTGTAAGTGAAATTTCACCTCCAAACCAGCGAAATTTCACCTGTGGGAAAAATTTCACCAATGCAGATGAAATTCCTCCACTGTTGGTGGAATTTTGCCACCCACGGGCAAAATTTTGCCACTTTTGGTGGAATTTTCACACCTCACAGGAGAAATTTCACCATTGTTGGTGGACTGCTCAGAGGGAAAAAAAATGTGGGCAAAATTGCAAAATGACACTGCATATTCGCGAAACATTTAGCATGGGGAAATGCCAATTTGCTGCAATTTTGCAGGAGCCCAAATTGGTTCATAACATCTCTGCTTAGAAGTAGAACCTCATAGGTTGAGGGAAGGGAAGTAGGTAAGATGGCAATGTATTGTATAGTGGAGGAGTTGTACATAGCAACCCCCACCTTTCCTACCTGTATGGTCTTGTTGGGAGATGGTGTAGCTAGGGATAGGTATTTTGTCATTAGTCTTTTTAACATTGAGCCAGGATTTTGTGACAATGAGAATGTCAGGGGAAAGTGATACAGTGAGTGTTTACAGTAAGTCTACTTTCGGTAATAGGCTATGTATGTTAAGATTCAGGAGCTTGAGACCTCCAGAAAGAGTGAGGGAGTTATAAGGGGAAGGGCCCGTTTTAGAACTAGTGGCAACAGAGAGGACAGAAGTGAGCGGTCCATATTTGGGGTTGATTTTGCCTGCAGATTGGAGGAGTGTAAGGATGAGGTAGTACAGTTTTGAGCTTTTATACAATGGCTGGGCAGATACTGACCATAGGATAGAGATAGGGAGGGTAGAGGGGGGTAGGCATGGTTTTAGCTGCAATAGTACTGTACAGGGGTTAGGCAGTGTTAGGAGAAATACACTAGGAATGATTTCAAAGTGGGACCATATATGTGAGCAGGGAGAAGGGGTTATGGCATATAAGAATGCAGGAGCCTGGAGGGCAGGTGTATATAACGTGGGTGACACGGCACAAGTGGTGTTTAAGGGGATTGAGAGATTTTTATGGGAAATGAGAGGGAGAAATAAAATGAGAAGGCAAGGTGTTATTTTCAACATGTCTAATCGATAAGTCATCATAGTGGATTAACAAGAGTAAATAGTGAAACAGAGTTACAGTTATGGGATTTACACACAGATACACAGAAATGTGACAGCAGAGAAAGGCCCCTTGACCCATCTAGTCTGCCCAACACCCTATCCCCCCTCTGTTATGGTTCCACCCTCCTTTTCCAACCCTTTCAATCTATCCCAAGCCCTCTTGAACCTCTCCACCATTTCAGCTGCCTTCACTACCTCTGGCAGCTTGTTCCAGGCCTCCACCACCCTCTCGGTGAAAAACTGCCACCGACACTACCTCTGTATTGCCCACCTTTCAGTTTGAGGCTATGTCCCCTCATGTTCTCTCCCCTCTTCAATTTGAACAAACTATCACCCTCCACCTTGTTTATTCCCTTCAGATATTTAAAGGTCTCAATCATGTCCCCTCTCTACCTTCCTGTCTCTAGTCTCCAGAGGGTACAACTTTAACCTTCTCAATCTTCCATCATAGGGTACATCCTGCATCTCTTGTACCATTTTGGTTGCCCTTCTCTGTCCCCTGTCCATCAGCTCAACATCTCTGCATAGGTGAGGCCTCCAGAACTGCACCCCATACTCCAGATGCAGCCTGACCATGTTTCTGTATAATGGCATTATCACCTCCGTCTTTCTGCTATTAATACCCCTTGCAATGCAGGCCAGCACTCCATTTGACTTTCCCACCACTCTGCTACACTGGCTGCCAATCTTGAGGTCTCGTGCTACCATAATCCCTGGGTCCCTTTCTGTTTCCTTCTCTTTAATCACCACCCCCCCAAGGGAGTAAGGATCCCTCCTATTCCTCTTCCGCAGGTCATCACTGAGCACTGTTGTGCATTAAACTTCAATTTCCAGGTGTCTGACTACCTCTCCAGCCTCCCCAGGTTCTGCCTCATGGCTTGCACCCCACTAGGTGAATCCACCCTAATGCAGACCTTTGTATGATCTGCCAACAGGCACACCCATCCCTCCAGACCCTCCACTATGTCACTAACATAGATATTAAAGAGTATTGGTCCTAGCACTGACCCCTGTGGCACCCCACTGGTCACCGCCCATTCCCTGGAATGTGTCCCATTCATCACCACCATCTGACTCCATCCCTTCAACCAGTTTTCTACCCACCTGGTGATCCTGTGGTCCACCCCTAGTCTGTCCAGCTTATGCACCATTCTGCCATGTGGAACGGTGTTGAGGGCCTTACTGAAATCCAGATAGGCCACCTCCACTGCTCCTCCCTGGTCCACTATCTGTGTCACCCCACTGAAAAATTCTATCAGATTAGTCTGACAGGATCTTCCCTTGGTGAAGCCATGCTGCCTGCCATCCTGCATGCCATTCATCACCAAGTATTCTATCAACCTGATCTTAAGTAGTGTTTCCATTACGTTCCCCACCACCAAGGTAAGACTAACGAGATGGTAGTTTTCAACCTCGTCCCCCCCCTTATGTAGTGTAACCACCTCTGCTCTCTTCCAGTCCATTGGCACCACCCCTGTGACCAAGGACAAGTTTAGCAGCCTTGCCAGGTGCAGCACCAGTTCATTCTTCACCTCCCTGAGAACCCTTGGGTGTATTCCATCCAGCCCCATTGCCTTATCCACCCTAAGTCTACCCAGCTCTTCACTTACTCCTTCAGTTGTGAAATCTGCCACACCAGCCTGCCTGTGGCTGTCACTCCCCGCCCCCCCATCCTGGTCCCCTACCCTCTCTTTCCTCCATGAAGATTGAGGCAAAATAGCTATTTAATGCCTCTGCTTTTTTGAAATCCCCTTCCAGTATTGTTCCACTTTCCCCCCTTATCCTTCCAATCCCATGATGTACCCTCCTCCTTTCTCCAATGTACCTGAAGAAGATTTTGTCTCACTTCCTTGCCTGCTACGCTATCCTCTCCTTAGCCCTCATCTTTTGCCCTGTCTCCTTTCTTTTTTCCCTTTAGGTTTCCCTGTCCTCATCCTTTTGTGTCTTCCTGTACCTCTTGAATGCTCTAGTCTTCTCCTTGACCACCAATGCCACCTCTCTAGTGAACCATAGAGGTCTTTTTCCATCTTCTATTTTTTCTCACCCTTCTTATACATGAGACCATGGCTTTATATACTCCACTCTTGATGGCTGCCCATAATTCCTCCACCCCCTGCACATCTTCTATCCTCAACATTTCTTCTCCAGTTGCCTCCCTCATTCCATGAAAGTCAGCCTTCCTGAAGTCCATTACTTTGGTTCTCATCCTAATCCTCTCCTTGCCTGCTCTCACCCTGAATCTGACAGCCCTATGGTCACTGGTACCAAGCTCTTCCCCCACCTCCACCTTCTCCACACTGTGCCCATTTGTGAGGACCACATCCAACAGATTTTAAACTTTAGTGGGCTCACTGACCCTTTGCTGTAGGAATATGCCCTGCAGAGCCTCCAAGATGCCCCTGCTGCTCACGAAGATTGCTGTCTGGGCCTCCCAGTTGATGTTCAGAAGGTTTAAGTCCCCAACTAGCATAATTTTCCCTTTCCATGCCATCCTTGCTACTGATTCTACAAAGTGTCTATCCCTTCCTCCCCCTGCATAGGAGGCCTACTGACTACCCCAACACACAGGTTTTCCCCCTGTCCCCTGTCTAGGGTGACCCACATTATCTCTGATTCCCCCTCCTCATCCCATCCCTCCATGGCACCAATTCCTTCCCTGACATATAATACCACCCCTCCCCCCCTCTTCCCCTCCTGATCCTTCCTAACCAAACGATACCCTGGGATCACTGTCTCCCAGCCGTGGTGCTCGTTCCACCAAGTCTCACTTACTGCTACAATGTCTAGGCTCTCTTCCATCATGGTGGCCTCCAGTTCTCCCATTTTGTTCCCCAGGCTCCTGGCATTTGCAACCAAGGCCCTCCAATATGTATTCCCATCCTGTTCTTCCCTTCTGCTAACTGTTCCTTTGATGAGTGTTGTGACATGAGGGGAGACTGATAGCCTCCCTGCTCTGCCCCCCATAAGGATGGCCCTGTACTTAGCCCCCCCATTCAGTTTAAATTGAACTCCCTTCCCATGAAGTCCCCCAGTTTACTCTTTTGTGCTGCTGCTCCTGTAGAGCTCAGGTGCAGCCTGTCTTGGGCATACAGCCCCTCCTCCTCCTCCTCCCATGTAGAGCTCCAGTCACCTATCCAGCCAAACCCCATCTGACTGCACCAACCTTGTAGCAAATTGTTGAATGCCCTTATCTTTTCCGTTCTGGATGTGCTCACTCTTGGTACTGGCAACACCTTAGAGAAGGAAATGGAAGGAAAGACAGTGTTGCTCCTATAGAACCTATCGAGTTCCTCAAACCTTGCTTGTACTTCCATCAGACTGTTCCCCTCTAAGTCATTTGTGCCCAGGTGAAACACCAGATGTGTCCTTTCATCCTGCTGCTTAGCCCAGGAAGGAATATGATGCCTCACCTCTAATGCCATCATCCCTGGCATGCACTGTACCCATACTGCATTGTTTTATGGTCTCTTCCTTCCACATTTTAGCCCCTTAATTATTGAGTCCCCCAAGAGTGCCACCCTAGTGCCCCCTGCTTCCTAGGTGTCCTTTTGGCCTCTAGCCTTGTTTCACAGGGTTTGGCTCCCTTTCGCCTCCACCTCATGTTCCATCCTGACTTGGTTATTGCCCCTGCTCATCATTTGTTCCCCATCCCCTAACCTATCCTGATATTTACCCACACCCAGCATCTTTCCTTCTTCACCCTCTCTGTTTAGCCTTTCCTCTGACTCCCCCTTACCTCTACATCTCTTGTATTTCTGCCTGGCTTCCTTCATCCCTACACGCCCCTCCTGCATCACTGCTTGAGCGTGTCAAACTTCACCTGGCCCCCCTCTATCTGCTCCTGGCCTCCCCCCCTCTGCATCACTGTGTGAGATTGTGCCAACTCTGCTTGATCCCACTCCAACTGTTCCTGTCCTGCCCATCTTTGCAGAAGGTTTTGAGCACCATACCCCACTTGGGGAAGTCTTCCTCCTCAACACCTGCCCTGTCTGCATATTGTCCTTCTCCTGCACCCTGCCTGGTGCATGCCCCAGCCTCCTACTGCTGCTCCTACCCTGCAGAGTTCCCTCCCATTCATGTTCAGCCTCGCCGGAGCGTAACTGCATCTCTTCCAGTACTTCCTTCCTGCCCCTTTTCTTATGTTCCAGTTCACCTAGTGCCACCCTCTGGTGTGTCCCTAATGTGCCAGTCACCTCCTCCACCCCTTCCCCTGTATGCAATGTGCCTGCTCCCTGCTCCTGCCTCTTCCATTGCACCTGAGATCTTTCCACCTGAGTCCCCCAGCCACCCTGCCCCCCTTCTCTGATGGCCCATGACGGATGCCTTCTAGCCCAATGTCTTCAACTAGAATACCTAGGGAGGCAAAACTATTTGTTACTTCTGCCCACTGGCCCATTTCACCTATGCCTGTGTTGTCCTTTCTTCTGGGCATCCATCTGCTTTCCCTGAGCCTACTGTCTTCCACTCCTCCTGATCCACGGCTGACCCTTTTTCCTCTAGCTGCAGGCATCATTTTTGTGCCCCTAGCCTTGCTGCTGTCCATTCCTACTGACCCATTTCCTCCTGTCTCTGGCATCCTTGTCCCAACTCTGGACTTGCTGCTGTCTGTTACCACCTCTGATCTATCCCCTCTGGATCTCCTTCCATCCTCTCCCTCCCAAGCCCTTGACTTCTGGAACAGTATATCTGATTCTCCAGTGAATCCACTCAGCCCTTCCCACTCCTTCCTTGGCTAATACCGTCCCTGTCTCTCTACCCCCATTTCCCAGCTCTCCCCCCCGTTTAACCTCCACCTTAGCCATGCCACTTCCTCTCTCAGCTAAGTAAGCTGCTTACACATCATACATCCCCCCATCCTCCAAGCCCAATTTAGGATCATATCCATTCCACAGCCACTGCACCCACCCACCCTGCCAAAAATCCACCCCCTCTTGGTCGCCCCTCCCTCTGTGCTGCACTACCATTTATTCTGTGATACTCAGATACAGTCCTATAAACACAGCTCCCCGACCCTCACCCCCTCCTCAGCCCCAACCCACAGTCAAGACTTTTTAGAAATACTAACGCATGTGCAAACCATAGACTTCTAGAAATCAATAACCATTAATAAGCATGTGCAAACCATAGATGTCTAAAAATTAATACTCCCCTCCTAAGCCCGCAGTCCAGATTTATGAGAAATATTAAAGCATGTGCAAGCCATTGACTTCTAGAAATTAATAACCATTAATAAGCATGTGCAAACCATAGATGTCTAGAAAATAATAACCATAGTCACCAAGGTAAAGTCCAAGACAACAAGTTCAAGTCCAAGTTCCCAGCACCTCCAGGGTCAAGTCCAGTTCACCAAGTTCAAATCTCCAGCACCTCCAGTGTCAGTAATCCAAAATCAGGTACCCAGCACCTCCAGTGCCAGTAGTCTTGACCCACCTCACATCACCCAAATTTCAGCTCTTTTGTGAATGATTTCTTACTGCCTGTGTCAATTTCCCAAATCCGCTGAGGTTTAAGTCCAAGTCCCCTGTGAAGAAATGCAGGACCCAGTTCCTTTGCTATAAAACCAGCTCTTCTCAGTGCTTCCCTTAGCTCAGGACCCTCCTTGCTCCCACTTTCAGTCATTCGATGGTCTCAGCCACTCCCCCTTTAGACTAGCCTGTCAGCTCCTCCACTTCATAATGGCTCTTCCTCCTCTCCGCATTTAATAGAGGCAGGGGTCAGGGAGGGCAGGTAGGACCAAATACAGCTCTGCACTACAGCTCTGTGGTCTGGCTGGCTTTTTAAAGCCTGACTGCCTTGGCGCCTCACTCCCTGATTGGCCTGCTCCTACACCGCAGTCTGCGGTTGGCCGTCCGGCCTCACTCAGTCACCAAACTGCTTGACCTGCACCCTTTGCTAGCCCCTTGCTAGCTCAGCTCCCAAAACAGCTCCTTCCTTTGTCGCTGACTGCGACCCTGCTGCTGACTGCAGCCACAGCTCTATGCAGCCATCTGCTCCTTCTCCGGTCGCCGACTGTGACCCACTCCTCAAATACAGCTCTGCAATACAGCTCTGCAGTCTGGTTGGCGTTTTAAAGCCTGACTGCCTTGGCACCTCACTCCCTGATTGGCCCTCTCCTACACAGCGGTCTGTAGTTGAATGGCCCTCCTCATTCCAGTCCTGGAACTGTGACCTGTGCCCATTGCTAGCCCCCTGCTAGCTCAGCTTCTGAAACAGTTCCTTCCTTTGTCACCGACTATGACTCTGCTGCTGACTGCAGCCACAGCTCCGTGCAGCCCTCTGCTCCTTCTCCTGTTGCCAGCTGTAACACGCTCCACAAATACAGCTCTGCACTTAAATTTAAATAGGAAAGGTTGTTTTTGAAGATAGGATTATTACGAGGATGGAAATACAAGGAGAAATAATGACTTGGGTAGCAGTAATAAAGGTAGACTGACAGAAATAATGTCTTGAGTAGCAGTAATAAAGGTAGACTGTCAGTCAGTAGATAAAAGTAGAGATGGTGGGGAATAGAATAAGATGCTCAATTTTAGTTTCTTTGGTAATAATATGAACGAGTGTGTAGGAAAGCCTGATGTTTGCAATCAGTGCTTACCGGTGTAGCGCCCCTTGTGGTTTGTTAGTATAAGGAGCAAATGGTAAACTGTGGACTTTGTAAATTTCACTCCATGTCATGTGACTAGCTGTATCTATATAAGAAACAACCAATATAGGGTGGGGTGGGGTGGGAAGCCAGTGCAGAGCAGGGAAGTCTAGGAGCAGCCGTTACCATTTTCTTTTCTTTTTTTTTATTTAAAGTTTATTTGTTTTTTTGCCCATTTTCTCCACTGGTCCCGGGGCCCCAGCACTTGGGCTAAGTGTGTGTGTGGAGGTGCATGCATGCACCGTAACACTGGCTCAGCCCCTTCCGCCCCTCCCCATGGCTAACACCGGAGCTCCCTTGGTCAGTGCCACCATCTGTCCTCCAGTGGGTGGTGGCCAGTAACCAGGGATCCTCCAATCCTTCCCCGGGAAAGAGCTGCCTTGCGGTGGTTTAATCTTGCTCCTCACAGCCCAGCCAACCCCCGACAACCTGGACTCATTCCCAAACTTGGGTTGCTGGCACAGCGTGAGGTGTGGCATCAGCGCCTCAACCCTCAGCACCACCAGGCTGGCTAGCCGTTACCTTTTTCTGCCTTGGAGCTAGGCGGGCAGGTGAACGGCACAAATCCAGAGCCGAACCGCAGCAGTAGGATTTGCCTTACCCTATCAAGGGCTGGCAGAGCCTGAGGGAAGGGTAAGAGATAAAATTAATATAAAGCAAGGCTAGGGTGTGGTGACTTGTAAAGGAAAGGAAGAGGAGGGGCTCAGAACAGAAAATACTCAGAGGGCAGGAGTGAGGGGAGGAAAATCCAGGAAAGGAACAAGAAATCAGGGATCTGCTAGTTACAATTTTAAAGTCAGCTGGACTGTTCAATAATTACTAGTACTCCATGAATTGCATTTATGCTCTAATACAGCAGTAGAGGAAAAATCAGTGGAGAGATGCAACACAATTCATGTAACAAGCAGAGGATTAAATTTAGCAGCAGTGAGGCATAGTACAATCAAATTTCATGTAACAAGCAGAGGTTTAAATTTAGCAGCAGTGAATCATATGACTAGCACTCCATGAATTGAGATCTAAAGTGGAGAAAATCATACATTCATGGAGCGAGCAGTAGTTCACATTAGCAGCAGTAAAGTTTAATGCAGTGCACAGTTTTGAAATTAGCAGCAGTACAGTTTAGTGCACTAAACAGTTTTTTAAAAAATTAGCACAAAAGGGGTTGGAGTGAGCAGCAGAGTTGCAGCCTAGGAAGGGAGCTTGTGAATGCCCTTCCACAGAAATGGCACCAAGTTCAAAAGCAGGTCTTGAAGCAGCCATTACCATTTTCTGCCTTGGAGATGGGCGGGCGGGCAGATGGCAAGAATCCTGAGTTGAACCACAGCAGGAGGCTTTGCCTTGCCCAATCAAGGGCTGGCAGAGCCTGAGGGAAGGGTAGGAGATAAAATTAATATAAAGCAAGGTTGGGGTGTGCTGACTTGTAAAGGAGAGGAGGAGGGACTCAGAACAGAAAGTGCTCAGATGGAAGGACCGAGGGGAAGAAAATTAAGAAGAGGAATAAGAAATCAGGGACCTGCTAGTTACAATTTTAAAGTCAGCTGAACTGTTAAATAATTACTAGTGTTTCATGAACTGCATTTATGCTCTAATACAGCAGTAAAGGAGAAAATCAGTGGAGAGTTGCAACACAATTCATGTAAGAAGCAGAGGATTACATTTAGCAGCAGTGAGGCACAGTACAATCAAATTTCATGTAACAAGCAGAGGTTTAAATTTAGCAGCAGTAAAGGCACAGTAAATCAATTGACTAGCTCTGCAAGAATTGAGATCTAAAGTGGAGAAAATCATACATTCATGGAGTGAGCAGTAGTTCAAATTAGCAGTAGTAAAGTTTAGTGCAGTAAACAGTTTTGAAATTAGCAGCAGTACAGTTTAGTGCAGTAAGCAGTTTTTGAAAAACCAAGCACAAAAGGAGTTGGAGCGAGCAGCATAGTGGCAGCCTAGGAATGGTGCTTTTAATGCCCTTCCACAGAAAAGGCACCAAGTTAAAATCATGTCTAGGACCAGCTGTTACCTTTTTCTGCCTTGGAGCTGGGCAGGCAGGTGGACTGCAAGAATCTGGAGCCAAACCACAGCAGGAGGATTCACTTTGCCCACTCAAGGGCTGGCAGAGACTTTTTCTGACTTGGAGCTGGGTGGGTGGGCAGATGGCATGAATCCAGATCCAAACTGCAGCAAGAGGAGGGTATGTCATGCCTAAGAGATTTATAGGTCTACAAGTAGAGGTTTTGAGGTACGTAGTAGCAACGGAAGGCCAGCCAACAGATGCATAAAAGGTGCAGTGATAGGTTCTTGCAGGTAGCCCAATAATAAATCTAAGTGCCCTGTGATACTGGACATCTAGCATATTGACCAACAGAAGCATCTCATGGTAAAATATCTCCATAGTCAAGCAGGGGTCAGAACATCACTCTGAGTAGGGTTCTATGTGCATCTAAGGGAAAATTGAATTTATTTATGTAGTAGAAATCCAGCCTTGGCCTAAGCTTCTTACATAAACTATCAATATGGCTGCTGAAGGAAAGTTTATAATCTAGTCATATTCTTAGGTATTTGAAAGTCTTTACTAATTCCAGTCTGTTGTCTAGTAGGGTAAGGATTCCAGGAGTGAGAGGATCAGCTAACTGCTTATTACTGGGAGAAAATTCATATATTTTTGTTTTTGCAGCACTAAGGAGGAGATTGGAAGCACACAGTTTCAGTTGGAAAACATTGAAGGCAGATTGGAAGCCATGTAAACCTTCTAACAAGCTGGGTTTGTTTGCAAATACAGTAATATTGTATCACCTGTGTACAAGTGCAATTTGACATATCCAATATTGCCTCCCAGATCATTAGTGCATGTGTATGTATATATATATACCGTATATAATATAATATACAGTATATATATATATATTATAGTGTCACGGTAGTGCCACTATAGTTAGGGTTGAGGAGCCATTTCTATGTTAAACCCCAAAACTTTGCAACCGTTTCACGGATTTGGCTGAAATTTGGAATACACAATCAAGAACCCTAGGCCTTGGGATTTGCCAAGTTTTGTACTGGTCAGATATACGGCTGTGGAGTTATTAAGCATGATCTGTGCACGCGCATACGCTTTTTCTGGAATTCTACGGTCGCGCCTACAGGTCGTACGGTTTGCACGACTGGCCCAAAATCTTCAGGGAACATGCGGCCAGGGTCCCCAATGTGCCTTTTGAAGATTTCATGAAAAAATATTAAACGGTTCAAAAGTTATTCAAAAAACAGTTTCCCATTATAAGTCAATGGGAAAAGTTAACAAAAAGTTCAACACTTTCGCAAATGCATTTTTACTTTCGCAAATGGGCCTGTTACTTTCACAAATCAGCCATTTTGTTTTTAGTTGGTGATCAGAAAAATGGTTGGCATTTAAATTTGGGACCCTCTAGCAACCTAATTCTTTTTGTATTCACCTAGTCGGACCCTGAGGATGCTTGCCATGTCTTTATTTTGTGGTAAAAGACCCCAGAAATATGTTTTTCAAATTTCTGGAAAAAGTACTTTCACAAATTACTTTCGTGCTCACCGAAAGTGTCAGTTTCGCCAGCTTTTAGCAAACTGCGACGCAATGAAGTTTTCCATCTGTGGGAAAGTAACAGCGATTCTTTGGCACTGCGCTGCAAAAGAACCGTTGGGAATTTTGGGCTGAAATTTGAAGGGAACGGAGCAGACACCTCACAGATGTGCCTTTCAGTGTTGTATTTAAAAAATATTACACAGCGGCAAAGTTACGGCACTCCAAAGTTGACAGTTTTTCCCATATGATAACATCACGGCGCCAGACGCATTACAGAAATCCTTTGGATCCCTGCTGCAAAATAACGGTTTGGTCTTTTTTCCTGAAATTTGGATGGAAGACAGCCAACAGCCCACAGATGTGCCTTTCAGTGGTTTGGTGAAAAAACATTACAGGGAGGGAAAGTTATGGCGCTCTGAACTTTTCTTTTTCCCATAGGATAACATTATGAAGTTCGCCCACACCTTTCCAGGGACCGTGTATCTGAAGCAGTCGAGAATCTGGACTTTTCGTCAGAAAATTCTTAGTCCTCATTGTAAATAATATGACTTTTAAAATTTTTTTCTACATCGTACGGTTCCTGAGATATAACATATTTAGTATTCCAAGTTCTCATTTTCTGCGCCGATACTCATTATTATGCATACATTATTTGTACTCACTGTCTTTCTCTATGCAGGTTTTGGGGAAAACCAGCCTGTGCGCTTACATTACTGTTACTGTTGCCCTTTCCGCTTGCGGTTCCATACCGGTTTCACTTACCGTTGACGTCTGCGCCACCATGTGCGTTATCCTTTGTGTTTTCATTTGCGCTTGCGTTTCTGTTATTTTGCCATTTCTGTCTACAGTACTGTTTATCTTTCTGTTTCACTTACATCACCATGCCCATTGACATTTCTGTTTGCAGGCACCATGTTACTATGTGACAACACATCAACGCAGACCATTCCCGTCTACGCCACCATGTGCGTTACCCTTTCTGTTCTCATTCACGCTTGTGTTACCATGTGCGCCACTGTTAGCATTTCTGTTTGCGTTGCTGTCCCTGTTAGTATGCCACAAGACATCATGTGGTGGGAGCGCGGGGCCTGCCGCTGCATTACATTCACTATTTCTCATTATCATTCTCAAAAAGAAGGGAAATTAGAGGCAAAAAACTCTGTTTAATGCATTAGTTAGGGTTGTTCCACAGCGACAAAAGTGAGGAAATTCGCTGTTAGGGTTGAAACCCCCTTGGACCCGCCCACCCCAACGGCATTGGGGTGTGCATTGGGATCGTGGGTCTAACTCTCACCCATTCTCTATACTACTGCTGCTTTACACATGTCATGGGGTGAGGTTGAGGCTGACGATACCAATCGCACCTCGTGCGGTTGAAAATGGAAATCAGGGGTTTTCAACCTAACAATTTCTCACTTTCTGTACAATGCATTAAATAAGTTTTGCCTCTAATATATAATATATATACAGTATATAAGTATATAGGTCAAAGGACATATCCTTGTGGTACACTTTTTCAGATTTATGAAGAGGAGTACAGCAGGCCCTCAGACTTCGGTTATTTCTGCCTACCCATTAGGAAATTATCGAACCAGGGTAATGCATGCTGACCCATAGTAATATAAGACAGCTTATTTAGCAATATTTGATGGTCCACTATGTCAAAGGCCATGCTGAAGTCTAAGAAAATGGCAGCTGTTGCAAGTTTTTGATCATGGAAGGTGAACCAGTTGTTGGTCACTTTGATAAGTGCAGTAGCAGTGCTATGTGGTAGTCTGAATCCAGATTAAGAAGGTGTGAATAAATTATGTCTGATAAATAATCTCCAACCTGTTCATTAACTAATTTTTTCAGGGCCTTAGCTAGGACAGGCAAGACTGATATAGGCCGAAGGTCACTAGTTTAGGATTTATCTCCAGATTTGAAGAGTGGGATTAGGTGGTCTGTTTTCCAGAGGGTGGGGATTTCATGACTGGTTAGGGATAAATTGAACAGATGTGTTATGGGTACAGTTAACAATTGACCCAGCTCTCAGAAAAAATGGTTCCAAGTTGTCTGCCCCAGGCCCTTTTTGGTGTTGAGGATGAGAAACATATCTACCTGTTTGTAGGTAATGGTCTGAAAGCAGAACGGTGTATTAGGGCTGCTGTTAGGTGGGAGTTGCTTAAAACTTGCTAATGGGATTACATCAGCAGGTGATTGGTAAAAAAAACATTCCAGCAGACACAAAATGTGAATTAATTTCCTCCAGGATAAGTCGCTTAAAAGTAAAATGTTTACCATTTGCCTAGATCTGACATGATAGTGCAGAAGGAGCTGTTCCTCCTTCAAGGGATTTGATTGTCTGCCACAATTTAGAAGGATTGTTTTTGTTGGTTTCTAGAAGGCTTAGGTAGTAATTTGATTTGGCAGTATCGATTAGTTTTATTGCAATAGTTCCTTTATTGCCTGAACACCATCCAGTCCTGGGGCAATTTAGTTTTCCTGGCTATAGGCCAGTGATTATCCCTATCACTTAGCACCTGCTTAATTTCTTTACTAAACTAGGGGCAGATCTTTTTCTTAATTCTCTGTTTAATTAGTGGGGTGTGTTGATTTATTACAGAGAGGATTTGTTGATTAAAAACATCTAGTGCTGTATGAACAGTGGGACCAGGTATAAGTACTGCCAGTTACTGTTTGCTAGATCCTGGATATAGCTTGCCACACAGAAATGAAAGAGCTTTATTTTATAGCAGAAGGTAGATTCTATGGATGATTTCCATGTACAGTACCTCTGATACAAGCTACTTCATCGTGGTCACTTCAATCGTTATTGAATACAGCAGTGGTTGAAATCTTTTGTGGTCTGTTGGTAAGTATTAAGTACAATAGTGAGGAACAGGAAGGATTCCTATGATTGGGTCTTGTAGGTTCAGTAACCACCTGCATTAAACCAAAATCATCACAGAGCAGATTAAGGTCTTTAGATTTTGATGAGAGTCACTCTAAATTAAAATCTCCCAGAATTATGATCTAATTACTGTGATAACCTAGGACATTTGGCAGAGGGCTAATTTTATGCCACCAGAGGGGTCCCATAGCATACAACAATCTTGATGAACTCATTTTGGGATATGGCTAGTGTGACCTCAAGGTATTCAAATTTCTGGGGTAATGACAGGGAGTTGATAATAGCTGAGGATATCTTATATTTTACTTAGATGATTATGCCACCACCTCTACAGGTTCTAACCTGCAGATATTGGTTTTAGCCAGGGATTGTTGACACTCTATGGTTTATCAAACTATTAAGAAAGCTTTCAGTGTGTAGCAGGATATCTGTATTGATTATGCATATCCATACTTTTACACTATCAGTATTGTTAATTAGGCTGTCCCTAACAGAAATAATTATATTAAATGTTTTCATGCTGCACAAATAAAACTACCAATGTGATATGCATGCTGCAAGCATAATTTAAATGTTAAATTGGAACTGATTGCATGCATATGGCATGCGTGCAGCAAGCAAGTATGGAAATCATGCTTTTCGTGTTAAATTGGAACAGACTGCATGCATGTGGCATATATGCAAAAGCAAGTGGTAACTGATAACTGCACACATAAAAGTTAAGTGACTTGTTCCGGATTACACCATATACTGTACAAGTGGAGGTTGATAAGATTCAAACCCAGGTCTACAGGTCTCCAAGTCTCCTGGTTTGCAGTTCAGTGCTTTTAGCCACTAAGCCATACTACCTGCACACATATGGCTTGCTTTTACTTCATTAAAAATCTGAATTCATCTGCACACAAGCGGCATGCTTATAACCACTGTTATACATTTTAGCTTTCTTGTCCCCCCTCATCTCAGCTGCACATCTGAACTGTTGCACACATACCAATGGAAACACATGTGGTTCTTCCCATCCCAAATACACACATGTACCCACAAAACTACTTATTTATTTCTGTCTGGCCTGCACTTCTTCTATTTTCTCTCAATACAGTAGTTTTGAATGCTTCCATGAAAACAGACTAAGGGGCAAACAAAAAATAGCAATAACTCAACACCCACCCACATGGTCAGTCCCCCCCCCATACTCACACACTTTAGCAGGCGTGGCCATGCTACTATAGACAACCCACCAAGTACAGATATAAGTCAAGAGTCTCTTACTCGAGTACTAGGGAGCCAGAGGCAGGAGTCTTTAAGAGATGATGTCCGTGGGTCAGAGTGCTGGGACGTACCCCCTTGAAATGAATGGAGTTATTTTTTTATTACTATTTAATACATTATAATGGTGAGTTGGATAATAATTAAGGCCACTGTTCTACTAACAAGGCCCTTGTTGTTAGTCGAGCAGTGGCCTTCATTAATCTCCAACTCTCCATCAATAATGTATAAAATAGTATTAAAAAAATACCCCCATTCATTCCAATGGTGCACGCCACTGCAGTCTCCCTTGCCCTATATCATAATGTGCCTGAGCATGGGGATGTGGAGGTCAGCTTCACTGGTGGGGGCATGTAGTAAGCCTAACTATAGTGGGGCTCCGGTGGTCAGTGCATACCATACCGCTCAACTGACCCTGAGTGCAAGGGACAGCCCTCATTTTACCAGTGAAAACTGCACTGTTCCTCATCCATCCCTCGTGGAAAACATGCTGATCACACAGAGGATGTCCTGTAAATTTAGACTTAATGGCAGGGACACCATTTCAGATTTCAGCAGGGGGGAGCCAACAACCATTTTAGGCCAGGTACTAGTTAGCCCCTAGATGGCAAGCTCTAGAATGTCTGGAACATCTCTGAAAGGTAAAACTTATTTATTGTGACTAAAAAGTGACATGTAAATCATGAAAAATTAAAATGTATATAATTCATCTGTTTATACTCCGGAGCAGTACATCAGATTTGGGCTTAAATCCACCCAATTACTAACCAATTTATTTCCTGACTGACGTTCTGACACCCCCCCAAAAAAAAAGTTGTCTTGATTTCTCTCCCTGACTGCATTCCATTCAATACCCATCATCCCATCCCACATGGGTCATGACGCTGCCTAAAGGTGCAGAAACATGAAAAACACATCAATATTTCAGTCCTTCCTCCTTCCCCAATCCCCCTCTAAAAAATATTTACTTTTACTTACTCGGCCCTCTGGCCGGAACCTGCAGCCTGGCCCAGTGTGCCACCAGCTCTGTTTTCAGTCTGTTCCTCCTCCGTGCTTCTGCCAGAAGCTGGATGCTAGAACCAACCTTCCCAGGTCCCCAGTGTGCTCCACAACCAAGTCACTTCACCAACTGAAACCACACATCCTGTGTTGCTTGCTTCTTGCTTGGCTGCTGCCATGGGTGCTGAAGCATTGCACTGATCAGGGCCTATGAAGGCCACTCACACTGCTGTCACCACTGCTGCTAGGCCTAGCTTGCTGTCGTCAGGGTCTGTGCTGTTTTTTTTGTAAAGCATGCCTTGTAGAGTAAGTAGGTAGCCTAGTCTTGAGACAGCTTCTAGCTCACCCTCTGCCCCTTCAGCCATCAGGGGAGACAGAGACTCACTAAGAGTGGACCAACAAAACTATGCCACCACAACACTGCTATTGAGAGTTCAATGTTCACTGAGTCCTCTAAGCTGTAGTGTGCAGCCTGTCTACTCTGTGGTGGGAAAAACAGTGTTGAACTCACATGACTCATGTGCTCTTGCTTAACTGGAGCTCCTCCATGTCACTTGTGATTATGCCACCACTAATAGGTGGAGAGAGTGGACAACACAATACAGACAGAGTCGAGTCAGGAGTGCAGCTGCAGAGTGAGCACACACAAGTCGGGGGGGCACTTATTGTGCAAAAGATTAAATCCAAATCAGCCACCAACATCTATGTATCAAATGTAATGCCATTATTGCCACACCATAAGAACAACATAGGCACAAATGTGGGGGGGACTGCCCCCCCATGCCCTACCTAAATGGCACCCCTGCTTTATGGTAGAAATTCATTCTCAGGTGCTAATATTGGTACAAGTAAATACAATGGTTTCCACTGTGTTCTGAGGTACTGTGTCTCCATGTTTCAGGATGTGTCCTGATCATTGTGAGGGTTAGTGTCCCTCATCATCCCTCATTTTGAGTGTCCATGTTCCTCATTTCAGTGACAAAATGTGAGGTATGGTGCATGCTTCTAAGGCCCTACACAGCACAAAGAGTGCTTGCCCATAGTGTATATACCCATACAGAATGACAAAGGAGAGCCAAAACAGTCATGGAGGAACACATTTGCAGCACTAAACATACATAAGGGGATTTGCATGGCCCAAAACAAAAAGGTCAGACTTCACAACACAGAGGCCCCTCTTCACAAATCTGGAATGGAGGATGTTGATTAAGTATATCCTAGGCATTTAGTGCAGTAAACAAACAATACTTACAAATGAATGGCGACTTAATGACAAAAATCAAAAGCCCTTAAAGAACTTGAAAAAGGATCAGAATTAATAAGTTTACCTAATTTTAATGGAAATTCAATGAACATGTATTGTAATGGCTCTAATTGCTAACCATAGTATAAGAAATAGAAACTGAAGAGCTTTTTAGATAAGATTTGCACCTGTTTAGCTAGCCTGTTGCACACATGGCAAGCATGCAGCATGTGAACCCGATGTGATTTTTAAATGATGTTCACAACAGCTTAACTGCTGCACTCATGTCAAACATGCAACACGTGACCCTGAAGTAATTTTTAGAAGATATTTGCACTAGCTTACCTCCTGCACACATGTCAAACTTGCAGCATGCAAACCTGATTTTCTTTTTAGACCTGATTCGCTTAGGTTCACTGCATGCAAATATTGCACAATAAAGCATGTGGCATGCAATTTGCATGTACACAGCACACTTATATTTCTGTAAGGGATGGACATTGATAGTTCCAATTTTTAATTCAGGGAGGTTAGCAAATTTGGAGGGGGTTATGCTAGCTGGGGGTCATTGGGTTGAGTTGAGCATTACCAGAGCAGACTAGGAACAGAATGATGGTGTGTTTAATGAGATTAAAATTATTTTTTAGAAGCTTTATGTTACCCTTTAACTGGTACAGCTGGGTGGTTAGCAGAAATGAATCGATGCTATGGTTGGCATAGTTGTGTGGCTTCAAGAGTATTATAAGTGAGGTACAGATATTTCCAAATTGTTCCCGATATTTCAAAAGGGATTCTCTCTGGTGGTCCTTTAGTGGTACTGATGGCATGCAGGGAATTTATCTAGAGATACCACAAAAAGTTTATGAAATACCTAACCATAGAAACATAGAATTTGACAGCAGATAAGGACCGCTTGGCCCACCCAGTCTGCCCATTTCCCTACCTAGTGGATAAGCTGCAGATGCTAGTTAACCAGCAGCCTACTTCTTCCTACCCCCAACCCCTAGAATTGCCTTATGACTGTCCCATGCATGCTTGAATTCCACCACTGTTTTTGACTCCACAACCTCCTCCGGAAGGCCGTTCCATGCATCCACAACCCTCTCTGTGAAAAAATACTTCCTTAAATTACCTCTGAGCTGCCCCCCATCTTCAAATTGTGCCCCCTTGTTCTTGCACACCTCTTTTTTTGAAAGATGCTACCCTCTTGGACTTTGTTGATTCCCTTGAGGTACTTGAATGTTTCTCTCATGTCCCCCTCTCCCTCCTTTCCTCGAGGCTATACATATTAAGCTCCTTTAGTCTCTTCATATGTCTTCCGGTGCAGACCCTGCACCATTTTGCTGCCTCCTCTGGACAGCTTCTATCTTGTCTATGTCCTTGCGGAGATTGGGTCTCCAGAATTGCACACAGTACTCCAGATGGGGTCTCACCAGCTGTCAGTACAGAGGGATAATAACTTCCTGTTTTCTACTGGTGATGCCTCTCCCTATGCATCCCAGTATCCCCCCAGCCCTCCTTGCTGCCCTTTCACATTGCTTGCCCACCTTTAGGTCATCTGATATGACTACCCCCAGGTCCCTTTCCATTTTGTGGTCCCATGTCCTTGGTCTCAACTGTAATCCCCTTTATCAACTCCCTTTACAATGTTCTTTGCATATTCTGGTACTATAGAACCTGGTGTTAATGACATGTGGCATCAGCCACTTATCATACTTCTGCTGAAGGATGTGTCATACATTTTTCGCATGATGGTCACTGTCAAAGCCAGCAACACATAAAGTTGTCTACTTGTGGAGAATGGTTCCCCAGTGACTTGTGGCTACTACTGCTGCTGCTGCTGCTACTTAATCCAGAGGAGAGGGAAGAGGAGGAGAATGAAGAGAGAAAACTGACCCAATGACCAGTCAGTGTCATGTAATCCAGTAGTCTGACCACTGGTCTACATGTCAGTGGTAGAGTGAACTCTTGAAACAAATGATGCTTTCAGGGCATGTGACACAGGCCCTGTTCGCATTGGGGCATTTGAAATGGTTCTAAGTGGTTGAACCATTTCAAATGCATTCTGGCGTGGATTGCACTCGCACATAACCCGCTTGTAGATTGGAATTTTGGAAGTGTGCTCAAACCCTGATGAGACTTGGGCTTAAGCATGCTTCCAGAAATCCATTTTAAAAGTAAAACAATTTACATACAGTACAAATGAGCCAGCTCTTTTCCTTTCATGCATTTCATTTCAACTGATCTTGCAAAGCATCATAGTAAGTAGATTTTCCATGCTGCTGAATTCGGTTCACAGCATGCACCGATCTCTGCCGCATTGTGAATGCTGTAAAATGCATTGCCTGAAGTGGATCACAGGAAGGGGATTGCAATATGAACTCTACAGCATGGTAAGCACTAATCTGCTTTTAAAAACATTTTGCACAACCGTGCTGTACTGTGAATGGGGCCATAGTCTTGAAGACACTCTGATACAAATCAGGAAGAGCCACTGTAGAAAAGAAGGCATGGCTGGGCACTTGATACCTTGGCACTGCAACATGTACTAGCGCTAGATAATCTACGTTGTTTACAAAGGAGAATGGCAGCAAGTTGGTGGCTAGCATTTCCACACTTGCTCTTGTTTACTTTTTTGCTTCTGGTTTGTTGACTTTATATTTCTGGCCCATTTCCAGGGACCTGACCAGTGAGAGTTGATTGCTTTTTTTTTCTCTGTACATGACTGTTGGCTCCTATTTTTGCCACTCTGGGAGTGGAAGTGACTGAGGACTTGTGGCCCCTTAGAAGTATGGGACTTCATGGTCTAAAGAATTGTGCATCAGCTACCACTTGAAAGACTTGCTTCCTCTTCCTGTCTACCTGCTCTCTTAATGTTCTCCTTCCCCTTTCCATCATCATTATCATCATAAACTTCTTTGCCTGGTGGTACTGCTACTGACATGGACACTGTGAGTTGGCATGCCTTCTCATACTGAGAGCCATGGGACCTCAGCAAATGCCTTTTCATGGTAGGTGTTCCCACCCTTATTCCTTCCATATCCCGACTCAATCTGTTTTTACATAAAAGACACACGATATGTGTCCATGATCCTTTGTCCACTCAAAAAAAATATGTCACCACCAATGTCATTGGCTTGGTCTTTCCTAGCACTATCTGCTGTTGTCTAATGGGCAGGCTACTGTGGCATGCTTCCACATCATCACCCTCATCCTCTTCTTCCACCAGTTCTTCAGGGTTAAAGAATGGTTCTTCTTCCTCTATCATGTGGTTCGGGCCACCTATTCTGCCTGTGTGTTCTTTATCTGCTCTAATTTCAGATGCTCATTCTTGTTTTGTTTCCTCTTGTTTTGTGGCCTTGTTTTACCACGTTTTTTGGCCTCTTGTGTGCATCTCCCCAAATCCATATACCAGCTGTTGAATATACTCCTCCTCTCCAGACTGGTGCTATCAACATCATTGGATACATAATCTCAATCTGTATCTCTGTCTCCTAGCTCTGTGAAATCACTTTGCTCCTCCTCCTCCTCTGCCTGTGTCCCTACCTGACACACTCCTTTCGTATTCCTTTTTTTCCTACAATGATTGCTCATGTTGCAACCCTTGCAGTGCCACTGAGAGTGGTTCCTACAATGTGCAAAATTTTATGAACTGTTCGACCACTGCTGTTATCTTACTCTATACTTGTAGTTCCCACTGAGGCAGGGGGTCTATGACCAGCCCACTCTGCTTTGTTTTTTCTTTGATGTGACTGGATTATCCCAAGCCACCATCTCCATGGCCTCTCTGCTGCTTACTTTTCCTAATGTTTGCTACAGGACTCAGACACTTGGGTAATGACGTATGAAGACTTTATTTAATTTGTTTTAATTTTTTTTTTTTTTTATTTTTATTTTTATTTAATTTTTATTTTAGTTTTTTTATTTTATTTTTTATTTTATAGGATGCCACCAAGGACTCTTATTAAAGTACAATGAGGCCCACAATCTGGAAAAGGATAAAACATCAGGAGGAGTCGGCTCCAGAAAATAGAGCAATATGTGACTACTCAGGCCTGGAGAAAATTGACTCACTCACCAAATATCATCTTGCCATATATTTTTTTTAAATCAAGTGGTATCAGTGCTGGTTTTACAGCCAATGTTTCAAGGAATAAATGTCCTCTTCCACAGAGCAATCACAGATACTAAAAAATATAAAATAATAAAGAACATTATTAAATAGTAAACCTCTAACATCTCAGAAGCTGTGCTAATATGCCCTTGCTGCTTTTAATGCTTCATACATTTATAATAGCTTCTAACTTTAAGAACCACACACATGCTATATACTCCTAGTGTATAAACATTTTAAAAGTTGTTTAATATGGTTTATAACACTTCCTCTAGCTATCATGTTAAAAAAATTATTTAACAACAAGATGTTGCACAAATAAGCCACTCGTTCTTCAAACCTCCTTTAAATCTTTTCTGTAATTTATTCAAGTTTTTTAACATAGAAATATGCAATTTCCTGCAAGTGTTCTTACATATGGAGTACCAAATGTCCACAAACCCTCTCCGGGGGGGTGGGATCCACTGAGCTCACAGTGCCCACCCCTAAGTTCAATCTGTGACAGGGGGAGCAGAAATACCTTCCCCTTGTCCTTCTAGAGTGCTCAATGAGTTCACAAAGGAACACTCATCATGAGGGCCCAGGGCTTTCTCTCTAATCTGAGTAAGGGTAAAATATAGTCTTGAGTCTGTAGCCAATTAAGAACCCTCCTTGTTTGCTGCATTGGGTGGAGGACCCCAGTGTTATGAGCTCTTCAGGGCTGTCCTTGTAACCCTGATTGTTTCTTCTCCCACAGGTGGTGCAGTAACCTAGTTTGAACTCCACAGACCCCTACAGAGACCTATGTATCCCATACTATGGTACCCAGATTCCCTTCCAGGATCCTATTCTTTGGTAGCTACGGTGACACTTTAGCTATTAAACAGGCTGTCACAGATTGAATAAATCTTCCCACCTTTACACACACAGCAAAATTACTTCCAGGCAGATTTTTAATAGCAAGTGATTTTACTAGCACTTAAACAATTATCATTCAATACTTACAAACATAAGATTCAGAAATTTGGGTTACAGGATAAGAGACAAAGTTGGACAAATCTACATACAAAATGCAGTGTGAAGTTTGACTGTCTAGTTTCTACCTTGACTGTGGAGTACAGAGATACAGTGAAATTAAATTATGCATTTGAAGTGAATGCAAAGTGGCCACTTCGCCTTATCATAATGCTATGCGAAGTAGCCAATGAAAAGTGCTCACTTCCCTTTGTAATTATGACTTTGCATTGTTATTCTGCCTTAACTCAAGTAAGGTGGAATGACAACAATATACATAGATACATAGATACATAGACAGTGTTGGCAGATAAGGGCCTATGGCCCACCCAGTCTGCCCATTTGAGCTTGTAAGTTCAGTTTATGTTTTCCTAGAAGTCTGTTGCCCCTTACCCCTGACCTCCAGAATTCCTTTATGTCTATCCCATGCATTCTTAAATCCCGTGATTGTTTCAGCCCCCACCACTTCCTCTGGCAGGGTGTTCCACTTGTCCACCACCCGTTCTGTGAAGAAATTCTTCCTCATGTTTCCTCTGAATCATCCTCCCTCCAACTTCATCCCATGCCCTCTAGTTCTGGAACATCTTTTTCGCTTAGAAATAGTGTATTCCTGCACCCTGTTCCTCCTTGTAAGATACTTGTATGTCTCTATCATATCCCCTCTCTCCCTCCTCTCCTCCAGGGAGTACATGTTCAGTTCCTTCAACCTGTCTTCATAGGACTTGTGATGCAATCCACACACCATCTTTGTTGCCCTCCTCTGAACCTTCTCTACCCTGTCTATGTCTTTACGTAGGTATGGTCTCCAGAACTGTACACTGTACTCCAGGTGGGGCCTCACTAGTGTCTTGTATAGCGGAATTATGGCCTCCCTTTTCCTGCTGGTGATGCCCCTGCCTATACATCCCAGCATCCTATTTGCTTTACCTGCTGCCTTGTCACACTGTTTCCTTACCTTGAGGTCATCAGAGATGATAACCACAAGATCACTTTCCTGCTTGGTGCATGCTATATCCTCACCCCCCAACTGATATATTGTGCCAGGGTTTTTGTGTCCCATATGCATTATCTTGCACTTCCTTGCATTGAATTTCAACTGCCAAACCCCTGACCATTCTTCAAGTTTCTGCAGGTCCCTTCTCATTCTGTCTACACCCTCTGGTGTGTCTACTCTGTTACAGAGCTTTGTGTCATCAGCAAACAGTGAAATTCTGCCTTCTAGGTCTGTGCAATGTCACTGATGAAGATGTTGAATAGGACTGGTCCCAGCACTGATCCCTGTGGTACCCCACTGGTCACTCTTCCCTCTGTGGAGTGACAGCCATTTACCACCACCCCCCTCTGTGTCCTGCCACCCAGCCAGTTACCTGCCCACCACACTACTGTCCTGCCCACACCCATATTCCCCAGTTTGTGTAATAGTCTTCTATGTGGCACAGTGTCAAAGGCCTTGCTGAGGTCCAGATAGGCCATGTCCACTGCCCTCCCTGATCCACCTCCTTAGTCACCCAGTCAAAAATTCCATGAGGTTGGTCTGACATGACCTCCCCTGGTGAAACCATGCTGCCTTGGGTCCTGTAATCCATTAACAACCAGATGTTCCACCAGTCTCTCCTTCAGTAGTGTGCTTCCATGATCTCCCCCACTACAGGTGAGGCTGACTGGTCTGTAGTTCCCTGCTTCCTCTTTGTTCCCACTTTTGTATAAGGGGACTACATCTGCTGTCCTCCAGTCTTTGGGTACCTCCCTGTTTCCAGTGATTGGCTAAACAGGATAGCCAGAGGTTCAGCCACCACCTCTCTTAGTTCTTTAAGGACCTGGAGTACACCCCATCTGGCCCCATTTCTTTATCTACTCTTATTACTTCCAGTTCCTTCAGGACCCTTTCTCGTGTAAAGGGACTTGTGTCCATTTCTGAACCATTCTCACCCCTTGTACTCCCTTCAGACCCATTACCTTCCTCTTCCTCAGTAAAGACTGAGCAGAAATACCTGTTCAATATGTCAGCTTTACTGTTGTCATCCTCCACGTGGCCTCCATCCTCCCTCTTCAGTCTCACTATCCCTCCCTTTGTCTTTCTTTTTTCACTTATGTACCTGTAAAAGGTTTTGTCCCCTCTACCCACTGATTTTGCAATGTATTCTTCTGTCTGAGCATTGGCTTCCCTTACTGACCTCCCTGCCTCCCTTTGCTTCTCCTGGTACTTCTCCCTATCCCCTTCTGCCTGTGTCTTTTTGTATTGCCTGAATGCAGTCTTTTTGGCTTTCACTTTCTTTGCTACCTCTTTGGAAAACCATAATGGTCTCCTCTTCCTTTTCATTTTGCTAACCTGCTCAATGCATAATTCTGTTGTTCTTGTAATCCCCATTTTAAATACTCCACTGTTCCTCAACCCTAGATTCCTGTCCCATTCCCCTTAATGCCTCTTTCAAGTATCTCCCCATTTTCCCAAAGTCTGCTCCCCTAAAATCCAGGATACGTGTTTTTGTGTGGTTTGGTTCTGCTCTTTCTGTGATTTCAAACCACAATGACTGGTGGTCACTGTTCCCCAGGTGCTTCCCCACTGTTACCCCCATCACACTGTCCCTATTTGTGAGCACAAGGACCAGTATTGCCTTCTGCCGAGTTGGTTCCATGACCAGTTGCTTGAGGAAGGCACCCTGAAGGGAGTCCAGGATAAATCTGCTCCCAGTTGTTGCTGCTGCTGGGATGCTCCAGTCCACGTCTGGAATACTGAAGTCTCCAACCAGTACTACCTCACCCTTGTCTGCCATCCTTTGGATAGCTAGCATCAACTCTATATGTTTCTTCCTCCTGGGCTGGTGGTCTATAGACCACACCTGTGCGGATGGCTGTCCCCATTTTCCTTTCCAGCTTAACCACAGTATCTCTCCCCATTTTGTTCCTCCTGGATCTCTGTGGCCCTTATGTCATTTTCACATACAGTGCCACTCCTCCTCCCTTTCTGCCTGCTCTGTCTCTTCTGAATATGTTGTAGCCAGGTATGCCATCTCCCAGTCGTGGTTATCATTACACCAGGTTTCAGTGATGGCCACAATGTCCAGGTCTGACTGCACCATGACAACCTCAGATCTTCCATCTTGTTGCTAAGGCTCTGGCATTTGCACATGGCTTTCCATGATTTGGCCTCCCTAGACTGTTTTGCTGTTCTACTCCAGCCCCTTCCTTAGTTGTCCTTTATCCCTGGTTCTCCTTGCTGTCTGCCTTTCTACTGAATTTTGCCCCTTTTCTGCCTATCCACCTCTTGGGTACTAATCTCCATCTTTTGCACACTGCTTTGCAGAGATAGCCACTCCTCTGGTTCACTGGTTCCACTGCTAGCTGTGGGGGGTGAGCAAGTAGGCACCCTCCTTGCTGGCCTGCCACCAACCCTTTGCTAGTTTAAATGCTTGTCAATGTAGCATTTAAACTTATCACTGAGTGCTTGGATGCCCCTCCAGGATGGATGCAGGCCATCAGGCTTGAACAAACTTCCATCCCTCCAGGTGGGTCCCCAGTCAACAATGAATCCAAACCCTTCCTCACAGCACCAGTTCTTCAACCATGAGTTAAAGTTCCTGGTGCATGCATTCCTATGATCTCCCTTGCCTCACGCAGGAAGTACTTCTGAGAAAGTGACAGGTAACTACTTGCTTGAGACCCTCCCAATTTCCTAAACTCTTCCTGAACTCTTTGGCTCCCCATTTGCCAGGCCATTAGTACCTAGGTGGATAATGACATCCAGCTCACCCTCCGTCTTACCTTCCCAGTGATCCCCAGGATCTTCCTTCCATCCTCCATGCCGTGGCACCTGGTGGGCACCTCACCTCCTGTCCTTCCCCTCCTGTGTTCTAGCTGTATCCCTCTTGTGATGGGTCCCCACCAGGATTCACTTCCTCCTCCTCTGGGATCCACTGCTTTCCCTTGAGGTCACCTCCTTGGCTAACCTCCACATCCTTTCCTTCCACTTCTCTGGGTACCTCTATTTGGTTGTCCTTGTTTGCCAGTGTGGCATATGAGTTCTTGAGGTGGAATAGAATCTGGGATGTGCCTCTGCCTGACTGCTCTAACCCTCCCTGAGCCCCTGTCATCCAAGTGCTCCTCGTTCTCGGCATCCTCTTGAGGCAGTTGCATTGGACTGGGTGGTCTCTGGATGGGGTTATGGTACTCCTGACCCAGTTTACTTCCGCTCTGAGTCTGGCTACCTCATCCCGCAGTCCAGAGAGATACATGCAGATAGGGCAGCACCTCAGTGTCCAGAAGGTCTGCCTGAATATGGCTGGCCCACAGCCACTGCATTGCACCACTCCCCACATTATACTGCAATTATACTGCTATTCCACTACTTGTCTGCTACTGACGCTCTCCTAGTTCCCTTTTTATGTTTGCTTGGACGCATGTGCAAGAAACATAGTGCCATCATCGGAGATTTCGGAGGTGTGTCACCTCCTCCTCCAATTCAGGCAGTGTGCTGGCAGGCGCGGCCCCTGTAAGCCAATGCATTTTGGAGCTGTCTATGACACGCTCCAAAATGCAGTAACTCTCTGATTGAAAGGGAGCTACGCTTGGTGAGCAGCGATAAAGCTGCTCACCGCGCTCCCCAGCCACAGGCGTCCGCACCCCTGCATGCAGTGTATAGCCGACGGGTGCCCAATCCCGTCGGCTGAGCTGCATCTGTTTCTTCCCCCTCTCCCAGTAGTTGATGCCACGTTGGAGCCCACCCAACATGGCAATCAGTCATTTTGCCAACAGGGGTGCCCAATCCCCGTGTTCAAACGCCCCCAAAGTCCTTGTGCCACACTGGGAGCCCACCCCAGCATGGCAAGCGGTCCGGATGTTTTTATTTTTGCCGGCAGAGGTGCCCAATCCCCCATCGGCTGAACCCCAAAGTCCTTGTGCCATGCTGGGGGCCACCCAGCATGGCAAGTAATCCCTAATCTTTTTTTTCCTGTAAGAAAAAAACATTGGTCAGCCAGTCGCGTCTCGACCCCCCTCCCACAACCGCACCCATCCACTGCGCTCAAGCCTCCCCCCCCCCCCCACCCCTTACCTCGGACTCTGGCGCCAATGATCTTCGGTGGACCGGGAACACGTCTGCACTCTTCAAAGCCGACCGCGAACTGAGGAAATGCCGGTAAGCTGTATAATGGGCTAGATAGGGGGGTTTCAACTTTATTGCATATCTCAGCCATTTTTGGGAATTTTTGCACCAAATTTTCAACATGGGGTTTTTGGGACCCCTTCTCATGAATGATGTCACTGTCATGGCGTTATTCGGGCCTGAAGGATGATTTCGCGCAGTGACTGCACAGTGACCACGAAATCACCCTTTGGGCCAAAATACCACCATGACAGTGACATCCTCCTTGAAGGGGCCCAAACCCCCATGTTGGTGCCAAAATTCCAAATGACCTGTTTTAACGGCGTGCATTGCGGGTTCCTCACGAGGCTCGTAAGTTCACGAAATTTCAATATTTTCCTCCAGATTTTTCAACATTGCCATTTCACTACACCTTCTTATGAGTGGTATAGCTGTCATTTTCATCTCACCCAAAATGTGTTTCCACCCATGTAGCGAGAATGGCGTGATCAGTGTCTTGAAATCAATGTCGGGACAAATTAAGAAAATCACAGTGACACTGTTCATGAGCAGAGGTCTTGAAATGGCTATGTTGAAAATTTGGTGAAAAATTCCTAAAATGACTGTTTTACGACCGTGCGTTGCGCAGTTCCTATGCACGCTCATAGGTTTGCAAATTTTCAATATTTTCACTCCAGATTTTCAGCATTGCCATTTTTCCACACCTTCTTATGAGTAGTACAGCTGTCATTTTTCACATCTCACCCAAAACGTGTTTCCGCCCATGTAGCGCACAATGGCGCAGTCGTTGTGCGACCTCAGTATATGGGACACATTAAGAAAATCACAGTGTCACTGTTCATGAGCAGAGATCTTAAAATGGCAATGTTGAAAATTTGGTGACAGAATTCCTAAAAATGACTGTTTTACGAGTGTGCGTTGCACAGTTCCCCTGCCTTTCGTAGGTTTTGCAATTTTCAATATTTCACTCCAGATTTCCAACATTGCCATTTTCCCACACCTCCTTATGAGCAGTACAGCTGTCATTTTCACATCCTGCCAAAAGCGTGTTTCCTCCATGTAGCGCACAATGGCGCAGGTCGGTGTGCAAACTCAATGTATGGGACACATTAACAAAACCACAGTGACACTGTTCATGAGCAGAGGTCTTAAAATGGCTATGTTGAAAATTTGGTGAAAAAATTCCTAAAATGACTTTTTCTGAGCGTCGTTGCACAGTTCCTATGCATGCTCGTAAGTTTGCAAATTTAATATTTTCACTCTAGATTTTCAACATGTCCATTTTATTAAACTTCCTTATGAACAGTACAGCTGCAATTTTTCACGTCACCCAAAATGTGTTATCGCACATGTAGCGCACAATGGTGCTGTTGCTGTGTGAAAGCAATGTTTAGGACAGATTAAGAAAATCACAGTTACACTGTTCATGAGCAGAGGTCTTAAAATGGCTATGTTGAAAATTTGGTGACAAAAGACCATAAAATGACTGTGTTACGAGTGAGCATTGTGCAGTTTCCACGCATCCTCATTAGTTCATGACTTTGTAATATTTTCAGTTCAGATTTTCACTAGTGGCATTTTTCGACACTTCCTTATGAACAGTACAGCTGCCATTTTTCACAACATGGCCGAAGTGTGTTTTCACACTTTCAGTGCAGAGATGCGTGGTTGCTGTGGGAAATCATTGTTCGGCACAGATAAAGAAAATCACGGTGACACTGTTCATAATCGGAGGCACCAAAATGCCTGAGTTGACAATCTGCTATAAAAATCCCCAACCTAATTATATAGCGGGTGTGCGTTGCACAGTTTCTATGTCTTTCATTGACTTCACCATTTTTTAAATATTTTACTACACATTTGCAACATAGCCATTTTACACCTCCCATGAAAGAGTACAGCTGTCATTTTTACATCCTGTTCGAATATTTTTGCACCTGTGGTGTTAAATGCCGTAGTCACTGTGCATAAGCAGCTTTCGGCTACCAAACTGATATTCCCCTGTTCATGAGGTGGGGTCACAAAACAAACATGTTGAAAATTTGGAGTTAACATGCCAACGAATGCCTGAGGTATTAGGCTTTTCAACTAAATCGCCCAACCCTATAGAGAATGACAGGAATCAGGGGTGTGACTTGGGATTCTTGCCTGTGATGCTCATACCATTCCACACCCTGCAGTCACTGAGAGGCATTGAGGTATGCCTTGGACTCTTCGGCCCCAAACTTCACCCCATTCTCCTATATCTCACCCATCTCACCGTATTTCTTAATGAAGTGGGGTGCGCATAAGGGCCAAAGACCCCAAGGAACACGTGACACTTGTCAGTCTCTGCAGAGTGGGGTGTGGTGAAATGGCGTGGCCGTTATGCCTGACGACTCAAACGCACACCCCAATGCCTGTCACTCTCTGCAGGGTGGTGGTGGGGTTGGCTTCAGTTCAATACTTCACTGCCATTCCTATTACGCAGCTCTGTAACTTCTACACTACCACTGCCAATGCCAGCAAGCAAACATTCGGCATTGACAAATGCTTGTTATTAATTTACTGTCCTAAAAATCCTGCCACTGATCCTCAGATAATTTTCTTTAAAAAAAAAAAAAAGAAAAGAAAAGAAACCAATAAATAAATAAATGAGTCAAAATATATAGGCGCTTTAGGCAGCCCCTTCACACATCACTGGGCTTACAGTACTGTAAGTCACATGCTTTGACAGGCAGGAAGGAAGTGAGTCATACTAGCAGATACTTCGACGTTCTTCTTTGCAGAAATAGAAAGAGGAAGCATTTTGTGTAGGAGAAGAGAGTTCATTATTAGATTCTTTCTTGTGCAAACTGCAAAAACCCAAAAGCTTTTTTAATAGCTAATTCTTTAGGGTTTTTTTGTACTGTTTTGTCAGTTCTTTTTGGTGACTGATTTCTTTGTTTTATAAGTTTTGTTTTGTTTTTGTGTGTGTGTGAGTGTGTGTGTGTGTGTGTGTGTGTGTGTGTGTGTGTGTGAAGTCGCTCATCACGTCGGAGAGGGAAGGAGTGTTTTTTTGTGTGATGGACCAGGGAAAGTATGTGGCCTGTGGCCTAAGGGGAGTGCACACTCTTGGGGGTCATAGCAGGGTGGTGTTGAATCGCCCCAGACTCTTTGATACTGCCTCCCCCCATCTGGAAGCAGCAGCACTGCCAGTGACGACACCACATCTACCAAGTCTGCCACCACTACCACCACCACCAGTAGCAGCTGCAGGAGCTTCAGCAACACCACCTGCACAGCAGCAGGTGGAGCCCCAGGTGCACGACCATTTTGCCAGCACTATATCTGCCCCTCCTGTGCCTGGTTCTTCCCCCCAGCTCCCCAGTTTGGCAGTTTTTCAACTGTGTCAGGGGGGACAGCAGCCTTTCAGTATGTCTACTTTGTGGTGTGCAGGTGTTCTGTAGCCCCTGGGGGACTCATCTGTGGACCATGGGCCAGCGCACACATATGCTGAACCATCACAAGGTGGAGTGGCAGGCTGCACTGACTAGGACTGGCATCCACCTGCTGGCCCTTCTGTGGCAGTGGCAGAGAGTGCTGCTGCTGTGCATTGCCGCAGCAGGAGGAGGTCCACAGCAGCAGCTGTTCCACCACTACCCCCACCACTGCCACCAGCACCACCCTCACCACCACCACTATCTGGTTTCTCCCAGCATCTGTGGACCCCACAATCACTGCAACTCAGGCAGACATAGCACTTTTGCGGGCTGTGGTTGAGGAAAATAATGAGAGGGTGGGTGCTGTCCAGCAGCATGTGGGTCAGATCGAGCAACACCAGCTACAGATTGTGTCGATGCTCCATCTGCTTTTGGAACATCAGGGGATCCCCCATTAGCTTTTTCTTTCAGCAAACCTCCCCCCCCTCATGGCTGTAGTGTTTTGTGTTTTGTTTATGTTTAATAACAAAGAGAGGGAAGGCCACAGTATTAGTTTAAAGAGAAGCAGTCCGCTACAGGAGGTTTTGTCCCTGCAAGGCTTACCCTCCAGTTAAGCCTTTTTAGTATGTTGTGGCATTGTAACTTACTTTATTTTAATTAAGAAAAGTCAGTGACCTGGAAGTATGGCAGATGCTATGGGGGCTTCATTATGTGCAAAAGTGCAATGGCGACGCACCATGCGCTTCAATACAAAAGTATTGAAGGGCATGGTGCATCTCCACCGCACCTTTCCTTTACACATAATTGAACCCCCATAGTGTCTTCCATACTTCCGGGTCATTGACTTTCTTTAATAAATAAAGTATGTTCATGAGCAAGAGAAAAATACCGCAATATACTCAAAAGGCTTAACTGGAGGGTAAGCCTTGAAGGGGAAGGACCTCCTGTTGCTGACTGCTTCCCTTTAAATATATACATACACATACAGACATACATGCTCCTTTTTTTTTTATTCAGTTTACTTTATTGGCACAGTGATGATACATGAGTTATATAGCCCATATCAGGCTGACACTTGCAAGTTACATATGCCACTATCATAAAAACATGTTTACAAAAACAATATCATTGAGATAAACAAGATTGACTTAACAATTAACAAAATAACCTAATACTACTTTACCCCATCCCATCCCTACCCGACACCCACCACCCAAGCAGCATCTACATACAGATTGGGGCACCATGAGGATTCTCACTAGGAAGAAAAACAAGGATCAAAGGATACATTTAGCAGAGGGCATTTCCTATGGCTAGAGAGACTAAGCTTGCCAAGTAGCTAGAACAGCATCCAATAGGCCCCAACTGGAGCCATAGGACTGGATCCTATTGTTCATTTTGGCTATGTGTAACTCCAATTGTAATGCAAACGTAATCTCCTTATACCATTCTAGGACTGGTGGAGTAATGGTGTCCGCCCAGTGTTTTAGGATGACAGCTTTGGCCGTAGCTGATATAATAGCCATGTACAACTTTTTTTGCTTAGTCATGCCTCTGGGGAAGCTACTCTATAGACAAATTTCTGGTGTAAAAAAGAGCTCCAGGCCTATTATCGATGGTAATGAAGTGCAAATTGCCCTCCAGAAAGACTGAATCTTAGCGCACTCCCACAGTACGTGGAATAAGTCCCCTTCTTTGACTTCGCACCTGTTACAGATAGGTGATGGTAGTTTACCCATCTTGTGAAGTCTAGCAAGAGTATAATACATGTTGTGTATGATATTAAATTGCTGTAGTTTATATCTATCCTGCCTAATATATTTATGGTTGTTTACCCATATCTGCTCCCATACTCCCCTATCCACTGTCATCTCTAATCTCTGCCTCCAATAATGACTAACACAAGAGGGCAAACCTTCATCTATCCTCTGTTACACGTTATAGACTCTAGAAACAGAATGGGGTTGGTCTGCAACTTTAAGCAACGAGGACAACTTGGTCCTGTTTTCCACCCATGTTTTCATCCTGTGCAGGTGAGCTTTTATTGAGCCACAAATTTGCCGAAATTTGAAATTATACCCTTTTAGATCTGGGAATTGGATACAGGCTTGTTCATAAGATATTAGCTTCCCTTGGGGTGACAAATCCCCCAGTCATAATCCAGCTATCAGCCCCCAAAACATAGAAGAAATCGGAGCCCGCTGTATTAAAAAGTGGATGTTATGTACCAAAATTTGTTCCAGTGAGTTCTGCCAGTTCACCTTTAGGAGCTTCTGAGCTTGCTGCAGAACTTTTAACGACCACCCAATAGGCGTGTTTTTGAGTGGCTTGGGAAGGAGTTTAATGGTGGTATAGGCAATTGAATTTAGAGTTAATGAATATTTAAGAATGAAATCGCTCTCAATATGGACCCAGAAATGCACATAAGCATTCGGGGCCACTAAGCTATTCGGTTTGTTCTAATGTACCGCTTTACTAATATGCGAGACAATGTAGTACTTAAAGAAAGAGGGGAGTGCAAGGCCTCCTGACTTTTTTAATCCTATGAGTTTTGGGTAGGATCTTCTGACAGTCTTCCCTTTCCATAAAAATACATTGAGTATTTTTTGCAGATTCCCAAACCAGGTTTTGGGTAGATAACACCCTAACATGTTTAAAGGATAGAAAATCCTCGGTAGTATATTCATTTTCATTGTTTCTGTCCTAGCCCAGAGTGACAAAAGCAATAAACTCCATCTGTCCAGGTCTTGTTTAATAGCTTTAATAAGGTTATGAAGATTCTCTCTAATCATCAAGCTTATCTCCCTAGTGATTTTGATACCAAGATACGTCAACATCTTTGGTTCCCAGCTTAACCCATATTCCCTTGCTGAGTTAGGATAGCATCTGTTGTTTAACGGGAAAAGCTTTGTCTTGGAGATATTAATTTTATAGTTTGAGACATTGGAAAACTTTGTAATTTCATGCAGTATTACCGGTATGCAATTTTCTTGATCCTCTAAGTACATAAGCAAGTCATCCGCATAGGCTGAAATTAAGTACCGCCTGTTTCCCACCTTTATTCCCCTAATCTCTTACGATGCCAGTAATATGTGAATCAAGGGTTCAAGATATAAATTAAATAGGAACGGGAAAGCGGGCATCTTTGTCTTGTGCCGCAGGATAAGGGGAAAGGATCTGACAATATACCACTGCACCATATCCGTGCCATGGGTGTACTATATAACACTCAGACCAAATTTAAAAAGTCTTCAGAGAGACCAAATCTGGATAAAACTGCAAATAGAAAGTCCCACAACACCCGGTCGAATGCCTTTTCAGCATTCAATGCAAGTAAGGCTGCCGGGGTTTGTAAATTATGTGCATGTGCAATTAGATGATGGAGTTTACATAGATGGTCACTAGACACCCTACCGCTCATGAATCCCACTTGCACATCACTTATCAGATTACTCATTAATGGACTAAATCAGTTGGCTAAGACTTTAGCCAGTATTTTAATACTTACATTTAACAATGATATTGGGCGATAACTGCCAGGGAGCACAGGGTCTAGCTCCGGTTTAGGGATAAGAGTTATGAGGGCCTCTAAGAAGGCTGTTTCCGAGAGGCCCTTATAAAACCAAAAGTTATATACCTTAGTTATGATTGGGCAGATTACATCCACGCAAGCCTTATATAGATTAGTAGTTAGACCATCCGGTCAAGGGGACTTGTCCCCAGCAAGTTGGGTAATCGCTTGCTTCACTTCCCACTCTTGTATAAGTGATCCTAACTGATTCACCTCTAAGTTTGTAATCCTGGTCAGGGTAACTGAGTCTAGAAATTCTTGAATTTCCACGGGGGTCACTCTATCAACAGACGGGATACAGTATACTTGCTGAAAGTATTCCCTAAAGGTCGCAGCAATTTCTCTAGGGTCACTGGTTATAGTATCTCCCTTATCACTTTGTAGAGTGGCTATGAATTGATTAGAGTCTAGTTGTTTAAGTCTAAGGTCTAAAAGTTTGCCTGCTTTTTCCCCAGATTCCAGATACCTGATTTTAGTTCTCCAGAGGGCCAACTCTGCTTTCTGCATCATAATTGAGGAATATTGAGTTTGGAGTTGATGCAGTCTAACCCAATCCGCTTCAGTTGAGCGTTGGGTAATATTATCTTCCAAGGCCCTAATAGCATTAGTGATTTCATTTAACTGTAATCTAGCTTTCTTGGCCCTAGTGGAAGTTATTCTAATGCACTCACCCCTTAGTGCACACTTCAAGGCTGCCCAAATAATGTCGATGTTGGGGACTGAACTAAGATTTCTAACGAGAAAGTGGGATATAAAATTCTTCAGATGTTCCTGGGTAAAGGAATCCTGCAACAGCTAGTTATTAAATCTCCACATAAAATCCCTCTTTGTACTGGAATTGGATTCAAATAAAATAGACACTGGGGAGTGATCCGATATAACCCTGGTATAAATCCTAGCATCTGTAACTGAGGGAAGATACATGCTCTTTATTGCCCTGTTATTATAATCTAGTGCCTCAGTAATGTTTACTTTCTGTTGTGGAGTGGTTGTGGAAAAGCTGGTGTGAGCAGTGCAAGTATGATGTGTTAAATTGTCAGTTTTGTTTCCTGTGTGTGTGTATGTGTGTGACATCAAACATTGTGCAGCTTCTTACAAACATATATTGCTGACTTGTTGCAGTGTTTATGGTATAAAGAATAGCGATAAAAATAACATATATTTTATTGTCACCATCATCATCAGCGGACTAAGTGATATAATATTTTTTCAGAGTTGTCTGGCCAGAGTTCACCTTAGTCACATACTGCACACATGACTTTTAGGAGAGCATGTGTTTTTTGTGCTATGATCTCCGCAAAGTCATGTGTGCACTGTGAGTGACTGAGGTGCACAGTGACCTGGTACCTTTGAAAAAATATCATATCACTTACTCCGCTGGTGCTGATTGTACAAATAAAATATATGATATATATTCTTTCTTATCTTTGTTCTTGACATCCTGCAAAAAATCACACCATATGTATGTTTGCACAAAGCTGGACAATGTCTGAACACACAGGAATGAACACTGATGGCACACATGCAGTTTAGCACAACATACTTGCACTGCTCAGTAATGCATTTTGCAAAACACTTCAAATCACGAGTCCTGACACAAAGTAGCGATTACTGAGGCTCCAGAAATATTTATTTTTTGAAACAGACATTAAAGCAGCAGTGCAACAATCTGATGAAAATGTTGACCTATACTTTTTTATGCTATTTTATTTTTTTATTATAGAATACTTTTTATTTATTCAGTATCATTGCATGTCACCAGTTATACAGATACTTAACATACAATATAGATTGCTTTAAACAATCAAGGTTAACAGATCTCACCAGGACATATAACTTACATAGTTCCAGATGTCCTTAATAATCATTTGAACATCCAACACAGACTGAATTAACTGCAATTTAAACCAATAAGGAAAAAGTCTAGATCATCCAGCGTTCCTACTAACACATTTATGGCAATCAATTACTCCCAGTGCACAGGATAGTTATTATCAGAAGTGTTAGGAGCATCTAAAGGAAGTATAATAATAGAGATGAGGAAGGGAAACATATGGAGGTGAAAGGAGGGGTGTTCAAGCAAGAGATATCATAACTGTTCATCAATCAACCCATGCCATTCCTAGATTTGCAGCCCCCTGTTGGGCCTTAAGGCAGCAAGGCCACCTCATACCGGAGGGTTAAGAATGGGGGGAAGGGGAGCTTTGCATAAGGAGGAATTAAGGTATGCTACCCATTTCTGATAGTATACAGTGAGCTTCCCTCTGTTGACATATGTGAGCCACTCAAAGGTGGCTAGTCTAGCAAAAGCTGAGTGCCAGAGGGAGATAAGTGGGGGAGATGCCTGTCTCCAGGATAGGAGTAGGAGCCTTTTTGCCTCCTGAAGGGCTATTAAGAGCCAATTCTGAAGTGGTTTTGGCAGTTAGACCAGGGAAGCAGAATCACCCAGTAGAAGCAGTGGATCAGAGATGTCCATGGGTAGGCCCAGTATTCTGGAACAGTCCATTGCAATGGCTGACCAGAAGGGGATCAGGATCAGACAGCCCCACAGCACATGAAGGAGATTTGCTGGATCATGTTGGCACTTCCAGCAACTCACATGAGGGAGAATGCCTCATGCATGAAGGACTGCTGGTGTACGATACCACCTGAGAAGGATTTTGAGTTGTATTAGTTGACTTTGAGCATCCTTATATGTGGTGTGAGCTAGGTGTAGGCAGCGAGATCATGTTTCAGGGGTAATGGGAACTTGGAGATCCTCATTTCATGTGTCTCTGTACAATTCTGTGTGGTCCGGTTGTGCCTCCCGTCAGGTGCTGTAGAAGTGCCCCGCAAGACCTCAAGATGATGTATCTAGGTGTAGCATAGCTAGCCAATTATATTTGGGATCTACTGAGTAGATCCCACTGACAATCTGGATCACACTACAGAGTTGCAGGTATCTCCAAAAGTCTTTAGACTGGAGGGAGTACCGAGCCTTAAGCTGTTCAAAAGACATTAAGGTAGAGGAATTGGAAATGTACAGGTCTTGAATGAGATGTATGCCCTTACTTTCCCATTCTGGCCAGTTAAGCAGCTTCTTGCCTACTGTAAGGAGTTGGTTCCACCAGAGTGGCATGTACCGGAGTGGCATACAGCATGCTGCCTTTGAGGTATTAGAGGCTACCATAAGTCTGTGCCATGCATTCCTGGTCTCTATCATGCTTGGGTTGTGTTCATTTGGATTTATGGGGATGTTAGTTAATAGTGCACACAAGGGGTTTTTCTGCATTAGTTGAGATTGTAGCTGAACCGATAGAGTGGGTGGGGAAGAGGAGGTGATGAACCATTTAGTGGCTTGGGCCGAGATATAAGACCAATGATATTTCTGCAGCCATGGAAGTCCCAGACCACCCTTGGTCCAGTAAGCCCGCATTTTACTGCAGCTCCATCTGGGTGTCTTACCTTCCCAGAGGAAGGAGGATATCGGCTTGTCCAGTGGATGGAACACCTGCAATAGGAAGGTTATTAAGCAGGTATGTGACTCTTGGTAGTAACAGCATTTGAATCGCAGCTACTTTGTCTGACAGGGAAAGGTTGAGGCAGCACCAGTAGCTTATTTCCACCTTTAACAAGGTTATTAAGGGACCAAAATTTCACTCTCCAGGACTTTCCAAGTAAACGGAATGGTGATACCTAAATACAAAAAACTGTGTGGGGCCCACATCAGGTCCAGACCTTGCAGACAGGAGTTCATGCAGACCTTATTGAGGGGGGTTACACTGGTGTTTTTTTGATTGATTTGCAATCCAGACAGCCATGCAAATTCTCGCAGAATTTCTAAAACACTGGGGAGAGATTCCTTTCGGCAGTCTAAGGTTAGGAGTAAATCATCTGCATATGAGGCAGTTAGGTATACCTGCTGGCCAACCTGGATGCCTGTGATGCTTTCAGTCACTTGTAATTTCTGGGTAAGTGGGTCCAATCCACCAGGAAAGTAGAGGGGATAAGGGGCAGCCCTGCTGCGTGCCCCATTGCAGTGGAAAGGAGCGGAAGATATCTTGATTACTTAGAATCCTCACAAAGGGGGTATTGTACAACACATTGATCCATTGTCTGAAGTATGGACCAAACCCATAGAGCCAGAGTATCTCATGAAGGTAAGGCCACTCTACTGAGTCAAAGGCCTTAGAAAAATCTACTGCCATTGCTGCCATTGGGCTTTGAGAATGCATTGCCATCTATTTAAGATCCAGGACTAACCTAACTTTGTCCACCACCTCCCTTCCTTTGGTGAAACCGACTTGTGATGGGTGGACAATATGAGGTATGACCTCCATCAATAGGGTGGCTAGCATTTTAGCTGCAATTTTGTTATTGACCGAGATAAGGGAAATTGGGTGATAGTTGGCACAGTTAAGGGGGTCGTCTGATTTTTTTGGTAGTAGAGTGATTAGAGCTTCCTGCATGGTGGAGGGAAGGGTTCCTGTCATATGGGCCTCCTGTAACACTGAGAAGAGAGGGTGCTGATTTCTGCGCTCATGGCTTGGTATAGCTCTGTAGTCATACCATCTGGTCCAGGTGACTTGCCTTTAGCCAATTGGCTGAGGGTGTTCAGAAGCTCTGCTTCAGTGAATGGCTTATCCAATAAGTATTTCATATTATCAGGTAGCTGGAGGGTGTTAGTGGTTGTGCAGAAGTCAGCTAGCTAGCATCTTATTTGGTTTGGGTCTAAAGAAGCGTGTGATTGATATAGTCGCTGGTAGAATTGTTGTATGCTTTCATTGACTTTTTTGGGATTCGTAACCACATGGCCTTCCATGCTTCTAAGGGCATGGATATGAGAGGCCACCTGTTGTTTCCTTAACTGGAATGCTAGGAGTTTACCCCCCTTTATCCCCCCCAATGTGAATGTTGGGATCTGATTAATGCCCATTCTGCCTTTTATTGCAGCGTAGTATTTATACAGTACTTCAAACCAACTATCTCTCAGAGGAGTACTGGGTCAGGTGCATGGGCAATGGAGGCCCTAAATCTGACTTCCAATGAGGACAGTTTGGATTGCAGAGCATTTACCTCTGTCATTCTGAGTTTGTTCTTATGTGCTGAGTAGATGATGATTCATCCTCTCAGGACAGCCTTGAAGGCCTCCCATACCTTGGCTGCTGAGGTATCTACTGCTTGGTTTAGTGAGAAGTAATCCCTGGCCATCTCTCACACCATATACTGAAACTGTGGGTCCTGGAGGAGTATAGGGTTGCAATGCCATCTTGTCCCTGATCCATTCCATCCAAAGGGGGTATAGAAACAAGATACTGAGACATGGTCCAAGACTAGAATGCCATGTATTCTAGTATGGTAATATCTCAGGCTGCAGGGGCATTGGCAAGCCAAAAGTCAATCCTACTGTACATAGTATGAGCTGAGGAGAAGAAGGAGAAGTTTCACCCTGTCGGGTGGTCCCTGTGCCACACATTGGTCATTCCCCACTCTGCCATAATTCTTTGGAGGGCCAATGCCGCTTTAGGGTGTGTTTGGGGAGTTGTTCTAGATTTGTCAAGAAAAATGTCGGAGTGAAATAAAAGTCACAGCCGAGTAAAATTGGGATCTGCAGATGACCATCTACCAAGGTCTCCACTGCCTTGTTGAGATCCAGTATGATTTCTGGATTGTCTACATTTGGCCCATGCATATTCGTTAATATCTCCTGTCCCCCGGGGTGTGAAAAGCGGACTGCTATCCAGCAGCCCTGAGCATCCAAAACTGTCTGCTCTTGTACCCAAGGACATGATTTCTTGATCAGAAAAGCCATCCCCCTAGACTTGGTTGATGCTGAACTAGCTATGACATTACCAACCCATGCCCTTTTAAGCCATGATACAGTTCTTGCAGTGGGATGAGTCTCCTGGATAAATGCAATATCTGTCTGCAAGGTGTGTAGGTGTCTAAGGACCATGGCCATTTAACTGGGTGGTTTAAGCCCTTCACGTTCCATGATACAAGTTTTATACCTGCGTTAGTGTTCTGCATTGCTGTTCCAAACAGTACAAACAGTATAGGTACTCACCACCCATATCCAGAAGAGATAGAGAAACAGGAGAAGGTAGATAGTCAGATACAGAAGAGGGGAGATTGATTGCATGGGGTGAGGAGGTAGGCTGTCCAGTAGGTGTATATAACTGTGCTAACCTGGTATACAAATAGAATAAGTGAGCTAAAGCACTAAACAATCAACCAAATTGACCAAATAGCAGTTTGAATATATCCGTTCCCACGTAAGGGGATAAGTTATTCTATTCCTTTAACAGAAGGGATTAAATGACTATAGGTAGATAAACAAGCACTAAGCTAAAGGTGGATTCATGTATGTGCAAGGTGCAATACTCCACACTATTGAGGAGGCCCATACAGCCATACTGACCTTTCACCTACATGGGGAAAAATGGAGATGAACCAACCAACAGCTAGTAACTCCATCCCCAGCTTTGTAAACTGAAGTAGTACTCCCACGGGAGAGGGATGGGGTTTAGGGTAAAAGGGAAGGTGTTTATTGCTCTACAACCCATCAAAGAGTAATCAGTATCTATAGTGCCCATATAACATGCTGGCCATCTGTCAGTATAGAGGTCAGGGCGAGGTAACATGGCTTCCTGTGGCTACCATGACCAAACATTAATTTCAGCTAGAAGCTAGTAACACATTTAGTGTGGAGAGAGAAAAAGTATAGGAGATCCCCATGCTCTTCTTCAGATGAGGGGGGTTAGCCTGCTAGTGGAGGTGCTCCAGAGTTGCAACTAAGCTTTCTCTCAGGCCCCTCCAACAAAGCATTCAATATTAGGAAAGGGGGCCTTGTCAAACTTCGATGTCACCTCTATCATACATCCTTCCCTAAAACCCATATTATCCATAAAGAGAACAAAGTGCAGACTTATTGCAATCGGTCATTCAGAGCTAGAACCTCAGCCACAGTCAGCTTCATTATGCCCTCTTGGGACACAGAGAGGTAGGCTAAATTTCTAAACCCATATTTAAACCCATGAACTGCCAGCATTTTTTTGATGGGTAAAAAGGCTTTTCTTCAAGCAGCTACCTCGGCAGAGAAATCTCTGAATAGTGAAATTTTATCCCCATGCCATGTTGGTTTGCTCTTGTCTCGGGATGCTCTCACAACCTTTTCTTTGGTAGAGTATCACAGGATGTATGCAATAATGGGCCTAGAAGAAGTCTGATGTGATTGATGGCCACTGGGTATGCTATGGGCCCTTTCTTTTTTTGAAATTCAACTTCTTTATTGAGTTTTTAGTAACAGAAAGGCATGGTGTACAGACAGTACTACATGCTATAGTGAGACAAAGTGGCATATAACCAATGTAACAACAGAGAGCTAGATGTGATTTATGCCTGTATATACACAACCAAAAAAACAACTAACCAAACTAGCCCTTAAACCCCTCCCTACCCTCTCCCCACCACCCTGGAGGTGCCACATCAAAACCAGGGATAATAGAGATGGGATGGCAGAGGCATGTATTAAAAAATATTATAAGGGAGGCAGAGTGTACTAAGGTTGTCAGAGGTAACCCTTAGTGGGATTTAATGTAAATATAAGGCATATAGCCTGCCCCACTTCTGGTTAAAGGAAGGCATACAATTCCGGGAGCTAGCTATTAACCTTTCAGTTTTAAAACAAAGAGAGATTTCTCTTAGCCATTCAGAATATAGAGATAACAATTTGGTCCATCCAGTGTTTGAGAATCAACCTTTTGCTATCTGAAATTAAGGCCATATGAAACCGTTCTTTAACTCTAATATCAGAGAACATCCCTAATATACATATTTCAGCTGTGAATAACACCCCCAATCCCAAGAGAGGGTCAAGATTGGTTTGGATTGTATTCCATAGGGGAACCACCTTATCACAGTACCAAAATATGTGAAGTAAGTTCCCTTCACCTGCTCCACATCTTGTACATTTAGTTGAAGCCAGCCTGCCAAATTTGACCAGCTTAATCGGCGTATAATACAGATTATTCAGGATATGAAACTGGATTAACCTATTTCTGTCTTGAATAAGATATCTGTATGTGTCACTCCAAATCTGGTTCCAAGGTAGGGGGGAGTCGGGTAAGAGGGAGACCCAAATCTTGGAGCCAGTTAGGGCATTAGGGTATTTAGTATCTAATAGATAAGAGTAAATTCTAGCAATTCCATGGGGTTTGCTTATACACTCTTGAATTTGATCTAAAAAAGGTTTAGTTCGGGACGGTATAAATACTGTCCCAAACAGATTCCCTAAAAGGTGTCTCAACTGGAAAACCTTAAATATGTGTTTCTGTGAGATATTCAATTTGGTTAACAATTCAGTGGAGGAGAGAAGAGAGCCCTGAGAATACAGAGTCTCCACTGGCAGATCATGTATTTGTAAAAGCCAGTTTGAAGTTAGCGGGGAGCCACCGATTTTGATGTTGGGATTTAAGGTTAGAGGTTGCGCCACATCCTTTGTGAATGGTATATTAAAAAAGCTCCAGCATTGAGATAGAATTTTAATGGAAAGCCCTATAACCGATCTTTGTATAGCTTCTGGTAGTGTAGAGTAGGTGTAGTAAAAAATTTGAGGAGGATGAAGATTGTATTTGTCCAGCAGATTGAGTTCTAGCAGCAACCAGGTGGGCTGAGAAACATTGGGTTGGACGTTGGACCAACGTCCTAGTTTGGCTAGATGACTAGCCCAGTAATAAAACATGAAATTAGGAAGGTGAAGACCCCCTCTATCTTTAGGTAAATTGAGCTTTAGGAAAGCCCGTCTAGGTTGTTTACCCCTCCAAATGAAGTTGGAAAGGGCAGAGTGAATTTGCTGAAAGTAAGATCTGGGGAGCCATATGTTTAGTAAATTTAGGGGTTAAAAAATACTGGGTAGGATATTCATTTTAATGATGCTGATGTGACCCCATAGAGACAACGGTAGACTGTCCCATCTACAGAGATCCTTTTGAACTCTCACCAGCAAGTCGTCTAGGTTCAGTTTTTTAGTAATTTCTGGGTCTCGAGCTAGATGTATGCCTAAATATTTGAGTGAGACCGGGGACCACCTCATACCAAATCAAGTGAAGTTGGCTTGGGGTGTGAAGGAGTTAAGTGGGAAGATAACTGATTTGGCTAGATTTAACCTATAGTTGGATACTTGCCCAAACTGATCAATGATTTGTAATGCCTGTGTTAAAGAGGGTTCTGGGTTGGTAAGATGCAAGAGGATATTGTCTGCAAAAACTGAGAGGGTGAGGGATTTCTGGGAGATAAGCAACCTGTGATCTGGGGTGAGGCCTTGATACTGAGTATCAGGGGTTCTAAGTACAAGTTGAATAAGTAAGGGGACAGAGGGAAGCCCTGCCGCGTACCGGAGTACAGGGGGAATCGAGATGAGAAGACACCATTACAATAGATTCTGGCGGAGGGTGATTTATAGACTACTCTAACCCACTGGATAAAGATTATTGGAAAGCCCATTCTCTCAAGTGTGGACCACAAAAAATCCCAGTTAACCCGATCAAAGGCTTTTTCTGCATCTAAGGCAATCAATGCCATGGGAACCTGGGAGTCTTGTGCAACTTGAAAGATGTGGGAGAGGGTTCTCAGGTGGTCTGCTGCAGATCTACCCTGGACAAACCCCACTTGTTCAGGACTCAGCAGTTGCTGCCAGATCTGATTAATTCTGAGAGAGAGGATCTTGGTTAGGATTTTGATGTCATAATTTAATAATGAGATTGGCCGGTAGCTAGCTGGTTCCAACTGGAGTTTGTCTGGTTTTGGAATTAGAATTATTGTGGCCTCCAACAACAAAGGGAAAGGGAGTCCGATGAGAATATATAGTTGTATAATTTGAGGAGGAGAGGAGAGATCTCTTTGCAGAAAATTTTATAAAATTTGGGGGGAAAGCCATTGGGGCCTGGAGATTTGTCCAGAGGTAACCCCTTTATTGCATCCTCGATCTCGGCTAAAGTAATGGGAGAGGATAAGCTTTCACAATGATGTGCCTGTAGGTAGGGGAGAGAAACACCGTCTAAAAAATGTTCTATAGTGGGAAGAGATGCTTGAGAGGTACCTCTACCATACAGTTCCCTGTAAAAAGATTCAAAGATATGTGCAATATCTCTTGGCGAGGTTTTAATGGAGCCATCAGGAGACTTCAGTGCAGGGATTAACCTTGAGTTTTCTGTTTTCCTTAATCTGAGAGCTAACAGTCTGCCAGGTTTTTCCCCTTGGTCTAGGTAATGAGATTTAGTTTTAAGGATGGCGTATTCCGTTTTTTCTTTGACTAATTCCTCATACTCGTTCCTGAGCTTGCATAAGCCCTCTAGAGCTTTTTGAGAACTAGAGAGGGAGAAGTCACTCTCAGCTATCCTGATTTGGTTGGACAATGAGACAATTTTGGCTTCCCTTAGTTTTTTCCTTCTGGAAGCCAGTTTTATGAATTCGCCCCTAATAAAACATTTTAGAGAGCACCAGAGTAAATCCTCTCTAGTAACAGAACCTTGATTAAGTTTGAGAAAAGACGAGATCAAAGATTTGAAATGGGAAATTGTATGTTCGTCTTTTAGGAGTTGCATGTTTAACTTCCATGAGGTATCCCTTTGACCATGTGGTCCGGGAGAAACCTTAATCCATGCAAGGGAATGGTCAGATATGACAATTGACTCTATACCTGAATGGGGAGTATTGTCTAACAGGGTGGTGCTAATTAGGATGTAGTTGATTCTTGACCATGTTTGGTGTACCTGAGAATAAAAGGAAAATATACGGCCAGAAGGGTTAAGCAGGCTCCAGGGGTCACATAGTCCTAGTAAGTTCATGAAGTCCCTAAGGGCAATTTGAGATGGGGAAGGGGGTTTTATAGGTCTGTAAGTTTTGTCGAGCTCTTGGGTTGGGGCAATATTCCAGTCACCTCCCAGTATAAATAAGGAGGGCAGGAACCCACTCAGTTTGTCGGCTAAATGCGTGAGAAATTTGGGATCACCTCCCATTGGACCATAGATTGCCCCTAATACCACGCTAACATTGTTAAGCAGGCCTTTAACCAAGACAAATCTGCCCTCCTGATCTATAGAACTGTCTTCAACCATAAATGAAATACCTCGTTTTATCAGTATAGCAACCCTCTACTAGCCGATAACCTCCCGGATACAAAACCTGAGAGAACCCTGACATGTAACCGCTGGTTTCTGTAGCTAATAGGTGTGTTTCCTGCAAGAAAAGGATATCAATATTTAGCAGGGAGAAGTTTAAGAGAACTTGATGTCTTTTGGTGACATCTCTGATACCTCTGACGTTCCAGGTAGCGATTTTAATATGCCTCATGGCCATATAGCTTAGAAAAATGGTTAGAAGAAACAAAATCCTGTAGTACTTCCACCAAACGTAAATGCAAGTGGCACCCTCCAAGTTTCCCCCACCTTCCCGGCGTCCCCCATAAGTGGACATAAAAGTGCCAAAGTTCCATAGCCACAAGGAAATCTAATTGTGAACATATAATAGAAATGTTGGGTAAAATTAACAGGTGAATATATAATGTAGATGGGGGGATAGCCCATGATCTCCCCACCCTCCCCCAACCTATAACATCCTAAACTCTCCCAACCCCCCTTAAACTATTTACAAAAGGCCCCAATGAGATTAAGAGACTCGATACAAGAAACCAGAATAAACCTGACAGGTACCATCCCCAAAATGTTACACGTCCAGGAGTAAACAATCTTAAGTTGAACTGAGGTATGCAAACGTAAACCATTTCAGAGGAACAGGTCATCCTACCTCAAACCAGACATTGGGCTCTAGGTCTCCTGGGTACTGCAACCCACCCCCCCAGCTAGACCATAAGGCAGGTCTCCCAGTGCTTGTTCTCTCCCTGAGCCTCCCACCCACCAACCTAGGTTGAAGGAAGGGAAAACTATGCCTTATGCCCCAGAAAAAATACAGCTGCCTAGCAGGATTGTAAGAGATTTGAAAATATAGGGACCTTACCAGGAGCTGCAAAAACTTGAGGAGGTAACTGCCCCATCAGTCTATTCCGCGTCAGGAATCACTATTAGAATAGGGCTCACAGGAAAACAGCATGTCGACAGTCGTATCTACTTGCTTCCAAAAAAAAAAAAAATAGAGACTTGTACGACTATACTGTGTGGGATTAAGCTAGCCCCGAAGTGTGGGAAGTAATCGGGGGAAAACACAGCTGAAAGGACCGGATGGTCCGTCTCTAATAAGGGCCAGTGGAAACCGCGAGCGGAAACTTGGTTCCACCGCCTCCCCCCGCCCTCGGAGATAAACAGTTAGGCCATTGGTGCTTACTTAGGCCTGATAGGCCCCATTCCGGACAACAACTGCGGCCACAGTAGCCAGAACAAAAGGAGACAAGAACAACAATGCCTATCAGGTAATAAACCTCAGCACCAACTCTTAACAGGGAGAACTTAGTGAACAAAATTAGCAATATAGAGATCAGTTAACTTTGAAGAGGCTGGGAAGCTTAAGGGTATGGTCTGAAGTGTCTGAAGTGGCCTGTTCCGGATTTTCGTAGGAGTGCCAGACACCTTCCAAAGCCACCAGTAGCTTGGCCGGATAGTTCATCCAAAAGCGGATTCCAGCTGCGATAAGTTTGTTCACGATCGGGTGAAAGGCTGCTCTTTTCTGGCGGGTCTCAAAGGGTAGGTCCTGTGCCAGCTACAGTTTAGCGTTGCCCCAGTGAATTGACTCCAATTCCTTGGATTTAGAAAGGATGTGCTGTTTCTCTAGAAAGCTGAGGAATTTTATTATTATGGGCCGAGGAGGAGCACCAGGTGGTGGCTTAGGCTTTAAGGAACGGTGAGCTCTTTCAATATGGTACTGCTGGTTAAGGGGAGAGGGACCAACAACTTTATTAAGCAGCTTCTGGATGAAAGAGATGGTATCAGATCCCTCTTCAGATTCAGGCAGGCCTAGGATCAGAATGTTATTTCTTCTGCTTCTACCCTCTAAGTCTTCCGTCTTGAGTTGTAGCCTGTTAATTTGTTGTCGAAGTCGAGTGATCTCCGTTCAGTTTTCCCCTTCCAATTCTCCAGTGAAGACGTTCTCGCCTCCGTATCGCCCACTCTTAGGGTAAGTGAGCCAAGGTCGCTTCTAATGGTTTTTAGTTTGGAGGAAATGTCCTGGAGGGTTTCTCGAAAGGGGATCAGCTCTTGCAGGAAGCAATCCTCTGTAAGTAGGTTAGCAGAGGAGCCGGAAGGGAGCTGCTTAGTGGGGTGCCCCGAGCTTTGATTTTTGGATTTTTTTGCAGTTTTCTCGGGGGTAGCAGGTGGAGTGTGCTTCACTCCGACCTGCTTCATCTCCACTTCCATTCTTTATGTAACTCCGGATTAGACAGCTGTGGGTCCAAAACAAGTCACGAGCGTGTTCCATGCAGAAGGAGCAGAACGATAAAATAATCACCTCGTTACTTCAGGTGCTGGATGGGCAAAAAATTGAGATTTTGCTGGTTGGTAGGTAGGAGCTCTAGAAAAGGCTGCCACTAGGTGCTCTGCATCACGTGACTCTGGGATGGGCCCTTTAGACTTTGATAGGCCCATGCCATCTATCTCCCAGAATTTTGGGGATCTCCTCATTAAGGAATCTCTCTGTGTTCTGGCCTTCAGTGCCCTCGGGGATCCCAAGGATCATGATATTGTTTCATCTCCCCCTGTTTTCCTGGTCTTCTGCCTATTTCCAGAGCATGGCCAGCTTTTCATCCTGCTCCTGTAGGCGTAGCAGAATTTTAACTTGGCCAGCTTCTAAGTCCTCTGTCCACTAGTCTGTAACATTAACTTGTCACTGAGCACCCGCACCTCAGCCACAGTGCAGGATAAAGTTGCCAATATGGTGTCTACTCTCATCAGGAGGGTTTCTTATATAGCTGTAATGTGCTGTAGTGAGGCGCTAAGGTCCGGAGGGTTTGCTTCTTTGGGCGTAGTGCCTAGGCCTTGCATGTCCAGATTGTGTGAGGCCATTCCAAAGCAATGGGGCTCCTTACGTATCTCCTGTTGTGGAGTGGTTGGAGCTTGTTCCCCAAACTGACCTCTCACCGCTTGCAGTTGTACGCGTAATGCAGGTCGCCACTGAATGTCCACTAAAGGGATGAATGCTATGCCTGCTGTGAGAGGTCAGTGCTTCAGGGCCTACTCAGGGCAAAGGCAGGTTGTGCGGTGGCCGGCACCGAAAGACTATTAGCTGGATCACTGGGTGCAATATAACCCATGTCACACCGAGAGGTAAATCTACAGCATCATTTAATCACCTTTGGGGTTAGGGATCCCTGGGTGTCCGCGAACCTAAATGGATTCTAAAAGCTGGGGATTGAGCCAATGGGTTAAGCGGCCATCTTCTTTGACATCCAGACCATGCCCCCTTTTTATGCTATTTTACATTGCCATTTTACTTACCTCCTAACTTGTGTGATACCATTCTTTCCAGTATTTAAGTCTGCTTTAGTACTTTTTTTCATGTCTGAAATAATAAAAGGAGAACTCCTTTTAATAAGGCGTGGACCAGGTCTTCGTCGGTATTTTCCATTGTTTTTCTCCATCAGTTGTTATATATTACTTCTGTTGTAAAATTAACAATTATGTAGCAGGCAGTGTTTTATGACCTCACAGAACAATATTTATTCAAAAACAGCTGCAAATAGTGATGAAAACCTGGTCAGAGCCAAATTAAAGGGTGTGCTTCTTTTATTTCAGGCATGAGAAAAAGTAGTAAAGCAGACACAAATTGTGAAAAGAAGGGTATCATACAAGGCAGGAGGTAACTAGTGGCTGGCAATGTAAAATAGCATAAAAAGTATAGGTTAAATTTTTCACCACATTGTTGCACTGCTGCTTTAATTTATAATTTAAGTATGACATTATGTGCTCACAATTACAACACACAAAATGCAACTGTCTTGAGTCCAGAAAATTCCCCAGTGCTGAGGAAGTAAAATGGGAGCATTACACCACATGCAAAGTCCCCCAGAATGTATTGTGCAGTCACTCATGTGCGCAGTAGTCACACAGAGTCCCCAGAATTTTTCTGTATTCCCAAAATGCATCTGTCTTATGTCCAGAAAATTTACATATTCTGTGATAATGATGTCATGATGCACAGTGTCTTGCCAAACTGTGTGAAGGAGAGATAACATGACATGAATCCATTCAGTGTTCCATCTGAAATGATGACCGTGAGAGAACTGTTGCTGGTCCAAAGTGTGCTGCGATTCCTGCGAATGTAAAGTGATCACCTCAACCGGATGGAAGGGTGCTCTTCATGTGTACACTAATAGTAGCCTTGGTGAGTTTATATATATGTATGTTCTAGGTGGGGGGTTGTCATATATAGGCATATACTCAGTGTATTGTTTTGTAGCACAGGTCACATACTGTTGCTGTTGGTGTGCACATTCAAGTGCTTGATGAGACATTTTGGTGTTGAAATTGGAAATGGAATACTCTCAAGCCAATGAAGGTAAGTATTTTTTTTTTGGGGGGGGCGCATATTTGCAAGCAGGTCTCATTAATGGTTTATTGTTTGGTTACTTCTTCACAGATTTCATCTGCATCCATCTCCAGCCTGGTAATGACGGTCATGGCCATCAATTGAAATGATTTCTGCATGTTGCATGTCTGCCCCCGCTGATGGGCGGGGGGGCTGATGCTGAAGAAGTTCTTTGGATAAGGCAACTATGACACAACAAAGCATATGGAAGTTTCCTAAAAAAAGAAATGAAGGACTTATTTCAACTTGATTGCAGTATTAAGACATTGAACTGGATTCACAAACCTCATGAAAGTCCCAAAGCTGAGGGAAAACATTGGCGCAAGAGGGTTGCCACTTGTGGAGCCATGGGTTTCCCACAGCAGCGGGTATTCACAAAGGTGAAGCCAGATTATGACCAGTTCCACGAATTACAGCAACTTTCAGGTGGTGTTATCAGGGATATCACCGCAGCTGCAATAAGATGTTATGGCCGGTGGGAACAGCCATAACACCCTCAGCAAATGCTGAAGGGATTTCAGTCCTCCACTGGAGTTGTGGAGTGGGACTTAGTCCCCAAATGGCTTGTGAATCCTGCCCATTTATGTTTAAGCCATGGCTGTTCCACAGGTATCTGGATTAACACAGATAGCAAGCTGCCCCACTGCAAACAACAGATCACAACTTAATTTAGTACCAGGCTGTGTAACAGATACACTGTGTCAGTGTCCCTGCATCTCAACTCAAGTTACATTTCAAAACCACATCTTGTCAAGTAACACAATCTGGGTCCACTTTTTCAACACTGTCATGGCTGCACAGCTGCAAATTTGGAATACAGTGCATGATATGCTGCAGAAATGTTTTTTTGTGACGTACATGTCACCTAGTTTATGAATCCTCAGTCGGATTTGTTGCACTCTTATGAAAAGAAAAGGAACAGATGAAATAAAATTGATATACTTACCAGTATGGATTGGAAATTAATATTCCATAGGTTCCTGTAGACAGTACTGCTGCTGTACCATTGATATAGACCTTCAGCGAAGGAGATTCATTTGTTGTTAACCTGTAAAAAAACTAAATAAGTTGAATGTATATGTTTGACCATTGCAGCTCAGAAAAGCAACAGAAAACAAAACACACAGCGAAAGGAAGTTGAACAGCAAAAAAACATTAGTACACATATTCACATTATAGTTTTAATAGTAAGAAGCATTGTGCCTGTGGCTGATGGATGTGGTCTCCTGTTTGACTCCCTCTGCCTTGGCATGGTCAGTGTAATGGAAATACCTTGTTACAATGACACTAGTGGTGGGTGCTGGTGGTCATAGCTGTGGCACATGATGACATTCCCTCTCATATCTTCCTGCATCTGGTGGTGGTGGTGGCAGTGGAGAACAGTAGTCTTATGGTGGTGGTAATCCAGGGGGACACACGGCCATATTCTATATGGTGGCAGTGGAAAACAGAGGTCTTATGGTGGTGGTAGTCTAGGGGGACATATGGTCACATTCCCTATTGTGGCAGTGGAGAACAGCAGTCTTATGATGGTGGTAGTTCAGGGCCAGAATATACTGTGCTCTGTGTTAGAAATGTGATGACGAGACATATGGAATTTGAGTCAGAATGAGTGGGCCAGTGATTTAACTTTATGAAAAAGAGAACATGTATCATACAAGACATGTGACAGACTTTTAACCACTTAAGTTAAAACCAGCCAGCATTAACCTCATCATCATTCATCATCATCCTCAGAAAGAAAGCTGCCTTTGCAGTCTTCTACTGTATGTCTGAATTCAGACCACGGGGAAATTCTTTCTCCATTGTGTTATCATCTATGTCAGTGGTAGGCCACTTCATGCTGTCACTGCCACCAGGATGGTCCCTATCTTTAACATCAGCAAAACCATGAGTATGCCAGAGTACGAATACTGAGGTTGCAGTCTGAGCTGGTATGTGCCTCTAATTCATTTTTATGAATGTCAGCAAACTGAAATTTGCAGGACAGAGGTTTGTATGATGATCCTGAGCTGTTGCACCTGTTGAGCTGAATACCCTCTCGACACTTACGCTGGAAGGTGGGCATGTCAGGTACTTCAGTGCCACAGCAGTCAGCTCTGTCCATTCACTGGCCTTTCCACTCTAGTATAAAAGGGGATTATCAGTGATCGACAGATGCCTCTTTTTGGACACATATTACTCAACCATTTACTGTGCTGCTCTAAGTCCAGTGGTTGATGCATCATCTGCTTCTCCGGAATCATTTATGTCACAAATCCCCACTTGGGACAAAGCCTCCCAAAGTGGGTTAATGCCAGCCACTTTTGATGACAGACCACCTGGAACTGCAGTCCCCTTCCCATTACAGGATATGCTTGATACTACTCCTCCAGGTTCACCTTCAGCCTGATTATGCTGCTCAGGTTTCCTGACCTTGGCACGTGACTTCTGTGCTCCATGAATCAAGCACAACAGTTGCCCACTGACATTTTTTAACTGTTCAGGCCAACGCTCTAGTATTGAGGCAATTTCACATTTGTATAGTGGGTCCAGCATTGTTACTATTGCAAAGTTGTCACAATGCTGAATGCTCACGATGTGATGATTCTGGTTGAATACTGTCAACGTGTATTTTAGCAACACACTGCTAGCACTGTGTCCTGCAACATCAAGACTATGCTGTACATTCACCAATGTCTGACTCAGGACCTGCAGCAGTGGAATTGTTTGGTTAATGGAGGCCTACACGCCACTCACTGCCTGTGTGGCATGTTCAAAAGGCCTCAGGATTCTTATTACAGAGTCCATGAGGCACCACTGTTCAGTCGTCATAGACATGGAGGCCTCGGAATTGTCATGGCTAGTGTGCATGACAAAATATTCTGAGATGGCTTTGTACTGTTCATACCACCTCTCTGCCATGTATAAAGTGGAGTTCCACTGGGTGACAGCTTCCAGCTTCAAGCGGTGCTGCGGGAGGCTGTTTTGGATCTACAACTGCCGAAGCTGGTCATGGGCCTTTGCAGAGCATGAAAAGTGAGAACCGATATGGTGTGCATCTGTCAGCATTTCCTTTATATCAGGGTGCTGCAGAAACTCCTGCACCACAATATTTGAACAGTGGGCCATGCATGGAACCCAAAAAAAGCCACCATTCATGATGCATTTCACCACATTTGACCCATTGTCACTTGCTATGAACCCAGCTCTCAGGGATGGGGGTTCAGCCACTTGTCAGTTTCAGTCAGTACCACATCCAACATGTTTTCACTAGTGTGTGAACAGGTCATGTTGCACATAGCAATCGTTGTATGCTGTTGAATTCCTGGAAGATTGCTACCATGACACTTCACCTTACTGCACTGATTAGTCACACTACAGTACCAACAGCACAAACAACCCCAGCACCTGCGCCCAGTGTGCAGTTATACACAAATATGAACTCCCTGCTGCTTTGCTACTTGTCCATATATCCATAATTAAATGGATGAATGGAGAGGAGGAATGTTGAAGGGCATGTCTTACTGAGTCAGACACAGTATGGTACAACTCGGGGACAGCACGGGTTGAAAAGTATGTTCTGGATGGGACTTTCCATTTTGGACAAGCATGTGCAGCAAACCACAGGAACCCAAAATTCTCCATAAAGGAGAAGGGCAAAAGATCAATTGCCAGCATTTCAGCTACAGCAGCATTAAGTTGATGTGACACTGTATGACTGGGTGGGTACTTCAGCTTATGCTCTTTAACACTTTGTAACGTGAACTGACTTACATGTTTTACATGGGGTGTGATGACAAATGGTTCTGCTCTGTGAATGGCAGGGGGTGGAGTGTGGACGTGTGATGAAGACGGTTGTACAGGTGATGACAAACCCAGAAATGCAGTTATTTTCCCAGATTTACCAACTGTGTTGATGTACCACTTGCAATAGACTTACTGCATTCACCACCACCACCACCACCAAATCTGCTACTCTTACCACCACTGGATAAGACTTCAAAATCATTCTGCTCTTCCACCTCATCATGCCTGTAGTAGTCATCTGCTGTTATTTCATCACTACTCCAAGCATTTAATTTTCCACTTGATGCTATAGTCATGGAAGAGGATAACATGCTCGTTATGGTTGATGACAAGGTTGAACGCCCCACTGTGGTACTGGTATTAGCTGCCATCTTGTGATGAGTCCACAGTGCCATGTGCCTATTCTTAAGATGTGTATGCTGCCCCCTTGTGCTCAGATGGCTCCTCTTTTTACCTCGACTCACACACACCTGGCAAACCTGGCAAATTGCAACTGACTCATCATTTGCATCTTCCACAAAAAATCCCAAACAATGGGATTTTGATGCTCTAGTTTTAACATGTCCCCCCTGATGCTGCTTATTGGACTCCATCTTTTAAGCCATGAAGTGGGGTGTGTGCTACATGATTTTTCAGGCAGGACACACTTGGACTGCAACTGACCACCACGACTACCTATCATTATTACTGGGTCATCATTGCCAACTGAAACTGCTAAATCACAACTTTTTATAGGAGGGGAGGAAATGCAAACAGACCCAGACACAGCCACCTTGAGTTTCTTTTTCTCCGGTTCCTAACAGAGGTCACTGACATCGTCATCATATTCATCAACATCATCCACATCTTCTGCTTGGATGCTGGCATATGGACTGCATGTTGTAACCACAACAGCATCATCATCATCAGCAGCACCACCATCACCTGAAATGTTTTCACCACACTGTGAATCACTGCATGGCAAATGCATGACCTGAACCACGGTGGAAGAAATATCACTTTATGTGCTATTGTTAACATGATGATCAGAATCCTCATGTTCAGTTACTGGGATGTTACTGGGGAGTATGACAATATCTGTACTGTTACTCACTGCCAGTGCTTCACACTCCACTATATTTTTGGACATGGTAAACTGGTCAGAACTGGAACTTGAGGCAGCAATACTCATACCACCACCAACAACTGCACTAACACCACCAGCTGGGAAAACATTATCTCCTCCAATGATGAGTGAAGCTACTGATTGCGCTGTAAAAAACATTGAAGGAGAAATACCTTTTCTCACATCAGCAATGCACTTCTGTGACTACGTACTCCTACCACGCCTACAGACAATCTTACCACTGGCAAAAATGCCATGGCAAGAAACAGCTTTGCTTGCATGTCTCTTTGTGGGCATGTTGTGGGATCAACAGGAATATTCTAAACATATTCATATTTAAGACTTAAAACACTATCTAGCCTGCACTGATTGGTCCCCGCTACTAAACACCCCTGATATTGACAAGGCACTTGCCTTCTTTGTTTACACCTTTAACTTTGCCTGTGACATTTACGCACCCTTAACCCCACATAGATCTAAAGTAAGACACACACCCTGGATTACCCCTGCCTTACGCATGCTTCTCAAACAGCGGGACAACTTGTGGCACATCGCTATTGAAACTGGCCACCCAGCTGACAGACAGGCCTATGCAACTGCCCGGAATAAGTGTACTTGGGCTGTCCGCAAAGCAAAGGCCGATTATTACCATGCTTCTCTTACCTCCTCCTGGGGTAACCCCAGGTCCTTCTGGGACAATATCAAGCAGCTAAATGGTGGAGCATGCTCACCCCCCCATCACTTCTCAACATTGATGGGGCTACCTCCACTGACCCTGCCCTCATTGCAACACACCTCAAAAACTCCTTCACTGACCTTAGTGCATTGCTCCCATGCAACTTCTTCTATCCTCTTCCCTCCATGTCTGCCCCTCCCATCTCCCGCCCCCCTTTCCACCTTCGCACTGTCACCACCCATGAGGTTAGGCCCTACTTTCTAAAAGCCCTAAAGTGCAATTCTATTGGCAATGACTCCCTTGATCCCTATCTCCTACGTCAGGTCCTGGATCAGGTCATCTTGCCCATCACTTGCCTCTTTTTATAAGTCCCTCTGCCTAGGGCAATTCCCCACTGTCTGGAGGGTCGCCACTGTTATCCCTATTCACAAAGGTGGTGATAGGACGCTCCCAGGCAACTACCAGCCTATCTCTATCCTCTCCCTCCTCTCTAAAGTCTTAGAGAAAATTGTTGCCAGCCAAATCTCACATTACCTCACGAAATATGATGTCCTCTGTCCTGAACAGCATGGATTCAGAGTTGGTCATAGCACCAATACTGCTCTCCTGGCGTTTGCTAACTTCCTTCATAACTCGCTTGATGCTGGCTCCCTCGCTGGTGCAGTATTTATAGACCTATCAAAAGCCTTTGATACTGTCTCACACCCTCTCCTGTTAGCTACCCTTGCCAGTGTGGGCTTTGCCTCTGGTCCAGTCTCCTGGTGCACCAGCTACTTGACCAACCGCTCTCAACATGTGTGGATTGGTGGCACTCTTTCCAGTACCTGCCCAATCCACTCAGGAGTTCCCCAGGGCTCCATACTTGGGCCTTTACTCTTTTCTCTCTTCCTCAATTCCCTGCCCAACGCATGCGCAGGAAATATCCTACTCTTTGCTGATGACGCAGTACTCTTTGCCTCTGACAGTAACCCCATCTCACTCCAAAACTCCCTTCAGCATGCCTACACCTCAGCTGAAACCTGGTTCTCTGACCACCGTCTCGTCATCAATCTTAAGAAAACTAAATCTATGCTTTTTACACACCCTCAAAATAAGTCCAGCAACTTTCCTCTCTCTGTCCACTCTGCCCAGAATCACCCCTTAGAACTTGTACACTCCTATAAATACCTTGGCATAATCTTCGATTCTGATCTCTCTTTTCATAACCACATCTCTGCTCTGACCTCTGCCTCCAATGCATGGTTGGGTATCCTCTACCGGCACAAAAAATGCCTCCCCTCAAACTCCCTCCACTTGGCTGTCACCTCTTCGGTGCTATCCCTAGTTGACTATGGCCTTCCTGTATATGGCACAGCAGACCAGACAGCCCTCCACAAGGTATGCCTAACGCTTAACAAAGCATGTCGACTTATTACCAGTGCCCATAGCCTCACCCATACCTGCCATCTTTACTCCATGTCCACCCTACTCAACCTTGATGAGCGCCTCTTGTTCCTAACCTGCCAAGTTACCTATAAAGCCCTCCATGGTTTATCCCCACCAGGCCTTACTAACTCTATTCACCGATCTAACCCCACGGTGCACACTTGCGCCTCCAGCAAAGCTGCTCTGGTCATTCCAAGGGCACAGACCACCCAGGGCCAAAGGGCTTTCCCCTATAGAGCCCCCTCCTGGTACAGTTCCTTCCCTGCTGGCATCACTGATGCCCCCTCACTCGCTAGCTTCAAATACAGCCTAAAAAATCACTTGCTCACTTCACACTCCTGCCACTGCCCCTGACCCCCCCACCTCCACCTCCGTGACGACAAAAAAAAAAAAAAGGATCGCTTTCCTAATTCTTTTGGCAGATAACGGTGTTATGACACGCATCACCTGTAACTTGACTGTGCCTATTGTTAAACTGTGTTGCTGATTGTCTCGCATTGCTTATAACTTGCCTGTGCCTTATTGCTGTACTGTATTTCTGATTGTCTCTTGTATGTATGTTTTTGTCTTCCTTATGATGAGGTACCTTTGTAAATGAGCCTCTGGCTCAAAGGTTGTTAAACTGATGTTAAAATAAATAAATCAATAATTTTGGAACGTTCACTCTGAGTGGAGGCCAGGGGGGTGATGCTGGATGTGAAGCCAAGCAAAAAAATATGGCTTCAACAACAGATACAGATGCAAAGTCACCACACGTTCAACAACACCCTAACTAATCAGTGGTGTTCTCAAGTCACAAACAATCCAATCTGGAAAAGAATACCTTTTGCCTTGGGGGGGGGAGCATTGACTGTAGATTACTGCATTGCAAAACCAAGAAAAGATACCACAATGGCAGTATAAAATCACGCAGCTGCAGTGGATAGCAGGTTCACACTGCTGTGCCTGCAATTATGCTCTGGCACAATAAAAAGTGTATTATTTGAGGTCACGTCACGTCATGTCATGCACTGCACACACACTCACACACACACAGAATTTGTCTACAAGTAATGCGTACCAAATTTAAAACTTCAGTAATATACTACGTATTTTATACAACCTCTATGTTGCACCAGATCCCTCCAGACCACAACACACACAATCAGCATAAAAATGTCAACAATTACTGAAAACATTAGTGTGTACAATAACACAGTCAGTTATGCAAGAAAAATATAACCAAAAAACAAAGAACTCCCTATTTCTCTAACTTAAATCTACCTACACCAGATACACCCTTCCCGAAAGCACACTTCCACTGTCTCTCAGTACACAGACTGTATGTTGTACATTAACATTCAAAATCCACACACAAACCAAAACGCTTGATGATATGAGAACAGGAAGGTTTCCTACAATCAGTGAACTAAAGTTTCTCAAAAATAATGACTCAAAAAGACTTTTTTTAACAGATTTTAGAAGGTTTGAATCACAGAGAGCTTTCAAATCACACTGTCTCCTACAGCTTCCTACACACACTACCCCGAACTGAGGCTGTGCAGAACAATCTAGAGCCCTTGTGACTTGAAATCCCATGAATCACTGCAAAATTCACCTTTGGAGCCTTAAAACAAGGCAAAGCAAGGTGACGTACATTGTTCACAATGTATTTCGCCTTAAGATTTGGTGGAGTAGTGGTTTGGGAAGGCAGAGTAATGCGAAGTCATTGTCTTCAATGGACTTCGCATTACCTATCATGACACAAAGTACTCCGCTTCATGTTGTGGAACACTCAGCAAATCCACCTTCACTCCATGAATCACTCTGCAGAGCGAATTGAGGCCACTTCACCCATCTCTAGTGGAGAATTAAAAGCCCAGAAAATAAATAAAATTTGCAAAGTCCCAGTTCTTCTTGCAGCCACTGGTCCTCAGTATATGCCTGGCAGTCTGGCTCTGTGTGTCAGGAAAAGTGACTTCTGCAAAAGGCTCTGAGTTTCTATTTTGAGGGGCCTTATATAACCCTGGTCCTTGGTTAGCAGGTGACCTTATCTTTTAGGGCAGCAGGGGACTCTCTTGCTCAAATTGTAAGTGAAACACACCCACACACACAAAGTAGCCTTCATTTAAATGGTCATGAATTATTACACTTCAAGAGAATTCACAACAGACTTCCAGAATGGATTTTCCCAGATCCTGTTCTCAAAGTATTTTTTCTTTGAAGTTTTATGAGCAGTGGAAATGTTCTCCATTCTTGTGCCATTTTATGACACCCTTTGAAATGTAACTTCAGTTATTTCCCAGGCTCTGGAATACACATCAGCCCTTTTCCCAAATACATTTTAAAAAAACATGAGCATCTTTCTGATAAACCTGATATCCTGGCCTTTTTGAGAACTTAAACATAAAAACTTTTAGAGACATACAACAGCAATATGTCTGCAATATGACTACAGTGGCCTAATCACCACACCAAATAGTTACTAAATATTTCCCTCATAAGTAAGCAATAAGGCACAAATGGGTGTATGTAAACCATATTTTACAGCATGGCTAGGGGAGTAGTAAGGCACAAGGCTGAAGTGACTTCAGCTGTTGGCCGTGCTGCAAAATATGGATTACACACATCCCTGAGTGCCTTATTGCACTTATAAAATAGGCTCTTTTTTCTTTTGATTATTAAGAAAAGCATGTTTATATGTAGGAAAAAATAGATTTACTTGTGTACATCTGTGATAAAATAGTCCTTCCGCCTACTACAAGTGATGGCATTGTATTGTTGCCTACTTTCTTCTTCCTGTTTTTTCTCTCTCTGTTGTTCTCCATGTTCAAGATATGGAATGTTTATCATGGAATGTTTACCATGGAATACATGGATTCAAAATTCTGCTCAGTTTAAGGCCTTTGTTACAGCCAGACACTCAGTTACCTCACTGTCAGGGCAAGAAGAAGAGAGTTCCCTGATAAGCAAGTAAAGATAGAAGGGGGATTTTTCACTGTCAGCAAAGAAACAATTGTAGTGAGAACTATAAACAATACTTATTGTTTCTAATTTGTTTATGTATGTAAGGAGAGTGTGATAATCAGGGAAACAGCATTTAATTCATTTTTTTAAGGTAATTTTATTTTTATGGCCCAGGTGAAATTTTTTACAGTATAAAGGTAGCAGCCATGTTTGTAATGGAAGATCAGTTCTGGCAGTAGAGGGCTAACTGAAATGCCTGTGTTCCAAATGGCCATTGATCTGTGTTACAGACTCTTCACTGCTGAGCAGTCCTTTTTTAACCTTGTGTAAACCATATTTTACACATAAATAAGAGCCAATCAGATTACATGATTTTACCCTGCCATTTTATAAAGTTACAATAAATCTATACTAATGTTCTTCATTTTTTCTTGTAACTTGTGTATCAATAAAAAGCAAAATACTAAGCGGTATCCCAGGCATTCATTGTTTGTTTCCCTTATGTTGAATAAGTACCAGTCTTATAATCACAGTACAACTTTAGAAACAATTAGTTAAACACAAATGCCGTTGTACTAATAGCTGTAATTCAAGCACTATTAGAATAGCAAACCATCGTACTGTATGTAGCACATAATACATGGTTATAAATACAAGTACCTTTTTTGATGCAATGTATATGACTCTAATAGCATAACACTAAGAGAAACATCTCCATTGTGAGCTAGAATCTGAAAAACAGGAACTCTGGAAATGCTAACTATGTTTTTCCATCTATTCAGTTGCTTGCATTGTGATTTCCCCTTTAGGAAAAGCAACTACTTCTACATTAAACTTTTGTTTTACATTTCCTTATACCATAATAAAGCTGTTTAGTACCTGAAGAATGATAGCAGACACTTACTTAGTATTTTCAGGGAGATACTGCTTAGCTTCAGCCAAACCGTGTAACTTGGCAGCCCATTGTATCCCACTGATTGTACTGTATGACTGATTGTACTGTATTAATTGTATTGCATTGTATTGAATTGTATTGTATTACATCTGTGGTTCATAACGAAACTTTTGTATTTCACTGTTTTTGCCATGGATTGCAGTAGGAATTTATGTATGTATTATATACTTGCTAATTGTTGTACTTAGTTGTATCTGACCCTAAATCCCTTGAATATAGGCACAGCCTAAAGGGTTTTACAGTGTGTGAAATAAAGATACATCACTCATTGTCTACCAACTAACAAGGACATGTACCAACAAACAGTTTTTTCTTTTATACTTTTATAACACCATCCATGCATAGGCTGATCATGGCATGGGTGTCATGAAGGACTACCAGAGGTCGGGCAGTGACTCGCTGCCAGCTGGATGACACTTGCTGCTCACTGCCTAGATCACACAGCAACAGCACAGCTCAGGGTAACACACACAGGCTACTTCTGGAGTAAGAAAGAGGGAGGAACCAGAGTAACCTGGTGGAACATAAAGAGTTTGAATTTCAAAACTGCCACAAAAGGAAAAAAAATATTCATTTTTAAAATTTTTTATGGGATGCCATCAATGTACCAACCACCAGGGGGTGGGCACCAACATGCTGCCAGCAGGCAGACACTTGCTGCCAACTGCTCAGATCACACTGCAACAGCACAGCTCAACACACACAGCTTCTGGACTCAAGAGGAGGAGGAGGTGGAGAAGGAAGGAAGGAATTTCAGCAACTTCAGGTTATATGGAGATTTTTTGTTTATTTATTTTACATTTTTTATAGGATACCACCAAATTTCCAACTACCATGGGTCAGACACTGGCACACTGATAGCTGCACGCACTTGCGTCCAACTGTCCAGATTATACTGCAACAGCCCAGTTCAGGACAGCACACAAGCACAGGCTTGCTTCAGCACTCTGGAGGAAGAGGGAGCTGCAGCAGCTTGGGGGAACATGAAGAGTCTGAGTTTGAAAACTGATGCAAAAAGAAAAATGAATTCCTGTGTTTTACATTTTTTGTGGGATGCCACCAAGGTGTCAACTATGAGGGGCTGGGCATTGGCATGCTGACAGCTGGCACACACTTGCTGCCCACTGCCAGGATCACACTGAAGAGCATGACTCAGGACAACACACACACACACACACACACACACGCATGCAGGTTGCTTCAGGACTCAAGAAGAGACAGAACTGTAGCAACTTGGGGAATGTGAAGAGTTTGAATTTGAAAACTGCCACAAAAAGAAACAAGCATTCATTAATGCCAAATGTGTGTTTGCATGCTCTTGTACTGGCTACTGCGTGTGCACATTTTATTGTGTATTTACAAAAATAAAGCAGATTAGATGTAATGATCCTGATTTCTAAAAAAGCAGGAATGGTACATGGTGCTTGGCCAACAAGGAATGGTGTTAGGGGCATTTTGCATCACATCATGCACCATTCCCAATTTCCAGATGCCACCTGTGCCACAGGGAGGACCACCTTCACCATCTGGGCTTGCACTGCTCTTGCAGCAGATGCACAGCTGCACACTGGTGGACGGATGATTGCACTGTAGGGGTGCTGCCACATCCCCATATGTTGGATTCTGGAAGAGCCACAGTTGGTACAGGACCAGCCCAGAGTTAGAACAGTCCAGGGCTGGTCTAATGGACCTGCAGCAATGGGGAGGCTGTGCTGTCACGAGGGGGGTGGAGAACCAGCAGCAAACTGCCATGCAGCCATCAGGAAAGCCAAAGTGTACAATAGGAAATCTCATTCTGGGGTGCCCAAGACACACCAGCTAGTGGATGGCTTGCAGATATCCATACAATGCTCAGAAACAATGGAGGCCATTAGCAGTGTTGATTGGTATTGAACTAGCATGACAACCACTGTATTATGCATTGCACCTAGTTCTGCAGGGCAACTATTCCAAGTACTATAGAAGGTAAAGATGCAGAGTCACTTGCAGTCCAGTGCTTTGTTATTTCTATCCATTACGGGCATACCTCTCAACATGCTAGGACCAAAATCAGGAATGCTCCCCCCAAAAATCAGGGACAAAAGACCAAGAAAAGGGTCACCATATTTTACTCAGCGTGGCACAGTGCCATCACATGACATGTACATCACATGATGTAGTACTGTATATATGTAAATTACCTTTAGTTTATGCTTTTTAAATGTCTAATTCAGCTGCATACTATCAATAGCATAATAAAACATGGTCAAATGTTCTGCATGTTTATGCTATAATTTCTTTTCATTTACATACTTGAAACTAAAGTGGAACACAGGCACTTCTAAAGAAATATTTTTTTAGGATCCAGTATTAAGTTAATTTCCAGGTTTTTTAAGGATCCAGACCAAACTGTATGATGTAGTTTATGTCCCACTCATCCACAGAGTTTTGTAGTAGAACGCAGATGTATTGTACCAACAATAGAAGAGTAGAACAGGGGCATAAACTACATCATACAATTCTAAAGTGTTTTTTTTTATATACTTTTTGGCATCTACTGTCATCATCTTTCAGACCTGGTCACGGACCCCCTGGGTTCCCACCCCCGGCTATTGCCAGTGCTCTCCTCTGTCACCCCTGGCTTGTTGCACCCCAGAGGGTGGGGTTGCGGCACTGTTCCCCTACCAGTGCCACACTACTGTATCTGTTCAGGAGAGCTGGCACCAGAGGCTGATCAAAGCCCAGGGAGGGCTTCATAGAGAAACCCAGGATGTGTTTTTTCCCCCCGTAAGGAGGGATGGGGACATGCAATGATGACCTGAGTTTTTCCAGCCCCTGAATTGTTACAGTATTGGTACATCACGGTGAACCCAGCCTCCACTGGGTGCCGATGTTGCACCACACACACAGCCCTCCTCCATCCCGGAGAAGGAGAGCAGTCCAAGGGACTCTCGATCCTTCTTCACCAGGTCAGCCCTCCAGCGACCCAGGTCCATTCCCGAATCCAGGTCACCAGCGTCGCAAGGCGGAAATCCAACCACTGCGCCAATGGGCCAGCTTTCTAAAGTGTTTTTTACCAGCAGCATGTAAATCAGAAATACCCACTAGGATAGCAGAAAAGCCTGCATAGTTAGAGCAATAACACAGTTTGAAGCAGTATTTAAAAAACAGCTTCTACTGGGCAAAAAATGACCTATAGATTCAGTGCAGTTCTCAACAGAAATATATTGTATTGGAATGCAGTGTGTAGGGGTGTGTGTGTGTGTGTGTGTCTCTGTTTCATTCCAGAAACTAAGCTTGTGGAATGCAGGGAGAGGGGAGGGCTGCCTCCTCCAGACTGCTTTTATCTGCTTAGTTTAACCTGTATTGCTGGCTGATGTATCTGTCCAGAATTCCTAGACTTGCTAATTCTGCTGGTAGCTTAAGGGTTAAACAATACACTGGCATTCAAAAAATCCATGACAGAAGCTATTAATTCATGACTGTGGGACAAGCAGTCTAAATTCTTGAAGTGCCGGAAAATCTGGGACAGTTGAGATGTATGACTATGGGTGCTAACACCGATGTGAGGTTATATTTGCAGTAGTGTCCAATACAGGCAGCTCCAATTTACAGGGGAGTCCTCTACATTTCTACACTGGATAAGGAACATGCATGCAGTCCCATATGGTTTACACTGATGCAAGTCCCACACTTCACACCTTATGCTTTGGAGTTTCCCGCTTAGCTGGGTATGGCTTTGGTGGACATGAGACCAGTAGGTGAGGTATTGTTGCACTGTTGTATATGCACCTTTTAGTGTTGGGTGAGTGAGTGGGTTGGGTGTGCCATTTATACTGTACATGGATGCCACTTGGTACTTTGTGACCAGGCATGAGTGCCACCTGCAGTCCCTGCTGCAGCTGTCATGCAGCGCTACAAGCCTAACATGCAGTTGGAGGACAGGCTGGTATGGTGCAGGTGCTGACAGCAGCTTCCATCAAATCCCTCCCATGTGCCATCCCCTTAGGATAGCACTCTGCTTGTGTCAACCTTGGGGACTTTGGTGCTGGGACCACTATTGTACCACAACATGGTGCAGGGTCTCTGGTGGACCATAGTTTGCCACAAGTGGGGATTCAGTGCGAGTTGTGCCAGTCAAACATGGCTTTGTTTGCAAATAACTTTATTTTTCAGAAAAAAAAACAGGTTTTAACAGAAGCACATAAGAAAATCACAAAACAAAATTGTATCGTGGCTAGGCAAACACCGACATGTTCATATTACAATAAAGATAAACAACATGAAGAAATACCCTAAGTATAACTAAAAACAAAACCCCTCCCACCCTGCAGCAGCCCCCTCTTACTGTAGCCTAATTGCACCTATAACAGATATCATATAAACCAAATAGACCATTTTAAAGAGTCCTGTGAAAGGTTCAAGTACAGATTCATGGCACAGCCCTTAACCAATCCAACACCAAATGTAGCGAAAAGGAGGGAAAGAAGAAAGAGAAATAAAATGAGCCTATAACAATAAATTAAAAAAGAGAATACTGAAAGATACTATGCCTCCTCATAAAAACATAGTGATATAACTACCACCTTAACAGAGAGTCACCTAACAAAATAAAATATAAAAGAGGGATCCTAGACCTTGATAGGAGGAAAGGAGGAAAGGACTGGTGGGAGTTAGTTCAATAACCAAATTTATCCTTAAGAATTGAGAAAACTTCACCCTAGCATTCCTGGAACTTCTCACCAGAGTGAGAGAACCAAGCTTCACATCTTTCTGCACTTAAAGCGGTAAGAAATTCCGCCCACCATTCTCTAAAAGAAGGTCCCCATTCCTCCTTCCAATGTCTAAGTATTACTAACTTAGTGACCAAAGCCACCAATACTAACTGCACTTTTTGAAACTAGGTAGGGACCAATGAATACATACCTAACAGACAAGTGTCCTCATTAAAGTATGGGGCAATTTTAAGATAAGGCGCCACCCTCCTTTTGACCGTGTTCCAGAATTTGATTATTCTGGGACACATCCACAATTTGTGATGTAATGTAGCAAACTCAAAGCCACATTCTTTACATTCTGCAGAGGCCAACCTCCCTATCCGGTATAATTTAGTGGGCGTAAAATATAAATTGTGGAGAATATTGAATTGAATGTTCCTTAATTGGTCTTGCTTAATTTAAAGATAGTTGTCAGTCCAAATCGTTTCCCATATTTTATCTGGGAAATCCTTGTTATAATTATTTTTCCAGTAATAGGCTATGGGGGAAAACCTTATCACAACATGCCTTATAATTCTCTCATACAATTTAGCTATCACTTTCCGACCCTTAGAGATTATCCAAAGGTTATTTAAAACTTCCCCCGCATAATTTGACTATGGAGGTTTGCCCAGAAAATGTTTAATGCACTGACATATTTGAAGTAACTGAAACCGATTTTTCAAAGGCACTTTGAACTTACTTTGCAAGTTAGAAATAGATAGGACTGAGTTACCCGAGACAAAATCAGATAAGCGTAACTCATTGTGAGATCCTCCAAAGAAAGTTTTAACTGTTTTCTTATCGATTTTTAGGTTTGGATTATTAAACAAGGGTTGCTTCAGGTCTTTTGTAGTAAGGATCTGAAGCAGAGAGCATAACTGTTGTAAAGCTCTCACGTCCAACCCGAGAGGAGAATCTCTGAATTTTAGTGGAATATTTGACCATGGATTAAACAACAAAGCCTCCAGGGCCATATTACAAGAACAAGCCTGTTGGTTATCCAAGAGCAACCAGGAGGGGCTCTCCGGAATACTGGTCATAGACGTAAACCAATGTAAAATTCTATTAGCATGAATTGCCAGATAGTAAACAAAAAGGTCTGGTAAAAATCTATTAGCATGAATTGCCAGATAGTAAACATAAAGGTCTGGTAATTGAAGCCCCCCCATTGCCCTAGGGTGGGTAAGTTTCCTATAGGCCCTGCGCGAGGCCTTCCCCTTCCAAAGGAAATCCGAACATATCCTCTGAAGTGACAAAAAAAAGATTTAGGGAGGTAAATGTTAAGGTTATTAAGGGGTTAAAAAAATATGGGAAAAATTTACATTTTCAGAACATTAGACCTCCCCCAGAAGGATAACGGTAAATTATTCCACCTAGCCAGATCTTCTTTAGTTGATTTTAATAATGGGTCTAAATTAAGTTCCTTAAGTCTAGAAGTATCTTTAGAGAATTTAATACCCAGGTAGGTTAGGCACTCTTTCTCCCATTGAAGGCCCATACTTTCGATTAGGTCTCTCGTAAGGAGAGGAGATAAGAAGTATACCATAGTTTTATTTTTATTGAGTTTGTAACCTGAGAATTCACTAAACTGAGAAATAATTTGATGGACGCAGGGGAGGGACTGCCTGCTGCTCGAAATATGAAAAAGTAGATCATCAGCGAACAGGGATAATTTAAATTCCAAATGTTCTAATCGTATACCTCTTATCCCCTGTTCTAAATTGAGAACTCTAGCTAAAGGTTCTATGTACAAATTGAACAAATAGAGGGAAAGAGGGCAACCCTGTCGCGTGCCTCGACAAAGTGGGAAGGTATCAGAAATATGATTATTGCACTGCAATCTTGCTGATGGACATCGATATAAAACTCGAATCAGATCAACAAAGGGCTGAGGAATACCAAATTTTGAAAGGACCTCAAACAAGTATACCTACTCTACCCTAACAAATGCTTTTTCTGCATCCAGGGACACCAAGGCCGCTTCCAGCTCGGGGTCCCTGGATGCAGAAATCAGGTGGAACAATTTCCTAAAATGATCAGATGAGGTACACCCCGCCACAAACCCTGCTTTTTCAGGGCTTAATAGACTTTTCCATACTCCCTCCAACCTGTTAGCCAAAATGTTTGCATATATTTTAACGTCAATATTCAGCAAGGAAATAGGCCGGTAATTGCTAATCACTGTAGGATCCTTCCCTGGTTTGGGAAGAAGGATTATTCTCGCTTCAGATAGTGACTGGTCCAGACCTGGAAAGGAACTCCAGTAAGTATACATCTGTAGCAACAGAGGAATAAGATATTTTTTAAAAGTTTTATAAAATAGGCCTGTAAAGCCATCTGAGCCCGGTGCCTTATCTGGCTTTAAAGAATCGATCACCGCCAAGATTTCCTCCCCAGTGATTGGAGCTACTAAGCAAGTCTGGCTATCTCCCGATAAGGTGGGCAAATCAGCTTTCTTTATAAATGCTAACATTTTCTCATAATGAACACCCAGCAATGGGTCTGGAGAATACAATGCCTTATAGTACTCTCTGAAGAGAGTTAATATCTCTGGTGGCCTAACCACCAAAGAACCTGATTGGGGGTGTCTAGTAGCTGCAATCCATTTTGATGTTGACTGTTGCTTTAATTGCCAAGCAAGTAGTTTATTTGCTTTACTACCCTGGCCAATATAAGAAGCTTTTAATAGAGAAGCCGACCACTCTACTTTTTCTAGTAATATACTTACGTAGTGTGCTCTTAGCCTAGTAAGTTCCTCATCTTCTAAAGGGGAAAGTTTGTCCACCTCCTTATTTTCCAAACTCTTGATTCTCAGCAGACAGTTATTAGTTTGACAAACCTTTTTCTTCTTTTGTATTGTGGCAATACGTATAAGTTCTCCCCTCCATGTAGCTTTTAAAGCTGCCCAGACCAGATCCACAGCAGGGATTGATTTATAGTTAACCTTAATGGAGTCCTGCAAAAATTGTTGGAATTTTGAGGTAATTAATTTGTCCTTTAATAGACTATAGTTTAATGACCACGTATGTGACCTGATAGGAACGTTGGGTATTTCTAAATGGACAAGTATTAAGGAGTGGTCAGAAATTACCCAATTTAGTATTTTGGATTCGGTCATGCATGAAATTAGCTGATGACTGACTAAAAAATAATCAATATGAGAAAAACTTTTGTGTACTGGGGAAAAAAAAAGTAAACTCTTTTCCTGATGGATTAAGTAATCTCCAAGGGTCTATAAGACCCAAAGAGGAGATAAATTCCCCTAAAGCTTTTTGAGCTGAAGATAGTCCCACCCCTCTAAGATAAGTACGATCCAGATCACTTACTTGAACTAAGTTCCAGTCCCCACCAATTATAATGGGATATTGTAAAAAGGGGGCCAATACAATCACTAAGTGTGTAAAAAAGGAAGGGGTTTCCACGTTAGGGCCATAAACTAATCCCAATACTATATCTAGGCTATCTAATCTACCTAAAACAAAGATAAACCTCCCCTCAGGATCACTAATAGAGTCCACTGGAGTAAAGGGTAGTTTTTTAGCTAGCAACAAGGCCACCGCCCACTTACTAGAACTGAATTCTGCTCCAAAAATTTGGCCTATCCAGCTCTTTTTAAAGAACTTTAGCAGTTCTGGAAGCATGTGCATTTCTTGGAGAAACAATATTATAGGGTCATACTTGGCAAGATGGTTTAGAATAATATATTTTTTTGTATTGTCTTTCCCCCCATTAATATTCCACGAAAGAATATTCAGGCCGTTGAGCATAGATTAATACATGGTTGTGCCATGTAATGGAAATGGTTTTAAGGGCTATTCTGCTGCCACCCAAGAAACAGAAAAACTATCTCAAAACTATCCCCCAAACACACTAAAACTAAGCTAACACACAAGAAACTTGAACTATAAACAAATCTTTACCTACGAACAGGGCTTTTGAAAATTAAGTCCAATATGTCATTTGCATTGGAGACCTGATTTTACACATTTTTATACTGCATTTACTCAGGATAGTAGATGCGAGATGCAATATCTCATTTTAGTGTGGTTCTGCTTGTGTAATGTATTTGTGTAGGATGAATCATAGAAACATAGATTTTAACAGCAGATAAGGACCACTTGGCCCATCCTGTCTGCCCATTTCTCTATTCCTACACTGCTACCCCAGACCATGCCTGATCTACATCTTTTTCTCCCTCCAACCCTTCCTTTCCACTATGACTCCCTTGTGCATATCCCACGCATTCTTGAACCACACCACTGTTTTTTCCCCCACCACCTCCACTGGAAGACTGTTGCAGGAATCCACCACTCCTTCTGCGAAGAAGTACTTCCTCACATCTTTCCTGAATCTACCCCCAGGTTCATAGCATGTCCCTTGTTCTTGAGCACATTTTCTGCTGAAAAATACTCCGCTTCTGTACCTTATTTACCCCAGTGAGATATTTATATAGAGACATAGAAACATAGAAGTTGACGGCAGATAAGGACTGCAAGGCCCATCCAGTCTGCCAATTTCTTTTCCTACCTTATGAATGTGTCATTGGCCTTTGCTCTGTCAATGGCCTATCTATTCATACTCATCTGTATTGCTACCTTATGCCTATCCCATGCCTGTTTGAAGCCCTGCATTGTATCAATTTAAAGGTCTCTATCATATCTCTCTTCTCCCTCCTCTGTTCCAGGGTGTACATATTAGGATCCTTTAGTCTCTCCTCATAGGTCTTTTGATGCAGACCCTGCACCATTTTAGTCACCCTCCTCTGGACCACCTCCACTCTGCCTAGAGTATGTCCTTCCCAAGAGGTGGTCTGCAGAACTGGACACAATATTCAATGTGGGGTCTTACCAGTGATCTGCTATATACAGGGCAACACTACCTTCCTCTTTCTACTAGTGATACCCCTTTCTATGCACTCCAGCATCCCACACACCTTCCCTACTGCCATGTTGCACTGCATGCCCACCTTTAGGTCATCCAATATGATTACTCCAAGGTTATTTCCTGCTTGGTCCATTCTGTACTCTGCTGCTGGGTTTCTATGCCATAAGTGAATTGCTTTGCACTTTTTTGAATTGAAACCCAGCTGCCATACCCTTGACAATCCTCTAGTTTTCTCAGTTCTCTGTTCATCCTTTCCACCACGCCCCCCAAGTGTCCACCCTATTGAAGATTTTTGTGTCACCCACAAAGAGGCAGAACTTCCCTTCCAGAGGAGATCACGTGATGCCTCTGTGAGACTCGCAGCTCCTCAATCCAGCTCCTGTCCCAACTCCTAATATATACTAAAACACAGCAGATCAGCCTCACTTTTTTGCCTTATATAGCACAGCCTGTTTTCCTAATAGACTCCCGATGGACTCAGAACGTAGTTCGAGTGGTTGGAGATTAAGATCGGTGCTAAAAGCTTTGCTGTTCAATTCGGGGCCTAACTCCATCATGGAGGCTGAAATGCGCCAGGCCCCACCGAAGCATACACCCCCACAGACTCCTGAGAAGGGGCTGAAATGACCTAAAAATCAACCTGGTGCCTCCTCAAAACCTGCTATGTCTTCAGTGATCCAACAAATGCTGACTCCGCTATCAGAACAAAAATTCATGGAGGAGGTTCAACCTTTTAAAGCTGCCCTACAAGATATAACTGCAGAAATTAAATTGCTTAGAGGGGAGATCTCAGACACAAACCAGGCTGTCTCTGATGTTGCAGCCCATACTACATCCCTGGAAAACTGGAAGGGCAAAACAGGGCCTGATATAGTGAACCTGAGGCAACGGCTGCATAAAATGGAATCCAAACCAGAAGATCTGGATGGCCGAAGTAGCAGAAACAACACCATAATCTTCAGCCTTCCAGAGGACGCTGAGGGATCTATGCCTATACTTTTTCTGAAAATCACTGGGCCCTCTCCTAACAATATTGCTTACATCATAGAGAGGGCCATCGCTCGATTCGTCCTAAACCAGCAGCTGGAAAGCCCCCAAGGCCACTCATTCTAAAATTCCTCAATTACCTAGACAAACCCTACATTCTTGAGCAAGTTAGAGGTCTGCAACAAGCTTTATGGGAAGGTCAACAACTGAGATTTGCACAAGACTTACCAGCTACAGTATTGCAGAGAAGATTGGCGTACCATCCCCTAGTCTCCAAACTAATAGCTGCAGGGATCAAGTATAGGGTACAATATCCATCTCGACTGGCTGTCCTACACGCTTGTACTTGGCATTCTTTTGATACAGCGCAGCAGGCTACTCCTGCTTTACATTCTCTGCTTCCAAATCTATTCACCGCCCGCTGATGCTTTTCGATGAGGATCTCCCTGGGGTTTTCCCACTCGTCCAAATAGGAGGTTGTGCAGGTTTGCTTCGGTGAGTTCTGGCAATTCCACTGATTAACCACAAGAGGGCTGCAGAGACAACGGCATTGAAAAGGAAACCTTATGTTCCTATTGTCACAAGCAGAGTTTTGTTTTGATGCAGTTTTGATGACTGACTCTTTGGTTTTCACAGGATCCTTCTAAGGACGCATCGCTGACACAAAATGCTGTTGGCTGGTTAGCCGGTCTGCCAGAAGAAACAATTTACTTTTTGAGTTTGCATCCCTCCCTGGTCATCTTCCTTTCCTCCTTTCAGTGTATGGTTTCTACGAGACTGATCGAATTAAAAAAAATATTTTTTTTTATATAAAAGGCCACAAGAGGGCAGCAAATATCTATGGTACGGAGCAAGTGCGGTAGCATTTTCCCTGTATAAGATACCGTATCTTCTATTTTTATGAGCGCTAAAGGCTTATTTATTTTTTCTTAATTGTTCAGGCTAAAGATATGCTGTTAGCCAGTGCCTCTGCTTGCCTGTGGAACTGTTGGATTGACGTGACAGTCTTTTTCCTTTTCCTTTATTTTATACATCATATCTAGTTGTTAGATTCTTATTCGTGTTATTTCAAAGTCAAGGCTGTAATTAAGTTCTACTGGCTTTATTAATACATTTGGTGTTGGGGCAGGAGGCAAAGGTTTTGGGATTACTCTGCAGTCTAAGCAGAGCACTACGTACTGGCACAGGGAGGGGAGGGCTTCCACAACTGTTTCAGGTACATATGTTTGGGTGCTATTGTTCTCAACATTTATGCTCCAGGGGCTGTCAAAGATCACAGTTTCAGCATTAAACCAACCCTTTAGGGGTGCTATTTACCTTGTTGTGGAAAGGGAATATTGGGTAATGGGGGGAGTGGTATGTTAGGGTTAATTTAGTATTTCAATTTTCTTCTATGGTTCCTTTTACACCTCGAAACTCTATTTATACAGTATATGACTGTGAGGGGCACTTGTTATGGGGGGATATGTATAATTGGGAATTGGAACTAATAATAAGAGGAGGGAGGGGGAGGGACTCATACTCATCACCACTGGGTGCTTACGAAATAGTTTACTGGGGAATTGGTATTTGCCAGTACAGGAACGTTTTTATTTTTACAGAGCAAATCTGGATATCTTATTTGGTTATGGTTTCAATACTAAAAAGCTGTTCTTGGAATGTCAAATGTGCTCAATCCCCTACTAAAAGAACCAAGATACTGTTACACCTCCATAAACTTCATGTTGATGTGGCTTTTCTTCAAGACACCCACATACCTACCTCACATATTCTTTGCTTCAGAAGAACATGGGTGGGGGAAGTACTGGGGGCTGGTCTAGACACCTGAAAATACGGAGTCGTAGTGTTGGTAGTTCGACATGTACCCTTTAGGCTGCTTCAATTGATAGCCGATTCCCAGGGCAGATATATATTGTTATGAGTTATTTTGGGTAACACTTAACTAATACTGGGATCTGTTTATGGTCCTGTAAGTGATGACCCACAATTCTTTACCAACCTTATGACTAATTTGGCTCATTGGCCTACTCTCCCTATATTACTTGTTGGGGACTGGAACTTAGTCCTTTGTAATACTTTGGATAGGTCCAACCCCCGACGTTCTCCTCCCACTCCTGCACAACTGGCCTTGAGAGACTCGATGGACACTATGGGCCTTGTGGACCCCTGGAGGGCCCTCTTCCACTCAACGAGGGATTAATCATTTCATTCCCTGCCCCATAATACGCTCTCAAGGGTTGATTATTTTTTGTTGGGGATGGAGCATCTATCAAGGGTTCAAAATTGTACTTACTTATCTAAAGTGATATCCAATCATCACCCAACCCTTTTACATTGGTCTCTACCTGCTTCAGTGGATTATGATAAAGTATGGAAGTTTAACCCTCAATTATTGAAATACCCGTCTTTGGTAGATCGTCTTCAAAGGTTTATAGAGAATTTCTATGAGCTCAATGCTCCCTTCATGCCAAAACTTGATGTACTATGGGGTGCACTGAAGTGCTCACTGAGAGAAGAGATTGTTTGCCTGGCTTCTATTGGGAAAAAGAAAATCTCCCAAGAGTCTTTTATATTGTTACAGCAAATTAGATCCTTAAAGCAATCTCTCTTCTCTTATTCCACTGCAACAGAATTTGAAAAATTAGAAAGCCTTCGCTTCCGATACAACATTCTTATCAGTGATAAGGCTGAACACCTCCTTTTTAGATCAAAAGTCACTTATTTTGATCAAAGAGATAAGGCTGGGAAGCTCCTAGCTCTGAGGCTCAGGGCACAAATAGCGGATAGAATTGTGGCAGCTATACAGGATGATACCGGCATACTTCCCCCAGAGACATTGTCTCCTGTTTCAAAACATGTTATAAATCTCTCTGTTCACGTTCCCTCTCACCTTTTAGTAGTACTGACTTAGATAATTTTCTCCAGCATATAGACCTCCCATATATGTCACAACAACAAATTGCCCTTCTTCAAGCTCCATTGTCTTTAATAGAGGTGCCCAAGGCCATTGATGCACTTCCATTAGATAAAGCTCTGGGCTCTGATGGTTATATATCAAATTTTTATAACATTTTCAAATCTCAATTAGGTACAACTCTCCTCAATACCTACAACTACATTTATAAACAAAGCCTCTCAGACCACAGTTTCACTGCTGCTACTATTGTGGTGACCTCAAAGCCAGGCAAGGACCCCACACTGTTGTCAAATTACCGTCCAATATCACTCATAAATGTTGACCTGAAGATTCTAGCAAAAATCCTTGCCAATAGGCTGGCTCAGGTCTGGCACACTCTACTGAGTCCTGAACAGGTGGGCTTTGTGTCTGGATGCCTATCAGCAGATCATCTGTGTAAACTCTCTCATCTCATTTCTGCATCCAAGGACTCCCATATTCCATCAGTTCTGGTGTCCCTGGACACAGAAAAAGCCTTCTACTGGGTATTCTGGGATTATGTGTTTATTCTACTTCCAAGCTATCGTATACCTGTACAATTTATACAGTGGATTAAAATCCTCTATTCTCAACCTTCAGCTCGCATACTATGTAATGGAGTTTTTTCCCCATCCTTCATATTGCAACAGGGCACTCGACAAGGATGCCCCTTATCTCCTTATTTAATTTATTTCTGGAACCACTTATCAGGAAAATTAAGATCTCTACACTACTTTCTGGTATCCCAATCAACCATCTCCAATATAAATTGTCGGTGTATGCTGATGATATTATGCTTCATATTATCCACCCATCTAAATCTATCCCAGCTACCTTAAGTATTATTCAGGATTCTGGGAGATTATCCAGTTATAAACTGAACCTGTCCAAGATGGAGGTAATGCCCTTAAATAATCTAACTCTAAAAACAGACATTCAACATCTCGGGCTTTCTTGGGTAAGAGATAAGATAAGATATCTTGGTATATATGTATCTCAATCTAACTCCAAAATGAAGCAATATAATTTAGATCAGTTAATAACACATATTAGGACATATCTGAACTGCTGGGCATTACTCCCTATCTCCCTTTGGGGACGTATCAATGTAGTCAAAATGTATGTACTGCCCCGTTTGTTATATCCCCTTCAAATGCTAAATCAATTCCTCCCCAAGTCCTGGTTCAGACAAGTCCACAGCATTATTTCTGAACTTATATGGAAAAATAAACCGCCTTGAAGGGCGTTTTCCAAACTACAGAGATCAAAAGAATTGGGAGGGCTACAGGTTCCCAATATCTATCTTTATTATCTATTGATTAACTGTTCGGTTGTTTCACAATGGATGAGGCCCACCCCTACCCCTAGTTCAAACTACTATTCCCCACTGTGGTTAAAATTAGAAAAGTCACTCTGTACTTTATCAGTCGTAGACATTATGGTGTTATCTTATCTCTCCCTTAACAAAGTTCCTTGTCAGCTTAAATCTACACCCATCAAGGCATCCCTTAGAACACATATGCAACTGAATAAGACTTTAGGTTATTCTTTGGAGAAGGACTCCTCCCAACCCAGTCTGAGTAATCCCAATTTTAAAATTGGAGGTCGAGTTATAACTTCTTCCTTCTGGTCGGGTGGAGTGGGTAAAAAGGTTACAGATCTAATAGAGAACTATAGGTGGCCTAAAGGTGGGTAAGCAATGTGAAAAGTCAGTAAGGAGAGCCAGGGGGATATGGAATGCATAGGAAGGGGCATCACAAGTAGAAAAAGGGAAGTGGTTATCTCTCTGTAATGACAGTTGGTGAGACCCCATCTGGAGTACTGTGTGCAGTTTTGGAGACCTCATCTACGCAAGGACATAGACAAGATGGAAGCAGTCCAGAGGAGGGCAACTAAAATGGTGCAGGGTCTGCAGCAGAAACCATATGAAGAGAGACCGAGAGAGCTTAATATGTATACTCTTGATAAAAGGAGGGACAGAGGGGACATGATAGAAATGTTCAAGTACCTCAAGGGAATCAACAAAGTTCAGGAGGATAGCATCTTTCAGAAAAAGAGATGTGTAAGAACAAGGGGGCACAATTTAAAGATAGAGGGGGGACAGCTCAGGGGTAATGTGAGGAATTTTTTTTTCACGGAGAGAGTGGTGGATACATGGAATAGCCTTCCTGAGGAGGTTGTTGGGTCTAAAACAGTGGGGGAATTCAAACATGCATGGGACAGACACAAGGCAATTATAGTGAGGGGTTGCAGGAAGTAGGCTGTTGGTTAACTAGAATCTGCAGCTTATCCAGTAGGTAGTGAAATGGGCAGACTTGGTGGGCCAAGTGGTCCTTATCTGCCGTCAAAGTCTATGTTTCTATAAGTTTCTAGCATTCTCTGACATAAGAGCAAAATTCAGTTTACCTATCTCTTTTTGTTTCAAATACCTCCAGATCTCTCAAACCTTAATGCAACACTTTGGTAATGGCCCTTGGGACCAATATATGGTTGGCCCTGTCCTTAGTACACTCTCAACAAGACCCACTTCTCATCATGTCTCCTTTTATTATAAAGAGCTTCATAATTGGATAAGGGAACTAGATGATACCTCTTGCTACGCATGGGACAGTGTCCTTCCCCCTACCCCTATGGCCCCCTGTCATTGGCCACAAATTTGGAGCAGATTGTACAAGGATGTCAGGTGGGATCACTATATGTTACTCCAGTTCCAGATTTTATAGGATTTATATTATACCCCAGCAAAACTTTGCAAAATCCGAAAGCTACGGTTTGATATGTGTACTAGATGTGGGTTTCAATGGGGTATACTATTCCACATTCTTTGGGAATGTGCTACGGTGTCCCCTTTCTGGGAAAATATCCGCTCAAGACTTGATCCCCTACTTGGGTTACAAAATGCCTTTCAACCTGGAATTTGTATCCTTGGGGATCTGGGGGATATTCTAATAGGAAACCAATGGAAACACATGACCCTGATCTCCCTTTGTGCTAAGAAAGTCATATTGCGTCATTGGCTGGGCCAGCAGATCCCTACATATACAGAATGGCATCAAGAAATTCTCTTTGCCTTACAAGCTGAACACCTCTTAGCGAGCATCTCTAAATGTAGTAATAAATATCTGAAAACTTGGGCTCCTTTGCATATGTTACTGTCCATTTAACATTATTTAAGCCCATGTTACTGCTCGTTACGCTGAATCAAGTTGAGCTCTGTAGAAGTTAATGACTATGATTTATCTCCTAGTTTTCATCCCCAGTTCTATGTAACACAAGATACGCTCGCTGGTTTTTTATTAATTACCCAGTGGTGGAAAAAAGAGAGGGGGGGTGGGAAATAGGAGGACATGTTATTTCTTTCTTGGATGTTACTGTTAATAGTTCTTAATTAACTCCTAATAATTACTGTAGGGTATTAAATCTGAACTAAAACAATTATAGGGCTATGTTTGAAGTTAAATCCAACTATGGTTCTTATAGGAGGTTAAAAAGTATAGGATTTGTTCTTTTGTTTTATTGCTCCTCAGCTCTTTGTATAATGTTGTTTGCCTATAAACATGTATAAATGAAAATACAATAAAGTTTATTAAATTTAAAAAAAAAGAACTTCCCTTCCAGCTTCTCTGCAATGTCATTTATAAAGACATTAAAGAGGATCAGTCCCAGCACTGATCACTGAGGCACCACACTGTTCACCATCCCTTCTTCAGAATGAACTCCATTTACCACCCTCTGTCACCTATACTCTAACCAATTTATTTTCCAGTTTACCAGTTTACCACCTTTGGACCCACTCCTAGGCTACCCTGCTTGCTTACTAGTCTCCTATGTGGAATGGTGTTGAATGACTTACTGAAATCTAGGTAGGCTATGTCAGCTGCATCATCATAGATGTAGCACCTTCTTTTCAGTGGGTTTCTGCTGTTGAGTCCTGTTGTACACAGTTATATTTACCCAGGATAACCCATCTGAGAAGCAGTATCTCATTTTCAATTGGGTCCTGCTTTGACACATTTTTGTACTATATTTACTCAGAATAGCACATCTCAGATGCAATCTTGTTTTCAGTGGGGTCCTGTTTTTCCTAATTTTTACACTGTATTTACCCAGTTTAGTATATCCAAGATGCAGTATCTTGTTTTCTATTTGGTCTTGTATTTACCAATTTTTATAACGTATTTACCCAAGAGAGCCCAGCTGAAAAGCAAGTTATTGTTTCAGTCAGGCCCAGATATTGGAATGGATTTTTCCTAGGATGGAGCAGCATAGATGCACAGTGCAGTGGGGGCTCTGCTGTATTGGGATCCTACCTTTATGCATTTTTACTATATATTTACCCAGAATAGACCAGATGAGATGCAATATCTAATTTTCAGTGGTATTCTGCCTTTATGCATTTTCAGATTGTATTTACCCATGATTGGCCAGCAGATAGGCAATATCTAATTTTTAGTGGTCTCCTACATTTTGACCCCAAATTTCTAAAATAGTCTTTTTATGACCTAATGTTATGATCAAAACAAGTAAAGTTTTTTAAAATCCTGTTCAAAAGGTGATTTCACAGTGCAACTGCAAAAGGATGTTTTGGAGGAGATTTGAAAAATAACACTTGTCATGTTCATGATTTAGGGTAACACAAGGGATATGATGAGCATTAGGAGCCAGAACCTGAAAAAATAATGTTAAGAGCAAATGTTGGAATAATTCAATGTTTCTTCATAAGTTGTTTTTCTCATTTTGACCTCAAATTTTTAACATACACTTTTTTGTGACCCCATGTTATGATCGAGATAGGTGGAGTTCTTTAAATCCTGTCCAAAGAGTGATTTCACAGAGGGAACATGGAAATATGTTTCAAAGGGATTTGAAAAATGCCACTTGTCATGTCCATCAGGTGAGGTAACAAAAGGGCTGTGTGCACATTTGTGGACAAAATCTGCAAAAATCACAAAGTTATGAGAAAACATTGAAAAAAATCAATGTTTCCTCATAACTTTCTTGTTTTCTGACATTTTGACCTCAGATATTCAACACTGTCTTTTTATGCCGAATGCCTTGAACTGGTTCAATGACTACCTAACACACAGGAGCCAGTGAGTCAAAATTGAGCAGACAATATCCAGCTCCAAAGATGTACTCCTAGGAGTCCCTCAAGGATCAGTTCTAGGGGCCCTACTTTTCAGCCTATTTGTAAATGAACTCCCCTTGGCATGTGACACCAAACTTATCTTATATGCAGATGATGCCCTGCCACTAAGCAGCAACACCTCCCATGATGCCATGCAATCACAGCTAGTGGACTCCTTCAATAAACTTGAGGATTAGTTCAGAAGGCAAAAGCTGCTACTAAATTACAAGAAAACCAAGGTCATGCTTCTATCTAGCTCTCACGATAAGCGGAGACACACCTCCCTCAAAATCACTAATAAGGCTGGTGAGCAGATTGAGCTGGTACACTTGTTCAAGTACCTTCGGGTCATCATTGATGACTCACTCACTTATTTGCACCACATAGACTCCCTTGTAAGAAAGGTGAACACAAAGATCATGGTCCTATATAGGCATAAACAATCCCTCACCCCGGAAGCACTCCGAACCTCTATTTCCAGCTCCATACTCTCCACGATTGACTATGGGCTAGTAGTTTATGGTGCTGCCACAGATACAGCACTCAAAAGGGTCCAGATCTCACTGAATAAGGCATACCACCTCACCCTGTGCGTGGATCAATACACTCACACCTGTACCCTATATGAGCGTACAACTAGCTCAACCTAAAAGACAGGATCAAATTCCAGACTTGCCCCCTGGCAAAGAAGGGACTCCTATGGAAAACCCCACCCTGTGTAGGTAAACTGCTTGAGGTTTCTCCCACACCTCACATCACCAGAGGGAGGAAGAATGGAACACTGTCTATCCCATTCTGCCGAACCTCACTCGGGCAGTGCACTTTCGCTTACTGGGCCCCCTTCTGGATAAATGAACTCCCTAAAAAACTACACACAAACAGCATATCTCAATTCAAAGCAGGCCTCAGACAGCATCTCATGTCATGTGCAAAGTGCACCTGCTGCACAGGCTTCTCCTGAAAGTCTTAGACCATCAGCCTAGGTACCACCTAATGCTGGGCTACCTAGAGAACCCCTACCTCCTTCACCAGCCCTGCAAATAGAGCATAAGTAAAGCTACTTGATCAACTCTAATTCATCAGAGATAATACCTCCTCCATCCCCCCACCACCCCTAACTCAACATGGCTCCTTTTTGGAGCTGCCCCCCCCACTCCCACGCTCCCACAGCGACCTGGTCCACTTCCCCCACCTCTCACCCTCTGCGAGTAAGTTCAAACCTCTGGCCTCCTGTTTTTTACTGTAACCTGGACTGATGCAATCTGAGTAAGCATAAACCCCTATGCAGTCTTCTCAACTTTAGTCTAACAATGCGTTTTGGTGGTCGCCTGAGGGGGGGTTTACTGGTTTACTGGTTAGCTGAAGCTATCAATCATTTTTTCTGAAATAGCTTCTAATCTGTTACAATTACTCTTTTTCTCTCCAATTTGTGTAACTCTCACGTAAATGCTCTTGTATGCCAATGAGCTGGCATCAGTAACCACTGTATATGTTTCTTTGTCTTATTTGTCTACCCTGACGTGGCACCTTTGTAAAAGAGCTCACACTCAAAGGTCTATCTGATATATTAAATAAATAAATCAATAAATGACCCCCACCATATAATCATAGCAGGTGACTTCGTGCAGTAAATGTGAAAACATGCTTCAGAGGAAATTAGAAAAATGACACATGTCATGTTAATGAGGTGGGATAACAATAGGGTTATGTTGAAAATTGGGACCAAGTTATGCACACATCACAATGTTAGGAGCAAACATTGAAAAAAATCTATGTTTCTTCATCATTTTGTTGCTTTGTGACAGTCTGATTCCAAATTTTCAACAGTCTTTTGATGACACCTCCTTCTGAACCTGACAGGTGTCATTTATAAGACACCAGCTGAAACATCATTTCACACCACAAGTGCAAAAACACATTTTGGCCAGGATTTGAAAAGTGACACCTATCATGTTCATGAGGTGGTGTGAAAAAAATGGCTAGGTTGAAAATTTGGGGTCAAAATATTGAAAATTACCAAAGTTATGAGACAGCATTGAAAATTTTCAATGTACTTTCATAACGTTGCTGTTTTTTAATGTTTTGACTTCAAAATTTCAACACAGTCTTATAATGACTGCATCCCCTGAACCCAGCAGGAGAAAACTTTCAAATCTTGCCCGAAAAGTGATTTTGCAGAGTGAATGCAAAATCACTTTTTGGGATGCATTTGAAAATGATCACCAACTTGTTCATAAGGTAGGGTCCCAAAAAGACCATGTTGAAAATTTAGGGGGGAAATATTTAAAAATAACCAAGCTATGAGTACAATTTCAAAATGCATTGACATACATTGACTGTAAAAAACCTGATTTCCTCAGTTCCCAGTCCAATGTTGAAGAGTGAAGATATGTCTACAGTCCAGAGAGAATTACAGCATTGGACCCTGGTAGGTACAGTAGGTATATAAGGGTAGGGTGTTGTGTGGTGGTGGGTACTAATGAGTGGGGTCAGTTGGGGGAGGGTACCGGCCATGAGGGTGGCAGCAACAGATATCAATGGACCATTTTCTTTTTTATAGGGTGTAAAATAAAGAAAAATGACTATGAGGGATGGTTTTCTTCATTTCAGGTGTTTGAAAGGGTCAAAGGAAGCAATAGGGAGGTGGGCAGGATACTTGACAGTAGAAAGGAGTTGATTTTCATGGACACGGCACCAAGGAACAATCAGTAGGCAGTCAGGATTCATGGCAGTGGAAGAGAGCTGCTTTTCATGGATGGGGCACCAGGGGACAGTTGGGAGGTTGTCAGGACACTTAGCAGTGGGAGTGAGTTATTTTGTGATCCCCATCTGTGGTGGGGGGCTGGAGCTTGGAACTGATCATGAGGCCACTCAGCTGCTTGCTGGGCGGCTTCATGCAGATGAATGTATCAAGGCGTTCTCTTATAGGAGCACTTCGTTCCTTTCAGCTACAAGGTGTTTCCGTTCCACAGGCAGTAACCAGTGTCATGATCAGCCTGACTGGTCATTGGCTTGTCACTGTCGAGTCCACTGCAGCTTGAGCTGCATTGGCTCCAACAGTGACACACCTCTGAAATGTGGTTCTCAGTAGCAAAATGTTGCTGTGCACACATGCGCACACAAACAAAAATTAATTTCTTTTTTTAATTTTCTTTTATTTGATGCCACCAAGGTACCAACTACCAGGGGCCAGGCACTAGCATGCTGCCAGTTCACACACGCTTGCTGCCCGCTGCCAAGATCACACTGCAAAAGACTGCTTCAGTACTCAGGAGGAGTAAGAAAGAACTGCTGCAAGCAAGTCTTCATTTTTGGTGAGCGTAAAGAGTTTGCATTTGAAAACAGCCAGAGAAAGAAATGGTAGTAAAAATGTATATTTATTTTTTTTATGAGATTCCATCAAGGTGCCAACTGCCAGTGACCATGCACTGTCCTGCTGCTAGCTAGCACACACTTTCTGCCCAGTCAACAAAGTAACTCCCCAAAAAATCACATCTCAGTCTTCTGACACAGACTTTAGTCACCTGTTTGCATGCCTGCTAAAATTCTAGTTCTGCAATTAAAAAAAAATGTGTGCTGCACTGCTGAGATTAGACAACAAGTGGACACAGGCAGACTACCGCTTCATACCCCATCTGCTCACTGCCCATATCAAAGCACACTTCTCCAGAGTCCAGTCTCTCCCCTCTCTGTTCTCTCAGGCAAGCCCCTAGTCCTTGAGGCCTCCTGCTTGGAACACTGCTCAGCCTGACTCTTTACCTTCATACTGGATACTGTAGCCATTACTGAGTCATGGTAAAATGAGCACCATGACTGGGATATAGCCACACCAGGCTATACTCTGTTCAAGAAGGACAGGGAGGGTAAGAAAGGGGGAGAAGTGGTTCTTTACATAAGGGATAGCATGAAAGCAACCTGGGCACATGGGAATACAGGGAGAGGCAGAGGCACTGTTGGTCTCCCTAGAGGCAGGGAAAGGAACCACTATTAGCACTGGCATTATGCGTAGACCTACATCACATGGGGGAGATTGATAAGGTACTGGTGGAAGCATCCTAAAGATGGTGACAAAGGAAGAGGTACTGCTGGTTGGGGACATCAATCTGCTGGATGTGTAATGAAGCATTCCAGATGCAGCTTCAGTAAGAGACAGGCACATCCTGGACTACCTGCTGGGGGCATTCCTCAGTCAACTAGTAAGACAACCCACTTGTGAGGAAGCAGTATTGCACCTTGTACAGTACTTACCAATGGGGACAGAGTTGCAGACACCAGTTTGGGTGACCACCTAGGGGCTAGTGATCACTGCATGGTGTGGTTCAATATAAGTAATCAGCCAGGCTCAAACTACACAAAGGCAAGAGTCCTGGACTTCAGGAAGGCCAACTTTACAAAGATGAGGGAATGCCTCAGGGATGCCCTGGTGGGGAGGAGGACATGGGTGGAGTGGAGGAACAGTGGGCAAAACCAAAAGGAGCCATAGGGAAGGAAACACACCTCTGCATCAGGCAAGTAAGCAAAACCAAGAGGAAAATGAGACCAATATGGTTATCAAAGGATGTAGCTGGGAAGGTAAGTGCAAAAAAGTTAGCATTCAGGAGGTATAATGAGTCTCAGAGGGAGGAGGACAGGCAGGTGTACAACAAGAACAAACTTCTGCATCAGGCAAGTAAGCTAGTAACACTAGCACACGCTAACAAAAAAAGAATTAACCAGGAAGGGAGAGAGACATGTGGAAAGTGGTGCAATGCACTGACTGTGGAGCGGCAGTCTTCTGGGAAATATTCTGGAGGCTGCGATCCTGCCCTATTTGCAGGCACATCTCTGATCTGAGAGAGGAGGTTGTCCATCTCCAGGCTAACCTGGTGAGGATTCAGGAAACTTCCTCCTCCACCCAGGGACCACCAGGGTTGCTGCTGTTGCCTCAGAGGTTGCCAAGAGCGTTTGGACCATGGTGGACTCAGAGAGGGTGAGGATGGTGGAACAGAGGTGCATCCCTCCAGTTGTATGTCTCTATAATTCATATGCCATTCTGGTGGAGCATGGTCCCTCTATGGAGGCACCCACAGAGGAGACCAAGGAGGATGCTGGGAACCTCCAGAAAGAAAACCCACAGGAGGGTAGCACCGGACCCCAGGGGGAAATAAAAAAAACCTGTGGGGTACTCAACTGTTAGAGGGGTAGAACTGGGGGAGGGAGGTGAGAGGGAGGTAAGGTGCCTGCCCAGCACCATGGCTTGGAAGGAAAGGGAGCGAATCCTCAGGATTGCGGGAGCAGCTGCACCAGAGAGGGAGCGGAACATTACTGTTCACCTAGGGACAAATGACTTGGCTGGGAATGAGATCAGAGCAGTGCAGGAGGAGTTTGTACAGTTGAGGGAGGTCTTAGACAAGTAGCATGCACTGTAACCTTCTTGGAGGTGCTGCTGGTCTATGGCATGGGTGAGGCTAGGGTACTCCACACCATGAGATTCAATGAATGACTGAAAAACTGGTGTGGGACTCAGGGTTTTGGCTTCATTAGGGACTGGGGTCCACTTGGAGGGATATAGGCCTATACTGGCATGATGGTCTGCCTCTGTCTGAGAGGGGTACCAGAATCCTAGATGATAGGTCTAAATGTTCCATTTGCAAGCATTTAAACTAGCCAAGGGTGAAGGCACTGAAAAGGAGCATGGAAATCTCAGCCCCCCAAAAAACAGGGTAGTTAGTGAGGTACAAACCAAGGTACGAAAGGGAGCAGAACAGGGATAAATGGAGAAAAAGGCAAAGGCAGTAAGAACAGGGATGAGGTTAAAAGGGGTAAGGCCATCCATAAATGGAGGGTGACGAGTACCAATGCCTGTAGTCTGGGTAACAAACTACCTGACCTAGTGGCCCTGATGGAAGAGGGACGCCTGGATATTGTGGCAGTCACAGAAACATGGTACACAGAGAACCATGACTGGGATGTCAACATACCAGGGTACACAATCTACAGGAGGGAAACAGAGGGTAAAAGAGGAGGAGGAGGAGTACTGTGGCTCTCTACATAAGGGAAGGGATCAAAGCAATGGAACTAAAGGGTAAACAGGGAAGAGAGAAGGCACTGTGGGTCACCATGGAGACAGGAAATGGCACCACAATCCACACGGATTCACACTCAGAGGGAGGCAATAGACAAGGGAATGACAGAAGGCAAGCTTAGAATGGCAGAAAAAGGGAGATATTGTTGATGGGGGACCTGAATATGCCAGATGTTAACTGAAGCACCTTTGCTGCAGCCACATCTAAGAGCAGGGTCATTCACAATGCCCTACAGGGGGCATGCCTCAGACAGCTAGTGTTGGAGCCCACTCTGGAGGAAGCAGTCTCAAACCTGGTACTCTGGATCTCAGATTTAGATGTGGGAAGCCATCTAGGAACAAGCGACCACCAAACAGTGTGGTTTGCGATAAACACAGCTGTAGAGTCAAGCCATACAAAAGTGAGGGTATTGGACTTTAGGAGGTCTGACTCTGGCAAAATAGGAGAGTGCCTCAGAAAAGCACTAGCAAAAGGGCAAGGAGAAGGGGTGGGAGAACAATAGGGAAACATCAAAACTGCCATCACAGAGGCAACAAGCCTTTGCGTGAAGCAGATAAACAAAATGAAATAAAGAAAAAAAACATTATGGTTATCAAAAGAGGTGGCGGGGAAGGGTAAGGAGAGAAAGACAGCATTCAGGCAGTATTAAGAAACACAGAAGGATCAGGATGGAGAACTGCACTAGTTAAATTAGAAGGAAGTGGGGAATGTAGTCAGAATAGCAAAGGCCCAAACTGAGGAAAGGATAGCCAACTCAGTTAAGAAGGGGAATAAAACCTTTTATAGGTAGATTAGAGAGCGAAGAAAGATCAAGAGAGCAATAGTGAGACTTTATAAATGGGAGAGAGGGGTTGGCAGAGAGTGACAGTGAAAAAGCAGGGATACTGAATGAATACTTCTGCTCAGTATTCACAAAAGAAGAGGAGGGGGAGGTACCTAAACCAAACAATAGAAGCACTCTGGATAGGGGGTTGGATACCAGTCCATTCACAGAAGAAAGGTTCCTGTAAGGACTCCTAAAACTGAAGGTGGAAAAAGCAATGAGGCCTGATGGGATTCACCCCAGAATTTTAAGAGAACTAAGGGGAGATCTAGTGATTCTGCTAACTACCCTTTTTAACAAATCATGGTAGGGTGGTGTGGTACCTGAGAACTGGAGGAGGGCAGATGTGATTCTTCTTCACAAAAATGTGAGCAAGGCAGAGGCAGGAAACTAGAGACCTGTTAGTTTGACCTCAGTGGTAGGGAAAATGATGGAATCACTTCAGAAACAAAGAATTGTTGCGTACCTAGAGGCCAGCGGGGCACAGGACCCAAGGCAGCATGGATTCACAGTGGGAAGGTCATGTCAGATGAACCTAATATATTTCTTTGACTGGGTGATCAAAGTAGTAGACCAGGGAGGGGCTGTGGACATGGCCTACCTAGCCTTTAGCAAGGCATTTGACATAGTCCCACATAAAAGATTAATAAACAAGTTAGCTAGCCTGGGAGTGGGTCCCAGTGTGGTAGCCTGGGTAAGAAATTGGCTGGACAGCAGGATGCAGAGGGTTATAGTAATGGAGTCAACTCTGAAGAAATGTGGGTAACTAGTACGGTACTGCATGGTTCAGTACTGGGGACAGGTCCTCTTTAATGTCTTTATAGGTGACATTGTGGAGGGACTAGAAGGAAAAGTTTGCCTCTTTACAGATGACACAAAGAGCTGCAACATGACTGATACACAAGGAGGGGTGGAAAGGATGAGAAGGGACTTGGCAAGGTTGGAGGAATGGTCATAAGTATGGCAGCTTAGATTCAATGTAAGGAAGTGCAAAGTAATGCACCTGGGAAACAAAAACCATGGGGAAGAGTACACAATGGGGGGGGGGGGGGTTCTAACAACAACAAAAATGGAAAAGGACCTGGGGTAGTCATATCAAACAACCTAAATGTAGGCAAGCAATGTGAGAGGGCAGTAATGAGGGATGGGGGATACTGGGATGCATACAGAGAGGCAACACCAGTAGACAACAGGAAGTTGTTATACATCTGTACCTATGCAGACAGTTGATGAGACCCCATCTGGAATACTGCATGCAGTTCTGGAGACCCCAACTCCATAAGGACATAGACAGGATGGAGGCAGTCCAGAGGAGGGCAATTAAATTGGTGCAGGGTCTGCTCTAGAAGCCATACAAGGAGAAACTAAAGGAGCTTAATATGTATATCCTCTAGGAAAGGGGGTGGGGCATTGTAGAAACTTTCAAGTATTCCAAGGGAACCAACAAAGTCCAAGAGGGTAGCATCTTTTAGAAAAAAAGATGTGCAAGAACAAGGGGCCACAATTTGAACATAGATGGGGGACTGCTCAGGGGCAATGTGAGGAAGTATTTTTTCACAGAGAGGGTGATGGATGCATGAAATAGCCTTTTTGAGGAGGTTGTGGGGACAAAAGCAGTGGAGGAAGTCAAGAATGCATGGGACAGACATAAGGCAATTCTAGTGTGGGGTAGGAGGAAATGGGATGTTGATTAAGTAGGATCTACAGCTTATCCAGTAGGTAGGGAAATGAGCAGACTGGGTGGGCCAAGTGGTCCTTATCTGCTATCGAAGTCTGTGTTTCTATGTTTTTATGTAAGAAGCAGAGGGAGGCAGAGAAAGCAGTCAGGATCTCAAAGGCACAAATGGAGGAGAAAATAGCCCAGGCAGTAAAGAAACAAGACAAGTCATTTTCAGGTATGTAAGTGAAACTAAGGAGAAAGACCAGGGAAGGGATTGTAAGGCTAAGGAGGGAAGGGGGGAGTGTGAAGAGGGGCACAAGGAAAAAGCAGACATCTTGTACAAATGCTTTTGTTCAGTGTTCATAGAGAATGGAGAAGGTGAGGGAGCACCAATAAGTGACAGGAGTATTGAAGTAAGGGAGGTGGACACTAGTCCATTTACAGAGGAAATAGTTCTAAAGCAACTCACAAATCTGAAAGTGGGCAATGAAATGGGTCCAGATGGGATACATCCAAGGATACTGAAGCAGCTCAGAAAGGTGCTATCTGCACCTCTGACAGTCCTGTTCAATCACTCACTGGAGATGGGATTGGTCACAGAGGACTGGAGGAGAGCAAATGCTTGGAGGGGGCTAAAACGGTGCACTGATCATCAAGCAGAATCGATAGACTATAGGACATAATCTGCTGGCTTCTTAGTATGTTAGGCCCACTTCACAAAAGTGATAGCAAGGAGGACGCTGCCAATTATAGGTGAGTCAACTTGACTTCAATGGTGGGGAAGATAATAGAATTACTGCTGAAGGAAAGGATTGTGGAATATCTTGTAACCAACAGCTTACTGGATCCAAAGCAGCATAGATTCACTGGGGGAGGTCATGTCAAATAAATCTGATTAATTTATTTGATTGGGTGACCAGGGAAGTAGAATAGGGTGGAGCAGTGGATGTGGCCTTCCTAAATTTCAGTAAGCCCTTCAACATCGTTCCACATAGGAGACTCATAAACAAGCAGGGCAGCCAGGGAGTGGCTTCAAAAGTGGTAAACTGGGTAAGGAATTGGTTGGGGATAGGTGACACAGGGTAGTGGTAAACCGAGTTCATTCTGAGGAAGAAATGGTGACCAGCAGAGTGCCACAAGGATCAGTACTGGGTCTTATCTTGTCTTTATAAGCAACATTGCAGAGGGGGCTAGAGGGGAAGCTATGCCTTTTTGCAGATGTAATTAAAATCTGCAATAGGGTAGACACACTGAGGGGGAGGTGGAAAAATGAATAGGGATCTAAGAAAGTTTGAAGAATGGTCAAGAGTGTGGCAACTAAGTTTGTGTGAAGAAGTGCAAAATCATGCACTTGGGGTACAGAAATCCAGGGGTGGAGTACAAGATGGGGGGGGGGAGTAGTACTGACGATCACCAAACAGGAAACAAACCTGGGGTAATCATAGCTGATGACCTAAAGGTGGTCAATCAGTGTGACAAGGCAATGCAGTTCAAAGAAAAGCTGCACACAATTGTTTTACATGCAATATTTAAAAACCTTGTGATGAACACCAGATTAGTCCTTGACTTCCACACAGCTAGCATATAACAGAAAAGCCACAAGACATGGATTCCTTAAATGAGAAAAATATTTATTTATGGTGAAGAAAAGACAGCGGTAACACAAGCTCTACCTCGATGCTTCGGGTTACAAACCCTTCCTTAAGAGGCTTAGCTTCCAGAGGATTGCATCACATTTATACTCAATTAACAAGGTGCACCTAATTACAATTAGATTCAAACATGACTGTGCTCACCATTACAAAAAGTGCTCCCTTACAAAAGTGTGAACTTTAATAAACAAACAATCATCATAGAGGTCTTAATTTTCTTGTACTTCCAATACAAAAAAAACTTTTATAATTTCACATTTCATTCCTACATTATGATTTAATGAATTTTCAAACACCACCCCTGTTTCACATCGCAAAAAGAATGCATCTCCTTAATTCTAATACATCATTTTATTATACACCATAAATTAAGATAATTCAGAGAGCATTCATTTCTAGGTTGTAGCAACCAGAAAGATTTTGAGACTCAGGCGAAAGAACTGGAAGGGAGGTTCTTAAACAGAAAGTATGACAAGAAAATGCTACTAGAAGCAAAAAAATAGAGCACTGCATCAGAACAGAGAGTAGTTGTTGAAAGGAAAACAAGAAGGAAAAATGAATGAAAATGAATGGCTTATTACATTCTAAACAGAATACAATAACATTGCAGGGAGAATAGGTAATGTGATATGTAAGAACTGGCCTGTCTTACAGTCAGATGCAACAGTTTCTAAAGCAGTAGGACCAAAACCAAGAATCACATTTAGAAGGGCATGTAATTTGTTAAATTTGTTAGTCCACAGTAGGTTCCAAGAAGAAAATGAAATAGAAATAGGTAGGGGATGGTTTCCGCCAAAACCGAAAGTTTTTTATAAATGTGCTAAATGCAATGTTTATAGATATTCAGAAACTCCTAAAGAATTTCAGCATCCGACTCTAGAATGTGTGAAAGTAGAAAACAGGCAGCTGATTACTTGAGATACACCATTTTGTTTATACGCTTTATGGTGTACATGTGGTCTAACGTATGTGTGATGCACTGTGCGACCACTTAAACGAAGAATACAGGAGCATGTCAGATCTATCAATAATGGGAGATCTGACACATCTGTAGAAATGCACAACTATGACTCTAAACAGATGAAATTCTTGGGGTTGGAGCATGTACCCTATCAAAAGTATGAAGGGGCATTCTTTTGAAGAAAGAGACCTTTTGGATCTATACTTTAAGATCAGTAAGACCATTGGGGCTTAACGAACATTGGCCTCTGAAACTTCATTTATGATGTGTATTGGCCTTATTCTGATGAGGCTTTAGTAACATTTGACCTTGAGCGAGAGGAGTGACCTAATCCAGAAAATAAAAACATAAGAAACTAGAGATATTAAATTGTATAGTAAGTTTAAGCTCACTGATGTTTGATTTAGTGATATACTGAGATTCATGACTTATGACTACTGCTTTACATGATTTGTGAATATCTGACCTTTAGCATATATTTATCTGTATACGTCAAATGATGTATATTGCATTTTAAAATCACAATTAAAAGGAACCTTCATTAGGGTTGGTCCATTCTTTGGTTCATTCAATTAGTGCATTACAAAACAATACTTGTGGTTGTTTTTGCAGTTTGTTATTTGGTTTGCTGGAGGGTTAGACCAGTTTTGGTTTCCTTACTTTTCTTTTTGTGCTGACCCAGCTATGTATTGCAGAGCCTTTTGGCATAGTACAGTAGGTGTACCTTTGAAAAAGGATCTAGTTGTGGATCCAAAATACTTCAGGCAGATTTGTGGTCTCTGGCCATTTTTTCTTGCCCTTCTGGAAAAAAGAAGCTCTTTTGTACATTTTCAAGACTATAGGGGCAGTGTCTTTATTTCGTAAAGAAGGTGGTGAGTGACCAATTTTGTTGTTCTTGTTGCTGATTGAGAGCACCACTATCCCAGTGCATACTTTTTGTGTGTTTTCTTAAAGTGAAGGTCCCTTCAGAATTTTATTTTGTTTGTATGTGTAGTTTGTAGACATGAACAATGATTGCCTCTGCTGCACCTTCTTAATTTCGTCAGGACTTAAATGTAAATCAAGGTACTTAAGTCTTGTGTAAAAGCATGCTTGACTCCATTGCAAATGTCATAACCCAGCTCATGTAAGGCGTTCTGGTATTTTATGATGTTTTAGTGCAAAAATCTGATACAATTGCACTGTATTAGTCAGTGCTGTTGCTGTCCTTTGAAGTCCATATGTTATTGTCTCATGCTGCCATTAAACTTTTCAAGGCATACTAAGTACCCTGCTCTTTTCTTTTTTTTCATTTCAAACTTTATTAACAGACTGTCCACAATACAGGGGACAGAAATTATAATATGTACAACATGTTCATAGAACAGTACATGATCTGCCCCCACCCACCCCTCCCCAGGACAGCAGTGTACTACAGTGTTATAGTATAATATCATTACAATACGCTTGTATGAGCTGAAATAAAGAATTGCCAACAACTCATTTATCCATACCAACCATGATTAAGGTGTGAAGGGGATTCCAGATACACTTATAACTCCGTAACCTGTTGTGGAGACTCGCTATAGCTTTCTCTGTGCAAAGATTAGCAAGGACTTCATGAATCCATTCCTGATATGTTGGGCTAACCGCATCCTTCCAATGCCTAAGTATGATTTTTTTGACAGATAATGCAATCATAGAGTTGTTAAATCTCCAAACTTTAACCTTAACAGAGGATAGGTCACCCAGCAAGCAAATGTCAGGAGTAAAGCAATCCTACAAACCCAGTATGGGGTCCAGGTTGACTTGAATTGAATCCCACAGTGGAGTTATCTTGGGACATGACCAGAATATATGGAGAAGTGTACCTTCTTCCTGAAAACATCTGGTACACAGCTCTGATTCAAGAAGACCCCATTTCACCAATTTTATTGGGGTATAGTACATGCTATGTAAAATGTGATATTGCATAAGCCGTAGTCTGTCTTGAGACACATATTTGTGACAGAACATCCATAAAGCAGGCCAATTGGGGCTATATTGGGGAAAAAGGGAGGCCCAGAACATGATGGGGCCATCGGAACCCCCGTACCTCCAGTGAAATAAGACTTGATATATTTTGGAAATGACACTTGAGGGTCCAAGTAGGGAGGAAAGCTCAGGTATCAATGAGAAGGCCGGCAGATGGGGAGGGGTTTTACCCAGCACCGTGTTAAGCAGGTGCTTTAATTGGAAAACCCTAAATTGCTGAGTTACTGGGATGTCAAATTTTCAGATTATTTTAGTCACAGAGAGCCATGCCCCCTCACCATCCAGAAAGGTGGATACTATCCCATCCCCTATTTGGGGCAGCCATGTGTGGGGGATCCTCTGTTTATTTATAGTAAAGGCCGGGGAGTTCCAAATGGACTGGGACAGGTCCAGGTGCTGAATGTACCACAAAAAAGAGCAGAGCTGTGCATGAACTTTTAATGAGATCCTAAGGGTGGGGCATTTATGAACGTCTTGTAGAGATGAAGTCTTAACATAAAACATAGTCAAGGGGTCCATGTTCATAGACTGGATGAAGTCTAATTCAATTTTGAGCCAGACTGGTCTCAAACTTTCGGGACCAGGGCTCACCCACTTCAGATATTTAGCTAGACGACTGGCCCAGTAATAGATTGCCAAGTGAGGAATCTGCAGTCCCCCATCTGCTTTCAGAGCAGCCAGTTTATAGTATATCAGCTGAGAATGTTTGTTAGACCAGATAAAGTTGGTAAAAATTCTATGCATTTTCTGAAACCAGGATAATGGGATAAATGAGTTAAGGTGCGAGAGGGGATAAAAAAGATGGGGAAATACATTCATCTTAATTATACTGATACGACCCCATAGTGAAACACGAAGCTTAGACCATCTATCTAGGTCCTGAACAATCAACTGGGAAAGTGGCTCCAAGTTCTCTTTAAACCATGAGGAAGGATTGCGTGTTAAATTGATACCCAGATATTTAAGAACACGGGGTGACCAGCACAAACCAAAAGGGATAATATCGTTCTTAAAGACCTTATGATTAAGGGGGAAACAGACGACTTGTTAGCATTCAATTTATAATTCAAAAAAGAGCTAAACTTGGCAATCTCCCCTAGCATAACTGGGATAGATGTGGCTGGGTGAGACAAGTGGAGAAGATCATCAGCGTATGCCGTGACCTTCACCACATTGTTCACTATCGGTATGCCTTGTATCCCCAGATTATTAAGGATGTTTTGGATAAGGGGCTCCAAATATAAATTAAATAATAGAGGGGAAAGGGGACAGCCCTGTCTTGTACCTGAGTATAAAAGGAAGGATTTTGAAAATGCTCCATTACCTGAAATCCTAGCAGAGGGCGTCTGATACAGAGCACAAATCCAGTCTATGAACATGGTAGGAAAATCAAATGCCCTAAGAACCTGGAATAAGAAATTCCAGTTCACACCATCAAATGCCTTCTCAGCATCCAGGGAAACCAGACCAGCAGGAAAGGTGGCATCCCTGGACACTGAGAAGACATGCAAAAGAGTGTGTAAATGGTCTGATGATGAATGTCCCCTCATGAACCCCACCTGGGACGTACCAATCAGATCCAGGAGGACCAGAGTTAACCTATCGGCCAATATCTTTGAGAGAATTTTGACATCCTGGTTCAAAAGAGACATAGGGATTAACTCTGTACTAATTCAGGATCTTTATCAGGTTTGGGGAGAAGGACAATCAGGGCTTCAAACAGATAGGCATCTACGTCTACCCCAGACAGAATATGGAGGTACAACCGGTGAAGCACCGGCAATAACTGTTCTTGAAAAACTTTATAAAATAATGAGGAAAAGCCATCCGGTACCGGGACTCTATCCAAGGGCAGGGCCCTTATAACCTCTGAGATTTTCTCCAGGGATAATGAGGAGGATAAAAAACTCCTCTGAAAATCTGACAGGGAAGGGAGATGAGACTCCCTGAGATACGACTCCAACGTCTCCAAGGGAGGAAGACTGTCCATGTCCTTGTATAATTGCTCGTACTACAAGACAAACTCCTGCACTATCTCAAAAGGGGATACCCTCAAGGATCCATCCACCTGAGCCCTGATTGGAGGAATAAATCTTGCAGATTTCTGCTGCTTTAACCTTAAAGCAAGCAGACGACCCGCTTTTTCTCCCTGATCAGTATAACTTGCTTTAGCGCAGATAAGGGCTAACTCTGCCTTTTCCCTCAACATGTCTAAATATCTATCTTTAGCTACTAAAAGCTTCTTCCTGTCCTCATCCAGAGTACTGGGGGATAAATTGGCTTCTAGGGACCGTACATGAGTCAGTGAGAATAATAGTTCAGCTTCTTGAGCCCTTTTCCTCTTTGTGGCTAAACTAATAAGGATCCCCCTCATATAAGCCTTTAAAGCACCCCATAAGATATCCATCACCGTGCCCTCTATTGAGTTAGTAGAAAAAAGAAATCAATCTGCTCTTTTACTAGATTGCAATACCTAGCATCCTTCAATAATTGTTCGTTTAAATTCCACCGGGTCTCTTTTTTGGGAATATTAAGGAAAGCCAAGTTGCATACCACCAGGGAATGATCAGATACAGGGCCTGGCTGAATCAAGGCTGTCAAGACCCCGGGCAAGAGCGCCTGGGAAATTAAAAGATAATCAATGCGAGACTGTGATCCGTGCACTGGCAAACTAAAAGTGTATTCCTTGGAACTGGGGTGCAATACACGCTACACGTCGCACAGTCCACACTGATCCAACAGTTCCCTAAATGCTCTCTGCCCAGGAGAAAGTCTCCTCAACCCATTACCAGACCTGTCCAAGTTAGGGTCCAAAACCAAATTGAAGTCTCCTCCCATAATTATTGCGATAGGAAGAATAGGGAGAATAATGGTGATAAGCTTCATAAAAAAGCCAGGGTCATCTGTATTAGGCCCATAGATGCTGCAGAGTAAAAGTGGCATGGACCAAAGATTACCCTGAACCAGGATGTATCTACCACCTGGATCCCTAAGAACCTGTGTGGAAATAAAGGGAATGCCTCTGTTGACAATTAACATGACTCTGCAGCTATTAGTGGACCCCGAGGCATTAAACACCTGTCCAACCTGTTGCCTCCTGAGTTGTACCCTGCTCTTTTCTGTAGTTTCAATCATATCTGAGTTAGAAAACAATGCTTTTAGATGTATTGTAACCAGGTTTCTGTGGATGTTGCCATTACTACCCCTGCCTTGATAGCTCAAACATGGTTGGGGGCCTGGGCTCTGATTTTCCTGACTCGGAGGTTTGAATCCAGATCTTTTTAGTTTAGCACAGTGATTCCACCCAGAGTAAGATTTAAGTGGGCATTGTGTTACAGTGGTACAACCCTCAGGGATACAATACCTATGCATTTCCCTACAGTGTCCCCCTTCACATGGACAATCACAGTGCAACCTTAAACTCAACAACAATATAATTAGTGACATCACTAATAATATGCACATGAGACAAAATGAAAAATATCAGTGAAATATTTATTGGGGAATATTCACAAGGGATGGAGATTTGGGGAATGCAGGGCAAAGTGTTTTTTTTTTTTTGTCGTAAGCTCATTATTAACTTTTGTTGTAGCACCGAAATTAAGTGCCTGATTAGGTTCAGCCAATAAAACACTGTAGAACAGAAGTCACTGTAAAAGTAACAGTAACAGTGTCAGTAACATCAACAGTAAGAGTAACAGTGCCCACCCCCAGCATGCAAGACAAGGCAGTAGCATATAATACTGTAAACCTCTAGGTATTACCAGTCCACCTGTACTGGGGCAGTACCCATTGATACCAGTTTCACCCATAAACCTTAAAGGGAGTTCCCTGTGCTTCCCTAGGCACCCAACTGTAGGAATGGTGCAGGCTTAGTGACATTGCAGCTGGGTGGCAGGTGGTGGTGCATTTTAAAACAAGAAGAACAGTTAAACCCAAAACCCCACAAGCCATGTAATTGTTTAAATGACAAAATTCCAAATGAGGTATTTGTAGCTCCTGGCCCCTTGGTCAAATCTATAGATTTGGTTGCAAACCTTAGTACAAATGTTCTCAGTGTTAGGGCAAGCCCTGATAGTACTCACAATTCTGATGTACTAGCTTCCCTGCCAACTTCTACTCTTTCCTGCAGCTGCAGGTCCTGTCAGGCTAATGGTTCAGTTCCGTACCTGGGGAGAGGGGCAGCTAGAAGATGCAGGTCTCAGGTATCTGTGGATATAGACAAGGCTGTCTGTGTCCTCAGTCATCTGGACCTCTTTGGCCTTTCCCTCATCTTCCTCTGCAGGGCAGAGCAGTCTAAGGAGCAGGGGCCACATGCCACTCACACACATCCAGGCTTCTGGACCCTAGTCTATGTTAGCCAGTACCTGGCAGTAGCACTAATTAGCCATTCTCCCACACTGTTGGCAGGATTCATGCAGGCTTTCACACACAGTCTCTGGTGCCCAAAGGCTGGCAGCTAGGACATACTAAGTAGATCACCATGCGTTTGCCTCCTTTTACAAGAAAAACAGGAACAGTCTCTTGCTCCTGAAGGTGTTGTTATGAAACAGCAAATACACAGTTCAGGTTCTGTACTTTAAAAGTTGTAAATACCTTTGAAATCTTCCTGACAAAGTAGCTGTGGAAGCCCTTACAGGCATCCTCTGATAGCTTGGGTCTGTAGTCTCAAGCCCCTCCTCACTCTGTGAGAGCTAATGAATGACTCCTTCTCCCCACTCTCTCTCCTCTTGATGCTGTATCTCAGAAACTCATCCTTATTACATATTCTGACCCTCCCACTAGGTCAGAAAGTGTGGGACCATGGAACATGATGTCAGACATCCTAATAAAGAGTAGAGATGTGCAAAATTGGAAAATTTCATTCCGCTAAATATTTTATGAAATCTGAACATTTCCCAAATTATTTTGAGGGGTGCAAAATGTGAAATTCTGCAGGTGAAACATGAAATTTGGCCCATGAAACATCAACATTCAGGCAACATTTGGCAACATTTCTAATTTCACAGTGAAATTTCACAATTTCGTACCTAGTAAAAAATTTTGCATAATGGCAGAATTTCATGAAATGTTTCGCTCAGCAAAATTGCCGATTTCACGGCAATTTTGCTAGCAAAATTTTAACATCTCTAATAAAGAGTACTCAGATCATGTCTTTTTAATTAAAAGTGCCTAAGTGAAATTCCTTCTTTGAGGTAAGAAAAACTGTTTCTGTATTTTCTCTGGATGAATGTCAGTTTATCGCTGACCTTGGTGCCAGCTAGAGATGAGGGACATAATTCATTATAGCTGCAGTCTGGGCTGACAGGGCTTAAAACATCTCATGTTTCACATGCTTAATGATGCTTGGAGTGGTGTTTGGACCTTAAACCATTAATGCCTTGGTTTGTTTCAACTGTAGCCATAGACCTTCATGGATTCCTTCTACAGTTAAACTTTGGATACCTGTATGCAGTCTATGGGTAAAGAGAATAAGTCAGGTATGCCCCCACCATTTGGGGTGATGGGGGTACACTGAGAATAGAAGAACTTTACATGTATCAGAACTGACCAAGTGTATAACTTCAGCTGGCCTTTGCAGATACGCATCATCAGCTCCAATGATGCCTTACATAAGTGACATTATGACCTTTACAACTGAGACAAAAAGGTTTTCACACCATTGCAAAACAGAGTTAAACAGTCTCATTTGTATTTAAATTAGGATGAAATTAAGGGAATGCAAGTGAGAGAATCATTATTCATGCTTGCAAAGTACACAGGTATACAGAAAATAGGTTGGGGACTTTCTGTTTAAGTACTGTATGCTGCTATCCCAATCCCTTCCCTTAAGGACACATCTGTAAGCAAGATTTTCTATGTACAGAATTTCCAAATATTTCTCTTGGATTAAATAACTAAACAAATATGTCTAGATATTTGATGCTCCTTATCACTGGCTGCAACTGTATGTCTATTATATTTAACAGATAATTATGATGACACCTTGTCTACATACTGTGCAAAGGAGCTATAAAACTGTTATAGCTATTTAAGACACAAGCAATTACACTATAACAACCAGTTTATTAATTACAATATATATATTTATTATGTACTACTATGTTAGCTGAATGTACATGTTTATATAATTATTATGTACTTTATCACTCATTGATGAAAAGTGAAGCCCAAAGCACATGTTATCTCATGGCAAGAAAATACTGAAACATGCTGGACTGGCTCTCCAGGGAGCATCTGGCTGTAAGCATTGCCTTAACACAGCACATAGCTTGATCTATGGATTACATTTGACTCCATAGAATCTGAGATAAATGAAACAACTTTTAGATTTGTTTTTGTAGGAAAGCATGATGTGGTATTTGTTTTGTGACAGCAGGCTGTGTAAGGATACCAATAGTATGTTGTAATGTAATTAACTGTTGTGCATCATTATTCTTGAAAACAGATACTACTGCTAGGAAAGGTTACCAAAATCAAACAAAACAGAAAAATACAATTTGATGAGTATACATTATTAAGGTTCAACTTTATTCAGAGAAAACACTTCATAAACCCCCCTAGGAGAGAGCATGAGTGAGACATATGCGACAAGCATCCTAAAAATCATTCCAATATCACTAATACCATGAAAGCAGCTGGAAGCATAATGAATAGACAGTGAAATTAGTTGTGGCAGTTCCAGCATAGCTATGGAAAAAGAAACTGAAGGGGGTCCATTTGCCTGCAGTTGAAAAAGGTGTTTGAAAAATTTCAGATGGATGACTGTCCTCTGGTCCCCCAACCCCAAATCAGCATCTGTACACAAAAAATTAGCTGCTGATTCTTGGCAATAATGACTGCAGAGAAGTTAGAGTGATCTGCCAAATTTATATACAGTACAGGAAAAAAAAGAAACACCAAGGTAAAAGTTTGGATAATAAAATCGGAAAGTAATAACGTTGACTACAAGCTAATGTAATGTTTTGAAGTGTCTGATAGAAGTGATGCCATAGCCTGAATGTAGGCATTAAAGGAAGAAGGTTAGCCAGTTGGGCTGGTGTGAGGTGAAGGAACAGTCCGTAGGTTGTTGCTTCTCGAGCAAAGCTTGCTGATGCTCTAATGGATGTGTCTCCCCCTTGGTTTTTGAATCAGGACAAGGCAAGCAATAGGTTCTGTACTGTGAATATAATCTAAAGCATGAACATTTCTGCTGTGTAATCAAGTCTTTCCTTTAGTTTTTATTTAATGATTATTTATATTGTTAATAGAAACAGAGTTAGTTGGCAGGTACGGTCTTCTTGGCCCACCTGGTCTGCCAGTTTATCCCTGCCTATACTGTCACTGCAGACACTACCTGATTTTCTGCCCCCCCCCACACACACACTTTCCTACTAAGTTTCCTCTGCATCCATCCCATGCATATTTGAAGCCCACCACTGCTTTCACTCCCACCACCTCTCTGGTGGATTGTCCCATGCATCCACCAATCTGACAGTGAAGATGTACATTCTCACATCCCTCCCAAACTTCCCCCTCCAGCTTCATAGCATGCTGTCTTCTTCTGGTGCACCTTCTCATCTGAAAAATGCTCTCCTCCTGTATCTTGTTCACCCCCATGAGGTACTTATTCATCTTTATCATGTCCCCCTCCTCCTCTCTTTCGGTGGGTCATATTGTGATCCCTCAGTCTCTCCTTATATGGCTTTTGATGCAACCCCTGCACCATTTTAGTTGCTCTCCTCTGGACAGTCTCTACCCTATCTATATCCTTTCTGAGATGCGGTCTCCAGAACTAGACACAGTACTCTAGGTGGGGTCTCACAAATGATCGATAGAGTGGTAACACCACCTCTCTCCTTCTGCTGCCGATTCCCCACCCCCCATGCACCCCAGCATCCCACTTGCCCTGCCTTCTGCCTTGTCACGCTACCCCGTCACCTTGAGGTCATCAGATATAACAATCTCAAGTTCTCTTTTCTGCTTTTTGACTATCAATACCCCCCCTATCATTTTATACACCGCCCCTAGGGTTCTGTGTCATAGATGCATGATTTTGCACTTTTTTGCACTGAAGCCCAGCTGCCATACCCTCAACAACTCCTCATGTTTTCTCAGATCTCTACTCATTCTCTCCTTCCACTGTGGAGTATCTACTGTCCCCTATTGCAGATTTTGGTGTCATCTGCAAAAAGGTATGCCTTCTCTTCCAGCTGTTGGTTATGAAGACATTGAAGTGAGCTGGTCCTAGTACTGAGCCCTAAGGTACCCTGCTGGTCACTCTTCTTAGAGTTAGTGTTATTTACCACCACCTTCTGTCATCTATCCATCAACCAGTTCCCTACCCAGTTTACCAGCTCATGTCCCACCCCTAAACTGCCCAGTTTCCTTATAAGCTTACTACGTGGTACAGTGTCAAAGACCTTGCTGAAGTCTAAGGAGGCCACATTCACCACCCCACGCTAGTCACCCAGTCAAAGAAGTCAATCAAGTTCATCTGACATGACCCCCCCGGTGAACCTATGATACAAAAGTTCTTGTAACCCACTGGATTAAAAAGAAATTTGTTAATCTGAAGGTATACAAAGCAGTGGAGCCAGATGGGATGCATGAAGGGTATTGATGAAGCTCAGGAAAATACTGGCTGCACCTCTGACAGTTCCATTTAACAGCTCACTCGAAAGAGGAGTGGTTTAGGAGGACTGTAGAAAGGCAGATGTAGTTCCACTACACAAAAGTGGTTGTAAGAAGGAGGCTGGCAATTATAGTCTAGTCAGCCTGACATCGGTGGTGGGAAAGTTAACAGAATCATTGTTGAAGGAAAGGATTGTGGAATATCTTGAATCCAGTGGATTACAAGACCCAAGGCAGCATGATTTCACAGGAGGGAGGTCATGTCCAATTAATCTTATAGATTTCTTTGACTGGGTGATCAAGGAACTAGATCAGGGTGGAGTGGTAGACATGGCCTATATAGATTTCAGTAAGGTGTTCAAAACTGTTCCACATAGGAGACTAGTAAGCCAGTTGAGTAATTTAGGAGTGGGTCCAAAGATGGTAAACTGGATAAGAAATTGGGCCTACTCCACCGGTAGTACACCCACCACCACCACAGTAACTGGAATGTACAGACACAGACTAACCAGTAATGGGCTGGGGGATACAAGGTAGCCACAACACGACCAGTGGCACTGCACACCCAGATGAGTGCAGAGCTACAGGGATGGACACTGATACAGGCACAGGTGATTGTCAGCCACCCACACTTGATGCCGCAAGGGGCCATACCATACCAGCATGCTTAGCTGGTACTATCTGGAGCTATAGCAGCCAGAGCAGGCTGTGTGCCACAAAGAAAAACTCCATGCAGGTAAGAAGACTTGCAACAATGATGCTTGGAGTCCACAATGAGCTGTGCATTATTTGGGGCATCCTAGAATGGAAGGCCATGCAACAATCCTCACACACACACAGGCTCGCATGCAGACCCAGACATTACCATGGTGGGACAGTAGCGCATTTACAGACTGGCTCCCAGATCACAACAGCACTAGACATACTATGCACAACCAGGTGCAAAGAGTGGAAGGTCAAGTGACAGTGCACAGCACCTCAGCACATGGTAATATACTCACAACAGCAAGGCACAATAGCCCCACCACCACCATCACAGCAGTGGGGGTAGTATTTTACTCAGTTCACATCTGCACATCACTAAGGCACTGCCAACCCTTCCATGGACATCCTGGGCACAGCACCCACTGAATGCATCCTACACCAACAGATGCCTTGTGTGCCTTCTGGATAGTCCTCCATTCTGCTGCTGCACCCCAGTTGCCACAATGTCATTCACCCCTCTTTAATTATTGTCCTGCCTTACCTCATAAGGTACATCTTCTGGAATGGGTATTTGTCATCATGCAGCCAAACTGTGTAGCATCGAGCATACAATGAACACCTAGTACACTTCCCATGTGCCAGAATCAGTGTGCCACCTGTGCTATCCAGACAGTGGAACCACATTTTTTGGAGGCCAAACATGCATTGCCCCATGGCAGGGATCCTATGGTGTGCCTCATTGTCATTGCAGCATCCCTGTGCCTCTGTTGATCGTGGCAGGTAGGGTGCCATGAAGTATGGCCTCATTGGGTATCCACTGTCACCTATGGCATTCAGTAGAACACAGTTAGATATGTGTGTGTGTGTGTGGTACAGCACTACCTGATGCTGGCACCCAGACTCACCAAGCAGTCATCCTGACTGCCTCCCTTGGGTCTTCATATGTGTATGTAGCTATGACTGGTTGAATATGTAAATATCACAGCAAAACCCAGGGTATTTAGCTCACACACTGGTAGTGATACTGTTTGCATCACAGGCCACCTGCGTATTAATACTATCAATTTCCTTTCAGTTTTGCTATGTCTCCTCATGCAGCACCAGTGACAGTATTGCCAGATGTGTGCAGTCTATGACCTTGAGCACATTTGGGAACCCATGTTGTGCATGGAATTCCAGCTTCATGGCTTGTATGGCCTGCTCAGTGGTTGGAAAGGATCTATAGGTGGACATATGAAGAACATGGGGATCTGTCATCTGGTGCAGTGCATGTGACACTGAAGGCTGGTTGACATATGTCACATTGCAGTCCCCCCCTCTGAAAAGAGCCTATGGCATAGTATGCCAGACACACAGTAGCTTCTGCTTCACAGTCAGTACCCATGACTATCTTGTGATGGGCACAGTGTTGGTCTGTATGAGGTCACACAGGTCCTGAATGCCAGTATGCTCAATGCAGAAGCAATGGACGCAGCGCCTGTAGTTTAGTGTGGCCACCTGAAGGTGTGGATTTTACACCTGTGACCTCCAGAGGTGAACATGCTCCATATCCCTCTAAATCTCATCCTCCAGCAAGAGTTCAATCAACAGGAATGCCAGGCACATCTTACACATCCTCCTAACTATTGCTCAGTAAGTATTCCATGGGTTACTGGGAAAAAATGACCTCATCATGTTCCACATTTATGTACCTGGGTGGAACATGCTGTGGACACAGGATTCTGGGTGGCATAGACCACATTTAGCTGTGAATGCCCTTTAAGGGGCATAGCCACACACAACCCAAAGTATGTCTCTGGCTTGGTGGCATGTGATGTTAGTGACTCTGGAACAGCGAGTACCACTGATGGCAAGGTAATTACAGCAATGACAGAATGGTGACATAGGTTTTACCCCCCTCGAGGTGATATGACCTCAGAGTTGGCTATTTAAGTAAGGGGGTGCAGGGGGCAAAGCCCCCTAGAAAATAAAAACAGTCGCTGTTTGGGTCATCACCTATATTGCGTCCTGATTCTGGACTCGCCATTCCGGAGTTGCTAATATCACATAAAACCCTCTGGCTGAGCAGACCATACAACACATAAATACTCAGGTTGGGGGGGGATCACCAATCAGCGGTGCAGCTACATTTTGAGTCTATGTAATATGTAGACATTCTCAAGTTAGCTAGGATACAATCCATTCCATCTTACACTTTTGAGAATGCAGTGGAGCCTTCAAATTAGTAAGTTCATTTAAGCCCATTCAGAATAGTGATGGGTGAAGTGGCTAAAATTTGCTCCACTAAGTGATTCATGGAGTATTGTGGAATCCACAAAGTAATCTGCAACACGAAGTGGAGTACTTCGCATCATACTGAGGAACGCAAAGTCCATTGAAACCAATGACTTTGTGTTATTCTGCCTTCCCCAAACCACTTCTCCACCAATTTTAAGGCAAAGTACATTGAAATAAATGTACTTCACATCACTTCACCTTATAATTGAGCTCCAAGGCAAATTCTGTAGTGATTCATGGGATTGCAGGTCACATGGGCTCTAGATTGTTCTGCACAGCCTCAGTTCTGAGTAGTGTGTGTGTAGTGGTAGCTGGAGACAGTTTGCTGTCACTGCTCTGCAATTCAAAACCTCTAAAAGCTATTAAAAATGCCTTTTTGAGTCATTTTGTTTGCTCAAAATTTAGTACATCAATTGTAGGAAACCCTTCTGTGCTCATATCATCGAGTGTTTATTCTTTTCATGTGGATTTTAAACGTTAATTTAGAACAGTCAGTCTGTGCACTGTGAAGTGTGTTTTGGGGAAGGGGCGCATCTTGTGGTGTACTGTAGGTACAGTACAAGTCACATTAAACTGTTCCATCAACTTACTGGTGTAGCAATTTTTTTTGTGACGCTACTGCAGTGGCAACTCGAACTGTTGAAGCTTTCAACTATTTTCCAACCTTCCTTCATTGCCAATTTGACTCACTTGTAACTGTTTAGTGAAATGGCAGTAGCTGCATTTTCATGGCATTGTTTATAAATATCACAGCATTCCTTAAGAGCATTGTTTATAAATATCAGAGCATTCCTTAAGAACATTGTTTATAAATATCACAGCATTCCTTAAGAGTTGTTTAGTCTGCCTTCTGAAATGAAACTCATAAGCACTCAGCTGAAAATAAAGCTTATAGTGCATAACAGCTAGATGCAAACCAATACTAACCTTTTACTAATTCATTGAACTAAACGCTGCACAGATTAGGAAACTCATTGAACAATGCTACACCAGTGAGTTATGGGAACAGTTTAATGTGACTTGTACTGTATATTAACTGGGAGAAAAAGGCAGTATTTCTGTTTTGGTTATATTTTTCTTGTATAACTGTGTTAATGTACACACAGTAATATTTTCAGTAATTCTTGACATTTTGTGTTGATTCTTGTGGTGCAGCAGTCTATAATTTTAGTTTGTTTAAAACATTTGGTTATATTACTAAAGGTTTTCAATTTGCTATGCATTACTTGTAGTGTGTGTGTGCGATGTGTGCCATTAAATCAGACACCTTTTATTGTGCCACAGAGTAATTGCAGGAGTGTGAACCTGTTACCCACTGCACCTGCATGAGTCTTTTGTACTACTTTGTGGTATCTTTACTGGTTGTGGACTGTTACCGCTGTGCACTACACCCTCTAACAGGCAAAAGATATTCTTTTCCAGATTTGGATTTGTGACTTGTGAACTTGTGCCTTTATATCTGCATCTCTTGAGTGCGCAGTGCAATCTTAATCTGTCGGTGCATTTGCAGTGCACCATTAATTCTGGGAGACTTTGCATTTCTTGTTACTCTCTTTCACTTCATCAGCACTTGGGAATTTTCTGGACACAAGACAGTAGCAGTTTGGGGACGCACATTAATTCTGGAGACTGTGTGTGACCACTGCCTGCATGACTGAGTGCACCATTAATTCTGGGAGACTTTGCATTTCTTGTTACACTTTCATTTCACTTTGTCAGCACTGGGGGATTTTCTGGACACAAGATAGTAGCATTTTGGGGATGCACATTAATTCTGGTGACTCTGTGTGTGTGGGGAGCTGCCAGTATTGTTGTCACTTCTCCTTACTTCACGTTAAGGTGGAATGACAATGCAAAGTAGTAAATAATTACAAGGCAAAGTGAGCATTTCATATTGGCCACTCCACATAGCAGAGTGACAACACGAAGTGCCCACTTCGCAGGAACTTCACTGGTGAAATTTAAATTTGTTGCAACTCTGATTCAGAATTTGCCACTTTTTTTAACATATTGAAACAGTCATAAATGCTTAACAACAAATTGTAAGAAACATTATTTTATATCTTTTTCGACTGACTTAGGTTCATAGGTCCATTGAGGGCATTAAAAAAGCAAGTGATCAAGTAGGAGCTGACTATGTATTTGCATAGTTTAAGGTGGAAAGGCTTGTTCCTAGCTAATTTGAGACACAGGGTCAGGGACCCTGGTTTTCCATTTTTACCGGTAACACCGGTAACAATCATGGAATCCTGCTTGGTTTGCGGAATTTGAATTCTTGTACCGGTGCCTCACGGAAATTGCATGTCACTGCACGGAATCGCTAAGATTTCAGTATCTTTTTAATTTTTTTTAATTTTCTCTTTCTATGTCCCCTTCTCAAAGCATCGGTATCCCCTAGCTTCACCCCCAGGTAATGCTCAGGAGCTTCTCTGGGACTGCTTCTATCCTGCCTGGGTTGTACCCCCAGGTGGGAAGGAGGGACCCTGGTCACCCTCCACACTCCCTTAGTGTGTGTCAGGCAGCCCAGTGGGTCCCTCATGGAGCCTGGTTATGAAGTCTGGGGCACCTGGGTCCCTTCTGCCAGTGGCCGATCAGGAGTGATTGTTCTTGGTTTTCTGGTCTTTGTCCCTGAGGGCACCGCACTAGAGATCCAAGGAGGTAGGTCACATAGAGACATGCCACTGCTCCAGATCCTGGCTAGCATCCTCCCCTCCTGATCACTCTGCAGCACCATTGCACCACCACCCGTGGTCACACGGGTGGTGGTAAAGAAGCAGGACCTGCAGCCCACCCTCCCCTCCCCGGAGGAGGAGGAGAGCAGTCCCCCAGGTGCTTGATCCTACTCCCCTGGCCAGACCTCCAGCAACCCGAGTTTGCTTTTGACCCTGGGTCACTGGCATTGCAAGCAATAGTGCTACTGCAGTGCCAGTGGGCCGACCCAGATTTCAGCATCTTAAAATGAATGCTGCTGTGCTTTGAATTTGTTCTGCTTTGCTGCGTATAGAAACAGTAAGGAAATCACCCGCACTGCTTTGTTGTAATCAGCCATTCAATTTAACCACCCATGCCCAGTGGTTAGAGTAACAAACTGTGATTGAACTGGGTACATTCAGCAGACTTGGGTTTGAGTCCCACAACCTCCACTTGCATCCAAGCAAGTCACTTAACCTCCCAAGTGCTTCTAGGTCACTCCTTAAAACAGACAGTTCTGCCTAGTGGGCCTTGCCTGCTTTACAAAGAATATAAAAAAAAATACCAATGTATGTTTACTACATCATAGAATAGTAGTCAGGGTACCATGTAATTTACTTGAGTTTTACTTGGGCTGCAATGATTTTGTATAGGTAAAGATAAATATTCAGATATGTTTTATAAGCTTGTTTTCAGATTTTAGCCAGGTTTGTATTGTATTCTTTGCATATAAGCATCTAGGTTGTAGATTGCTGAACACAGGACCACTGTTACCTACTAACTTATTCAAGTTCATAATCTGTAGGGCCATCCAAAATCCTCAGTTGTTTGAATGAAAACTAGTCTGAATGAAAGAATATTCACAAAGAAGAAACTGCCTTACTACTTATGAAAAGACTTCACAGTTAGCACCCCATTTAGGTGAATTGGATCACTTGCACCTTTTCTCCCACCTGCTGATTCTGTCTCTGTGACAACAAAATGTTTTCTGATAGACTGCTTCAACAAAAGCAAATGTTAAGTATTTAAGAGTACTTAACAAGGTAAGACCCCAGGGCTGTATGATGCTGGTGGGCAGAGTAGTGCTCAATTCACATCTGAACAAAGACATGAAAACTGGGAGACACCTTTCATGGACACCAAGTAGAAAAAAAAAGCATCCACATGTCTGGGAGATGCATGAATCCATTTGAAGGTCCTCCACTAATCACTTGTGGATTTTTTAGGTGAAAACACTTTATTTCAAAGAAGCAAATTCAAGCAGTTTTTTTTTGCTCCTCCTACCCCCTGGCCATCCACTCCTTCAGGCCTGCCAAGGCCCCCTACCACCACTGCTGAGTCCCGACCACTATCCATTGACCCTTACTGCTGTGCTACCAGATAACCCAAAGTAACCCTTCATTGAGTGGGCCCCTACCCCTGTGGGAGGCTACCAGGGGAGGAGAATTGCCCCAAAGAGCTTCCTGTGTATCCTGGGCATGTCAGGGGTCAGAACAGACACATGTCTGGGGCTTCTAGTGTATGGCAGAACCAGCAGCCATCCTTCAGTTGGCCAGCGGGTGTTTTCCCATTTTCTTTGGAGGTGATAGGCTACATGATGTCAAGGCATAAGCCGACATCCATCACCTCCTCCCGAGTGAGTACTGATGTGTTGTGCCTCTGGCCTCTCACCATGGGCCAGCAAATGCTGAGCCGTGAACCCACCCTCCCTCTCAGGAGAAGGGGTGGTCGTTGGACACTCAAGCCTTCACCCACCAGCTGGCTCTCCAACACCCAAGTCTGTTCCCTAACCCTGGTCAGCGGTGTCACAGGCAGATATCCAATTCAGGCAGTTAAATTATAGATAGGAAAAACAAGGTAGTCCACCTTTGCTGTGATGGTTCAGATTAAATCACATCTGAGTTCTAACAAGCAAAGAGACGAAGACATTTGTAACTTGTGCATGTGGGGGTGTGAGTGTTGAAAGAGGATCATAGTGCTGTCACTACTGCCATCACCCCAGAGGGATATGTACTGCATTGTTGCTACTGCCATCACACCGAAGGGTTGGGGGCTGTAGTGCTTCTGCCATCACCACTGGTGAATGGGGAATGTAGGCCTGCTGCCGTCCCACCTGAGGGATGAGGGTCATAGTGCTGATACTGCCATCACACATGAGGAATGATGACCGTAGTACTACTGCCATCACACCTAAGGGATGGGGGCCATAGTGCTGCTGCTTCCGTCACACCTTAGAGATGGGGGCTGTAGTGTTGCTGCTGCCATCACATCTTGTACCTAAAATAACTTTAAATTGGTACAAGGATGGAAGGATGTGTAACAGTGGAGGTCAAAATTGCTAAAATGCATGTTAGCAGAGTTAAAAATGGTTAAATAAAGTACACAAAACCAAACACCGGTAAAACCGGATTTTGGCTTAGCAGACACCGGTGACAATACCATTTTTTACAATGTGCAAAATGGAATATGCCCTTTCTCAATCCCGGTAAACCAGTGTCCCTGCACAGGGTGTGCTTGTCTGGTAGAGGGGAGTGCCTCACTGATTGGATTGGATTTGCTTATAAAACAGTTATCACATTAATAGCCTGATTTTATGTACATATTCCACAGGCTCAAAATGTAACTGCAAAGCTGTTTTAAAAACTATACTTCAAGCAAGAAACAGTATGTAATGTGCTACCACTACAAGACACACAGACACTTATTGAGGTTTTAAAATATTGTTTTGTATGCGGGTGATTAACTATGTACATTGTTTTTTAGTACACTTAGGCAACTTCCTGAGGAAGGCTTTAAACTGATGCAAACATAGTGATGTGCTTGTTTCAAGTGCCACAGAATTAATTACACTGTGTAAGATATGGTACTAACTGTTTATCTTGGTGATTCCTTTACACCCCCCCTCAGTTTTTACCTGTTCTATCAAGTGCATCCAGAGGTGGCAACATTTGGATTTGACTATATTACCGTTAACTGTGGCTCCATCTTATATACCAAGGCCCCCATTTTCTTATGCAGACCATAATTGGCAAGGTGCTGTCATGATGGATGGAGCAGGAGGAGTCATGTGATGCAGCTAACTGAATAGGACATGCTCCGCTAGTGCTCCACTCACCCGACTAGCTATTTCAGCTTACTTCATGAATATTTCCAATTAATAGATAAAAATAGGGTCCAACAGCTTGCAGAACTTCACCGGTCCTCCAGAAGAAGGATTTTGGAAAGGAATGGAAGAAGAGATGCGACAGGTGGCTCCTCAACATACACCACTTGTCATGCTAGAAAAACAGCCAAAGAAGCCTAGGGCAAATCCCACCACTGCAGATCACTCACAGTCAACCTCAGCTTCTCCTCTGGCAGCCACAGAATCAATGCCCCTTACCTTGGAGTGATTTCTTTCTGAGTTCCAACCATTCAAGGATGAAATCTGTTCTCTAGTCCCTGAGGAAAAGGTGATCTCCGATGCTTTAGAAGACATCACCAGGCACACTTTGGACAACGAGGCCTGAATTATCTCTGTGGAGAAGGGGAAAGATAGAATAGATGTGCTCATTACCACAAATCACCAGACCATCAAAAAATTAGAGATTAAAGTCAAAGACTGAGAGGGGAGAAGTCAACGTAATAATGCTGTCATAATTGGAATATCCGAGAGGGAGGAAGGGATGGAAACTCTCTTATTTGTGCAAAAACTACTGACAAAAATAGCTGGGCCTTCCCCCCTTGGGCAGACTTATATCCTGGAGAGAGCACATCATGCCCTTAGGCCTATTTCTCCACCTAATGCCCAACCCAGACCACTAATATGCCGTTTCCTCAACTTTCAAGAAAAACAGTATGTATTACAAAAATTGAGGGACATACATGAAGTTCTGTAAGAATGCCAAAAATCAGGGTAACACAAGATCCACCTGCAACAGTCTGACAGCGTCAGACAATATTTCACCCAATAGTATACATGTGTATAGCCTCGGGAATAAAGTTTCACATAGTATACCCTGCAAAGTTCCAAATACAACTGGATGGATCCTGGTCCTCATTTGAGGAGATAGACCCTGTGATGGATTACCTTAAAGAGTAGTGCCCTGCATTATTTACCAATCTCTGAGAACCTCTTGGTATTTGCAGGTACTAACCATTGGTGAAATATAGAGACTCTAAATCTGGTGTTTTTGGTTAGTCTTTGGTAAGTCTTTGGTTCATATTGTTCTATATCAGCCGGTAGAAGGACTTAACCTAACTGAATACCAACGCCCATGGCTCTATGCTGTAGAATGCCTTTTGTACATTTACTAGCTGGATCCAATGACACGCCTTTCTCCAAGGGGGACATTGCTGCACAACATTGGGGGAATCCCCACCCTGGCCAAAAAAACTCTGGATGAAAAGAGAGCTCAATCTCCATTTAGTCCTAGTGGTTCTTTGGTTCTTCCCTCCCTCCATCTTGACTTCCCTTCATAAAGCTCAAGGGACACACTTATTGCCTGGGAGATGAAACCTGATATTTGCATTGCACGGGACACGTCAACATCATTCTGGGGGACATGACCCACCTTGGAACTTTAAAATCAGCAAGTTCCCATTTTACTGTATAAACACAGGATTTATAGTTTGCGTTTGCCTGCAAGGGCCCTGTTTTGACTTGCAGGACTGGAGACATTAAACTGCAGAGGCCCATGATTAATGAAAACAGTGCCTCATCACTTTCTATACAACCTGAGGGGGTTACCCTTGGTAGGAGGCTCTGAGCTTTCATTGTTTCATTTATGGAGAGCAACTCATAATACATTTTGGCCCAGAACTGAGCCAGCACATTCTTTCTTTTTTTCCCTTTTTTCTTATCTCAGAGTTTCTTCCTCATACCAGGGTTCAGGGGTGCCTGTGAATGTTAACAGGGCTCTGACATAACTGTGTGCATGATGTTTCAACCTCTATAAGCATTTGGGGGTTATCAAAAAGCTGTGCAACATAATTTAGTTATAAATCAACACCTCTAGTTGCAGTCGGGTGAATGGTGAGGAGGGAGGGCCTTCAGTCTGCTGATTGCCACAGACCAGCGCAACGGGGGATTGGGTAGTTCTTTTTGCTGCACCATAGGGTATAGGATATGTTCTAGAAAACAGAATGATATTGCTATCATTTCTTCCTTGGACACACTGTTTATTGGCGTGAAGGGAACTGGAGGGTAATAGAGGGTAACAAGGGGAATTTGGGGGGTGAGTACATCAGGGATATTTCTCTTTGAAGTGTCTTATTTGTGGGGGGGTGTCAATCCAGAAAGCAACAAATACAAACCAGCTGGTTAGGCATTGTAGCTAAAAATACAAGACTGATTGTACTAATAACACTTCAGAAGTATGGCGCAACCGTTTAAATTTTGTTCATGGAATGTCAAAGAAGCAAGACACCCACTTAAACATATGCGGCTGCTCAAACACTTAAATATTTTACATTGTGGTGTGATCTTATTGCAAGAAACCCATCTCCTACAAGCAGAGGAGACCCTTCTGAGGAGATTGCAGGTGTGGCAGGTCTTCACTGCAGGGGACTCCCATAACAGTAAAGGGGTAGCTATTCTTCTCACTAGGGCCTTTCCCTTCACATGTGAGCAATGTATCAGAGACAAAGATGGCAAGTACATACTGGCCGTAGGTAAAATCCACTCATTTTATATTTTGTTGGGTAGCGTATACAGCCCCAATGCAGACTCTCCTTCCTTTTTCATGGAGCTCCTCTCCGTACTGATGCCCTTCCCATACATTCCAATGTTTTTGGTGGGGATTGGAACATCCCTTTTGATCCCATGCTGAACAAATCATCGGGCCCCAGGGCCCAGGGTCTCTCTGCAGCTCAAAGAGCCAAGAGCTGGTAGATCACATGGGACTCCGAAATCCTTGGAGGACATTGCACCCTGCCAAAAGGGAATATACCTTCCGTTCTGCAGTCCATGGCTCAGCCTCACATAGTGACTACTTCTGGATGAGTAAAACATTGATACATGGGCTAATGGATAGAAGAACGGAACCAGGAACGGGCTCAGATCACTCTATAGTAACCTGTTTCCTTTCCCTGTCTCTAAACTGGGGATCAGATAAACAGTGGAGACTTAATCACCAATTATTGAAGGACAAAAAAGTTATGGATAGTATACTAGTCTCCCTAGAATCATTTAAACTTAATAATTGGAGCACCACACACTCCCCATCCATTGAGTGGGGTGCACTAAAATGTTTCCTTAGGGGAGAATTTATTTTAAATGGTTAGTGATCAAGAAATGGAAAGAAATCCAGAAGGCCAAAACTCTGCTAGACCAAATTAAAGGAGAAGAGAAATATTTATCCAGGAGTACTTCGGATCCAGAGAAAGAAGCTCTCATAAAACTACTGGATAAATATTCTGAATTACTCAGAGAAAAGTCTGAGTGGGCAATTTTAAAATCAAAGGCTACTTATACCGAACAAGGGGAAAAGACTGGATGGCTTTTGGCCCTCCGACTTAAAAAATTAGAATTCTCAAAATACATTATGGCAATACAAAATGATCTCCAAGGACATCCTTTAACTCAGGTTAAACACATAAATAAAGAATTTGAACAATACTATAAAGAGCTATATGCTTGAATGCCCAACTGCCCACCCCAACAGAAGGTGGATTGCCACCTAGAGAGTCTCCCCCTCCCCACTCTTACCCCCACCCAAATTGAAGGGCGAAGTGCACCTTTTACTGAAATGGATATTATCCAAACTATCAAAGACCTACCCTCAGACAAAGCACCTGGACTGGATGGCTACTCACCCAATTTTTACAAGAAGTTTGCATGCCAGTTAGCCCCATGGCTACTTACAGTTTTCTCAAGTATGCTAAATGAAGCAGCCCTAGACCCCAGGATATTGGAGGCCACAATTGCTATCCTTCCCAGACATGAGTATCCAGTTACTGATCTATATCCCTTCTTAATTGTGACCTAAAAATCTGTGCCACAATATTAGCTCATAGATTAGAACAGGTACTCCCTTCCCTTATTAGCCCCAACCAAGTTGGTTTCATGAAGGGTAAGTCTTCCGTGGATCACCTCCGTTGCCTGTCTCATGTCTTCTCCACATCCAGGGATGCCCCTCATACCATGGCACTGGTCTCTCTGGACACGGAGAAGGCCTTTGACAGGGTAGACTGGCAGTTCTTGTTCAAGACCCTTCGCAGATTTAATTTTCCCCCTAAATTCATTTTAGGGCTGCAAGTCCTATACTCTGCCCCCACTGCATGTATCTTTTGTAATGGGATTCTTTCTTCCAGCTTCCCTTTGGAGGCTGGAACTAGACAAGGATGCCCCCTATCTCCCCTGCTATTCAACATATACTTAGAGCCCTTTACAGTTTCTAAAAAGACATCCCCTGGGATACATGGAATACAATTATGTTCGATCAGTAATAAGATAGTGGCATATACTGATGACATGTTGTTACATATCACCTAAATCAAACCATCCATACAAAAGTTACTACACTTAATTCAGGAATTTGATTCCCTCTCTAATTATAAGATTAACACCGATAAATCCTCTGTCTTCCCACTAAACCTTAAGGTGCATAAACAGGACATTCTGGAGTTGGGACTTAATTGGGCTCCCAAATCCATAACATATCTAGGTTTACACCTGTCAACCAGTGACATCCAGTTGCATAAGTTGAACCTAGATGACCTGTACAAAAAAGTGCAACAAGATTTAAAACAGTGGCAAGATCTTCCCCTAACCCTATGGGGCTGCATGAACATCATTAAGATGACTATACTCCCACACATCTTTTATCCCCTGAACCTTTAAAATTTATGGCTTCCCAAAGTTTGATTTAAGCACATCCACTCCAGCTTATCTGATTTTGTCTGTAAGGGAAAGCCCCCAAGGCAAACATTCCATAAACTGGCCACCCCCAAACCTCTAGGAGGACTAAAACTTCCTCATTTTAGTCTATACCACTGTGCTAGCCACCTAAGTAAATATCTCTGGTGGGCAGTACCTTCCACTCCCTTAGACTCATCAAATTATGTCCCCTCCTGGCTCACAATAGAAAAAAACTTAATAGTCTCAGCTGGGATAAATCCTGCAGCCCCACTTTTCCTGAAATCTAAAAAATTACCCACTACTCTCTGTCATAACCCGGTGGGCCACTCGGAATGCACACACACACAGCTATGTTCTATCTTAAGATATGAAAGCACCTATGACCTCTCCCGACCTATTTTCCAAAATCCTAACTTCAAATTGGTGGAAAACTAATCCCTGGCAACTGGATTCCATCCATCCAACATTGGGTAGTTTGAGATTTCTGTAGCCAAAGCCAGGACTGGTTAACCACCACTGAACTACTGGTGAAATTTGGTCTTGCCAACAAATGGGCATTTCAAATATTTCAGATCCACCACATACTTATAGCATATTATGGAAATAAAGTCATTCCAAATTACCCCTGTGATCGGGTCCTCACAGCAGAATCTTAGCCTTAGCACCACATGCTGTCTCCTCATTGTATGCCCTTCTCTACTCACTGGTCTTCCCAAAAGTGGATGGCACCCCCAATTACTGGAACAATCTATACCCTAATCTATCCTCCAAATGGTCTAAAATCTGGGAAAACTGCCACAATGTTTTTATGCAAAACAGATTACAATTAAAGCAAATGCAGTTCCTTAATGATATGTATTTGACCCCATATAAACTGTATAGAATGGGAAGAGGAGAGACCCCAACATGTAATTGACGTAATAATGGCTCGGGTATTTTGTTCCACTTGTTTTGGGAATGTGCCAGCATTACACCATTGTGGGACCTTATTGAAACCAAGATGGATCCCATACTGGGCCTACAGGAATACTTCACTCCAGAGATTTGCTTGCTAGGGGATTTCACAGGTTTTCTATCTATGGTCAGAAATGATCACAGTATGATGATTGCAATTTCTGTCAAGAAAATAGTCCTAAAGCATTGGGAAGGACTCCCTTCAACCTTCATATACAGAAAGGTTGCAAGAGCTTCCTTACAATCTACAGATTGAGAAAATGATGGCTAGTCTCACCAACCATATGGGAGTCTATAGAAAGAGATGGGAAAGTTTACATGTCTTTTTATACCCTCTAATATAAATATAAATTTTGATAACCAGCTAATCCAGATTAGTTCCAAATATTCCATACGCATTTTGGTACTAAAACATTATTGGCACCATTGGGGAGGGGGAAGGTGGGAGAATGAGGAGGGGGGAGCTGGGGGATGGGAGGAGGGATTTTTTTATTTTTATTTTCATGTCTGTATCCATTCAATGTACACCATTTACACCACCCCTTTCAGTCTAGGACCCTGACATTTAGTACACTTATAAAAATCATTAGTACCTGAAAATCTGCCACATTTGGTATCATTTGGATACATACTTTGAAAACTAGACCTAAATAACTGAAATTTAAAATTTGACAAAATTCAGTGGAATTTTTGACATGTTTTAATCTGCTCATAACTCAGCCATCTATTTAGCTATACATTTGAAATTTCAACTATGTTCTTGCTGATAGGAGTTCCAATGGTGTGATAAATATCATAACACTAGGATGCAGCATCTCAAAACAAGAGGTGCTCAAATCTGTCATTTTATTTTTATGGGAAATTTAATGAAACTTTTTATCTGCATATAATTCAGGCTAGACATCTGAATGGGTACATACATAAATGTAGTAATAGCCCTTGTATCTGCAAGGCCATTATAACATTTCAGTGAATGCTTTCAAAATTGTACTAAAAAAAGTTTTAATTTTGGCAAAATGTTTGATTACCTATAGCACAGCCATCTTTACAGCTTGAGACTGGAAACTTGGTGCACATACCCATGTTGCATGTTTCTCCAAATCTTGTGACTGCGTAGAAATTTTGATAATAAACTTTAAAATTAGGTGGAAACTGAAAATTAGATTTAGATTAAATCTTTATTTATTCATAACTCAGCTCCCTTTCAATGTATGTCTCTGAAATGTGGTACACATATGCAAGCCATTAGTTCCTGTATAGCTGCCAAATCTGGTATCATTTGGATATGCACTTTAAAAACTAGACTATAATAACTGAAATAAAAAAAAAATGTTCATGGAGTTTTCATGCAAATTCTGCAAATTTCCATGGAATGAAATGCCATTCTGTGTACATTCCATTGCATTTTAAATTCTGCATAGCTTTACAGAAAAGGCATTACAATACTCAGTCTGTGCACTCCTTCCTATTGTGTGTTTCAAGCATTGTAGTGGTGCGGTATCTCATTTTTGTGTGGGTGCTTAGTTACAGTTGTTTGTAAGCATTTCATGATTGCAATGTCAGCTTGACAAACAGCTTTTCTTTAAAGTTTATGCAGTGCAAGGTAAACTAGAGATACATACAGTTTCTGGGAAAGGAGGAGTAAACTACAGTAGAACAGGATTATTTGTGTGTGGGATATACATATGTAGCCAGTTTTTGCTTAGGCCTTGTTTTTTTTGTAGTAACAGTGGTAATGGTATGTGAGGTGTCTCTGGAGCAAATACCTGAGGTGTAACTTACTTAGCATTATTTTCAGGGTGCAAGAAAGCCTGCTCCAGCTGTTTGGGGTAGTGAAGGTGAGCAAGTACCTATTTAGTGCTGGACAAAATTTAAATTTCAACAGCAAAATCCAAATTTTTACATTTGCACACTTTTTGTAAAGTAGACTCCAATGTATCTTTGCATTCACATTATTTCCTAATAGCACCACTTTGTTCCAATTTGCAGGGTATATTTCACTAGTGGACTGCTGAGTCACAGATTCAGTACTGGTGCCATCTTTTATGAAGTCTGATCTGTTAACTGACATCAGTAATCATTAGACAGGCATTTCAAGGCAGTGTCCGAATTTTCTTTTTTATTGTTTCATATAATTCTCCCGCATGCTGGTCCGAAGGAAGGGATACTCTGTTGTCACATGTCTTCCGGTGTCCCCCCTAAGAAGTGAACAGAAAAAGACACCAAGATCTCTGCCTTGTTATTTTAAGCAAAACAGTCCAGATCACTATTTTAATATTTTTAAAAGTGGGTAGTTCCCATTAAAAGTTGGAATGTTTCTGTTTTATGAAAGCTCACATAATTACAGGACATTTAGATATATTATGATATTAGTCTCAGCAATACATTTGGAATAATAAAGGAATAATGCATGACAGGGTGCATGTCATGCTGGGATAACGCCACGCCTGGGGGGGTTGGGCATGAGGCCGCAGGCCGAGTATGCCCAAGGACCCAGGCATGGTGTTATCCCAAATGACACACACCCTGGAATGCATTATTCCTATTATACAATGGCTCGTTGTTATATATAAAGTAAAAAAAATAATTCTAAAGAATGTTTTTATTAGTGTGAATAAATATTTTTGTTTCTTAAGAGGAGATGGGAAAAAAGCGCTCTATAAGGTCATCTATGTTGGTTCACAGTGCTGAGATTAGACCTGTGGTGTTGTGCTGGGATAACGCCATGGGTCCAGCCCCACACTGACCAATCACAGTCCGTGATTCTTTCTTGCCATTGTATAATATAGCCTAGAGGTTAGAGTAATGAGCTTGGTACATCCTGCAGACCTGGGTTTGATTCCCACAACCTCCACTTGCATACTGTGTGACTTGTAAGCAAGTCACTTAACCACTCAGTGATCCCAGGTCACCTTTGAAAACAGGTACTTGTGCCTAATGGGTCTTACCTGGTTACCAAAAGAATAAAATAAAAAATAAAAAAATAGGTTGGCAGCATTTGGCATAGGCACTCTTTTATGAATTACAAAATATCCTTTTGCTTTATTCAATCTATGCTGTTTTTTTTGAAGTGATTTAAACATGTTTGTTTTGCACCACTGATTATATACTATGTTGAAGTTAGCATTCCTGTATAAACCGAGTCTACAAAATAAAAAAAACTTATCTGATAAAGCTGCAGGTACCTCATGCCTCATACAGAGCTATCACTGGCAAACTTCCGCAGTACATTGTTGATTGCTTGACTCTCAGTATGCCTGGAACCTATGCCCTAAGAAGCTGTTCACTGATTTATCTGAAAGTGCCCAAAGCCCTAACGCGTTTTGGGAGAACTGCCATAGGATTCATTCTACCGTCACTCTGGAATGTGCTACAGAAATCATTGAAACTGAGGACTCCTGTTAGTATTACTGTGTTTAAGTCCTTATACTCAAAATACATTACAGAAGCCTGCAACTGCTTCCAACGATCCTAGCTCTGGAATGTGCTACAGAAATCACTGAAACTGAGGACTCCTGTTAGTATTACTCTGTTTAAGACGTTATACTCAAAATACATTACAGAAGACTGCAACTGCTTCCACTGATCCTAGCTTACTTACACCCCCTTCCACATCCTTCCTGCTTTTCCCATCCTCCTTCCTTCTTGTATCATTGCATAACTTGTCCCTGAGCCACCTACTTATCTACTGCCCTAAATCTCACCCTCCCTCACCCACCTATTCCTTGTATACACACAGCATCTCAATCCTTCGCTCCTAGTATTATCCCAGTTCCAGACCCCCCCCCCCACTGGCTGCCCACTTCTCCCGACACATGTCTCCCTCTTGATACGCCTGGGTCTTTTTAAACTGACTATGTATGTCTCTTCATTTGTAGCATCCACTTCAACTAATTTCTTCGCTGGACTATAATGCCTTTACCTTACAGGAATACTAAACCATGTATGTTGTTGTATCTGGTATAAATTTTTACTGACTTGCTACCCTATTGTTATGTTTACCCTTACTGACTGTCTTTTACCTGAACCCAAATGTATTTTTACTTATCCTGTCTCTTGCAGGCCTACCTGTGCTGTTGTACTCTTACATCTACTGTCTATTTGTTTGTAGATAAATGCATTGTTACTTGACTTGTGTAATGCAGGTCCACCTTGTAAATGAGCTTGCTCAATGGTGTTCACCTGGATAAATAAAGAATTTGATTGATTGATTGATTGATGCCACAGATGCAAGCTGTGTCTTGTCCAGACTTCATTGTAACCTCATGTTCTGTGAATTCTGTCTATAGAAATTAACTGTTTCCTTCTTCACACAGGGATGCATATTTTAAACTAAGTTTTTCTTCTGTGGCATATGTTTTGTATAATACATGGATTGGAACTTGTTCCCATATCAAAGGCCATCATTTATTTCCCTGTATACATCTGACTAATCTACCAATTAAAAATATAAACCTGCACTAATCAAAGAATTACTGCTATATACAGTACCTACACTAATTTAAGCTATATACTTACACTAATTAAATAATACGTGCAACCCTTTGGGACCACACTAATTACAACTAATTAACACATCATTGAACCAATTTACACTCTCCTATTCCTCACCAAGCAGCCATGGTCCTCAAGCAGCCATGTTCCTCAAAGTTGCTGCTGTCTGTCTCCTAAAATGCTTTGCCTTCCAAGTTGTTGCCACCGAGCCCCCTCAAATTCTGCTCTCAACCACAGACACCTCTTCCAAAATCACAGCGTAAATGTTTTTACCAATCCCAAATGAAAACAACTTATCCCAACAGCAACTGCATGCCATTCTTGACTGCAACTGCACACCATTTCCCACCGCATTTAAGACGCAGGCCAGCCCAGACATATTTCGTTATATGGGAAGATCCTGTACAATGGAAAACATCTTGGGCCAAAAAACAAAAAAAATGGCTAACCCGGAAATAAAGCATATCCATCTCAGGGTCTAATTAAGGCTATAAGGCCACGAGCCCCCACTCGCCTATCAGTCTTGTGGCCTTATAGGCCTAATTAGCCTTTTCAATGGGTATACATGCTTGTATACCACCCTTACCCATTATTTATTATCTCTCTCTATATATATATATAGATATATATATATATATATTCATTGCAAAACACTTCATTTATGCATCAGTTAGGGTTTAAGTGACAAAAGAAGAGAAATGAAGCATTAGGGTTGAGACCCTAAACACCCCCACACCATACCAGCCCACACCAACCCCTATCCTCCACAGACCAACAGATGATGGGGTGTGCCTTGGGTTATTGGCCCTAACTCTCACCCATTCCATATGCAAGAAAGCTGACATGGTACAGTATGGGGGAGCAGGTGAGAGTTGGAATAATACTTATGCACATTCCTAAGCTCTTTTGACAGCTTCTGAACAGGGACTTTTGGGCCATCTGGTTGTCCACTCATGAACAGGGATTTTGACAGCTCACAAACAAGGATTTCTCATGAACAAGGATTCTGACTGCTTGCAAACAGGGATCTGACATCTCACGAACAGGGATGCCTTTTTAGAATCCCTGTTTGCGAGTTGCCAAAATCCCTGTTCATGAGCCCAAATCCTTGTTTGAAGTTGTGCAGCTATCCAAAAGACTGAACTGAGCATGCTCAGAAACTGAAATGTCAAAATTGATTACTCTTTGGAAAGGATTAATTTTTTTTCACCAAACCAACTCTGGCTTGTTCTTTGGGGCCAGCTCTTTCTACCCTGAAACCTTCAGACCAAAGTTCTAAATGGTGTGGCCACCGTGCGATGAGGACAGTCAGCAAAATTGGGTGAAAAAAGTGACTTTCATATTTTTTTCAATATGTGCTGCTCAACATCCACATATCTGATCAAAACAAAACTTGGCATTTCAAGAGATTTACCCTACAGGACTGTGCATACCAAATTTCATGCAAATCTGTTGAATGGTTGCAAAGTTATTAAAGTGCAAAATTTGGGATTTAACATTAAACTGCCTACTCAACCCTAACTATAGATATAATTGCCATTTTGCAGAAATGGTTAACCCAAGTCTCTTGGCAAGTTTACATGGGAATTCTTTTTATCATAATACTTTTGATAGACATACTAACAGTAATAATAGAATAAAATAGTAAACTCAGAGTGTTGTCTTTGAATTAATTACAAATAATTAAATATTTTATTTCAGCCAAACATTTCCTACAGTATTGATGGTTGTGAATTACCATGCATGATACAAGACATCTATATGGATAGTGTATTTTTCTGCTACTTGCTGATCATCCCCAGAAATATTTCCAAGTGAAACTAGTGCCGGTTAATAAAAAAAAAATACTCATTTAAAAAAATTGTTGCTGCTGTTGCTAATTAGCTAATTACAGTGCAGAAAGCTGTGAATGACAGCATCACACATTTACTGTGCTGCCATGCTGACACAAAATATCTGCACAGATGGGACAGCTTTTTTTGCTACTGTACTGTCACAAAAAACTGTTTGCCTTTTACACATTATTTTTGTTTACAATTCTTTTTCCCTCTGGTTGCTGCCAACTGGACACCCCTCAGTCAGCTCCCAGTCTACTTCTGCCCTTGCCAGAGGTCCTTCCTACCCGTGATCCCAGGTCCACCAACCTACCCATGACACACCTGCAGGCAACCCCCCAGTGGCACCCCCTGGGGGGGGCACCTTCTGCTCCTCAGCACTCCCTTGCAATTATCCAATTGGCCTGCAGGCACAGGTGAAGAACTGAGGATGGGACACAGGAAAGTGGGAACTGGCTGTGGGTGTGGGGTTTGTGGAGCAATATCACCCATCCAGCAAATGGTGATTTTCCTTGTTCTTGCACAGTACTTCCTCCCACCACCATGTGCGATGGACTCAGACATGCAATGATGTCCGGGGGAGGCACCCACACTCCCGTGTGCACCACACTTATGTCCACCACACCTCACCGTCCCTAATAACTGAGTGCTGTCAGGTAAATACCTCCTAGCCAGTAGGAGGTATCCTATTGCTGAAGCCCTCTACCCACCCACCCCAGAAAAGGTAAACAGTCCATCAGATGCTCATACCTTCTGCCTCTGGCTGACCCTCCGATGCCCTAGGCTTGATCCTGAAGCTGGGTCATCAGCTCTTCAAGCGGTAGTGCTACCACTGCACTGGTAGGCCAGCTGAACCTTTTACACTTTTAAATGGCTAAAATGTTGACTGACCACTGTGGACTATTACACTGCACATACACCATGCTGCCATGTATTATGCAACTGGAAATGTGCTACTTATAAAACAGGCAATGGTGAATTTCATTGCTGCAATTCTGCTGAGGTGTTCTGAAGACATCATGAAACATGAGAGTTATGCATTAGTGGTTTGCAAATGTTACCAGAACACTAAAATGGAGTTACATACCCTGTAATTTGAGATTTGACTATTTTTGCATTGTGTATAACACAGAATCAACCACTGTTAATATGGTTCAAAACTGTCACACATGAATGAAGCTGTTTCCTTGTTAGTACAATGTGAATCATGTGACATTGCTTACCTCAGAGTGTTATATAGTAGCTGGTCCTGTGGGATGGAGAGCTGAGGCACTGGGTACCTCACCTGCTTCCACCAAGGCAACCAAGGTTAGGGAACAAAGTAGAATTGCTTGGAGACTGGCTGGGTGAAAGAGGATTAAGCATTCCATTTACTGCTCACCTCCTTTGGGGAGGGGAGTTAGCATGACCCACTCCACCACTACCATCCAGTTGAGACTGGGTGGATGACAGGCAGAAGCCATTATCGGGGAGCAACATGGATGCTTATGATGTCTGTGTGCATCAGCACATGCACAAGCATGATTGCAAGCAGCTCAGCCTGAAGGGGAAACACAGGAGAAAAGCAACCAAGAAAAAAACAAGTATGTGCACAGCTGTAAATTATGATAAAAAAATGTACAGGCTGTCTATGAATTACAAGGGCTGGCCAGTAGAAAACAGTTAAACTACTGTAATGTAAATAATATGATTGAAAAAGCATTTATTTCCTCCAAACTGCTGATGTTGCCTTTATCAGTACAGTACAGTCCAGCACAGCACATGGCTTTCCTCTCACCTGAGTCCTCAACAGCTGCTGCTCTCATTTTTCATACTACCTGAAAATTCAGTTCGATTTTTACACCATTACAGGCCATTCAGATGAATGGCATGTGCATGGAATGTTCAAGAAATATGAAAATAAACAGCAGTAGCTTCTGGGGCAAAGGAAACATAATGCAGTACTGAGGGAACCACAATCATAGATAATTTATCAGAAATGGGTTTAAGAATATCAGAATGCATGACTGACATGGAAAGAAGAAAGGGAGTGTGTTTAACGGAGGTTAGAGCAATGGGCTGTGAACAAGCTTGGTATATCCTGCAGGCCTTGTTTAGATTCACAAAGCCTTCTCTTGCATACTATGTGTCCCTGAGCAAGTCACTTAACCTCCCTGAGCTCCTTTGTGCCCAGTGGGCCTTATCTGTTTACCAAAGAATAAAAATAAATAACTAAAAAATAACAGTATAAAAATGATGTCCTATCACTTTAAAGTCTTGTAATCTGACTTTACAAATGGCTTTGGAGGAGGAATAATGTACTCATCTGTCTTAAGAAAAAGGGTGGAGCCAAGGGCTGTGTTTGGGGTGTGGCTTAGTATCTGGGTTTCATTTCATCCAAAGGTGGCAACCCTACCTCTCTCCCCTTTCCCCCAGCCTTAGATCTTTCCTCTGGTAGAACTATTAAGCCTTTTACTCAGTCTCAGCCATGTTTGAAACCATTAGTAGTTCTTGAACCCTCCACCTCTACTAGTAGGCTGTTCCATGACTCAGCTACTTTTTCTGTAAAATAAAACTTTTTCACATCCCTCCTGACTCTCCCCCCTGCCAGCTTCCACTCCTGTCCCTGTGTTCTTGATTCTCCAGTCCTGCTGAATATTTCCCCACAATCTACCTTGTTCATTCCTTTCAAGAATGTAAAGGTCTCTATCACATCTCCCCTCTCACATCAACTGAAAAACTCACCTGCAACTCCATGTGAAAATTGCACATTCAATATTGTGCTAAAATTGTGTGCCCAAGACCATGTTGATAATGCATGCACAATACCATACGGAAATTGTGCATCTGATACCGCATAGAAATTGCTTGCCTCGTGCCATGCAGAAATTGTGTTATTGATGCTACAAGAAAATGGCATCACCAATATCAGGAAGAAATTATGCAATCAATGCTGTGCATATGTCACAATGCTGTACCGGTCATATGGCCATGTTGCGACATTGCCCTGTGTCTTGTGCTGCAGTTTGTTATATTTATTGCATGGGGTTCAGGGGCAGAGCTCCCTAATTGGGGGATGTGGGGGTAAAGCCCCCTGCACTACACTGTAAGGAGGTTGCAGTATGTGGTGCTCTGTTTTACCCTGACATGTCTGTCTATGTTGTTGAGCTATCTGCAGGTGTACAGTGTCTATTGTTCGGTTATTGTGCCTGGTGCAGGTAGGTAGTCAGCTACCAGTATACATTAGCTGTGTGTCTTTCAGTAACTGGTCTATGTGTGTGTGTGGGGGGGAGTTCAGCTGAGGTGGCTCCTGTTTTGTTGATTTCCTCAGGTATTTCCTACCTTTACACTGTTGTGCCCATGTGAGTTTCATGGTTTACAGGGACAAATACAGTAGGTGTGTGGGGACTCTGACTTGTGTTTACTGTCTTGGTTTATCCCCCTCGCCCAGGTTTGCACAATTTTGACTTATGGCATTTTGTGACTGTGCTACATTTGTCATCTATGTTGTTCCCTAGAAGTTATTAGCAAAGACGTTTTTCATCTCAGTATTCTGACATGGTGCCAGCTGAAAATATACAACTGTTAACACATGGAAATAGCACGTTCAATATATGCTAGAACTGTGTACCCAAAATTACATGAAAATAGTGCACCAGAAACTGCATGACAAATTGTGGATGTGAAACTGCATGGAAATGTGCACCTGATACCATGTAAATACAGCACACACAGTACTGCACAATAGATGTGCCTGATACTGTGCAAACATTTTGCATTCAGGGCTACATGAAATTATTGCCAAATACCATATGGAATTTGAGCACCTGATACCAAATGGAAATTGCATGCCCAATACATGCAGAAACTGTGCTCCTGCTAAAGTTTGAGAATAGTACACCCATTACCGAATGACGAATTGCACATCTGATATGATATTGAAATTAGGCCACTGATACTATAACTGCACTCCCAATACCACTCAAGTATTTTGTATCTGATAATACGCAAAATTGCCTTCTTAATACCATGCTTAAATGCACACCAAAAACACACAGAAATGATACCATGTAAAAATTGCATGATCAATTCTGTGCAAACATTATGCACCAAATGCAACATAAAGTTCCTGACATGTGTGCATTCATGATATCATGCAAAACATGTTTCCAATACCACATGAAATGTTTGCACCCAATACCACCCAAAAATTGCATGCCAGATGCTGTGTGAAATTCAATATCTGATACCATGTGAAAATTATGCTACTGAAACTGTGTATAAATTGTGTGTCTGTTTCTGCACCAAAACAGCACAGCAAGTGCAGCATGGAAATTGTGCATATGATACTTGTGAAAATTGCACACCCAATACCACATGAAAACAGAGAGCCCAATATTGTGTAGTAATTATTTTGCCAATACTGCATGAAAGCAGTTCAGCCAGTACTGCACAAAAATAATGCCTCCAACACCATGTGAATGTTACTCACTGAATACAAAATGAAAATTGCACATCTGATGCCACATAGTATTGTGTATATGATACAATTCAAAAATTGCACACTGATAATACCACAAAAAATTGCACACCTGTTACCATTCAAAAATTGCATATCTGATACCATGAAGAAATTGTATTCTCACTATTGCATAAAAAATGCACAACAAATACCATTCAAACATAGTACCCAATACTACCAAAGACTGAGCACCCAATACCTCTCATTAACTGCATGCTCAACACCACATGAAAACTACATACATACAACACTACATAAAAACTGCAGCCCCAGTACTGTGCTATATGTGCCTTCCAATGTGATGTGTAAACTGCACATCCAGCTCCATAAGAAAATTGAATAATTGCACACCCAGCAGTAGATAAAAATTGCATGCCCTACACAGTGTGAAAATAACACACCCAACACTGTTTGAAACTTGTGCACTTAACATCATGTGAAAATTGTATGCTGGATGTATGGTAAAAATTGTGCACCTGCCACTTAAAAATTGCATTCTTTATAGCATGCAAAAATATCATACCTAATGCTGCAAAGAACTGCACACCTGGTACTGTGGCAACCACCTGTACACAAGGTTGTATAATATTGCATGGCAGACATCACATAAAACTGCATACTAAATGCCATGCGAAAAATGCACATCAGATAGCATTAGAAAATTGTATTCCCAACACAGCATGCAAATTTTGCATCAAATGCCATGGGAAAACTTGATGTTATGTACAAATTGCATCCCTAATGCCACTCTAAAATTATGTTCCCAATACTCCATGAAAATTGTGTGCCTAAGGTCATGCAAAAATTGCATGCCTAATGCTGCATGAAAATTGTTCACCACACCAGCTGGCCAAATTACATCCTCGCTGGTACCCACATCTACTTTAATCCCCCTCCTGAAAAATTGAATAAAGAGGAGTTAATATAGCGTTCAGTGTGCTGTCAAGTCTCCACAAATCTAAAGTATTTTATTTGCTGCTCAGTGTTGAACTGGTTATCAACTAGTTGTGCAAAACATCAACAACCCCTTCCTAAATAATTTCTAAATACATTTAATGGGAACGGCACTGTAGACTAGTACCTATCACCACACCAATGTGGCCTTCATTATTTTTCAAAGGAGGCTCACAGGTCCAACCAGACCACAAGGTATTTGAAAAGGAAAACCAACTTCAGGGCAAAGTTATCACCAGGGAGAATATGGAGGATACTGGCCTTCTGGAGCTGCTGGGAGGCATCATAGAAAAAAGTCTTGTTTTTGTCTTTTTTTATTTGGGTGGGGGCATGAAACCACTCTTCAATGGCTTGGAAGTCTGTTTGGAGGTCACTTCTGATCTGTTTTTTGTTAGGGCAGTGCAGTACATGACTGTATCAACTGCATTCAGATAGGACTGAGTTAAGGTATAATGTTTAGGTTCATCCTCTTATTTTGTCAGCAATCCAGGTGATGGTATGATTGTAAAGGCCTGGGTCAATATGTTTTCAGATAAAAAAACAATGATTGTCTAGGTCATATGCCTTTGTGAGGTTGATGAACACAGCACCAGATATGTGTTCTTTCTTAGTAGCAGGGAGAATGTCACTGGTTAACTTTAGCAGTGCTGTGAGGCTGGAGTGGTGTAGGCTGAAGTCTGGTTGTACTGTGGTGAGTTGCTAGTTCTGACTGTGGTGTTGGCTATTTGTGTATGGATTATGGATAAACCACTCAATAATGATTGGGAGGACTGAAAGGACACAGATGGGCCTGTAGTTAATAGGATTTTGATTATCTACTTCTTTAAGATTAGAACGAACCCATACAAACTTCCAGGTTTCTGCCAGGAATCCCGTATGCAAGAGACATGTTGCAAATACATGACGGGGTTGAGTATGGTTGAAGCAGTTAGATGAAGTGTAGGAGCTTATTTTTCTTGTGTTAATCTGCTGCAGCATATTGAGGATTTCTTCATGGGTGAGAGGCCTAAGTTGTATATTATCTTGGATTGAGGATACTATGTGTTTGTCATGGATGTTCTGAGCAGAGTTAGGGATTGTAGTATTGTGGAGTAGGAGGTTTGTGAAGCTAGGAATAATTCCCAGCAGGGTGGGCAGTATTGGGCTATACCAGACAGCCCAGGGGCATAATGAGGCCTGCCTCTGCAGGCGGAGGGCTTCATAGCCCCTGGAGGGTCCATTATAGTCCATTCCACCCACTCCAGAGAGTCTTATTGCAGATAGAAATTTTTTTAGAAAATGTTTAAAAATACAGTAGAATCCCGATTTTCCAAACCTCGTTTATCAGGAAATCCCTATCTACCGGACTGAAGATACGTCCCCCAAGCTACCCTGACGAGGTGCTAACTTTGGTGCTTCAGCTCATCAGGTGCTAAGTTTAGGTGGTTATTACAGTAATCACACAGTAATTAATGTGATTAATGTGTGATTACTGAGAATAAAGTGATTGATAGCACCTGATTGCTGCTCTCCTGCAAAGTCCACATCATGGAAAACATTATGGGCAGCATAGAACCAGAGATAAGATGTTCGGTTCTGTTTGCTGAAAATAATAACAAAAAAACCAATATCTCTGCACTCACGAAAGCAGCAGCAGTTTATGGGCAGCAAAGAACTGAAGAATGGACAGAATTAAGGAGAAGTGAGGCAGGAGTTCAGTGTTTTTGGTTTGCCAAAAATAGAAAAAAAGAAAATGATACAGTATTTTTGCGGTTACCCTTACAAAAGCAGCAATAGTTTACAGGCAGCTCACATTGTCACTCACTCACTCATGTAAAGTCCACGTCATGGGAAACATTGCAGGTAGCATAGCACAGGAGATCGGTTACTCAGTTCAGTCTGCCAAAAATAAAATAAAGTGACATCTCTGTGTTTATTCTCACTAAAGCAGCAGCACTTTATGGGCAATATAGAACCCAAGTATGGAGAGAATTAAGGAGAAATGAGGGAGGGTATGTGAGCATCATAGCACCAGAGATTGGGTGTTCAGTTCAGTTTGGCAAAAATAAACAAGCATTTGTCAATGCCGAATGTTTGTTTGCTGGTACCAGCATTGGAAGTGCATGAGTTAGACAGATGCCAAATAGGAACAGCACTGAAGAACTGAAGTGATGCCAACCTCACCCTGACCCTGTAGAGATGGACAGGCATTGGGTTGTGCCTTTGGGTCATCGACCATAATGGTCACGCCATTTCACCTCACCCTATCCTGCAGACAAGTGTTGAGGTGTGCCTTGGGGTGTTTTGCTTTACAGTCACTCTAATCCTTTAGGAAATATGGTAAAATGGGTGCAGTATAGGAGAATGGGGTGAACTTTAGGGCCAAAGAGTCCAAGGCACACCTCGATGCCAGTCACTGGCTGCAGGGTGGGGGTGGAATGGCATGAGCATTATGGCCGGAAATCCAAAGGCACAGCCAAGATGCCTGTCAGTCTGTACAGAGTGGGATGTTATGGTTGAAATCCTAATGCCCCAGGCGTTTGTTGGTATTTGCACTACAAATTTTCAACACAGCCTTTTTGTGACCCCATCTCATGAAAGCATTTGGGATCTCTGCTCATGAACAGCGGCACTGTGATTTTGTTAATCTGTCCCGAACATTGATTTCCCACAGAGACCGTGCCAATCTGCACCAGATGTGCAAAAACACAGTTCGGGCAGGATGTGAAAAATGACAGCTCTACCATTCAGAGGGAGGTGTGAATAGATGGCAATGCTGAAAATCTGGAGTGAAAATATAAAAAAATCTTGAGCTTATGAGCGTGTGTGGAAACTGCACAATGCACGCTTGTAACACAATAATTTTGTGGAATTCTTTCGCCAAATTTTCAATATTAGCATTTTGGGACCACTGCTCATGAACAGTGACACTATGGTTTTCTTAATCTGCCCTGAATGTTGATTTCCCACAGCGACCGCACCATTGTGCGCCAAATGCGTGAAACCACATTTTGCGCAGGATGTGAAAAATGACAGCTGTACTATTCATAAGGAGGTGTGCAAAAATGACACTGTTGAAAATCTGTAGTGAAAATATTACAAATTCTTGAAGTTACGAGTGTGCATGGAAACTGTGCAATGCACTCTTGTAACATTTGTGGAATTTTGTCACCAAATTTTCAACATAGGCATTTTGGGACCTCTGCTCATGAACCGTGTCTCTGTGATTTTCTTAATCTGTCCCAAACATTGATTTCCCACAGCAACCATGACATTGTGCTTCGGATGTGGGAAAAGACATTTTGGGCAGGATGTGAAAAATGGCAGCTGTACTGTTCATAAGGAGGTGTGAAAAAATGACAGTATTGAAAATGTGGAGTGAAAATACTATAAATTCTCTAAGTTACAAGTTTGCATGAAAACTGCACAATGCACGCTTGTAACACAGTCATTTTTTTGAATTTTTTCATCAAATTTGCAACATAGGCTTTTTGGAAGCCCACCTCATGAACAGTGATACTGTTGTTTTGGTCATGGCCTGATTAATCTATATGCCAATTACGCCATGGCGTAGGGCCCCCGTGGTTCAGGAGGGCCCCTGCTTCCCCCAACAATTTAATTATTTGCCTGCGTTATTACTGTGTACTGTCACTGCTGTGCCAGGACAGTAGTGCAGCGGCCAGCGGCATGCCAGAGAAGAGTTATAACTTCTCCTCCTCCTCCGCTCCAGTTCAGGCAGTGCCCCCCTCCCAGAGCAAGTGAACCTCTCCACAACAGTCTACACTCTGCACTATTTTATTGGCTGGGCCAGCATTAGGAGGTGTGGCTCTCATGGTTAGTGGGAATCAGCACGCAGCAGCCACCTGTACTCTTTCTGTGTGTGCTGCGGCACTGCATGGTGGTGTTATTCATTGACTCTTGGTTGACTCGTCAATGATGGTCTCGAGTGATGAGTAAGTTGAATGGCCACTGCCCGGGCAGTAGAGGGAGAGTGGCCAGCCAGGCCCGGGGACAGGTGTTGTTGTTGGCTTGTCGCCGTTATCGCCGGTGATCAACACGGTCATGGTTGGATTTACTGCCCACGGTCACCCATCATCGATGGTCAGGAGGAGGCTGGCCCGGGCCTGGAGCAGGAACAGAATGGAACAGGGCGCCCATTGTGATCTTCCAGATGGTGAACGCCGGGGTCCTGGGAGGACTGTGGAGGCACACTACAGACAGGAGACTGCAGCAGCTGCCTCTGCCCGGCCTGCTCAGCAGGTATGTCATATTTGAATTTGGATTGTTGTGTCCCTGTCCAGGCTGTCCCAGCTATGTACAACATTGATTCACTTTCACTGTATATTCAAAGGTCAATGAAAAAAAGACTGAGCAGACTAAAAAAATACCAAACTAGGAAGTAAGGGGGAGGGCAGCAGGCTTCACTGTTCCCCATTCCAATATTCTTTCCACTGAAATGTTTTTTTTTGGGGGGAGGGGATACCTTGCTACATTTGGTTTTGCTGCCTTTTAACTTCTTGAGAAATGCATGCATTTTTTTGACTGCACACCCATACATGTTTTATCACTCATAAAATTGTCTGCCCAATAATTATTACCAAAAAGAATTATGCACATTGATTTCAAAAGCAATACATTTATGGTAAATATTTTTCCACCATAGACAAATAGTTCTGAGCAAAAAATCAGACTCAGAGAAGAACACACACACACACATCATTTAATCACTGCTCAGCTTAATGAACATTCACTGTTTGTTGTGTAAAGCCTCGGTCACCATCCTTGACTTCCCTCAATGTCTTGTTTAGGTCCGTGGCTGGCATTTGTAAATGAAGCACTTAAGGAAACCAAGACTACTGACTGAAGCGTTACATATCAAACACTGAATGTGCCTTAGGTTGGGCAGTGAGATCAAGAAAAATTTGCCTGTTTTAACTAAAAGCATCTGATTGATACACAGGGGCCACTGCCCATAATTGACTAGCATGTGAGCTGTAAAACATCTGTAATGGAATACAGTTTGTTTTTAAATAAAATATAGACATCACCTCAGTGTTTGCAGTGGCTTTTTCCCCCTCTGATTTGGAGTTCAGCAGTCGCAAAAAGTCCCACAGCAGAGCACTGATCTTGTAAAGATGCTGCCTACAAGGCCCAGCATCTACAATTGGAGCCCCAACCATTTAATCCCATATAGAAAAAAGTTATTGTAATATAGAAAACTCCTCAGTCACATCAACTAGCTGAACACATCACCTGTTTTGTTAAACTACCACATCCTGCTTGAGTACCCCGGTCATTGCAGGCCCGGCACCTCAGAAGAGTGGAATGTTGGCATTTAGGGGCCCCTGGCAGGGCCCCAAAATATGACTTGGAGTAGGACCCCCACATCCATTAATCTGGCCCTGGTTTTGGTAATCAGTCCAGAAAGGTGATTCCATGCAGTGACCATGAAATCACCCTTTCTGACTGAATAACGATGTGACAGTGACTGAATTCATGAGGTGGAGTCCCAAGATCCCCATGTTGAACATTTGGTGCCAAAATTCACAAAAATGGCTGAGATATTCACCTAAGTTGAAAAACAAAACATTTATGCCATTATACAGCTTACCGGCATTTCTTCAGTTCGGGGTAGGCTTTGAAAAATGCAGACATGTTTCATACCGAAGATCATCGTGCGGGCTCAGAGGCGTGCAAGTGAGGGGGCATGGGGGAGGTGGGTACAGAAGGTGGGTGTGGGTTGGGGAAGGGGGTACCAGAGACAACATGGGATGGTTTTTTGTTGTCACAGGAAAAAACAAAACAGATAGACATAATGGGATGGTTTTTGGTGTTACAGGGTCAATTGGCATGCTGGGGTGGGCTCCCAATGTGCCACCTGGGTGTTTGTTATGGGGGAAACTGGAGGTGATGAGGATTGGGCAACCTGTCAGCACAGAAAATGTGCCATTGTTTGGGGGGGCACATGAGCCATGGGGGATTGGCACCCTCCTTGGCACATTACTGTTACACGGGGGAACATAATGCCTATGGGGATTGGGCTCCCCTATCAGCAAATTAACTGGGGAGGGGGCATGCTGACAGGGGGATTGGGCACCCCCAACATCAGCTTTCATGGGGACTGTGAGAGGTGGTTGGTGACAGTCGCTGCCATGTTTTTGAAATGTTACACCACACAAGGCACCACCTTGTAATGACAGGTCACTCCCTCATTGCAGTGGCCAAATTGTTTCAAGTTGGTGGCATGCTTGCAAAACTAGTGTCACCAGCAGCATGTGCTCGCATTGGTGACACATGGCCAAGCCCACAAAAGCAGTGGTGGCATTGGCCACAACAGTGCCACACCTCCACAATCCGATTCTCTCCTACGCTGCCACAACATGTTTCTTATGCATGTGCGCAAGCAAACATAAAAATGACAAAAACTTGTGTAAGAATAGTAATTCCTGGATGATAAGCGCATAATCACAAATGATGCAACACCAATTATAAATTCTAGCAAATGACCAGTGTTTAAAAATTAATTGAATTGAATTGCCTTGGTTCAAGAGGTCAAGTAACAGATGTGAATTTACACACAGATAGAAGTTTTTAAGTAATAAGCAGAAACACAGAAACCTAGAAGTTGATGGCAGAAGAAAATGAATCTATCCAGTCTTCCCTTATTCCTACAGTACCTAACCTGTGAGTCGAACCCACTAGTTTTCATTCATCTTTTCCCTCCTTTATTGTCTCCCCCTCCATATCCCCCCATTAAATCCATGTGCCTAGCCCACCTACTTCACTACTGTTGTTGCACAGACCACCTCTTATCCACCACCTCACCATAAAAAGTGTCTCCTGATGAGTTCTACTACACAATACTGACAGTCACTCACCCAACTTACAATAAGCCAAAAGAACTCAGCTGACAATCACTTGCCTGACAATAGAAATCTGACCATCACAGAGGTAATTTTATGTTTGGGGGGGGGAATCACACCCCCTTATTTAAATATCATCACCTCTGCCACAAGCAAATTTCTAATGTTGGGCAAGTAATTGTCAGCCAAATGGTGTCAGGCTATTGTAAGTCAGGCGAGTGACTGTCATTCTTCCATAGGACTCCCTGCTGATGTCTTTCTTACACCTGCCCCCTACCAGCTTCTTTGTATTATCTCCAGTGTATGTGTTAACACTGTAGGTGATCAGTTCACTGCTGTGCACTGTGTTCCATGTATAAACCTAAATGTTTCTATCATGTCCACTTTTCCCCTCCTGGTGTCTAGCATATATATCTTATGGTAGGACCACCTTCACTCATAGGACACCCTGCTGCCCTCAATCATTCTGTTGGCCCTTCTCTGGTCTGACTCCACCATAGTGGAATAAATCAATGTGTGAGCAGGTGGTGACTTTGGCCACTAGCTTTCAAAAGCTGGTAGCTAAATCAATATTTGTACTGACCAGCATTATTAAGGGCTCTAAAGTCACTTAATGGGTAGGCAACCAGTTGGCCAGTATCTTTCAAAATCTGGTAGCCAAAGCAACTCTTTTAGTGGCCACTGGTCACCTGGTGACCTGGTTTGTTCTACCTTGAACTCCACTCTATCCTTATCCTTTAGGTGAAGATTCCAGAAGTGCATGTAGTACTTCAAGTGTGATCTCACCAGGGCTCTGTATAGGTGCAATATCTCCTCTTTGCATCTCTTACCAATCGTCTTGCCTATGCATCTCAACATCCTGTTGGCCTTTCCCACTGCCTTATTACACTGAGCAGTTTGCCTTAGCTTAGCAGATGTAATAACCCCCAGATCTTTCTGCTTCTTTGTCTGCTCCATGCTCAGTCCACTCATTATGTATTCCATTATCAGATTTTTTTGCTTCTTTGTGCATGACTTCACACATCTTCACATCACTGCTCAGCTGCCATACCTTAAACCACTTTTCTCTAAGGAAATAGTTCCTTAATTCAGATTCAACCAATTGTTGAGTAGGGGACAAATGAATTATGATCAAGAGAGAATGCCAGATTGTGGGCATAAAATAGGAAAATGCGAGCTTGCTCATGTTGGTGTGGCATTTTGGGATCGACAACAATGCCTGATCAATGGACCCCTGGGTGTATGCACAGGCCTGTTTCACAAGACATGTGGTGAAGGAAGAAGGGGGTTGGTGTCAAAGTACATTGGCAATGAGACAGCCAAAGGTAAATGTGCTATACAGCAGCACGGGAAAGCCAACCCTGGCTGGAACAAACAATAATGTGTTTGATGAGAGGAAGCCAAGTCAAAATGGCTCAATGTATATTTTTATAGGTTATGTCTCACCTTCTCAAATTGGATTTGAAGTGTTGAAATAAGACACCATAGCTTAATTTAGAGAGTGGGTTACCTTGTGCTATCACCTTGCAAACTGTAGGAGTTAGATATTGTTTAACTCTGCATGCAAGGCTCAATTTAGTTTACTAGCTTACACTCCACATGAATATGTAATGAAAATCCAAGGGTCTTACCAACTTACCATTAAGATATTTAGAGTCAACCGTCTTAAACAAAGAACCATCAAAACACAATATTTTTAGTCTATTGCATCCACCACATAGGTTTTGTGCAGATTCAAACAACATAGCTTGGGTTTTGCATACATCTGAAACCAGCTTATTTTGCAGAAGTCAGTTTTGAAGTGAGATAAAATCCAGATTGATATGTCTATTGAGGTCATCAGTATGATTTGAGTGATACGGGAGGGAAAGACCATCTGCATTCAGAAGGGGAGTACAAGAGGAAATGCTAAATGGCAGACAGTTACTATGTAGCAAGAAGACCAGAGAACCTATCATGGATTTCAGCAAAACACCCACTACAGTACAAGCAACATCTGAGCTCAATTTTTCAAAATGGGGGGTGGAACTGATGACCACTAGGCAGCAAAAAGATTTGGTGGTAATTATATCAGGTAACCTAAAGGTGGCCAAGCAGTGTGACAAGGCAGTTAGGAGGGCAAGTGGGATAATGTGGTGTGCAGTAAAGGGTATCACCAGCAGGAGGGAGGTGGTACTGCCTCTGTATAGATCACTGGTAAGATCCCACCTTAAGTACCTAGAGTACTGTGTCTGGTTCTGGAGACCACATCTCAGAAAGGACATACAGTAGACAGAGTGGAAACAGTCCAGAGGAGGGCAAGTAAAATGGTGCAGTATCTGCATCAGAAGCCCATATGAGGAGAGATTAAAGGACCTAAATATATACACCCTGGAAGAGAGGTGGGGGGGGGATGATATGATACAGACCTTTAAATATTTCATGGGGGTAAACAAGGTACAAGAGGAAAGTATTTTTCAATAAAAAGGATGTAAAAGGACAAGGGGGCATTATAAGAAACTGGGGCGTAGATTTAGGAGAGATGTGGGGAAGTACATCTTCACAAAAAAGAGTGGTAGATTGCTGGAACAGCCTATCAGCAGAGTTGGTGGGGCAAAAACAGTGATGGGGTTCAAGAATTCATGGGATAGGACTCTTAGGGAAGGGGGGGCTGAATGGGCTGGAGATCAGGTAAGGTCTGTGGTGATATTATAGGCAGAGAAAAATGGACAGGCTAGGTGGGCCAAGTGGGTCTTATGTGCTGGAAATTATGTTTTCTAAGTTTCTATGTTTCAAATGTCACTTGTTGCTTCCTGTGGCTAAAGTAGTTTCTAAACCAGGTTAATGTAGTAGGGGAGGCCCCTCTAATATACTAAGCTTAGTACATACCCGGTGATTCACAAAGCTTAATGCCTTAGTCGATGCACTTGCTTGATATCTAAAACCGGAAGAGAATGATGTTATACACATGGTGAGGTAAGCACTAAAACAAAATAAGTTTGTAGTGTTTCAAATAGGCTTTGTGTCATAATGTTTATGAGAAATACTCATTTGGGCCATAACTCTATTTATCTAGAAGTACGTTAGAAATGAAATATGAATGCTCTAAGAAGGATAAGTTTAAATCCACTCTGCGGTGAATGAAACGCTGAATAAGTAAAGGTAGGGGCATCTCAAGTCCTAATATATCTCTGAAACTGAAAGGGGAGTTTTTGAAAAATGGAAATTATGGGGGAATTGTAGACTAATCCTACTTAGAGAGAAAATATTATCTTAAAATAGAATGATGTGAGGTACAGGATAAGAGAAATATAATGAGATAGGCCATTGGAACATGGAGGCTTTACAGCTCTGAAAGTAAAAGAAGTATGAAAGAAGAGAATAACATGGTATTTAGTTTCTTTAAATTGGTGGGAGATATAAAACGATTTGGGACCCAGGCCGAGGGAAATTAATTATCTGCAGAAAGAAAACGTAAACTAAAGTTTATTTATTTCGATGTTTACAGGTTTTTCTTGAATGGACCAGTGAGGTATATGCGAATAAAGCAAGGTCTAGATAATAAATAAAATGAGATATGCTGTATGATATAGTCTGTCTTATGAAGTTGTGATGTCTGATGTGATTGATTTTAAGGGGGAAGTATTTAACTGAATATTTAAATTGATATTTGTATACGATGAGGGTGCTATGTGAATATAATAGTTTGTTTAAAGAAATGTTTATAATATTTATTAAGGCAATGAGATAAGAATTGGAGTGTATAAAGTGATGAATTTTGTATAGTTTGTATTCTGATAAGGTGTTATATGTTTTATGCTAGAAAAACAACACTGTGTATGGGGGCCTGAAGAAGTGGTGTCTTAACTATGAAACTGTTGCCCAGGATTTTGGTGTGGACTTTCAAAATAAATAAAAGCTGTTTATGGCAAATTGAAAATTGTGTGAGCAGTGGAGTTCATCCTACACTTAGATAAAGTTCTGATAGTAAATCTAATGGCCCACTTGTACATTTCATAGCTGAGCCTATATATGTGCAGTACTGGTAGCACTTTAGTTGCAATTAGTACATATGTGTGCATGCTGACTGCAAAAATTGTATGAAATCAGGTTTATGAAATATGGAGTTATAGTGGAAAATGGAGCTCCTTGCAAACTGTCTCTGGCTTCATCACTTCTAAACTTCTGTAAAATCTGGAAAAAAAGGAAGCCACTATGGTACAGCAGAGACGTGGTGGAAAAGGTTAGGGCAAAGAGGTGTGCATTCAGTAGATACAAGCAGATACAGAGGGAGGATAACAGGGTCATATACCAGGAAAAGCAAAAGGAAGCAGGACCAGAGGTCAAGAAAGCAAAGGCAAGGACAGAGGAGAAATTAGCTAACTTGGTCGGGGAGGGGATAAAACCTGTTTCAGATATGTGAGTGAAAGGAAAATGTTGAAGGGGGGATAGTCAGGCTAAAAGACAAAGGTGGGGGGTTGGTGGAAGAGGAGCAAGAGAAAGCAGACATATTAAACAGCTATTTCTGGTCTGTGTTCATGATAGAGGGTAAAGGGAAGGGAAGTCAGATCAGGGAAAAGGGGATGTTAGTGGGGAGGGGGGACTGGACACCAGTCCATTCCAGGAAGATGAAGTCCTGAGGGAACTAGAGGGGCTGAAGGTGGACAAAGCCATGGGTCCAAATGGGGTACACCCCAGGGTATTGAGGGAGCTAAGTAAAATACTAGCAGAGCCACTGACTAGCCTCTTCAATAGGTTCTTGGAAAGGGGGGAGGTTTCTGATGACTGGAAGAAGGTGGATGAAGTCCCCTTCCACAATGGAGGGGACAAGGAGGAGGTAAGCAACTACAGAGCAGTGAGCTTGACATCAGTGGTGGGAAAGCACATGGAAAAACTGCTAAAGAAAAGAATCACTAGCTACCTTGAAGCCAATGGCATCGGCAACATGGGTTCACAAAGGGCAGGTTGTGTCAAATGAACTTGATAGGGTTCTCTGATTGGGTCACCAGGGTAGTGGATTGGGGGGACTGTGGATATTGCATACCTTTACTTTAGCAAGGCGTTTGACACCGTGCTGCACAGAAAACTCTTGCACAAAAAGAGATGCCTAGGGCTGGGTCCGATAGTAGTGAGGTGGGTGGGAAACTAGCTTGAGGGAAGAAGGCAAACGGTAGTCATAAATGGGGTGCTTTCCAAGGAGAACATGGTCACCCATGGGGTGCCACAGGAGTTGGGGCTGGGACCGCTCCTGCTTAACATCTTTATAGGGGACATAGCAGATGAGCTGGAGGGGAATGTATGTCTATTCACGGATGATATGAAGATCTGCAATAGAGTTGATACTCCAGAGAGGGTGGAAAAATGTGCAAGGATCTGTATAAATGGGAGGAGTGGTCAAGGGAGTGGCAGCTGTCCATCAATACAAAAAAAGTGCAAGATCATGCACTTAGGAAGAATAAACCAGGGGGTAGAGTACCGGATGTGGGGGCAAGCCCTAGAGGCAATCAAGCTAGAATGAGACCTTGGTATAATCATTTCATGATACCTCAAGGTGCAAAACAATATGAGAGGGCAAATGGCAAGGGCCAGTAGAATGCTGGGATGTATTGGGAGAGGCATCACTAGCAGGAAGAAGGAGGTTATAATGGCATTGTGCAAGCAGCTAGTGAGGCCACACTTTGAGTATGGAGCCCAGTTCTGGAGACCATATCTCAGGAAGGATGTGGATAGAGTGGAGGGGGTCCAGAGGAAAGCAACAAAAATGGTGAGGGATCTTAGCCAGTTGTCATGTGAAGACAGGCGGAGAGACCTTAATATGTACTCCCTTGAGCAAAGAAGGGAAAGAGGGGACATGATTGAGACCTTCAAGTACCTCAGGGTATAAACAGAGTACCTGTGAGTGACATTTTCCAGTTGATGAGGCACTCAAAAACTAGAGGTCATGATATGCAGATAGAGGGGTGTAGGTTCAGAAGAAACAGTAGAAAATTATATTTTATGGGGAGGGTGGTAGACAGCTGGAACAGACTCCCAGAGTAGGTGGTGGGTTTGAGGACAGTGGTGGGATTCAAAACAGTGTGGGATACACACAAGGGTATTATAGACCTAGGAAGGGGGAATGTTAACCAAGAAAGCCAACATCTTAGGTTTGGCTTTCAGATAATTAAATTGAGTACACTGGGTGGGCCTGTTGTTCCTTTTCTGCTGACACATTCTATGTTTTACTGTTTCAAAGACTGTGATTCTGTCTGTAAATGAAGCTGAAGTGCAGTTCACAGTCAGCTTTGACCTGATGAAATAATATTTTCTGAACTGCAGTTTCACTAACTCATGAACAGTTTGAAGTAAATTCTATTGATGAAGTAGGAAGGGGTAATATTTTTTCACCTGCCTTCAGACCCACAACACCCAACCATGTCTAAAGCTCTGATGTGTTTTAAAGCCCATTACCCTCCTTCCCATTTGCTGTTACTGTCAGATTAAAACCACTTCCTTAAGCAATGTCGCCTATCAACAAAAAGACATGAATTCTGTAACGACTGATGTCATTATTCCTAGGTAACTCATTTGTTGCCTTTTAGCACTAATTAGGTTAGTGGTTTTAGTAATGTCTTGCTTTTGATCCTGTGGTCAAATGTTCAAAAACAATTGTAATTCATCATATTTCTCACTGCTCCTGTCCTTGTTCAGGTAAGGATTTTTGTTTATTGAAGTCCTTTTAAGCTGCAGTTGAAACCCACTACTGTGAGTCTTTATCGTACTTTCAGGGAAGGCCACCCCCTCAATAGCACCAATCATGTTTCCAGAGTGGCCCTGTGTTTTGTGCTTCCTGATAGTTGTCACACAGTAGAAGCTTGCTGCGGGACTGCCTGCTATTGGCATTGCTCTAATTAAAAGACAAAGAACCTTAGTGTGCAAGCACTGAGGCAAGGGTTACCCCAAAGGACATTGGCCAGGAAACCAAGTTTCAAAGAAATACAACATCACACATACTCCCATAATGCAAAGCATCATGGGCTGTATATGCAAATCACTACAAAATATTATGCTGGTTCAACTTAAAGCAGAAATGCATGTGCCAAAAGGCCTCTCACGCAGTCTTCAAAGGGTGCCAACAGATCCCTGCTCTAATTAAGTCAACATTTGCACAGGTAACACCATTTTTCTGTTTTAACCTGCACAACAGCCTCTGCTTAATGGGAACAACCAGCCGAGGAGAACATTTTGCATGCCTCTGATGGTTTTCCCAGTAAGATGCCTTTACTGTATATAAAATAACAATGTGTCCTTCAACTTACATAAAGGTATTCTGTTGAAACAACATGGTAATAAAATGAATTCAGTATTTTATGCCCAAGATTTGATTTGACCAAGAGCTACATTAGGACCATATTTGGTATTTTACAAATACTGTTTTCTTTTTTAACCTGCAATATGAATTAAATCACAAGGGAAAAAAAATAAACACATTGATGTTCTATGTTTAAAGGGAACATAAATAGGGGTGTCTGATCTTGGCCTCAAAACCATAGCAGCATCAGTTACTGTTTTACTCACAAAATGCTTGTTTGTAAAGTCTGTCACTCCCGAGTCACTACGGTTTAAACATCACGGCACAGTGTAAATAAATGTTGTAGTTTTTGTTGGCTCCATTTCCTTGACATTGTTTATGAGTCCTTTAAAGTATGGTGCAACTATTTTATTCTAGAATGTATTTTCTTAGAAGCAAAAAAATAAAATGAACAAACCGATTGTAGGAAAATAGTCAGGAGGAGGAGTCAAATAAATGCATTTCTAGAATTTTGCCTCATTGGATCTATAAATATTAAGCTTTCATTTGCTTCTATTACTATAAGTCAAACCACATTTTACAAAATGAACAACAATTCAATTACTCCACCTCCAATGAATTTGCACTCCTTATAAAATACATAATGTGTCATTTGTTTCCATGTACAAGCAGAGACAAAACATACTGGCGATGAACCTTCTCTCTGGGTGTCAACACATTAGAGATTTAGAGAGGCTTGTCACCGAGATGTCACAGCAAATATTTGCCACCTAATTATGTATTTATCCTTCCCTGATTCAGAACAGGGTGGTGTTAATATACCATTAGGGAAGTTACCTTCTATAAGTAAAGCAAATGAAGGGGCCATTGTCTTAGTTGAGTTATCTAGAGACACCAATTGTTTTTTGATTGGACCTTTTAACTGATGAGGGTGAGAAACAGAAAAGAATCACCACCAGTGAGATCCCTCAGTTGTAAAAAGGGGTTCCTTTTCCAGGGGTGCCAACGGGGAAGGGGGGGCAACTGTCCCTGGTCCAGTGGCTCAGGGGGCCCCAAAGGGGGACCTGTAGGGGGGACAGTAAGAAAGGATGGGATGCTGAGGGGAGCCAGTCCTAATAGTGCGTCCTGGGCTGAGAAATTTCTATTGGCACCCTTGTCCTCTTCTGTCACCAGCTGGCTATTTGCTGAACTGTGAACCATATTGATCCAAAAGTACCACTCATTCTTTGAGCTGACTGCTAAAGAAGATTTTTTAACTAAACCCATCTTATACTGTTTTAATAACAGCACACACACACAACTGTAACATTAAACTGTGTTATATTATTTTTGTTAAAAATCAAATGAATTAGAGTCCCAGCACAACATTAACTGAATGGCACCGGCAGCCAAGACCATTGCTCAGTGATTATTATTCAACTGATTTACAAACCTGTGTTTGCATTATTAGTACAGTAATACAGATTGCCAGTTCTGTACACAATAATTTTTTTTTATAAGCAGTGGGATACAATGACTTAAATATTTTTCAAATGACATATGATAGTTAGTACAAATTTTATTCATTCGACATAAAGTCATTATAAAAGATACAAAGACAAATACAAACAGCATATACAAAGCAATAAAAATGTACTGTGCACACACAGAGTTCCAATCAGTCTGCTGGGAAAATGGCATATACTTGATTAACCTTTTAATAAGTATTTCCTCAAGTATACCAAAAATAAATGCATAATCCTTACATGAACCCAATTTGGAGTCAGCTAAAGATATTCAAATCCCCCTCAACGTCCAGCTCAGTTCCTTCAAGATGTAAAATGCATAATGTATTTTGGGTTCAAAACAAATTTTCCCTATTGCCATATAAACACTGTATTTTTCCCTAAGTATATTGGAGTAAAATAGGATACCTTAAACATTTTAACATGGGGGCATTATATTCCTGCAAGCACAGCCTTATATTATACTCCTCCACAAGAGCACTTTCAACTAGCTAAATAGATAAACTAACCCAATATACATTCCATACCATTTAGAAAAGACAGTTAGAACAAAGTTGGTAAACAGCAAAATGCCCTTCTTCTAGGAGGGACACTCCACTGGACCCACCACCTGTTATTTAGAAACACAAAGACTTTTCTGGTAGTATCCAGGATCTTTTCTGACCCATCATATCTGCATGCGTTAATGGGACACCATCCACTGAATCCCACTTTATGTAAAACATACATTAGTTCCATTACTTCCCTCTTCCAATAGGTGCCTTTATGCCAAATAGCTCTGAATGCTAGTCCACCCTGGCTACAATTCCTAGGTTGACATTCCATTTAGACCAACATTGGTACACAGCAACCAACCACAGAATAAGAGATCTGAAGAAATGCAGTATCAACAAGGTTCAGAATAACATTAAATCCTTTCCCAATATACATGCTGGACCACTAATCATACTTGCCCCAGAGTTTCCATACCAAATAATTATGTCCGTAACAGTACGGAACCTTAAAGCACTCCTCTCCCACATTTCAGGCTAGATTGTTGAATCACTCTGGACTAGATAAACATGTTCCACAGGGAAAGAGAAAACTGTATAGGAGGGTCAGCTCAAACGTCCATCCAGAATTTTAGTTGCTTAAAGTAAATTGGTACCCTGATCATCTTTACCTTTTAACCTAGAGATGCTAAGATATGTGCCTACAAATCCTCAATTTCAGTATACCTCAAAAAAGGGAAGAAGGAGAAGAGAAAACGTACACAATTTTTTTTTTACTGAGCAGATAACTTATAAACTGAGTCGAATAGATGTTTTGTTTAACCATTCCTTCCTTTAGATACATATTCTTAAGATAAAATATGATGCCCACCTTGTCATAGAGCTGAATATTATACATTGATACAGCATAGCAATGCCTACAAAATAATTAACATCATTTATAGTCCCATGAGTTATTGACTTTAATCATTAAAATAACATCTATATGAATTTCACGAAACAAATCAACTACTAGGGCTCAAACTTCTTGGCCTGCATCTCTCAACTGAGAGTTTGGGCTTATATCATAAGGAGGTCTAGGCAAGTCCCAATATTGACCATAGGAGTCCTTCAAATGGAAGTGGAAAAGGCTCCTCTGTCCTACCCCTTACTAATTGTCAGGATATTAATTAAATCTGACATTTTAGGACCTTGCCTTTAGCGTCAATTTTAAATTGTGCCCATAGCTCATGCCTTCAAGGACCAGTTTAAGATGTGCACATAATTCATGCTTAACAAAATCAGGAGTGGCTGAGTTACACTCATCCAGGCCAGTAATCTTGCTTTAACCATTTACCCGTTTAACGGATTCAGCACTTGGCTCTAAATCTAGGAGCCCTTATTCAATGGCTCACATCCAAAACAAAGTCCTGACTCTGAGTCAGACAGTGGAACAGCAAAAACTCTGTCTCCAAATTATTTCAGCATATTGGTGATATAACATTCAGGCCAGGGGCTTTTAGTTCATAACAGGCTGAGTAATAAAGCAAAAAAATTAGAACTATACCTTTTGGTAAAAAAAAATCACAGAAATCAGCCCCCAAGTTCACTGAAGTATCACCTTTATATCACCTTTCCATGTGTTCATAGAGGAGACCACCACACCATTTTCCTTATCTGAAGGTCCATGTGTCCAGGAGACCAAATTCCAAATTCTAATCAAATTCTCCACCTTCATTGTGAGGGGTTGTATGGCATTCTCAGACCTCCAAGGTTGTGATTATGAATTCACCTGTGGAGCAAAAAAAGATTAGTGCTCTGCTGAGCATAATACATTTATATTCATGTTGATAATTGCTGAGACCCCCAGCCCTAGGCAGCAATATCATACCTGTTTTAAATATAATGCAAGCATTTCAGCACTCAAAGTGTGCTCATTGAGTAATCAGTCATCCTTTCTATCTTCTCTATTTCCTTTCAAATCTTTATTATAGGATTTAAAGCTCATACTCCTGGATCCAACTGAGTTCCACATCGGATTTCTTTAGTTGGCAAAGTGGTCAAAATCACTACTGTAGAACATGATAAAGTTCTAACATTTCTACCAAACCAGCAGTGATTCATGTTGGTTTAGAAGCGGGGCAGGTGAGCAATTCTAAATCATTATTCAAGCCTTTTACCATGCTGCTCCAGACATTTCAGCCATATGTCAAGACAAGGCTCACAACTTATTCAGCAAAATACTGGTCTGTAAGCATATAAATAGTTACCAAACTCAACACTACAGAACCAACCTCAAAATAATATTAGTTTAATTAAAGAGGTTGTTGAGTAAAGCTTGAAAAAGATTAAAGTCTAAAATGCTCATTCGGTCAGGCATGTTGAGGAGCAGAGCAGCATCGCATCCATCTTGCTGCTCTGACCTCTCAAAATGACATGTGTATACATGTTGTAATTAGATTTTATAATACACCACATTAGCAGATCTTAAAAGTTCATTGCAAGATTCCTTGGCCCCATGGATTAAAGATACCATCTGAAATAACTTGAATATTAGTTTTCCAGGTGCAAACTAGATGTTGTATTCTTCTGGAGTTTGCTAACAAACACTTTCATATTGTCACTATTACTCTCAGAGAGGCAAGACTTTTCTTTTTTTCCTGTTAAATTAGTTTTGTTACAGCTGGCTGCCTTTATGTTAAGTTGATACTATGTAATGTAATGAGCGAGAAAGAGAGGTACTCATAAACAACCCTCACATGCAGACAACAAAAGGAGTGTCAGACAAGAAGTGTGGTTACTGCAAGGATTTACAACACTAAGGCCAGCACCTGAGAAACATATTCTAATGAATTGACTGTTCAGAGAAACAATTTAGAAACCACATTTAAATGTTACTTAATTTAGTTCACAAAACTCATAGATTGTTGCCAGGTTATAGTAATAAATGTGTATGTATTTTCAGTTCTGAGATTGTTTAATTAAATGTACAGTATCATCTTCAAAATGTAACTACACTGATGATAATGTCAAAAGGTAAAACAAATGCAGTGTAAAACTTAATTGAACAATTAGAGATAATTAATTGGGTGTTTGTTTAAATTCGTAGTTTCTATCAGCAATAGCCTCTACGTTTATTCCAGCTGTTGGCAGCAGGCAATACCTGTCCATGATCAAGGACCATAAGATTTGCTTGGCGTGATATTCTGTTGAGTGAACAACAGGGAAGTTTCCTCTATAATTAGCCAAAGGATGTTTCAGCTCCGTGCTGTTAGGCGTATACCAAATGGACAAGAAATGTATTAGAGAAAGTTCTAAGAAAGGCTGCAATTCATACTTTCGTACAATTCATATCTAATTCAACTACATACCATGGCCCAGATATTCAGAAGGGTTGCGCCATGCACAACAGGGATGCGCCAGGGCAAGTACAGAAATGTGCCATTGTGCAATATTCAGTGGGCGGCGGCTGCACAGCCCAATAAGCAATGCGCCAGAGTGCAACAGTAATGAATGCATGTGCAACCATAGGGGGCGGAACCATGAATAACATGCACAGTGCGATATTCAACAGCATGCGCCATGCGCAGTAGGGGAGATAGTGGAAGTTGTGCAGCAGTGGAAATTATCCAAAATAAAAGGGAGCAAGAGAGGGGCACAAGAACACAAAAGGGGAGCCACAAGTGGGAGCGTGGTGACAGACAGCCATGGTGGTACAGAAGGTAGCAGTGTGCAGGACTGGGCAGGAGCAGGACAGGGCCCACCAGAATTGAGACATAGACAGGGTAGGAGTGGGGAGCCTGTGCCACTGTGCAGCAAAGCTGTGGAATGCCACAGTGGACTGAGGGCAGTGGCAGGTGGCAGGACAGCCACAGCCAAATGCCGGAGGTGTACCCGGTGCAGGGGAAGCATCAGGAATGGACAGTGGGGGAATGGGGCAACAGCCATTGGGGGAGGAGAACACCAGTCAGGGACGTGGCCAGCGCCACCTCCCAGATGGAGGTGGTAATGAGGGGTGTGAGAAGGCAGGCAGCAGGGGGGCGCAGCGGTACACCCAAAATAGGCAGTACTGAGCCCGCACCAGCTTCGAACACTACTCTGATACAGAGATTGTGGGCCGGTACCGCCTGAACTGGGTGACCCTGAGGCAGTTCTGTGAGCTGTGCAGTGATGAGATGCAGGCACCCACATGATGGAGCCATGCTCTGTCAGTGGAGACGAAGGTGACAGCTGTCATGTGCCTGCTCGCCAGGGGCACCTTCCAGAGACCAACAGGGGACACAACAGGCATAACCCAGTTGGCCACATCACATCTACTCACACAATTCCTCAGAGCACTGCTGCCACATGCTATAGAGTACATCCATTTCCCCAGCACACAGAACACATACAGGAGTTCCACTGAGTAGCATGATTGCCTGGTGTGCTCAGGGCCATTGACTGCACCCATGTGGTCATCTGCATGCCACCTGACCCGGCAGGAGTGGCATACATCAATTGCAAGAGGTACACAAGCATAAACTACCAGGTGGTGTGTGATGCCAGGGGGCACATTACCAATGCCTGTGCCACACACCTTGGGGGAGCACACAATGCCTTCATCTGGCACCAGTCTGCACTGTGCCACAGGTTTGAGAGTGGGAACATCCCCACTGGCCATCTAGTGGGTGAGTATGCATATCACACAGGATGACATGAGCAGATGTGGGGGGGTGCATAGTCAGAGGTGCCATGGGTTGGCCATGTTGGCCCATGGCATAGCAATGCAGACCACCATTCTAATGTCCACCCTCTACACACAGGTGACAGTGGTTACCCACTACGACCCTGGCTGGTCATATCATACCGGCACCCCACAACCCCATCGCAGCTACGGTAAAATGAGGCACATGCCACAACACGGAATGTCATCAAGTGGTGTTCAGGATGCTGAAGGCATGGCTCTGGTGCCTGGACACATCTGGCTGTGCCCTACAGTACAAACCCTCAAAGGCCTGCAGGCTATTCCTGGCCTGTTGTATCCTGCACAACATGGCCACCGACTGTGGGATAGCTGTAGAGGTTGAAGAGGGGTACAGCTGTGGGGACGATGAGGATGCCGGTCCAGCTGGTGATGGGCAGCCACCCCCTGGGCGAAGAGACCCCCACCTGATCCGGATGTCACAGCTGCACTGGAACACCATTACAGAAGAGCACTTTGGTCAACAGAGGTAGGTCATGGGGCCATGTGCAACCACCAAAGGCAAATGCACAGCCCACAGACAGGCAGGGCAGGACACCAGGGGTGGACGGTGGTAAGGGAATGGGTCTGAGTGTGGCACCACACATGGCATCAGGGATGGGCAGGGCCAAACACAACACACGCACACACACGCACACACACCACAAGGCATGCACAAGGGGTAGACAGCATGCCAACCCCAATTGCCACCCCAACCCCCCACAGAGGTCCACACACGACCATACCCAGTGGGCATCACTGTGCATGCCTTAGATGCTGGGCACCATTGCACACTGGTGGACAGTGCAATGCAGGCATCATCATGCACATGCCACAGTGGCCAGCAGTGGGGAGGGTGTGCATAGGGACTGTGTGTGTGCAGGGCAGGGTACCCCACCCGAGCATTGCACAATGTACACCACACTGCACATACAGCAGTGGCAGACAGTGGCCATGGTGGGAGACAGGTCAGTCATGCGGCACAGTACCACAGCCACCATGGATGCGTGGGTGGCCCTACCAAGACCTGCCAGCCAGGCCACCATTGGCCTCATGGGGTGGCACCGACGGTCCCCTAGGGGTGATGCTGCGTGAATGTGACTGTGTTAGCACAAGGGTCTGCAGCCCACCGAACATGCCCGCGTCAGGTGTGCTTGGTATGCCCACAGCCAAACCTGGTGTTGACATAGCAGGTGTCGCATGGCACCGGGAATGAGGGTGGACATGACACTGCGTGGTGTCTGCGGCGGCTGGGCACTGAACTGGGTGCCCAATGTGGCCATGACAGCTGTCAATGCATTGGTCTAGCTGTCAATGGCAGTGGTCACATTCGCCCGCTGCTGGGCCATCTCTGCCAGGAGCAGACTGTGGTCTCTGCTGCTCCACTCCTCTGCCTGGTGCAGAACCGCACTGAGTGCATCCACCACCATCATGAGCCGCATCTGCTGCTCTACTGAAGCCTGGAGTAGATGGCTGTGCTCATCAAAGAGGTCATCCACTGGTCCGGCATGCTGTCCCTTGTGGTGTTCCTGGCCTTGCTGGCCAGCACCCCTTGATGATGGGTGCTGCAAACCAGAGCCATGCCGGGGCACATCCACACGTGGTGCACTGCCACTGCCCCCAACACTGTCCCCTCATTGCCATTGGCCGACTGCTGGCGCTGCCCCTCCAGCTGCCAATTGCCAGGGCTCACCGGCACCACCACAGCAGCTGCAAAAGCCCAACTGCCCTGGACACACACCAGTGCTGCCCCACTGGGACATACAGGCACAGGCTAGGAATATGTTGTTATGCAGACCTCCACGGAGGCACCACCCATGGCAACGCCCGTGCCATTGCCTGCTGTGGAACCATCCTGTGTCCCACATGTATCACTGTCTGGGACGTGTGGTCCATTATCATCGGTGCTGTATCCGGCACCAATCCATGTCCCAGCACACTGGAGACTGTGGGCGCTGTCATGGTGGGACACAGGCAGGGCCTTATCCGCATCCGCACCACCCTCATCAGTCTGGACAGATATGCAGGTATGCACTAGTCCGGTCCCTCGGACACCTTTGGAGGTGGATGGGTGATCCTCCATGTCCAGGGCATCCCCCTCGGTGGACACATCCACCACCACTAACCCATGTAGATGCTCAGGAGCTGTAAAGGAACACATTAGCGTTAGTGGCTCCGCCCTGCCCTGTGGCATTCCCTCCTCCACCCACACAGTGACAGCACAGGACCTACCATGCAGTGATGGGCTGCCACCCATCTGGAAGCCACCACCAAGAATGTCCTCGATGGCACAACGATGCATGCTGCTGGCCACCCGCTCCTCCTGTGGCATCAGGCATGGTACATCCAGCTGGCCCCCACCAGTGGCACCATGTGCAGCCCTGATGGCAGCCACCTTGTCTTTGATCTGCCCCCTGTCCCTGCTGACCTTCTTCTTACACTCCTGCATGGACTGCCGGTGGCTGCCATGCTGGTTCACGGCATGCGCCACCTCACCCCATGCCACAGCACCGATCTGCGGCATTCCCCCCTGTCCACTGAGCAGCAGTTCCCTGTCAAGATATGCCTCAAACAGGGCATCTGATTTAGCCCAGGTGAAGTTGGGCCTCCTCCTTCTTCCCTGACCCTGTTCCTCCTCTTCCTCATGTTCAGTTATGATCGAGCCTGTGGGAATGACAGGTGTTACCTTGGACTGTGCAATCCCATTCAGCCCTCACAAACCATAGTCCCCATATCCCAACAACATGCAACCCACCACAATAGACTGCAATACCTAACTATGTCCTCTGCAGCCCTATGTCTCATTCAAATAGTACAACGCATGCAAATGAGGTGAGACACAACTGTAAGTGGATGCCAATGCAGTGGTTGCGCCATGGAATGGCTGATGATCTGATTTGCATATGCTGGCTGAATATCATGCTGTTGCACCTTGGGCAATGTTGGTGAGCGTGCTCAGGCTATGGCACAGCACTGTGATGTGCGCAATTGGCACTGCATGTTGCATGCCTGGGATGCTGACGCGGACGTGTGTGACACTGCTGATGTGCTGTGCACGGGAGGCAGTGCAGGGCATGGCCACCACTGTGCCTGTGGGGCTAGTGCACTGTTTGCCCGTGTGGTACTTGTGCCCTGATGCGCCATAGGCACCATGGAGCCACAGCATGGTGGGCCACTACAGCGTGTCACACACAAGCACCCTACCGCGCTACATGCAGGGCATCCCAATAGTGCTGTGGCGCTCTGTGTGTGGACACACCCTTGACCCTGCAGTTGACCTTTGCCCCCTAGGTGCCATGCGTATGCATGGGTGCACCTCTATCATGCAGTTTGGCGACAGCACGATGGGGACTTGCAGCGCTCTACCGCACTGCCTCCGCATGTGGGGCATGTGCGCTACAGAGCACCATTTTGATTGTGATTCACACTGAAGAATGCCTCGTAGGAGAGTGCAGGTGTGGAGCACTATTGAGCTGGCCAACTTGGTGGCCATAGTTGAGCCACATGCTGGTGCTCTATTTGGGCAGGATCCCCTGGACAGGCCACGTAGTGCTGTGTGGCAGGAGGTGGCTTATGGCCTGGAGGAGGCAACCGGTATCGCCTAGACAGTGAAGCAGTGTCGCCACAGGTATGGTGACCTACAGCGGAGGGAGCCTGACCGACTGGGGCATCTGCTGGCACGTGCCTGGTGAGGCATCATGCCACGGCCAGGTAGGTGCTCCATCCATACACTGGTAGTGTCTGTTTGCCCGAGTATTGTGGTGTACATAGGTCCACCCCACAGGGGGGTGGGGGCTGTCTATTGGGGTGGTAGTGGTGGTGGGGGTGCATCATGGCTGGGCTGTGCTGGCATACACACATGGGGGGGCTTTGCTACTGGCTTGTACTGATGTTTCCCTCTCCATGTTTGCACCCTAGGCCCGGAGGAGTGCCGTAGGGCAAGGCAGACCCAAGTACAGGAGGAGCAGAACCAAGTGGGTGCACTGCCAATGCAGCAGGGACACAGTGGAGGGGCCATGGGCCAGCAGCACCCTACTGGCCTGGATGCAGGTCAGTGCCATGTTTCCCCTTACATCTGTGCATGCTGGGTTGCAGGGGTGGTGGTGGGGTGTGGCCACCAGCACTTGGCCCCACTGTGTGCATGCCACATGGTGCACTCAGCTCTGTCCTGTGGCACTGCATGTGTGGGTAGGCATCGCAGGTGGTTCATGCATGCACTGGGTACATAGCTGTGCCACTGCCTTTGCACCGCTTAGCCATGTCACTGTACAGCCACGGTGGTGCTGTGTGGGACATGGGTGGTGGGAGCGTGCAGCATTCCACATGGCTATGGGTGCCTGGGTAGGTGGGTCATGCTGGCGCAGTCACTGTGGGTAGTCGCATGTCATCAGAGGGGCGTGGCCCATGGCTGTATGCCATGCATATTGGGTGGGCTACAGGGGTCTGGCCAGTCATGCGTAAAGACTCTTCTCCCTTGTCCTAGGTGGACAACACTGGACTGCACTGGAGCGGAGTGTCCAGGAGCTGCTGCAGCTGGTGTGGGGCCACCCTTGAGCTGCTCCAGAGGATGGAACAGGTCAGAGGACGGCATCACCGGTGGAGACACCGAGATTGTAGTGGGGAGAGGGTCGATGTTAAGTCCACCATGCCCCTGATGTGCATTCCCCCCCTGGACTAACCCTCACACCCCTTCATCCCACTCCCAGTTGTTCACCCTTGCCCTATGCCCACCCCCACCTGGTATGTGGCCCTCCCCCCACATTGTAAATAGTTTTATTTCTGTTTTGTATATTGTTCACTTCTATAATACATACTTATTTGTTATGACAACTGTGGTGGTCTCTGATTTGCAGCAGGCTTATGGTGCTTGGCTGCAGTGGTGTGCATGGCATCATGGGGTGGTGCAGGCCTGGGCATGTGTGTGTCCGGCAGGGACCCACCTATGGTGTGGGTGGAGGACTCAGTCCCTGTCTGTGGAATGTGTGCTGTTCCCTGTGCACTGGATGCCTGTGTGTAGTGGTCCCTGGTGCATGCGCTGTGTCCCTGGTGCCCCTGTCAGTATGTCCTTCACCCATGCAGCTGGCCCCTTGCATGTCTGTGGTATGCACGGTCTGCTGGCATGTAATTGGTGGCTGTCCATGCTGGCCACCCTCTGACCATGGCACAATGGCAGCTTGCCTCCTGTCACCGGTATGGTACATGTCTGCCTTGGGTGGCACTGTGGCCTATGCTGTTGTTGTCCCCCCTCCATGCTGTCACTGGTGTCTGTTGCAGGGTCTGTGTTCTGATGTCTGTCACTTGTGCTCTGGTCTCATGCTGGTGGAGGACGGCTTCATGGTGCATGCGCAGGATGGCTGGTACACCTGTGCCATGGTGGGGTTCAGGCTGTGGGTACACAGCATCACTGGTCGCATGCCAGTGGAATTTGTTGCCCTGCTATTGTGTCCCTGTGTTGGGGTGCCCTTGGGTCTGGGTGGGTGTTTGTCCATGCCCTGTGTTGCATCCTGTGTGATGCATGCCTCTATGCACCACTGTGGGCGTTTGTGCTGGCTGTTGAGGCCAGTGCTGGAACAGGGTGTGTGCTTGGGTGGGTGTGCAGGGTTCTGTTCTACTGGTGGTGGGGTCCTGGGCAGACCTTGTCACATGCAGAGTCCCTCGGGTACCGACGCAGAGTCGAGGTCTCTGCTGTGCCACAGGGGGGCCATGCAGGATGGCACTGTGTCTGCAGTTGTTGTGTCAGTGGCTGGTGCTGCCCACTGTGGGGTGTTCACAGTGGGGCTGCCATGCATGGCTCCATGGTGCACAGGGTTGCATTGTCATAGTGGGAGTGGTGGCATGCACTTGGTGCCATGCACTGTTGGGCGCTGCTCCTGGGCAGGGTTTCTGGCGATCACTGTGCCAGGTGTGCTCTACATTGGTTGGATGGGGTGGCACTGGGTGGCTGGCCCTCCTTGTACTGATGTCACTGCTAGCCAGATGGTGTGCTGGGGCAACGTGCCCCAGCTGTGGATTCGGTGCTGGCGTTCATGGGCTGGTGGTTCATCCAGCTCCACCACATGTTGTGCAGTTCATGGGGTACGGAGGGTGCTGTCTGGTCTGCTGTGTGCTCCTCCACCAATGGCTTTCATGGGTGGTACACTCCTGCATCCTCTCTCTGCACATCCCTGGTTGTGCTACTGCACATCAGCTCTGCGCCACTGCACATCCCTGGTTGCACCATGGCGCAGTTGGTGTGATATTCAGTTGTGTTGCGCGCAAGCGCACCTTGGCCAGCGGTGTGTTTGAATATCACATGTGTTGTGCATGGGTGCATTGCACTTGCACCTGCTCCTGCTATTGTGCTGCTTTGTGGTGCAGTCTGAATATCCGGGCCCATTTCTTTATACATACAGGAAAAGGGAATGTATAGTTTACGACTACGGTATCTCTCAACTAGAATTTACAATGATGCAACAACAGTGAATATGAACAGGTTCCAAATCAAGCCTAACATGTTGACAAATAGTTTAATTTTATTTGCATGCATGTTTTAAAAATAATATAATATCTAAATCTATCATTTTATTAATGTTTATAAAATGGGTTTTAAAAAACTCTCAATTTCATTGGCTGAAAGGACATTCCAGCCATGTCCTTATCAGCATGTATTTATGCCAACCGGCACTATTGTCTCCTCAGCGACCTCACAACAACCAGAAATCACTAACCTACCCACGCTATTTCTGAAAACTAGCCACACAACGAGCAGCTATAACGCTAAACATTGCAGCACTGTAACAGCAGGCATCGAGCAACAGTAGCCTGCCTGTCTCTCTTTAGGCATAAAAACACTGCAAGAAAACAATCCAGAACTTTTTTCCCCTCACAGAAAAAAAACATAAATAACTCACTGACACCATGAAAATGGCAAGCGCTCGGTGCTGATGTCTTCCCATTCACAGCATGCTGCCTCCACTGTCGTTATCCCGTCCCCTTCACAAACTTTGCTCGAAACATTTAATCTTAACAAAACTACTTGTATTTCTACACACTACCATGGCAGCACGCAATACAGAAACTTTGGGAAAAAAAACTCGAACCCGGAAACAGCTGTATATGGCGGCCGCTATGGGACACGATTTTTCCAAAACAAACCAAGCCGCTCACATCAATAGTCAACCAAACCCTAAAATCAATAAATAAATAATAATTAAAAACTGTTTCTGTCTTCCGGTACTTATACAGTTACCAGCAGACACACACAAACGGAACAGCCCTCTACTCGCTCTCAAAGCAGCCGGTCGGTCGCTGCGGCAGTGCAGCATTAACATTACGTTTAAACGGCAAGCACTGTAAATAATTCATAGTATCTGAACAGGAGTAACATAAAGGGAAATTCAAAGTATATCCACACAAAACAACCTAACCATTACATCTGTTTGTCTGTTGGCGACATGGTGGGGCATATTAAGTGCCTAAATAAAGGGACTATTTTACAAGTTTATGTTTTAAAAGCTCAAATTCTTAAAATGTTTTCTCTCTTTTCATTTTTAATTTTTTTCCATCAATAGTGACTTGATGAACCCATTTTATAAGTGCAAAAAGACACTCCGAGGTGTGGGTTATCTCCTGATAAGAGCACGCCCAGGTGCATAAGGCACTCGGTGCAAGCGCCTCATGCCTAACAACGCACCTGGGTGTGCTCTTATCAGGAGATAACCCACACTTCGGAGTGTCTTATTGCTTGCACAAAAGTAACATTACACAAATTCTTTATAGCACTGACTTCATTTTTTGATCACCCCATGCTTATTCACTTATATTATGTAATATATAATTAAAACTCAAACCCCTTATATGCATGGCATTATGTAGGCTGGAGTTCAACATTTTAACATTTCTTTTTAAATACCCATTTAATGAGTGGCATATAAATAAACATGTAATATTATAGTACTTGTGGAGAGTAACAGTTAGACTAAGAAATAGTGTGCCATAAGTTTGTTTACCTACTTAAAACATTCTTTGTTGCAAATAATGTTACCCACCCAAGAAAACTACCAGAAATTATTATATAACTTGCAGTTACTGAAACTAATAAATAACACACTGCATAGTGGTGAACCATTTAATATATAGCAAGCTAGTCCAAAAATTATGCATGCAACCACCCAGTAGATTCATATGACTCTATGTACTATTTTCCATTTCATTTGGATCTGAATATAACAAATGACAGAGTTATCACCAAAGCTGACAAAGTCTATATAAAAGCAAGTCCATGCACGGAAAAACTTCAGGATGAATAACAAATAGAAAAGTCTGCCACTTGCATTGTTTTACTTGGGTAGCACTGAAAGAAATCCCATGACAGATGAAAAACGAAACTAACAACAAATAAATACTCAAAATATAACAGTGATCCAGCGTCCACTCCTTGGAACCAAACATTTTGCAAGTAAAATTAACTGTTGCCCCTGTCTAAGTATACCTTTCTAAATTATAATCAGATGTGAACATTTACTTTTTATATGTGTAACCACCTTGTCACCTGGGGTTACTAGAATCCCACTTAGATCTAGTGGCAGGCAGGGAAAGGCAGCTTGTGAGACACCAGTTAAATGGGTTTCACACTGTCTCACTCTGTCCTCAGTCACAGCTGAGCTGGAGGGATGACATCATTTAGAATTCTCGCAGCAGCATAAGCCACAGTGGAATGTTGCAGCTGAGAGTTAGGTTAGAATGTTGGGTTTTCAAAGTCAGTCAGTAGAAGTCTTCAGCCAGGGGTCACGTGGTGAGCGAGCAATAGAGTAGACGTCTCGGTCGGCGCTCCCGAGCCCCGCAGTGAAATACAGTAGCGACAAGTTTGTTTAGATCCCTACTAAGCAAGAAACGTGCGAGGGACAGCTGCCTTCTTAACGCTTGCATCTGGAGAAGCGATCGAGTGTTTGGTGGTTCGGGAGTCACTTTTGTTCGGCGGAGCAGCGTATGGTAAAAGAGGCCGAGATGGAGCAAGGAAGCTCTGAGCCTCTGGCAGCTAGAACCCCAGCGACCAAGTGGTCTAAACCCCACTCGCCAGACTTGGAGGTCTTGGAGGATTGGAAGGCAGAGGGCCAGGAGGATTGTTCATCAGCGGATGATATTAGTGAGATCAAACAGCTCCTTAAAGGGCTAGTGTCAGACTTTTCAACCTTGAAACCAGCACTTCAGGCTTTATCACAGTGAGTTGGCGATGTGGAAGTTAGAGTGGCATCCCAGGAAAGAAAAGTGAGCACCATTGATCAAGAAGTGGTATACCTGAAGAGGCAGGTCAGGAAGTTGGAAGATCGGCTGGAAGATCAGGAAACGAGGGGCCATAGAAATAACCTAATTATGGCAGGGCTCCCTGAAAGATCTGAGGGTGCAGACTGTGTGGCGTTCATGCAAGAGATGTTGCTTAAGCTGTTTGTGCCCACCCCGTTCGGAGATGCCTATAACCTCGAGAGGGCTCATCGGGCATTGAGAGAGACCCCTCCGCCAGGGGCTCGCCCTCGAGTTATAATAATGCATTTCCTCAACTACAAGGAGAAAATACATGTTTTAAATAAGGCTAAAGCTAACAGAAATTTATTTTGGCAAGGGGCCTCTCTCTGGCTTTTCCAGGACCTGGTTCCCTCGGTGAGGGAGAAGCAGAAGGCATACAGTAACATCAAAAAAAAGTTGTACTTGGCAGGATTGAAGTTTAGGCTTCAGTATCCAGCTACTTTGGTGGTTAAGTTTACAAGTGGGGACAGAAAGTACCTTACAGCGGAGGAAGCTCTGGAGAGTCTTAAGGTGGAACTGCTGGAGCTGTTTAAATCGGGGACTTGAAGAGGATGATCGGGCTGGGATTATATCCAGAAGGAGATGAGTATTGCAACTTAAATATTACTGTGGACTCCTGAGAACGTTGAGAAGAACCCTACTAGACTTGGAGTTTTCTTCCCCCCTTCCCCCCCCCTTTTTTTTTTTTTTCTCTTCTCTCCCTTCCCTGAGGGGAAGAATCATGGTGGAGTAACCTATTGCAGCTGTATATTTTATGGGGAGAGCTCTTAGCTTTTGGATGTTGAGCTTCCCACCTGAAAAGTTGGTTAAAAGAAGGAGGCGGTATCAAGTGAATTGGGGATAGTAAAGACTGGGTGGGGCAATATGGGGGCTTGGGAGGCAACCAGAGGCATCTCACGAGCCAACTCACACACGTTCCGGGCAGATTAGGGAGGGCGATCGGAGGATCAGGGGTAGTATAAAGGGGTGTTTTGAGGGGGATAGAGAGAGTATCCATGACCGGCAACTTAAGAAAAGCTGACAATATGGAGGAGGGGGTTAAGGCTGAAGGGGTAGTAGATGGGGCTACTTAAAATTTTATCTTGGAATGTGAAAGGTCTTCGGAGCAGGAAAAAAAGGCTGGTAGTACTTAGATATATTGGCCAGATGGGGATACATCTTGCCATGCTTCAAGAAACCCACCTGCTGACTGAGGAATCGCAGTTACTTAAGAGAGGTTGGGTAGGTGCAGTCGTAGGACTGGGAATCATGAGCTTCAGGGGTTATATACTTGTTCGGAAAGGATGTCCTTTATAATCGGGTCCACTCGAGTTAGGGATGACGCTAGAGGGTTATATGTATTAGGCTCCTTTTTAGGGACTCCTATGGTCTGTGCCTCTATTTATGGGCCCACACCAGCTAGGCCTGAATTCTTTGCTTCATTGGAGGCGGATATGGCTACTTTCCCTTATGGGCCAGTAGTCTTGGCAGGAGATTGGAACGTTTGTGTTGATAATAGAATTGATAGAAAACCTTCTTCCAACAAAGGGCCTAATCCATCGCAGTTAGCACTGTACAGGTTTTTGGAAGTTACAGCACTAGCTGACCCATATAGGGTTCACAAAGCTGGAGGGACTGAGATGACATTTTATTCTGGAGTCCATAAGACTTTTTCGAGGATAGACTTTTTTTTGGTCAATAGGGAAGTTTTAAAAGGGGTCATAGGGATGTATACGTATGAGAGAACATTTTCTGACCATTCCCCAATACAAATGGTATGGAGGATGGATCATATCCCCTCTAAAACATATCGGTGGCGTCTTGATGACAGGCTACTCGAGATGGGTAATCTGGCAACCACTTTGGAAGGTAGGCTAAAAGAGATTATTCAAGACCAAATCCCAACCCTTAGCAATAGGAATTTGGCGTGGCCTACATGCAAAGTGTTGTATGCGGGCTGGGCCCAAGAATACTCTGCTAGATATAATAAGCTAATCAGGGCTCGGAGGAATTTATAATGGGGGCTATTAAGTCCTTGTCTCCTTTGGAGGGATCTCTGAGGAGACTGATAGAGAGTTAAGAGAGTTGAGAGAGGAATTTAAAGGGATCTGGCATTACAGGGCAGATCGGTGGTTGGAGAGGCTGAATGCTAAATATTTGTTACAGGGAGATATACCAAGTAGGGTACTGGCTCATCGGATTAAGGAGTGGGAGGCTGAAAGGATGATTATGGCAGTGCAGTTTGGAGATCAGATGGTCTCAGAGCCTCAGCAGTTGGTTGATGCCTTTGCGGATTACTATGCTGTGATATATCAGGGTGGGGCCCCGAAGTCAGTGGGTGAGATTAGAGGGTTCCTAGATCAGATACCCCTTCCTAGACTTACCCTGGAGCAGGCCCGTGCTCTGGCTTCTCCAATTTCAGAAACGGAAATTCTTGAGGTTATTAATAACTTACCAAATGGGAAGGCACCAGGACCTGATGGCCTTTCAGCTAAATTTTACAAAGTCCATGCAGAGACGATTATACCCTTACTGAAAGATCTCTTTCTAGCTATCATGAGTGAAAGGGTCCCCCATCCCCCACTTTATCAAGCTTATATTGTGTTGATTCCGAAACCAGATAAACCTAGGCATCTACCTGGTAATTACAGACCCATAGCCCTAATGAATCAAGATATGAAGATACTTACAAAAATCCTGGCTAATAGGATCTTGAGAGTTGCCCCTCTATTGATTAGTCAAGAACAGGTAGGGTTTATGCCGGGAAGGGGAGCCCAAGATGCTTTGAGGAAACTTCACCATATTTTAGAGAGAGCAGTGGATTCTAAATCTGCTATGGCTTTATTTGCGTTGGATGCCGAGAAGGCATTCGATAGGGTCTCCCATCAATTCCTATTTCTCACAATGGAGAGAATGGGATTTCCGAATGAGCTCTTGGTAGGACTTAGAAATTTGTACAAAACTCCTACAGCCAGAATTATGTGTAATGGTTATCTCTCTAAGGAGGTCTTCCTCCAGAACGGGACAAGGCAGGGCTGTCCACTGTCACCTATCCTATTCAACCTCTACCTCGAGCCCTTGTTGAGAAATTTGGGGATGGATTCTCGAGTACAGGGGATTGAAGTCGTGGGACTTGAGCTTAAATTATCGGTATTTGCTGATGATATTTTGCTTCACTTAGTCAATCCGGTTGCAAGCTCTCAGAGGGCTGTGGAGATTATTGAGAATTTTTCAGCGGTCTCTAACTACAAATTGAATTTGTCCAAAATGCAGGTTCTTCCACTTACAACGTACACATATAGGGCCGAATTTGACCACTTTCATATTAATTGGGCTTGCGACAAATTAAGTACTTGGGGATATGGATCCTGGCCAGATCCGGAGGGAGTGGAAGAGAATGTGGATGGGATTGTGCTTAAATAAAGCAGGATATTGCAAGGTGGAAGAGGCTTCCTCTAAACTTCACTGCCAGATTGGGGTTAATTAAAATGAACCTCCTGCCTCGACTGCTTTACCCGACTTGTCTTTCTCCTTATTGTATCCCCAAGAGCAAGTTTATTTATATTTAAAGGATTATCCTGGAATTTCTGTGGGGCTCTAAAATGGCTAGGAGAAAGCAGGCTGTGTTACGTCTCCCCCATCAGGAGGGAGGTCTGCAGGTCCCAGATCTAAGGTTATACTATGTTGCAGGGCAACTTGGGTATATGGGGCGTTGGGATAGACAGGGGGATAGTGAGGGATATACTCCAACATGGATGCGGATAGAAAAACTTGTATTGGAGGGTTTAAAACTCTCCCCGAAGGCCCTTTTATATGTGGACCCAGTGACCTTGCCAGGTATTAGCAACCAATCTCCAATATATAAATCAGTTAAAGCGTGGTGGGAATGGCTATCTCCGGGGCAGAGGAGAGCACAAAGAGGGGCTAGAGACCAACCGATAGTGGGAAATCCTAATTTTAGAGTGGGAAAGCGGGTGTTGAGTAGGCAATGGAGACCTTTGTTATTGGACTCTAAAGTAGTGGACTGTATAGACCCAATAGGGGTCCGCCTGCCGGAATCATCTCGAGATTGGGACGTCTTTAAAAAGATTCAGTTAACCACGCTATTGCAGAAATTTATACGGGAGCACTTAACAGAAGGGGACAGTCAATCTTTTTCGTGGGAGCAGTTAAAAAATTTGGATCTATCATGTCATCCTCTGTCTAAAGTGTATAAGATACTGTTGGAATTTGTGAGTATTGGTATTGGAAATAGGATTCTATACTGGGATAGGGTGTTATCCCCCCTGGGAATTGATTGGACTGAAGTGTGGAAATATAAAAAATATCAGCCCATTCCAAAATATGCTATTATGCAATTTTTTATCTGCTCCAACATCTACTACACTCCAGTTAAATTGTGTTCTTGTAAACTCAGACAGACAGATCGATGTTTCGATGTGATCGAGTCGGGGATTTATTGCATGTTTTGTGGTCTTGCCCTAGGATTCAGCTCATTATGGACCCAGATTAAAGAAAAAATGGATCCGGTATTAAATTATGAGGAGTATATCTGCCCTGAGATATGTATATTGGGGACTTGGGGAGAATACCAGCGAATTTCAAGTGCAATGTATCTCTTATCAGCGGTAGTCAAGGCTTTTGTCCTCAAGCATTGGAAAGATGATATTATTTACACTTATGACCAATGGTTGGGGACCTTCTCCAAATCTTGAGAGACTTAAGCAGAATATGTGGGTGGAAGGGAAAAGGCAATTTTGCAAGAAGTGGGGAGCTTTGGAGGCAGTGTACTCATTACAGTGGAGACCCTCGGATCCAGATCTGTCTGTCTGATGAGTAGTATTTTGGTTAGTTATTAAGAGATTAACTTTTGGGGCGTGTCGGTTAGTTGAAAGTGTGTTCAAATGTGGAACAGTTACATATCTTTCTATGTATATCTATTATAGTTGGTTTGAGGTAAAGCTAAAGGTTAGAGCTTCGTGGGATGGGGGTCGGATCTCTCTCTTCCTAGGGGCAGAGTTACTTAGGTTAAAGGTAAACAATATTAGAATGTATATGTTAGTTGTGAGGGAATTTGACTGAGAATGGTTTGTTATTTTGGGTTAAGTCCTAATGTAACTGTGCATGTACATAGTTGTGGGGTTGTACATAGTTTCCACTTCCAGTTTGGGGAGGTGGGCCCGGGGTTATATCTTGGGCTGTATGTGTACATGTCTTTGTCTTGTGTATCATTGAATAACCTTAATAAAGAAGATTATAAAAAAAAAGAAGTCTTCAGCCAGAATCAGGGAAAGGAGGAGACACGCTGCAGTTGGCAGCCCCTCAGATCCTAGCTCAGTAATAGAGTTACCACAGGAAGAGGGTGTGTGTTCTCACCCTAGAGAAGGACACAGAAGAAATCAATAGAAGTGGCTGAGACCATTCCCCAGTTTGTTCCAGTGCCCCATCCCTGGAGGGGATAGGGGTGGGAAAGACCAGCTTTCAGGGGCAACCCCCTGGCCCTGCTGGAAAAGGAAAAGCTGCCTGATGAGAGAATTTGTACTGAGGTACCAGATGTGTGATTTCTGTGTGAGAAGCCCTGGGGCATCTGCGAACCATGGTAAGTCTGCTCTGACATAGAGCCAATGTTTTCACTGAGACAGTTGTGTAAAGTATCTGCTACTGTGGGGTCAGTAAAAAGGACTGCCAAGTACAGTACATGAAGTGATGTGTATGGCTTGAAATACATCTAACCAGTGGGGGTCTACAGGGATGGACGTAGCCACTTAGAGAAAATTGTTAGTCAGGACACCAATTACATGGAAAGTAGACTGTTAAATGTGCTATACATTACAAGATAGCATTCTACAAATGGAGAGGTCAAAGGAAAGGTGTTGACTCCAAATGAATGGCCCGGTATGGCTTTGGGGACAAGAGGTAGGAGAACCCCATTTGAAGTAACCAAATTTACCTCTACGGATTCACTTTGGGCACCTATAGCTTTCTCCCAGGCACTTGGCCAGTGTCTGCAGAAAGTACCCAGATGTGGGATTAAGATGTGTTTTTCCCTTTAGAGCTAGAAACGCCCATGGGTGGTTGAGGAAGCCACCACCAAATGTCCATGGCATATGGAAAGGTGTACTAGTGCTGGCCAAGTGCCATGCCAGGGAATCCGAGAGACAGAGTACCAGTTTGGGCTGAGAGCCCAGTGAGTTCAGAACCTGAGGGTTGTTGTGATGATGAAGAAGATGTGTTCTGACCTCTATAGATCTGCATAACCAGTGAGTGTAACCCCATGGGGGTCCATCTTGCTTTGTATACTTGTGTTGAATTGAATAAAAGCCCCACTTTAGAATCTCACTCTTGGTTTGGACATTTGGAGTTATTGCTTCCAGTGTCCGGAATTACTTGGGTGCCCCTGACCAGAAGTGCAAACCTAGCACTGATGCCGAGCAAATGTTTTCTCCCTGAACCTAGGCTAACCAAGTAATGGGTTACAAATTGGAGGCACCACGCTAATAACATCTAATAATAACACCCTACCCAGACCCTGGTTACAAAAATGGAGGCACCACTGAGGATTTGAGTTTGAAATCTAGGGAGAGAACAAGAGAGAGATTTGCTCAGATTAGGGATAGTGTTTTGGCTATCTGACAGTATGTAGCCCCAAAAGTGGAAGCATTGCCACCCAAATGTCCCACTGTGTGCTGCTGTTCATGTGCTGCTGTAATTGTGCCACCAGTTTACTGAGGAGCAGTAAAGCCTGAGAGTGTATGCCCGTTGTCCTGCATCAAATATATAACATTTGCCAGCTTTTTAAAGTAATGTGTGACAAGAAAAGTGTGGAAAACTGTGGGAAACAAACAGATTTGTGCCCTAGATGTTGGAAGTGCTTGTTGTATGGACAGAGAGAGTCGCTGAGTGAAATGCCATGAAAAATGGTCGAAATGGTGCACCCATCGAGGAGCTACAGTTGAAAACAAAAGTGTGGTTTGCAGTTTAAATTTTGCCTGCCCGACGATCGCCATGCAGGAGAAAAGCACGAGAAAAAATAGGCTCATTTACATGATGTCAAGTGATTGGTGAGACTGCAATCAGTCCCGCCCCCAAGCAATCTCCAGAGTGACTTCACAGTGTTCAAGAGGGAGAGAGAGAGTAGTGTGTGAACTGGCTTGCCAGGAGAAGCATTCGTGGTGACTGAAAATGTTATAAAAGTAGTAAAATCTGACTTTTCCATTTAAAATTGGGCTCAGCCCACATTTTGATTCATCTGGGAAGAGAGCCAGGTGCTCAAGGGACAATCAACAGGACTGCCAGCCCGCTTCATTCCAGAGGCCTCCAAGACCGGCTGTAGGCCAAATTTTTCCATTGTAATAACCAGCTACTGATTGAGTACCAACCTGAAAACAACTCAAATTGTGTGTGATTTTAACAAAAGCCAGCTGAATTTGTGTGTAGCAGTGTGATCATTTTGCAAAGAAGAACTGTGTCATAACTGTGGATTCAGCAACAGTACAATTTTCAAAGCCATGTGAGAGAATGTGGGTTGTATGAAAGATGCAACAAGAAATATAGGCGATCCTGGTACAATGAAATACTGTGGCTTTAGGGACTTTTAAGCAAGAACAGTGAGTTACAGCAAATAAAAAGTACATTAAAAATCATATAAATGTGCTAAGAGAACAGACAATGCAGTTTAAACAGTTTGAGTGAACTTTATCAGTAGAGAGTGTAACTAGGATGTGCAGTGGCTTGAATCAGAAACAGAACATTGATGCGCAGGAGTGCTGCCACCATCATTACAGGGTGGGGTAGCAAACACAGCAGCAGGGGATCCATTTTGTAAAAGTTTTTCCAACAGAGTGGGACTTGAGATAACAGTGAGCTTTTGTTTTTCTCTGCAGTCATGGCTTCGGGATCAGCCCGCTACCCAGAGCATGCCCGGGCTATGATAGTAGAAGAAATTAACAGATTGAAAGATATTGAGATGTTACTACGGGGGATGTTTGTCTCCTCATGTGGCAATTCCTGGATATCCAGTAAGAGTGTGCATAATGTGCTTAAAGACTGGAAGGGACATCTTCATGGTTCCTCACTGTTCTGGGTGCCGAGAGAGACGTGGCCTAACCAAAGCACCCAAGATTTGCTTGACTCCCACATGTACAAAGCTTCAAGGACCTGCAGTTGGCAGCACATAGCACCAGGTATAGCCTGTTGGAGGAGGCTGAGCAGAGTGTGGCATAAAGCAAGAGGGTGCAGATCTACAGGCAGAGCAAAGTATAGATGTATCCGAGTCCAGGTCACAGAGACACAGTGCAGAGGGAGCATCAGCAGATCCTTGGAAAGAGGGGCCTAGCCCAAGTCTCATAGGAGAAGATGAGATGAGGGAGACCCTTGAATGGGAGTTATCGACTTCTGTGCCCAGTGAGGAGTGGATGGTCTCAGGAGTGAGGATGACTGCTCACTCCTGGGCTCAGATCCTCAGCAAGGAAGAGGATGAGCGGGATCCTATGTGGCCTTATGAAGAAGATGCGGATCCACAGCCTCGGGCTCTTGCCTCGGAGGAGCGAATAGAAAGAGAGATTGGTGACTCCACAGCCCTGTCCACAGAAGGAGGAGTCAAATATCCATGTTATATAGCATTAAGTATGCATAGCTGGCAGAGCCAGGACTGGCCACCCCAAGCCAGGTTAGAGGTCTCAAGTTAACAAAGTACAGTAAAAAGAAAAGACTGGTTCGTAGAAAGGCGAATGAGATCTATGGGATATCCTTTCCTATCTTTCCTCAGAGAGTCTGGGAGGAGATTGAAAGAAACAGGAAATCCTGGATAGTGGAAGAGGCCACAAGTTATGTGCATTCCGGTGCAAGTCGGTATGTCTGAGACAGAGTGTTGCAAGAGAAATTCAGACAATGGAAAGTGCGCAGAACACTGTTTATAGATACTGTTCAGATTGTGGAAGGAGAGAGATATGAAACCTTCTTCAATGTGAATTATGAGCACCCAGATGGGGTAATAATTCTTGCATCTGAGCCATTGTGTTACTTCCCGCAATGCAGGCAACTTCCTGTGAATGTGCCCATGCCTTCCAAGTGGAAAGCAGAGCAGTGGTAGCCAGTGCTGCCATCCAGCCATTGCCATACCTATGTTATTCCACGAGACTGGTGTTCCAGGAACCAGGTGCCCCAGATTTGTCAGCTTTGCAGTGTACTGGCTTTCCAGATTCCATCAACTGTCCTTCCAGATGACTTCATATCCAGAAAGGACACTAGCCCAGCTGTATCCTGATTCATCACCTGGGATTTCGGATGACTTCAGACCAGCTGTTTTTTTCCTGTCCTGTTCCAAGGTTCCATCTCCTAAATGACATCAGCCCAGCAGTTTCCAGATGTGCCATCCTGTCATTTTCTGGAAGATGTCCACCCAGCTGCATCAGAAGAATGCTGCCAGAATGAGTCTTCGGCTGGAAATCCAGGTGCCGTATTGATTTTGTTCTTCAAGGGACTAGCAAGTCCAGACTTTTGGAGGTCCTATTTTAGACTCTGCTGCTCCAGCTGGGTTCTCGGTGATGCACCGTCCGAGATTGGATCGTAGGGGCGGGGGAGTGGCCATCTTTTTTAGATCAGATCTGAGTCTTGTGGAGGTGCCAGTGGGTAACACCAGGTCTTTTGAGTGTATCCTGGCAGCAGGTACAGAGTTTAGGATTCTCCTCATCTACCATCCACCAGGTGATGGTGGAGAATTCCTGAAGGAATTCATGGACTTCATCATGGACATGGCATTGGAGTCGCCCAGATGGTTAATACTGGGTGACTTCAATGCCTGGGTCGACGATGAACTCTTTCTCTTTGGAAAGAATTTCCTCCAACTCATGTCTATGTTGGGCCTGTCATAGGTAGTTACCTCTGCTACTCATACAGGGGGACACTCTTTAGACCTGGTGTTCCTACAGGATTTGGATGTTACGCATCTGGGGGTGGAACCAACTATGTGGACAGACCATCACACCATAAGATTCAGTTTTGGGGCACCCCCTAATAGGTCTGCCTCTACGGAGATGGTCCAGTATCGCCCTTTAAGGGGAGTAAACCCAGAGGGTCTATTAGCGGTACTGGACCTATCGGGTGTTTTGGGTGAGAGCATGAGTCCAGGAGACCTTGTTCTTGCCTATAATAAGGCAGTGAGCAGGGCCTTGGACCAAAATGCTCCTGTTCGTGTTCGCCCACTCACCCAGCGCCCAAAGTCTCTATGGTTTGATGAGTCTTTGAAGGAACTGAGGAGAGTAGGGCGAAGGCTAGAGAGGGTCTGGCGGAAATCTTGCTTGGATGCTGACAAACTTAGATTGATGGATCATTACGTTATCTATCAATCGACAATAACCTGTAAGAAGGCAGAATTCCTGTCCAGGGAGATTGCTGCTGCGCAGAACTGACCAGCTCAACTCTTTCAGACTGTTGACAGACTGTGCAGTCCACTCTGTCTACAGTCTGGAAGAGATTTTTCACAAGTAAAGTGTGATGAGCTTGCTCAGTTTTTAGCCGATAAGATTGTCAGCATTAGGTCAGATATTGGCCAGGCACACTCTTTAAGGGTTTGCAGTGATCGACAGGGGGAAACAAACACCTGTGTTGCCTGGTTTGACTTTGGTAGGCTGGAATTCATGGATATTGTGAGGATTGTCCAGACTGTACTTCCAACCAGTTGTAGTTTGGATCCGGGCCCTACGCCTCTATTATTAAGTTGCGTAGATACTATCTGTCCGACCATTGCTGAAATTGTTTGGAAATCTCTGGAGCAAGGGATCTTTCCTGATCCCCTAAAGGAGGCAGTCATCCGACCACTCCTAAAAAAACCTTCATTGCTTCATTGAACCCGAACTGTCCAGCTAACTACAGACCGGTCTCTAACCTGCCCTTCTTGGGTAAGGTTATTGAAAAGGTGGTTGCACTGCAACTGGATGACCATATTACAAATCACAATGTCTATGATACTCTCCAATCAGGATTTAGGAAAAGACATAGTACTGAGACTGCCCTTGTCCGGGTTCTAAATGATCTCCTGATAGCGAGAGATCGAAAGTCTTGCACTATTCTAGTCCTTCTTGACCTCTCTGCAGCATTCGATACTGTGGACCATGGTGTGCTTTTGGAACGACTGCGGTTCTACTGCGGACTGTCTGGTACAGTTCTGCAGTGGTTTCAATCTTTTCTCACGGGGCGGAGACAGAAGGTTGTCACCGGAATTTATTCCTCTGATACCTTCCTCCTGCCCTGTGGGGTTCCGCAGGGGTCCATTTTAGCACCCATGTTGTTCGCTGTCTATATGCTGCCATTGGGAGACATTATTAGGCAATACAGCTTGGGTTTGCACTGCTATGCAGATGATACCCAGCTGTATTTGTCTTTTAGTCCTGGACAGGAAGATGCTGCCTCTGTACTTAACAGCTGTCTATCTGAGATCAAGGATTGGATGAGTGCCAGCTGGCTAAGATTAAACCCGGATAAGACTGAGGTGTTGGTGGTGGACCCAGGTCGCTTTGAGGTGGATTGTAGGGCTGGGCTTCCTTCGGGCATATGGATCGATGGTGCCCAGCTCTCAACCTCAGACCGGGTGCGTAACCTGGGCGTTATTATTGACGATGGCTTGACCCTGAAATTTCAGGTGTCATCCGTTGTCAAATCTTCCTTTTATCATCTCAGGAATATCGCTCGGGTGAAACACCTAGTTCCTCCGGCTGACCTTCTGGTATTGGTCCACGCCTTTGTTACTTCTCGCCTTGATTATTGCAATGCCCTGTACCTAGGGCTACCAGGGGTTGATATCCGCCACTTGCAGCTGGTACAGAATGCTGCAGCCAGGCTTTTGACTGGGACATCTATGAGAAGTCATATTATGCCTGTGCTGCGCAAACTGCACTGGCTGCTGGTTCAGTGGCGAATCACCTTTAAGGTCGGGTTACTAACCTATAAAGCCCTACACGAACAGGGACTGCGGTATCTTCAAGATCTCCTTGTTCCCTACTGTCCCTCTCTCTCGCTCCGCTCCGCCGACGAGGGATTGCTAGAGGTTCCCAGGGTTCACTTAAAAACCTCTGGAGCTTGGGCATTTTCTTATGCTGCCCCTACCCGGTGGAATTCTCTACCTCATCGGGTATGAAGCTGCCTGACCGTTTAAAGTTTTAAGTTAGAACTAAAAACTTATTTATTTAAACAGGCATATGGAGAGTGATTTTATTGTGATTATATTGTTATTGTTGTTTTTATGTTATATGTATGTATTTTAATTGTTTTACCTGTACAGCGCTTTGGCTTTGAAAAGTGCTTAAAAATAAATTTTACTTACTTACTACTTACTTTTTATTTTAATGACATTGCAGTACACACCCTACACCTAGCAGACTTCAGACTTTTTGAACTGTCCTCAAAGACTCTTCCCTTTAGGATTACAGTCCTACCTGAGCTGTGCTTCACTGGGCTCCGGCCCAGGAAAGACTCTTTCTTAGACTTGCCTTCAGGCACTGTTGTCACTAGAAGGGACTTTTAGGGCACTCCATCCCAAAAAAATGTGTATTGTAAACAGTGTTGTTGTTTGTCTACTGTTTCTACTGTTTTTCTACTTTTCTAAAAAAATATATTTTTGGGGATTCTCCAGTGTTTTGATGGTAGAGGTTAGATAGTACTGTGTTTGCAGATTAGGGGTTGTTTTGTCTTTTCTCTTGCAGGTGATCCAGAAGAAGACAAGGAAAGAAGGCAAGAAGAGGAGGAGGGACTCAGCAGAGTCTTCCATGTGCTTTAAAGTAGAAGTGTTTAAAGTGCAGTGTTGTTTGCTGTGTCTAACTTTTCCTTCCACAGGTATGGTTGTGGGGGAGTGTGGGAATAATACCTAGAGTATAGTATTGTCTCCTTGTGTTTGTTTGCAGGTGTCCAGGGTTGGGGGAGGTTCCCCTGTTTTTGAGTAATTTGGGTGATGGTCAGATAGGTTTTCCCTAGAGGGCTAGGGGGGATAAACAGGCTGTGGTCCTGACTGGCCATAGGGGCCGCAGTATTGAACTATTAGGACTATGCTCTGGACAATTCTACCAGAGCCACTAGGTAACCATAGCAAGATCATAGAGTAGAAGCTGATATGTCAGCCAATGGTCTCTAGGCCCTTAGTGTTGCCTGCCTGTGCCTAGCACATGGTAGAAGAGGGCCTGATTGCCCCTCTCCGTAGGTATCACTGAGGGTAGGATGGCCTGGGCCAGTAAGTAATGACTGTGGACAGTCATTTTCTTGGCTGAGGGTGAGTTTAACCTCCTTGTCACCTGGGGTTACTAGAATCCCACTTAGATCTAGTGGCAGGCAAGGAAAGGCAGCTTGTGAGACACCAGTTAAATGGGTTTCACACTGTCTCACTCTGTCCTCAGTCTCAGCTGAGCTGGAGGAATGACATCATTTAGAATTCTTGCAGCAGCATAAGCCACAGTGGAATGTTGCAGCTGGGAGTTAGGTTAAAATGTTGGGGTTTTCAAAGTCAGTCAGTAGAAGTCTTCAGCCAGGCTCAGGGGAAGAAGGAGGTGTGCTGCAGTTGGCAGGACCTCAGAGCCTAGCTCTGTAATAGTGCTACCACAGGAAGAAGGTGTATGTTCTCACTCTAGAAAAGGACACAGAAGAAATAAATAGATGTGGTTGAGACCATTCCCCGGTTTGTTCCAGTGCCCCATCCCTGAAGGGGATTGGGTGGGGAGACCACCTTTCAGGGGCAACCCCTGGCCCTGCTGGAAAAGGAAAAGCTGCCTGATGAGAGAATTTGTACTGAGGTACCAGATGTGTGATTTCTGTGTGAGAAGCCCTGGGGCACCTGTGAACCATGGTGAGTCTGCTCTGACATAGAGCCAATGTATTCACAGAGACAGTTGTGTAAAATATCTGCTACTGTGGGGTCAGGAAAGGACAGCCAAGTACAGTACTTGAAGTGATGTGTATGGCTTGAAATGTATCTAACCAGTGGGGGTCTACAGGGATGGACATAGCCACTTAGAGAACATTGCAAGTCAGGACACCAGTTACATGGACAGTAGACTGTTAAATGTGATATACATTTCGAGATAGCAATCTACAAACAGAAAATTCAAAGGAAAGGTGTTGACTCCAAATGAATGGCTGGGTATGGATTTGGGGACAAGAGGTGGGAGACCCCCCATCTGAAGTAACCAGATTTACCTCTACGGATTCACTTTGGGCACCTATAGCTTTCTCCCAGGCACTTGGCCTGTGTCTGCAGAAAGTACCCAGACGTGGGATTAAGATGTGTTTTTCCCATTAGAGCTAGAAGTGCTCATGGGTGGTTGAGGGAGACACCACCAAACATCCATGACATAAGGAAAGGTGTACTAGTGCTGGCCGAGTGTTATGCCAGAGAATCCAAGAGAGAGACAGTACCAGTTCGGGCTGAGAGCCCAGTGTATTCAGAACCTGAGGGTTGTTGTGATGATGAAGAAGATGTGTTCTGACCTCTATAGATCTGCATAACCAGTGAGTGTAGCCCCGTGGGGGTCCATCTTGCTTTGTATTCTTGTGTTGAATTGAATAAAAGCTCCACTTTATAATCCCACTCCTGGTTTGGACATTTACAATTATTGCTTCCAGTGTCTGGAATTACTTGGTTGCCCCTGACCAGAAGTGCAAACCTAGCCCTGATGCCGAGCGAACATTTTCTCCCCGAACCTAGGCTAACCAGGTAATGGGTTACAAATTGGAGGCACCATACTAATAACAACTAATAATAACACCCTACCCGGACCCTGGTTACTTATGTACCACGTGCCATTATTCCCAAGTGCATCTTCGAATCACAAGTTATTGCTGTTAAAGTGCACTCTCTCTATGTATAACACACATGCCATTATTCCCATTAAAGTGTGTGTAAAGTGTGTATCAGGTGATATTAGTCATCTACAAGTTTTATTATCAATGTGTTACAATAAATATTATTTTTTTATGTTTTACTGTGTGTCATTATTCCTATGAATTTAGATAGATATCACAGGAAATGATTACTGTAAAACTGCACCTTGCTATGGGGACAGTGCAATTGCTAGAACAACTATAATTATTCTGCTCCAGTGACAAGGAGACAGATGGACAGGAGGACAGCTGCTCAAGGCCATCACCATAGTACTCTGTATCTTGGGGCAGGACTGATAAGAATGAGGAAAAGGGCAGAGGGAGAACTAAAAGGCTCAAGATCACCAGAAACAAAGAGAGAGAGGAACACAAATACCTCAAGATGGGAACCGCTGTCAAAGGACTAGCCTTGCCATTGCCACATTCAAAACACTGACATTGACCACGATTATACACAGTGCAAAAACGGAGTTTTGTACTATATCAGAGCCATATACTGTATCAGTACTATATCAGAGCCCAGCCCCCAGCACCACATCGGGAACAACGGTTCTACCCTCAAAACAACTGCAGACCGACAGTACCGGCAGGGTTGAATTTTTGTTTTGGGAGGGGAACTCGAGACATCTTTTTTTTTTTTTTAGAGATCAATTTCTAAATATTCTTTACTGCTCCTCCAAACAACAACAACAAAACAAAACAAAAGCCTCACCATCCACCACCACACTTAGGCAAGGCAGCCTTTCCGAGAAAACGTCCTATCTGTTATCTGGAAAGTAGTGAGAAACTTGCCTTATGTAGACCAGAGCTACCAGAGCTGAGAAAAAAAATATGAGCCTTTTAACTCAAAGAAAGTCCAGTTCAGGTACTTTAAGTGCCCCACCCCCACCCCTTGCTAAAGATGAGAGGATTTGTGCCACCAGGTCTCTGTCCCACCGTAGGCACTCAAGCGGCCCTCCTCAAAATCTCAGGCTCGGTGGAAGGACACAGATGACCAAGCTTGGCTGACTAAACTTTTGGAAGTGTGTCTGAAGTGGCAGTGGGAGAGTAGCACAAGGGGGAGGGGGATTCCTCTCTGTTTGAAAAGTACTCACTGTGGATCAGGAGAGGTTCTTTCCACACCAGGGCTCCCACTTGATAGAACAGTTACTGGATGTCTCTATGCTACAAGCTCAGGGCTACTGTATTGTAGCTGCTGAGTGTGCTCAGAGATCCTGGCAGGGAGCTCCACAGCCACCGCCATGTCTATTGAAATGTTACACTGCACAATGCACCACCCTGCAATGATGGGTCACTCCCTCATTGCAGTGGCCAAATTGTTTCAAGTTGGTGGCACACTTGCAGAACTAGTGTCACTAGCAGCATGGCCTCCCATTGTTGACACACAGCCAAGCACACAAAGGCAGTGGTGGAAATTGGCCTCAACAGTGCTGCACCTCCACAACCCACTTCTCTGCTAAGCTGCCACAATATGTTTCTTGCACATGAGAGCAAGCAAACATAAAAAGCAGTTTATGGACAGCTGACATTCTCTCTTCAGGTTTTATCTGATTAGGTTGGACAGTGCAGTGGGAGAAAAGAATCCATTCTACATTTCAAGAGTACCTTAGTCTCGCCTATACATGACCTGCAAAAGTATGGCTAGCTTTGATAATTTTGTTTATCTGGACTCCCTATTAGCCGAACAGATGTCTCCCAAGCAGTTCAGATAATTGGGATTCTACTGTATATAAAAATGTGAAAAATGGATATAAATCAATAAAAAAATAGCATTTTGTGTAAAGTAGTCTCCCCACTGCAGGACCTGTAGTAGAGGGTGCAGTTGTGTATGTTAGTCTTTTGCTGCTTATAAGTGGTGTGTTCTCTCCACAACATTCCTGCTTTTCAACTCTGCTAATTGTCCAGTTGCCAGTCCCAAGAACAACTGTGGTTTAAATTTTACAATGTTTCCTTTTTTATGCAGTTCATCAAATTCATTGTCAGACCACTACACAGAAGTATGGTCAGCTCAATGCCATAATGAGAATGATGTGGTGTCCCATTGCAACTGAGTGTAATCAAATGGCAGCACTGGAGTAGGATCCAGGGTCAAAACAAAAAAAGGAAAAGGTAGTTTTTCTTTACTCATGAAGCTGGTGTGATGGGAATGACTGGCTTAGTTACTGACTTGCTCTCAGGAAGTGAGATTAGTGAACCAAGTTAGGGGGGTTGCTCACTAAGCAAGTAAAAAACGGTGGTCTTTAGTTTTGAAAAATGCCAGCTGCTGACTGATTCTATGAAGTATATAGTCAGTTGGCACTGGGACTAGTTATTTCCCAGTTTCTGCTGGCACATAAATATATCTCTTGCCAGGGGTCTCAGCTAATCAGTGGCTGGAAGTTGCTTGCCCATTTTCTAAGTGGCAATTAAAAAGGTTTGTTATACCCCTTAATTCATTGAGCAGGGCACTTTGGGGTCACAGGGTTTGATTGATATGTTTGATCAAGAAGATCCTTGACAGATTATATTTAGTCAAGTCTGTCCCCTCAATACTAATCAGGAATAAAGTAAATGTCTGCTGTAATATGGACCTGCACCCTCCCACACCATGCCTGATATGCAGAGTTCAGTCCTCAATTTTGTCAGCTCCACAAAGAAAAGCCAGTACTGTGCCTGTCAGTTCTATGCCCAACTCCTGCATAGCTACCATCTTCTGTGTTTTCAAGTCGCTCATTTTTCACTAGTGCTGAAGTCTTCAGTGTGTTGATCCCTGAATTGCACTCACTCACAATTTATCTAGCCTATGGCTCAACTAGTGCTGGCAGCCCCTCACCTTTCACCAGCATAATATCAAGCACAATGTTTGGGACAGTGTACTATACCTGATCTAGCACAGGAATTCATCCCCCGGTACTGGTAGCCCCTTAAAGAGCCACTGATGCCTGGAGAAGAACTTTGAGAAACATAATATTTGGACACAAAGCAGCTTTATAGTGTTCATTAGTGCTGTATTTCTGATCCCCATTATTTATTGCAGAGATCATATGCATGAAAATAGGATTGTTACTCCTTGAGGGTTCATCAGCTCCTATTGCTTCTTCCCAGCCTGATATCATAATACTCTTCTTGTGACATCACACAATGGCAACAGACTGTGAAATCACAGCAGAGCATTATAATTTCAAGCAGAGAATAAGCTACAGAGGCAGAGGAACTCTAAGTGACAAATATCTTATTTTTGTGGTATTTCCTTCAGTAATAAATGATGGAGAGGAGAAATATATAGAAGATGTATGAAATATAAGCTGAATTGTGTATAAACATATGTTTTCCAAAGGTTTTGTAAAGGCGTCAGCTGTTCTTTAACTTTTAAACCATTTTTAATTCAGCACTGTGTTGCAAAGTACAGGTTTCTGAGGGGTATAAATAAAGTGGACATTAGAGACCTGTTCATTAGGAAAGAGAGTGCTGTTAATAGACAGTACAACTGGAAATGGGGAGGGGGGATGGTTTAAGAGGGACATCAATACATATTTCTTCACTGAGAGAGTTGGGGGGCAGTGTAATGAGCTGCTTAAAGAGCTAGTGGATCAAAAACAGGCAGACAGGAAAATAATACAAATTTTGAGAAGTAGTCAGCTGTAACTTTTTATTTCTGATGTATTTGTCTTTTTCTTTTTGGTCAATAGAAAATTGTTTATGTACTAATGTCGTCTTGGATGTGTGGACTAGCACTCAGCCGGGCAGCAGACATATCTATCTCCATCATCCCCACTTCATCGTCAGCATTGTGAACTCACTGACAGTGACATCACAGGTGAGTGACCTTGCAGTGACTGAGTGGCTGTTCCTAAGCAGCAGTGATGTCACAGTCAGTGAGATCACAATGCTGATGATGTAGTGGGGAACAATAGAGATAGCTATGTCCGCTGCCAGGTGGAGTGCTGTCCCACATGTGGCACCTACTGATGTCAGGTAAATAATCTAATTAAACAAATGGAAAAGAAAAAGTACCACAGATATAAAGGGTAATGGTTGATTGCCTTTTTAATATAATATTAGTTTTAGGCAGTACACTAGCTCTTTAATGGGGTGGTGGAGGTAGTGGCAGTAAATGGGTTCAAGGTTGGGTGGGACAGATTAGGGGGTTGGAAAGGACAAAAGGGCTAGGGGTTGGTGAAAGCTAGCCCTGCAGGATAGTAGGCCATCAGGACAATACACATATAATAGCAATTCTCAATGGCAAACTGGATGGACTGCACATCTTTTCCTGCCATCACCTGCTATGTATCTATGCATGTATTGTGTCTATGTTTCTAATGTACCCATCCACTCCCCCACATTGTACCTAGCCTGCAGCAAAACAGCAGGTTTTATTCTCCAACATATCACTCTCTCACTTTTGGTCAACACCCAATTCATTGCAGCGTGCATGAAGCCTACACTGTGCCATCTCACAGTCTGATAATAAAAAAGGCTTCAGGTCCTAGTTGCATCCATCCCCCAATGCTTTACAGATGTGTGCAAAGTCACAAATGCCCCTTCCCCCAAACATCAATGGCTCCCTTGTTCCCAGCTGTTAACAAACCAGGTTGCTGCAGCTTGTCTGAATCTCATTAGAATTTCTGAGAAAAAGTATGAACAGTATCAGAAAGGAAAAACAAATAAAGAATCAGAATGAAAAGCTACTGGGCCTGTAGTCCAGGAGTAGAAGGCAAGGAGACATACACATATATTTCTGTAATAGAAAAACTGATTTCATCTTGATGGGATGCAACAGCTCCAGTCAGCCCACCGGCTGTGCATTTCATTGCTTATGTGAGTCATTAATTTCCAGCTGACTTCTTGCAGTTTGTGCATGCTGAACATGTAAATATTTTGCCCAGTTCTGATTTATTAATAATGGGGTAATAATCAACAGCCTGAAATATTTTTCAACTTGCAAGGAAACTGTTGGCTGAGTTATCTCATCTTTCCACACTGTTAGATGGTGTAGGAGAAGGAAATATTTTAAAACAGAATATGAAAATACATAGTAACACAATAATTTAAGGTTGGTAGGGACTCTTGGTCTATCAGTCTGCACCAGGATTCGTAAACAAAGATTTATAAATATGGAATAGGCCAGATTAGACCAGAACAGAACAAAACAGAACACTATTGAGCATAATAGACTAGATACAGTTTTAGGTAGGTAGGTAGGAAGGAAGGAAGGAAGGAACGGACTCTTACAGAAATATAGGTGTGCTGTGTGCATGTAGAATGCATGCCACAGGCTTAATTGTGTTTGCGTGCTGTTCGCATACACTAAGTGAACATATGCGAACCAGGTCTAAAAGGCAACTCAGGTTCGCATGCTGCAAGCCTGACGTGCACAGCAGGTAAGCTGGTGTGAACATCTTCTAAGAATTACATCAGGTTAGTGTTTTGCGCACTTGATATGAGTGCAGCAGTTAATCTAGTGTGAATATCATTTAAACATCACATTAAGTTCACAGTGCTGCCAGATCTATAGGGATTCCTGTATTTTAAGGGATTTTTACTACAAAAACGGGATACAGGAAGGAAATCTTTTATTTTTAAAATATCAGGGGAAATGGGCAAACACTATGGGAAAATGTCCACTAGGAATCTCATGGCAGCCAAGATCCAGACAGAGCCCTCCAACTGGTGCTCAGTTTGCTGACTTTGCTACACTAAGCAATTCTGGTGGTCCATTTGCCACCTGTGTTTTTCTGGGGTAGTAAGGCAATGTGTTGGCAGTGCATCTTTCTGAGGATGAATTGAGATCTTCTGATCAAGAACCAGTGAGCTGCTGCATGATCCAAACACCTGCCATGTGACCCCACTCAAAACAGTAACACCGTTGAGTCAGCTGAGCTGCATCTCAAATGCCACTGTTCTGGACTGGCAGGTAGCCTAAGCCACTGAAGGTAAACTAGCCTTCTTGTGGGCAGCCTCAGGTTAGTCTATTTTAAACTCATTTTAAGTGCAAAGTGAGTCAGACAAAGACTGACCACTTGATGATGATATGTCTTTGGGGAGGTGCAAGAAAGAGTGTAGGTGGCCGGGGAAGCAGCGCCCCAAACCACCAAGGCAAACAAACCTTCTGTTTTGCAAATCTGTCTATTTTAAAGACATGAAGTGCAAAAAGCGAGTGAGACAAGAGACTTGATGATGGTGGGCTTTAAAGGGTGACGGGGACACAAAGAGTGCTTAAGTGCTACTTGGCTTGTTTGGTGCACAGAGCAGAGTTGTGTTTTTAAAAAGATCACTAAGGCAGCACTTCTTCTGACCAGCCTAGAGGTTGAGATTATTTGAAAAAAAATTAGACAGTGTTTCTATATAATTGTGAGCCTGGGAAAGGTATGGGGTGTCTGCATCAAGATAAGCAGGAGTTATGAATTATATGTGTGAGATCAGAAGGGGACCCATAGACCCTGGTCTGGCCTAAGGTTAGTAAAATAAAAGAGAAAAAAAGGGAATATTTGTTTTTACCTCTGAGAGTTCAGTGCACAAAGCTGTGTGTGTGTGTGTGTGTGTGTGTGTGTGTGTTGGGGGGGTTGCTTAAGCATGCCAATGAAAAACACAATACACTGAAACAATGTTTTTTAATGGAGCACTACAGGTACACAGAGCTGTAGGCCCAATACACGATTGGTGTGCAGTGGCTATGCATGCATTATCTGGGGCGAGTAGCTACTCCACATCCCCCGTGCCACCCCGCATGGCATGCATGAAGGGGGCACATGCAGACCCACCACACCTGATCCTCCATGTCTGCAGACAGCTCCGTGATGGGGACGTTCCGGGGGTGTGACAGCACTACGTGTATTCACTAACCCATGTAGTGCATGGGTGCAGAGGGTGGTGCAGGGTACACCAGGGAGACCCTGCCATAACCCACAGCATGCCCCCATGAACACAGGTATTTGGTCACTGGGGGACCAGGACAGGGCACACTGTGCTGCTCCCAACTGCTGGGCAGCAGGAGGCGGCAGTGGCAGCTGGATGGGTGAATGCCCAGAAAGTTTATGTGAGGCAGCACTGGGACTGGAGGGTGCTGCGCTGGTCCGGGTGCATGCTATCGGCATGCACAGCCCCAGACCCATGCCACCCTATGTGTGAGATCCACTATGGGTCCCAGGGGGGCATCCCATTGGATGTCTGCCTGGGACAACTCCTCCCTCAGCCACCCTGCAGAGTCCTGTGCGCTGGGGGAGGAGCCGTGGATAGGTGGTCAGCATTGGTGAATGCCAGTATGGGTGCACCTGTCTGCAGGGTAAAGGGGCAAGGGTGGGGTATGCGCATTTTGTGCACCCCTATGCCCCTTTCATGCATTGTGAACAGAATACAAAATGTATCAGTCTGTGATTAAGGGGTAAATTTGAAGTTAAGGCATTTTATACTAAAAATAGAATACTGTATAAGGGACTGTATTATTACAAGGTTATTTTTTTTATTTAGTTGTTTAACCAGGAGTAGCACACTAAGCTGAAAGCTTTTTTACAGGAGCGACCTAGGAGCAAAGGGAAGTTAAGTGACTGGCTCAGGGTCACACAGAATGCAGGTGGAAGCTGTGGGATTCAAACCCAGGTCTGGTCTGCTGGATGTCACTAGATTTGCAGCTCAAAGTCTTAAACCACTGCGCTGTACTGCCTCCCCTTCAGCAAGTTCTGGAGACATGTGAACCTTGAGAACTGAGCTTTATATGTTCCAACACGTCCCCAGAACCTCAAGATGGTATTATATTGTTACATATAAAGTTCTTATAGTTGTAGAGTTGTTATATGATACATTGTAGGTGATTTTTTATATTTAAAATAAATAAGAACACATAAAACAGCCTGAACATTTGTCCTAGTGATTTTATTGACTGGCATAATGACACCAATTGCGTACTTACATTGATTTGTGCATACAGGAGAATCTACAGGAATTTCATCCCAGTTTTACAAGGAAAATTAGGGTGCACTACAGGAAAATGCTTTGCCTCATCCGGGAGCACTGAGTTCACATGCTGCTTGCTTCCCATGTGTGCAGCAGCTAAGGTGGTGCAAATCTCATCTGAAAAAACACATCTGTTTCTATTTCTTATATTACTGTTAACAATTAGTCATTAAATATACGAACATATGAAATTTGCCAGCAGATAAAGGCCTAGAGGTCTATCAAGTCTGCTCGAATGTGCAGCTAGCACCCCTTATTCTGCAGCTGCCCCTCCCGTCCACCCTTCCTCTTCATTAACCCTCCCCCTTGTCCTGTCCCATCCTCTTTTGAAGCAGTCCACTGTTCTACTGGATACCACTTCTGCAGGTAACGCATTCCACCCAACCACCACCCTCTCTGTAAAAGTGTCTCCTCATCTCCCTCCTGAACCTTCCTCCTCCAGTCTTATATCATGGCCCCTGGTGGCCCTCCCTCTCTTACTTTGAAAAGCCCTCTGTACCTGTCTTGTTTATTCCTTTCATGTATTTAAAGGTTTCAATCATGTCACCCCTGCCCTTCTCTCCTCCAGTGAGTACATGTTCAACTCCTTCAACCTCCTCTTATGATAAGTCCCCCAGCCCCTTGATCATCTTTGTCGCCTGCACTGCACCCCTCCAGTAACAATGTCCCTCTTCAGATCCAGGCACCAGTGCTGCATGCAGTACTCCAGGTGTGGTCTAACTAATGACCTATACAGTGGCAGAATCACCTCCTCCTCCCCGAGGATATACCCTTGCAATACAACCCAGCATTTTGTTGGCCTTTGCAGCTGCCTTCCAACATTGTGCTGGAGTTGTTCATTGACCCTGTAATGAGCACACCCAGATCCTTCTCCTCCTCTGTCTGGGCTAGCTGCACCCCCAGCTGGTAACTCCTCCTTGGGTTCTTCATCAAAATGCAGCACCTTGCACTTTTTGGCATTAAACCCAGTTGCCAGGTGTCTGACCAGGTTTCAAGCCAGATCATCCTGCAACCCTGCCATCCCCTAGGTCATATACCACTAGCCTACCTTGGTATCATCAGCAAACAGACTGATCTTGCTCTTGATGTCCCATGATATGTCTGCAATGAATATCCCAAACAACACTGGTCCCAACACCTAGCCCTGTGGAACACCGCTCGTCACTGCCCTTGGGTGTGAGAGCCCCCACCCACCACCACCCTGTTGCCTTCCCTGAAGCCAGTTTCCTACCCATCTCACCAGCTTTGCACCTGCCCCTGTGCCTACTAACTTCCTTCCCAGCCTTCCATGCGGCACCGAGTCGAATGCCTTACTGAAGTCCAGATACAGGACATCCGCTGCATGGCCCCTGTCCAGTTGCCTAGTTACCCAGTCATAGAACTCCACCAGGTTGGTTTGGCAGGATCTGCCACATATGAAGCCATGCCGTCTGCTGTCCTGTAGTCCTTTGGCCTCTAGGAGGGTCACCAGCCTCTCCTTCAGGATAGTCTCTATTAGCTTACCCACGATGGATGTGAGGCTCACTGGTCTGTAGTTTCCCGGTTCATTCTTGGGCCACTCTGTGGAGGGACACCACATGAGCCATCCTCCAGTCCTGAGGTACACCCCAAATGTAGTGAGGCATTACATAGGTCTGCCAAAGGTCCTGCAAGGACCTCTGCCAACTCCTTCAGTACCCTGGGGTGGATGCCATCTGGGCCTGGCGCCTTGTCCACCCTCAGTGCCTTCAAACCCTCTCGAACTCTGCCCTCCATGTTTCCCATCTGTCACCCTTCCCCCGTTTCTGCCATTTCTCCCCCCTTGGGTGTCACCCCCCTCTTCTCTTTAGTAAATACTGAGCAGAAGTACTCATTTAGTGCTTCTGCCTTATCGCACCCAGCTTCCACCCAACCCCCCTCCTTCCTAATCCTTACTATGTGGTCTTTACAGATCCTTTTCTCCCTGATGTACCTAAAGAAGTCCTTCTCCCCCTTCATAATGCCTTGTGCCAGCCTTAGTTCCATAGATGCTTTGGCTCCCCTTACTGCCCTTGTCACCTCCTTTGATTCTGTCCTCCCCCATCCCTGTTTTCTTGTACTTCCTAAAGGCAGCTCTTTTCCTCCTTACCTTTTCCATGACCTCCTTGCTCAACCAGCTCAGTTTCTTAGCCCTAGCCTTCTTGCTCTGGGCTTTGCAGCAGGTTTTGGTTGACTCCACTATCCCCAGCTTTATGAGCTCCCACCTCTGGTTAGTGTCCATACTAGATTGAATTCTGGCCAGGTACCCTTTTACCACTTCCCCCATCCTCCCAAAGTCGGCACTCTTGAAGTCCAGCACTCTTGTGCCAGATTCTACTCCTTCCTTGCCATATCCAATGTGAGCCATACTGAGTGGTGGTCACTCCCTGACAGCGGTTCCTCCACTGTAAGTTCTCTCACAAAGTCCCCATTTGCCAACACAAGGTCAAGGGTATTCCCTAACCTGGTTGGTTCACTAACTCATTGCAGCAGGAAGCTGTCCCGAAGGCATCCAGCAGTACCTGCTCCTTCTGTTCCTGGTTGTTGGGGTACTCCAGTCCACTCCTGGCATGTTGAAGTCCCCCACAATCACCACACTACCCTTCTCGCAGGTCCTCCTGATCTGTCCCGCAAGTTCTCTGTCTAACTCCTCCGTCTGAGATGGTGGCCTATACACCACTCCCATTCTAAGAATCCTATTCTTGGAATCCTGGATTTGCATCCAAAGTGACTCCGTACTACCCTCCTCCCCTTCCTCCCTTACACACTTCAGTTCTCCCTTCACATATAGTGCCACCCCCCCTCCTTTCCCAATCACCCTGTCCCTACGAAATATCCCGTACCCTGGTACAGACAGGTCCCAGTCATTGTATTGGGTGGCCCATGTTTCTGTGATGGTTGCAATGTCCACCTCTCCCTCTGCCATGAGAACCTGTAACTCTGCAGTTTTTCCTCCCAAGGCTCCTAGCATTAAGGATAACCACCTTCCACCCTCCCCCTCCTATCCTGCCCCCCTTTCCTAGCATCACCAATAGTACTTGCCATTTGTCCTTTGTCACTGTTATGGGGGGTAAGCTCATATGGTTTCCCAACATGTGGTCTCTGCGTATCTCTTCCCCAATTGCCACCCCCCACTCCCAGTTTAAATTTCCAATTTCCTCTATGTACTCCTTCATCCTCTGTTTCAACACTTTCTTTCCCTCCTCACTCAAGTGTAGTCTGTCCTTGGCATAGAGACTACTGTCCTCCCAGGTCCCTCTCCGCTCCCCCCAACAGCCCATACCCTTTAGCACAACACCAGGTTCTTAGCCATCCATTAAATTCCTCTATTCTCGGCTTTCTTGTTGTGCTTGTCTTTGGCACTGGAAGTATCTCTGAAAAAGTTACTGATCTTCCTGCCCCCTCACATAATTGTGCTAGTTCCTCAAACCTCCTCTGGACTATATCTACTGTCTTGTCAGCCAGGTCATTTGTCCCAAGATGTATAATTAAATGAGGCTTGTCCCTACCCCTTCTAGCATATTTCAGAACAGATTGTCCCACCGTTTCCGCTGTCATTCCTGGCATGACCTCCACCCAACTGCGACTATGCCTCTCCCCCTTGCTACCCCACCTGACTCCTCTTAGTATTGAGTCCCCCAACACTAAGATTCAACCCCTCTTACTCCCTGCTTGCTTCCATTCATCTCCCTCTCTCATTTCCAGCTCCTCTTCTTCCTCCTGCACATTATTTCCCCCTTTTACCCGTGTTGCAATTCTCCCAGGAGAATTTCCCCCTGCTCCAGTTGGTCCAGGCATTTATCAATTACTCCTCTAATTTCATCATTTCTCTCCTCCACCTTCTTCCTCTCTAGCAGTGCAGAGCTGTTTTCTGAAGACCCTTCACAAATGCCCACTCCCTCTCTCTTCATAGTAACCTGTTCTCTCCTTTCCACTCCATGACTTTTGCCACTTCTTCACCTCATTAGGATCATATCATTCATTAGGATCACAAGAACAGTTGCACGGGAGTCTGAGCTAGACATCATTGTCCACCTAGGGACAAATGACTGAGATTAGAGCAGTGCAGAAGGACTTTATAGAGTTGGGGAGGGGCTTAAGACAAGTAGCACACACAGTATCCTTCTCAGAGGTGCTGCCTGTCAGTGGCATGGGTGAGGCAAGGGTAATTTGCATCATGCAGTTTAACGAATGGTTGTAAAAATGGTGTGGAGCACAGGGGTTTAGCTTCACTGGGGACTGGGGTTCCACCTGGAGGGACACTAGCCTATACTGGCAGGATGGTCTGCATCTGTCCAGGAAGGGAACAAGTCTTTTGGGCAATCAGTTTAAATGCTTCATTGGCAAGCTTTTAAACTAGTCAAGGGGGGAGGCACAGATAAGCAGCAGGAAAATCTCAGCCTCCCCCTACAAAACAGGGTACTAAATGAGAAAAAGACCAAGGTAGAAAGGTCAGTGGGGGATACTGCTACAGAAGGTAAAGCCATCAAAAAATGGAGAGCAATGAGTACCAATGCCCATAGTCTGGGTAACAAGCTTCCTGAATTAGTGGCCTTGATGGAGGAGGAACATCTGGATATCGTGGCAGTCACAGAAACATGGTACACACAGAACTATGACTGGGACATAAACATACCAGGATACACTATCTACAGGAGGGACAGGGAGGGTAAAAGAGGAGGAGGAGTAGCTCTCTACATAAGAGAAGAAATCAAAGCAACAGAACAAAAGGGTAAACAGGGAGGAGAAGAAGCACTGTGGGTCAATTTGGAGGCAGGCAATGGCACCACAACCGCACAGGGTTGTATACAGACCTCTCTCAGGGGAGGAAATGGACAAGGAAATTTTGAAAGTATGCTTAGATGGCAGATAAAGGGAGATATTGCTGATGGGTGATCTGAATATGCCAGATGTTAACTGGAGTGCAGCTGCAGCAGCCACTTCTAAGAGTGGGGTTATTCTAGATGCCCTACAAGGGGCATGCCTTAGACAACTAGTATTGGAACCCACTCGAGAGGGAGCAATCTTAGACCTGGTCCTCTCAAATGGAGATGGAGAGAGGATCACAGATGTAGAAGTGGGTAGCCATCTGGGAACTAGCGACCATCGAACAGTATGGTTCACAATAAACATAGGAATAGAGTCAAACCATACAAAGGCAAAAGTACTGGACTTCAGGAGGGCTGACTTTGCCAATATGGGTGAGTGCCTAAGGAATGCACTAGCAAATGGGCAGGAAGGTGGGGTGGAAGAACAATTGGGAATAATAAAAACTGCCATCACAGAGGTAACAAGCCATTTTGTGAAGCAAATAAACAAAACAAAATGATGTAAGAAATCACTATGGTTCTCAAAGGAGGTGGCAGTGAAGGTTCAAGAGAAAAATAAAGCATTCAGAAAGTACAAGGAATCACAGAAGGAGCAGGACAGAGAATTGTATCAGTTAAAGCAAAAGGAAGCTGGGAAGGCAGTCAGAACAGCAAAGGCCTGAACTGAGGAAAAGATAGCCAACTCAGTTAAGAAGGGGGATAAAACCTTTTTTAGGTACATCAGGGAGTGAAGGAAGACTAAGGGAGGGATAGTGAGGCTTAATAAAGGAGGAGTGGGCAGAGGGTGACTGTGAAAAGGCAGAGATACTAAACAAATATTTTTGCTCAGTATTTACAAATGAAGAGGGGGAGGTACCTAAAACAAACAATAGAAACACTCTGGATACAGAAGTTGATACCAGCCCATTTACAGAAGAAAGGGTTCTGAAAGAACTCTTAAAACTGAAGGTGGACAAAGCAATGGGTCCTGAAGAGATTCATCCCAGAATTCTAAAAGAACTAAAGATAGAACTAGTGACACCACTGACTACCCTCTTTAACAAATCATGGGAGGATGGGGTGGTACTTGAGGACTGGAGGAGGGCAAATGTGATTCTCCTTCACAAAAGTGGGAGCAGAGCAGAAGCAGAAAACTACAGACCTTTTAGTTTAACCTCAGTGATAGGGAAAATGATGGAATTACTTCTGAAGGAAAGAATTGTCGAGTACCTAGAGGCCAGAGGGGTACAAGACCCAAGGCAGCATGGATTCACAGCAGAAAGGTCATGCCAGATGAATCTAATAGATTTCTTTGACTGGGTGACCAAAGTAGTAGATCAGGGAGGGGCTGTGGACATGGCCTACCTAGACTTTAGCAAGGCATTTGACTCTGTCCCACACAAAAGATTAATATACAAGTTAGCCAGCCTGGGAGTGGGTCCCAAGATGATAGCCTGGGTAAAGGATGGCTGGAGAATAGGACACAGAGAGCAATAGTAAATGGAGTCCACTCTGAAGAAAGGGGGTTACTAGTGGGGTGCTGCAGGGTTCAGTGTTAGGACCAGTCCTCTTCAATGTCTTTGTAAGCAACATTGCAGAGGGACTGGAAGGAAAAGTATGTTTCTTTGCAGATGACACAAAGATCTGCAACAGAGTTGATGCTCAAGGTGGGGTGGAAAGTATGAGAAGGGACTTGGCAAGGTTAGAGGAATGGTCAAATGTATGGCAGCTTAGATTTAATGCTAAGAAGTGCAAGGTAATGCACCTGGGAAACTAAAACCCATGGGAAAAGTACACAATGGGGGGTGAGATACTAACAACAACAAAAATGGAAAGGGACCTGGGGGTAGTCGTATCAGATGACTTAAAGGTGGGAAAGCAATGTGAGAGGGCAGTAAGGAAGGCTGGGGGGGATACTGGGATGCATAGGGAGAGGCATCACCAGTAGGAAACAGGAAGGTGTTATCCCTCTGTACAGACAGCTGGTGAGACCCCATCTGGATTACTATGTGCAGTTCTGGAGACCAAGTCTCCGCAAGGACATAGACAAGATGGAAGCTGTCCAGAGGAGGACAACTAAAATAGTGCCGGGTCTGCACCAGAAGACATATGAAGAGAGACTAAAAGAGATTAATATGTATAGCCTCAAGGAAAGGAGGGAGAGGGGGGACATGATAGAAACTTTCAAGTACCTCAAGGGAATCAACAAAGTCCAAGAGGGTAGCATCTTTCAAAAAAAGAAGTGTGCAAGAGCAAGGGGGCACAATTTGAAGATAGAGTGGCGGCGGCTCAGAGGTAATGTGAGGAAGTATTTTTTCACAGAGAGGGTTGTGGATGCATGGAACGGCCTTCCATAGGAGGTTGTGGAGTCAAAAACAGTGGTTGACTTCAAGCATGCATGGGACAGCCATAAGGCAATTCTAGGGGTTAGGGGTAGAAAGAAGTAGGCTGCTGGTTAACTAGGATCTGCAGCTTATCCATTAGGTAGGGAAATGGGAAGACTGGGTGGGCCAAGCGGTCCTTATCTGCCGTCAAATTCTATGTTTCTATGTTTCTATGTAAAATACATTTTTATTTGAATTGCCATAAAATTAGGTAAACTCATTAATTCTGATCCTTTTAGAAATTGTTTAATGGCTTTTGATTTTTGTCATTAAATCACTATTAATTTGTAAAGTATTGTTTGCTTACTGCATTAAATGCCTAGTCAACATCCCCCATTCCAGATGTACAAAGAGGGTCCTCTGTGTTGTGAAGCCTATTCTTTTGTTTTGGACCATGCAATTCCCTAATACATATTTAGTGCTACAAATTTGTTTCTTCATGACTGTTTCATCTCACTTACTTTCCTTTTGTCATTCTCTGTTGAGCATATACACTATGGCCATGCTAAGCTCTCTTTGTGCTGAGTAAGATCTTAGAAGCATGCACCATACCTCACATTTTGTCACTGAAATGAGGGACAAGGACACTCAAAATGAGGGACAATGAGGGACACTAACCCACATGTGATTATCAGGACACATCATGAAACATGGCGATACGGTACCTCAGAACACAATGGAAACCATTGTACAGTATTAGCATCTGAAAATGAATATCTACCATTAAGCAGGGGTGCCATTTAGGTAGGGCAGAGAGGCACAGTTGCCCCCCATATTTGTGCCTAGGTTGATCTTATAGTGTGGCAGTAATGGCTTTAAATTTGGATTTAATCTTTTGCACAGTAAGTGCCCACCTGGCCTGTGTGTGCTCATGCTGCAGGTACTCTCCAGACTTAACTGTGTCTGTACTGTGTTTTCTGCTCTCTCCTCCTATTAGCAGCAGCTCAATCACATGTGATGTGGGTCAGCTCCAGCCAAAAAAGAGCCTGTGAGCCTTGAATGTTTAACACTGTCTTTCCAAACACAGAGTAGACAGGCTGAACACTACAGCTTGGAGGAGTCAGTGAACACAACTCTCAATAGCAGTGTTGTGGCAGCATATTTTTGTTGTTCTACTCCTAGTGAGTCTCCATCTCCCCTGCTGGCTGAAGGGGCAGAGGGTGAGCTAGGAGCTAACTCAAGACTAGGATACCTACTTACTCTACTAGGCTCGAATTAAAAAACAAAAAGCACAGACCTTTGTGGCAGCAAGCTAGGCTTAGCAGCAGTTGTGACAGTGGTGTAGGTGGCATTCATAGGCCTTGATCAGTGTATTGTGGCAGCAGCCAAAGGCAGCAACCAATCAAGAAGGAAGCAACCCAGGTTGGGTGGATTCATATGGCGAGGTGACTTGGTCAAGGACCATGTTGGGGACTTGTGATGGTCGGTTCTAGCATCCATCTTCTGATGAAGGACAGTGGGGGAGTGGACTAAAAACTGGGCTGGTGGCACACTATGCCAGACTGCAGGTTCTGGCCATATGGCCGGGTAAGTAAAAGTAAACCATTTTTTTTTTACAAAAGGGTTGGGGAAGGAGGAAGGACTGAAATAATAAAGCGTTTTTCACATTTCTTCATCTTTGGGTGGCTTCATGACCCATAGGGGATGGGTATTGAATGGGATGGTGTCAGGGAGAAGAATCGGGGCAAAGTTCTTTTATTTGGGGGGGGGGCAAATTTCAGACAGGAAACAAATTGATTAATAACTGGGTGGGTTTAAGTCCAAATCTGATGCACTGATCCGGGGGTATATAAAGATGAACCCTATACATTTTAATTATTCCTGGTTTGCATATGATGTTTCAGTCAAACCTATTAAGTTGTACCTTTTAGAGATGTTACAGACATTCTAGAACTGTCCCTTGCATTCACAGACAGTTATATGATATGGTATGCAAGGTGTTACAGACATTCTAGAACTGTCCCTTGCATTAGCAGACAGTTATGTGATATGGTATGCACAGACTATTGGAGCCCCATTATAGACAGGCTTATGCCCCCCCCCCACTGTGAAGTTGACTTCCACATCCCCATGCTCAAGCACATTATAACAAAGGGCAAAGGAGACTGCCGGGGTATGTACCATTGAAAAGAATGGGGTATTTTTTAATTACTGTTTTATACATTATTATTGGAGAGTTGGAGATTAATGAAGGCCAGTGCTCGACTAACAAGGGCCTCGTTATTAGCACAGTGGCCTTTGTTATTCTCCAACTCACTGTCATAATGTATAAAATAGCAAATAACTCCATTCATTTCAAGGAGGTATGCCCCACTCTGACCATGGACATCATCTCTTAAAGACTCCTGACTCTGGCTCCCTAGTACTCAAGTAGGAGACTTTTTACTTATATCTATACTTGGAGGGCTGTATGTAGCTGCATGGCCGTACCCACTACAGTGTGTGTGCATGGGAGGGGGGGACTGGCCATGTGAGTGAGTGTGTGTGTGTCAACTTATTGCTACGTTTGTGTTTGCACATTAAAGGCTGTTTGTGTGGAAGCATTAAAAACTATGCAGAAAAGGTAGTAAGAGTACAGGTCAGACAGAAGAAATTAAGTGGTTTTGTGGGCATGTCCGTGTGTTGGGGGTGGGAAAAACATGTGTTTCTATTGGTGTGTGTGTGTGTGTGTGTGTGTGTGTGTGTGTGTGTGTGTGTGTGTGTGTGTGTGTGCTACAGTTCAACTGTGAAATTGAGATGAGAGAGAGAAGAAAACTGAAACGTATACACTGGCTGCAAGCATGCTGCATGCATGCAGATGTATTCAGGTACAGTATGAATTGAAGTAAAAGCAAGCCATATGTGTGCAGACAGTAAGGCTTAGTGGTTAAAGGCACTGAACTGCAATCGAGGAGGCATGGAGACCTGAGTTTGAATCTCATCAACTCCCACTTGTGAATAGTGTGATCCTGAGTAAGTCACTTAACTTTTACATGTGTAGTTATCAGTGACCACTTGCTTTTTGGCACACATGCCACATGCATGCAGTCATTCCCAATTTAACATAAAAATCATGGTTTCCACACTTGCTTGCTGCACGCATGCCATATGCATGCAATCAATTCCAATTTAACATTTAAATCATACTTGTATCATGCATATCATTTGGCCAGTTTTATGCATGCAGCATGAAAACATTTCATATAATTATTTCTGTAAGGGAAGGAAAGTGCTCCATCTTGTTCTTTTCTCCCACCAGTTCAGTAGGAATACCCATTACATACTTTGTGCTCCTCGTATGGCACACAGCTGCTAACTGTATGCCTATTTAGGATGGAAAGGTTAACTGATTGGAGATATGAACACATACTCTCATTTATGAATAAAGGTGTCAGAGGCAACTCCCAGATTATACCATATATCTGCCAATATTGTTTACAGATTTAAAAAATTATCTTTAAGATCAGCAATATGCCTGGACCTACAGTAGTAGTCCCTAAATGCAACTTAGAAATAGGAAGAACCTCAGTTTTCTATCTAGGGTCAGTGGTCTGGAATAATATTCCACTCATCCTGAGACCAGTATCAGGGAAGAACAGGTGGAGTGAGATAAAAACCTGGCTTGACAGCAAGGCTAAAGAACCTCCTCTCTGCTGTCAGACCATTTAATATTTTTAATCATTGTTCTATTTGAAATTATTTTCTTCTTTCATAATTGCTTTCAAATCTGTTGAGTGAATTATACTGTTCATCTTTCTTGTAAATTATCTTTATGGAATTGTAATAGTGTGCTACCTTGTACTATGGGACCTCATTGTAAATGAGTCTTGGCTCAACTGAGCTTACCCTTTGTTCATATTTGATATGAATACAACATTTTACTACTACTACTACTATTACTACTACCCAGTCATCCCATTTTCTGTCAAAGTAAAGTGCTTGAAAGTTGTTACTGCATCAGCTGACACCACCTGCTCTATAAGTCTTTTCTAAATTTTCACTATATGTTCAGTGTCATTCTTCCTGAATGTAGCCTTGATAATAAAATATGCCATGAAAATCCTGTAACCTCACTGGTCAAACCACATCACATGACTGTTGATTACTTTCTGGCGACTACAAACCTTACCTGAACTACACATTTCTTTTAAAATAATTAAAAACCATTTTATTGGCAAGATAACTCACTCTAGGGTGTGTGATCATAAGAGAATAATGGATTTCTCAGGTAGGAGTAGTACTCATCTATACATTTTGTCAAACAACAACACTTTGTGCCTAACAACAACCACCTGAAGCATGCATTATTTCTTTATAACCGCACACCTTGTCAAGTGTTATCCCTGACAACTTCTCTACAATAAAATAGAATAGAACAGAACAGAGCAGAATAGAATAGAATGGGAGGGGTCGGGATGGGATGGAACAGAACAGAACAGAATGGAACAGAATAGAACATAATAGAATTGAACAGAATTTTATATAGGACCTTTCATACATACTGTATTGTTTACAAAGCAATTAGATACTGGTAGTGCAGACATTATATTCAGCACTTACACCATAACAAGCCAGCTAAGCTGCTTTCATAGTATATGGGAGAAGGTTGTTATGCATGGAAATCCATCAAAAGCTAATGCTGTTGTACCATCGATGTTACATCAGCTTGTTTTTGTACTGTCTTGAGTATGTCACATCGATGGTACAACAGCAATGAGCACATTTGTGCATGTGCTTAACTGAAACATTACACTTTGAGTAACACCGGTGATGAGACATGAACCTTATTGTGAGCATGCACTTTGAAATGATGACAAAGTAAGGGCATACTCTGTATTTACCTTTAAACTAAACAGTAGGAGTGAGCACATTTAAAAAAAAAGAACAGCTAGTGAGTGAGACTGGATAACTGGGGAAGAAGTGATCTTCTTGGGGGGGGCTCAATGGCTTAAATCACATTGCAAACCTCATGAAGTGGTACATTATTGATTTACTGATGCCCATATACTATACAAGATAATGGATGGGCATCAGAAAACAACAATGCTGTGTTAACTTCTCGAGGTTGTCTGACAACCTCTCAAAGTGAACAACAGTGTTGTTCACTGTTGCCCATCAATTATCCCCTGTATTGTAACTTAATAATTGCATTACTGCTTCCCTATATTTTTTACTGGGAAATGGTGTAGAGTCTTGCATCTCAGATGTAATATTATTGGTAAAAAAATGTGAATAATTAAGAAACATAAAATTATTTAAACTTCCTCACCGGTATGTAAATTGCTCTAATTTACCACTTTCTGATAGTTTTCACCTTTCCAAACACCTTGGAATACAGACCTCAAATTTTCAGGGTCAACTCCTAAATTATCAGCCTTTAATGAACTGTCTTTTAAGCCAAAGTATTGGCATCTCTTTCACTACAAAAGTGCATATATTCCCTTAGAACCCATGATCCTGATAAGCATAAAGGGAATATTCTCCATGGAGGAGTCTGTAGGATACCATGGAAAGCATTCAGAGAAATACAGCTCATCAGACAGTTTCACTTACCACAAAAAAGTATAGGAGGTAACACAACCTGTATATAACCAATCAATGTTTGATAACCATCATTGGCTACATCTTCAGAGTCAGGTTTATTAAATAAAATACATTTTTATAAATATACATTATTTCCACATAAATTCTAGATATGGTCAATGTATAACAGAAAAAAAATCTAAATATTAAAAGCAGTAAAGTGGATCTGACTTTGCCTAATGTTGGGTCCACTATAATATCACTTTCTTACATGTCTCTTTCAATTTCTATAATCATGCATTTTTTACCAGGAAGAGACTAAGAAACAGTGTGAAAACAATATAATAAATGTCAAATGTGCATTTGATTTTATAATCATTTTCAAATATTAATAGAGTCCTGTTGCTTCCAGCTTGGGCCTGGACTTGGTATTCCATGGAGAAGACATTCGGGGAGGCTTTCAGTTATGTTAAGTACAGTACGTAAATTTTTCTTCTGTCGATGGACAATTTATTTATTTATTTGATAACTGGGAAGGTACTTTGGTCCTAGGGACTGTTTCCTGGAACAATCCAGGCCATACAGTTGGCATATACAATACACGAACTACAATACATGAGATTCAGCATAAAGAATATAAGTAACAACAGTACAGTTGGAGGAGATGCTTGTAGTGAAACAGTTCAAACAGATATTCAGTACATTAGGATCAGCATACTACAAGTGGAAGTGACAGACACAGAAACAAAGAATTTGACGGCAGATAAGGATCACTTGGCCCATCTAGTCTGCCCATGTTCCCTACCTACATGGCCCACCTAGTCTGCCTATGTTTCCTAAGTACAGTCACTCTACAGACCCACACCTTTCCTTGCTTCTATTTATTTATTTCTTTAGCTTTTGTTTACTGGGTAAGCACACTAGATGAAGAATGCCTATTTTCAGGTGCAACCCAGGAGATTACAAGGTAAGCTTACAAACAATATAACAACAACAACAAGGAAGTGATATACAGGCAGTGGACAGAGTAAACAATAAACATGTGCATAATGGTAAAGACAATCAAACAGTAAAAGGCAATATACATTTAAGGTTCCCTTATACCTATCCCATGCCTTTTTAACTCCCATTACAGTTTTTTGCTCCCACCACCTCCTCTGGGAGGCTGTTCCAGTCATCCACCACCCTTTCTCAGATTAAGTGTTTCCTTATATTTCCCCTTATTCTACCTCCCTCCAGCTTCATCGCATGACCTCTTGTTCTTGTTCATCCTTTCTCTGAAAAAGGCTTCCCTCTTGAAGACTATTAATACCCTTGAGGTATTTGAAAATCCATACCATATCTTCCCCCTCCCTCCTTTCCTCCAGTTTGTACATACTGAGATCCTTCAGTCTCTCCTCATAGGGCTTTTGATACAGATCCTGTACATTTTAGTTGCCTTCCTCTGGACTGCCTCAACTCTGTCTATGTCCTTTTGGAGAGGAAGACTCCAAAACTGGACACAGTACTCTATGGGAGGTCTCACCAGAGAATGATACAGAGGTATCACCACCTCCCTCTTTCTGCTGGTGATACCCCTCCCTATGAAACATAGAAACATAGAAGTTGATGGCAGATAAGGACCGCAAGTCCCATCCAGTCTGCCCATTTCTTTTTCTACCTTATAAATGTGCCATCGGCATTTGCTCTGTCAGTGGCCTATCTATTCATACTCATCTGTGTTGCTCCCTTATGCCTATCCCATGCCTGTTTGAAGCCCTGCACTGTATTCATAGCCACCACTTCCTGAGGTAGGCCGTTCCATGCATCCACCACCCTTTTTGTGAAAAAGAATTTCCTGACATCCCCCTTAATCGGCCTCCCTCTAATCTCATGCTGTGTCCTCTTGTCCTGCTATTTTTCTTATATTTAAACATGTTAGACTCTTTCACCTTGTTAATGCCCTTAAGGTGTTTAAATATTTCAATCATATCACCTCTCTCCCTCCTTTGCTCTACGGTATACATATTGAGCTCTGTTAATCTGTCCTCATATGTCTTATGATGCAGTCACTGAACCATTTTGGTTGCCCTTCTCTGGACTGCCTCAATTTGGTTAATGTCCTTGTGAAGGTGTGGCCTCAAGTACTGCATGCAGTACTCCAGATGGGGCCTAAACAGTGTCTTGTAAAGAGGGATTATTACCTCCCTCTTACGACTTGTGATACCACTACTAATACACCATAACATCCCCCTAGCCTTACCTACTGCTTTAGAGGTCTGCTAGGATGATTTCAGGTCATCGGTGACGATGATGCCCAAGTCTCTTTCTTCCTTTGTGGCTGCCAGCAACTTCCCCTCCCAGCCTATAGGTAGCTTCAGGGTTTCTCTTTCCTATGTGCACGATCTTGCACTTCTTTGCATTAAATCCCAGTTGCCACTCTTCTGACCATTTTGCTAGTTTATCCAGATCTCTTCTCATTCTGCCCACCCCATCTGGATCATCTACTCTGTTGCAGATCTTGGTGTCATCTGCAAACAGACAAGCCTTACCCTCTAGTCCATCTGAAATATCACTAATGAAGATATTGAAGAGAACTGGCACCAGAACTGATCCCTGAGGTACCCCACTTGTGACTTGCATCTCTTCGGATTGTATACCATTTACCACCACTCTCTGTTTTCTGCCTGTCAACCAGTTTGCCACCCAGTTGACCAACTTCTGACCCACCCTGAGCCTACCCAGCTTATTTATCAATCTTCTATGTGGAACAGTGTCGAAAGCTTTGCTGAAGTCAAGGTAGGCAACATCAACTGATCCCTCTTGGTCCACCACTCTGGTTGCCCAGTCAAAGAAATCTATGAGATTAGTTTGACAGGACCATTCTTTTGTAAACCCATGCTGTCTTGGATCCTGTGCCCCCTATAGATTCCAGGTGTTGCACTATCCTTTCCTTAAGGAGTGCCTCCATAATCTTGCCCACTACTGAGGTAAGACTGACTGGTCAATAGTTCCCTGACTCCTCCCTGCTACCACTCTTGTGGAGCAGGATCACATGAGCCCTTCTCCAGTCTTCTGGGACCTCTCCTGTGCTCAGAGACTCACTAAACAGTTCTGCTAATGACTCTGCTAGTTCCACCCTTAGCTCCTTAAGTACCTTGGGATGTATGTCTTCAGGTCCATTTCCTTGTCCACCCTGAGCTTAGCGAGCTCTTGTAGGACCCTTTCTTTTGTGAAAGGAATAGTGCTCACCTCCCTCCCCACTGTGTCCATGGTGCTTAGCTGTGGGCCCTGCCCTACCTTCTCTTTAGTAAATACTGACCAAAAGTATCTATTTAGGATACATGCTTTTACAGGGTCCTCCTCCTCATATGCCCCCTTTTCACCTTTGAGCTTAGCAATACCCCCTTTGGACTTTCTCCTTTCACTAATGTATCTATAGAAAGTCTTGTCACCTTCTTTTACTGTTCGTGCTAGTGATTCCTCAGTTTGGGACTTTGCCTGCCTTACTGCCTTCCCTGCTTCCCTTAGGGCAGTTTGGTATGCCTCCCTATCTTCATCCTGCTGTGTTTCCTTATATTTCCTGAAGGCCAGCCTTTTGGCTCTGACCTTTTCTGCTACTGTATTTGAGAACCAAAGTGGTTTCCTTCTTCTTTTGCACTTTCTTTTTGTCTAACACAATGGGATGTTGCTTCAAGTATTACATCCTTAATGCTTGCCCACTTTGCCTGTACCCCCTCACCTGTGTTTCTTTTTGCCAGGGCTAGCTTAACTCTCTTGGCCATCTTACCAAAGTCAGCTCCTCTGAAGTCCGATATTTTTGCCTTGGAATGGCATGATTTAGATGTAGTGGCCAAATTGAACCATACCATGTGATGGTTTCTGGCCCCCAGGTGACCTTCTACCTGGAGATCTGTGATCCCCTCCCTGTTAGTTAGTACTAGATCTAGGATGGCCCTGTCTCTTGTGGGTTGTTGTACCAGTTGTTTGAGGCCCTCCCCCTGCAGGGAATGCACCATGTATCTACTTCTGGTAGATGTTCCTGCTGGTATTGACCAATCTGTATCCTGCATGTTGAAGTCTCCCATTAACAGAACCTCCCCTTTAGCTGTCATGTTTTGTATATCTTCTAACAGTAATGTGTCTATGTCCTCCCCCTGGTCTGGGGGCCTGTAGACAACCCCAGTTCTTATGGCTGTCCCATTTCCTGTTTCCAGGGTGACCCATAGTTCTTCTGGCTCCTTAAGTGTGTTCTAAATTTCTGTAGCTTTGATATTTTCTTTGACATACAGGGCCACTCCACACCCCCATTTTGCACCTAGGGCTCTTCTGAACAGTACATAGCCAGGTACTGAAGTCTCCCAAGTATGGCTACTGGTAAACCACGTCTCATTAATTGCTACTAGCATCCCACTGGCTCTCCCCACTGCCTTGTCACACTATTTGACCATCTTTAGGTCATTAGATATGAAAACATCTAGGTCTCTTTCCTGTTTGGTGGTATCCAGTACCACACACCCACCTTTTGTTCTCTGACCCTGGGTTTCTACACACCAAGTGCATGATTTTGCACTATTTTTGTATTGAAACATAGTTGCAACTTCCAAGACCACTCCTCAAGTTTACATATATCTCAATTAATTTTTTCCACCCCACCCTCCCAAGAGAGTCCACTTCATTGCAGATTTTTGTGTCATCTGCAAAAAGACATACCTTCCCTTCTAGTCCTTCTCAATGTCGCTTATAAAGATATTAAAGAGGAGTGGTGCCAGTACTGATACTTACAGCACCCCGGTAGTCACTCTCCCTTCCTCAGAGTGAACTCTGTTTACCACTACTCTCTATTGCCTTTCCTCCAACAAATTTCTTACCCAGTTTATCACTTTCAGTCCAACTACTAGGCTAGCTTGTTTATGAATCACATATGTGGAACAATGTCAAAGACCTTACTACTGTAGGTAGGCCACATCTACCACTCCACCCTGACCTGTTTCCCTGGCTACTGAGTCAAAGAAATCTATAAGATTAGTCTGACATGACCTCCCCCTATTGAATCCATGCTGCCTTGGATATTGTAAGCCACTGGATTCAAGATATTCCACAGTCCTTTCTTGCAGTAGCTATTACATTAATTTCTTCACCATTTGGGATGAAGAATGTGCACATAACCTTCCAGCAGCTTGTGGATTGCATTCTGCCCGGGACTGGTGAATGCACACTGGCATACATGGATGATGTAGCCATTTACAGCCAGATGGGAGGATCACATCAGGCTTGTGAGGGAGTTGTTCAGTCAACTGAAGGCTACAGGACTGACAAGTGGGGCAGAAAATTGTCAGATAGGCATATCAGAAGTGTCCTACCTTGTGCACCGTATGGGGAGTGGCAGCATACGTCCAGAGTCTGAGAAGGTTGTTGCCATCCAGACCTGGCCCACCCCTACCACAAAGGGGCATGTAAGGGTATTTCTTGGGACAGCTGTGTACTGCAGGAGGTTTGCTCCTCAATGTGGTGATATGGCAAGCTTCTGATAGACCTGACAAAAGGAAACTGCCAGAGAAAGTTCACTGGATGGGGGACTGTGAATCCTCTTTTCAGAAGTTGAAGGAAGAATTATGTGGGTCACCCATGCTCTCCCTCTCCCCAGTTATGAGCTCAAGTTAATTGTGCATGTGAAAGCCTCAGATCATGGGCTGGGATCACTCCTGAACCAGATTTCACTGCAGGGGGAAGGAAAACCCATAGTGTATCTGAATCAGAAGTAGATCGTCTTGGGATAGTGTGGGCCCTTCAGAAGCTGCAGCTGTATTTGTACAGGGAGCAGTTCACTGTGGTCACAGATCATAATCTCCTGACATGGCTCCATAGGACTAGTGGGCAAAACACAAAAATATTGCACTGGAGTTTGATACTGCAGTTGCATAACATGACCATCCAGGACTGCAGAGGTTCGTCATACACCCAGCCCAACAATACATGCCAAATAAATGGCACCACAAAGCAAGTGGATTGGTTCACACCATCAGGTAGACTAACATTGCAAACTATAAGTAACTGTACCACCCACCCACCCCTCTCCATGTCAGGAAGGGCACTTACATACCGAGGTGGAGAGGAAGGTATATTTTTTAAAATTCAGTTTGAAGAGGTGGGAAGTGCCCAGTGGATTAAGCATGCCCAGTAAGCAATTCCAGAGTATGTGGGCAGAGATGGAGATGGGTGGTTGCAGTTCAGGGATAGTCGAGGAGGAATTAAGAGGAGAACCTCAGTTTGCATGTGCCTGACTTAATACAAAGGAGACTAGTTAGAGGAGAGTCAACCCCATCATGAACGAACTTATCGATAAGGGTATCCAGGAGGTAGTCATGGTGGGACCAAGGGGATATCCACCCAAGAATCGTGTAAAGGGAGGGGTGGTTTGTATAGAATGGGGAAAGTGGGAAAACCCTGCATATGCTGTTGACAGCAGTATTGAGTCATGTGAGGTGCCAATTTGAGGTCTAGGAGAAGACAGGAGAGTAATAATCCAGGAGGGGTAGAAGTGTGCCTTGAACAATGGCCAGTCATACTTCAGGGGGTCATTAACGTGCTTTTGGTGGTAGCAGACACCCAGTGTTTGGTTCACATAATTGATTACTTACTCAATGTGAACCACAAAGGTAAGGGATGGATCATGGCTGTCTGCCAGGTATTTGAAGGTAGTAACTTGCCCAAAGGAGGACCCATCTGGAGTCAGAATGCTCAGGGAGTAATTTTTGCCCTGCAGTGCATTTGGTAAGCCTTGGTTTGGACCCCAAAACCATTGCCTTTGTTTTTTGGGCATTAACAAGTAATCTGTTAGATGTTAACCACTTCTGGACAGTTCCAAATTCCCCAGAGAGGAATACATTCAGTGGTCTCTTTTCACTCCTGTACAAAATGAGATTGTTCACATACATAATCATGCAGCAGTCTGTACTATCCCTAATGAGGTGGTTAACAAAGAGGGAAAGCAGGATAGGTCCCAGAATGGACCCTTGTGGCAGGAAGATGAGAGGCAGGAGGGGGTCTGGGAACAGGGGACACTATCAAGAGGAGAAAGGGTGTGGAGACAGGGGTTTCAGTGTCAGACAATGAAAGAAAGGTGAGAAGCAGGAAGGGAGAGTTCAGCAACAGGGGACAGTAACAGAAAAGTGAGAGTGTGATAACAGGGTTTTGTGGTACAGTAACAGAAAGGGGAAGGGTACAAGAACAGGAGCTCTGGGAATACTAACAGAAAGGTGAGAGGGGAGAAGAGTATTGGAATGGGGGGGTCCAGGAACATTGACAGAAAGGTGATTGGCAGGAGGGAGACTCAGATCAGGAGGTCTGGGGACACTAACAGAAAGATGGAAAACAGGAGGGGGAGTGTGGGAACCTAATGTAAGGTGATACTGACAGAAAGGTGAGAGACAAGAGGGAGGAGTCTGGAAACAGAGGACACTAACAGAAAGGGGTAAGGGTGTGGGAACAGGGGTTCTGGGGACAGACACTGACAGAAAGGGAAGAGGCATGGGGGAGTCTGGCAATAGGGAACACTGACAGAAGGAGGGAGGGTGCAGGAATAGAGGTTCCTAGGAGCTAGGGAAGTTGGGGGCTAGGGGTAGAAAGGTAGGGTAGGTTTCAAGTTGAAAACCCCTCTGCTATATTAGGTTAGGGGATAGGTAGAAAACTCTTACTGGTAGACTGGATGGACATTTGGGGCCCGATTCTCGAAGCCATTAAAATGACGCAAAGTGCCTACATCAAACATAGGTGACACAAGTGGCATCTTGCTTCAAACAATGCACCCTGAGCTATTCTGAAAATCAGCCTGTAGCAAACACAGGCTGCATGTGCCAAAGGGGGCTTGCACCAGCCTTGAGCCACTAAACCGGCTGTGCCATGGTGTTAGGTAGCATACAGCAGATGCAAGCTACCACATCCCCTATATTATGATTCTCAAAACTGTCCCAGAGGGTAAATTTGTAAGTACCATTAGACCAGCAATGGCTGGTCTAAGGGTAATGAGAATATGTCCCTCTTTGACAGTTGATCGATTTGCAACAATGTGCCATGGTCCCCTCTTCCCAGCTCCAATCCCCCATTATGTGTAATGTAAACTCCCTGGTGATCTAGTGGGCCCCCAGATCCCTGATTCTGCCCCTAATTATGATTAATATAAAACCCCTTCGCTGGTGGTCTAGTGGACCACCACCACAGCAGGTAGTGCCCACCATCCCGCTCACCCCATCTTGAAATAGAGCCAGCGATAGTGTCAATCAATAAGTGCATACACTATACAGTACACGTTCAGTAACAGTTCAGTCAGTGGCCGGTCATGGAGTGAGAGGAGGGCTGTGCCCGTCACCGGATCTTTTTCAGGATAGGGGAGCAGGGTGGTGGGCACTACCTGCTGGGATGGAGGGGTCCACTAGACTACCAGGGAAGGGGTTTTGTAATAATCATATTTAGGGGTGACATCAGGGTCAGGGATGGGGGCCACTAGAACACCAGGGAAGGGGTTTTATAGTACTCATATTTAGGATGACATCGGGTATTGGGGAGAGGGGCCACTAGATCACCAGGGACTAGATTTAATTTATTTTCCTGTGGATTGGAGATAGGGGGGACCACTAGCCTTTGCCACATGGAGTCTGCGGCAATCCCTCCCATGCTTCATGTGTTTGTCACACAGGAGAGGTTGCCACAAATATGGGGACTTACAGTAGGTGCTAGGATCCCTCCCTTACCAGAATCTGGTGCAGGGTCCCTGGCTCACTGGGCTTTGGTGAAAGCTACTGTTTGCTGCAGCTTGCACTGATCTAAGCCCTCTTTGAGAATCAAGCCCTTGATCTTTACTTGCTAGCATTGTCAATGTTTCTATGTTTATTGTAACTTTTACACAGTGATATTCTCACTTTGAAACTTCAAAAAAATACTTTTGTAGTTCATCCTTCAAAATAAATAAGAACAATTGTTTACTAAATAATTATACTAAACCTCTCTCTCTCTCACTCTCGATGTAGCCGCCCTGCCCCCCCCATGTCTAAGGATATGAAATGGACTGCAGTCCATGGGGAGGGGGTGCCCTCAGCAAAAACCTCACTGACATGGCTTATGTTGGTGCAGTTCATTGTGTCCAGTGGAGTGCTGGCATCACTCTGGTGCTGGACTGCAAGAAAGCAGGTTAACTTACACTGGCATCTCAAGTAAATAACTGCAGTCCACACAAAATTGAACAAACATTGGGATCAATTTAATTTTGAACCAGACAGAACACTACTCCATGGAGCAACAGCTGGTACATGGGGGATTAGCAGAACATTTCAGACTGATATGGTTGAGCCATTTAGGCAGCTTTCCCTGGACTGCTATGGTCTCTCAGTCTTTTGCCAGCTGAGTTCTGGACTGCTATGGTCTCACAGATGTTTGGCAGCATGGATTACCAGTGAGATATATATATATATATATATATATTATGGCAGCATGGTAGTGCTACCATAGTTAGGGTTGAGGAGCCATTTCTATGTTAAACCTCAAAATTTTGCACCTTAATAACTTTGCAACTGTTTGACAGATTTGGCTGAAATTTGGAATACACAATCAAGAACCATAGACCTCAGCATCTGCCAAGTTTCGTTACAGTCGGATACCACGACTGCAGAGTTATAGCGTGATTTATGCCACATGCACGCTTTTTCTGGAATTCTACTTGTCGCCACAGGTCACACGGTTATGCGCGACCGCCCAAAATCTTCAGGGAACATGCGGCAGGGTCCCTGATGTGCCTTTGAAGATTTGGTGAAAAATATTAAATGGTTCAAAGTTATTCAAAAAACAATTTCCCATTATAAGTCAATGGGAAAAGTTAACAAAAAGTTCAACACTTTCGCAAATGCATTTTTACTTTCGCAAATGGGCCTGTTACTTTCGCAAATCGGCCATTTTGTTTTCATTTTGTGATTAGAAAAATGCTTGGCATTTAAATTTGGGACCCTCTAGCAACCTAATTATTTTTGTATTCACCTAGTCGGACCCTGAGGATGCTAGCCATGTCTTTATTTTGGGGTAAAACACCCCAGAAATAGGTTTTTCAGATTTCTGGAAAAAGTTCTTTTGCAAAGTACTTTCATGCTCATGAAAGTGTTGCAAATGTTTGCGAAAACTTTCGCAAATTGCGACAGTAATTTTCTAGTCTGTGGGAAAATGACAGCAATTCTTTGGCACTGCACTGCAAAAGAACGGTTGGGAGTTTTGGGCTGAAATTTGGAAGTAACGCAGCTGACATCTCACAGATGTGCCTTTCAGTGTTGTATTGAAAAAATATTACATGGCAGCAAAGTTACGGCACTCCAAAACTGACAGTTTTTCCCATAGGATAACATTACGGCGCCCAACGCATTACAGGAATCCTTTGGCACCCTGCTGCAAAATAACGGTTTGGTCTTTTTTCCTGAAATTTGGAGGGAAGACAGCCAACAGCCCACAGATGTGCCTTTCAGTGGTTTGGTGAAAAACTATTACAGGGAGGCAAAGTTATGGTGCTCCAAACTTCTCTTTTTCCCATAGGATAACATTACGGCATTCGCCGCGCCTTTCAGGGCCCGTATCTCGGAAACGGTGCGAGATACGGACTTTTCATCTGAAAATTCCTTAGCCTCCTAATGGGGGCTAAATACAAAACTAGCCAGGACAGTCATAAATCATATGACTTTTAAATTTATTTTCTATGTTGTACGGTTCCTGAGATATAACCTATTTAGTATTCCAAGTCCTCATTTTCTGCTCCGATACCCATTATTATGCATACATTCTTTGTACTCACTGTCTTTCTCTATTCAGCTTTTGGGGAAAACCAGCCTGTGAGCTTACATTACTGTTACCATTGCCCTTTCCGCTTGCGGTTCCATGCCCGTTTCACTTACTCATAGGACATCTACGCCACCACGTAAGGCCATCCTTTGCATTTTCATTTGCGCTTTATGTTCTGTTATTTTTATACCATTTGTGTCTACAGTACTGTTTCTCTTTCTGTTTCACTTTGCGTCACCATGCCCATTGACATTTCTGTTTGCAGGCACCATGTTACTATGTGACAACATCACGTGGCAGACCGTTCCGTTTATGCCCCCGTGTCGCTGTACTTTTCTGTTGTCATTTGTGCTATGTTACTATGTAGCCTACTGTTAGCACTTCTGTTTGCATTGCTCTTCCTGTTACTATGCCACAAGACATCATGTGGTGGGAGTGGGGTCTTTGAGTTCAGTCTGCTCACTGTCATACGCCGGAGCGCGGGGCCCTATGTGTGTGTTATCCTTTATGCTTTCATTTGCGCTATGCTTTCTGTTATTTTTTGCCATTTGTGTCTACAGTACTGTTTCTCTTTCTGTTTCACTTTAGCGCCACCATGCCCATTGACATTTCTGTTTGCAGGCACCATGTTACTATGTGACAACACATCACGTGGCAGACCGTTCCCGTCTATGCCACCGTGTGCGTTGCCCTTTCTGTTGTCATTTGCTCTTGCATTACCATGTGCACCACTGTTAGCGCTTCTGTTTGCGTTGCTCTTCCTGTTACTATGCCACAAGACATCATGTGGTGGGAGCGCAGGGCCCGCCACTGCATTACATTCACTATTTCTCGTTATCATTCTCAAAAAGAAGGGAAATTAGAGGCAAAAAACTCCATTTAATGCATTAGTTAGGGTTGTTCCACAGCGACAAACGTGAAGAAATTCGCTGTTAGGGTTGAAAACCCTAACTCCGATTCACCCCAGCACCACACACACACATGCAAGTATGGGGAGGACCAAGTCAACACAACCAATGACAGACATCCAGCAGCAGGTGACAGAAATAACAAACAATTGTCTAAATGTACTACGAGACATCCCCACCCACCTGACCAGGTACTGCATGCTCAGTGGAGATCAACAGCAAAACTGAGGCCATGTACACCAAATGTACACATCCCTGATTGCAGCTGACACTAGCGTACCACACTTAGTAGTTGCATGGCCTTACCTACGATGCCCCACACCACACCACAACTGGTACTGTGCTGTTAGTCGATATAAATGCTGAAAGTGCATGATGACAGTTGTAGAAAGGTTTTAACACTAGTGAGTATACATTAATTAAGAGAAGTACATAAATTAACTACAAGACACTAGCATGCTCAAGATAAAAGTAGTGTTACATTTACTATGTGATTTACATAGTAGTACATTTACTGCAACGGTTTACTCAAGATAGAGAGGCTGATGTAAACGTATGGAAAAGCATTGCCTGTTCAACGCTGTGAAATTTGTACTGCCAGTATCAGATGCATTCTTACTGATGAAGGTGTACTGCTGATGTACATACATAGACCTTCAGTGTGTCTCAATACTAAAGATGCAGTAAGTATTCTTTGTAAGAAACAGTGTAATTGCATGGATCAGGCCAAGCAAGTTCTAAATATCATAGCACTACTGAGCCAACAATGACGTACCTGTATCGGAGATGTATATAGGATAGATTTTCCTGTAGGCACTTACTGAGTATGTTGTACCTGATAAAGACAATCTCATTGCATCTGTGATGACTAACTTATTCAAACTGTAATACATTTACTATTTTTGCAATGAGTGATCTATGCCACTTATGGACACAGTGTAATTTTTTTTAACAGTTGTTTTATACTCAGGCTGTATGCCTAGTGTTTGGGTTTGCTACACTTCTGTCACTGATGCTATCAAAGTGATAACTATGTTAATTGTGGTACAACAGGAAACAAGTAGGTATAGTGTAGATATAAACAGAATGTCTTTAAGTATTGATTTAACTCACAATGGGGTAAGTGTACTAGGACAGCAGTGGTTATTCTCTATCACTGACTCTGTCAGTTATAATCACACTAAGGTTTCGATGACTGTAATGATCAAGTTACACTGTTCATCTTCATGAGTTCATATTCACAGCCATTCTCCAGTAACTAGACAGTGTATGGTGTAACTGGGTGGGACACTGTGTTGCAAAGCTGCTGCAGTGCCTAGCAGAGGGAAAGTATCTACTCATAAAGACAATTAAGCAATATGGCATGACCAACAGTTATGTTAAATGGTCTGTTAATCACCCTGTAGGGGTTTAATGTTGAATGAGGCATAGCGAAGTGCCACATGTCGCTAGACAGTGATAAACTGACCATTAACATAATACCTGGGAGTGGCTTATTTTATCATAATAAAACTGTTTTTAAACAACATTAAACCATGTTCATCATATGGTTAGGCTCTACATGTATGTTAATAAAAACTAAACATAAGGCTGTTACAATGTTTACAGTCAATTAGAAAGCTGCATTTCTCAAACCCTTGTTATAATCAGATATATTATACCAGTACAACTCCTTGGTTTTGCTGAACTCTGTTGCTCAGGTGGCCCACCACATGTGGTGTGGTCTGGTGTGGGGCATCTGTAGGTAAGGCCATGCAACTACTAAGTGTGGTACGTTGTGTGCAGCTGCAATCAGGGATGTGTACGTTTGGTGTACATGGCCTCAGTTTTGCTGTTGATCTCCACTGAGCATGCAGTACCTGGTCAGGTGGGTGGGATGTCTCGTAGTACATTTAGACAATTGTTTGTTATTTCTGTCACCTGCTGCTGGATGTCTGTCATTGGTTGTGTTGACTTGGTCCTCCCCATACTTGCATGTGTGTGTGTGTGTGTTGTGTGTGTGTGGTGCTGGTGGGGTGACCTGGAGTTAGGGTTTCAACCCTAATGTAGAATTCTCATGTTTGTCACTGTGGAACAACCCTAACTAATGCATTAAACATTTTTTTGCCTCTAATATATATATATATATATATATATATATATATGGCAGCCTATGCTACAGGATGTGATTCAAGCAGTCCCTAAACAACATTGGCACTTCGGGACTGTCCTTAACTTCTGCTCCCAGTGACTCTCCACAAGTATCCCACAGCAACCGCAGACCTCACAGCTCAGAACTACTAGCTCCCTCTCAACTTACTGATGAAACTCCTCAGACTCCAATAGTGACTGTCCCCTAAATAGTGGGTGACACGTCGCCTGAAGTTGCAGGGCTCTGAAACTTCTCTATTCTGTACAGTACTACATGTCTATTTCACCCAGGCCTTCACTGCCTCCATATTTGCCAGCAGACCTCCTCTCACAACTCCATCTCTCTCACAGGTGTCTTCCTTCAACAGCTGGCACTGCTTTGTGGCCATAATCCTACATTTCTGGGCTTCTTTGACACTCCTACCTCTCTCTGGGTTCATTGAGCTGCCAGCCATGGGCCACAGTGGGCAGTCACCCATGCCTGGCCCTTTTACTCTCTTCCCAGCATATCTCTCTCTCTCTCTCTCTCTCTCTAATCCATGGGGAGTACTCCCTGACTCCCAGCAAAACTCATTGTTGAATATCCCTGCACACCCGCGATGACCTCACAACCCACAACAGGTGCCACCGTGTGGCAGAGGGATTAATGATTTCTTTCCCAGGCTGAAATACCTCCCAAAAGCCCATCAGTGCACAAAATATTGTACACTCCCCAAGGGGGGGTTATATTCCTTGCCTGCTTTAAACACTCACCAACCTTGGTAAGTATCTAACACCAGCTACTCCACTGAAAACCAAACAGAGAAATATGCCCACTCCCTCTCCACTCTGCATGGCCTGGCTAGGCTGGCCACACTGCTACAATGGTAACACTCAATCCCAGAACACCAAAAGCCCAAATTCAACTCTGGTCTGCTACTAAACCCATACTCTGGTTACCCAACCACCAGTACCACCCTGGACAGATTGCCTGGCTAAACAGGAGAGGCATCCCAGTCCCAAAAAGTACCTAACTATACTCAGATCTCTGCCTACTCTACCTACTATGCTGCCAAGCTGCTGAAGCCATATCCCACACAAATAGTGAAACAGTGCAGTCATATGTTCTATATTCTACCTTAACTTTAAACAACAATAAGCATACTGTTACTGAAAATACTTTAACAGAGGAAACAATAACACTGAAGAGTTGTGACCTGTGGACAGATACTTTGAAACCCACTCCCCCAGGCACTGTGATGTAATTTATGCAGTTCAGTAACAGAATGTCCTGTGTTCCCAAAGTTCATCAATTTGTGGTGGTCAAAACAAAACAAAGAGGAGGAGGTCCACTAAACTACCAGGGACAGTTATATTTTTTGTTAAGGGGAGATCAGGGATAGGGACAGGGGTCCGCTAGACCACCAGGGATGGAATCTGTTGTACTAAAAGGGGATCGGGGATGGGGGGTCTGCTAGACCACCAGGGATGTGTTTCTTTTAATAAAAGGGGATTGGGGGCCATGGCACATGTTCCCTTCCACCCAGGGAATGCTCCCAGAGTGGCACAAATGCTCTGACCCTCCCAGAGGGTGAAATTCTAAGTACCCTTAGACCAGCCCTGGCTGGTCTAAGGGTACTTAGAATTTCTCCCTCTGGGACGGTTTAGAGAATCCTGAATTAGGGGATATGCCAGCTTGCATCTGCCACATGCCCCCTTGTGCCCTTCTGATGCCCATTTTGTGCCACAAGGATGGCGCAAGCCCCCTTTGCTACATGCAGTCTGTGGTTGATGCAGGCTGCATTTGAGAATCACTCCTGGTGCATCATTTGGCACAAGGGGCACTTTGCACCACTCCTTGTGCTCTGAGCTCCTTGCACCATTCTGGAAGCTTTGAGAATTGGGCCCACAGTCTTCTTATAACCCCACCTTATGAACCTGGTAGCTGAAAATTTTCAAATCCCACTGAATGACTGAGAAATCACCTTTCTGGCTAGATTTGAAGAATTTTGCTGCCCTTGTTCATGATGTGGGATCCCAAAAAGGCCATGTTGGAAATTTGGGAGAAAAATATTTTAAAAAATCACCAAATTATGAGTACAAGTTCAAAACACATTGAAATACATTGACCCACATACCTGATTTCCTCAGTTCCAGTTTGGCATTGAAGAATGAAAATGTTTCTCTGACACAAAGAGCATTATGGTATTGGACTCCTGCTAGGTAAATAAGGGGTAGGGGATGGGTGCTGAGTAGGGGGGCTGGTGGGGAAGGTAGCAATGGTGGAGGTGGTGATGGCAACAGACATTGATGGACCATTTTCTTTTTCACAAGATGCATAAAAATAAAAAAACAAAGACTATGATGAATGATTTTCTTTATTTCAGGTACAGTCACTGGGGACTGGGCACCCCAGTGTCAGTTTAACTTTTACAGGCATGGGAGGTGGCAGGGATACTTGGCAGACAGTGGGGTTAAAGGAATTAAAAAAAAAATTAAAACAAGACTGTCAGACATGGTTTTCTTTATTTCAGGTACCAACACTGAGTATTGGGCACCCCAATGTCGGTGTTATGTTTGGCAGCACCAGGAGTAGGCTCCCTGGTATTGCACAGTGAAAGTGGGTGGGTGGGGGGTACTAGTCCTCAATGGGGATTGGGCACCCTGGTGTCAGAAAATTAAGAAGGAAGGTGAAGCAATACGAGGTGGGAATGTTACTTGATAGAGGGTGGAAGGCTGATAATGACAGTAATCAACTATGCTTGCTAGGTGGTGTTATGCAAATCAAAGGAGAGAGCCACCCTATCATTGGGTGGTGCTTTTCTTTGAACTTCTCACAGTTTCCATCCTGCAAGTCCAAAAAGACTGTCATGATCAGCTTCACTGAAGATTGGTCTGACATTGTCAAGTCCCTTAGATCAAAGAGATTCAGTGTGTCACAGATAAGCCAAGGGTGCCGAGAACATGGGCTGCTGGCCCTCTATATCATACCATGGAAAAAGATTCTGGCACTCTGGGACATATGTATCACTGAGTCACAAGTTGAAGCTGAAGCTGTAAAGTTTATTCAGACATCAGTACCAAACCTGGAGGTAGATTAGTTCCCCAGCACTTTTAGATCAGTTCCCCAGCGCTTCAACCAGTCTCAATAGCCTTTGTCAGGGGGCATGTCTTTTCCTTGTTACCCACAACCATGTTAAGGCATGTGGTTAAAGTTGCAGTTACAATTATTTAGAATTCATCACATTTGATACTCATAGAAACAATGCTTATACAATAAAGTACAAAATCATAGTAAAAAAAAAAACTATTCCAAACAATTCATTATCTGAAAATAAATTCATTTGACTTTTTTATCATTTATAGATTCTGTTTGATAATATATTTTGCAGAGAATTGAGGGTGCGGGGGGCAGGGAGGGAAAGAGGGAAGAAGGATCAGTGAAAAGGGAAAGAGTAAAGTGATGGGGCCGACATCGACCCTTGCTAACACAGAAAGAAACAATTTTGTTGCTACAAAACAGGTAATTTGCAAAAATGAAGGTTCTTTATTTTCTGTTTAATTATGGTTAATTTATCAGCTTTACTATCTTAAAGTTCGTTCACTTTAAGAGTGTCCCAATTTCTTCAACTGAAGTGGTGGGATTTGAACTTAAAGCCATTTCCAATAGTTAAGACCTGTAAAAATACAGAGACATGTGAATTAGCAATCCCAAAACACAAATAAAGTAAATGTAATCATTTTGACATAAAAGGTATTAAGATACAGGCCACTAATCTCACTGAGCATTTTTAGCAACATGGGTATTATTCCTTAATGTAGGGTGTATAGTCAACCTCTTTGTTCAAACCCAGTGAAGGTGTGGTGTTTAATGACACTATATATCTAGTTTCTTTTTTCAATAGTCAGTTTACCCTATTTCTGAGGGACCCTTTCTAAGGGACCCATATAATCTATTGCAGTAAATTTTAAGCAAGAGGGGTCTGAATTATGATATTGACTGAAGTATACTCCTACAGCACTTCTGTCACTGTTGTTAATTAGGCAGCACATCAATTCAGCAAAGACATTATAGCAACAATCAATTTCAGCTAAATCATTTCAGCGAATGCAATTACAGCACCCGTACATAATGGTCAAACACCAAATACAGCGAATAATGGATTCCCCCCTCCCCAAGGTTCTACGACCTCGGATTTGGTTATCTTAGTAAGGGGGTATGGGGGGCAAAGCCCCCACAGAACAAGCATAGCTGTTTTTGGTGTTCATACATATTGTACAGGTGCTGTAATTGCATTCGCCGAAATGACTTCCCTGAAATAGCTGTCGCTGTAATTTCTTCGCTGACCTGACATGGAGCCATTAATTATAGCCCTAATGTGCTCTTGTATTTGGGTTTAGAGTGGGTATGTTGTCCTTCCTACATAGTGCTTCAAACAGGTGCACCATGCAATGCATACTACGAATGTGGTTACACATGTGATGACATTTCTGATGTTGACTTTCCTGTTTTTATGTGGATGCACATAATTATTCCCCTCTACAGCATATTTAAGCAATATACCATGACAGAGAGTGGGTATATTGGTGGATTTGCCATGCCTGGTGTGGTTTGCTCACAAGACACAGCCGGTGACTTAACCACACCAGAAGTGGTAAATCCACCCATATACCCACTCTCTGTCATGGTATATTGCTATTATACAATGTTCAACTTGTTTTTTTTGTTTTTATCGTGATATAAAACTTTTACAGTGGGTATACTGGAGGATTTATCACAGTCATGTGATGTGTTTTGACCAATGAGGTTACAGGATTTTCATACCCCATTGTATAATTGCAAATATTGCAGTTGCCACATTTATGGAAGCAAAATCAGTTTTGAATGTAGCCATGTGGCAGATGTATAAGATTTATTAGGTTTAAAGTGACTATTCACCCTGTTGAAATTGATTGTGCCCACCGAGCACCCTCTGGCCTGCCAACTGCCTCTTTAAACTCTTGGCCCCGCCCAATTGTTTTCAGGCTTCTGCAATTTCAGGACCAGGAGCTTATCTATACTAAAGCCCAGCAGAAAAAGGAATTGTTCTGGCAGGGTGTTAAAATTGCTATTTTGCTGGACTATCCTCAATGGATGATTAACAGGCACAAGGTGTTTGACCGAGAATGGGACATGGCGAGGGAACATGGGTTCAAGTGTGTGTCGGCTCTTCCAGCAATGTTCCGGATTATTGGTGGCAATGTCATAAAGTCTTTCCATAACCCTGCAGATGCTTGGGAGTTTCTATCATTTTATGGATCTTCCACTTCTCCATCTAGTAGGTGAACAGATGGCATCCATGCTGGGCTGACCGTTTGCAATACTGATCGCACTGCAAGGCTTTTAGCTGTTTTTTAGTTGTTTAAAACTTATTATTTTTGTTAGTGGCAGTCCGATTAGTTAGTAGTTAGATTAGGAATTTTAAGTTTAGTTAGAGGTTAATGTGAGTTAGTGATGAGGAGTTAGAATTTTTTGTTTTGGAGTTAGGGCAGTAACCAGTGCACCCCTAATATTATGTTGCGGCTTTTGAATCAACCTGGGGATGGTGGAGATATTGGGACAGACAGTCCAGCATGGAGTACTCCTAATAGAGGAACCAGTGGGGAGTGCTCCTACCAGATGGACTGGTGGATGATTTGCAGCCCCCTGGATGGATGGTCGGATTGTCATGGAGGAACCTGCTGGAATCTTGGATGATCTGTGAACCCTCAGGAATAGATGGTGGCAGTGAACAGTGGACCTGCAGTCCACCTGAATCTGCACCTGCATATTAGAAGCCAGTTGGATGGAGTATTGTGGAGGGACCAGTTGGAAGTGAGAGGTGCTGAGGATCTTAAAGCACAAGCGGCATTGGGATCATTTGTACCATTTGACGGAGCTGGCTGGCTGGATTCTTACTGCAGCTGCACTGCAGTTTGCGGCAGAATGGTGAGGTGGTGTAGTGTGCAACTGGTTGTTGTGGCCTAGCCTCAATCAGTGGATTGTCTGCCCTAGCTGGCTGTAGTGTGAGAAAGATTGTGCCTCCATGACAACTGTGGGCTGTGGATCGGCTATACTGCTGAAACTTGGGTGGAAATTGAAGCTCCTAGTGGAGCACTAGAAAACGAGGAACCTTCGCTGTGCAATTTGTTTGAACCCAAACAGAAAGATTTAAATTTTTGACTGTCATAAATATCCCATCAGGTACTGTGATTTGAGTTCTAATTTAAATCCCCGAGTTCAGGGAGAGTGCTTGAGAGGGTGAAAAATCTTTCAAAGTACAAGTTTTCTGTTAAGGCTTGGAGAGGACCTTTTTAAAAGGACAATTTATTTGGAAATGTCTGCTCTCTGGATTGACTGAAGGGAGTGAGAGTACTTCGGTCTCTCTGGAACTTTTATTTTTGGGAAGTGAGAGCCCCATACAGTTTTGCAAATTCTTCTGGTTTGTGCTTGGATTTATTGGTGGACTATGGATTCTGATAATGTAGAATTTATTTAGTAGACGGCCTGGGTTATATAAAACGTTTTGCTGATTGGGTGTGAGGTGGATGGGGAGTTTTGCTTGTTTGTGTCTGTGTGTGTGTCGTGTTATGAATGATGAATGTGGTTGTGTGGTAGTTGTGTATAGGAGTTAAATTGTATGAAGTAATTGTTGGTTGGGTTGGTTGGGGAGGTTTGGATTTTAGCACATCACGACAGTCAGGATGTGTGGATTGATCCAGCCCTTAAGGTGCAGTTACTCCTCGGTCCATCTGCATGACCTCCAACTTTTTGAGCTCCCCACTTTACTTGCAGAAATGTATGTGAGGTGCAGGGCTTTGGGGATTGCACATAGCCAGAGGTGTTGACAGAGGGGACTAGGAATGACTGCTAGGGAGTCAGCAACTTGGGTGATGAGGCTCAGGAGGTGCTCTGGGGTGAAATAGGTACTGGAAAGAGGTTCTCCCTGCCTGGTCCCCATACCCAAGGGCTCCACTCTGGACAGTGGGCAGGTGGTTGTTGGTCCAGCAGCTCCCATTCATCTGACCCGGCTGTGTTGTACAATGCAAGATCAATGAGGAATAAGACCACTATAATTTATTTATTTAAAAGTTGATAACTGGAAAGGCACCATCAGCCAAAACTCATTTCCAGGTGCAACCCGGTGGAAAAGGGGGCACCGGAGGCTAACAGTACAAAATTAAGAACACAAAATATTAAAGCACAAAGAACAAAAGCAGTTTGGGTAACAATGTACAAGCAAGATACAGGCAAGGAAAACTATGTAAAATATATACAATTTAATACAATAAGGCTAAAAAGCCAGGAAGCTATTTATACAATTTATGCACGTAAAATATAATTAGGCAGAACACGTTTTATGTGGCTTATAATCTGGGGGGGGGGGAGGTTAAGCAACACAGTGTGTTCAATGGAGAACTAGGAGGGATAGCAGGTGCAGGTGGTGACAGGAGGAGGTCTGAGTGATCACTTAAGAGAGGAGAAGGAGGGGGAGAGAGATGGGGAAGGGGGGAAGCTCTTCCAGATGGAGGGAAATTTGTAGAAGAAGGAGAGTTTTGCCAGTTGAGGTGCGGATACAAGGGAGAGAAAAGGAACTGGTGCAACTAGACCATGAGTTTTAGGGCGAGAGAGAGAGAAGCTGGAGAGAGAAGGGAAGTGAGGTAAGAATGAAAAGAACCAAACCAGTACTTAGCTATGAAGGTGAGGCAATGGGAGGAGTGCCTCTGACTGAAAAGAGAGGGAAGAGTAGAGCTCACAGCAAAGAGTTAGTGGGGGGGGGGGATTTGAGGTGACTCAGCAGAAAGCATAGAAAAGTACTTCCAATTTTGTGAGGGCAGTGCCTGGGCAGCACTGTACACTATGTCAATAAAGTCAAAGGCAGGGAGGATCCATTTGATTAACAGATCATGTCTGAGTTTTGGGAGTGGTTTGGAGTGGAGTGCACTGAAATGGGATGAAAAATCAAGGTAGGTGTCGAGCCAAACACCAAGGTATTTATACGTGAGGACGTTTTCTAGACGGGTATTAGATGCAGCGGAGAAGGTCGGGAGTGTGAGTAGTTTGGCAAGTCTCTGCTTAAAGCCAAAGGTCATGGCAACAGTTTTTTTTTTTGTGTTCAGTCTAAGACAGTTAGCATCAAACCATGCTGTGACCGCTGAGATGTCCTGTTGGAGGGGTGTTTGGACTGCATACGTGGATGGGCCAGACAGGATCAGAACAGTGTCGTCTGCGTACATGTGGATATTTGAGTATGTACATACAGAGATGAGGTCGTTGATAAAGAAGGAAAAAAGAATCGGCCCAAGTATGGAGCCCTGGGGCACTCCGGTGAGGATGGGGAGAGGAGGGGATGATATGTTGTTTATCAAGACAGACTGGGAATGACGAGCTAGGTAAGGAGTAAAGCAAGAGACTGAGGCAGGGGAAATTCTAATGGTACATAATTTGGAGAGTAGGAGGGGATGGGAGATCGAGTCAAAGGCTTTGGTCAAGTCGATGAAGATAGCTGAGGTGATATGATCAAGATCCATGGTGGTGTAAATAGCATTTGTAAAGTGAAGGAGGGAGGAGGTGGTTGAATGAGATTTTCTAAAGCCAGACTAGAAGGGAGAGAGGGTATTGGAGGTGGACAGGAAATTATTGAGCCTTGAGAGGATAATGACTGACTTGATTTTTTCAACATACCTGGCCTGCATCACAGAGACCTGGCTGGATGATAATGCTGCTCCCATTTTGGAGGCAGCAATTCTGGCCAGGTACTCTGTGGTACATGCTCCAAGCAAAGGGAGGTGGAGAAGTGGCTATTTGTTTTAAAGTCAGCCTGGGCCTCACAATGGGGAGTGGCTATTTGTTTTAAAGTCAGCCTTGGCCTCACAATGCTACCGGTGGGTTATTGCTGATCTTGTTGAGACATCTGACCTGGCTTTCATCACCAAGACCTGGCTGGATGAGAATGCCGGCCTGGTATTGGAGTCAGCAGTTCCAGCCGGGTACTCTGTGATACACTGCCCGAGATTGGATCGTAGGTGCGGGGATGTAGCCATTTGTTTTAAGGCAGAACTGGGCCTTGTAGAGATACCAGTGGGGGTCACCAGGTCCTTCGAGTGTATCATGGGTGCAGGTGTGGGTGGCAGGATTCTTCTCTTCTACTTCCCACCCAGAGATAGGAAAGTTTTCCTGCAGGAAGTTGCAGACTTCATGGTCAAAATTGTGTTGGAATCCTCCAGGTGGTTGGTCCTGGGGGATTTCAATGCTTCAGTTGATGATGAACTCTTGTTCTTTGTTCCGAACTTCCTCCAACTGATGATTTAGTTGGGCTTCACACAGGTAGTAACCACTACAACCCATACTGAGGGTCACTCCCTGGACCTGGTGTTCCTCCTGGGGATGGAGGTCACTGGCTTGGTGGTGGAACCAGTCTGGTGGTCAGACCATCACTCTATAAGGTTTAGCTTCTCGAATCCCCCCATGAGACCTGTCCCTTTGGAGATGGTCCAGTACTGACCTTTAAGGGGTGTTACCCCTGAGGGTCTGATGGAGTGCTGGACCTATCGAGCAGGCCATTGGAATACTAGGATCCAGGGGATCTTGTATTGCACTATATTAGTGTGGTGTCAGGGGCCCTGTATTCTGTAGATACTGTCCGAGTTCGTCCTCTCTCTCTTTGCCCTTGGTCTCCTTGGTTCGATGGGACCTAGAGGGAGTTGAGGAGAGTAGGGTGAAAGTTGGAACGTTGTTGGTGGAAATCTGGCCTGGAGGAGGACAGACTTAGATTGCTAGCCCACTTTACAGAGTATAAATCAGCAATCTCCCATAAGAAGGCAGAGTTCCTGTCCAGGGAGATTGCTGCAGCAAGAAATCAACTGGCTCAGCTCTTCCAGACTGTTGACAGGCTGTGCAATCCAGCCTGTCTTCAGGGCCAGAGAGCCTTTCCACAATTTAAATGTGATGATTTTCCTCAATTCTTTGCAGATAAGGTGTCCTCCATCAGGTTGAAGATCTGCTTGACTCTTTCAAATAAGTACTGTGGTGGTCAGTATGAGGGCACAGGCACCCAGCCTGTCTGGACGAAGTTTGACCAGCTAGTGATCATGAATATCTTGAAGATTGTTCGGGGTATGTGACCAACTTGCTGTAGTTTGGATCCTAATCCAACCTGCCTCCTTGTGGGGTGTGTGGATGTCATCAGACTGATATTTGCTGAGATAGTCTGGTGCTCGTTGAATCAGGGTGTGTTTCTGAGCCCCCTGAAGGAGACAGTGGTGACACCCCTTCTGAAGAAATCTCCCTTCGACCCAGACTGTCTTGCAAACTACAGACCTGTCTCTAACCTGCCCTTTTTGGGCAAGGTTATTGAGAAGGTAGTCGCATTGCAGCTCGAGAACTTTCTTATCACCCACGAAGTCTATGATCATCTCCAGTCCAGTTTCAGGAAGATGCACAGTACTGAGACAGCCCTGGTTTGGGTACTTAATGATCTCCTGATAGTGAGGGATCGGAGGAGCTGCTCAATCTTGTTCCTCCTTGATCTCTCTGCAGCGTTTGACACCGTGGATCATGGGGTACTGCTGGAACACCTGCGACTACTCTGTGGACTGTCTAGAATAGTCCTCAGGTGGTTCTATTCTTTCCTCACAGGCAGGATGCAGAGGGTGGTGTCGTGTGTCTTTTCCTCAGCCCCCTTCTTCCTGCCTTGGGGGGTGCCATAGGGCTCTGTGTTGTCCCCATGCTGTTCTTGGTGTACATGCTGCCATTAGGAGACATTATAAGGCAGTATGGGCTGAGTTTTCACTGCTATGCAGATGATACTCAGTTGTACTTGTCCTTTGTACCTGAACAAAACAAAGCAGTCTCGGTCTTTAACAACTGCCTCGCTGAGATTCATGACTGGATGAGTGCTAATTGGTTGAGATTGAATCCTGACAAGACTGAGTTGTTGGTGGTGGACCCAGGTCATCAGGTAGAGAGGTTGACTCCTGGTCAGTCATCTGGCCTTGTGCTAGTAGGCAACCAGTTGAGACTGTCTGAACAGGTGCAGAATCTGGGCATTGTGCTTGATGACGAGCTGACTCTAAAAGCTCAGCTGTCAGCTGTCGTCAAGTCCTCCTTTTATCATCTGAGGAACATCACCAGGATAAAGCACCTAGTTCTGCCCGAGAACCTTCCTATGTTGGTCCACGCCTTTGTGTATTCCCGCCTTGACTACTGCAATGCTCTATACCTAGGGCTGACAGCGGTGGACCACTGTCACCTGCAGCTGGTTCAGAACACTGCCACCAGGTTGTTGACAGGTCTGTTGAGAACAAGTCATGTCACTCCTGTGCTTCGTGAACTGCACTGGCTGCCCGCGTGATGGAGGATCACCTTCAGCATTGTGTTGCTGACCTATAAGTCCCTACACAGACAGGGACTGGGCTACTTGCAAGACCTCCTTTGGTCCTACTGCTCCCTCCACCCACTCTGCTCCGCCAATGAGGGATTGCTAGAGGTTCCCAGGGTCCATCTTCAGATCTCAGGTGCTAGGGCATTTTCATTTGCAGCCCCGACCCTGTGGAATTCTCTACCTTGTCAGATCAGAGAATGCCAGTTCACTGAGACTTTCAAGTCCTCTTTGAAAACATATTTATTTAGTCTAGCTTTTGGGGACAATGTTTAGTTCGTATTACTGCTGCCTATTTTAAAATTTTTTATATGTTTTATTGGATTATTTATGTTTTTATTGTACACCCGCTTTGATATTTGAAAAGCATGCTATAAATAAAGTCTGATTTGATTTGATTTGATTTGATCCCAGGTCATTTGAGAGTGTTGCTATGCAGGGGGGTCCTGGTGCAGGCTACAGGATCTTTCTAATATACCGGCCACCAGGTGGGGAGAAGTAATTCCTGCAGGAGGTTGGGGAGTTTGTTGCCAGTCTGGTGTTGGAATCCCCCCAGATGGATAATTCTGGGGGATTTCAATGCCTGGGTCAATGACGGACTCGTCATTTGGCCATGACCTCCTTCAGAGCATAGAAGCACTGGGCCTGTCACAGGTTGTTACCTCAGTGACCCACTTGCATGGGCACACACAGGACCTGGTGTTCTCAATAGGTCTTGTGGCTGATGATCTCATGATTGATCCTGTTGTTTGGTCAGAACATAGCACTGTAAGGGTCACGTTTGAGGCCCCCGAGGGTCCTTCCTCTGTGGAGATGGTCCATTACTGCCCTTTGCGGGGATTGTCCCCAACAGGATTACAGGTTCTGCTGTATCTATTGAGTGTGGAGACTGCATATGCGGGGGGTGCTGAGAAGGCAGTGGCATCCTATTACAAGGCTGTTACTGTGGCCTTCAACTCTATGTTGCTCATCCATGTCCAGCCCTTATCTACTTGCTGGAGGCCTCCATGGTTTGATGGGGAACTCAGGAAGTTAAAGACAAAGGGCCACAGGTTTGAACGGTGCTGGAAGAGGTTGAGACTGATTGAGTACAAATTGTCTTTGAGGTCACATTATACTGACTATCAAAGGGCAATCTCCCGGAAAAGGCAGATTTTCTGTCAAGGGAGATGGCTGCAGCAAGGAACAGACTGGCTCAGCTCTTCTGTATGGTAGATGGGTTGTTGCACCCAGCTTGTCTATGTACTGGGGGAACTAGTTCAAGCACAAGGTGTGATGAGTTTGCTCTGTTCTTTGCTGACAAATTGTCCTATATCAGGACTAAGATCTTCTCCAGTGATTCTCAAAGAGCTTGCAAGATAGGACAGGTGACATGCCAGGGCACCCCTCTTGTGTGGGGTGAGTTTGATACAGTTGGAGTGGTTGAGGTAGTTGAGATAGTCTAGAGGCTGCAACCAGTCCATTGTAATCTAGACCCTGGTCCAGCCCAACATTTAACTGATTGTGTGGAGCTGATTGGATCTGTGGTTGCTGAGATCGTCCGGTGTTCCTCGGGGAGTGGCGTCTTTCCAGTGGCCTTGAAAAAGGCCTAGTTGATACCCTTTTTGAAGAAACCCTCATTGGACCCCGAGTGTCTCACCAACTATATACCAGTCTCGAACCTCCCATTCTAAAGGAAGGTTCTAGAAAAAGTGGTGGCCATTCAGTTTGAGGCTTATCTCATGTCCCATGCCACTTTCAAGTGCTTCCAGTCTGGGATTAGACCTGGGCATATCACAGAGACTGCCTAGTGAAGATGCTGAATGATCTCCTAAGAGCGAGAGATAAGGGAGAATGTACCATTGTTGTTTTTCTGGATCTGTTGGCGGCATTTGACACTGCAGACCATGAGATATTATTGGATTGACTGCAGAACTGGTGTGGACTAAGTGACAATGTCATCAGCTGGGTTAGATCCTACCTCATGGGCAGAGTGCAGAGGGTGACAATGGAGTTATCCTCATCTAGCCCAATGCCTGTGCACTGTGGAGTTTCACAAAGTTCGGTCCTGTCGCCTCTGTTGTTCACAGTGTATATGTTGCCTTTAGGAGATGATATCAGTTGGTATGGGCTGGGTTTTCATTGCTACACTGATGATACCCAGCTGTACCTGTCCTGTGCACCTGGAAACCAGATGGTGGCTTCTGTGTTAAATACATGCCTAGCTGAGATCCAGAACTGGATGACTCAAAACTGGTTATGACTCAACCCAGACAAGAAGGGGGTGCTGGTGGTGGATCCTGGTCATCAGCAGAGAGGAAGAGTATCAGGGAGTGATCCTGGTCTGAGACTGAGAGATGCTTCCTTGACCCCCTCCATTCAGGTTAGGAATCCGGGTGTGGTCCTTGACGATGGCTAGACACTTGATGCTCAGGTGTCAGCTATCGTCCAAAGTGGCTTTTGTCATCTTAGCAACATTGCCCAGATCCGAGCCCTTATACCAGCTAATGATCTCGCCACCCTAGTGTATGCCTTTGTCATGTCTCATTTGGATTAGAACATAGAAACATAGACTCTGATGGCAGATAAGGACCGCTTGGCCCACCTAGTCTGCCCATTCCCCTACTTGATGGATAAGCTGCAGATCCTAGTTAACCAACAGCCTACTTCCTCCTACTCCCCACTAGAATTGCCTTATGTCTGTCCCATGCATTCTTGAATTCCCCCACTGTTCTTGACTCTACAACCTCCTCAGGAAGGCTGTTCCATGTATCTACAACCCTCTCTGTGAAGAAATACTTTCTGACATTATCTCTGAGCCATCCTCCCTCTGTCTTCAAATTGTGCCCCAGTGATCTTGCACATCTCTTTTTTGGAAAGATGCTACCCTCTTGGACTTTGTTGATTCCCTTGAGGTATTTGAAAGTTTTTATCATGTCCCCCCTCTCCCTCCTTTCCTCGAGGCTATACTGTACATATTTAGCTCCTTTGGTCTTTCTTCATATGTCTTCTGGCACAGACCCTGCACCATTTTGGTTGCCCTCCTCTGGACAGCCTCCACCCTGTCTATGTCTTTGGGGAGATATGGTCTCCAGAACTGTACACAGTACTCCAGATGTGGTCTTACCAACTCTCTGTCCAGAGGGCCAACAACATCCTGTTTTCTACTGGTGATGCCTCTCCCTATGCATCCCAGTATCCCCAGCCCTCCTTACTGCCTTCTCACATTGCTGGCCCACATTTGGGTTATCTGATATGACTACCCTAGATCTCTTTCCATTTTGTTGTTGCAGTATCTCCCCCCCCCACTGTGTACTCTTCCCCTGGGTTTTTGTTTCCCAGGTGCATTACTTTGCATGTCTTTGCATTGAATCTAAGCTGCCATACATTTGACCATTCCTCCAATCTTGCCAAGTCCCTTTTCATCCTTTCCACCCCACCTTGCATATCAACCCTGCTGTAGATGTTTGTGTCATCTGCAAAGAGACATACCTTCCCCTCCAGCCCCTCTGCAATGTCACATATAAAGACATTAAAAAGGACCATCCCCAGAACTGAACCTGTGGTACCCCACTAGTAACCCTCCTTTTTTCACTGTGGACTCCATTTACTATTACCTGCTGTGTCCTGTTGTTCAGCCAGTGTTTTACCCAGGCTACCACCCTGGGACCTACTCCCAGGCTGGCTAATTTGTTTATTAATTTTTTGTGAGGGACTGTGTCAAATGCCTTGCTAAAGTCTAGGTAGGCCATGTCCACAGCCCCTCCCTGGTCTACTACTTTGGTCACCCAGTCAAAAAATCAATTAGATTTGTCTGACATGACCTTCCTGCTGTGAATCCATGCTGCCTTGGGTCCTGTGCCCCACTGGCCTCTAGGTACTCAACAATTCTTTCCTTCAGAAGTGATTCCATCATTTTCCCTACCACTGAGGACAAACTGATAGGTCTGTAGTTTCCTGCCTCTATCTTGCTTCTACTTTTGTGAAGGGGAATCACATCTGCCCTCCTCCAGTCCTCAGGTACCACACCATCCTCCCATGATTTATTAAAAAGGGTAGTCAGTGGTGTTACTAGTTCTTCCCTTAGTTGTTTTAGAATTCTTGGGTGAATCCCATCAGGCTCCATTGCTTTATCCACCTTCAGTTTTAAGAGTTCTTTCATAACCCTTTCTTCTGTGAAATGACTAATATCAACCCCCGTATCCAGAGTGCTTCTATTGACTGGATTAGGTCTTCCCCCTCCTGCTTTTCCATTGTGAATACTGAGCAGAAATGTTTGTTCAGTATCCCTGCTTTTTCACTGTCCCTCTCTGCCCAGCCACCCTCCTCTTTATTCAGCCTCAGCATCCCTATCTTCATTTTTTTTTGCTCCCTGATGTACCTATAAAAGGTTTTATCCCCCTTCTTAACTGAGTTGGCTATCTTTTCCTCAGTTTGGGCCTTTGCTATTCCGACTGCCTCACATGCTTACTTCTGCTTTAACTGGTACAGTTCTCTGTCCTGCTTCTTCTGTGTTTCCTTATACTTCCCGAATGCTATCTTTTTCTCCCTTTACTTCCCCGCCTCTTCTTTTGAGAACAATAGTGTTTTTTTCTTTCATTTTGATTTGTTTATTTGCTTCACACAAAGGCTTGTTGCCTTTGTGATGGCAGTTTTGATGTTTCCCCATTGTTGTTCCACCCCACCTTCTTGCCTGTTTGCTAGTGCTTTTCTGAGGCACACTCCCATTTTGACAGAATCAGCCCTCCTGAAGTCCAGTACATTCACTTTTGTGTGGCTTGACTCTACAGCTAAGTTTATCATGAACCACACTGTTTGGTGGTCACTTGTTCCCAGATGGCTACCCACTTCAAGATCAGAGATCCTCTCTCCATCCCCATTTGAGATTACTGCAATGCTCTGTATCAGGGGCTATATGGAAGCAATATTCGCTGTTTGCAGCTGGTGCAGAACATGGCAGCAAGGTTGCTAACAGGTGCATTGAGATCTGATCATATTATGCCTGTTCTCTGAGAACTGCACTGGATACCAATAAGGTGGAGGATTGTCTTCAAGGTCTGATTACTGACCTATAAAGCACTGCATGGCTGGGGACAAGACTACCTGCAAGAACTCCTGGTTCCTCACTGCCCGGTTATATCTCTCTGTTCCTCTGTTGGATGCCTTCTGGTGGTTCCCAGGGCTAGATTGTAGCAATCAGGAGGTCGGGTTTTCTCTGTTGCCACACCAGCCCTGTAGAATTCACTGCCAGGCTACCTGAGGGAGGCACCCTTGGTGGCAACCGTTAAGAAAGGGTTGAAGACTTTTTTGTTTTGTCAAGCATTTGATGCTATATAAGTAGAAAGCGATATGGTCTTTTGACTGTACTGTTTTAAATGTAGATAGATATATTATGTTTAACCTGTTTTATTTATTCCGCAGTGTGACTGCTGAACTGTTTCTGAAGATGTTGTTCTAAGAATTGTACAGTGTTCCGAGCCCCCGGGAAGGGGCACTATATGAAGTATCTATCTATCTACCTATCTATCTATCTCTCTAATCTGTGGCTAAACTGGATGATGCCAGTGTTTCCCTGTTGCCCCAATGGATATCCCCTCCATGAGTTCACCCTGCTAAGAAGGAGTCCGGGACCTGGTCTACTACTACCTCATTGGCAACTGCGGCTGCAGCTGAGCCTATGAATTTTTCAGTTGTGCAACAGAGTGGTTATCCTTTAACACATTTGTGGTATTGTGGCTCTTCTATCTCCTTATTACACTTGGACTGCTGCCAAGAGTTTAATGTGTCTCTGGTCTGCTGAAGCAAACGGAATCCAAAACTGCCTCCTCGACTGCCGACTGACCCCCAAGCCCCCTGTACCCAGAATCCAGCCTCCTCAACTGGGAACACAAGCAAGACACCTGCACCTGGGCGGCACTCGCTGAAGCAAATGGAATCCTACACTGCCTCCTCAACTGCCGACTGACCCCCGAGCCCCCTGTACCCAGAATCCAGCTTCCTTGACTGGGAACACAAGCAAGGTATGCCCACTTATCACCGTTCCATCCTCTCAGGACGGGGAATCCCTGATTGATGCTTTGCACTTGCAGGTGGTTTCCGATTGGACTGCTTGCTATCCCGCTGAGTGCCGATTGGAGCGTCTTTTACATTGACACAAACAGGGACTTTTGGGCTGCTCCTCGGCCGCTCTCCTCACTGGGGAACGTTTTGATATAGTTGAAATTTTTGTAGATTTAATTTATGATTGCATTGGTTGTGAAATGTGTAAAAGGAACTAGCTTTTCCCACAGACAGACTTATCTGACTGCAAAGATAGGAATTTGCCCGCTGTAGATTTTCTCCCTTTCCTTACATCCCCTTCCCCTGAACCCAAGCTAAACTTCTCTTGCATCCTGTGTTTTCATTCTTTTTTCTCTCGCAGTAGTCACTGCCCCAGTTGCCTCTGTGACTCCTCCCCCTCCCTCCCCAGCTAACTTGCCTTCTCTTTGATACGAGATTACCCTCCGCTCCTGGCCGACCTGACTCCTGCTCTAAACTATTTCTTTTGTCTTGACTAAACAATCCCCCCACCCCCCGCAATTAGCCTGTTGCCAGCTTCCTGCCCTCGACCTCCCAGTTGCCAGTCTTAGTATTTAATGGTTGTGTCTCTCTCTTTCTTCCCCCTTAGGCACCTGCACCTGGGCGGCGCTTGCTGAGGCAAACGGAATCCTAAACTGCCTCCTTGACTGCCGACCAACCCCTCCAAGCCCCCTGTACCCGGAATCCAGCCTCCTCGACTGGGAACACAAGCAAGGTACGCCCACTGATCACCGCTCCATCCTCTCAGAATGGCGAATCTCTGATTGGTGCTTTGCACTTGCAAGCGGTTTCCGATTGGACTGTTTGCTATCCCGCTGAGTGCCGATTGGAGCGCCTTTTACATTGACACAAACAGGGACTTTTGGGCTAATCCTCAGCCACTCTCCTAGCTGGGAACTGTTTGATATAGCTGAAATTTTCTCCCAGACCCACCCCCAGGCCTCCTTTAAAAACAGTGTTGCTCTGCCAAGCATAGCTTAGGCACTCTAATTGGGTCATCTTGCTGAGAGGGAGGTGGCTGTATCTGGGCTATCACCCACTTGTCTGACTCCCACTGATCACTTTTTTCATCAGGCTCAGCTACTGCCTAATCCTTCCTTAATTTCTCCAGTGCCTACAGGCTACCAGCGCCTTTAGGGCAACTGCTCTGTTGTCCCATCCCTGTTACACAAATCACTGTACTCAGTCGTGAGCAGTATGGCCTGCCTTATCATTTTACTTCTAATCCTGGCAAAAAGTATGATGCATAAAGCACTAATCCATGCTAAGTCAGAAGTCATCCCAGCCTGAGAACACACAATCATAATTCCTGCTGCATCTTCATATTGCTTCCCTACTCTTCATCTGTCAGGTTCTCATTTTAATTCTCATCCCTCTCCTCTGGCCCTCCTCCCTTTGCCTATGTCTTTCCGTGCACTTCCTCTGCTAGCATTGAACGGCCATGTCAGCATCTCCTATGCCCTGGCTAGACGTACCACAGTGACTGAACAACATGCAAGAACCCAAGCGAAAGAGCCCACTTCTACCTGATAAATGCCCTCAAGAAAATGTTTCTAATTCTCCTTTTCTGTTCAAGCAATGTTGAACTAAATCCAGGCTCCCCAACTCAAATCACTTCTCCGTCGGAGTTTGCAGCTGCTCCTGGGATGAGACTGATGATGGTCAATATTCTAAGCCTGCTCAAAAAACTTGATCATCTTCAAGTCTGGGCAGCCCACACTGACCCAGATCTGATTATAATTACCGAGTCATGGCTAAAAAAGACCAATACTGATCCACAAATTACTATTCCGGGCTTCAAGCTCTTTAGGGCTGATAGAGATTCGGGGGGGGGGGGTTGTTGTATACGCTAAATCTAAATTTGATGTTAGCAACATTTCCTGTAAAACTAAGCCCAAGGAATACGAGATTGTCTCGCTTAAACTTCGCCTTCCATCCTTAGAGTGCATCACAATCATAGGTGGCTATAGACCCCCGTCAGGAGGCACAGAAATTCTTAACGTGCTAAAATCCATAACACTGGTAGCTAATACGGAAACAATAATCTTAGGGGACTTCAATATGGATTGGCTAACTGCTAAATCCAACCCCCCAAAAGCCATCTGTGATGAGCTGGGTCTTACACAGATAGTAACTGAACCCACAAGAATCAATGCTTCTAACTCTGCCAACAGCTCACCCTTAGATGTCATCTTAACTTCGCATCCCCATAAAATCTCACATTCTGCAGTTTTCCATAATGACATGAGTGACCACAGTATCCTTGTATGTACAAGATTCCAATCTAAAACCCAGCAGCAGCCTAAATTCAGAATCAAGCGCTCGTTCCGTAAATTCAACTCAGTAAACTTCCTAACCGAGCTAGCTACGATCAGGTGGCAAGACCTATATCTTGCCAAATCTGCTGATGCCGCCATCTCTGTCCTAAATGACAACCTCACTACCCTAATTAACAAGCATGCTCTTCTTATTAAAATGAGGGTATGGAAAATCTCACATCCGTGGTTCACCCAAGAGCTCAAATCTGCACTTACCAATAGAGGCAAGCTATGGGCTAGGGCCAGGCTCACAAAGAACCTGGCAGACTGGCAGGCATTTAGAACTGCCAGAAATGCCTGTGTTAAAAGTGTACAGGCTACTAAAGCAAACTTCTACATCTCCACTCTGGAGCAGGCCAAAGGGAACTCCCAAAAAATCTGGAAGACACTGAGATCCATTGAAGGCCATTCTGCTGCTCCCTCCCTTCCCACCAAGATTCTGGCCAAGGACAGGATAGTTGAAAATAAACTGCAAATCCTCAAAAAACTTAACCTTCACTTTGCCACAGCTGGGTGGGCATTCGACTCCTCCCCATACGCTAGCCGAGTGAATAGCAACACTAACCCAGATTCTACGCATGCTACTCCACCTCATCCCTTCCAGTTGTGCCTGTTTAGCAACAAAGAAGTCGAAGACATAATTCTTAGCCTTGACACCAAGAAAAGTGCAGGGAACGATGGCCTTGAATCATTTTTCTTGCAGTTAGGCTATGCCCAGCTCACAGCCCCCATCCTTCACATCTTCAACCTCTCTATTTCCACAGCCACTGTTTCATCCTGCTGGAAATCTGCCCATGTTCTTCCTCTCTTCAAATCAGGAGATCCTTGTGACTTAAACAACTATTAACCTATCTCTATCTTGCCCATTCTCTCCAAAGTGTTGGAAAAACTTATATACAACCAATTAAAAAAATCACCTTGAAGCACACTCACTCCTAAACCCGGCCCAATCTGGCTTCAGGTCAAAGCACAGTACCATCTCAGCCTTGGCTAAAGTCTCTAATGACTGGATCCATGCTATGGACACCAAGAAGGTTACTGGTGCAGTCTTTCTAGACCTCAGTAAGGCCTTCAACACTGTAGACCATCACCTCCTAATCACCTGCCTTGCCTACATAGGTGCCACTCCACTTACCTTACAGTGGTTTAACAGTTATCTCATGGGAAGGATACAAAAAGTCAAGGCTGATGGCCTACTATCTTCCCCTCTTCCAATTGCCAGAGGAGTCCCTCAAGGCTCCATCCTAGGATCAATCCTTTTTTCCCTGTACATCAATAACCTTGACTCCCACATAAAGAACTCTAGCATACATTTCTTTGCGGATGATACGGTTATGTACGCATAAGGCTCATCCTTAACTGAAGTCAGGGAAGCACTCCAAGCTGACTTTATACAATTAGAAATCTACATGCCCTTTGGGGTAACCCTTGCCTCAGTGTTTGCGCACAGAGGTTCTTTAACCTTATCAATGCCAAGCTTCTCTTAAATGCCAAAAAAACCAAGACAATGATGTTCTCGAGACTTGCCTTGTCTGGTGCCCTACCTACCACACCTAAAAACTTCATAGTTACCTCCTTAGGTGAACCCTTGGATTTTACCTAAAATCTTTTTACCTGGTGTACCTAAATTTAAATATCTAGGTATGTGGATAGACAACAAGCTTTCCTTCAACGATCACATCGAGGCTCTATCAAAGAGGCTTAAAGCACGCTATGGTTTCTTCTTTAGAAATAGGACCCTCTTTTCTCTCGCAACCCGCAAAAGACTTGTCCAAGCAACTTTCCTTCCCTTGCTTGACTACAGAGACAATATCTTTATCTCCTCCCCAACCTTGAGCCTATCTAAACTGGACGTACTCTAACACTGTGCTCTTCGCTTCATTACTAACTCGGCATACAGGACCCACCACTGTGATCTTTATGCAGCACTTGTGTGGACCTCTCTTGCCACCAGACGCCTCCTGCATGCTGGCATTTGGACCCTCAAATTACTACTCCACAAACTGCCTGTCTATTTAACGTCTCTCATACAGATCTTGCATAGCGCCTACTCCCTAAGGAAATCTGACCTTATCCTACTAGATGTTCCCAGGACACATACCAGAACTGGCCAAAGAGCTGTCTCATACACCCTCCCAAACATTTGGAACCAACTACAAGCCAGGCTGAAGCTAACCAGCATTGTATCAATTAACTCCTACAAAACACTAGCTATCTCTAAATTAAAAGACATATATAGGTGCTACTAGGCCCCCAATGCCAAGTCAACTCCCTAGGTACCAACTGGCCCTCTACTTTTAAGCTGAAATGTGTTGCATACGATGTTGCATAGGGCAAGGTTAAAACTGGAATGTACTGCATACATAGTATAAGGACATCTATTGTGTATACCTTTTATTTTTATATATTGTTTGCTTTTTGTTGTTCTACATTTTATATCTCATGTCTATGTAATTGCGAACTGCATGTGTATGTGCCTTAGGACCTCCTTGTGAATGAGTTTGCTCATCGGAGTCTTTCCTGTAATAAACTTGAACTTGAACTTGGTCCTGGACCTGTTCTTGGTCTGCTGGGTGGCTGTCTAGCTGCTAGAATTACATTTATCCTTTGTTATTTTGGGATACTGGTCCTCCTTTATTACTCTGACTTGTGGTCCTTCCTGGTGGATTCCTTTTGTATGGACTTTACTATGGACCTTGTTGGATGGACAATTGTATCCCATTTATTCAATGGTTTTATGGGTTAACTTTATGTCACTATTGTGGAGGGTTGGACTGAGTGGGATGGGGGGCTGGTTATATTGTTAGACTTGTTAAATGGTTATCGATGGTATGGGATCATGATTTATAATTTTGCTGTCTCTCATGGGGTTCTTCTTAAAGTTTGTGGGATGGAGCTGCTGGCTGCAGTTCTTGTCTGAGCTTGCTGGCCTGGGGAAGGGGGGCAGGGCTGTGCAAGTTTGGTGTGTTTCATTTGGTGCAGCCGGTTTTGTTCAGTTAGTAGTTTTGTTTATTTTGTTTCTTATTGGGTTCCTCCTTTCATTGTCCCCTCCTCTATGTAATGGCTTTGTCCATTCTGGCTGTGTTATGCTTTTATTTTGTTTCCTTTTGTTTCTTATTTTGCTTTAGTTTTTTAAGCTTGGCAATTTCCTTTGCAGGGCTGTTTTGTTACGTGGCAGGGTTTTTTTTTTTTTTTTTTTACCTTTGCAGGGGCTTGCAGCTGGCAACCCTAGGACCCTACATGTTTCCTTTTCTTGGGGTGTTTTCAAATGTTTTTCTCCTTATTACGCTTGTGGTGGGTTTGGGAAGGGGAGTAGTTACTATAGATGTTTTATGAGCAGTGGATCTGTGGCCATCATATGTTTCTGTTATTTAGCGAAGATGTTCTCTCATAGTAATTGATTTATATATAGTTTATGCTATTCATGGGGTTTGTATTGGGAGATAAGTTGGGTTTTCTTCATTGCATTTGTTTTGCTTGATTATTTATTGTACATGCAAAGTCCTGATACTTTTGGCCCTTTCTTTTTTGCCCAGGGGATGTGGGATTATGAATTTTTATCTATTTCTATGGTATACAAAACAGTGTCTTGGAATGTTTGAGGGCTGAAAGCCCTGTGAAACACAAGAGGGTCCTGACACATCTCCGCCATTTGGGAGGGAAAATTATTTTCCTGTAGAAGACCTGTCTTGTTAAAAAGGAGATCGATAAACTGGCCAAATTATGGAGTGGGCAGCTTTTTGCTTCTTCGTATTCCTCTAATAAGCGGGGAGTAGCTATTTATGCCATTGCACTGTAAATTGGGAACCTGATTTAGTTAAGTAAGATAAGGAAGGGTGCTGAGTTTTAGTCCAGGGCAGACTGGATGGTCAGCAATTGGTCAACAATTAGATTTGGGGGCAATTTATGCAGCCAATGCTGATGATGCTCATTTCTACCATTTTTTTCCCCTGTACCTTTTGGATATGGAGGGAGATATGAACCAAGTTATTGTATGATAAGAGTGGGAGTCCCTCTAAATTGTCTACTCCAGGTACCAAGGCGATACATGTCCTCTTAGCTGATCATGGTCTGCAAGATGTCTGGTGGGAGTGGCATCCTACATGGCAGAATTATACATATTATTCTCCAGAACATGGTTCATATAGTCAGATTGATATGATTTTGCCTCTGGTTTGGCTGTTCAGCAAATGCTCCAGGTGACTATTGGGCCCATACTGATTTCTGATCACTCCCCGGTTACTTATACTTTTTCCCTTGGTACCACTGTGGTAGGTCATAAGTGGTGGGGGGTTTAATGTCAGTCTTTGTAAGGATGAAGGCTTTCAATCCTGGCTATGTCAAGAAGTAAAAAGTTATTCAGATACAAATTGTAATGGGGAGATTCTGGGTAAATGAGTGTGGGAGGGTTTGACAGCCTATCTTAGGGGTCGTATTATTGCATATATGACTGCTAGAAAGAAAAGTTGGGCATGGGAGATATGTTCCTTGGAATGCAAGTTGGCTGATCTGCAGGGGAAGCATAAGACCGGGGATCATTCTGCTACTTTGTTTTACAAGTTGCGAAAGGTTAGGTATCAGCTTAACAGTTTGAATACTCAGTCCACTGAATTTGCTCTTTATAAAATTAGGCATGCTTTCTGGGAGGGTGGCGAGAAATCAGTTTGCTTGCTAGTTTATCATTTGAAGAAGCTCAGGGAGAAAGAGAAGATTTCAGGCATTAAAGCTGGTCAGGACTTATTTACAGCTCCAGAACAGATTCATAATTCCTTTCAAGAATATTATGAGGGTCTATATGCTTGCTGATTGGCTCCGGGAGATCAGGATGGTCTTTCTGTGGTGGATTTTCTTAACTCTCTTGACCTACCTCACCTATTGGAGAAGCAGCATCAGACTTTTGATGGGCTAATTATGGTGCAAGAAATTTAATCTTCTATTAAAATACTTTTCCCTGGGAAGGCGCAGGGCCCTGATGGTTTCCCCATTGAGATTTATACATTTCTTTTGAACTTGTTAAACACAGTCCTAGCCTCCATTTTATTTATTTATTTATTTGTGTATTTATTTATTTATTTATTAGAATATCGGAATTACAATCCTTTGAGTCATCGACTCATTTCCAAGGACTCCTCGTCAGATGAAATAAATACAGACATGACAGTAATACAGCAAAGTCAATGTTACATAACTAATTGTGCAAAAATTATTAAGCATTATAATACATTGATGAGTACCTATACAGAGTATTAGCTAAGCAGTTACATACATCCTTTGCAGTGCAGTAGTGCAGGCATTACAATACATTGATGCAAACCTATACCGAGCGTTATCTTATTAGTTTCATACATCCTCCTTTGCAGTGCAGTGATGTAGGCTTATACACAGTGATAGCTAAGCAGAATAAAAAGAGAGCAGAGACAGGATAGTTGGCCCTGGTGGGGTTTAGTGGAGCAGTCTTGGGTTAAACTTTGTCTTGGTGTGGGCCCACTTTAGTAGTGACTGGGCTGTAATTTGAAATGGCAGAAGAACTAGCTCAGACAGGTGCAGGTACATGTGGCGTAGAGATGATTCTTGGGGTCACTTTGAAAGGGCTGAGCTTGGTGTGGGTAGTGACTGAGGATGGTAGGGCATTATATCAGGCAGGGGCCGTGACTAGGAATGATCTATGGGCAAGTGTTGTTCTGACCCTGGGGATGGACAGTGTTATTGTGTCTGTTCTGTATGTATGGACTTTGTGTGTGGCTAGGGGCAAGGAGGCTGAAACTCCTGGAGGCGTATGTCCAAGGAGAGATTTTTTGGCCATGAGGCATGCTTGGAACTGGAGCCTTTCATCAAGGTTGAAGATCAGGGCATGGTCATAGAGGGTGCAGGTGTGGCTCATGTGATCAGCCCCTGACAAGAGCCTGCAGGCTTTGTTGATGGTTACTTTAATCTTATTGAGAGCAGTGTTGTCAGTGGCAGCGTAGACCAGTAGGCCATAGTCTACCAGTGACATAATGGACCAGGGCTTCAGGGGGTAGACAGTACCTGTGTCGGTAGAGGAGGCTGATTCGCGCATTAGTCATGGATGCCAGTGTACTGATGTGGCCGTGAAAAGTGAGAGCAGGGTCGAACATGATCCCCAGGTATTTATAAGATGAGATCTGCTCTAGGGCGTGGTGTGAGCCAGACAGGATTTTCAGTTGGGCAATTTTTAGTTTACTTTGGTGGTGCGCAAACAGCATGGTTTTAGTTTTTTCTGGTTTAGTACTGGCTTGTGCTCGACAAACCATTGCTTGGTTTGGCTGAATGAATGTAGCAGCGAGGCCTGTAGGTTGGTGGGGTTTGCATGGGAGGCACAGAGGACGTTGTCATCTGCATATAGAACTATCTTGCAAAAGCACAAGGTGAGAAACATATTCAGAAACAGGCTAAAGGGTAATGGTGCTAGGATGGAGCCCTGTGGGACTCAAGAGTGGGTGGGGCAGGTGTTTTACACAGAATTATTTATCCTGATGCACTGCATCTTGGAGGTCAAATACCTTGCAAACCAGTTCAGTGGACCTTGAGAGAGATCCATGTGTATCAGAGCATTCAGCAGGAGGGGGTGATTTACCGAGTCAAAGGCCTTGGACAGGTCAATGAACATGGCCCCTGCCAGCTGTCTCTTGTCTAGGGTGGAGTGAATGTAGTTCTAGAATTCAGTGAGTGCTGTTTTAGTGCTGTGTCCAGCTCAGAACATGTGCTGCTCCACACACAGCAGGTTATGGATTTCTAGGTCATTGGTCAGTTGGTCCACCACTACTTTTACCAGGGCCTTGGACAGTGGGGGGGAAAATGGAGATTGGGCAGTAGATCCCTGGGAGTAGTGGAGCTCCACCTTTGTGGGTGGGTGTTACAACTGCATTTTTCCATTTGCTGGGGAACTGTCAAAGGTGGAGAGAGCAATTTAGTAGGGTAGTTGGTGGGAGAAGCAGTATGTCCAGGACCAGATGGAGGAGTTTGATGTCTAGAGGGTCGTTAAGGGGGCTGGTGCCATTTAGGGCCTTGATCAGGTAGGGTTTGGCTTCCCGAGGGAGATGGTCCAGAGATAGAAAGAGGGGTGTGGGAGATGGGGGGGGGGTCTTGGCTGGGTGTGGGAACAAAGAAATTGGGAGGGAGCACAGAGCTTAGGTCCATAAAGTTGGAGTTGTGAGTAGCGGCAATTTGTTTTGGGTGGTAACTGAGCCATTTGCGGTGATCTGGGAGGGGGAGGGGACCACAACTTCTCATTTAGGGTTTTTATATTATCCAAAAGATTTGCATGACGAGCTCCAGGAGGCAGTCAGGGTAGTTCTGTAATGCTTGGGTTTCACTTTGTGGATAGTCCAGGTGCATTTGTTCCATTCTGCACGGTAGGCTTGCCTGTCTGAGGGTTTGCCCGATTCATTTGCCTTATACCAAAGGTTGTCACAGTTCTTGAGCTTACATAGGAGGGGTGGGGTAACCCAGGGGGCATTTTATCACTTGAAGTGGGTCATTTTAAGGGGCGCAAAGGTGTCACAGGCTAGGATGAAGGTGTTGTTGAAATACTCTAGCGCTGCGTCCACAGAAGTGACCTAGTGTATAGGTGACCAGTCGTAGGGAGCTAGGTGATGCTTGAGGTTTGTAAGACTTATGGGGTGAAGGCAGCGATGAAGCATGGTGGGGGGGCAGGTTGCTTGGTCGTCCATGTAAAGACTACTGGGGAGTGGTCACTGATGGAGTTAGGGAGGACCACAACATCCTTGATTTTATGCAGGTGGTTAATTAGTACAATGTCCGGCAAGGTTTGCGTCCCGGTGGCTGAGTTGTACCTTGTGGGTTGTGTCACCATCTGGTGGAGGTCAAGGGCTGAGAAGGCATCTTTGGAGGTGGTTGTGGATGCAGCCAGCCAGTTTAGGTTCACGTCACCCTGAAGGATGTGTTCTGACTTGTGGTGGATGCTTGTAATGTATTCTGTCAGGGAAAGAAGAGAGTGAGTTGGTATATAGGCCACAGTGATTATGATGGGGGCCTTGGAGGGGTCTGGTGAGACCTTTACAGACATGGCTTGGACACCATGATCTAGCGAATGTGGGGGGATGACTTGTGCTAGTAGGGAGTCCCGCAGGTATAATGCACATCCTCCACCCCTCTTGCTCACTCTGTGCAGTCTGAAGAGCGATTTTTCAAGTGGCCTGGTCTACTGCTTCCCTCCCATGATCCATGATGGTAGCCATCATCTCGGTTCTCCCTAGTAAGTGTAAGGATCCATCCATATCAGTGTTCTAGTTACCACCCATCTCTCTCCTGAACGCAGATTACAAAATCTTCACTAAGGTTTTAGCTTTACTACTAAATAATGTGCTAACATTTTTAGTTCATCCATATCAAGTTGGTTTTGTTGCAGGCAGAGATGGGGAGGATCATCTCAAATGACAGGTCAACCTGATACGGATTGCTGAGTCTTCTTCTGAACTGATGGTGTCCATGGTGTTCCACGTCACATGAGCCATGATTAAATCGCGACTCTCTTAACAGTGAGTGCTAATCACAGAAAACTGGGTATCTGCACTATGCTGAACACAACATGAGTGACAATAGATAGCAATACCACCTATTTGGAGAGACCATATGCACTTGCTTTTATGTGAGAACTACCCCAGCTCCTCTTTAAGGGAACAAGCCCCTACCCCAATGAAATATAATCAACTCTGGGGGTGAACACTGGGGAGGAGGAAAACACAGGAGGGGACGACCAGTGTGGGAGGGACAACCAGTGGGTGGGGGGTAACAACCTCAGGGGAGCAGGAGATAAAAGGAAAAAAAATCAAAGTAAAAACACCATAACAGTAAAACAATTCAAACACGTTAGATGCAATCCCAAACCTGGGTCCTTTCACTTCCCAGGTGGCGACTGTAACCACTACAGCAGGCAGCCAGCTTGACAGTGCCTAGTTCAATTAATCAACTTACCCTACCTATTCACTGACTCTTCACTGGGTACGTATTACCATTTGCTATATTGTCCCTCCACAGTCACTATTTATTCCCCCTCACTATTGTTCCATGGCTGCTGTTTCTCCAGTGTGCAAATTGTGTTGCTCAATTTGAGTCACTCAGTTTGCTTTGCCCAAATCACGGGATACCTGGCCGTGGTGTTGGATATGGAAAAGGCATTCGATTCACTCAAATGCCCTTATTTGTTTGCAGTTCTATGGGCTTTCAACTTTGAGAATACTTTCATTAGATGGATTTGCACTATTTAATCAGAGCCCTGTGTGTCAGTTCTTACTAATGGTTACCTCTCCCCAGCTTTCTTTTGTATAGGGACACGAGGCAGGGGTGCCCTCTGTCTCTGGCCTTGTTTGTTCTTGCTATTGTACAGCTGGTGCAAAAGCTCTGGCCTACCCCAAGCATCCCAGGTATTGTTTTCTGTACAATGGAGTATTAAACCATGATCTTTGCAGATGATATTCTGCTTACCATTCCAAACCCTCAGCAAGCTATTCCTGCCCTTGTTGAGCTTTTAGATTGATTTGGAGGTCTTTCAGGACTTTGAAATAACTGGGGTGAAACAAGAATTTTGGCCTTAAATATGGTAGGCTCTCAGTCCTCTTTATATCACACAGTATTCTCTTGGGATACCCGCCCCATTAAGTATCTTGGGATTTTTATTTCCCCCCTGTGGAAGGAGTGGGACTCCTTAAAATTTTCTCCTTTATTTGAGTCTCTGCAGGAAGATGTCCAGAGGTGGAGACACCTCTGGCTCTCCCAGTGGGGAAAGTCTCAATCACTAAAAATGATTCTTCCCAAATTTCTTTATGTGTCTCAGTACCTTCCCCTTGTCATACTGGAGAATTATTAGAAGAAATTGGATAAGCTTGTTAGAATATTTTCTGGGATGGTGGCAAAACTAGACTTTCCTTACAATGACTGATGGCCCCTTTTTCTAAAGGGGACTTTTGAGCCTCCTGGTTTTAAGGATATTATCTGGCAGTTGGCCTGAGGCACATTTGGGCACTTCTGAATTCTGGTCAACATGGTAACATAACTCAGTGGAGTGCTATTGAGGAGCATTTGATGTTGGGCACAGTGCCTAAAATTATTCTTTGGGACCCTTCTCAGATGCTTAAAAGTCATCCTACTCATAGCTATGTTCTTCACATATGGAGGAAGGTTAGTAAAATTATGCCCTCCTTTTGGCAGATCCCTCTGTCTTTCTGCCCACTATGGCGCAATCCTAAATTGGCAAATGGTGGCAAGCCAGTCCACTGTCCAGAGTGGGGCAATGGTGGCTTGGTTTGTGTTGTGGACCTGTTTCATAGTGATAGGGGGTTGTTTAAGGATTTCTCCACTCCTACAGCTCAGGCTTCTCTTCTGCAGCCTCATACATGGAGATATTTGCAGGTTCGCCAACTTATTTCTACTTATACAGGTGCACGGTTGCAACTCCCTGCCAGAGGACTGTGGAATGACATCTTGGGTTTAGCAGGAGGGGTGAGTCTCCTAGCAAATTACCAAAAATAGGACATATTTTTCAGAGTCTCCTGCAGGAAAGTGCCCCTTCACTAGACTCATTGAAAAGCAGGTGGGAAAAGCAACTTCCTGTGGACACTTCTCTTTTGGTTTTGGGCAATACCAATAGAAACATAGAAACATAGACTTTGACAGCAGATAAGGACTGCTTGGCCCACCCAGTCTGCCTATTACCCTACCTATTGGATAAGCTGCAGATCCTAGTTAACCAACAGCCTACTTCTTCCTACCCCCTCCACCAGAACTGCCTTATGTCAGTCCCATGCATTTTTGAATTCCCCCACTGTTTTTGACCACACAACCTTCGCAGGAAGGCCATTCCATGCGTCCACTACCCTCGCTGTGAAAAAATATTTTTTGACATTGCCCTTGAGCCATCCCCCCTTCCATCTTCAAATTGTGCCCCCTTGTTCTTGCACATCACTTTTTCTGAAAGATGCTACCCTCCTGGACTTTGTTGTTTCCCTTGAGGTACTTGAAAGTTTCTATCATGTCCCACCTCTCCCTCCTTTCCTTGAGGGTATACATATTAAGCTGTTTTAGTCTCTCTTTGTATGGCTTCTAGTGCAGACCCTGCACCATTTTAGTTGCCCTCCTCTGGACTGCCTCCGTCCTGTCTATGTCTTTGTGGAGATGGGGTTTCCAGAACTGAATGCTGTACTCTGGATGGGGTTTCACCAACTGTGTGTACAGAGTGATGCCTCTTCCGATACATCCCAGTATTCCTCCAGCCCTCCTTATTGCCTTCTCACATTGCTTGCTTAACTTCAGGTCATCTGTTATGACTACCCCCATGTCCCTTTCCATTTTTGTTGTTGTTAGTACCTCCCCCCCATTAGTGTACTCCTCCCCTGGGTTTATGTTTCCCAGGTACATTACTTTGCACTTCTTTGCATTGAATCTAAGCAGCCATACTTTTGACCATTCCTCCAACCTTGCCAAGTCCCTTCTTATTCTTTCCAGCACCCCCTTGTATATCAATCCTGTTACAGATCTTTGTGTCATCTGCAAAGAGGCATCCTTTTCCTTCCAATCCCTCTGCAATGTCACTTATAAAGACATTAAAAAGGACTGGACCCAGTACTGAACACTGTGGTACCCCGCTAGTGACCCCCCTTTCTTCGGAGTGAATTCTGTTTACTATTACCCTCTGTGTCCTGTTGTCCAGCCAATTTTTTACCCAGGCTACCACCCTGGGACCCACTCCCAGGCTGACTAATTTGTTTACTAATCTTTTGTGTGAGACTGTGCCAAATGCCTTACTAAAGTCTAGGTAGGCCATGTTCACAGCCCCTCCCTGGTCTACTACTTTAGTCACCCAGTCAAAGAAATCTATTAGAGTCGTTTGACATGACCTTCCCACTGTGAATCCATGCTGCCTTGGGTCCCGTGCCCCGCTGGCCTCTAGGTACTCAATAATTATTTCTTTCAGAAGTGATTCCACCATTTTTCCTATCACTGAGGTCAAACTAAGAGGTCTGTAGTTCCCTGCCTATGTTTTGTTCCCACTTTTGTGAAGGGGAATCACATCTGCCCTTCACCTGTCCTTAGGCAAGACACCATCCTCCCATGATTTGTTAAAAAGGTTAGTCAGTGGTGTCACTAGTTCTCCACTTAGTTCTTTTACAATTCTGAGGTGAATCCCATCAAGCCTCATTGCTTTGTCCACCTTCAATTTTAGGAGTCCTTTCAGAACCCTTTCTTCTGTGAATGGACTGGTATCAACTCCCCCCCCATCAAGAGTGCTCCTATTGATTGGATTAGGTACCTCCCCTCCTCTTCTTTTGTGAATACTGACCAGAAGTATTCAATCGGTATCCCTGCTTTTTCACTGTCACCTTCTGCTCACCCACCCTCCCTTTTATTAAGCCTCACTAACCCTCCTTTGGTCTTTCTTCGCTACCTAATGTACCTATACGAGGTTTTATCCCCCTTCTTAACTGAGTTGGCTATCTTTTCCTCAGTTTGGGCCTTTGTTATTCTGACTGTCTTCCCTGCTGCCTTCTGCTTTAACTGGTACAGTTCTCTGTTCTGCTCCTTCTGTGTTTCCTTATACTTCCTGAATACTGTCTTTTTCTCCCTAACCTTCCCCACCACCTCCTTTTTTTTTCCTTGAATACTCTCTTTATTCTCCTGGAGGCCTAGGGCATCTCTCCAGGGTACCTGTTCGAACTTGCCTCCATTTCCCTCCTGAAACCCCTCCTCTGGACTCCTCCAACCCCATGGCTAGTCCAGCCCACTGGATCACCCCCCAGGGTAGGGTGCACCACCCACCCTTGGCAGCCTGTTCTGAAATTAGAGGGACTGACATAGAGTAAGGCTAGGAGAGGAAATCCAGGGAGATAGGACCTGCTACAGGGATGTGGGCAGTTCCCTGGGGCCCCCTTCATCTCCACTAGACCACCAGGATATTTTCCTTGTAAGTTTCCCCAGAGCATGGTCATGCAATGGGGGCAGCACACTCAAGTGCAGCCATCCGCTGCCACTCCTAACCCCGACACTGCATTGAGACACACTTCCTTTGGGGTCCCCAAGTCTCCACTAGGGGCCACTTATGGAGCGAGGCTAACCCGGATCCCTCCCCAGGAGGGAAGAGCAGTCCACTGGATGCTCAGTCCCTTCCTTCCCCTGCTGACACCCGACAGACCGAGTCCGTTCCCAAGCCCAGGTCACTAGTGTGGTGCGAGGTGTGGTGTCCAGTGTCTCAACCCTCAGCACCATCAGGCCAACTCCTGCCACCTCTTTTGAGAACCATAGTGTTTCTTTCTTTCATTTTGATTTTTTTTTATTTGCTTCACACAAAGGCTTATTGCCTCTGTGATGGCAGTTTTGATGTTTTCCCACTCTTCCTCCAACCCTCCTTCTTGCCCTTTTGCTAGTGCTTTTCTGAGACAGTCTCGCATTTTGACAAAGTCAGCCCTCCAAAAGTCCAGTACCCCCACTTTTGTATGGCTTGTCTCCACGACTGTGTTTATCATGAACCACACTGTTTGATGGTCACTTGTTCACAGTTAGCTACCCACTTCTAAATTTGAGATCCTTTCTCCATCCCCGTTTGAGAGTACCAGGTCTAAGACTGCTCCCTCCCGAGTGGGTTCCAACACTAGCTATCTGAGGCATCCCCCCCCATAAGGCATCAAGAATGACCCTGGTCTTGGATGTGGCTGCAGCAAAGGTGCTCCATTTAACATCTGGCATATTCAGGTCCCCCATCAACAATATCTCCCCTTTTTCTGCCATCCTAAGGATTCCTTCTATCATTTTCTTGTCTGTTTCCCCCCAAGCTGGGGCTCTGTATACAACACCCATGCAGATTGTGGTGCCATTTCCTGTCTCCAGGGTGACTCACTGTGCCACCTCTCCTCCTTGTTCACCCTTCAGTTCCATTGCTTTGATCCCTTCCCTTATGTAGAGAGCTACTCTTCCTCTTCTTCTACCCTCCCTGTCTCTCCTGTAGACTGTGTAACCCTGGTATGCTGACATCCCACTTCATGGTTCTCTGTGTACCATGTTTCTGTGACTGCCACAATATCCAGGTGTCCCTCTTCCAGTTCAAGACACCAGCCGTCCAACTTCTGGTTCAAGACACTTCCCTTCATCTGTGGTTTATGGCAGCAGTAATGGAGGTTAAAACTTTGCTTTATTTATGATGGTGAATGCAAGAGATTCCACCTATAGATGAATGGGAGGATAGTATGTACTGGTTAGCAAGTTTGGAGTGCCTATTTTTCAAAGCGGCATACAAGTGGTCACTTTATGAAAAGGTTTGTGGTCCCTATCATTTTTGTTCACTTTTTGATAATTCTGTTGGTTGGCCCTCCCTTCCCTTAGTTTTTCCTTGGTTATCTTTACTGTATTTTGTCACTGATGTGCATTTTAGTCCTTTTTGAGCGCTTCGCATCAAATACTTAGATAAAGTTCTGTGTTTGTTAGACTCTAGATTTAGTAGTTGCCGTATTGGTCCTTGCAAGAATAGATCCAGAAGCAAATGATTTGATACCTTTTAATGGACCAACATAGATGTAACAAGAACAAAGTGCTCTAGCTTTCGGACCAACCAGTCCTTCTTCAGAAGCTCATGGCAGTTGTTTGGAAAATACAATACTTATAACAGCTAGATAATGCAGAGAAAAACAGAAAAAAATCCCCATTGGTTTAAAATACTCATTAAAAAAAAAAAAAAAACAGATGATGTCAGACAAGTTTAACAGTACAATACTGCCCTCAGTCCGAATGAACCTTGGGTTCAGATGTTCCTGGTGCAAGACACATATAAGGAATCCTACTGCACATAAATTTAATTGACATAAGATAACACTGCAGAAGCAGATAACTCCCAAATCAAGCCATGAGTGCCACAGTCAGTATAAGGATGTGATTACTGAAAGGCAACCCCACCCAGCTTAAGACAGACTGAGATAGTTATAGGGCTCATGAAATTACAATGTATGTATTAAAGACAAGAATTACCAGTAAAGTTGTCTAAAAACATCAGTGCTCACTGTGTGATGTGTAAAACCTAGCTGGACTTGCCACCCAGCTGTATTCTCAAGCTAAATAAAAGGCCCAAGAGATTACAAAACCTCAGGACTATATACATGAAAATTAAAATATAAATAGATAATATTAGTGTAAGCAAAAACTCTAGTAGAGGAACCTCAAGGAATTCAGACCATGCAGCCTGATATGTACTGATGTCAATATATACTGAGAATGTAGCAACTTCATGTACCACAAGTGTCTAGGGAATCTGAAAAAGAGATAAAAATGTAATTTATCTCCTCCTGTTCATACAAGCAATACAACCTAACCCACCCCACATCACAATAATGTGGGTGAGGGAAATGCATAGCTTAAACGAGATGTTGTCTCTCTCTCTCTATCCGCACCCTCCTTTTCTCTCTCTCTCTCTCTCTCTCCCACAGACAGACACACACATACATACACACACACACACACACACACACACACACTCTCAATCCCTCTCCTAGTGAACCTATATTAACTTCAGTAGCTGTAATTGTTCCCCAAAGGAATACAACTTGTCATGGAATCCTGAGTAAAGTACTATAATATAAACCTAATGTAAAAGATATGCCAGGACCCCCAAGCAAATGAGATCACACATCCCAATATGTACAGAGTTACAAAAATTATATGTAACAGTATAAGATAACACTCCTGTATGTACACTAGCAGGCTGGGTAATCTGAATATGGTGCAATGGAATCAATCCCCCACAGGCAAAGATAAAAAGTAAGAAGAAATTCTTTATGTGTGTGAAATAAAAATAGTAACACATTATAACTCCATATAGCTAAATAGAGACTTACCTCAATGTGACAACAAGCCCCACATCTGTTATATCACATACTTCACAGCACACACACACACATGCATACATACATGCATCCACATCTCACATATGCAAGTCCTATAATATGTCAGTTTGAAGAAGAAAGGTCTGTGAATGTTAGTTTCTGTAGTGTCCCATAAAGCCAATATCCAAGTTCATCCCATCTGCTACCATATTGAGATGTAAGATAAGTTTAATCTCAAAAGCTCGTCTCTGTTGTGTGTTTTGAGATTTCCTTTTAAGACCATTACTGACATATCTGAGACTGAGTGGTCAGGCTGGGAGAAGTGATGCCCACTGGTTTGTCAGTCTTCCTTGCTGTAATAGTATGTCTGTGTGAGTTCATCCTAGTGCGGAGCTGAGGCGTGTCTCTCCTACATAACCTGTTTGTGGACATCTCTTGCACTGAATGAAATAAACAACATATCTTGACTTGCATGTATAACTCCCATGCACCTGGAATTGTCTGTTTTGTGATGTAACCACACAGTCTGAGGTAGAAATGAGCCTAACAGGTCTTGCAGGGGCGTTGATTGCAGGGTCGTGTGCCATTGTGTGACATGGTATTCTGTTCGGTGAAAGTTGCTCCTAATAATTAGGCTGGATAAATTTGGCGGTTGTTTAAAAGATAGTAGTGGGAGTTCCTGAAAATACAATTAAAGTGTCATCTTCACTAAATATTGGGTGGAGATCTTTAATAATCTTACATGAGCGTTCAAGGTCTGGATGATATGTGACTACCAAGGTATTCTTTCTGTAGCTGTCTTTTCTTTATATTGAAGTAGTTGTTGTCTTGGTACTTGCGTTGCCCGTTCTGTTATCCTGTCAATTTCCCTGGAAGAGTGTCCCTGCTCCATAAAGGTGTTTTTCAACATAGCCAAATGTGTATCTCTGTCATCCTCATTTGAACAAATCGTTGACAACGAAGGCTTGACTGTATATGACAGATTTTTTGTATGGTTAGGGTGATTACTTTTCCTGTGCAGGTATCTCTGTCTGTCTGTTGGCTTCCTGTAAATACATGTATGTAAGGTTCCATCTAATGATGACTGTGGTGTCCAGAAAGTTAACCTTGGTGGTAAGTACTAAGGTAAGCTTTATAATGGGTGGAGATTATTAAGTTTGTGATGAAAATCTTTGAGTGCATCTGTGCCTTCCGTCCAGATGATAAACAAATCATCAATGTAACGGAAATAAGCCAGTGGTTTGTGGGGATACTGCCTTAAAAATCCTCCTCCAAGTCAGCCATAAAGAGGTTAGCATACTGTGGAGCCATTTTGGTGCCCATTGCTGTTCCCATAGTTTGAACATAATGTTTACCATTGAAGTTGAAGTTGTTATGTGTCAAAATGAATTCCATAAGTTCCCCACCACTCCAGGGTTGATGTTTTGGTCAGGTCCTTTCTCATGTATGTATTTAAGGCATGCTGCAATGCCATCTGTGTGTGGAATATTAGTGTAGAGGATGTTACATCCATTGTCACTAAAATGGCATCAGGTGGTAAATCCTTATAACCAGAAAGTACACGCAACAAGTGTTAGTGTCCTGGATATAACTGTCTCTTTCCATAACCAGCGGTTTCAAAATGGTCTCTACAAACCCTGAGATCCCCTCAGTCAGGGTACCATTACCAGAGACTATGGGTCTCCCTGGATTGGGTCACCAATGGGGATTTTTTTCTGTTTTTCTCTGCATTATCTAGCTGTTATAAGTATTGTATTTTCCAAAAAACTGCCATGAGCTTCTGAAGAAGGACTGGTTGGTCCGAAAGCTAGAGCACTTTGTTCTTGTTACATCTATGTTGGTCCATTAAAAGGTATCAAATCATTTGCTTCTGGATCTATTCTTGCAAGGACCAATACGGCAACTACTAAATCTAGAGTTCAACATGGAAGATACCGGAATTCGCCGTAGAATATGGCAGTTACATAACATCAAGAACAAATTGGCACGGCTAGACAGTGACATCTATTTTCTAACCCAGTGCAAGAGAAGAAACATTATCCCTAAAGGTCTTACTATTTGGAATCCATTAAGAAATACAAACAATTCTACTTATGCAGAACAACTTTGTCATAGGACCTCTGAGAAACTGAGAAATCACAGGATTCACATGTCATTATGCTCAAAAGTTGTTCTTAACAAAGTTTGCTGAAATTGTAACCACTCTGGAAAGGGTGTCTGGGGAACCTATTCAAGACATCTTGCAGAGATACACATTAACTAACAAAAGGACCTTAAGAAAAGCCATGCTTGTGAAAAATAGGAAATTAGATGCCCTTCAACATACCATACTTCCTAACAACCATGAAGCACACAATGGAGTCACTGAACAACTACACAATACTGATGGGCACCTTTCAGTTGTTAATTTGTCCAACCACACACTGACTACTGGAGAACTGAATGTACTTCAAAGGGCCTCACTTTCTGCCCAACAAAACCACTGGATAACATACTGTTTTGTGGTGAACTAGAGGATACTTCCGTAGATTGAGACTTAAAGAATTCTTTCATGGCAGGAAGAAATCACTGGTAGTGAAGACAGTGCAAACAGCAATAATGTAATGGATAAGAAAAGGAATCTGATTTTACCCCTCAAGTGGGCGTAACAAAAACTAGACAATTATATTAATTGTTTCCGCCAACAAGTCAGTGGTCAGATCCTTACCAGGCAAAACAAACCCATTATAACCTCTCTCCACTTGAGCAGCGAGCTATAGGGACACTGAAATCAAACCACAACATTGTCATCAAAAAGCTGATAAAGGTTCTGCAGTGGTGATTTTAAACAGAGAGGATTATATTACTGAAGCTAATAGACAGCTAACAGATCTTACATACTACAGAGAACTGGAGAGTGACCCCACTACAAGATATAAAGATGAACTATGTGACTTAATTAAAACTTTCCTGACCATGTCCAAAAGAAACTAGTTCACCTCATTCCTGCTGAACCAAAGCCAGGGACATTCTACATGCTGCCTAAAATACATAAACCTGGCAATCCAGGAGACCCATAGTCTCTGGTAATGGTACCCTGACTGAGGGATCTCAGGGTTTGTAGAGACCATTTTGAAACCGCTGGTTATGGAAAGAGACAGTTATATCCAGGACACTACACACTTGTTGCGTGTACTTTCTGGTTATAAGATTTACCACCTGATGCCATTTTAGTGACAATGGATGTAACATCCCTCTACACTAATATTCCACACACAGATGGCATTGCAGCATGCCTTAAATACATCATGAGAAAGGACCTGACCAAAACATCAACCCTGGAGTGGTGGGGGAACTTATGGAATTCATTTTGACACATAACAACTTCAACTTCAATGGTAAACATTATGTTCAAACTATGGGAACAGCAATGGGCACCAAAATGGCTCCACAGTATGCTAACCTCTTTATGGCTGACTTGGAGGAGGATTTTTTAAGGCAGTATCCCCACAAACCACTGGCTTATTTCCGTTACATTGATGATTTGTTTATCATCTGGACGGAAGGCACAGATGCACTCAAAGATTTTCATCACAAACTTAATAATCTCCACCCTACTATAAAGCTTACCTTGGAGTACTCTACCACCAAGGTTAACTTTCTGGACACCACAGTCATCATTAAGGATGGAACCTTACATACATGTATTTACAGGAAGCCAACAGACAGACAGAGATACCTGCAGGAAAAGTAATCACCTAACCATACAAAAATCTGTCATATACAGTCAAGCCCTTCGTTGTCAGCGTATTTGTTCAAATGAGGGATGACAGAGATACACATTTGGCTATGTTGAAAACACCTTTATGGAGCAGGGACACTCTTCCAGGAAATTGACAGGATAACAGAGCGGGCAGCATAAGTACCAAGACAACAACTACTTCAATATAAAGAAAAGACAGCTACAGAAAGAATACCCTTGGTAGTCACATATCATCCAGACCTTGAGCGTCTGCGTAAGATTATTAAAGATCTCCACCCAATATTTAGTGAAGATGACACCCTTAATTGTATTTTCAGGAACTCCACTACTATCTTTTAAACAACGCCAAATTTATCCAGCCTAATTATTAGGACAAACTTTCACGGAACAGAATACCATGTCACACAATGGCACACGACCCTGCAATCAACGCCCTGCAAGACCTGTAAGCTCATTTCTACCTCAGACTGTGTGGTTACATCACAAAACAGACAATTCCAGGTGCATGGGAGTTATACATGCAAGTCACGATATGTTGTTTATTTCATTCAGTGCAAGAGATGTCCACAAACAGGTTATGTAGGAGACACGCCTACAGCTCCGCACTAGGATGAACTCACACAGACATACTATTGCAGCAAGGAAGACTGACAAACCAATGAGGGCATCACTTCTCCCAGCCTGACCACTCAGTCTCAGATATGTCAGTAATGGTCTTAAAAGGAAATCTCAAAACACAACAACAGAGACGAGCTTTTGAGATTAAACTATCTTACATCTCAATATGGTAGCAGATGGGATGAACTTGGATATTGGCTTTATGGGACGCTACAGAAACTAACATTCACAGACCTTTTCTTCTTCAAACTGACATATTATAGGACTTCAGCATATGTGAGATGTGGATGCATGTATGTATGCATGTGTGTGGTATGTGCTGTGAAGTATGTGATATAACAGATGTGGGGCTTGCTGTCACATTGAGGTAAGTCTCTATTTAGCTATATGGAGTTATAATGTATTTACTATTTTTATTTCACACATACAAAATTTCTTCTTACTTTTATCTTTGCCTGTGGGGATTGATTCCATTGCACCATATTCAGATTACCCAGCCTGCTAGTGTACATACAAGTGTTATCTTATACTGTTACATATAATTTTTGTAACTCTGTACATATTGGATGTGTGATCTCATTTGCTTGGGGTCCTGCAATATCTTTTACATTAGGCTTATATTATAGTACTTTACTCAGAGATTCCATGACAAGTTGTATTCCTTTGGGAACAATTACAGCTACTGAAGTTAATATAGGTTCACTAGAGAGGGATTGAGTGTGTGTGTGTGTGTGTGTGTGTGTGTGTGTGTGTGTGTGTATGTGTGTGTGTCTGTCTGGGAGAGAGAGAGAGAAAAAGGAGGGTGGGGATAGAGAGAGAGACAACATCTCGTTTTAAGCTATGCATCTCCCTCACCCACTATTGTGATGTAGGGTGGGTTAGGATTGTATTGCTTGTATGAACAGGAGGAGATAAATTACATTTTATCTCTTTTCAGATTCCCTAGACACTTGTGGTACATGAAGTTGCTACATTCTCAGTATATATTGACATCAGTACATATCAGGCTGCATGGTCTGAATTCCTTGAGGTTCCTCTACTAGAGTTTTTGCTTTACACTAATATTATCTATTTATATTTTAATTTTCATGTATATAGTCCTGAGGTTTTGTAATCTCTTGGGCCTTTTATTTAGCTTGAGAATACAGCTGGGTGGCAAGTCCAGCTAGGTTTTACATCACACAGTGAGCACTGATGTTTTTGAACAACTTTACTGGTAATTCTTGTCTTTAATACATACATTGTAATTTCATGAGCCCTATAACTATCTCAGTCTGTCTTTAAGCTGGGTGGGGTTGCCTTTCAGTAATCACATCCTTATACTGACTGTGGCACTCATGGCTTGATTTGGGAGTTATCTGCTTCTGCAGTGTTATCTTATGTCAATTAAATTTATGTGCAGTAGGATTCCTTATATGTGTCTTGCACCAGGAACATCTGAACCCAAGGTTCATTCGGACTGAGGGCAGTATTGTACTGTTAAACTTGTCTGACATCATCTGTTTTTTTTTTTTTTTTTTTTTTAATGAGTATTTTAAACCAATGGGGATTTTTTTCTGTTTTTCTCTGCATTATCTAGCTGTTATAAGTATTGTATTTTCCAAACAACTACCATGAGCTTCTGAAGAAGGACTGGTTGGTCCGAAAGCTAGAGCACTTTGTTCTTGTTACATCTATGTTGGTCCATTAAAAGGTATCAAATCATTTGCTTCTGGATCTGTGTTTGTTAGAGTTATTTTTCTTATGCTGTTGTCACTTAGATTTTGCATGTAATTAGACATGTTTTACATGTTATTAAAGGAACAATGCATGAGAGGGTGTGTGTTGTGCTGGGATAAAAACATGCCTTGGGTGTCATCCAATGCACAAGGAGTGGCATTATCCCAGCACAATACACACACTCTGGAGTACATTATTCTTATTATACAATGGCACTCCTGTAAAAAAATACAAAGAAAAAAAATGAAAATATGTTTAAAAGTATTTTTATACCATTTTTTTACTGAGTAGGAACACATACAGGAAAAATAGTCTTATGGGCTGCTGGTATGGCTACACCCCCACCACACACACACACACACACACACACACACACACACACATCACAATGTTATAACCAGTCCTGCTGCCTGCTCTGCAACCAGGAGAAGATGTTTGATTTTTCATTTTATAGAACAGCACTGACCTGTATGCTGAGGAGCGAGCAAGATAGTGAAACTGAAGCCGTCACACTGCCTGCATTCCGCAACCTCACTTTTTTAGGTTCTGTCTGGGGACTGTACCGCTGGTTCTTCCAGTACAGTTAACATGACTAAAAAAGGGGGATAGCAAAAACATTTTTCTTTATTAAGAAAAGTGTGACCCGATTGGCAAGGACTAAGCAAGTGCTATTTACAGTGAAGACGTACAGTCGCTTGGTCCTGTGATCCTGTCTCTGTGAATATGCTGAAACATTTTTACGATCTCAGCTCTTGTGGTTCTCCTGGTACAGTTTACTTCTGTTTGTACCAGGAGAAGAATACAATATATGGGACAAAATGGCACACAAGAAAATGTGGTGTTGGTAGTTACTGGTCTGTTTTTTTTGAAGGACATGCACTGTTTACTTTTGGGGTGGGTGGGGAGCACTGAAACAGATCACGTGGATGGCTTCCTAGTAACGTTTGCTTTTCTTTATTTTAAAAAATTACAACTTTGGGATTTGGAGGCATCTGACAGGTGTGTGGGGATAATTACAGTTGCTGTGGTATTAGAGGGAGTTTCTTTAGAGTAATGTGCTCAGTGTGTTAGGGCCATTTCAGGTTTTCAAGGACAGCGGCAAAGCAGGATGGGTAAAGCTGCTCAAAGGCAGCAGAGAATTGTTGGTTTTATTTTTACATGCGGTCACTTTCGTAATGGGACTGGATCTGTGGTGTTATGCCAGGATAACACCACGGGTCCAGTGATCTGCTGACCAATCAGATCCCGACATTCTTTCTTGCCATTGTATAATATGTGTTTTCTTCAGTTATCATGTTACTTTCAGTTGGTCACCTTTGTTAGTGTTATCTGCTACTTGATGATTTGTTTCTTATGGCAGATATTTTATCCTGCAATGGGGGTAAGAGTACGGAACAGGTAAAGCTAGTTTATTATGTTATTTTATTTTCTTATTGTATTAGTGACTAGTTATGCTGGCTTTTCCTGCTGTCATTGTTATGGATCTTTATGATAACATTTTTCAATAAAGTATTAATTTTAAAAAGTGGCTATTCATCAACAAATCACCCACATTTGCACCTTTTTGAATTTTTTTCTTGGTTTGTCTCCTATTTCCTCTTTCAAAATTTGGTCAGTTTGTAAGATGTTACAATACTTATGAATAGTGTTAACTATTCTTCCAGCTAGACTATGATACTTTGTGGAAAATGTGATTGGTGTTGTGTTCTCACTGTTTCTAGTTTTTGGGGTTAGTAATGTCTTTCAATCAAAATTTCTAGCTTTTATCAATGCTTCTTCCAACTCTATAGAACTATACAACCTTTCCTTGAATCTTTGGATCATTTCCTCAGCCTATTCTAGGAAATTTTTTTCCCGCATACAGTTTCATTAAAACTCTACTGCACTATGATTGTATGCTTATTATGTTTTGTACTATTGTGTATTTTTCTTCCATTGTCTCTGTTATATTATTTGCATGAACTCACATCCGATGGGGCGGTGAGGGAGACCTGCTGAATTGGGCCCCCCCCCACAATGCTCGATGAAAGTTTAATTGTACCTCGGGGTCGAGGCGCTGGCCAGTTCTTCCTGCCTGGTGGACCTCCCCTGAAACAGAAATGACTGCTTGACTCCAGAAGCAAAGGGCTCGCAAGTTCCCCCATGTTGCTTTGTTAATCTTGGCGCCTCAAATTTGAAAAAGGCAATAGCGTCTATTGGCTCAGAGGGGCAGTGATGGAGACCAGCCCTGCTGATATAGGCTGCATCCCCTCTTGACTCAGACACTGAACTCGATATCAGATAGTGGCGGTGAGGGAAACCTGCCGAATTGGGTCCCCCCCCCCCCTCCACTGCTCGACGAAAGTTTAATTGTACCTCGGGATCGAGGCGCCGGCCAGATCTTCCTACCTAGCGGATCTCCCCCGAAGCAGAAACGACAGCTTGACTCGTCGAAATTTCCCGTGAGCCCACCCTGTTCCCTCCTCCCATTAAATACACAGTTGCCCCTCCCACAGCTCCCAAACAACCAATTAAATGTAGGCTGAGCTATCACTCTTAGGTGGTGCTTTCCCTACTCATTTGCCTAAAACCTGTTCCACCTATTGACACTTCTTACCAGTCAAGTAGCACAGGTGTTGGCACTTCTCAGCTTGCTAGGGAACAGCCCCTGCCCCCTTGCTGTGAGCTAGCCTGTCAGGGTCTCAATTTGCAGGTGACTTATTTCTGAATTATTGTTAGCTTTACAATGAAGTGATGCAAGTCGTACTAAATGAATGCAGCAGTTTAGCCCAATAGTGTCTTATTGATCTGTAGCTAGCCTGACAGAATTATTATTAACTTACTATGAAGTGATGCTAGTCTTACTAAATGAATGCTGCAGTTTAGCCCTGTACTGTCTTTGTCGATCTGATGCTAGCCTGTTCAAACAAAACCTATACAGCAATTTATCCCTGAATGTGTATATTACAAGTACTAATACAGGCACAGTGGGACTGCCTGTGCTGGACACTAATGTCTTGAACAACTATAGGCTAGATGCTATTCCTGTGTAATACTACTGTTACCCGAATGCTGATCCAATAGTGCATGGAACAAAATTAGGGAAAAGTTAATTCTGTGTTCACCTATCTTTACCCGTGTTCTGTAACAATATTTTACCCAACTATGCTTGGCCCTTCGAATTGCACATTGCCTGTCCTGACACTGCATAAGACCAACCCTGCTACTTATAGACAAGGCATTAAAACTCAGTGCACTCACACTGAAGAAAGGTTGCCCACCAGGGGTCTACTTTGGTTGGCAAGATGAGTCCCTGCAGATCAAACAGAGGTCTCCTCCTCACTATCTTATATATTATATCTGTGCTATGGGTGGACTGGCTAGCTTTCAAACTTGGCCCTTCCACCTATGCCCCCCAAGGACCTGCTGCACACCCGGCCAGTCACTACTACTGCCCATTCCCAGTGTGCACAATCTCCCTCCTAGTTGCCCATGAATTCACTAGAATGGGGATCTGCTGCAGGTCCCTTCTCCTTACTAGGAGTATGCCTGGCAAAGCAATGCTCCCATCTCTTACCCTTACTGTCCGTCTCCTGCTCACAGCTCTGCTGCTACTTGTGAGAGACTTTCAATTGATCCCGGGCCCTGGTATTGCTAACATCCCAATTTCTTCCTCCCAAGACCAGACCTGGCTATCAGCAAAGGGTTTGAGGCTAGCTCATATGAATATATGTATTCTCAGGCCTAAGATACATGAAGTTCAAGCATGGCTAGCCCTGTATAAACCCAATGTGTTAGCAGTTTTGGAGACCTGGTTAAACCCCCATGTCCCTGTTCACAAAGTTGCTGCCTCAGGATATGTCTGCTACAGAAAGGACAGAATATCAAAAATGGGAGGTGGTGTACTCATCTATGTGAAGGATGCCCTGATCTCCTCCCATGTCAGCAAGCTACATAGCACGTCTCCTGAAATAGAGTCAATTTTCATACGGCTTGCACTAGGCGGTGTCAAACACCTTACCATAGGGTGTGCATATATCATTTATCATCAATGTCAGTGGCTCAGTGGGTAGCACCTCACCTCTGAGGCCGGTAGAGATCAGAGGGCTGTGGGTTCGGTTCCCACATCTGGCACTTGGGTTAATGTCCCAGTACTGACACTATAGTGCAGCATGAGAGGAGTGCTGCACTTCTGAGGTGCCATCTTTTGGATGAGACATTAAACCAAGGGCCCATCTGCCTTGATTGGTGGTAGTTCAGGTGGATGTTAAAGATCCCATGGCACTTATCGAAAAGAGTAAGGGAATTTCCCCGGTGTCCTGGCCAAATTTCCCTCATTCACTAAAAATACCACCAACAGCTTAATCTGGTTCAAGGTCAGTTGGCATTCATCTGTATCCCCTTTCCCCAGGTCGTGCCTTAAAATAGGCAGGATATGTATAGTGCACTTACCTGGTCAACAAAAATGAAATAAATGAAAAATATTGCTCCCCTACAAATGGTCTCCAATCCCTGGAGGCACTCATGAAAGACCTAACCATAGAGGCTGCATCTGAACTCATAAGACTGTGGGATTTTAATCTTAACTGGGCCCAAGGGGCTAAGTCTTCCATAAATGGCCTGTTACATGAGACAAATCTTGACCAGATTATCACTTAACTCTCCAGAATGAATTATAAATTGGGAAGGCACTCAACCATCGACTGGGTCCTGGTGTCAATCCCTAAGAATATTCAAGTAGCAGGCACTATGGCCGATGCTCTGAGTGACCAGTTGCCCATCTTTTGTGTCTGGAAGAATAGGGCAGACAAGGTTCAGCCTAAAGTAATCACATCCAGGGACTACTTCAAATTCTTACTGGAGCATTATAAAGTCTTCCTTGGTGACATTGACTGGAGTTCACTAAAATGACTCCCTACTCTGGAAGGGGCAGTTGCCTTTTTTCAGAAATCCCTCTTGAGGGCTGCTGATCTCTTTGCTCTGATGAAAACCCATTGAGTAAAAGGAAGCTGCTATAAGTGGATCACTCCCTCCTTAAAGGCCTTGATGATCAGCTGTGACAAAGCCTAGAAAAAGTCCAAGAACTCTACACTCCTAACTGACCTTGTAAACTACAGAGCCCTTAGATACCAATGCAAGCATGCTGTGAAGCTAGCAAAAAAGGCTTACATCACTCATCTCCAGAAAACTAACCTAGGCAACTCAAAGTTATTCTGGTCCCATATCAATGAGCTGATAAAGGGAAGCAAATAGGCAGATCCTGGCCCTATTGTGGCCAATGGACAGTTACTGAACAATGAGTCACTCATCGCTGAGGCCCTAAATAGCCACCTTGATGAGTACAAGGACAGGCTCCCTTTGACAAACAATGAGTCTCGAAGACTGGAACCTCCTAACCTTGACTGCCCACAGTTTCATCTGAGACTGGCTAAGGTGAATGAATTCCTATCCATTTTAAAATCCTTGCCTACAAGAGGATCAGGTGGTCCCGATTGCATCCAAACTATATTGCTCAAGGATGGTGCCCCAGCTGTCACAAGGCCTCTTACCTGGCTCTTAAACAGGTCCCTTCTTGAAGGGTCTGTCCCTGAGCTATGGAAGCAGGCCCACGTGGTCCCTATTCATAAGGGAGGGCCTGCGGAACCAATTGGGAACTACAGGCCGATCTCCTTGCTGTGTACCCTTGCAAAAATCCTGGAGAAACTAGTGTACACACAACTCCAGAATTACTTAGAAGCACACCTGCTTCTTTCCCTGACTCAACATGATTTCAGAGCCAAACATGGGACCGACAATGCCCTAAGTTCTCCGCAGATGTACTTAAAGAAATTGACTCAGGGTCCAATACAGGTGTGGCATTCATTGACCTTTCCAAGGCGTTACTCCAAAAACTGTGCCATTTATGCCTAGACACTCATGCTCTCAATTGGTTTGAAAGCTACCTCACAGGATGCACACAGAGGGTCAAGTGGAAGGACAAAATCTCTGATCCACTGCCACTTAAGGAGGGGGGGGTACCACAAGGTTCTATACCAAGTCCCCTACTGTTCTCACTGTTTACAAATGAGCTGCACAACCATTGTGGGAGCAGTAATGTCATTCAGTATGCAGATGATGTGGTAGTATACAGAGCCTCCAATAACTTGGATGACCTTGGGACAACCCTCCAAGTGGACATCCACATTATGGAGGATTGTCTCACTAAGAACAAAATGGTCCTTAATACCAACAAAACAAAGGCTATGCTGTTCAGATCCAGATTCCTTGGCCAAGACAGGTCACAATTCCTTCAACTCACGTCCAGGGTGGGTAACAAACTTGAAGTGGTTGCCTCCACAAAATACCTTGGCCTTAACCTGGACCAAGGCTTTAACTTAAAGCAACATGTTGAACAAGTCACAAAAATCATCCATGGAAAACTAGGAACACTTTATCAGCTTAAGGATTAGTTGATCCCAGAAGCCAGGACTGCCATTGCCTCGAATGTCCTACTCCCAACTCTCACCTATGCGGCCCCAGTACTTCAGGGAGTGGCCAAACTGGAGCTCAGCAAGCTACAGATCTTGTACAATAAGGTGGTCCATTTTGCCACACTGTCCCACTCTAGGAGCCACCACTGTGATTCATTATCATGACTCAGCTGGCCGTCATTCGAAGCTTGCCTTAGATACCCAACACTCTGCCTGGCATACAAGCTACTGAGCTCCACGCCTCCCCCCAGTCTTGCAGGAGTCCTAATGGCTAAGCGAAATTTGTGGAACCTACGGACTTCAGGCCAAACTCTCCTAGAGGTTCTGAAGGTGAAGACTAAGGCAGGGTCTATGTCCTTCTCTCATGCTGCCCCGTCCCTTTGGAACAACCTTCCTTTGGAGGTTTGGGAAGCTACATCTTTAACGTGTTTCCATAAAAGACTCAAGGCTCATATGCTTGACACGAGTAGATGTCAATGCTATGGTACCTGATACTCACTCATTACTGGCCTCCCTGTTCACTTATATCACTCACATCACTAGACCCTGAACTGGCAGCACTAACACTTCAGTGGTCTCTCTCTCTCTCTCTCCCCCTTGAATTCCAAAGAGGGAACTAGAGACACAGTTAAACCTATGGCTCACTTATATTGTGCACATAAATAATTTAATTGCATCCTTCTATGTAATACATTTTACTGCTATATATCCATGTAGACTGTTGCCTGCCAAACAACCTGTATCTGTATGGCTGTTTACTGTTGCCTGCCAAACAACTTGTATCTGTATGGCTGTTTACCATGTATTTTCCTGTAACTCCCGGGTTGCCCCTGAAAAAGGGACCTCCGGGGCCCAATGGGCCTACCCGGTCATCAAAATTCAATAAATAAATAAATATTAGCAACACTGTTTATGGCACAGAACATCATGTAAATGTAACCCCCAGGGGGTGCTATCCTAAGGGATACTACCCTTGCCTGCTCTAACTGTAACAGGGTAAGGGGCCTAGATCCATTGGCGGGTGCCTCCACCCAGAGGATGGGGTTAGAACGATCGAGTATGACTTGGTCACAGCCCTCTGGGTTGCTGCAACCCCCCTTCCTTCCCACTAGTGGCCCACACAATTCAATTATAGTATCCTTACCATATACACTTCCTCCCTGGCTCGAACCTATCAGCTTGCTCCGTCGACCCCCTGAAAAGTAAGTTGCAGTTACACAATATTCACTGTGCAGTAATTCACCATTAACACACAAACTAGCCAGTGTACCTTTGCAAAACAAGCAATCTGATTTATTTAAGGGGAAATAACAAGGACCAGGGTGAATCAGGTTAATTAGCTTACCCATACAATATATGAGTACCTACCTAGGGCTCTGTGCACATGCCTAACCTATAAGTTACTGTCTATGGGTACCCAAGCCCTAAAGGCTAGTTCCTCGATACAGCTGGTTGGGGCCCTGACACAAACGAGCATTTAATTCCTAGGAAGACTAAGTGGAGCCAGCAGGCCCAGAAAGTGTCACCAGTACAGAACTCAAACCGTTCTGCCCTCACTAGGACCATTGGCCAGGGAGCTACCCTGATTTAGTACTCACGACTCCAGCAGACCGAGTGCTCTTGCACCTCTCACAGGACTGAGCCTGAACTTCAAACACTTCTCCACACATTTATATGCAAGGCAGAGGGGTACCATACCAGGTAGCTGCTGTCCTTCTCGATCACCTGCCCACCATACACTGGACCAAACTGACACAGCTTCACTGTTCCTGACAGACCGAGCGTGATTCAAGCAGATTCTCCAGTCTTCTACAGGGTGAGCCTGGTGGGTAGCCATGCTCCTGCACAGCCTCCTCTGACCACTTCCCAGCAGATTTAGTCTGAAATTACTGGCATTTCCAAATGCCCGATGCTGGCCTTACACATGCTTCCTGCGCGACCGCTCAAATGGCACAGGAGCCCCCGAGCTCCTTACTTGCTCACAGCCACAACGTCTCTGCCCCTTGGACAGTATGGGGCAAGCCTCTCAGTTCGGGCGCCACCCGATCCCATTGGTGGGCTGCTAAAGCCAGCCACTAAGTTCGCCCCTCATTGGTGCAAGAAAGGCACCATGGTCCAGAACTTCACTTCCTAGAACCTCCAACTGTATCCCCATTGGTCAGCAGGCTCCATTGAGAGTCCCAATCCTGGTTGGTCACCAGTTTCTCCATTTTAGATACCCTTTTGCACCTATTGAACCCTTCAGACAGTCCTGGTCCAAAGTGGAGGGACACAGCACACAAAGTCCAGCTGCAAGAAATGCAGGTTAAACAGCTTACATTCCGACAAACACATCTAAATGGTACGGGGCAAACAATTACACTTTCTGGAAAGTGCTCACTCTGCCCCTTCGGCGACGGCCAAAACTGAAGCAATTAGTCAGCGGCTCAAGTGGGTCTCGAGCAGGAGAACACACAGCCCCCCTTGTAAGCAATGAATATGTCTGCAAGCAGACAGCTCTTAAAGAGACACTACGTGGAGGCTCTGCAAGCACTCACAGAGCCATTTAAATGGCTTTAAGAGCTGAACACCAACCACCAGGGGGACACTTAGACAGCTCCTAGACGGCTGTTAGAAACCCCCATTTGTACGGGGGTTACATAAATTTTTCCTTGTATGGTTGATTACCTCTGAATTATACCTGTTATTTGTTTTGTCTGCCAATTTTGTATTGTAACCTCTCGGGTCATGTCTGAAAATAGTCATATTTTGTGGCTACGACACCTTAATCAGTAAACAAAAACTAAATAAATAAATAAACAAACCATCAACTGACAAAATGTTATGGAATCCCCATCCTCTGGAATTCACTGCCAGGGCACCTCGGGGAGGCGCCATCTGTAGAGTTCTTTAAAAACACCTTAAGGCCTTTCTGTTTGAGCAGGCCTTTGGGACCTAAGGAATTTATTCTGGGACCATCAGATAGCTGGGAAGCAGTCTGTTTTAGAACTTTCAATGGGATTTTGGTTACATTTTTATATATTGTATGTCTGACTATTTCCTTTATTGCTGTATTTGTATATTCTGTTGTAAGGGTGCCTTCAGCGTACAGGGAAGGGTGCCCAAAATAAATAAACCCTACTACTACTAGTACTACTACTACTATTACTATGCCTTTAATTTGGTGGGATGTGCACTCCCAGCATGTAAAATAGTGTTGGCAGCAATAGGCTTTCTGAATCCTATACTTTCTACACTTGAACCAGGATTAGACTTCAGTTGTACTACTTGGTATTACTTGATATGAAAGAACAGAAGAAGGCCAGAGCCCATCGAGACTGTTCCCCGTACTATGTGGGACATTATTTATCTATTATCCCTCAACCAAACATCTAATTTGTTTTTAAAGACAGTGGCACTAGTTGCCTCTACCAATTCTTGTGGCAAGGTGTTCCATACAATGGATGCTCTTATTGGAAAAAAGTTTCCCCTTTTGCTGGTTTTATAAGTTTTTACTTCAAGCTGTTTATTATGCAATCTCGGAACATGTCTACTTTTGGAGAGTGTTAGACCACATTTTTCCATTAGATCTGGTGAATTTATTAAATTAAAAACCATAAGCATAGCACCTCTTAATCTTCTAGTTTGAACAGAGAAGAGACCAGTAGCTTTTAATCTGTTTGTTAATCTTGGAATCAATCTAGTTACTCTCCTTTGAACCTGTTCAAGAATTGCTGTGTCTTTTTTTTTGGTTTGGATTCCAGAAGGGGGAGCCATAGTCTAGATATGGTCTAATGTATGCCCTATACAATGGAATAAGGCATTGTTCAGTGCGATTAACAAAAGTGCATTTTATTTACTTCAAAAATCTGTTTGCCATGCAAACAGTTCTAACACAGTGATCATTTGATGTAAGTTTATTATTAACATATATCCCTAAATCTTTTTCACAATTTGATGAGTGAAGTGGTAGTCCATTTATACAATATATCGTTTTTGAATTATTTTCACCGAAATGCACTACTAAACATTTGCCTTGATTATACTGCATATGATTTTCATTTGCCCAAATTATTAATTTTCCAAATCCTTCTTTAATGCAGAAATATTTTCTTGATTATTAACCTTCCCAATTTAGTATCGTCTGCAAATTTAGCGATGAAGTTATTTGGCCCTGTTTGTAAATCACTGATAAAGAGATTAAACAATTTTGGTCCTAAGACCGACCCCTGTGGTACACCACTTGTCACACTACCTGATTCAGACAAGATATCATTAATTCTGACTCTTTGAGAATGATTTGTCAACCAGTTTAAAGTCCAGTTGACAATATCAGGTGACAAACTTAGATTGTGCATTTTAGTAATGAGTTTTTCATGTGAGACTTTATTGAAAGCTCTACTAAAGTCCAAAAGAATTACATCAGTAGGGATACCTACATCTAGTAGAGTACTTATATTATTGTAAAAGGATATCAGATTGGTGGTGCAGGAATACTTGGGAGTAAACCCATGCTGATTTGAATCATAAATTCCTAATTTTTTACAATCTTGATCTATAAGAGACTTCATTACTCATTCCATTAATTTACCAGCCACTGAGGTCAGGCTAATTGGACGATAATTTTGCACAGAACCTCTATTGTCTTTTTTAAATATGGGAGTAACTATTGCTGAACGCCAATCATTTGGTACAATGCTTTTTTGTAAGGATTTGTTGAAGATAATTGACAAAGGTATAAAAATATTTATAGAGGTTTCAATCAGAAGCCATGGATGAATACTGTCTGGGCCTGGACTAGTATTTTTATTTAGTTTTTTGATAGCCTGTATAATGTCAGTTGGATAGAACCTATGATAATCTATGTGGTGAACTTTAAATGTACTAATAGGTGATTTTTGAGAGAAGACAGAACAAAAATACTTATTAAAGAGATTCGAGGTTTCTATATCAGATAGAAAAGAGCCATTGGTTATAATGGGACCAATGGTCCTTGATACACCTTTTTCACTATTTATATAGGAGAAAAGAGATTTGTGACAGTCTTTTGAGTGAATTAGTTTAAATTCTAGCTAATTTTTTGCCAATTTAATAGAATTTTTTATGTTTTTCACAGATAGTCTGTATTTATGTAATAGAGTAGTTTTAAATGGAACAGAACTATTCTTAAGTTTCCTAAAAAGTTTAATTTTTATTTAAATCTGATTTTTAATTGTCTTGTTGAACCAAGGGGGAATTTTTCCTTTATTATTAAATTTCCTCTTAAATGGAATAAAGGTATTTTCCAAATATGTACAATGTTTTTAAAAAAAGTCCCAAGCTTGTTATGTTGTACAATTAAGAAGATTAGATTCCCAGTTTATGTTTTGTAAGTATTCACTGATTTTAGAAAAATTAGCTTTATTATAATTTTTTGTACAGTATAACTTCCTTTGTGTAGTTTTAAACTGTTGAATTTCAAAAAGAATAGATGAATGATCACTGGTCCCAAGTGGATCCCAAATTTATAAATTGCTAATTTGCTGCAATATGTTAGTAAATAATAGATCCAAAATATTAGGACCTCAAGTGGGTTCAGTAACAAGTTGTTGTACTCCAGTACCAACTGCCACATCTTTTAGTCCTTTCCTTCCTTCCACGTTTATGCCCCCAAACTTTGGAACTCACTCCCTGAGCCAGCAAGGGCCTCCTCCTCACATCCAAGCTTCAAAGCTTCCCTCTGGTGTTTCCTGAAACCTTCTTCCCCCTCTCCCTACCCCCGTAGCCTTCTCCACTGCCCCTCTCCCCCTAGTCAGTTCAGTGGGGGTCTTAGCCTCATCCTCAGCCCCACCTGCACCTCTTTCCACTCCCCACCAAGAAATTCCTGCCCCGACCCCCTGCACTGGGGCCCCCTCTCCCCCTCCCCCTCGCAGTCACTTACTATTGTCCTAGCTTCTGTCTGCCCCACTGTCCTTGTCCCACCCCTTCTTGTTTTGCTCCATTTCCCTACTCCATCCTACAAGCCAGGGTGAAATGCTTCCAACGTTAGGGGTTTGTATACTTGTCTCAACTGTTCCCGTGTGAACTCCTGCCAACCATGCACTGCTACTAGAGTAGCCACACCATGTTTATTCCCTATGTGCATTCCTCGATACCCCCAATTGTTCGCTGCATGTAAATCCTTGTACCTCCTTTTCAGTGCTTGCCCTGAAATGCCTGTCTCCTCTATGTATTTTTTGATTCCTCTACTGTTCATGTATGAAGTTCTCACCTGTAACTCTCCTGGGTAGTGCTTGCCCTGAAATGTCTGTCTCTTCCATGTAATTTTGTATCCTCTACTGTTCATGTATGAAGTTCTCACCTGTAACTCTCCCAGGTTGCACCTGACAATAGGCACCTGGTGTCTAGTGTGCTTACCCGGTTAACAAAAGCAAATAAATAAATAAAATTAATTTCTCAGCATAGGACTGTCCTGAGAATGAATCCCAGTTAATATGAGCGAGGTTAAAGACACCAACTATTACAGTATCTTGAGATTCTGAAAAATGTGTAATTTCTTTAAACATATCAGTTGTGTAATCTGAATTTGCAGATGGAGGTCGATAGATGTTACCAATAGTTATATAGGACTGCTCCTTCAGTAAGATTTTAACCCATATACTTTCCAAAGGAAAGGGAGAACACACTTCAAAAGAAGGAATATCATTTCGGATGTTCATACAAACTCCACCACCTTGCTTATCTAATCTGTTTTTATGATATAACTTATAACCTGGAATTTCTCTGGACCAAATTGAGGATGCATCCAACCAAGTTTCAGTTACTCCCACCACACCTATATTTAAAGTTTTACATTCGGCTTCGAGGTCTGTTAATTTGAGTTGGTTTAAAGATCTTACATTCAAAGCTAGGAATTTACATTTAGTTGTAATAATATTTTGGTAAGTATTCAGAAACTTGGGAATAGACCAATTGTCCCCCATTGCTTTTAGTTTAAACAATGATTTATGATTTTAGTGATACTTTTCCCCATAAGTGTACTACCCCTACAACTGAGATGTAAACCGTCCCAGCAAAACAAGGAAGAACAATCCGAAAATGATTCCCAGTGGGTAATACAGGGTATATCCTGCTTAAAACACCACTTTCTCAGCCATTCATTTAGGGCTTTGATTTTCTGTGTTATGGTAGCTGTTGCTCTCGGGACAGGTAGAATTTCAGATATACATACACAGCATCCCCTATCAAGTAACAGGTTACATAACGCCACATAGTCCTGTTGTAACTGATTAAATGGGGTGTTGTTTATATCATTAACACTGGCATGTATGGTAACCAGTGGATTTTCCCCTGCATTTTGTAAAATTTTAGGCATCATGGTGGTAATGTCAGATACCCTGGCCCCATGGAAGCTAGAACAAGTGCAGTTGCTCTTGTCACTATTGCATACCGCCCTGTCAATGTGCTTAATGATTGAATCTCCCAGGACTAACACTTGTTTTGAGACAGTAGGAGTACAAGAATCAGAAACAGGTAATTGTTTAACACACTCTGGAGTGATTAACTTAATAGGTATTGATTTGGTAGCTTGAGACTTACTAGGACAAATATTCATGGGCATTAACTCCTGATTGAAAAGTGTTTTTAAACCATTACTATCAACAGAGGGTGATGCACAGGATAAATCATGTAGCACTTCATTATTTGATACAGTCAATTGCTCAAACCTATTACGAGTTTCAATAGGGGAACTATTGTGTATTTGACCGCCCCTCCTTTTTTAAGAGGCTTTGTGACAATGGTCCAATCATCATTATCATGAGAAGAGGGTGGATAATCATCCACCTTATAAGAGGGGGCAGAGGCAACAGGTATACTAGTACTAGTCATTACAATTGTCTCCTCATCAGGAGGCATAGAAATGCTACCTAAATGTGAAGGAAATTGTTCATTAGAATGAAGTTGTTCATCCATAAGATCAATGTAACTTTCCAATTCCCTAATATCAGTAGAAACTTGTTCAATATTAAGCAGAAATGCTATCTCTGCTTCAAGAGTAGTAATCAGATGGCAATTAGTACATACATACTCGCTCCCATACTTTCCCTCACTATACATCAAACATTGCATACACTTACTAAGTTCTTTTTCCATTATTAAAGGTGTATATTTACTAAGTAGAGGATATGCTAAAATTATCTCATCCAAGTTTGTCTAATGCCAGCAGTTTCAGCGTGCCCACCAGACACAGCAGACACACGCAAATGCGCCTGTCTCTGTGCGCGACTCCATGGGCGACCCTGCGCACAGTCACCCCACTCACTAGAGGGGCAGGTTTTAAGCCTAAAAACTATAAGAAAGCATCCATTCACTTCTGGTTTCACCGTGAAGTAAAAATAACAATATTTACTTAAATTCAGCAAGATTCTGTGAGTTGAAGGGTTACAAGCCCTTAAAAGGGCAAGAGAACCACCAGGCAACAGTGCTTTTAACAGAGAGATGTTGTTTTGGGGTAGGAGGTATACTAGCCTATTGCTAGTCCTCCAGGTTCCCACAATGCTCTGCTATTCACTGAAGAGTCAGTTACAAGCAAATGGTACCACACAATACAGCAACAGCTAAAACAAATATGTTAATGGTATATCAAAGTATATTGGTGCACTGCACTACTCCACCTCTCAACACAGGTTCGCTATATCAGTAGCAATGCCACTATTAAATGCCCCGCTCGCTACAGGGGTCAGTTTTAAGCTGAAAAAATGGAAATAAGCGTCCGCTCACTTCTTTTTTCGGTGCAAAGTAAAAATAAAAATATTTACTTAAATTCAGCAAGATTCTATGAGTTGAAGGCTTACAAGCCCTTAAAAGGGCAAGAGAACCACCAGGCAGCAGTGCTTTTAACAGAGAGAAGTTGTTTTGGGGTAGGAGGTATACTAGCCTATTGCTGGTTCTCCAGGTTCCCACAGTGCTCTGCTATTCACTGAAGAGTCAGTTACAAGCAAATGGTACCACACAGGATTGACAAAACCAGTGTTTCTCTATGATCCTTCCCTTCCTACTGCCAAACAGGAAGTTCCTGTTGACAGTCAAATCCAGTGGCTATAAAAGTAGAACTGGCTTAGGGTGGGTGAGATGGAGGGCAATTAGTAAGAAAAAAGGCTAGCAACAGGAAGTTGTAATTTGAGTCACCTGCTTTTATAGTGTCTAAGCCACACCCCCAATGAAGCTCTGTCTGCTCCTACTGGTTTAGCAAAGTAAGATGATATAGTACCCTTCACAGCACAGAACACACACTGACTTTCTTTATTTTCTTTCTTTTTTAAACCTAAATAAGACCCCTTCTACTTCTAATAAAGTATCTGTCTGCTTAATCTCAACAGACCCTGACGCCTGCTGAGATATAAGTGTTAAATTAATAAGAAAATGCAGCTTCTTTTAGTTAGCTGCTTTCTGCTCTACAAGCAAGGCTAGCAACAGTATGTCTAGAAATGTAATAGATTTCCTATTCAATTGGTAAGTGAACCCAAGACTCTGTGCTGTCGTGCTGATATAATCCAAAAACAGTTGTACAGGTAAGTCACTTTCATTGCCCTGCCAAATGCATAGGATGTCATCTATAAAGCGATGCCATGGTGCCACTTTATAGATGAAAGGATTTTTATTGGTGTCAAATATCTGGCACCCTTCCCCTTGGCCCATAAATAACTTAGCATATGATGGAGCCATAGATGCACCCATTGCAGTGTCACATTTCTGCTTGTAGAATGATTTGTTAAACACAAAATAACTGTGTTTCAGTAGAAACTGAAATGCCTGCAATATAAGTGTTTTAGGTACTGTATATTAGAACCAGTTGTGGGTCTGGGTAAGAAGTATCTAACTGCCCTTAAACCCTCATGATGCTGTACAGAGATATATAGACTGATAACATCTATAGTAACCCATGTGTAATCTTCTTCCCAAATCACATTCTGCAGTTTTTCTAATGCATGAATTGTATCTCTAATGTGAAATGGTAATGCAGTCACGTACTGTTTCAAAAGTAATCAATGAACTTGCCCATGTTATGTGTTAATGGACTGATGCCTGAGATATTGTTCTGAACAGGGAATTCTTTTGATCTTTAGGGATCTTTGGGAGCCCATAGAATGTGGGGAAAATGGGGAAACTGGATTTGAGATAAGATGACTTGTCTCCAGAGATCCATCCCACATTATAAGCCTCATTGTCTAGTGTGTATGTAGTTTGATGGTAAAATCAGCTGTCGGGTCCCCATATAAACTTTCATAGCTCTCACTGTCATTCAATAATTCTATGATCTTCCCAACATAAAAATGTTCCTCCATGAGGAAAATATTCCCCCTTTTATCTGTTGTTTTAAAGATAACATTTTCTAAATTACACAGTTCTTGTAAAACCACATTTTCATAATTAGGTTATTCTTTCAAAAATGTTCATGTATTACAAGTTTTTGAAAAAGTTGCAATAGCAGCTTTCTGAATGTCAGGCACAAAGACAGATTTAGGTTTAAAATTACCTGCTGTATTGGTCATTATTAACACATTTGTATCATTTTGGCAATCAGTCCCTGCATGCAGGTGAAAAAGTTCTTCTAGATCTGAACAGTCTAGTAAACAAAGTTCATGGTTTATAAGCTTTTCTTCCATAATAGATGTGACAGTTGATATATCCTGCTCATTTTCCAATGCACATTCATATGATGAGTTGAAAGTTCTTGACACACAGGGTGTAACTCCCATATTGGCTGTGGTTTTAAGAGAATACTTTAATTTCAAATTTCTGATCAATTTGAACACATCAGTTTTTGTTTAAAATAAGTCAATATTAGGAGTTGGTGAAAAGGAGAACCTGCGTTCAAGCAGTCTCAGTTGGTTTGAGGTTAAGATGTGGTTGGTCAAATTAATCACTCTGTTATTGTTAGATTCTTGCTTTGTTGTTGTTTGGGTCTTGGTTCTTCCTCAACCTCTGCATCTTCATCTTGTTGTGGGTTTTGACCTGTTTGTCAGTTTCTTTGCTGTTGTTATGTTATTTGAAGTTGGTTGATTGTGGCCGATGTTTTGACACCTCCTTGCTAAGAATTCTCTTTGCCTAAATAACGATTCTCTTTAGAGGTAGATGGTGTATTTTCCTCAATTATTTCTGGGTCTAGGTCAATTGTTACAGACTTTGTTTGTGATGGTGGTAAATGGTGAACAGAATTTGTTGATCTAGATCTCGATCATGATCGACTACTAGAATGATCCCTCTGCAGTGGACTATCAGGAAGATCTGACCTGACTCAAAGTCCATTGAATCTTTAATCAATTTTGACTGCTTCTTTTCAATTAGATTTTTATCAGTTTTAGTCTTATTTGTAATATACTTCTTATTTAAATCTAGAAAGTCAGGGTGTTCCTTATGTGGGCTTAATAATGATTGGGTCTCCACAATTTCACATTCAACTTCAACCAGATCTCATTTATCTTTTTTTTTTATTAATGCACTTATAAATTCATTGGTGCAGTTTATGCATGTTCTCTCACAGTCCATCTTTAGGAATAAAGTTTTTTGACTATGATTTCATACTTTATTGTATAAATATTGTTTCTATGAGTATCTAATGTGGTGAGTTATAAATAATTGTAACTGTACCTTTAACCAGGTGCTTTAAAATGATGTTGGGTAACAAGGAGAAGACACACCACCTGATGAAGGCCACTGAGAATGACCAAAGCACTGGGAAACTCATCTATCTCCAGGTTTTGTATTGATGGTTGAATAAACTTCTCAGTTTCAGCTTTAACTTGTGTCTGAGTGATTTATGGTGTCCCAGAGTGCCAATCTGTTTCCACTGTCGAGCCACTTACAGACTGCCCTGCATTGGACTGATCATGATACATCTCTCAAAATCCACTATCATATCAACAACTTCATATTGCGCAGGCGCAAACATATAAAAGAATCAAAATCAAACAGCCAGCAATATCAGTAATCTTTACAGAATGTAAGCAATCATAAAACATGTTTTTTTTTTAACTAGGGACAAGTTAAGGCATAAGAGGCAGACAGTGTTCCTTTAAATAAAAAAGTTACAGTATTTTATTTGTAGTAAATGGTTAGTGGAAACAATAACCTTTATGTTGAATTGTCAATGAGCTTCATTTCAGGAAGTCAATGTTATTTTAGAATGTCATATTTAAATGATTGTTTTTAAGCAGTACTCCCTCACCTCGTGTAGAAAATAAAATAACAATTCAAAAGGAGAGAAACATGCCATTGGTGTAGTCTAGATGTCTAAAACATTTCTAGCTGCAAAACGTGGGTTGGGTTACCAAAAGCTAATAAATAAATTGACCATCATAACCACCCCTCATTTCAATTTTAAGTGCCCACATATTGTGTATAACAGTGATTTTAAAACCAAGATTTTTGTTTTAATGTTACATTGCCCCAGATGTGTTCCACATGTAGTCTAACTAAAATATGGCATTTGGTGTAGCAATCGATGGAATTGTACACTCACAATAAAATGAGATTTAGAAAAATACAGCTCCTGCTCACTAGAAGGGATCCTGGGCTTCTGTTAGTAGGGAAGTTATGAACTGGGATGCATCACTAGAATTACTTATTTCTGCCTCATCTGACTCCATATGGAGAGCTGGAGTGTCCCATTCCAAAAGCCAATAGACTATATCTCAAAGAAGTTGTTGCCTCGATGAGCAATCTGCTACTGATCACAACCAAAGCAGAAGCCAACCAAATCCCCCAAATTGTTACCATTGTATAGCCAATGCTGCACTTTAGTCTGCAAAAGAGAGCTTGTGATATGCCTGTGACAAGCAGCAGTAGATATCTGGGCTATGATCCACATACCACTAGTGAAGGTACATGCATCTTTCAGCCAATTCCATGCCTTTAGCATCTCCTTAACCCCACCCCACCTGTTCCTGTTCTGCTGTGCCCCCAAGTCATGTGAGATCCTTCACCCAAACAGTACTAGGGTGGTCATCACATGTTCTGGTTATAATTCTATGAGTGTTGCTCAGTATGAGCCCTCTGCTATATTGGCATGGCCTGAAGAAGTGGGAGTAGCTGAAACTACCCACTGATTCTACAGCTTGTACACTTTGGGGATTTTAGAAACAAACTGTGAACTTACTGATCAAGCAGCAGCATCTGCTTGAGTGAAGACATGTGTCCAGAGACAATTACAGCATCGGGCCCCTGGTAGGTAAGAGATAGGGGATGTGCACAGTGGTGGGTGCTGAGTGTGGGAATTAGGTGGGAGAAGGGTAATGGTACCATTGGGGCAGCCATGGCAACAGACATTGTTGGACTCTTTTCTTTTCTACAGGGTGTATAAAAATAAAAGAAAGACTACAACTGATGGTTTTCTTTATTTCAGGTACTGGAACCACTGATTGGGTACGCTAGTGTTAATTTAAGTTGTACTGGCATGGGCAGCAATGGGGAGGTGGGATGGATACTTGGCAGAGGATGGGACTACAGGAATTAAAAAAAAAAAAAGACCAGGAGGGACTTTTTGAATTTCAGGTACTGATGCTGTGGACTGGGCACACCAGTGTTGATGTTATGTTTAGCAGCACTGAGATGGGCTCCCTGGAGTTGCACAGTGAAAATGGTACCATGGGGGGATATTGGCTGGCACCTTGAATTGGGCATCCCAGTGTCAGAAAATTAAGAAGAAAGATGTACACAATGGGAGGTGGGAGGGATACTTGGCAGAAGGTGGGAGGGATTGCTTATATGTTGGGGGAGGCACAGAAGGCTGATCATGACACTGATCAGTAGTGCTTGCCTGGTGGTGGTATGTAGATTAAAGAAAAGAGCTGCACAATGATTCAGGCAACTCTTTTCTTTGAACTGCATGCAGTTTCCACCCAGCAAGCACAGCAGAGTGTCATGATCAGCCTGGCTGATGATTGGTCTGACAATGCTGAACCCCTTGCAGACTGCCTGAATTTGTTGAGCCCCTTGCACAACTACCCTTTCATTGAATTCACAGTGGCACACCTCTCAAAATCCACTATTATACTAACATGTTCAATCTGTACAGGTGCAAATATAAAAAAGAAATGTTTCTCTTCAAGGTGAGTGATTGGAATTTGGAATGGGCTCCCAGAATGTATAGTTTGTTGTATGAGACTCTTAAACTAGTTCTAAGGCCAGTACTGAAAGGTTCTTACTTCACATACATATAGAATACTATCACCACAGACAAGTGGGGAGCAGTTTACAGTATATGGGCTCCACAGCCTTCTTCTGCTCCAAAATCCATGGTATTAATTATTAATATGAACTCACTTCCTAACAGGGTCCCTCATTGACTTGTTTTTCCGCAATGTGGCAGGATGTCCCAGAATTAATCATGCTTACTGAGAAGAGACTTGTGTTGCTGCAACAGCTCATACTTGCAGCAGTTAGGGTTTGTTTTTGTTGTTTTCCATAATAATTTTTATTAGAATTCCAAGTTTCAACATGCAGAATACACAATCATAAACCAATCAATGCATGTCATGACATTTTGTGTAATAAAAAATAAACATATCAAAATCAAAGAATTATAAATTAAAGTTGTAGTTATCAGATATAATCTAGATAATTCTATTCTCGAGAAGAAGTTAATACTGCATCAGAATTGTATAGCATACCTAGAGCCTAAAATTCAAAGAAATTCATGCACCTACATCAATATTCCTATCTAGCATGTATAATAAAATGTTTCCAAATATGAGGCACACACACAAAACAATGAAGGTATCATGAAAATAGTTAAAATTCTGTGTACTAACATGTCCAGGTCATAAAGGGGCCCATATATTTATGAAGGTTTTATTCTTATTTAGAATGATATCACTGATTCTCTCATTTTTAGCTTGTAATGACATTTGATTGTGCCATTCATTCAAGGTAGGACTGAGCCTAGCTTGCCAGTTTCTTAACAGGATTCTTTTGTAGCAAAGAGACGCATGGCATAACCATATACTTTGGTAATAACTTAACAAAGGACATCCTGACATAATACAAATGATATAAATGGCAGGAGCAAAGGGAATATCTATCTCAGTGACCTTACAACATACAGGTATCTCATGTATTTTCATCCAATCTGGCTGTATAATCTTACAGCTCCATAACATGTGTACAAGGCCAGCTTCTAGATGATCACATTGCCAACATTTAGAGTCTACTCTGCTCCCTATAGCATATAATCTTTAGGCGAGATGTAATAGGCATACAAGATTTTGAATTGCATCATCCTACCTTGTAGTTCCTTGAAGCTGCAGCAAGCTTGCTTCCAAGCATCTTCCCAGTCTGAGATAGGGATGTCGATTCCCAGTTCTGTCCCCCAATGTTCTCTAGCTCTGTCAATCAAAACTATAGATGAGATAGAATCTGTTAACAGCTTGTACAGAGTACCTGCTTTAGCTCCTAATCTGTGTAACTTGGTGATGTGTGCCTTTTGATCACTCATAGTCAGCTGAAACTCAATCGAAAGAACATATTTATTTATTTATTTAAATTGTTTCACCAGGAAAAGCACACTGAACAACAACTGCTCATCTCCCGGTGCGACCTAGGGGGGAGTGGAACAGTGGGGAGGACATACGGTTGTCGAACTTCATACATATATACATACAATTTACATAATACGGTTGCATACATTTGACAGAAATAGTTAAGTGTAGATAACATATGTTCTGTAGCAGGCATAGTAACAGTTACAATGAGGGAAAAACAGCTAGGGATTACTGAGGCAATAATACAGAGTGGATAAGAGCAGAGCTGGCTAGCTCAAATGTTGGGATCAAGTGCAGTAGTTAGTGTAGAGTCAGTTAGAGTAGCACCCTTGGACTTACAGGAAGAAGAAAATGGGAGTATTAGCTGCAGGAGCAGTTTACTGAGTAGTGGTTGGTAAGGGCAGTGGATAGTGATCAGACAGAGAAGAAGTGACAAATTTGAGTGGGGAGAGAGTTTGAGAGTTGAAGGAATTGGTGGGAGAAGGTGGCCTGGCCGACTGAGGTACTACATCTGGGGATAAAGAGGAGCCAGGAGTCTAGGGACCTCAAAGCATGGGTGGGTGGCAAGGGGGGTGATAATGTGGAGGCCAGGTAAGCCGGGAGGGCACCGAGCCAGCACTTTGTGATAAACTTGGCACAATGTATTTGGCAGTGGTTTTCAAGGGAGGGGAATGCAAGGGAGTGGTAGAGCTTGCATTGATGGGTGAGAAGAGGAGGCACGTCTAGAGCGAACTGGGAAGAAAGCATTAAAAAGGGTATCCAGCTTGGATAAGACCGACTTGTGGGTGGCACTGCAAACAATATCACAATATTCGAAGGAGGGAAGTATCATCTTCTGGATAAGATCATGATGAACAGGAAAGAGGAGACTATTATGGCTCTGATATAATGCCCCATGCTTGGGATGGAGTTTCTTCAGTATGGAATCAGCATGGATGGAGAAGGTGTGGTGGTGGTCAAGCCAAACTCCAAGATACTTGAAGGAGATGACATCCTCCAGCTCAGTCCCATCAAGGATGTGGAAAAGTGGGAGGGAGGAGAGCCTGGCTAGTCGTTGGGATGTGCTGAAAGTCATAGTTACTATTTTTTTTCATGTTTAGAGAGAGCTGGTGAAAGTTGAATCAGTGCTGGACTTTGTTGAAGTCCACCTGGAGGGTGAAGGCAATTGAGACCGGGGAGAAGCCAGAGGAAAAAAGACAGTGTTATTGGCATATATGTGGATCGAGGAGGCGGAACAAGTTTGTGGCAGGTTGTTTAGGAAAATAGAGAACTGGATGGGCCCAAGCACTGAACCTTGGGGGACACCAGTGGACATGGGGAGGGGTGAGGATGTGGCATCCACAATCCTTACAGATTGCATTCGGTTTGTAAGATAAGCACTGAACCAGTCAGTAGCAGACGTGGAGAGGCCAGCATCAGAGATGCTTGATAGCAACTTGGGGTGGGAGACCGTATCGAAGGCTTTAGCCAGATTGATGAAGATGGCAGAGGTAAATTAGACCTCTATCCATTCCAAATTGTATGGTGTCAGTGAGCCTTAGTAGGGAGGAGGCAGTGGAATGATCCTTCCTGATGCCGGACAGGTAGGGTGTGAAGAAATTTGAGTCAGAAAGATAGGAGGTTAGCTGGGCAAGTACAGTGTGTTCTTGTAGTTTAGCCAGTGCAGGGGAGAAGGAAAATTGGCCAGTAGTTTGAGGTGGAGGAGGAGGCATTTCTTTTAGGGAGGGAGATAACAATGGCATGCTTCCAGGACAGAGGGACAGATGCAGTTGTGTAGGATTGATTTAAGAGGTAGGCAATTGGTGTGGCTATGGCAGAGGCCGAGAGGAACAGAAGTTTGGGGTCCAGTCCATCAAGGGAATTCCCATTTGAGGGGCTTAAAGTTAGCAGGGCCTCTAGAGCTTCAGCTGGCGAGATTTCCTTGAAGGAGAAGGTATCTGTACCATGAAGTACCTTTGGCCCTGTAAATGGTGAGGGAGGTGATGTGGAGAGTAGAGAGGAAAGGAGCTAGAAGGCACAGGTGGAGAAGTATAAGTTGAACTCAGCAGCAACTGCGCTTGGGTCAGAGAGAATGGAGTTGTTTATACTAAGGAGAAGGGGAGGGCTTAGCCACAGGGAGTGAGAAGAGAGAGTGTATAACCTTCCAGAACTTGGAGGGGCTATTTAGGTTAGATTGAAGGGATGATCTAAAATACTGTGCTTTAGCTAGCCGAGTTGCTCTGGTGCACATGTTCCGCAGATGTAGTGGGAGAGGTCATGAGGTAGGGCTGAGGATTTGTAAGCTCACCATGCTTAATCTCAGGCATTCATACAAGCTATGAGTTCCTGGGAGATCCAAGGCAGGTGGTTTCCACGTACCCTAGTACGGTGTAGCGGGGCGTGTGCATCCCATACCTTAAGGAACATGTTTTTGAAGTGCAGTATGGTGTCGTCTATTGGGCTGGAGGGGAGCCAGTTTGCTAGGACAAGGTCATTGAGAAGGGGAGTGTGACTGAGGGATTTGAATGACTGTTGGACTAACAACTTTGGGGGGATTTAGGGTGGTGAATTTTGAGAACAAGGTAGATGACATGGTGGTCACTCTTGGAGTCAGGGTGGTCAGGGCCCAGTCAATAATGGTGTGGTTACCCAATCTGAGATTTAAGTGGGTGGGCTCAGTGATTATTTGGGTTAGATTTAGGGCAGCAAAATCCTTCCAGGTTTTGTTGAGGGCTGGTACTAACCAATGGTGGTTAAAGTCACCCATTGTGTATAGTTCCCCGGTGGGGGCTAGTGAGCTGATTTGGGTGAGGAGGTCAGTGACAGTTGTGGCCGTGGTGCCTGGTCGGCAATAAATTCTGGCAATGAATATAGGCAGTGAGAAGGGGAGCGTGAGCTGGAGCAGCAAGAGTTCATAGGCTTTAGGTTCAGCTTTAGTTAAGATTACTGACTAGCGAATGTCTGAGCTTACGTAGATGGCTACACCGCCATCTCTGGTGGCCCTGTCCTGGTGGGCCATAGTGTATCCAGGGATTGCGACTGAGGAGTCAAAAATGTTTTTGTTAAGCCACACTTCAGAGAGGATGAGGACATCAGAGGCATGGTGGGAAGCGAGTACTAGAAGCTGGTCGATTTTGAGGGGTAGGCTGTGAATATTTAGGTGAAGAAGGCGGAGGTATTTGGGGAGGGGATATTCCTGCAGTTGGGTGGGAATGGGAGGCAAGGGGGGCCAGCTGAGGTAGGTTTGGATGGGGTAGTCGCAGTCCAGGGTTTGGGTGTTTGTTCTCTGCAGTGAGGAGAAGGAGGGCAAGGGATAGGTGGTGAGCTAGCATATGGAGGCAACATGAATGATAGCCGCTGTATGCTGGGGCAGTGTGAAAAGCAAGTGGGTGCAGGATAGTCCAGGAGGGGGAAGGCCTGATTAGGAAGGGGTGGGGACGTACAGTAGAGTGGGACCAGATAGGAATGGGCAGGAGAGTGGTCACAGGGATGCAAGGGCAGGGAGGGGTTATGATGTGTAGCAAGAAAGGGAAGGGGGGAATGGGGAAGGTAGGAGGCATGGTGGAGAGGAGGGGTGGGAGGCTGTAGAATAGACAAATGAGTAGAGGCAAGTAGCCAGGCAGGTTGGCAATGGAGCCAGGATTTTGTAGCGGCATCACGAGATGAGGAAGCTTTTTGAGGAGAATGAGAACTAAGATTGGCTGGGTCATTTGGAGTGGATGGGATCCTAAGTAGGGTGATGGCCAATAGGCTTTGAAAGCGGATACAGAGAGACTGGGAAATGAAGATCATAGGAGAGTGGAGGGAGCTAATGGTAGAGTAGCAGGTGACTAATGGGGTGGTACCGAGGTGGTGAGGGTGGGCAGATAGAGTACTTAATCAGTGGAGGGAGTGGGGAGGGTGGGGGCTGAAAATTAGCAGAGACAGAGAGAGATGGGGGTTGGAAATTAGCAATTCAATAGGAAAGTTTGAGTGCCAAAAGAGAGCTGGCTTGGTAGAGGGGTGACGTGGGGGTACACAGAAGCAGAAAGGAGCTGAATCACTTAGCACTTTAAATTAAACAATTTTTTGCTGCATATCAGGAACAGGGTTTGCAATTAGTAGCTTTACAAGTAAAAACAATGAAACTTCTTCAGTCAGAGCCCAGTTGGCAGGGAGAGAAAAGGAGAGCCAATCCGCAGAGACTGTCAGGCAGGGCCTACAATCCGATTGGATGTGCTTTCATTGTATCTGGAGGCAGATTTGGTCTGGGGTCCTGGTCTGGGTCAGCAGTTGAAGTGGAGCCAGCTGACCGCTGGGAACTGTAGCAGCCCTGATCAGAGGACAAGCAGCTGGAGGCAGATTAGTTCAGGGGTCCTGGTCTTGGTCAGTGGCTGAAGTTGAGTCGGCCAACTGCTGGGAGCTGTAGCAACCTTGATCAGAGGGCAAGCAGCCCTCCTTCCTTAGCTAAACACTCCCTTAATTGTAAATAAAAGTAAAATGAGATTTATGTATCGGATATCTCTGTTTTATTTCAGTAAGGGATAGAAGAGTGTTTGTTTCAGTCAATTACACCCTTAAATGTTGGTACACCCGCCTTTGCCCAGGATGTGTTTGTTAGGGGCTTTCCTTCAAAATCCAGGACAGGATTAGACCACAAAGGTATAAAGTCAGGAAAGCATTTGTCAGGACTGATTATGGCATTAGTCTTTTGTAGGGTTCTAATAGATGCTAATAAGCATGGGTTATCTTGAACATTTTTATCCTTTTTAACGAATAAGTAGTCAGTTATATTTTTAGGTCTAATGACCTGTTTTTCTATTTCCAACCATAAAGGGGTTTAAGTCTTTGGGTGGACCTGTCCTGAAAAATGTACTAAAGTTTGTCTGAGAATAAAAACTAGGTAATATCTCTCCCACCATGGAAGGGCATAATCCCCGGCCTCTTTTGCAGCTCTTAGTTTCATTGTGCTGAGTCTAGGTTTTTTTATTATCCCAGATGAATTTTTTGACAATATTATCTATTTTTCTGAAGAAGCTAGACTCTATAGGTATCAGAAGATTTTGGAACAAATAGAATACTATTGGAGCTTCTATCATTTTAATTGCATTAATTTTTCCCCCTAATGAAAGATTTAATTTAGCCCAGCATTTAAAATCATCTTCCCATCTATTCATTAGTGGGGAGATAGTTATTTTGTAACATATCCTTAAAGTTCAAGGAGATTTTAACTCCTAAATATGTAATAGAGTCTTTGACCCATGTTTTATCCAAAATTCGATCTAATTCTTGCTGAATATTTGTTGTGAAGTATCCATTTATCATTTGCGTTTTCTGCCAGTTGATGACCAGGCCAGAGATAGTGGCAAAACTATTTGAAAGTGTTTTCAGATACCTGCATGAATTCCTTGGATTCGTAATAGTGAGCAAAAGATCATCTGCAAAGGCTAGCACTTTATGATGTTGTTTCCCTATCTTAATCCCTTGTATCTCCTGATGGCAGTTAATTGTTTATATTAAGGGCTTGAAGGCTAATATAGAAAGGTATGGTGACAAATGGCACCCTTGTCTAGTACTACAATGCAGTTGAAAACACGAAGATAATGAACCATTGGTAATAATTTGTGCTGAGGGTTTGTCATAAATTAGTGATATCCTGCATACAAAATTATCACCAAAACCAAACTCTCTTAGAACCCTGAATAAATAACCCCATTGAAGTGAGTCAAACACCTTAAATATGTCAAAAGAAAGAAGCATGTAAGGTTCTTTTTTATTATTACTCCACCAGATTAAGTTTAGTAATCCGTGCAAACACTCCACACTAGATCTATTTTGAACAAATCCCACTTGCTCCCTACCTATCAGTTTGATTAATACTATTTGAATTCTCTTTGCTAGAATAGCTGTAAATATTTTATAATCTGAGTTCAGTAAGAATATGGGATGGTAGCTAGTGCAGTCAAGCAGGTCCTTATCTTTCTTTGGAATAAGGGTAATGAAAGTGTTTTGCATAGAAGCAGGTGATGGCTCCAAGTCTTCCTTATATTGTAACACTCTATGTAGCTTAGATGCTAATATGTCAGATAGTAATTTATAGAATCCTCCTGGCAATCTATCAGGTCCAGGTGTTTTACCAGTGGGTACTCTCTTAATAGTTTCTTCTATTTCCCGTAAAGTTATATCCCTCTCCAAAAGCCCATAGTCAGAGTCACTTAGAGTTGGCAAATTAACATTTCTTAAAAAAGCCTCTAAGTTCTGTGAAGAACATATGTCCGAATTCTTATACATTTTTTTATAGAAGGCCAGAAATTCCTCATTAATGTCCTTATTATCAGTGACCACTTTGCCCTGCCTATTTTTGATGCCTGGTATACAGTAAATGTTTTGTTGTTGGATATTCTTAAGTCTAGCCGCCAACAATTTAACACATCTGTCCCCAGATTCCCAATATTGCTGTTTAGTTCTGAAGAGAGCATACTCTGCTTTGGCTGTTAACATTTTATTGATCTCATATTTAATCAGGAAGATTTTTCTAAGTACTTCCCTGTCCAGAGTTTTTTTTGATATAGAAAGCTTTTTGAGAGATCTAAGTTCTCATTCTTTTACGATCAGTTCTTTTACTCTTTCTTTTTTTTTTTCTGGAAGCATAAGAAAGTAGTACTCCCCTTATAATGCGTTATAAGCATCCCACATAGTATTTTGTGAAATTTCTCCATGTCATTTAGTTCAAAATAGTTCTTGGTCTGTTGCTTAAGTTGTTCAGTAATTTTTTTTATCTGTAAGTAGTGTAGTGTGCCGTTTGTCATTTCTATCATTCCATTCAAGGTTAATAGATACTGGTGCATGATCTGAAATTGAGATATCCACTATATTTGCCTTAGAAACAGTATTGGTTATGCTTCTGGAAACTAAAATGTAGTCAATCCTACTACAGAATCCATGCTTGTGTATAAAAAAAGAAAAGTCTCTGTCCTGTGGGTGCACCAGGCACCCAATATCTATAAGATTTGAATCAGTAATAAGTTTACTAAAAGCAGTTCTTGCTTTTGTTTCCAACTGAGTAGCCTTAGTAGATGATCTATCAAGTATGGGATCTAATATAATATTGAAGTGTCCTCCAATAATAATATCATAATCAGGGTAATCGGACAGAGCTGCTCCTACAAACTGGAAAAAATATCTTGTCACTCATTGGGAGCATAGATATTGCAAAGCACTGTTTTCTTCCCATCTAATGTACCCACTAATAACTGAACTCTTCCCTCCTGATCCACAATACGTGTTTGTTTAAAGAAATGGACCCTTTTCTTATTAGGACAGAGGTTCCTCTTTTTTTATGTTTGCTTGCATGCAGCGCAAGAAACATATTGCGGCAGCTTGGTGCAAAGCAGGTTCTGGAGGTGCAGCACTGTTGTGGCCAATACCCAATACCGGCATGGCATTTTGGGGCATGTTTGATGTCCACCAGTAATGGGGGACACAGCTGGTGACACTAGTTTGGAATGTTGCCACCAACTTAAAAGAAAATAGCCATGCCCAGATGCGCTCTCCCCACACACACATATGCACGCATGCATATTGTGTGCTAATGCACTCCCCCACATACTTTATGGCCGAAAGGGGTGCTCAATCCCCCATTGGCTCCAATGTTCCCCCCAACAGAGAAGCGGTAGCCACACTGGCAGCCCACCCCATTGTCGCAACAGTCCATATGGCTGACGGGGGTACCCAATCCCCCATTGGCTCCACTGCCCCCCACCCAAACAGCCTTCCAGCTGCCATGCTGGAAGCCCACCCCAGTGTGGCAAAAGTCCCACATCATCCAAGAAAAAAACAAGAAATCTGAAAGAGAAAACCTTCCCTCGCTGACTGTTCTGACCCCCACTCGTCTCACCCACGCCCACCATCTGTGCACCCTGCCTCCCCACCCACCATCCCATACTTACCTCTGAAGTCTGGCGCAATGATCTTCAGTTGGCCGGGAACATGTCTGCACTCTTCAAAGCTGACCACGAACTGAGAAAATGCCAGTAAGCTGTATAATGTAATAAATAGAGTTTTTTCAACTTTGATGCATACCTCGGGCATTTTTGGGTATTTTTTCACTAAATTTTCAATATGGGGTTTTTGGGACCCCACCTCATGAATTCTGTCACTGTCGTTTTGTTAATCGGCCCTGAAAGGTGATTTCATGGTCACTGCACAGAACCACCTTTTGGGACCAATTTATGAAATGACAGTGTCACAGTTCATGAGGTAGGCCTCCCAAAACCCTATGTAGAAAATTTGGTGAAAAAATTCCCCAAAATCTCTGTTTTACGAGCATACGCTGCGCTATTTCTATACACGCTCATAAGTTCACACATTTTCAATATTTTCACTCCAGATTTTCAACATTGCCATTTTACCATACCTCCTTATGAGCAGTACAGTTGTCATTTTTCACATTTTGCCCAAAATGTGTTTCCGCGCATGTAGCTCACAATGGCGCAGTCGGTGTGCAAAATCAATGTTTGGGACAGATTAAGAAAATCACAGTGACACTGTTCATGAGCAGAAGTGTTAAAATGGCTATGTTAAAAATGTGGTGAAAAAATTCCCCAAAATGACTGTTTTACGTGCATGCGTTGCACTGTTCCTATGCACGCTTGTAAGTTGGTGAATGTTCACTATTTTAACTCCAGATTTTCAACATTGTTATCTTACCACACCTCCTTATGAGCAGTACAGCTGTCATTTTTCACATCTTGCCCAAAATGTGTTTCCACGCATGTAGCACACAATGGCACAGTCGGTGTGCAAAATCAATGTATGGGACAGATTAAGAAAATCACAGTAACACTGTTCATGAGCAGAGGTATTACAATGGCTATGTCAAAAATTTGGTGAAAAAAGTCCATAAAATGACTGTGTTATAAGCGACCATTGCACAGTTTCCACGCACCCTTGTAAGTTCCTGGATTTCTAATATTTTCAGTCCAGATTTTCACCACTGGCATTTTTCCACACTTCCTTATGAGCAGTGCAGCTGTTATTTTTCACACCATGGCTGAAATGTGTTTTCGCACTTCCAGTGCAGAAATGCGTGGTCGCTGTGGGGAAATCACTGTTTGGGACAGATTAAGAAAATCACAATGACACTGTTCATTAGCGGAGGTTCCAAAATGCCTGTGTTGATAATCTGCTGTAAAAAATCCCCAAACTAATTGCATTATGGGTGTGCATTGCACAGTTTCTACACACGCTCGTGACTTCACCAGTTTTTCAAATATTTTCACTGCAGATTTTTAACATTGCCATTTTTACCACCTCCTCATGAACAGTACTGCTGTCACTTTTCACATCCTGTTCGAAATGTGTTTTTCGCACCTGTGGTGCCAAATGGCATAGTCGTTGTGCAAAAGTAGCTTTTGGCTAATGAACTGATATTGCAACTGTTCATAAGGTAGGGGTCACAAAAAACCCATGTTGAAAATTGGAGTGAAAATGCCAACAGAAGCCTGAGATGTTAGTGTTTCCGACCATAACGCCCCACCCTGTAGAGATTGACAGGCATCAGGGGTGTGACTTGGGATTCTCGCCTGTCATGCTCATACTATTCCACACCCTGTAGCCAGTGAGAGGCATTAAGGTGTACCTTGGACTCTTCGGCCCCAAAGTTCACCCCATTCTCCTATACAGCAACCATCTCACCATATTTTCTGATGGAGTGGGGTGAGCATAAGGGTCAAAAACCCCAAGGCACACTGTGACACTTGTCAATGTCTGCAGGGTTGGGTGTGGTGAAATGGTGTGGCCGTTATGCCTGACGACCCAAAGGCATATGCCATTGCCTTTCTGTCTCTGCAGGGTGGTGGAGGGGTTGGCTTCAGTTCAATACTTCACTGCCATTCCTATTAACTCCTACACTACCAATGCCAATGACAGCAAGCAAACATTCGGCATTGACAAATGGTTGTTTTTAGAGTAACAACTATGCTCTTCTAACCCCACCCATCCTCTTTGTAGTTTAACAGCCTCTTCATGCATAAGGTGTGTCTCTTGAAGGAATAATATATCGGCCTTGATTCTATTCAGAGATGTCAAAATCTTCTTCCTTTTAATAGGTGATCCTAACCCTTTGATGTTCCAAGAGACAAGTGAATAATTTACTATTTTGAGTTCAAAGGTTCTAAATTAGTACGTAGATGCAAGTAGTCCTATGAACTGTGTAAAACTTTATGAATGATTAAAAATAAAAATGACCCGTTCCATGTTAAAAATACTAGTGCATATGACCATAAATACTTATAAGACTCTAGGTAATAGTTACACAAGATAAATACTTTAATCCTGATGTACACTACATATAAATATAACTTCTTAAAATTCTATGTCACTTCTTAGATATCATACACAGTAAAAGTAATATCAATACAATAATTACACTTTGAGAAAAAATAAGAACCCCCCCACTACCCCTCAATGAGCTCTCTACAATAGTTATATCAAAGTGTAGTAAAGACAAAAAAAATATAATTTTTTATTATACAAGAATTCCAAAATATTTTTCCTTTTTTTATAAGGTTCAGTGAATATGATGTATCTCAAAACTGGTATTAAAAACACAGAATAAGACTATAACACAAAGTTATTTCTGTACAAGTTCTCTGCCCTGTGGAATAAGCTTCTTCCCCTCCTTTAGGACACCCCCTCTCTTGAAAAATTCTGTAAGGGACTTTGTGATCACCTACTAGAAGTTAGCGTCTGCTCCTGTCAATAAGGGGGTCAACCTTCGGCCAGGTCCTTACTAGCCTAGACATGCACTGCTGTATAAAGTAATACTTTTCTTCCTGATTGCTACACTTCTACCCCAGCATGTTTCCTGTAATTGTCAAATGTCATCCCCTGTAAACTCATTTTGGCACACTGTCAGCACTGTTTATCCATGCATTTACTCTCCTTGAACTGCTCTGCACTTGCTCCTATGTTGTACCTGTATACCTCTGTAACTAATGTTGAACTTCTATACCTCTGTAACTAAATCCGGGTCGCCCCTAAAAAAGGGACCATCGGGGCTCAGTGGGCCTATCCAGTTACCAAAACTGAATAAATAAATAAAAATAAGTAAATAAGTTCAGTGCACAAACATGCAAGCAAATGAAGAAAGACAATTGACTTCCCCCTTATAAAGATCAGAGGGCTCAGTTCTAAACACTAAATAGGGTGGTGAGCTACTTTTAACCTTTTATCCACCGGATTTCTAATCCAAGGTGATAGGGTTTCAAATACTATAACAGACTCCGATCTGTATATCGCTCTCACCCAAATCTGTATATGCAAAACATGCTAGGCCATTCAATATACCCATATTCTATATATCTCCAGAGCAAATGACTAAGATTTTGTGTATAAAAATATATTCTATATCATTTATATGCTATACTGTTCCCCGAAGTGTCAAGAATATTTAAGATATTGAATTTGAGAACATTGAGAATCCATCAAAGCATGTCAGCTCAATTATATGTTAAACCTGCTCTGGGCAATAAAAATAAAAAAAGATCTTCTCCCAGCACAGTGTGAAGCTCCATTCATGCATTGGAAAATGTATCTGCTCTTAGATTTACTCCAAGTCTCAATAAAATGAGGATAGAAAGGAATTAACAAAAGCATGTTCACATTTTTTGTTATAGTATGAATTTCAGACATGTCTGAGTGAGCTCTAAGCCTAATTCATCAACACCTAGACCAAGATCTGTGCTTATATTTATTCCACTACCAATCAACAAGATTGACGAGCAAAGCAGACTCCCCTACTGAGACTGTCATCTTTTCCCACTACATCAGTAGGAACTAAGCGCATTTATGAGGTGAAATGTATGAGAGGGAATCCCCCCTCCATCAGATAGAGCTTCACTAGTGCACCTTTGGATCTATGCAGCGTCGGTCTTCAAATTCCCAGCATCCTGAGAGTTGCAAACATTCTTCCCACAAGATAATAGTAAGCGTGCAAAACAAAACAAAAAGGGGGTATATGCATAGCCATAATAATAGTATATAGTCATAATCCCCACCTGCACATCCCAGCTTCCTCAGATCACAGAGTCAGGCATAATACATATGGCCAAGAAAAAGTAGTGGAGACAGGAAAAATATCTGGCACACGAAGAGCCACTCTACTGTATGAATTATCCTTGACAATTTGCAACACAGAGTTCAATATTTACTAGTTAAGAATGCTGACAAGTTGAATCTTTGGTAGTCCCCAATATTATAGTCTCAGTTTTAAACATACCTAAACAGTCTGTATGAAGCCCATAATTAATTCAACCCATAGCATACAAGTACCATTTACATTATTAACGATTGTTGTTCACACATTAAAGCATCAACTCTCCAGGAAACACTTACCCTTGACTGACATTATATAATCCTGGTAAGAGATCACATCATAAGCCCAGGAGAAGGAAGAGAGCAATATTATCTAAAACTTATATGACTGCCCCAGAAGACAGCTCCCATAACTGTAACACCCTTCCTTTAGCTTAGTAGCAAGCACTTTTAATAAAAACAGTCACGCATTACTTTTCAGTACATCCATATCAAGGGTCATCCAACTAGTGTGCTCCTGCAAAGGAAGGTCCCCCGGTGTATTTTCTATAGTATCTGGAGTTCCTTCTTCATAATCATCTATAGGGGGAGATGAGACCGAGTGGTACTCCAAGAGCATGCACGCAGCTTCCGCTTCCTGGAGAGCGCAAGGATAAATGTCTACTGTCTCTGTTCTGACTACGTTTCTTGGGATTTTTGTTAGCCCCTGGGATCTTTGTTGAAAAATTCCTGAATGTCTGTCTAGGTTTCCTGTTGATGGTTTGGAGCCAGCTAGAGTCGTCATTAATCAAATGTGGTAAGTGCAGAAGAGGAGCAGTATTAGCTGATCTTTCAGATGGTCCTGAAATAGAGAGAGGGCCTGATCTAAGAGCTGTATCATGCACAGCTCCATCTCTCAAGCATTCCATTTAGAATCAGAATTGAGGAACAGCTCTTGTGGCAGATTTGAAGGCTGCAGTCTGTTTTAATTATTTGAGTGTTTCAGTGTTTTCTTGTTGGAAGTCTCTTGATGCATAAGCAAATAATCCCATACGTCATGTACATTTTCACAAAACATCAGACTTCCTTTGGGCTCTCTAATAGTTAATGAGGCAGGATATTTAAAATAGTATTGCAGGCCTAAATGTAGCTCTTGTTTTGCCTCCCAGAACTCTTTTCTTTTGGCAACTAGAGCACCTGAGAAGCCCTGAAAAATTGATATTTTCACATTATTGTACATTAGTGACCGCCTGTCTCTGACCACCTTGAGAACCTCATCTTTCACAGAGTAGCACAAGAAATAAGCAATAATTGGGTTGGGTTTAGAGTTACTGTGAGGCTTTGGTCCAAGTGACCTATGAGCTCTCTCAATTTCAAGAGCTCCAGGCCATTTATATCTTAAAAGGTCTGGTATGAATTTCTGTAGAAACACTATCGTGTTGCCCCCTTCCCAGCCTTCAGGTACCCCCAAGATATGTATATTATTCCTCTGCCCTCTGTTCTCCAAATTGTCAGTCTTGCTGCTTAAAAAATCTATTTGCTTAGAGTGGGTAGCATTTAAAATCTTAAGTTGTTGTATGTCAGATTGTAACATAACTATTACATCTTCAGCCTGTGATAGTTCAATTTTCAACTCTTCAGTGTCCTGTTTTAATGTTAAATTTACTGCTGTGACATCTCTGATACACATTTTAAGGTCAGCCAACATATCCTTAATCTCACATATGTCACTTTTGTTGGCTGGCTCATAGAGATGCTGTGGAGTGACTGCTCCTTTGTGGTTACTTGCCTTCAGACTGCCTGTGTTCCAGAGTTCCTTAGACACGGCTGTTGGTCAATTTCAAAGCACTGCTGTATTAGCTATGAGTAACCCCTGATAACTGCTCTGATTACACCTTGGTGAGTAAATGAAGTCAAACTTCTGGGATATACGAGTGTCCGCAATATTTTTATACACTTTTTAGCAACATGACCTAGCGGTTATAGAAAAATAAATCAAGATAAAGACGGGTGGAGTGGGAGCGGTACGTTTAAGTGTCCATTGCGGTTGGAGCATCGTGCACTTCAGCAGTTAGGCTTTGCAAGAGCTGGGAATTGCATGGATTAACCTCTGCCTTTTTGTGCAGTGAACTTGTTCATACAGAACTGTTTTACCATTAGTGCAAGTTTGGATCTGCTGCACAGTTATGTTTAAGGGTGTCACAGGTCACTCTCCTGCATCTAGGGGTATAGATAGTATCTCATCCAGAAGAGGCCTGTGCTAGCTGATGGCATGAATACCAGTTCTGCATCACACCAGTCACCTTGCCAACCCAGGTTAGAGTGATGGGGATCAGAGGTACCTTAAACAGCTAGTGTACTGCCTAAAATTAATATTATGTTTTAAAAGCAGTCAACCATTATCTTTTGCCACCCACCTGCCATGGCCTCCGCTGCTTCACTCTCCGTGGCTCCTTCTTTGGACCTTTGCCCGGTTAAGATCATCCAGGCCTTCCTCTGGCTTCTAACTCCACTGGTTGGTGTCTCCCTGGCCTCCCCACCCCACCCCACCCACCCCGCCCATTGTTCTTTTGCTGCTCTAATTCTCTGCTTTTCTCTGTCTCTCCCAGATCATCTGGGCCCTGACCAGGCCACCAACCTCCAAGAAGACAGTGTGGCTTGCTTCCCTACCATGGCCATCACTGATTCACTCTCCCCGGCTCCTTCTCAGACCCTCACCCAGATAAGGCAATTTCCTCAAGCACCTTCTGTGTGGCTTCACTTGAGGGACTCTGATTGGATGGCAGCAGTTATACCAGCCAATCCACTAATCCACAAGGCTCCTTTGAAAATTGGAGCATTTTTCTTTCCAGCACAGCTACTCGGGGCTCTTTTCAAGGGAACTGTACTGGTTCTGGACTTCATTTTTCAGCTTCTACTGCAACTAGTCCTGGAGAAATTGTTTGTTAATGTCATTAGCTTAAACTCTGCTGAAATTTTCAACCGCTTGCCTTAAAGTTAAACTGCTGCAACTGTAATTTTTTATTCTCAACTGCTTGCCTTAGAATTAATTGTATTTTTTTTTGCAATTAAATAAGCTTTATTAAAGATATGGATCGACATACAAGAATGGGTGTCACACAATGTATCGTCCAAAATAACAGACAATATAAATGGGTCAATATAAATATATTTTGTATTACTTTATCCTCCCAAGCTCCCCCCACTCCCACAAACCCAAATGCTCCCCCCACCACCCCCCCTCACCCAGACATCCTATGATTATACTAGAAGGGTATTAGCTATCAATCCATTCTGTTTAAGACAAAGGACCAAAGTCCTATCACATGGTAGCTCAAGCCAACAATAATGGGAGTGAGTGTAATGCATTCGTTCATCCACCATCCATTATTTCGCTGTCAAAAATTGTGGGAAGGGGTCTTAAAATTAACTGTATTTTTTACTGTGTGATTTTACCCTGCTTTCCCTCTCCTTTCTCTTGCTAATCCTCCCCCCACTCCTCTCACTCCTTGTGAAATCCATGACCCAAGATTTTCAGCCGTTTAGGCAGGTAATTGTCTTCTGGCTCCTACCCCCCACTGGTTTCTGTCTCTCCTGGCCTCCCCTCACCCCCTGCCCCTTGTTCTTTTGCTGCTCTAATTCTCTGTCTTTTCTCTGTCTATCTCTGGATCATCCAGTTCCTGAACAGGCCACCAACCTCCAAGAGGATGGTGCAGTGTGCTTCCCTGCCACAGCCACCACTGCTTCACTCTCCCTGGCTTCTTCTTGGATCTTCACCTGGTTAAGGTAATTTCCTCAAGTTCCTTCTCTGCGGCTTCACTTGCAGGACTCTGATTGGATGGCGCTAGTTACCCCAACCAATCCACTTATCCCCAAGGCTACTTTGAAAATTGGAGCACTTTCTTTCCAGCACAGCAACTTGGGAACCTCTGCCAGGGAACTGTACTGGTTTTGGACTTGATTTTTCAGCCCACCCACCTCCCTGCACTGACACTGTTTAAATGCTCTCCTATCCCTTCGGTCATCACCCCGCCCAGTACAAATTACTACTTACATTTCCTAAAGAGGACAGGACAACATTTCTAACTGGCAGCTGTTTATAAAGTTCTTATTCTCAGAAATGATATGCACTTACCTAAATTATCCATATTTAACTGTACTTGAATACAAAGTGATATAAAAAGCTGTGTTTTGCATTTTCTTATTTTTATGGGCAGCATTCTGTTATAGTTCTCTTCATGGAACCAATAATTTGGAGTTTTAACTATGTCATGGTTTGTGCACAGAACTATTAGCAAGGTTCTGATAGGTCAGCAGCTCATAATTAGCATTCTGTACACAAATGGTGACATAGTAAAAACTCCACATAAGTGATTCCATGAAATGAACTGTAACAGAATGCTGCCCATTAAACAAAACAATGCAAACTACAGTTTTACCTATCACTTTTTATTCAGGTACCATTAAATATGGCTACTTTAGTAGACTGCATATAGTTTCCGAGAATAAGAACTTTATAAACAGCTACCAATTAGCACAAATTTCCTCTCCCCTTTAAAGCAGCAAGCACCTATTGTGGCACTTGAAGTTATTTTTTCTCCGCACTCGAGTGTAATTTATTACTTGCACCTAGATCTTTGCCCACCTCTAAGTAGTCACTTGGAAAATGAATAATCACATAATCCTCCTTACTCTTGGCTTCTTGACTGGGCTACTAATGATGATTGACTTCTTGGCTGCTATCCTGGCCACTGAACAAATCAGCCTACAATCCCTTACTGAATCATTTAAACCAACCAACCCCCCCTCCCGGAACAACTTGGCATGAGTCGTCCCCTATGGGATCTACCATGCTGTCCTTACCATCAGACCTCGAATGTCAGTTGCTTGAACTTTTTTTCCACTCCCTTTCATTCCAGTCTCCCCATTGGCTCCCTCCTTCCTGTTCCCTTCTCTCACTCCTTCTTCTCACCAGTGATGTGGAAAGCAACCTGGGATCCCCTAACACACACATTGATCATACAAATGTTATCTGGGCTGGTCACTTGGGCCTCAGGATTGCACACCTAAATATGTGTAGCCTCCCCTCTAAGTTCTCTGAGCTCAAGGCATGGGTGGCCCTAGATAAGCCACATATACTGGGCCTCTCAGAGACCTGGCTCAAGCCACACCTTATTGACACCTCATATCAACTACCTGGTTACTCCATGCTACAACTGGACAGGCCAGGAAGAAAGAGAGGGTGGAGGTGTAGCACTGTATGTACTAGACCATATCTCAGTCACCACAATCATTTACTATTCCCCCACTTCCACATGTGAATGGCTTATTGCTGAGATTGTTTTCGGGGCCACAAAAAAACTTCACCTAGGCTGCTACTATAACCCCCAACTGCAGGCATTTAGGGCCTATACAGTTTTCTGCATGGTCTAGTGTGCACCTCCCCCTCCAGAGACACAATCCTACTAGGGGATTTCAACCTCAACTGGACTGACACCCCTATACCTGAGTACACACATCTCTTAAAAACACACCAATTAGAACAAGTCATCTCTTCCACTACAAGATACAACATGCACTCAGACAACCATTACACCTTAGACTGTATTATCACAAATCTAGTGGACCTGGTCCTACAGGCAGGCACAATGTCCGACTCCATCAGCAACTACACCCCTACTTACATTGTCCAAGCCACCAAATAAATCTGGCCTCCCCCGAAACTCCTGTCTTTCAATAAGTTTCACTGCCAGGACCTTGACTCCATCCTTACCAATTCCAGGACTATGAACTGGTCCATACTCTGCTCATGCTGGGATGTCTCAACTGTGGTCATATACTTTACTGACATCCTATGGAAACTTCAGGACAAACATTTCCCAATCACCACCAGAAGGGTCAGATGTGGCAGCACCCACTGGCTATCCAAGGAACTACTGGTCCAGATGAAAATCAGGGACAAAACTTGGAACCCTATAAGTAATTTCCTTCCCCCAGCTCTGGAATGCATACAGACAACTGTGCAATTCCTGCAAGCAGGCTGTTAGGTTGCTAAAGAGCAAATACTATACCAACTTGCCAAAAGACATGCTCAGTAATCCACGCAGTTTCTGGGCCTCAATAGGGTCCATCCTAAATCCTAAGTCTAATAAGCAGGCAACACAACTAAACTCACCCTCAGGTTCCCATCACTAAACCTGGTGCAACTGTGCACACTTTCAACAGAATGCTTACAGACATCTCTCCCTATCTTAGCAAGCTCCCTACTCAATCTCTGTCTGACCTATACAGCAAACTTCAATGCTCCCAGCCCTCCCCTAGTACTGCACATGCTCCTCCATTTTACTTTAGGGTTATTGGTGTACAAACCACTGCCAAACTCTTAAAGACACTCCCTACCCCAGGTAGCTCAGGTAATGATTGGGCTATACCCCACCTTCCTGAAATGGCTCTCCAACCAGTTATTGTAAAGCCCCTAAAGTACATTTTCAACCTTGCCCTTTCATATGCAACAGTCTCTGACTCTTGGAAGAATGTTCATGTCGTACTCATATTTAAGGCTGGGGATCCCCTCGCCTCCAAAAAGTATAGGTCCATCTCCCTACTTCCTCACCTGAGTAAATTACTTGAGAAAATCATTCACCACCAACTGTCCAAGCATCTAGAAAAATACCACTTCCTATGTCCTCTCCAGCACGGCTTCTGCAAACATCATAGTACCTCCGCCTCCTTGGCACTTCTCACGAACCAGATCCTTAGAAATATGGACAAGGGCATTGCCACAGGCACAGTGTTTGTGGATCTGTCATAGGCTTTTGACCTTGTAGACCACCATATCCTCTAATCCACTCTGCTAAACTTCAGCTACTCACCAGAAATGGTCACATGGTTCTATAGTTACCTCTCAGGCAGGTCTCAGTCCATCTTGATTGGTAAAAATTCCTCTGCTCTGATACCTACCCACACTGGTGTATCTCAGGGCTCAATACTGGGGCCTGTAATTTTTTTTATGTTTATTAATGACCTCCCTGCTGAAAGCATCACTTGCAAGGCCATCCTCTATGCAGATGACCAAGTCATAAACCACAGTGATAATTCAATAGCGTCCCTGTCCACCACTCTCAAAGCAAACTTTGGAGCCACACAGAGTTGGTTCCTCTCCAGAAAACTTCTCATTAATGAGAAAAAGACAAAGGCCATGCTCATTGGCTCTAAGCCATTCCTAGCTAAGTTAGCCAGGTCAAAAACCCCACTCTTGATCGCTAACCCTGCCGGCTCTCCACTCAAAACTGTCCCTGCCTTTAAATAACTAGGTGTCACCCTAGACCCCTCCCTCACTTTCAACAAACACATCGGCAACACTGTGATGAAAATCCACCAAAAATTAGGTGTTGCCTACTGCCAAAATCAATTTCTGTTCCCCTGAAGCTTCCCTAGCCATTATTCAAGGAAACCTCCTGCCCCTTCTTGACTACTGCACCTCGTATGCTCTACTGTGTCCTCTTCCCTTCTGACCTGCTTACATACCACATACAACTCCATCCTCTGCTTTGTCCTACAAGCCCTTTTTACCACCCACCACTGTTCACTATACCAGTCCCTAGGGTTGCTCTCTGTGCAGGGTCATTTTGACTTTGCTACAGGTAGCCTTGTTGACAGTGCACTCAGAAACCATCAGCTGTCTACCCACTGCTCCCTACTCACTGAAAGAGTGGTTTCTCAGAGTCTCTAGGCATTCTCCATTCCCCCACAGGAAGTCCCTCACACTACCACTACCATGGGTAGTAAAGCTTTCTCTGTCTCTGCCCTTTCCCTCTGGAATAGACTTCCTTTGTCTATCTGATCATCCCTTTCCCATCAGTCATTCAAGGCAAACTTAAGGGTGTGGCTCCTGGGAGAGGCCGCTTTTACCCGCAGCTGTTCCTCAGGTGGTACCATGGCTCGTATCCTGGCATAGCACCTATTCGTGCCCTCACCCTACCTCCAGTGCCCCTACCGTCTTGCACTGCTCTGCTTCTCTGTTTAATCTGGATATGACTACAGTGTGCGCCACTGTAATGGATTAGTTTGACAAAGGGGCTTGCGTCCATTACATGCGGCATCCATTACATCATTTGGTGAAAGAAATGTTTATTCAGGAGCGAGTGGTCTGGTGAAGCCACGAGCAAGGGATAACAATTGGCTGAATTTTGATGAGAACCTTGATATTTGGGATCAGACATTGCCTACCTCTATTGCAGTTCAGTAAACCTGAGGAACAGTAGATTGCTAGCTTGCTGCTTCCATTGAAAAAAATTAGCAAAATGTTTACTCAGGAGCAAACGGTTGGGTGATGTGCTCCTTTTGAGAAAATCCATGAATAGGGTTTGCTTCAGTGCTGTTACCTACCTCTGTTGTCCACAATTAGAGTCTGCTTTAGTGCTGTTACATGTCATCTCCAGCAGGAAAAGAATGCATGTGCCACATAAGTTCTCACCAGGTACAGTGTCGCTTTAACAGAAGGCATGGGAGCACAGTGTAGAGTTCAGGAAAGCAGCACTAAGTACACAAATACTTCAGAAAATGTCCCGACAAAAAGTGTTGCATCTTCTCAGGTGTTAAATACAGAGTTAATTGGTGCACTGGCGGCCGCTACCTGCGGAGTTACAGGTCTGCCTTAGCAGGAATAATTAACATTGAAAACACAGCGTCTGGTGTTTGGAAAGGGAAATTTGTCCAGTAGAAGTGGACGTCCGTTACAACCACGTCCGGTACAGTTGACGCATACTGTACTTGTTTTATTCTGCACTGTAAGCAGGTTCTGCAACTTAACTTAAGTTGTATTTCTGCCTATGACTGGTGATCGATTAAACCTTCATTTTAACTGTATTTATTTCCTTTGCTCCCTGGTGACTGTATGTATATTGCATATAATACTTTACGTTAGAAAATGGGCAAAGACAATTCTCTCTTTTGATTGGCTGAGACACTTATTTAGGTGGACATCTATCAGACAATAGATGCCCACCAAATAAAAGGCCCCAGCCCAAACCTGCCTGATGGCCAGCAAAGTATTCTTGTGTCCAGCACCCTGCTTCCTCATTGGCTGAAGCGCTGGGCACACAATTTCAAACTGCTGCCATCTTTCACCCTCACTTAGTGACAGGGAAGTACATCAACAGTCAAATCTCCCAGGCTGCTCTATACAAGAAAGAAGCACAAACCATGTTCAGCTGTATTTCAAAAGTTTTCATCAAGCAGCAGTTTGTTTTTTTTAAATCGTGACTTCCAGTACCTGGTAAATTATTTCCCATTTCAACTGCTCTTTCTCCGCTCCTGGCAATATCTCCCCTGCCCGTCCTGTGTCACAACTGGACAAAACTACCACTAAACAAACAAACTAAATTTTCTATAAAATGTTTCCACCCCTCACCAAAGTACTGTTCTTAAGCACAGTACCGGAGCCCCTCACTCTCACAAAAGCCGGCTGACCTAGAAATCCTGTAAGCCAGCAGCGCGTCTACTTCTTCAGGGAATCCACACTGCTTGAGTGCTGTCACCACATCTACCCAGATAATTACTCCCACTCAAAAGACCACAGCAAAGGCACTAAACTGTAGCAATGTACCTCTTTTTACTCATCAACATTTTTTGTCTTCCTCCAAGCTTGCTCAGCATCCAATGCATGAAAGCCCCAAGACTTTTCTCTCCTCTGACTGACTGAGACACCATGCCATTTTCGATCCATCGCTGAGGGGACCACTCACGTTATGCAGCAAAACCCACGTTGCAATTAATATTAAAAAAAAAAACTACCACACTATTCCTATCACTAAACCCATGGGGTGGGGGGGACAGAAAAATATAGAAAATGAACAGACACAGTAAACTGATATAAAAGGGGCGTCACATGTAGCAGCTCCCTCTAGTGGAACAGAAACTATGTTGCAGAAGCTGCTGTCTCTGATTATTATTATTATTTTACTTTTTTTTAAATAAAATCATTACACAAAAATAAAATTAAGCTGATGCCCATTTTCTAAGTGGAATAATACCCTCCAGGGTGGGTGGTATGGGTAATACCAGACCTTCCAGGGTCTATAAGACCCTTCACCTGCGGCATCGGGCCTCATTACACCCCTGGGTGGTCCGGTATTGCCCAATACTGCCCACCCTGGTGGGTATTATTGCTTGCATAATCACCATGTTAACTCATTGACTCCTATAGAGCACTGTAAAGGTTCCAAGTCTCACTCTTAGCATTCTATGGTGTTTTTCTATAGCATTTTTGTGAAAATTCCATCCAAAGCACCACATCACAAACAAACCTCAATATCTCCAAAACTGTAACTGCTACACACAATGTATGAGTGGCAGATTTGTTCAGTGGACCTAGCACTTTACAGTGATAGTATTGCTGATTTTGTAGCAGTTATACTTTTTTCAATATCTAAGACTTAGAGGGCCGGATATTCAAACTGCCCAAAAAGTGCACAACAGCAGGAGCAAGCACAAGTCAATTGCGCATATGCGCAACAGACGCGATATTCAAACATGGAGCAAGACAAACTGCGCAAGCAGCCAACGTCTGAATATCGCACAAACTGCGCCATAGCACAACCAGGAAGGGGAAGCTGAGCAGAACTGATGCGCCATAGCACAACAAGGCTAGCCCAGCTGAGCAGTCCAGAGGTGCCATAGCGCAAGCAGAGCCCCCCTCCCAGCAGAGCAATGGAACTGCACAACCAGGGAGGCAGGCTGGGGCCCACCACCAGCCATGCCACACATGGGCACAGGAACACACTGCAGAACCAACAATACACCAGCACACCCCAAGCACAGCATCACTGGGGGAGGGATGGATGATCCAGTGGCCCATGGGGACAAGCCAACAAAGCACAGCAGGGCCATGATGCCCCAGCACAACCACTGGCAGGCTGAGACTGCCACACACACAGGGGTCGACAACCACAGTGCACATCAGCCCCCCCTTCTGCACAGCACACCCTGCGCCGTGACCCCAAGACACCACCCATGTGCAGTGACTGTCACTGCAGTAAACACCATGCATCCCCCCGGCACACTGCAACCTCGTGTAGCACAGAACCATACAAGCCAGACCCACCCTGGGCACCCAGCAGTGGGCGGCAGCAGATGGCAAGACCGACTGAAAGTCACTCCCACACCGGAGATACCTCCCCATGCACACACACACACGCACATACACACACACACACACACACACACACACACACAGGACCCTACCACCCCAGATGGCATGCACACCACTGCAACTGAGCAACCATAGCCAGCTGCAAATCAGAGACCACCACAGTATTCATAACAAAATATATATATATTGGAAAAAGATATGTACAACATCAAGACCAATAACACAACTATATACAGATATGTACAAGACAAGGGGGTAGGGGTACAAGGTAGGGTGAGTGAAGTGAGGTGAACAACTGGGAGAGGAAGGCAGGGTGGGAGGGATGGGTGAAGTGGGAAGGGGAAGCACATTCAGTGCCTGGCTGGCTGGTCTCCTGCTGCCTGTTGCTGTTCCCATCTCCTCCGGCGTCACCTGACCCCATGGCGCTGCATGTCCCTGAGGAGGTCATGTGTCACGACTGACACCCTCGTCAGCCGCTGGAGGGCACGGTCCATCCGGCATAGGATGCTGAGACCTAGGAAAAGGGAACACAGTCAATGGCTGTGACTGTCCACAACCCTGAACACCACCCATCCTGCAAGGCATATAGCCTAGTGCCCCACACCTGTGATGGTATGCACCCACCCACAGTGACCATGCACATGACACGCCCAACCAGGCAGCACCAGCTATGTGCACCACTGCACACACACACTGCCCATGTCCATCACAGCACAAACAAGGCTGTCAAGTGGCGTGGCAATGTGGTGGGATGCCAGTTCCACAGCCATGTGCCCAGTGCATGCATGGACCACCAGTGACACACACACAGGCGTGCAGTGACACTGGACAGTGATGACTGTCGCCTGTGTCGTGCATGGTTGTGTTGTCCATGGCTGGTGGTCATGCCCACCCCCTCCAGCATGCAATAGCATCCATGATGTAATGATACTCACACTCATCAAGCAGCTGTGGCTGCTGCTGCTGCCGCTGTGGCCCACCCCTCACACCTCCTCCGTCCACCACCTGGGCCCTGCCACGGCCCTCCTCAGCCTGTGCCTGCATCCTCTCCACCAGGCCTGTGGGTGACAAATGTTGAGAAAAACATCAGTGTGACCCCAAAGCAGACTGTCCCCTGCCCCAGTGAGTGTGCCTGCCCACACAGCCAGACCCATGCATCTCACACCTGCACACACTGACACAGCCAACCATGGCAGAGCCATCCCCCATGCACCGCCACCAAAACACAGTCACACCCCTACGGAGAATACAGGTGCATAGATGGTACACCCACCTGGCCTAGGCACAACGCCCCTCGTGGCACGTGACCTGAGGCGTTGCAGCACGTCCAGCTAGAATTTGACGGCAGGTAAGGACCGCTTGGCCCACTCAGTCTGCCCATTTCCCTACCTAATGGATAAGCTGCAGATCCTAGTTAAAAAGCAGCCTACTTCTTCCTACCCCCCCACCCCCTAGAATTGCCTTATGACTGTCCCATGCTTGAATTCCACCACCGTTTTTGACTCCACAACCTCCTCCGGAAGGCCGTTCCATGCATCCACAACCCTCTCTATGAAAAAATATTTCCTTAAATTACCTCTGAGCTGCCCCTGCTCTGTTTTCAAATTGTGCCCCCTTGTTCTTGCACACCTCTTTTTTTGAAAGATGCTACCCTCTTGGACTTTGTTGATTCCCTTGAGGTACTTGAAAGTTTCTATCATGTCCCCTCTCCCTCCTTTCCTCGAGGCTATACATATTAAGCTCCTTAAGTCTCTCTTCATATGTCTTCTGGTGCGGACCCTGCACCATTTTAATTCCCTCCTCTGGACAGCTTCTATCCTGTCTATGTCTTTGGGAGATTGGGTCTCAGAACTGAGCGAGTACTCCAGATGGGGTCTGACAAGTTGTCTGTACAGAGGATAATAACTTCCTGTTTTCTACTGGTGATGCCTCTCTCCTATGCATCCAGTATCCCCCAGCCCTCCTTGCTGCCCTCACATTGCTTGCCCACCTTTAGGTCATCTGATATGACTACCCCAGGTCCCTTTCCATTTTGTTGTTGTTAGTATCTCACCCCCATTGTGTACTCTTCCCTGGGTTTTGTTTCCCAGGTGCATTACCTTGCACTTCTTAGCATTGAATCTAAGCTGCCATACCTTTGACCATTCTCTAACCTTGCCAAGTCCCTTCTCATCCTTTCCACCCCACGTGTGCATCAACTCTGTTGCAGATCTTTGTGTCATCTGCAAAGAGACATACTTTTCCTTCCAGTACCTCTGCAATGTAACACAAAGAAGTAGAGGACCAGTCCTAATACTGAACCCTGCGGTACCCCACTAGTAACCCCCCTTTCTTCAGAGTGGACTCCATTTACTATTGCTCTCTGTGTCCTATTCTCCAGCCAATTCTTTACCCAGTCTGTCATCTTGGGACCCACTCCCAGGCTGGCTAACTTGTATATTAATCTTTTGTGTGGGACTGTGTCAAATGCCTTGCTAAAGTCTAGGTAGGCCATGTCCACAGCCCCTCCCTGATCTACTACTTTGGTCACCCAGTCAAAGAAATCTATCAGATTCATCTGGCATGACCTTCTTGCTGTGAATCCATGCTGCCTTGGGTCCTGTGCTCCTCTGGCCCCTAGATACTCGACAATTCTTTCCTTCAGAAGTGATTCCATCATTTTCCCCTATCACTGAGGTTAAACTAACAGGTCTGTAGTTTTCTGCTTCTGCCTTGCTCCCATTCTTGTGAAGGGGAATCACATCTGGCCTCCTCCAGTCCTCGTGTACCACCCCATCCTCCCATGATTTGTTAAAGAGGGTAGTCAGTGGTGTCACTAGTTCTACCTTAGTTCTTTAGAATTCTGGGATGAATCCCATCAGGCCCCATTGCTTTATCCACCTTCAGTTTAAGAGTTCTTTCAGAACCCTTTCTTCTGTAAATGGGCTGGTATCAACCTCTGTATCCAGAGTGTTTCTACTATTTGTTTTAGGTACCTCCCCTCTTCATTTGTAAATACTGAGCAAAAATATTTGTTTAGTATCTCTGCCTTTCACAGTCACCCTCTGCCCACCCTCCTCCCTTTATTAAGCCTCACTATCCCTCCCTTGGTCTTCCTTTACTCCCTGATGTACCTATAAAAGGTTTTATCCCCCTTCTTAACTGAGTTGGCTATCTTTTCCTCGATTTGGGCCTTTGATGTTCTGACTGCCATCCCAGCTTCCTTTTGCTTTAACTGATACAGTTCTCTGTCCTGCTCCTTCTGTGATTCCTTGTACTTCCTGAATGCTTTCTTTTTCTCTTGAACCTTCACTGCCATTTCCTTTGAGAACCATAGTGGTTTCTTACATCGTTTCATTTTGTTTATTTGCTTCACACAAAGGCTTGTTACCTCTGTGATGGCAGGTTTTATTATTCCCCATTGTTCTTCTACCCCTCCTTCCTGCCCATTTGCTAGTGCATTCCTTAGGCACTACCCATTTTGGCAAAGTCAGCCCTCCTAAAGTCCAGTACTTTTGCCTTTGTATGGCTTGACTATATTGCTGTGTTTATTGTGAACCATACTGTTCGATGGTAGCTATTCCCAGATGGCTACCCACTTCTACATCTGTGATTCTCTCTCCATCTCCATTTGAGAGAACCAGGACTAAGATTGCTCCCTCTCAAGTGGGCTCCAATACTAGTTGTCTGAGGCATGCCCCCTGTAGGGCATCTAGAATAACCCCACTCTTCAAAGTGGCTGCTGTAACTGCACTCCAGTTAACATCTGGCATATTTAGATCACCCATCAGCAATATCTCCTCTTTTTCTGCCATTCTAAGTATACTTTCTATCATTTCCTTGTCCATTTCCTCCCCCTGAGAAGGAGCTCTGTATACAACCCCTGTGCGGATTGTGGTGCCGTTGCCAGTCTCCAAATTTACCCACAGTGCTTCTTCTCCTCCCTGTTTACCCTTTTCTTCTGTTGCTTTGATTCCTTCCCTTATGTAAAGAGCTACTCATCCTCCTCTTTTACCCTCCCTGTCCCTCCTGTAGATAGTGTATCCTGGTATGTTTACATCCCAGTCATGGTTTTGTGTGTACCATGTTTCTGTGACTGCCACGATATCCAGATGTTCCTCCTCCATCAAGACCACTAATTCAGGAAGCTTGTTACTCAGACTCGGTCATTGGTACTCATTGCTCTCCATTTTTTGATGGCTTTACCTTCTGTTGCAGCATCCCCCACTGACCTTTCTACCTCGGTCTTTTTCTCATTTAGTACCCTGTTTTGTAGGGAGAGGCTGGGATTTTCCTGCTGCTTATCAGTGCCTCCCCCTTTGACTAGTTTAAAAGCACATCACAAACAAACCTCTGTATCTCAAAATTTATAAGTCTTACATGCAAAGTATAAGTGGAAGATTTGTTCAGTGGACCAGGCACTTTACAATGATACTAATGCTGAAGTTGTAGCTCTTATAGTTTTTTAAATATTTAAACTTAATGTTCACTTTGTAATATTTATTCTATGAACTGTGACTTCAGAGTTCAGTGTTTAAAAAACTATAAGGGATACAAATTCAGCAATAGTATTATTGTAAAGTGCTTGGTCCACTGAACAAATTAACTAGTTATGCGCTATGTGCAAGACTTATGGATTTTGAGATACAGAGGTTTGTTTGTGATGTGGTGCTTGAAGCATAAAATTTTGGCATTGGCAGTGTTCCGTGGAAAAACCCAGGCATTTTAAAATAGTAAAAAATGCATTTTAGCAGTAGTTACATGCTTAAAAGTGTGAAATATGTTTCAAAACACTCTGTACTTTATGTGTATGTATGAATGTGGCTAAAATATTGATGTTAAATGATTTTATAACTGTTTGAAGTAACATTTCATGTACAAAAAGGCTAAAAATACACATTAAGTCTTAGATATTTAAAAATGTATAACTGCTACAAAACCAGCAATACCATCATTGTAAAGTGCTTGGCCCACTGAACAAATCTGCCACTCATACTGTGTGTGTAGCACTTACTGTTTCAGAGATATTGGGGTTTGTTTGCGGTGTCCAGGTTTTTCCACTGAATGCTGCCAAAGACAAACTTTATCCTACAAAGCACCACACTGCAAACAAACCTCAATAACGTACCTGCAAAATCATTACATATCTACACAAAATATAACTTCCAAGAAAGATATGGCGAGACATACATTGGACAATACAGCATGTACCTGTTTCACAACAATTACTTTCCACTAAAGTTTAGTAAAATTAGTTTTTGTTTTTTTTTTGGCAGAAAATGGATCATGGGGTAAACAAACAGCAGATCAACAGTATAATGCAATCACAAGAAACATGAAGTATAACCAAAAAATGACACTTGCCTTGTCATCTTGTTGTATATAGATGTAATACTAAATAAAAGAGAAATACATTTCAATAAAAGATTAATTGAATGTGTTTATGGAACTGTGTTTCTGATGTTAAAAAGTAATTTCACAATTATATGTGTGTGTCTGCATTTACTGAGTGTGTGTGTGTGTGTGTGCATGTGTGTGTGTAACTGTATCCCCTCCATTTACTGTATGCAAGTATAACTGTAGCCCCCCCCCCCAAACAAAACACACTAAGGCAGTAGTATGCAACATACTCAAATTTAATATATAAAATGTTCTAAAACAATACAATATTCAACAATATAAACTGTAAAAACACTTCAAAAACAAGAAAAACACTGTTCAGGGCATTTCAGTTATATACACAATATACACATCTGCGTTTTTTCTTCAGTCCACTGGTCAGATCATTTCAGTTCTATTGTATATACAGTCAGAGTTCTGAAGGTAGAACATGTTCCAGATGTAACATCCATTTTACTCCTGTTCCTGCTGCAAAGTTGTGTGATACTCCGGAATGCAGGACAAGCAAAGGTTAATGTTGCATTCCATGCAAGCTATGCTGGACTCTGATCAAACATGCTTCTTGCAGCAGTTATTGCATCATTTTTTTTTTTTGCGCTTTCATGGGCCAATGTGCTCCATTCGTGGTTTCCATGTTGTCAAGGCGAGGTTCCCCTGCTGCTTTTCTTTTGCATATGGAATACCCGTGTAGCAGTTGCTTGGAAAGTCAACTGATCACGAGGCTTTTTCTTGCCACTCTTGCTAGTTTTGATGTAATTGGTGGACTCTCTCAGGAGGACGAAAGCATTAGCTATGCACAGATGGAAGAGAAACCAAAACATGTAATGCCACCATTTCCGAGATCGATGATTGCTGGGGTATTGGGTTCAGATCTGATCTGTTACATCGATCCAATTCATGTAGGTATTATACATGGTAAGAACTGGAGGGCAAGGTACTGACATTAATGTCCCATCTTGTTTGCCTTTTGGGAACTGTTAGTGGTGGTGCAGCAGGGTCGTGATTTCTTGCTAGGAGGAAAACAGGATTGTTATCCTTCCACGCACATGCCACAAGAGACCTGCTGCAATTGTTCATGGAAGCCTTTCTCCTTTTTCTTCATCACCTTCTTATTTATTTCCTTGGGCCAACCTATTCGGTTTGTCCAAACAGTCCCACAGCAGTACGAGCCAGCATCCAGGAAATATTTTGCTAAATGTATACTCATGAAGAAGTTATCAAAGTAAATGTGGAAATACTTTCCTTGAAGGTCTTATTTTGGATCCTTCACTACCCTGGCACCAAGTCCACATTCAACAGTGCCAGGCTCTGTTCCTGTGTATACTTCAAAGTCCTGTACAAAAGAATTGTGGGCATCAGCACACATCCAAACTTTGATACCATACTTGGCGGGTTTGTTCTTCATATACTGCCTGAAGCTTAGACGGCCATGATACCCCACCATCGCCTCATCCACAGATACCTCTTTGTGTGAATGATACTGGCATTTGCAGGCTGTAATTATGTCATCCATCAGGGATTGAATGTGGTGCAGTCGAGCGTGATCTTCACTCCCGGGAGCTGGATTTTTCTTATTATCAGCAAGGTGGAAATACTGATACATTTTTTCATAACGCTCACGTGACATGAAATGACACACTGGGAACTGTCCAAACAAAATGTCCTTTGCCCAATACATTCTGTATCTTGGCACTGGCACCACTGACGTATATATGTGTAGTCCTAGAAATGCTTTTATGTCGGCAGCCGTCATGGGAGACCACTTCATGCCAACCTTCTGTTCATTTCTTGCTACTGTGTTGCATACAAATTAGTTTGAGATGCAATGATGTCATACTAATATGGGAGAAACAGAAGTTGAAAAAAATCTTGCTTTCTTTTTCACTGCCAGCATATCAGTCACTGGAGCAACAGGTTCCCGAAACTATTTCACTGTAACTTTCTTCAAGTTGCTGTACCATGTGGTAAAGATGTTGGATCTGGATTGATGGGTTGCTCTTCATCACTAATAGTGCAGTCTGGGAGTGCCAAATTGATGTAAATATCTGAAAAATCTATTTCTTCATCCCAGAAGCCAGGAAACTCCTTGTCACTGCCATTGCTCAATTCGAACATTTTTAACATGCTGGCATGGGTGTTGCAGGTGGTAGGCTGAGTTGTGATGTTCATGTCCACTTCCTTGAACCCCAAGAACTCCTCAGTGTCACTCTCACTGCTGCAAAAAAGCTTCTCCATAGTTTCTAATATACTGTCTGTAATCCTTCAAATGCACTGCTAACTCTAGCTGATAAGGCTGTCAGCTGTCAACTGACCATGTGACCAGTGTAGTGGAGGGAAAACTGACTGACCACTTTTTTTCTAATACATTTTATAACTACATACATACCAGCACAAAACAATATGAACACATATACTTACCTGTACATACCACTCAATATAAAAATAATGCAGCGAACCCCCCCAAAAAAAGTTTATCAGGGTGATGAAGAGCATGAGTGCATGGGAGCTTGGGTGACTTGTATCATTATTTATTTTAACCTTACTTTAATTGTATCCATATGTAAACACAGCCTAAATACACATTACCACTCCAGACCAGCCATACAAAAAAAAGATTGCCCACACAAAATAAAAAACTTCTAACATGATTCTGGAATACTGAATATCAGGCTCAGAACTGTAGCTATCAGCAATTGTAACACCATGGCAACAAATTACCAAGTCACTTGCACAAAGAAACCCCTTTAGTGGACCCTGTATACATTTTTAAGTACTTTCAAAGGTGTTTTACACACCTAGCAATCTGCAGCCTGTAACTCAGTTTTCCCCAGATGTTTACATGAACCCAGACACAGCACTGAAACACACATGCACATCAGATGTTTTTTTTTAAAGTCCTGCAGGGGTTTGGGGCAAAATCATGAAACAAATTCTGCAGTCCTTGCTGTTTCCTGATAACCCCACCTATTGTCAATACAACTATGCCCAAAATAACAAGTTTATTGGATGTTTTTACACACCTGTCATTGTGCAGCCTGCTCTTCCTTTTCCCCTGATCTTCACTAGGCCCAAAAATACAGCAATAAAGTACACCTGCCTACCGGATGACTTTACAACGATCTGGCAGTAGTTTAGGGATAAACTTGGCACCTTCTCAATATTCCATGCTGTTTACTACTGGCTATAGTGCATTTCAGAAGGCAGCTGATAAAAAAACAGTAAAATAAGGTGTTTAAAAACATCTACCTTTCTCAGGACTGCACTTCTGGTTTTCCAAGGTTTGCCACAGCCCAGACACAGTTCCAAAATCACACTGCACAACGGAGGATATCCCGAGGTCCAGGCTTTCATTTTTACATAAATGTGAAGTCCCTTAGTCAGTCATCAATGTATTTTAATGGCTACAGTACTTTAACTTTGGAATTAGGCATTTGAAATGTGGAAAAAAGGACTTTGCAGACAGCTACCGTCGCTGGCGTGCACTTCCAGTTTTCGGATGCTGGACAGTTTAAAATCATGATAACTTTTTTTTTCAATGAGAACACCTCATTACTACAGTCCTGGAACATGAGACAGCTTCTCCCCTATAGGTAGACACCAGCCAACATGATGATAGGTGATTGGCTGGTCGGGGAGAAGCTTTAAAAAAAGGACGTCATTTGACATCCATAGGAATGAAGGGTGATGTCTGGCGGCCGCCGAACAGCGCTAATGGAGTGAGTGCTGCAAAAGAAATGGACGTCAAATGGTGTTAATGGAGCGAGTGAGTTAAGCCTTTTATATTGCATAGCCAGTTAATGTATGTCACTACACCAGTATGTACTGATTTCTCTGAAATATTTGTACTATGTAATTTGACCTCATACTAAGTGTATTCAGCAGCCCTGTTTTGTTCTAATTGTATTTCTGTATTTTACTGATGTCTGTTGTGTTTGTCACCCTGGTAATTTTCAGCCTTCTCCCCGGGGGAGAAGGGGAAGATACAGATGCAAACTGACATGCAGAAAAAGAATAAGCTGTTGGTGATATTTTCAGTAAATGGGCGGAAATTTGGCCAGGACACTGGGGAAATACCCCTACTCTTCAGCAGGGAGAACCATTAGCCATATTTCCAAGATGGCAACTTGGTGGAACCAGCAGAGAAGATGCACGTGGAGGAGACAGGGGAGCAGGCCTCTTTCCCTGTTCTCACAACCCAAGAGGCTGTTGAAATCACGATGGTAGCGGCTGATTTTTCTGATGAGGACATTACCAATGAGGTGTTTTTATCCTTGGAGGAGACTAGAGGAGATGAAATGGCTATTGGTGAGCAAGTACAGAGGACTTCCAGCAAGTCTACACTAGTGAATGAAAATGCCACATTGCAGGATGCACTAGCTCAGAAAATGAGTGCTTTAGTGAAAGAAAAAGAAGCATACATATAGAAAGCACTTTGACTTTATCTGAAAAGTCTATTGCAGCTGGAGTTGTCAGTTTGGCTGTCACTGCAGAAAAATGGCTAACAGTTGCTACAGCAATGAGTTTTGCAGCCTACGATACCCGCTCAAGCACAGAACTCAGATAGTTGCTCCCACAGTAATGACAACGGAGCGGCTAGTGCGACTGGCAGTGAAAACGGTCAGGAGACCATGTGCCTAGAGCCGTGAGTTGCTGGACTTCAGGATCAGGCCCACCTGAGAAATAAAAGGCAAAACCAGGTTGGGGACAGGCTGACCTAGAACAACTACTGGGCGTTCCGCTATGGCATGCCGCAGCATAGAAAGAACTGAGGGGACAGAATTTTCCTTTCCAGTGAATAAAAATGCCCCAGGTTGGAGCAAGAACAGTATAAAAATTAAACAAGCATCAGCAGCCCCTTGCAACATGGATACTGGGGCAGGGAACTGGTCTCCTGTACATGCCTGGAGGATGCAGGCTGGGTGCAGGAGATAAATGAACAGTGGATCCGAGATCCCACCAACAACGATGTACAAAGATATCAAAAGGATGTTTCAATAGTGGTAGGCACTGTGGTCACAGAACAAACTTCACTCCAGAGCTCCAACAAACCCCGGGGTTACATTTCTTCTAATGTGCACAATAATGATGTTACCGTTAATGAAATTACTATTGCAGGTGATGCTATTTCAGGTGAAACTACAGTGGTAGGTCAGATAGAAGATGTCCTTATTAGGCTGGGCCAACAGAGCGGGGCTTAAAGAATTCTTCTGTCCCTGATAGATTAGCCCCCATGTTTAAACTATCTGATCTTTTTCAAAATAAGGGTAGGCAGCCCCCCAAACCAAAATGCTGTTCGGCTACTTTATAAAGGGTAATTGGAATCTCCTCCTGAGAGGTTACACGTGGCCAGACTACTCCTGAAAAGCTTGATGATATATTTTTTATCAGAAATGTTTGCCCTTATCCATCTTGGAAACTCTAATTTTGACATCAGCTTCAAAAATGTCTTTGGATTAGACAGGTTCTGGGCACAGTACCACTTGCAAAAAAACAACCCCATTTGGATCCCCTTCCAGGCGATACCCTTGACAAAGCATTTAGTTAAGAACATCACAGTTATGTTTAAAAATGAAGGACTCAATGTGGAAGACAGAAACATAGACTTTGATGTCAGATAAGGACCGCTTGGCTCCCCCCAGTCTGCCCATTTCCATACCTATTGGAAAAGCTACAGATCCTAGTTAACCAACAGCCTACTTCCTCCTACTCCCAACAAGAATTGTTTTATGTCTGTCCCATGAACTCTTGAATTTCTCCCACTGTTCTTGACCCCACAACCTCCTCGGGAAGGCTGTTCCATGCATCCACTACCCTCTATGTGAAAAAATACTTCCTTACATTGCCCCTGAGCCATCAACCCCACCTTCAAATTGTGCCCATTCTTCTTGCACATCTCTTTTTGTGAAATATGCTACCCTCTTGGACTTTATTGCTTCCTTTGAGGTACTTAAATGTTTATATCATGTCCCCCCTCCCTCCCTCCTTTCCTCGAGGATATACATATTAAGCTCCTTTAGTCTCTCTCTTCATGTAGCCTCTGGTGCAGACCCTGCACCATTTTAGTTGCCTTCCTCTGGACAGCCTCCATCCTGCCTATGTCCTTGTAGAGATGAGGTCCCCAGCACTGCATACAGTATTCCAGATGGGGTCTCACCAACTGTCTGTAGAGAGGGATAACAACTTCCTGTTTTCTACTGGTGATGCCTCTCCCTATGCATCCCAGTATCCCTACAACCCTTCTTACTGCCTTTTCACATTGCTTGCCTACCTTCAAGTCATCTGGAATGACTACCCCCAGGTCCTTTTCCAGTTTTTTTGTTGTTAGTGCCACCCCTACGTTGTGTACTCTTCCCCTAGGTTTTTGTTTCCCAGGTGCATTACTTTGCACTTATTTGCATTGAATCTAAGCTGCCATACTTTTGACCATTCCTCCAACCTTGCCAAGCCCCGTCTCATCCTTTCCACCCCCTCTTGTGTATCAACCCTGCTGCAGATCTTTGTGTCATCTGCAAAGAGGCATACTTTCCCTTCCAGTCCCTCTGCAATGTTGCCTATAAAGACATTAAAGAGGACCAGTCCCAGTACTGAACCCTGTGGTACCCCACTAGTAACTCCCCATTCTTCAGAGTGGATTCCATTTACTATTACCCTCTGTGTTCTGTTGTCCAGCCAATGTTTTACCCAGGCTACAACCCTGGGTCCCACTCCAAGGCCCAAAAATATCCTCTTTTGGCTATGCCAGCAGTGTGAGGTCCAGGGCAGGCCTACCCCCACATTAGACAGTGAACAAATCTGGGATGGAGGCTGAAGGGTGTGGATAAAATTATATTCCACAAATACAGGCCCAGTTCACCTCCCCAGCTCCATCTTCCTAGGCAGAGATAGGGGTTCACTTTTTTACTTAGGCCAACCACGCTCCTGTTTCAAGTGTGGGTCTCGGACCCATATCAACTCAGTGTGTGACTCCACTCATTGTAGCCATTGTTTAGAATTTGGTCACATTGCTTCCAACTGCTTAAATTTATTTAAGTGTAACCTCTGTGAGAGGACAGGACATGTATATGGGCACTGCCCATGGGTATCCCACAACACAGAGTACTGTCACTCACATGAAGGTCTGATTAACTCTGCACAGCAACTGTAGGCCAAAAGGGTGGCAGAACAAAGTTCTAGACTAGCCAGAGAAACATCGATACAGGAAGCACCCCTTGGGGTACTAGAAAGTCAGACACCTCACACTTTAGAAGGACAATCACGGGTGGTAGCCACATTAGAAGAGATTATGAATATGGACCTAGCCGAAAAGACAGGGGCAGAAGAGAGGCAAGAAACACCAGCAGAAAATACTGATGTTGTTGTAAATGAAATGCCCCCCCCCCCCGAGAAGGACAAACCCTTCAAAAATGGTGGTGCAGAAAAAGAGATCTAGGTTGGGGAAAACAATACCCGAACAAACTACTGAAGTACCTATGACAACAGAATCTAGACACCCCCTGCCACCACTGTGGAAAAGAGGGAATAAGTATGCAGCACTTACTACTGAAACTACAGATGGGGACTCTGGGGAAGAGGGCACTGACACATCCTCCATAGCCACAACAACTGACACTGAGGAAGGGGGTGGGGAGGACTCCATAGCAAAATGAACAAGATAGCGAAAACTGTCTAAAACTCCCTAGATTTATTTATTTTTTTATTTAGTTGTTTAACCAGGTATAGCACACTAAGCTGAAAGCTTTTTTACAGGAGCGACCTGGGAGCACAAGGAGGTTAAGTGACTTGCTCAGGGTTGATATAGTTATGCTTTCTAAACCACCTTTCTGATGCATAGCCTCTCCTCTGCACTCAATGTCAATAGTATAAAGAGTGAATGGAAACGAGCAGCTGTTAAGCTTACTTTACAAGAGGGTAGACATGAGATAATGGGATTTCAAGACACCAGACTTAAGAGTAATTTTGAATTACAACAGGCCTCTAAAGCCTGGACCCTGGGTTCCACCTTTTGGTCCACAGGAGTGGACACCTTCGACAGGGTGGGCATCCTCCTAGCAAACTCCCTTCATCAAAGTCTCCAGACTAGTAGAAATTCACCCAGGAAGGGCATTGTTACTGGACATATCTTACTTTTCAGAGCGTTTCCATCTCATTGTTAATATGCACCTCAAACTAAGGCACAGAGAGTAGCTTTATTTAAAGAGATATAGCCGTATTTACACACCTCATGACTTACTATTTGGATGGCTGATTTTAATTGTGGCTTAAGACAAAAAAATAGGGGACTTCAAACATCAAAGTTATTTTTCGATTCCACTGCATTACAGCATATTGTTTCCACTACAGGGCTAATTGATGCCTATAGGAACCATCACCCTACAGGCGGTTATACATACTTCAGAGGCATTTAAAAATAGGGATAGAGTTTATTTTTATGTCAGCAGTGTTACAAGTCCTAGACATCAAAACCGGAGTATATGAATTTTCTGACCATACGGCTATCATTATGCCATTTACTTGGGAAAACTCTCCACGCTGTAAAAAAGGTACCTGGAGACTTAATGAATCTTTATTAACAGATCCAGTAGTTCAGCAAAGATGGGAAAGAGAATTGTCAGTATGTCTTTCAGTGGTAGGGTGTTGTGAGACCATTACAGAGTGGTGGGAGGACACGAAAAAAAACATTGAGCGCACTATTTCAAAACCGGGCTAAATACATTGCAAACAAAGAGTACCTTTAATCAATCAATCAATCAAAATCTTTATTTAACCAGGCGAACACCAATGAGAAGAGCTCCTTTTCAAGATGGACCTGGGTGAACTCTAATACAGGAAAACAGGGTAGTACACAGAAATAACGATACACAGGCATGATCAAAACAAGCATGGCTAGTACATTGTAAGGAAATGCAGAATATGTGCCACAATGGTTTACAGTTAAGAAACTGGGTTAACAACAGTAATACAGATAAGGTCAGCAACAGTAAAAAAATAGGGTGACTGGAGCCATGGGGAAGAGACCCTAAAGCACCATGAAGAACAAATGGGCCCTGGAGCACAGATAGGGGGATGGAATAAGGGCAGTGGGGCAGGGAGGGGGAGGAGAAGGAGAGTGAGAAGATCAGAGGCCAATGGGGGTAAAATGAACTGGGGGTGCAGAGGTACATGTGGAAACTGATGAAGGGGGTGCAGGGGGAGGGTAGAGTGGGTATACTGCTGGGATAAGTGCAGTTGGTAAACGAAAGTAGGAGAGAAGAAAGGATGAAGGACAGAAGAGAGGATGAAGGGGAAGGGAGAGGGCCAGGCAAAGGCTGGGATCAGCGAAAAAAAAGATGGGGTGGTGAAAAGATGGAGAGAGCAACAGAAGAGGAAATGGGGTTGGGGGGGAGAGGGCTGTGCACCAGCTGGGATCAGAATCTAGGATGAGGCCAAGACAAGAGTGATAGTGGGACACCCTGAGAGGGGGAGTAGTTTAATCAGGAGTAACAAACACAGGAGTCTTTATTGTGCTGAAGATAAAGTGTTTTGAAGGTTGTGATGCTGACTTTAAACTTTAATTTCAGAGTTTTTTGCTTACCTATCTTGCTCTAAGACATCAACTACAACACTTGATTTCACGAGCTAAGGTCGCACATTTGGATTATAGTACACAGATAAGCAACATTAAAACACAGATGGCTAGCATTCAATATAACCAGGCAAAATCCCTGTCCCAAGGACTTCGATTCAGTACACAAATTGAAAAAGGGTCTTTAGACCCATTCAAGGAATGTAGAGCAAGGGTATAAAACAGATTTATTGAAACCTTGAACACTCCATCAGGGCAAGCAGTGTCTGCACCTACTTATTTATTAAGGGTGGAAGAGCATCACTTTGAAAATCAGTTTGGCAAAGCCCCCCAAATCCTGGAGTCTCAAACCCTTCGAGAGACCTTGTCACTCCCACAGGTCACTGAACAAGACACACAGCAACTTATATAACCAGTTACTATAGAGGAGGTGGAAGTAGCCATAAAACAGTTAAAAAACATGCATTTGTCAATGCCGAATGTTTGCTTGCTGGCATTGGCATTGGTAGTGTAGCAGTTACAGAGCTGCATAATAGGAATGGCAGCGAAGTATTGAACTGAAGCCAACCCCACCACCACCCTGCAGAGAGTGACATGAATTGGGGTGTGCCTTTGGGTCATCAGGCATAACGACCACGCCATTTCACCACACCCTACCCTGAAGACACTGACAAGTGTCACGGTGTGCCTTGGGGTCTTTGGCCCTTATGCACACCCCATTCCATCAGGAAATACGGTGAGATGGGTGCGGTATAGGAGAATGGGGTTGTTTGGGCCCGAAGAGGCACACCTTGATGCCTCTCACTGGCTGAAGGATGTGGGTGGGGGTGGAATGGTATGAGCAGGACAGGCAAGAATCCCAAGACACCCCCCTGATGCCTGTCATTCTCTACAGGGTGGGTCGTTATGGTCGGAAACCCTAACACCTCAGGCATTCGTTGGTATTTTCACTCCAAATTTTCAACATGGTTTTTTTGTGACCCCCACCTCATGAACAGTGGCAATATCAGTTTGTTAGCCAAAAACTGCTTTTGCACAGCAACTATGGCATTTGGCACCACAGGTGCAAAAACACATTCAAACAGGATGTGAAAAATGACAGTGGTACTGTTCATGGGGAGGTGTAAAAAATGGCAATGTTGAAAATCTGATGTGAAAATCTTAAAAAAACTGGTGAAGTCACGAGCGTGTGTAGAAACTGTGCAATGCACACCCGTAATGTAACTAGTTTGGGGATTTTTTTACAGAAGATTGTTAACACAGGCATTTTGGGACCTTCGATCATGAACAGTGTCAGTGTGATTTTTTTATCTGTCCGAACAATGATTTCCCACAGCGACCATGCATTTCTGTGCTGAAAGTGTGAAAACACATTTGGCCATGTTGTGAAAATGACAGCTGTACTGTTCATAAGGAGGTGTGGAAAAATGCCACTGGTGAAAATCTGGACTGAAAATATTACAAAGTCATGAACTACAGGTGCATGGAAACTGCGCTAATGCTCACTAGTAACACAGTCATTTATGGAGTTTTGTCACCAAATTTTCAACATAGCCATTTAAGACCTCTGCTCATGACCAGCGTCACTGTGATTTTCTTAATCTGTCCCAAACATTGTTTTTACATACCGACTGTACCATTGTGCACTACATATGCGGAAACACATTTAGGCGAGATGTGAAAAATGGTAGCTGTACTGCTCATAAGGAAGTGCAGTAAAATGGCACTGTTGAAAAATCTAGTGTCTAAATATATACAAATTCACAAACTTGCCAGCGTGCGTAGGAACTGCGCAACGTGCACTCCGAAAACAGTCATTTTTGGGAATTTTTTCACCAAATTTTCAACATAGCCATTTTAACACCTCTGCTCATGACCAGTGTCACTCTGATTTTCTTAATGTGTCCCGTACATTGATTTCGCACACCGACTGCGCCACTGTGCGCTACATGGGCAGAAACATGTTGTGGGCGAGATGTGAAAAATGAAAATTGTACTGCTCATAAGGAGGTGTGGCAAAATGGCAATGTTGAAAATCTGGAGTGAAAATATTGAAAATTTGCGAACTTACGAGTGTGCGTAGGAACTCTGCAACGCACACTCGTAAAACAGTCATTTTTAGGAATTTTTTCACCAAATTTTCAACATAGCCATTTTAAGACCTCTGCTCATGAACAGCATCACTGTGATTTTCTTAATGTGTCCCGTACATTGATTTCGCACACCGACTCCGCCATTGTGCACTACATGGGCGGAAACACATTTTGGGTGAGACATGAAAAATGACAGCTGTACTGCTCATAAGAAGGTGTGGTAAAATGGCAATGCTGAAAATCTGGAGTGAAAATATTGAGAATTCACTTAACTCACGAAGGCAAGGAGGAACTGCGCAATGCATGCTCATAAAACAGTCATTTTTAGGAATTTTTCCACCAAATTTTCAAAATAGGCTTTTTGAGAGCCCACCTTATGAACACTGGCAGTGTCATTTTGTTAATCATTCTGGAAAGGTGATTTTGTGCCATGGATGCAAAATCACCCTTCGGGCCCGAGTAATGCCATCACAGTGACAACATTCATGAGATGGGGTCCTAAAAACCCCATGTTGAAAATTTGGTGCAAAAATTCCAAAAAATGCCTGAGATATGCAATAAAGTTGAAAAAACCCTATCTATCCCATTATACAGCTTACCGGCATTTCCTTAGTTCACGGTCGGCTTTGAAGAGTGCAGACGTGTTCTCGGTCTGCTGAAGATCGTGGCATGAGCTCAGAAAGTGAAGTATGGGGTGGGGGAGGCAGGGTGGCGAGTGGGTGGGCAACGGGTGGGGCAGACACAGAGAGGGACTGTTTTTGATTTTCAGGTTTGTTTTTTGAATGAGAATGGCGGACGTTTGCCACACTGGGGTGGGCTCCCAGCATGAAAGGATGGCTGGAGGGTGTGGAGCTGACAGGGGATTGGGCACCCGTCGGCCATGGCATCTGTTGCCATACTGGGTGGGCTCTCAGCGTGGCACCCCTGTACTCAGGGGGACAGTGGAGCCGACGGGGGATTGGGCACCCCCGTTGGCTATATGACGTGTAGCCATGCTGGGGTGGGCATCCAGCGTGGCATATGGATCTGTGTTTCAGAAGGGGCGCAGCACAACTGATGGGGGATTGGGCACCCCCGTCGGCTAAACAGTGTGTGCGTTGGGGGGGCAGCACGCAGCATGTGTGTGTGTGTGTGTGTGTGTGTGTGTGTGTGTGTGTGTGTGTGTGTAGGGGAGCACGCATGAGCAGGCGATATCTGATCACGGCTCACTGAAGCGTAGCTCCCCCTTTCAACTGTAAGCCACTGCATTTTGGAGCTGTCATAGACAGCTCCAGCAGGCATTAGAGAACTGCAGCCGTGCCTGCAAACACACTGACTGAATTAGACAGGGCTGACACACCTCCGAAAACTCGGATGATGGCACTATGTTTCTTGCACATGCGTGTAAGCAAACATAATGATACAGCCACAGGGTCAGAAGGATTGGGTGCTGAGGTTTATAAGCTCTTCCAAGCAGAATTAGCACCAGTCCTTGTGATTCTGTACAATTACATGCTGGAAACTTCACCGTATCCTGCAACTATGAATGAGGCCATTATGGTTCTGTTACATAAGAAAGGCCCAAAGGAAAACATAGGTAATTGGAGACTGCTAAGTCTCCTACATATGGATTTAAAAATTTTATGTAAAATCTTATTGGCTAGATTGTCCACAGTTACTAAATACTTGATTTCCCTGGCTTAAACTTGTGCAGTTGCAGGGAGGAAACAACATAATAATTTACTTGTCTTAAGAGAGGTTTTATTAGGGGAGAACAAGGGGATCTGCCAGGTTATGTCTTTGGGTTAGATCAAGAAAAGGCCTTTGACAGGCTTTCACATGATTACCTCTTTTCCACCTTAACAGCCTTTGGTGTGTCCAGTACCTTTGTAACATGGATTGAAGTAATGTATCAAGTGGCAGTAATCCTAACTAATGTTAATTATTGGAGTGGAAAACATATTCAGGTTTACAGAGGTGTTTGTCAGGGCTGGCCTCTAAGTCCCCAGCTATACGCATTTGGTATATATATATATATATATATATATATATATATATATGTATATATATATATATATATACACACACTTATAAGACAAATCTTACAGACAGAGGACATTCAGGGTCTTACACCAGTTGTTGATTCTCCACAGATAAAGGTCTTGGCATATGCAGACAACCTAGTGCTCACTTTGGCACCAGACACATGTGAGGTTTCACTGTCCTCTGCCTTTAAAAGTTCTCAGAAATCTCTAGGGCAAGGATTAATGTTAGTAAAAGTAGAAGAGTTATGCAAGGTAATACCCCTTTACCTGCTACAGGTCCCTTCTCAGGTATTTCTATAACTACAGATCAGATAAAAATTTTGGGACTAGAATATGGTCCAGGAGACCTGGCATCATTAAACTGGAAAAAAGGGCTGGCTCGAGCTGACAGATTGGTGGCAGGATAGAAGGGAGAACAACTGTCAAAAAAAAAAAGAGTTGTACTGATAAAAACACTTTTGATTCCCATATTACTTTCTATTGGCCAAGTATACCCACCCCCAATAGGATCCCTAACAAGGTTGTACAGTGTGTTTTTCCAAGCCTTTTGGGCTCTAGGTTAAATCCCATAAAGAGAGAATTTACATATCAGGCTGTTAATGGGGGGGGGGGGTTAGGAATGATCCATCCAATAGCCTTCTTCTTTAGTTTATTTGGGAGTTATAACATTGGGTATGCATTGAAGTCAGGTGAAAAATTATGGAAACCTCTGGTTAATCAATGGTTACAGCCATGTCTTGCCCCATGGGGACAGGTACTACCAAGGCACTTGAAAAAAGGGGGGAGGATCCCCACATATGGGTTGGCTTGCATAAGGAATGCTATCCAATGGAAATTGACCCCATTACAGTTTCAAACGTTGGATAGGAAGTCCTTGTGCAAAAATTTGGCATCAATAAAATGTCAATCAGAAGTGTTTTTTCCCCAGTGTCAGGATGTACAGAAAGTGAGGGTGCTTAAACAACTAGCTAACCCCAGACTTCCCCCTTTTGTCTTAGATACTTGTTGGCTGGATAATTATAGTAGGCTGAGTGTTAGAGGAAACAATAAGTGCAAGCAGTTGATAGAAAGATATTGTGCCAGGGAAACTTGCACTCAGATAATAGAGACACAATTGCATCTATTTTTAGAATGTGAATATGTTACACAGTTCTGGGGCTACCTTGCAATCGAATGGGCTAAACCTCAATTTTCCTTTCTCACATATCCAGAGGTGGTATATGGACCCTCATCGGGTACATGGGGTAACTACCATATAGATACCATATATATTGTGTTTGCAGTACTAAGATATTACATATGGCAGGCCCATTGTATGTAGGTCTTGTAGTAGAGGGTATTCACAAAGTAGAAATACTGGCTAATGTCAAAAATTCCCTAAGCAAGATTTTATTATTGGATATGTAATGTTTTTCAGTAGAAAAAGTTAAGTATTTATGGATAAATTGTGATGTGTGTCTGAACTAAAGGGTTTGCTGGATTATAATAAGCAGGATCCCAGAGAATGAGTTTTTCTGTAATTTTTTCAGACTACTTTATTTTTTTTTGTAACCTGTAGGTGCTACTCATTAATGTGTAAATGGGCTTTATGATTGTTATTCCGAGTAATGCTTCTGTTTTATGATGTTCCTTTTGTTGTATGTTACTGTGATGATGTCCACTTTTTCAATACAAATTCCCTTATTCTTTTGTAGGGGGAGCTGTAGTTCCCAGGTCCCAGGATGGAGGAGGTCAGCAGTTTGCTGGAGGAGGAGGAGGTGGAACATGGTTTTATACAAAATTTCTGTAGAAGGTAAAGAGGCAGCTCCAATGCATCTGAAAGAGGACCAGCAAATTGTCTTGGGTGCAGAAGTAGATGTACATACAATGGATGAAAGAATTATTCCTATTTTGGTAAATGAGGAGGATATCTTTACTGTTGAGTTAATGCTGGAGCAAAAGTGGAAATGCCTAGAATAAGAGTTGAAAAAAGTTGATGAACAAATTGCCACAGCAAAAGCTAAAATGGAGGATGAAAGAAAGAGGAAATGCTCTTTAAATTCTACTTGTTCAGACTCCATGGGAACTTCAAACCGGCACGCCATAGAGAACCTGCCGGGAGACCCTGATGATGTAACAATGGCCACTGCTCAAGCAAAAAAGAACACTGAATCCCATGAAGCCTGGTCTCTGGAGGCAGCATTGCAAAACGCTGGGTGGAGACAGGATAAAAACAGTGAGTGGACCTCAGACTATAATGTTATTTAAGCAGCGAGTGTGCAAGAAAAATTGCCTGAAGGGACAAACCGAGAGGGCCCTTACAAGAACAGTTACCCAGATATAGAGTCTCATGAGTCACAAGCTAATGACACTGACATAACAGAATCCTTGCAAATTAATGGACTAGCTCCAAAGGCAAATCCCTCCATTGCCAGCTTATTTTAAAAGCCGGTAGAGCTGGCAAAGTGGAGGAACACTGTTAGACTCCGATTTATGGTCAATAAAGATGACATTCCTGACAAACATTACATTGGCAAAACCCTGCTTAAGCAGTCTATGGGGTTCACTCCATCTGAAGTTTACGTGTTGATCCATGCCCAGCAGGACTTTACCTATGATGTTAGCTTCAGGTCACCTGAAGCTCGTGAGCATTTTTTTTTAAATTGTTTAACCAGGAGTGGCACACTAAGCTGAAAGCTTGTTTACAAGCGAGACCTGGGAGCGCAGGAAAGTTAAGTGACTTGCTCAGGGTCACACAAGCAACAGTAAGCTTAAAGTTACATCTCAAGAGAATGAGAAGGGAGGCAGATCTAAGGACCCATGGTGCAGGCCTTGGATGTATAATGTCAATGAGACATGGGGGGTGAATTTGTGAACAAGCTTGAACATGAAGCTCAGGGTAGAGTATCTCAGTTTCGAATCATAAGTCAGCCAGCCTAAGGAGGCAAGGATATCACAGTGATGGAGATGAGCACAGGCCCCTAACACAAACCTTTCCTCTCTATGGTAAGCCTGAGCAAGGAGAGACATGTTACTGGCATTGGTTGACAAAAGTGGAGGAGCACCATAAGTAAGTAGTGGGAGGAGAGATGAGGAGGCACTCTTGAGGCAGGAGGCAGAGGAAAGAAAAGGGAGGATTTAGTAGAGGAGACCCAGTCTTTGATTGAGTGCCTTAGTCACGGCGGAGAGATGGGTATTAAGGGAGAGAGAAGTATCTAAGATAATGCCCAGGTATTTGAAAGTTTGGACAGCCTCAAGGGCATCACCATCACGTATGGTAATATGGAGAGGGGTGGGAGGACTGATGGAGGGGTGATGGTGGCTTTAAAGATTTTAAATGTCCTTTTTCTATCTATATTAAATAATGAATGAAGGTAATTTTCATTCTGAATAAGAAATGTCCCCCTACTCCTTTAGTAGAGGGTGAGAGAGGTGGTTTTAGAACACAAGATAATTAATTAACTGTTAAGGATTTGTAACTTGTGAGGTTTTATTTTCATTGACTGTTTAATATTTGATAAATAGAGTAGTATGCATTAATATTTCTTTCTTTAAAGTTTCTTTCTTATTATATTAGTTTTGACCAAAGTATGAATTACAATCTAAATATGCATGTATGGTGTAATGCGTATTTTCTTTTTATGTTTAGTTTATGTACTTGTACTTTCATGTGCTTATTAACATGTTTTACATATTATTTTGAAGTTATAATAACAAATTCCCCTACTCTGCTGCAGGGTGTGCTATCACTTCCTGTTGCAGATGATGGAGGATTCCAGTCCAGGGAGTACTATGATGGAAGGTGGAGATGCAGCTCCATGGTTTGATGGTGCAGAAGATGCCAACAGTGAAAAGGAAATCCTGGATATTTTTGTGGATGCCAGCGGTGACATCCCTATGGAGGAAATAGTAGTTACAGATGGCATGGGTACATCTTAAGGTATTTTAGTGATACAATCTGAGCTTTCTTTTGAAGAAAAAAGAGTTATTCTACAAACAGAGCTAATGGCAATTGAATGTCAGTTGGAAATGGATCATTTAAAAAAGGAGAAGAAGAAAAAAAGGAAGCACCTACCAGATGCATCCTTGGGTCAGGTTGATGTGGCAGCATTGAACATCTTTATTCAGGTGAAATCCTTAAGTCTAAGATGCCTGTGCCAAACAATCCAGGTTCTCCAGTAATGGAAGAGTGCATTGAGGAAGGCAAAGATGGTTGGTCTCCAGAACGTGTACTAGAAGGAGCCAGGTGGAAACAAACACCAAGTGGCAAATGGATCCCTGATGAGGAGATGGAACATGGGGTAGCTAAAACTGCTGAGGCTACTGCTCTATATGAAGACATGAACTGGGTTTCATCAAGTAATCAGGAAACAGTGCAACAACCTCAGATGGTGGTCTAAGGTACAATTTCATACTCTCCTGCTAACACTGTGAATGACTCAGCACAGGCTGATCATCATGAAACTCCACAGGACACGAATGCTTTTCCTCCACAAATGGAGGTGGGGAGGCTGATACAGACAATCCCCGAGAAGGGCCTTCTAAAAAGAATTCAACTCCTACTTATGCCAGTTTATTTTGAAAGCCTGTTGATCAGGAAAAACAGGAATGTAGTATGTTTTTGTTTTGATATTTAGGAGGTTTGGAAACCCCTCCTGACAGGTTCTATGTGGGGAAAACACTCTTAAAACAGTCCTTGAATTTTACCCAGGTGGATGTTTATGCCCTTATCCATGCCCTGGGGGAATTCACATTCAATATCAGTTTCAAAACACCAGATTTACTGGAAAGATTCTGGGCTAAATATACAATGTTAAAAACTAACCCCTTATGGATGCCTTTTCAGGTGATCCCTCTGACCAAGGAAACCTTCAGGGTGATAACAGTCTTATTTTGTAATGAAGGTGTTAACATTGTTAATATATTGTATTGGCTAGAGAAAAAATACACAATTCAAGGACTCCCTTAACATATCCTTGACAGTGAAGGTTTCTGGATTGACAGTGAAGGTTTCTGGAATGGGGGCTGGAGGATTAAAATCAAGCTCCACTATGATAGTCATGAGTTACAACACTTGCCTAACTGCATGTATATTAGGAGGAAGAAAGGATTTATCTTTTATCCAGGTCAGCCACATAGATGTTTCAAGTGTGGGTCTGCAAGACACATCAACCTGAATTGTGAGGTTCTGAAGTGTACGCAATGCGGGGAACTAGGCCACTCTGGGTTCCATTGTCAGAATGCTCAGAAGTGTAACTTATGTGATGAAGGTTGTCATTCTTTTACTGATTGTCCTTGGGAAGCACATAATACCAATGATGGTGATAATGGTTTTCAAAACTTTTATATACATAAATCAAAAGCTGCATCAGAACACAAAGTTCCCTCTCCTCCTAGGCCTCTCTCTGGTTATGACCCCCTAAATCCACAAGAGGATGATACAAGACAAGGTGAAGTCCCAGCAGAGACTCAGCAACCTTATCCACCTGAGGTGAACATTTTAGACCCACCTATTGACTTAGTGGAGAATATTATGGCCACTCCCCCAAAGAAGCGGAGGGAATATTCAAAACAGTGCCAGTTAAAAATAAAGGAAAAGTACCCACAGTTAGGACTACTGTGTCTGTGGAACCCTTAACACTAACTAACCCCTTTTCTGTATTGGGGGATGGAGCATCGGGAACAGACATGGATTCTGATGCCACATCCTGGGCATCCTCACAGGCAGAAGTACTTTTAGAGCCTGAAACCAAAAATAAACAGTAAGTGCCTCCGCCCAGTAAAACTAAAAGAAAAAGGATGGGCTCCAGGGCCACTTCTAGAGAAGTGCCATGAATATACAGAGCACTGTTTAAATCTTGATGAAACACTATGAAGTTAAGCTAGCCTCTCTGAATACTAATAGTATTCTATCAGACAGAAAGCATTCAGCGATCTTCTCATTTTCTGATTATGGATTTGATATTATGTTTTTTCAGGATACAAGGCTAACAACAGCTATAGACATTACCAATGCAAATAATGCTTGGGTGCTGGGATCAAGTTTCTGGTCAGAGGGTTCTGAGGTGTGTAGTGGGGTGGGGATGTGTTTTATGAGGCATAACGTGAATATAGTGCATATGGTGGAAATAGAGGCAAGAAGGGTACTACTGTTAGACATACAAATACAGGGGATAGATTTTCGACTTATCAATATCTAGCCCCACAAGTAAAGACTGCAAAGATAGATTTTCTGAAAAATATTTTTGCCATATTTGTTTACTTCAAGAAATATCCTTTTTGGAGGGGTGGTTTTAATATTAGCAGGTTTTTGAATGATGGGGACTTAAAGCATGCAAAATGTATCTTGATGTTTCCTATTTAAATCAGTGCTTTCAAATGACTGCATTGATAGATGTATTTCAGTCAGAGACATGTAAAGCACCTTGTACATACTTCAAAGGGAAAATTTCCACCAGGATTGATTTCTGGTTAATTTTCCCAAGTTTACTTATCTGGACAAAAACAGTGATACCTGTGGCAATGTCTGACTATGGTTTGCTTAGTGTCACTTTATCTGATTTTGAAGAGACCTCTAGAGGAAAAGGGTATTGGAGGTTGAACACTAGTTTGTTTGAAAATACAGAAATTAAGGAATGATTTGGTCATCTCATAGAAGCAAGGAAGTCAGTGCTATTTTTGTATGACTCCTTAGAACATTGGTGGGAGAACAGTAAAGTCTACTTTCAACAATATATGCAGCTCATGGGGAGGTTGAATGGTAAGGAAAAAAAATATTTTCAGTTGAGGAATGAGCTCTTTGGGTTGTATCAACTAGTGGTGGGTGAAGTGGGCTCAGTCCACTCTGCGAAGCATTTCGCGGAGCAAAGGCAGATTCACGGAGTGCTCCGCAATGTGAAGTGAAGTACATCGCGTTATAATGAGGAACATGAAGTCCCTTAGAAACATTGACTTTGCTTTACTTTGCCTTCCCTGGCCACTACTCTTTAAGGCGAAATGCATTGGTGGCAGTCCACTTCGCTTTGTTTTTGCGCTCCAAAGGTGGATTTTTCACTGATTCACGGGAGTTCAGGTCACATGGGCTCTATACTGATCTGTACAGCCTCAGTTCGGGGTAGTATGAGTAGGAAGGAGTAGGAGACAGTGTGCTCTGAGAGCTGTGTGTAGGAATCTTTTAAAAGCTGTTCAAAAGCATTTTTGCCTTTTTTTGGGTGATACAAGATTAGTTCATCGATTGTAGGAAACCCTCCTGTGCTAATATCATCGAGCGTTTTTGATTGTGTGTGGATTTTGAATGTAAATTTACAACAGTGAGTGTGTGTGTGGTGAAAGACAGTGAAAGTGTGCTGTGGGGAAGGGGCGTATCTGTGGTATAGGTAGATTTAAGTTGGAGAACTAGTAATTTCTTTTTTTTTGGTTATATTTTTGTTATATAACTGACTCTGTTAATGTACACATAGCAATATTGTCAGTAATAGTACAAATGTTATTGCTGTTTGTTGTGTGTATGTGGTGCAGCATTTCATAAGGTCAGGTTGTTTAAATTAGAAATTTACATTACGTGGCAGTACACCGAACTTTTGCATTTGTGTTGCATTCCTCGTTCAGCATTGTACACAAACCGTTCTGTGTTGTGTGTGCAGTGTTGTGTGCACCAAATATAATACACCTTTTAAAATTTGTGACACAGACTAGTGTAAATGCAACTAAGTGCAGCAGTGTGAACCTGCTATCCACTGCAGCTGCCTGATTTTGTACTGTGATTGTGTTATCTGTTATTAGTTTTGCTGTTTGTACTGTAGTGCCGTAAAAATCAGCACTGTCTGTATTCACTGCCCCCCCACCCGCACGTTCAAAAGTTTTTTTTTTTAACCAGACTGGATTGTTTTTGTGAGCCCATCAGCATCACTGGTTACTAAAGTTGTTTTAATTCTGTGACAGTCTTAGAGTAGTCTGTTATCTGTTGCTGAAGCCACAGTTGTTTATTTTGCTTCACATCCAGTCAGTGTGCTTCCAATCAGAAAGTGAACGTATCAAAATCTAAATTTCTTAGTAATATTTGTGGTTGATCCCCCCAAATGCCTTCAAAGAGACATGCAAACAAAGCTGTTTTTGGCCATGGCAATGTTGGTAGTAAGATGGTCTGTGGGCATGGTAGTAGTGCACGGACGCAGAAATGCATTGCTGATGTAAGGAAAGGTATTTCTCCTGCAATGTTTTTTACAGCCCTATCAGTAGCTTCACTCATAGTTGGAGGAGATGATGTTTTCCCAGCCGGTGGTGTTAGTGTTACTGGTGTTAGTGGTGGTGGAGGTAGTATTAGCATTGTTGCGTCAAGTTCTAATTCCAACCAGTGTGTAGCATATCCAAACATACTGAGTGTCAAGCAGTGCAAGTGAGTGGCAGCGTAGATGATGTCATACTTCCCAGTAACATCCCAGTAACTGAACCTGAGGATTCTGATGATCATGTTAACGATAGCATACAATGTGATATTCTGTCCACCATGATACTTAAAGTCATGCATTTTCCATGCAGTGATTCACAGTGTGATGAAAAAATATCAGGTGATGGTGGTGTAGATGCTGATGATGAATGTGATGATGCTGATGATGATGATTTTGATGTTGCTGTTGTTGGAACATGCAGTCCACATGCTAGCATCCTAGTAAAAGACGTGGAGGTGTGTGAGAGTGATGTTGATGAATATGATGATGATGTAATTCACCCCAGTTGGAAACTGAAGAAAAAGAAATTAAAAGTGGCTGTGTCTGTCTGTTTGCAGGAATGCCCCCCCCCATAAAAACTTGTGATATACCGGCTTTAGTTGATGATGATGATGATGATGATGACCCAGTAATCAATATGATAGGTAGTCGTGGTGTTCATTTGCAGTCCAGGTGTGCAGTGCCTGAATTATCACATGCCACCCCCACTTCAGTGCTTAAAATAACAGACTTAAATAAGTCACATCATCATGGACATGTTAAAAGCAGAGCATCACACTCCTTTGTTTGGGATTTTTTTGTTCAAGATGCAAATGATGATTCAGTTGCAATCTGCCAGGTTTGCCATGTGCGTGTGAGTCGAGGTAAAAAGGGGAGCCATCTTGGGACAGGAGGACAGCATACACATTTTAAGAATAGGCACTTGGCTCTGTGGACCCAGTACAAGCTGGCAGCTAATATCACAGTGGGGCATTCACCCGTGTCACCAGCAACCAAAGCCAGCATGTTATCCCCTTCTGTGACTGTTAAGCACAGTAGGAAATTAAACGTGTGCAGTAGTGCGGTAATAAGAGCAGAGGATTACTACAGGCATGATGAGGTGGAGGACCATAATGACTTTGAAATGTTGTCCAGTGCTGATGAGAGTAGCAGTTTTTGTGGTGGTGGTGGTGGTGAATGCAGTATGTCTAGTGCAAGTGGTACATCAACCCCGGTTGGCAAATCTGGCAAAATAACATAATTTATTGGTTTGTCATCATCACCTGTGCAACTGTCTTCATCAAATGTCCACGCTCCACCCCCTGCCAATGCCATTCATCACAGAGCACAACCATTTGTGACCAACAACACACCACGTGTAAAACATTTAAGTCAGTCCACGTTACAGAGTATTTTTGCACATAAGCTGAAGTACCCCCCCAATCGTACAGTGTCATGTGAACTTAATGCTGCTGTAGTGGAAATGCTGACAATTGATCTTTTGCCCTTCTCCTTTGTGGAGAATTCTGGCTTCCGGCGGTATGCTGCATGTGCCTGTCCTAAATGGAAAGTCCCATCCAGGACATACTTTTCTACCCGTGCTGTTCCTGAGTTGTTCTGCACTGTGTCCAACTCAGTAAGACATGCCGTTCAACATTCCTCCTCTCCATTCATCCATTTAAGTATGGATATGTGGACAAGTGGCAAAATGGCGGGGAGTTCATATCTGTGTATAACTGCACACTGGGCACAGGTGCCAGGGGTTGTTTATGATGTTGGTAGTGTGAATTATCAGTGCAGTAAGGTGGATTGTCGCTGTAACAATCTTCCTGGAATTCACCAGCATGCAGCAATTGCTATGTGCAGTGTGACCTGTTCACACATTGGTGAGAACATGTTGGACATGGTACTGACTGAAATTGATAGATGGCTAAACCCTCTGTCCCTGAGAGCTGGGTTCATTGCAAGTGACAATGGGTCAAATGTGGTGAAATCCATCACGAATGGTGTTTTTTTTCATGTTCCATGCATGGCCCACTGTTTAAATCTTGTGGTTCAGGAGTTTCTGCAGCACCATGTCATAAAGGAAATGCTGATTATTGCACAAAGTATCTACTCTCACTTTTCAAGATCTGGAAAGGCCTGTGACCAACTGCGGCAGTTGCAGATACAAAACAGCCTGCCTCAGCACCGCTTGAAGCTGGAAGTTGTCACCCAATGGAACTCCACATTATACATGGCAGAGAGGTTGTATGAACAATATAAAGCCATCTCAGAATATCTTGTTATGCACACTAGATGTGACAATTCTGGGGCCTCCATGTCTATGACGACTGAACAGTGGCGCCTCATGAACTCTGTAATAACAATTTTGTGTCCTTTTGAACATGCCACACAGGCAGTGAGTGGCGAGTCTGCCTCTATTAGCCAATCAATTCCACTGCTGCAGGTGCTGAGGCAGACATTGGTGAATGTACAGCATAGCCTTGATGTTGCCGGAGACGGTGGTAGCAGTATGTTGCTGCAACACATGCTGACAGTATTCGACCAGAATCGTCACTTTGTGAGCATTCAGTGTAGTGACAACTTTGCCATGGCAACAATGCTGGACCCACGATACAAATGTGGAATTGCATCAATACTGGAGGGATGGCCTGAACAAGTAAAAAATATCGGTGATCAACTGGTGTGCTTGGTTCATGGGGCACAGAAGTTGCGTGCCAAGATCAGCAAACCTCAGTAGCATAATCCGGCTGAAGGTGTACCTGGAGGACCATCAAGAATATCATGCAAGGGGAAGGGGACTGTAGTTCCAGGTGGTCTGTCATCCAAAGTGAGTGGCGTCAACCCACTTTTGGAGGCTTTGTTCCAAGTGGGTATTTGTGAAATAAATGATTCTTGAGAACAGGCTGATGCATCAACAATTGGACTTAGTGCGGCACAGAGAATGGTTGAGTCATATTTGTCTGAAAACAGGCATCTGACAATAAGTGAAGATCCTCTTTTGTACTGGAGTGGAAAGGTCAGTGAATGGCCAGAGCTGACTGCAGTGGCATTGAAGTATCTCACATGCCCACCCTCCAGTGTAAGTGTTGAGAGGGTATTCAACTCAGCAGGTGCAATAGTCAGGGATCATCAGACAAACCTGTCTCCTGAAAATGTTAGTTTGCTAACATTCATTAAAATGAATGAAAGGCACATACTAGCACAGACTGCAACCTCGGTATTCGTACCCTGGCCTAGTCATGGTGGTCTTGCCGATGTGGAAATGGAGCATCCTGGTGGCACTGGCAGTGGCTGCTTGAAACGGCCCACCACTAATGTAGATGACAACACAATGGAGAAAGAATTTCCCAGTGGTCAGACTTCAGACATCAATGACTGTGAGGGCAGTTTTCTTTATGAGGATGATGATGTGGTTAATGTTGGCAGGTTTTAATTGCAGTATTTAAAAGGCGGTTGCCTCCCCACCCCGGACCACCACCACCGGGACTGATGTTATCCAGGTCTGCCACCATTAGTCTCTCTGCCCCCCATGGACCACCACCACCACCAGGACTGATGTTATCCAAGTCTGCCACCATGAGTCTGTCTGCCACCCACAGTCCACCACCACCACCGGGACTAATGTTATCCAAGTCTGCCATCATGAGTCTGTACGCCCACCACCAACCACCACCACCACCACAACCACCACTGGGACTGATATTATCCAAGTCTGCCACCATGAGTCTGTCTGCCCCCCACGGACCACCACCACCACCACCAGGACTGATGTTATCCAAGTCTGCCACCATGAATCTGTATGCCCTCCATAGACCACCACCACCACCAACTCCACCGGGACTGATGTTATTCAAGTCTGCCACCATGAGTCTGTCTGCCCCCCATGGACCACCACCACCACCAGGACTGATGTTATCCAAGTCTGCAACCATGATTCTGTCTGCCACCCACAGACCACCACTCCACCACCACCAGCTCCTTAATATTTAAACCATAAAATGAGTATGTGCCCTCATGTTTGTTATGCTGCCTCAGTTCCTTTAGTTGTATGTTTTGTTTTCTGTAGCTTTTCAGAGCCACAGTGGTAAAACACATACAGTACACTTTTTTTGTTTCTTTTACAGGTGTACAGAAACAGGCTCCATCGCTAATACTCATTGGGAATGATGCTGTAGCTGTACCGTACAGAGAAGAACCAATATAATATCCATGTGAAATCCATTCTGGTAAGTATGAAGATTTTATTTCATCTGTTTCATTGTTTTGTAAAGACTGCTGCAAATATTGCACATGACAGGTTGTGTTAGTTGACAAGATGTGTCTCTGAAATGTAACTTGACAATAGGGATTGAGATTTGAGAACCAGGGAGGGACACATAACAATGAAGCTGTAACTCGTAAGAAGTCATTCATTTCTTTTTTTAGGAAACTTTAAGATGCTTTGTTGTTCTGTCAAAGTGGCCTTATCCAAAAAAGTTGTTCAACATCAGGCATACCCCTCCCCGAGCTTGGGCACACATGCAACATGCAGAAGTCATTTCATTAGATGACCATGACCATCATTAATGACCGGACTACAGAAGGATGCTGATGAAATCTGTGAAGAAGTAAAAAAATAAGAAACCATCACAGACAAACCTGAAAATATGATTATCCCCACCTTTCCCCCAAAAAATACTTACCTTCATGTGCTTGAGAGTTATTCCATTTCCAATTTCAGCGGAATGTGCACACCAACAGTTTGTGTGTGATGCAGAACAATACCATGACTACATGTCCATGTCAACCCCCCTCCTCACCTAAAAAATACAAAACCATACTGTATATATGTATATATACTCACCAAGGCTACTATTAGTGTACAGCCAAAGGGCACCTTTCAATCCAGTTGAGATGATCACATTTCATTTGCTGAAACAGTCTAATTTCACTCCGTTACCACTTGTCAATTTTCTGCACACATGGAGGATGCATTCTGGGCCTGTAGAAAATATCTGGGGACTCTGTGCCACCACTGCGTGCATGACTGAGTGCACCATTAATTCTGGGGGACTTTGTATGTGCTGAAACAGTCTCATTTCACTCTGTTACCACTTGTCAATTTTCTGCACACATGGAGGATGCATTCTGGGCCTGCAGAAAAAATCTGGGACTCTGTGCCACCACTGCGTGCATGACTGGGTGCGCCATTAATTCTGGGGGAGTTTGTATGTGCAGAAACACTCTCATTTTACTGTGTTATCACTTGTCAGTTTTCTGGACACAAGACAGATGCCTTTTGTGGATGCAGAAAAATGAGGCACCAAAACAGTGCACACACAGAAACTTAACAGAAGGAAGGGGACCCAGAATACAAAGTGTCACGCATAAGGAAGACAACAAAAAAAGGGCATAATTACATATAAGGGCAGGAAACAAAACTAATGTGGGATCCCATGGTGATCCAGCAGCAGTTCCAGCATGGACATAATTTGAAGCTGATGTCCCTTTATGTGATCCAGCCGCTGCTCCACAGCACTCATTCTCTCGCTGTTCTCCTCAACAGCACTCCAGAGAACTGCCAAGTCAGCCAGTGTTACACGCAGTTCTCTGGTGTCCACATGTTCGACAGGCTGACCTGCTGGTGGTGGTGGTGGTGGTGGTGGGGGTGCTGGTGGAGCAACTGGTGCTGCTGTGGCCCTCCTCTTCTTAGGGATGCCACTATGCACATTTGCACTCTCTGCCATGGAATGGCCAGCAAGTGCTGACATGGTCCGTTCTGTGGCAGCCTGCCACTCCAACTGGTGGTGATTAAGCATATGGGTGTGCTGGCCCCCAGTCCCCAGGTGACTCCCCCGGGGGGCCACGGTGCACCTCCACTGCACATAGGCGACACTTCTCCACACTGCTGTCCCCCCAACACAGTCAAAAAACTGCCAAACAATGGCTGTGTGGGGAGAACCAGGCACAAGCAGGGAAGGGCCAGATGAACTGGCAGTAGGCTGGTCACACTGCTCAACACTGATGGGATCCACATCTGGGTCTGGGGGAACAGGCACATCCTGCTCCAAAGGACCTTGTGCTGGACTTGGTGGTGGTGGTGGTTGAACTGCCTCAGAGTCAGGAGGCAGTGCTGGTCCTGCTTCTGGGAGTTGGACACTCACAAGTTTAGAGCGGTCCAACAGAAACAAGTGCCCATACCCCCTAAGCATGTGCATGGTACAACGCGTACTACCACATTCTCCCAGAGCTGCCCCCACCCCAGACATTCCCTCACTCTGCTCCATTTCTCCTACTGTGCTCCCTCAGTCTGAGCAATCACTACTCTGTCACACGACACAAGCACACACACACACACACACACACAGTCACACACACACAGACAAACAACTAACTAAGTATAGAGGTAAGAAAAATAAAATTTTCGGAAAGAACAAATTAAGTAAAAAACAGTACAGAAAAAACAAAAAAATGTAGCTTTTAAAAAAGCAGTTGAGTTATTACTATCAATCTTTAACTCTCCTCCTCACTCTGATCTCAAACTATCAGCAATCAAAACACTCCTCTCTCTCTCTACACTCCTCTCTCTCTCAGTCTGCACAAGAGAAATTAAACTGTCTGTGTGACTCACTTTCTTCCTGACTGGCTAGAGAGAATATGACTTACAGTACTGTAAGCCATGTGATGTGGGGGGGGGCTGCCAAATCTGAAACACCAAGTGGATCACTTAGAATCATAATGAGGAACACAAAGTCCATTGAAATCAATGACTTCGCCTTACTTCGCGTTGTCATTCCACCTTAACGCGAAGTGGTAATGGCAAGGCGGAATGAGTACTTTGCATTGCCCACTCCACGTAACGGAGTGGCAACGCGAAGTGCCTACTTCGCGTTCACTTAGCCAGCGGATTTTAAATTTGCTGCATCTCTAGTATCAACTTCAGGCAGATAGTGATATCTCTTATCAAGACCAAATTAGTTAGGTTAAGGGAAAATGGTAGATATTCAGTATAATAGAATGAAAACCCTGGAAAAGGAACAGAAATTTGGTCAAATAGGAAACAGGGAAGTGTCAATCCATTTGACACACATACTATGCAGAGATGGAATACGGTCATGGCTCACCTGAAAACATCAGATGGGAAAGAAGTTAATACTAAACAGGGACTTATTTCTGAAATTGAGGCTTATATCACCCACAAATTTCAAGATGACCCATTTGAGAAGGAGGGGGTCAAAGAATGATTGACCTTGTGCAAGTTACCTCAAATCCCTGAGTATTGTTTTGATTCTTTGACAATACCAATATCAGAATTAGAATTAACTTAAGTTATTCATAATCTTAAATCCAGGGCTGCTCCAGGGCCAGATGGACTGCCTAGTGAATTTTATAAAATTGTTCTCCCTAACCTATCAGTAGAACTGATTCAAGTCTTTCATTTCTTCCTACAATCGTATCATATACCTGATAGCATGAAAGTAGGGTTGTTGATCCTATTACATAAAGGAGGGGATATAGAGCACTTAGACAACTGGAAACTGATTAGTCTTTTAAATATGGATTGCAAGATATTGGCTAAAATATTTAATAATTGTTTATCCTTAGTTCTAGATAGTTTGATCCACCCTATCCAATTCTGTTCTGTTCCAGGGAGGAAAATAGTAGAAGGGTTAATTCTCCTGAGATAAATTCTGGAGAAAGGAAATAATGAAGACTTTAGTGGATATCTGGTAAGCCTTGATCAGACCATTGGTTTAAAATTTTGGGAAGATCTAGAGCCCCTGGGTGTCGGATCAAATTAGCCCATGGCTGCAGTCCTGGGAATTGGAATCTCCAATATAAAAACAAAAATCTATAGGTGGGCTTCCATATTTTATGCAACACATTTTTAAGAAATTAAAACTTTGGTCAATTCAGAAACAAATGCTTTTAAAGTGTGCTCTGAAAGAAATGTATGGACATATCATCTCAGTATTTTTTGAGGAACACCCTAGACCCTATTGAATTAATGAACCAAATGAAATTAGGCAATTGGTTCTATGTTAACAAATCCTAGGTTAAGAGGTAAGATGTGGGATGTGTGGTTATGTGCTAATAAGAAGTCGAACGTTAAGGACAATTTGAAACATAAAGAAATTTCAGAGAGAATGTGCCCCAGTATTGATTTGTGTTCAGGTGTTTAGAAACAATGTAACACTTATTTTTCGAATGCCCATTTATTCTCTCCTTCTGGATTATTTTATATGCAAAATGGTATAAATCACCATTCTGTTTACTGACCAGGGATATCCTTATTTAAGGAATTTTACCCAAAGCTTGGGATAAGTATGATAAAGGAACAATGCACTTGATTTTGCTAATTCTAATCTAGAGTATCATATTTGGCATGTACCCTGTCAGTTTACCCTGTATAAAAGATGGTTCACAGCTGAACAGTTGTTTTGGATTATCCATAATGCAGAGGCAGAGATGAAATGTCAGGAAAAACAAAAACATACAGTAATACAATTTCAATCCTGGTGGAAAAATATGGATTGGATAGAAGAAGTGTAATAGATCTGGCAAAAGATGGGACACGAAAACCAAAAAAGCAGCTCCACACTGGAGCTGTGCAAGCCCAAATCGGTCTCAGTCAAATCCAAAAAAGGGCAGCACCAGCAGCCGTCTCAGTTTATGAAAACAACATTTATTGTATTACATGCCTGTAAAGAAGCAGTGGCAATAAATGCAGACTCACAAGCCCTGACCGGTTTCGTGCATACGCACTTCCTCAGGGAGGCTGACATAGACACAACCCTTACTTAAATACCCCCACATCACATATGTTAACAATTATATAATCATCACATTCCAAGTGAACATCAACTTCCAACACATATAAGTAAAAACATTATGCATCACTAAAATTCCTATCTGGATATGTATCTCATACAAAACATTCTGAATTCTTTAAAACATTTATGTAGAATAAGGAAATATGTGTTCTAATTGACTCATGAGTGAATTCAAAAACATAAGACATCCAATAATTAATATAAATCGGAATCCAAATCTCATAATTTTTATAAAAACATTTGTTTTTCTCATAAGAATTAAATATAATACTCAACCCACTCTAAAATTTATGAAAAGATGGGTCACGACCGAAGGTCAAAGGGTCACCTACTAATATGCTCAGACCTAAAACTTTTATATAATGTTATCATTTTTAGTCAGCATATAAATTATTCAGAATAGGAAACCCCTTATCATTATTTATCGGAGCTCAAAATATCATTATCCGTAATTTCGATTTCTTATGTAGGAGGTCAACAAGGTCAACATAATATGCTCATCTACAATAGACATCATATATAATCTTTCCTTAATCATCTTTAAAGAATCAAAAACCAAAAAACAAATCCCAGATTTTAACTACAAATAAACCACTAACAACCCGAAGGTCATAAAGGTCAATTACTAGTATGCACATTAAATTTTTATATATCATTTCTTCTATATTTCACTGATATCTCATACAAAGTTATTAAAATATAAAGACTGAGGAAGTTATATCTTAGTTGACCTATAATTAATTCAAGATCAAAAAACATCTAGAAATCAAAATACAGAAGGTCAACAAGGTCAACATAACATGCTCATCTTCTAAACACATCCTGTGTAATATTTCTTTAGTCATCTCTAAAAGGAGTCAAAAAAATTCAATCCCAATATTCTAACTTCATATAAGCAGCAAAATGACCAGAAGGTCACAAAGGTCAATTACTAATATGCACACTGAAACATTTTTTTACCATTTCTTTTGTATTCTACCATTTAAACATATCCATATAATGATGCTAAACTATAAATAAGGGGAAAAAAAGTGTATTTAAAAAACTGGAAAATCGGAAAACCACCACATTATTATCTTTTCTTTAAAAATGGTAAGACAGAGATACCCTCATTTAATCCTGGTGTTTCAACACCCTTTAGCTCAAAAATCCAAAAAGCTTCCCTTTCTAATAGAAAATTGTCTAGATCCCCCCCTCTTTCACCAACAGTCACTTTCTCTATACCGATAAAACAAAAAACATGTTCCCCATTTCCAGACTGTGTTGCTATGTGTTTAGCTAGTGCATTCTTCAAATCTAAGTTTCTTACTGCTCCCAAATGTTCACCAATCCGAACCTTAAACGGTCGACTAGTCTTACCCACATAAAATGCACCACAAACACATGTTGCCAAATACACAATACCCCCCCCGTTGAACAATTAATAAACTGTTCAATTTTATATTCTTTTGGGGATTTTGGAGAACAAAATCTGTCAGTCTTCTTTATCACCGGACAAAACTTACAATGTCCACATTTAAATGTACCTTTTGCAAAGGTGGTGGAAAACACGTTTCTACTCTCAACACGGACTGTAAACTATTCACTAGTCTATCCCTTAGATTACTAGCACGTCTTATATACCATACGTGGCATCGTCTGTACCCATGGTGTCAATAATGGTTCAGTCTGCAATATACTCCAATGCTTTCGTAAAATATCTCTCACTTGTCCTGATTTTTTAGTATATGTACTTATGAAATTCAAAATACCACTATCATCTACTTGCTTTTTTGTTTTATATCTCATAAGCCCTTCCCTGTTTTTTTCAAGAGCCATTTTATTAGCCTGTTGAATTTTTTCTGGCTTATAGCCCCTCTTGAGAAATCGTGTCTCCATTTCAGATGCCCTAATCTTATATCTTCTGTATCAGAGCAATTTCTTCTAATTCTCAAAAACTGTGCATCTGGATCGGATCGGAACGGATCTGTTTAGAAAAGACAGCGACAGGAATACAATATTATTACCCTCGAGTTGCCATCCTAGACATATTGTGGAAAATATTCCAGATGCACAGTTTTTGAGAATTAGAAGAAATTGCTCTGATACAGAAGATTATAAGATTAGGGCATCTGAAATGGAGACACGATTTCTCGAGAGGGGCTATAAGCCAGAAAAAATTCAACAGGCTAATAAAATGGCTCTTGAAAAAAACAGGGAAGGGCTTATGAGATATAAAACAAAAAAGCAAGTAGATGATAGTGGTATTTTGAATTTCATAAGTACATATACTAAAAAATCAGGACAAGTGAGAGATATTTTACGAAAGCATTGGAGTATATTGCAGACTGAACCATTATTAACACCATGGGTACAGACGATGCCACGTATGGTATATAGACATGCTAGTAATCTAAGGGATAGACTAGTGAATAGTTTACAGCCCGTGTTGAGAGTAGAAACGTGTTTTCCACCACCTTTGCCAAAGGTACATTTAAATGTGGACATTGTAAGTTTTGTCCTGTGATAAAGAAGACTGACAGATTTTGTTCTCCAAAATCCCAAAAGAATATAAAATTGAACAGTTTATTAATTGTTCAAGGGGGTATTGTATTTGGCAACATGTGTTTGTGGCATTTTATGTGGGTAAGACTAGTTGACCATTTAAGGTCTGGATTGACGAACATTTGGGAGCAGTAAGAAACTTAGATTTGAAGAATGCACTAGCTAAACACATAGCAACACAGTCTGGAAATGGGGAACATGTTTTTTGTTTTATAGGTATAGAGAAAGTGACTGTTGGTGAAAGAGGGGGGATCTAGACAATTTTCTATTAGAAAGGGAAGCTTTTTGGATTTTTGAGCTAAAGGGTTTTGAAACACCAGGATTAAATGAGGGTATCTCTGTCTTACCGTTTTTAAAGAAAAGATAATAATGTGGTGGTTTTCCAATTTTCCAGTTTTTTAAATACACTTTTTTCCCCTTATTTATAGTTTAGCATCATTATATGGATATGTTTAAATGGTAGAATACAAAAGAAATGGTAAAATATGTTTCAGTGTGCATATTAGTAATTGACCTTTGTGACCTTCTGGTCATTTTGCTGCTTATAAGTTAGAATATTGGGATTGAATTTTTGACCCTTTTAGAGATGACTAAAGAAATATTACACAGGATGTGTTTAGAAGATGAGCATGTTATGTTGACCTTGTTGACCTTCTGTATTTTGATTTCTAGATGTTTTTGATCTTGAATTAATTATAGGTCAACTAAGATATAACTTCCTCAGTCTTTATATTTTAATAACTTTGTATGAGATATCAGTGAAATATAGAAGAAATGATATATAAAAATTTAATGTGCATACTAGTAATTGACTTTATGACCTTCGGGTTGTTAGTGGTTTATTTGTAGTTAAAATCTGGGATTTGTTTTTGGTTTTTTGATTCTTTAAAGATGATTAAGGAAAGATTATATATGATGTCTATTGTAGATGAGCATATTATGTTGACCTTGTTGACCTCCTACATATAAGAAATCGGAAATTACGGAGTAATGATATTTTGGACTCATAAATAATGATAAGGGGGTTTCCTATTCTGAATAATTTATATGCTGACTAAAAATGATAACATTATATAAAAAGTTTTAGGTCTGAGCATATTAGTAGGTGACCCTTTTGACCTTCGGGTCGTGACCCATCTTTTCATAAATTTTAGAGTGGGTTGAGTATTATATTTAATTCTTATGAGAAAAACAAATGTTTTTATAAAAATTATGAGATTTGGATTCGATTTATATTAATTATTGGATGTCTTATGTTTTTGAATTCATCATGTAGTCAATTAGAACACATATTTCCTTATTCTACATAAATGTTTTAAAGAATTCAGAATGTTTTGTATGAGATACATATCCAGATAGGAATTTTTAGTGATGCATAATGTTTTTACTTATATGTGTTGGAAGTTGATGTTCACTTGGAATGTGATGATTGTATAATTGTTAACATATGTGATGTGGGGGTATTTAAGTAAGGGGTTGTGTCTATGTCAGCCTCCCTGAGGAAGTGCGTATGCACGAAACCGGTCAGGGCTTGTGAGTCTGCCTTTATTGCCACTGCTTCTTTACAGGCATGTAATACAATAAATGTTGTTTTCATAAACTGAGATGGATGCTGGTGCTGCCCTTTTTTGGATTTGAAAAAGATGGGACAGCTAGTAATAACTGAGTATGAGACATGGGGGGATATATGTTGTACTCAGTGCTTATTATTGCTTCGTCTTCCTTCTCCTTTTTAAGTTCATACATGCACGTCGATCTTCTTGCGATGAGTAACTTTTGAGGGGTGTGACACTGTCTGTCCAATGCAGAGTGCTCTGCAAGGTTCTTTATAGTGTCACACCCATCATCTCAAGGCTAATCGTGACACTGGTTTTCCTGAAGTTGTCTGCACTTTAAAAGAAAAAGTTGCACCAATCATGTGGCGGCTTTTTCCTTTCATCTGCAGGTCACTGCCCAGCAAATAGCTGTTTGCATCCCGATCAGCCTGGCTGATGTTTAGGCCCCCCATTCACCACCCCACCGGTCCCTTCCCTCTCCAGTCGCTTGCACCCCTGGCTGACACCTTAAGCCCTGTAGGGCATAAATAAACTTACAATAGTGCCGCTGGAGTGGCGATTCTGGAAGGTTGGAGGAGGTGCTTTCCTCCCCTGCCTCCTCCACTTCCCACTGACTCCTTTTGCTCCTCTTCTCCCACCCATGTGGCCTAGGGCTGGGAGTTTACAGTGCCTGAAGGCACTTTCACTTAAGCACAATCGTGCTAATGGATCCCGACCCCTGCCGACATCAGGGTGCTCAGTCCCCATGTAAGCACGTATCCCCCTCCTCCATTAATGTGGCACACTGGGAGCCCACCCCAATGTGCTAAAAAACTACCTCTTTGATGTTTCTGACACAGGGATGCACACTCCCAGTGTCAGATGAGCCACCGCCCATGCCTCTATGTTCTCAGCCGACCTCGAGGAGCCTAATCCCTGGGTTGACATTGATCCCCCACCAGCACTCTGGCACACTGGGGTTCCACTCCAGTGTGCCAAAATTTGTTTTATTAATATTTTACCTGTAATAAAGAAAACAGTCCCACAAGGTCTTTTTTTTAAAACCTAAAAAAAAAAGAAAACGGACCCTCATCGTTTCCACTGGCCTTCCTCCCCCAACCCGCACCCTTCCTCTGTGCACCCCACCTCGCTGCACCCCCTTCACCCATATTTACCTCCGGAGGTCAGGAGCAGCGATCTTATGTGAACCAGGAACATGTCTGCACTCTGCAAAGACCAACTGGGAAATGAGGAAATGACAGTAAGCCCTATAATGGCAGTCAATGTTGTGTGGGGGGGGATTCAACTTAGGTTAATATCTCAGCCAATTTTTGAAGTTTTGTTCCCAAATTTTCAACATGGGGTTCTTGGGACCCCACCTCATGACCACTGCCACTGTCATTTCATTTCTGAGTCCCACAAGGTGATTTCATGGTCGCTGCATGAAATCACCTTTCTGGACCAATTAATGAAATGACAGTGCCACTGTTCATGAGGTGGGGTCCCAAAAAGCCCTTGTTGCAAATTTGCTGAAATAACCTTAAAATGACTGCAAGTATAAGCGGCCCATTGCGCAGTTTCTACACACACTGTGAATTTCCATCAATTTTTATATTTTCACTCTAAATTTCCAGCATTGCCATTTTTTACACCCCTTATGAACAGTACAGCTGTCATTTTTTGCATTCTTCCCAAAATGTGTTTTTGCACCTGTGGCACAGAATGGCACAGCTGCTGTGCAAAATCAACTTTTGGGATAGATTAACGAAATCCCAGTGCCACTGTTCATGAGGGGAGTTCCAAAAAGGTCATGTTGAAAGTCTGGTGAAAACATTCCAAAAAATTACTGCATTATGAGCGTGCATTGCACAGTTTATATGCACACTTGTAACTTCACCACTTTTTCATATTTTCACTCTAGATTTTCAGCATTGCCATTTTTTCACAGCTCCTCATGAACAGTACAGCTGCCATTTTTCACATCCTGCCCAAAATGTGTTTTCGTACCAGTGGTGCTGAATGGCACACTCACTGTGTGAAACCACCTTTTGGAACTGAGTAACGAAATGAAATCACCACTGTTCATGAGGTGGGGTCCCAAAAAGCCCATGTTGAAAATCTGGAGCAAAAATACCAATAAACACCCATTGCATTAGGGTTTCCAGTCGTAATGCCCACCCAGTACAGACTGACAGGCATCGGGGATGTGACTTGGGGTCATCGGCTGTAATGCTCACCCCATTCCACCCCATCCCCACCCTGCAGCCACTGACAGGCATCAAGATGTGCCTTGGGGTCTTCGGCCCTAACTTTCACCACATTCTCCTATACTGCACCTATCTCAGCATATTTCTTTATGGAATAGGGTGGGCAGAAGGGCCGAAGACCTCAAGGCACACTGCAATACCTGTCAGTGTCTGTAGGGTAGGGTGAGGTGGAATGGCATGAATGTTATGGCTGACTACCAAAAGGCACATGCCCACAGCCTGCCAGTCTCTGCAGGGTGGGGGTGGTGGTTGGCATTACTTCAATACTTCACTGCCATTCCTATTATGCATCTCCCTAACTCCCACACTGCCAATGCCAATACCAGCAAGCAAACATTCGGCATTGACAAATGCTTGTTTTTCTAATGAAGTGAACCAGTGCTGGAAGAACATAAGAAATTTAAAGAACGTAAATGGAGTCCACAGTGAAGAAAGGAGGGTTACTAATGGGGTACCGCAGGATTCAGTACTGGGACTGGTCCTTTTTAATGTCTTTATAAGTGACATTTCAGAGGAACTTGAAGGAAAAGTATGTCTCTTTGCAGACAACACAAAGATCTGCAACAGAGTTGATACACAAGATGGAGTGGAAAGGATGAGAAGGGACTTGGCAAGGTTGGAGGAATGGTCAAATGTATGGCAGCTCAGATTCAATGCAAAGAAGTGCAAGGTAATGCACCTGGGAAACAAAAACCCAGGGGAAGAGTACACAATGGGGAGTGAGATACTGACAAGAGTAAAAATGGAAGGGGACCTGGGGGGTAAGGATATCAGATGACCTAATGGTGGGCAAGCAATGTGAGAAGGCAGTAAGGAAGGCTGGGGGGATACTGGGATGCATAGGGAGAGGCATCAATAGTAGAAAATAGGAAGTTGTTATCCTCTGTACAGACAGTTGACGAGACCCGATCTGAGTACTGTGTGCAGTTCTGAGACCCTATCTCCATAAAGACATAGACAGAGTGGAGGCTGTCCAGAGTTGACACAAATGGTGCAGGGTCTGCACCAGAAGACATACGAAGAAAGACTAAAGGAGCTTAATATGTATACCCTTGAGGAAAGAAGGGAGAGAGGGGACATGATAGAAACTTTCAAGTACCTCAAGGGAATCAACAAAGTCCAAGAGGGTAGCATCTTTCAGAAAAAGAGATGTGCAAGAACAAGGGGGCACAATTTGAAGATAGAGGGGGGACGGCTCAGAGGTAATGTGAGGAAGTATTTTTTCATGGAGAGGGTTGTGGGTGCATGGAACAGCCTCCCTGAGGAGGTCATGGAGTCAAGAACAGTGAGGGAATTCAAGAATGCATGGGACAGACATAAGGCAGTCCTACTGGGGGGTAGGAGGAAGTAAGCTGTTGGTTAACTAGGATCTACAGCTTATCTGTTAGGTAGGAAAATGAGCAGACTAGGTGGGTCAAGCGGTCCTTATCTGCCATCAAATTCTATGTTTCTATGTTTCAATGTTTCTATTTTTGTTGAGAGTGATGCCTTAGAATGCAAGGCAGAGGAATACACACAGAAAAATATGGGAGGCATGTACAACAGCAATACCAACAGCGAAATTTCGGCATTGACAAATGCTTGCTCTATTTGAAATAGGAGTAGGTTTCCTCTTGAATATTAAGGAGTTGTTTTCTTTTTCCTTTTTAGGTTTGGAATAAAAAGAAGAAGCTACTTATAGGGGCATAATGGAAGTACTGATTTAAATTATATTTTGACTCTTTATTAAGTTAATGTGAATTAACACTGTTGTAAATATTTGATTTAAAGTTTAATTAAAAATTCCCATATTCTTTGTGTGTGTGGGGGGGGGGTAGTGTTGTTTAAATTTTACTTTCATTTCTTTTACTTTCAAATATACATTCAGAATTTATCTATAAGGGGTATGCTTGAAATATGTATTTGATTTTCTTTGCTTTATATGTTCTATTTGTGTGAATTAACACTGTTTGTAATAATTTGATTTGAAGTTATAATAAAAATTTCCCCTACTCTGCCAGTAGGGGGAACTCTTAGCTGTCTGGCACAGAGTCAAGATGGCTACTACCTTCCTGGTGGAGTGTGAGCCTGCACTTGATGTGGGTGAACTGACCTGCACCCTTGCATCAGAACACTTGGAGGTCGAAAGAATGGATGTTTCTGATGGAATGGACGTCGTTGATGCCTTCCTGGATCTCTTCCAGGTGCCTGAGACAAACTTTCCTGCTACTTGTGGGACTCTGGAAGCTGCACTGGACCTATCTCTCTCTGAATGTAAGCGTCTTCTTTCATCAATGTTAACTGAAGATGAGACTTTGAAACTGTTACAGACCTTTCGCCAGCAGAGTGATCCGGCTGCCCAGGATATTTGGTATGTCCTCTCAGTGCCTGATTCAGTACCACCAGACATGGATTTTGTCACTTCTCCTGCAACAGCAGAGCAAGGTCCTTTCTCTGGGGCTTCTTCTTCTGACCCAGCGAGGAATGCCGATGAGGTTCGGACTGGGTTTCGGCAGATTTCAGGGGCCCTGCCGGCTGATCAAACTATCACTGATACAGTGCTGGGTCTTCCTTTTGCTTCCAATGCCAGGGCTTCCTGACGCAGTCCTGACTGCACCTCTTCCACAACTGCTGCTTTCTGTTTTTCTGGATGCAGCACAGGGTGACCTGTCAGCTCTGCTCCATGTGGTCACCTGCAACACAGCTGTACTCGACTGTATTGGCACCCCAAGTCTTGCCACATGATAAGGCATCTCAGACCCCTGCCAGGAACATTGGTCCAGCCACTACCACACTTTGGAAGGGAGTCCCCTGGACTCTATTTCTGGAACACCATGGGAAGCTGCATGGGGAGCACCTATCTGTCTTTAAGGACATTTGACTGCAGGTACTCTCCTCATCCTGATCCAGACAGGCCCCTCTACCACGGACCCTCAACTGACCGTCTCTTTTGCTATTCAGGATACCATGCAGGACCAACTTTTCAGGGTGTCCCCAGATCATATTTTCAAAAATCCTACTACCCCACATGGGGTCGGCCAAGAAGGGTTGTCACAGGCCCAGCAATGAGCTGATAACCAAACAGTGCTTGTCCATAGTGGGCAGTCCACTTCTACTGATGCTCAGCCTTCCCCTGTTGTACAGCACATACAACAGCAGCCAACACTGGGGCTCCCTTCCAGGCCGACCTCCAGGAAATTTTCCATCTAGACTGATCCCCAGACTACTGGCCATACTGAACCCTGGTTAACAGATGCTGCCCTTTTGGTGGCAGGGTGGCAATCCTGCAATTGTTTGGAAGCACATCCTTCACTCCACCCTTCAGGATGTTCCACTTCAGACTACAAGGACCCCTGCTGTCAGTTTGCCTTTCTGGCCTCAGGGGCTCCCCATCGAAGTTGTCATTGCCCTCCCCTGCAATGCTGTGAGGATTCTGCAGCTCCTTCCACTTCCTCTTCTTTTCTGGATGAAGGGCCCCAGGTTCTTTTAAAATGTCTGACCTATTTTCATTGGCTAGAGAACAAATCCAGAGGTACCATGTGGTGAGAATTCGATATAGAGGGGGGTTGGATTTACCCCTCAATAGGACCTATGTCATCCAGAAACTTTTGAAAGACTCTATGGGTTTCCTCACAGCAGATCTGTATGCTGTGATCCACATCTCATGGGAGGAAACCTTTCTGACGTTAGTTTCTGCACTACTGCTTCATTGGACCGATTTTGGTTTAAATTTGAAAAATTTAAATCTACTTTGGTTTGGTCTCCTTTCATGGCCATCTCCCTGTCCAAACCCACGATTAAGACCATCACTGTTTTGTTTCGTAATGAATGTGTTAATATTACTGATGTGTTATACTTGTTGTGCAAGCATAGTAAGGTACTGGATATCCTGACCCCTATTATAGACAGTGAGCAGGTTTGGACAGGGGGATGGAGAACTAAGCTGCAGTTAAGCCAGAATGCCCTGGGCATTGTCCACCTATCAGGGAATTTTTACGCAGGAAGGAACAAGGGTATTTGCTTTTACCCCAGCCAGCCAGCCCCGGATCTGCCATAAATGCGGGTCTTGGACCCATCTGAGCTCTGTCTGTGATGCAGCCTGCTGTAATGGCTCCTTGGAATATGGACACATCATCACCTCTTGCCCTAATCCCAGTAAATGCAGCCTTTGTGAAAAAGAGGGTCATTCTTTCACCCAGTGCCCATGGGCTTCCCACAACTGCACTTACGACCTTAACCAGGATGCTATGATAGCCCAGGGACAAGGCCTGGTGGCCCCAACTAAAGAAGCCCCTGTCCTGCCCTAGAGACCCCTGAGGCATTGTGTTCTGAATCTGAGTCTGTACACCTCCCACTTCCTTTCATTGTCCATGCTGACAGTACAGCAGCATCACCCCAGGACCCCCCCGGTCAGGTGGTGTACTGCCCGGATCCCCCACCTCCTGTCATTTCAGACCCGGACCCCGTTCTTATGTCCCATTCCCCTCCCCCTCCAACCCTGATGGATATGGTGGAATTCCACTGTCCTGTGGTCTGAAAGTAGGGCCATAGACATGGAAGCAAAACACAGCTTGTAAAGAAATCGGGTATTACCCTCCGTAATGCTTATGCTGCCCTGGCTTCTTCTTCCAATTGGGGTCACACAGAAGATGAAGGTAGAGGCTCAGATGCCTCCTTTCCTTCCTCTGTGCAGGATCTTTCCTCTGGGGTAGATGACCCCCCAGATAATGTATCATCCAAAAAGATCTGTGATAGGACATGGTCACAAATGAATAAGGGAGCAACAGACCTTCTTAATTCTTTTTATCTTTGCTCAAGGGGAAGGTTTTGCTGTTGACTCTTAATGTGAACAGTATCATGTCCCAACAGAAAAGGCTAACTACCTTGTCTTTGATCACTACCTGCCCTGGGGATGTTGTGCTTTTACAGGATACCCACCTGAAGCCTTTGTATGAATTGACTGCATTTAAAAATCTGTGGATGTGTGGTCCATCATATTGGTCGTAAGGCTTGGACACTTGCAATTGGGTAGGCATCCTTTTTCAAAGCCATGACTTTCATCTCCACAGACTTGTGGACATCTCCCCTGGGCCCCGCCTTTTTAGGGTCACTAATATGAATGCTTCTCAACTAAAATCTGCCAGGGTTCAATTGTTTTTGACACTACAACCTTACTTATGCACCACCCTTCCTGTTATATTGGGTGGGGACTTCAATTGTGGTTTGAACATGTCAGACAGAGGAGGAGGAGCTGCATCCAAATTATACTGTGACTCAGTTTCTGTCTTCTATGATTTACACGTCACAACTGCAAGATAGCCAGTTGGCTTCCCCGAGCCCCCCTCATTCTACTTTTATGAAAGGCACCCTCCTAACCCCTATTGATTTTTAAAAAGAAAATCCCACAGGCAGAAGTAGCTAAAATGGTTGCTTTCCTCTCTCTGAGTCTGGTGTCAGTACTTTTAGTGCAAGTGATGTGCTCTAGTAACAGCTTGCAATGAAAAGGGTGAATCTGGCTAAGAGACACCACACATGCGCACGATAACTTCCCAGGACACATGAATGCAATGGTCACATGGCTCTGAAATATGAAAAGCACGCTATAAATAAAGTCTGATTTGATTTGATTCGATTCAAGGGACACAATATTGAAAGGTTTAAAATCATATACGTTTCAGCATTTGATGATATAACATCCATTTTATAAAATCAAAATACCTACCCAAACCTGTGCTGCCCCAACCCCCCCCGTTACCCATTTAAACAGAATCTGAGGTATACGCTATGTGATAATTCAATACAATGATGCTGTAGTACTATGAATTTGAACTTAAACTAGGAATTTGGCCTGTTCACCCCCTGAGGCAACAAACCATCTAAACTCCAGTTATCCCTGAACAGGTGAGTCTAACTCTATACTCCTAAAGTAGATGATACTAGATATTGGTTCAGTTTGGCTTCACAGATTTGGATGTGGACTTATTTGGAAGTGCAAAAAAAAACTTATTTTCCACTGTCTTCCTCTGTCAACTCTTTCATGCTTCAAGCCCTTTTGAGTTCTCAGGCCATGCAACTATTCTGCACAACTCCACACTCTTTTTTATACTAGATTCTTGCAGCCAACCCCCCATGGGGCTTGTTGCCGACCCAGCAGTTGAGAACAATCTCTGCCAGTGCCCAGACTCCTAGTTTTCACCACCCAATCCTAGTTTTCACCAACCACTAGAAACACCACAAGTTCACTGTAGACAAAAAAAAAGTAGCACAAGTATGTCTGGAAAAGTCTCAGCTCTGTCCTAAAACACAGGCAACGTTGGCATACCTGTTTTAGAATAAAAAAAGTACCTTTCATTGAGACCCTGCTAGTTCCGAGTTCCTCTCTCAAAGCAGCATGCAGCTGGTAGCTCCTCCTCCTCAGTACACTTGACCCAGTGTAATAAAGCAGTCGACAGGAACAGACTGGCACAAAATTAACAGCAACTAACTTATATTTAATATTCTGGAAAAAGCAAACAAGAGACAAAAATCAACATCAGAAGTCCATGGCTACAACTAGAGGTGAAAAATGACAATCTACTCTTAATTTCGAGCCTGCACAGCATGTTCAAAGTTCTGTACCAGACACCAGGACTCGAGTTCAGAACATGGCAGCTGAAGTGGGGAAAGGCAAAGAGAAGGGACTGAACAGCCGAGACCTGCCCCTGGCATCCCTCATTGTTAATCTTCAACAAGAAATGAAGGAATGATTTGCTAATATCACAGCTCAGCTGACCCACCTGCAGGAAGTTGTAACATGATTGGCAGAGACTTTTGCCACCCACAGCAATCATCTGGTTGAAGTGGAGGAACATATCAGAGAATTGGAGGACACTGGCATTGATCTTTCTTGGGACAGAACCATGTTGCTGGAAAAAACTGAACTGTTAACACAATGAGGAGTGTAGCTGTTGATCTAATATATGGCTCATTGGTTTATCAGAGGGTGCTGAGGGCAGGGAAGTAGGCAAGCTGATTCAACGATTACAAGTGGAAAAACTGGGCATGGATCCTGTGGCAGCCAGCTATGAACTGCAGTGGGCCCATCGTCCAGGCCCAAAATCAAGGACCAGGAACACACCCAGGCACTACCTTCTAAAATACTTAAGAAACTCAGAAAAACAAAGTATGATCCTGGCAGTCCGACAACATGTCTCTCTCAATTGGGATGGGAGCAAAGTCTTCATATTTCAATACTTTAGTCATGACCTTCAGATTAAGAGGCAAACATTTGCAGGAATCAAAACTAAGCTGTACAGACAGGGCTGGGAATTTGGAATGATTTATCCTGCCAAACTTTGGGTTGTGTGTCCAGGGAAACATCCAGAAATCTTTGCCAAAGCCACTGATACAGAAGATTATGTACATACAGTGGAGGCTGCCCAAGAAGGTAATGTAGGTCACATGTCCATACCAACAGATCTGCCCACTGATTTCAAGGTTTTTTCTTATATCACTAATTGTATATTGCTTAATGTACAGGACTGCCACTGTGGCCCAGGTTCATGGGATACAGCCTAGTGACAGTGTACCAATTATCCTAGGGTGAATTTCTGATAATGGTTAACTTCCTATGTGGTGAATAAAGAAAAAGGGGAAGAGTGGGGAGCATGTTGTATGTATTCGATCCCCCTGTCAAATCAGCCTCAGCAGTTGAAAGATGCCTGGTGAGCTACTTTTTTTTTATTATTATTTTTTTTTTTTTTAATTCAAGATATTTTATTTATTTTGTACAGTCAGTCTTAGAAGGCCATAATACTACACAGCATGGTTACAGAAAATAAAAAAAAAACAGTACAGACATCCCAAATAAAAACCCCCTCCCCCAACCTTCCCCGCCCATGGTATCAGGAATCCTACGGTAAAGTCAGCTGTAAGAGATGCACTCTTAGGCATTCATGATGCTTATTAAAGGGAGCATAAAGTTTGCAGTTTACTCCAAAACGTCTCAAACTTGGGCATCTTGTTTTGTACTCTAGTGATTACCTTCTCTACTGAGAGATTGAACAAGAGTTCCTGCAACCATTCAGTATAAGATATAATATCCATGTCTAGCCAGTGTCTGAGTACTAACTTTTTAATCGACATTGCTATCATTGCTAGGTGATATTTCCTCTCAGTAACACCTATATGGGAGTAGTCAACCACCAGGCATGCCCCCAGTTCTATAGACTCAGCAATACCCAGTAGCGGGTCTGCTCTCTGCTTTATAAGGGCCCATAAGGGTGCCACTTTGGGGCATTCCCAGAAAATGTGGTATAAGAAGCGTACGTCTTACATACAATGTCTGCAACTAGGGGAGAGAGACTTATTAATTCTAGCTAATTTAACCGGAGTACAATACACATCGTTAAGAACCTGAAATTGCATCAGACGTAACCTGTCCTGTGAAATGAACCAGTGGGTGTCTTTTCAGACCTTCTCCCAATTGAATGTTACTTCCAGGAACTGGGAATTCCAGTAACGAGAGGACCCATCTTGATGTGGGTAAGATTTTTCTATTAATATCTTAGATATACCAGAAACCGCATGTTGCTGAGTGAGTAGTGCACTGAGTGGTTGCAAGAAACTGACTCCATCCTCTGTTGCTTGTTTTATTTGAGAGGCAGCCAGCATATGCCTGTGTTGAAACACCTTGAAACTCGAATAGGGGCCTAAATGGCATCTGTTAAGGATGTCCGTTGTTGACCTAGCTTGGCCATCATGCCATAAGTCAACAACCTTGGCATGTGCCAATGGGGGAAGCCAGGAAGCTTTCATTAATTTTCCACCTATCCTAAAATTCTGGTTACCCACCAATGGTTGGATCGGGTCTTGTGTATGTTTATAAGCGAGGAACGCACATAATTGAGCATGGACTTTGACTGAAATACCGACCGGAGTATCAGCCAATGCATGGGGAAGCGATTTGAGTGGGACATGATAGAGGGCGGGGGAAGAGATGCCTACTGAGGAGATAAACTCGTTTTCCAGCTCTAACCATAAAGATATATATTGGTCTGGTTTGGGATTTTCGAGCCTTTCTGGCCATCTCAGATATTTTGCAGTATGACTTGCCGAATGATAATATTTGAAATGCGGGAGTCTCAGTCCTCCTTTGATTTTAGGGAATGTAAGCTTTTCATGAGCCCTATGAGCTTGTTTACCCTTCCATAGAAACCCAGTGATCAGTGAGTGAAGCCTAGAAAACCAGGCATGAGGTAACCAGATATTCAACATTTTAAGGGGATTGAAGATCCGGGGTAGAATATTCATTTTGATTAGACTCACTCTCCCCCATAGGGATATTGGCAATGTCCTCCATCTGTTTAAATCTTGTTGAATTACTTGAACCAGGGTATCCAAATTATATTTTTTCAGAGATTTAAGGTCACTGGTTAAATATATACCCAGATATTTAAGTTTTTTATGTTCCCACTGTAACCCTAATCCTTTGATTTCCCTACCGTGAGTGTGAAAGTTAAAAGGGCAGACTACGTTTTTTTCCAAATTCGGTTTATAATTGGCTAGAATTCCAAACCCTTTGATTAAGTCCAGGACCCTAATAATTGAAGCCCTTGGATAGCTACTTTATGTTTTAATAAGTAATCGATTGGTGGTATGATCATAACAATATTGGTCCTGCATTTGGCATAAAAATAACTTTCAAACTATGATGCTGGAGGTGTATTAACTTAATGCCTGATGCTGTATTGTGGGGCTTGATGGGCAGGAGGGCTGGCAGTTTCATGGCAAAGTCATGTCTGAATGTATTGGGAAATGCCATTTGTCATCAAGCCAGATGCCATGCTGTCCTTCGAGGCCCCTGGACTAACAGCTTCCGCTAGATCTTCTATGGGAGACCCTGTTTCTTTTTCTTCTTGACAGCCATGCTGTTTCTCTCTTATCAGTTTTTCAAGAGCCTATCTGTGATCTGCCTCCTGATGCTATTTAAGTTACCATACACCTGTTTATGCCAATTGTTAGATAAAACTTTTCTAATCCTCTCTTTACTTGGTCCAATTTGTACATACAAGCATGACTTGTCTCTGCTGGGTGATCAATGACATGCTGAGGTGGAGGAGAAGCTGGAAATGCCCTGAGTGTGGCTTGTTTAGGAATTGTCACTACATTAACATGATGGAGCATGCCGGCCTAGTGGTGCTGAGTGCTGAGGCTCTGGGTGTCTTATCTCTCACCATGCCAGCAACCCATGTTTGGGAACAAGCACGGGATGCTGGAGGTCGACCCAGGCGGGAGAGGAATAGGAGTGGATAGAGGGGCCACCAGGCACCTCTCCTGTATCAGATCAGGCAGGTCAGCTCACTCGGCCCAAGACCACCACCACATGAAGATGTGATGGTGATGCAGGCTGTGAGGGAGTCGGGCACTAGGGCAGGGGTGGGAGAAGTGGAGTCAACCGAGCCAAAGCATGCATGTGCACCTCCATGTATGCCGGACCTTGACTGGGGCTCTGGGAAAGTAAGGGAGAAAAAGGGGAAAATGTGAGGGTGGCAACTGGATAACATCTCCAGCCTGACTCTGGTGGTCCTGCAGGGAAGTGGCAGTGGCCCAGAAGGGATTGTAGATGCCTAGTATGGTCATCTGAAACAAGTCACCGCCCACCAGGAGGATAAACACCAATATGGAAAAAACATGATGAAGCACCCAGTTATAAAATACTGTGCATTGTGTCTGAGCTCTGGCTTCTCATGCAGAAGCCCCATTTGGCTACCCAGTCTGAATCCTATATGGGTTTGTTCCCTAAATTGAACCACAGTCTGACTAACTATGGATCTTGATAGTTTGTTTCGTCTGGGGGCATAATCTGGTTATGAAAGGGCCTACTGTCAAGCTCTGCATGATTGGCTTGTAAATGTCATACAGGCTTTTGGGACGCATGGTGGCAGTGTTAAAATCAGAACTAGAGCTGCCATTTCATGCTGATCTCCTTGTTGTTGAAATTGTTTTGTAAGCTCCTGGGTTAAACTCCCACCACTCTCCCTCCGACTGCAACTTGGGCTGCAGGTGCCAGTGGAGGGGGGTGGTACAGAGTGTGGATTATTTCACTGCAACACTGAATATATCAAACATAAACAGAAATATGGACTCTTTGTCTATTGTTTTCCCAGCTGTTTGTTACTGTTTAGTGTACTGAGTGATAGTGAGTGGCAGTTTGATGTTAGACTCTGCTCCTGCTAGGCACTCCTAAAAATCATGAAAGTGCTGTACTTACTGTGTTAGTCTTAGTATACTATGAGGTACCTGTGAGGATGCACATTCGCTGAATAAATAATATACAGAGAAAGTGCTTGCTGGGGGGAGCAAATCAGCTAAATTTGGTTCAGGTGGAATCCAGAATGGGAAATGGAATAAAGAACCTTACTGGGATGCTATCATGCTGTAATAGTCAAATACTATGATGGATCCTTTTAAAGATCACAGGCTTGACCTGTACACCATTATGGCCACATTTCTATGTGTCTGTTATTCCAGAGACTGTAGGAGGCTAACTACCAACTTTCTCTTCCTCCTGGGGGGGGTGGGCAACCCCTAGGTGGATCTTGAATCAAACTTAATACTGCTGTCTATTATCTTATTTTATAGTCATCATAAAATATTGCCAGAAGATCCCGACGTGCCTTGTCCACCAAGGTATCAGTGGGACGCTGCACCTTCATGGTGTTCCAGTTTGGTGGAATGGGAGAGGGTGGACTTTTTGGTCTAAATAAAGTGTGGGTTGTTAACACTGACAATAGTTGGGCTTGTTCTCCAGTGTGTCGGGGGTGGGGTGGTTGTGGTTCTAAGTTTACTAAAAATGATCTGTTTAAGTCATTTGTGTTTCCTGTAGGGTTAAAGGTTGTGTTAAACTGTGTAATAATGGGAGTGGGGGAAGTATGGGGGGGTGTTGCTTTCTTGTTACACAAAACACTCTGGTAAATGATTTATCCAAAAAAAAGTACAGTAAGCTACAAAGTGCAACTAAGTGTATTGTTCAATACAAAAATTAAGCAGTTTGATTTGTGTCCAAACAACAACGGATGATAACACACTTAACGTTAGATCCAGGAATGTTAATGGGCTAAGGTCACATATAAAAAGAAAGAGTGCTGACAAAAATCAAAACCATGAAGACAGACATTCTTTGTCTGCAAGAAACCGATATGGTGGACAAAGACATTTATGTGTAAGAATTGGGGGATGGGTGAATGGTTTGGTTCATATTTCTCATTCAGAGTGAGAGGTGCCACCATCTGGATCCACCCTCGCTTTCCTGGTACAGTGACCAAAGTATATAAAGATCAGGGAGGTAAATTTGTCTTGATTGAAGTTATCCTTAATAACAGGCAAAAACTTGCTATAGGGTCCATTTATGGGCCAAATATAGAATGCCCTGGATTTGTTAATAGACTAAAAATTCAAATGACAGATTTTGAGGACCCATGGGTATTGTGCGGAGACTATAACTATGTCACGGACACTCCTCTTGACAGATTCTCCTGAATGGTGATACCCGAGTCCAAAAATATTAAGGCCCTCGAGGGTCTGTCTGGTGATTGCAATTTGACAGATGCTTGGAGACATGTTAATCTTAAGGGAAGGGAATATATGTATTACTCTCATTTGGCAGCAAATGATTCAAGGCTGGATAGAATTCTTGTCTCGCTTTCCATGATTCCAACTATTCATACAATCATGCATGAATCTATTACTATAACGGACCATGCGCCTATCCTTCTCAACTTGCAGGGCTGGGGAACTCCTAGCTTGGCTAGAACCTGGAAATTGGACCCGCTTCTATTAAAAAAGCAAGACTTTATCCTGTATATTCAGGATCAAATTTATCAGTTTTTGCTGAATAATCCCAAGAGAATAAGCGCTTCTGTCAGATGGCCGGCACTGAAAGCAGTACTAAGAAGGACAATTATATCCTAATCAGCTCATGCTAGGAGGACTGAGGCCAAAGGCCTCTCAGATCTGGAACAGCAAATATTTTATTTTATTTTTTATTTAGTTTTTGTTGACTGGGTAAGTACACTAGACAAATCCTGCCTATTTTCAGGCAGACCCAGGGGGAGAGGGATACAGATGAATGCCAACTGACCTTGAACCAGATTAAGCTGTTGGTGGTATTTTTAGTGAATGAGGGAAATTTGGCCAGGACACCAGGGAAATTCCCCTACTCTTTTCGATAAGTGCCATGGGATCTTTAACATCCACCTGAACTACCACCAATCCAGGCAGATGGGACCTCGGTTTAACTTCTTATCCTAAAGATGGCACCTCAGAAGTACAGCACCACTCTCATGCTGCAGTAGTATCAATACTGGGATATTAACCCAAGTGCCAGATGTGGGAACTGAACCCACAGCCCTCTGATCTCCCGGCCTCATGAGGCAAGTGTGCTACCTACTGAGCCACTGACACTGACACATTTCAAGTTGAGAAACAACATACGCAAAAGTCCCACAGATGCAATGTACCAGCACCTGCAAAAATTTAAACGGAAATTCAGCCAGTTGGCTAGTTCCAAAACATAGTGCACTATTCTGTTAAACCAAGCATTCGATTTACTTTGATGGGTGACACTGGGGGAAAATGGCTAGTTTGGCAGTTAAAACACAAGGCTAGTATTAAAAACATAGCACAAATACAAAACTCTGAAGGGGTCGTTCAGTATAATGATAAGGATATTGGAGAAAGCGCTAGGGATTTCTGTCCAGCCCTTTACACCTCAGAGGTACAACAATCTGAAGATGACTTAAGGAACTTCTTGTCCCATGCACTATTGACAAAAATAAATGAAACCATCTGGAAGGGTTTGGATGAAGACATTGAATGGGAAGAAATAGTGAAAGCTATAAAGCACCTAGAAGGGGGGAAGCCCTTGGGCTGGACAGATTCCCCATAGATTTTTATAAACTCTTGAGGGATGAACTTAAAGAACCCTTGCAGGATATGACAGAGGAGAGTTCGAATAAGAGTGATTTGTACCCCCCCCCCACTCGATTGGCCACTATAACAGTTCTGCCTAAGCCTGTGAAGGATTTGGCACTTTGTGGGTCTTACAGATCTATATTTCTTCTCACAGCAGACTACAAAAGCTGTGACAGAATTCTGGTGACAAGACTGGAATCTGTATTTCCCAAAATAATATACCTGGATCAGGCGGGCATTGTTCAATTCTGCCCGGGGAAATATAATGTCCAAAAAGCAATGAACACAATCTGGTGATGGGGGCACTCTAAAATAGGGAAAGGAGTGGCTGTGGTGGCATTGGATGTACAGAAGTCTTTCAATCTCGTGGAGCGGATGTACAGTACATGTTTGCAACCCTTAGGCACTTTGGACTGGTGGAGAAGATGATAAGATGGATCTCCACTCTGTATCATAAACCAACCACACATATTTTGGTTAATAGGAATCTGCCTCTACCTCTTGATTTAACTCATGGGATCAAACAGGGTGTCTGCTGTCCCCATTACTCTGTGTGCTCACACTAGAATGTTTGGCTGCAACAATAACAGCTCACCCCAAATGAGTGGGTCATTCTGCTAATGGCACCTTGTATAAGCTTTTATTGTTTGCAGACATCCTCCTAATCTACTTGCAAAACCCTAAAGAAGGAATACCTAGATTCTACCAAATTTTAACTCAATATGGTAAACTTTCTAGCCACAAAGTTAACTCGGCAAAGAGCAAAATTCTACCAGTAGGTAAGAGCTCTAATCTTGAGCTTCAGAACAACTCGTTGCATATGAGGGTAGTTACCGCCCTTAAATACTTAGATATTCATATTTTGAATGATAGATATAAACTATTCCAAGACAACTATCACAAACTTCTGTGCTCTATTCGGCAGAACTGTGAGCGTTGGGCAGGGATCCCCATAAATATAACTGGGAAGATTAATACTGTTAAAATGAATATATTGCCTAAATGACTATACTTGTTCAGAACTTGCCCATTAGAGTACCAGAAGCATTTTTTAAATCTCTAAATAGTATTTACATAAATTCTTATAGGAAGGTAAATCAGCTCATATCTCTAGACACATTCTTGAACTTCCTCTAAAGAAGGGTGGTTTGGTGCTTCCCAACATGAAGTATTACTATTGGGCTTCTCAATTAGCAATGGTGGCACAGGATAAAGATGCCACTCCACCTGACTGGCTGGCCATGGAAAGTGAAGTTTTTTGAGAGTGACCTTGTCTCTACTTGCTTGTTACCTGTGTTGTCGGGTACACCATTTGCACTGATAGGTAATCTGTATACAAAGCAGCTCTTGAGAATATGGGTTGGTGTACACAAAATGATTGGCCATGGGGGAGGAATATCACCTTGAGCTAACTTGATCTCAGTGATTAAACCCATGAAAGGATATAATGTACAGCTCCATCAGGCTCTCCTCAGGTGATATAGGAAAGGGTTAATTAAGATAGGGCAACATTACTCTGGTGGTATCTTAAAAACATTCACTGGCATAAGAGAAGAATATTCTTTGCATGGGGGAGATTTCTTAGCATACCTAAGGGTAAGACATTACCTGTCCCAGGCCAATCAAGCCTCTTAGGCCACTGAAGAATGCATTTTTCAGACCACAACCCAATTCCAACCCTCTTACAGCCTTATAAATTACTTATAGTTGCAGCCCCAGATCCAAAGATTTAGGCTACTGGGCTTTGGGAATTTGGCCTAGACTAACCTGAGGATACTGAGGAAACTGAAAGAGGTGCTAGCTGCACCTCTGACAATCCTTTTTAGTCTGTTATTGGAAAGAGGACAGGTGCTGGGGGACTGGAGGAGGTTGAATGTAGTCACACTACACAAAAGTGGTAATAGGGAGGAGACAGGAAATTATAGGCCAGTCAGCCTGAAGTCAGCAGTAGGCAAGGTAATGGAATGGCTACTAAAGGAAGGATTGGGGAATACCTGATAGCCAATGGTCTACAGGATCTGAGGCAAAATGGTTTCACAGGGGGGTGGTCTTGCCAGACAAACTTGATTGAGTTATTTGATTAGGTGACCAGGGAGGTGGATCATGGAGGGGCTATGTAGCCAATCTGGATTTCAGTAAGGCCTTTGACACCGTTCCACATAGGAGGCTGATAAGCAAGCTGAGGAGCCTAGGAGTAGTGCCTAAGGTATAAAAATGGTTGGAAAGTTGGCTGAGCAACAGGAATCAAAGGGTGGTAGTAAATGGTACCCTCTCTGGAGTAGGCAAAGTGACCAGTGGGGTGCCACAGGGGCCGGTGCTGGGGCCGGTCCTCTTCAATGACTTTATAAGTGACATTGAAGAAGGACTGGAAGGGAAGGTGTGCCTGTTTGTGGATGACACAAAGCTCTGCAACAGAGTGGACACACTGGGGGGTGGTAGATAGAATGAGGGATGATTTAAAAAAACTGGAAGAATGGTCAAGGGTTTGGCAGCTGGGTTTTAATGCAAAAAATGTGAAGTCATGCATATGGGGCACAGTAACCAAGGGGCAAAATATCAAATGGGAAGAGAGGTACTAACAGTCACAAAGCAGGAATGGGACCTGGGTGATCATTTCTGATGACCTAAAGGTAGCGAGACAGTGTAACAAGGCAATGGGAAAAGCTAATGGAATGATGGGATGCATAGGGAGAGGTATCATCAGCAGAAGGGGGGGAGGTAATATTGCCCCTGTATAGGTCACTGATGAGACCACACCTCGAGTACTGTGTTTAGTTCTGGAGGCCCCATCTCTGAAAGGACATAGATAGGGTGGAGGTGGTTCAAAGGAGGGCAACCAAAATGGTGCAGGGCCTACATTAGAAGCCCTACGAAGAGAGGCTCGGGGATCTAAACATATACACACTCTGGAAGACAGGCGGGAAAGGGGGATATGATAGAGACATTCAATTACCTCACAGGGATAAAAAGGGTAGAGGAAAGGAGCATTTTCCAAAGGAAATTATGCTCAAGGATAAGAGGACACAATATGAAGCTGGAGGGGAAGGCTTAGGGGGAAATGTAAGGAAGTACTTCACAGAGAGGGTGGTGGACACTTGGAGCCACCTTCCAGAGGAAGTGGTGGAGACTAAAACAGTCACAGGATTTAAGAATGCATCGGCTAGACACAAGGGAATCTTAGAAGTAAGAGGGGTTGTCATCCGGAGTTCAAATAGGATCTCTGGAGGCACTATATGTAAGGAATTCTGGGCAGACTGGGTGGGCCAAGTGGTCCTTATCTGCTGACAACTTCTATGTTTCTATTCAACTTATAGATGAAGATTGGCAGCTATAAATCATGTACATTTATGTTCCAGATCCAATAAACGTCAAAGAATTCAACTATAGTGTCTTTATAGGACTTACTTAACCCCACACAAATTGAACCACTATAATGACTCCAGGGATCCTCAGTGTTCGAAATGTCAGGAAAAAATAGGTGACGTTTTACACATGGCTTTGACATGCCACACAGTGGCTCCTTTTTGGACCCAGGTTCACCAATAGATGCCACATGTATTGCAAAATAAGTTGCCTACAACAGCTGCTGTCTATATGCTGGGTTTGGACTATGAACCAGTCCGGGGCAGGGGTTGGGATAATACTCAAAAAAAGATTGTGGAACTTGGCACCGGTTAATGCCAGGAAAACTGTATCGCAAAACTGAGTTAGTGCCTCTCCACTTATAATTGTAAAATGGTTGAATAACCTACTTTTATGTATGAAGCTAGAAAAGCACCATTTTAATGCTAATGGTAAGAATCATCTGTTTGACGCACTTGGCAACCATTGTTGCAGGCCATACAGAACAACCAAATTCCATTATAAATCTATAGAGCTGATGTATAATCAGACTAATGTTCTTTTTTTTTCTTGGGAAACATTTCAATGTCAGAATATATACGCTTACCTGTTTTGTTTAGATATAACCTAATATAAGTATATGAGAATGCTTGTAATCCTTGAGAACTCTTAGCTGTAATTGTACCAAAGTATTGCAATGTAATGTTATCATTTTATGTATTAGAAGTACCTTAAAAAACTTTGTTTACAAACAAAAAAAAAAGGAAAAAAAACACAGTTACCTTACAATTTTGCTCCAGACATTGACTTCTCATATCTCTCTGCTGCTACCTAGAATGAACCCACAAGGATTCCAATGATCTCCCTTAAGGGGTGGCCAACCACTTACCCACATGTGCCTTTTGGAGCTGATGGTATCTGCTCCTCTCAAGGCAAGATCCATGGGGCCACCATCCCTCCAGCTGATATCAGTGGTCTTATTCTCTGGAGACCAACACAAGGGGACCAGTGCATCCCAATCCCAGGCACCCTGCCACCATCCCTGGGACCACAGGTCCATAAGGCCCAGTCACAGCCAGAGAGGCTGGAATGCTCCTCACTCTTCTTTCTCTTTCTCCCTCTCTCTTCCTCTTTCTCTCTGTTCCCAAGAAAAGTCCAAACTGCCCTGATGCCTTCCCCTTATATAGAGTGTCAGGAGAAAGGCAGAACTATGCATATTCCTGCTCTAGTTCTCCAATCTTACCCAAGTTAAGCCACTCGCAGCAAAAACATCCAGACACTTTAGGCAGTTCCCCCAGAGAACAGCTCTGAGGTTCTGGCTTAACTCTGTGAGTGCTCTCTGGTAATCTAATTCGAGCTGGCTGAGGAGAGAGGCTGGTTATATATGAACCATGAAATAACACTCCGGAGATCAACTGGCAGCTGGTAATACATGCCCTTCCCCAGACGATGAGAGGGCCTGTTACATTCTTACAAACAGCTGAATCATATCCCATCCCATCTTCCTGATTTCAAGTGAGGATTGTTCCAGCTGCTATGATCCATGTTTGTAGTCCACCTATATTTTAGCGAGTGATCCCTGTCTTTTTGTCTACATACACAAACCAGGGAGAGAGAGAGAGAGGGACAACTGTAAGCCCCCTCCCAAACTGTGACTTGTTTGTTGGGCTCAGCAGTATCCCTCCATCATTATGGTATGTTGGTTATCTGGACCCCAACAGAGACACTTGCAGAAGGGGGTCTAAGGATGTTACAAGAAGATGAGTCACAACTCAGCTGAATTATAAAATCAAGAATCCCTTTTAAAATCATGGAAGGAAGAAAGAAAGTGAATGGGAAAATGGAACAAAAATTATTTGCATACCCCTTTGAGCAGCTGGGGGGAGGAGGATACTGATTATTGTTTGTTTCTGATATTGGCCATACACTAAAAATAAAGAAATGTATTGAAATGTGATTACTACTCAGTGGCTAATCCATGATTGAGTTGTTATGTCCTTAATATCCAGAAGATGCATAACATAGAAACAAAGACTTTGTTTGTAGAAAAAAAATGTTTTGCCCAACCAGTCTGCCGAGATGTCCCCTGCCTATTCTTCCCTGCAGACCCTGTCTGGTCTCTGGTAACCCTTATGCCTCCTTGTCTCTATTTTGGTATACCTCTATGTTTATCCCATAAATACTTGACCCCCCACCCCGCTGTTCTAGCCTCCACCATTTGAGCTGGCAGTCTGTTCCAGCCATCTACGACCCTTTCAGTGAAGAAATATTTCCTCACATATCTCTTGAACTCTTCCCCCTGCAGTTTTACCACACGTTCTCTGATCCTAGTGCTCTTTTTCCTTTGAAAAAGACTCCTCTCCTCTATCCTGTTCAGCCCCCCAAGGTACTTGTAGGTCTCTATCATGTCTCCTCTCACTCTTCTCTCTTCCAGGGTGCACATGTTGAGATCCCTTAGTCTCTCCTCATAGGTCTTTTGGAGCAGCTCCTGCACCGTTTTAGTTGTCATCCTCTGGTATGCCTCCACCCTGTCTATGTTCTTTCTGAGGTGTGGCCTCCAGAACTGAACTCCTGGCAGTGTGTCACTAGTGAGTAATACAATGGCAATAGCACCTCTGTCCTCCTGATAGAGGTACCTCTCCCCATGCACCCCAGCATACTACTAGCCCTACCCACTGCCTTGTCACACTGCCCTGTCAGCTTAAGGTCCTCAGATATGATCCCCCATAGTTCCTTTCCCGTCAAGAGACTTTCAGTACTTACCACTCCTCAGACTTTACTCAACATGGGGTTCTTGTGGCCATAGGCTACATCCACTGCCCTTGACTGATCAATTTCAGTGGTCAGCCAGTTAAAGAAATCTATCAGATCAATGTTGTCCCTTCCCCCATGAATCCATGCTGCCTGTAGTGTTGCAGCCCACTGGATTCAAGATACTTTACCAGTCTTTCTTTCAGCAGGGTACCCATTAATTTCCTCACTACTAAGAAAGACTAACTAGCTTATAGTTGCCAGCCTCCTCCCTGCTGCTATTCGTATGTACAGGAACCACTTCAGCCCTTCTCCAGTCTTGCAGCACCATGCATGCTTCCTGTGAGCATTGAACAAGGCTGTCAGCGGAGCAGCTAGCAACTCCCTGAGTTATTTTAGTAGCCTGGATTTGTGTATCCCGTCCACTCTCATAACCTTTTCCACCTTCAGGGCTGCAAGTTTTTTCAGGAATTTTTCCTCTGAATATGGACTTAAGTCCACCTACCCTCCCCATATTCCTGCTTCTTCCTGGTGGTCCATCTTCTTGGTCTTCCACTGTGAAGACAGAGCAAAAGTACTTGTTTCAAATGTCAGCTTTTTGTTTGGTCCCTTCTGCATAGTCTCTCTTTTCTGCTCTTCAAAATCTTTTTGCCATTAAAATTTTATTGGAGATTATATTGCAGAGAATACATCCATTGGAAAAGGAACATACAATGTAAATAACATACACATCACACATAACATTCGGATCCCTTCTCTGCCTATCCTACTACTACCCCCCAACTACCTTCCCCCTCCCTTCTCCCCATTAACCTCCCCCGCACTATGGGTAAACACCCATTACTGGTACCTTTTACTCAGGAGGAACAAATCCTATTCTAGTAGAGAGTATAATGCTTGCAGGGCGCCCCAAACCTTATTAAACCTTGGTAATTTATTCTGAAGAATAGCTATAGTTCTTTCTATTCTAAGGTCAGCAAGTAATTCCTGTAACCACTCTGTGTAAGTAATCTCAATGGAATCTTTCCAGTGCTTGAGGACCACTTTTTTTAGGGATGCCAAGATTAAAGTTATATGGAATTTTCTGTTCCGCACTGGGACATGTGCCACATCCCGTAGCAGACATATCTCCGGAGTAAAAAGGTCTTCCAACCCCAGTAAAGGATCAGCTTTCCTTTTAATAGAAGTCCAGAGAGACGCTACTTTAGGACATTTCCAAAAAATATGGAGGAGGTCTCCTTCACCCTGCTGACATCTGGTACATGTTGAGGAGGACACTATTCCTAAACTCGTCAACTTCTGAGGGGAATAATAGATATTGTGTAATAATTTAAATTGCATCAATCTAAGCCGATCTTGGAGAGTATATTTGTGACAACTATGCCACAAAGCTGTTCAGTTAAACACTCCATCAGGGAATAGTGAAGCCCAGTAAGAAATCGGTGCAAAGTTTTGTTGATAGGCCCAATTGAATAGGGTACTGTATAGTTTAGAGACAGCATGTGACAGGCCAGATAAGGGAACTAATGCTATTTGGAAATCAGTTTTCAGGACCATTAGTGGATCAGGTCCCAGCGTTTTAAGTATAAGATGACGAAGTTGGTATACCTTAAAGATATCCGTATGTGACAATTTAAATTTATTCAAAATTTCTATTGCAGTGAGCAAATATCCATCTGGGGTAGTTATATCAGTTAGTTGGCATTTCCCCATTTGCAAGAGCCAGGTGGAATTTAGAGGCTTGCCTTCAATTAGGAAGTGAGGGTTACCTCTTATGGGCTGAGAAGGGTCCCTGACATGATTATATTTTAAAAATCCACACAACTGTGAGTGAACCTTGACTGAAATACCTATCAGGGATTTCTTAAGCAGTGCAGGTAAGGACTTAGGGTTAAGGTATAACAAAGCTTTCGGTGAAAAGCCATGCCTCCTGATGCAGGCTAATTCAATCACATGGAAGGCTGGGAAGGAAGTTAGTAGGCACAGGGGCAGGTGCAATGCTGGTGAGATGGGTAGGAAACTGGCTGCAGGGAAGGCAACAGAGGGTGGTGGTGGGTGGGGAGCTCTCACACCCAAGGGCAGTGACGAGTGGTGTCCCACAGGGCTCGGTGTTGGGACCAGTGTTGTTTGGGATATTCATTGCAGACATATCATGGGACATCAAGAGCAAGATCAGTCTGTTTGCTGATGATACCAAGGTTGGCGCGGTGGTGGATGACCTAGGGGGTGGCAGGGGTTGCAGGATGATCTGGCAAAGCTTGAAACCTGGTCAGACACCTGGCAACTGGGCTTTAATGCCAAAAGTGCAAGGTGATGCATTTGGGATGAAGAACCCAAGGAGGACTTACCAGCTAGGGGAGTGCAGCTAGCCCAGACAGAGGAGGAGAAGGATCTGGGTGTGCTCATCACAGGGTCAATGAACAACTCGGCACAGTGTAGGAAGGCAGCTGCAAGGCCAACAAAATGCTGGGTTGTATTGCAAGGGTATATCCTCAAGGAGGAGGAGGTGATTCTGCCACTGTATAGGTCATTAGTTAGACCACACCTGGAGTACTGCGTGCAGTTCTGGCGTCCGTATCTGAAGAGGGACATTAAGTTACTGGAGGGAGTGCAGTGCAGGGCGACAAAGATGATCAAGGGTCTGGGGGACTTATCATATGAGAGGAGGTTGAAGGAGTTGAACATGTACTCACTGGAGGAGAGGAGAGACAGGGGGGACATGATTGAAACCTTTAAATACATGAAAGGAATAAACAAAACGGGTACAGAGGGGCTGTTCAAGGTAAGGGAGGGAAGGGCCACCAGGGGCCATGATATGAGACTGGAGCGAGGAAGGTTCAGGAGGGAGATGAGGAGACACTTTTTTACAGAGAGGGTGGTGGCTGGGTGGAATGCATTACCTGCAGAAGTGGTATGCAGTAGAACAGTGGACTGCTTCAAACGAGGATGGGACAGGACAAGGGGGAGGGTTAATGAAGGGGAAGGGTGGAAGGGAGGGGCAGCTGCAGAATAAGGGGTGCTAGCTGCACATTCGAGCAGACTTGATAGACCTCTAGGCCTTTATCTGCTGGCAAATTTCGTATGTTCGTATGTTCGTAATCCATAACCAAAGAGGTACATAGGTGTTTTGGGCCGGGGGGTCTGAAGCACATACCCATCTGAGATATTTATTCATGTGGCTTGCCCAGAAATACATTCCAAGATGAGGTAGTCTCAACCCACCTATTAATTTAGGGGCAGCTAATTTATGATAAGCCATTCTGACTTTTTTATAACCACAAATGAAATTAGCAATTAGCCCATGGATTTTCTTAAACCATGAAAGTAGGAGCCAGATATTTAGCATATTCAGAGGATAGAACAGTTGTGGGAAAACATTCATTTTGATTAAGTTAATTCTCCCCCAAAGGGAAATTGGAAGCACTGCCCATCTTTTAAGGTCTAAATCGATTGTATGGACCAGGGAGTCCAAATTTAGCTGTTGGATCCGTCCTGCGCTCCTGGCCTAGATGAGACCCAAATATTTTATGGAGTCGGATTTCCAGGCTAATCCTAGTGCGATGATTTCGTGCTTCAAAGTCCTGTTGTTGAGGGGATATACTACTGTTTTACCCAAATTGATGCTCTTCAAAATCTTACTATCACGTCCCTTACTTTCCTCTTCTCAATTATGTACATAGATAAAGTATTATCCCTCTGAGTGACCCCTTTGGAAATTCTTTGTTCTGGTTGTGCCTCTGCTCCCCTAACCACCTTGCCTGCTTCCTTCTGCTTTGCTTGGTATACCTCCCTGACCTCCTTCTGCATTTCTTTTTTCTTTCTTTCTTTTTCTTTCACTGCCCTTGCTACTTCCTTGGACTACCAAAATGGTCTTTGTTCTTCTACTTCTGCTCACTTCCTTCAGGCAGAGGTTGGTTGCTTTAATTATGCCCTCCCTTATTTTTCCCCACAGTGTTTCTACCCCACCTGGCAATCCCCCCAACCAAGGCAGTTTCTGAGGCAGTCTTCTATTTGTTTAAAAGCTGTCCTCCTAAAGTCCAGAACCCTCATCCTTGTGTGGTTTGCTTTTAGATCTGTCCTTATGTTGAACCACACTGTATGATGATTGTTGATACCTAGAGGACTGCTCACAGTGATATCTGCAATGTTGTCCCTGTTTGTAAGCACCAGGAACAGCATTCCCCCATCTCTAGTGGGTTCTTTGAATAGCTAACTGAGAAGATCCCCTTGTAGGGAGTCAAGGATGGCCCAGCTCCTTGCTGAAGCCCCCAGCTTGAAGGTTTCACCCACATCTGACAAATTTAAATCACCAACTAGCAGCACTTCCCCTTACATCCAATTTTGTTAATCACCTTCCCAAGTGACTTATCTATCCCCTCACCCTATTCTGGAGGTCTACACAATCTTTGTATGGATAGCAGTCCCAGAGTTTGTCTCCAGGATGATCCGCAGCACTCCCAGCCTCTCATTTTCCTCTTGGTGCCCCCTACCTCCATGGTCTTGATTCCCTCCTTCACATATAATATCCCTTTTCCTCACTCTGTCTCTCCTGAACAGAGTGTAGCCCGGAATGACCAAGTCCCTGTCATGGTACTCAGTGCACCACAACTTTGTTGTGGCCAATACATCCAGGTTTGCCTCTGCCATGATGGCTTCCAGGTCTGCAATTTTGTTTCCAAGATTCCTTTCATTAGTGTGCATGGCTCTCCACACCTTCTTCCCCCACACCTGCTAACCATTTCTCCCTCTCATTCCTGCCTGTGTTGTTCCCCAAGGCCCCCCCGACTCACCCTCCCCTTTTTACTTTCACTTTTCATGATCTCCCTTGATCCTCTCTCCTCCCCTACCTGAGTTATATCCCCTCTTTCACCAATCTTGTCCCACTTCCTGCCTTTCAGAGCCTCTGCCTTTGGGGAGTTACTCTCAGTATTACTCTTGGTTATTAAAAGTGGAATCAGGCACTAGGCCCATCGAGACCACTTTCCACACAATAGTGAGGGAAATCACTTTTAACTACCCAGCAGTAGCCTGTCTAATTCCACTTTAAACTGGTTACATGATGTCTGCTCAACTATATACTGTGGCAAACAGTTCCAAAGTACCGCAGCTCTCACGGTAAAATAATATTTCCTCTTGTTGGTAATAGCCTTTGGTATTTTAATTTGCCTATTATTACATCTTAGTTCATATAATTTATCCAGATATTTTAATCCTCTTAGCTTCATGAGGTGTTCATCATTTAGAATATTATACAATAACAACAAATCCCCTGTATCGCGTCTTGTCTGTAAGTCATATAATCCCAATGATTTTACCCTATCTGGATATCATAAAAATTGTATTTCCGGTATTAATTTAGTCATTCTTCTCTGAAGACTTTCTATAATTTTTTTTTATCTTTTTCCAAATATGGTGCCTAAAAGGAAACAGCATAATCTGTATGGGGTCTAATATATGATTTGTACAATTTTATAATACATTCTTTATTTCGGGTTATAAATGCTTTTTTAATCACATTAATAATATGATTTCCAGTTTGAATTACTTTGTTACATTGGTTACTCCAGTCAAATGTATTATTTACTATTACTCCTAAATCTTGTTCATAACATCCCATCAGTTCTCTCCCTAGAGGCCCTCCCTCCTTGACAATTTACTATTGGTGGGGAATTGTTGCCACCCTTGGTTTTATTCTCCCCTAAATTAGTTTAAATCCTTATCCAAGTATAGTTCCAGCCAAAACATGGGCATCGATTCATGGAATTTCATATCTCTAGAAAATGATTCATATCTCTAGAGAAATTCCATGTCCCCTGCAGTACCACTAAAGGTCCACCAGATGGGATCTCTTTTGAAATTGAGGGAAATATATGGAACTACATAGTTGCAACCACAGCATTTATACCACCCACCAAGGACTGCAGTCCCCAATGTAGAAGGATGCAGACCATTTCGCTTATTGAGACCCAAATCTTCCCAGGTTGGTCCAAAGTCCCTGATCTAACCAAAGCCCTAGTCCATGCACCATACCTTAAACCAGTCATTAAATGCTCTGTCATGGAGTACCCTTTCCTCTCCTTGACCGTAAATAGGTAGCACCTTGGAAAAGCCACTGTGTATACCATCTGCTTGAGGCCCCTCCCCCGTTCCCTAATGTTTCTCTGCACTATTCCTACCTTCTCCCTTGCTAGGTCATATGTCCCAAGATGAATAATAACATCTACTGTAGCTCCCTGACAGCTCCTGCTACCTTGCAATGCTCTGGATATGTTTTCCATCCGTCTACATCAAAGCACTCCAATTCCTTATCCTTCCCTCCCTCCCCAGCTCCCTCACTTATACTTCTCACAATAGAGTTCCCCCCACCAGAAGCTGCTTCCTCTGGGGCTGGGGCCTCTCCATCCTTCTCTGGAGCATAGACTTCTAGGGACCCCCACCTTCTGCCATCCCACAGTAATGGGCACCTCCTCTTGATTGCCTGGTTCCTCAAGTATGGTGAAGGTGTTCTGCAGTGGCATAGGTGGAGGGGCATACACCCTACCCTCCCCCCGCTCCCACTCTCCAAGAACCCTCAAATTTGCATCTGCCTGGGCAACATCTGGGGAAGCAGCAGCTGACTCTGTGGCCCCTAGGTGGGGCAAAAGGTCTGCTGTACCCTTGCCAGTTCAGCCAGGAGGCCAGCAACTGTTACCACAACTTAAAGGGGTGAGTATATATGGGGTAGTGCCTCCGTCTTCAGAAAGATCTTCCAAAAGACTGTGGTACCACAACAATTGTACTGTACCACTCCTGGTATCTTTACCTTTCTCTGCCTTTGCTTACTACCTAGAGAAGCTTTGTTTCTCTTTCTACCCTTTCCTACTTCCATGGTCCTCTTACCCCTCTCACATGTTTTCAGTATGTTAATAGAGTTTTCAGACACAATGAGATTTCAGCAACCAGAAAATTAAGACCTCCAGGATAGTATCAAAGATTGGTATGAGTAGTGAAAATTAACTAAAATGAACGTATACTGTATATCCCCAACAGCTACACAAAGAGTTGTCTTTTGACAAGGAAACAAACAGCATTTGCAAGCTATAATTTATTTATTTATTTAAGAGATTTACCAGGAAAGCATGCTGAGCAGAGTACCGCTCGATTCCAGATGTGCCCTGGGGTAGGGAGTTTACACTGGTACAGTAGAACAGAACAAACCCAAAACAACAGCACAACAACAACAGCAAGTTTTACATATTTCGATTGGTGCAACAATGGATGAGGTAGTCATAATATAGGTAGAGTAGTGCATATTCATAGTATTTAGCAATATAAGGTGCAGACCGAAATGGAAACCAGGCTGGTGATATAGATGGGAGGTAGGAAGTGAGATGGGGGTCAGCGGGGGGAACAGGAGCAGATGGAAGAGAAGTGCATTTTAAGAAGGGAATTCCATTGTGGAGTGCTTGTGGAGTGTCTAATAACTGCTGCCAGGGAGTTCCAAAATTTGGGCAGCCTGTAGCTGAAAGTAGCCTGGCCAGACCAGGTGGATCTGTATGGAATGTGCAGGAGCCTAGAGTCTATGTTTCTGAGAGCGTAGGCCAGTGGAGAGAGGGTGGTTAGGGAGGACAACAGGTAGGACGGGAGTGTCTGTGCCCAGAACTTGGCAGAGGTTCTAGCACAGTGAAGCAATCGTCGCTTATGTAGTGAGGGGAGTCCCAAGGACTGGTAGAGGTTGCAGTGATGGGTATTGGGGGGGCTGGTCCAGAGAGAATCGGCAGAAGGAGTTGTAAAGGGGATCAAGCCTCACTAAGGAGGTTTGGGGGGTGGCACAGTAGACAACATCACCGTAATCCATAATCGGGAGGATCATTTTTTGAACTATTGCTTGCCTGGTTGGTAGAGGAATGCAATTCTTGTTCCAGTAGAGGGCTCCCAGCATGGGGTGCAATTTTTTGTGTAGGCCGTCTATATGCGCCGAGAAGCCAAGGCACTGATCTAGCCAGACGCCGAGATAACGATATGACGTGCAGGTCTCTAGTGGAGATCTGTCCAGAGTGTAGAATGTGGGTGATGCAGTAAGCCGGGTTAGCTTGGCCCGAGATCTGAAGGTGAGGGAGACTGTTTTTTTAGAGTTCAAGAATAGTTGGTTTGAAAGGAACCAACATTGGATGGAGTTGAAGTCCTTCTGTAGACAGGCTGTCATGGCGGTTGCAGATGGTCCAGAGGCAAACAGCACCGTATCGTCTACGTACAGATGGATAGCCGATTGAGAGCAGGCATCGGGCAGGTCATTTAGAAAAATAGAGAACAGCAGTGGGCCGAGTACAGACCCTTGGGGACACCACAGGTGACAGGAAGTGAGGTGGATCTAGCCGAGCCTATGTGGACTGATTAAGACCTACCTGACAGGTATGAATGGAACCAGTTATTTGTGTTCACCGACAGACCAGCTTGGGCAAGTTTTGCCAGCAACAAGGGATGAGAGACCGTGTCAAAGGCTTTCGCTAGGTCTATGAATATAGCTGCTGTAATTTCCCCTTTGTCGATGCCCGTAAGGATGGAGTTAGTGAGGTGAAGGAGGGAGGTGGTGGTGGAGTGATTTTTTCTGAAGCCGGCTTGGTAGGGGTTAAAAAATGATATGGTATCTAGATAGTGGTGGAGCTAAGATAGCACAAGGCGCTCTTGAATTTTGGCTAGGATGGGGAGCAGAGATATGAGATGGTAGTTGGATGGGGAGGAGGGTTCCCCTCCTTTGGGTAGGGGAATGACTGTGGCTTGTTTCCATGTTGTGGGAACTGCCCCGAGTTTAAAAAATAGGTTATAGAGCATGATTAGAGGGTGGGCTATGGCTGGTGCTGAGAGTAGGAGCATTTTGGAATCAAGGCCCGATGGACACTTTCCTTTGGCTGGGTTAAGTGATTGCAGTAATTTTAGCACCTGGCCAGGTGAGACTGGGCGGAGCGAGAAGGGAGTCGGGCAGGATACTATAGGGGGTGTAGTGGGCAGAGAATGGGGGTGGGAGGAGAGGAGGTAAGAAGTAGTGGTGGAAAAATGTGAGTTAAACTCAGTGGCGACCAGACTGGGATCCATGATGATTCTTCCTTCCAGCTTGAGGGTGGGAGTGGGCGGTTGGGTTGGTGGGGAAAGGAGGGATTTTATAGACTTCCAAAATTGAGAAGGGTGAGGGGGTAGTGCTCCTTTAAAGGGAGCTCCCTATGGACTTTGGGAGAAGTACTACTGGTGTGCTGAAGATTGTTGTAAGGCTGCTAGGGGAAGGTGTTGTGTGGGATTGTCTGCCTGTTTGTTTTACTGTTCTCACAAACCTTGCTTGACCCTTCCTTTTCCCTCCCTAGGGCCTTGTTCCTGCCTTTCCCTATAAACACAACCCTTATTTTGTACTTTATCATTTGTGTAACTTGGTCTTATTTACATCATTATTGTGGCATGGAGTGGGTCTGTTTGGTTAATGTGCTTAATATTCTGTTTTGTGTGGGAGTAACTTCCTGAGTGCAATAGTACTGCAAGGGACTTTCCTAGGTGGTGGTACCATATCATTGCATCTATACAGTTGAACTACACCTGATCCAGGGCCATCTACCAGATGATACACTGGCAGAAAAGTTTCACTAGCTTGGGGAGCTGCACCAACATTCCTTGTTGGTGGGGGTTAAACACAACTATCCACTCCTAAATCAAACATACTGTAGATATATTATTATGTATACCTCATTCTTTCATTTAGTTCAAACATGGTTGCCTCTTACTTAACTAGTCCTATTATCACAATGTCAAGGTGCTGTAGATTTGTTTTACTAGAGACAAGTATGTTAAGACTAAACAACATTTCATTTACAGAAAGGTTCTGCTTTTTCCTAATTCTACAGCTGGGAGAGACAGAAATATCTTGAGGTCAAATTATAATTATCCAAAGTCACATGGTGTCCAGTATGGTTTCAAACTAGGATCAGCTGGTCTAATCATTAAACTATGTCTCTGATTCAGGACTCATATGTCAGCCATGTGCAGCTTAACTATAATTTATTGCAATATTATTACATATCAAGAGTATGAAAATTCACAATCTGATTAGCTAATAGCTGATCCATAATTTATGGTATTCTGTCTGTCAACTCAGCACCAAATTGTAAAAACAATATCCCTATGTCAATACAAACTACGTTACTCCTTGTGGCAATAAAGTAAAAAACTGTGCAACCCCAAACCAACTAGAGCTGCACTATCCTAGGAAAATGGCAGTTAGAGGTGAAATAATAAAACAACAAGTTTCAATTAAAGAAAAAAGTTAAAAAAAGAAATCACCGATTATGCAGCACATCTGATCCATAGCACAGGGGAGTGGGAAATGTCCTTTTGGTAAAAAAAGAACACCATTTTTCTTTGTATTTAAATAGTCAAATTATTTTATAACATGGGGCATGAAGGGTTTAGAGAAAATTCTAGTCTGCAGATGGGATTTGGGATTTGCTCACAATGGTTAACACAGATTTAGGAGCTGCAGGGTTATTAGCAGACTTGGCACCCAAAGGGTTATTTTTTTATTTTTTATTTTTTCAATTTATTTACATACACTAGGGTAGCCCAACAGAAATGCAAAAATCTTGTTTCTAATGGGGTCCCACTTTTACCCACTTCTGCAGCTGGGTGTACTAGAACACTGGGAGGTTTGGTGACCTGCCCAAGATCACACAGAGATTATATGATGCTGCATGGCTTCCCAAATGGTAAGGCAGCCTCCATGTAGAGGCCCCAGTCTGTTCCAGGAGAGGATCAAGCAAGTCTGAAAAAGTACTGTATTTAAATTTTGAGTTTTAGATATTCTGTGTGAAGGGATGAAGAAAACTGAAAAAGGATATTAGTAAGTGAATTTATATATTTACAAATCAGTGACCAGGAAAGGCTCACTGAGTCAAGGCTCATTTCAAGTGTACCCGCAGAAAGGTAAGGAGTGAACACAATTCAAAAGTAACTGCAAAACAGTAAAGCAATACCAAATGAACAATAATACAAACAAATAGGAACAATGAAAAAATAATGAGATGTAACAATTAACCAGTTAGACTGATGGAAGAACAGCCCAAATGCATAGGTTAAGCAGAGAGGTACTAGAAGCAAGACTAGGACAGAGTAAAGGAATCCCTAAAAAGTTGCTGAAAACCAGGGTAAGAGGCAGATAGGCAAAGGTTGGTAGGAAGGTTATTACAGTACAGCTAGAGGGGGAAAAGACACAGAAAGCAGTCTGACCTATGAAGGTATTATAAGAAGGGGTAGTAATGGTTTGAGAGTAAAAACTGCAGAACAAGTAGGCTGGCCTGGGAGGAGAGTTACAAGAGAGGGTACAATAAGCTGAATAAAATGAGTGTCAACTATTCAAAGGAGTTTCACTTTATTCCTGGTGTACTGTGTAAAGTATACTATTTTTCCATAGGGAGGCCCAAGATCATTTCAGTATTTGGTCAATGCTCAAGGTCTTGTCTGTGGCTTGGGGAGGCTCATTTTGACAAAGTCTGAGAACTAATGTGCCATGGCAATTGCCAGGTTTTAACCTACTGTATAATCTCCTGGTTCCCAAACAGCACTGGGTCAATATGGCACAGTCAAAAATGGCATGGTCAAAAACAGTGCTGTGTAGTGACTATAAAACAGATTGGTCCAAAACCACTCTAGATTAAATAAACAGTCTCTGAAATCACCCACGCTGTTATGCCCATGTGTGTTTTGACCACACATATGTGCTGTTGCACTTTTGACTGGACACCTTCCCAAACCAGGACTCTAACCCCTAGATCCCACTGCCTCCAACATTCCATCAAGCCCCAGGTGCCAGGGTTTGCTGGTAGAGACATGTGAAGCTGGCAAACTTCCCTTCACAAAATAATTGGCAAAGTTTGTCAAATTCACAAAGTGCCAAGTGTCAACTCTGGGAAAGTTTTTGACAGGTGATGTACTTTTTCAGGAGACGTTATGCAAATTGACCATCAAAGTTGCAACTTCACCTGACTTTTGTCTGAAAAAAGTGTAATTTCTTCAGAAAAATTCAATGTGAAGTGGCAAAGTAGGCAATTCGCTAAGTTATTTGTGAAGGCAAATTTCACAGCTTCGCAAGAACTTTGCTAGCGAATTAAGACTTCACAAAATCTTTAATTACTAGCTGATCTTTGTACTGTATAATGACTGACTGCTCAGATTTGCAAGCTCTGTATGTCCTGAGGAGGATTCAGGAGTCCTATAGATGGGGGAGCTCAAGTCAGATAAAAAATAAAAATAATAGGCCATTGGTCTAGTGGGCTGCCTAGGCCCCCAGAATTATTTTAACATTTTGGTGCATTCTGGTGCATTTTGGAGGGTATTTTTAAAGCAATTTCTACCCATTTCCTCCCTTCCCATGGTTTGTGAGTTGTACCCTAGCACCATCCCCAGAGTCCCCACAGTTCACATGATAGTGTATTACCCAAAATACCCTCCCACTCCAAAAATAAAACAAAATACCAAAAGACTGCAGCTGGGCAGCAGCACATCTGAAACACATAAAAATGAGACAAGTTGAAAGAGACTTGGTGATAAAGACAAATTGCAGACAAATTAAATCACAATCCAAGTAAACAAATTTACAAATGTTACTCACTCGAGCACATTATGACATTACCATTAAGCCAACCCATCCCAGTTTGTCCTGCAATACAAATTAACCTATCCCCCAACCTTATATCAGTAAAAAAATAAATACATTAACTATAGAAATTTAGGAACAAAGTCACTTTGCTATCTAGTATCTGAAAATATACTTTCAAGTTTGCTTGCTATTTTTTGCAAAATAGATTTTATTCTATAAAGCAACTTATTCCAAAGAAAATATATTTTTAAATAAATAAAATATTATTTGTCCTGGCAAAATTTCCCTCATTCACTCAAAATACCACCAACAGCTTAATCTTGTTCAAGGTCAGTTGGCATTCATCTGTATCCCCCTGCCCTGGGTTGTGCCTGAAAATAGGCAGGATTTGTGTAGTGCACTTACCCGGTCAACAAAAACTAAATAAATAAAATAAATAAATACTTTTTTATTGTTTTAAAATGTCCTTTACTGGGATGACCCCATGATATGAGGCATCTAATTTTTATGATAGGTCCAAGAAGTCAATAAGCAGACAGCAGAATACAGTTTTCAAACAAATGTAAAAATGCTTTTTTTTATAAGCAACAGCACTTGCTTGAATACATCACAACTTGCACCCGCTCCCCATTCAACACATATAACTATATAAACTAAATATTCGATTCTATCACTTTTTTTCTTCAGTTTTGTAACTGCCTGTGTCAATGTGCCAAACAAGGTCTTATGACTTCTGTTGCTAATTTTGCTCTCCAAGCATGCAGAAACTCCTGCACATGCCATAATATACAGCAGAACACCCTCAAAGCCCCTATGTATATTACTTCCCTTGTGCTCATTCACTCCATACAACCACAGCTGAAAAGACCACACAGATTAGACATACAGTACATGCTGAAGTTTTTGCCTCAGTTCAAAGGTCTCATGTACCAGTTTCTGCCTTTTCTGGTTCATGCTGTTGCTGAGACCAGACCTGCCCCAGCATTAGTTTTGTACCACTTCTAGCATGCTACCGGAGGGTACTACCCTACAACTTCCTCTCCTGCGAATCCACACCACAATCAATTTGCCATATAGGACAAAACTAGCAGTGACCTTAAACTATTTTAATGTCATGAATTCAAGCTCCCCATACTGAAAATTAATAACACTAGTACTACATTTATTACACACCCAGTTTTATGAACACTAATGTCCTGTCCCATTCCAGCAACCATCTCCCACCCACCATAGTTTGAGACTGTGAAAGTCTTTTTAAAGCAAGAAGTACCTGATTAGATGAAGACTTGATGCATTTTCAGCAGGCTGAAGTTCAGCACACACTGACCCCATGACTCCTAATGAGCAGAGCTCTCAGCAACAGCTTGCTTCAGCTACCAGAAGATGACCTGAACCTCAGTCCAACTTCTTGTGCTGATTTACCAAGGCCACACTGACCCCGCATTACTGGACGGCTGCCACCTGAAACCCTGGGCTCTGCTCTTCACTTGTGGGCTCTGCTCTCTCTCTCTCTGTTTGCTCTTCAGTAGTACACTCGCTCCTCTCCTGCTCCAACATTAATCTTCTGAGTGAATGAATTACAGCTCACTCTCGTTTCAGCAGCCCAGACATTTAAAGAAGGTGCCCCATGCTAGCCACATCCACTACTGGATGCAACAGCAAATCAGGAGCAGTGAGCACCAGGTGACCTGGTTGAAATCTGTATTTTTAAGGTCCACTCTGCTTTGCTGCAGCTGTACCCCCAGCGCATGAGCCCCCCCACCCCGTGCATGAACAAAGGAGTTGCACCAAGCCTGCAAAAGTAGAGAATGAATGCTAAAGCTCACCAAGGCAAGACCAGCTGCTGCCACAGTGCTGGGACCTGACCACATGGTGTAGGATGAAAGTTAGTAAGAAATTCATGCTGGAGACTAGCTTTTCCGGGGGGGGGGGTCAATGATGTAATGCGGGTGAGGCTGGCTATTTACTGCACTACCAGGACATTGGAGGACAGATTAGACCTGTGTGGCTCTGGTGGCTTTCAAGGAGGCATTAGTGCATACCGATTAAGAATGCAGCACAGTGTGTTACTAATAGAGGAGCTCCATGATGGGTGAGCTATAGCACCCAGCACCCCCTCTAAATCCGCCTATGATGTCTGCATTTTTAAAGCAGCAGTGCCTGTTAGTGGTGACAATTGTGACCTATACTCTTCATCAAGTTTTGATTACCTCTTCTCTTCTATCCTGTATGATTCCCCTGTCCCACAATTTGATTCTACTTGTTGAAATAATAAAAAGCAGTGCTCCTTTTATATGGCTTGGTCCAGGTTTTCATCAGTATACTCTGTTGTTTCTGAGCAGTTATTAACATTACTTTTCTTGTGACTAAATGAATCTACCATGCAGCATACAGTGCTCACTAGCCCTATGAGATAAGAGATGTAGAAAACAGTTGAGAATACTGATGAAAACCTGGTATAAGCTATAATAAAATGTGTGCTCCATTTAATATTTCAAATGTGAACTAAAGTGGTAAAGCAGACTGAATTGCAAAAAAAGGGGATAATGCAAGATAGGAGGTGAGAGTTGATTTTCCTTACACCTGTCACCTCAGTCCATTCCCTCTGCTCCTCGACTAGGGGCCTACTTGCAGTTCCTAGGATCAGATTAAAAATGTCAGGTGACCATGCTTTTAGTGTAGCTGGAATGGCCCTGTGAAACATTTTTCCAGCTGCTGTCAGGGTGGTCCCAACAGTTGAGTTTTTAAAAGTGTCTGAAGGCCAATTTGTTCTGTTTGGCTTTTTCCGATGAAGGCTAGTGACCAGTTATTACTTAGAACAGTTATTTTAATCATTCTAAGATTTATTTATTGTTTTAAATATTTATTGGTTTGCATATGTTATTTATACATTTGTATGTGTTGCATTGTTTGTCATGACCTTACCTCTTTTGATGTAAGGCGCCCAGAGCCCCGGGGATTGGGCACCATATAACTAAAATTGCCTTGCCTAAAACAGAATAAAAAAGTATAGGTCGGACTTATCACTGTAACATACATTGCTGTTTCAAATCTGTTTTCAAATAATAATTCTATTGTTTCATGTGAGGAATCAATACAAAGATTGTGAAAACTAAATGTCATGTAATAATCACTTAAAGGAATTGCCTAAGGTAAAGAAGTTCCAATTTTGGATACAGAGAAAGCTTCCTTACCTCTATGGGAGTAATGTGGTCATTGTCATCACATTTTAATTGATTGCCCTTCAAAAAGGAAGGGATCATACTGTAGTTTTGCCCCAAGGAGGTGGCAAGCCAATCCCTTCCACATCCCAGTTTTCCAGCATTTCCACATGCTCAGACATTTTATGACATCTAACCAGGAAGGGTACAAGAGTGTGGTCATTAGGAACAAATGGGGCTGATTTAATTAACTTTTTTGTCTGTTAAATCATCATTTAGTATAAATCAAAGCCAGCCGTTGACTAAAAAGCTTCTTGGTAGTTAATGATATCAACCTTCTAAGAGCCCACTTGTATGCCCAAAACAGGATTTTAATGACATTGTTGTAAGGGAGGGACTATACTATAATAAAGCCTGCAGTGAATGGCAGCAGGCAAGATTTTTCTATGGGCATTCCCTTGGATGGCACCTGAGCAGACTGGAGCAGGGGGTAGCTTCTGCCCAATAGGGACAGGGTCAGGCAGGTAGACAGGGTTCCTGGGGTGAGGGCAGCTACCTGCTTGTAGGAGGGGTCTTATTTATTTTAGTGTGTGTTAATGAAGGCTCTCCCTTCTCTTATCTTATCCATCCAGCAGACAGCTACTCCAGGCTGCAGCGCAGAGGCTACAGATTGGACAACAGGACCTTTTGGCAGCTCAGGAAGGGTAAGGTACTCAGGAGGCTTGGTTGACTAGAGTATGAATCCTGCTAGCTCAGGAAGCAGCATCCAGACTAAGTGAAAATATTGGAGAGCTGCTTTAAAGTATTTTTCATCCATAGGAGGGCTTAATGGTGCCTGAAGTTTTTTTCCAGCTGGTAGTTGGGGAAAAAGCATAGGACTGCAGTGGTCAACCAATTACAAGGTCACTGAAGGTATCAGGAGTTGACCCAGCAGCTGAAAGAAAACTTCATAGGCTGAAAGGTTTACCAGCTGGATCTCCAGCTGAGAAGCATGATTGGTGGTAGAATGCCAACCGCCATGTGGCAGGCCAGGCTGCCTGGGACAACAAGCTTCACTGGGATTCACGGGCTCACCAGGCTTTACTGCAGCAGTCTGGGGGAACATTACTGTATGAGCAATATGATAGCAGGTTTTTTTTAAACTGATGCTTGTCAGCCTCAGACACAACCCCTCGTTATCTTCTATGGGTGGCAGTGCACAAGGTCTGGCTTTTTGCTTTGCTTACAAGGATTGCACCCTGCTCCACTGATTGGCTTTCTAGCAGCAGGAGAAGTTCTCCTCCTTACTTTTAGCTGAGCAAAGGTAGCGGTTATCAGTGGATGGCAGTCAGGGTGGCAGAGACAGGCTCCAGTAGGATGTCATGCTATATAGCAGAGAAGTGCAGACCAACCCCTTACCCTCTGCAATCAGTATAAAAGGAAAACAGAACTTTGCTGGTAATTCTATTGGTCCAGTATGTCATCAGTTTTCAAATTCTATTGTCCAACGATTAACAGAAAGTATCTTTATTATTTAATTGTATGGCAGTAATGCGGAACATGCCTCTCGCCATTGCAAGGCAGGTTGGTCAGGTTGTGGCCATGTGCAGAAAGGGACTACGTGGTGATGGACTCTGTCAGTGACAGCACACCAGTGCAGTGCTCACATGCTGTTGGTAATATACTGTATAAAAAAAGATAGCAGAAGTGGCAGTGATTGGGGTCCTGCTTGCAGGGACTTGGGCAGGGTAGTGCAGAGCCCACTGTGGTGTGGGTTGATTGCATGGGGTTATACAGGGACAGAGTACCTCAAGTGGTTCTGTGGGTAGCTGTTCTTTGTGGGCTTCATAATGACTGTATATCCATGGGTTGTGCTATAACATGTGTGGTGTTCGAACAATTCAGCACCTTCTTGCACTGGGCCACCACAAAGCTGGCAGGCAGGTTGGATGTTGTTCATAATCTGGACAACTTCTTGTTTGTTGGCAAGGTGGGAACTGATCACTTTGCTCAGCTGATGGGGTCATTACCTACTGTATGTGAGGGCCCGGGGGTGCCACTAGCCCATGACAAGACCGAGGGGCTGTCCACATGTCTGTCCTTTTTGGGGATCAGAATTGACACAAACACCATGGAATCATGGATGCTGCAGAAGAAGTCAGTGCCTTTAGAGCCTTGCAGTGCAAAGAGGTCCAGGTGCATGAAGTAGCCCTGCGGGAGCTGCAGCAACTTCAGTGGCACCCAAATTTTGCCTGCAGAATTATCCCAACGGGGTGAACCTTTCTCTGGCTGTTAACCAAGTGTGGGGTGGTCTGCTGCAAGCCCCACCACAGGAGTTGGGTTACTGACTCCATGTGGGGCAACCTCAAGGTATTGTTGATATTCCTGGCAGGTTTCAGTGGGGTGGTCATTTGGCCCACAGAGGTCACAAGCCAAGAGCTGGAGCGTTACACTGATGCTTTCAGGGGATTTGGCTCTGAGGCTTATTTCCAGAGGGCCTGGTGCACAGGGTGTTCACTGCAGTCCTGGGTGGACACTGGCTTGCTCTGTCAGATCATCCTTCTGGAATTCTTCACTGTTGTGGTAGCATTAGTGATTTAAGGGGAGCAGTTTTGCAACAGATGGGTGATGTTCAGGTCAGAGAATGTGTGGGTAGTGTATAGCATAAACAGGCAATTGGGGGGCACTGGTCTTATGGGGCATCGGATGAGGGTGTTCTTATTGAGGTGTTTGATAATGAATATACAGTTCAGGGCTACTCATGTGCCTAGTATTAATGATGATGTGGTTAATGTTCTTTCTCATTTGCAGTGGGAGAGATTTAGAGAACTGGCACCGGAAGCATAGATGTGCCCCAGGGAATTCCTGCCCTATCTATGGGAATTGGTGATCCAGAAGTCTGGGAATTAATCTAGTGTTCAATAGCACCCAGCATAAGGGTGGCATATCAGAGGGAGGTGGAGAAGCTTCTTGGGAGTGAGGCAGCAGTTGGGCTGGGCCATTGCTTGGCCAGTTCTGGAAGATCAATTGTGTGTGTACCTTCTGTACATGAGGTGACAAAAGGTCTACAGTGGAGACAGTGGGATGGCATTTGTCAGGAATTACCTGGTTTGCTAAGGCAACTGAGGTATGTGAAACCACATGGGCCTTTTGGATTTTAAGATACTAGAAGAATGGGTTTGTGGGGATCTGAGAAAGGTGGACACTCAATGCCTGATTGGCCCGAGCATTGTTATTGAAAATATGACCATTCTCCCCAAAGTTTGTTCACCAGATGCGGAGGCACATTTGCCTCATATAGCCTTCCTAGATGCCTTCTGTGGAACATTCAGGATATCTGAAATAACTCAACCAAGCAAATTGTCCACATTGCCAGTGACACTAGGTAGGGATGATATGGTGATGACCACTGAAGGGGTGTTTGTTTGCTTACAACAGAGTAAGAAGAACAGGGGGGACAAGGGCTGCTGGTGCAGTCTTCTATCTCCTCCTGAAGTTCAGTGGGACATCCAGGGGTGGATTTGTCTATCTTTAGTAATTAAACCCTGGGATCAGGATGTCACATCAATTCATTGTGGTCAATCTGCTCCACAGCAACTCATTCTAGACTATTAGCTCCAGCTCAATTGGCTCCTTCTCAGTTCATTCCCAAATTCTGCCCACCTGGAGTTTAGTTTATAATATTTATGCTGGGGCTGAATTGCCATGGAATAATTTTTACAGGGGCATGATTGACACTGTAGCCAATGTCTAATGGCATCTTGTTCAGGGGTAGAGTTGTGTGAAATTGAAAAATTTCAACCAGTGAAATATTTTGCATAATTTGCTCATTACGCAAAATATTTTGCAGGGTGAAATATATAATGTCACCCCTGGAGCGAGCAAAATTTGTCCCACAAACCAGTGAAATTTCACACCCGTGGGCAAAATTTCACACCAGTGGGCACATTTTTGTCACTTGTGGGTGAAATTTTCAGTTTACAAAGTTATCTCTGGTGTCTAGTATTCCCTCCCAGTCGATCACTAGCCATAATTGAATAAAGCCCCCACCCCAGTTACCCCAGCCCACTCATGTCCTTTTTTTTGTATTATTTGTTTTTCCCCTCCTCATACCTGGTCAGCCACTCCTTCGGGTTTCTCAAGGTCTTCCCCATCTGCCAGCTCATCCTCTCACCAGCCACTTACCTCACATAGTGGCCCCCCCGGGTAATCCGGTGTATCCCTTCACCAGACGGGCCCCCCTCCTCTGAGAGAGAATGTACCAGTGGGGCAGCCAGCACATTATTCCATTTTGGCCTGTGTGTCACTGAGGTAGGACTGGCTATTGAGGCCTGGTAGCAGTGGGAGAATGAAGGGAACATCATCTGGTCGACAAGGGCAGTTTCCTGGGTTTTCTCTGGGGAGTGGCATGCCACTGACATCAAGACATATGCCAACGTCCTCCAAACCCCCAGCTATTACAGCTCATGCAGCCACGCTGTGCTCCAAGCCTCTGCCAGGGGCCAGCAGGTGCCGAGATGCATCCCTCACCCTCCCCCCAGAGAAGGTGAGCCATCCTAGGATGCTCCTTTCCTTCTCCCCTGGCCATCCCTCCAGTGACCTGAGTCCATTCCTGAACCTGGCTCACTGGTGTTGCAGACAGAAATCCAACCACTGTGCCAACTAGCTGGCCCATGTCCTTTTTTAATAAAAAAAAATTAAACCCACAGTCCCTGTTGTCTAGGGGTTCCCCTCCCCATGGCTGTTCATGGCCCAAATTATTCCCAGTGGTGTCGTGTGGCCTCCCAGCTGATCACTGGCCATAATTGAATAACCCCCCTCCAGCCCCAGTTACCCTGGCCCCCTCATTTTCTTTTATTATAAAAAATAAATAAATAAAACCCACACTTCCTGGTGTCTAGTGGATCCCTCACTCCCCCACCCTGTCATCATGAGCTAGCACCCACCCCACTCCCCCCAGTACCCCAATCACATCACCAGCACATCCCTCCACTCACCTCCATGGCTGGCAGCCCGACTGAGCACTTGAATGAATGAGTGCGCACTTACTGCAATTTCACGAAACATTTCACGTGGTGAAAATACCAATTTTGCAGCAATTTCACTAGTGAAATTTAATTTCACAACACCTCTATCCTGGAGCAGATTGACTGGAATGAATTGACATGTTGCTGGGGGGTCAGGCAATTTTCTGCCACAAGGATGGTTCCTCCTATAGAGAATTTCAATTTCACCATCATCTGGGTAAGGCTGAATGGGCTTTTGGGATGTTGTTGCAGAAGTACAACACTTTCTCCTTTTGAAGAGGGGCTGCCTCACATGCCAGGGTAGAGAGTTGGATGGATGCTCAGATTCAGTCCCTGGGATTGTAGAGGTCCAGGCTTTCAAGATTTATATTCAGCTGTAGTTGCTCTAACTTCTCTTTTTCTGTTTTGTTGGCAGGTCATGGCCCTTGGGTGAAGCATGTGGATGTGTGGCCATTCCTTTGTCCACTTGGCATCAGTGAGAGCATGGTGGCTACAGGAGGGTGAAAAACCTCTTCATGGATCCTCTGTGGGTGCAGATACAGTGAATGGGCTGCAAGGGAATGAAGTGGAGGGATTTGTTCCCCTGAATCACAGCTGAGGTTTGATGTCTTGGCCTGCTGCATATCCTTGTCATCCACCTGGGAGAAAATGATTTTGGGCTGGTGAAGTACACTGAACTGTGGAACAGGAAGAGACAGGACTTGGGAATTTTGCCTCATGAGTGGAAGCAGATACAAATAATTTGATCTCACGTGATACAGATACAACAGTGGTGCTATGCTCAGAATACCAGCTCAACAGAAAGAGTGCATAGGTTTACCAATATGGCCACATGGTGAATTATGGACTCCATTGGTGGACTTGTGTTGCAGCATGATTGGATGATGGTGAAAGTGTTACATTTGTATGCAAAAGATGGAGTGCACCTATCAGATTTAGGAACAAATTGATTTTTAGCAGACTTATGGCATGGGTTGGAGGGAGCTATGGCATGATGTCCTTGGTGGGGAATGAGCATCATGGTCCCCTGGTGACAAGCAATAGCATGATACTCATCATGTGGTAGCATGGTAGTCACACAGTATTGTATAGAGAAGTTAACAGGGTTGCCGCTTCTTTTCAGACAGTTCGCCCTCAGGCTTGGCACCTGGCACCTGAGGAGTGCCAGCCACTGGCAAAGGATAACTCTTGAACTTCAGTCGCCAGTCAGTGGTGCCCTCTGACACAGGAGGGCCCACTTGAGGCTGGCCTAGTAAGAGCCTTCCCTCATGCGTCAGAGGACATAGTTCCTTGTGAGGTTGTACTTGTGATGTTGACCCCCTCCAAAGGGAAGGGGGGAGGGATGGCCTAGATGTATACAGTGACTTATATGTTTTAAACTTGATTAGCTGTAACTACCTTGCTGTGCATACACACCAGATATATATATATATATATATATATATATATATATATATATATATATATATATATATATATATATATATATATATACACACATATATATATACATATACACACATACATATCTATAAACACTTTGTTAATATTCCAGTTAGGGTCAAAGTGACAAACATTGGGAAATGAGGTGTTAGGGTTTCCCTTACACCTCACCCTTCCAAACCAGGCAGGAGAGCAGATGTGGGGAGTGCCTTGGGCTTCTCAAGCCTAATGCTCACCCCATTACATCTGTAAATAAGGTCAGATGTGTAGACTTTATGAGAATGGGATGAACATTAGACTTTAGATGGCCAAGGCACACCCCACACCTGCTCTCCTGCCTGGATTGAGAGTATGGGGTGTTAGGGAAAACCTAACACCTCATTTCCCAACTTTTGTCACTTTGACCCTAACTGGAGCATTAATGAAGTTTTTGGCAACTTATTTCCTTACTTTTTGAGATAGTATAATACTATCTTTGTTTTACTGTGGGAGTACAGGGTCCAAACCCATCCCTCTGCAGATGCATGTATTTATGTAGCTGTGGAAGCACAGTGCCCTTCGGGTCCTGCAATTCCATTTATAGAACAACAGTGACCAGACTGTCAGCACAGGCATCTTATTACCCCACCTCATGTGCCCATTACAGAAAATATTTGAATCCCATCAAAAACGTAATTCTGCTCAAGTAGAATGCCATTCCATGCCAAAGGTGCGAAAACTCATTTTGAGCAGGATTTGAAAAATGTCAGCTGTGGCATACTGTACATGAGGTGGAATAATAAGAAGGCTATATTGAAAATCTGGGGTAAAAATATTTAACATTTTCAAAGTTACAAGCAGGCATAGCAGAATTGCAACAAATGGTCATAACTTTGATATTTTTTTATATTTTGTCCCTCAGTTTCCAACATAGTCTTCTTATGACCCCACCTCATAAACCCTTAGGTAAAAATTTTCAAATCCATGCTGAAATGCTGTTATGTGCCAAAGGTGTGAAAACTTGTTTCAGACAGGATGTGAAAAATGACAGCTGTACCGTTCATGAGGTGGTGTGAAAAAATGGCTGTGTTGAAAATTTGCAGTCAAAATACTGAAAATTATGTTATATGCACACATAGAAAAATGTCAATGAAAGCATGTAACTTGACCATTTTCTAGGAATTTTTTCACCTAATTTTCAACATGGCTTTTTTGGGACCCCACCTCATGAACACTGACAGTGAAAATTTGTTATTCTGTAATGAAAGTTGATTTTGTGCAGTGACTGCAAAACCATCTTCTGGGCCTGACTAATGAAATGACAGTTGCAGTGTTCATGAGGTGGGGTCCAGAAAAGGCCATGTTGAAAATTTGGTGAAAAAGTTCCAAAAAATGGCAAAGTTATGAACATAAGTTCAAAATGCCTTTGAAATACAGTACATTGTCAATCAATCAATCAATCAATTTATTATTTGTTCAGTGCCCAATCCCAGAGGATCTGGGTGATGTACAATAAAAAGATAAAACAATAAAATTACATAAATAAAACCACAGCATAAAAAATGAAAATTTCTGCAAGTGAGTTAAAACACATCAGCAGGAAATGCTAGATTAAAAAGATGAATCTTTGGGCCCCTCCTGAATGCCTCTATCATAGAGGCCTCCTTTAAAGGTCTTGGCAGTGAGTTCCAGATAACTGGGCCGGTAGCCCAAAATGAATGGTCACCTAAGATTTTCAGCCTGGTCCTTGGAACCACCAGAAGGCCCTTGATGAAGTAATGAAGGGAGCGGGCTGGGATGGCTGGAGTAAGAAGGTCTTACAGGTAACCAGGGCCCAGTTCATATAGGGCCTTCTAGGTGAGCAAGCCCACCTTCAAGAGAACTCTGGACCTGACTTGCAGCCAGTGCAGACCCCTGCAGGACTGAGGTCACATGACAGAAACTGGGTAAACCTGTCAGCAGCCTGGCCACTGCATTCTGCATTAGCTGCAGCTAATGGAGGTTCCCTCCACTGACCCCAAGATAGAGAACATTACAGTAGTCGAGCCTGGATGTTACAAAGGCGTGCACCAGTGACAGCACTTACCATTATTCCTCAGTTCAGGATTCAGCTTTGAAGGGTGCAGATGTGCCTTGGTCCACAGAAGCTGACATCCTAAAACCTCAGGTGGTAAGTATAGGGTAAGGGGGGTGTTGGGTGGTGGGTGCTCAGTGGTTGGGTCAGGATGGGAGAGGGGATGGCGGGGATGACAAGGGACCATTTTCTTTTTCTCAGGATAAAAAAACAAAAAAGACATTGGGGAACTGTTTTCTTTCTTGCAGGACTATAACAACATTCAAGGGGGGGGCCAATAACCACCAACAATAATAAATATCAAAATATGAGGATTGGAGGCTGGGGGTGAAACTAGACACCAGGGAAAGATACGGGAGGGTGGTGGGTACAATAGCACCAAGGGAGAAATACAAAATAATAATTAATATGGGCATCAGAGGTTGGGGATGCCACTAGATACCAGAGATACATAAAGGAGGGTTACCACTAACACGAATGAAAAATGTACTATAAAATAAAATATGAGGACTAGAGGATGGGGCTACCACTAGACACCAGGGAAATGGTGATTCACAGCTCAAACTGCAGCCGGCAGCATGTGTTCCAGCTGCAGATGCAGAAGTCACGAAAATCCTGCTGTTCTCATACAGAGAATGCAGAGAAGCACACCTCTCGCTAAGTTAGGCACCTGGGATTTTGGGTGCCCAGAAAAAGTATTTCTGGGGCTAATAGTGAAAAACAAACACCAGACTCTAGCTAAATGGGGCCTGTTTAACTAGGTTCTGGTTTTATTTCATAAAATGATAACATTTTTATATATTTTCCATGCTTTGTACTTGGTGGAAAAAAAAGATGGTGGTTCACGAAAAAGGATTTTTTTTCTTACAAAAAAGGAATGTTTTCCTCATGAAAAAGGATTGAATCTCATGAGAATAATTTTTTTCAGATCAAATCCTTTGTCAAACTTTTTACCTATATCCTAAAAAATAAAGTTCCCATAGGAAATAATGGAAACTGAAAAACTGAATAACTTTGAAACAGATTAATGTTTTTGCACCAAGAACAACTTTGTGACAGGTTAATATTTTTGCACCAAACACTGGCAGTTCTGTTACTCAAGTTCTTCCTTCTAAAAAAAAAATCACACCGAAACTCCACATCACATGGGTGCAAGTCGATGAGGAAAAACTGCAAAAAGTGGTGATGTTTTACTTTATTACACTATCTGTATCTCAGAATCCACATATTCAACTGGAATGAAACTTGCCACTTCAAGAGATCTACTCCACAGGACAATGCATACCTAATTTTGGGCAAATCTGTTGATCGGTCTCAAAGTTATTAAAGTGCACAATTTGAGGTTAAACATTAAATAGTCTGCTCAACCCTAAATATAGGGGCACAACTGTGCCCCTATAATACATATAAGGGATACATGATGGGCAGAAGTGGAATATGGAAAATATCTGCATGAATGAACAGTGACCTCGGGATACCTCACAAGTCATAGAGTCTAGCAGAGCAACAAGTGATGGTTCCTGAGGTCACTGTTCATAAGTGTAGATATTTTCCATATTCCATTTCTGCCCATCATGTATTCAATTTATACAATAGTGCCCCCTACTGTTGGGGATGGATCATGCAAAAGTTATCATTAGCGAGCAAATAGCATGGTTGCACAATATATGTTGAGCAATGGTATTGAATCACACTATTTCATGCTAACAGTGATGTTTTGCGTGAGCCATTGTATAAATGGAAATAAACCCACTGTGGTGATGTCACCACAGTAGTTTATTTCACTGCAGTGAGAATAATCTGCTGCAGTGAGAATACATGTTTTTATTGAATTAGTTATGTGCACACCCTTATTGTGTATGTATGTATGTATCTATGTATCTATCTATCTATCTATCTATCTATCTATCTATCTATCTATCTATCTATCTATCTATCTATCTATCTATTCTATATTTAGGGTTATGAAGGCACTTCTATATTAAACTCAAACTTTTGTGTGTTAATAACTTTGGACCAGTACAACAGATTTGCATGAAATTTGGTATACATGATGGGGCATGGTAGATCTTTTGATTTGCCAAATATTGTTTTGGTCAGACTTACGGTTTTTGCACAAAAAAATGCTGAAACATGCACTTTTGGCAAATTATGTGGGCAGTTTTTTGGATTTTGTCCATGGTGCTGCATGGACGTTGTGTGCCTTGCCACTCTGCAACTTGGCTCTTCTGAAAGGGTTTGGGTCAAGGAACATGCTGCTTTTCATTCAGTGAGCAAATATTAATCCATTCAAAAGTTATTAAACTTTTAAGTTCCAATTATAAGTCAAAGGGAAAATTTATATGGCTATTTTGTGAACAAAGAATGGGGTTTTGGCTATCTGGTCCCTCCTCATGATCAAAGAATTTGCAGACTCGCAATTAAAGAATCTTTGACCCCGAGAAACTCTTTGATCATGACGGACGCCATCTTGTTTTCACTTTCTGGCAGGAAAAAACAAATATGTCAGCTCAGAGATGACTTCTGAAGTAAAACTATCATGGGTTTTACTCAGGGATCTTCCTTATATCAAGCCATGCCTGTGGTTTCTTCTAAAAATGTCTAAAAATAGAGTTTTGAACTTTTTAATACTTTGATCTAGCTCACTAACAATCTTTGATCACGATCTTTGATCGTGAGGAAGGGACTAGATTGCTAGATGAAAAAATTAAATTTCTCTGCCCAGGGGTGACCTAGAAACACAAACTAGGATGGGTTTTGCTCAGGCGACTTCATTTGATCGAACCATGCCAGTGGTTTCATGTATTTATGTGGAAGATTTGAATTACACCATTTTTCATTCTTTGATCGCAAGCCTGCAAACTCTTTGATTTCAAGATACCTTGACCGCGATCTTTGATCGTGAGGGAGGGACTAGATGGCCAGATGAAAAAATTAAATTTCTCAGCCCAGGGGTGTCCTAAAAACACAAACTAGGATGAGGTTTGCTCAGGGGGCTTCTTTTTATCGAACCATGCCAGTGGTTTAACGAATTTATATGTAAAATTTGAATTTCACCATTTTTTATTCTTTGATCATGAGCCTGCAAATTCTTTGATCACGAAATTCTTTGATCGTGATCTTTGATCACAAGGGAGGGACTAAATGGCCAGATCTGAATGCAACAGATAGGCAATTTTAATAATTTTTAGAATTACATATCTTGGAAACTGTTTGGTCTTTGTACTTCAAATTTTGAGGGTGTTCACGGGATGTCCTGTAAGTGGGAATTATGATGTTTGTATGTCAGACAATACATTTTTTGTGGAGATATTGCGTGACACAGTTTACATTTTGCAAACAATGTTTTCCATTGTGGTAGTGGCTTGAAATTTGTAGGGTAGATGGTCTTAGTGTCGTGGATGTACTTTTTAGCCATTAGCTGTGTAACATATCAACAGGTATGGAATTTTGCCACTCCAATGAAGGAAATCTCAAACTTTCAAACATTATATCTCAGACACGGAGTACTCTTTTACATTGAAATTTGGAGGGTCTTCAGGGGATGTTCTGTGCATCTGAAGTATGGTGTTTAGCTACTGAAAAATTAATTTGCTTCACAGATATTGCAAAACACACTTTATGTTTTCTGTATGGCGTTTTGCATTGTTTTAGTGGATTCACATTTCTAGGGTACCTAGCTTTAATGCCATGGAAATGATTTTCAGTGGTTATGTATCTGACATTTAAACAGATATGGAAATATGTCACTCTTATGAATGAAACTTTGTTTTGTTTCAAGGTGGTGGGAGCATGGGGCCCAAAGGGCCTCACGGTCTCTTCACCTGCACTACTACAAATAGATATTATATTTAGTAGTTCCACTGTTATGCTAGCCAGAAACTTTCAGGCCTCGTGCTCCCACCAACTTGTGTGACTTTCTACTTTTCTATTCTTTCTCAGAAAGTAAGGAAATTCTGTGCAAAAATACATCATGCATCATGTAGGGTTATAAAGGAAGGCAGAAATTAGACCTTTAGGTTGCCCCTCCTTTGTGTAACCCCTCCCTCCTCCTGAGATTGACAGATGATGGGGTGTGCCATTGGTGTTGTGAGGCCCAAATGTCACCCCATTCTTCTTTACTGTGGCTTGTGAATATGATTACACATGGAATGGGGTGACATTTAGGCCTCACAACCCCAATGACACACCCCGTCATCTGTCAATCTCAGGAGGAGGGAGGGGCTACACGAAGGAGGGGACAACCCTAAAGGTCTAATTTCCTGACTTTTTATGCTTTAACCCTAAATGATGCATTAATGCAGTTTTTGCATAGAATATATACATAGATACATAGATACATAGACAGTGTCGGCAGATAAGGGCCTATGGCCCACCCAGTCTGCCCATTTGAGCTTGTAAGTTCAGTTTGTTTTCCTAGAAGTCTGTTGCCCCTTACCTCTGACCTCTAGAATTCCTTTATGTCTATCCTATGCATATATATATATATATATATTTGTAAAAACTCATTAATGCTATAGTTAGGGTCAAAGTGACAAAGGTTAGGAAATTATGTGTTAGGGTTTCCCTAAAACCCCACCCTCTCAAACGGGGCAGGAGAACAAGTGTGGAGTGTGCCTTGGACTTCTCAAGCCTAATGCTCACCCCATTCTCAAAGCGTTTAAACATCTGACCTTATTTACAAATGGAATGTGGTGAGCATTATGCTAGACAAGCCCAAGGCACACCCCACACATCCTCGCATACCTGGTTTGGAAGTTTGGGGTGTTAGGGTAACCCTAATGCCTCATTTCCCAACTTTTGTTGCTTTAACCCTAACTGGAGCATTAATGAAGTTTTTTCAACTTATTTCCTTACTTTTGAGATAGTATAATAGTATTCTTATTTTACTGTGGGAGCTCAGGACCCTGAGCTCCCACCCCTCCATATATGCATATATGTATGTAGCTGTGGAAGCACAGGGCTCGGGGTTCATCCATTTATAGGATAACAGTGACCAAATTGTCAGCATAGCCATCTTATCACCCCACCTCATGTACCCCACAGAAAATTTTTTGAATCCCTGCCAAAATGTAATTCTGTGTAACTGCAATGCCATTCTGCGCCACAGGTGAGAAAACACATTTTGAGCAGGATTAAAAAAGTGGCAGCTGTAACATACATGACATGGGATAATAAGAAGGCTATGTTGAAAATCTGGGGTCAAAATATGTCAAATTTCTGAAGTTACAAATGTGTGTAGTGAAATTGAAATGGATGGTGATAACCTTGGCATTTTTTCATATTTTGACCCAAAATTTTCAACATAGTCTTCTTATTACTCCACCTCATAAACCATGCAGGTTAAAATGTTCAAATCCATGCCAAAACACTATTCCACACCACTGGTGTGAAAACATGTTTAGGATAGGATGTGAAAAATGACAGCTGTACTGTTCATGAGGTGGTGTAAAAAAATGGTTACGCTGAAAATTTGGACTTAAAATATTGAAAATTACCAACGTTATGTGCATGCATAGAAAAAGTTCAATGAATGGTCATAACTCAGCCATTTTAAGTAATTTTTTCACCAAATTTTCAACATGGCCTTCTTGGGACTCATTTCATGAACACTGGTGGTGAAATTTCGTTATTCGGTCTGGAAAGGTGATTTTGCATAGCGACTGCAAAATCACCTTCCAGGCCCAATTAACAAAATGACAGTGCCAGTGTTTATGAGGTAGGGTCCCAAAAAGGCTATGTTGAAAATTTGGTGAACAAATTCCAAAAAATGGCAAGTTATGAAAATATGTTCAAAATGCCATTGAAATACATAATATGGCACTTACCTTGATTCCTCAGTTCACAATTCAGCTTTGAAGAATGCAGATGTGTCTCGGTCCACAGAAGATGACAGCCTATGACATCCAGTGGTAAGTATAGAGTAAAGGGGGTGTGGAGTGGTGGGTGCTCAGTGGAAGGGGGATGATGAGGGACCGTTTTCTTAATTTCAGGATTTAAAAAAAAGATGGAGGACTGTTTTCTTTTTACAGGTTTTAATCAAATACATATTTTGGGACACTGGGAGTGGTATCCCCAGTGTATCACACTGCTGGGGCGGCTTTTAATGCCATCATGGGGATTGGGCCCCTGATGTTAGCTACATAATGAAACAACAGGCTGGGGGACATCCAACACCGGGAGATGGCATCCCAGTGTCGGATTATATAAAATAAATTAACCCAGGACTAGGGGATGGCAATTGGAGGGTGGGGGGTGTCACTTGACACCAGGGAATATATGGGACAGTGATTGAGGAGTGAGGGTTGCCACTAGACACCAGGGAAAACAAGGGGTTTTACAACATACACTGCAGCCTGCAGCAGGAGTTCAATTGTGGCAGTAGAACTTAATAAAATGCACTTTTCTCACACAGAGAATGTGGCAGAATGCTCCTCTTGCCAAGCTGGGCACCCGGGACTTGCAGGTGCCCAGAAAAAGTATTTCTGGCTCCAATTGTGAAAAACAAACACCATAATCTTGCTAAATCTTGCTAAAGAGGAGCCTTTGTCAATGAGTCCCTGACTCAAAGGTTTGCAATTCTGATTTCTACTAAATAAAAAAAAGAAATGGGCCCGTTGAGCTAGGTTTTGGTATTTTATTCTTTCCTTCAAGATTCAGACATTACCTTTGAGCAAAATCTCTTTTACAAAGGTTCCACATCAGGTACATCAAAGTGTGAACAATTGAGAACCAGAAAACAAAGGAGGGTGGAGCCCCAGTGTAAGCAAATTACAAGGGTAAAACATTACTAACAGAGACATAAGCTACCTAGTACATGCAAAGAAACATTGTCAGGTACACAGGTATAATTTACAACAGCCAAAGGCTAGGCACAAAGATATATTCTTCAGTAGCCAGGGAGCTAGATCCATTTACATAGTGGAATTGATGTAGAGAGTTGGGGTTGGGGGATCTGGGATGTGGACAGTGGCCTGTGGGAGCTTCGTTAGAAAGGGTGTGGGAGGTGAATTGATCCATGTCAGTTAGCCAGGTGATTGTGTCTTAAGACTTGCAGGGCTGATAATGCAATTACTGCCCACAGCAATAGGTCATGCTTCTAGAGAGGTACTGTTTAAGCTCGGCCTTAAAGGCAGGTAGGCTCAAGTTTGTCAGTAGGTGAACCAGGATCTCATTAAGCCACAGGGAAGCATGGTATGCAAATGACCACTGTCCCAGTGCAGTGTTTCTGAAGGGGAGTGGACTGTGGTCTGCTACCCACATCTACAGGCAGACAGCAAGCAGCTGAGGAATTGAGCCACTTTGCCTAGTAGTGATTTCTTACCCAACAAGCAGGTTTGGTATTTTATTCTGCTGGGTAGGTTAAGCCAATTGGTCTGCTAAAAGAGGGAGCATGTGTGCATAAGGTTGTCTGCCCTAAGTGTTAGGGGTATTTGATTTGGAAAATGTCAACATTATTATCTACTTTCCACGCATTTGAGTTCATGGGATGAAAAAAACAAGATGCCAGCTTATGAAAAAGGATTTTTCTCTCACGAAAAAGGATTTTATTTTCGTGAAAAAAGAACGAGTCTCGCGAGACAGAATCCTTTTTCCCTGAGATCAAATCCTCTGTCAAACTTTTTCCTTCTATCCTGAAAAGTATAGAATCCTGGTATAGAATCCAGGGCCCCACTGGATCTAATAGTCACAGCATCTGGGACTTTACAGCAACCTCTACCTAGCTAATGCCTTTAACAAGGCCTTCACGGACCTCAGCTCTGTACTCCCCCCTGAATTTCTCCAGTCCTCAGCAGCCATGGATCCTATAGACACAAACCCTCCATTATCATGTAGAAATGAACAACCACATTTCTACTTCAGGCAAATAACGAGGCAACAAATTGTGAAATATGTTAAAAGGATTCTAAACAAAACCAGGCTTGGCAGTGAATCACTAGACATGAAACTGCTCGCGCTCACCCTGGAAGAACTTGCCATCCCACTAACCAAGCTATTCAACACCTCCTTGCAAACTGAAATCTTCCCAGACAGGTGGAAGAATGCCCTGGTCACCCCTGTGTTTAAGAGCAGTGACAGAACTGATATGGGGAACTATCGCCCTATCTTGATACCTCTCTCAAAGGCATTGGAATGGATCATCTCTGCTCAGCTCACTGACTGTCTAAAGAAGTACAATCTGCTTTGCCCTCAGCAACATGGTTTTCTGCAAAAGCACAGCACCATCACTGCCTTTATCAACTTCACCTCCCACGCATACGAAGCCCTTGATTCAGGAAAAATGGAGGGGTCCATATTTATCGATCTCACAAAAGCATTCGACACTGTTAACCAGCAAATCCTGCTAAGACACCTATGGACTCTGGGACTGTCAGTAGATACCATCTCCTGGTTCAACAGCTACCTATCACACAGGATGCAGTGTTAGGATAAGGGGTGTTACTGCTGATCCCAGAAAGGTAACACTAGGGGTCCCACAGGGATCGATCCTAAGGCCACTTTTCTTCAGTCTCTTCATAAATTCCCTTCCCAAAGCCTGTTCTGCTAAAATGCTGCTGTATGCAGATGATGCGGTGATCTCAGTCCCAGGCAGCAATGCTTGTGAAATCTTTAAAAACCTACAGAGTAGTTTTGTCATGCTACAGGCGTGGTTCTCCCAAAACCATCTCCTACTGAACTATAAAAAAAAACTATGCACCTAACCTGCCACATTCCAAAAGGAATGTTGAACCCTTGACTATCTATAGCCAAAAAGGAATAGCATTGAGCAAGTCTACACTTTCAAATACCTCAGAGTACATATTGATGATACACTCCCCTTTGTGCACCATATTGACCACATAGTCAAAACTGGCAATATTAAGCTAGGCATCCTATATAGGCATAGGCAAGCCATGACACATGAGGCCCTTCAACTAGTTAGTCAAAGCTCTATCCTATCTATCATTGGCTATGCACTAGTCATTTATGGTGCTGCCACCGACTCAGCCTTAAACAGAGTTAAACTACTAGCCAACAGGGCCTGTCGCCTGGTCCTTGGTGCCAACCAGCATACCCATACCTGCACCCTTTCCTCCTCTACAGGGTGGCTCCAGCTCCACCTCAGGACAAAGTATCAGGTGTGAATTATGGAGAAAAAAGCCCTACTAGGTCTCACGCCTGACTCTACTGCTGTACTGTTTCAGCGACACCCCTCCTCTCAGATCACTAGAGGAATGGCTAAGGGAGTGCTCCATGTCCCATTTAAAAGAACATGCTTTGCTCAGTGATCACTCTACTACCATAGCCCAACATAGTTTAACGAACTCCCTACTACCACACTGGAACACACAAAAATTGGCCCCTTTAAAAGAGACCGACTAACCATATTGGCAGAAAATAACCAGTGTGGCTGCAACCCCTAGTTGCACTCCTACACTTCTGCACCTCCCTGACAAAGCCTCTGTCCGGCTTTCCCCCTCTCCTGCTTCACCCTCACCCCTTTTCCAACATATGACAAAGCCCCCTCAGGCTACTCCTCCCTAACTTCGGGCTTGACTCATTGAGACCTTTTTTTAAGACTTAACAATATAAGTTGAACTGCATGCCAAATGCACTTCTAGTACCTGTACAACTTAAGAACTGCAATAAACTACTTGCCTGCATGTACAGCCTGTCAGTATACTGTCATCCCGCAATGCCCATCAAACTACCATTGTATTCTTGTCTCTTCCCCTAATGAACTGTAACCTTGTAATTTGTTCTGTCTGTTTGTTCTACCTGACATGGAACCTTTGTAAAAGAGCTTGCAGGCTCAAAGATGTTAATGTGCAAATTAAATAAATAAATAAACAACTAAATAAATAAATAGTGATCTTCCCATTGAAAACAAAATGAAATGAAAAATTAAATAACTTTGCAACAGATTAATATGTTTTCATAAAACAAATGCATGCCTGTTCTGTTACACAAACTGTTTCTACCATAAAAAAAACACACCACAATTCCACACCATCTAAGCACAAAGTGATAAGGAAAAAACTGCAAAAAGTGGCAACTGTATGACTTTTTCAACTGTCCAGATCTCAGAATCTGCACATCCAACTGGAAGGAAACTTGATAAATCAAGAGATCTACCCCATGGGACAGCGCATAGCAAAGTTTGAGGAAATCCATTGATCAGTTGCAAAGCTATTAAAGTGCAAAATTTGAGGTTTAACATTAAACATGCTACTCAACCCTAACTATAGTGGCGCTATCATGCCAAAAGGGATTAACTCCCATTAAAATTGCATTGTTTGCTGCAGAAACCCTACTGCAGAATTCTGCAGCATTGCACCTCATCCTGGTGGGCTTCACTGTTGATATATATATATATATATATATATATATATATATATATATATATATATGAGAGAGAGAGAGAGAGAGAGAATAATGGATAGCTTACTGTGCATTACAAGGGAATAATTCCATTGAGAGGTTCTGGGGATGTAGAAACTTTGAGAGGGAAGCTCGAGAGGTTCTCACATCCCCAGAACCTCGCGATGAAATTATTCCCTTGTAATGCACAGTAAGCTATATGTTATTTTTTTTTAATATATGGGTGCGATTTTTATTTATTTGTTTCTTATTTTGCAACTGGCAGTTGGCCATTTCAGTGAAGGGCTCTTGGTCCTGGCCAACCACCGAGCTATCTTGCTGCTGCTCTCACCCCACCTCACCCACTTTCATCTAGCTGTATGACAAGAACTGGTAGGCAGTCCTACCTTTTCCTTTTCTTGGGCTCCACATTCCGTTTTTCGTGCGAGGAAGAAAAAAATGCTGAAGAAATGTGCAGAGGCAGTACGGTCTCACTAAGCGAGAGAGCGAGCTTCCATGTTTTTAAAATTGTTCTGCCTGCCCACACATCAAAAGCAGCCAATTAGGAGGCACGCTTAGGACGACGTGGGGGCAGAAGGCATCTTTGTGGGCACTTGCGCTGTTTGGTAGTTGTGATAATACTATCGTTCAGGAGTGGAACGATAGTATTATCACATTCGAACGATGGTATTATCACTGTCTCACAGTAGTATTAGCATTGAGGGATCGATGGTATTACCAGAGTTTTTTTGAATAATTTTGAATAGTATTAAATTCAAGATCCATATATTAAATATAGATATAGATATCTATATATATATATATATATACAGAAATCAACAGGTACCATTTCGATTTCTAGTTGGCTGTTCAATAAACACATGACTGTGGCTTCTTCCTACAAGCACATTGTTTGTCTGGTCTGTTGAAGTGAAGAAAGGGGATTGTGGAATAAAAGACATTGATAAAGCCTGCAATGAATAACAGCAGTTGAGATTTTTCTATAGGCATGCCTGTGAAAGACACCTGAGCAGACCGGGAGAGGGGGTAGCTTTCATCCACTAGGGGCAGGGTCTGACAAGTAGGCAGAGTTCCCACAGGGCAAAAGCAGTTACCTGCTAGTAGGAGGGGCCATGTTAATATAAGTCTTTTATGTCTGTGTAACAAAGGCTCTGCCTTCTTTCACCTCATCCATCCAGCAGATACCCTCCCTTCAAGAAAGCAGAGGTATGGATCTGTGAGGCAGAGAACCTACTGTCCCACTATGGGATATCACCTTAGGAGCCTGGAAATAATTTTACTGTTTTCTTCCCACTGGTTTATCCAGTTTTCTGCCCTTGTCAGTGGGGTATTCATAGAACAGGGGCAGAAGGGCAGGTGTCAGTGTGGCTCAGTTGGTAGCACTTCTGCCTCTGGACCAGAAGGTCATGGGTTCTCATCTTACACCGGAATTGGACTCATACCTAAAATGCTAGAATCTGAGTGCAGTATTAGGGGGGGTCCTATACTGCTGGGGTGTGCTGTCCTTCAGATGAGATGTTAAACCAAGGTCTCTTCTACCTATCATGGCGCAGTCTTGGTGGATGTCCACGTGGAAGTAAAGGAACCCAGGGCACTCTTCACAAAGAGAAGGGAACATTCCCAGTGTCCTGGCCAACATTCTCCTTCCCATGAACCTGATCATGCAATTTTCCTGGCTGTTTGTAGGTGTTGTTGCATGATATGGCCACCACTACACATTCAGTCACTTCACTACCAGTGTAGCATTGCTTGTAAAATGCTTTGGGATACACTGTGTATGAAAAGTGCTGTATAAATGCTGACTCTATTTCTTCTTTGTCAGAGTAAGTGAAGACGCGATGGCAGTAGGGTAGTCTGGCAAAATTGGCAGAATGGTAGTCTTGCAGTATCATACAGTGGGGTTAACAGGGTTGTTGCTCCATTTCAGAACATTTGCCCTGAGGCTGGGGAGAGGTGAGGCCTTGGCAGCTGGTACAGAAGGTGTGCCAGCCATATGCAAAGGATAACTCTTGGGCTTTGGTAACCAGTCAGTGATGCCCTCTGATGTGGGAGGGTGCAGTTGAGACTGGCCCATTCAGAGCCAATTCTCATGCCTTGGAGGATAAAGTGGGTTGTGAGGTTGTACTTATTTTGTTAGCCCCCCTCCAAAGGGGATGGAGGGCCTCAATGTATACAATGATTTATATGTTGTAAACCTGATTAGCTGCAACTACCTTGCTGTGTATGTCATGCCAGATTGATTGGTCTATATATAGACAGAACTCATCATTTACCAATTTGATTTCTAATTGGCTGTTCAATAAACACATTACCATGGCCATTTCCTCCAATCACATTGTTTGTCTCATCTGTTCAAGTGAAGGAAGGGGGTTGTGGCCTAAAAGTAAATAGCATCTACAGTTTAATATAATGTGGATGGGAACAGGTATAGTATGTTACTTCCTCAACTTTGAAGGCAACCTATCATTTTTTGGGGTAGTATCAAGTTTAGTAGACAGACTCTAAAGTTAAAGGCAACTTGCAAAGTTTTCTAAAGCTAACATGAACAGCCCCCTCCTCATTCTACTACATTTTCAGTTGAACACGCTGTAGCCTATCTCTTCTTCAGCATTGTAAAAATGTTGTTTTGGGGTGAAGCTATGGCCTGAGACTCCAGAGATGACTGAATACAATCTGACCCTTCAAAGGTTTTTAGCAAATTAGTTACTCTAGAAAATAATTTTTTTCAAATATTTAGACCCTGAGGCAGGCACGGTAGTGCCCTGGTGTTACTTGCCTGTTCTGATTGTGCCAGCTGCTCTTTAAGCTTCTGTTGCTGAAGAGTACTCTGATGAAGCATAGGTCATAAATGGGGCTGCACCTTTGTCATGGAAATCACAGATACATAAATCTTTCCCCTTTCATTTATTTTATGATTTAGGGGTTAACCAAGATGTAACTCACTGACAACCAGCTCTCACTTTCAGTGAAGCCCCAAAGGCAGAGTAGTACATAAGTTTGCTTATTTATTTAGTATTGTGGACAAGAAAAAGAGGGCTATATACAATACTGCATATTTTCAGCCTCATCCCAAGTGAACGGGGTGGAGGGGGAATATAGAAGCAAACCAAATGAAATTGAACTAGATTAATCTGTTGGTGGTATTTTTTAGTAAATTGAGTAAATTTGGTCAGGACACTGGGGAACTCCCATATTCTTGCTTCGGGGTGCTGTTCTCCCCTTCAGCAAGACCCAAGAGAGAAGCAGCTGATGGCAACCTTGATACAGGAGCTTGCTTCCCTCCACACCTGACATTGCAAGGAAGCCCAGTTGTTCATAGAAGCTGAACCTATGGAGTAAAGTGAATCTGTGCAGTCAGCACAGGAGGACATGGAGAGGTCATCTATGGAGACTACAGAGTGCAAGCTGGAAGCATATCTAGTTAAAAAAGCACACCTTCTACAAATAATTGCTGAAGAAGAAGAAAAATGTCAGCAGGAGTAAGGATGCACAACCAGCAAATACTCACACTGGTTGCTAGAGTAAAATGCCACATTTAAATACAGATATCAATGAATAAACATGATGTTAAAATTAAAAAGGCATGACATTCAAGTGGATACGTCATGCATAATTAATGCAAATCAGTGCAGAAATCTGTGCCTGGAAGGGGCTTCAAAAAAAAAGCACTCACTCATGTAATACAAAGCATGACATTCACAAGCCTGAACTGAAGAGAGAATGGAGAGAGGCCATCGGGATCAAAGGAGCTCCATAAAATTCTAATACCCACTATACCTTGCAACCGGACTGCTCCAGACCTATGGTACTCAAGGAGAAGCAATTACTTAACACCAGTGAGTCACAGTAAAGGATAAGACTTTAATTTCAAATGGCAATCAGTAGCTAGTGCACACAAATTGGTGATAACAAAGGAGCTGTTACCACTAACTCCAGCAATTTGACTCATGCTGAGTCTTCCTCAGGGGGAATGGCTTACAAACACACAGAATGCCTAAATAGTGCAATTCATACATATTCATAAAAGTCGTTTTACTATTCATCAACATTGATAAGTGCAAAAAAAGTTTCCAGCCAAAAAGTATTCATATTATAAAATGATTTAAACACTGCACATGTATCAACTTATTAAAGCAGATAATTTATCGAAAGAAACCAAGTTTTGTATATTCACAGCATACTTAAAAAGTCAAATAATTGTGCAATGAAAGATCAATTAACATTTTTTACAAGGTCCCAATTCCAGAACAGCTTTGCCTTGTATTTTACATACAGTACAGTACATTAACTTAAATCTGTAAGAGACAAAAAAAGAGAGAAAGGTCTGTCAGAGTCCGCGATCACCCCATTTTTTGTTAAGGACAATTTCCTTCTCACTAGGGGTTAACTGGAACACAAACAAAAAAAACTGCAGAAGAGCCGACAAAAAGAGAAAGAAACAAGTATAATACACAGTTTAAAGACTAAGATGCCTCACTGCAGAGGAAACTGAACAAATATGAGATGGAGATTGTTCAAAGAAAACAGAGTAAACTGCAAAGAGACCAGGAGGATTTTGAAAATTGACAGATATTACTCTGGGCAAAAAACACATCCAAAAGTAGAGGGAGATCAAAAGTAAGGTTTTCTACCAAAGGAAGTAAAAGCTGACAGTGGAGTAACAGAAACCCCACTCCCCCAACAATTCTGGGAAAGTTTTTGTTAAAGAAGAGAAACAGTCAGCAAGATACAAGAAAAAAGAAGTGGAAAAAGAGAGGGAGCAAAAAGAATCAGAAAATCAAAGTAGTAAATCTCTCAGATATCACCCTAACTAAGGATCTGTTAAAGGTTTTGAAAAAAGTCTCACATTTGTCCCTACTCCGACTGTGAACAACTTTCAAGTATTTGTGGACTTGAACACATTTTTCTGAAAAATTAAACTGAGTCACTATTTCAGGCAGAAAACTAGAGGGACTTCTGATCATTCTTACAACATGGGGTTGACGGAGGAAACTACCTTGGAGGACTTGGACCTATTATTGAATGAAATTGTGGCTAATGAAAGGGAAATGGCAGCCTCAGATCAGAGAGAAACTGACAGAAATAACTTTGTGCAAACAGAAGAGATATCATTTGGACACATGGGACATTAGGAATTTGGAGAACCTAAAGGAAGTAATAGAGGAAAATAACGATGTAGAAGGTGGTATTATATATTACAAAATTATAGCCATATACCTAGTTTTCTGACTGTTGGAAAATATATAAACAGCACTGAAAAATCCTGTTTAAGGATAGCCCATCATTTGTCCTATTGATTAAACCAAGCAGTAAATGCATTTAAAAAGACAATGATGAGCCAAACTATGAAACTACGAAATAATGCTGGGCCCTCTAGAAAACTAAATGTGAGTTCAGGTGAAAGAAATGCTATTCAGGTATTGGCAGGGAATGAAACTATAGTCATAAAACCCTTGGATATAGGTGGTAACATTGTTATACTAAACAAGCAGCATTATAGGTAGATAGTATCAGATCTACTCAGCAGTATTGACAACTACAGGGAATTAAATTATAACCTGAATAAGATGGTTAAGAAGGAGCTTTTACAAATTCTAACTTGGGCAGTCAGGGAGGGATCCATCAGTGAGGATGAAACTAAATTTATGTGGAGATAGAATCCCATTACACCTAGTTTTCATATACTTAAAATCACAAAAACTAGACCACCTTGCAGGTCCATTATTGCAGGTACCGGCTCTGTTACTGAAAATGTGGGCACATTTATTTGTCTATTTCTACAAGAGAGTGTGCAACTATTAGCCTCCCATATCAGGGTCACCGCAGTCCTCTTATCCAAACTAGAGAGGGTCAACTGAGGGGAGAATGATATCTGAGTAGATATTGATGTTGAAGCCCTGTAAACTTCAATCTGACATATACATGGGTTGAGGACATGCAGATTCTTTTTAGCCACTGCTGTTGCCTCAGAGGTTGCCAAGAAAGAGGAGCAGTTGGACCACAGTGGGCTAAGGGAGGGTGAGGGTGGTGGAACAGAGGTACATCCCTCCAGTTGTACCTCTCCACAATTCCTATGCCATTCTGGCAAAGTGTGGTTCCACTATGGAGGCACCCACAGTAGAGACCAGGGAGGATGCTAGGAACCTCCACAAAGGAGACCCTCAGGAGGGTGGCATGGGACCCCACAGGGGAAGGAAACAACTCCTGGTGGGGGACTCCATTGTTTGGAAGGTAGAACTGGGGGAGGAAGGGGAGAGAGAGGCAAGGTGCCTGCCTGCCTGGTGCCATGGCTTGGAGGGACAAGGAGCAAATCCTCAGGGTTGCCGGAGCAGCTGCACAGGGGAGGGAGCTGGATATCATTGTCCACCTAGGGACAAATGACCTGGCTAAGAAAGGGATCAGAGCAGTGCAGGAAGAGTTTTTGGAATTGGGGAGGGGCCTTAGACAAGTAGCAAGCACGGTAACTTTCTCGGAGGTGCTGTCTGTCCATGGAGTATGAGAGGCTAGGGTGCTCCACACCAAGGGATTCAATCAGTGGTTCAAAAACTGGGGCATAGCTCAGGGATTTGGCTTCTTTGGGGACTGGGGGTCCACCTGGAGTGATGCAAGCCTATAGTGGTATGATGGGCTGCATATGTCCAGGAGGGGAATCAAGAACCTAGGTGATAGGTTTAAATGCTTCATTGGCAAGTATTTCAACTAGCCAAGGGGGGGAGGCACTGGAAAGGAGCAGAGAAACCCTAGCCCCCCCAAAAAAGTCACAGTAGGGGTAAATGGAGAAAGTGACAAAGGCAAGAAGGACAGGGATGGGGCAAAAAGGAGCAAGGCCATCAGGAAATGAAGGATAATGAGTACCAATGCCCACAGCCTGGGCAACAAGTTCTCTGAACTGGTGGCCGTTTATGGAAGAGGGATGCCTGGATATCATAGCAGTCACAGAAACATGGTACACAGAGAACCGTGACTGGGATGTTGACATACCAAGGTACATAACCTACAGGATAGACAGGGAGGGGAGAAGAGGGGGAGAAGTAGCTCTCTATGTAAAGGAAGGGATAAAGGCAACTGAACAAAAGAGTAAACAGGGAGGAGACTAGGCACTGTGGGTCACCTTGGAGACTGGAAGTGGCACCACAATCTACACAGGGGTTGTATACAGACCCCCAGGTCAGGGGGAGGGAATGGACAAGGATATGCTAGAAGGCATTCTTAGGATGGCAGAGAAAGGGGAGATACTGTTGATGGGAGGCCTGAATATGCTAGATGTTAACTGGAGCACACTTGCTGCAGCCACATCCAAGAGCAGGGCCATTCTCAATGCCCTACAGGTGGCATGCCTCAGACAGCTAGTTTCGGAACCAACTCATGAGGGAGCAATCTTAGACCTCATACTCTCAAATGGGGACAGTGAGAGGATCTCAGACCTAGAAGTGGGTTACCATCTGGGAACAAGTGACCATCAAACAGTGTGGTTCATGTTAAACTCAGCTACAGAGTCAAGCCATACAAAAGTGAGAGTACCGGACTTCAGGAGGGCTGACTGGCAAGATGGGAGAGTGTCCCAGAAAAGCACTAGCAAACAGGCTAGAAGGAGGGGTGGAGCAACAATGGGTAATCATCAAAACTGCCATCACAGAGGCAACAAGCCTCTGTGTGAAGCAAATAAACAAATCAAAATGAAAGAAAAAAACACTATGGTTCTCAAAAGAGGTGGTGGTTAAAGTCAGGGAGAAAAAGATAGCATTCAGAAAGTATAAGGAAACACAGAAGGAGCAGGACAGAGAGCTGTACCAGTTAAGGCAGAAGGAAGCAAGAAGGGAAGTCAGAATAGGAAAGGCCCAAACTGAAGAAAGGATAGCCAACTCGGTTAAGAAGGGGGATAAAACCTTTTATAGGTACATCAGGGAGAATAGAAAGACAAAGGGAGGGAAAGTGAGGCTGAAAAGAATGAACAGTTGGTGGGCAGAGGGGGGTAGTGAAAAAGCAGGGATACTGAATGAATATTTCTGCTCAGTATTCACAAAAGAGAAGGGGGAGGTGCCTAATCCAATTAACAAAAGCACTCGATAGGGGTGTCGATCCCAGTCCTTTCACAGAAGAAAGGGTTCTGAAAGAACTCCTAAAACTGAAGGTAGAAAAGGCAATGGGGCCTGATGGAATTCACCCCAGAATTCTAAAAGAATTAAGGGGAGAACTAGTGAAACCACTGACTAACCATTTTAACAAATCATGGGAGGATATTGTGGTACCCGAGCACTGGAGGAAGGCAGATGTGATTCCCCTTCACAAAAGTGGGACCAAGACAGAGGCAGGAAACTACAGACCTGTCAGTTTGACCTCTGTAAGAGGGAAAGTGATGGAATCACTTCTGAAGGAAAGAATTGTTGAGTACCTAGGGGCCAGTGGGGCACAGGACCCAAGGCAGCATGGGTTCACAGTGGGAAGGTCATGTCAGACGACTCTAATTGATTTCTTTGACTGGGTGATCAAAGTAGTAGACCAGGGAGGGGCTGTAGACATGGCCTACCTAGACTTTAGGAAGGCATTTGACACAGTGCCATGCAAAAGATTAATAGTCAAATTAACCAGCCTGGGAGTGGGTCCCAGGGTGGTAGCCTGGGTAAAACATTGGCTGGATAACAGGACACAGAAGGCAATTGTAAATGGAGTCCACTCTGAAGAAAGAGGGGTTACTAGTGGGGTACCGCAGGGTTCAGTACTGGGTCCAGTCCTTTTTAATGTCTTTATAAATGACATTGCAGAGGGGCTGGAAGGAAAAGTATGCCTGTTTGCAGATGACACAAAGATCTGCAACAGGGCTGATACACAAGGAGGTGTGGAAAGGATGAGAAGGGACTTGGCAAGGCTGGAGGAATGGTTGGAAGTATGGCAGCTAGGATTCAATGCAAAGAAGTGCAAAATAATGCACCTGGGAAACAAAAACCCAGGGGAAGATTACACAATGGGGGGGAGGTACTAACAAAAACAAAAAAGGAAAGGGACCTGGGGATAATCAAATCAGATGACCTTAAGGTTAGCAAGCAATGTGAGAAGGCAGTAGGGAGAGCTGGGGGTATACTGGGATGCATAGGGAGAGGCATCACCAGCAGAAAACAGGAAGTTGTTATCCCTCTGTACAGACAGTTGGTGAGACCCCATCTGGAGTACTACGTCCAGTTCTGGAGACCCCATCCCCACAAGGACATAGACAGGATAGAGGTAGTCCAGAGGAGGGCAACTAGAATGGTGCAGGGTTGGGGCATGGCTACCCACCAAGCTGAATGGACGCCTAAGCCCTGTGCTCTCGGGAACCTCACCATAAACCTGACTAAAGCCCGCTTCATTTCTGCTTCTTGGCATTACCTGGTGAACAGTGTATCTCCCAGTGGATCCTGTCTCCATGCCGTCTTCAATCTGCTGTCGGTGTGGGAGGTGCAAATTGCGATCGCCATTTCTGTCCCCCTGAACATGGAACACAGCCTAGTACACTAACGAAATGGAGCCCACAGCATCAGTGTCTCAACAAGAAGGCAATCTAACTGAAATTCAACAAATGTTTGCCGAAGTCCTTTCCTGGATGGACAGGAAGGATCTAGCTACAAAAAAAAACATGGCAGACATAGTAGATCTGTCTCAGCAGGCCTGCATCACGGAGCACAAACTTGCGGAAGCGCAGGATGGCTGGCGTAAAGCTGGGGCTAAATTACACGAACAAGAATGGACTATGCAGCTTCTGTGGGCAAGAGTTGAGGATCTAGAAAACTGTAGTAGGCGAAACAATTTACGGTTTGTGGGATTCCCAAGGGTAGTGAAGGGAATGATGTTGTGTTATTTTTGCAAACTGAGTTACCCCCTTTACTGGACTGGCATTGTGAGGGGCCAACTGAGATTGACAGAGCCCATAGAACTCTGGCCCCTCGCCCGGCCCCTGGGGAATGCCCGCATACTATTTTGGCTTGTTTTCTTAGGATCCAGGACAGGGAACTGATTACTCGACTGGCTAGACAAAAAAAAGAGCTTATTTGGAAAAGCCACAAGATCCAAATCTATGCAGACTACTCCTAAGAACTCACAGCACATCATAGGGCCTTTACAGCTGCCTGTAGAGCCTGCGCTGAATTGGGGCTGGAATACTCCCTGAGATATCCTGCTTCTCTGTGGATTATAATAAATGGTTCACCACAGCTAGCTGATAATTCAGCAGCTGCAGAGAAGTTTTTAGCAGAGCAAGCTTCCAAACTTACTTGGGGTTCACCGAGGGAAATACCCCCATCTAGGACTGTTTCGGTGGGGCCCACCCAGAAGAAGATCTCTCAACAAGAGCCACCAGCCTCTACCCTTGTGCCCACCCCCTTTCATGTCTTATCTCAAGTCTCATCACCTCGGACCCCTGCACAATTGGCCCCTCAGAAATCACCGGGGAGCAGGAAAAAGAACAGAAGGAGGGCTCGGACTGAAGGGGCCAATATTGACAAGACCCCTAGGCTTCGTTCTTGAAGCCACAGTGTAAGTCCTGCATCAATAGCCTCTCATTCGTCCTTCACTCTTGATATGAGCAATAATAAATATAAGGCCCTGATGGACTTACCCTCGGATGGTACGCTTCAAGTTCCTCCACTGCCTCCTAGACGATTACATTCCAGAGAAGCTAAACTCCATGCAGCAAGGGCCCTCTCCTGGGCGGGGGACTCTAATCCTGTTTCTTTGGACATCTGCATTTCAGCTGACACAACTGAGTCACCATTTGTCCACTTCGAAAGGTCAGCTATTTCTTCTCCTGGACTAGTGGGTTGAATAAATGGAGAGCCTTCTTTTATGATTATTGTTCCCTCAGGCTGTATTAATGGGCTGCTATCCCAAGCCCCTCCTTCCTTTCTCATTTAGGGTGTGATAATTCGGTGTTTTCTAGGTGTTTTTTGAACTTTTATTCATGCCTTAATATGCAGTTGGGCCATAGGGAAGCTCATGCTATGGCCCCAGGGTGGGTTCGTAATTGGTTGTTTTCATTGCCCCCTTGGCATAACTTGGTTTTGCTAGGGGTGTGATGCCCACCCTACCTGAGTTGATTTCCCCCCTCTGATACAATAAGGGGGTGGGAGTGGACCCCATCCCATCCAGAGGGCTAAAGGGCCGGTTAATAGTCTTATAGATCTCATAAGCAGAAATGTTTTCTTTACCTTTGTTGGGTGGGGATAATATGCAGAGAAATTTTAGAATGTTGGGGTGTCCTATCTCTACTGCAGGAGTTGCTTATATTATACCCCCCAGCAGCCTTCACTGTATTCTGGGCCACTAGTAGGCTGATGTTCGAAGCAGAAGCTGATCCGTTTTGGGGAAGTTTTTTGGGAGTGGGAGGGGGTGGGGTTTTTTTCATTTGTTTGGAATGTTATTGCTATTGTGGTTATTTTTTTATCTTCTTTTTCAGGCACAATGCTACAAGGTTAAGATATGTGCATGGTTATACAAAGTTAGTAGTTTTGGCAATCTGATCTATATGAAGGTGATTAGATTTACAGTGTGTCCTTGCTGGGGGAAATACTTCAGGAGCTATTTTCCCCTGTCCTGGTGTTCTCGGCTGTTTACCCTTTCGGCCATGTTCTTTTTCAGGCCTGATGGAGATTAGATTTATCTCCTGGAATGTCTGGGGACTTAATTCGCCTATTAAACATAAAAAAAGTTTTGATGCATTTGAAAAACTGAGACCCATGGTGGTATTCCTGCAAGAGACCAAACTATCATCTGGAGAAGAAAAAAAACTCCATCAGGGTTAGGTAGCGGAAGAACTCCATATTGTGGCCTTGACCCATAAACGAGGGGTATCTATATTGTTACATAAAATTTAGGGTGGAAATTCAAGAGACATATTCAGGATAAAGAAGGGAGATGGATCATGGCTGAACTGGAGACACCGGAAGGCCCCCTAGTTTTATCCAATCTCTATGCCCCCAACCAGGATTGTCACTCTTTTTTTCATACATTTAATCAAACCCTTATGGATTTCAATTCGAATAGGGCTCCAGTTTTAGTGGGAGGAGACTTCAATGTGACTCTTGATCATAACATGGACAGAAGCAATAAAGCCCCTGAGCCACACAGGCAAGCTAACAAAGCCCTCTTGCGACTGATGGCTGAACATGGGCTACTCGATGCTTGGAGGGTCCTACATCCCAGGATGCATGATTTCTCATGTTTCTCGCAATCGCATGGTACCTCCAGTAGAATAGATTGCTGGTTGATTTCCTCTGAGCTCTATGATAGGGTTGTCTCTGCTCATATACACCCGATATATGTTTCAGACCATGCCCCATTAGAGATACTATTTAAATTAGGACTGGATTCTCCATCTTCCCCCTCCTGGTGGCTAGACCCTCTCCTCCTAGACGATAAAGACTTCCAACAGTGGCTGGGTCTTGAAATAAGAGACTACTGGACTAATAATGATAATAATGAAGTCTCTGATATGACCCTCTGGGAAGCCTTCAAAACAACTATAAGAAGCAAAATAATTGCTTTTTCAGTAGCTAGGAGACGTCACCGTGAGGCCAACCAGAGGGCCCTGGAGAGACAACTGCACCAGCTAGAGACACAGTATAAATCCCTCAACTCTAAGACCCCGCCTGCATCCTTGCTTGCACAATTGGCCAGTACCAGGCTTTTACTGAATACTCATCTATCCCAACAGGCTGAATTAAATATTAATTGGATCTGACACGCCTATTGGGGCAGTAAACTCCTGGCATATCGGCTTAAACAACAACAAATTTCTAAATGAATATAGGCTTTGAGAGACCATAAGGGTATTCCCTGCTACTCTGGTTCACAGGTAAACATAATCATGATGCAGTTTTACAAACAGTTATATGCCTCCCCTCACCCTCCAGACCCCCACAAAATTCAAGGTTTCCAGGCCTCACTGCCTATCCTCAAACTCCTCCCCACAGAGGCCGAGTCATTAGATGCTTCGATCACACTGGAAGAAGTGGACAAGGCTATAAAAATGATGAATCTTTGTAAAGCCCCAGGGTCTGATGGACTACCTATCGATTTATATAGAGTCCAGGGAGTTAATCTTGCCCCATATCTGCTTCGGGCCTTCAAACATTTGCTGCTTGCCGGATGTCTCCCTCCAACCATGAGAGAAGCCACCATTACGGTTCTGCCAAAAAAGGGGAAAGATCCACTTTTACCTGGTAGTTATCGTCCTATTTCCCTTATTAATGCGGACGCAAAAATTTTAACCAAGGTTCTGGCTGGCAGACCCGAACCTCTTCTCTCAGGCCTCGTTCACCCGTCGGAAGCAGGATTTGTTAAAGGCCAATTGGGATCAGATCACCATAGAACCTTGTTGTCATTAATGCATTACACCAAATTGTCCAAACAATTCTCCGTTGCTTTGGCCGTAGATTTTGAAAAGGCCTTCGACTCTGTCGAATGGCCGTTTCTTTTTCATATCCTTTCTTCAATGGGTATGGGGCCTGGTTTCATCTCCTGGATATGACTATTCTATACGTCCCCTTCAGCCAGAGTCCTGACAAATGGGCTGCTGTCTTCACCATTCCACTTGCAAATGGGCACAAGACAAGGTTGCCCTCTCTCTCCCCCCCCTACTGTTTATTTTGGCTATGGAACCCCTGGCTATAGATCTTGGGGAGTCCCATTCTATCCCCGGAATAAGTGTGGGAGGCATCACTCTCAAAACATTTTTATATGTTGACGATCTTCTCATCACTACTGAATGTACCCCTTTAGTGATTAACAACATTCTTAGTATACTGTCCGAATTCTATAGTGTGTCTGGCCTTAAGATCAACCAATCAAAAACGGAGGTTCTTCCTTTGAATTTTATACCATCTAGTATGGATTTTCAGGCTCTTGGCCTTAAATGGTCTCCTGATGGTATAAAATACTTAGGTATCTTTTTACATTCAAATTCGACTAAAATGCTTACCCTTAATTTTTCAACTCTGGTGGAATCTATCAGACTAGATAGGGAATGTTGGAAGGCCGTACGGCTCTCTCTGGCAAGCAAAATAGAGTCTATAAAGATGATGGCTGCCCCACAGATCCTATACCTACTGGCCCATCTCCCTTTACCTATACAGCAGAAATGGTTTTCAAAGTTGGAAGCCTTGATGGGTAATTTTTTATGGGAAGGCTCCCGACCCCGCTACAGTAAACTTAAACTTCGCCAGCATTGGAGTAGGGGAGGTTAGGATCTCCCATGGCTGCAAGGATATCACATGTCCTTCATTACTGCACAAACCACTAGATGGTTCTCTAGACCTGGGCAAACTTCCCCTATTTGGCTCTCACTGGAGGCCTCACTGCTTCGAGCACCCTCATCAGTGGTGGCCTTGTATAGTAAGAAAAATGTATATGCCACTCTCTCTCCTCCTATCCTGCTATCTATCCAATATTGGAAATGTGTCCTAAGTCATATGGGACATGACTCAGCCCCTTGGAATTACACCCCTCTTTGGAATAATCATGATCTAGAGATTGGTAAAAGCACAATATACTGGAAAATCTGGGAGGCGCAAGGTAGCTCACTAGTGCAGGATTTGCTACTACCTAATTCCAATACACTTGACACATTTGAATCCCTACAGTCTAGATATCATCTCCCAGCTACTCACTTCTGGAAATATCTTCAGATTAGCGATGCTATAGCTCACCTCCCTAACCCTCCCAGACTACAGGTAGTTGGAAAAAAACAACAACACATCCATTAAATATTTGGCTGCATCACCCCGGGCACTTAACTAGTGCTATTTATAGTGCCGTAAGGGATATCTTCTCAGATCCCACTTACTCAGCAAAACTTCAGTGGGAAAACGACCTCTGATCCCCTATCTCTGGACAGCAATGGGAGCATGTATGGGTACGCATTCAGTTGGCCTGTAGAGATGGGTGTACTTGCTTTATTATGAGCAAAACCCTACATAGATGGTATAGAGACCCAGCAAAACTTAAAAGGCTGAGATTCTTATTAACTGATACTTGGCACTGTGGAGGGATGGGGGCCCACCTATTCCATGTTCTTTGGGATTGCCCCAATCTTCAATCCTTTTGGGCTCCAATTCAGGATGTGTGTGGGCAGATATGTCCCCAAATAGACCTTAACCCACTTCTTCTTCTGTTGGGATGTGCCCACCCTAATACCCCTAAGTTTAGCCCGGGGGCTCAATGGGTCACAGTAATGGGGGCCATAGCCAAAAGGTTGATTCTCATGAAATGGAGGTCCCCAGAAGTCCCAACCTTCCATGAGTTCCTTTTAGCCCTTAATCAAGGGGCTATTTTCAACAGAATGTCTGGTTTTGTGGGGGATAATGTGTCTCACTTTGAGGAATGTTGGCAGCCATATTTACTATCCAAGTACTGTCATGACGTACCCCTGCCAAGCTAGTATCTAATTTTGCAAGTTTAGCTGGCTTATTCCCCACCCCCTCTTTTTTTTTCTCTTCAAGAGGATATAGGATTCACTAGATTTGCCCTTTAACAGGCTGCACCTGATTCCTAAGATCAGAGTGCCTTTAGTTGTACATAGTTATGTGAAGTATATGCCTGATTCAGTTCGGACACATCTTGTTTCCACCTGAGACATTGGTTCCTTATGGTTATATATATTGCACTTGAGACATGTCTAGATTACGTAACCCTTTAACCTGGGAACATATGTGATGTCACATTTAACTCTTTAGCTACTTAATCCTTAAGTGTTTACTATTATACCTTATAGTATTCCTGTATGCTTTAGATACCTCATGGTCTGGTTGTTTCTACCAAATGTTGCGGTAGACCTTAATATTGTGGCATAGTTGTGTATCTATAGATGTGTCCCAATACAATTTCAATAAAATATTAAACTATAAAAAAGAATGGTGCAGGGTCTGCAAGAGAAGCCATATAAGGAGAAACTAAAAGAGCTTAATATGTATACCCTTGAGGAAAGGAGGGAGGGGGGGACATGATAGAAACATTTAAGTACCTCAGTGGAATCAACAAAGTCCAAGAGGGTAGCATCTTTCAGAAAAAGAGACATGCAAGAACAAGGAGACACAATTTAAAGATGGGTGGGGGGCGGTTTCAGGGGCAATGTGAGGAAGTATTTTTTCACAGAGAGGGTAGTGGATGCATGGAACAGCTTTCCTGAGGAGGTTGTGGGGTCTAAAACTGTGGGACAATTCAAGAATACATGGGACAGACATAAGGCAATTCTAGTCGGGGGTAGGAAGAAATAGGCTGTTAGTTGACTAGGATCTGTGGCTTATCCTGTACTTAGGGAAATGGGTGGCCCAAGCGGTCCTTATCTGCTGTCAAAGTCTATGTTTCTATGTCTCTAATTATGAACAGAGTGTGGACCTACCCACTGATTTTCTATTGGAGGTGCTGGAGTTCATTTTAACTTATAATGCCTTTGAATTTGAAGGGAACCATTTTTTTCCATGAAAGTTTTTATTGAGTTTTCTTATTCAGATAAGTACAGTAAATTAAACATTTATAAATTCTTCAACAACAGTAAGATTGCTTAGTATACATACATGGCATACAGGTATGATGAAGCTGCAAGACAGACTGTCTACAGTATTCCATTCCTGGTCAACTAGTTGCCAGGGCCTAGAAATGTTTACCTTCTCCCTGTATACAGAAGCAATAATGAAGATTGCTACACAGGGCTTGATATTTCTACTTCAGGCCTGTCACAGACTTCTTCCTATTGTATATCAGAGGGTTATCTGTGTCTGAGTTATTTATCCCAGGCAAGAATAAGGGCAGGAAAAGTGTTGCGGCATATCTATTGTCCCTGTGTCCATGGTTGTCTGTATGAGGAAGGGGTAAGCCTGCATTATGGTTCACACATGTGTGTGTTGAGGGGGATGGTGTTTGTGAGTAAATGTCCTATGTTCTGCCATGTTCATTTGGGGCCAAGTTCACCTTTCTACAGTACTAGAGATGTAGTTATATCAAGAAGGTACTATTTTCAGAGTTCATTAGGTCAACAAAGCTGTCTCGGGTCACTCTCAAGGGGTTAAGTTCAATGGCAGGGGGCACTATCAAAAGTGCATTTGGGCCTTTGTAGCCTAGAGAGGAGAGGATACAAACTATCAGGTAGCTTCACCTATTGGGTGGGAGGAATGGACTAGCCAGATTCTGAGAGGTCTCATAGGGGTTCCAGGCTTTCCAATAAAGGCTCTCTTTACCTATCGCTGCATGTACAATCTTCTTGTATCTAGATGTCAAGGTCATTAATGCTTGCCATTTTTGTGTGGAGGGTGATTCAGGTTCCCTCAAATGGCAAATGGGTATCTGTTTGGCTGCTGCAAAAGGCCACATTTACTCACTAAAGTTGTGGAGAATTTAGAGAGTGTGTTTCTGGGGGAGGCCTAGGATGGCCAGTTTGGGATCTTTAACTGGTGGCAAGGGTGCAAACTGTCTACATGGTTTCCAGATTGAGTTCCAGTAGTTCTCTAGTGTTGGGCATGACCACAGTATATGTGTCAGTGTAGATTGGTGGGATGTACATCTCCAACAGTCACTGTCTTGTGTCAATTTTGCTTTGTAAAACCAATGTGGGATACTGTATGTTCTGTGTAAGATCTTAAATTGTAAGGTTTTGGCCTGTAGTTCCCTATTTTTGTTATAGGCTAAGGTCCAGACCTTATTCTAGTCATCCTACGGAATTGTAATATCCAGTTCTTTTTCCCATTGAAGCTGTGTATTTGGTGGGATTGATGGGGTGACACCCTGTCTCTCATTTTAATGTACTGACTGGCTAAGTGCCTTGTTTGTTTAAACTTATCTCCCAAGTGTCCCATGTTGGGGCTGTCAGCAAGAGATGGATAGAGGAAATCTTGGTTTTGAGGAGATCTCTGAGTTGGAGATATTGCATATTCCAGAAGTGGTTTCAGGGGATCTCATATCCAGCTCTCAAATCCTCAAAGGGCTTAAGGATCCCTGTAGTAGGGTGATAAAGGTCTCCTAGCATGGAGATACACTTTGTCAGCCAGAGGGGCCAGTGTAGGGACTCCTTTCCAAGTTGAAGTCGTGGGTTATGCCAGACAGAGCATAGTCTACAGGTTTTATTAATCCAGCCCATTTGGATTACGTGTGTCACCCACACTTGCCGTGTGTGTGTGTGTGTCTGATACAGAGTGAAGTATTAGGCCCCAGCTTCCAGTGTGGACATAGTAGTGGCAGTGCTGAAGGTACCTCTGTATGGTGTAGCTCTGTGTTTATCCATCAGCGGGGGACATATAAGCTCTGGTTTCATACAGGTGATAGCTTGTGTGATGTTGACACTGTCATGGAATAGTCTGAGATTCGGCAGTCCAGATCCCCCATGGCTCCAGTGCAGATGGAGGATACCCGGCTTGATTCTTGGGGTTTTGTGTTCCCAGAAAAAGGAGGAGATCTTTGTGTTGATTTGTGTGAAAAATATGGTAGGGAGGGGCACTGAAGATTACTGAGAATGTATTGCAGCTTGGGAATAACCACCATCTTCAGGGCATTTACCCTGCCCCCACATGGTTAGATTAATGGATTCCCAACTCTGAACATCTTTGGTAAGTAAATCTGCCATTATATCCATGTCGGCCTGAATTATGTCTTTTATAGTAGGTCCAAGGTGAATCCCCAAGCAAGTGACTCCTGCCAGAGCCCACTGGTAGGGGTAATCAGAAAATAAATCCCGGGTGCATGAGGAGGTGAGCGCATGATTTGGGATTTACTCCTATTAAGTTTGTACCCTTAAAGGGCTTAGTATTCGGTCAGTATAGTACCCAGGTTTTTTAAGGCCTTGGGTATATTGGACAGAAAAAGTGTGATGTCATCAGCAAATTGTATCTGTGTGTTGGTAGTGGGCCCTACTGGGATGCCTTGGAAATCTGGGTGTGTTCAGATTTTGGACACGAGGGATTCTACTGCTAATAGATACAGGAAGTGGGAAAGGGGACATCCCTGTCTAGTTCCTCTAGCCAGGGGAAAGGCTGGGGAGACCACCGAACTGGTAAGCACTGAGGCTATCAGAGATTTGTACAGCAGCTGTATTAGTGCTGTAAAGCGTATGGGGAGTCCAAATCTTGTTAGGGCATCAAAGAGAAGTTTCCATTCTACCCTGTCAAATGCCTTCTTGACATCAAATGACAGGGTGGCTGTGGGGTCTGACTGATGATTAGCTTCCTGGATCACATTGGGGGCCCTGTGGGTATTATCAGTTCAAATCACAGTCTCCCAGGCACAAATCTGAACTGGTCAGAATGTATCAGTTCCCCTATCAATGGTTCAAATCTCTGCTGTCACCTTTCGCAAGTATTTTTGTGTCTACATTTATGAGGGAGATGGACCTAAATTGGGAGCAGTGGATGCTATCCAGGCCTTTTTTAGGGATCAAGGTGATTAATACTTGTCGTAATGAGGCTGGGAGGTTTCTTTTTTCCCCCTGGCTTCATTGAAGAGATGGGTAAGTGTTGATGACTGAATATGTGAAAATGGCATATAAAAGTCACTGGGGTATCTGTCAAGGCCCGGTGATTAGCCTTTGGCCATAGATTTCTTGGCTATGTCTACTTCTCTCCTAGTCTCCTAGTGTTAGGGGCTATCAATTGTTGGGCCTGTTGTTCTGTAGTCTGTGGCAACTGGATGTCTCAGAAAAAGGCGTCCAAATGTGCTTGCATTCGATGGACCACTGAGGAATAGAGCTATGTATAAAACTGCTGGAAAGCCTCATTAATTTATGTGGGAGAGGTGAAGATCATTCCTTGGGGTGTGTGTATCTTGGAAATGCATCTTTCCTCTTCTATGGCTCGGAGGCAATAAGTTAATAGTTTACAGAGCTGTTCCCCAGCCTCCCAGTATTTCTGATTTAATTGAAAGAGTGCATACTCCACTTTGTGTTGTATGCTGCTTTCTACTTTGTGGGGTGCTAATCTTAGTTGGGATTTCAGGGCCTCTCTCTGTGCTGGGGAGAACATGGTAAGTTTTTTGAGATGGCGTAGTTCCTGTTCTGCTGTCTTAGTGTAATGTTCCCTATCTTTTTTTACTTTGGAGATATAAGCTATCAGACACACCCTTAACACTGCCTTCTTGGCTTCCCACTGCATAACTATGTTGGCATCCGGGGTTTTGTTATCTTGGAAATAGGATAGCAGTTCCACTTGGAGCCATTGCACAAATTCTGGGTTCTGTAAAAAGGAGGACTTGAATCTCCATTTGTTTCTGGACCCTGATTTTTCTCCCCATGCCAAGGATAAAAAGACTGGAGCATGGTCTGCTATTACAATGTTTTCTTATGTCACCCCCTATGTGGACTGTATCAATTCTGATGAGCCAAATGTAAGTCTATATGGCTATTGGAGTCATGTACTGTGAAAAAATAAGTGTAGTCTTGGTTGTGAGAGTGGAGGGTTTTCCAGATATCCCTCAGTCTGGCCCTGTTGAAGTCTTGTAGGATCTGGTAGCCTGTGATTTGCATGATCACGATTGAGTGAAAACAAAATAGGCCACTCAATCACGGCACATGTAATGGGGGCTACTGATGAGAGAGGGTGACCAGATGGGGGTGGGTTCACGCATATAGCGACAGGATGTCACTACATGCATACACACGTGGGGGGGAGCAAGCATGCTGACCATGGGGTGGGACGGAAGGAAGGGTTTATGAGACATGGTGTCACAGAGGGCTGCTGAGCTGGCCCTGTGGTGTAGTGGGATTGCAAGGGTGCTGGGTTCGGATCCGGGTGCATACACATTTTGTTGCGCCTGGCCTGACATTTTTTGGGGGGGTTTGCACCCCCTGGAGTGGAGAATCCTTTATTGGGGGGGTGGAGGGTGCAGCCCCTGCATAAAGTGAAAAACCTAAATCCCCGGTGTCCTTGTGCATTGTGCTATGGAGTCACATCACCAAAATTGATTTTCGGCAATGTGACTTCACCCTAACGGTGATTGCCTTTTGGTGGTCACTGCTGTGACATAGAAGCCACTATCTGCAGGCCCAGATGTATTTCCAGCTTAGTACCTGGACTTGTGCAGTCTAACACTGGGTAAAGAGCTATGTTGAAGTCCCCCCTATGACCACCCCTTTAGAGTTTCCCAGTATTGTCCCTAGGATCTCCATGAAAAACTGGTGGTTGGTGTTATTTGGGGCATATACACTCCCCAGAACCATAGGGGACTCTTGATATGTACCCTCACCACTAATAATCTGCCTTCAGGGTCCTTATGTGGTGTATGTACCTCGAGCTGTAGGCTTTTGCAGCATAGAACAGCCACTCCACTCATTTTGGTTGTGAAGGAGTTATGGTATACTGTCAGAAAGCAAAGCAACTTTATTTATATAGCGCCTTTCATAATCAACGTGCTGTACATCATGTAAATACAATAAAAACAATATACGAATTAAAATAAATCAATTAATACTTAATTAGGAAAAGCTAAAGAAAATAAGTAAGTTTTCAGCATTGTTTTAGAAGTCCTTGTACCTGCCAAGCAGCTCTTCAGAGTTGTGACATCTGAGGCCAGAAGAATGGTCTCCTGGAGAAACACTATGCCACATCTTGTTTCATTCAGTTTCAGGAGCACCTTACATCTTTTGAATTTGCAATTCAAACCTCTAGTGTTCCAAGTGACTACCTTCAGTGTATTGGGGGAAGCCATTCTTTTCAGTTTGTCACTAATTTTTGACCTATGAACGGATGGATTCTCCTTCAGCCCTGGCCCCAACCCCCTCCCCACAGTAATATGTACAGTGTAAACAACAATAGAAGAAAAAGTAATTGCATCAGTCAAGATCTATGTTAACTAGTACTGTTAAGTATTGAGCATCACAAGGAGAAAAAAAACAGTAAAAAACTTTATAACAGAATAACTAACAACTAATAAAATACCTTAACCTAAAGGTGATTCCTGATAGCTGAGGAAAGCTAGAAGACTCTCCTATTGAGGGCATAGGTGGTTTTAATGCCGTCACCCACATAAAAACTGCAAACTTGAAATTAGGAGGGTGAGCCAGCCAGCCTTGCTATCCCTCTTTGTTTCCCTGCAATAACCTCTGTGACTGCTGGTTTCCCTGAAGAGCCTGTAGTACCCAACGTGTGGCAAGGTCTTGTTTTAAATCATTAGTTGCCCCAAAGGTTTGCATTGGGTTAAACCCCTCTTCCTGAGGTGAGTCTGTGCCCCTTTGGACTACACAGGTATAGAGAAGGGCTATCTTGTGCATTGTCTGGTGTTAAGGGTGTGGGTCTTCTTAAAATTGTTTCCTAGGGAAAATGAATGGGGTTCAGTAAATGTTTCTCCAGTGTTTTCATCTTTGGACCACCAGGCATGTGAGGAATGTTGTTGTTTGCTAGCACCATTAATAGTGTTCCCTTTGGACAGCAGGGGGATGGTCTGACCAATGGTTGTATTATTTATTTTCATAGCAAGAAGTGTTGTCTAACATCTGATTTGCCTTACTCAGATCTGTCAGGTTGGAGTCATATTAGCACATCTACATAAGCAGTGCCTGCACCTACATTAATCTGTCAGCCCAGTTTAGCATGACTGTAAAGGGGGCTCACTTTGCATTTAAGGAACATTTTTACGTTCGCTTGCGCGCATGCACAAGGAACGTTTTGGGAGAGTAGCACACTTGGAGGTGTGCCTCTCCCATCCAATGCACTGCTCCGTTGAGCAGGCGTGGCGGTCCTGCACCAATGGGTGCAGGAGCTCAGTATGACAGCGGTGGTCCTCTGCTTCAAAGGAAAGCACCGCTGCCATACTGAGCACCGCCATCAGGATGTCCCCCCCTCGCGTCATGCGCTGCCCCCCCACGCGCGTCATGCCGCCCAACCCACAGCTTTCCTGCCACAAACGTTGTTTGCCGACGGGGGTGCCCAATCCCCCGTCAGCTGCACGGCCCCCCCCAAGCCATCCTGCTGCCATGCTGGGAGCCCACCGCAGTGTCAAACATCCGCTTTCTTTTGCCGACGGGGGTGCCCAATCCCCGTCGGCTCCTCGGCGCCCCCCAGCCATCTTCTGCCACGGTGGGAGTCCACCCCAGTGTGGCAACGGTCCCATCTGCTTTGTTTTGCCGACGGGGGTGCCCAATCCCCCGTCGGCTCCTCGGCCCCCCCAGCCATCTTCTGCCATGCTGGGAGCCCACCTCATTGTGGCAACGGTCCCACGTAGTCCTTTTTTTTTGTTTTTACCTGTAAAGAAAACGGTCCCCGCGCGTCTCCCAGCCCTCCCACAACCTGCACCCACCACTGCGCACCAGCCTCCCCACCCCCCTCACCCCATACTTACCTCCGGAGCTCAGCGCGACAATCTTCGGTGGACTGGGAACACGTCTGCACTCTTCAAAGCCGACCGCGAACTGAGGAAATGCTGGTAAGCTGTATAATGGGCTAGATAGGGGGGGTTTCAACTTCATTGCATATCTCAGTCATTTTTTGGAATTTTTGCACCAAATTTTCAACATGGGATTTTTGGGACCCTTTCTCATGAATGATGTCACTGTCAAGATGTTGTTCGGGCCTGAAGGGTGATTTCGCAGGCACTGCACAGTCACTGCGTGAAATCACCCTTCAGCCTCAAATAATGCCATGACAATGACATCATTCATGAGAAGGGGTCACAAAAACCCCATGTTGAAAATTTGGTGCAAAAATTCCAAAAAATGACTGTTTTACGAACGTGCGTTGTGCAGTTCCTACGCAGGCTCGTAAGTTCGCGAATTTTCAATATTTTCACTCTACATTTTCAACATTGCCATTTTATCACACCTTCTTATGAGTTGTACAGCTGTCATTTCTCACACATCTTACCCAAAATGTGTTTTCGCCCATGTAGCGCTCAATGGCGCAGTTGGTCTGCGAAATCAATGTATGGAACACATTAAGAAAATCACAGTGATGCTGTTCATGAGCAGAGGTCTTAAAATGGCTATGTTGAAAATTTGGTGAAAAAATTCCTAAAAATGACTGTTTTACGAGCGTGCGTTGCGCAGTTCCTACGCACGCTCGTACGTTTGCGAATTTTCAATGTTTGCACTCCAGATTTTCAACATTGCCATTTTACCACACCTCCTCATGAGCGGTACAGCTGTCATTTTTCACATCCTGCCCAAAATGTGTGTTTCTGCCCATGTAGCGCACAATGGCACAGTCGGTGTGCGAACTCAGTGTATGGGACACAGTAAGAAAATCACAGTGGCACTGTTCATTAGCAGAGGTTTTAAAATGGCAATGTTGAAAATTTGGTGAAAAAATTCCTAAAAATGACTGTTTTACGAGCGTGCATTGCACACTTCCCACGCACACTCGTAGGTTTGCGAATTTTCAATATTTCCACTCCAGATTTTCAACATTGGCATTTTACCACACTTCCTTATGAGCAGTACAGCTGTCATTTTTCACATCCTGCCCAAAACGTGTTTCCGCCTATGTAGCGCACAATGGGGGTAACAAACAGGTCATGCTGACAATTTATTGTGCAAATACCAGCAATCGCACAGGGCATTAGGGTAAAGCACCATACATGCCAAGCACCACTGCAAATACCTGCAAGCGAACGTTCGGCATTGCCAAATGCTTATTAACAGTATAATCATTATATCTTAATTCAGCACAATAATCAGGGAGTTTCCTATCCCTTCACCTTTGCTGGTAATGCCTCAGTCCATGGACAGAGAAGGATGTTAACACCGGTTTTCTGATTTTCCAGCTGGAACCAGTCATTTCACCCTGTGGAACTGGTGGTGAGGTGTCCCATTTTCCTTAATATACAGCAGATGCCTCTTGACTGGTTAGCAATATTTGGAGGGTAACTCTGGTTGTTTGTTATGGCAGCATGAAACTCCATTTTAGTTAATTTCATATCTGTCTTGTCAGTTTCTGCCTGCCGCTTTAGCATTCGTATTGGTGAAGAATTTCCACCTGTCATGCTCGGGGGGACAGCTGTGTGGTGTGGATGGCAGTTAGGCAAGGAACTGAATAAACGGAAAGATCTGTTGTATGGGAAATATCATCCGACAGTTGGTGTTCAGGGAAAACTTTTCAAAATGTTAAATTACATTAATGTTCTCTCCAGAGTGAAATGGCATGCAGTTTTCCTGGAAGGGAGACCTGTCACCTTCATTGTCAGTTAGTTGCTTCTGCTGCCAATCACCAAGATGGATGCTATTTTTTGGACTCATTCCCATGCTTCGCTACACATTATACAATGGCAAGAAAGAATGCTGGCCTGTGATTGGCCACTCTGGGGCTAGACCTGGGATGTTATCCCAGCATAACATCTTGCATCTAGTCCCAGTACAGACATGACTCAGTCACATAAAAAGAACCACTGTGTCCTCCCTTCACGTTTCTAATCGGCTTCTCACCACTAGCTGAACTGAAGTAAAACAGAGCTTCCAAAAATCCCCTCGCCTCCCATCACTACAGACACACACACATGCCATACCTCAGTCCTCTATACAATTCACTGGAAAATACATTTTTTTTAATTTAAGAAGCTACCACTGGGTGGGAGCAACTTCAGGTTTGTCAGTAGTGCTGTACCAAACCTAGCACGCACTTTTCCCTTGCTGCTCAGCTGTTTGACATAAAGAACCACATAAAATGGCTGTACATAAAGCATTTAAAATCTGTTCAGTTTTATAAAGATCGTTTTCATTATTTTCATTAACTCCATTCCTTTGTTTGATCAACAGGGGCTTACCTACCAAAATGGGAAACTTGAAGTGTTCACCTATCTCCTCATTATCATGACTGTTTGCAGTTTTAAGATAAACTAATAAAAAAGAATTACACACACCATCCCAGTGAAGACAGTAGGGCTGAGCCTTTCATGATGGGTCAATTAAACTCCATAACCAGCAACAATGTACCAACCAAAGAGAGTGCAGTTCATTTGCATCACCAGGTAAGAAAAAAGCTCCCTCTCCCCATACGATGCACAGGGGAAATGCAAACCTAACCCAACAACTAACACACCAAAATCTGGCCAATGGAAAATCATTTACACAAATGCTCACAGCCTGGGAAATAAGATCCCAGACCTTCAGGCAATAATGTCAGAGGCTAAACTGGACATAGTAGCAATTAATGAGACGTGGTTTACCAGTAACCACACTTGGGAGACTTCAGTACCTGGCTATGTACTGTTCAGAAGAGATCGAGGTGCAAAAAGGGGGGGTGGAGTGGCCCTGTATGTCAATGAAAATATCAAAGCTACAGAAATTCAGAATACACATAAGGAGCCAGAAGAACTGTGGGTCACCCTGGAAACAGGAAATGGGACAGCCATAAGAACTGGGGTTGTCTACAGGCCCCCAGACCAGGAGAGGACATAGACACATTACTGTTAGAAGATATACAAAACATAACAGCTAAAGGGGAGGTTCTGATAATGGGAGACTTCAACATGCCAGATACAGATTGGTCAATACCAGCAGGAACATCTGCCAGAACTAGACACATGGTGGACTCCCTGCAGGGGGAGGGCCTCAAACAGCTGGTACAACAACCCACAAGAGACAGGGCTATCCTGGATCTGGTACTGACTAACAGTGAAGGGATCGCAGATCTCCGGGTAGAGGGTCACCTGGGGGCCAGTGACCATCACATGGTATGGTTCAATTTGGCCACTACATTTAAAGCATCCCATTCTAAGGCAAAAATATGGGACTTCAGAGGAGCTGACTTTGATAAGATGACCAACAGAGTTAAGCTAGCCCTGGCAAAAGAAACACAGGTGAGGGGGTACAGGCAAAGTGGGCAAGCATTAAGGATGCAATGTGTTAGACAGAAAATGAAGTGCAAAAGAACAAGGAAACCACTTTCGTTCTCAAATACAGTAGCAGAAAAGGTCAGAGCCAAAAGGCTGGCCTTCAGGAAATATAAGGGAACACAGCGGGATGAAGATAGGGAGGCATACCAAACTGCCCTAAGGGAAGCAGGGAAGGCAGTAAGGCAGACAAAGTCCCAAACTGAGGAAACACTGGCACAAAACAGTAAAAGAAGGTGACAAGACTTTCGATAGATACATTAGTGAAAGGAGAAAGTCCAGAGGGGTATTGCTAAGCTCAATGGAGAAAAGGGAGCATGTGAGGAGGAGGACCCTGTAAAAGCATCTATTCTAAATAGATACTTTTGCTCAGTATTTACTGAAGAGAAGGTAGGGCATGGCCCACAGCTCAGCAGCATCAACACAGGGGAAGGGAGGTGAGCACTACTCCTCTCACAAAGAAAGGGTCCTACAAGAGCTAGCTAAGCTCAGGGTGGATAAGGCAATGGGACCTGATGGCATACATCCCAGGGTACTTAAGGAGCTAAGGGTGGAACTAGCAGAGCCATTAGCAGAACTGTTTAATGAGTCTCTGAGCACAGGAGAGGTCCCAGAAGACTGGAGAAGGGCTCACTTGATCCCGCTCCACAAGAGTGGTAGCAGGGAGGAGGCAGGGAACTACAGACCAGTCAGTCTTACCTCAGTAGTGGGTAAGATTATGGAGGCCTCCTTAAGGAAAGGATAGTGCAACACCTGGAATCCATAGGGGCACAGGATCCAAGACAGCATGGGTTTACAAAAGGAAGGTCCTGTCAAACTAATCTCATATATTTCTTTGACTAGGTAACCAGAGTGGTGGACCAAGGGGGAGCAGTTGATGTCGCCTACCTTGACTTCAGCAAAGCTTTCGACACTGTTCCACATAGAAGATTGATAAATAAGCTGGGTAGACTCGGGGTTGGTCAGAAGTTGGTCAACTGGGTGGCAAACTGGTTGACGGGCAGAAAACAGAGAGTGATGGTAAATGGTATACAGTCAGAAGAGATGCAAGTCATAAGTGGGGTACCTCAGGGATCAGTCCTGGGGCCAGTCCTCTTCAATATATTCATTAGTGACCTTGCAGATGGACTAGAGAGCAAGGCTTGTCTGTTTGCAGATGACACCAAGATCTGCAACAGAGTAGATGATCCAGATAGGGTGGGCAAAATGAGAAGAGATCTGGATAAACTAGCAAAATGGTCAGAAGAGTAGCAACTGGGATTTAATGCAAAGAAGTGCAAGATCATGCACATAGGGAAGAGAAATCCTGAAGCCACCTATTGCCTGGAAGGGGAGTTGCTGGCAGTCACAAAGGAAGAAAGAGACTTAGGCATCATCATCACCGATGATCTGAAATCATCCAAACAGATCACTGAAGCAGTAGGTAAAGCTAGGGGGATGTTGGGGTGTATTAGTAGGGATATCACAAGTTGCAAGAGGGAGGTAATAATCCCTCTTTACAAGACACTGGTTAGGCCCCATCTGGAGTACTGTGTGCAGTACTGGAGGCCACACCTTCACAAGGACATTAACCAAATTGAGGCAGTCCAGAGAAGGGCAACCAAAATGGTGCAGGGACTGCATCAGAAGACATATGAGGACAGATTAATGGAGCTCAGTATGTATACCCTTGAGGAAAGGAGGGAGAGAGGTGATATGATTGAGACATTCAAACACCTTAAGGGCATTAACAAGGTGAAAGAGTCTAACATGTTTAAATATAAGAAAAATAGCAGGACAAGAGGACACAGCATGAGATTAGAGGGAGGCCCATTAAGGGGGAATGTGAGGAAATTCTTTTTCACAGAAAGGGTGGTGGATGCATGGAATGGCCTACCTCAGGAAGTGGTGGCTATGAATACAGTGCAGGACTTCAAACAGGCATGGGATAAGCATAAGGGAGCAATACAGATGAGTATGAATAGATAGGCCACTGACAGAGCAAAGGCCGATGGCACATTTATAAGGTAGAAAAAGAAATGGGCAGACTGGATGGACCTTGCGGTCCTTATCTGCCATCAACTTCTATGTTTCTATGTTACTATGAGTGGGGTGGAGGTACAGGAATGGAACAAGCCCACTGCATAAAGTAGCACCACCTACTGAGCAAACAATAGAGCAGCAGTATCCTTTCAGTATGAATACCTCCCAAGTAAACAAAATATGACAAAGAAGCATTTTAAACATATTTGTATTATTTTTTTTTTATTTAATTTTACAAAGGAATCATTGTATAATAGGAATAATGCCCTCCAGGGTGGATGGGTGTTATGCTGGGATAACATCCCTTTTTGCATGTTGGATGCCCTCGGCCCCAACCAGCCACAATGGAATATTATTCCAGCATAACACCCACCCTGTCAGACACTATTTCTTTACTCCTCTTCTCCCCAGTTGATAGGAGTAAAGAACAAAATAAAGGACAATGTATTTACATAGGGATTTCCAGGATTAAAGACATAGAGTTACCTCCCTGTTGCAGTAGGGGTTTGATTGCCTCCAGTCAAGGTTTATAGTAATTTTCATATTTACATTTCAGCTGGTAGGGCTTTTGAAAATGTTGGTGAGGAGTGGGCATTGTGTAATGCTTTTTGTGTCTTCTGTCTTTTGTCTGGACAGTCGGTTTCACTGGGTGACTTTTGTTCTTCTTTTGCTGTGGGTCTGAGGTGCTGTTGGAAAAAGATGTCCATCTCTCACAAAATCCCTATTCTTCCATTTTCTATTTCATCCACTGTATACACCACAGAAACCAGCCATGATGGACATAGTCAACTGCTGGCACTGTGCGACCGTCTTCAACAGGATTGTTATCCAAAGCTTGGGTCACTGTCCTACATGCTGGACACTCAGAGACCTAAGGGCTCAGCTCCAAGCAGCATGGGCCTCCACTCCCAGTTACAGAGAGATACTTAAAGTAGCAACTATCTGCCATACCTCCAACACCAAATTGGTGTGCCTCGTGTACAGAGGGTAACTAGGCCTGGGGGTTGGCAGGTGGTTGGCCAAAGCAAGGTGTGTACCCCCTCAAACAACCCACACAAGCTCAACATCTCCCAAAAAAAAATACCAACAACAAACAGGTTCCTGCCTCTGACATCCAAGCCAAATGCTGTGGCAGAGGATGTAGCAGGTCAGTAACCACCACAACAAATAATGACACCCTAAAATCAACACGGATCAAAAAAGGCAAAAACAAGTAACAACCTTTTGATCATAGGCAATTACAGGATTCAGGGAGTGGAGCTCCATTTACCACCCAAGGTAGGGGCCAGATGTCTCCTAGGATCATCCCCGTTTTTTATTTATTTATTTAAAATTTGGTAACTGGGAAATGCACACTGAGATGAGACTCGATTCCAGGTGTGACTTGAGGACATGGGTACTGAGGGGAAAAACTGTATACAACTCAATAATTAATATTAAAGGGTCACGGTTACATGACCTACACATAGTAATGGGAACAATAATACAATAATAAAAATAGACACAATACATAAAGTAACTACAAATTCTAAAATTAGGCATTGGAAAAAAACAAGTAACAATAATGCTTTGAAACATGTTCACTAGAAAAACAGGTACAGATGACATAGCTCAACCTGGGTGCAATTGGAAGTTTGGGGAAAGGTGAACTTCAAGTGCAGACTTTTAAGGAGGGGAGACAGCTTGCGAGGGGCAGGGTGATGGGGATTGCAAACACTCTGAGCATTGAGAAGGGGGAGAAGTCTGAGGAGTCATTTGAGGGAGGATAAGGAGGAGTATCGTCAAAGATCAGATGGGAGTTTGTTCCATAGAAATGGGAGACAATAACAGAAGGTGGACCGGCCTGCAGCAGAGTGGGGGTGAGGGATGAAAAAAGTGCATGGGTCTCTACAGCAATGGGTGTAGGTAGAAGTGGTTGCTGGGGAAAGGTGAGAGAGGAGTAGGGAGGAGAAAGTTCCTAACTAGAACTTAGCAACAAGGGAGGCACAGTGAAGTAACCACCTATGTGATAAAGGGGCTAGGGAGAGAGCAGAACAGAGGAGACAGTGGTGGGTGAGGAGAGGGGAGGTGGAAATGAAATGACAGAAGGAGTTTTGTAGAGTGTCCAGTCTGGAGAGGGATGTGACAGAAGTAGTGCTATAGACCACATCAGCATAATCGATGAAAGGTAGAATCATCTTGGAGACTAGCTCTCAGCAGGTGGGGAGAGGGGGACTATATTTGCGGCAATAGAGGACAGCGGGCTTGGGACACAGCTTGGTACAGATAGTGTGTATGTGGGTGTCGAGGTCAAGGTGGAACTCCAGCCAGATGCCTAAATATTTAAAAGCTGGAACAGTCTCTAAGGGAGAGCTGTCCAGAATATAGAAAAATGGGGGAGATGGGAGTGTGGCCAGTTTTTGTCTAGAGCCAAACGTCATGGCCACTGTTTTTTTTATGCATTGAGCTTCAGTTGGTTAGACTGAAACCAGGACTGTACTCTGTTGAAATCCTCCTGGAGAGGAGATTGTACACTGGAGGAAGAGGGACTGAATGTGTAGATGATGGTATTGTCTGCATACATGTGCAATATGGAGGAGATGCAGACTGAGGGAAGGTCATTAATAAATAGTAAGAAGAGGATGGACCAAGTATGGAGCCTTTGGGTACCCCAGTAAGGATAGGGAGAGAGGAGGACAGTGCATCACCTATTTGGACCAATTGCTGCCTATCGTTTAAATAGGAGTGGAACCACTTAACAGCTGATTCTGTAAGGCCAACAACTTGGAGTTTTTGTAGCAGGAGAGGATGGGAGACTGAATTGAATGCCTTTGCCAAGTCTATGAAAATGGCAGATGTAATATCACTCTTGTCTATTTCTTAGAAAATGGAGTCAGTGGCCCATAACAGGGTGGAGATGGTTGAGTGCTGTTTCCTAATACTGGACTGCATGGGAGAGAGAGTGTTGTTATTGACAACATATTCAGTCAACCTGGAGTGAAAGAGAGACTCCTGGAGTTTTGCAAGAGAAGGTAGGAGTGACAAGGTGCAGTAGTTTTCAGGTGCAGAAGGGTCACCACCCTTGAGAAGAGCTAACACCTTCTCGGATTTTCAGGCCTTTGGGACTGTGGAAGTTGAGAAGGAGAGGTTAAGAACATGGGCTAGAGCAGAAACTATAGCAGGGGCTGAGATATGGAGAAGCCTAGGGTGGAGATCATCAGGGCTGGTTTTCACTGGATTAAGGGCAATGAGGGCCATGTAGACATTGTAGGGGGAGAAAGGGGGAAATGGAAAGTGGTAGAGGAATAGGGTGAGTTAACCAGGATGCCAGAGAAGTCTGGGGGGATGGGAGGTGGGTTGTCGGGGAGAACACAGGTGTCAAAGAAATTGTTGAAGATCTCTGCTACTGATAAAGGGTCAGAGATGGGGGATCTGTCAATTTTGAGGACCAGGAGGCCTGTTGGTCAGGGGGGGTCAAGTAGAGAGTGTAGCACTTTCCAGAAAGAAGCAGGTGTGTTTTGACCATGCTGTAGGTGGGACCTGAAGAAATTAGCCTTTGAGAGGTGGATGGCCTTGGTGCAGCTATTTCTGAGAGTTTTGTAGGCTTGGCGGTCAGCCTGGGTTAAAGATCCTTTATAGTGGTACCAAGCCTTATCCTTGGCTCTGCATTTGTACACATGGAGTGACATTGACCACACTGAAAAAATCATATGGAGCACAGGAGAAAATATGCATGTTCTGATCCACCTAGGAACAAATGACCTTGCTAGTAGGTCAGTAGAGTATAGATCAAAGAACACCTGACCAGACTGGGTAATCAGCTGGCATCCATTTCATCTGACATCTCCTTCTCTGAGGTTCTGACAGTCTGGGAGAAGGGTGGCAGCAGGCAGAAGATCAGGGAAAGAAAAATAGATGAACTAACCACCTGGCTCAGAGATTGATGCCACGAGAAAGGACACCAGTTGGTAGGAAGTTGGCAGAACTTCTCGGAGAGGGAGTTCTTTAAATTTGACAGCCTCCACCTAACACAGGAGAGGGTCGGAGCACTGGGACAAAACTTCAATATTTTTCCATGTCATTTAAACTAGCAGATGGGGAGAGGGGTGTGACACCCATTACTTCATACACGGTAACAGTTCCATCTCCCCCCTTAGCTAGCAAACCACATGTCAGGACAAAATGCAGTGTGCTCCACAAATGGTAAGAAACTCACATATCTAGAGGAATTTAAAAATTGTAAAAATGACACAGAATGAGAGAAGGGTAAACTAGTGAACAAGGTAGGAAACCAGGGTTGGAAGGAAATGTGCACCAATGCCCACAGTCTGGCAAATAAGATACTAGACCTTATTGCCATGGTGGTAGAATAAGACCTAGACTGTAGAGCAGTGATAGAAACATGGTTCAATGAGAACCACAGCTGGGATGTCATCATCCCAGGAAACAACTTGATCAGAAGGGATCGGAAGGGAAAACAAGGGGGAGCTGTTGCTATATATGTAAAAGAAAGAATCAAGACTACAGAAATACAGGGAACCCACAGTGAAGCCAAAGCCCTGTGGATTACTCTCGATTCCAGAAATAATGCCCACATAAGGGTACGGGTGATATACAGACCTCTGTCTCAGGAAGTAGAAAAAGACAAGGAAATTCTAGAAATCATTCAAAAGATGGCAGACAAAGGTGTTACTACTGCTTGGAGACTTCAGTCTAACAGATGTAGATCAGAGTTCCTACACGACTGCTTTGGAAAGGAGTAAGGAATTCCTAGTGGCACTTCAAAAAGCCAACCAGAGTCAACTGGTAGAAACCCCACTAGAGATGAAGCAATCCTGGACCTTGTGCTAACCAACAATAACAGAATCCCAAACGTACAGGTGGGAGCTAATCTGGGATCAAGCAACCATAGGATTGTATTGTTCACAGTAATTAGGACCAAAGACATCAGTTACTCTAAACAGAAGGTCCTGGACTTCAGAAAGGTGAACTTCCTCAAAATGAAATGCTGTCTAAAACAAAATCTGGGTTGACAGTCAGAAAGGGGAGTGGAGGAACACAGAAGGAAGTAATTACAGTAGTCACATCACAGTGCGCCAGGCTAGTGAGCAAATCCAAAAGGAGAAGAAAACTATTCTCGTTCACAAAAGGATATAGCATCTAAAATCAAGGAGAAGAAGAAAGCATTCAGGATATACAAGGAAACAAAAAAGGACAGTGACAAGGAGGTATATAAGGAATTACTTAAAGATGCTGGAAAGAAAATTTGGACTGCAAAAGCTCAAACAGAGGAAAAGATAGCAAAGGAAGTCCAACATGGTGACAGCACTTTCTACTGGTATATGAGGGAGAAAAGAAAGAGAAAAGGAGGCATAGTTAGATTGACTAAGAACAAGGACTAGCAAACAAAAGATGATGGGGAGAAAGCAGAGGCTCTGAACAAATACTTCTGCTCAGCATTTACACAGGAGAAAGCAGGCAAAGCACTATTCTTCCGCAGGAAGGCACATCATCTCAAGGGAGCCAACACAAGTCCTTTTACAGAGGCAGGCACCCTGGATGAACTCAAGAAGTTGAAAGTCAACAAAGTAATGGGGCCAGATGAAGTACATCCAACCATACTACAGGAGCTTGGAGAGGAACTAGCAGCCCCACCGGCGGAGCTTTTCAACAAATTGCTGGACAGCAGGGAGGTCCCTGAAGACTGGAAAAGGGCTAGAGTGGTGCCCCTACACAAGAGTGGCAATAGGGAAGAAGCAGGAAACTATCACCAAATCAGCCTCACCTCGGTAGTAGGGAAGCTGAAGGAATCCCTACTAAAGGAGTGAATAAAGGAGTGAATTTATTGTTGTTGAGGAATCTAACTTGATAGACTGCCGGACTGAGCTTGTTGACAATGGGATAAGGGCCTTTTTACTTATTGGAGAAGGAGTGGGTGGGATGTGCAACTCGAAGTACCATTACCTGATCTCCAACCTGCCAATCCACTTCTTGTGCATGTTTGTCAAATTGTATTTTGGACTGTTGCTGGCCTTTGCCCATGCAGTTTGCAGCATACAAGTGCGTGTGTATGAGGTCTTTTCTAAGCTTTTTCACATACTGATTTACAGACACAGTGGGGGTGTGCAGGTCAAACAGCAAGTGTTCAGGTAATCTCATTTGTCTTCCAGTCATTACTTTAAAGGGTGTAAGTTGGGTGGTGGCTGAGAGCATACCCCTGATTGCCATAAGGAGTAAAGGCAATAGGGAATCCCAGGTTTTGGGATTGTCCTCAATGAATTTGGAAAGCATCTGCTTAATTTGTCTGTTGGCTCTTTCTACTTGACCTGAGGATTGAGGGTGATAAGGTATGTGGAACTGTTGCTGAACCCCAAGGAGTTCAAGGGACTCTTTCATCAACTCACCTGTAAAACTGGTTCCTTTGTTGGAGTCTACCTTGAGAGGCAGGCCCCACCTGGAGAAAATCTGTTCTACCAGGATTTTGGCAGTCGTCTTTGCGGTGCATGTCTTAGTAGGGAAAGCCTCAACCCACTTAGAGAACAAGTCGGTTACCACAAGAGCATACTTTTTGTTTCTACTGGTATTGGTCAAAGAACCAATAAAATCAATTTGGATGGCATGCCAAGGGCAAGTGTGTCTTTGTGGTAAAAGTTTGGCATTTTGTTTTGTAGGTATGGGATTGTTTTGTGCACAAACAAGGCAATTGTCAATGTATTGTTTAACATTTTTGGTAATACCAGGCCACGAGGCGGTGGTCTTGAGACGTTGGAGGGTATTTTCTGCTCCTTGGTGTCCACCAGTAGGAGTATTATGTACTTGGTGCAAAATTTAGATTTCAAATGTCTGGGGACTACCCACAATTTGGTGGTAGTGTCCTCTGATTGGAACCAAATAAGTTTGTCGTCAGGGGATAAGTGAAACTTACCTTCATGCCTGCGATATGGGTTATGTGCAGGGAGTCTTTCTTCAGTACCTTTGTCAAGGAATTTGAACACCTCTTTGAGTTCAGTGTCCAAATGCTGGGCTGCTGAGAGGTCCAGGGGAGAAAAAGACTTAGATTTTGTTTTAAGAGCTGCAACATGTACTGCTGCATTGGCTTCTGGATGATCCATCATCCAGACATCCCCCCCTCGGGCCCCTTCCTTAGCAAGGGTGTCTGCTGTGTCATTGAATGCATGATAGGGATCATGTAGAGAGTGAGCTTTAACCTTGTGCACATAAAGTTTGTGTGTGTATTTCTGTGCCAATGCATGTATGTAGATTACCAATTTTTTGTATTTCACTAGACTGCCATTAGAGGAGAGGAAGGAGTTCTTCTGCCAGAAAGGGAGAATTTTGTAAGGGAGCAACAAACCCAATTAGAGTCTGTAAAGATGATGGTATTCTGAGTTTCATGTTGGATAAACTCAAGTGCACAGGCCACCGCTGCCATCTCTGCATACTGTGATGAAGCCACACTACAGCGTTTAGATATCTTGACAGTGTTCCCATAGGGATAAACCACCAAAATACCTATCCTTGCAATCTGTTCTCCCTGATAGTACGATGCTGAACCATCAGTGAAAATATGGCACAAAGAGGTACTCTCAAGTATCTCTGGCATGGCAGGGAGGAAAGGACCCGGATCTGGGAGGTCAGGTGACTGCAGTGTACAGTCATGGGGTTCTCCCTGAAAAAGGAGACCATGAGCTAGCAGAGATGGAACTTTGGTCTGGTGGACTTGGATATCTCTATCCTGGAGGAGAAGTGACCAATGTGTCAGCCTAGCGTTGGAGACTGACCCATCCTTTACTGTATTTGAGAGCAGAAAGGTAGTTGGCATATGATTAGTGTTGAGAATTAGTGGTGAGTACCCAATGATATACAGGAAGTGCTTGACAGCCCAGTAGGTGGCCAGAAGGTTCCTTTCACAAAGGCCATACTTCTGTTCCACTGGGGTCAAGAGCTGTGATGCATATGCAATAGGTCATAAGCAAGGCCACTGATTTACGGTGATTAAAACAATTAAATTCCGTTTTCAAGACTTAAGATTCCGGAATTTCACCGGTGATTCTTACTCTAATTTTCGGATTTTACCGGGATTCTGTTATCATTTTTTTAGTATGTGCATAAATAATCAGAATTAAAGAAGGCTTAGTATACAGAGCATTAAATAAAGCAAACTGAAAATAGTACAGAAAGGAATTAAAAGAAAAACACACTTTTTTATAGATTTACTGATCTGATAGAAAATGCCAGATTCCATGAAATCTTCATTTTTACCGGTTTTCAGGCAGCCCTAATTCCGGAATTTTACCGGATTTTCCGGTAAAAACCGAAAAACAGTGGCCTTGGTCATAAGGTGCCATGCACCTTCTGGGCCAGCACTGCTGACATAGCAATGTCAGAGGTGGCACACTCCAGATGGAATGGTAGTGCTGGATTGGGGTTCACCAGTGCTGGGGCGGAGGCCAGAGCTTGCTTCAGTGACATCACAGCCTGGGTATGAGCAGGGCCCCAATTCCATGGAACATCCTTTTGAGTAGTCATACAGAGGAGCAGCTTTTGAGCAAAATCACAAATAAAATTTCTCGAGTAGTTTACCATACCTAGAAACCTTCGAAGAGTTGCCACACTGGTGGATAATGGCAAGTCTTGTAATTCCTGAATTTTTTTCCAAGTAGGGCTCTGGCCTTGGTCAGTTATTTTCAACCCCAGAAAGAGTACTTCTTTCTGACATAATTGTGCTTTTGCTGGGTTACATTTCAGACCTGCTCTCTGAATGAGAGTCAGTAGTTTGTCCAAGAGATTCAGATGTTGGTCCTGTGTGGCCGTGGCTAACAACAGGTCATCTACATACTTTAAGAGACATTGGGGGGGCTGAGAAACTCTGTAGGGCGTCCATTATGTGGAGATGGAAGAGGAATGGACTGTTATGGAATCCCTGTGGCAAGCAAGTCCACGTGTACTGTTGTCCTTCAAATGTGAAGGCAAACTTATATTGACTCTTGAGGGCCAATGGTAATGACAAAAAACCATTGGAGATATCCAGGGCACTGAACCATTTTTGATTCGGTGTTAAAAGTTGAAGCACATTTGGTGCCGACGCCACAGTTGGGGAACAACTGGGAGTGACCTGATTCAGTTTCCTGTAGTCAATAGTAAGTCTCCAGGTGCCTGTGGGTTTTTTCATGGGCCAAACGGGAGAGTTGGCAGTGGAAACACAAGTTCTGATTACTTCTTGCTTAAGGAGTGACTTGATTGTTTCTCGGAGAGAGGGTAAGGCTTCAGTGGGAAATGGGTATTGCCTTTGTCTTTCATGTGCTGGGCCTGGCACCTCGATAACGGTATGCATTCTGCCACAATTATGCTTGTTAACTGCAAACGCTTTTAAATGTCGTTGCAGAATAGGTAGGAGTTTTGGAAAAAGTTCATGGTTCTTGAACAAATTTATGACATCATACTCTTTGTTGTTAATAGATATTGTTGTCACAGCATGTGAGTCAGGAATTAAGACAGTGTGGAATTGACCCTGAATCTGTATTAGCAGCATGTTAGCTAGATTCACCACACAGCCGTGTGGTGTAAGGAAGTCAATTCCTATGATACTAGGATGATTGTGCAGCACCATTAGTTGTAAAGCGTGTGAGGCCTTCAAATGGCCTAGCTCCACCGGTAAGGGTAGAGAAAGGTATGCAGGTAGCCTAGTACCATCAACTCCTGACATGTTGGTCTTCCATCCAGTAGACCAAAGGGACGTGTCCTGGTGTTCATCATGTAACACAGATACAGCTGCACCTGTATCTAATAAGACAATTAGTTGGCGGCCCCCGACCTCAGCTTTGGTGCAGGGCCTTCCATTTGTATCCAAGACCAGCTTGTTTACAATGTGGACTGGGGCCTGTAATTGTCAATCCGTATTGCCAGAGGCATGCAGAGGGTGGGCCTGACTTGCATGAATGCCTTTACAGTGTTACACTGATGCAATATAGGGAGGAGCTTTTGGGTTCAGGCTTGTGTGGGCCTGAGAGCTTGTACTTTCAGTATCTCCGTGACCAGTAGTGGCATGGGTCGCCGGTTGTACTGCTGCAAGGGTCTGTGCGGGAACAGCGTCCGCTACGGAGCGCACTTGTTCCAGGAGCTCTTGAAATTTTCAGGGTTTTTTAGCTATTTCCTTGTATGAGGGACCCGCTCTTTGTAATGGTTTCCCTCTGCCCTTGTGCCGTCTGTTTTTAGGCCAATTCCGGTTCCCACCCCACTGTTGTTGTTGTTGTTGGCCCTGTTGGGGGTTTTGTTGGTTGCTAACTGGAGGGGCTGATGGATGTTTGGGCTGCTGCTGCTGGGCCTGCCCTTTCACGGTATAGTGTGTTGCGGTCCTGGAGGGGGGTTCCACGGCAGCAACCTTCTTGGAACCGGAACCCAAATTACGGATGTACAGTTGATATACCCTCTCGGTTTTTCAAAGAATATTGGCAAACCTATTCGTATTTGGGTACGTGGTTGGCTCTACCTTTTCTCTTACAGCTGGGATCATGTTCCTAAGGAACAAGGTCTTATATTCAATAAGATCTACATCCGCAACTTCTTGTGCCAGATGCTTCCCTGCTCAGTAGGCCATCCAAAGTCTCTGGTGGTAGGTTGCTGGGCTTTCTTTTGCATTTTGCTTCACGGGGTATGCCAGCATCACTCCTACCACCCCTGGGCTATGAGCGGAGATGAGATAAGCTGCAACTTCGTCAAAGGTAGCGTTCCCATCCTGGCGAACTACTTTGGGGAGTTTGGCCCATAAACCAGGATCGATGGTCTGGCGTAGTATTTGGACCTGATATTCTGCGGCGAGGCTAAGCATCTCACATTTGGAATGCACCTTTTCCAAGTGACAACTGAGATTGTCGGACGGGCTCATCCAACCACTACTGTCAGCAATTTGCTGTACAGAGTAGGCCATTTGTAGGGGATTAGTCGGTGGTCGATCAGGCAAAGGTAACGCGTCTCGCGCAACGTCTAATGCTGTGCGAGCTGCAGCTTGAGCTGCAGTACGGACAACACCTTCCTGAGTGCCAGCTTCTTGGAAAATTTGTCGGATCTGACTTTTAATGGCTTTCATACTTCTTTTAGGAAGAGGAACATTACCTAATGCTCTATTAATTATGTTTTCAATTTTTTGCCTGTCTTCCACATTAATAATGGCTACTGGAGGCGCCGTTGGGACCAGGCTTGGGCCTGGGCCCCCCTATCATGGGCGCCGCCATGATGGCATTTTCCATGATGAGCGTCACAACGTCGTGGATGTGTGACCTGGGGAGTAGTGGGCGGGGACCTGCCATATTGTGGATGGCTGGGTGGGGAATATGGGCCATAGTAGGGGCGTGACTGGGCGTTGTACTGTGAGATGTCATCATTAGATAACTCCCCTTTTGATGACGAGTGAAAGGCAGGGGCTATGCCTCCCATTGCCTTAACGTGGCCAGCCTAAACTGGTTTATGGGCCAAACTCCCCGAAGTAGTTCGCCAGGATGGGAACGCTACCTTTGACGAAGTTGCAGCTGAGCTCATCTCCGCTCATAGCCCAGAGGTGGTAGGAGTGATGCTGGCATACCCCGTGAAGCAAAATGCAAAAGAAAGCCCAGCTCTGCTGCCTACGACGTACACTGCGCCAACACCGTGAGCAACTTGAGTTCCTTTACAAGGCTCGCGCGTCTAAATTGTAAATGACCACTGCTCCTGTCCATTCTCTACATTTGCCTGTGTTGCCCTTGGAGGCAACAAGGGGGGGAATTGTTACACAAGGTCCCTACACCCTAATTGATACCCTCAGGGGTACACCGTAGACAGCTAATGTTTAGGCATAGGCTTTACTAATACATAGGGCTAAGGGCATCTACTGTACCAGAGTAAATGTCAGGATAAATGCATATTGTTGTAATCCACTGTGCTTGCTAATGCATACATATTATACCATGTATTTTCTGTCTATTTCTTACTTGTCAAATGCCAAGACACCTGTCCTTGAAGTACTTATAATATGTAAGGCAACATTGCCATCCTTTGGTAATGTGCACCACTACACCTTGTTATGTAAGACTCTGTATAAGAACTTCTTTGTTCTAAAACTGATGACTTTACAAAATTATATAATGGTATCTTGGACCATGGAGCCACCTCTAATTTAGCCAATAGGGCTCATCTTTGTAATTAGAAATGTTTCTATCTTTTAGTAACCATAGTAATTATCACAGGTATATAATGTTATGCACAGGCTTTACACCTCGGAGACCCGAGAGATCCCAAGAGATTACAGAAAAACCTTGAGGTGTAGGGAACGCTTAGCACTGGCTCCCAGTTCGTATTGGTAAGAACAGCTTAGGGCAACTGTGATTTACCCCTTTTGTAGTAATAAACTTGTTTATTACTCGAATGCAACTTGTTTGTAATTATTTGCTTTCCCAATATCGTCAAGAATCTAAAAGTGAAGTGTAGACCTCTTACAGTGACATTCTTTGAAGATAGAGAACAGTTGGATCCAAAGCAACATGACTTTACTGCAGAAAGATCCTGCCAAACTAACCTAATCAAATTCTTCAATTGGATCACAAATACAATGGACAATGGGGGTGTAGAAGACATGGTGTACCTGGACTTCAGCAAGGCCTTTGACTCTGTTCCACACAGGAGGCTAATTAACAAGCTAGAGCACATGAGCATAGGGCCAAAAAATTGTTAACTGGATCCAAAACTGGCTCAACAGGATGACCCAGAGGGTATTGGTCAATGGCAAAATATCAGAGGAAGGTAGAGTTACAAGTGCTGTTCCACAGGGTTCAGTGCTAGGACCAATAATTTTGAATGTATTCACCAACAACACAGCTGATGACCTAAATGGGAAGGTGTGTCTATTTGCAGATGACATGTGACACAAAGCACTACAATAGAGTGGACTCAACTGAAAGGAATCAAAGGATGGAGTCAGACCTTAGGAAATTGGTGGAATGGTCAGAAAATTGGCAATTAAAGTTCAACGCCAAAAAATATAAGGTTATGCACCTAGGAAAACATAACCTGGTAAGGAATTACTTTCTAAATGGTGAACAGCTGGTGGTAACAAAATACGAGCGTGATCTTGGGATGATCATCGCAGACAAACTGATGGTTGTCAAGCAATGTGAAAAGGTGCCAGAAAAGGCCAGCGCCATTATGGGTTGCATAGGGAGGGGCATAACCAGTAGAAAAAGGGAGGTGATTATGTCACTGTACATGTCCCTGGTGAGGCCTCACCTGGAGTACTGTGTCCAACTCTAGAGGCCTCACCTTAAGAAAGATATGTCTCCTAGACACACTAGCTAATGGTAGCATTAGTGAAAATGAGTACAAATATATATGGAATGAGCATCCAGTAATCCCAGGATTTTACATTTTGCCCAAGATACATAAAAGTAAGTAAGTAAGCTTTAATTTCTTAAGAGCCCAGTCTGGGAGGCTCTGGGTGCTTTACAAAAAAAGTATAAAGTATACAATCATACATTTACAAGGGTCAGGCAGAATAAATAAAATACAGTAAAACAAGTTAATAAATCCAAACAATAAAACTAAACTGGGCTATCCCTAAATGTCACTAACTTCAATATCTCTTATAAGAATAGCACTACTAGGACACAAGGTAGGCCCATAGTATCAGGCAATGGGTCAGTGAGTGAGAATCTGGGTCACTTAAATGATTTTTTCTTACAAAAATGTGTTGCTGGGTTACCATTGTCCCTAAAAAATATTACTGTATTGACACTGAAAGGATTTGAGCATGTAGTTTAGAGTGATAGTTTTGTATGGTTTGGGATTGATATAGAACCCCATATATATATCTACTACACATGAACAGGGTCCACATGCCTGTACATATACCAGTGGATATTATTATCCAAGTATTTAAATTTATTCCAGCCCACAATGAGTTCCAGTTTGAAAATCAGTACTATCTATAGACATCTGTAACAGCAATGGGGGCCAGCGTAGCCGCCTAGGTATTCTAATCTGTTTTTAGGTTGGTGGGAGATGCTATTCATTCAAAATGAAAGGAATAACTAATTTCCCCCAAAAAGATGAAACATTGCTTTAGGTTTATTGATGTTTGTAAATGGGAAGGGGACATAATAATAATAATAAACTTTATTTTTTTGGCACCTTTCAAATACAAAGGCGCCTTACAAATTAAAGTCACAAAGCAGACATCAACAACACATCAAATAAGATCAGTAGTATCATCATTCCATCAGTCACCTAATGCCTGTTGAAATAAAAAGGTTTTCAAAGCTTGCTTAAATCCCACCACGGTTACACACTCCAGTAACAGATGGGGTAGAGAATTCCAAAGGGTTGGAGCTGCGTACATAAATGCCCATGTCCCAGAGGATTTCAAACATACCCTTGGAATCTCTAGCAACCCCACGTCAGCTGAGCAGAGTGATCGCCTGGGGCAGTAAGGAACCAGAAGCTCTTTCAGGTAGTCTGGGCCCAGTCCATGTAGGGCTTTAAAAGTCAGAAGACCGACTTTAAAGGTGATCCGCCACTGTACAGGCAGCCAGTGCAGTCCACGTAGCACCAGCAAAATATGACAGGTCTGAGATGATTCCTTCAAAAGCTGGGCCACCACGTTTTGCACCAGCTGCAAGTGGCAGATTTCCACCCAAGGAAGCCCTAGGTAAAGGGAGTTGCAATAGTCAAAGCGCGAAGACACAAAGGCATGAACCAGAGTGGGAAGGTCACCAGATGGATCCAGGTGCTTAATCCTGGAGATATTTCTTAGATGGTAAAAGGAAGATTTGACAACAGCCGACACCTGCGAATGCAAGGTCAGCCCTTCATCAAAAATTACCCCCAGGTTACGTACCTGCTCAGAGGTCTGGAGTGATACGTCCCTGAGAACTAGTCCAGAGGGCAAACCAACCCCCAACCTCCCTATGCGTTGACCTGGGTCCACAACCAGCACCTCAGTTTTTTCAGAGTTCAACTTCAACCAGCTGGAATCCATCCACTCCTGGATTTCTGCTAGACAGTTATTAAAGACAGAGAGAGCTCCATCCTGGCCAGGTGCGAAAGAAAGATAGAGCTTGGTATCATCAGCATAGCAGTGAAACCTCAGCCCATACCTTCTTACAATGTCTCCGAGGGGCAGCATATACACCGCAAACAACATGGGGGACAACACTGAACCCAGAGGGACCCCACATAACAGAGAAACTGGGTCTGAGGAATAAACCCTAGAAACCACTCTCTGAGTTCTTCCCATGAGGAACGATGTAAATCATCCGAGGACTGTACTCGCCAGTCCACAGATAAATGTCAGATGATCCAGGAGTACCCCATGGTCTACGGTATCAAAAGCTGATGAGAGATCCAGAAGAACCAAGATGGAACGGCTCTTCTGGTCTCTGGCCATCAGGAGATCATTGAACACCCAAACCAGCACTGTCTCTGTACTATGTCTCTTTTGAAATCCGGACTGGAGGGGTTCATAGATGTCATGGGTGGTCAAGTGGTCCTCCAGCTGTGCAGTCACTACTTTCTCAATCACCTTCCTTAAAAAGGGAAGGTTAGAGATTGGTCTGTAGTTTGCATGGCAGTCTGGGTCCAAAAGAAGCTTTCTTCAAGAGCGGTGTCACCACCGCCTCTTTCAGGAAGCTAGGAAACTCACCTGTTTCCAAGGAGCACCAGACTATCCATGCTAAGAGAGAGCCATTGGAATCCATACAACCCCAAATCAGGGAAGTTGGTCATGGATCCAAACTATAGCACATAGGGTGCACACTCTGGACAATCTGCATGACATCCATGAACTCTGGACGGTCGAAGGTACTCCAGGAAAACTGAGGGACAGTGATCTCATGCTGATCCAAAGCAGCACCCATAGAGTGTGCTGGTGGGAGTACTGCCCTGATGTCAGCCACCTTAGACGCAAAGAATCAAACAAGTTCATCGCACTCTACTTGCGAAAAGGCTTTCCAAACTTGTAGACAGGCTGGGTTGCACAGTCTGTCCACAGTTCGAAACAGCTGAGCTAGTCGAATCTGAATGGCTGCAATCTCCCTGGACAGGAACTCTGTCTTCTTACGGGAGATTGCAGATTGATAGACTTGATAATGGCCCATCAATCTAAGGTAGTCAGCATCTAGGGCAGATCTCCGCCAGCAACACTCTAACCTTCATCCTAGTCTCCGCATCTCCCTCAGAGTCCCATCAAACCATGGGGCTTGGGGATGAAGAGAGAGAGGACAAACATGGACTAGAGCAATGACATCCAGGGCCACCAAAATGCCCAAATTATAGGCCATCACGAGGGTCTCTGGGTCACTGTTTTCCACTGGGAGGGACGATAGCTCAAGCACCGCTGTTAGGCTTTGAGAACTTACATCCCGTAAAGGGCGGTACCTGACCATCTCCACAGGGGTAGGCCTATGAAGGGGGGTGCTAAAACTAAACCCCATGGTGTAATTATCGGACCACCCAACTGCTTCCACCCCCAGATCAGAGGCTTCGTTCCCCAGGAAGACTAAGTCAAGGGAGTGCCTGTGTTTATGAGTAGCAGTGGTAACAATCTGTGTTAGACCCACAGATGTCATTAACTGGAGGAAGTGCTGTCCAAATTGTGAGAGTTCATCTTCGATCCAGGCATTGAAGTCACCCAGGACCATCAGCCTGGGTGACTCGATAGCCATGTCGATGATGAAGTCTGCCACTTCCTGAAGGAATTGCTTCTCATCGCCAGGTGGATGGTAGATGAGGGCAATCCGACAACCTACACCTGCTACTATGGTACACTCAAATGACTCAGTCTCCTCAACTGGTACACTCATGAGGTTAAGTTCAGTCTTAAAACAGACTGCAACCCCCCCCCCCACAATCCAATCTTGGGGGGGGGGTGTATCACTGAGTACCCAGCCAGCGTTACAGCCTCCAAAATAGGGCCAGAGTTCTCATCCAGCCAGGTCTCGGTGATGCATGACAGGTCCACCGTTTCAACAAGATCTGCAATAATTGCAGTCTTGTTTTTAATTGGCCTGGCATTGCATAACACAGCCCGAGTTGGAGGAACCTCTCGGGCCTCCAAATTTACCTGCCTACCACAATTGGTAGTGCCCTTGGGTATGGAAACCAAACATGGAGGACCACGATCTGGGTTCCATTTTGCCCCAGGGTGTCTTCTGGATTTCACCACCCCGATGCGGTGGTGAAATTCATTCACCCTCTGCTGTTCACACACCCCACCCCTCCCTCCCCTGCTCACAATACCTGATGTCCCACAGCACTGGTAAGTTGTAAACTGAAAGGCGGAGGGCAAGAAAAGCAGAGGGTGAATAGCGTACAACCATGGGGGGCAGGCCTCCTACACATTTGCATGAACCAATTGTATACTACTTAGCAGACAAAATATTTAAAAAATAAAACAAAATATATAAAAAAATCAAATTAAAATCAAACAAATATCCTCCCAACCCAAACAAATAAATAAACCCCAAAAATAAACACAACTAAATAAATCAACCCACAGAAATTTCACCTCCCCGGGGCCCTCTCACAGTCACAGGGGAGAGTGAATAAAACAATATTACACAAAAATACAATAACTAACAATATAAAAGGGAAGAAGAGTTCTCTAAGTCCGATTGGTCCTCTTACCACCAACAGGGCTCAAAAAACCATCTCAGGAGCTCACCCCTGAGCAGAAGTAAAATACCCTTAATAATTTCTCCCAAAATAAAACCAATATTCCCCAGTCCTCATGTGCTCTCACTAGTAGAGACTGGAGAAAACTATTTGCCACTCTTACCACCAAACAGGGAAGAATAAAACTGAAACTCTGTCCATGGCCAAATATAAAAGACAAATTCCAACACTCTGAAACCAGGGGGGTAAGTCCCAAAAATCTGAACAGGTGGCCAGTCCAAAACCGTGACAGGTGCCATAGGTCCCCGTTGGAACCTACCAATCGATAGGTCCCACAGAGATCCCTAGTGGTAGTGCTCCAACCATCAGCTCCCCGGCCCCTCAGAGCCCAACCCCCCCACACTGCCACAGATGCATGGTCTACCCAACAGATTGGGCCCACTCCACCTGGCTCCAAATTGAGCTACTCCTCTTCAATGACAGATTCCAGAGATCTTACTTAATTCCCAAGGCTCAAAGTCTCAGCAATAAATCTCTTACAGCACCATCTCCTGAATCCACAAAAATATACAGTCACACATAGTTCGGCAACAGCAATTTCAGGTGCAATCAAATTACTCCAGCACAAGCCAGGTTTAAAAAAAGCAGAAACCAGATTTCATGAACTGGCTTGATGAAAATTATTTAAATCTTTTACTTATAATGCCAGTAAAGATAAGCTGGAGTTTTTAGATGTGGAGTTTTCTGGTGTTCCTGGTGAAATGGAATACTCTAAATGCTACAGGAAGGCAGCAGCAACACATTCAGATCTTAAAGCAGACAGTGCCTACCCTCCTAAGTTAAAGGAGTTCATACCATATAAGCCAAATGGTCAGGTTGCACAGGAATTGTAGCAAAGAAGAGGATTTTATGGTACAGGCTACAGAGCTGAAGGCTAGATTTATTGAGAGAGGCTATAATATGGAGTTACTGTCCCATTCCAAAACTTAGATTGAGATAGGCTACTACACAGTAATGATATTGCACCCTGTATCCAGGAAAGTACCTCTGAGCTTGGGCCAGTGATCTTTGTGACTGAAGGAAACAGTGTCGCAGGAAGGATAGGCTATATTGTTCACCATAACTGGCCAATTCTTAATGAGAGACAATGAAGTTAGTGTTGCTGTGGGCTGTAAACTGAGGGTATCTTTTAAAAGGACTGCAAAATTAGTAGATCTGTTGGTCCATATTCACGTGTCTAACATTCCTTCAGCTACCATGGGCAGCAATTGGCTACCACAAAAGCCAAAATGTGTTTATAAATGTCTAATGTAACATTTGCAAGTATGCACAACCTGGCAGCTGTTTCTCACAATCTAGAGATGGTAGATTGGGTGCTGAAGTGAAGCAGTGCATTATCTGTGTTCAGTGTATGTCCTATGGTGTCCATGCAACTTTATTTATGTAGGACATGCAGTATGGCCTCTTAAACAGAGGATCCAGGAGCTTGATAGGTCTATAGGAAATTATAGGTTGGACACGCTTGTGGGTATACACTTTTCTGACTGAGCATATACAATTCATGGGTATAAAATACATTGTGGCTTCACAGATTGGTGGGGGCAGAATTACGTCTTTTAAAACAAGAGAGTTTTTGAAATTTTACACTTAAAAGTGTAAACCCAATTGGTCTTAATGATCAGTGGGATTTGAAACTTTTCCTGTGATGGGACTTCTATACATCAGAGTGTTCCATGGATTGGTTTTCTTTTAATATGCTATGCTGTGTTTTAATCTTGTCATCTTGGTGGTTTTGATACACCTAGTGTCTAACTTATTTTTGTGTCTGTTTTCTCCTAGGTTGCTCTTCTATCTTTTTCTCAACCTTGAAGAGTTTGGCACTCAGCTGATCTTTCCCTTTTAGCCCCCTTACCATATCCCCTCACTTTCTTCTATCCCTACAAAACAGCCCAAACCCCCAAAACCCAAATCCCCCCTTCGTCCAACCCCAGGCTCCAGTTTCAAGGTAAGCAAAGCAGGTGAGGGGACCACAACAGTTCCCATGGAGGGGGTTGCCTACCCCAAATACAACACTGTACAGATCCAGACCTACGGGACTTGAAGGGAAGCAATTACACAACACCAGTGAGCTGCAGTAAAGAATACGACTTTAATTCCAAATGGCAATCAGTAGCAAGCACTCACAAACTAGTGAAACAACAAGCTGTTACCAGTAACCCCGGTGCTTAAACCTGTGCTGAGTCTTCCTCAGTGGGAGTGGGTTACAAACACACAGAGTGCCTAAATAGTGCAATTCATACATATTCATATAAGCCATTATAATATTCATCAACACTGATATGTGCAAAAAAGGTTCTCAGCCAAAAAGTATTCATATTATAAAATGATTTAAACAGCACACATATGTCAAATCACTAAAGAAGACAATTTTTAAAAAGAGACCATGTTTTGTATATTCACAGCATATTTTAAAAGCCAAATACAACCCTATGAAAGATCAACTTACATTTTTCACAAGGTCGCAATTCCAGAATAAGTCTGCCTTCTATTTTACCTACACTACCTTAACTCAGATCTATAAGTAGTAGAAGAAAGAGGGAAAGATCTTGTTATGACTAATTCCCTTCTCAAGGAGGGTCAACAAGAACTCAGACAAACAGAATTGTTAGAGTCTGCAAAGAGAGAAAGAAACAAGAAAGAAAAGCCCAAAACTTCATCACTTTTCATAATATATTAAATTCATAAGCTGCAGAGGGTCGATCAGGTAGCTGGGAAAAGAAGTTGGGGGGAGGGTAAGCGGAGAAAAGGAAAAGGGAGCGGTACCAGACCCATTAATTCATAAAAGGGTGCAAAAGCTGGCATTCAAAAAAACAATGCAACAATTAGTATAGGGGTGATGTATCACAAAAAGCATTTTAAGTCCCAGAAGTTATTCAGTCCTCTCGGTCTGATGTTCTGTAGCTCAAAAATCCATTATACCATGGCCAGGGACAATGCTCTGTGTTTGGCCGAGTGCAGACAACCATCCAAGCTTGGATTAATTTCCCATGTAACCCACACTGGTGTGGGTTAACCCTTACTTTACTCTCTCTTCTCAAGTTCTGCTGATATCCCCCCATATTTTAGATGAGGTATCCATTCAAGGGCCATGAAGTTGAGACACTTTGGATTGGAGCGGAGGCATGTGCCTCTGCAAAATGACTTCCTACAAGTGTGTCTCCCCTACTGTTCAAAATGGACCTTGTATTCTTCTGTATTCTCCATTTCAGAGCCCTTACCATTCTTCTGACATACTGTAAATCAATCTACAGGGGCATCAAAGAACATACACCACAAATGTGATATCGTATGTTATACTGTACAATCCTTTATGTCTGTCTTGATGTCATCATTGCTCAGGTGTTTAAATGTATTGGCAGTATTAGCAAATTTGCAAATGTTGCAATGGTTACAGTAAAAAAAACAAACTTATGGCCTAGATGAGCCACGTGATACCACCTCTTGTGATTTGTTCAGCCTTAAAGCGGCTATGCACAAAACTGTCCCTAAGGTTACATGCTCTGCTGAAGGTAACCCTGTGTTTAGCACCCACTGCTACACCCACATCACTCAATAGTATGGGCCTGTTCTGATGAATGATATTCCCTATTCTCTCAGCCCAATCAGTATATTATAGTGATGCAGTAGCCCCACTATAGTTAGGTTGGCTGGTGAGTTCTATGTTAAACTTGATTTGTTGTTTGCTTCTTGCAGAAATATGGGTTTATCAGTTTACATGGAACTTTCAAGATTTATTCTACATGACAGAATCCACAATCCCTGAAAGTATCATATAACTCTGTCTAGTATTTTAGAGATATTAGAATGCAAAAAACCATTGACTTCAATGATTTTTTTTCTGAATTTTTGCTCTCAACTAGAGAAAAAACTGCAAGTCCTCAAACTGTGAAATTTTGGGTTCCGGGTGGTCAGGGCACCAGCGTTAGAGTGGCGCAAACACAGCACCAGCGAGATTTGGAACACAGCAGGTGCGTCCCCACAAGCAGAGTGCCAGGAGATAACAGCAGCCTGTGGGCAATCTGTCTACACCATGTATGAAGGCACAGCACCAGGAAGCGGAGGTGCCGGTAAAGAGGGTGCACGCATGGTGTAGAGCATAACCATAGTGACCAACACCAATGTGCAGACAGGAACAGAGCAGCCCCGGGACATGGCAGCAGACAGGCAACAACTAGGAGGTCAAGAGCAGTGGCAGCCACAATGGGCAGCACCCAGAGGCATGTACAGCACAATGCCAGGACAACGACAGGAAACAGGTGAATGAAACCAAAGAGCATATGGGTGGGTACAGCACGCAGCAACAGAGCAGATGGTGGTGGATGATGGCAGGAGCATAGGGATCAGCAGATGGCAGGCAACGGTGTGCACAGCTGGAAGGGGACATGTTGCAGACCAACGATGGCAAGGCTGGCAGTACTGGCATCCACGTAGACATGGCAATGCAGGCAATCTGTCAGTGAAGCTGCCTCGGCACTGTCAAGTTGCACAGTAACCACAGCAACCAATCATAGGCCGGTGTACTGGGTGTCAACTAGGTGATTGCTGGAGTGCCTAGGAATGTGTGCTGCCATGGCAATGCTGACACACCCGGCAGAGCAGCGAAGCCGCTGCAGGACTGGAGGGAGAGATAGAGGGCAGGCCAGCCACACATACTGCACTGTTAGCAAGGCAAAAGGAGCACAGCAGTGCAGGCTTTGGCTGTGCTTGAATGAGGGTGCACACACCCAAAGCACAGTGGTGACTGCTGCCATGAAATGTGCACACACAGGCACAATGGGGAGGGGAACACACAACCACTGGAACACGGGAAGGCAAGGTGCACAGAACAAGGCGGGCCACAGGGATGCAGGCTGTCAGGGTGTCCAGGTGCACTGCATAACGGGCAGCCAATGGTGTGCAATTAGCACAGCAGAAAAGCAGCAGTACATCACAACTGCCACAGGCACAATAGCTTATTAAGCCATGCCACTGGATTTCATGGACAGTCTGAGAGGCAACAGACTGCTGCTACAGGGGGGATACCACTACAGAAAGGAGCAGACATGGGGTGAGAAGACATATTGGAAATGTATGGAGTACCGGGTTGAACACTACAAAGCATGAGCTCACAGCACCCAGGATGAGATTGTAACAGACATTGGGACCCACAGCCATGTCACTGACTGTGCAGACATCACAGTGCAGAGGGTCAGGGCTGACATCAAGTGGAGGGCACTGCAAACACCTGAATCTCCCCAACAGGTGGTGGCAGCATGCTGCAGCGGCATGCCAGAGTCTGTCAGAGGCAGCCTACCACATCTGGAGAACCTGCAGAGGTCTGTGAGGTGCACCAGGAGGTCTGCAAGCTCCGTAACACCCCTGCCAGCATCACTAATGGAACTGGTGGTGCCTGAGCTGTACACACTCACACAGAAGGGCAAGCAGTTCCTACTGTGGGACTCAGAGACAGGCCCAGACAGGTACCTGATATTCAGTACTGCAAATAACCTGCACTACATGGAGCACTGCCACCACTGGTATGCAGATGGGACATTTAAATGCTGTCCACCTCTCTTCCATCAGTTGTACACTATCCAAGGTGTTGAATACAACAATGTATATGTTCTGATGGCACTGCACACCACAGCCACCTGCACAGCCATCCTCCGACAGCTGCTGGAGCTGCACCGTGGCATAGCCCCTCACACCATCATGGTGGATTATGAACAGGCTGCCTACAAGGCTTTCCAGGGTGTCTTCCCCAATGCCACCCTGTGGGGATGCTTCTTCCACCTATGCCATGCAGTGTGGTGGAAGATGCAGCAGTTGCCAGATGTCCAGCATGCCTACACCAGCGACCCCAACTTCACCATGTGCATCCAGCTCCTCCCAGCCCTGGCATATGTGCCACACAGTGAGGTCGAGGCAATGTTTGAGGAGCTGCAGACCTGGGAGTTCTATACGGAGTGGGAGGAGATGCTTGCATCCCTCATGGACTACTTCAAGAACAGTTGGCTGGGGCGGCACATCTGCAGTGACCACAGGTGCAAGCTGACATTCCCAGTAGAGGTCTGTAACTGCTATGATGCTGCAGGGTCTGGACTGCCACGGACCATCAATGCGGTTGAAGAGTGGCATCGGGGTTTCAACTCCCTGCTGGGGATGGAACATCCCAGTATCTGGACATTGATCGACTGCCTGCATTCCAAACAGCAACTGAATGACATCAAGGTGCAGCATTTCATGGCTGGGGAACCTGCTGCACAATCCTGCTGCAGGTGCAGGGACAGGAACCAGTGGATAATGGAGCTTATTGAGCAGTATGGAGGACCCAGCATCCAGGACTACCTGAAAGGCATCACCATGCACTTTCAGTTGCAGGTCTAGTCCACATGACCATGTGCCTAGCCATGTTGGCATGTCCCACATACAGTCCCCTACCCCATGGGGATGTGTGCAGTTTACCACATCCCCCCAATCAGTATAGTGTGTGAACAGCAGTACGGTCTCTTCTGTGTGTCTATGCATGTGTGGGTATGTGTGCATCTGCATGTAGGTGTGATAGCATATGGCTGTGGTTGGGTGGTGTCGTGGGTGTGCAGGGGCACATGTGCCTGTGCCGGCCGTGCTGCCACTGTGCATTGTGTGGCTGTCTGTGCTGCACGGCTGGGCCTCTGAGCTGTGCACCCACCCGTGTGGCACTGCAGCACCACAGCACTGTGCTGCCAGTCCCCCGACATCACACAGGGTCATGCATGGGTCGGTGCCATCCTGTGGCCCATCCCCACACCCCTGTGTGCAGCCTGTATGGGTAACATGTTGGCCCCCCCCATGCTGGCCCCAGCCATGGCTCTGGTGTGCTTTTGTGCTGCACAGATGTGTCTGGCATGTCTGTGTCACTGCCATGCTCATGGCCCCTGCCTGTCTATGGTCCCCCTGCACACATGTTCGCCATGTCATCCAGGACCAGTGGGGTATGGTCATGCACAACCTGCCAGTGGCACCATCATGGGAATTGTACATTACCCAGGACAGGGACCACTGCCATGGACCAGGATGCCATCACCTGCCGATTGGCTTACCACTGCTGCCACATGTGGCCCCTGCATGACATGTGGTGTGCCAGTACATGTCTGACAGTCTGGTCCCCCGGGGTGGTCACATTCCTCCTGCAGTGGATGTGCGGGGATACACTGTGCAATGGGTGCATGGGTGCCATGCACCACCCGGGAGACACCATCCACACTTGAACCAGGATCCCCCTGTGGTGTGGTCCACCTGCCCAGCATGGCACGTCATTGCATGTGGAGTGCCACCTGCCTGACTCTGTGCAATGGTGGATCCAGCACCAGGGCTGTGGGTGTAGGGTTAGGGGTGGTGCTGGCCATGTGGTGTGTCTGTCGGGGGTTGGTGCATGTACCATGATTAGCGCTGTGGGCTGCCACTGTTGGGGTCCATTGTGGTCAGCCTGCCCATGCCCATGTCCTCTGCTCCCTTGCCCTGCCATAGTGCTATTGGCAGCTGGAGTGCCCCTGTTTACCCCTCCCCCCATTGTGTACACTATCTACAGGTGCAGCATCGGTGGGCCTGACCTGTGCTGGGTCATGCGCAGCTGCTGGTGACCAATATCCCTGTGCACCACTGTGTGCATGGCACCCTGCCATCATGGCCACCTCATGCCCACTGCCACACTCTTCACTGAGTATGGGTGCCTGTGCTGTGTGCCACATTGGCCCTACAGTGCCCTGTCAGTCTGATGCTGCACCTCCTTGTCTGGTGTTGTGTCATCCATGCAACCCCCCCCATGGTCTCACGCCCTGGGCCGTGTGGGTCCACTTGTGTTGCATGCCTCTGCCCAGTGACACTGTGCATGTGGGCTGGTGTGTATGCCACTGTACCATTGCCATGGTGCCCTGTTGCCATTCACATGGTCCACGTGGGGCTGCTATCCCTGTTGCATTGTTTGCAGGGTTGCTCTGTGCTGTTGCTGCACTGCCTGTTGCCCTGTGCTCATTCCTGAGCTGGGTTTGTGGGTGTGTTGGCTGTGGCTGTGCCTTGCACTACTTGATCAGGTTATGCTCCTGCTTTCCTGCTGCTTTGTGATGCGGCACTGTCCTTGCCAGCATCCTCTACCCGGCACCCAGATTGCAGGCACTCTAACTCCAGCACCCTGACCTCCCATAACCAAAATTTTGTAGGGTTGTGTAGGTTGATGGGGAAGGATTTTCTAGAGGGGTGATGTTTGGGAGTTTTGTAGTTTTTAAGATATTTACATTAGAAAAATCATGTTTTTCTCATTCAGAGTTGGCTCCACAAGCAGGCTTGGAGATAACATACCGCATGTGCAGAACAGCTTCAATGCTGTTGAATGGGAATGGAAAGTGAAAGCATTCAGTCTCCAGTTAAAGTATTGCATGCACAGAGGACTGTATGGGGCTCAAAGAAGTGAATGTCACAATCAGCAATTTTGTGGTTTGGCATCATAGCAGGCTAGTACTAAGAATGGCTGCTTCTGTTTACCGATGATGACATATGTCACCTTCACAATATACTGTAGCTACCTCATTTCTATGTTTCTCAATTGGCTCAATAAGACAAAGCAACAGGAATAACTAACTGCATGAAATTCAATTGAGAGCTGTCAGTACCACTTAAGAGCCAAGTGTCCTGCATTGCCAGTTGTCGACTAGCTGCAAAAGTGACACATGCCTGTTAGTGGTTTCTTTTCAGTTTTTTTACTAACATGTATGTTTGTTTTCAATTTGTTTTTTACTAGGTTAGATAGGTTTAACAGCTGATGACTCTGGTGAGCAGCGAGTTCCTGTAATGGCTGGCTTGATATGAAGGTGACCAAGATTTATGTGATGTTGTGGTTTGTGCAGTGGCACCTTTTTCACATTGTAGCATCAGTCAGTTACAGGCACTGTTTTCCTCACTGACAGCTGTCAATATTGGTATCTTTTAATTTTTTCTGCAACAGTTTTTCATATAATGTACCCATCTCAGCTTATTTACTATTGGAATGGGGTGAGCGTTAGGATTCAACCAAACACACCCATATCTATTCAAAAGATGCAAGAGAGGTGAAACCGTAATGATTTTTTTCTTTTGCTGCCTCAATGATGGGGGTGGAGGGTTAGGGTTGGAAAGCCTACTGCCCCATTTCCTAACTTTTTTAGCATTAAGATACCCTAACTGGTCCCTATGTAGTTTTTTTGCAAAGAATACAGTTATGAATGATATAGGTCCTGTGTTTCCTCTGTTGATCATGTGCATATCCTTTTTACTAGTAGGTCCCTCCTGTTTGCACCTTCTTCTTTGAATCTGGCCTGTTCCCAAACCTCCTTGGTGTACCCCCTATTCTGAAACCTCTGTTCCAATTCTGACCCTTGTTCCTGACATTCTTATTTCTGTTCTACTGTTCTTAAGTTGCCTCAAAAATTGGCTATATGGAATAGAGTGTTTCAGTGAGGGGGTTGCGCACTGTCTGCATATAGCAGAATTTATAGCAGTCATTGGGATGTGGGCTCTCCCTGCATTTAAAAGTTCACATTGCTCGCTTTCTATCAGGATCCATGCTTTATCTGCACCCTGCAAGGAGTTGAGTTTGGGGATTTTTATGTGTTCTGCCTCCCTAGCCTGAAGATCGTTTTTCTCCCCCTAAGGTAGTGTTATATGAATGCTTTGCTTTTTGGGGTTTTGGGAGTGCATTCAGCTGAGGCACGTCATCGGGAGGTGGGCTCTCCCTGCATTTAGAAGTTTGCACTGCGCATTAACACAAGCAGTAGCATGAGTGGTTGTGAGTGGCTCAGAAGAAATCCATCCTGGTGTTTGCTTCTTCTTGATTAGAGGACTCTGCTGCTTTGGACATTTAAAGTAATTAGCTTCTGTTTTGTTCAAGGTCCAGGGTTTGAGAAAGTTTGTTGTTCATTCTTAAAACATGTGTTTTAAAATGCTGTTGATTTATGTAGTTTTAGTGTGTTTTTTTCATTATGCCCAATTTTAACTGGTTTTTCTTTTGAAAGTAAAAGTAGTTTTCAGCTTTACTATTCTTGTCCATATTGCACAAGCCAAGAAAATGGCTGCACTTGGGAGGGTTTTTCAGATTGTGGCCCTTTATCATGGTTAATTGATGGCCCTTTATTTGGGGCTTGCTCTGCCCTCAATTTACAATTAAGTCAGCCAGTGTGCAAATTGGTTAAGGCCCTAACTAAAAGGGAAAGACAATTTGAGAGCAGGACAAATTACAAAAGGTTATTAATGTTGTTATTACTTATGACAAGAACGGTGCATCCTAACCCTGGCCCTAATCTTTTTCAAGGGGATGAACCTGATTTTAATTCAGTGAGTTCTCATCTGGGTTTAGTTTCCCCCACACTTAAGATTGTACATTTAAATGTTTAGAGTTTGCCTTCTAAATGGACCCAATTTGTAGCATGGCCCCAGCTCTGCCTATTTAATGTTATCACCGTCTCTGAAACATGGTTGCATGATGGTGTATTGGATTCTGAGATTTATCTTCCCAGTTACAATTTAATTAGACAGGATAGAGTAGAAAAAAGGGGAGGTGGAGTTTTAATGTATATTCACAGTAAACTTGATTATACTGTTTTGGACCACTCATTGGGAAACTCAGGATGTGATATGATTTCTATAGACTTGATTTTAGGACAAAGTAAACATTTGATTCTTAATACAGTTTATTTTCCCCAGTTAGAATATCCCAGGGCCTTGAATTGTTAATCTCATTTTCTAGGGTCTTGCCCATTAATAGAGAGTGGATTACCCTGGGTGATTTTAACTGTAGTTGGGATAAAAGTTTGAAAAGTGAAGTTAGAGAAATACTGGTTGACCTGGGTGTTAAGCAATTAATAGAGGAAGTTACAAGGCCCAATTATAAATCAGGTGGAGGGACTGTTCTTGTTTGGATTAAGGTCACTCACGTAGACAGAATAATTAACTGAGAGGTTAAGCCTGATATCATGAGTGACCATCATCCCATCAAATGAGAATGGTCTGGTAGGGTGCCTAGAGGGCCTCCCAGATATTTTGAATGTAGGAACCTGGTTAAGTTAACCCCTCAGAAAACAGAAGACTTGTTTAAGGAATTAGATTGGTCTCCTTTTTTTTTCTTGTGCCAGTATCGATGCAATGTGGGATTTTTTCTGTATTGCTTATAATGCCATTGCTAATAAGGCCGCGCCTTTGAAAAAAATAAGAATCAAATCTCTCAAACAAGAATGGGTGAAAAGGGATCTCATTCATTTAATGAGTAAACTAGATAAATGTTGGAAGCAATATAGGGCAATACAAAATTATGTTCTTCTCCAAGAGTATAAGACACTCAGAAACAAAAGTAAATCTGAAATTAGGAAAGCTAGGGTTGTTTTTTGTCTAACTGAACAAAGGAATTATAGGGGCAATTCCAAAAAAACCTGGGACCTTTTGAATAAAATGATGGGAAGACAGAAAAAAGATTTTATCCTTACTATTCTTCAGTATGGACAAAGTATTAGTAATCCCTCACTGGTTTCTGATGTCTTTAATAGACATTTTGGGAATCTTGGCCCTTATAGAACCCCCATAGTTTCTGATAGTAGTATTAAGCCCGAGGATGTTTGTAATGATACTAGTCCAAAGTTTTACTTTAAACATGTTACTCCTTCTCTTGTAAAAAATATATTTTGGAAAATAATCCAAAACCCTTTCTGGGTCATGATGGAGTGGATTATAGGATTATTAAATTAGGTATCAATTGTTTTGCATATCCTTTATCCCATATTTTTAATTTTTCTTTGTGTTATGTTTTTCCTTCTAGTTGGAAAGTAGCAACCATAAAACCCATCTTGAAGAGTGGAAAATCTTCCACTGTTTCAAATTATTGACCAATATCTCTTTTGTCACCCATTTCAAAAATTTTGGAAAAAAATATTATGTATCAAACCCTGGCTTTTCTTGGGAAATATTCCCTTCTTTCAAGTAACCAACATGGTTTTAAGCCAGGCTACACTACTGAAACAGCCTTGGTGGAGTTCAAAAGCAGTGTACTCAGTGCACTCGATAGAGGGCACTCATGTGTGGCTTTGTTTGTGGACCTCACCAAGGCCGTTTACCTAGTTGAGTTTGATCTTCTCCCTGGTGTTCTCCGGGGATTATAGTTTTCTGGTGAGGTTGCAAGGTGGTTTCAAAGTTACTTATGTAATATATATCATAGAACAATCATTGGTTCAACAATTTCTCAGATTCTCCCTTTAGTTTGTGGTGTTCCCCAGGGTTCAATCCTGGGGTCACTTATTTTTTCCTTTTTTATGAATTCAGTCCCTAGTATCTGTACTCAAACTGAGATGATTCTTTATGTGGATATGCTGTTTTATTTTGTTCTAGACCCAGCCCTGAGACTGCTCTTTCCAGTCTTCAGACTGATTTTGGGCATCTGCAGGATTGGTTACTAATAAACCATTTGGTACTTAATTCTAAAAAAACAAAGGTAATGATTGTTTCCCGTAATAAGAAAGTAACCTTTTATCTTCCTCCCATTATTGATAATAGGGGTAATGTAATTGAACTTGTCCCAGTCTTTAAATATTTAGGAATAATCTTAGATAGTCAGTTTACCTTTGAACCACACATTCAAAATCTTATACAAATTTTGCATCAGAGGTTGGGTTCTCTATACCGGATCAAACCATTTTTGACCTTTGAATCTAGAAAACGTTTGGTTCATAGTTTTTTTGTTCTCAGTGTTAGAGTATGGTATTTTGCTATATTCCTCCTCCTGTAGTAGTGCCATAAATTGTCTTCAAGTTATATATCATTCTGCCCTGAGATTTTGGCTAAATATGCCTTATCGATCTCATCGTTCTGCTCTAAATGAGCAATCCTACTCATTATCTTTTGATAATCGAGTTCATTTTAAAATGGATATTTTCTTATATAAAGTAAAAATAGGACTTCTTCCTCTGTCTGTTTCCTTAATGTTTTCCAGGGCATTAAATGCTCTATCTGTGAGGTCCCAGTATAACTTCATTTTTAAAATACTCCTATTTAAAGGGTACCTAAACAAGCAGTTTTTTAAAACTGCAAACTCCAAAATCTGTTTTCATAGCAAGGTAAACTAAAGGCTGCTGTTTACATTTATGCTAAAACTGCATTTATGGAAATAACATAAATGCAGTTTCATAGCTTTTGAAAAATGCAAACATCAGCCTTTCACCTTAAAAAAATACAGCCTTGATTTCTCCCTAAGATGTCTGCCAAGTGTGTTAAGTGATGAGTCATGATGACATCATAGGAGCCAGAAACAGATATCCACATATATTTCTATAGTGCTAACTAGTCCTTTTTTCCCTCTTTATTTTGAATTGTTGTACCAGAATGATCAACACCATGTATTAACTCATGGATTATTTTGATCATTACAAATGTTAGGCTATGATTTTGTTAATTTTGTTTACTTTAACTTGTAGAAAAATGTTTTGCAATCCAACTGACTTTTTCTTTGGCAAACTGCATTACAGTACAACACTTCAAATACCTGATGATCTAGTAGTTATATAAAGTGCTGAATTTTGTTTTTGTTAACCAGGAGAGACACACTAAGCTGAAAGCTTGTTTACAGGTGTGGCCAGGGAGCACAAGGAAGTTTAGTGACTTGCTCAGGGTCACACAGTAAAGTACCAGTCTTGTTCAATTCCAAAGCTCATGCTTTCTTGTTAATCCACAAATAAGGCTTTCTTTTTCCATGTGAACCCCCTGTACCTAGCCTGCCTTCTGTTGAACACCCCACCATCCATAACCTGTCCTTAGTACTGCCTGGGGCCACATATGAGCTTGCAGTCTCATGAAGAGAATTATCAAACCTCAGATTGTAATCTTGTACCTCACAGAGTTGTGCACACCTATACTGATACGCATCATCAGCTGGCACTGTTAAAAATGCCTCCCAAATCACTCTCTAGTCCACATTCTCAATGTTTGACTTCTGCTCCCATAGTAAACATTGAGTGGATCACCACCCTTCTGCACAGTGAAGGTAGTATGTACAGTTCCCTGTTGTGTTTTTTTCCCATCTCATTAACCAACAACTAGGTCTTCCTGGATGGCCAAGAAATAAGCATCATGATCCACAAGAAAAAAACTGCTGTTCATGCCCTTATAAGGGCTGCACTTAAAATGAATAACAATATTATTAGCAGGAGAGGCATATTCATACCTTGAGTGAATCCACCTAACTGCCAGTGTCAGTCTACTCCTTTACCTGTGATCTGCAAAAACTTGAAGGACAGTTCCCAGCAATTCTTCTCCAGAGCTTTTCTGTGCTGTACTCCACAATGTGAGTTGGCTGGCTACCACCCTTCCAAATCTTGAATGAGCTATAAACAACTTCCTCAATACTGTCCTAAGAAACGTCAACATCCCCCCCCCCACATGAGGATAATCTCCCTACACTGAATTCAAATAACAGTTTAGGTACAGCCTTGCCACTCTGAGTATTTGTCATCACTGGCTACTCTCATCCACAGTCAGGTAGTGATCACGATGCTGGCAGCCCCACATTTCAGATCTCACAGTGATCTGATCAGCGTCCTCCTTCATGTCTTCAGCGAACCTGAATATAGCTGTACCCTACTGGAATGGCCTCTTCAGTACCCCTCTGGCATTCATTCTTCTCACCTGCTTCCCCCAACACAAACTGGTGAGTTCACTACCCTGCCACATCATGAATATGTTTAGTACAGTCTCCCATGTTATATTTACATATTAATAATAAACATGATCTTCTGGTAAGCCAGGCTGATACAGATAGCAGCATGGCACAAGCAGAAAAATATGCTTTCCTACCAATATAAGATCTAAGCCTCCTAAGATTAGGTACTATTAAATGACATGCATAAGGATGTGCACACCCATCATTTAATAGTGACTAATCAAAGGTAGCTTAGATCTTTTAAGGATAGGAAAGCCTGTCATTCTCCTTGTTCTCTGCTGCTATGAGCCTGACTTACCGGAAAGACATGTTTGTATTTGATATGTCAAAATTAAAACAGGGACTGTACTAGCATTCATGATCAGAAGGGTGATGAACTCACTAGTTTTCGGTGTGAGGAGAAATAGTGAAGAATAAATACCATTGGGGGACTGAGAAGGCCACTCTTGCAAGGTACTGCTATATTTAGGGAAGGGGGAAGACAGAAGGAAAGAAATATGAGCAGAGTTCTGTGAGAAATAAGATGTGGGGCTGCCAGCACATTGATCACTACCTGACCCCATTGTCCTGGCCAACATTCCCCTTCCCATAAAACTAGTTCATGCAATTGTCCAAGGCTGTGTGTGGATATTAATGTATCAAATGGCTTCCACTACACGTGCAGTCACTTTCCTACCAGTCTAGTATTGCTTGTAAAGTAATTTGGGATGCAATGTGTATGAAAACCACTATATAAATGCAGATTCTTCTTCTTATTATTGTTATTATTTCCTATGGAAAAAGAAAACAAGACAAGCATATATTTGAGCTTCAAAAAAGTATGAGCTCTAACACTGGACTGCACAAGAACTTTGCTACAAAAAAGTGGTGGCTCTAGGGGGTGGTGAAGGGTGTGGCTGCACCCCCCCCTTCATATAGTAACATACTTGCTTACTCGCTGCTGCATTTCAGTTTGTTGAATAAGTCTGATTTATTGATTGCACAAATATTTACATTCAAGCTATGGATTACATTTGTAGGTTCTGTCAAAAACGTACTAGAAAAGAAGAATAGCAGAAAATAAAAAGGTTAAATAAAAATGTTAAAAAGTGCATATTAAGCATGCACACCACCCCAGCACCCCCATTGTAGCATCCTGGATCCACCATAACCACTAGGCCACCAGGTTATTCAAGATTTGTACTGCACTGTGGTTTGCCACAGAGAAAGTCAGTTGGATTAAAAACACATTTTCAGCATGTTAAAGTAAACAAAATGAACAGAAACATAAGCTAACATGTGCATTATGCAAAATAATGCACATGGTTTTGACCATTTGGGTGAAACAATTCTATACAAAGGGAAAAAATGACTAGTTAGCACTATAGAGAGCCATATAACTCTCTCACTTTGGCTCCAATGATGTCATCACATAACACATTTGGTGGCCATTTTAGGAAGCAGGTAAGACAGTGTTTTTGAAATTGGAAGGCTGATTTTACAATTTTCAAATGCTCTGGAACCACATTTAGGTAAATTATGTAAATGTAATTGTAGCATTAATGAATATAGCAGACGTTCCTTTAGTCACCTACAGAGTCAGATTTTTGAATAGTTTGTTGTCAAAATCTTGTTTAGATATCCTTTAAGAAGACTTTTGGGCAATGATCCTTACTATTCAGAGCACCAACCTTCTTCAATAAGATACCTACTGAGATTGTTGAAAGCAGTTCTATACAGTGTTTTAAAAAAAGTTTAAAGCAGTGGCTTTTTTTTCTCAAGTATGAACGTATTTGCTTCATTTATGTGTTGTGTAGCACTTGCACTTTATGTGGATAGAGTGGATTGCTCTGAAATATTGTGTCAATAATCTGTATTGTATTTTAGATATGACTTGTCACCTGTGAAAACTGGCAGTTTGCTCATCTAGTCTACAAGTATAAAAAAAAAAAAAAAATGAAAACAAGACTCAGTTTTACCAGATGTATTCTGCATAAGTGTAACATCTAAAAAATTAAGGCTTTCCCTACTGTCCACATGGGTAAACCTCAAATTCATATCATTATAGTGCAACCACTCCATGAAGTCCAGTATTTCTTCCATCTGTTCCTCCCATATACATGATATGTCATCTATAAAATGGAACCAGTGTCTAATAATATGGTAATATGGGTTAGTGACAGGGTTCATAACATGAGTAATTTCCCAGAATCCTATGAATAGGTTGACATAACTAGGGGCCATAGCTTCCCCCATTGCAATGCCACACACTTGTGAAAAATTATTCCCTTTGAAATGGCAGTCTCATGAGGTCATGTGAGTACCTGACTGCGAAGACAATCTGATCTGAGAGCTCCTGGCTGCCCCATTACTCAATTTATTACTATTTAATGGAATCCCTGGACTCCTATTTTTGACCAGAGCCCTTCTAAAAAATCTGAAGAGTAACTGACCTGAAAGGCAGATGAAAGAGAAAACTAACAGGAGAGAAAACAGCATTAGAATTGCCACAGCTCTTCACCATGCGGCATACTGAAGATGGCACACAGACCACCGAGAAGCAGATTGCCATCCTGAGACCAGATCTATTGCAGAAAATGTCAGCATCAGTAGAAATGATCCAGTCAACGGTGGTGAACACTCAAGCAACATTGTCACACCCTGCCACCAGGATAGTGACAACAGAAAAAACAGTTGCTTCCCTCCAAGACAAACACAACCAGCATGACAAGCGACTCCAAAAGGCCAAGAGGCAGACTGAATGACTCATGGCAAAGATGGAGGACCTTGAGGATAGGAGATGCAGAAAAAATATTAGGCTCCTGGGACATCAAGAGAGCATTCAAGGCCAAGACCCAATCCGCTGTCTCCAGGACAGTCTTCCAATCTGGCTGCAGCTTGACCCAGTGCAGTACCTATTTGAAACTGAGTGGAAGTACAGAATAAAGAAGGCATATGAGCAGTCCGCAAACAATAAGCCCCGACCTCTTATCTTTAAATTGCTCTGATTTCTGGGCAAAGAGGTTATTCTAAATAAAGTGAGAGAACTAAGAAATATAGAAGTGGTGAGTACCCGACTGTCATTTTATCTGGACTATCTGAGAATCATCCTGGAGCAGAAACAAGGATTCGATAAGATCAGACAGGGCCTGAGGAATTGGGTCATCACGTACTCCCTGCTATACCTCACAACCCTCCAAGTAACCAATGAGGGAACCCTGCAGCAATTTCAGATACCCAGAAACATAGAAACATACAGTAGACTGTGTTGGCAGATGGGGTCCATGTGGACTATCTAGTCTGCCCATGTACACTACCCCCCAATCAGGCTGCTGTCTTAAGATTTCCATGCTGTCTGTCCCATGCCAGCTTGAATTTTCTGACTATCTTTGATCCCACCACCTCTGGGGGAGGCCAATCCAAGGCTCCACCACTCTTTCTGTAAAGAAGAACTTCCTTGTGTTGCTCCTGAACCTGCCTCCTTTTAGGCTCACATCATGACTTCCGGTCTAGGTGCAGTTGTTTACCTGATGGAGATCCTGTGCCTGTACCCTGTACCCTTCAGGAATTTAAATGTCTCTATCATGTCCCTCCTAGCCATTCTTTGTTCCAGGGAATACATACTGAGCTGTTTTATTTATTTATTTATTAATTGTGATCTTGAATTATCACCTTTGAGAACTAACTCAGTACATAGGTTCCACGTCAGAGGTTAAACAAACAGTATAACCAAATATTTTTTATAACAGTGCATACAAATAGTATAACATAGACCAAAAAAAAATATCTTTGCGTTGGCACTGTGCAATGTATGCCAGAATACTCAGAGAGTATGTAGGAAGACAAAGGAGATTATCAGAGCAAGATAGTACAACTAAACAACAACGAGTGAACAGGACATACTGGATGGGGGGAGAATCGTCAGCCCATGAGACCTCATCATTGACTGGTAGTAGGAAAGGAGGCTAAATCTAAATAGTGAAGTGAACAGGTCAGAGACATTTGCCAGGTAGGGGAGGAGTTAGGGGGAGAGGTAAGGGGTTGTGTAAGAGAGGGGATCAAGGGAAATGAAGACAGCCGGGGGAGTTAAGCACGTACCATCGGCAAGTCAAGGAAATAAAAGACCAAAGAATTTTGCTACTGGCCAATGGGAGGGCTTCAAGCCCGAGGTTCAATGGGCAGAGCAATGTCACTCCCCATCAGGCTTAAAAGGTCACTCATCCTGGGCCCCTCCAGAATTTGATTTTCATTGCACCTGGAGGCACTGCTCTCCACCCCTCTTTCTGGATTCTGCGTTTTGCTTCCCTCACTCTGGCAGCTGCCTCTGGTTGCCTATCCATTTCTCATTATCCTTTATGGTTTTGCATTCCAACAACTGCCTCTAGCTGCCAGTTCACTTCTCCCAGTGCTCCCTCACTGTTCTGCTGTGCTGCTCTTTGCAGCCTCCTCTCCCTCACTCTCGCCTCCCTCTACCCCATTCCTCGCTGATCATGTGGCTCCTTTCTCCTGCCCTTGGCTCTTCCCTGTGTCCCAGTCCCTCCTGCTTCTGCCTCCCCACGACTGCATTCTGGATCTCCTGCTCTGTTTTCTTCAGCCTTCCAGTGAGTACTGTTCTGTCATTTTTTTCTAGCTGCCTTCCTTCCCTGTGCTCCCCATACCTGATTCTTTTGAGAATCCTGTCTCTTCGGTTCCTGATTCAGCTCTTGCCTCACTCCTTCTGCTCGTTTGCTGGACATTGCTTCCTCATCTTCGTTCTCCTCCCGCAACTTAGCGGCACTCACTTCAGCATATTTCCATCTGATTCCTTTGGCATTCAGCTCTCCCACATCTGCCGGCCTCTATCTGAGTGCTTTACCTGAACCGCATGATGCACAGCACTGGGATTTGCATAACTTATCATCTTGCATTCTCTGGTGTTGCTGTGGGCTTCGTGAGGGTCGTGCAGTCCTTGCATGCTTCTCTGAGTATCTTCTCCTCACCTCTTGCAACTCTGTTGTCCCACATGTTGTTTTCACTGCACCTTGCAGCTATCTTGTCTGGCATTTTTTTCTATCCTATGTGCCCTTTTCTGCTGGAGACCCCTTCCATCTGCCTTTCCGCTGACCTGGGGCACATTCTGCATCTATACATACTGTGCTCCAGTTCTGATTCCTGTTCTGTCTCTTTGCTTCTGCATTGTCTGGATGTGTTTTATCAGCTGGGGGGGAGTGAGGTTGGGCAGGGTCTCCTGAGATTTCTACAGGAATGATGGCTGCTGCTCCACTTTCAGTCACTTCTCTATTTGCTCGTCATACCATTTGGGATACATTATGTCTGAATAACGCTATATAAATGCTTATTATTATTATTATTCAGTAGGGAGCTCTTCGTGCACCATCCACCATTTTACTCCTTTCTAGCCTATCGATATTTATTTTGGGGCATAAGTATCATGCATCATATGCCACCTGCTCGACCCACAGCCCTCCTGCCACATGTCTCAAGCTCATGACTTTAGTCCTCATTCACTATGCCTTATCCTCGTACCAGACATCATGGATTCGCTCCACTCATGGCTTCACTCCATCATCATCCATTTTGCTCCCATCGATCGTGCAACTCAAGCATACCCTCTGGTTCTAGGCCTGCCTTCTTGGCATTGGGGTCTACTTCTTTGCATCTCTCTATCGTCATTCCTTCATCCTTCCCTCATGGTTCATCTCTTTACATCACTTACTCATGCATTTCCATCCTCAAATGACTCGGCTCACCTCTCAGTATACCTCAGCAGTCTCTGACTGGCCTGCATTCAATATTCCTTCTGGGCTTACCTATCCTTAATCATCTGCTTGGCTTCACTTCTCATAGTCCATCATCTGATTTTGCTTGCATCATCTCACCTCAGTCTGGCTTGTCTGACCTCTAAATTGGTCAAGCCTTTATTGCCTCAGAGTCTACATCCTTTCAATGAGCCTACTTCATTACATCGCTCTATTGAACATACCACCAGTGTACAATACATCACCATAATCCTCGACTTGTTTCTAGCTGACTCATTCCAGTTCATTTAGCCTCTCGGCTCAATGATGCCTGGCACCAACTTGCTCATCTCTTTGCACCAACCTGCTCATCTCTTTCCATTGCTCAATCTGAATGTCTCAGCTGACCAATCTACATACCTCGGCTGTCTCTGTCTGGCTGTCTTATTGTCCATCACAGATTCAATCCCCTCATGGCCTACATTTGATATTTCTTTTTGGGTATACCTATCATGACTCCTATACCACCTCATTGAAACAACGGTCCTCCTGCCGCGTGTATTCAGTTTCATGACTTCGGTCAGTATTCTCTCATCCATACTGTCCCTGCTACCTCGAATCGACTCCATTTCCTTCCCAGGACGTCTTCCTGTATATTGCCTTCGCCAAGGGCTGGCTGTTCTCCATCATAGTTCAAGTTAATTTCCAGTTCATTCATGTCTCCTCTACCCTCTGGTTCCAGACACAGGCATGCCTTCTTGGCAGCATCATACTTCCTCTTTCGCTTTCGAGCATCTAGTACCAGACAAATCCCATGCTACCTCATCAGCTCCAACCTTGGGGTCTAATCATTCACATCGCATACTCAAGCATGCCTCATCAGCCTCAGTGTCTGTTCACTTGCATCGCTCAATCAAGCCAGTCTGCATTATCCTCCATCTCTTCATGAGTGCATCTAGATACCCCTTGCTCCTATGATTACTACATGGATCTACTCCTTCCCATCGATTACTCAAGCTTACCCCTCTAGGGTCCCTGAAGCCTCATGTTCCCTCTTTGATCTGTGCTTTCTTATGGGGTTTTTCCCTATCCCGTCATCATCCTCCCTACTCATATCCCTCTCATCCACAAACTCTTCTCTTTAATGACACATGTCCTCAAATCAAACATTGTCAGCTTAGAGGGAAGGTGACCTAGGCCTTGGATTCCCAGAGGTTTCCTCCTCAAAGGGGGTTTTCCTCTCCTCCATGCCAATGGTCATAGTATTAATTAGAGTTAGTGTTTTTTTGGTAAAATAGTTAGGTTCCGCTGTTGGATGGAGGTGGATGGTAGCCCCAGCTTTCCCCTCTCTTCTTAGGAAGTCAGCCCTTATCATCTTCTTAGAATTAATTAATTCATCATCCTCACCTCTTTGATGCTCAGCACCTTTGGGTATTCTTTTTGGGCTTCTTTCTAACCTACCTTTAGCTGACACAATCATTCCCATGGCACCTGTAAGGGGAGACCCTCCTCTAGGGTTCCTTGCATTGTACCCCTACAGGGTGGTATATCCCATGGATAGAGAGGTGGAAAGCCACAAAGCAAATCAAGTTACACAAGCATCATCTCATCTCATCTTATCTCGTCTCGTCTCGTCTCGTCTCGTCTCATCTCATCTCATCTCATCTCAGTTCATCCAGTTGCATAAGCACATTGAATGGGAGGGATTTAAGCCTGAGGTTCAATGGGCAGAGCAACATCACTCTCCCATTGGGCTTAAAAGGTCACTCATCCTGGGCCCCTCCAAGATTTGTTTTTCATTGCCCACCATCCACCCCTCCTCCTCCAATGGCTCATCTCTCTTCCCCATAGGCTTCTTCCTAACCTACCATTAGCTGGTGCAATCATTCCAGAAGCACCTATGGGGGGAACCCTCCTCTAGGGTTCCTTGCATCGTACCCCTACAGGGTGGTATATCCCATAAATAGAGAGGTGGAAAGTCAGAAAGAAAATCAAGTTACACAAGCACCATCTCATCTCATCTCATCCAGTTGCGTAAGTACATTGAACTGATAGTTACACTTGAGGGAAAGTAGGTTGGGCCCAGCAAATGAAAAACGAGGGGTTAGTGAAAACAGTCACAGCCTGAATTAGTAGCTAGATGATTTCTAAGTTTTTTTTTAAAAGGGCCTAATGTGGCTGCAGTGGAAATGTCAGGAGATAGGATATTAGTCTAATATGGAGCTCAATGTGTGAAAGCCCTCTGCCCTAGAGGGGTATGATAGCAGGGAGTTTTCAAAATCATGCTATCAGAACTTATGGTGCAGTGACTTTATTCGTAAGGGGTGAGAAGCTTTTGTACCCCAAGTGGAGCCTGGCTTAGTCTTACTTTCTTGGCCAGAAGGAAGGTTTGGTATTTGAGTCTGCCTATGAACTGGAGCCAGTTAGCCGGGTATACAAGTCACACTCATGTGTGAGGTGCACTGAGCCAGTTGCAAGATGGCAGGCTTTGTTTAAAGCCACTTTGATGCGGTGGAGCTCTGTATCCATAGTGGATCCATATACTACCAGTCCATAGTCAATGAGCGAAACCACTGAACTAAGTATAGCAAGCTTAAGAACCTCAGGGGTCAGACCTTGTTTACGCCCATGGAGCAGTCCAATTTGCAGATTGAAGGCCTTGGCAGCATTGTCTATGTGGTGTGCATAAGACATAGTGCTGTCAACCATTACCCTCAAGTATTTAAAGTGCTGAACTTGTTCCAAGGGAGTGCTGACCTCATCTGTAATGGTAAGAGGGTGTTCAATGCCTGTTTTGGAAGCTGGTGAACAACATTGCTTTTGTTTTATTGTAGTTCATGATAAGTTTCTGCTCTTTGAACCATTTTTCCACTTCCATTAAACTATTCTGTTGCTTGCATTTGAGTAACTTTGAGTCAGGATCACTTGACAACTTTAGTCTTGCATCATATGGATCATGATGCAGATCACACACCATTTTTGTTGCCCTTCTTTGTACAGCCTCCAGTCTATATATGTCTTTAGATGCTTAGATGCTTTATTTATTGAGCACCCTTCTCTGTGGATTCAGAGTGCTGTACATTAAAAACAAGATACAAAATACTATGCAATACACTAATAACTTTCAAGTTAGCAAGAATAAAATTACATAAATGCATCTATCAAAATAAATATTTATAACATCATAGAATAACACATCTCATTAATCCATATAATTATAAAATGCCTGCTGAAAAAGGAGTGTTTTAAGACCTGTTTTAAAGGCTTCTACTAAGGGTGCCTCTTGTAAATATCTCGGAAATGAGCTCCTCAAGGAAGATGCAGCCACCCAGAATGCACTATCCCCAGAGAATCTGGTGGAGCTATTTGTTAAACATAGATGTAGGGTTAGTAGGCAATTCTTTATAATTCACAGTGCTATTCAATAGAGACATCACCATATCTTAAAGATGCTGCAAAATTTTATTTCGCCTGTGAAATCGCCACGAAATCAGCAATTTCGCAGCACAAAATATTTCACTAAATTGTGAAATTCTGCCCTCAATTTCAACCACAAATGTGCATCATTTTTTTTTAAAATTGATACCACTCCCTGGTGTCTAGTGTTCCCCCCCCCGCTGATCACCGGCAGAATTGAAGAACCCCCCCTTGAGTCATTTCCCCTCCCCAGCCATGAGCCTCACCCTCATTCTTTAAAAGAAAAAAATCTCCTCCCATGTCTCTGGTGTCTAGTGGACCTCACTGGCAGATCACCAGCTGAATTGAGGACCCCCCAAGTCATTTCATCTCCCCAACCATGACCTAGCCCCCAATCTTTAAAGCTCAACAGCAAATACGTAAAGTTTATTATTTCATATCTGTGTTTTGAACACAGTGCTGTAATAAAATCGGTGTTTTTTTTTTTTTAAATATGTCAGTGTCTGTTTTGAGTTTTGTTACTGAAATGTCTATGTAATTAACAATGATATTAGTGTACCTGAAGATCGGGTTTCTATTTCTAAATCAATATAAACACCATGAACAGTAACCACTTCTGCAACAGAGCAGTCATGACGTAAACACTCCATGAACCTATTTTATTGCTTGTTTCAGTTTTTCTACTTTATTGGTGATGGCAGCATGAAACAGTGACAGGGACAGCGGGTAAGCTAGTTTAGAATGATACCTGTGTGAGTGGCTATGCGCTATCTCCTAACTGCTTCTACCTGTCTGCTTCCCTGTTGCCATCTGCTACATGGTAGAAAAAATTAAAATTGTGGATCAGTAAATGAAAATCTATTTTGTTTTCTGTAATAAGGTAAAAGCTAGTTTTCCAATTCATCCATCTGACTTGCTAGTAGTGTAGCTGTATGTCTCTAGTGGTAACCATGCTGTAGTCTGCTCACTAGCTGTGACAGTCGGTGCTTGTGTCAGAAACCTATAGCTCCTTTCACAAGTACAGTAATATAACTAACGTGCCTACTGTAGTATAAAAAATGGTTTAAATGATGCTGCTCGGTTATTTCTCTATCACTAACAAATCAGTATGGAGTCTCTGGCATGTGGGGTATTTGTCAGCTGTAAGTCTCATTTGAGGATGTGGCCATCTTTCGTCAACACCCCTGGTGCTTTCCATAATGGCATCACTTTAAAACTTTTTCATAAATCATTGTGCATCTCAGGCTCAAGGAATATGTTCTTAGGGTTTATTTCAAGAACTTTGTCTTGGTGCTTTTGTATTTTTGGACTGGAAACAAACTCTTGAGTGGTATGTACCCCTTCTCTTAGATCTAGTGTTGCTGTGCCCCAAGTGTAATATATCACCCTTTTTGTAGTCCTTTGCTTGTCTACTAAGTTTATTCTGTTTACGTGTGATTATGTCTGTTCATTCTTCAACATTTTTTTCTGCAGTGCTGCATCCATATCCATTTAATCTTTCTTGTCTTCAAAAGTGAGAGCTAAAGCTCTGGCTTCATTTAGATCATCAGTGAGGGTTTCAAGCTTTTTCAAATTGGATTTAATAATTAATTCAACAAACTTCTTTAAACAATTGCTAGCTTTTTCAATCCACTCATCTCACTAATCAAACATGTCTAAGCCACTGGAGGGTATTACTGGCACTTTTAACCATCTTGGGACCTGATTTCTCCTGAGGTATTGCTCTAAGCACCCCATATTCAGAGCTGGCTACACACACAAAAAGGTGCACTGCATGAAAAAAATAAGGCCAGCTGGCTCTGGCACTATATTCAAACTGATAGCATGATCCAAACTGACTGTACTATCTGTTTGAATATTGGACCCTGGTAGTATGGCACACAGCAAGTGGTCGCCATGTTCAGCACAGTGCTATCAGGGTGGAGTACTGAAAACCACCCTTAGGAGTACAGTGAGGCACACACTGGTTAGTGCTGTGGCCCCTATGGGTGATTTTCAAGCCCAAAATGCTGATGAGTCCATTGGACATGCACATTGTTATGGGGCCATTTGCATGCCTATTATGGGCTCATCTATATGTGAGAACTTGGCCCAACTGCACATCCCCCCCCTTCACAAGTCCCAATCCAATTGCCAATAATAAACAAATCCCTGCTTCCTGGTAGTCTAGTGGTCCCCCCTCCCTGAGCCCTGATCCATGTATTGATAAATAACCCACATCTCCCTGATAGTCTAGTGGCCCCATTCCTGAGCCCTGATCTGTGTTTTTATAGAAACATAACCCATCTCCCTGGTAGTCTGGAGGTCCCCTTCCCCAAGCCACAATCCGTGTTATCATAAGAAAATAACACATCCCCCTGGTAGTCTAGTGGTTCCCCCTTCCCTGAGCCCCAATCCTATTCAGCAGAGAAAATAAAATCTCCACATCCCTGGTGGACTAGTGGCCCCCCTACCTTTCCACCCAGATAGGCAGTGGCACTGCTCCCCCTCAACCTGAGCCAAGCCAGTGATTGACACAGCCCTCCTCACACCACCATGGCCAACCACTGACTGAACTGTATGGGAAAGCATGCAGTATGCAGCACATGCACATTGGTCAATTGGTCAACCAATGAGCGTGTACTGTATACTGTACGTGCTCCAGAATAGTTCAGACAGTGGCTGGCAATGGTGGTGTGAGGAGGGTCAGCAGTCACTGGCTCAGGTTGGGCTGTGGGGGTGGGGTTGGGGTGGTGGGTCACACTGGGCCTATGGGTGGGGTGTAGGGCCACTAGCCCACCAGGGATGTGGGAAATTTATTTCTGCTGAGTGGAATTGGAGCTGGGGGAGGGGGGACCAACAGACTACCAAGGAGATTTATTTTTTATCTGCACATGTATAGGAGCTAGGGAGGGACTGCTGAACTACCAGGGTACATAGCCCTTGACAATGGGCAGACGGGTTTGTGCACTGTTAAGAACTGGGTTTCAGAAGCATTAAACTGCTTCACTGCTGGCAGCCGTTTAGTGCTTCTGAACACTTTCAATTTTGTGCTGTGTCTCATATGCATGGGGAACCCTCATTTGCATAGGTGCAGCACAATATTATGTGCCATTGCCCTGTCGAGGGTGCGCTACACATATGTGCTCTTTGAATATGGGCATGCCCCAGACAGCTGGCACTATTCCTGGTTAGTGTGGCAAAAAACAGGTTTGTACTGCACTAACCTTTTGAAAATGGGGCCCTAAAGTCATTATATTATATGTCAAATCAGTATCTTTCAAGAGCAGTCTCTCTAATTTCAAGAAAAAAGATTTAATATCACCTGAAGAGAACTGCAGTATTTTATCACCAGCTACTAATTCCTTGCCTCTCAACTGTTTGTTGTTCAGGCTGTTGGATTTCTCCCATCTTCGAATAAAGTATATTAAATAAAAAAAAAAAGATTTCTCCCAGCTGAAACCTGTTGAACTCCCCTAGGTTCTGGCTTTGTCCTGCTGTTGCATTCTCATTTCACGATCCAGTAACACCCACAATACAAAAGGAACCTCAGTGTTGAAAAATAATGGTTTCAGCAAAAAAGCAGCAAATAGTCTGCAAAAATCTGTAAGCTCACCACATCTGCAAAAGATGCCTGTGTTTCTGCAGCTGAGAAGTCAAACATGAAAAGCTGCTGTAGGTAGACTTCAGAACTCTGTTGCAGGGCCACTGCAGGTAAAACAGGCAGCCAGCCTAACAGCAAAATGCACAACCAGGAAATATCTGCACTCAACAGGCGCTTTTACACCCAGGTTTCTGTAATGGAATGACTGTTACGGAAACAGTATACCGTTACATCCCTGTGTGTAAAATGTATCTGTTCCGTTACACCGATGAATGTTCACCCGAACCGCAATCTCTTCCTTCCTCAGTTCATCCCTATGGGTTCCATTTCATCTGGCTGTGAAAAACAGCCTTTCCAGCAGCAGTAAAAAAATAGCCATAGAGCACCACACTCCGTGGGGAAGCCTAAACACAAATATTGAAAACCAAGACGGGGGGTTGCCAGAATACCTTCTGCGTGTAAAGTGAACCACAAACGGAACAGAGTACAACGGTGGCACACAAGTAATGGCCATTCCATGGTATTCGCCTGTGTGTAAAAGTACCTAAGGAGATGAATCCAACACAACTATGTATTCTGCAAAAATAAGCCTTTTATTGCACAATATAAACACAGTGAGGATGCAGACTCAGCTGCTGACCACAGACTAACCCCAGCACTTTGAGTGTCAAACTTTGTCAGGGGGTGTGCTTGCAGGAGTAAAACATCACACTTAAATGCAGACATCAATGAATAAACATGATATTAAAATTAAAAAGGCATGACATTCAAGTGGAAACATCATGCATAATTAATGCAAATCAATACAGAAATCTATGCCTGGAAGGAGCTTAATAACATCCATGACATTCACAAGCCTGAACTGAAGGGAGAATGGGGAAAGGCCACTGCGATCAAAGGAGTGCCATAAAAATCTAATACCCATTGTACCTTGGAACTGGAGACTGGGGTTTGGGGAAGGGAAGGGATTTTTGAGGTTGGGGGTTGTAAGGAAAGAAGAAAGGGAGGGATATGGCATGGGGATGGCTAAAAAGGAAAGATCAGCTAGGTGCCAAATCTGAGAGAAAGATAGAACAGCAAACTAGAAGAAAACAGAAAGAAATAAGTTAGACACCAGATGTAACAAAGACCATCAAGATAACAAGAACAAAACATAGCAGAACAGAACAGTCTGCTGGGAAGAAACAACCCTTATGGAGCAAACAATTGGCAAACCTAGAAACGCCAATTGCACCTGGCAGCATTAGATATTCTGACAAGCCGGCTCAGTTGAGAACAGAAATGGTTTACAGTCAGAAGAAACACAGCAATGGGAGCAGCTTTAAGATGTAGCTAGAGAGACATCAGAAGAGTTATCAGAATCAGAGCAATACTCATATGACACCCCAGAAAAAAAAAGTATTTATCGAAGGCTGGCAGAAAAATTCAGCTGACCAAAGCTGGATATCGTGAAATGATGGCGACAGAGACAATTCAGAGAAGGGCACCAGTTGTGCAAAAGCTGTAGAGAAAAAGCCTCTCTCAGGTACTGTGTACTCATTAAATAAGTACCTTCCATATTTTCATTTTCACAAGGGCTAGCACTATTATTTATTATGGGGACAGCTTCAAGAGATTTGGCATCTGACAAAAATTGGACAATTTCACAAAGCTCAGAGGTTTCCTCCCAACAAAGACCAAGGGTCACACTTTAGGATAATGGGGGCACACTGCAGCAAGAGGCAACAGAACAAGAGGCAGTATTTGAAAGAAAGGGGAAGAAACAGCAACAAGAGAATCAGCAAAGACTATAGGGGAACCAGAAGACACTTACGACATGCCACAAGAACAGGCTACTATGTCACAAAAACAGCCTAGCACAGAAAATGTAGGCACTAGGGATCCACTTTCAAATAGGGACCATGGGACACAAAAAAGAGAAGGTACAACTACAAAATTGCCAAAGACACCTAGGTGTGGAGACCTATTCTATCAACCAATCAAACCTGCAAAAAATTGGAAAGCACTAAGACTATATTAATATGAGGGTTGGAAGGAAACCCCAGAGAGAAGTTTCCTTTAGGCAGAACTATATTCAAAGACTGTATGAAGTTTAATATGACTGGAATCTATAGCCTTTATGCACACTTCAGGACAAACACATTTATCAGTTTTAAGACATCCTCTTATTTAGAGAGATTCTGTCAAAAATACCATAGTTTGAAATATACTCCCCTATGGTTCCCATTCATGGCAATTCCTCTCCCAAAAACCAGCATGTATGTCACTGTTCTGTTCAAGAATAGGTGGGTCATTGTATAGGACACTGTGTTCTGGCTAAAGCAATGGGGTGAAGTATTGGTAGACTCTGACCCAATCATGGACTCGGAGAACATGTACACTGAGGGATGGAAGTTTAGAATAAGACAAGCAAACTGAATCAGGTCTGCAGCATCTTCCAAGCAGCTTCTGTTTAGGTTAGGACCGAGGAATTTATATTTACCCCTGCCAACCAAAATTCTGTTGGTGGGATGATTCACAAAAGCACTTAAGCAGTGCCTGCAATCAGATAAGATGTGGCCTATGTGAAGAAATAAGTCATCTGAGTACACATTGTACAGGCAAAATGATATGCAGCTTGTAACTGATGTAACACCTAGGAAATGTTTATGATTATTATTATTATTATTATTATTATTTCTTCTCTTTGCAAAACATCATAGTGGATGTAGGAGTTATATGGAAACTGGAAATGGCAATTAGATGAGAGTGGCTTTTGTTTAAGCACTCCTCTGTCCTCAGAAAACAAACAGGGAATAGTTAACTGAACATATTTGATTCTAAAACGGGCTATGTTTTGGCTATAAACAAACAGAAACATAGAATCTGCCAGCAGATAACGACTGCTTGGCCCAACTAATCTGCTCATTTCTCTGCCTACAGTATCACCACAAATCCTATTTGATCTCCTGTCTGTTTTCTCTTCCCTCATGCTTTCCCCTAAGATTCATATTTGCTTATCCCATGCGTTCTTGAGCCCTCCACTGTTTTCACTCCCGCCACCTCCACTGGAAGGCTGCTCTAACATGGGTGCTTCCAGCAAACCCACTCTGATTGGCCAGGACTTTTCCCCTGCTGTAGACACCAAGCACTCTGCCTTGGCGCCAATAAGTCTAACTACCTTTTGTCTTACTAAACTGCTCAAATCTAACCCCCTTTACCTCTATGCTATTTAAGACCTGCTCTGTCTTCTTCTCTCCAGCTGCCTGCCCCTGAACAGGGCTGCTTCAGCTCACCCACGGTCGGCCGGCACCCAGCCAGCCACCGACCAAGACCAGGACACCCGCCTGCAGCTCCTTGGAAGGTGCGGATAAGCGCAGCCAATCAGAACACAGTGCTTCAGCAAACCCACTCTGATTGGCCAGGACTTTCCCTGCTATAGACACCTGGCACTTTGTTAGATTTTCAATAGAACTAAGCACATTTCAACTGTATTATTAGAAGTTTTTCAACTGTATTAGCTGGATTGTAATTTCTACTACTGTTTAAAGTGCTTACACCTCTTCTGTCTGACTGCTCTTCCTGCAGCCCCCCCATCCAAGCACTCTGCCTTGGCACCGATAAGTCTAACTACCTTTTTTTAATTTTTTTTCCCATTAGCAGGTTATACAGACCTGCCACTAGAGGGATTCTTGGTCTTCTACATAAATCACTGTACTCATTCGTGGGCAATATGGCCTGCATTATCATTCTACTTCTTTCCTGGTGCTGCTACAAGGGGTGGTTGTAGTTGAGGTTCCCATAAGCTTCACTCAACAGGCTGACAAATTCCTTAGAACTGTCTGTGCGACAGCTCAGCAGCTGAAAACAGGAAGCCCTCAGTGTCTGCCATCCACCCTTCAGACTTAAGTCAGATAGACGCTGAGCACCCTATTATACCCTCGCTGCACTGTCATACCGACAGAATCCTCTGCAGAGAGCCAGCACGCCTGGGCACCCTTGATTGGTGCTGCACTGCCATAGGGGGATTGTGATTGGTACGCCCGCTTGCCTGCTTTGCTCTGATTGGGGCGCCTTCTCTACAGCCTGTTACAGTGTTCCCTTCTTAATTCTGACTTCTCAGCTCTCGCTCTGACCTGAAATTTTCTCCCACCCCTATCACCCCCCTCTCCCAGGCCTCCTTTAAATACACTCATGATCCGCCTTCTATATCATATTACTGCTTCATTGGCCTAGTTTCGACTGCTGCCAACCTATGATTGGTATCTGAGTGTGGCCAATAAGACTGCCCTGTGTGAATATCTCTTGAGCCCCGCCACTAACTAAGCTGCTCCTGCTCTCCCTGTTCCCCTTTCTGCTGTATTTTCTCATCTAGGTTTAAGTGAGTACCTAGGTGGGCAAATTACTTGCCTAGAAAATATTGCACTAATACAAATCACAAGACCACTCAGTCTGGGACCATGGCTCTCCTTATTGTGTTTTTATTGCTCCTAAGGTGCAGAGTTTTCAGCAATATGGTGCAATTTGAAGTACCTCAATGCAATTCAGTTCTCCAATGTATCTTATCAATACCTAATGTTATAACAGTCTACCGTGCAGACACTATGTCATTCTCCTCTCCCCTTTTAGCCTATTCCACCTAGTTAGCCTACACCCCCTTGCTACTGTCCTCGCCTATGTCTACTCAAGCACTTACATTGATCACGATCAACTGTCATTACAGTGGTGCCACCTCTTGCGCAGCACGATATGGGTTGCTGCGAAGAAATAAAAAAGCAGTCTCCATTCTTATAAGCTCCTTAAAGAAAGTTATAGTTCTGCTTCTTCTCTGCTCAGGAAATGTGGAGCTTAACCATGGCCCCCACAACTTACCTCCTATCAGTTTTCTGAGGCTACAGGTCTCAAAATGATGATGGTCAACATTTAAGCCCGCCTAAAAACTTGTACAGCTGCAAGCCTGGGCTGCCCACGTTAACCCTGACCTTATCATAATTACTGAGTAAGTGGTTAAAAGGCAGACACTGATCAACAAATATCACTGGGGCTACAATTTATTTAGAGCAGATAGAGAGTCTAGAGGCGAGTGTGGTTATCTCACGCAAATCTAAGTACTTGGTCACCAATATTAGTTGCAAATCTCTAGCCAAGGAATTTGAGTTAGTTTGCTGAGCCTTCATCTCCCTCCTCGGAATGTATCACTGTCCTAGGTGGCTATAGACCCCGTCTGGTGGTGATGAAGTCCTTAATCTTTTGAAATCCATGTTTGTAGATGCAAAAACTGAAACAATATTTCTAGGAGATCTAAATATGGACTGGCTGTCACCTAAATCCACGACCTCAAATCCCTTTGTGACAAAGCTAGGTCTTGGGCAATTAATCAGTGAACCCACTAGGAACAACACTCTAAATACTGCCAACAGTTCAAATCTAGATGTGGTACTAACCACCCATCCACACAAAATATCTCATTTGGCAGTGTTTCACAATGACATGAGCGATTATGGAATTGTTGCTAGCATAAGATCTCAAATTAAGGCCCGGCCCCAACCCATCTTTATAACAAAAAGATCCTTTCGCAAATTCAGTGCAGTAAACTTCCTATCTGACCTGAGCATGATCAGATGGCAAGATCTCTACCTAACCAAAGATGTCAACAAGGCAGCTTACATCCTAATGACAAACTCACTACAATAATAAATAAGCATGCCCTTTCATCAAAGTAAGTGCGGAACAATTCCAACCCCTGGTTCACTTCGGATCTCAAGGCAGCCCTTATAGGTCGAGATAAGCTCTGGGCTAAAGCTAGACATTCCAAAGAATCTTCGGATTGGCAGGCCTTTAGAACAGCCAGGAATAACTGTGTGAAAAAACTTTGCTCTGCTAAAGCTAACGATTATATTTCTACTCTCGAACAAGCTAAAGGTAACCCTCATAAAATATGGAAGACTATCAAAGCTATAGAAGGATGGCCCATGGACCCCTCTGTCCCAACAAAGATAGTTGCAAGTGGCAAGATTGTGGAAAACAAGTCCCTAATCCTGGAGGAACTTAACTCCCACTTTGTCACAGCTGGATTAGCTTTTGACTCGTCACCTTATGCTGGTGCTGCGGTGAGCCAGCATACCCCTCCCCCTACATCTAGTCCTGCACCCAGCCCCTTCCAACTGCATGAGATAACTTATAAAGAGTAGAAGATTCTCTTCTTAACTTAGACACCAAAAAAAGTGCAGGGGACGATGGCTTGGAACCCTTTTTCCTAAGGTCAGGCTACATCCATCTCACTGCCCCAATTCTCCACATCTTCAATCTTTCCATTACATCTGCTACTGTGCCATCCTGCTGGAAATCAGCACATATCCTCCCTCTATTTAAATCTGGTGACCCATGTGATGTAAACAACTATAGGCCTATCTCCATATTGCCTATCCTTTCTAAAGTTCTCGAAAAACTGATCGATATTCAGTTAAAATCTCACTTGGAAACCTTCTCTCTCATTAACCCAGCTCAATCTGGCTTCTGGGCTAATCATAGCACAATCACTGCACTAGCAAAAGTAACCAATGATTGGATCTCTGCTATAGATGCCAAGAAGGTAACTGGTGCAGTCTTTTTGGACCTCAGCCAAGCTTTTGATACTGTTGATCACAAACTATTAGTCAATTGCCTTGCAAAGTTGGGTGCCACATACCATACCACCCAGTGGTTCTCTAGCTACCTAACTGGAAGATTCCAAAAAGTAAAGGCTGAAGGCTTTTTTTCTGCTGCCTTACCAGTTGCAAGAGGAGTCCCCCAAGGATCCATCTTAGGCCCTAACTTGTTTTCTTTGTACATTAATGACTTAGATGCTAATACATCTACGTCCAATCTGCACTTTTTTGCAGATGATACTGTGTTGTATACTTCTGGCTCATCGTTATCTGAAGTTAAGGGAGTACTTCAAGCGGACTTCACACAACTTGAGCATAATCTAATAAAGGCAAAGCTTCTGCTCAATGCTAAGAAGACTAAAGCGATGATATTCTCCCACAGTGCTGTCACAGGCCCCCCCAATACCCTTGCCCAAGACTTCATTGTCACCACGCTAAACGAGCCTCTGGAAGTTGTAACCAAATTTAAATATCTGGGTATCTGGATTGACAATAAATTATCTTTCAATGACCACGTTGAAGATGTCTCTAGAAGGTTAAAAGCAAGGTTAGGTTTCTTCTACAGAAATAGGCCCCTTTTCCCCCTTGAAACTCGAAACAATCTTGTACAGGCCACTTTTCTCCCCCTACTCGACTATGTCAATGTAATCTATTCCTCCACCACTCTTGCAAATCTAAGTAAACTGGACATCCTTTATCACCGTGTGTTACGGTTCATTACCAACTCCCCTTACCGTTCGCACCACTGTGACTTATATGCAGCTGTTGGTTGGACATCCCTTACTACTAGACGCCTGCTCCATGCTGGGCTATGGACTCTTAAACTGCTCCTGCAGAAATTGCCAAGCTATCTCTCTTCCCTTATTAGTATCTCACATAGTGCATACTCATTAAGAAAATCTGACTTTATTATGCTTGACATACCAAGGACGTGGACTTCCTTTGGTAAACGTGCTATTGCATATGCCCTTCCCTCCATTTGGAACCAATTACAAATCGTACTGAAACTAACTAGCGCAATTTCAATAAACTTCTACAAATCGCTAAGTTCAGCCAAAATAAAAGACACCTGTAACTGTCATTAAGTCTCTTCCTTCCCCATGTGTGCCATATTTATCCACTGGTAAGGTATAATTGATTTGTCGTATTAACTGCTTTCCATTCCCCTTCTACTCCTGGCTTTATCTATGCTTACGCTCCACTGCTACTCTATCAAATCACTCCTTCCCTCCATATCAGTTGTAGTCTGTTGTTTGTTCTAGCTGCCAAAATATATGTATTGCACACCAGTTATCATGTTTCATTTATCAGTATGCAACCTATGAAAGTAACTCCCTGTCTCATATCAATGTTTACCACCTGTGGTCACCCTATGTGGTACCCTTGTATGTATATCCAGCCTGTATCATGTAATGTGCATTTCATGTATATACTGTTATTACCTATCTGTGTTTGTACTTTAAGTGTTTATGTCACAGGACCTCCTTGTGAATGAGTTTGCTCCATGGAGTTTTCCTGCAATAAACTTGAACTTGAACTAAGAATCCAGTAGTCTTTTTGTGAAGAAGTACTTCCTGATAGCTCTCCTAAATGTTCCCCCTTCCAGCTTCACTTCATGTCCTCTTGTTCTTGAGCACTTTTTCTCTGAAAAATGCTTCCCTCCTGTACCTTATTTACCTCCGTGAGGTATTTAAAGGTCTCTATTATATCCCACCTCTCCCTCCTCTCATCAAGAGTGTGCATATTCAGGTCCTTAAGTCTCTCCTCAAAGGCAACCGATGTAGACCCTGCACCGTTTTAGTTGTCCTCCTCTGGACTTCCCCCACTCTGTCTATGTCCATCTAAAGATGTGGTCTCAGAACTGGACACAGTACTCTAGGTGGGGTCTGATCAGCAATCTATACAAAGGCATCACCATCTCCTTCTTTCTGCTGGTGATACCCCTTCCTGTGCACCCCAGCATCCCACTAGCTCTCCCAACTGGCTTGTTACACTGCCTGACAACCTTTAGGTTATCCACTATGATTACCCTCAGGTATCTTTCCTGTTTGGTGGTCATCAACACCACCCAACCCATTTTGTATTCTGCCCCTGGGTTCTTCCATGCTCCAAGAGCAATATTTTTCACTTTTTCACACCGAAACCCAGCTGCCATACCCTTGACCACTCCTCATGTTTACTTGGGTCACTGCTTATCCTTCCCCCCTCCATTGAGTGTCCACCCTATTGATGATTTTGGTGTCATCTTCAAACAGGCAGACCTTCCCTTCCAGCTTCTCTGCAATGTCACTTGTGAAGGCATTAAAGAGAACCAGACCAGCCCAGTGGTGTTGAGCACTTAGGTGCTGGACACCTTGCCTTGCACTGTGCTGGCAACCGGGGTTCGGGAGCTAGCTCGGGTTGTCAGGCGTCATCCAGGGAGATAGGATTGAGCAAAAACACAAACTAGGTATGCCAAGAACAAATTCAGGAGCTGCTGTGTTAAAAGGCAAAAATTCCAAAGAATTACAGAGAATTACAGAAAAAAACACGTTCTCACAGTTATCGCAGATGTGATCATTTTTACTGAAGCAATGCTACCAAAACAGTTTGTGTCCATGTTGGTAGCATTTCTTCAATAAAAATGATCACATCTGAGTTAACTGTGAGTGTGTGTGTGTTTTTTTTTATTCTAGGAGAGGATTAAGCATCCAGAGGACTGTTTTCTTCTCCTTGTGGGGGGGGTGGATCCCTGGCATGCTGCGACTCCCAGTGGAGACTAGGGACACTGCTGTTGGGGAACACCAAGGAATGGATCAAGGTGGTGGTGGATGTCCTGCGGGCAGGCAAGGGAACATGCCCATCATGCGCCAGATGTCATTACACATCCACTCCTCTGGGGTACTAGAAGCAGAAAACCACTTCCGTGTGGCACAAGGACACCCCCAATGGACTCCCGTTCCCTTTGATCCTGAACAAAGCCAAGTCTGTCTGGGTGGTGGCTCAGGGTGATCTCAATCTCCCCCCTTGTGTACCTCTGGGGGGGCCCTCCGTGGGGGGCAAGTCATGGTCCTCCCCATCCCCCTGACTGTGGCAGAGGCCAGGTCAGAGGGGAGTGTTGAGGGTCCACAAGAAAGGGCTGATAGGGAACCTGGCACCATCCCCATTACACGGAAGGTGCAGAAATAACATTGAAAAAAAAAAAAGATGACCAAACCCAGCACTGATGAGGCACCCTGTGGTCACCCTTCTTTCTTTAGGGTGAACTCAGTTTACCACCACCCTCTGCTAACTATCTCCTAACCAATTTCCTACCCAGTTAATCACCTTTGGACCCACCCCAAGTAACCCAGCTTGCTTACGAGTCTTCTATGTGGAATGGTGTCAAAAGCCATTTTGAAATCTAGGTAGGCTACATCCACAACTCCACCCTGGTCTTGTTCGTTGGTCACCCAGTCAAAGAAATCTTTCAGATTTGTTTGTAATGCCTCCCCCCCCCCCTCGTGAATCCATTCTGCCTCGGGTTCTGTAATTCTTTGGATTCAAGGAATTTCTCAATCCTTTCCTTTAGCAGTGATTCCATTAACTTTCTCACCCCCAATGCCAGGCTGACTGGCCTAAAATTGCCAGCCTCTTCCCTTCTACCATGTTTATGTAGTGTGACTATATCTACTCTCCTCAAGTCCTCCAGAAACACTCATGTTTCCAATGAGCTGCTAAATAGGACTGTCTAGGGTGCAGCCAGTACCTCCATGAGTTTCCTCAGTATCCTGAGATGCACTCAGTCTGGCCTCATCAATCTGTCCACCTTCAGATTAAGAAGTCTCTTCAGGACTGTCTCCTCCAAGAATGGATTAGTGTCCGCCTCCCTCCCTCCAATGCTCCAATTACTTTTTTGTGGCCTCTCCCCTTCTCCTTCATCAGTGAACACTGAACAAAATTATTTGTTCAAGATGTCTGCCTTTTCCTTGTCCTTCTCTGCACAGCCCTCCTCTTTCTCTTTTTAACCTTATAATCCCACCCCTGTTTGACCTCTTTTCACTTTCTTACCTAATAAATGTCTTTTCCCCTTTCATTACTGCACTGGGTTATCCTCTTTTCCATTTGTGCCTTTGTGCTTTTTACTGAGCTCCCTGCTTTCCTCTGTTTTCCCTGATACATCACCCTCTGCATTTCTTTATACCTTCTGAATGCTACTGTTTTAGCTTTTACCTTTATTGTCACCTCTTTCGAGAACCATAGCAGTCTCTTTTTCTTGTTGCTTTTGCTCGCTTGCTTGATGCTGAGGTGTGTTGCCTTCATTAGGGCCCTTTTTATCTTTGCCCACTGATACTCCACCCCACCAGGTCATCCTAAGCATTCACCCATCTTTATAAAATCTGCCATCCTGAAGTCCAAGACACTCAACCTTCCGTGGTTCAATTCTGCATTTGCTTATATTGAAAACACTGTTCAGCGTCGTTGATCCCCAGGTGGCCTCCAACCATGACATCTGCAACACTGTCCCTGTTAGTTAGTACCAGGTCTAGTATTAGCCATCATGAGTTGGGTCCTTACTTGTACTATATATGGCTGGTACACCAAGCCGACCCTGTGGAGTAGTCAGAAGGATAACAAAGGTCCAATACACAAAACCAGTTTGGACCAGTTCTGGTGGAGCCTCGGAATGTTCAAGAAATTACTAGTCAAACATCTGACAGCACTCAGCTCCTGTGACTGCAGGCTCTAACCTCCCCTCTTTCTGGTCTCCCCTTCCTTGCTGGTTCTCCACTCCCTATTGTCCTGACCCCTCCCCATGCACCTTTTCTATACTTTGTCCCCCAAGCCCCCATATATCGTCTTACCCTTCACATTCCTCTCTTACCCAACCCACCACCCATCCTCTGTTACTGATCTTTCCACCATGGTAATAATTGTTTCTTCCCTCTCATTTTCTCTTCCCACACCCCTTGTTCACTCCCTTATATAACACTGACAGGAACATCACTGTCTGCTCTATGTTCTCAACCCTTACCCCAGCCCACTCCCTCCTTAACCCCTTGACAAGTCGGCTATGACTGTTCTACTAACCACCCTCTCCAACTCTCCGCACATCACTATCCTTTGAACTCTACGCCCCAAGTTTCTCAAATCAGTTATCAATCCCGATCGTACTTTATCGCGTGAACTAATTGTACTTTTTTCTTTTACATATTACAGTTTTTTTTACAGTGTACAGTTTTTTTCTTCTTTTCAACCCCAGGAATTCACCAGTGTTGGTAATTTATGTCTGCACCTGCCTATGTCTGTACTTTATGTTTTGTACTCAGATGCATCAATTGTCTGAACCTTACCATATGAGCATGTGATATTGCCAGCAGATAAAGGTCTTATGGTCTACTGAGTCTGCCCTTATTCTGCGGCTGCCCTCCTCCCTACCCCCCTCCATGACCCACTGTTTTACAGGATACCACTTCCACACAACAGCGTGTTCCATCCAGCCATGATGTGGAACCTTTTTAAATGAGCTATAGCTCAAAGGTGTTACTCTGAGATGTCAAATAAATAAATAAATAAATAAAGGAAGGTACTCCAAAATCAAAGAAAGCCCAGGGTATGACGTTAGAGAAGCATATCTTATCATACAGGTAAAGTAAGATGGCCTGCAAAATGCTTCTATCTTGTGTTGCTCTGAGAGTTTAGTTATGTTTTGGGAAACTGGACTGGTAACATCATGGGCCTGAGTCTTTCATAATTTATCAGTTCCCAGATGTGGGTAAACTTCTTCTCCTCTACTTAGAAATGTAGTTAGCAATGAGTTATGCTTTTCTGTGTGATTTCTAGCTTGTCAAATGTTTATTTTTCAGCTCTGTAGAATCCTGTATTCCAGATTCTCTTAAAGTGTATAATCTAGTAGTACAGTCCAAACCATTTATTTGACCTCCTCTTATCTAATCATCCCTGTCTAGCAAACTCATCTGATGTCCTCCACTCTAAATCTCCAGTCTTATTACCTGCAGTTTTGCGGACAGTGCCAATCACTCATTAATTGTTAATTAAGTTCCTGATTAGCTAGGTATGTAACAGGTGATTAAGATGCTTAAAGGGTGCTGTCTGACAGGCAGTTCTAGGGTGATCATGGCATCCAAATGGAAGAGACTTATTCTTACCCTGTCTGGAAGCTGAGAATTCTAGATAGATTAGAGAACATGAAAGAGCCGTTGTGCTGGCTGGCAAATATGGTGTCCTAAAATCTACCATAAGTGACTTTAAATCAGCTAAGGAAAAGTTGCAGGAATTTGATATGAACATGGAAATAGCAGCTGCTACTTGTGAAAGGAAAACATGCAGATTTGTAATGATGACCAGCATAATGCTACCATTTATCTGTGATTTTGCCAAGAATGAGAGAGAGAACACCTATTTCTGGTACTTTGCTGAAAGAAAATGTGTTGCAGAGCCACCATAGACTTGGAAACCTAGATTCTTCTGTGCAAATGAGGGATGGTTAAATCAATTCAAGAGGAGTCATGACATTAGGCAATTGAAGCTGTGTGGGAGTGACTCAGTGCAGCTGATGCAGACATCACTCCTTCATAGAAATGCTGCTGAGTACAATGAAAGTGAGGGTCTCCTACCAGAATAAATCTTCAATGCTGATGAGATGGGTCTGTTTTGGAGATGCTTTCCAGACCGCACACTCACCTACGGCTCAGAACATGATGCCCTTTGTTTTAAAAAGCGAAAGGAGCATGTCACAATCCTCTGCTGTGTAAATGCAGTGGGAAACAAAATGAAGTTGGTGCTAACTGGCAAGTCTAGCAAATCGAGATGTTTAAGCACCTAAACAAGGCAACACTACAAGTACAGTACAAGGCACAAAGAGATGTATGGATAGATGCACACATTTTAGGCAGCTGGTTTGCAGATCAGTTTGTCCCACAAGTGAAGATCTATCTATGTTCCAGAGTAGAGATGCAGCGAATTTAAAATTTGCAGGTGAAGTCGTGGCAAGTGACCAATTTCTTGCATGGATAATCCATGAATTTCTCCTGTGTTAGCCTGATTTCACCTGTAGAAGGTGTAATTTCACCTGAGGAAAAGTGAAATTTCACCTTGGAAGGCAAAATTTCACCTCTAAAAGCCAAATGTCACCTTGGAAAGTGAAATTTCACCTTACAAGGTGAAATTTCACCATTTCGCAGGTGAAATTTTGCCATTCCACAGGTGAAATTTCACAGTGAAATTTCACATTTCACTATGCGAAATGGGTGGAATTCATGGATTACTCCGCATAGAGAATTTTTGTCACTTCTCCCACCTCTATTCCAGAGGTCTTCCTCTGAAAATTCTTTTCCTTCTGGATAACTCATCAGCCGATCCTGACATTCCAAAGTCAGAACTCTCTGGGTAATGTTCTTTCCAGTAAACACCACCGCTAAGCTCTAACCTCTAGACCAAGGGGTACAGGAGATTTTCAAAAGAGGCTACAGAAAGAAATTTTTGCAGACTGTCCTAGCTGGGGACAATGAGAACACACCCTTGAGCAACATTCTTAAGGCCATCAGCTTGAAAGATGTCATCTACATGGTCTCAGAATCTTGAAATCAGGTACTGCCAGAGAGCAAACAAAAAAATCTTGCTTTAAGTCTGGAATCAAAACTTGCCACCATGATCAAGATCTAAATCCGCCCACCATTGTAAACAACTATCTCCCTGCACCCAATAATTTTTCAGCAGAAATGACAGCCCTGGTATCCTCCTTCCCTGAGCATCCCACAGAGCAAGAAATACATGAGTGGGTGACCTGTGATCCTGATGATCAGGGCCATGAGTTGCTGTTGGAAGATGCCATTGTTGCAATGGTAACTCAGCCCAAGAAGCAGGCCATTGAGTCTGAAGATGAAACATAGAAACATAGACTCTGATGGCAGATAAGGACTGCTTGGCCCACCTAGTCTGCCCATTTCCCTACCTACAGGATAAGCTGCAGGTCCTAGTTAACCAACAGCCTATTTCTTCTTACCCCCAGAAGAATTGCCTTATGTCTGTCCCATGCATTCTTGAATTCTCCCACAGTTTTAGACCACACAACCTCCTCAGGAAGGCTGTGCCATGCATCCACTGCCCTCTCTGTAAAAATACTTCTCCACATTGCCCTGAGCCATCCCCTCTATCTGAAAATTGTGTCCCTTGTTCTTGCACATCTCTTTTCTTTGCAGTTAGTCTTTGTATTGTAATTATTGTGATTATACATATAAATACACTACATTCTCCAGTATACACTTACATAAATGCTTAATGGGAAAAGGAAAAAACATGTTGTCTGAAGTATTATACAATGATATTAAAGGGGAAAACAAATGTTGAGAAAACAATATGTAGCAGTACAATCTATATGATAGAGAGAAAATATGGCAATTTATAGTTCAAGGGTTAAAAAGAGTAGATACAAATAAGAAATATGAGCAGTCATGATTGTACTTCTATTATGCTGTAATTTAATGCAAGTATGTGTAAGATTGTATAAAATAAGAACATAAAAAAGAGAAAAATATCTAAGAAATTGAACAAGAATGAAGAGGGAAAGGGAAGAAGAACAGGAGATAAAAAGATAGAAAGAAAGGAGATGAAAAAAGAACTAAAGAGCTTGAAGCGAGATTCCAATGTGAACATATAACAACCCATGGATTAAGTGACACTATGTGTAGACGTGTTTAAATATTTAAAATAGTCCTGCCAGCATTTATTATATAAATTAAGTCGGTCAGAGGCTAAGTGCAACATATGATCAAAGATGGCGTATTGAGATAGTTGTTTGAGAATATTCGGGAGGGTGGGAATGATGTTGAATCTCTAATGCATTAGTATAAGGCATTTAACTTGAAGGAATAGTAGGGATAACCATCTATTCTGAGAATGGGATATTTTGTATGAATGAGCATTGAAAATACCAAGTATGCAATGTTTTGGATCTAATGCAAAGGATAGACCAATCACTTTCATTGCAAAGAAATGAATATGATGCCAATGACTGTGTATGGGAGGATAATGCCATAAAATATGTAGCAGATTGCCATTGGAGGGAGTTACAGTGCCAACATTTATTGTTGCTCATTAAGCCCATTTTGTAAAATCTCAGGAGTTCTGTACATAGATGTAGAATTTTGGTTTTCATGAGTGAACTGTGATTATCCTTGAAAGATTTATGGCAGGATAGCCAGCAGTTATGCCACAGTGAATTGGTTATGTTATAATTTAAAGGGTACTCCATTTATTTTTGCAGTGATAGATTGATCTGGAATTGTATTTCTGATATATTTGTAAATTATACTATTTAATTTAGAGTTTGTTTTGATCCATTTAGAAATAAAAGTATCATATATAGATTGATGAGGAATAGTAGGAAGATAAAGGTTCCATGCCATGTGTAACTGTAAATATTTCCAGAAATCGTCCTGGGGAAGATTCCATTGTTTGCATGAGGTCAGAAAAGGGGTTTTAATTTGAGAGTCTAAGGTATTAGTATATCCTCCAAGAAAAAAATGCCCCTGTTTTTCCAATTACAACAACAAATTGGTGATTATGAAAAGAATGTTGCAGTTCATGTAGACGGGGCATATCTGAGAAGGGTTGGTTGGCTTTAAGGCATTTATGAATTATTTTCCAGTAGTATATGGATGACGCTATAATAGGTTGAGATTTTAAATTGGGGAGGAGAGGGTTATAAATGAAGGAAGTGGTGACAGTGCCCGGATATAGAGATGTTTCCTTATTGACCCACAATGGTGATTTATTGCTGGGTTTATTAAACCATTTGACAGTTTGGGCAGTGTGGAATGCCCCAAAATATGCTTGGAACCAGGGGAGCCTGGAGCCCACTTTGGACCAGTGGGAACACAGTTTGTTATGACTAAATCTGGGAATTTTGCCTTCCCATAAAAAATTACCAATTATATCATCAATTCTGACAGACAAAAAAGTAGGGAGGGTTAAAGAGATATTAGAAAATAGATACAGTATTTTACGAGCTATTGACATCTTGATAGTGGAGATTTTCCCATTAAAAGAGAGGTTAAGCAGTTTCCATCTTTTGAGAGTTTTTTTAGTATTTGCTAATAACGAGGAAAGATCGGATTCCAATATCTTGTCTAATTTAGAGGTGATCTGTATTCCAAGGTAAGAGATACCTTGAGGGGGCTAACAAAAACCTAATATTGTATTCATAGAAGGGTTACAAAAATTGTTCAATTGCATTGTTTCTGATTTGTTTAGATTCAGAGGAGCCCAGACCGTGAAGTAAAGTTGATAAGTAACTAATTAATGGTGGTCCCAAAATTTCAACATTTTCGAGTAGAATGAAGAGGTCATCAGCGTAGGATAGCGAAGTATAGTGGGAATTACCGATAGGGATACCTTGGATCATGGAGAATTAATGAAGAGCAGCTGATAGGGGTTCCATGACTAGAATAAAAAGAGTGGGGGATAAGGGGCACCCTTGCCTGGTACCTCTTGCCAGATGAAAAGATGAGGACAGAGTAGAGTTAGTAAGAACCCGGGCAGAGGGAAGGGTGTATAGTAATTGAATCCATGTATAAAATTTATTAGTGACACCAAAGTGGGATAGAATATGATATAAATAAGTCCAATTGAGAGAATCAAATGCCTTTTCAAAGTCTATAGCTATAGCTGTGTCAGGTGATTTAAGAATTTAGCTTTGTAGATTAAATTAAATAATGGCGGAGATGATCAGAACCAGTTCTATTTTGATAAATCCAGCTTGGGAGGTGTGGACAAGTTTTGAAATTATTGATTCTAAATGAGTATTTAATATTTTGTCAAAATGTTCCCGTCCGTATTAAGTAATGATATCGGTCTATCTGGATGGGAGAGAAGGGTCTTCATTTTTTGGTAGGGACGGTTATAATGGCTTTTGTCATAGAATAGGAAGTTTATCTTGTGAAGATGCCTCTTTGAAGACCTTAAACAGTAAGGGCATAAGATGTCAGCTAGGGATTTATAAAAACCTACAGAAAAACATCACTCCCAGGTGCTTTACCACATTTAAGGAAATTTAGCACTGCTTGTATCTGTTTCTGGAAAAGGGTTCATCTCATAAAGCCATATCTTGTTAAGAGGTGTGGTAACTGTGAATTGTCCAGAAATTGTTGTATATGCTCAGGTTGTGGGGGAGTGGGGTGAGAGTATAATTGTTGGTAGAAGGATTGCATAATATGAATACTTGAGGATTATCTGTGTGGATTTTACCTGAAGGATCTTTCAAACTGGCAATATGTCTCTCCATCTGTTGATTCTTGAGTTGATAAGCAAGCAGCTTCCGCATTTATTCCTTGATCCCAATAATAGTGTTTAAGTCTAAGTAGGAGAGTTCAGCTTTCCTGGATATTAATTCATTGATTTTAATTCTAAACTGAAGAACTTCAAGGTGAAGTTGTGAGTTATTATCTGAATGTTTTGTTTCATAATATTGGGTTTATTTTCTTTAAGAGATTTCTCTAAATTGGCCAATTGCTGTTCCCTTAGTTTTTCTTGTGTGCTGCATAGCTTATAATTTTCCTCTAACTGTTGCTTTAAGTGCTTCCCAGATAGTATCTTGAGATATAAGAATTGCAGTTAAAGGAAAGAAATTCTTGATTTGGGATCTAATCCAATGTAAGAAATCGGGTCTTTCAAAAGAGTGGGTTTAGACACCAGTAGTGGGATTTAGATGGGGTCATTTTATATGAGAATGGTCTGATATAGTAATCGGAGGATAGTTGTGTCAATAATTTTTCAGTGATGAATGGGAAGAAAATCAGTAGTCAATTCTGCTACAAGATTTATGAAGCAGTGGGTAAAAGTATAGTCGTACTGTCTAGGATGGTGTAGTCTCTAAATGTCAGTGAGACCAAGATCTTTCATTAGTATTGAGAGTGCAGAAATATTTCAGGGTGGGAATCACATGAAGAGTTACTTCTGTCTAAATGTGCTTCCAAAGCTGAATTGAAATCTCCACCTACAAATATAGGAGAATTGTTAAAGTTACTGTTCATAATTTGTTGGGCCATATTATGAAAGAATTCAGGTGAATCAGAGTTAGGGGCATAAATGTTGACTAACATAAGGGGGCCTGCAGGGGTATTTAAGTGGGCTATAATCCATCTGCCATCTGAATCAGAGATGTATTTGATAAGGGTCCAGTTAAGGGATTTATGTAATAGAATAGCACCCCCCAATTTTTTAGCAGTAGAGGAGGACACATATACTTGACTGACCCAATCCCTTCTGAGTCTGTCGACATCCTCTATTAAAAGTTTTGTTTCTTGTAAGAAAGCAATATGAATTTTATGCTTTTTGAGGTAAGAAAGTCTTTGCTTTCGTTTGCAAGGGGAGTTGAGTCCCTTAACATTCCATGGCCCGGATATTCAAACTGCACCAGGCTGTGGCGCAAGCCTGGGCACAGCTCAACCTTGTTAAGCAGGGGTGTGGCCTGGGCGATATTCAACGGAGCTGTGCTATGGGCGCGGCAGCTTTGAATATCACACCCTGACCACCTCCATAATGCGTAGCACAGTGGCACTGTGCCAGTGCAAGTGGTCAGAGTGGAGCATGGAGATGCGCTAGTGCAAGTGCCATTGCGCCATGCACAGCATACAATATTCAAAGGGACATGCAAATGGGGCCATAATTTATGCAAGGTGCACAGGGGCCATTGCATCTCATTATACCCCATTTTGCATGCATTAGCATGCAGGGGTGCGATCCCCGACGACTTGCGCCTGGCACCCTGCCAGACAGCAGCCATCAGGGACTGCGCCCCTGCAGCCCGATCACGGTCATTCATGTAAAGAAACCCCCTCTCCAATATCCCCGGTGGTTCAGTGGCCTGCTATGTGCCCGATCAAGGGCATTTGTGTAGAAGAATAAGCCCCCTCCTATATCCCTGGTGGTCCAGTGGACCTCTATGTGCCTGATTGCGGGCATCGGTATAGTACCCCCCATGTCCAATATCCCTGGTGGTCCAGTGGACTGATTGCTGCCCGATCACGGGTATCTATAACTCATAAAATACCCCTACTACCCTGGTGGTCTGAGTGTAACCCCCTCCCCACCCACCAACTGAGCCCCACTACCCGCTCCCCCATCAGTGGGTGGGTGGCAGCACCTCACCACCTGCCACCCACTGCCCACCAACTGACAGCTCGGTGGGTCTGCATGCCCATTGGTTCTGGCATGAGCCAATGGGCAACTCACTCACTGCCAGTCCAGATATGGCAGATAATTCATTCACATATCTGGACTAATAATTATCTGTATGGGCTGCATGCCCGATAGCTCATGCTGAGACCAATGGGCAGCCTTCTGAGCTGTCGATCGATGGTGGTGGCAGGTGGTGGGGGTGCTGCTGCTCCCGCTGGCTGACTGGGAGGCGGGCGGTGGGGCTCGGTGGGTGGTGGGAGGGGGGTACACTAGACCACCAGGGTAGTAGGGGTATTTTATGAGTTACAGAGGCCCGCAATTGAGCAGCCAACGGTCCACCGTACCACCAGGATATTGGATGTGGGGGTACTAACGATGCCCGCGGATCAGGCACATAGAGGTCCACTGGACCACAAGGGATATTGGACGGGGCAATTTTGCTACAGGGATACCCGCGATGGGGCATGACAGGCGCTGCCAGGTGCGGCAGGAACTTGGGTGGCCACCCACAGGTGGCAGCTGCCATGTTGCACCCTGCAATCCGGCAGCTCACCTGTGGGTGGCCATCACTTGTTCCTTTTTTTTTTGGGCTTAACTTTGTGCAGGCACAGGTAGGGGTTGCACATGCATGACTCTGCACATCCCGGGCTGAATATCGGGCTGTGCAGGTTATGCATGGGCACACCCCCCCTACCTGTGCCTGCATACATTACTGATGCTCTCCGGGGCATCGGGATTTGTGCGCGCACTTTTCCCTTTTGAATATCGCACTGGGGTGCAACAGTGGGTTGTGCATGGTGCAACACTGTTGCGCCATCCAACCCTTTGATATCTGGGCCTATGAATGTAGAATTAGATCACTCATGTTAATGGGGAGATGGGTATGAAAACACAAATAGGAAGTAAGGAACTACTACTGAAAGGCCTAGGGATGTTACAGACTCAGAAGGAGAGGGCTAGCACAGTCAGATGCATGCAGGATATTTAGTTTGTGGAAATACTTAAATCCTGGGTGAATGTTTCCATTGGGTCTCACAAGGAGAGAGGTAGTAAAAAGAATATAGAAGACATATATATATATATATATATATATATATATATATATATATATATATATAGTTACTAAACAAAACCTATGCATGTTATACTAACACACTTTGAAGTCTTTAAGTAATATAGCAGGATATGAGTCGGTGAAATCACCAAGACTCACTTGCTATACTACAGAGCATATAAATAGTAAGTAAATCTTGGGAGAAAATTATCTTAAACCCAAGATACAAACTGTAAACAATTATTTCTATCAAGTTATAACTGTGACTAGAACTAAAGTGAACATAATAATTCCGTGGGGGGAAACCATGAACATCTTACCATATATGAAAAGGGGATTACAGAAAGTATATGCAATCCCAGACTTAGTAATACATCTTGAACCTAAGTTAGACTGGAAAAAAGAACTGAGCTAAAACACTATTATGGCAATACAAACAGTATGCCATCATGGTTGGCTAAGTCCTACAATTATAAGAACAGCTGTACTTGTGCCGCCTACCATGTACTTACTCACATAATCATAATGCTTAGACAAAGAAGTTTATGTAGGAGGAGTGTTCTGGTAAAATGGAGAGAGTAGGGTCCAAATAGTATAAGGATTTATGTGGTGTCGGGGCATTACAACATCCAAATTGTATTGGGGGGTATCTGGTGGAAGTCATGCATTGAACAGGAGTACTTAGTAATTCTGGCAATATGACATTTATAGAGTTAAGTTTGTTCAGGCTTCGAGGTACTGCATATATTATTGATAAGTACTAGGTATTTAATAGTAGCACAGACCCAAAAATCGCCCCTAGGGAAGGAGTTGCTTTAACATAGTGAGAATTCAAGACCTGGAGAGGGTTGAGCGAGCTCAGCTATAAGATTACAGCACAGGCTTAAAAGCCATATCATAAGGGCTTGAGGTCAGACTGTGCTGTCTATTATTGAATTCAGCACATTGAGTAAAATAAGAAAGATGAGACACCTCAAAAATAGCCTGCAATGCCTAATTGTAGGGTAAAACTGAAGACTAAGTGATAGATAAATAAAACAGTACAAGAAGTTGGTATACCATGGTTAAAGAAAAGGAGATTTAACAGTTAGATAAAGGTGGGTTGGAGTGGGGAAGGAGACTAGAGACAAATATTAAAGTGTTAAATGTTAGTCTGGGATGTAGTAGCAGATGAAGGGAATTACTAGTTGAGGACTTCATTAATATAACCCCAAGATACTGTAAATTTATAATGTTTATATGTGGTAACAAATGTGTGGGGTGATGTTGGATCACAAATTAGTTAAGCAGACAACCTCCCTTAATGGTTATGTGAGAAGGACATACTGATAAAAAAGATGGTAGACACCTCTAAATGAATATAGAAAATTATTGAGCACATATGAATTAGTCTAACATTATATAAGAACTGTCCCTTTAAAAGAAGAACATAGTCCAACATTAGGGATACTCAAAAACTGACATTATCTGTAATATATGCAGAAATAACTGGATGTATAATGTAGCAAACATTACATTGAGATAGAACACTTCAAGACTGTCAGAATGAGATGCCTAAATAATTTGACATGCTATTAAACCAGAAGCCTGCAACCACGATGTACAGCTTATCACTTTCCAAACCAGCTGGGTGCGATTGTATGCACACACAAGGAATGAGATGCGCAGTTGTAAGGCAGATGAATTCTCATAGTGATCAGAGAGCCGAGGTTAATTAGGCACTAACCTTGAGAGGTACTAATATATACACATGCCCAGGCATCATTTATAGGTTGATTTGTTTTTGAGCTTCCTGTTCCGTTTCATTTTAGGAGGCTCTGCTGATTTGAAAGGGGAGCTGGTCACCAATTCAACCCAAGAGGAATCGGGAGACCTGCTGCCCTGTAAAGCATCTCCAAGGTCATTGCCAACAGGATCCACAGCTGATTCCGGGAGGTCTTACTGAGACGAATTTAAGTCCTCTTGTAGTAAAGAAAGCTTATTGGAGAGGGTTAGGGGTGTAGTGAAGCCAACATGTCGCTCGTGCTGAGAGGTAGGCCTAGAAGGAGTAGCAGCTGCACAACAGGCATGTTTAGAAGAAGGTGGATTCAAGTTCTTTTTGTCTAGCAAGTGGGCTGAGATTCAGACAGGAGGTGCTGAATCAGCCTGGAGAGATACGGGTTTCTCAGTGCGTTCATGATTTGAAGCCATAATGTGGGTGTGCCGGTTTGATTGGGAAGTTGTAGAGATAGTGGGAGAAGAGGTCACATCAGTATTTGCAAACAGGGCAGTTGGAGGCTGGGGCTCACCAAAAAATGCAGCCAAGGCTTCAGGAGTGTTGAAATCTTTGGTTGAGTCATCCAGAAACAGGTGCATGATGGCAGGATAGCGCAGAGCAAATTTGATCCCTCGTTGTTGTAGGGTAGTTTCAATAGGATTGAAAGCTCTGCATTTATTAGAGAGTTCTTTAGAGAAGTCTGTAAAAACAGAAATCCTATGATCTTGCCAAGTAAGCATTCCCATTTGTTTTGCTCTATTGATAATCAGTTCAGTGTGGGCATAGTTTAAGAATCTTGCAATGATAGGCCTAGGTTTCTGATCTGGACCAGGCCTCCGGCTTAAGGTACAGTGTGATCTCTCAATAGTAAGGTCTTGACCAGGTGGGAGTTTGGGCAGGGCTGGCAGCACATGTAATAGAAATACTCTAGTGTCTACTATTTCTGCACCTTCGGGAAAACCCAAAAATCTCAGGTTATTGCATCTGTTTCTGTTTTCAGTGTCATCGATTTTATCTTGTAGGCTTCTGATAACTCTGTCTTGCTTTCTGATGATGGCTTGCAGGATGTTAATATAACTTTCATTTTGAACAACTTTAACTCCAGCATCATTGATTTTTTGGTCTAACACTTGCATGTTAGTGAAGTTTTGTTGAGATGTTATTTTCAAGTCGTTAATTTTATAGATGAGCTGTTGAAACATAGTTTCCACTCTGCTAAGGGAGCTGTTTTGCAGGAGTTGCTCAGCCATTGTAGTAGGCCTTCACAGAGAAGCAGTATAAATGCAGAAAAATTATAGCTTTCGAGTTATACTACAGAGAAAATAATTTACCAGAGTTGAGCTATGATGTTAGTAAAATTATATTTCACTTGCTGGTAAACACTGACAATCTGGGATCAGGAGGATGGATGATGATAGATGGTAGTCCCATGGAGAAGCAGAATTAAGCAGCCATATTCAGCACAGCCAGGCCATGCCACCCCCCCCCCAATATATCTTTTTCTGAAAGATGCTATCCTCTTGGACTTTGTTGATTCCACTGAGGTACTTAAAAGTTTCTATCATGTCCCCCTTCTCACTCCTTTCCTCAAGTGTATACATATTAAGCTCATTTAGTCTCTCCTCGTATGGCTTCTCTAGCAGACCCTGAACCATTTTAGTTGCCCTACTCTGGACTGCCTCCATCCTGTCTATGTCCTTGTGGAGATGGGGTCTCCAGAACTGGATGCAGTACTCCAGATGTGGTCTCACCAACTGTCTGTACAGAGGGATAACAACTTCCTGTTTTCTGCTGGTGATGCCTCTCCCTATACATCCAAGTATCCCACCAGCCCTCCCTACTGCCTTCTCACATTGCTTGCTAAACTTAAAGGTCATCGGATATGATTACCTCCAGGTCCCTTTCCATTTTTGTTGTTGTTACTACTCCCCATCGTGTAATCTTCCCCTGGGTTTTTGTTTCCCAGGAGCATTATTTTGCACTTCTTTGCATTTAATCCAAGCTGCCGTAATTCTGACCATTCCTCCAACCTTATCAAGTCCCTTCTCATCCTTTCCATACCTCCTTGTGTATAAACCCTGTTGCAAATCTTTGTATCATCTGCAAAGAGGCATCATTTTCCTTCCAGTCCCTCTGCAATGTCACTTATAAAGAGATTAAAAAAGACTGGACCCAGAACTGAACCCTGCGGTACACCACTGGTAACCTCTCTTTCCTCAGAGTGGACTCCATTTAAATTACCTTCTGTGTCCTGTTGTCCAGCCAATGTCTTACCCAGGCTACCACCTTGGGACCCACTCCCAGGCTGGTTAATTTGATTATTAATCTTTTGTGTTGAACTGTGTCAAATGCCTTACTAAAGTCCAGGCAGGCCATGTCCACAGCTCCTCCCTGGTCTACTACTTTGGTCACCCAGTCAAAGAAATCAATTAGATTTGTCTGACATGACCTTCCTGATGCAAACCCATGCTGCCTTGGGTCCTGTGCCCCACTTTCCTCTAGGTACTCAACAATTCTTTCCTTCAGAAGTGATTCCATCACTTTCCCACACAGAGGTCAACCTGACAGGTCTGTAGTTTCTGCCTGTGTTTTGCTCCCACCTTTGTGAAGGGAATCACATCCACCTCCTCCAGTCCTCAGGTACCACACCATCCTCCCATGATTTGTTAAAAGGGTAGTCAGTGGTGTCACTAGTTTCTCCTTAATTATTTTAGAATTCTGGGGTGAATTCTATCAGGTCCTTGCTTTGTCCACCTTCAGTTTTAGGAGTTCTTGCAGAACCCTTTCTTCTGTGAAAGGACTGGGATCAACCCCCCCATCCAGAGTGCTTCTGTTAATTGGATTTGGCACCTCCCTCTCCTCCTCTTTTGTGAATACTGAGCAGAAGTATACATTCAGTATCCCTGCTTTTTCACTGTCCCTCTCTGCCCACCCACCGTCCTTTCTATTCAGCCTCACTAACCCTCCCTTTGTCTTTCTAAGCTCCCTGATGTACCTATAAAAGGTTTTATCCCCCTTCTTAACTGAGTTTGGCTATCTTTTCTCAGTTTGGGCCTTTGCTATTCTGACTTCCCTCCCTGCTTCCTTCTGCCTTAATACTGGCACAGTTCTCTGTCTTGCCTTCTCTGTGTTTCCTTATACTTCCTAAATGCTATCTTTTCTCCCTAACCTTCCCTGTCACCTCTTTTGAGAACCATAGTGGCTTTTCTTTCATTTTGATTTGTTTATTTGCTTCACACAAAGGCTTGTTGCCTCTGTTATGGCAGTTTTGATGTTTCACCCTTCCTTCTAGCCTGTTTGCTAGTGCTTTTCTAAGGCACTCTCCCATCTTGCCAAAGTCTGCCCTCCTGAAGTCCAGTACCCTCACCTTTGTATGGCTTGACTCTGTAGCTTAGTTTATCATGAACCACACTGTTTGGTGATCACTTGTTCCCAGATGGCTACCCACTTCTAGATATGAGATCCTCTCATTGTCCCCACTTGAGAGTATGAGGTCTAAGATTGCTCCTTCACGAGTGGGTTCCAAAACTAGCTGTCTGAGGCATGCCACCTGTAGGGCATTGAGAATGGCACTGCTCTTGGATGTGGCTGCAACAAAGGTGCTCCAGCTAACATCTGGCATATTCAGGTCCCCCATCAACAGTATCTCCCCTTTCTCTGCCATACTAAGGATGCCATCTATCATAGCCTTGTCCATTCCCTCTCCCTGACATGGGGATTGGTATACAACCCCCGTGCAGATTTTAGTGTCATTTCCAATCTCTAAGGTGACTCACAGTGCCTCCTTTCTTCCCTGTTTACTATTTGTTCTGTTGCTTTTATCCCTTCCCTTACATAGAGAGCTACTCCTCCTCCCCCCCCCCTTCTACCCTTCCTGTCTCTCCTGTAGGTTGTGTACTCTGATATGTTAACATCCCAGTCATGGTTCTCTGTGTACCATGTTTCTGTGACTGCTACAATATCCAGGCATCCCTCTTCCATCAAGGCCACAAGTTCAGGGAGTTTGTTGCCCAGACTATGGGCATTGGTACTCATTACCCTTCATTTCTTGATGGCCTTACCCCTTTTTGCCACATTCCTGTCCTTATTGCCTTTGTCTTCTTCTCCATTTACCCCTGCCTATCTCCCTATCGACATCTCTGTCTTGGTGTTTACCTCACTTACTACCCTGATTTTTTTGGGGGAGGGATAGGATTTCCCTGCTCCTTTCCAGTGTCTCCTGCCTTGGCTAGTTTAAATGCTTGTCAATGAAGCATTTAAACCTATCACCTAGGATCCTGGTTCCCATCCAGGACAGACGCAAACCATCATGCCAGTATAGGCCTGCATCACTCCAGGTGGACCCCAAGTCACCAATGAAGCCAAATCCCTGAACTCTGCACCAGTTTTTCAATCACTGATTGATTCCCTTGGCGTGGAGCACCCTAGCCTCATCCATGCCTTAGACAGGCAGCACCTCCAAGAAGGTTACGGTGTGTGATAGTAGTCTAAGGCCCCTCCCCATCTCCACAAACTCTTCCTGCACTGCTGTGATCCCTTTCTCAGCCAGATAAATTGTTTCTAGGTGGACAATGACATCCAGCTCCCTCCCCCTGTGCAGCTGCTCCAGCAATCCTGAGGATTTGCTCCCTGTCGCTCCAGGCCATGGCACCAGGCAGGCACCTTATCACCCTCTCCCCTTCCTCTCTCAGTTCTACCCTCCTAACAATGGACCCCCCACCAGGAGTTGTTTCCTTCCCCTGTGGGTCCCATGCCACCTTTCTGTTGGTCTCCTTTGTGGAAGTTCCCAACATCATCCTTGGTTTCCACAGTGGGTGCCTCCATAGAGGAACCACACTATGCCAGAACGGCATATGAATTTTAGAGAGGTACAACTGGAGGGATGCGCCTATGTTCCACCACCCTCAGCCTCCCTGAGCCCACTGTGGTCCAACTGCTCCTCTTTCTTGGCAACCTCTGAGGCAACAGCTGTGGCCCTGGTGGTCCCTGGGAGGGAGAGGAGGTCCCCCAAATCCTGGCCAACTCAGCCTGGAGATGAGCAACCTCCTCCCTCAGCACAGAGAGGTGCTTGCAGATGGGACAACACTGCATCCTTCAGAACGTCTCTTGAAAGACTGCTGCTCCACAGCCACTGCATTGCACCACTCCCATTATGTCTTATTTCTGGCCCCTTAACTGTTGCTTGGAATGCTTACTCTTTCCTCTGTTTATTTTTTTATTTTTCTCTCTACTTACTTACTGCCTCTGTGCCCTTTAAGTTCCTGATCTTCCTGGTCTGAGACAAGAAGTTCTTATATTTCTCAGTAGTCTCCTTACTTGCTCAGAGTCAGACCTCCAGCAGCTGGGGTGGGGGGGTGGAAAGCTACTCTTTTCCTTCTAGGATGATAAGTCTGTGTGCCTTTGTGATCTCTCACTTCCTGCTCCCAAACAAGAAGTTCCTGTTGTCAGTCAAATCCTGTGCCTATAAAAGTAGAACTGACTTGGGGGGGGCAATGTAGTCCCAGTAGAGAAGTATAGTTATAACAGCAGTTCCTTCTTCTTGGTGTTCTCTGCCTGTTCTCTGGCAGAAGCTATCTAGGGCAGTTTTTAAATCTGGCTTCCTTCTAGCTAAGCCACTTCCCCTACTTCACAGCTCTTTCTACACTTAAGTTAATTACACAGATAACAATTCCCTTCAGAAGCCTGAGACAAACACCTAGATAACTGCACAGATAACAATTCACTTCAGCCAACTCAGACAAACACTCTAACTTTTTGTTTTGTTTTATTTTTACCCTAAATTGAAGGTCCCAGTAGTAGAGTTCTAGTTCTTTAGTCCCAGTGGAGAAGTATAGTTATAACAGCAGCTCCTTCTTCTTGGTGTTCTCTACCTGTTCTCCGGCAGATGCTATCTAGGGCAGTTTTTAAATCTGGCTTTAACCTGGCTTCCTTCTAGCTAAGCCAATCCACCTACTTCACAGTTCTTTCTACACTTAAGTTAATTGCACAGATAACAATTTCCTTCAGCCACCGGAGACAAACACCTAGATAACTGCACAGATAATTCATTTCAGGCAACTCAAACACAATAATTTTTTTTTGTTTTGTTTTTACCCTAAATTGAAGGTCACGGTAGTAGAGTTCTAGTTCTTTAGTCCAAGTAGAGAAGTATAGTTATAACAGCAGCTCCTTCTTCTTGGTGTTCTCTGCCTGTTCTCTGGCAGAAGCTATCTAGGGCAGTTTTTAAATCTAGCTTCCTTCTAGCTAAGCCACTCCCCCTACTTCACAGCTCTTTCTGCACTTGAGTTAATTGCACAGATAGCAATTCCCTTCAGCCATCTGAGACAAACACCTAGATAACTACACAGATAACAATTCAATTCAGCCAACTCAGACAAACACATTAACTTTTTTCCCTAAATTGAAGGTCCCAGTAGCAGAGTTCTGGTTCTTTAGTCCCAGTAGAGAAGTATAGTTATAACAGTAGCTCCTTCTTCTTGGTGTTCTCTGCTTGTTCTCTGGCAGAAGCTATCTAGGACAGTTTTAAATCCTGCAGGATATGGCTGCACCCCCATAGTTGTACCACTGCATGGTGAGGCTGTGGAAATGATCAACAAATGTATTTGATACATTGAGTCACAAATGCACTATGAACCTGTACAAGTAATGCTGCTCTGTAGCATCAAGCAGAGAGCAGCACAAAACCAGTGCAAAAGCCGAAAACAAAAAACAATGAAGGATTTTTTATCATGATTAACTTTTCTAGTGTAGTTCATTAATAATGATTTTTTTTTTAATTTGTATGTTTGTTTGTTTGGAGTTTTTTCTTTTTACATGGTGTTAAGTGCATTAATAATGATATCTTGTATGCCACATCTCAGTATTCAGCTGTTCTCTCTCTTATCCAATCTCCTGTTTATCCGAACATAATTTCTGTCCCCCATGCTGGTCAGATAAACAGGGTTGGACTGAATATGTAAATATCATGCTCTCTGTGACTGTGTTTTTTAAGGTATAGATAACCAGGGGTAGATTGGCAAGTCTATGATCCATTTCTGAAGAGGCAGGCTGCTAAGCTACCTAAATCAATATGTTTTCAGCTGTGACTAAATGGGTGGGTCATTTGCCTTTCGAGAAAGTGCACTGTACTGTATGAGTAGTAGTTATGGTGGGATTTGAACCTAAAATTATCCACAGTGAGAGTCAAGCTGAGTGGTAACAGCATAAACAGGGTTGGACTGAATATGTAAATATCATGCTTTCTATGACTGTGTTTTTTAAGGTATAGATAGCCATGGGTGAATTGGCAAGTCTATGATACATTGAATGTGACCATTCACGCATCTGATTGGTTGTGAAAATTAGTAACATGGTGTAACCTGAGTTATGGAACAGAACCAGTCTGTGACACAGATTATGTGAAGAAAATGGACACTCTTTTAGGTTCTGTCCAAAGGCCTTCCATAATGGAGCAGAATACCTGGAATAGGATTCGTAGTAACCCACATCCATAAAAGAGCCCACAAGGAAGGAGACAGTGTCACTGCTATCTTTCAAGACCCCCTTCCCACACACCTGAAATTTAAACAGCAGAAAACAGAGAAGTCACAACCAGTACATTGGCACAAGGGGCTGTAGACATAGGGACAAGGTAAACAACACCTCCCCCACCCTCCAGCACAACCAAATAACCTGAAAATAGTAAGGAGGTCTCTGCACTGTGGACAATAGTACTGGTGAACCTGTCCCCAGATTTTGCATAAATGGAAAAAGATGAAAATAATATAATGGTGGAAGTAAGAGAGATGCCTCCCACCTAATGAAGCTTTGCATGTAATAATGCTTAGAGGTCTGAACAGAAGGCGACCCCACAATGAAAATTCCTAAGATAAGATGTAATGGCCCAGATATTCAAAAGGGTTGAGCATGGCGCAGCAGTGTTGCCATGCAACCACTGATGATCGCGCCCTGGTGCGATATTGAAAAGGAAGAATGCGCCTGCTGCAAATCCCGATGTGCGGGCACATCAGTAATGTAAGCAGGCACAGGTGGGGGGGCGTGCCCATGCATAAACTGCACAGCCCAATATTCAGCCGGGCCATGAAGAGTTATGCAGGTGCAACCCCTACCTATGCCTGCACAAAGTTACGCTAAAAAAAAAGGAACAAATTGAGGGCCACCCACAGGTGAGCTGCCTCATTGAAGGGTGCAACACAGCAGCTGCCACCTGCGGGTGGCCCTCCACTTGTTCCATCTGCACCTGGCGGTGCACCCCCATGTTCCGATCGCGCTGAAGTAACTACCCCTCGTCAGCCCGCCGATCGCAGGCATACTAGTGGTCCTCTCCATCAGCCCGATCGCGGGCATACTAGTGGTTCTCCCTCATCAGCCTGATCACGGGCATACTAGTGTTCCCCACCCATCAGCCTGATCACAGGCATAATAGCAGTTCCCCTTAGCCCGATTGTGAGGCATAACTGAAACATACATAGAAACACAGATTTTGATGGCAGATAAGGACGCTTGGCCCACCCAGTCTGCCCATTTCCTACCTAATGGATAAGCTGCAGATCCTAATTAACCAGCAGCCTACTTCTTCCTACCCCCACCCCTAGAATTGCCTTATGACTGTCCCATGCATGCTAGAATTCCACCACTGTTTTAGACTCACAACCTCCTCTGGAAGGCCGTTCCATGCATCCACAACCCTCTCTGTGAAAAAATACTTCCTTAAATTACCTCTGAGCTGCCCCCATCTTCAAATTGTGCCCCCTTGTTCTTGCACACCTCTTTTTTTGAAAGATGCTACCCTCTTGGACTTTGTTGATTCCCTTGAGGTACTTGAAAGTTTCTATCATGTCCCCTCTCCTCCTTTCCTCGAGGCTATACATATTAAGTTCCTTAAGTCTCTCTTCATATGTCTTCTGGTGCAGACCCTGCACCATTTTAGTTGCCCTCCTCTGGACAGCTTCCATCCTGTCTATGTCTTTGCGGAGATTGGGTCTCCAGAACTGCACGCAGTACTCCAGATGGGGTCTCACCAGCTGTCTGTACAGAGGCATAATAACTTCCTGTTTTCAACTGGTGATGCCTCTCCCTATGCATCCACCTTTAGGTCATCTGATATGACTACCCCAGGTCCCTTTCCATTTTGTTGTTGTTAGTATCTCACCCCCATTGTGTACTTTTCCTTGGGTTTTGTTTCCCAGGTGCATTACCATGCACTTCTTAGCACTGAATCTAAGCTGCTGTACATTTGACCATTCCTCTAACCTTGCCAAGTCCTTCTCATCCTTTCCACCCCACCTTGTGCATCAACTCTGTTGCAGATATTTGTGTCATCTGCAAAGAGACATACTTTCCTTCAGTCCCTCTGCAATGTCACTTATAAAGACATTGAAGGACCGGTCTAATACTGAACCCTGCGGTACCCACTAGTAACCCCTTTCTTCAGAGTGGACTCCATTTACTATTACTCTCTGTGTCCTATTCTGCAGCCAATTCTTTACCCAGGCTGTCATCTTGGGACCACTCCCAGGCTGGCTAACTTGTATTAATCTTTTGTGTGGGACTGTGTCAAATGCCTTGCTAAAGTCTAGGTAGGCCATGTCCAGCCCCTCCCTGATCTACTACTTTGGTCACCCAGTCAAAGAAATCTATCAGATTTGTCTGGGATGACCTTCCCGCTGTGAATCCATGCTGCCTTGGGTCCTGTGCCCCTCTGGCCTCTAGATACTCAACAATTCTTTCCTTCAGAAGTGATTCCATCATTTTCCCTACCACTGAGGTTAAACTAACAGGTCTGCAGTTTTCTGCTTCTGCCTTGCTCCCACTTTTGTGAAGGGGAATCACATCTGGCCTCCTCCAGTCCTCGGGTACCACCCCATCCTCCCATGATTTGTTAAAGAGGGTAGTCAGTGGTGTCACTAGTTCTACCCTAAGTTCTTTTAGAAGTCTGGGATGAATCCCATCAGGCCCCATTGCTTTGTCCACCTTCAGTTTTAAGAGTTCTTTCAGAACCCTTTCTTCTGTAAATGGGCTGGTATCAACTTCTGTATCCAGAGTGTTTCTACTGTTTGTTTTAGGTAGCTCTCTCTTCCTTTGTAAATACTGAGCAAAAATATTTGTTTAGTATCTCGCCTTTTCACAGTCACCCCTGCCCACCCTCCCTCCCTCCCATTTATTAAGCCTCACTAACCCTCCTTGGTCTTCCTTCACTCTCGATGTACCTATAAAGGTTTATCCCCTTCTTAACTAGGTTGGCTATCTTTTCCTCAGTTTGGGCGTTGCTGTTCTGACTGCCTTCCAGCTTCCTTTGCTTTAACTGATACAGTTCTCTGTCCTGCTCCTTCTGTGATTCCTTGTACCTCCTGAATGCTTTCTTTTCTCTTGAACCTTCACTGCCACTTCCTTTGAGAACCATAGTGGTTTCTTACATCGTTTAGTTTTGTTTATTTGCTTCACACAAAGGCTTGTTACCTCTGTGATGGCAGTTTTATTACTCCCATTGTTCTTCCACCCTCCTTCCTGCTCATTTGCTAGTGCATTCCTTAGGCACTCACCCATTTTGGCAAAGTCAGCCCTCCTAAAGTCCAGTACTTTTGCCTTTGTATGGCTTGACTCTATTGCTGTGTTTATTGTGAACCATACTGTTCAATGGTCGCTAGTTCCCAGATGGCTACCCACTTCTACATCTGTGATCCTCTCTTCATCTCCATTTGAGAGAACCAGGTCTAAGATTGCTCCCTCTCGAGTGGGCTCCAATACTAGTTGTCTAAGGCATGCCTTAAGGCATAAGACGTTCCTCCTCCCCCCTCCGAGTAGCCCGATCGCGGGCATAATGTAAGCTTCCCCCACCCCAGTAGCCCGATTGCAGGCATAATGTAAAGCTTCCCCCACCTGTAGCCCGATCGTGGGCATAATGTAAAACTTCCCACCACAGTAGCCCGATCGTGGGTGGCATCCTCACCCTCCACATCCAGAATCCCTGGTGATCCCCAGTGGCCCCACACCTCCTTCCACACAGGCCCCACCACCCCTCTCCCCCATCAGCCGGTGGGTGGCAGCACCCACCCGCCTGCTGCCCGCTGCTCGCTGACCTGACAGCTCGGTGGGCTACCGCCCGTGGTTCAGGCAGGCCAATGGGCATACTGCATACCGTACAAGTCGGTCGAGATGTGTAGTAATTTTCATTCACATATCTGGACTGACTTCGTATGGTATGAGCTGCATGCCCGTAACTCATGCTCTCAAGCTGTCGTCAGCCTACTGAGCTGTCGGTCGGCGGCTGTGGGGCAGCAGGCGGGTGAGGCCACCCGCCAGCGATGGAGGCAGGTAATTGAGGGTTCCATGGGCGGGAGAGTGAGGCCACCGAGACCAGAGTGAGGGGTGTGTGATGTGCCGCCCGCGATCGGGCTTACAGGAATGAGCTTCACATCATGCCAGCGATCGGGCTACTGGTGGCTTGATGCTGACTCGAGCTGGTCGGAAGGTGGGGAGGATACATTATGCCCACGATCAGCTAGTCAGAGGTGTGAGGATATACATTATGCCCGTGATCGGGCTACTGGGGAAGATTTACATTATGCCCGCGATCGGGCTGCGGGGTGGAAGCTTTACATTATGCCGTGATCGGGCTGCAGAGATGGAATACTGTTCTGTCACGATCGGACTGCAGGGGTCGAGGCGATACTATATACCTGCAATCGGGCTGCAGGGGCGTCGGTCCCGATGGCTGCTGCCTGGCAGGGCGCCAGGCGCAAGTCGTCGGGGATCGGCGCACCTGCATGCTAATGGCATGCAAATGGGGCTGTAATTATATGCAAATGGCCCTCCCTGTGCCTTGCATAAATTATGGCCCCATTTGCATGTCACCCTTTGAATATTGCAGGTGCTGCGCATGGCGCAATGGAACTTGCGCCACCGCATCTCAATGCTCCACTCTGACCACTAGCGATGGCGCAGTTCCATTTCGCCATGCACAGTGGATGTGGCCAGGGGGTGATATTCAAAGAAGTTGTGCAATAGTACAACTCCGTTGAATATCGCCATGGCCACACCCCTGCGCAACTTTTTTGAGCGGCGCAGGGGCTTGCACCACACAATGGCGCAGTTTGAATATCTGAGCCAATATGTCTGAAAAATATGTTTGAACCAGTAAGAAAAGAAAGGCAATGGGGGACACAGTAGGGGATGAAGAGTCTAACTCCTCAGTAGACTCATCACAAAAGTTCCTCTTATAAGAAAATAAAGAAAACCATTAGAATCCCACAAATCTATAGTAAGATGAGGAAATAGAGATCATTTTCTGAAGGAAGGAGGAAAAGGTGATATGGTGTTTATTTTCTTTTATTCCTCTTATACAGCGTAAAATGCTTGAGCCAAGCCCAAATTTGAGTTCAGTCTTGCTAAACTAATAGTATTAAGGCACAAAAATTAAAATAACCTTTTCAATATTACAACTGGCTCCATATGATGTATTTTTACAAGACACCAGACACAGATGGTTGCTGAAATTAATGTAGCACGAAAAAGCATGAGTATGGAGGTCTTCAGTTTGATCAATAAATGACAAGAACTGTACAGGGGTGGGAATCTGCTTTAAAATTCAAAACATCAGTCTCTAGAGATTGGAGGAAATGTGTCCTTGAAGGGCCTTACTACTGTATTTCTCCTTTCCTAGGTTCAGGATGAGATTAATAGTGTGTACACCCCATAGACCAAGGCTACTCAGATTCAGCTCTTTAAACAAATACATCCTTTCTTTTTTTTTTTTTAAGGCCCTATTAATACACCCACACCCCCACAGGCACTACATCATCAGGAGTGTCAATGAGGCCTGTCTCCCACCTCTGCCACCTTACCTGACTTCTTGGTCAACCCCTGTGGAGCCTCAATTCTACCCCTCGGGTGGGGACAATGTGGCGCAGGCTACACCCCGTATATGCCTGGTTTAATCTGGGACCGTGGAATCAGGCAGGTGGGGGCAATGAGGGGACTACCTCAGCGCTCTGTCTCCCAGGAGCCTGTGGGGTATATTTCCTGTTTGTGAGGGAGTGACATGCACCCAGATGCCAAGGCATTACCGCCAACATAGCCACTCTCCATCCCTCATCATCAGTGCAATGCTTGCACTTGTGCCCCGGTTTCCTCCAGAGGCCAGTCAAACACCAGACACCGACCCCTTCCCTCCCGAGAGAGGAAAGCTGTCCTCTGGATGCTCAATCCTCTCTCTCCCCTGCTGACCCCCGATGGCCCGGGCTCATTCCCGAAACCAGGTCACCGGCATTGCAAAAGGTGTGGCATCCAGAAGCCTCAACCCTCAGTGCCACCGGACCAGTCACATCCTTTCTTTTTATGTGCACATAGCAAGAGCTATTCTGACATCTTATTGATGTATAACAGAGAAAGGGACTCTGAGGGCATGGCTGGATACTGAACATACCACAGCTGGCTCCTTCCACAAGGTGGAGTTGAAGCACATCTCTCTGCATGCGCTCCATTCAGTACAGCGTGCTTCATTCTCTCTTACTCCTACACTGCACTATTTTCTTGCTCCCAACCCTGCTGCCTGGTTTAATCTAAATCACTGTAAATGGAAAGCTCCATTCTATGCTCTGCTTCATTGTGTTACACAAAAACATTGTCCACAAATGAAATGTTAGTGATTGCTATGTAGTTTTGATAAGAGCTGGGTTTCTAATAAAGATCTGCTCTGCACATTTAATTGTACCTGGTCTTTGAATTTTCTTGCTCCACACATGGAACTCATGCATCTCCTCATTCAAACTTCCTTCAATTGTAATACAAAGATAATTAATACTGGAATGTTTCCTCTGTGCTAGTGACTTCCTCAGATTGAAATACAAATATAATACAATAGGTAGTAACTACAGTTATCCACTTATTCAGTCATATAGAAAAATAGAAACATAGACTTTGATGGCAGATAAGGATCGCTTGGCCCACCTAGTCTGTCCATTTCCTATCTATTGGATAAAGCAGAATTCTAGTTAACCAACAGCCTGCTCCCTACTACCCCCCACTACAATTGCCTTATGTCTGTCCCATGCATTCTTGAATTCCCCACTATTTTTGATTCCACAGCCTCCTCAGGAAGGTGGTTTCATCGTCCACCATCCTGTCCATGAAAAATACTTCCTCATATTGCCCTGAGCCATCCCCTCTATCTTTAAATTGTTCCCCTTGTTCTTGCACATCTTTTTCTGAAAGATGTTCCCTGCTTGGACTTTGTTGATTCCTTGAGGTGCTTGAAAGTTTCTATCACGTCCCCCCTCTCCCTCCTTTAGGTGCAAAAGTGAGACCTTCACAAATTACTTCTTGTATTATTAGCACATCCCCAGTATTACAGGAGATGTCACTCTAAATTAATGGCTCATGTCCTTAACTCCTCAACAAATGCAATACAAATAAGAGCTGCACATTTTGCAGGTAGAGTCATATTTTCTGCTACCTTACTGTGCTAAACTATGAAGAAAAAGCCTAAATTCTGGATCCTCAAAGTAACTGCCATCTCTTGTATCTAGAACGCTGCCAACTTCTGCTACCAGTCACTTGACTGCACTCAGTTCCCACTGACTAAAACACACCATGCTACTAGTACTAGATACGAGATTACTAGTACTAGATGCCACGGGATTAGTAGTTATTTTGTTGGGTTCCACGAAGCCTCATCAACAACATTGTTGTCGATGGACTTTACAGCAACACTAATTTGCCAATGGTGATTACATCGCCCAGCAAATACGTATGTCAACCAACTACCACAGTGCAGGGCACATTTAGACTGCACCACCCAGACTTAAAGATAATTGACGCAGGGGGAATGGCCAATCAATGGGGAGAGCGACCAACACCTGGAGTCGCTGTATCTGTAAAGTGTTCCAACAACCTGTTTGACACTGTGGATGTTGAACAGGTTGTGCTGCTGTAATAGATTCACTGTGGGGGTGTTGCTCAAATAGTGGTAAACAATTTTGTTGAGGAGCTTAGAGAGCTTGTAAGGAACTACAAGCCCTAGGTTTCATCATAAAGAGTTTCTGCCAAGTGGGCTGGCACAATAGCATAGCATCTTTCAATCAATGGGAACTGAGCTCAGCCAAGCAACCAACAGCAGAAGCTGGCAGCGTTCTGCATACAAGAGATGGTAGTTACTTTGAGGATCCAGAATTTTGGCTTTCTCTTTTTAGTTTAGCAGTGGTAAGGTGAGACAAAATATGACTTTGACTTTTAAATGTAGAGCTGTCATTTGTATTTCATTTGTTCAGCAGTTAAGTACAAAATACATTAATTTAGAGTCACATCTCTTTTAATACTGGGGATGTGCAAGTAATACAAGAAGTAATTTGTGAAAGTCTCACTTTTGCACCTATATAACTGAATAAGCGGATAACTTCATGGTTACTATAGTAGCTATGAAACATTCCTGTTTTAATTATATTCGTGTTACAGTTGAATGGAGTGTGGAATATGGAGACACATGAGTTTCATTTTAAATTATTTATTTTTATGGCTACATTAATTCTATATCCCTTATCATATTAATGCATTAGCAGTTGTTTTGGCCCTGACCAGAGTTTGTTCACTTTGCTGAGGGGTTTGGAGGTAACTTCAGTTCTGGAAAGTTCTTTCAGACAGAGGTGCCAAACCTACATAATTTTCTCTGACTCTAATATTTTGTTACAAATGTGCAATACAGTGGGTCTTCTATGTGTCGTCGGCTTTCATTGAAAAGTGAACCTACCTATTTCTGGGGACATTTATCAATGCTTATTGAGTCTCAGGTGTCATCCATTGTTCGCACCAGTTTTTATCACCTGAGGAATATCACCAGGATAAAGCCCCTAGTTCTGACCCTAGACCTCCCCACCCTGGTTCGCACCTTCGTGATGTCTAGGCTTGACTACTGTAATGTGCTCTATCTCAGAGTCCCTGGAGGTACCCTCTACTGGCTGCAGCTGGTGCAGAACACCGCTGTCAGATTGTTGATGGGGCAGTCTAATTACTGTCACATCACTCCGGCACTGTGTGAACTGCACTGGCTGCTGGTTAAGTGGAGGTTCCTCTTAAGGTGGGTTTGCTCACCTTAAAGGCCCTACCCAGCCTAGGCCCTGGTTACTTAAAGGACCTTCTTACACTTGCTGTCTGTCGCTCTCCCTCCGCTCCTACTCTAGGGGCCTCCTTGTGATTTCCCAGGACGAGGTTAAAAACAGCTGGTGACAGATTGTTTAGTGTCGCCACCCCCATCCTGTGAAATTCGCTGTCTCCAACTGTAAGACAGGCTCCTTCTGTTGAGATTTTCAAAGCCCTCCTAAAGGCCTTCCTGTATAATCAGGCCTTCCCAGACTTTGATTTTTAATCTTTATCTGATGTCTGACCTGGCTATGTTTGTCCCCAGCTATATAACTAGTCTTGATTATTTATTACTGAGCATATTATTTATTTATAACAGTTATAAAATGTTATAATAGTGAGTTTGAGTATAGAATATGTATTATTAGATTTTGTATTGTAGTGTTATTTTATTTTTACTGTTTGTGTTACTGTGTGCTATGTTACTTTGTTCGGACCAGAGTCTCTGGATGGGTGTCTTTTAAATAAAACTTGCCTTGCCTTATAGATTTCTGTTGTATTTATCTTAACTTATTCTTAGCAAACACAAGACTTTACTAAAATGAATCCAAAGACCATGAAATTTTGGGAACTGAACTTGCAGAATTTAGGAACCCTGCATTAGGTAGATGAATATGAAGAGTGTATACCTTGATTTTACAAGATTTTGAGATGCAGCATAAATTATCTTATACAGTAGAACATAGAAATTAGTTCTCTGTATCCATGAGAACACAGAGAATAGTGAGGGGACACAGAAACATATCTCCGATCTTTCTTTTTAAAGCAGTCCACCAAAACAGTGTGCTTGTCTGCTAATTTCATTCTGTTTATTGTTTTTCCTGTATTCCTCTAATTTACATTATACTTTCCTATATTTCATTTTCTGTTAAGAACTTCTGGTTTCCTATTCCTATCTATTTAGTTTCCTCCTCTTCCTTTCTGCCTCTCTTCTTTCAGCTTGTACCTACTTTGTTTAAATTACTTTTGCACTTTTTTTTCCTCTACTTTTCTGATAACTTATTTGGTGTTTCTTACTTTCCTTTCTCCTTTCATCTCTTTACTACACTAGTCTGCCTTTCTCTCCTCTCCTCTCCCTATTTTGAGACATTTACCCTATTCATCCCTACGCTCCCCTCTTCATCCCTTTCCCCTCCCCTTCATTTCCCCCAGTGTCCTTGGTGTCAATTTCTTCCTGCTTCTTGGCTTTATCTTGAAGCTATCTAGTGCTTGCTTTCCCTTCTCTCCCCATGTTCTTCCTCCTATTCATCCATCCTGTTTCCCTGCCCCAAACAGCATTCTGGTTTGTTTAAGCGCCTTCTACCTTACTATTTTTTCTAGCTAGAGACACTGTACTTAATACTGGTCCCTGCAATACCTCAGCCTTACAACATCCTAAAGGTTTCAGAATTGCCCTTTTAGGTATCCATAGCCTTCTCCCAAAAATTGACCAATTACAGCCTATCATGCTTAACTTTCACCCAGATGTCCTTGTTATGTCAAAATCCTGACTCTCCTCTAAAGTTCAGAATTCTGCTGTAACTCCCTGGCTACATTGTAGCTAGACAAGATCACACAAAGAAGGGTGGTGGTGCTACAGTCCACATATCCACCAGTACCCAATTTGTGACTGTTCTTGCTGTCTCTTCCCCCTCATCCTATGAACTGCTCCTACTCAAACTCTACCATCCTTTTTCTGTCACCATCGTTATTTTCTGGTGTTTATTGCTGTCCAGGTATTTCCTCTGGTTTAGTTACTGAGCTTCTTTCATCTATCTGTTCTAACTCTTCCAGAGGTGAGCTTGATATTCTCAGTGACTTTAGTATAAATTTATTCTCCCAACCTAAATAAAACTTTCAAAATGTTATAACTTAATAATTTGTACACACAGTGTTCATTATATTAAACTACAAAGCTCATAATATAGGTACCCACAGGGTCAGTATCTGTTGCAATAATTGATAAATGTTTCTAATGAAATTTAATTGACTTTTATATAGGGATGGTTGGAGCTGATTTCCTGAACCTCTTTGGAAGGAGCTAGAATTGATTATATGTAGTTACAAAGCTCATAATCAAGGCCCATAGAATTCTCGCGGTCACAGAATTTTGCATGAACTTGCAACCTACCTCAGAACTTCTGCAGTGCCTCAGAATTCACTATTCTTGGTGATTCTTTATTAATATTTCCGTTTCTCCATAGAACCTGTTTCCCTTCCCTCTTTTATATCCAAAACCCTTCTATGCTCCAAATGTGATGTTATCAATGCTATAACATCATACATTAGCTAATGAAATGGCTGCATTCTGCCACAGAAATGAATAGTCACTTATCTACCATAGCTCCCACTGCTAGAGGGGGTGACACAGCACATCAGGCACGGTGCTATTTGCTTAACCTGCACTACAGCCTAATACAATTTTCAGTCTTACATTATTACACTAAGGTAAGCTTAAACAAAACCTTGACAATAGCATAGAGCTGTTAAGTCCATACCTTACTTTGTACAAACTTATTTTTGACTTTAAAGTACTGAAATGCACCATCTGAAATGAATAACTGGTAAAATAAATTAACCTGTCATTTTTAAGAAAAATAAAGTAATTATGCTCAGAAAAGTGGAATATAATATTGTTTAGACCTGTTAAATAAATAATTGTCTGCACACACATTTTGCCAGGGTTATTGATTACATATTGTCATTGGTTGATAGGATCTCTAAATGTTATGGAGAAATGTTGTTTGCAGGACCAGCTGTTGGGCCAGAGGGTAGCATGTTGTGTTCCCGTGTCAGCAACTCAGGTTGAGAGATGAGCTTAGGGAGTTGGCTGGGCAGCACAAGGAATGGGGGATCATATCACTGCTCTGAGCCTGGGAAAGTATGATGCAGTTTTTTGTCACACATTGTGATGGGCTGGAGAGCTTTCTTTCACAATGGGTTCATACTGTATGCATGTCATGGCCTGATGGTGTTACGTAGTGCTTCAGGGAAGCAGGTTGGCATGAAAAATTTGTTTTGCAATATCTCCTTTATTCTGTTTATTCCATTTCAAAGGGATCTGTATGAATGAGGATACAATTTCATGGAAATTAAAACAACTATATATATATATATATATATATATATATATATATATATAACACACCTATACATATATACATACATACAGTATCTCTTGCACTATATATATATATATATATATATATATATATACAACAGGGGTCAGGATAAAAACTGTAGAATAAAACCATTTATCTTCGCTACTATGGTAATAAATTTATTTATCCACATAGTAACTACATCATCACCCATTTATCCACACAGTAACTACATCACTAGCTCATTTATCTACACAGTTCTCTTCAGAATTCATTTAGAATGTTAGGCCTCAGAACCAGTACTAACCATATTTAAATGTCAATAACTTAAAAGCGAAAAAAGATAACATGGTACTGTGAGCACGAAAATTGTTCAGCACAAAATTATCTACAAAATGAATAATGTTTCATTTATATAAACCCTGTATATTGTATATGGTTGCAAGAAAACAGAAGAAAATGTAATTTTTGTTCACTTTTTGACAAACAAATATAAATAACTTTAAAACAAAAAATGATAGCATGGTACTGTGAGCACAAAAATGTTCAGCTCAAAAATATCTACAAAATGGTGGTGTTTCATATATAGATACCATTTAGTTTTTTATAATTAGCAAAAAACAGCATAAAATTCTATTTTCTTTTCCCTTTTGACAAATTATTTACACCTACAAAATCAAAAGTTCACACAACATCTAAACCTGTTGCATAAATGGAATATGCAGTGGTTCAGTGTGTGATAATGCATTATCTTGTACAGTTTCAGTGACCTCTCGTAACTCTCATCGTCGCCCGGCGCTCGACGGGATGCCAGAGCCACTGGAAACTGTACAAGATAAATACATATCACTAATTCGCTACTATATCCTATATATATATATATATATATATATATATATATATATATACACAATATGTATACACACACACTCTCACACACACATTTGTATGTATGTTACAGATTGTATATAAATATATAAGTGATACACAGAGGGGACCTCATGAGTGATACAGATAGCATGAGCATAGAAATACCTTATTTATTACATAAGGTCCCCTCTGTGTATTTCATTTATGCAATAGGCTAGGACCTTAAGGGATATATATTTTTGTTTCTTTTTTTGGCATAAAATTATTTCTTTAAGTCTGTTATTTTTTGAACTAGTGTTACTGTGCTCTCCCCCATCCTGATTGCTATAGCCATTGCCATGGATGTGAAGTCAGGATGACAAGCTGACACTGTGATGTGGTAGTTTGTTAGTGCCACAAAACTTCCGTAGAAATTACAAACCACCACCACAGAGGTTCTGCTGCAAATGGTAATCTTGCTGCAGAACTTGGTCCAAATGTGCCACAGAAAAGTAGGGGCCTTGCTCAAAATATAGGTACACAACCAGGTTCAGTACCTGTTGCAATAACTGATAAATGTTTCTAATGAACTTTAATTGTCTTTTATATGGTGTTGGTTGGAGCTGATTTCCTGAACCTCTTTGGAAGGAGCCATAAATGATTATGTATGTAACAAACATCTTGTTGTGGAAGTCATTAATAAAATTATTTAGCAATCAATGACATTATATGTGATTTGGTAGAGGTAAATACATTGATTCACCTACTGCTAATTTAGCATTTAAGTATTCAAGGATGTACTGCAATTGTTTTAAGTTAGTGTCTGGCATACTGTGTACTGCTTTTGCCAAGTTTCAGGTGTTTTAATGCAAAAATTTATTGAACTCTACTTATCATAATTAAATGATTGAATATTGGTGTTCTATATAAGCACACGTATATTTGATGCACTCTAGCTCTTATGAAGCAAGGGTAACCTTGCAAAATGTAAGCGTTTTTCTTTCTCATCTACTAAGGTTTTTAAACTGCAAAATGCACAGTGTTATTTGCTCTTTTTTATACGAATAATAAAAAAGAGATGGAGTAATCTAAACTATTGTGTGGATTGTGGCTTTATGGTGAGTACTTGAACTTTTTTCCTTCTTCAAAATGTTGAATCACTGCATTTGACTCAACTGATTTCTGACCCCACTTCCCTAAACTATACATCTTTGGTTCACTCTTTATTAGACTGGGTCCTCTCAACTCATTTCCATCATATTGTGGATGCAAGTATCCTTCCTGATGCACTCAGTGATCATCATATAGTTTACTGTGTGCTCAAGATAGATCATTCAAAGGACCCTCCTAAATTAATTTTTCTCAGATCCTTCAGGTCACTGGACTTGTACTCCTTCTTAACTGACCTACTATAGGGGCAACTGATTGGTCCCTGATCTCATCTGCAACAATATAAATACTGCCCTGTAATACTTTCAATCCAAATTTATGGCTGTTTGGGATCATCATGGTCCTCTGAGAAAAAACAGAGTATGGGGCTATCTTCCCTGGATTATAGCTGAGCTTATGGCTTGCCTCTGTATTAGAGATCTTGCTTGGCATTCTTTTCAGATCATTGGTTCCTGACTGCTTTGGCAAACTATTGTCACCTTCATAACACCTGTACCAAGCCATAAGACTTGCTAGGTCTGAATATTTTGCATTCACATTCCAGAACGATATTAACCATTCTTCTAAGTTCTGGAAAGTTATCCATTCACTGTTCTCCCTTTTGACCCAGTCTTTCTCTCCTGTTCTGAAAGTTGATGACTCCCTCCTTTCTGACCCATCTATTGTTGCCACTTTCTTTAATTCCTTCTTTACTACCTGTGCCCTCTCTCTCATTCCTCCTTCTTCCTCCCCCTCCTTCTCTCTTTCTACCAGCTCATCCTTTAAATCTCTATTTTTCCTTCTTTCCTACCACAACTTCTGATACACTTAAGTCCTTGCTTGCTCTTAATCCTTATAAACATGGTATCCCTGTCGGCCTGGTTCCAAACTTCTACTTATTGCAGACCCTGACATTGCACTGCCTATTACCTTGCTTTTCACCCCTTCTTTCCCTCTGCTACTGGTCCTTTTGTCTGAAAGTAGGCTACTGTCATTCCTATCCATAATGGTGGTGATCCGTCTTCTCCTGTTAACTACCATCCTATCTCCCTCCTTCCAACTTTAGCTAAGTTGCAGGAGTGCCTTGTACTATCTCAATTCTCTACCTTCCTTCACTCTTGATCCTTCTTCACCCCCTTTCAGTCTGGTTTAAGGAAATCCCACTCTACATCCAATTCCCTTCTATAACTCACTGACTCCATCCTCACTGGTATGGATCAGGGCCTGATCACATCCTCCATCTTTGTTGATCTTGCTAAAGCTTTGAGATAGTAGCACATCTCCCACTTCTGGATAAGCTTAGAGCAGTGTGTCTTTATGACTCTGAAGTCAGATGGATTCACTCTTACATTGGAAGTAGGTCTCAAGCTCACTAGATAGGTTGTTCCATTTCTTCTCATAGAAACATAAAACATAGAATTTGAAGGCAGATAAGAACCACTTGGCCCACCAGTCTGCCAATTTCCCTACCTAATGGATAAGTTGCAGATCCTAGTTAACCAGTAGCCTACTTCTTTCTCACCCCTAGAATTGCTAATGACTGTCCCATGCATGCTTGAATTAACCATTGTTTTTGACTCACAACCTCCTCCAGAAGGCTGTTCCATGCATCCACAACCCTCTCTGTGAAAAAATACTTCCTTACATTATCTGTGAGCTGCCCCCCCATCTTCAAATTGTGCCTCCTTGTTCTTGCACACCTCTTTTTTTGAAAGATGCTACCCTCTTGGGCTTTGTTGATTCCCTTGAGGTACTTGAAAGTTTTTATAATGCTCCCCTTTCCTTGAGGCTATACATATTAAGCTCCTTTAGTCTCTCTTCATATGTCTTCCGGTGCAGACCCTGCACCATTTTAGTTGCCCACCTCTCGACAGCTTCCATCTTGTCTATGTCCTTGCAGAGATTGGGTCTCCAAAACTGCACACAGTACTCCAGATGGGGTCTCACCAGCTGTCTGTACAGATGGATAACAACTTCCTGTTTTCTACTGGTGATGCCTCTCCTATGCATCCCAGTATCCCCAACCCTCCTTACTGCCCTCTCACATTGCTTGCCCACCTTTAAGTCATCTGATATGACTACCCCCAGGTCCCTTTCCATTGTTGTTATTGTTAATATCTCACCCCCCATTGTGTACTCTTCCCTTGGGTTTTTGTTTCCCAGGTGCATACCTTGCACTTCTTAGTACTGAACCTAAGCTGCCATACATTTGACCATTCCTCTAACCTTGCCAAGTCCCTTCTCATCCTTTCCACCCCACCTTGTGCATCAACTCTGTTGCAGATTTTTGTGTCATCTGCAAAGAGACATACTTTTCCTTCAGTCCCTCTACAATGTAAGCTTATAAAGACATTGAAGAACCGATCTAATACTGAACCCTGTGGTACCCACTAGTAACCCCCTTTCTTCAGAGTGGACTCCATTTACTATTACCCTCTGTGTCCTATTCTCCAGCCATTTCTTTACCAAGCTATCATCTTGGGACCCACTCCCAGGCTTGCTAACTTATATTAATCATTGTGTGGGACTGAGTCAAATGCCTTGCTAAAGTCTAGGTAGGCCATGTCCACAGCCCCTCCTTGACCTACTACTTTGGTCACCCAGTCAAAAGAAATCTATTAGATTCATCTGGCATGACCTTCCGCTGTGAATCCATGCTGCCTTGGGTCCTGTGCCCCTCTGGTCTCTAGGTACTCGACATTTTTCCTTCAGATGTGATTCCATCATTTTACCTATCACTGAGGTTAAACTAACAGGTCTGTGGTTTTCTGCTTCTGCCCTGCTCCACTTTTGAAGAGAATCACATCTGCCCTCCTCCAGTCCTCAGGTACCACCCATCCTCCAATGTTTGTTAAAGAGGGTAGTCAGTGGTGTCACTAGTTCTACCCTTAGTTCTTTTAGAATTCTGGGATGAATCCCATCAGGCCCCATTGCTTTGTCCATCTTCAGTTTTTAGAGTTCTTTCAGAACCCTTTCTTCTGTAAATGGGCTGGTATCAACTTCTGTATCCAGAGTGTTTCTATTGTTTGTTTTAGGTACCTCCCTCTCTTTCTTTGTAAATACTGAACAAAAATCTTTGTTTTGTATCTCTGCCTTTCCACCGTCACCCTCTGCCCACCTTCTCTCCCCTTTATTAAACCTCACTATCCCTCCCTTGGTCTTCCTTCGCTCCCAGATGTACCTAAAAAAGGCTTTATCCCCTTTCTTAACTGAGTTGGCTATCTTTTCCTCAGTTCAGGCCTTTGCTGTTCTGACTGCCTTCCCAGCTTCCTTTTGCTTTAACTGATACAATTCTCTATCCTGCTCGATCTGTGATTCCTTGTACTTTCTGAATGCTTTCTTTTTCTCTTGAACCTTCACTGCCACCTCCTTTGAGAACCATAATGGTTTCTTACATCATTTTGTTTTGTTTGTTGCTTCACACAAAGGCTTGTTACCTCTGTGATGGCAGTTTTATTATTCCCCATTGTTCTTCCACCCTCCTTCCTGCCCATTTGCTGGTGCATTCCTTAGGCACTCACCCAATTTGGCAAAGTCAGCCCTCCTGAAGTCCAGTACTTTTGCCTTTGCATAGCTTGACTCTATTTCTGTGTTTATTGTGAACCATACTGTTCGATGGTCACTAGTTCCCAGATGGCTACCCACTTCTACATCTGTGATCCTCTCTCCATCTCCATTTGAGAGAACCAGGTTTAAGATTGCTCCCTTTTGAGTGGGTTCCAATACTAGTTGTGTAAGGCATGCCCCGTAGGGTATCTAGAATCTTCACTCTTAGAGTGGCTGCTGCAACTGCACTCCTGTTAACATCTGGCATATTCAGATCACCCATCAGCAATATATCCCCTTTTCTGCCATTCTAAGTATACTTTCTATCATTTCCTTGTCCATTTCCTCCCCCTGAGAGGGGGGTCTGTATACAACCCCTGTGCGGATTGTGGTGCCATTGCCTGCCTCCAAATTGACCCACACTGCTTCTTCTCCTCCCTGTTTACCTTTTTGTTCTGTTGCTTTGATTCCTTCCCTTATGTAGAGAGCTACTCCTCCTCTTTTACCCTCCCTGTCCCTCCTGTAGATAGTGTATCCTGGTATGTTTACATCCCATGCCTCTCTCTATCTGTTCAGGTGTTTTTCAAGGGTCTGTTGTGGATCCTGTTCTCATTTCCATTTTCTTAAATGATCTCCCCTGTCTGTTCCTCACTGTCTATTCATATGTACAGTGAAGATACAGCTATTTTTGCTTCAGGCTCCTCTTCCCATGATCTTAGCTCACAGCTTCAGCTGAATTTTGTCAATTTTCAACACTGGTTCCAGTCTAACCAATTATCCCTCAATGCAAAACAAGAATAGTCTCCATGACATTTGCCACCTATCAGAGACTTTGAGACTCACCTTTCTCCCTTCATTTCACACATTGATGGAACTATTATTGAGGATGTATCTTCTTTTAACTACCTCAGGATCTGGCTTGACCATCATCTTGATTTCTTGGTACATATTGATGCCATTCACCAAAAGCTCCACCCCATGCTTGGTACTCTGTATAGGATCAGAGTGAGTATCCTACATCCTGTTCACCTTGATATTGTTTTAAAGATGATTCTCCCTATTTTTGCAATTAGTCTGTTTATCTACCCACTGCAGTGCAGTGAATATTTCTACCACCCCCCAGCCCCATCACCCAGCAGCACAAGGACTTACCTTCATACCAGTGCTTCTCACACAGATTGCCTCCCATGGCAGGGGACAGCGATGGGCACCTCACCATCAATAAATGGATCCAGTTCTGGGAGAGGGCCCTGTAGCTGTTGTGGATCCTGAAAGGGGCTGTTTTCATCCTGTGCTGCACCAAACCATTTTCCTCCTTTTGTCCCCTGGAGGAATAGATGTGCAATGCCATCCAGACATGCCACGCATGCTATCATGTGTGAGACATTGATGGCTGCCATCCCTTTCTCCCAAATTGTGTTCCTGAGTTGCCTGCCTCCCAGCCTCTGCTACAGGGCAAACAAGCAGCAAGAATAGTGGCACCCCCACCCCAGAGGAGGATAGAGTCCTCTGGATGTTCAGTCCTCCTCTTCCCAGCCAACCCACTGGGATGTGAATCTGTTTCTGAACATAGGTCACTGCTGTGGGAAAAAATAAGGTGTCCAAGGTGCTTCAGCCCTCTTTGCAACTGGGCCGGCTCTGCCTCTCCCTATTTTTGATTACGGTGACATAGCAAGTAGTGGAGCTCCCAAATCCTTCCTTGCCAGACAGGACCCCTTTTTTCACTCTTTTTGTTGTTTTGCTTTGGATTGTTCCACTCATACCAATCATTGCTCACTCTACTCTGCCCTTTCTTGATGCTAGGTGCCATTCCCATTATGTCCCCTTTATATCTAAATTCTGATGTGGTTCCCTTCCCTCCTACCCTGCCTCCCTCTTATGCTCACCCTCAGTTTCCTCACATCCTCTGTTTCCCATTACCTTCCTATGCCTTCTAGAAGATCTTCTGTTGGTCAATCTGCTTTCTCATACCACTTTCCTAAACTCTGGTCCTCCCTTCCCTTGGCTAGTTGTTCTGCCTCTTCAGCTTTCTCTTTAAAATCTCTCCTTCGTGACTTTTCTTCTCCTACTTGCAACTGCTCATGACTCTATTCCTCACCCTCCCCACATTAGCTTTGTCCAGGCAATTTGTTTTATCATTACCTGTACATATGAATTATTACATTACATGTACATATTACAGCACATGTTCATTATTACCTTTCATGTACATATGTTATTTTGATTTGCCTTCAATTTGTGATTATACTTAATGTTATACTGTATTGCTGTACATGATTCTCCACATCCCCTACCCCCAATACACATCTGGAAATGAGCTGTTAGCAGCTCAGTATGTCTTTCCTGGTGAAACTTTTTAAATAAATAAATACAATGAAAAAAGAAAAATACCACAAATGTTCAGATTTAGGTGTAAAATTACACAATGTCATTTCTTTGGGATAGGAAGGAACCTTCGTTTTGTATCTGGTTTACCGTTCTCTGATTATCTATAAGCAGTTGCACAGACCCTCTGCATTTTTTGTGCGTTGTTGTGTCAATATCCACTGTTGTGATATCTCAGGTCATGCTTGAAAAATAGGCAAATGTTTTGTCTAGTGCACCTACCTGGTAAATAAAAACTAAATAAATATAAGCAGTGATTACAATACAGTAGACACATTGTAACACTTAAAAGGAAATTATTGCTTATCAGTACAAAAGGATGTCTTCAATACACAACAAAACGTTGGGGTGTAAGGAAAAAACTACCAAGTAAATTCCTTCAAAAGCTGTTAAGAAAGGACAAAAGAAAAGTTTACTGACTGAGGCAGGTGTAATAAAAACTAGCAGTGGAAACATCATAAATTATGCATAACAGATTCTTTATAAAATCCTATTTTAGCACTGAGTTGTTTGGCAATAATCAAATAAATGACATTTTAAGTGACTATGACTTATTATTAGTGCCAGAGGTACACAGGAAACTTCTTTTTTTTTTTGCAATTTAAAATTTATTGATTTTATGCCCTTACCATCAATTTCACCAGTACACAGAGAAAGCAAAAAACTCATTGCAGTTACTACCAGCATCGTAACAGGTTACAACAAACATATGAACAAATACATAGGCAGCGCAGAAAAAGAAAAAACTCCCAACCCAAAATATAAAACAATAAAAAAAAATACTCTATACCAGAACCCCATCCCCCCACCCCTTCAAGGTTACAATCAAAACATAACACAAAGGTGCTCCATCTGAGGAAGAGGAAAAGTAAAGAGATGCCAAAGGAGAGAAGGACAGCAAAAGAGGAGCACAAGGACATTGGCTTACTATATTGCATTCAGTTTACACTTTCCAAATTCCTCAGCATTAAATGAAGCAACCCCATACTGACATGAAGGCATTAGTCTTACCGTGCATGGAAGCTATATGCTTTCAATTGTAATGCTAGCATACATTCTCGGTGCCATTCTAAAGAGAGCTCTCAGATGACCAATGCCTTAAAATTATTAACTTCATAACAGCAGCAATAAGTGAGACATGGGCTCTCCAAAGTTTAGAGGCCATATCCGGGAAGATTTGCAATAAACAAATTTCAGGGGTGTTCATACTATAAGAGCCAAGGATAGGGCGTACAAGTCTGTTAATGTCCTCCCAAAGTCAGAATCTTTGGGCATTCCTAACATATGCAATAAGGCCCTCCTCCAACCTACAATGCCAACATATCGGGGAACTCCAAGCTTTCCATCGGTAGAGATATGTGGGGTCAATACAGATGGTGCATGATATTAAATTGGACCATTCTGAGCCTATCTTGTTTCATATATTTATAAATGGAGTTCCATAGGTTCTTCCAAAACTCCAGGAATTCTTAATGCCAGCTCTCTAACCCAATATTAACACCCCAGATGGAATTTTCTTATCCCATTCTAAAATTTTACCATAAATTTTGGAGACAGCATGGGGTTGCGCTGCCACCTTGAAGAGACATTCCATGTCAATGGATTGACCATGCAGGGCGGAGGAAGGGACAGAACCCTGACAAACGGCCTTCTTAAGTTGTAGCCATTTAAAAAAACAATCATCCGCAACACCAAAGGTCCTTCTCATATAATCAAAAGACCGAGGTACATTCTGGTCTAAAAAATCTGCTACAGTTATGTGACTAATCTGTGGCCAGAAGGAAGGAGATATCGGGACCCCCCCAATCTTAAAATGCACATTTTCAAAAATAGGCTGGGCTCCTAGAGTCCACCACTTAAAACCTAAATGTTGTTGTAACTGGAGAGAGCTCTTAAAGACCAACCCATGGGATTATTTTTAAGGGTCTCGGAATATTAAGAGGGAAAGAAATAATAAAGCTCACAACATACGCAGTTCCTTTTGCTAGATCACTCTCTATATCTGTACCAAAGAGGCCTATAGACTTTGAGCTGATAGCCCCTAGTCCACCAAGCAAGTTTACCAATATGCTGAGCCAGGTAGTAAGCAAACACAGAAGGGCAGCCAATCCTCCCCTACTTCTTGGGGCTGTCAAGTTGTTAAAGGACCTGTGGATATGCTTCCCTTGTCCTATGAAGGAGCCAAACATTTTTGCAACTTGACAAACCATCTTTTGGAGGTACACCCCGAGCATTCCCAAGGGATACAAAAGTCTGGGCAGGACATTCATTTTCAAAGTTTATCTTACCCCAAAGAGTCAGAGCAATGGGCGCTACCTGGTTGGGTCCTCTGCTACAACCTGAGTAAGGTACCCAAATTCTCCTTAATCATCACAGAGTTTGTGTTAATCTTAATGCCCAGGTATAGCAATGAACTGGCTTCCCAACCCAATCCTAAGAATTGCAAGTCAGCCCTTATCACTCTCCTATTTAAGGGGAAAATCTTAGTTTTAGAGTAATTTAGTTTATAACCCGATATCTTTGAAAAACAATCAATTTCCTCGAGTATCGCTGGCAGTGAGATATTTGGCTGCACAACATGCAATAGTACATCATCTGCATAGGCTGAGCAGACATAGGCCCTACTACCTACTTTGATCCCCTTGATCTGAGGGTTTCCCAGTAACCTACATAGAAATGGCTCAATGTAAATGTTGAATAATAGTGGGGATAACGGGCATCCCTGTCTAGTACCCCTTTCTAATCTAATAACCTGTGACAAGACCCCATTGCATTTCACCCTGGCAGAGGGCAGAGAGTATAAAATTTTGACCCATTTTATAAAGGCATCCGGCAGTCCAAAGGCCGACATGGTATGGAACAGATAGATCCAGGAAACTCTATCAAAGGCCTTTTCAGCATCAAGTGAGAGGAGCACTGAAGGAATATCTGAGTCTCTGACCTCTTCCATGAGATGCAATAATTTCCTCAGGTGATCCTGGGGCACCCTCCCTTTCATGAAGCCAACCTGCTCCCTGCATATCAGCTTGTCCATTACTTTAGACAGTCTGCCAGCTAATATCTTCGTGCAGGATTTTAACATCCGTATTTAACAAAGATATCGGCGGTAACTATTAGGGTCAGATGGGTCTTACCTGGTTTCAGGATTAGAGAAACTGTTGCCTCAAAAAACTAGGGTCAGAGACACCGTGACTATGCCAGAACTCAAAACCTCTAACAAAATTGGGGCTAACTGAGATGAGAAGACCCTAAAAAAATTATTGGGATATCCGTCAGGCCCCGGAGATTTGTCCGGGGGCATCTGTTGGATAGCTTGGCATACCTCCGAGAGAGTTATGGGAGCAGCTAGACTAATAGCTTCGTCAGCTGAAATTTTTGGAAGACCAGTCGAAATTAAGAAGTTACTAATTTCTAATTCTAAGGGATCCACACAGGAAACTTCTGGTAACACCAATTTTGAAAGACTACAATTTTTCCTAAGCAGAGACACAGCCCTAGGAGTGATAGTCTGCAGGAGAGTTATATAACTATTCAGTTGATTATATTTTAGAAAAACTGGTTGCTATGTTAAACTTTTATCACAAGCCAGTATACCTAAAGACATGTACAGTATATCGGTATTCTTTGCAAAATAAAAACACATTGTTATGTACAGATAGGGTAGTGTAATAATGCCACAATTAGGAAAATGTGGCATTAGAGTTTTCAACCTAACTTCTCACCCCCAAAGCAAAAGGAAAATACATAAGGTTTTTGGACTCTGAGTCTTGTCAAATTTGAAACAGTGGTGGGGTCTTCCTTGGGGTTGTCATCCCTAATGCTCACCTCTCCTCCCAGCCCATAGCCACCTGTCCAATGAACACGGTACCACTCCAAGCCAGTGCCCCACAGTAATGCACTCTTCAAAGGTAGAGGAAATATATCTCACCACATATTGCCAACACAGTTTGTTGTAGATTTCTTCATACAGACCCCTGCAGGCCCTGTGTGAAGAAAGGAAATCATAAGTGATGTTGTTTACTAGAGGGAAAGGGTGGGCATTAGGGTTAGAACCTAAGGAAAATCCCATGACTGATTAGTCAAGATTCCAGTGACCCAAACCCTTATTTTTTCCTTTTGCTGCTCGGAGGGGTTACAGTGTGGAGTTAGGATTGAAAACCCTAATGTCACATTTCCCTACTTTTATGGTGTTAAGTTACTCTAAGTGGTGAATTAACAATGTTTTGCAAAAATTTCCTTTCTTTTTGAGATGGTGGAATTGTATCCTCAATCACACAGGTCAAGCATTAGCAGATGCAGGTGCCCTGTACCAAAGGACAACTCCATCCACCTACAGATCTGTGCAGCAACAGATGTGAATAATTTCTGGGGCTGTCTGATGGGCTGTGGAAGTGCAGGGGCCTGTGGTCCCTGCACTTCCATGTGGCCGCAGATACAGATGCACAAGCAGGAGGTCACATGATGGCTGCCTGAGTCGACATGCCTGGCTCAGCTCCCAGTTCCTACCTAAACAAAAGTCTAATTTTCACTAACCTGGGATCTTTATCTGAAATTTCTTCATCAAGAAAGGAAGCAGCACTGATCAAGAGTCACATGGCTCAGAAATTGGTGACATGGAAGCATAAATACATGAGTCGCTGCCTAAACATACTCCACCACCAACACCAACACATCATAAGAATGCCAAATGACCCAAAGCAACCCCTACTGGAACACCCAACCAAATGACCTCCCAGGCCATGCTAACAGAGGCAAAATTCCTGGAGATCATTGGGCCCCTCCAGGAGAGGGTAAACAGTTTGGCAGCAGACTTTTAAACTATGAAAAGTACCATAAAGCAGCTTGTTATGAGAACTGCAGACAATGAAACATGAATCTCATCTTTGGATGATTGGAGATCTCAGATGGACCCTGAAGTAGTAACTGTGCAGCACAGAATCAAGAGAATGGAGGAAAAATTTGAAGATCTAGAGGTCGCTAGCGCAGGAACAACCTGATTATTCTAGGTCTGCCAGAAAGAAGACAGCACAGACACAATCCTATTTGTGCAAAATTATGAGACAGACTGGCAGGGCCCTCTCTGAATGGTTCCAACTATATTATAGATAGGGCCCACATATCGCTTTGCCTGATGCTTCCACCGAGATCTCCTTCCAGTCCTTTGATATTTCGTCTTCTAAATTTCTTGGATAAGCAACATGTGCTGAGGCAACTAAAGGAGGTAATAGAGGTTCAGTGGGAGGGTAAGAATCTCTGAATTACACACAATCTACTGCTGTCCATGAGATAGAAGAGGTTGACACTCTACCCTACCATCTCCAAACTTTTTGCTGCGGGCATAAAGTTTAGGGTCAAGTATCCAGCTATCCTGCAAGTGTGCAATTGAGATCAGTGGCATACATTTGAAATGCCTGATCAGGTGACTGATAGTGGTGTGCAGTGGGCTCAATCCACTCCATGAAGTGATTAGCAGAGTAAAGGTGAATTGCGGACTACTCCACATCGTGAAGAGCAGTAATTTGCGTTATGATAGGTAGCACAAAGTCCATTGAAAACAATGACTTTGCATTACTCCAACTTCCCAGACCACTACTCCATATATTTTAAAAGCAAAGTGCATTAGAAACAATGTATTTCACCTCACTTCACCTTGTTTTTAAGCTCCAAAAGTGAATTTTGCAGTGATTCATGGGATTTCAGGTCACATGGGTCTATGCCTCAGTTCAGGGTAGTGTGTGTAGGAAGCTGTAGGAGACAGTGTGCTCTGAGAGCTGTCTGTGATTCAGAACTTCTAAAAACTGTTAGAATAGCATTTTTGTGTAATTTTTTTAGCTCAAACTTTAGTTCATCAATTGTAGGAAACCCTTCTGTGCTCATACCATCGAGCATTTTTGTTTGTGTGTGGATTTTGAATGTTAATGTACAACATTAAGTGTGTGTAGTAAAAGACAGTGAATGTGTGCTTTGGGAGGGGTGTATCTGGTGTAGGTAGATTTAAGTTGGAGAAATAAGGAGTTCTTTGTTTTTTAGTTATGTTTTTGTTATATAACTGACTGTGTTAATGTACACAGTAATATTGTCAGTAATTGTTGACATTTTCTTGCTGATTATGTGTTATGTGGATCTGGTGCAGCAGTTCATAATTTCAGGTTGTTTACAATACGTGGCATTTTACTGAACTTTTCAATTTGCTACGCATTACTCATTGACCATTGTAGACAAACTATGTGTGTGTGTGTGTGTGTGTGTGTGTGTGTGTGTGTGTGTGTGTGTGAGGTGCTGTGTGACATCAAATAATACAACTTTTATTGTGCTACAGTGTAATTGCAGGTACAGCAGTGTGAACCTGCTATCCATTGCAGCTGAATGATTTTGTACTGCCATTGTGGTATCTGTTCTTTGTTTTGCTGCTTGTACTGCCGTAAAATCTGCAGTCAGTTCTCCCCCTCACCCCGACCGGCAAAAGGAATTGTTTTCCAGATTGGATTGTTTGTGACCTCAGCACCACTGGTTAGTTAAGGTGTTGTTTTCACTTGTGAATTTGCATCTCTATCTGTTGCTGAAGCCACAGTTGTTTTTATGGCTTCACATCCAGTGTCCCCCCAGTCAGAGTGAATGTGCCAAAATCTAAATTTGTTTAGAATATTGTTGTTGATCCCCCAAAATGCCCGAAAACAGGCATGCAAGCGAAGCTGGTTCTCACTATGGCACTCTTGCCAGTAAGATAGTCTGTGGGCATGGTAGTATGCAGACAAAGAAGTGCATTGCTGATGTGAGGAAAGATATTCCTCCTGCAATGTTTTTTACTGCCCAGTCAGTAGCTTCACTCATACATGGAGGAGATGATGTTGTCACAGCTGGTGGTGTTAGTGCAGTTGCTGGTGGTGGTAGTATGAGTATTGCTGCCTCAAGTTTGACTTCTGACTAGTGTACCGTGTCCAAAAATATAGTGGAGTGTGAAGCAGTGCAAGTGAGTGGCAGTGTAGATGATGTCATACTTTCCAGTAACATCCCAATAACTGAACCTGAGGATTCTGATAATCCTGTCAACAGTAGCATACAATGTGACATTTCTTTCACCATGGTTCGTGTCACACATTTTCCATGCAGTGATTCACAGTGTGGTGAAAAAATATCAGGCGATGGTAGTGTTGATGATGATGATGATGTTGCTGTGGTTGCAACATGCAGTCCACATGCCAGCATCCAAGCAGAAGATGTGAATGTGGGTGATGTTGATGAATATGATGATGTAATTGACCCCAGTTGGGAACCGGAGAAAAAGAAATTCAAGGTGGCTGTGTCTGGGTCTGTTTGCATTAATTCCCCGCTGTAAAAACTTGTGATTGACTAGTTTCAGTTGATGATGATGATGATGACCCAGTAATAATGATAGGTAGTCATGGTGGTCAGTTGCAGTCCAGGTGTGCACTGCCTGAAACATCACGTAGCACACCCCCCACTTCAGCGCTTAAAAGAACGGAGTTCAATAAGCAGCATCATGGACATGTTAAAAGCAGAGCATCACAATCCCTTGTTTGGGATTTTTTTGTTCAAGATGCAAATGATGTGTCAGTTGCAATCTGCCGGGTTTGCCATGTGCACGTAGGTCAAGGTAAAAAGGGGAGCCATCTGGGCACAGGAGGACAACATACACATCTTAAGAATAGGCACATGGCACTGTGGACCCAGCACAAGATGGCAGCTAATACCACAGTGGGGCATTCACCATCATTATCAACCATTATGAGCATGTTATCCCCTTTCATGAATGTTAAGTCCAGTAGGAAATTAAATGTGCACAGTAGTGAGGAAATAAGAGCAGAGGATTACTACAGGCATGATGAGGTGGAGGAGCATAATGATTTTGAAATGTTGTCCAGTGCTGGTGAGAGTAGCAGTTTTGGTGGTGGTGGTGAATACAGTATGTCTAGTGCAAGTGGTACATCAACCCCGGTTGGCAAATCTGGCAAAATAACTGCATTTCTGGGTTTGTCATCATCACCTGTGCAACCGTCTTCATCAAATGTCCACCTCCACTCCTGCCATTCACAGAGTAGAACCATTTGTCATCACACCCATGTAAAACGTTTAAGTCAGCCCTTGTTAGAGTGTTTTTAGCATAAGCTGAAGTACCCACCCAATTATACAGTGTCACATGAACTTAATGCTGCTGTAGCTGAAATGCTGGCAATTTATCTTTTGCCCTTCTCCTTTGTGGAGAATTCTAGGTTCTGGCAGTTTGCTGCATGTGCCTGTCAAAATGGAAAATCCCATCCAGGACATACTTTTCAACCCGTGCTGTCCCGAGTTGTTCCATACTGTGTCTGACTCAGTAAGACATGCCCTCGACATTCCTTCTCTCCTTCATCCATTCAAGTATGGATATGTGGACAAGTGTCAAAACAGTGGAAGTTCATATTTGTATAACTGCACACTGGGCTCAGGTGCTGGGGTTGTTGTGATGTTGGTAGTGTGAATAATCAGTGCAGTAAGGTGGATTGTCGTGGTAGCAATCTTTCAGGAATTTGACAGCATGCAACGATTGCTATGCACAATGTGACCTGTTCACACACTGGTGAAAACATGTTGGATGTGGTACTGACTGAAACTGACAAGTTGCTGAACCCCCTGTCCCTGAGAGCTGGGTTCATTGCAAGTGACAATGGGTCAAAACAGTAAAATGCATCACGAATGGTGGCTTTTTACGTGTTCCATGCATGACTCATTGTTTAAATCCTGTAGTGCAGGACTTTCTGCAGCACCCAGATGTAAAGAAATGCTGACAGTTGCATGCCATATCTGCTGTCACTATTCATGATCTGCAAAGGCGGTGACCAACCCGGCGGTTGCAGATGCAAAATAACCTCCCTCAGCACCGTTTGAAGCTGGAAGTTGTCACCCAGTGGAACTCCACTTTATACATGGCAGAGAGGTTGTATGAACAATACAAAGCCATTGCAGAATATCTTGTCATGCACATTAGCTGTGACAGTTCCGGGACCTCTATATCTATGATGACTGAAGAGTGGCGCCTCATGGACTCTGTAATAACAATTTTGCATCCTTTTGAACATGCCACACAGTCAGTGAGTGGTGAGTCTGCATCCATTAGCCAATCAATTCCACTGCTGTGGGTGCTAAGGCAGATATTGGTGAATGTACAGCATGGCCTTGATGTTGCCGGAGACAGTGCTAGCAGTATGTTGTTGAAACACAAGCTGACAGTATTCGACCAGAATCGTCACATTTTGAGCATTCAGTGTAGTGACAACTTTGCCATGGCAACAATGCTGGACCCACGATATAAACATGGAATTGCATCAGTACTGGAGGGAGGGAGGGCCTGAACAGGTAAATAATGTCAGTGTGCAACTGGTGCACTTTTTTCATGGGGCACAGAAGTCATGTGCCAAGGTCAGCAAACCTCAGCAGCATAATCCGGCTGAAGGTATACCTGGAGGACCATCAAGCATATCCTGCAAGGGAAGGGGACTGCAGTTCAGGTGGTCTGTCATCCAAAGCAGCTGTTGTCAGCCTGCTTTGGGAGGCTTTTCCCAAGTGGTGATTTGTGAAATAAATGATTCCGGAGCATGATGATGCAGCAACCACTGGACTTAGTGTGGCACAGAGAATGATTGAGTTATATTTGTCTGAAAACAGGCAACTGTCAATAACTGATGATCCTCTTTTGTGCTGGAGTGGAAAGGTCAGTGAATGGCCAGAGCTAACTGCAGTGCCACTGAAGTACTTCACATGCCCACCCTCCAGTGTAAGTGTCAGAGGGTATTCAGCTCAGCAGGTGCAATAGTCAGGGATCATTGGACAAACCTCTCTCTGCAAATATTAGTTTGCTAACATTCATAAAATGAATGAGAGCACATACCAGCACAGACTGCAGCCTCAGTATTCATACGCGGTCTAGTCATGGAGGTTTTGATGATGTAGAAATGGACCATCCTGATGGCACTGTCAGTGGCAACATGAAATGGCCCACCACTGTCATAGATGACAAAACAATGGAGAAAGAATTTCCCAGTGGTCAGACTTCAGACATAGATGACTGCAAGGGCAGCATTCTTTATGAGGATGAATATGTGGTCAATGTTGGCAGGTTTTACCTGAAGTTGTTAATAGGCGATGTGGCCCCTGGATTCAGATCACCACCACCAGGACTGATGTTAGCCACTGCCACCACAGAGCTTGAGTTTGCCCTCCCTCGGATCACCACCACCACCACTGGGACTGATGTTAGTCACTGCCACCACAGAGAATGAGTTTGTCTGCCCCGGACCACCACCACTGGGACTGTTGTTAGCCACTGCCTCCACAGAGAATGAGTTTGTCCAGCCCCCTGGATCACCACCACCACCGGGACTGATGTTAGCCACTGCCACCACAGAGAATGATTTTGCCCGCCCCCTTGGACTACACCACCACTGGGACTGATGTTGCCACTGCCACCACAGAGCATGAGTTTGTCTACCCCCCACACCACCACCACCACCACCGGCACTGATGTTAGCTACTGCCACCACAGAGAATTAGTTTGTCCGCCCCCCCGGACCACCACCACCACCACCAGGACTGATGTTAGCCACTGTCACCACAGAGAATCAGTTTTTCCACCCCCCTGGACCACCACCACTGAGGACTGATGTTAGCCACTGCCACCACAGAGCATGAGTTTGTCTGCCCCCTTGGACCACCACCACCACCGGGGCTGATGTTAGCCACTGCCACCACAGAGCATGAGTTTGTCCGCCCCGGATGACCACCGCCTCTGGGACTGATGACAGCCACTGCTACCACAGAGAATGAGTTTGTCTGGGACCCTGGACCACCACCACCAGGACTGATGATAGCCACTGCCACCACAGAAAATGAGTTTGTCTGACCCCGGACCACCACCACGGGACTGATGTTAGCCACTGCCACCATTGAGAACAAGTTTGTCTGCCCCTGGACCATCACCAGTGAGAATGATGTTAGCCACTGCCACCACCACCTGATGCAGGAAGATGTCACAGGAATGTCATCATGTGCTGCAGCTATCACCACCAGCACCCACCACCGGTGTCATTCAGACAATGTTTCCCCATTACATTGACCATGCCAGGGCAGAGGAAGTCAAACAGGACACCACATCTATCAGTCACAGGCACAAAGCTTCTTAATATTATAACTATAAAGTTAATATGTGTACTAATGTTTTTTATGCAATTTAACTTCCTTTAGCTGTATGTTTTGTTTTCTGTAGTTTTTCTGAGCTGCAATGGTCAAACACATACAGTAAACTTATTTAGTTTTACAGGTTAACAAAAAACTCTCCTTTGCTGAAAGTTTGTATGAATGGTATTGCAGCTGTACCGTACACAGGAACCTATGGAATATCCATTTCATATCTATGCTGGTAAGTATCAAGATTTTATTTCATCCATTCAATTTTTTTTAAAAAGACTGTAGCAAATGCAACTGAGTATGATTCATAAACTAGGTGACATGTGTACGTCACCAAAACTATTTCTGCAAGATATCATGCACTGTATTCTGAACTTGCAGCTGTGCAGCCATGACAGTGTTTAAAAAGTTGCACACATGTTGTGTTACTTGACAAGATGTGGCTTTGAAATGTAACTTGACTTGAGACTAAGAACCAGGGACAATCAAGTTGTAAGAAGCCATTCATTTCTTTATTTAGGAAACTTCCAGATGTTTTGTGTGTCATAGTGGCCTTATCCAAAGAAGTTCTTCAACGTCAGCCCCCCCGCCCGGGCTGGGGCAGACATGCAACATGCAGAAGTCATTTCAATTGATGACCATGACCATCAACATTAATAACCAGACTCAAGAAGGATGCAGATGAAATCTATGAAGAAGTAACCATTATTGAGACAAACCTGCAACTATACATCCCCCACCCCCAAAAAGTACTTACCTTCATTGGCTTGAGGTTATCCATTTCAAATTTCTAAGCAAAAAGTTCTCATCGAGCACTGGAATGTCACCAACAGTATCTGTGACCTGTGATACAAAACAATACAATGAGTACATGTCTATATATGTCAACCCCCACCTACAAAATACACAAATATACATACATATATATATATATATATATATATATATATATATATATATATATTATAGTGTACAGTAGTGCTACCATAGTTAAGTTTAAGAGCCATTTACATGTTAAACCCAAAATTTTGTACCTTAATAACTTTGCAACGGTTTGAAGGATTTGCCTGAAATTTGGAATACATGATCAAGGCTCATATACCTTGGGATCTGCCAAGTTTTGTACTGGTTGGATACACTGCTGCGGAGTTATTAAGCATGATCTGCGCGTGTGTTTACGCTTTTTCTGGAATTCTACGGTCACGCCTACAGGTCACATGGTTTGCACGACCGGTCTGAAATCTTCAGAGAATGGCCAGGGTCTCCGATGTGTCTTTTGAAGATTTCGTGAAAAAATATTAAACGGTTCAAAAGTTATTCAAAAAACAATTTCCCATTATAAGTCAATGGGAAAAGTTAACAAAAAGTTTGACAGTGTCGCAAATGCACTTTTTACTGTCGCAAACAGCCCTTTTACTGCTGCAAATCTGCCATTTGCTTTTCGGTTAGTGATCAGAAAAATGCTTGGCATTTAAAATTGGGACCCTCTAGCAACCTAATTCTTTTTGTATTCACCTAGTCGGGCCCTGAGGATGCTAGCCATGTCTTTATTTTGTGGCAAAACACCCCAGAAATATGTGTTTCAAATTTCTGGAAAAAGTACTTTAAGCAGTGCTGTCGCACTTCGACACTGTCAAATGCATTTGCGAAAACTTTCGCAAATTGCGACAGTACTTTTCTAGGCTGTGGGAAAATGACAGCAATTCTTTGGCACCCTGCTGCAAAAGAATGGTTTGCTGCTTTGGCCTGAAATTTAGAGGAAACGCAGCCGACCCCTCACAGATGTGCCTTTCATTGTTGCATTGAAAAAATATTACACAGCGGCAAAGTTACAGCACTCCAAATTTGACATTTTTTCCTATAGGATAACATTCCGGCATCCAACACATTGCAGCAATCCCTTGGCGCCCTGCTGCAAAATAACGGCTCGGTCTTTTGGGCTGAAATTTGGAGGGGAAGACAGCCAACATCCCACAGATGTGCCTTTTCATGGTTTGGTGAAAAAATATTACAGGGAGCCAAAGTTATGGCACTCGAACTTCTCTTTTTCCTATAGGATAACATTACGGCTTTCACGTGCCTTTCAGGGCCCGTATCTCGGAAGCGAGTGCGAGATCCCGGACGTTCCAATCAAAAACTTACTTAGCCCCTCTCTGGGCCTAAGTACAAAACCATCCAGGAAAGTCATAAATCATATGACTTTTACATTTCTGCATCGTACGGTTCCTGAGATATAAGCAATTTAGTATTCCAACTACTCATTTTCTGCCGAGACCCATTATTATGCATACATTCTTTGTACTCACTGTCTTCCTCTATGCAGCTTTTGGGGTAAACCAGCCTGTGTGCTTACATTACTGTTACCGTTGCCCTTTCCGCGATTCCATTTCCCGTTTCACTTACCGTTCCGTCTCGCCATCATGTGCGTTATCCTTTGTGTTTTCATTTGTGGTTGTGTTTCTGTTATTTTTTGCCATTTGTGTCTACATTACTGTTTCTCTTTCTGTTTTGCTTTGTGTCACCATGCCCATTGCCATTTCTGTTTGCGGGCACCATGTTACTATGTGACAAGACATCACGTGGCAGACCATTCCCGTCTATGCCACCATGTGTGTTACCCTTTCTGTTCTCATTCACACTTGCGTTACCATGTGCGCCACTGTTAGTGCTTCTGTTTGCGTTGCTGTTCCTGTTACTATGTCACAAGACATCACATGGGCCCCGTGCTCCGGCCGCTGCATTACATTCACTATTTCTCATTATCATTCTCAAAAAGAAGGGAAATTAGAGGCAAAAAACTCAGTTTAATGCATCAGTTAGGGTTGTTCCACAGCGACAAAAGTGAGGAAATTCGGTGTTAGGGTTGAAAACCCCCCTTGGCCACCCCAGTCCACCCCCCCAACCAGCACTGGGGTGTGCATTGGGGTGTTCGGTCCTAACTCTCACCCCATTCTCCTATACCTCTGCTGCTTTACACATGTGGTGGGGTGAGAGTTAAGGGCGATGCTGTGCTCACCCCAATGCGGTTGGGGGTGACTGAGGGTCAAGGGTTTTTCAACACGATCTCCACTTGTCACTGTCAGGGCTAACTAACTGATGCATTAAATGAGTTTTGCCTCTAATATATATATATATATATGTGTGTGTGTGTGTGTGTGTGTGTGTGTGTGTGTGGATGGACAGTATCCGAGAGACTTGGGCATGCACTTAATCTGTATTTTATTCATAATTTATTGAAAATACAGAATGTGTGCTCTGTACTGTTGCCAATATGGTCAAGAGATAGTGTGCATAAAAAAAAGGTTATGTATTTTTATTTTATTGTGGCAACATTTTAATAATTAAAATAGCCATAAAAAAGGAAGCCATTTTGTGACATGACTGTGCTACACACCTTGGTGGCCATTACATTTACTGTATTTAAAGCACAATACTTACGTTTTCTTTTTTAGTGGACAGAGTGGATGTGTAACTGTCCCCCAGTGACTATTGATTTTATGCAGATGTGATTACATTTACATGACACCACATGTAATTTATTATTTTCATGCATTACTGTGGTGTCTTATATAGCTGCATAATTTCTTTTGTGTATTCTGCCTTTATGCTTTGAGTTTTTTCAGTGTCAGTTCACAATGCTGTGTTTCCCCTGCACACATCTGCAACCTTAATGCAGTGGTACATAGAGCCTGCTAGGAGCAGCAGCATCAAGCTGTGACTCTTGCTGTCATGTCCATGCTACCCACATGGATAATGATAATGCTGGTATTGGTACACATAGCTGGGACGGAAGGTGACATCAGGCATTCAGTTTCGATACTCTGGTTCTAAGCAAAACTGTTCTCTTCCTGCTTCTCCCATTTACCATTCTTAAAACAGGTAGAATGAAGCATCATCCATTTAAAATCTAGTGCACTGCAAAGGAGTTTGGATGAATCTCAGAGGTCTCTAGTCATTAGAAAACATGATCATCAGCATTTTGCTACAAAACAGCAAGTTAAAATTCTGGGAGGCATATTAATCAGGGGTGGATCCAGGAGTCCTATAGATGGGGGAGCTCAAGTCAGAGAAAAAATAAAAATAATAGGCCTGGGGTCTGAAGGGCCGCCTAGGCCCCCAGAAATTTTTTAACATTTTGGTGCATTCTGGTGCATTTTGGAGGGTATTTCTAATGCAATTTCTACTAATTTCCTCCCTCCCCATGCTTTGTTAGTTGCACCCTAGCACCATCCCCAGAGTCCCCACAGTCCACATGACAGTATGTTGCCCAAAATACCCTCCCACCCCCCAAAAAAAAAAATACCAAAGACTGCAGCTGGGCAGCAGCACATCCCTAAACATAAAATGAGAAAAGTTTATTTATTTGAAAGTCTGGTTTACAACCTTTGAGTCGTGGACTCATTTACAAAGGCACCTCATCACAGGGAGGGTAGACATGATTACAGTGTGAGGTACAACAATGGTAACATACAGGTACAATACAGATAATGGTAAGAGCACATTTACAACAGTGGTTTACAAATAAAGTTGCATACAGTAAGTTACAATCATGTAAAATATTACTATAATAGAAGGTACAACCCTGGACGTACCAGGGAGGAATACCTATGAAAGAGGTTGAGGGAAGGGGGGGTAGCAGTCCAATGGACATTGTTAAGGCTATGGGCCGAGTGGGAGGGACCCCAACATTACATTATTTAGGGAAATTACAGCTTAGGCGTCAAGAGGAGGTTATGGAAGCGACTTTGAAAGGACCAATTTTGGTAAGATTAGTAACAGTTGAAAGAGACTTGATGATAAAGACAAATTGCAGACAAATTAAATGACAATCCAAGTAAACAAGTTCACAAATGTCACTCACTCAAGCATATTATGACATTACCATAAAGCCAACCCATCCCAGTTTGTCCTGCAGTACAGATTAATGTATCCCCCAACGTTATCTCAGTAAAAAATAAATATAACTATAGAAATATGGGAACAAAGTCACTTTGCTATCTAGTTTCTGAAAATATCATTTCAAGTCCGCTTGCTATTTTTGCAAAACATATTTTATTCTATAGAACAATTTATTCCAAAGAAAATACATTTTTAAATACAATATTTTTTATTGTTTTAAAATGTCCTTTATTGGGATAACCCCCATAGTATGAGGCATCTCATTTTTATGATAGGCCCAAGAAGTCAGTAAGCAGACAGAAAAACATTTTTAAACAAATATAAAAATGCATTTTTTTATTAGCAACAGCATTTGCTTGGGTACATCACAACTTGCAACCCCCCATTCAACACATAGAACTACATAAACCAAATATTTGATTCTATCACTTTTCTTCCGGTTTTGTAACTGCCTGTGTCAATGAGCCAAACAAGGTCTTATGACTTCTGTTGTCAATTTTGCTCTCCAAGCATGGAGAAACTCCTGTACATGCCATAACATACAGCAGAACACCTTCAAAGTCCCAATGTCTATTAATTCCTCTGTGCTCATTCACTGTACATCCACAACTGAAAATACCACATAGATTAGACACACAGTACATGCTGAAGTTTTACCTCAGTTCAAAGGTCTCATGTACTAGTTTCTGCCTCTCCTGGTTCATGCTGTCGCTGAGATCAGACCTGCCCCAGCATTAGTTTTGTACCATTCCTAGCATGCTACAGGAGGGCACTACTCTCCAACTCCCTCTCCTGCAAATCTGCACCAAAATCAATTTGCCATATAGGACAAAACTAGCAGTGACCTTAAACAATTTAATGTCATGAATTTAAGCTCCCCATACTAGAAATTAATAACACTAGTACTACATTTATTACACGCCCAGTTTGATGGAACACTAATGTCTTTTCCCATCCCAGCAGCTGCCCCCACCCACCATAGTTTGTGACTGTGAAAGTCTTTTGTTTTTAAAGCAAGAAGTACCTGATTAAATGAAGACTTGATCAGTTTTCAGCAGGCTGAAGTCTATGTGCCCCTGGCTTAGTACTGTCTCTGGTCACCTGGCCACCAAACTCTCTCTCTAGACAACACACACTGACCCCATGACACCTAATGAGCAGAGCTCAGCTACAGCTTGCTTCAGTTACCAGAAGATGACTTGAACTTCACTCTAACTCCTTGTGCTGATTTACCAAGGCCACACTGACCCCGCGTTATTGGACTGCTGCCACCTGAAACCTCGGGCTTTGCTCTTCACTTGTGGGCTCCACTCTGTCTCTGTCTCTGTATCCTCCTCAGTAGCACACTCGCTCCTCTCTTGCTCCAACATTAATCTTCTGAGTTAATGAATTACAGCTCACTCTTGTTTCAACAGCTCAGACATTTAAAGAAGGAACCCCTTGCTAGCCACATCCACTACTGGACGCAGCAGCAAATCAGGAGCAGTGAGCACCAGGCAACCTGGTTGAGATCTGTATTGTTAAGGTCCACTCCACTTTGCTGCAGCTGTACCCCACCCCCGCGTATGAACAAAGGACCTGCACAAAGCCTAGAAAAAAAAGAGAATGAATGCTCAGTCTCACCAAGGCAAGACCAACTGCAGCCACAGTGCTGGGACCGGACCACATGGCACAGGATGAACGTTAGTAAGAAATTCTTGCAGGAGACCGGCTTTTCGGGGGGGATTAACTATTTAATGCGGGTGGGGTGGTTGTTTACTGCACTAACAGGACACTGGAGGACGGGGCCGGCCTTAACCATTCTGGGTCCCTGTGCAGCCCCCTGCCGGGCCCCACCACTCCATTCCCTGTGGGCCCCCCACATCCAACATTTACACCTCACTAACCCTCCTGTCCTGAATTACTAAAGCAGTACCAGGTCTACTAGTTTAACCAGCATCTTTCAATTAATTTTTTATTTTTTATTTTACTCTTTACTCCCGAGCTACCTGCCGCCCAATTATCAGCCCGGTCATGGGCGCCCGGCTTCTGCACCCCAAATCAGCCACAGCCCTCGATACCCCATGGCTTGCCCCCCACGGTGGGGCCTGCGGCACTCCGGCATATGCCACAGGCACTGGGATTAGGTCGGGGGCTTGGCCTGGGGAGCACATTGAAGCTGCGGCGAGCTTCATTCGAGGCGACAGGCAGCTCCTCCATTCTGCTTTCTGGGGAGGCGGGGTCGTGCCATGATGCCACCATCCGCCCCGCCTCCAATGGGTTGTCAAGCGTCGGCTGCGTGGGAACTCCCGGCCTCCGCCAGGGTCCCTAAACGCACGAATACCCACCCTCCCAGAAGGAGAGCTGCCCAGCGGACACTCAATCCTACTCCCCGGCCGGCCCTCCGGCGACCGGATTCGTTCCCAAACCCGGTCGCCATCTTTCAATTAATGTCACTGACTGCACTGAATTATTTGACTTCACCATTGGAAATGAATCTGACTGTGTCTGAGCAAGAACTTAAGTAAATGCGGTACTACTACCTAATCATTTCTGTAAGGACAGGGACATCATCACTGGACCTCACACCTCAGATACTCTGATTTGTAAACAAGTTAACCAACTTAACTTTTCTGGAGGTGTGAGTGAGAAGAATAGAGAGGATTAACATGGGACACCAGTAAGGTTGCCACCTGTCAGTTTTTACTTGGTGATCAGGTTTTCAGGGTCCCTATCAGAAAATCCAGTTTTTCTCTGTGCTGGTCAGGTTTTGAGCCATTTTGAGTGCTCACATACTTTTGAGACAGTATTTTGTCATATCATTCATTGTTTCACCTACATGTCCAGGTTACAAACAAGTTCTCTTGTCAATATAGCCCTTTGTTTGTGGAAGCAGTCAACCTGGGAGGTGTAAAGATGGTCTTTAACACAATTAGCACTTACTTAACCTAATCTTTTCCACTGCAGCAAAGCTGCCCCCACCTTTTGTAACAGTAACAGAGCCAGCTGTCTTCCACTTTTATTTGCTGGTAAACATTTTCATCTCTAACAACATTTAGGCATTTTTAAATGTTTTAAATTATTTTTTTCCTCAAGAAAAAAGCATGGGCCCCCAAGCTGCAGGGGTACAGTTTGCACCTATCTAAGGCCAGCTCTGCTGGAGGACAGATGAGACCTGTGTGGCTCAGGCAGCTTTTATGATTAAGAATGCAGCACAGTGTGTTACCAATAAAGGAGCTCCATCATGGGGGAGATATAGCACCCTTAGCACCCCTCTAAATCCGCCTATGTTAAATAGTGACTGGCTAAAGTGCAGCAGTTATTCTGTGTCACTTTTGGGGACAGAAAAAGTAAAGTATTCACCTTAAGACTTCATGGTCCTGCTGTTTGTGAAGGGCCCCTCTTCAAAATAGAGGATGACTTGATTAGTGGGCTGTGCAGCACAATGAGTATATTTTAAAGTTTTGTTTGGGAAGTATATCAGCAGAACTTTCCTGTGGTTCTAGCACTGTTTAAATTGGGCATATTAAACAGTATAGTTTAAAGTTGTGCATGGGACGTATATCAGCAGAACTTTCTTCTGGTGCAGTTAATGTTTAAATGGGGCATATTAAATAGTATATTTGAAAGTTTTGTTTGGGAAGTATATCAGCTGAACCTTCCTCTGTTGCTGTTTCTGTTTAAATGGGGCATATTAAATACTATCTGGCTATAGTGCAGCAGTTGTGTTCTATCATCTTTGGGGGCAGAAAAGCTACATTTGTGTGTTCTCTCATGGCCCAGCTGTTTGTAAGGGCCCTTCTTGAAAATGGGGCAGTGCAAATATGTGACCAGTCTAATCAAATAGAGTTTTGTTTGAGATTTATAGTATTTTGTTTACAAGCCATAGAAACACAGAAACATAGAAACATAGACTTTGATGGCGAGAAGGACCGCTTGGCCCATCTAGTCTGCCCATTCCCTACCTACAGGATAGGCTGTAGATCCTAGTTAACCAACAGCATATTTCTTCCTACCCCCACAAGAAGTGCCTTATGTCTGTCACTGCATTCTTGAGATTCTCCCTGATTTTAGACCCCACAACCTCCTCAGGAAGGCTGTTCCATGCATCCACTACCGTCTCTGTGAAATAATACTTCCCTCATTGCCCCTGAACTGCCCTCCTTCTATCTAAATTGTGTCCCCTTGTTCTTGCAAGTCTCTTTTTCTGAAAGATGCTACCCTCTTGGACTTTGTTGATTCCACTGAGGTACTTAAAAGTTTCTATCATGTCCCCCCCTCTCCCTTCTTTCCTCAAGGGTATACATATTAAGCTCGTTTAGTCTCTCTCCTCATACGGCTTCTCTTGCAGACCCTGCACCATTTTAGTTGCCCTCCTCTGGACTACCTCTATTCTGTCTATGACCTTGCGGAGATGGGGTCTCCAGAAATGGACACAGTACTCCAGATGGGGTCTCACCAACTGTCTGTACAGAGGGATAACAACTTCCTGTTTTCTGCTGCTGATGCCTCTCCCTATACATCCCAGTATACCCCAGCCCTCCCTACTGCCTTCTCACATTGCTTGCTAACCTTAAGGTCATCTGATATGATTACCCCAGGTCTCTTTCCTTTTTGTTGTTACTACCTCCCCACCCATTGTGTATTCTTCCCTGGGTTCTTGCTTCCCAGGTGCATTATTTGCACTTCTTTGCATTGAATCCTAGCTGCCATACTTCTGACCATTCCTCCAACCTTGCAAGTCCCTTTTCATCCTTTCCACCTCCTTGTGTATCAACCCTGTTGCAGATCTCTGTGTCATCTGCAAAAGGCATACTTTTCCTTCAGTCCTCTGCAATGTCACTGATGAAGACATTAAAAGGACTGGACCCAATACTGAACCCTGCGGTACCCACTAGTAACCTCTCTTTCTTCAGGTGGACTCCATTTACAATTACCTTCTGTGTCCTGTTGTGGAGCCAATGTTTTAGCAGCTACCACCCTGGGACCCACTCCCAGGCTGAGTTAATTTGACTATTAATCTTTTGTGTGGGACTGTGTCAAATGCCTTGCTAAAGTCTAGGTAGGCCATCAGTCCACAGCCCTCCTGGTCTACTACTTTGGTCACCCAGTCAAATAAATCTATTAGATTCATCTGACATGACCTTCCACTGTATATCCATGCTGCCTTGGGTCCTGTGCTCCACTGGCCTCTAGGTACTCAACTATTCTTTCCTTCAGAAGTGACTCCATCACTTTCCCTACACAGAGGTCAGATTGACAGGTCTGTAGTTTCCTGCCTCTGTCTTGGTCCCACTTTGTGAAGGGGATCACATCTGCCTTCCTCCAGTCCTCGGGTACCACACCATCCTCCCATGATTTATTAAAAGAGTAGCCAGTGGTTTCACTAGTTCCTCCCTTAATTCTTTTAGAATTCTGGGGTGAATTCCATCAGGACCCATTGCTTTGTCCACCTTCAGTTTTAGGAGTTCTTGCAGAACCCTTTCTTCTGTGAAAGGACTGGGATCAACCCCCTATCAAGAGTGCTTCTGTTAATTGGATTAGGCACTTCCCCCTCCTCTTTCGAATACTGAGCAGAAATATTCATTCAGTATCCCTGCTTTTTCACTGTCCCCCTCTGCCCACCCACTGTTCAGTCTATTCAGCCTCACTATCCCTCCCTTTGTCTTTCTAGCTCACTGATGTACCTATAAAAGGTTTTATCCCCCTTCTTAACTGAGTTGGCTATCTTTTCCTCAGTTTGGGCCTTTGCTATTCTGACTTCCCTCCTGCTTCCTTCTGCCTTAACTGGTACAGCTCTCTGTCCTGCTCCTTCTGTGTTTCCTTATACTTCCGGAATGCTATCTTTTCTTCCTGACTTTCACAGCCACCTCTTTTGAGAACCATAGTGGCTTTTTCTTCATTTTGATTTGTTTATTTGCTTCACAAAGGCTTGTTGCCTCTGTGATGGCAGTTTGATGATTCCCATTGTTGCTCCCACCTCCTTCTAGCCTGTTTGCTGAGTGCTTTTCTGAGGCACTCTCCCATCTTGCCAAAGTCAGCTCTCCTAAAGTCCAGTATCCTCACTTTTGTATGGCTTGACTCTGTAGCTGAGGTTAACATGAACCACACTGTTTGATGGTCACTTGTCCCAGATGGCAACCCACTTCTAGATCTGAGATCCTCTCACTGCCCCATTTGAGAGTATGAGGTCTAAGATTGCTCCCTCACAAGTGGGTTCTGAAACTAGCTGTCTATGCCTGCCACCGTGGGGCATCAAGAATGGCCCTGCTCTTGGATGTGGCTGCAGCAAATGTGCTCCAGTTAACATCTGGCATATTCAGGTCTCCCATCAATAGTATCTCCCTTCTCTGCCATTCTAAGAATGCCTTCTATCATATCCTTGTCCATTCCCTCCCCTGACATGGGGGTCTGTACACAACCCTGTGCAGATTGTGGTGCCCTTTCCAGTCTCCAGGTGACCCACAGTGCCTCCTCCTCCCTGTTTACTCTTTTGTTCAGTTTCTTTTATCCTTCCTTTACATAGAGAGCTACTCCTACCCTCTTCCCTGCCTGTCTCTCCTGTAGGTTATGTACCCTGGTATGTTAACATCCCAGTCATGGTTCTCTGTGTACCATGTTTCTGTGACTGCTACTGATATCCAGGCATCCCTCTTCCATCAAGGCCACCAGCTCAGGAGCTTGTTGCCCAGACTACAGGTATTGGTACTCATTACCCTCCATTTCTGATGGCCTCCTCCTTTTTCCCCATCCCTGTCCTTCTTGCCTTTGTCACTTTCTCCATTTACCCCTGCCCTTCTCCCTATTGACACCTCTATGTTGGTGTTTGCCGCACTTACTACCGTGATTATTTGGGGAACCTAGGATTTCCCTGCTCCTTTCCAGTGCCTCCCCCCTTGGCTAGTTTAAAAGCTTGCCAATGAAGCATTTAAACCTATCACCTAGGATCCTGGTTCCCCTCCTGGACAGATGCAGCCCATCATGCCAGTATAGGCTTTCATCACTCCAGGTGGACCCCCAGTCCCCAATGAAGCCAAATCCCTGAGCTCCACACCAGTTTTTCAACCACTGATTGAATCCCATGGTGTGGAACACCCTAGCCTCTCCTATGCCATAGATGGGCAGCACCTCCGAGAAGGTTGCCGCATTGCTACTTGACTAAGGCCCTCCCCAATTCCACAAACTCTTCCTGCACTTCTCTAATCCCTTTCTTAGCCAGGTCATTAGTCCCTAGGTGGACAATGACATCCAGCTCCCTCCTGTGCAGCTGCTCCAGCAATCCTGAGGATTCTCCTGTCCCTCCAAGCCATGGTGCCAGGCAGGCACCTGCCTCCCTCTCCTTCCTCCCCAGTTCTACCTTCCTAACAATGGAGTTCCCCACCAGGAGTTGTTTCCTTCCCTGCAGGGTCCCCTGCCACCCTCCTGTGGGTCTCCTTTGGAGGTTCCCACATCCTCCTTGGTCTCCACTCAGGTGCCTCCATAGAGGATCCACACTTTGCCAGAATGGCATAGGAATTGTGGAGAGGTACAACTGGAGGGATGCACTCTGTTCCACCACCCTCACCTCCCTGAGCCCACTGTGGTCCAACTGCTCCTCCATACTGCAGGTTTTCATTGTATAATTAGATTTTTTCAGAATATTGCTAATATTGGTGAACTTTCCACTGGTGATGACTTTGATCCTCCCTAAATGGGAAAAAACACTACACCTTTGGGGTTACTACTGATAAATTCTAAGAATGTGTATTTGTCAAATGAATGTAGCACCTGTATATGTGATGATGACTCCATTTTAGAAATGTGTATCTGGAATGAATATAAAAGCTGTACTCTGAAAATGTTTTAAATAAAAATAAATGCAATGTGTGAGAAATGATTGTAATTTTTGAAAATAAGGGGTGATGCTGGCTCTGGTTAAGGTAGGTGTGTGGGTGTGTGCGTGTGTGTGTGTGTGTGTGCGTGGGTGCATGCATGCGTGTGTGGTGTTATTTTAAAATGATAAAGTTGCCTTGCTTGATGTAAGATTATAACGGAGCATCATTGTATTGGCATACTGAACTAGGGAATCAGGTGTGGGTGGTGGCATAACATATTGGAACTGTCTGAAATAAAAAAAACTACAGCAATGGGACCTACCTCAAAAATTCTTCTTATGGCATTGGTCAGTTCATTCAAGGTTATGGGGGGGTTACCACCTGTAGGAATGAGACTGCTTCTAAACTAGACATCAAGTGGTGGCAAAATATTTTGGAACTGTTTAAAAATAAAAGAATACAGCACTTGGGCCTACCTCAAAATGGCTGCTCATGGCCTGGGGGGTACCATGTGTAATAACTGGGTCATTGCCTGGGTGTACTAGTACTGCAGGGCAACATCATTGTTTTGGATTCATGTGGCAAAACATTTTCCTGATTTATTTATAATAAGACTGTTTCTAAATTAGATGTCAAGTGATGGCATAATAAGTTTGAACTGTTTAAAATTAAAAAAAATACAGCACTTGGGCTTACCTCAGAAAGGCTGCTCATGGCATTGTTTAGTACATTCAGAGATATGGAAGGGATACTTTAAAACTATTTAATATTGTGTCAAGTTTATATCGCGATCTGACTATCTTGTTCATTAGCGTGTCAAATTACCATCGCGATCTGCTACTGGCTGACAGCTAGCTTACATCTGATAGGTGTCTTATGCAGTATTTAAAGTATGTTGTGGTCAGCATTTCTCTGTTTGTTGCCCGTTCATTTGGATTACTGACCAGCATCATGTCACTCTTCAAGTGGTTACACACCCCCGATAAGAAAAAAACAAAGCGTGACTACTCAGCACTGCATACTGATAGCATTGACGCTGAGTTGCTGAGTGTTACTGCTGGTGTCTTGAGGCTAATGGCAGAGAATGTCATGGAGGAGCTTACAATGCATCTCCTCCAAAGAAAAGGAAAATGGTCCGTTGTGTATATCCGCTGAGGTCCATTTTGAGGTTGACCAATATGCAGTTCAGCATGGGGTAATGAATGCAGTATGATGTTATGACACTAAGTACAAAGCTAAAATCAATGAAAGTACTGTAAGAAGTTTTAAACGAGACTACCTGCTGAAGCTAAAGAAAACCCTGACCCCCAGACATTAGAGAAAAGTCTGCCTATTAAACCCCGAGGTCGCCCAACACTCCTTATGGAGGACGTGGAAAAGGAATTGAGAGCAATCATTAAGTCTCTCCGAGCAGAGGGTGCTGTAGTAAATGGTCGCGTTTTGGCTGCAATAGTGACTAGCATTGTAAAAACTACACACCCACATATGCTCATTGAAAATGGTGGCACCCTTACTTTTTCTCGGCGGTGGTCCTGGTTATTCCTTAACCGCATGGAGTTCAGTAAAAGAAAGGGCACAAAAGCAGCCCGAAAAACCCCTACTGCCTTCCAAGACCTAAAGACACAATTCGTGAAGTGAATTGCAACAGCAGCAATGCAAGAACTTGTCCCAAAAGAACTTATTCTTAACCTAGATGAAACAGGTGTAAACTTGATACCGTGTTCCCAGTGGACAATGGACAGTATCGGTAAAAAGCAAATTGAAGTGTCTGGTCTCGGTGACAAATGAAAAGTCACTGTGGTGTTATGCATTTCCCTGTCTGGTCATTACCTTCCTCCACAGGTAATTTATCAGTGAAAACTGATCAATGCCACCCACACTTCTCATTCCTGCTGATTGGAGCATTACTCATACTGAAAATCATTGGGCTAATTCAAACACCACTGTGCTATACACTAACTAAGTGATTCTCCTTACATCAGTAAGTAAAAGCACAAGTGAATCTCCTGATGAGCAGTGCACAGTACTGATTTTAGATCTGTTCAGAGGCCACACAACTGCAGATGTGCTTGCAAACTTCGAGGCAAATAACATTATTCCAATTTTCGTACCTGCATCTTGCACTGACCTATTACAACCTTTGGACATATCCATAAATAAAATATTTAAAGATTTGCTCAAAATACAATTCACTGACTGGTATGCACAGCAAATCTCTGACCAACTTCAGGTCGGGAGCAGCAGTTCTCAGATTAAGGTAGACCTGAGATCCGCAGCATTAAAGTCTCGTCATGCACAGTGGCTGGTGACAAGCATGGCTAGCCTGTACACACGAACTGAAGAGTGTATCATGGATTTCGAGCAGGCAGGCATACTGCAAGCACACAACAACTGCCTCAACAGTACAGTAAATATCATTTTGATGTTCTTTCTATCTAAAATGTACCTTTTAATTGCCACTCACTGACCTCACTGACCTTTTTCACTAACAGAATGCACAGGGTGACAACAAGGACACTGGAGAGATTCGTGAGACCACTACCAGCATCGTCATGGAGAACTGAAGTAAACAAAACAAACCTAAACTTTTTGAACACACTTATAGTACTATTCAGAGACTAAACAATGTTTCATTTGTTTTTTTACAGACAGACTGCTGTACCTGGTAACAACGCTGATGATGACAGCAGCAATGACGTCCGTTAATGACTCTGGAATCAGGCTACAGAGTTTACTGTGACAATGTTTCGGTTTCAGGGTGGCAGAATTCGGGTGATCTAGGGTTTAGGTTTTAGGTGATTGTTTGTGTGGCAAGACAAATAAAAAACTAAAAGTAAGCACTCACGTCCATGTTGTTTTCAAATTGAGGTTTCTCGTTGCTGAGTTACAACAGCACCATGTGGTCGCTCAGAGAATATAGTGCGGCAAACTTAATGTCATGCATTAAAGGTACAGCACGATAATAGCAATATTTCTTTTACAGTGATACTTTCAAGTTCTACAGTATCATGTGCAGTACTGGAATCTGGTCATTGCCTAGGTGTACTAGTGCCTGTTGGGCAACATCATTTTGTTTGGATTCATCTGGCAAAAACATTTAGCAGATTTATTTATAATAAGACTACCTATAAATTAAGTGTCAAGTGTAGGCATAATATCATGGAACTGACTGAAAATAAAAAAAATACATCACTTGGGCCTGACTCAAGCAGTTTGGATGTGTCATTACATGTGCAGTACAAGAACCCTGCAGCAGCAGTGTCCATGTGATGCACATGGTAGTGAGCACAGGGTAGGCCTGTGTGATATTTTGGCATCATTTTCCCCATAATGGCTGCCACTGGATTGTCAGTGGACACCATACAGTGCCTGCATCTATAGTTATCAACACCAAACAGCTTACCTGGGTGCTTTCTGGTTGGTCACTGTGGTTGGGCCTGCCCTCAGTTTGACTCTGTGGTGGTACAGTAATGTCAAAATGACCCCTGATGTGGCTCAGGCCTGCCGTGTAACATCCAGCTGTCTCTTGCCTTGCCTTTGCTTGTTCATGGGGAACTTTGGTGTATTGTTTTGACTTGTAGAGTAATTTGGATATGGCATTCTATGTGCAGAACAAGAACCCTGCTGCAGCGGCATCCCTGTGATGCACATGGTGGGGAGCTTAGGGTGGGCCTGTATAATATTTTGGCATCATTTTCCCCTCAAAGCCTGGCACTGGGTTGCCAAGGAGCATCATGTGGCACCCTCATCTATAGATATCAGCACCAAACAGCTTGCCTGGGTGCTTTCTGGTTGTTAACTGTGGTTAGCTCTCTCCTCAGTCTGGCTCTGCAGAACTACAGTGATGTCAAAATGGCCCTGATATGGCGTGGTACTTATCAATGTGCATTTGCTGTTTGGTTGATAATAAGCCATTAATAAAAGTTGTAACATGTATTTCACATGTTGCATTGCTACTGTGGTGTCTGTGTTACCCACAGTAGTTTTATGCAACAGAGATGGTCACATAATAAATCAAGTACAACCAAATGATGTGTTCATGTTTATCTTTCTACTTAATGTCCAGCTTAAGTGTGAAAGGCATGTAGACTGGACATAAACAGTATAAGCATGATGTAATGAAACTTTGGAAATGTCCTGTTTGTATTTTTAGTGCTGTCTACACCGGAGGATAGATAGCAACACATCGGTATGGAAGAACATCAAATCATTAGGTGTTGCAAATGAATACACTTAAATAGAAGACAGAGACACTGCATTAGAAAATGTTATTTATTACTAGAAATCGGAAATAATGCATAATGGACACCAAGTTACCCATGAAAGTAGTTTACATGTCATAAATAACTGTGCCATTTTTCCAGACTTAAAAATACAGAACTATCTTTATATTTTGTATTATGCAACTACCACATATACACATTAAAATTAAGGTTGAGTCATGCCTAATTATAAAAATGTTTTTGAGTGTATGAATGTCACACTTTGTCTCTTGAATACTGTCCACACAGCTATATATATATATATATATATATATATATATATATATATATACTGTATATGAACTCACCAAGACTACTATTAGTATACAGAAAAAGGGCACCCTTACATCCAGTTGAGATGATCACATTGTATTTGCTTGGAATCGCAGCACACATTGGACCAGCAACAGTTCCCTCACAGTCATCATTTCTGAGGGATCTTTGCATGGTGTAACACTCATTTGACTTCATTACCACTTGTCAATTTTATGCACACAAGACAGCTTGATTTTGGGCATGCAGCAAAAAATCTGGGGACTCTGTGTGAGTACTGCATGCATGACTGAGTGCGTCATTAATTCTGGGGGACTTTGCATGTGGTGTAACGCTCACATTTGGCTTCGTTACCACTTGTCAATTTTATGCACACAAGACAACTGCATTTTGGGCATGCAGAAAAAAATCTGGGGACTCTGTGTGAGTACTTCATGCATAACTGAGTGTGCCATTGATTCTGGGGGACTTTGCATGCGCTGTATTGCTCACATTTAACTTAGTTACCACTTGTTAATTTTATGCACAAAAGACAACTGCATTTTGGGCATGCAGAAAAAAATCTGGGGACTCTGTGTGAGTACTTCATGCATGACTGAGTGTGCCATTAATTCTGTGGGACTTTGCATGCGCTGTATTGCTCACATTTAACTTAGTTACCACTTGTTAATTTTATGCACACAGGACAGATGAATTTTGTGTGTTGTGATTGTAAGTACATGATGTCATACTGAAATTATCGATTAAAGAAGCATTTCAAGAATGTGGTGACAATTTTGAACTGTACTTTTTTATGCTATTTTACATCGCCAGGCACTAGTTACCTCTGAGTCATGACTTGAATGATAACCTTCTTTATACAATTTCTGTCTGCTTTACTACTTTTTCTCATATCTGAAAAAAAAGGAGCATGCCTTTCCATATTGTTCTGACCCGGTTTTTAGCACTATTTGCAGCTGTTTTTCAATAAATATTGTTCTGTGAGGTCATAAAACACTGCCTGCTGCATAACTGTTAATTTTACAACAGAATTGATATATAACAACTGATGGAGAAAAGCAGCAGAAAATACTGAAAAAGACCTGATCAGCACCATATTAAAAGGAGTGCTCCTTTTATTATTTCAGACATGAAAAAAAGTAGTAAAGCAGACTCAAATACTGGAAATTATAGTATCATACAAGTCATAATGTAAGTAAAGTGGCAATGCAAAATAGCATTAAAAAGTATAGGTCAGAGTTTTCAACAGATTGTTGCACTGCTGCTTTACAGTGATTCACCACATTACATAGTTATTATGGTGTTGCACCCAATATATGGGTGCATTACCTCAAGGGGAATCTTTTTTGCTCCACATGTCCTTACATAGTGCAATACATTTCTGTCAAAAACACCCATAATTTCATTAAAGTGTGTCATGTCATGGAGGAATTCCCGTTTTGAAAAGCCACCCAAATTCTGACACCCACTCTCAGCAATGTTAGGACGTGATGCCAGGGACAGCGTGGTGGCATGCTCCATTATAATGAATGTCCGGCAGCTTTCCGAATGTTTCTTATGTAATCATGGTCAGTCTGAGGTGAAATGTTGGCACGTTTCCATTAGCAAGACTTTTGTTACTGGAAACGTGCCCACACATTTCACCACAGACTGACCATTAGAAAAAAAAAACAATTCAGAAAGCTGCCGGACATTCACTATAGTGGAGCATGCACCCACGCTCTCCCTGGCATCACATCCTAACGTTGCTGAGAGTGGGGGGCAGAATTTGGGTGGCTTTTCAGCACGGGAATTCCTTCATGATGTGACACACTTTAATGAAATGACAGGCGTTTTTGACAGAAATGTATTGCACTATGTAAGGACATGTGGAGCAAGAAAGATTCCCCTGTAAGTAAGGTGCCCATATATCGGGTGCAATGCTGCAAGTTGGAATCTCTTTAATGTCTATTTCACAAACAAAATATTCATAGAGTCTCAGCAATGTTTACTTTGTGTTGGGACTCATGAATTGGATTTGAAGTGTTTTGTAAAAAGCATGACTGAGCAATGGAAGTATGTTGTGCTAAACTGCATGTGTGACATCAGTGTTCTTTCCTGTGTGTGCATACATTGTCCAGCTTCATGCAAACATATACATGGTAAGACTTGTCACAGTATCAAGAATAAAGATAAGAAAGAATACATGATGTATATTTTATTGGTATCATTAGCACCAGTGGAGTAAGTGATATGATATTTTTCCAGAGGTATCGGGTCACTGTGCGCCTCAGTCACTCACAGTGCATACATGACTTTGCAGAGATCATAGCACAAAAAACACACATGCTCCTAAAAGTTATGTGTGAAGTATGTGACTAAGGTGCACTCTGGCCAGACACCTCTGAAAAAGTATCGTATCACTTAGTCCACGGATGATGATGGTGACAATAAAATATACATTATTCTGCTCGCTATTCTTTATGTCATAAACACTGCAACAAATCAGCAACAGAAATATATGTTTGCAAGATGCTGCACAATGTCTGATGTCACACACACACACACACACACACATGAAACAACACTGACTGCACACATGCAATTTAGCACATCATACTTGCACTGCTCACACCAGCTTGTCCACAAGCACTCCACAACAGAAAGTCAACATTACTGAGGCACTGCATTATAAGAAAAGGGCAAGTGTCTATTATTAAATAACAAAAAAAAAACACACAATACTCTACAGCACAGCAGTGGGGGGTGAGGGATCCAGAAAAAATCCTTTAATGGGGGATTACATGGTGCTCCAGCAGCAGGTGGAGCATTGACAGTATTTGCAGCTGCTGTTCCTGGATCTGATCCACCTGCTGCTGCACAGCACCCACCCTGTAGTTGCTTTCCTCGAGGCTGCCCACACCAGTGAAATGTTTGCCTGCATTGCAGGCACTGTGGCGGGTCCACTGCAGCAGGAGAGCCAGGTAGTGGTGGTGGTGGTGAGGGTGGTGCTGATGGCCATGGTGATGGTGGTGGAGCAGCTGCTGCTGTTGCCCTCTTCCTGCTGTGGCAGTGAGGCACAACACCCCTAGCACCCTCTGCCACTGCCACAGAAGGGCCAACAGGTGGACACCTGGCCCCTTCGGTGGAAGCCTTCCACTCCACCTTGTGGTGGTTTGCCATGTGCGTGCACTGGCCACCGGTCCCCAAATGTGTCCCCTGGGGGCCAAAGCACACCTGCATACCACACAGATGGCAAACCACAATGATGCTGTCTCTCCCCACCCAATTAAAAAACTGCCACACTGGGGAGCTGCAGGGGGGACCAGATGTACTGCTGGAAGCACCTTCATTCACCTGGGGCTCCACCTACAGCTGTGGAGGTGGTGGAGGGATGCTGCTGGAGCCCCTGCAGCTGCTACTGGTGGTGGTGGTAGTGGCAGACTCAGTGGATGCGCTGCCACTGGCGGCACTGGTGCTGCTTCTGCTGCTTCCAGAGAGGGAGACACAACACCCAAGAGCTGGGAGTGGTCCAATGACACCTGACCACCCCATGTGTCCTCACTCCTCTCCTCTGTCCATGCCCATGGGCAACAGACTCTTCTCCAGGGTCCATCACACACAAGTCCCTCAGCCTGTGACCGACACCTCAATACTCCTTCACACGCACTCACAGTCACACACACACACACACACAGTCACAGTCACACACACAAAACAAAACTTATAAAAAAAAATCAGTAGCAAAAAAGACTGAAAAAACACAGTACAAAAAAAACTACAGATGTAGCTTTTAAAAAAGCTGCTTTTTGTGCTCAAAATCACAAGATACCAACTAATAAACAAACTCTCCTCACTCTACACCAGGAAGGCTTCTTCCTTCTACAACTGCAAATGAGAAAGTGAAAGAAACTGCTTTTCTGACTCACTTCCTTCCTGCCTGGCTAAACACTGTGACTTACAGTACTGTAAGCCATGTGATGTGTTGGGGGCTGCCTATATTGTTGGCACTTTGTCTTACTTTGCATTAAGGTGGAATGGCAATGCAAAGTTAAAATGAGAAGGCGAAGTGATCACTTTGCAGAGCTCACTACGCGTAGCTGAATGGTAATGTGAAGTGTCCACTTTGTGTCCACTTTGCTGGAGGATTTTAAATTTTCTGCATCTCTAGTGACTGAGGTTCTTCAATCTCTACCTGGATCTCTTTAAGTGAGATGTCTTGCAGTCCTGGATCAACAAAATTACATCTTCTGCAGCTAAATATGGCTCCTGATGGGATTGAACCCTGACGAGGGAAGTACTGACTGATTGTGCACTTCACCACTAAATAGGATAAATCAAATGTAAGTATCTTTATTTTCTTCTGTTTGATCCTCCAGGACCTGGGCATAATGTCTCCTGCTCTGATTTCTATGGAGGGGTTTGGACAGTCAGATCGGTTATGTTACAGTGTGCGCTGTGCAGACACCCAACTCCTAGATAACAGCATGTTTCTGGTGCACAGCTTTCCATTGACTACTGCAAATATTACATTTGGGTAAGCAGTCAGCTCCATCTAGTGGCAAGATTTTGTTTAACATTTAGCCCATGAGGCTACAGACATAAAGGCTACATTATGTCACATTGTTAAGTTGTTATTGATGTGAGCTGGAAGCTACCAGCAATATCTACAGTGAGCTGGGTGCTCGGGTAGTCTTTAGGTTTTGGGAGCTGTAATCTAATAAGACTGTTTGTTGACTTTTATAATTTCTTGGGCTCTGGTTTTGGAAAATGAGGGTGGGGATACAGTTTTTGTCAAACAGAAGATGTGCAGTGGTGTTGCTTATCCCCCCCTGGCACAAGGAGGATATAAATAACCTTAATACTGACTTAGCTCCTAGTTCAATGTGTTCTTCTTGGGCCATATTTTGCTCATGGTTGGGGGCCCACCTTTGAGTGGCCGGAATTAAATTCTGGAAAAGGTCCTCTTTTAATCTCCTATTTTTTGACAAACATGCAAACCCTGTTCCATGAATTAGTGAATATTTTAGAGGAAACTCAGGATTTTGGTGGGGGGGCTGGGTATAAAATGTGGACAGCACTAGAACATTGTGGCCCATATTTGTGTAGCAGCCAAGTCATTAGGACTGGGGGAAAGTCTTTATTTTGTAAGGGTTTTTGGGGCACTGGGAGTTGGGAGGGGGCATAGTTTTCTCTTTTGGAGCAACGTATTTTCATCTCATATTTCTAAAAGCTTTAGGTGGGATGAGGGGGACTTACTCAAGGTTGACCAACTCAGCTGTGTTTACACCTAAGGGCCATCTCAGAGGGTGATTACTATCTTCCTTTTATAATAGCCCAGAAGATTTCTAGTTGGGTTAGGTATTTTTTCTTTAGTTGGTCAAGGACGCATGAGGACAGTATTGATAAGGGAGGAGACACTCAGAGGCAGGGTTTACATATTGTTGGAATGCAGTCCACTAGGTATAGTTGGTCTACTACGAACATCTACACAAATTTTATTGAATGGCCATGACGTTTATCACATGAAATGTTAAAGGGGCCCACTCCAGCTTAAAACATTATCAGATTTTGAGACACCTGCAGACATTACAGTGCCAAATCATATTTCTTCAAGAGATTCATTTACTGTCGACATATGTTATGCTTTTCCACAGACAGTCGGTTGGTCAAATATTTGCAGCTGGGAATTCCATGACCCAAAGAGGAATAGCAATATTACTATTTAAAAGGATTAAATTCCATTGGAAACAGATGGTAGCAGACCTTCTGGGCCGTTATGTACTAGTGAACAGAGTGTTAAATTATGCTGAAGTCCTTTTGGGGTGTGTATACAGACCTAACAATGACTCTCCAGAATTTTTTACTGACCTAATGACCCACTTAGCCCCCTACTCCCATATATCCTTTATATTGGCTGGAGACTGGAAACTCACCCTAACTGTTGACATGGACAGAACCAGGTACAGAGTTCCTGATTTCTCACTGCATGAGATGATTAATACAGGGGGCCTATGTGACCACTGGAGAATCCTACACCCCTCAGAGTGAATGTTTATCTTTTACTCACCTGTACATAAGACATTCTTTAGGCTAGACTATTTTCTAGTCAGTAAATTCTACTGCCTGTCATCACCGATGGAGGTGCCTTCCCAAGAGTTTTGTCGGACCACTCTCCCACATGGCTGGTGTTTGTTCTCCCTATAAATGTCCAGCAGGATAGAATATGGAAATTAAATACCCAACTTCTTAAAGACGAATTGTTCCTTACTGAAATAAAAGCTTGTATCACCCGGTTTATGACAAATAATCAAGGATCCATACCTGACAGGGACAAAATTTGAATGTATTAGGATAGCATCTATGAGGAAAAGAGGGAGGGAATTGGCTCTTCTCCTTCTTTTAAATTGCATCCAAGCACTGGAAAATGACCCCACTTTATTAAACTCCAAAGAGAAACAGGAACTGCTAGTTTCTTTGAGGAATTCGTACAGAAAGTCTGAGGAATGAGCAGAGTACTCAAATCTGAAATCACACTCAACATACATTGACCAAGGGAAAAAGCCTGACATCTCTTGGCTCTCAGATTATGGAAACAAGAGGCCTCTCAGTTAGTACTGCATAATTACTTCTCAAACATAAAATTCTCTATGTTTCCCTGAGAGATTGTCTAGGAGTTCGAGTCTTATTATCGCCAGTAACCCACACACATGCACAACATGGAGCTCACCATTGCCTCTGTGTACCTACCCACTAAAGATCAGCCCAATGGATTCATGAGCATATTGGAAAGCCTACAGGGATTACACCATAACTCTGAACTCATAGTACTAGGCGACTTCAACATAAATTGGCTATTGCTGGAGGCCAGAAACTACAAGGATGCTGTCATGTCACAGAACCTCACCCAGCTTGTTACCACCCCCACCAGATGCAACAATAGGACAGGGTCGAACACACTTCTGGACTGGATCCTTACTAATCACCCTGAATGAATCTCAAAAGTCTCAGTGCTCTCTGATGGGATCAGTGACCACTCACCAGTCACATGTACCTGGACAAACAAATTCATTAAGCCCCTCCTAAAATAATCCAACACCAGAGTGTTAAAGCAGGGGTACCTTGAGCTAATAAAGATACACCTAAGCCACCTCGACTGGACACCAACGATAGCCAACTGAGGGCACGAAGAGACCTTACGAAAGCCTTTGATACTGTGAACCACCCACAATCACCAACACCTTTAACAATGCATTCTCTGACTTGGATAGTGTCCTCCCTTCTAATTTCTTTGATGCCCCCTCTGGTAGTAACTCTTCTGCAACTACTCCTCTCCTACACCCTGCCCCACAATTCTACTTCAAGGAGATCCCAGTGCATGAAGCCAGAACCTATATTCGGAAGGCCATTCACAACGCAGGCTACAGCGGTGACTCCATTGACCTGAAGTTGTTAGCACTTGTCCTTGAAGAAGTCCTTGAACCCCTGACAAAGGTCCTCAACCTATCACTAAGGATGTCCCAGTTCCCATCTTGCTGGAAACAGGTGACCATCACACCGGTACACAAAAGTGGAGACAAATCACTGCACTCCAACTACAGACCTATCTCCATCCTCCCTCCATTGTCTAAGGTCCTGGAGCACATTGCCTCAGACCAACTGGTCAAGTACATGGAAAAATACAACATCCAGTGTCCTGAGCAACATGGTTTCTGAAAAGGGCACAGTACCACCACTGCACTATTAGAATTCATGGGCTTCATCCATACCATGCTCTATCAAGGAAACTGTGTAGGGGCAGTATTCATCGACCTTACGAAAGCCTTTGATACTGTGAACCACCCACTCCTACTCAAGTAATTAGCAAACATTGGGCTATCCAATGAAGCGCTGCTCTGGTTTTCAAGCTACCTTGGGGGGAGGGTCCAGAGGGTTAGGATTGCCGGTGTCACCTCGGAAGAAAAGCCAGCCCTTTCAGGGGTCCCACAGGGGTTCATCCTGGGGCCACTACTCTTCAGCCTCTTCCTCAATGACCTTCCCAGTGTCTGCCTCCAGAAATTACTGCTCTACACCAATAATGCAGTCATGTTCACCAACCACCAAAACTCAGAGCTCCTCGAGAAACAATTACAGCTTGAATTCATGCACATTGAAGAATGGTTCAAGTCATACAAACTGGTCATGAACTACAGCAAAACAAAGGTTATGACCTTCTACAACACCAGGAGCAAGTACAAATCCTGTGACCTCACCATCCTAAACCAAACAGGGACCTTACTTGAAAACATTCCTGATTTTAAATACCTAGGTGTCACATTGGACAGCTCACTCTCCTACCATTGGCACATAGATTCTGTTGCCAAAGCCACCAACATCCATATAGGCCTGCTCTACAGGCACAGACACTGCATGACTCCTGACACACTCAGGTTGGCTATCAACAGCTCTGTCACCTCCATCATCCATTATGGGCTAGCAATTTATGGCTCTGCCTCCGCCTCTGCCCTCCGCAGAATTACAGTTGCACTCAACAAAGCATGCAGACTGCTAACTGGGTCTGACCGACTTACACACACTTGTGACCTGTACACTCAGGCAGGATTTCTTCCTCTCATCAGCCGGATACAGTATCAAACCTGCATCTTAGCGAAAAAAGTCCTCCTCGGGGTCATGCCCCTGGGCATTGAAAAGCTCCTCATTGACCGCCACAGCACCCAGCAAACTAGAAGTTCACAACAACTAACCTTCCTTGTCCCCAGATGCTGGACTACCATGGGCTAGAGTGCCTTTGCCTACAGATCACCACAGTGGTACAATACTCTCAACAAAGAAACTCTTACTGCTGCTGCTCTTGGCCCTTTTAAGAGACAACTCTAACTTCATCTCATTTCAACTAGTTGTTGTGACTGTCTCGCCTAATCAGGGGCCCACCGCTCACTGCCCTCCACTTCAGTCTTGACAGCTACCTCTCCCCAGCTTGCCCTCTTCTACCTGCCTACCCCCTTGCCCCCTCTCCCTTTCCTCCCCCCGGGCATTTCCTGACTTTTATCCTTCAATGGCCTTCCTGCCTGCATACCCCCTTCCCTCTCACCTGCAGTGCTTATTTCTAAGATTGTCCTTGGCTGGTATGTCATGCTACCTAACATTTGGCACATTTTGAATTACTGGAATTTCCTAAGCCTCAGTCTCTTACTTCTTTTTATAGTGTAACTATGTATTATTATGTTGACCTTTGTATGTATGTATACCTCCCATTCCTTCGACGTGGAACCTTTGTAAATGAGCAGTTCCTGCTCAAAGATATTTGTAATCCTAGATTTCAATAAAATAAAAAATTAAAAAAAAATTATATAGCCCTCCGACTAACTCCCCTTCTACTGCTGCTATACAAGAGTATCTCTCCCACATTCCACTTCCCCGATTAGAATTGGATCAGCAGACGTACCTGACCAGCAAATAACCACTGCAGAAATATCAATTGCTAATCAATCTCTTCCCTTGGTCAAATCCCCTGGCCCAGATGGTTTTCCTCTAATTTCTACAAAGTATTTGCTGAAGAACTGCTGCAGTTCTCCAACAGTTATTTTCATATTTCTGTGAAACTGGGATTATGGATCTTTCTATTTTGGAAGCCCTGATAGTGGTGTTACCTAAACCAGATAGACCCCCAGACAAAGTAACCAATTATCACCCTATATTGCTCATTAATTGCGATATTAAAATCTCTGCTACAATTTTAGTGGCCAGGATTACTCAAGTGCAGGATTGATTGATTGGGCCGGAACAGGTGGGCTTCATGAAAGGTAGTTCATCAGCAGATCACTTGAGGAAGCACTTCCATATTTTTTCTGCCTCCAGAGAAGCCAACCAACCCATGGTGTTGATTTCCCTGGATACAGAAAAGCATTTGACAGAGTTAACTGGATACATCTTTTCGCAGTTATGTAAATATTTGGCTTTCCCTCCGCTTTTATAAATTGTGTTCAAGTACTGTATTCCCAACCCCAGGCCAAATGATATTGTAATGGAATATTGTCAGAGGGGTTTGCATTATAATCAGGTACTCAGCAGGGATGCCCCCATCCATCTTTTAATCAATTTATATCTAGAACCTTTATTACATCTTCTCAAATATTCACCCCATGTCTCGGGGATTTCTATTGGAACACTCAATCTCAGGCTCTCTGCTTATGCCGATGACATATTATTGCACCTCTCAGACCCAGTTACCTCCATCACAGCTGCTCTGCAAATCATTAAGGAGTTTGCTACATTTTCCAATTATAAGCTTAATATTGACAAGACTGTAGTAATGCCTTTAAATGCTAAAGTTTTCCATGCAGATTTAACTCACTTGGGGCTGACTTGGGACACTAAACTTAAATATTTAGGTGTTATTCTCTCCCAATCAACCACCTTAAAGCCGAAACTAAATTTAGAGACACTGGTAGAGAACATTAAACAAGATTTGAGTAGATGGGCCTCTCTTCCTCTCTGTCTTCAGAGTAGAATTAATGCTATTAAAATGAATATTCTCCCATGAGAGTTTTATCCTCTCAACATGTTACATTTTTGGCTTCCCTTAAAATGGTTCAGGAAACTCCATGGTCATATCTCTAATTTTTTGTGGAAAGGGAAACCTCCCCATCAAGGCTTATAATCGATTAGGGGCTCCAAAAGACTTGCGAGGGTGCCTTAACCTACCAAATTTTTTATCTATTATTTGGCAGGCCATTGCCAAATATACTATATTGCCTGTCTGGGACACTTGGCAAAGCAACTCGCTGTACATGCCTCTATGGCTTCAAATTGAAAGGCTTCAGATAAAGGAAGCTAGCATGTCCCCCGACAGCTTATTCTATATTCTCCCCAAACAGCTCCCTAAACAGCTCAGAAATATGGTTATCCACACTTCCCTGAGAGTACATACTCAGTTATGTAAACAATTGCAGTATGATAATACTAGAGACATTTCCCAGCCACTGTGTTATATGCCTAGTTTCAGAGTAGGAGATAAGATATGGACATCTGGGGAGATACCAGCACTGCAAGGAAGGAACATACTAGATCTTCTCTCTGAGGGTAGGCTATTGTCTAGCCAAAGTTTGTTGGTATGGTTTAATATCCCATTAACTTCCATATTTAAAGTGTACCAGCTAAGACATATATTACTCACTAGGTTTGGAATGACATCCTGGACTACCAATCAAAGGGACTTTTTAAAACTGGTCCAGATTCTGGCATGGCAGTCTCACTCTGTGTCTCAATTAGTGCCAATCTTATTTTGTATGCTTTTCCCAAAGATTTAGGGCAACTCTGGTTATTGGTCTTCTATATTACCCACCTCTAATTTTAAGTGGGACTGGATTTTGTCAGACGTATACCAATACATATCTAATGATAAACTGCATCTCACTCAGTTTTATATCTTACATAATATATACCACACACCTAGCCACTTGACCAAAATGGGAAACTTACTTTCACCCTTATGTTCAAGATGTGGCCGGGTGGATGGTTCCCTCTTGCATGACATGTGGGAATGCCCCAAAATAGCCTTTCTTTGGGAGAGGATTAAACAAGAATTAGATCCACTTCTGGGGCTTGAGGAATACTTTTCCCCCCGAAATCTGCTTGATAGGAGATTACTCTAGAATCCTGGTTAAGGAAAGGAAATTCCATTTAGCAATGATCTCTTTGTTGGTAAAAAGGGTGTTACTCCGTCATTGGAAGGACCAGCTGGAAACTCCCTATTCGGAATGGTTAAATGAGTTGTTACATAACTTGAGGCGTGAGTAAATGATTGCTAGTTTGCATAACTTTACTCATGTATATAATAGAAATTGGGGTAAACTGCATGCATTACACTTGTAGGTTTCTCTCCCCGGAAAGAGGTACTGGAAGATCTACAGTCTTTAAGGGACATAATCAATCAATCAATCAATCAAATCTTTATTTATTCAGGTGAACATCATTGAGCAAGGCTCTTTTACAAGATGGACCTGATACGGTCAAGGTTCAATAGTTGATACACAGCAAATACATCATACGCTTTATAAGACAGTTATATATACAGAGAAAAATAATGTTTATAACACAATGATGTACAGTGAATTCACATGTTAAAACTCAGTTAAAGGAAGGTTAAGCTAATATCTACAGTATGTACAGTACATACATATCCCAATGGGGGCCATGACAGACACACAACATAATGAATACTAGGATGGTGAAGGTATTATTGGGTGCCATAAGCTGGGGGTGTCTGACTGGAAGAAATATGCCATATATGATTGGAAGCCAGATTTGTAGGATGACTATTCTAGCTCTAGCAGTAGCAACTGCATTTCTCTGTGAAGAAGGCTGTACAATGCTGTTTAAAGGATGAAAATGGAATGATAACGGACAGTTTTAGGGATTTTTGTAGGGTGTTCCATGCTATAGCTAGAGAATAGCTGATTGCTGCCCTCCCTAGTCTGGTGCTGACTTTGGGCAATTTGAGCAGGATGATATTGTTGCTTCTTAGGGCATAGGAGCTAGGAGTGGTCTGGTTGAAGCAGTCCAGGATATAGTTTGGGAGTTTTTTTGATAAAGCTCTGTAAATCCATAGAGCTGTATTTCTGCTCCTCCTGATATGAAGGGAAACCCATCCAACTGCCTCATAAAGAGATCAATGGTGGGTATTATATGGCAGATCTGTAATGAACCTTATTGCTGTATGATATAAGGTATCCAACTTGTGAAGGTAGGAGATGGGACAGTGACTATAAAGGAAGTCTGCATAGTCAATAACTGATAGAAAGATGGTCTGGACTAACCTCATCTTTGAGTCTCTGTTAAGGAAGGGTTTTAATCTATAGAGGAGGCCAAGCCTTTGGCGAAGCTTTTTTAACAGTTCTAGATGATGAGTGAAGTCGAGTCTGTTGTCAATCCACACACCTAGGTATTTGAAGTTTCAACATACTCCAGATTTTCTCCAAGTATAGTGCATAGCTGGGGAGAGTGATTGAAGAGGATGTGCTGGTGGAGTTTTGAGTTGTGAACATCATTGCTTTAGTTTTCTTTGCCTTTAGCAGAAGCTTTTCTCGAGTAGCTGATGTTGTAACAAGGAGAATTCTGTTTGTAGGTTTTCATGAGCAACTATAGGGAAGGGTTGCTGACATACAGAACAGTGTCATCAGCAAAGAGGTATACTGAGGACTTGGTAAGGTTGAATCAATGTTATTTATATAAATGGCAAAAGGATAGGACCCAGAATAGAGCCTTGGGGGACTCCTCTTGACATGGTCTTAATGGGGTTAGGTCACCTTCAGCTTTTACCTGCTGTGACCTACCGGAGAGGTAGCATCTGAACCACTTAAGGGAGGGTGGATCTAGGCCAAGGGAGTGCAGGGATGAGAGTAGCAGCTCATGGTCCACAGTATCGAATGCTTTGCTCTGGTCCAGGAATACTGCACGGACATTATTCTTTTTTATCCAATTCGGTTTGCCAGTCATTTGTGACCTTGGCTAATGCAGTGATAGTGCTAGGTTTGGCCCTGAATCCAGATTGAGCTGGATTTAATAGGTTAGCATTGTCAAGATATTCCCTTAGCTGATTACTCACTAATTTCTCCAGCATCTTGGATAGCACAGGTAGAATGGAAATGGGCCTGTAATTATTAAGATCCATAGGGTCCCCTGATTTTAGAAGGGGGACCACTCGGGCTGTCTTCCACAGTGTGGGAATAGAGCCAGAGTTCAGGGAAAGGTTAAAGAGGTGTGTTAGGGGGACTGCAAGTACATGGCACGCAATCTTTAGAAAGAAGGGGTCCAGAAAGTCTGCTCCTGCACTTTTTTTTGGTATCCAGATGCCATAATAGATCCTCAACTTGTTTCAACAGTATAGGTTTGAAGCTAAAGGAAGAGTCAACTCTTTGATCACCAATGTAGTGGGAGCTTAATTGGTCCCTCAGCAGGTTAGCTGGGGAGGTGTCAAAGGCAAGGCCAGCCATTGTGAAGTGGTTGTTGAATGCGTCCAGGATTTCCATTTTGCCAGTGATAGGGCCATAACTATTGTGTAGTTGAGTTGGAAGGGGGTTGTTAGCATCCTGTCCCATCATACCCTTGATGGTGCCCCAAAACCTAGCAGGATTATGATAGGAGGAGTCGAGCTCGGCCATGTAGAAGGCAGCCTTTGCATCCCTAACTTTCCTGGTGCATCTATTCCTGGCTTTCTAAAATCATCCAGTCATTTGCATTCTTAGTTTTTCTTGCCACTTTCCAGAGTTTGTCTCTCTCTAGCAGTGCAGCTTTGAGGTCAGCTGAAAACCAGTGACAGGATTTGTTTTTATTCGGATTCTAGAGATTGGGGCATGGGTGTTAAGGCATTTATTATAATGCTTATTTAGCACCTGCTGAGCTTTTCTGCAGAATGTGCTAGATAAAACTTTTGCCAATGTGGAGAATAAGCTAGATCATGCAGATATCCTTCAATATTGATGTTTTCTTGGATCTCCTCATGAGGAATTTTGCAGGATTTGTTGTTATGCTGGTGGATCTTACCCCTGCGATGGGGCAGTGATCACTTATATCATAGGAGCACTCCAGGCGTGTGTGAATAGATGTGGTTTACTCACTAGCATGATATCAAGTAGTGTGCTGTTACTACTATTCCTTGCATTTATTCTTGTTGGTTCATTAATTAACTGTGTGAGCCCATAGGTGTCACAGAATGATACCAGAGGTGTAGCTGCCTGGGTGAGCCAGTTGAAATTCAGGTCACCTAGAATAATGACTTCTTCAGTGCTGGGCTTGACCAGGTTCCCCAGGTGGGATAAGAGCTTGTGTTCAGCAGAGTGGGGTCTGTAGCATCCAATTAGTTGAAAAGCTGCTGTATTGGGGAGAGAGACTTTTAGAGATAGGCATTCAAACTCCTTGGGCATAGATGTTGCAGCAGTACAGGATACAGCTATACCAGCTTTTGCATATATGGCTACTCCACCTCCTCTTGTTTGGCGATCAGCTCTGAATAGCTGATAGTTAGGTAGGTTAACATCCCTGTCCACTGTGGTGGATTTGAGCCATGTCTCAGTTACCACGAGAAAGTCTGGCAAGGTATGGGCAACCCAGGCTTGTATCAACGTAAATTTTTTCAACAGACTGCATACATTAATATGCAGGAAACTGAGGCCTTTAATTGAGGTTAGGTCTGATGGAGAGGTGATACTTTCAAGAGGTCCAGGGTTGAGTTCCACATTACCAATACAGAGCAATAGAAAGAGCAGTAGTTTCATGAGGGCTGCCAGTGATAGGAGAGGGGCTGTCTTTGGTCCTCCTTCTTTTATTCTGTTGCCACTCTTTTGAGGGGCTGCTCCTGTGGTTTTGAGGAAGGTGTCGGGATACCAAGTAGCAGTTTGACGACTAGGCATAGGGGATCTATATATCCAGCAGTGGAGCCTTGGCTGAAATACATGTGTGGTGGTATGTGTCTCTTTATGGTGATTATACCACTGTAGTCGATGCAGCAATGGTAGAGCATATATGAGGGTTTGAGTGTCAGCCAAAGGGGATGGTTCAGAGAGACTGGGTGGATGGACCACTCTAAATTGTATGACAGGGACATCTTCTTTGTGGAACCCTATGGCTGATAGTGAAAGGAGTATCAGAAGTAAGCTCCCCATTCTGAAAGAGATATTGGTAGTTGGCTGTGGGGGAGTAGTGAAGTTGCTGATTGGTTGGATCAGCAAGCTGGTGTGACTCTCTGTTGGTTTAGAAAAAATGCTGAGGGCGGGGAAGAGATTTTGGCGGGAAGATGCCTATAAATTAACACACAGGAGGGGAAGGGGTGGGGGAAAAATTTTGCACCTTTCCGACTACTCCTCGCTGTTCCTCCGGCCTCGTGGTTCCCTAGTTCGGCTAAGGTGCCGCTGACCGCCCGCTGGCAGAGCGAAGCCCCAGCACTCAGCTGGGTGCTGTGGGGTGGGAGTTGCAGGCTGAAGAGAGACAGAGGAAGGTGCAGCAGTTAATAAAGGCAGTATCAAGCGTTCCTGAGCGTCACTGACTAAATCTGCACTACAAAAGGACTGTGGGGGTGCTGTGGCGCCTCAGCATCTGGCCCACCTTACACATGCAAAAAAGGAACTGTAATTACAGTAAAGAGCAGTAAAACGGCAGTTTCCCCTTGCAATACAATAGTGGAAAACAGCACTTTTGAGGTAATTTACACAGTTAAAATAGAAGGAGAGTGGCACCTCAGCGTCTGGGCCCACTGCTGCTAACAGGATCCAGCAGAATTCAAACAAAAGCAGCAACTGATTCCTTCTACAGATGCCTCAAAGTTGGAAGCAGCTCTTTTGGGATTTTGCAGAAAACATAAGAGATAATACAGAACTGTATGAACTGCTACTCATGGCTAAATTGACCCCATCAAGGACTGATCCTGATGTATTCAGTCATAGATTACATGGATGACTAAAGTGGACTTTTATTCTACTAGTTGTGCAGGGGAGGAGGGTGGGAGGATTAGTGTTGTATTTTATGTCTATTGTCTTATTGTAATAATGTTTGTGTTGTGTTTTGAAAACTCAATAAAAGATATTACATTAAAATGATACAGATGCACAGGCAAAGACAACATTGGTCTATCAATGCACAGGGCCTCTGCCACCCAGAAGTAGAAGAAATGTAGAAGTCCAGGCCATGTGGACAACCCTGCACCATGCATTCCCTGGCTGGGGCATGTTGCATAACAGTGCCCCACTTAATAATTATATTTTTTCTAATTTTGACCACAATTTTCAAGATACTCTTGTTATGGTTTGCCTTATACACATGACATATACCAGTGACAGTACACTGGCCAAAATGTCATTTCGCACCATAACAGCAAAAACACTTCTCGTGCAGGATTTAAAAAATGACACGTCACATTTGTGAGGTGGTGTGAAAACTAGTAATGTTATGAGTGAACACTGAAATACTGCAACATTCCTTCATAATCTGGGCATTTTGTCATATTTGTACCCAGAAATGGTCAGCATAGCCTTCTTATTACCCCACCTCATGAACCCTGAAAATGTTCAAATCCCCACATAAATTTCATTCCACTGCACTAAAATGTCATTCTGCTCCACAGGTGTGAAAACACACTTTGGCCAGGATTTGAAAAATAAAAATCTACCTCATTCATGAGGTGGTGCAAAAAAGTGGCTATATTGAAAATTTGGGGTCAAAATATGTAAAATTACCAAAGTTATCAGTGAGTGCAGTAAAATTTCAACATATGTGCATAATTTTTCTATTTTCACATATTTTAACACCAAATGTTCAACATAGCCTTCTTATGATCCCACCTCATAAACAAGGGTGATGAGCATTTTCAAATCCCATCCAAAAGGTGATTTAGCCAAGTGACCACAAAATCACCTTTTGGGCTTTATTTGCATAATTCTACCACAATTGCTCATGAGGTGGGGTCGCAAAAAGGCCATGTTGAAAATTTGGTGTCAAAACATGCAAAAATGAGAAAGTTATGCACCAAAGTTCAAAACCCCATTGAAACACATTGAACCTCACTTACCGTAGCTTCATATTGCAGTCAGCAGTTCCAGCAGCAAGATGTGTCTTTGTTCAGAGAGTAGATCTATGCCGTGGGACCTGCTCTGGTCAGTGAGGGTGTGTGGGGTAGTTGGTGCTGGATGGGATGTTGGTGTAGGGGTGAGATCGACAAGGGACCATTTTCTTTTTTGCAAGGAAAAAAATAACAATGAGGGACAGTTTTCTTATTTTCAGGGGACACTGACACTCTGACACAGGGATTGGGCACCCCAATGTTGGTCGACTATTTGGTGGCAACAGGGGTGAATGCCGATGCTGCTAGCTTGAAAAAGGAATGGGCAACCTGGAGGGTGGGTCAATTAAAGCGTACCAGGTGGGCACCCCAGTCTGCTTATAAAATGTATTAAATAATAAAAAAATATTGGGAAGGGTGGGCAGGAAACCTGGAGGGGTGGGGAGGAAGAGTGATACCGTGGGTGGACACCATAGATAGATAGATAGATAGATAGATAGATAGATAGATAGATACAGACAGACAGACAGATAGACAGAGAAACAGTGAGACAGAGACAGGCAATCAGAAGAGGGGATCACCCCTTTTCCAAATCATTCTTACCCACAAAAATCCAACCAGTAAAACCACCATATGGGATCCCTGTGAAGCCATGAACACTTGGTGCAACAGTAAGAATAATGAAAATGAACTTCAGAAAACAATACCAAAACCCATATCAGGAGGAAAACAGTCTTTTCAACTAGTTCCCCTGTAACTGTTTCTTCCAAGCTCACCTCTCAACTCTTTTTCACTCATTCACTGTTGGCTTAGCTCCATTGCGACATTCCCCAAATCATCACAGCCGGCAAATCCACTGCATGGTTGTGCACAAAAAATAAATGTCCCGATGTCCCCTATTAACAAAATAAAATAAAAAAATACTTCCTTTCATGTCACAAGCACAACAAAAGTAGCACTTCAACAGGAAAAGTCACCCTGGAAGCATACCATTAGGTACAGCAGCCTGTCAGCAGTCACAACACACCTCTGTCACACTCTGTCACCAAACCTTAAGCTTCCATCAGAGCTCCACTGCATAGACAGCCATTGTTTAATAAAAGAAATACTGAGAAAATAATGAAAAAGCATGCCCGAAACTTTGTGTGTCTCTGTATGTGTTGGCGGGGAGACAGGGTGCTGCAATCAGATGACTACCAGAACAATAATCTCTGCAGCAACAATGGACTGCATAATAGTGAGGAAGCATAATTCATAAAAAAGCTTAAAAATTAAAAAATAAAACATTTTAGATAACTTTTTAACATTCTTTTATTACAAGACATTGTATAATCGCAATAAACAACTCCAGGATGTCGGTTATTGTGGGATTTATCATTCAGCCCATGGCCTCAAGACTGAACCACACTAGGCATGGTAAATCCCATCATAACCCACACCCTGTCATGGTTTATTGCTTATTTACACCCCATCAAAAGAAACAATACATACCTACTAATAAAGACAGGCGGGGGCTTAACGATGATTAACCCTATTTTCTGTTATAGTATCACTGTATTCTACTTTTTAGAGATATGAAGCAAACTCTTATTTTGTCAGAAAGAATATGGACCTCACTGGTTAAAAGTTGTACAACAAGATACTTTTCTGACTGGGAAAGGGGCTGATTCAAAGGTACAGGGAAAATGTTTGAAGTTTGAAGTTTGAAGTTTATTGTTCTAGGAATTAATACCTTTGAGCCAAGGCTCTTTTACAAAGGTTCCACGTCATTAAGTACAAAAACATAGACAGTGTTACAAACAATCAGTAAGCCGTTTAACAAGGCCACAACTTAAACAGTAACATTTATGTACAGAAAAGAAAAAGGAACTCAGAGGCAGTGTCAAGGGCAAGGAATAAGGATCGGAGAGCTTGAGATGGAAGAGAGGGAGAAATAAGAAGTTTCGGAGCAGACAGAACCAGGTTAGTGGTACTCAGGTTGTCTTTGTCAAAGAGGAGACCATGGTGGTTGAGTGAAACAAATGTAAGTGCACTCAGTGGGATGAGACTTTAGTCAAAGCAGTCACAGGAGCTGGAGGCTGTGAGGTGAGTGTAAAGTATGGATTTGAAAGCTCCAATGTCGTGAAGGATAGGGAGGGCAGGTTAAGGGCATTGTACCAGGTAGGGCACGGTATGTAAAAGATCTTTGTCCCTGAGCAGTCTGGCATCTAGGGACAAGGAAAGGTTGGTGGTCAGATCTTCTGGTGGTACGAGTGCCATTGTTCAGGCAGAGCAGGTCCTGGATACATGGAGGAGTGAGTCCCAAGATTGATTTTTTTGCCATCATGCAGGTGAGATACATGAGGTGATTGGAAAGATGCAACCAACTGGTTTCTGTGTAGAGGTCACAAGTGTGGGTCAGTCTCTGTGCTCCAGTGAGGAGTCGACAGGTTTTGTTTAGTGCTGTTGAGATGCGCTTTAGTGCAGTGGTAGTAGCTGAGCCATTGACAATTAGACTATAGTCTATGATTGAGATGATGGAGCTTTGAACAGCAATCCTCAAGGCAGCTTGGTTGAAAAATTGACCGTTCTGTACAAAATTCCAGTGCGTTGGTGCACTGTTTTTGCAGTGTTATCGATATGGGCCTCAAAAGTAAGACATTCGTCAAAAGTGATACCAAGGTATTTGAAGGTGTTCACTTGTTCTAGTGTATTTCTAAAAGAAGTTTTTATGATGAGTGGAGTATGCCTATTTCTGTTTTGATGACTGGCGAAAAGCATGACTTTTGTTTTTTTTTTATTTAGGACCAGTTTGTGCTCAAGGAACCACTTTTCAACATGAGAAAGCAAGCTGCAAGCTCTGTCGTAGTGGATTTGGATCCTTATGGGAGGAGAGAATTACAGCGTCATCAGCATAGAGTATTAATTTTTCAGGGCAGGATTTGGGAAGCAAGTTTACAAATAGGCTGAAGAGGAGAGGACCTAAAATTGAGCCCTGGGGGACACCAGAGAGGACCGGTTTGGAGTTAGAGAGAACCTTAGAGATTTTTACTGTTTGAGAACGTTGTGCCAGGTAACTTTTACCCAGGCTCCAGGTCCCTGGCTAGCCCAATGTTGAGCAGAAGAGAGATTAGAAGGCTATGGTGAACAGTGTCAAAGGCCTTTGTGAGGTCTATGAAACAGCTCAGGTTAAATAACCCTTATCCAAGGCTTTGTGAGTTTCACTAGAGAAATCATGTAGGGCGCCACATACTGTGTCCTTTTCCTAAATCCGTGTTGCTTGAATGCAGAGTAGATCTTACTTTTGCAGGTAGTCTGATAGTTGATCCGCCACGCATCCGCTCAAGAGCTTTGGAGAGGGGTGGAAGTATAGATAAGGGCCGATAGTTCCCAGTGTGGATTTGTCGCCTCTTTATGCACTGGTGTGACTATAGCGGCCTTCCATGTGTTGGGGAATTGACTTTGGCACAGGAAGAGGTTGAGAATTTTTATGAGGGGGTGGATCACTTCTTCCAAGGTGAGGGACAGAAGTTTTAGATCAATGGTGTCACTGCTATTTCTAGATTTAGAGCAGGCCTTTTTTATGTACCTGTAGGCTTCATATGTCTTAACTATTTTAAAGTGAAATAGCGGTTTGTCTGGCGAGGTGGTTTGGGATACGAGTTTTGGAACTGACAAGTCCTGGAAGAAGTCTGGTGAGAGGACACCACTGAGGTCAGTGAAGGTTTTATTTAGGGCATCAGCCATAGTCTTAGGGTCATGGGTAGTGGAGCCATCAATGTTCATTGCCGTGGGAGAGGATTTAGACTCTTTGCCCGTAATATTATGTATATTGTCCCAGAAGGATCTCCCATCACCCCAGGTGGTTTCTAGAGCATTCTTGAAATAGGAGCTCTTCATTTGCCTGATTTATGAAGTGCATAGGTTGCGCGCCTGTTTATAGTTAAGTGAGTCTGTTATGGAGCCTGTGGCCCTGGCTATAGCCGGGATGGTCACGTGCTTTAAGCCGAAGCCAGTTGTTTGGCTGTTAGCCAGGGATTAGAGAGGGCTTTGATTTTACATTTTTGAAAAGCTACGTAGGTCTCACAGGCAGTTTTGAAAGTTTTAATGAAGAAGTCTAGGGCAGGCCCACATCCAGCGTATTGTAGATAGGGGACCAGTCTTGTTGTAGGAGGCAGGTCTTTAGCTTAGCAAGGTTTCCGTGCAGTAGCATTCGACTTAGGATGGTTTTAGGAGGTGGTTTGTGGAATTTATTTGTCCAGATACAGATCCCAGGGGAGTGGTCACTGAGGGAGTCGGAGAGAACGGTGGTGTTTTTGTCCGGTCCGGGCGATTAGTAAGAATCCAGTCATTGAGAGTGCTGGTTCCAGTCTTGTAGTTTTTTCTAGTAGGGGAGTTGACCATCTGTGTTAGGTTGGTTGCTAGGATAGTATCCCTGCTGGGTCCAATATCTGAGGCAAGCCAATTTATATTGAAATCACCGAGAAGGAGGAGCTCAGAGTCAGGAGGTTGTAATCTTGCAAATTCAAGGATAGACTGGAGCCCGGTTCATGGGTCTTTAGGGGGGATATCGACTGCAGCCACAATAAGCACTTTGTTATGGGTACCAAGGAGAAGCGTGACAGGGAGAAGTTGTACCAGGGTGTTTTCTGGGGAGAAACTGGCAAGGTAGCATGAGAGGTAGTCCTTTATATAGATAACACATTCACCCCCTTTCTTTTACCGGTCAAGTCTGAAGCGGTTGTAGCCTTGGAGTTAGATTGCATGATCTGGAGTGCTAGGTGTTAGCCAGGTCTCAACAATTACAAGTATGTCAGGATTATGTTGTCCAATGAAGGCTTGAAGAGATGCCAGCTTAGGAAGGAAGCTGCAGATATTTAGGGTAGCAATGGATAGCCCGTTTTCAGTTTTTGCAGGCTTTATCATAATGTTTGAGCCAGGGCCAGGGTTTGGGTGGATCCCACCAGACATGAGAAGTAGGAGGAGCAGCAGTCTGAGCAGAAGTGTTTTAGAAATTTTGGAATTTGGACTGTTCCCTGTTTACCACTGTACTGGACTGTTGCCTTAAGCAAAATAAAACAATGGAGGGTCACAATATTACACTTGCAAGCATACTCCAGAAAAGAAAACTGTTTATTATCATATTTTGTCAAGTTTTTTAGACATTTTGGAATTTGAGTTCTGTCCTGACAGCAAACATGACACAGTGGCTCAGCAACTTGTGAAACAAACTGTAGCCAGAGTCAATACAGCTGTGGTGAGCTTCTGATGCTCCAGTTTGCTGGTGCCACCAGCGCTGCAGAATGCCATCCACAAGATGGTGGTAGTGACGCAACTGTGCATGCATGGCATTCGTGCATGCACTGTTATGGTGAATAGCAATATGCTATTTGCAAGAGGGCAGCACCAGCAAAACTGCATGTGTGTGAGGTACGAATGTGCAGTTCTTGTCCCGGAATGCAGAAGTAACAGCCAAAATAGTGCAGCTGTTACTCTGTAGTGGCTGATCATGGCGGAGAGTTACAAGCTCCTCTGGACTTTCAGAAGGATGTTTCCGAAAGTCCAATTGAAGGTGCCCTGATTGGTCATTTTAAAGGCACTTTAAGCAAAACAGCTGTGGGAACCACTCACAACCGTAAAAAGAAGATTTCCTATAAAATGTGGGACATGCTTTGTGTTGTCATGGCCACCTAAAAGTAAAAGGCAATGACAATCATACAGCAATACAAGAAAGATTGTGTCCATGAGACTTGTAAGACAGAGGTTAAAAACTATGTAGCATTTGTTTTGTAAATGTCCTTCTAGCATACATTTTTGTACCACCTGGCAAATAGATGGAAGGAGCCTTTATATGAAACTCTAACCTATGAGATGTTTGTGTTAGCTTTATTTTCTAAGGAGTAGTAGAAATATCACAAAAGCACCCTGATTGCAGACTTGCACATCCAAAATATTGGATATGGCAATATAATTGTGAACAACAGTGTTAATCACAAGTTGACTTAACAGTGACAACTTTAAGTGATAAAGGGCAGATTTTCAGCCTGTCAGAGAGTAAGTCCCACTCTGCAGATGGCTGTTGCAGATCGAATGCTCTGCACCTGTGGGCTTTGGTATTTTCAGCTTGCACAGCTGTGAGAGATGTTATGCCTTGTCCCTCCAGGCATAACATTTCAGCCCAGCTGCATATAAAAATTGGGTACGAGCTGCCCATTTTTAAAATATGATGTGTGATAGAAAACTATGGCTCTGCAAGTGAAGCCCCACTTGCGACAGTTTTTCCCATACCTGCACTGATTTTGGAGGTATGAAAATCCAGCCCCAACTCTTTATAGACTTAAATTTATGTATGTATGTATTTATTTATTTAAACCTTGGTGACTGGGAAAGGCATGCTGAGCCAAGGCTTGTTTCTAGGTGTGACTTGAAGGGAAGAGGACGAGTAGTACAGAGTACACAGCTTCAAAAGAACATCACTATGTAATTAACATACAAGAGAGAAACATTCTGATATGAGGCTTGGGTACACTGACATAGTATAAAATAGTTAATGAATAATACAAAATTAACAGAAGAGAAGCACTATACATTTTACACAGGAAGGGAACATACTGACATGGATAGTGTGAAAGGGCATCTACAGCGGTTGCTTGTGCAGCTGGAGGAGGTGCTGACCAATGCATTCAAAGGAAAGGGGTGTGGGGGGGTAAGGGCTAAAGAGGGGAGATGGGGCAGGAGCAAGGAGGGTGGGTGATTGGGGGAATGCTCATTTCAGTCAAAGCAAGGAGGGAGATTGTCTAAGGGAATTTGGAAGGGAGTTAGAGAGAGAGGGAAGGTGATAAGAAAAGGCTTAATGACCAGGGCAGGATGATGGGCGAGGGGGAGAGAGAAGGTGCGAGTATCCCTGGAATGGAGGGGATATGAGGATGGGGAAGAGGGTGAGAGCAAAGAGGTGAGATAGGATGGGACAGACTCAAGCCAGAAGTTTAAGATTAAAGGGTGGCATGATTCTGATGGCACAGGTGAAGAGAGGTGAGTGAGAGGGAGAAGTAAAGGGAACAGTGGTGAGTGTGGGGGGCGGCATTAAGTACAAATTGAAAGAATGCATTGTAAAGGGAGTCCAGCCTGGCTAATGAGGAAATGGGGGCAATTCCACAGACTGTGGCAGTGTAGTCAAATAAAGGAGGAATCATTTTAGTTAGAAGTTCTTGGCAGACAGGCAGGGAGATGCAGTCTTTATTTCCATATAGGGCCCAAAGTTTGGGGTACAATCTAGCTAGTTGTCTAGCCAAACGCCGAGGTATTTGAAAGAGGGGACTTCATCTAGAACAGTACTGTCCGAGGTGGAGAAGGAGAGGTGTGGGGAGAGTTTGGCCAGTCTTTGAGGGGTTCCAAATGACATACACATGGTTTTCTTGGCATTTACTCTGAGATGATTGTCATGAAACCAGTGAAGTACAGATTGGAAATCCAGCTGTAGCTGAGACTGGACTTCTGGCACAGAGGGACCTGAGACATAAAGGACAGTATTGTCTGTATACATATGTATGCTTGAGAAAGAACAGGCTGAGGGAAGGTCATTGACGAAGATGGAGAAGAGGGCAGGGACTAAAATGGAGCCTTGGGGAACACCAGCCTGGTTAGGTAGTGGGGGGGGGGCACTGCCTATAAAGACATGTTGAGTCCTGCCAGAGAGGTAAGAGCTGAATCAGTTAATGGTCAAGGAGGAGAGTCCTGCAGAGCTGAGTTTATTGAGAAGAAGGGGGTGGTAAACAGAATTGAAAGCCTTAATGAGGTTAATGACAATGGCTGCATTAATGTGTCCACTGTCCATGTTAGTGAGGATAGATTTGGCAACACAAAGGAGAGAGGTGATGGTTGAGTTAGTCTTGAAACCAGACTGGAAAAGAGAGAGGAAATCAGAGGAGTTAAGAAAGTCAATAAGGTGGAAGAAGACAAGGGATCCTTGCAGTTTGGTCAGGGAAGGAAGAAGGGATATAGGTCTGTAGTTTCCAGGAGTAGAAGGGTCACCCCCTTTATGCAGGGGAATCACTTTTTCAACTTCCATGTATGGGGAACAGAGTAAATGTTGAAGGACAAGTTCAGCAGATGTGTAAGGGGGAGATCAACAGCAAGGGCAGAAATGAGGAGAAGGTAGGGGTCAAGGCAATCAGGACTGGACTTATGGGGGGATTAGACAAAGAAGAGCACAGTAGACTTCATGACTAGAGATTGTAGAGAAGGAGAGGCCCTGAGGCAAGGGGGAGACGGTGGGGGGGGGGTGTTAGAGGGGAGAGCACATGTAGTGAAAAAGGAGTTTAGTATGGAGGCCACTGAGACTGCTTCAGAGATGGGTGACCCATCAATGGTGAGAGTAGGGGTTGAGGGACCTAATGCTCAGAACTACATAGCCAATTAGTAAATTCTTTATGGAAATAAATGAAATGGGTAGTATGGTCAAGCATAGCAGTAAGCTAGCATAAATATAGCGTTAAACAGTATAATTAGGAGGCTGTACGTTTTTTTTTCCTTTTGTACATATTTAATGATCACTGAAGATGTTTAATGGTAATACAGTATGTGTTATGCTATATTTTTTTCCCAGTAAAAATATCCTTTCTCCTTTCAAGATGTACCATGGGATGTTTAACGTCAATTTCAACAACAAACAGAAAAGGCATATACTGTAGAACCTTGGCCTAACATCTCATCTGAAGGATGGCACACCCAGACATTACAGTAACATAGAAACATAGAATCTGACGCAGATAAGGACTGCCTGGCCCACAAGTCTGCCCATTTCCCTCTGCATATTGATAATACCTCAGACTTCATTCGATCTGCAGCTTTCCTTAATCATAGAAACATAGAAACACAGAATTTGATTTGCAGATATGACCGCTTGGCCACCCAGTCTGCCCATTTCTCACCTACTGGATAAGCTGTAGATCCTAGTTAACCAGCAGCCTACTTCTTCTTACCCCACACCCTAGAATTGCCTTATGACTGTCCCATGCATGCTTGAATTCCACCACTGATTTTGACTCCACAACCTCCTCAGAAGGCTGCTCCATGCATCCACAACCTCTCTGTAAAAATACTTTCTTAAATTACCTCTGAGCCGCCCCTCTATCTTCAAATTATGCCCTCTTGTTCTTGCACACCTCTTTTTTGAAAGATGCCACCCTCTTGAACTTTGTTGATTCCCTTGAGGTACTTGAAAGTTTCTATCATGTCCCCCTCCCTCCTTTCCTCGAGGCTATACATATTAAGCTCCTTAAGTCTCTCTTCATATGTCTTCCGTGCAGACCCTGCACCATTTTAGTTCCCTCCTCTGGACAGCTTCCATCCTGTCTATGTCTTTGGGGATTGGGTTTCCAGAACTGCACACAGTACTCCAGATGGGGTCTCACCAGCTGTCTGTACAGAGGATAATAACTTCCTGTTTTCTACTGGTGATGCCTCTCCCTATGCCATCCCAGTAACCCCCAACCCTCCTTGCTGCCCTCTCTCACATTGCTTGCTCACCTTTAGGTCATCTGATATGACTACCCCAGGTCCCTTTCTCCATTTTTGTTGTTGTTAGTATCTCACCCCCCATTGTGTACTCTCCCCTGGTTTTTGTTTCTCAGGCATTGCCTTGCATCTTAGCATTGAATCTAAGCTGCCATACATTTGACCATTCCTCTAACCTTGCCAAGTCCCTTCTCATCCTTTCCACCCCACCCTGTGCATCAACTCTGTTGCAGATCTTAGTGTCATCTGCAAAGAGACATACTTTTCCTTCCAGTCCTTCCCCAATGTCACTTATAAAGACATTGAAGAGGACCGGTCCTAATACTGAACCCTGCGGTACCCCACTAGTAACCCTCCTTTCTTCTGAGTGGACTCCATTTACTATTACTCTCTGTGTCCTATTCTCCAGCCAATTCTTTACCCAGGCTGTCATCTTGGGACCCACTCCCAGGCTGGCTAACTTGTATATTAATCTTTTGTGTGGGACTATGTCAAATGCCTTGCTAAAGTCTAGGTAGGCCATGTCCACAGCCCCTCCCTGATCTACTACTTTGGTCACCCAGTCAAAGAAATCTATCAGATTTGTCTGGCATGACCTTCCCGCTGTGAATCCATGCTGCCTAGGGTCCTGTGCCCCTCTGGCCTCTAGATACTCGACAATTCTTTCCTTCAGAAGTGATTCCATAATTTTCCCTATCACTGAGGTTAAACTAACAGGTTAGTAGTTTCCTGCTTCTGCCTTGCTCCCACTTTTGTGAAGGGGAATCACATCTGCCCTCCTCCAGTCCTCTGGTACCACCCCATCCTCCCATGATTTGTTAAAAAGGGTAGTCAGTGGTGTCACTAGTTCTACCCTTAGTTCTTGTAGAATTCTGGGATGAATCCCATCAGGCCCCATTGCTTTGTCCACCTTCAGTTTTAAGAGTTCTTTCAGAACCCTTTCTTCTGTAATGGGCTGGTATCAACTTCTGTATCTAGAGTGTTACTACTGTTTGTTTTATGTACCTCCCCCTCTTCAATCCTTTGTTGATATCTCTCCTTTACATGTGTCCAATGCCCTCTTGAATTTCCCTACCATTTTTGCCTCCAGTACCTCCACAGGGATAGTGTTCCACTTGTTCACCACCCTCTCTGTGAAGAAGTACTGCCTCCTTTGTCTACCTCCCTCCAACTTCATATCATGATCTCTTGTTCTCGACCCCCATTTTCTCTAGAAGAGGCTACTCCCTTGTACTTGTTAATGCCCTTGAGCTACTTAAAAGTTTCTATCATTTCTCCCCTTTTTCTTCTCTCCTCCAGGCAATACATGTTGAGGTCACTCAGTCTCTCCTCATATGACATCTGATACAATGTGTGTACCATTTTTGTAGCCCTTTTCTGAACTGTCTCCATTTTTCTACATATTTCTTGAGATACAGCCTCCAGAATTGTACACAGTATTCCAGATGTGGTCTTACTAATTGTCTGTAAAGTGGCATCATGACCCTCTTCTTCAACTAGTGATACCCTCCCTATGCACCAAGCATCCTCTGACTCTCTCCTGCCTTCTCACATTGCCTGGATCTCTTTAGGTCATCATTTATGATCACCCCAGGTCCCTTTCTTGATTCATGGTTGCCAGGACCTGCCTCCCCAATCATGTACTCCTCACCTGGATTTCTGTGTCCCAATTGCATGATTCTACATTTTTAGCATTGAAACCCAGCTTCCACACACGTGACCATTCCTTGAGCCTGCATAGGTCCCTTTTCATTTTTTCCACCCCCTCCAAGAGTGTCCACTCTGTTGCAGATTTTGGTGTCATCTGCAATGTCGCTTATAAAGACATTAAAGGGAACTGGTCCTAGCACTGAACCCTCTGGTACTCTGCTAGAAATTTCCCTCTCATTGGATTGGGCCCCATTTACCACCACTATCTGATCCAGTTTATTACCTTGGATCCCACTCGCAGGCTGCCAAGCTTGTTTATAAGCCTCCTGTGTGGGACAGTGTTGAAGGCCTTGCTGAAGTCAAGATAGGCTACATCCACCACCCCTCCTTATTCTAGCTTCTTTTTCACCCAGTCAAAAAAACTATCAGATTTGTTTAACAAGACTAACCCACTGTGAATCCCATGCTGCCTCAGATTCTGTGTTCCACTGTCCTCAAGATATGCCAATGTCCTTTCTCTTAGCAATGATTCCATCAGTTTCCTTACCACTGAGGTCAGGCTGACTGGCCTATAGTTGCCCACCTCCTCCCTGCTCCCACTTTTGTGGATAGAGACTATAATCGTTCTTCTCTAGTTTTCCAGAAACTTCACCTGTTTCCAATGATTTGCTAAACAGGGCTGCCAGTGCTGCTGCCAGCTCCCTCCCAAGTTCTTTCAGTATTCTGGGATGTATTCCATCTGGTCCCATAGCCTTGTCCCCTTTAGCTTTGATAGTTCTAGGAGGACTCTCCTCTGTGAACAGACTGCTGCCCACTCCTTCTCCTTTGTTGCCTCTACCACCTAACTGTGGACCCTCCTTCCCTCTCCTTCATTAAAACTTAACAAAATATGCATTCAGAATTTCTACTTTTCTGTGTTCCATCAGTGCAACCCCCCACCCTTTTAGTCTCTCAAGCCCTCCCTGGACTTTTTCCTTTCACTAATGTACCTATAAAAGTCCCATCTCTCTTTACAGCTTGTGTTATTTTCTCCTCCATTTGTGCCCTTGCGCTCTGACTGTTTTCCTCACCTCTCTGTTTTCCAGGTACAGTATCCTGTTCTCTTCGCCTGAATACTCTCATACCTCCTGAATGCTAACCTTTCTTCCTTACTTTTCCAGCCACTTCCTTGAGAACCACAGTGGTCTTCTCCTTCTTCTTGCCCTACTTGCCTAATGCACAAGCTTGTTGCTCAGCAATGGCCCTTTGAGATATTCTCACTGCTCCTCTACTCTTCCCTGTTTCCCTTTCCACTATGGTTTCTGATACATTCTCTCATTTTCACAATGTCAGCCCTCCTGAAATCTAGAACCCTTGCATTCGTGTGGTTTGCTTCTTCCACTGTTCTTACTTTGAACCACACTGTACGGTTGTCTCTGGACCACAAGTGGTTGCCTACCTCTACATCTGTAACTCTTTCACCATTTGTAATCACTAGGTCCAATATTGCTTTTACTCAAGTGGGCCCTTCTACTAACTGTTTGAGGCATGCCCCTACAGGGCATCCAGAATTGGGCTACCACTGTATCTCCTTACTACTTCACTCGAGTGCCAATGTTTATGGTATGAGCCCAATCCGGGTGTGGACTAGAATGCATGTCTTCTTACCTAGCGGCTACTGTGCTACCAGTTGAGCCACACTGACACCTAAAAGTTGCAGGACAAATTCTGAAATTAAACACTTGACTCCCTTTCTTTAACCAGTCCCCATTTGTAGCTTGGTTTTCTTAGTTACCGTAAATATATTTCCCCGACTATCCCTTCTCATTTTCCTTGCAGAATTACTGTCCCTACAGACTAGAAAGAACCTACCCACCTAGCACTGGAACCTCTTACAGTGTTTACTTTATCACAGCTCCACACCCTAGCCAAATCCCTGATAGCATTAATCAGACTACTTACCAGATCAGCAAGAGACACCTCGGTTTTAGCCCCCTTTCAATAGTGGTAGCCCAATTTCCTTTTTGATGTGGTATCCTAACATTCTATATTACACCTCAATGCCACACCCTTGTTAGGTGTATTAAATGAATTCTCTTAGGTTTCTAAGCAAACTCCTGATTCTATTGTTATTATTCTGCTCAGGTAACATCGAATTAAACCCTGGCCCACTCACTACTGTGACAACACCTTCTGAGTTCACTATTTCTAAGGGTCTGAAACTTATGGCTATTAAAAGCCACAGTGTGTTAAACAAAATGGATCTTCTTAAAGTGTGGGTTGTTCACGCCAACCCTGATGTGCTGCTACTTATGGAAACATGATTCAATCCATCTATTTCTACCAGTGTGATTACCTTACCCAACAATGAGGTTTACAGATTATGCCAACCAGCATGGGCGGTGGTGGTATTTTACATAAATAACAAATTCACATCCACCTTAATCTCCTCTCAGACCAAACATTCTGAATACAAATGTATTACAATATCTTTATCTCTATCTAAAATGAAATAAGTTAATATCATTGGCTGTTATCGATCCCTACTGGTGGTCAGGGATTGCTACAGTTATTGACCACTTTTGCCTCAGTAAACAATTGTGAAACATTCATTTTGGGTGACCTGAACTGTGATTGGTTGTCCACAAAAGCCTCAGAATTGAAACAATTTCGTGACGACTTTGGCTATCATCAACTTATTTCAAACCCTACTCACCCCGATAAATATAATCCAATTAACTCCACTATATTGGACTTTATCCTCACAAATTGGGCTCAGAAAATTATCTCCTCAATAGTCTTTGATAATGTTTTCAGTGATCACAGTGTTGTTGCCTGCTCTAGAGAGGAACTAAAAGTCTAGTTGCCCGCCATCCTTCATTTGCATGTGCTCCTTCGCTCACTTTTCAGTCCAAAAATTCCCTGCATCAGCTTTCTGCTATTAACTGGCAAGACTTCTACCTAGTCCTTTCAATTAATGGGGACTATGAATATTTCCATCCAGCATGTCAATGGGGTTATAATCAGCTAGCCCCCTTTGTCAAACATAGAGCCAGAAAAAGTTCCACATGGCTAACAAAAGGGGGAATAGTAAGACTGGCAGCTGCAGGAGGGTGTTTAGTAGAAAAGGACAGTGACAAAGCAGAAGTTTTAAACCAGTATTTCTGTTCTGTGTTCACTGAGGAGAATGCAGGGATCAGACCAAACCTACTAAGCAGTAGCACCCAGGGACCAGGGGTCAACACTAGCCTCAATTCACAGAAGGTCAAGTTTTGGAAGCCCTAAATAAACTAAAAGTATCACGGTCATGGGACCAGATGATATTCACCCATGAGTTCTCTGAAACTGTGGAGCGTACTGGCAGCTCCCCTAGCGGAACTCTTCACCAAATCACTGGAGTGCAGGATGGTACTGGAAGACTAGAAAAGGACAACAGTGATCTCACTTCACAAATCAGCAGAAAGGAGGCTGGCAACTACCGTCCAGTGAGCCTCACATCAGTGGTGGGAAAATTGATGGAGGCACTGCTCAAACAGAGGATAATAGCTTTTCTGGAAGCCAGTGGACAACAAAACCCAAAACAGCATGGTTTCATGGTGGGTAGATCTTTCCAAACAAACCTGATTGACATCTTTGACTGGGTTACAAAGGCAGTAGAGCAGGATGTGGTGGCAGATGTGGTCTACCTAGACATTAGTAAGGCCTTTGACTCTGTTCCACAGGGAAGTCTGGTAAAGAAACTGGACCACATAGGTATGGGTAAGGAGGTGGTCTGGTGGGTGAGCAACTGGCTGAGAGGAAGAACACAAAGGGTGCAGGTAAATGGTGCAGTATCTGCTGAGAGGGAGGTAACTAGTGGTGTACCACAGGGGTCGGTGCTGGGGCCTCTACTTTTCAATGTTTTCATAACTGACATCATGAATGGATTGGAGGGAAAGGTGTGTCTATTTGTGGACAACACCAAGATATGCAACAGAGTGTACTCCCCTGAAGGAGTAAGGAGTATGAATTCAGACCTAAAGAAAACTGAAGGAGTGATCAGAGGCTTGGCAGTTGAAATTCAATTCCAAAAAAGTGCAAAGTCATGCACATAGGCAGGGGCAATCCCAAGGAGGATTACTACTGGTGGGGAAGCTAGCTTCCACCAGCCTGGAACGTGACCTAAGGATCATAATCTCAGAAAACTTGAAGGTGGGGAAACAGTGCAAAAGAGCAGTGCTAAAGGCCAGTGGCATGCTGGGTTGCACTGGAAAGGGAATCATGAGTCACAGGAGGGAGGTAGTACTGCCAATCTACAGGTCACTGACGCACCCCCACTTGGAGTACTGATGCAGTACTGGAGGCTGCACCTCAAATGTGACATTGACAGAATACAGACAGTGTAAAGGAGGGCAACAAAGATGATTCAGGAGTTGCACCATATAGCATACGAGGATAGGCTGATGGAGCTCAACATGTACTCCTGGAACAAAGGGAAGGAGGAGGGACATGAGTGAGACCTTTAAGTATATTAGGGGTATAAATATGGTTGGGGTTCAGGAGCTGTTTCAGGTGAAGGAGTGGTAGATCTAGAGGGCATAATATTAGGCTGAAGGGTGGAAGGTTCAAGTGCAATGCTAGAAAGTACTTCTTTACCGAGATGGTGGTCAACCCATGGAATAGCCTGCCCCAGGAGGTGGTGGGGGCCAAAAGAGTAAGAGAGTTCAAGAACACATGGGATAGACACAGGGTATCATTTTACAGAAAGGCTAAGGGATGGAGGGTTGCATCCTAGTGAATTTTTTGGGCAGACTAGATGGACCTTGTGGTCCCCTTCTGCCATTACTTTCTATGTTTCTATGTACTTAGGGAAATAAAGGCAGCCTTTAAAGACAGAGACCAGCTCTAGGCCAAGGAGAGATGCACTAAATCCACACAAGACTGGATACATTTTAAACAAATAAGGAATTTGTGTACAAAACTAATCCATTATATCAAATTGTCATTTTCCTGACCCAAATAAATAACACTTCTACTTTCTGGCAAACTATAAGGACACTTGTGACTGCACAACAGGACACAGAAGGGTATAGTGAATGGAACACATTGTGAAGAAAGGGGTTACAGGAGCACCAGGGGCTCAGCACTGGTCCAGTCCTCTTAACGCCTTTATAGGTGACATTGCAGAGGGTCTGGAAGGAAAGGTATGTCTCTTTGCAGATGACACAAAGATCTGTAACAGAGTTGATACACAAGAGGGTAGAAAGGATAAGAAGGGACTTGGCAAGGTTGGAGGAATGGTCAGACATATGGCAACTTAGATTCAATGCAAAGAAGTGCAAAGTAATGTACCTGGGAAATAAAAATCCAGGAGAAGAGCACATAATAGCAGGGGAGGTACTAACAACAACAATAATGGAAAGGGACCTGGGATAGTCATATCAGATGACCTAAAGGTGGTAAGCAATGTGAGAAGATGGTAAGGAGAGACAGGGGATACTGAGATGCATAGGAGGGCATCACAAGTAGAAAAGGGAAGTGGTTATCCCTCTGTACAGACAGTTGGTGAGACCCCATCTGGAGTACTGTGCAGTTTTGGAGACCTCATCTCACGCAAGGACATAGACAGATGGAAGCAGTCCAGAGGAGGGCAAGTAAAATGGTGCAGGATCTACATCAGAAACCATATGAAGAGAGACTGAGAGAGCTTAATATGTATACCCTTGATAAAAGGAGGGACAGGGGGTACATAATAGAAACTTTTAAGTACCTCAAGGGAACAACAAAGTCCATGAGGGTAGCATCTTTCAGAAAAAGAGATGTGTAAGAACAAGGGGGCACAATTTAAAGATAGAGGGGGGGTGGCTCAGGGGTAATGTGAGGAAATTTATTTTTCATGGAGTGGTGGACGCATGGAACCGCCTTCCTGGAGAGGTTGTGGGGTCTAAAACAGTGGTGGAATTCAAACATGCACGGGACAGACATAAGGCAATTATAGTGGCGGGTTGCAGGAAGTAGGCTGTTGGTTAACTAGAATCTGCAGCTTATCCAATAGGTAGGGAAATGGGCAGACTGGGTGGGCCAAGTGGTCCTTATCTGCCGTCAAAGTCTATGTTTCTATGTTTCTATGCCTGCCTCCCATCAATACCAAAGCAACTGCATTCGAATTCCCAACTTTTGACAAATGGCTGATTCTTGAAGAACTAAACCATCATTTTGCATCTTCTGGCAATGCCTTTGATACATCTCCCAATCCCAGCCCTCTGCTGCCACTTCAAAAACTGTCAGCCATGACAGAAGCCCCCTCCACCTCTTCAATTTTCAACCAGTTACTTACAAGGAGGTAGAACACCTACTTTAACACCTTGAACCTAAAAAGAGTGCAGGGGCAGACAACATTAAACTGCTTTTCCTAAAAATAGGCTTTCAAGTCCTCACAGCACCCATAATGCAACTCTTGAACCTATCAACTGCAAGTTGTGAGGTCTCCTCCTTATGAAAAATTGTGCATATCATTCCCTTGTTCAAGTCAGGTGATAAATCATTGTTAAACAATTACAATCTCATCTCCATTCTATCTGTTTTGGCTGAATTACACAAGAAACTTATCCATGGTCAATTAAAAGCTCACCTAGAGTTGAACACCCTTATCAACCCCATGCAATCTGTTTTTCCGGGCCAAAATAGTACTACATCTGCTTTGGATAAAGATTCAAATGATTGGCTTACAGCACTGGACAACAAACTTTCGACTGCTACACTTGTCCTTGATCTTAGCAAGGTTTTCAACACTGTGGACCATGCTATGTTACTGAACTAACTCTCAAGTGTTAGTTTAAACCCAAAAGTAATATAGTGGTTTAGTTGCTAATTTACAGGTCAAATGCCTTACCTCAACCTGCATGCCTATCATTAATGTTGTGCCGCACAGCTCTACATTGGGCCCTTTGCTTTTCTCGATCTATATAAAAGATTTAGGTCAAAATATCACTAATGCTAACCTCCACTTCTGTGCTGATGACATGGTACTTTACACTATCAACCAGGATTCAGCCCTTGCACTCCAGTCACTACAAAATGCATTTAATATATTGCACTAACCTCTATATGTCCAAACTCCTCCTGACTGCAGATAAAACCAAACATTTGATCACAAATCCAACCTTACTACTGGTTCCATATGTACTGTATCACTACCTTCTCTAATGAGTCACTCAAACTTGTAGACTCATTGAAATACCTAGGCATATGGGTAGACAATAGGGTGACATTCAATACACACATAGAGTCCCTTTTTAAGAAACTATGACAAAGACTTGTTTTTTATTTCCACAGCAAATCCTGCCTCACTTGTGAAGCCAAGAAGCTATTGGTTCAGTCCACATTTTTGCCCCACTAGACTATGGTTACATCATCTATAGAAGTGCCACTAGCTCATCCCTTGGTCAGATTAGATGTGTTGTGTTACAGAGCCTGCTTTGTTTGTAATCTCCTCTGTACCCACCATTGCTTTCTCTATGATGAAACAAGTTGGTCATGACAGAAGGTAAAACATCTTAATCTATGGACCTTAAAAGCCCTGAATAATTCTCTACTCATGATATCTACAGTACTCACTTTTATCTAGACCACAGGGCCTATATACATTACAGTGCATTTAAACAACATCCTCACGCTTTCTGTTTCAAAACATCTCTCCAAATATGGGATGATGGCCTTTAGTTGGGCTGCCCCTAAAGTTTGAAATACCCTCCAGAAAATATTTAAGTTTCCCCTTACTGGTCAGCCCTCTGTACTTCTAAGTTCTCCTTTCCCAACATTGCCCTGATCAATGCGTCTGTTACATCTCCCAGCACTGACCTACTGTACATTGCTCTTAAGATTATATATTATTATTCCACATCCCTACCCACATTTGCCCATGGGTTTTCACTTTATTGTATTTTCTCTATCTGGATGTCCTACTTCAGTTGAATTTGTTACTACAGTTCTCTTTAATTGTATAATACTCTACATTGTTTTACTATGCAATTCCACGTGTTACTGTATGTTTCAGGTTTTATCTTTACCTTTTGTTTTGCTTAGTATCTTTAATTGTAGTATATTTAAAGTATGGTGTAATATGTCTGTATGCATTTTGTATTTTGTTCTGTCCTCCCCAGGACATCCTCGCACATGAGCTTTTGCTCATTGAAGCTTCCTGGTAAAACAAATAAATTAATTAATTAAAGTAACTGATTGATAATTTATAGTAAGGTACAATATACACCATGCCAGTGGAAATAAATCTTTAAAAATAAAGTTATATTCAGCCATGATGACAAACTGTACAAACAACATACACACTGTTGAAATATGAAAATTTTGTAGTTTTAAAGTCATCAGCATAGTATATCCATAGTTTGTATGCCATAATGATATCCTTTAGCCAACTAACAAGCTGCTCTCAAAGTGCATAATTTTGTTTTATAATTTTTGGAAGGGAAGGCACATTGAGCTGATGCTCATTTCAACATAAGATGCACTCCAGGAGCACAAAGAAGTGAAGTGACTTATTCAGGGGCACACAGTATGCAAGCTGTGGTTGTGGGTTTCAAACCCTGGCCTATTTTTTTCCAAATCTGGAGCTTGGTGCTTTAACCCTCTAGGCTTGCATCCCATAATAACATCCCAATGGCCCTACGCTGAATGAAAAGCAACTGAATTCAGAGAGAAGCAGTTCAATATGCATCTCAAGTGTTAATTTACAGAAGCTATACTTTTTAAATATTGTGCTAGAAATGGCACACAGAATGGTGTGCAGTGGCTTAACCATATGTATGCCCATTAGAAAGGGTAAGACCTTCATGACCCACTCATGCTTCAACACTTGGGAGTTATCCTCATATGCGTGAATAAAATGGTTGCGCTATTGCAGCCCATTACGTATCACCTACTGTACAAAGACAAGTGATTTTATGAGAACACCATGATTTTTAACATTTTTGCATGGCAACACCACAATTTTAGCATTTGAAATGTGAACATTATAATTTGGGACATTTGACAGTACCACTTTGATTGGTAGGATTTCCCATGTGAACATCATTTTTGACTTTGCCATGACAGATCAATGTTAATTTTTTCCCAGTGCAAAAGTACCCTGAGTGATAAGTGATAAAGTGACAAAATATAGCAATGTATAACCTGTTGTTTTAGAGAAATACAGGCTGATTCATTATTTTAATCATTCAAAAATTATCTTTTTTGGAAATGATTGCTGTTGTGCTTGCATATAAAATGTGTCAAAGTGCAAGTACATTGATTATTTCATTAGGTATAGGTTTCTGCAACCTAATTTCCCTGTAATTTGATGGGACAGTTGTAACTAACTGAACTGGTGCTTAGAAAGCTGTATAGTTTGTTTTATGTGGTAGGTTATCAAACCGAAGTACAGACAGAAGGCAAACAGTAACAGGAACTGCCTATATTGCTTTTTGTGAATCAGTAATTTATTTTGGGTAAAATACAAAACTTAAGGCACCAAAAATTCCACTAAAAGAATTGAATCTCCCTAAGAAGTTTTCATAGACATGATGAATAAGGCAAACTACTGGGAGATTTGTGAAATGATCATGTTTAGATGCATGGACGAATGGGATCAGAATTTCACCAGTAACAGGTACAAGATAGAAGAACAAAGGCCAACCAGCCTGCCAGCATTCCCAGCATACCATATACACATACTCATCATGCAGTTAGTAAAAAGAGCTAGTTCACTTGTTAAAATGAAAGTTGCATGAGTTTTGGATCAATGGCATGATTTGTGGTTTTTAATTATGTATTGGATATCAATTGAGTGTTGCACATTTTGCACTTGGATCATTTATTGTTTCACTGAAAATATAAAGAATTGTGGGAAAAACATTTTTTATAAAAAAAAACCTCTGTTTAAACATTAATTTTAAGGTAATGATTGAACTGATTTTGTAATGTTATGATTTATATCACTTACTGAGCAATTGCTGTTTTTATTAATGCACTCCTTTTGATGTCTGGTTTGCACTATACATGTTTACACATTTCCTCTGCCTTTCCAGCAACATTGCAATAAATAATGCTACTAATTACGTGATGAGTATGTGTATATAGTATGCTGGGAATGCTGGCAGGCTCCATCTCCTGGGGAAGACCAATTTTTGGGTCAATATGTAGGGTACTGCCTCAGTGTTTTGTCATGCTGTAAGTTCTAATAAAATTGTTTCTATGTGAAGTTCAGTGGTGTGTGTCCAACTTTTGCTTTTTTTCTTTTTGTGAGACATTTGTGGGCAGGAGCACCTTTGGGAGAGTGGATGTGCTTCTTTTTGCCTTTTAACAAGTACAAGATAACTGGGGCCAGATATTCAAAAGTGTGCGATGCTAATGTTTGCACTGCGCCGCAGTTCGCACCTGTGCCAGTTCCACAGCCTGCTATATTCAGAGGCATAACATTGGCACTATGCCAGCTGAATACAGGTGAAGTGTATGCTGCACAAACAGTTTTAGCATGAGCTACACAGTACAGTGGTGCAGCACTGCATATAGCACTAAGGATAGTGTGTTTTATATATATATATATATATATATATAATATACACACACACACACACACACACACACACACACACACACACACATAAGGGATATGTGGATCAGATAATCATTTATCTAGTACAGCTGCCTGTGACCTCAAGTAACCTCACTGAGTGGTGGAGCCATGAGTGAGGGTTGCGAGAAGTCACAGGTAACTGTACTAGATAAATGAGTTATCACATAGTTACTTCCTGCATATTTCATGTATGCAAGAGGGCAGGAACTTTTGTGATAAGTTATTGTTAACTGAATGCTTATTTTTCTTTTTAAACTTAATACCTAATTTAGGTCTTTTTAATGTATTTGTGGTCATCCATCTTTCCTGTGCCTTGTTGCTATGGGTGTTGCTAGGTAGTCATGCTGCTACATAGCAGCTGATTGGTGTTTGATGTGGAAATTCTGATTTTGCTTTTGGTGGGAAATGGTGGCACTGTGCCACTTAGCAAGATGGGTTATGGTGCCCTGGTGTAGCATGATTGTATAGTTTTTTGGAAAACAAAAGAAAAATATGTTTCATTGTTGCACAGTTTGTGGTCCAGTTTGTGAGGAGAGAGCAGTTCTGAGACCGCGGAGTGCAGCGATGTTAAAGAAGGTAGGAGCAACACTGCAGCAGAGTTGTGCTGCTGTCTGCAAGCTCTCTAAATGACAGCATTCCTTCTCTTTGTAGCTCCATTTTACATGACTTTTACTGCTTTAAATTCAGTGCATTGTTCTTGGGATTGATAGTTCTGATCACCCAATAGCCAAAAAACTGTAAAACGCAACGTATTATCATAGTTTGGTTGATTAGTTAGGGTAATAGTATAGCTAGAGCTGGGAAGTAATTTAGAACTAGGAGTGAGCTTCCTTAATTTTTAGGAAGTGTTATGCTGTCCCACTGCTTGAATCTTCACTTCATGGACCTACCTAAGGGTCCTTTGAGGATCACAGCGGCTGCCTGGGACCTTTTAATATATCTAGAGGTTGCCCAGCTGAAGCATCTGATGGCAGGAGTGGTTTCTGGATCTGGTGCCCTGCCTGCATCAGGAGGTGCCGTTTTTGCATCAGTGGAGGGGCTGACTGTTTCTGGGACAGTCTCCTGATCCTTGGGTGCATTATCCCTTCGTCTTTCCAGTTCCTTGTACTGATACAGGATTCCTAGGGCTTCAGTTTATCAGAGGTGCCCTTGCACCATCACCTGAGGGGACCGATAATAAATTGGATCCACTTGCCTGGCTGGACCGTCTCCTGGGAGAACACGAATGCAGAGAGGGCATCGGTTGTGTTTCCATTATCCCAGGCTGGCAAGTCTGGAATTGTTGTGGAGGGATAGTTTGTCCACCATTTCTCACCACAGTGTCTGCTGATTTCTTTTCCATCATGGCTGGAACTTACATCTATGGACTCTAAGGCTCTCCGGCTGTTATCAGAGAAGGAGGAGTGGAGTTTAAAGTCAGGCCACCAAGGTGATCATTTGTAACTTTCATTGCTTTCTCAACATTAACTTCTGTGGAACTTGTGAGAGAAGCTCCTGGGAAACCAATGGTGACCTTTTGGTGAGACAGCCTCTGGGTGACTAACTTTGTACATTACCATCTGCCCTATAAGGATTGGGGTCAGTGAGAGGGCCTCCTTACTTGCTCTCAGGCCATGGAATACATTTTGCTTGGATTTTGATTTACTGTATATTTTCATTGTTGTATAACTTTTAAGTCCTGTCTTGAAGGGCCTTGCTTTGCTGGTTCGATTCTGCACAACTGCCATTGCTGAAAAGTGGGACTCTAGGCACTGTTCTAGCTCAAACCTGTCAGGGGATAGGTATGAGGTTGGTGGGGGTGGGTTGTTAAGTGACCCAGCACTGTGTATGGCTGTGGCTGCATACATGCTTAGATCTGCTGTGCATTAATCATATGCTTGTTTGCCTGAGTGAGTGCTTGAACTTGAGCTGACAATAGTAGTTTGCCTGGAGTTAGTTTTGGCCAGTGCCTCGGATGTATAAGGGTCTGGGGCGGTCAGAATTGTGTATGAGGTGTACCAGCTGTTCGATCTCTAGTTTTCATTGACCTCCTGTGTCCAGCACAGCTGCTCAGTGCTGTTGGGAGGTTGGGATTGGGAGATGCAGTACTGACTGACAATGTAGGCACCTTGGACACATTGGTGGGGGGCAGGATCTAGGTGGTTAGGTGCAGAAGGTGCCCTGGGGTTAGATGGGGCTTAGAGAGGTCAGATGTGTTTGGCCCCTTCCCCAGGGGTTCCACCATACTGAGTGGGCAGGTAACTAGAAAGGCTGCATTGACCACCACTCCCCTGAGGGCAGTGCTTTGCAATGCAAGATCAATCAAAATAAGACCACACTTATAGCAGACCTGATTTCTTTAGTTGATCTGGCTTGCATTACAGAGACCTGGCTGGATGATGATGCTGACCCAGTATTGAGGCCGCTGTCCCCCGGGCAATCTGCTGTGCATTGCTCCAGAGTGGAGCACAGGGTGGGGGAGTGGCCTATCTGTTTTAGAGCCAAACTGGACTTCACCATGCACCCAGTGAGGACAACTGATCCTTTGAATGTGTTGCAGTATGTGGGGGTCCAGGTTTAGGCTGCAGGATTTTCCCATCTCACCGCCTCCCCAAGGTGGAGGGAGATTTTTGAAGGAGGTAGTTGACTTCATCGTCATTAACATTTGAGTCCCCAGGTGCTTAGTACTGGGGACTTCAATGCTTGGGTTAATGAGACATCTTCTGGGCTAGGTTTTAAACTCCTCCAAATGATGTAATCTCTGGGCCTGTTGCAAGAGGTTTTTCCGTGACCCATCATGGTGGCCACATGCTGGATCTGGTTTCTTGCTGGGGCTTGAGATTAACAACCTCAAGACTGATTGTCAGTTGGTCCGATCATTGCACAGTGAAGTTCTTGTTCGGGGACCCCCAGACCTCCTTTCCTGCAAAGATGGCCAGCTATTGCCCTTTGAGGAGACTGACCCCAGATGGATTTCTGCAGTAGCTGATCTATCTAGTGTGGAAAATGCATGTGTGGAGACTGGTGATGCAGTTGTTGCCTATAATAAGCCACTATCTGGGAGCTCAACTCCTTCACACCGGTTCGTGTATGACCCAAATCCTTCACTTGGAGGTCCCCGTGGTTCAACGGGGAGCTCAAGGAGATGAAGATTGTGGGTTGAAGTTGGCTAGCTACCGTGGAAGACTGGACTGAAGGTGGATAAACTGGTGCTGCATGCTCACTACTGTGAGTACCAGGTGGCAATCAGCCATAAGAAGGCATAGTTCCTGTCCAGGCAGATTGCCTCAAGGAAGAACTAACCAACCATGCTTTTTAGGTCTGTGGACAGGCTATTATACCCAGCCTGTCTACAGCCAAAGAAAGCTTTTTCAAATGCTTTATGTGAAGAGTTCACTCTGTTCTTCTCTGACAGGGTACCTACCATCCAGCAGGGGATTCCACCAGCTTGCCATAACAGGGCTGGCAGTGATCACCATGGGTGTCAGAGGGTACTCCACCTATTTGGGGTGAGTTTAAACTGGTGGAGGTAGCTGAGGTCATTAAAGTGGCTTCAAAGCTAAAACACACATACCATGAACTGGACCCAGTGCCGATGCAATTCTTGATGGATGCGTCAACATCATTGGTCTAGTGTTCACCTTGGATTGTCCGGTGTTCTTTGTCAGAGGGGTGTTTCCTGATGCCTTGAAAGAGGCACTGGTGAGACCCCTTCTGAAGAAACCATCGTTAGACCCTGACATCAAGGTAAATTACAGTCCTGTCTCCAAACTTCCATTTTCAGAAAAGGTTGTTTAGAAGATTGTGGCACAGCAGCTTGAGGAGCATCTTGTGACCTTTGATCTATACTGAGTCATTCCAGTCTGGATTTTGTGTGAGGTATAGCATGGAAACTGCATTAGTTTGGATGCATAATGCTCTCCTAGGGCAAGAGATCGAGGGAAGGGCAATTCATTCTACTCGATCTCTCTTCAGCATTTGACACGGTGGACCATTGTGTGTTACTCGACCACCTGAGAGAATATTGTGGACTCACCAGCACTGTTAACTGTTGGTTTGAGTCCTTCCTCACTAACAGGAGAAAACGGGTGGTGATGTGGAATTTCTCCACCTCCCCAACCCTCCTGTCATGCGGGGTGCCTCAGGGTTCAGTCTTGTCCCCAATGTTGTTCGCTGAGTACAGGCTGGCCCTGGGTGAGCTTATTAGAAAGTACAATGCTGGCTTTTATTGCTATGCTGATGACACCCAGTTGTATCTTTCCTTCACCCCAGGGACATCCAATGCAGTGGAAGTGCTAAATAAGTGTCTTGCTGAGATCAATGACTTGATGGCCTCCAGCTGGTTGTGGCTGAACCCTGATAAGATGTAGGTATTCGTGGTGGAGTTGAACAGAATGCATGATAGGTTGGCCTCTGGGGTGGCAAAAGGACTGATCCTGGGGCCATCTCCATTGAAGGCCTCCTCCAGGGTGTGGAATCTAGGCATTATTCTCGATGATGGGCTGACATTTGATTCTCAGGTGCCGTCCATCATCCAATCCAATTTTTACCATCTGAGAATTTGGCCAGGATCAATCCCCTAGTTCCGCCTTAGGATCACCCTGCCTTAGTGCACACCTTGTGATATTCAGGCTGGATTACTGTAATGTGCTTTACTTTGGGGAATCAGGGGTGTCCCTCCACTGGCCACAGCTAGTGCAGTACACTGCTGCCAGGCTGTTGAATGGACAGTCAAAAAACAGTCATATCTCCCTGGTATTGTGCAAGCTGCATTGGCTGCCAGTCAGGTGGAGGGTTCTTTTCAAGGTGGGCTTGCTCACCTTAAAGGCCCTACACAGACTTGTCCCTGGCTACCTGGCTGACCTTCTCACACCCTGTCACCCATGTCCGCTCCCTCCGCTCCTCCTCTAGGGCCTCTCATGATTCCCAGGATGAGGTTAAAACTGCCAGTGACAGAACCATTAGTGTTGCTGGTCCCATCCTTTGGAATTTGCTTCCTCCAGCTGTCAGGGAGGCCCCTTCATTGTGAGGTACTTAAGGCTCACCTAAAGACCCATTTGTTCAAACAAGCATTCCTAGATCTGGCCTGCTAATGTTAGCTGGGTTACACTGCCAGGTGTTTTAAGCAGGTTCTGCTGTATTCCTTTTTAGGCCTGCCACCATTACTTTACCCTTTTATATTAATATATTTTACAGTGTAATTTTAAATTTAATATTATTATGTTTTAGAACTTTTGTTTTATGTATTTAACTGTACATCACCCACAGCCTCCAGGATTTGGTGCCTTACAAATAAAATTTGACTTGTCTTGACTTGAAAAGAGTGAGTACCAGGAGCCTGTGGGAGAGATATGAGGTGGGGGGGGTGAATTCCATAGAGAAAGAAAGTTTTTTTAAAAAAAAAAGCAGAGTGAAGAAAAATTATTGTGGTTATGAACAGTGAGATGGACTGCTGGTGTGTGTTTGGGTGGAGGTGGGTGGATGGCAGCACTGTAGATGTAAGAGAGAAAGAGGACCTGTAGTCTTCTAAGAGCAGCATGATACAGTGAGTTGGCCAGAGTGAGAGAGAGAGAGACAGAGCAGTAGAGGAAGGGTGGAACAACCAGGTGAGCGAGGGAAATGTGTGGGTGGAGGACTGCAGCAGAACTGGAGGCAAATAATTCAGAAATATGCATTTTCTCGTCAATTATTGGTTTTAACGATGCCTTTTTCCTTTATTTTGTATGCTGCATTGTTTGTTTTGCAGGGATCTGTATTGCTGCGGGACTTGTGTATATGTGCATTTCAAAAGTGAAAGTGGCTAGAAGTAGTGCAGGCAGTTGGGGGGAGTACAAAGTGTGTGTATAAACTGCCTGTTACATAGGAACTATGTGCATAATGAAGTTTATGCACATAGTTACCAGATAAACACATTTATCATAGTCCATATATGTCCCTCCTATTGCATACAATATATATATGTGTGTGTGTGTGTGTGTGTCTACGTGGATACTGTTATAGTCCCTAAGTTCAAATATTCAAGGAGTTTAGTCTTGTTGAGTTGAAATGTGGAAAAATCCTAATGAAGGAATCCTTTTGTAAAAAAAAAATTAGGAAAAAGGATCCCTTCACATGAAAAAAGAATGCAAAAAGTCCACTTTTTTATATAAAGACATCTTTTCTCATATGAATTAAAAAACTCTCAAACAAGGATCTTTTCATATGAAAAAAAGAATGTGAAAAAACCCCACCAATTCCAAATTTTTTGTATGAAGGCATCCTTTTTCAGATGAACAAAAAAAGAGAACTCACAAAAATGTTCCTTTCCTATGGAAAAGAATCAAAAAAGACTAAGTATAAAATTATTTTTAGGAATAAATGGATCTTTTTTCATGAGGTTTTTTTGTTTATATGAAAAAGGATGCCTTCAAAAAAAAATAATTTGGACTTAGTTTTTTTTCCTTTTTTTTTGAATGAAGGGATCTTTTTTCATGAGGTGTTTCAGTCATTAAAACAAGATGCCTTCATACAAAAAAAGAATCAGAAATTTTTTTTTATTTTATGAAAGGATCTTTTCTTGTATGGCCCAATTCTTTTTTTCATATAGCCACAAGAAAAAAGAACAAATTGAGTCATGAAAAGATTTTAAAATGTATAAAAAATACATTTCTGGGTCATTTTAGCAAAAAGTAACTTCAGAGTCCCCCAATGGGCATCCTGATTAGCAACATACATGTGTTGGTGTCTGTGGAGGATGTAAGTTTTGTGGGTTTTCAAAAATGTTCTTTTGAAAAAAAAAAAACAGAAACAAGATGGCAGCCATATGAAAAAGGAATTGTTTTCTCATGGAAAAGGATTACCCCCACACAAAAAGGATCATTTTTGTATGAACCAAATTCTTTTTTCCTTCCAAGCAGCTATCCAAAAAACCCTACTCAGCATGCTCAGAACTGAAATTTCAATTTTGTATAACTTTGAAATGGATGAATATTTTTCACCAAACCAGTGAAAGGCTCAGCTGTTGGCCAAACCCATTCTACCATGTAAATTTTAGAGCAATATTCCAAATCATCTAGGTACTAGGCAATGACAAAAACCCAAAACCGCCACAGATTTTGTCACTTTTTGCTATCCAGATCTCAGAATCTGCACATCTGACTGGAACAAAACTTGGCATGTCAAGAGACACTGCCTCTAAGATATTGCATGCAAACTTCTTGGCAAATCTGTTGAATGGTTCTGAAGCTACTAAAGTGTACAATTTGGGTTTAACACAGAAACCTCTGCTCCACCCTCACTATAGTAGCACTAACCGTGTCTCTATAATATATATTCTTTGCAAACAACTTCATTAATGCACCAGTTAGGGTTCAAGTTAGTGCCACAAATGTAAGGGAATGTAGTAGCTAGGGTTTCCAACCATAACTCTCCACCCCACCCTTAAGTAACAAAAGGAAAAAAAACAATAGGGTTTTGAGTCTCCGGAGACTTGGTGAATCAGTAGTGGGGTTTTCCTTGAGGTTGTCAACCCTAATGTTCACCCATCCTGTAGCCTGTTAGCCTCCTGTCTTAACAACAAGATTCAGCTCCAAACCAGTGCCTCATAGTGATACACTTTTCAAAGGGTAGAGAAGTGTGTCTCACCATATGTTGCCAGCACAGTCTATTGTAACTTTCTTCATGCAGTGCCCTGCTCCACCATACTGGGGACTTGTAGCAATAATGTGTGTAAAGATAGGGTTGAGGTTCAAAAAGTAGTGGTGGAAGAGACAACGTGGGAAGGCTGTCTGGGTCTGTAAGCAACAGGAAAATAGGAAGGTAAGGAAAATGGGAAGAAATGCTGGTGTAGGATCATAAAATAGCAAAAGAGGATCTGAAGCAAGTTGGAAAGTATCTGCCTTACTGCCAGGAGTCTGAGTAATAAAATCAGTGAGCCCTGGACACTGAGGTGGGACCCTGTAGCTATTACAGAAACTTGGACCACAGAGAATAATGATTGAGACCTGTCAGTCCGAGATTACACAATGTTTAGACAGGATAGAGAGAAAGGCAGAGGGAGGTGTAGACCTATATGTCATGGAGGGCATAAAGGCTGTGGAAGATGGACACATCAGGGAAAGCAGAGGGGAAAGAGAGTCACTGTGGGTTCACCTTACATTGTGCTAAGACAAGAAAATACAAGTGGAGGTAATCTATAGACCACCAGGACAAGGGGAAGAGAGAGAGAGAAAGAGAGAGACAAGGAGTTTGGGGAAGAGCTGTGAAGTTCATTGAAGAAGGGGGAAGGTGGTGGTGGGTGATCTGAACCTGCTGGATACTGACTGGGACATTTCAGCAGCTAGGTGCACCAGATGTCAGGCTGTGTTGGATACATTGCAGGATTGTCTGCTGGTACAGCTAGTTAAAGAACCCACTAGACAGACAGCCATTCTTGATTTGATGCTCGCCAACTCAGAGATGGTGACTAGAGTGAGGGTACGAGAGCCACTGGGGTCCAGTGACCATAGCACCATTTTGTTCAGGCTGGCCTTTGGGATCAGAATACCCCTATCAAAAACTGAGTCCAAGATTTCAGAAGTGAAGATTTCAACTGGATGAGGAGCTGGTTTGAGACAAACTGACCAAGGTGGACAGTATCAGAGGTGTAGAGGAAAGATGTAGTGTAAACAAGCGGTCCATACTCAAGGTGACAAAGTCATGCATGAGTATTGTTACAGAACAAAACAGGTACAAGAGATTAATATGGTTCTCAGAAAGGGTCAGAGAAGTGGTGAGGGCCAAGAAAAGGCATCTTTACAGGCACAAGGAAAAGGAAGGGAGAAGGAATGGCAAGAAGAACCAAACAAAAATGAGAGAAGCAAAGAGGATGGTCAGGAGGCAATGGCAGACACACAGGTGCCTATTGTCAAAGGGGTCAAAGTGGGGAAAACAATTCTTCAGATACATGTACATTAAGGAAAATGGCAACAGGGAGGGGCATTGTTAGGCTACAAGGGAAGGGGAGTACTAGAGGAAGATGAACAAAAGCAGCTGTCCTTAATATTACTTTTACGCTATCTTCACAAGGGAAGACAGTGAGTCCCTACCTGAAAGTGGTATCATGGTGGCTGTCAGGAGCATTCCTGAATTGAGGCAACCAGTATTTACCACAAGAAGAATCCAAAAGGATCTTGAAGCCATAAAGGTAGATAAAGCCCCAGGGTTGGACAGAATGCACCAAAGGGTGCGGAAGAAATTGGCTGAGGAATTGGTTGAACCCCTAGTAGGGCTATTCAATAGTTCAATTCAGATTGGGGTAGCTCCAAAAGACAGGAGATCAGTCCCACCTCACAAGGGAAGGGAGATAAGGAGCAAGTGGGGAATTTCAAATCGGTCAGCCTTACCTCTGTAGTTGGTAAACTGATGGAGTCACTGATCAAAGAGGATCCTATGGACTACCTAGAGAGCAACAATCTACAGGATAGTAAACAACATGGGTTTGTGTCAGGGAGCTCTTGTCAGACCAACCTGATGGTTTTCTTTGACTAGGTAACAAAGGTAGTAGATAAAGACCACATCATGGATTTACTCTTCTTCACTTTCAGCAAGGCTTTTGATTCGGTGCCACACAGAAGATTGAGGAAAAAGTTGGAGGATCTGGGCATGGCTACAGTCATAGTTAGATGGGTAGGAAACAGGTTGAAAGAGGGACAGAAGAGGATGATGGTAAATGGGGCTAAATCAGAAAAGAGGTAGGACATAAGTGGGTTTCTTCAGGATCTGCCCTGGGTTCTGTTCTCTTCAATACTTTCATCAGCAACCTTGGAGAAGGCATCCGGAGAAGTTGTGTCCTTGCAGATGACATGAAGCACAGTGACAGGGTAGCAATGAAGGGATCAGGGAGATGCAGAGAGATCTATAAAGGAGAGGTGGTCTAAAGGTTTGGCAGTTGAAATTCAATGTAAAAATGCAAGGTTACACCTAGGGAAAAAAACAGGACAGACTGCTGGATGGGAGTGCTTAAACTGAGCACTATGCAAGAGAAGGGACCTGGGAGTCATCATTAGTGATTCTCTGAAACAATCAAGTCAGCGTAACAAGGTCTATAGTAAGGCTAATAGGATGCTTGGTGTATCAGAAGAGGTATTGACAGCAGGAAAAAGGAGGTGGTACTACTACCTCTATATACTGCAGATCACTGGTGATGCTGCACCCAGAATACTGTGCCAAGTTCTGGAATCCTCACCTAAAGGAAGAACAGGGACAGACTGGAGATGGTGCAACACTGGGTGACCAAGATGATTCAAGGTCAACAGTGCAGATCTTATGAAGACTGTCCCAAAGCACTGAACTTGTACTCACTGGAAACCGGGAGGGGAGGATGTGATAGAAATTTTGAGTACAAAGTCAAGAATCCTAGGTCAAAAGTGAAAACTGAGAGGGACAGGCTTAAGATGAATGTGAGGAAGTTCTCTTTTATGGGACAGGTGCTAGAGCCATGGAACAGTCTCGAGAGCAGAGGTGGTGGGTGCCAGGACTGCAAATGGTTTCAAACATGGCATGGACAGAGTGAATCATCTGGTAGTTGCTTGGTCAGTAGCAAAATGGAGGGAAGCTGGGGTGGGCCAGGAGGGATAAAACCCATATGTACAATAGGTCCTGGGGCAGATAAGGAACTCTGGGCAGAATAGATGGTCCTTTGGTTTTTCTCCACCCTCACTGTCTATGTGTCTATGTTTCTAACACTTAGTGCTGAAATAGGGTGACATATTAGTACCTGAAACATATTCTTTTAGACGACAACAGAAAATGATTTCTATTTACAGTCTAACTTTATTATTTTGGGCAGCAACTGAGACTAATTAGAGAAAATGAAGTTGTAAAACATAAGCATTATTTTCAAAGATACAAACAAGATGCTTAAAATATTTTATTTCAATAGAGTACAGATTCACAAAATCATGTACAAAATGCTGCATTATTATTTTTTTTTAATTCTTGATTATAGAAACATAGAACTTGCCAGCATAAAATGACTTTTTGGCCCATCCAGTCTGCACAGTTGCCCCTGCCTAGTCTGCCTCCATGGACCCTAACTGATCTCTGGTGATCCTTCTTTCTCCCACCATTTTCACTAATATTCCTGTATGTCTATTGCATGAATGCTTGAAGTTCCCTACTGTTTTTACCTCCACCTCTTCTACTGGTAGTCTGTCCCATGCATTTATCACTCTTTCAGTGAAGTAGAACTTCTTGACATCCCTCTTTATCTCCCTCACTCCAGCTGCTTCATCACCTTCCTTCTGGTCCTGGTGTACTTCCTCCTTTGAAAGAGATTCCCCTCCTGCTCCCTGTTCACCTCAGTGAGGTACTTATAGGTCTCTATCATATCCCCTCTCACTCTCCTCTCTTCTAACGTGTAATGTTGAGATCTCACAGTCTCTACTCATAGGGCTTTTGGTGCAACCCCTGAACCACGTCCGTTGCCATCCTCAAACTGCTTCCACCCTGTTTATATCCTTTCTGAGGTGTGGCATCCAGAAGTGGACACAATACTCCAGGTGGGTTTCACCAGTGAGTGATATAATGGAACACCACATCACTCCTGCTGGAGATACTTCTCCCAATGCATTCCAGCATTTCACTGGCCCTACTTGCTGCTTTGTCATACTGCCCTGTCACTTTGAGGTCATCAGATATGATAACCTCAAGGTCCTTTTCTTGCTTGGTAATAGTGGTACCTCGTCCCATCCTGTACACAGAACCTGGGTTCCTATGCCATAGTTGCATAATTTTATATGTTTTGCCATTGAACCTCAACTGCCATGTTTTTGACCACTCCTAGAGTTTCCTAAGATCCCTATGCATTCTTTTCACTCCCTTCTGATTTAACACCCTATTACAAATTTTGGTATCATCTGCAAAAAGGCATGCCTTACCTTCCAGTTCATCTGCAATGTCACTTATTAAGACATTAAAGAAAACTGGTCCCAGTACTGAGCCCTGAGGCACCCCACATGTCACTCTTCCATCTTTAGAGCAAGTGCCATTCACCACCACCTTCTGTCACCTATATATTAAGCAGTTTCCAACCCAATTTACCACCTTGGATCCCACCCTAGGTTGCTCAATTCCTTAATCAGTCTCCTGCATTACAGTGCTCACCCAGTCAAACAAATAAGTCAGATTCATCTGGCATGTCCTCCCCTCCCATGAAACCATGTTGCCTTTGGTCTTATAGCCCATTTGATTCAACAGCCTCTACCAACTTTTCCTTTAAAAGTGTTTCCATTCATTTCCCCACCACCAAGGTGAGGCTCATTGGCCTACAGTTGCTATCCTCTTCCCTGCTACCACTCTTACAGTATATAGAGGGATTACATCCACTCTCCTCCAGTATTCTGGAACCATGCCCAATTCAAGTGAGCTGTTGAATAAGGCCATCAGCAGGGCAGTCAGCACTGTCATGAGTTCTTGTAGTATCCTTTGATGTATCATGTCTGGTATCCTGTCTGGTCCCATAGCCTTGTCCAATTTCAAAGTTGCAAGTTCCTTCAGGATTCTTTCCTCTGAAAATGAACTTGTGTGTGTGCTGGTCCCCTTGATCCTGTTGCTTCCTAGTGGTCTTTTCACCCCCCTTCTACTGTAAGACTGAGCAGAAGTACCTGTTCAGGATGTCTGCTTTTTCTTTGTCCCCTTCTTTGCAGTCTGCTCCTGCAGTCCTCTTTATCCTCAGTATCCCTCCCTTTGCTTTCCTTTTCTCATTTATCTATCTGAGGAAAGTCTTATTCCCATTTGCTACCCCCTTTTGCTATGCTTTCCTCTGTCTGTGCCACATACCCTGAGAAAGATCCATCTAAAGTAGTCTTGAAACATTGGTTTTTCTGGCATACATTGAATAAGACAGCACATGTGAGGCACAACAGATGTGTCTAGTCTTTCAGTTTTCCTGTGTTTTGATTTCAAACCACTAGGCCCCAAACCAGATTTTGACATTATTAACAGGAACACCAGCTCTCCAAGGTCATTTATTTGTACATCCCTTAAGTACCATGGTGGCTTCTTTTTCCTTTTGCTTTTACTCATTTACTTCATGCAGAGGCTGACTGCTTTAACTATGTTCTCCCTTATTTTTCCCCACTGTTCTTCTACCCCTCTCTGGCAATTCCCCCTCCTAATCAGTTTCTGAGGCAGTCTCCCATTTTGTTTTTTAGCTCCACCGTCCTGAAGTTCAGGATCCTTGTCTTCATGTGGTTTGCCTCTGCTCCCATCGCAATGTCAAACCACACTGTACGGTGTTCATTGTTATCTAGTATACTGCTCACTGTGATGTCTGCAATGCTGTCCCTGTTTTTAAGCACCAGGTCCAACACTGCCCCATCTTTAGTGGGTTCATTGACCAGCTGCCTGAGAAAAGCCTCTTGTTGGAAGTCAAGGATGTCCCTGCTCCTTGCTGAAGCTGTAGTTGGAAAGCTCCAATCCACATCTGACATACTGAAGTCCGCAGCTAGCAGCACCACCTCATTTTCCGTCCTGATGATGTCTTCCCCAAGTACCTTTTGCAACTCCTCTCCCAGTGATGGAGGTCTGTGTACAATGCCTGTATGGATAGCATTCCCAGTTCCTGTCCCCAGGCTGGATCAAAAAAGTCTCCAGAAGAAGAAAAAGGTGAAACATTGGGATAGGATCAATCAAATGAAAGACAAATGAAATATATCAGTTCTGTTGATGGTTTTACGAAAAAAAGCAGTGGGAGTAGCCAATTCTTCTTACTGACTGATTGGAAAACAACTGTAAAACAATGCCAATAATCCAGCATATCATGACTAAGAGTGTGTGATGCAGCTCCACCTCCTGAATGGCTGAGTAAACCGGGAGCTGAAATTGTGACTGGGATAGCTTGGACAGCCCCTGAGAGCAGCTAATCTGGTCTGCTTTGGAGGAGAGAGGAGAGACAGGTTCTATCAGAATGAAGTAGAAAAAGCTGCCCAGAGTGTTTGATTTGTGCCTGAGACAGACACCTAGAGAGACATTTTTAAAAGGAAGGACGCAGATACAAAAGCATGCTATACACACATCAGCATCCCCCTTTTGCATCCAGACAGTCATGCAACTTTTTTCAAAAGTTGCATCTACTTACAACAAAAGGTTATGAGTTGTGGTACAAAATGGATGCAATTGTGAGTTGTGTCCATTGTGTCTCTTTTTTCAGACAAACTTCAAATGCTGGTAGACCATCAAATAGCAGTTTGGATGCATTTCTGTTTTACACTGTAGTTGAATCACACATAAATATGGAGAATACTGGATGGGCAACTATGCACAACTGGTGTGTTCTGTCATAGAGGGGTTCTGATTTCCTCTCACCTCATCAGCAAAGCTTGAGAGATCTGTTGGAATCAAAATCCCTCAATAGCAAAACATACTGGTTGTGCATAACGTTGTTCATCGTGTCTGTTTTGTAGTGTATAGTGTTACTATGTGACATGTGCATCCAGCGGTTCTTCCACTTTCAGAATTAAACTGACATGCAGTCTCTAGAAGTTTCAGAATACTGTTGTACCACAGAAGAGTACAGTCACATTCCGTGACCTTTTAACTTTTGTACAACAGCATTTTGAAAAGGGATGGAATTCTATACAGAACAATGCTGTACTATACACTATGCATACATATATATGTAACATGCATTGACAGTAGAAAAAGGCTCTTGGCCCATCCTGTCTGCCAACCCTTCCTAACTATACTGCCTTGGCCTAGTGGCAAACCTACCCTTTGTCACTGTCCCCTCTTTTTCTAACTAAACTTAGGGGATCGCCAGCCCTGTACGGGCACCCAATTCCCTCATCAAACTGCAATTCGCATTTGAAGCTTGATTTGAGAAGACAGCTGCCTGACCAATCCCCAAGCTGCCAGGGGATTGCCAGCCCTGTATGGGCACCCAATTCCCTCATTGAACCACAATTCATGGTTCAAAGCTTGATTTGAGAAGGCAGCCCCCTGACTGATCCCCAAGCTGGCAGGTACTAGAGAAACTTTGCTGAGAGACCTTGCTTTGTTTGAATTTTGGCACCAGTCTCTCCAGACATGCTCAGAGTGACTTTGTAGCAGCCGGCATTCTTGCTTTGTGGCCACTAGCTTAAGAATTAATTGGAGCTAAACTCCTTAAGTGCACAGCTTCTCATAGTTGATTTTTACATGAACTGTGCTCGAATTTCCTTGAATTTTAAAGCATCTGTTCTGACTAGTACTGTCTTGTTTGCTAAATGTGTGTTATGCTCAGATATTTAGCTTGGACTGTGTAAAGTTGATGTTAACTGGAGAAATGCTTAGACTGGTTTATTAAGATACAGTGTCCTTGCTACATTTTAGGCCATACTGTTTACTTGGTTGTTGTGGACAAAAGAAGGTTGAAGCCCATCGAGATTGTCCCCCACCACACTGGTAGGAAATACATCTTTCCTCTTTTTAAATTTTTTATTCTTACTTACTTAGCTTCGTGGATTGTAACCACTGATCAAGACCTTTTTCAAATAAATTAAAAGAGTTGCTGTCCACCAGGTCTTGTGGCAAGCCATTCCATACTCTGGGAGCTCTGACAGTAAAGTAATTTAGCCTTTTGCTAGTTTGGGACCTAGCCACATCTATCTGTTTGTTATGAAGTCGTGGAACAATTTTCTCTGAGAAAATTGCAGACCACACTGTTGCATTAAATCTTTGGATTTATGAATTTTAAACATAAAAAAGCAAATCACCTCTAATACATCTAGTTTGTAGTGAATAAAGCCCTGTTTCTTGTAATCTTACATGATAGTCACAGTTCGCTAATCGGGGGACATTTTAGTTGCTCTCCTCTGAATCCTCTAGATCCTGTCTCTATCCTGCTTAAGATAAGGGTTTCAAAATGGAGACCCATAATCAGAATATGGTCTTACATGAGTCCTAAAGAAAGAAATGATACATTCCTCAGTTCTTGAAACAATGGAACATTTAATATGAGTGAGCAAGTCATTGGATGTTTTAGCAATCCTGATGCACTGATCGGATGAGGTCAGTTTATTATTGACAATAATCCCAAGGTCTCATTCACTCACTGATCTTTTCAGGGGGATGTTATTTAGTACATAAACTTGATGAGGGTTATTCTTACCAAAGTGCAATACTGAGCATTTATCCAGATTAAACATCATACCATTAATGGCAGCCCATTGCTCAATAATTTTCAGGTTATTAATAAGTATAGACTTATTAGTAGCTGTATTTACTGCTCCCCCTAACTTGGTGTCATCAGCAAACTTGGAAAGTAGATTTCCTTTACTAACCTGTATGTCACAAATAAATGCATTGTACAAGGTCAGTCCAAGGACCGAACTGGGAAATTCCACTAGTAACACTCCCCACATCTGACAGACTACCATTAATTCTAACTTGTTGTCATCTATTTGACAACCAACGGGTAACCCATTTGACCAATGTCTGGGAAAGTCCCATTCTGGCCATTTTATGTATAAGTTTGTTATGAGTTACTTTATCAAAGGCCCTGCTGTAGTTGAGCACAATTACATCTACAGATATTCCAACATCGAGTCCCTTGCTTATATAGTTGTAAAATGAAACCAAATTAGTTGTACAAGAATATCCCTGCCTGAATCCATGCTGAGTGTGGTCAACAATATATTTAGAAATAATTTCTGTTTCTATAATATCTTTTATAATTCTTTCCATTAGCTTACAAACGGTTGATGTCAAACTTATGGGGTGATAGTTTTAGGGTTTTGAATGGCTACTTTTTTGAAGATTGGAACAACTGTAGCATTGGACCAATCATTCGGAATAATACTTTGATGAAGTGATTTATTACATATAAGAGTTAAAGACATTGATAAAGCTTCAGCTGTTTCAATCAAAAATCTAGGATTGATATTGTCTGATCTGGGACTTGAAGTCTTTTTTAATGAGTGCAAGGCCTTAAGTGTATCGGCTTCAATTTTAGAATAAGTAATGGAAAAACTATTTTTGTGCATGTCTATTATAGGGCACATTTTTTTGGAGAAAACTGAACAAAATTGTTCATTAAAAGCATCAGCAATTTCTTTGTCAGAGGATATAATGGAGTTCCCAATAGTTAATGGTCCCATAGATCAGTTATTCCCCTTTTTATTATTTAAATAAGAAAACAAGGATTTATAGCTGTCTTTGGAATGGGCAAATTGGAATTCCAGATTCTTTTTGGACTGTAGGATAGAATGTTTCAATTCTTGGACAGCTTTTTTATATTTGATTAGAACTTGTTCCTTCATGTCACCGTCACTTTTTTTTAAATAGAAAAAAGCTTCTGTTTACTTTTAATTTTTTTTTATAGTATTATTTAGCAGATGGACTCTTCCTTTTCTATTAGATTTTTTTTAGTGGAGACAAATGTTTCTCTAATTGGAGAATCATAAATTTAGTACTCCAGCCTTCCTCCGGGGCAGTGGTTAATATTTCCTCCCAAAGTATTTTGTTTAAATGTTCATTAATAATTTTAAAGTTAGCCTTGTCATATTTTTTCATTTCTGAGTTTATATGATTTTTTTCCTCTCTGTCCTTGTTAACACTCAGTAGCCTGCTCCCAAGACTGTAGCCCCTGTAGACTGGATTATTGTAACAGACAGCTTCCTTTGCTATTTTTAAGGACAGATTGTTACTTTGATTTTTTCTCTCTGTCCCAATTAGGTGCTGTGCCATCTGTCCCAAGCCCATAGCCCCTGCTAACTTTTTCTACAACCCTCCCCCAGACCCAGAGCTCCTGCTGTTTTACTGCTTCTTGCCCATTTGTCCTATAGCAGTTGCTGTCCTGACTCACTTCTACCCTCCTCCTGCTGATTCAATCCCTCCCATTCTTCTGTTACTCTTTGTGTTTGATGCTCTCCTCCCCTTTTCACTAAGTAAATAAATTATTTTCTTTCCCCTCTCTCCTCAGGGGATGGCCAGCCCTGTATGGGCAACAATTCCTCATCGAACTGCAATTCTCATTTCAAAGCTTTTTTTGAGAAGCAGCCACCCTGCCGATCCCCAAGCCACCAGGTACTAGAGAGACTTTGCTGAGAGACCTTGCTTTGTCTAAATTTTGATGACATTCTCTACAGACATGCTCAGCGTTGCTCTGCAGCAGCCAGCATTCTTGTTTTATGGCCACCAGGTTAACACTTAATTGGAGTTCAGCTCCATAAGTGCACAGCTTCTCAAAGTTGATTTTTACATGAATTGTGCTAGAATTTCCTTGAATTTTAAAGCATGTGTTCTGCCTAGTACTGCATCTCTTGCTAAATTTGGACAATGCTCAGATATGCAGCTTGGATTGTGTAAAGTTTATGTTAACTGAAGAAGTGCTTTGACTGGTTTATTAAGATATAGTGTCTTTGCTACATTTTAGGCCAAACTGTTTATTTGACTTTTTTTTCTCTCTGTTCCTGTTAACTCCTCTGCAACCTGCCCCCGAGACTGTAGCCCTTGTAGACTGGATTATTGTAACAAACAGCTTCCTTTGCTATTGTTAAGGACAGAGTGTTACATTGATTTTTTTCTCTCTGTTCCAATTAACCACTGTGCAATCTGCCAGGAGCCCATAGCCCCTGCTAATTTTTTCTACAACCTGCCACCAGCCCTGTAGCCCCTGCTGTTTTACTGTTTCTCACACATTTACCCCCATAGCAGTCATTATCCTGCCTCACTTCTATCCTCCTGCTGCTGATTCAATCCTTCCCCTGTTCTTTTGTCCCCTTTGTGTTTCTTGCTCTCCTCCTCTTTTCACTAAGTAAATAAATAATTTTCTCTCCCCTCTCTCCTTAGGGGATCACCAGCCCTGTATGGGCACCCAGTTCTCTATTGAACCACAAGTCACAGTTTGAACCTGATTTAAGAAGGCAGCTGCCTGACCAATCCCAAAGCCACTAGGTACTAGACAGACTTTGCTGCAAGACCTTGCTTTGTTTGAATTTTGGTGCCAGTCTCTCCAGACATGCTAAGCATGGCCCTGCAGCAGCTGGCATTCTTGATTTGTGGCCTCCAGCTTAAAACTTAATTGGAGCTCAGCTTCTTAGTGCACAGTTTCTTGTAGAAGAGGTTTTGTGCCGCTCTCCCTCCCTCACCCCCATCCATTATTAAATACACTTTGACCCGCCTCTCTATATTCAGGCTAATTTCTTAAAGGGGCAAGTGCCTGAATTTAGTGCCTCTTAACATATAGCTTCAATGTGAGATGGTACATCACAAATACATATCCCCTTAACCTGCAACCCAGACTGTTCTTCTTCCTAACCCTGACAAGGCTGGCAGCAGGAAGGGTCGAGAGGGCTATGGTTGTTGAAAAGCCTTCCCCAGCTCCCCTCAGTTCCCCTAAGCTACAAGGCTGGCAGCAGGAAGGGTCGAGAGGGCGGCGGTTGTTGAAAAGTCTCCCAGCTCCCTCGGTTCCCGAGCTAAAGGCTGGCAGCAAGAAGGGTCTAGAGGGCTACGGTTGTTGAAAAGCCCTCCCCAACTCCCCTTGGTTCCCCAAAGCTACAAGGCTGGCAGCAGGAAGGGTTTGAGAGGGCTACGGTTGTTGAGAAGCCTCCCAGCTCCCCCCGTTCCCGAAGCTACAAGGCTGCAGCAGGAAGGGTCAAGAGGGCTACGGTTGTTGAAAATCCTCCCAGCTCCCCCCAGTTCCCGAAGCTACAAGGCTGGCAGCAGGAAGGGTCGAGAGGCTACGGTTGTTGAAAGCCTCCCAGCTCCCCTTGGTTCCCAGGCTACAAGGCTGGCAGCAGGAAGGCACTACCATCTCAAGACTGCGCCGGTTTTAAACCTTAGCACCTTTTTTCTGCTCAGCTCCTGGCGCTGTAGTACTGCTGCAGCCACTTTAATCCCAAGGAAATTAATGTATTTTGACTCACAAGACTGTGCCTAAGACTGTGCCTACGATACCTCTAGCCTGCCTACCTTGATTTAATTAACTTTTGCTGATTCTGGTACACTGCAGCTGCTGTTTTAATTAATTTTAGCATATCCTCTAACACAGCAGCAGCTTGCAGGCTGACATTTTGCCCACCCCCCCCTCCTCTACCATAAATTAAATACACTGGTAATCCCACCCACTTTGTTCCAACCTATAAACTCACTTGGAGGCAGTTCTACCCCTCCTCCTTGCTGCAACAGTCCCTAATTCAAACCAGCGAGGCAGTCCTTTTTTTTTTCCTCCACTCACTCTTGCCTATTCTCTATGTTTGCCTCTGTTCTACACTTATTTTGTATGGAAAAGTAACTCAGACTGAGGGTATCCCAGTTTTATCTTTTCCCTCACCTTTCAAATTCCTCCTGTCCCTGTCACTCCTCATAAACTGCACTCTATTGGAATACCTGCCTCTTGTGAATAACTTGTATAATTGACTGCCAACCTCTGGCCACTAGGGTCTCACTCAAACTGCCTTCACTATAGGTGTCACCCTGCCCTTAAGTCACCATTTCTGTCATTTATTCTTCTCTTATAAGGGACAATCTACTTCTGATTTACAGAGGTTTCATACAAGGCATGATAATGTTCTCTCTTGCATGCCAAAGGTCACTTCTGGTGGTATCAGGATTACTACCCACCATAATCATCCTCTCCTATCTCTCATGTAACATACCAGCTGGATACCCTGGGTCCCACTGCCATGAAGAATTCTCCTTGTATTCTCCAACCTTATACCAACTAGAACCTTGCTCCCTTCTCCTAACCTGTACCTCCATATAACTCATCCTTCCAAATTGGGGCATTTCCTTCTCTATCACCCCCTAGCATGCCCAAATACCCAAGCGCAATTACAGATTCTACAAAAGAAGTTTGGGTGATGCTTCTGTGCTTATGCTTGTCAGAGACATAGAATCTAACCCTGGCCCCATTGGAATGCCAGGTCCATGGATGATCCTCTTGGTTTTCCACTTAGGGCATGAAATTGCCCACATGAATATCAGAAGTTTACCAGCAAACCTTCCTGAACTTGAAGCCTGGATAGCCCTGTACTGTCCAGACATACTTGGACTAACTGAAACATGGCTCAGGCCAGAGGTGCCTGATTCCATTTACAAAATACCTGGCTACAGCTTGTCCAGATTCGATTGCCCCACCAAACAAAAGGATGGAGGAGTTGCCCTTTATTATAAAGAGCATCTCAATGTCTCTGTACTCAAGTCTTGAATAACAAATCACTGTGAAGCTCTGCATACAGTTCTACAACTAGGTGGTGATAAAAGGCTAAATCTGATCTGTGCCTACAATCCTCCACAGGGGGCTCTCCCTGGCTTAAATGGGCTCTTGGATTATCGGCCACTCTAAATGGTAGATCTGAAGTCATACTAATGGGAGACTTCAACCTAGACCCTCTATGAGAGTAACATATACTGAAGCTCTCGCCTGACTTAACCTCGCTCAACTTATCTCTAGCCCTACACGCATCTCTTCCAACTCAGAGCACCAATCTCTCCTGGACTGGATGGCTACAAATAGAGCAAATAAAATAATTGCTGCAGGGACCTTTACAGATTATATTAGTGATCACCTGCCTACGTTCTGTATCTGAATGGCCACTGCTTAAGCCCCTCCAAGAATCATTCAATTTTGGGATTTTGACAAACTAAACGAACTGCACTTCTCGAGGATATTAATAATATAGACTGGACTCCCATCTATCACACTGATGATGTAAACACAGCACTTGAATACTTGATGTCTCAGCTTCTGGCCCTTCAGAATCTGCATCCCTCTGAAAAAAAGGTGTCTTAGGGCTCCCTAATATACGGCTTAAATAGACCTCCTTCGAGCCATGATAAAAGAGACAAGGCCTGGACCTTGGCAAAGAATCCCAACAATCAGAAGACTGGGTTAACTATAAACAACTGAGAAATGCCTGCAAAAAGATATTCGGAAGGCTAAAAGGAGCTACTGCCTTAAGCTTCTCCAATCTTCAGCAGGTGATACCAGGAGTTTTTGGAACCACATCAAAAATTTCATTGGGAAAAGGCCCAAGACGGCCATTACCGACATGACACTGAATGACGCAAACTGTAACAAGTTACCTACTATTGCTAATGCTCTTAATGCACAATTCTCGGATCTCTCCGAATACACTGAGAAATTCAACCAACCTCTTTCACCTCCTCCTGAGGTGTAACTTTCGCATGAAACCTCTTTTCATCTCACATTAGTCTCCTCCTCCTCCGAAGTGCTGCATCTCCTCAAATCAGTATCCACCTATGGATCTGCTGGCCCGGATGGGCTACTGCCAAGCTTCTTGAAGCAGGCAGCCCCTGCCCTTGCTGTTCCTATTGCAAGAATCTTTAATCTTTCCATAATAACCCAAACAGTACCAACATTGTGGAAAACCTCTTGCGTTGTCCCTGTTCACAAAAAAAGGGATACCAAAAATATGTCAAACTATAGACCAATTGCCATTCTCTCTACCCTAAATAAACTTCTCGAGAAGGCCATCGCTACTCGGGTCACAAATTACCTGCACCTTAACAACCTTATATCCCCTACCCAGCATGGATTCCGAACAGGACACAGCACCACAACTGCTCTACTTCAGCTGACAAATGCAGTCCTTACAGTGATGGATAAGAGCCTGCTCACTGGGGCTATATTTATCGATCTCACAAAGGCATTTGACCTTGTGAATCACTCTCTGCTACTTTCCAAACTGTCCTGCCTTGGCTTTGACCTGTCGTCCATCTCCTGGTTCGATAGCTACCTCTCAGAGAGGTTGCAATTTGTCCAAATTGAATCCGCCGTCTCAAATCTTTCCCCTACCTCTGTTGGAGTCCCCCAAGGATCTATTCTTGGCCCACTACTTTTCTCCCTTTTCATTAACAACTTGCCCTCCCTTCCCTGCTCCTCCTCGTTAATCCTTTATGCCGAGACATGGTGCTTCTCTCCAGTGGTAAAGATCCCTTATCAGTAAGAGCACATCTTCAAGCAGACTTCAACTGCTTGCAGGAGTGGTTACTACAGAACAGGCTCCTAATGAATGCTAAGAAAACTGTAACTATGCTTTTGGCCCCCGTCAAGAATCAGATCTCTTACTCCAGACTTATTGATACATTCTCTAGATGACTCCCTCTTGAATTCAGTTACCTCCTTCAGGTATCTAGGAGTCACTCTTGACCCACCTCTTGACTTTAACCTCCACATTGCAGCTACATGTAAGACAGTTTACTCAAAACTTGGTCTTGCCTTTAAAATTAGGTCCTCCTCAATGATGCTGCCTGGCTTGCTATTGCACAAGGATTTCTCCTCCCTGCTCTAACATATTGCTCTCAGGTTTACCTTTAAAGCTAGCAAAGGAGCACTCCAGAAATGGAGCACCTGCTATAACAGTATATGCAGATTTGCTCTCCGCTCACAGACTTACCCATCATTGCCTGCTCTACTCAAACTAAATTGGCTCTCCCCAGACTCGCTCAGACACTATTCTGCAGGCTGTACAATTGATAATATGATCAGAAGCGGGTCCCTAAATACCTTGCTGAACTATTAACTCAGCCCTCCCAAGCATACCTCCTCAGGGCATCTGCTCAAACCCAACTTGAAATTCACAGATATCTCACACAAAAGGAGAATGATTCTTTTGCCATCTGCCCCCGCTTCTGGAACTCCATTCCTCCCACATCAAACTCTCCAAATCCCACAAGGCCTTTAAACTGAGTCTTCGAGCACACTATTAGAATCCAGACTGCTGCTCTTGTGCTGTAACTTGAGCTTCTCTCCAGCATTTTCTCCTCCCTATGGCACTTACTGATTTCCTACGGGTCTCCAAAATCTGAAAGTTTCCCACATCCAGCAGAAATCCTATTGTTATAATGCTACTTCATTTAAGTTTTGTTTGCTGTTTGTCATTTCAATTTAGTCATTGATGTATCATCAGATGAAAATAATTAATGTAATGTTATCTGTTTCTCTTTGTCGTTACTGATAATGACTCTACCTGGCTGTATACTGTTCAAATGTTTGTTCTCACCTCATGCTGTGTCATGAAATACTCTTTAATGTTGACTCTGGTCTCCCCTGTCTGTACTCTCCCGGGTCATGCCTGAATATAGGCAACATTGTTGTCTAATGTACTTACCCGGTAAACAAAAACCAAATAAATAAATAAACCCTGTAACTGAATCTAATGCCATTAACACTCTAACTTATGCTTAACCCCCCCACCTGTATTGCTCCTCACTGAGACCTCTGCAAACTGCCAGGCCACAGCCTAGGAGAAAGCAGTGCTGCCTGAAACCCAGTACCTTTCCCAAGTCATCCTTGATCTTGGCTCCTGGCCTCCTACTCTAATTTACCTAATCCCCTATTGTTTCCTGACCCCTGCTGGCTGTCTGCCACCAGCCCATGCCCAGCTGCACAGCCCCCTAACTTCTCTACTTAATTTTCTCTTCTCCTTCCCGCCCCAGAAAGTTCCAGACTGTTTGGGCACTCCAGCAGAGCATGTCTCTCCTCTCATGCCATCGGCTATGGGAAGCTTTAATTCAGCTCACCCCAGAGATCTACAGGTCCGAAGACTCAGCAAGTCAAACTGGGCACTTTTCAGCATGGTCGAACTCCGCCTCTACTGCTGCCTACAAACTTTTGGGGAAACACTGATTCAGCTTTCCCCTCTGCAGGATTCCATGCTTCACATGTTCCCACTAGTACTGCATGCCAGCTCCCCACCCTATCTGGACACTTTCTTACATAGTGTCCAATCGCCCATCTGTATCCTATATGCTGCCACCACAAGGGATGCATAACTACCTCAACTACTGTTCTGCTAACTGGATCCCTTCACAAATATCCTGCCCCTACTTGTATCGGCAGCCTAGACCCATGATCTCTGAAAATAACCCTATTAATCTGAGTAGTAACTGCTGCCTTTCCCCTATCAATTGCACTACCTTGCAAAGCAAAGTACCCGACAATGCCGCCCCCAACCATCAGAACCTGCAAAGGCATCATCCTACTTCTATCATATTTGCCTCTGTGACACCCGTGTACTGCATCCAACCAAAATGATAATTCCTACCACCCGAGGGTAGTGCTACATGCCTATGGATCTGTGACCTCACCCTATCACATGGAGACCAGCTACAGTCAGCAAAGACCCTTCATGCTCTTGGAGTGATCACACCAAGTCACTGACCCTGCTATAGTTCCTTTTCTCCATGGATATGTTATTCACTTTGGATCCACAACATCAAGACCACCAAGAAAGAGATCATGGTCCTGAATTGAAAAACTTCTTCTTGACCATCTTACTGGTCTTCTTCTTCTTCTTCTTCTTCTTCTACTGCTACTATCGAGCAATATACACCCAAATCCAGGTCCTCTCTGGTTCAAGTGCTCAGCCACAAAAATCAGCTGGGCTTAGGTTGGCCTCAATAAACATCTGTAGCATTCTTCCCCAGATGGCAACCTGAAGCTGTGGGTATCTCAACATAACCCAGATGTGCTATCTGTAGTGGAATCCTGATTTTCCCCTAAGATACCAGATACAGCCATCGCACTTCCTGGCTATACACTGTTTAGGCAGGACCACCTCTCAAAAAAAGGCATGGCTGTGTCATATACACCAAAGACTATCTGCAAGGGCATGGCCTGCCTTCCCCCCAGCATGAGTGACTACCTACAAGAACTGGCCATCAAACTGATTCTAGGTGCACACAATAGAGTGCTCACCCTGCTGTCAGTATACATCCCACCTAAACAGACCACAGCTGACACCAGTAACCTTATGGACTATATCAGTACCCTCAGCCTCAACACAGAAATTATATATCTAGGTGACTTCAGCATCAACTGGCTCTCCCCATCATCTGCCAGTATGAAGGACAGCTTGTCAGCCATTCACTTCTCCCAAATGATAGAATCTCTAACAAGAGTCCATTACAAAACCAGCACCAGCACCCTGCCCCATTGGATACTCACTAACCATCCTGCACATATTGACAATATTACTGTACTCCCAGGCTCTCTGAGCAACCAATCCCCTGTCACATGCACCTGGAATGATAACTACAGCAAACCTCCTGCCAGAAATATATCAAGCCGTGTCCTCCTAAAAGGCCATCTACAACAACGCAAAACAGACCTCAAGTACCAAGATTGGTCTGACCTGTCTGAAGCCAAGGACATGAATGTAGCCCTTGACCACGTCAGAACCAAATTCAATTCTGTTTATGACAAGCATGCCCCAATAAAAACAAGATTGGTCAAAGGACACTACAATCCCTGGATTACTCCAGATCAGCTAGAACAACTCTTCTCAAGAGATCTTCTCTGGCAAGTGGCATGAGCACATGGCATAGCAGTAAACATCCAACACTACAAACAAGTATGTAATGGCTGCACAAAAGCCATCCATTGGCAAAAAGCACCTACTACAAAGAAGCCCTCACCAGTTCATGGAATAGCAGCAAATCCTTTTGTGACAACATCAATGACATCACTTGAAAAGACCCCAAAATGCTCTAGTTATGCTCACAATCAATGGGTGCTGTCCTTAGACCCTCTTCTCATTGCCAGCTCCCTGAATTATGCCTTCATGGACCTAAGCAGCATGATCCCTGCTAACTTCTTCAATCACCTGACAACAAATGACTCACAAGGGAAACGATTGCCTCACTATGACCAACCACTATTTCACTTCAAAGTAGTCTCTGAAGCCGATGCCAGAAAATACCTGGAAAAGGTGCTACGGAAGTTAAGATGCAGTGGAGACTCCCTTGATCTAAAATTTGTCAGCCTGGCACTCGAGGAAGTTCATAGCCTGCTGATGCAAATTATAAACCTCTCACTCTGTCACTCACAATTCCCTCAATGCTGGAAATCTGTGAGTTACCCCAGTGCATAATAATGGTGATCGGACTCTTCACAATAACCATAGATAATTTTGATACTCTACCCACTCTCCAAGGCCCTAGAGTGGTACATAGCTGATCAACTTGTGGAGTACCTAAACCACCATCAGCTACTGTGTCCTGAACAACATGGGTTCAGGGGTGGCCACAGCACCATCATGGCCTTGCTAGAATTTATGGGATACATTCACCATGCATTAGACCGAGGCCTTCTAGTAGTAGCCGTATTCATTGACCTATCAAAGGCATTTGATACAGTGCATCATGGGCTCCTCCTCAAACAACTGGCTGACATTGGGCTTGCCTCAGAAACTTTGGGTTGGTTCACTAGCTACCTGAACAACTGCTATCAGCAGGTTAGGATCAGAGATGTGATCTCTAGCAGTAGACCTGTCAGATCTGGTGTACCGCAAGGATCCATATTAGGACCACTGCTGTTCAACTTATTCTTAAATAACCTCCTGGCCTCTGACTCATGTCAAGTGCTCCTTTACACAGGTGATGTGGTCTTATTCACCAACAGCCAACACCCTGAACATCTGGAGGCTGATCTACAAAGTGGCTTTGCATCTGTGGAACAGTGGTTTAAGGACCACAGACCGGTCTTGAATTTTAAAAAGACCAAGACCATGATGTTCTCCACCCCACAAAGTAAACACAGAGCCTTCCCCCTTGCAATTATGAACATTGGGGGTGCCACTCTCAAACTTGTTCAGCATTTCAAATACATAGGCATCACTACTGATTCCACCCTATCATATGCCAAGCACATCAACATTACTGCAAGGGCTATCAATACCAGAATCGGAATCATATATTGGCAGAGAAACTTTCTCACACATGAAGCCCTGAATACTGCCATCAATAGCACAATCATCTCACTCATCAATTATGGGCTGGTGATCTATGGCTCTGCAACAGACACAGCCCTCCACCACATCTCAGCTGCACTGAATAAAGTCTGCTATCTCCTCACAGGTGTTGCTAGACTCACACACCTGTGATCTCAATACCATGACTGGCTGGCTACAGCTCAGTGGAAGAATCAGATACCAAACTTGCCTCCTTATCTAAAAAGCCTCCTTAAACCTTCTACCACCAGAAGTATGAAACCTACTGACCCCTCCCAAGAGCACAAAACAAACCAGAAATGCTGCCCATCAGGTATTCCATGTGCCAAGGTACTGCACTACCTTGGCACAGTGGAGTTTCTCATACCGGGCCCCCCTCTGGACAAATGCACTACCTCAAGACATCTGTGATGCAGCAATGATTTGCTCATTTAAACACAAACTGCACCAATACCTTCTCACTGTGGGAGTCTGTGCCTGCCCCCTCTAAATCCCACTCAAGTCAGTAATACTATTGCCATAGTCAGTACTTACCCACTAGCATTCCTTAACCCTGTCACTATTCCACTGGGTAGCCCTAACCTTGCACTTCACTTACCCCTATCCTCTCATAGGGTGCTGCCATGCTTAACCCCACCTCTCTTTCCTACCCTCTAACTTCTACCCCCACCCACTCCTTCCTCTTACCATTACCTCTTCATCTTCTCCCCTCCTCCTCCCTCTGTCTACTCTACTGATTTTTATCACTCCTTGAAGCAGACATTCATTGTACAATGCCTCAGTATAGTGTACTCATGTACTTTATCTGTATTGTTGTACTGTAACATGTATTTATATATTTGCCACTGAACCACTCTGTGTCTGAATGTTTTTGTATCACTCTGTACTTGTTAACTGACGTGGAACCAATTAACGAGCATCTGCTCACTGGTGTTATCCAAGATTTCAATAAATAAATAAACAAAATAAATAAATAAAACCCAGATGCCTATCTCATCACTGCTTGAAGTTGCCAATTAATGTGGCCTGTACCACTTCCTCTGGTAGCTTATTCCACTTGTCCACTACTCTTTTGATGAAGAAGTGCTTGCAGGTATCCTTACAGAATCCCACCACCAGTATAAGTGATTTCCTTATTTTCCCAGTGTTTGAACTGAAACAGAAGAGTTCCTTGACATCCACTCTATTTATTCTCTGCAGGAACTTGTATGTCTCAGTCATGTCACCCCTTTCCCTCTTTTTCTCAAGGGTGTTCCTATATAAGTCCTGAGGTCTCTCCTCATATGTTCTTTCCCCTAGACCATGGACCATCTTAATTGCCCTGCATTGTACTGCCTCCACCTTATTACAGTCTTTCCACAGGTGTGGGCTTCAGCCCCTTGCATGGTATTTCCAGGTGAGTCTGCACCAGTGACCTATACAGTGGGAAGACCACCTCCCGCCATCTACTACTTATCCCTTCTATGCATCCCAGCATTCTATTTGCTTTGACAACTGTCCTGTTACAGTGTGCAGACATTTCTAGGGTCTCCAGTTTCATCACCCTAATTCTTTTTTTCCATAGTGCTATCCAGTACCAGCCTGCCTGCTTTGTATTGCAACCTTAAATTCCTTTTCCTGATGTGCATTACTTTACATGTTTAGCATTAAAGTTCAGCCACCAAATCTTTGACCAGCTCTCTAACCTGCCCACATCCTCCCTTAAGTGCACTTCTCCCTTCATCTATGTCTACTCTTGTGCAGATGATTGTGTCAGCTGTAAAGAGGGAGATCTAATGTTTGACACCTTCACCTGTGGAACACATTAATATAATGAAGAGGTCCAGTCCTAGTACCAACCCCTGAGGTACACTTCTAGTCACCTCCCTCACCTCATAAAACTCCTCATCCATTGATAACCAACATTTGTGTTCTAGCCCACAGCCAACTTTCTTCCTAATCTGCCATTTTCCTGTACCCCAAGGTCCCTAATCTTTTTGACCAGTCCTTTGTGAGGAACTCAGTCAAATGCCCTGCTATAACCCCTGTTACCTCTTGTAGCATCCTGAGGTATAAGCCAGCAGGTCCCTTAGATTATCTACTTTTACCACTTCTAGTTATTCCAGCATGCTTTTCTCCATTATCCTGATCATTCCTCCAGAGTCTTTGCTCCCTCCTTTCCTAAACCCACATTCTGTCAGTGGCCTATCCTGTTTCTTAGTAAATAATGGACAAAAACATTTGTTCAGCAACTCTGCCTCCCCTCTTCCCACCCATCATTGCCCTTAAGTGTCACTAAAACCACTTTAACTGTGTGATTCTCCCTGATGTACTAGATTGATGCCATATCCCCTTTTTTCTCCTCCCCCTTGCCAACCAGAGCTCCATCCATGTGTTGCCCTCCGTCACTTTTCTGGTGGTTTCTGTTGTTGCTTCCAGATATTTTATCCTGCCTTCCTTCCTTTGACTACCCTTATGCATAGAAAATGCTCTCCTTTTGGCTCTTCCTGCCACATTTACATTTGGTGTGAACCACATTGGCCCCTTATCCCTTTTTCCTGTAGAGTCCTTTGGAACTGACTATCTGCCATTTTTGTCATTGCCTTTTTAAATGCTCAAACATAATAAAAGCAGCACAGCCTCAGTGAAAGAACAGCAGACACGTACTTGCTTGCATCAGTTTGCATTTTTCATAAAGTGCGTTAAAGTGACTTACAGACATGTTGAGCCACTAATGGAGACACTGGTGCATATCCTCACAAAACCTCTGACTGGTTTTGTGCAGTTAGCTCATCACCAAGGAGTGTGCCCATGGACAAAAAGAGCTGGTTTGTATTGCAGCCCATTTAAAGAAACAGGTGCAAATTACTGTGAGTTAGAAATAAAAAACAGGATAGACAATATTAATCCCATACTAATGCAGACCAAAACCCAATTATTGATTTAATAAAGTGTTATCAAAACATGATTCCATAAATCGATTTGGTCAAATTGTTGCATCACAGATTTAACTTCACTTGTAAAATGGGCAAACGAAACAAGTCAGAAAGTATGCATTAACTTGAGCATAAAAGCTTTTTCTTTTGCTGTATGAAATCTTCTTCATAATGTATGTATGCCATGTGACTGAGAGCGATTGTTTTTTAAAAGCCTGTTTGTGCTACCTTTTTGTAACCTTCAACTTGCATAAGAATTATTTAGATATGAATTTTCAGTTTATTAAGAATTATCACTCAGTTTTTACCATTTTACTAGTGATTACTCTTCCATCTTTGATGCAACAATTTGACCAAATGACTCCTCGCCTCCCCATCTCCTTTCCTCCTCTTCCCCAATCCACCCCATCCACCTCATCCCCGCTTCCCTTCTCCCTCTTTTCCTCTTTTTTCACCACTCCCACCCCTTTCCTTCCCCGCCCACTCTTCCCATCCCCTTCCCCTCCACAATGCCACAAGTCCCTAAATCCCCTCCACCCTTTTTCAACTACAGCCTCCTAAATCCAATTTAATTAACATGATTTACACATTTATGTTAGTAATGATTTGGTAACTCTTAGCTGCATTTGTCAACCCTTGCTTTATATATACATCGATTTACCTTCTGTGCTTACCAGTAAAGAGATGTCCACCTGGGGATGTAACACACCAGTCACCACACAGTGGACACTGTATGTCCATCAGTGGGTCAGGTCCAAGGGCATGTCCTTTGAGGGCAAACACTGGATTTCCAGTATGGCTACCTTTAGATAATATAGATAAAATCAATTTGAGGCCAAACTGCAACTGAAAGGCAACTGAGGGAGCCCACATAAAAAAAAAATTCCAAACAAGCAGAGATGTGTCTCAGGGTACCTTGAGAAATCACAGGTGGTTGTGTGTGAAACATTAGTGGATGCTGGTGGGGCGAGTGCATTCCTGTTTTCAATAATAAAAACTATTTGCTTAGCTACAAGCCAAGCTATGGGTTTGATTTGCTTTACTAGAGTCTGCTTGCCTCATTTTTACATGTTTAAAATAAGTTTTAGCATTGTACACCACTCTGAGATGTAGAACAATTTTTAATGAATCCAGCATAAATAGCCTTAATACAGATTCATAATTCCATAGAGAGCTTTGCAAGGATAAAAAAAAATAAGAATCAAAACAAATAATGAATAATAGAGTGGTTCCCACATAAATAATTTATCAGATGTATGTACCATATGCAGGGACAGCAAGCAACTGATTGGCTTTTAATCTGTATTGAGAAAAGTGATAGTAGTGTTATAATGACTAAAGCACACTCAGCACTGTTAACTCCAAATCACTCTTATTTGTACTGGGACTTACAGTATAATAAATTGGAGAGTGGCTCTGTTTTATAAAATTCATCAGATCTATGCCCTATATGGAGGACCAGAAAGTACAAGGTACTGTAGCTCATTAAGCTGAATTAAACAAGTGCTAGTAGCGCTATGAAGAGTAAAAGTGACCAGCAATTTTAACCCACAACCAGCTTCAGGATTAAACAAGCATTTGACAATATTGGATGTTTGCTTGCATGTTGTGTGTCAGGAATGTTAGAACAGACTGGAATATGGATGGGGAATGGAGTCAGGAAAGCATGTGCTAACTGTCCCAAACTGGGACTTTAGTCTCGAAAGATCTTTCCCCACAAAGATTTGAATTAACTCTTTAAGAATTAGTGCTGCAAGTTCATTTCATTTGCATTTTATACTTGTAGGCAAAATGAGCATATCTGCCTGTTTTCATATGCAAGAAGTACAAACAAGAACATATATTAGCAAGTAAACAGCAACACATTTAACATACTAGACAGTCAATAATCACAATAAAAGGACTATTTCACAAAATAGTTTCATTTATCCTTATCATACAACCATTTCCATAAAAATGTTATAAAAGTAAATAAAGATGTGCACTTTACCAAATAAAGGGGGAGAGAATAAAAAAAGAGGGAGCTGTAAATAAAAAAAGACCTCTGACCAATTGATTTCTTTCATAATGGGATTGAAAAGGTAAGTTTACTCTGAGAAAGGGTACCACATGCATCTAAAGCCTTAGGAAATAAAATTATAGAATCTGGTAACAGGCCAACAGTCCCCTTAAAAAGGAATTGAGCTGACTTAAAGGAAAACTCCATGTTAAAATCAGGAAAAAGATATGTAGTAGTCTTTTTTTTTGTGTTCTAACCAGTTCCCAGCATTTTCTTTTCCTCTGGCTGTGAGAGATGTTTTTTCTAACTTTCCCTAACTGTTGTATTGCCCTTGGAGGTTGCCATTCTGCTTTCTTTTATGGCCTCTAGTCTTCCCAGAGTGCCCTTTGGTGTGATGTCTAATTGCCCCTGTAGTAAGCTGGTGTCTTGTTACAGGGTCTGTCACAGCTCAGCCACAGAGAAAATACTTCTTCCAGAGAAGACAAACTGCTAGATTTTGGGTGAGTGTAATCATTATTATTTTTTGATATCAGTACCTTGTCCTGCTATGCTCTGCTGTGTGTGTGTGTGTATGTCAATCATGTCACTGTTTACTCTATTCCTCTCAGTCACTTTCAGTTTTTGCACCAGTACTAAGTAGCAAAAATTGAACATCACCTTATAGGTTGTAACATAGCAGGACAAGGTACTAATATCAAAAAATAATAATGATTACACTCACCCAAAATGTAGCAATGTGACTTCTTCTCTGAAAGGAGTATTATCTTTGTGGCTGAGCTGTGACAGACCCTGCCAAATCTAGGGGCATAGCTACATCACTGTCACATGAACCAGGGTGCATCATAGGAGAAAGAAAGCCAATAAACCTATTTGTGATGGAGAGCCCAAGGGGTCGTAAAACTACTATACAGCTAGCAGGCTAATTTAGGAAAAACTCCTAATAGCAGACAAAGGGAAGGACACACTATGACTTAACATACTGTACATATCAAAATACTCTACATAACGTATGTTTTTGCACATTCTGGGTGGACTTCTCCTTTAAATAACACCCTATTATTAAATGAGATACAACCCGAGAGTTTGAGCAAATCACAGGTATGAATACGTGGTACAGCACCTGTCATAAATCTTTAGACTGAGTTAAATGTTACCTTCAGATGACCTAAAATACTATGTGTGGTTGCAGAATAGATAAATAAATCATAATTGATCAAACTAAACAAAAAACTGCTAGTCAGTAATTTTCGAGATCCTTGAGTGAGAAAGGAAAGTACCCTATATAACATTCCTAATCTTTGACGAAGAGACTTACAAAGGAATTTTATATGAAACTCAAATGTCAGATGGGAATCAAGGTAAATACTCAAATATTTAAAAAATGCAACTTTCTCAATAGTATCACCCCTTAGATCTAAGAAAGGGGATAAGTGTGAGAGTTCCATCCTGGGCCCAGTAAAGACCGCCAGTTTGGATTTTGGTTGAATTAAGCACCAGATGTCTAGAGATTAGCCAGTTTTGGAACTGAGTAAAATCATCCTGTACATTCTTCACTGCTAGGGTATAATTATCATCAATACAGTATGATACAGCATTGTCCGCATAAAAATACATTGTAGAATGAATACAACTAAGTGGTGCAGAATTAATAAACAGTGAAAAAATGAATGGGCCCAGGATGGAACCCTGGGGAACACCACACAAATGTTCACAGTAATTAGAAGAAACTCCATTAACTGTGGTACAATGATATCTTTTCTGCAAATATTCAGAAATCCATTTAATGACATTCTGAGAAAAATTAAATTCAGAAAAAATAAAAGGTACCAATTCATGTTCAACTAGATCAAAAACCTTGATGAAGTCCACAAAAATGGCTGCAAAAGAGTGCCCCTTATCTAGGGCACCCTGTATGCAACCAGTGAACCCCACCAAGGATGTTTCAGTATTATGTGTCTGTTTGAAACCATGCTGTACCTCTGAAAGCAATCCAGTGCTTGCCAGAAACCCAGTGGTTTGATCCAAAATGATCTTTTCTAACACCTTGGAAAGTGGGGCCAAAAGGGATATGAAGCAGTAGTTAGATACTATAGATGGATTTCCATTTTTGAGAATTGGTTTAATGTTTGCCTTTTTCCATTTGGATGGGAAAGAACCTGAATACAAAGACAGATTAAACAAAACTGATGTGGGAGAAACAGAAGAAGTTCAGTTCTCCAAAAGAATTGAACACCTTGAACTTTGTGTGTTCAATTCTTTCAGACTGTGCCAAACTACCAGGGGCAATAGTTGGACTTTTTGGTTCAACTGGTTTGCAACTGTCTGAGTGGTACAGACTGGGGTGAACCAGTCAAACTGTAAACTGTGGTTCACAACTTCAACATTAAATGTGCCCAGGATGTACCCAGGATAACCCCTCAGGAGTCCCAGCAGTTGTGGCTCTTGCCAAGTCAATTCTTGACCCAACTGGCAAACTCACCTCACTCAAAAAGGACTGTCTTAGAGACTCAGAGAGCACTGTCTGCCTGTCCTGTGTTCCTCTCAGGCTGCTCCATTTCCTCCTGACCCCTGTCTTTCCCTCAGACCTCAATCAATGCATCAATGCATTTCTGCATACAAAGCACCCCTCCCTTTTACTTCTTCCATCTATGAGTGCAATGCCATCCTCAATGATTGTACTGCCTGTCTCAGTGATTGCACTGGGTGAGCCACAGTGAACCAGTCCACCAGCACAAAACACTGGTGTTCCCCATGCAGTTTGAAGGTACACGTTTGAGAGGTCAGACTTCTGGAGATTTGCACAACCCTACTGAGAATAGTGTCCATGAAGGTAGAAAAACTTTAACTGATTATAACATGCCTGTTATGGTTAAGCACTAGAAGGTACTACCTTCTGCAAACTGCCTGATATTAATATACCAGTATGTTCACACAGGACTCGATTTGCATTGTTATTGGCTCTATACATAGCAGTAACTATGGGACCCTTTCCCACATTGCCCCATCCTGAAAGGTGGTACTGCAGTGCCCCCTAAATGTGTCAAAGGATGGCACGCTGTGACAGTAAATCACCCTCATTGTGCTACAGTGCACTGGCATTTGGTGCTACTGAACCCAAGTCTTGTTATGGGACTAGAACTCATGACCCTGCAGCCCATAGGCAGATGTGCTGCCAGTTTAACCACTGGCTATTGTGACATGGCTGACAGCTTTATTTAAGCAGCAATGAGTGAGACAAAAAGCAGGCCTAGTCATGTGACCACGGACACGAAAGAAGGTAGATATGTGTTCATATCTGGGACTCTCCATTGGGAGTATATACGCTCCAACAAATTAAGATCCAGAGTTTTTTTATAAAATCTTGTATATATTGGTAAAAGAGCAATTTGAGAACCTTATTATGGGAGGGGATACTAATTGCACACCAGACTCAGTCCTGGACCATTCATTGGATAGAGGGTGACGGGACCCATGCATTATGAAATGGAGGGAGGGAATTGCAGAGCTGAACATGGTTGTTGTTTGGAGAACAGCAAACCCCCAAGGAAAGGAGTTTACTTTCTACTCCAACCCCCACAAGACATGGGCGAGGATAGACCACATATATGCTGTGTTGAGCTGGTATGAGAGGCTGGAAAGGGTGGAGCATGGGCCTATACAGCTCTCAGACCATGCAGTGGTGACAGCATTTTTTCTGTTGACAAAGGAAAATGGGGATATACACTCATGGAAATTCCCTACATATATGTTGGGGTCGCAAGAGTTTCAGGAATATTAAGAAGACTAATTTAAATTTTATATGGACACCAATGGCCCGACTGCCTCCTCCAAACAAACATTATGGGATGCTGGCAAGGCCTATATGAGGGGTGCAATTATAGGTTATATGGCAAAGTATAGAAGGGGCAAGCTGGAAAAACAAAAGGACCTTCTAAATAAGGTAAGGGTATTAGAGGGGTATTAGAGGGGAGGGCAGCATAGGGTGAGGGGGGAAGAGGTGCTGCACACATTAGTGGTAACTAGGAAGGTGCTAAACTCCCTGTTATTAGATGAAGCCCAGATGAAGTTATATTATTTGAAACACAGGATATATGAATGGGGTAATAAGCAAGGCCCCCTACTGGTAAATTTAGTTAAAGGTAGAAAGGGTCCAACGCACATTGTGGTATTAAGAATGCACGGGGTCAGACTGTCACTAAATATAAGGAGATAAGGGGATAATTAAAGAATATTATGAATCACTGTACCAGACAGACATAGGCAGGAAGGAGGACTGTATGCAGAACTTCTTTAATAAATATCAACTACCCCAACTAACAAAACACCAGCAAAAAATGTTAGGTAGGGAAATCACCAAGGATGAAATTGGATCAGCCATCAAAGCTCTGAAGTCTGGGAAGGCCTGTGGGCCCGATGGGCTACCGGCAGAGTATTATAAAATATTAAAAGATGACGTGCAGGAGATTATGTGGGAGTTGTTTAAAGAAGGGAGGGAGAGAGGTGAGTTACCTGCAACATGTGGCAATGCTATGGTGTGCCTGATCCCTAAGCCAAATAAAGATTTAAGGGAGTGTGCATTATATAGACCCATATCCCTTTTAAACAGTGATGCCAAGATATATGCTAAGACCCTAGCCACAAGGTTAGAGGGCATACTTCCTGAATTGATCCATCCAGATCAAACTGGCTTTATACAGGGGAGGCACTCATATCATAATATAAGAAAGGTTTTAATGTCCTAGAACAGTTCAAGCGACCGGGGTGGCCATCCTGTCTATGGACACAGAAAAGGTGTTTGATAGGATTGAATGGCCATACCTCTTTGAAATTTTGAGATGGTTTGGTCTGGGGGAGGACTATATAAAAATGGTTGGGGCACTCTATGGGACACCCAAAGCCACAGTGTTAGTGAATGGAACACTGTCAAAGCAATTCACATTACACAGGGGTACAAGACAGGGTGCCCCTTATCCCCTTTACTTTTTGCAATGGCGGTAGAACCATTGGCTACAGCTGTTAGGGAAGACCCGAGAATACATGGGGTGGTGGAAAAGAGCGGTAAGCAGCATAAGATTATGCTGTATGCTGATGATATGATACTATATATTACTGAACTCTCCCAGTCCATGCCTGCTTTATTAGAGGTTGTCTCTCAGTTCACCACGTTTTCCGGATATAAACTTAATTTGGAAAAATTAGAGATTATGTTTTTAGGGCACGAGGTGGGGGGTGGAGATAATACATGGAGCTTACACAGAGTGGGATTATTTTTTACTTATTTAGGGGTTAAAATAGGGAGGGACCTTAAATCTTTATATAAATGAAACTACAGCCCATTATTAAAAGCAGTGATAGATGAGTTAAGCAGATGGAGAGCTCTACCCATTTCATGGCTGGGCCATATTCATTAAATTAAGATGAATGTGTTACCTAGAGTGTTATACCCATTACAAATGTTAGCTATGGAGTTAACAGGAAAAATATCAAGAAACTTGAGACAGCATGTTCCAAATTCCTTTGGCAAGGGAAGAGGCCAAGAGCTAATCTAAATAAACTGAAGGCAGATAAGGATGGGGGGGGGGTTGAATTACCCAGATATGAAGTCTTATTACCTGGCAGCACAAATTAGGATTATCAAGGACTGGGTATATCGATCTAGGGAGGCTAGCTGGTTAGATTTGGAGGAAAAAGGCCAGACTGTTTGGCTATCCTCTTATCTGGCTGAAGGGGGGAGAAGGGAATATCTGGATAAAAAAGCTTACAACATTTTAAAGGGTAGTGTAATAGGTAGATGGGAACAAATTAAAAAACTGATTGGGCATCAGAAGGGGGAAACATTTATAGTGCCATTGGTAGATAATCCTTTCTTTATACTGGGAATAGGGGACTCCTCATTTCAGGTCTGGGAGAGGGGGGGAATCCTATGCCTTAATGATTTGAGAACCCAAGATGGAGTTTACCTATTTTGTGAACTTAGAGAAAGGTTGGGATTGTAGGCCACTCATTTATTTAGGTACTTCCAAGCCAGAAAATACATTCAGGATATAGAGAGACAGAAGGAACTGAACTCCCAAATCCATGGCCTTGAAAGTCTGCTGTACCAAACTAAGCAGGAGCCCAAAGGGGTAATAAGGAGAGCTTCTTACCTTTTGCATGCTCAGTTACCGGATAGAACTGTTAAAACTAAGTGCCTTTGGGAGAGAGATCTAGGAGTGGTATTAACAGAGGAACAATGGGCACTGATGAGAGGTGTACATCAAGGGCTCCTGATGTGCAATAAATATAAAGAAGCAGCATATAAATTTGTGCACAGACTCTATAGCCCACCAGTGGCAGTTATTAGGTATAACACGACAGTCTCGGCAATATGCCAGAGATGTGGTACTGCCTTGGGTACATATATCCACTCGTTTTGGTCATGCCCAGTACTCCAATCATTTTGGGAGGAGGTGGCAAAGGAACTGATGGACATGAGGGGGTGTTGCACTATGCCAGCACCACTTTTAATGCTGTTTGGCCTGGAAGACATGGACCAAGCTGATTGGTCCCCTTCTGAAAGATGGGTTAGAATTCTCTTGGCATTGGCACAACAGTGTATCCTAAATACATGGGTTTCTGGGGATAAGCCCACCCTCAGGCAATGGAGAAACCTGGCTTGGGAAGCTCTGAAGCTCAAAAACATGATGCATAAAGCTAGGGGATGGGAGGAATTGTTCATGGATATGTGGGCGCCATTCTGGAGTACTATGGGTCCTGTGGAGAGGGAGCTGATAAAATGAGTCCCAGGACCATGGAGGGTGGATGGTTAGGGACTGAAACTTCCTGCTACTATAAGATGGAGCTGGAAGGCCTAAATCACTAAATATACTATGCTGCCCAGGACTGGCTATGATAGAACCATAGTATAGGGCTGGAAAATGTATCAGTATATAGCATATATTAGAGATGGAATTTTTTTACTTCATGTATTAGATAGCCTGAACCTCTGATTATTTTTTTTTATATAGTTGTTTTATGTTGAAATATATGAAATGAATGGGGAGTAATACTAATTATAACTGGAAATGGCTGGACATGATATGAAGGAAATACCCATGTATCTAATGGAATGATAAATGTTATTGTCATAGTGTTAATAAGACAAACTAATAAAAAGTTTATGCAAAAAAAAAAGAAAAAGTATCACAGCTATAGTGATTGTTTAATCAGAACAAAATTTTCTAGTCACACTAAATTGAAGAAAGCCCATGTGCAGCTTCATGTGCTCATTTATACTTTTTGAGGGGTAGGGCTACCAGTACAAAGTTCATGGGTTACCTGCTTAAAGTTCATGGGTTAACAGTTGAAAGTTTAAGGGGGGGTGAGGAAGGGTTTGTCAGTTGCAAGTTCATCTTGCAGAGCCTTATATAAGCCCTGTGGTTGGGAACTTGATGGTATAGCTTCCAGAGACTTGTCAAATCTTTTTTATAGAATCTGAGCAGGCTATCCCAAAACATTAAAGAAGATCGCCCATAACAGTGCATCTCCAACTATTATTCCACTAGTGGAACAGACTATCACACCACCAAATAAAAAGCTAGGAGGAAAGAAGCCTATCAAGCCCAAGATCACATATGTCTACTACATAAGGTGTGAAGAAGAATGTCCCACTACAGCCTTGTTGAGTGGGAGGGTTTGTGACATAACAAAGAATCTTGCTGGCAGTTTGGTGAATCAGAAAAAAGCTAAATCTGATCCTGATCCTCCTATTGAAGAGCCATAGCTACAAGACCTTGAAGAGGTGCTAGTGTGTGAATCTGATACAGTGAAAGTTGTGAAAATGAAGCCCAAAACAGGGAGTGACATGGCAGGAGAGCCAGAGAATGTTATCAAGACACAGCCAGAAGAAGCATCCATCCAAGAGGCAGATGATGAAATTGCTACAACCAGCAAGCCTCAGGCTAAGGAAGAAGAAAAAGGTAAGAAAAGTCCTTGCCATGAAGAAGTAAATTTGTGCTTGTTTTCAAACATTTGAGAAAAAAAATGCATGAGCAGAGACATGTGTACATAGTGTAACTGAACAGATTAGTTTGCAGTTGAACTGGATCCTATCTATTAACAAGTAACAGGACCAATGCGTTTTTTCTTGTGCTTTATTAAAATGATGAATTTGCGATGCAGCAGCAGTCATATTCAGACAGCATGGACACTTAAGTCTCCACAAATCTATTGTTTGACTGTGTGTTCTGTTGGAAATATACAGATGTAGTTATTGATGAGATATGTGAGGGCCAGCATGTTTGAAATACAGAGTGATAGAATGTGGCAAAAGAAGCTGGTCCTGGGCATGAAATATATGATCCTAGCAGAAAAAAAAGACATTCTTGTGTTGCTGATGAATTGATAGCTAGAGAAGCATACAGAACTGCTTCAGAAGCCATAAATATAGGCAACTTATGGCTGTTATTTTAGTTGTAGCTATGAAACACAATGGGTTAGACATAACCAATGAAACCCTCGAATCAATCGGTCACATTTTAACCAAAATGAAAAAAGCTGATGACCCTTTGTGGGTACTTAAAAAGATGCACCAGTAGACAAATAGAGAGATCCAGAAAGAGGACAAACATCTGGTCAATAAAGGCTCATTAAAAATGTCTAAAAACAATTTCATGGCCCCTCTTGTAAAACAAATCCTTTACCCACTGATCTGTTATGGGTTATGTATAAACGTTTCACAACCCAAGGTTTCATATTTTATAGCTTCATATTTTATTTTACTGAAAGCCAAATGGAATGCAAGCCAGTAGAGCATCCAACGACTTTTGTATCTGATCATAAACCATTACTGTGAACTCTCAGTTTTCAATCCACCTTAGTTTGAAATATCCCTTTCTCACATATATTATGCCAATGAACTGATATTGTGTGTTCCCAAACAAATGTGGGAGGATATAGATAAATATGTGAAATAATCTGAGTTGACACTTTTAGAAAATGATAAACTGATTGCACCTGTATTCATAGAAGACACAGATCTTGAATGTCTTTGTGGTCTTTTTATAATGGTAGGAATGTGTGTCTGTGCTTTGAAGCTGGGAAAAGAATGTGATATCACTCAAACTATGAAAGCAGCTTCTCCACTTCTTATGCTGCTCCATGCAATGGAAGATCACTAAACATCATGCTGTATGTTTTTTTTCAGAGTATACAATATTGGAAAGCACCCTGTCAGTGCACCCAGTCACTTATTTTTGAGCTATTAAAACACCGATCTAAACAACCTGCTTTAAATCTGCCTAACGGAGACACTACTTCACTTTTACAAAGAGGCAAAGAATTGTTTCAAAATATCCCAGGTGGGCCCCTGAAAGAAACTAAGGACTATTTTAAGGAAGAGGGTGCTGCCCTTCAGGAAACAATTAAATCATTTGCTATAGAGTTTATCAATAGTCCATATAATGTGCTACACTTTTTAGTTTTACTACTGCAGGTGTTGATTTTTGCATGGTTAGTCTGCAGAATAGGGGAGTGAGTCTGACATCATACAAGTCACTGAATATATCACCTATGTTGTGCTCAATAAAGGCACTTTAGCAACCATTTTTCTTAAATGAAAAAAGTGACACATTAATCTGCAAGAAGCAACAGATTATTTTGCATAATATGTGTTATGATTTCTGTTGATTATGATTATATAAAGTTTACATTTACATGATGTATTTTCAGATGGTATGTGGTAGGGATAATGACATGCTCCCCATATTGCAGACAGTCTTGCAGTGTACAGTACTATGTTCCATGCAATAAAGGACATTTTAAAGGACCCTGCATTAAATGTATCCTCTGAATCTGCATTGAATCCACTGGCAGAAGGGACAATCGCTCTGATTAAAAGTATACCACTATTTTTGTGGCATATGTATATCAATTTAATTGATGCAAAAAAAAAACACTGCTATACATTCTATGGAAAACATCTTTCATGCTGTGACAGTGTCCCTCTAACATCACCATGCTTTTTTTGAACTGATGTACGGCACATGTGGCTAGGCTTTACACCCACCTTGTGTCCAGTGGGAGAGTAGCTGAAATCCTGTTCCTGTGTGAAACATACTGCCCAGAAGTTACTGTATCTGGGTACCTTTATGGTGGAAAGTTTAACAACTAATCTTTAGTTGGGGGGGGTTGGATTCACACCATGTACCTTAGACTGCTACTGTAAAAACATTATATCATGTCGTAATCATTGTATGGATTATATTTTGTATTACTGTAGCATGCCTGCTATGTATTACAGTGAACATAAAATCTCTTTAAAATGCAGTTATGACTATGTTCAGTAGGTACCCAACATATGCATCAGTTTATGTGCTGTATGCTGTGAACAAAATATAATCATGCATTGCAGTTTGTGGTTGTAATGGAATTTTTATTAAAGAAAGAGTACACACACACACACACACGCATACACTTCACTTTACTGGTTACATGAGGTTTGCTAGCTAACAGATCTATTTGAGTGCTGATGAAAGAAGATGACTAATCATCTGCACCAGATATATATTTTAATTCAAAAAAGTGAGCAGTTTCACTGGCGTGACTCAGCTATATAAGGCTGCAAAAAATATTGATAAAGGTGTCACGAGGAAATGTGTTGCAGAATGGCTTTCAAAGCAAGATCCTTACACTTTACACAAGCCTGCAAGACTCTGATTCAAAAGAAACCCTTTCATTGTTTCTGGCATAGAAAGACAATGGTAGGCCGATGTCATGGATATAAGTAAATATGAAAAGTACATTAAAAGGTTTAAATAAGTACTGACATGCATCGATGTGCTATCCAAGCATGCTTGGGTAGTGGCTTTATAAGACAAATCAGGCAAGGCAGTGACACAGGCCTTTAACACTATTTTTATAAATGGACACATACATCAGAAGTTGCAGACTGATTAAGGTAAAGAACTTCTAAATGTTTTCTTAAAGATGTTAAAACAAATAAAAAATACACCATTTTGAGACAAATAATGAAGTTAAGGCTAGGACTGTAGAAAGATTTAACAAAACTTTAAAGATATGAGAGGGGTGTGGCCTGCTGTGCTGAAGATGGCTGCTTGATTCTTCATCTCCCTGGATTCACCAAATATCATCATCCATCCTACAGATTCCAGACTTCCTACCTTCACCAACATTTGAGATCTTACTATATGTACATCGCAGAACAGCACTGGTACAGTATTTTTATTGCCTCATAATTACAGAATGAGTTATCTACAGCTTTTCAATTTCTCTATTAAGGCCTACAATAATGGCGGACCAATCTCCACATAACAGTTTTCTTAATAGAGTGGACGCAATGTTCCAGCAACTAATAAGTGAAATTAATGTATTAAAAATTGCATCTCAACAAAATATCAATAATATGCAGGCACTTGATCAAAAAATCAGAGCTACTGAACTTAAAGCATCTCAAAATGAAGATTCCATTAACACATTACAGGCTACCATCAGGGAGCAGGACACAGTTATTAGGAACCTTCAGGACAAAATGGTTGATATTGAAAATAGAAACAGACGTAACAACCTTAGATTTCTCGGATTTCCTGAAGGTGTTGAACTAGGAGATACCAGTGCTCTTCTAACTCATGTACTTCCTTCTTTGCTTAAACTACCAGCCGGCCAAGACCTAACCATCGAGAGATCTCACTGCACCTTAAATCCGAGGCCTGGACCTGACCAGAAACCCAGGCCCATCATTGCCAGATTTCTAAACCACGCACATACTGAACTGATTCTTCAAAAAGCGAGGCAATTAGGTGCACTTACTTGGCAAGAAAACAGAATCCTAATTTTCAGAGACTATTCTAAAGAATTAACTAACAAACAAAAAGCTTACAACCCCATTAAAACGATCCTTCATCAGCGTGGAATTAAGTTTGCACTGTGTTAGCCTGCAACAATGCGTCTTTTTTTAAATGATTCTACCAGAGATTTCAGTACCCCAGAATCTCTCTCTCTGAATTTCTGAATTGGACACAGCCCTCACTTACACTGCCTTGCGATGCTAATTCAGCTCATTCCTGCTCCAGCACAAGCACTTCGCAATTACAATGTCTTGCCCTTCCTGCTGAAACTGTCCTTCAGGTCCCTGAGAAATCTGCAGCCATCATATCTGCCACTGTAGCTCCTACCAGAAACTCAGCACGCATACAAGAAAAAAAGCATCTGGTTCTTCTCTAAATAATAATACCTGCTGTTTAAATAATATTTCCACCTCTCCAGCTTCCCATGTGGAACGTCACATCAGTTTTCTACCCTTTTACCTTGTCTAACAAATTCTCCCCCAAGAAGATCTTTCCAAGAAGATCTGCACTCATCTATGGAGGATCTGAGACAGACTGCATCCGACACGTTACTCAAGACCGAAGAAGCTCTCAATGGGTAATGACTCTCCCAATTTTCCTGGGCTGATCTTGTGTCCAGCTCTCCTTTAAATCATCTGAACCACCCAAAAGAAAAGGAGAAGAAAATCGAGAGCAGGGGCTACCTGAGGCTTTTCCCACTAAAAAAAAAAAAAATTGTAATAAATACTTTACCTATATTTAGATGTGGTATAGCAGTTTCTCACCAGAATCCTCCTTCACAATTACCACCTCACTTGACTCCTTTGGTATATTTACTGCAAAGCGCAGTCTCTATCGCACCCAACAGGTTTGGAGCACTTAAATGCAGTAAATCGCTATTGCTGCTAAGAAGCCTGTATCTGTCTATGGGAGGTGAGCCAATTGACACTGGAAGTATTTAATCTATGCGGGAGTTACTCTCAATGTATTCAATGAAAAAAAAAATAAGAGAAAGAATAAATATTACAATGTTTGTAAGATCTCTTCTAATTAATGCTTGTGTGGTGCCAGACATTAGTATATATAAGTGCTATTTACATTCTAATTTTTCATAAGCTTTAGCGCTACCGTGTGGTCAGGTGCATACATACATATATAGAGTTCTGTATTTCATACCAGTGTGCCCTTAACCCCTACTATTATAGCATTTTTCCACATAAATCCTATCATTTGGAATGCGGAGGATGATTAGACAAATACTCTAAAATCATTTACTTATTTAACATTTATTTTGCATCACTTCTGGTATGTAGTGCATCAGGTGCATTCCCATTATATCTCACAGATTTTGCACCAAAGTATGCTTCCAATTGTATTTCTATACATTGAGTTTTTCCGCCTTTTCACATTATTCTTCATCCTATTTTCTTCCAAGTCATTGGAACTTATAAAAATGATTCCACAATACACTGATGCACTATGAACCTATGGGCCTGGATATTCAAACTGCTCTCAAAACTGGCGCAACAGCAGGAGCAAGCGCAAACCAGTTGCGCAAATGCTCAACAGGTGTGATATTCAAACATGGAGCACAGCAAATTGCGCAAGCAACCAACGTCTCAATATCGCACATACTGCGCCATCGCGTTAACCAGGAAGGAGAAGCTGAGCTAAATATGCAGCGCTATGGCACAACCAGGGAAGCTCAGCTGAGCAGTCCAGAGCTGCCATAAGCGCAAGCACAGGCCCCCAGAGCAATGGAACTGCACATCCAGGGAGGCAGGCTGGGGCCCACGCCAGCCATGCCACACATGGGCACAGGAACACACTGCAGAACCCACACCACACCGGCACACCCCAAGCACAGCATCACGGGGGGTGGGACGGATGATCCACGTGCCCATGGGGACAAGCCAACACAGCATAGCAGAGCCCTGACACCCCAGCACAACCACTGGCAAGCGGAGAGTGCCACACACACAGGGGGTTGACAACCACAGTGCACAGCAGCCCTCCGTATGCACAGCACACCCTGCACTGTGACCCCAAGACACCACCCATGTGCAGTGACTGGCACTGCAGGAAACCATGCAGTCCCCCCAGCACACGTCAGCCCCATGCAACACAGAAGCCTACAAGCCAGACACACCCTGTGCACCCAGCAGTGGGTGGCAGCAGATGGCAAGACCAACCGAAAGTCACTGCCATGCTGGAGATACCTCCCCATGCACACACATGCACACACACACACACACACACACATACCCAGGACCATACCAGCCCAGATGGCATGTACACACCTGCAACTGAGCACCTATAGCCAGCTGCAAATCAGAGACTGACACAGTATTCATATATCAAAATAGAAATGTATATTGAACATAGTGCAACAACAACGATAAAAACTATTTACAAGGGGGGGACGGGTACAAGGAAGGGGTGTTCAAGGGGGAGGGATTAAAAACTTGGAGAGGGAAGGCAGGGTGGTAGGGATGGGAGAAGTGGGATGGGTGATGATGGCTATGGCCCAGCTGGCTCCTGGTCCTCCCTCTGCTGGCGCACCGTCCTCTGCCGCCCCTGCCGATGTCCATGTCGCCGGATGGCCTGCAGGATCTCCTGGTTCTCAACGCTGACCTGTGCGAGGTGCCTGACATCGCGCGACAACCTCCTGAGAACCTCGAGGCCTAGGAAAATGGGAACACAGTCAATGGCTGTGACTGACCACAACCCTGAACACCACCCAACCTGCAAGCCATACAGCCCAATGTCCCGCACCTGTGATGGCATACACCCACCCACAGTGAACATGCACATGGCCATCACAAACAGGCGGCACCAGCGATGTGCACCACTGCCCACACACACTGCCCACGTCAATCACAGTACAAACTAGGCTGGCAAGTGACGTGGCAACATGGTGCGATGCCAGTTACACAGCTATGTGCCCAGTTCATGCCTGGACCACCAGTGACGCATACACAGACGTGCTGTGCTACTGCACTGTGATGCATGTCACCTGTGTGTGCCTGCATACATAAATACATAGATAGTGTTGGCAGATAAGGGCCTATGGCCACCCAGTCTGCCCATTTGACCTTGTAGTTCACTCTGTTTTCCTATAAGTCTGTTGCACCTACCCTGACCTCCAGAATTCCTGTATGGCTATCCATGCATTCTTAAATCCCGTGACCAAGTCAGCCCCCACCACTTCCTCTGGCAGGGTGTTCCACTTGTCCACCACCCATTCTGTGAAGAAATACATTCTCATGTGTCCTCCGAATCGTCCCCCTCCAACATCATCCCATGCTCACTAGTCCTGGAACGCCTTTTACGCTGAAAATAGTGTTGTCATGCACTCTGTTCCCCTGTAAGATACTTGTATGTCCCCATCATATCCCACTCTCCTCCTCCTCCAGGGAGTACATGTTCAGTTCCTTCAACCTGTCTTCATCGGACTTGTGCGCAATCCATGCACCATCCGTGTTGCCCTCCTCTGAACCTCTCTACCAGTCCATGTCCATACGTAGGTATGGTCTCCTGAACTGTACACTGTACTCCAGTGTGGGGCCTCACTAGTGTCTTGTATAGTGGAAGTATGACCTCCCCTTTGGTTGTGTTGTGCATGGCTGGTGGTCTTGCCCCCCCCAGCATGCAATAGCATCCATGAAGTAATGATACTCACACTGCTCCAGCAGCTGGGTCTGCTGCTGCTGCTGCTGCTGCTGCTGCTGCTGTGGTTGGGGCACAACACCCCCTGGCACCGGGGCCCTGGCACGGCCCACCTCACCCTCGCCCGGCGTCCTCAAAATCCGGCCTGTGGGAGACATATGTTGAGACAAACATCAGTGTGACTCAAAAGCAGAGTGCCCCCTGCCCCAGTGAGAGTGCCTGCCCACACAGCCATAACCATCCATCGCACAGCTGCACACACTGACACAGCCAACCGTGTCCAAGCCGGCACCTATGCACAGCCACCCAAGCACACACACACCCCTACAGAGAATATAGGTGCATAGATGGTACACTCCACCTGGCCTGGGACTACACCCCACCTGTGCGTGACCGCGGCAGCGTCAAAGTTCCGCTCCCTCGGTGGAGGTCACTGTACGTGCCAGCACTGCTCAGCTGACCGACCCTGGCCAGTGACCTCCACCAGGTCCAGGCCACTGCTGCCACACGCAGGTCTCTTGGCATGGTGAGGGGCCTCACCAACAGTGCCTCACAGTGGGCTCCACCCAGGCCACCAGGTTGGCCACCTCCAGCTGGCTCCAGGACACTGCCCTTCTCCGTGCCATGGCACCAACTTTACAGCAGGCAATATGGCCCGGCTGCGCGTAACCCCGCGTGGAGTTGTTGCGCAATGGACCACCTGAGCTCCAATCGCGCTGTTAGAGCAGCGCCGTCACTGTACATAGCGCTGTAACTGGGCGCAATGGGCAATACACATGGCATGCGAACAGTGCCGGGGTCAGAGGCCATACACAGGTCACGGTAATGACGCAAGGCTTACTGGCACCACCAGTTGTATAGGCATTCTGGCGTGACTGCAGAGATACGCCAGCCACAGTGGACTATCGTGCAGTAGTGCCACGGTGCCATATAGTGCCCAGTGCTGTAGCGCCACTGGCACAATGGTGGCCATGGCCTGAATCGGCTTCTATCGCTCCAGCAGGTCTGCAGCGTGATAGATGCGTGCGTGAAGCTGTCTGGGCATGGCTAATGCAGTGTGGCACGCAGCCACAAACCTGCGCCATTGGCTCAGCTAGACTCTTCCAGATGGCGGTGAAAGCGCAATACGCGATATTCAGCCGATATGCAAATCATCCGATCAGCTATCTCTAAAGGCGCAGTGGCGCCATTAGCATGTCATTAAAGTTGAGCCACCCTCATTTGCATGTGTTGCGCTATAAAATGCGACAGTGGGTTGTGCTGGCCAGATTTGGTTACTGCAGGTGAGAGGTGAGTTACATGCTGTGATGATGCTCAGGACAATGCTCATGGGCGGAGGATGATAAAGGCTGAGGGCTGAGCATGAAATGGGCACTTAGAAAGGGACAAAGGGCACCCTTTCTATCAGTATCTGCCATGCGGAGAGGAAACGGGGGGGGTTCCGCACTCCCCCGGGCCGGCAGCTATGCTCATGGGGTAATGCTGTTGACTGCACAGTGACAGGTGTCCACTTCCACCCATACAGATCACCATGACTGACCAGAGCAAAGCTGAGGATGTGGACGGCGGGCGTAGGAGGAGGCCGAACTTCACCGCGGCAGACACAGAGGCCCTCTTCCAGGCCTACCTGGAGGATGAGCCACTATTGAGTGGACAGAGGGGCACCCCTCAGGAGCGTGCAGCTGCATGGGAGGAGGTAGCTAGGGCCGTCAACCTGCACGGAAGCCACCAGCGCTCCGTGCAGGAATGCAGGAAGAAGATGGGGACTGACCGCAGGAGGCTGAAGGAGAAGGTGGCAGCCTTCAGGGCGGCACGTGCTGGCACTGGTGGGGGCCCACCAGTGGTGTTGCAGCTGACCCCTACAGAGGAGATACTGGTCACGGCCATGCAGCCGAGTGCCATTGCGGGCATACCTGGCGGAGGATTCCAGACAGGTGGAAGCCCATCACTGCATGGTATGACATGGTGGTGTTGTTGGGGGGGGGGCTGTTGTTCACAGCACTCACATGTACTTTCTTTCTGTTACAGATCCTGTTCGTCTGCAGGAGACGGTGGTGGTGGTGGGTCCAGACAGTGAGGCAGACCTGCTGGACGTGGAGGAGGGACCATCCACCTCCGCCACCAGCCTGCAGGCACTGCTGCAGCATGCAGGCTGGGCGGACAACTCCAGTGTCAGTGATACGGGTGCAGGGGGTGCACAGCCTGTGTCACAGCAGTCTGGCATGCAGGTATGCCAGCATGCTGTGCCTATGGCAGTGGCACGCACCTGCACCATTGATGATAGCAGGCCTGCAATGGGCAGTGATAGGTGTGTGTGTCCCATGACGGACACATGGCAGGCCAGCACGTGCCCCTGGGCCTTCCTGATTCACACCTGTGTACCAGCATGCTGGCACAGTCCCAGGCTGTGCCTGTCAGCACTGGTGGGGCAGCACCAGTGGCTGTGCAGGTGTCTGGAACTGTTGTCAGCATGGAGGTGGAACAGGTGGACCTGGGGGCTCAGCAGTTGGAGGGGCAGCAGCAGCAGTCACACACCAGGTCTGGGGGTACAGTGTCAAGCAGTGGCACATGTCCACCACTCTTTGATCCGCCCATACCTGGTCCTGGCGAACAGCACCCACCCTCAAGGGGTGCTGTGCAGCAGGACCGTCCACACCCTGGGGGTCACTATGCCATTGGGGCACAGTATCCATTGGATGTGCACACCTGCCTGCTGCAGGAGTCGGTACAGCTGCAGGGGTGGGTTGCAAGGTCCGTGGAGGCACTGTCTGTGTCCGTGGAGTGGCATAGCAGGGAGTGTGCTCGGGACTGAGCTGAGCTGGTCCTTATGTGGACGGATGTGACCGCTGCCATTGACAGGCTGACCCAGGCAGTGGTCTCTGTCGTGGACGCATTGGCCACACTGTCAGGTGCCCCTGTACCACACACCCCACACAGTGCACTCTCCACTCCCTTCTGCTCGTGCCGTGACACCAGGCCTGTCAATGCCGGGTTCTGCTGTGGGCATCCCGAGCACCCCTGGTGCAAGTTTGTTTGGCAGGATGCAGACCCCTGTGCGGGCAAGGTCGCGTTCGTGCAGTGGGACCCCTGGTGGTGCACCAGCGCCACCCGATGTGGCCCCTGCTCAGCCTGCCAGTGCTGCTGGGCCATGGCAGGGCTGCCCATGCATCCGTGGTGGCTATGGGACAGTGCTACCTGACTGAGCTGTCTCCCAGTGCAGGCCCTGTCTTTTGCTGCCCTGTGTGCAATGTGTGTCATGGTGGGCAGTGCACTGCTGGATGCTCTGCTCACCAAGCTGACACACGGACCACCTGCACACTCTCCCAACTGCTGTCCACAGGTGCGTGTGCATGATGATGCCTGCATTGCACTGTATACCAAGGTGCAGGTGCCCAGGTCCTGACACAGTCGTGGACAGTCCAGGTGGTGGGGTGGTGGTGGTGTGTGTTGGCAATGTCATTTCCGCAGTGCTGTGCTGCTGCCCATGTATGCTGCCTGGTGTGTGTGTGTGTCTCCATATGTGTGCTCACCCCTCTCTGCTGGTGTGTTGGTATGCCTGGAACCTTCACGTCCCCTGACCTTCATGCACGGTGTGTTCCCCTGTGTGCCTGTGGTTTGCGCATGGACAGTGTTGCCTGCACATGTCCCCTTGCCTTACCTGTATTGGGCATAGTGCTCTTCTGCAATGGTGTCCCGGTGCAGCTGGGCCTGCTGGGTCAGTCGGGGGTCCCTCCATCCTAGGGGGGGCTGCTCATCACCCACATCACCAGCGCCACTGGCGTCCCCATCGCTGTCCCCCTCTTTGACCTTGTACGGCTATCCCATGGTCTTTGGCCATGTTGTGTCAGGGATGCAACAGGCCAGGAATATCCCACAGGCCTTTGGGGGTTGTACTGTAGGGTTCCCGGAGTGTCCAGGCATCGGAAGCGTGCCTTGAGCATCCCAAACACCCGCTTATGATGTTACGTGTTGCGGCATGTGCCTCATTGAAACATAGCTGCGCTTGGGGTCGGGGCGCGTGCACGGTAGCACAGGGGCCAGGGAGGGTATCCGCAGTCACCTGTGTGGAGATCAGTGTCATGTCAGGTCCATATTGGCCATATCCTTGTGTGCCACTACCATGGCACCTGTGTCATTCCCACCCTTGCCCAGGGTTTGCATTCCATACATGTGTACTCACCCACTAGATGACCCGTGGGGATGTTCCCACTCTCGAATCGATGGCACAGTGCAGACTGGTGCCATATGAAGGCATCATGTGCTCCGCCAGGGTGTGTGGCACAGACATTGATAATGCGCCCAGTGGCATCACACACCACCTGGCAGTTGACACTGGAAAAGCCCTTCGTTCCGAAAGCCTGGCGCCGGGGCTGAGGTGGCGTGCGAATGGCCACATGGGTGCAGTCTATGGCCTCTAGCACGCCAGGCATACGTGCTACCCTGTGGAACTCCTGCATGTTTGCTGTACGCTCTGCCGCGGTGCTGGGGAAATGGATGTACTCCGCAGCATGTGGCAGCAGTGCGCTGAGGAATTGGGTGAGGATGCGTGACGTGGCCGACTGTGTAATGCCTGTGGTGTCCCCTGTCGGCCTCTGGAAGGTGCCCATGGTGAGCAGGCACATGCAGGCTGTCACCTTGGTCTCCATGGACAGAGCATGACTCCGTCGTGGGTGCCTGCATCACATCACTGCACAGCTCGCAGAGCCGTCTCAGTATTGCCCTGTTCAGGCGGTGCGGCCACAATCTGACGTCTGTGTACAGCTCGGGTTGACAGCGGCACGATACCGGCCTGTCAGGGGCATACCACCCGATGGGCCCCTCCGCGTGCCATGTCCCCTGCAGCATGGTGTCTCACCTCTCATTACAGCTTCCATGTGGAAGCTGACACTGTCCATCTCCCTGGCTTCTGCCCCCCCGGCTGCTGTTCCTGTGTTACCCCCGCTGCCCCCACTGCTGCTTCCACTGCACCGGGCACCCCCCACTGGCCTCTCTGTCCTCCTGGACCCACTGTCCCTCTCTGCCCTTCCAGCTCCTGTCTCTCTCTCTCTCTCTCTGTCTCTCTCCCCCAGTTTGTGGCCTGCTAGGGTTCTTGTGCCGCTTCCTTGAGCCTTTTTATTTTGGCTCAAATCAGTCTGCGCAACTTCTGCTTGAGCCACTCTTGCGCGATTTGCGAGTGTTTTGATATCGCATTGCGCACTTTATGCATGGACCCGCTCTTTGCTGGCGTGATGCCTTCATTTCCATTGCGCTGTTGCTCAGCATGTTTTCGATTGGCGCAACTGGCCCTTCTGAATATCGCAGAATGGCGCGATTTTGGAGTTAACACGCTACGAACCCTGTTGCGCATGGCGCAACCCTTTTGAATATCCAGGCCATAGTATATACTGAATTCCCTAACCTAGCTTATGTGGATTAATACACATCGGGCATCCTTTTATCTGGCTCACACTGCATTATCTGCCATCATGTTGGTATACTTTATTTAATATTGGACTTATTGATAGGTCCAAGCTAATTCATTATGTTTGGAATTTAACACTATTACATAATTATCCTCTTTTATTTGGTAGAATGATGTTTTGGTCTTTTCCAGGGTAATGCTTTAATTACCTCAGCACAAATCTCAATTACACTTCTTTAATATACTGTTATATAAAGTTTAGTATCTTAAGATTATAGGGTAAACCGTATCTTGAGATTCACTAATTACTCTACACGCCTAGTAGTGTAGAGTGAGAGTCCTTATATATTTACTGTCTCTTATTGCTCTGCATTTCATAAGTTTCAAATTAATATTCTTGTTACTGAGTTTATACTAACATTTGTTGATTCTAATGTTTAATTACTTGATATTTCTATCTCTATACTCTCCCTCTGCGAGACAAAATTAATACAAATACTCAATCATCTCGAACCCATACAAGTTAAGGGTCCTGCATACATTTGTTTATTATATATATTTACCTTTTGAATCTGTGACATCCTCCAAATTAATGGTATTGAGTCCCTCATTCCTATTTGTAACTAATTACCTTACATCCTAGTACCATGAGTGATCTAATCTTACATTCATGGAATGTCAAGGACTCAACTCACCTTGTAAACGTAAGCAAGTACTTACCTATCTTAAAAAGCATAAAACACATATTGCTTTCTTACAAGAAACTAAACTTTTATCAGAGGATGTCGACAGATATAAAAGGGACTGGGTTGGTCAAGTATATGCGTCATCTTCTCTATCCAAAAAACATGGGGTTGCTATCTTAATACATAATTCTCTTAATTGGCCTCCCATAAAAATCATTACAGACCCGGATGGTAGGTGGATTATAACCCTGTTACACAACACAGCAGGTTTTGTTTGTGAATGTATATGCACCAAACTTTGATTCACCCATTTTCTTCCATAATCTATCCCAACAAATTATGATTAATAATAAAAATAATTCACCTATTCTTACTGGTGGTGACTTTAACTTAGCACTACAAGCATATTTAGACAGAAGTAACTCATCACACGATGCCCACCTCCGTAGTATTAATGCTCTATCAATGCTTATGAAGGATTTAGGCCTCTCTGACATTTGGAGACTACATCATCTCAGACAATGAGATTACACCTTTTATTCCTCTTTACATAAATCATATAGTAGGATTGATTATTGGTTCTCTTCTCCCCTCATTACTGAAAAAATTATTGATACATCGATTCTCCTATTGTTATATCTGATCATTTCCCTATCAGTTTGCATTTACTTTGGGGTCCACCTTCTTCTAAATCCCCATCTTGGCGTTTAGACCCACTTTTACTCAGAGACCCTGAATTCACTCCTTGGATTAAAACCCAGATTCAAGATTTTCTTTCTATTAACAATACTCCAGATATGTCTCAAGGTACTATCTGGGAAGCATTAAAAGCCACTATTAGAGGTAAAATTATTAGTTATGCAGCACATAGAAAGAAATTAAGAGAACAACAATTAGAAAATTTAGAAAAATCCCTTAAAGAAAAAGTAACCCAATACTATAAATTAAATAAACCCAATCATAATTCACAGCTTCATCTGGAAATTCTACACTTAAGAATTAAAATTAACGAGTTGATATCCAGGAAAGCTGAACTTGCCCTTTTTAGGATTAAACACGGTTATTGGGAAAAAGGGGATACATGCGGAAAGTTGCTCTCTTACCAGCTAAAAACTCAACAGATGCAGAGGCATATAGCAGGTCTAAAAGATCCATCAGGTCAGACACACACAGACAACCTTTCAATCAATCGTATTATGCAATCCTTTTACCATCAACTATATTCGCAACCTAACACTACAAATCCCAACCTAATACAACATTTTCTGGAAAAATTGAATCTACCCCATCTATCCCTTCAGGACAAAGCTATGCTTGATAAACCAATCACTTTACAGGAAATCCAAACTGCTTTATCATCATTAAAAAACGGTAAAGCACCTGGCAGTGATGGGTTCCCTATTGATTTTTATAAAACCCTATCTGACACTATTTGTCCTGTATTAGTCAATGTATTCCAAGAAGCAACCAAAATAAAGAAACTCCCATGCACAATGACCGAAGCCATTATAACAGTCTTATCAAAAAAAGACAAAGACCCTTTTCTTCCTTCAAACTATAGACCGATCTCACTTCTTAATACTGACGGAAAAATCTTTGCCAAATTATTAACTCTCCGCTTAGAATCTTTAATGACTAAACTCATCCATACTTCTCAATCAGGATTTATCAAAAATAGACACAGTTCCGATCATCTTCGCTCATTACTCAATTTAATTCACAAAGCAAAACTCTTAAAACCCTGCAGCTGCACATCTATTGACTTTGAGAAAGCATTTGACTCTCTCAATTGGGAATATCTATATCAGGTGCTATCTCATTTTGGCTTTACAAATAATTTTTGTGCTTGGATTCAATTATTGTATACCTCCCCTTCAGCTCGAGTTCTCACAAACTCTGTTTTGTCCCCCTCCTTTTACTTAGCAAGATGCACCAGACGAGGATGCCCCTTATCGCCTTCATTGTTTATACTTGCCTTGGAACCTCTTTCTGTGTCCCTAAGTCAATCCGGTACAATTAAAGTCATTACTATTGGTAACTCTCACTATACTTCACTTTCATATGCAGATGATCTCCTTATTTTACTTGAAAACCTCGAAAGTTCCGGGCAACCTTTAGTTAAACTACTGAATGACTTCACCTCCCACTCCAGACTAGCTCTAAACCTTAACAAATCTGAAACGCTACCATTGAATACCCTTTGTAGTCCCCTCATGAACAACTCATTAGGTTTTCGTGGGGCCCCCCAAGGTATATCTTATCTTGGCATTCGGATCATCCCAGCATTGAATAAATTATGGGATGCTAATCTTTCCCCTCTGTTAACCAGTATCCAAACAACACTTGATAGATGGAAGCTACTTAAACTTTCTTTTAATGGTAAAATTTCCACCATTAAAATGTCTATAACTCCTAAAATATTATACCTATTTTCCAATATCCCTTTGATACTTCCCTCTAGTTTTCTTACCAAAATAGACAAAATTATCAGCAGCTTCATTTGGGAAGTCAAAATACCTAGATTTAGTCGTAATAAACTTAGATCCCATTGGTCAAAAGGTGGCTTTGGCCTTCCTTGGTTCCAAGCCTACTTATGGGCTTTCTGTACATCTCAAACAATTAAATGGTTTAACAAACCCAACATCCAGACTCCTTTATGGGTCAATATGGAAACATCCTTATGACCTGGTAATGTGGTGACTTCTTTCCTTTATAACACCCTTACCTCTTCTTTAAAGTCTCACCCTACCATAGCTGCTTCTATATTCTATTGGAAAATCATTCAGAAGCATATTAAATCTAACCCTAAACCCTTAGCTTACACCCCCATCTGGGGTAACCACCATATATCTCTTGATAATCACCCCAGTTTTTGTTGTACCTGGAAAAATAAGGGTATTCTCTTTTTGCAGGATATATTTGAACCCAAGTCATTAAAGTTAAATCTTACACCGACCTATGAGGCATATGGAATCTTTCCCATCAGGATTTTTGGAAATATCTACAGCTCGCATCACATGCAACTCTTACCTCACACCTTCTCTATCAATTCTCTGTATGATAAGCACATCTCTAAATGGATAAAACAACATCCAATTTAAATAGCACTGTTTACAAAGATATTTGTGATATCCTTCCTGACTACTCTGTCAATGCTAAAAACAGATGGATTACTTTGCTACAATATAATATCACCAATGCACAATGGTCCAGATGTTGGCTCTCCTGTCACAAATCTTTTAATGATAAACGAGTTCCCTCATTCAAACCAAGATCCTTCATTTGTGGTACAGAACTCCTGTTGTATTACAAAAAATGGGTTTATTGAACAATAACAATTGCTGGCGCTGCAATTCCCCCAATGGGGATTTATTGCATATTTTATGGCACTGTCCCCTCATACAAAAGATTTGGCACTGTATTCACAGATTTGCAATGAAAGTGGTAGGTCAGCCTTTTACACTGGACCCTAAACATTGCATTCTTGGTATTTTTAATTACTGTTCTTATAAAATTTCATATTCGCAGAGTAGATGGTTAAATATACTCTTCCTTCAAGTTAAATGCACAATCCTCATGCATTGGAGATCCAACATAATCCCTACCCTTCCCGGTATCATTAACCAACCATTGCAATATGCCTCTCTGGACCGTATGACATATATCTTGTCTGACTGACTCAGGTTATATAGCAATTGTTGGCAGGGCATTTTTAAGTTTTTGGAATCAACTAAATCTTCCAACACCAATGTATGGACTTCATATATATGGATTTTCCCCTTTTACTGATACATCATTGTAGTCTCGCTTTTTGTCCCTTTTTATAGTTTCTCTCTCTTCTTAACTTTCTTATATATCTTTTCTTTCCTATACTCTGTTCTCAATCGTTCTTATTACTCCACAATCCTTTTACTTAATGTACTTTTTCCCTTTTGCAGCATCATATATAATTATGTAACATTTTAATATAAACCGTATCTAATCATACTATCCACTTTAAGTTCACTACAAATGTCAAGTATATGCTAGTTACATGACCTGTATTGTTTACTATATTTTAAACTAAAAGCTCCTTGTATTATTGTAGCAATGTTCTTATTATATGCTGCCTCAATTTCTTAAAAAAAAATCCTCATATTGTACTGTACTGTAAGAGGTTTGTCTGTATATCTTATGAAAAATTAATAAAAAAGTTTAACTGTAAAAAAAACTTTAAAGATATGAATGTGCCATTACTTTACAGCCCAGAATACAAGGAAACATACTGATGTGTTGCCTGACCTGGTGTACAGTTGTAATCATACTTATCATAGAAGCATTAAATGCAGGCCACTGAATGTTAACCCTTCCAATGCCCTGGGTGTATGGAAGACCATCTACGGCAATGCTGTTCTTGGCAAAAAACAAAAGGCTATCCTTCAGAAAGGTAATCACGTAAGAATATCTAAGCTGAAAGGGTTTTTTAAAAAAAGGATATGACGAGACATACACAGATGAGATGTTTATTGTGACAGAGGCCTTAAAAACACAGAGATCAACCTATAAGCTAAAAAACTATCAGCAGGAAAATATCAAAGGAATATGTAATGCAAAAAGTTGTAGAAAATTGAACCATATGAGGACAGAGTGTATTGGATACAGAAAATCCTGACAGAGAAAAAATGTGGAATAAAAACTTGGTATCTGATAAAAAGGCTCAGTTGGCCTGATAAATTCAATAGCTGGGTTGAAGCAACACAGGTTCAGGACATTAGAAGTAGATAACATTCAGAATGTTCAAAAATGGCTTTTATATCACCTTGCCCAGCAATCCTTCATCTGATGTCTTTCCCAATAATACCATATCCTCTTTTACAGTAAAGTTGACGCAAACAGTTGAACTACTATGTGAATGGGAAGTGGGGCTAGCAGAAATTCAGTAACCCCATACCTGGAACAATGTCCCTGCAAACAAAAACACATTCATTATCCTGTATCAACCTCAGAAATTCAACCCCGTACAGGTCCACAAAACCACCCCTTTACTGAGGAAAAAGAGTTTGAAATTCCAGCATGCTAGTATTGTAACACAAGTATTATCAGTCAGATCAATAAAAGCATATTTAAAAGAAGTGATCTGCCTGTGATTTTGGAACAACTCCTCACTGGCAGAGAAATAAGTGTTGAAAGTGACATCAAATGCATTCTGTACATGCAAGGGCAATTACAGCACCTTTTGGGTTTTAGTAGACTCAATGTAAATATAGGAAAGACTATAGCAAAGAACCCTACAGATATTAATGGGGGGCTTTTACAGATGATATTATTTACACTGACAGTGTTACTCATGAAATAGTGGGTGATAATCAAGTACCTTTGCTGAGATATGTGCCAGAGAGGGGCCAAGACAATGAGATTGTCACCATGACTTATGATAAATCTCACTACCGAGCAGTCAGTAAACATCAAATTGATGCAGTTACTATTGAAATAAAGAATGATCAAAATGAACCTGTGCCATTTCCGTTTGTGAAGTTGGACATAAAGTGGAATTTTCACCCACAGAAACTACTTTAAAATGTAATGAAGGATGGTCATTGTTTGAAATTATGGAGACCCTGCCTTGGACAGAAGCTATTACAAGGCACAGGCAGGATATGGCCTTCAGAGCATTCATGGACTTCCTGCTATGTATGGTTCTGGTATAGGGGGAATATTTCATAGTCTTTTTAGAAAAGTAGTTCAGTATTTAAGAAAGGAGTTCAAAATTGGCAATCCACATATATAAAAAGTCATTAAAAATGTTGCAAAGGATGTGTGGCACGTAACTAGTGTGTCACTCAAACAATGTCAGGAGGAAATCTGCCCACTCAGGGAGGATCAGGGCTGACTGTGGTCAAGAAAGGGAGAAAAAAGAAAATGAAGAGTATCTCCTTCTATTCTCATTGGACCTCTCAATTACTTTAAAAGGCATGTTTAAAAATTCAAACCATCACAAAAAAAAATAGTTCAAAGTCCAAAGGATCTTCAAAGAGGCATACAAAAACAGAGATCTGTTCACACAAACATGGCCTTCATACATTGCAGGTCAGAAGAATACACACAATCAGAACTGGACTTGTTTGCCATAGCACCCACACAGAAAAGCATTAAAAAAAACATTTACAGTATATAGAGATACCCCCTCTGGCTGCCCTTTCAGAAACCTCACCAATTTAATTTTATATAGCGGAGAATGATGAAGTTTATTTGGATCTGAACAACACACTTCTTTGCCTGGTTTGCAAAATCACTGAAGCAGATGGTGGCAATATCCCTGCAGCTGCCAAGGTGGGCCTAAAAAGCTACCCAGTGGCCACCATTTTCAGTCAGCTGGATGTGACTGTTGGGGATCAGCTCATCAGTCAGAGCAATAACTGTTACCCATATAGGGCAATCATACAGTCTGTGCTGAACTTCAGTGAAGAGACCCTTTCAACCCAATTCATGGCAGTTATTTTATAATGACTCCCCAGGGAAACATGAAATCACAGACAGAGATGGTGACAATGGAGGATTTAATAAAAGAAGCTCTTTCTCACATACCAGTAGAAGGGTGGAGCTTCTGGGCCGCTTGCACACAAACTTGTTTTTCCAAGAGAAACTGATGCAGAACAGTGTGGATATTAATATTAAACTGACACGTAACTGGGACAGCTTTTGTTTGATAAGCAGAAATGCTGAGCCTGATAAGCTAAAAATCATGTCTGCCTCTCTGTTTGTCAAATGGGTAAAAGTGACCCCTGATGTAAGTCTGGGACACTCAGAAACCCTGTAAACCACCAATGCTGAATACTCGATAGACTGAGTGTGAATGAAATTGTTCAGCATCCCTGCAGGAAGTAGGGTCTACAACCAAGATAATTTGTTTTGGAGAGGGTTGCCAAAAATGTTGGTCATGGGATTTGTTGACAATGAGGTTTTTAGTGGTTCCTACACTAAAACCCTTCAATTTTAAACATTATAACATTAACATGTGTGGCTCTGTATCTAGATGGTGAACACATTCCTGTTAAGTCTCTCTAGCCCAATTTTAGAAATGGGAATGAAGTGAAGGACTACTTTACTCTAACGCAGGCTGCCAGAAAGCACAAGAAAGACAGACCCCTCATTGTCAACCATCAGGAATTCACCCAAGGGTATACTCTGTTTGCCTTTGGTCTGACTCCAGACCAAGAATGTGCAGGACATTACTCATGCATTAGAACCAGGAACCTCAGATCAGAAATCAGATTTGCAGAAGCCCTTCTTCATACTGTTAATGAGATTGTCTAGGCTGTTATTGATAATGTCATTGAAATAAACCAGAGAAGAAATGCAATTTTTGTTAATATGTGATATGCAATAAATATCAACACAAAGCAGCCAGAATTTTTTTTTATAAATGACCCACACATCCAAAACTGTTTTCTTGGCATGTTTCCCTGTGATCTGTTACCCAATGAGATACTCAGAAATCCACCCACTGCACTAATCATCAATACTGACCCCCCGTGACCAGTCTAAAGAACACTGGTTATCTGTATGCAATTCAGAGACTGGGTCTGGGAGGTTTTTTTGACAGCTATGGATTTCATCTTATACACAAATTATACACAAATGACTGGGGACTTTTTAAACAAGAATGATAAGACTATTATATAGCAAAGCATACAGTTACAAGATACCTTCTCTACCACCTGTGGATTTCACTGCATCTTTTTCTTACACCATAAATGTAAAGGATTTTCTTATGATCAAGTTCTAAAAATGTACTCCAATGACTTGCTCAAAAATGATGAAATGGTGATTAGTTTTGTACGGCACCCTTTCAGACACTTAAACATATCAGGGCATGCCCCTGGTTTCTTTCAACATGTTCAGATTTGTTTGTGGTAATGAATTTAAAATATGCAATAATTAAACATAGAAACATAGAAATTGTCAGCAGATAAGGACCACTAGGCCCATCCAGTCTGCCCATAGGCCCTATACATTGTATGTGGCCACTGACCCTATGTGATCAATGGCTTTTCATCACTGCCTCCCCTCTCAAGCTTCCCTTGTGCCTGTCCCAGGCATGCTTAAACCTCTCCACTGTGCTTGCCCCCACTGCCTCCTGTGGCAAACTATTCCAAGTGTTGACTACCCTTTCTGTGTAGAAAAACATCCTCACATCACCTCTTAATCTACTCCCTTCCAATTTCATATTGCGTCCCCTTGTTCTAGTACTTTTTCTATATTAGAAAAGGTCCCCCATCTGTGCCTTGTTTATGACCTTGACGTACTTGAAAATTTTAATCATGTACCCCTGCTGTCTCCTCTCCTCCAGTGAGTACATATTGAGGTCCCTTAGTCTCTCATCATGTGTTTTGTGGTGCAAGCCCTGCAGCATCTTTGTTACTATTCTCTGGATAGTCTCCACCTTATCTATGTCCTTGTGCAGATGTGGCATCCAGTACTGCACTCAGTATTCCAGGTAAGGCCTTACCAATGTTTTATACAATGGCATCACCTCCTGCTAGTGATATCCCTGTCTTTACACCCCAGTATGCCACTGTCCCTCCCTGCTGCCTTTGTGCACTGCACTGCTTTAATTTCTAACTCAATACAAAACCATCATTTTTGAATTCATATATGACTCCCTTTGATTTATGTGTCTCACTGTCAATTTTTATGGGGGGCTCTGTTTTTGAAACTTTAAAATATGTATTTTCTTCAATAATGATACACTGTGTAAAATAAAGGAATTTATTGTGAAAAAAAACTATGCTCATAAATGACTCATACATCTGGGTTAGCATTATGGTGAAAAGATACAAAAATAAAAGCATCTATTGTTAAAAATGCACATAAAACAAGACATACCACTGAGGCAGGATTATGATAAGATACATAAATATTAACAGGTTTTGTAGAAACATGATTACATATTGAATATGAGTTAGGATAATACGATATTATAACACACATAAATATAAGCACCTTTTGTAAAAACATGATTGAATATTGAATATGAGGCAGGAGCTAATATAGGCTGGTGTATTTAAGCACAACACATGTCAGTAAATGAGGTATATAAAATTCACATTCATGCACAGAGATGGCATTTAAGTTTATATGGTGAGCTATGCAGGTTTCTTAAATGACTTATGTTTTCTGGGTGTCACTGTTGGTATGGTAACAGGAGAGGGATCAGGGACAGCTTTTACAGCATACTGTGCCCCCTGTTTTCTGAATTACCAAAGACAGATATGGGTATATTAGCCTTAGCTGTAGCCTTTAGGAAGACATCCCACCATTTTGACTTTTTATGCACAGGTATTGCATGTATGGCTATAGCAGCTCTTAAAAAGTGACCAGATGTGACCCAGAAGCAACACTACCTTTTTTTTGTTAACTCATTTTTTCCTCCAACAGCAGGCTACCCCAATTGTCTGCCACCCTACCAGAGCTCAGGGTCTTTCAGGGACTTATAGCACTATGCGTGCCCTGGCAGATCCCCAGAGCCCAGCCCAGAGACTTAATCCATGGACGGCCCCCATATTTCCTCTGTTTCTACCTGGTGACCTGTTCCCAAGACCCCCGGGAGTGGTGGCGCATGCGCGTGGAGGCATGCATGCACACTGCGGCTCCAGTGCCAGGTCTCTTCTGCCTAGTGCCGGTGCTTCTCAGAGCATTACCATCCCTCCAGCCTCCACCAAGGGGTGGTCAAACTCTGAGAGAGCAGAGAACTCCCTCCTGAGGCATAGAGCTGAAAACTGCAGCTTGACTCACATTCTCTCCCCCACTCTGACCTCCAATGACCCTGGCTCATTCCCAAACCCAGGTCGCCAGAGTGGCATGAGGTGTTGTGTCCAGTGCCTCAACCCTCTGTGCCACTGGGCTGGCAATACTACCTTTATATATCGGTTCACATTTACTATTCCAAAAAATAATTTATTTGTTTTGTGTAATCTGATTTAATAATATCTCAGCATGTTTTTTGATTTTTGAGAAACACTATTCAAAGTGCCTTTTTCGATAGCACTTGTGACAGAAAGAGTCTCAGTGGAGGGCTGCTCAGAACCAGCTTCAGAACTAGAGATTTATAAAGTCAAACTGGTTTTACCCTGTTCTCCTCGATGTACCAAAGTGAGATATCGCTGCAGAACAGCAGATTATAGCTTGGCTTTATCAAGATCTGATAAATCAGTCCTGGAAAGTATAGTTCTCATTTCATTATCCAAGCTTTAAGTTGCAACATTTCTCATGTCCTCATCAGGAGAGTTTGCTTCGATCTGGTCCAACTGCTGTTGAGGTACCAGATACATTTTCTGAGTAAAATCCATTATCTGTTAGCCTGTTGTCCTGTGATAAGCGGTTTGGCAACCCCCAACAATATCAATATAAACTCACTGATCTGGATCACAGTCTTTTTTTTTCTTAAAGACACTTTCCTGTTGCATAAAGTTTTTATGACCCTCCCCCTTCTTTTCAGGAAAGTCAGCTGTTTAGCTGACAATGGAATATTTCCCTTTAGAGTGTTTAAAACCACCTCTGCAATAGTTGACATTAAGTCATCAGATGCAGAATACAAAATAGCTTTTCCTAAATGGAAGGTACTTTCATAAGTAGCTTTAGAACATACAACTTTCTCTGTAGCCTTTTAGACATAATTACAACACACCACTCTTTTCTGAGGGGATACCTTACATTATCATGTATTTCTAGAACCAGGATGTGTTCTTTTCAAGATATACATCACTGGTTAGTGGGGTGGGGGACAACCTACTGCACAACCTATATTCATTTGGTGTACTGGCTCTTTAATCAGCCAATAAATAGCCATAAGGTTGTCTAGTGGCATCTTCAAAAGCTTCTAAAAATAATTTTGTCTGGCTGGGGTATCTCTACCTAGCCAGAGTCATTATCTGCAGCTTGTCCCTGTATTTTTACACAGAAGCATGTATTTGGTATTTCATGTGATAGTTCTGTTTTTTGCCTTGGCAAAACACATTCTGGACAATATAAAAAGCACTCAAATTGTGGTGCTGGCAGTACTTGGTAGAGATACACTCATTCTCATCATTTTGACTGGCAGTTTCCATCAAATCATCAATGACAATCAGATTAATCTTGTCTGGATGCAACAGATCATCATCAGCTAATGATGCTGGTAGTAGAAATGGGTGAAGTGGCCCCAATCTGCTCCGTGAAGTGAATCATGAAGCGAAAGCAGATTCATGGAGTGCCCAACAACGTGAAGCGGAATACTTTACGTTATAATGAGTAACATGAAATCCATTGAAAACAATGACTTTGCATTACTCTGCCTTTCCAAACCACTACTCCATCAACTCTTAAGGTGAAGTACATTGAAAACAATGCACTTTGCTTCACTGTGCCTTGTTTTTAAGCTCTGAAGGTGAATTTTACAGTGATTCATGGGATTTCAGGTCACATGGGCTCTAGATTGTTCTGTACACCCTCAGTTCAGGGTAGTGCGTGTAGGAAGCTGTATGATAGGAAACAGTCTGTTCTGAGAGCTCTCTGTGATTCAAACTTTCTAAAAGCTGTTCAAAAAGCCTTTTTTGGTCATTTTTTTTTGCTCAAACTTTAGTTCATCGATTGTAGGAAACCATCCTGTGTTCATATCATCGAGCATTTACTGTTTATGAGTGGATTTTGAATGTTAATGTACAACATTGAGTCTGTGTAGTAAGAGACAGTGAAAGTGTGCTTTTGGGGAGGGGCGTATTTGTGGTGTAGGTAGATTAACTGGGAGAAAAAACAGTTCTTTCTGTTTTGGTGATATTTTTCTTGTATAACTGTGTTAATGTACACACAGTAATATTTTCAATAATTCCTTGCCTTTTTTTGCTGATTGTTGTGGTGCAGCAGTGCATAATTTTAGTTTGTTTAAAATACGTGGTTATATTACTGAAGTTTCCAATTTGCTATGCTTTACTTAGTGTGTGTGTATGTGTGTGTGATGCATGTCATCAAATCAGACACCTTTTATTGTGCCACATAGTAGTTTCAGCATTGTGAACTTGCTATCCACTGCAGCTGCATGATTTTTGTACTTCTTTGTGGTATCTTTGCTGGTAGTACTGGTACTAGTACTAGTGACTGTTACTGCAGCAGTGCAGTACACTGTCCCGCCATGGCCCTCCCCAATCGGCAAAGGTATTCTTTTCCAGATTTGAATTTCTGATGGTTAGGTGTTGTGCCTTTGCATCTGCATCTCTTCGGTGTGCAGCGCAATCTTAATCTGTCTATGCATTTGCATCTCTTTAGGGCCCAATCTCCATCTGTAACTTAAGTCACAGTTGTTTCTTTGGCTTCCCATCAGAGTACTGGACTGGTGTGGTGCATAATTCTGCATGAACATTGAACTCATTAATATGCATTTTTAAGTCAGGACCATCATCACATTCACAAGTCACTCATGATACAAATCACGTTCTTCATCATCACGGTCACAAATGCAGTCACAAATCACGATTCACGATCACGTCACTCACGAATCACAACATACATTTTTTTACTAGTTACTTGGATGTATTCTAAGCCTGTCTTGCAGTATGTCTCCAGGCTTCACCACCCCACCATTGTACTCATTAGTAAGTATTTTTAAGTTGGGGAGTTGGACAGTGTCTGCAGTACATACACAGACAGGAAAGAAGATAGACTGCACACATGCAGTTTAGCACAGTATACTTGCACTGCTCAGTCTGCTTTTCCACAAACACTCCTCGACAGAAAGTAAACATTAATGAGGCACCAAAATAGCACACACACACACACACACACACACTTAACAGAAGGAAGGGGGCCAGAATACAAAGTGTCACTCATACAAAGACAACAAAAAAGGGCATAATTACATACAAGGGTCGGGGATGGTGGAGGAATACATCTTATAACACAACAAGGGAGGTGTGGTGGGCACATGGTATGAGGAAAAAACCTAATGTGGGATCTTATGGTGATCCAGCAGCAGTTCCAGCATGGACATAATTTGCAACTGATGTCCCTCTATGTGATCCAGCCACTGCTCGACAGCACTCACCCTCTCATTGTTCTCCTTGACAGCACTCCAAAAAACTGCCAAGTCTGCCTGCGTTACACACAGTACTCTGGGGTCCAGACATTCTATAGGCTGACCTGCTGGTTGTGGTGGTGGTTTGGGTGCTGGTGGAGCAGCAGGTACTGCTGTAGCCCTCTTCTTCTTATGGCTGCTGCCACACTCAGCTGCACCCTCTGCTACAGAAGGGCCAGCAGGTGCAGGCATGGCCTGTTTTGTGGCAGCCTGCCACTCCAACTGGTGGTGATTGAGCATATGGGTGTGCTAGCCCCCAGTCCCCAGGTGAGTCCCCAGGGGCCATGGCACACCTCCACCTCACATAGGCAGCACCTGACCACGCTGCTGTCCCCCTGACACAGTCAAATAACTGCCAAATAACAGAGGTGCGGGAAGAACCAGACACAGGCAAGAGAGGGCCAGAAGAACTGAAAGCCGGCTGGTCATGGTGCTCAGCAGTGTTGAGATCCACACCTGGGCCCAGGGGCAGAGGCACATCCTGCTCCAGAGGATCTGGTGCTGGAGCTGGTTCTGGACATGGTGGTGGTGGTGGTTCAACTGCCTCAGAGTCAGGAGGTGGTGCTGGTCCAGTCCTGCTTCTGGGGGGGCACTCAGAATTTTTGATTGGTCCAACAGGAACCAGCAGTCATGCTCACCACACATGTGCATGGTATGATGCCTACCAGTGCCACGCTCTCCCAGAGCTGCCACCACCCCAGACATTCCCTCACCCTGGTCCATCTCTCTTGCTGTGCTCCCTCAGTCTGAGCAATGACTACTCACACCGTCACACAACACAAATACAGTCACACAGACACAGACAAACAATTAACTACTTATAAAGGTAAGAAAATAAAATGAACAGAAAGAACAAATTAAGTAAAAAAGAAGAGTACAGAAAAGACAAAAAAATGTAGCCTTTAAAAAAGCTGTTGGGTCTAAATCAAAGTTTAAATCTCCTCCTCGCTTTGATCTCCAAGTCTCAGCAGTGACAAAACAACACACTCCCTCTCTCTCTCTCTCTCTCTCTCTCTCTCTCTCTGTCTCCATCAGCACAGGAGAAAGAGAAAGTGAAAGTGTCTGCTTGTATGACTCACTTCCTTTTCTTGCCTGGCTATGGCCAAAGAGCATGGCAAAGTCCACTGAAAACAACAACTTCACCGTACTTCACATTGTCATTCCACCTTAACACCAAGTGGTAATGACAAAGTGGAGTGAGCACTTTGCATTGCCCACTCAACATAGCGAAGTGACAAAACAAAGTGCCCACTTCGCAGACATTTCACTGGCAGAATTTTAATTTGCTGCATCTTTAGCTGGTAGACCCTCCACAAATTTAATCTGTGCAAACTTTAACATCAGCTCATTATACAAAGGTTGTCTGCAGCTATAAAACCTTATAATAGTTTTAGGCATGCATGACAGAGTGGTGTCTGAATGCTCCAGTACTTTTTTATGAAAAAGCTTTTACCAGAATTGGATGGTCCAGCTATCAGGCATAAAAAGCGATCTTGCAATCTAATAACCATTTTTACTCAATCAGCATCTGTAAGGAAATGTTTTGAAATTTCATAGCCATCCACTGTCAGATATGAATTCCACAAACAATGTGTCAGGATAAAAGCCTTTATTCCAAAATAGGCAAATCTGTCAGCAAACATACGAGATATAGGCTCAATACACCTAGCACCTCCCTGCAGAACTCATATCTGACAGTGGATGGCTACGAGGTGCCAACCTACATGGACAGTTTGTGAGTACTATTTGGATCTGGTTTTGGCCCCATTTTTGTGGCATTTGTAGCCACCTATGTATACCTGTGTTTTGAAATTTGATTGTAAAACTTGCTTCTCTTAAACTACTTTCTGGGTCTTGGACAGCGTTCTTGTTTTAATGGACCACTGCTTTTTTTCTAACTATGCTTGGTTGCCTCACGATGATTTCTTTAGATGTCTGTGACCCTGAGTAATCAAGCATTTTATCTTTCAAGCTTTCAAAATTAGTGTGTCCACTGTTAGCTAAATTAACAGTAAAGCTTTTCACTTTAATGACAATTCATCTTCTGGACTAACGGCACCCATAAGTTTTGGGATCTGCAGACACAAACTCAGCAATGTGTTCATCTGGAGGAAGTTCGCTAGTCAGCTCCCCTAAATAGTCACCTAGAGGGGGATTCCAGTCACCTTGTCTGGACACAAAATGGCAGAGTCAATGTCATGATATGGGCACTTACCCTGTAACTTATCTAGCAGTTTGTGGAGTTTGAATCTGGCATATGCTATGGTGAAACTAGTTATGAATATGTTAATATTATTGGAGATTGGGTAGTGGTCTTTGATATATTTACAACAAAAAAAATGCTTTTTCATCATCAAGGAAACAGCATGAGGCAACATCATGGTAGGGGCAAACACATACTGAAACAGTTCATCGAATTTGGATCTGTTACTAAGTTTGTGGTTGGTAATTTAGCGCTCTGCCCAGACTTTCCCCAAAGGGAGTTTAAAAACAGTTTAGACATCTGTCTCTTTGCAGGGCTATCAGTAATGTTAGCAGGATTCAAATGTATATTTTCTATTTCAAAATACGGCTGTATGTACCTGATTTTTTATATGCTTCTCCATTTACCCTGATAGGCAAGACAAACACCTCTTGCTTCAATTTCAAATGCATCTTAATGTATTTGGCAAGCAGCTCTGTTGATGACTCCCTGAAATGCCACACTTCATAAATTTTAACTATTTTTTACCCTTTTTCCACTGCCATATTTAGTTCCATGGTACAGTTAGTACCAGTCAGTGCCCTCTCTTCATCATTGTGTGTGAATGATGTTGTCTGAACTTTTTCTTCAGCGCATGCACGCCATAATGTGAAGATAACTTGTTTTTTTTTTTCCAATCCTGGATCCCAGCACTTAGAAAAAAAAAGACCTCTAAGGGGCAGAACTTTTACTTTTGCCAAACCAAAGTATTGACTGAGGTCAGTAAAGTTCTTGTAAATGATGATAGGGTGACCAACAGGATACTGTCCTGTTTTGTGGACAAAAGGGTAAAGGCTAGTAAAATAATAATAATAGATGTTCTCTTCAGGCTACGTCTTATAGTACAAACAGATGGCATTTGTCCTTCCCCAAACAGTGACATCTTAGGGTCACATGGTTATATAGTTGCCTGTCCCTTAAGAAATCATTCAGCCTCTGATCTGTAGCCAACATTTCTTTCCATTCATGTTCCCACAGTACCCCTTGCTTTTTAGAAAATGAAATTTTGTGCATGGTCTGATTAAATAACTGTCCAAAGTGAGTGCCTGTCATGTGGTTTCTGTCTTTCTCACAGTAAGAGATGTTGCAGTCATGAAAAAAAAACACTCGTTTAATTCAAAGGCAGTGGGGACACCATCCACTACAGTATAGCCATCCAGAAAATAGGGACCTATTTTGAATTTTCACCCCGTAGAGCATGCTGAATAGAAATGTTTTCTTTCTCACCTATGTACATTAATCAATGAACAGCAGGCGTGGAGTACCACTTTTTTTGCCTGTGATAGTTATCAGGTGGTAGAACTGCGAGTGTGTTTTCTTTCAAAAACTTGAGTCTATACATGGCAATGCAGACAGATGCTATTGTTGTGTACTGGAAGGGCCCCAAACAAACTACTTTGTACTCTGATCTGTCATCACCTGACTGTTTCTAAACATGTCTGGCTGTCAGGTTCATCACTTCTTGCCTAAATTTGTTGCAAGATTTTCAAAGAATTTCAACAGCTAACTGACATTAGTAGCACAGCTCTTTTTTTCAGATCAAATTCTGTATGTTGGTTGGTTAGGTACCACAGCATGAAATCATCTTTCTCTGGAGGCATCATATACTCTACCCCATAAAATTTAGCATCACGCAGGGAAGTTACATACTTTTTATTAGCCTTGGTGTTAAAAAAGTGTTGAAAGTGACCTTCAGCTATTTCGTTCTTGAACCCAAGGGTGCCTGGGGGCTTACATAGGCATGTCGGCATGAAGCTAAATGAATCAAAAAATCTGATCTGTAGTGCAGATACAGTAATACACAACAATTTCCCTCCTTGTGTTAGCAACTTGATATGACAGGGGTAAGGAGCAACAGACTTCTAGGAAAACATAAACTGAACTTACAAGCTCAAATGGGCAGACTGGGTGGGCCATAGGCCCTTATCTGCCGACACTGTCTATGTATCTATGTATCTATGTATCACTGAAATTGACAGGTGTTTGCTCAGAAAACCCTATTTCAGCATGCAGAGATTTAGCTTTCATGATCAACTGATCATGTGTTAATCTGTGGTAGTTTAACAACCTTGTAATGTTACCTGAAAAGCACAGTGCATTATCTATGTTGCCTAAATTAATAAGATAACACCTTTTTTCTATTATTTTATTGAATTGTACAGATCAGAACTCAGTGTACGACTACCCCCACACCACTACCCTTCCTTTTTCTGATTGTTAACACAAACTGTAAAGAAACATCAGCAATCACTTCTGTATTGCTTTGCAACATGTCAGCTATGTGATCTAAGATTGTAGAGGCATTAAATGCTTCAGGGTGTATTCTCTTTGAGAATAGTGGGTGATTTAAAGGGCCTAATTCTAGAAAATGGACATAGGGCTTGCATCAAATCCTGCGTCCACTGCAAAGTTGGACGCAGTTGCACCAAAGCCCCTCTGATGCAACACGGTCGGATTCTAGAAGGGCTGACACAATCGTGACAGTTTCACCACTTTACAGTACCTTGTGCCAATAGTTTGGCACAAGTCCCATAAAATGGAGTTCCACATGGATGTAAAGTTAGACCAGGGATACACTGGTCTAACTCCCTGTGTCCTGTGTTCCAGACATGTGGCAGAGCATTTGTGGCACACCATTTTTAGAATTGTGCTTGCTGCAATGTTTGAGGCAAGTTACTACTTGTGTCATACACCCTGCTGTAAGTTCTGTGCAGCAAATGTATCCTTTTGAGAATCTGGCCCAAAGAGTCAGCATTCAAACACAGTTGCACAAAATCATGGGTCCCTAATTGAGGGATAGCATGGTCTAAACATTATTGACTTGCCAAGAGGATTGCATTAGTTGCTTATGTAAATGATTCCAGCCAAATAATTACAAACCAAAATCTTTCATGATATTCAACAGCTCTTAATTTCTGTAGCACCCTTTCCTAATTCTGAATTCTTTCTAGGAAAACAGGTGGGGGCTCTGGGTGTTCTAACTCAGCATTTTGTTGAGAATCAGCAACATGCACATGCCGTGATGACCTACGACGTATTATTATTTTGGCATGGTTTACTTTCCTTCTCAAATGTTCTCATATTCTTTTGTTTTTTCTCATGTGTTGCTTTTGACCCTTCTATTAATTTTTGTCATGTTTATAGTGCTGCCTCCCTTTTTATTCATTCTGTCAGTTTTTCTCTTTTGTTACTGATTCTGAGATGCATTCCCATCATGACTCAGTTTCATGATGCATTCATTGCCATTGTTGTGATTCTTTTAAATAGTCTGTTAGATGCAAGGTATATCTGAACTATAAACCAGATCCCTTCTGTGCAGCACATAAAATAAATACAGCTTTCACTAAGGGTGCCTTTAATATGTCATTTTTAAAAAAACAGCTGTACCAGTTTCCAGATCCTTACCCTTTAAATTTTCAAGCTCAACAAGCAATTCAGACATCAACAATTAATGCAATAATCTGCAGCAATAACTTTTTTGCCTCAAGACTGCTTTCTCTAAGTTAAGGGAGAGGCACAGGCAAGTCTTTGTCTGTAATCCCTGCCTACCTCCTGACTCAAATTTAAGCAAAGGTTATTTAGTGAGTTTAAGGAATCACCCTTTGTAGCAACACTATCAGCATGATTTATTTATTTTATTTTTATTTCATTCTTTGGTAACCCAGTAAGGCCCACTAGGCACAAGTGCCTGTATTCAGGGGTGACCTGGGAAAACTGGGTGGTTAAGTGACTTGTTCAGAGTTACACAGTATGCAAGTAAAGGTTGCAGGAATCAAACCCAGGTCAGCTGGATGTGTCAATCTAATTCACAGCTCATTACTCTAACCACTATGCTATACTGCCAGCCATGGGAGTATAGCCTGAAGCCATTACATTTTCACTGTTTTTGGGGTTTCTTCAAAAGAACTGAAACACTTGCACTTTGTAAATTCTGTACACGCTCTCTCTCTCTCTGCAGTGATCTGCCCTATGCTTCAGCTTTCCTGAAGCATAACATTGAACTATCAACAGAAAATCAGAAGAGACATAGCACTTATATATTTCAAACATTATATACGTAAATATCAAGATCTAAAACTTGCAGCCTTTTTTAAACGTCATCTACAATAAAGCCATCACAAGACAGTACCAAACAGATTTTACTTACACATTTTAAACATCTCCATCTAAATCTAAACTACTATTCATTGTTGGAAATAAAATAATAAATCGTACCTTCTGGGGAGGGGGATTACATTATCATCAATTCTAGCAATATCGCTAGAGTATGAATACATTTTTCAGAATCACTCATTGGCACCGAGGTGTCTATAATGGTTGGTATTTCAAGCTTTCAAAAGTTCTCAGACCTGAACTGTGTTTTTCTGGTCTCTCGCTCCATCCTTGCCAACTGGTACATTTCTGCTCCTTATATGCTGTGGTTTTGTGGCAATCAACAAAAGTGCATGTGCTTCCCAAAATGAAAAACATCTGACACCCCCCCAAAAAAAGTATAAAAGGGCACATGAAATTCCATGCAGACTTTCTTTCAACTTAACGCTGATTAGAGAAATTTGTTCTGACCATGCAATCAGTAAGCTGTGGGACTTTTTGTAATGTAAAAACAACACAGTATTTATCTTGGCTATGGAACAACTATATATAATGTTATACCTAAACATCTGTCTTTTGTTGTTATATGTTTGATTGCATTGGCTGCCAGATACAGCATTATAATTATGAAGCAATCCTATATTTTTTTCCTATTTCTACATTTCATACTTTGAGTAATGTATAATGTCTCCTCTAATGACTTCAAGCTGTTTGCTTTCAAATACTTCTATTGGAAAAACAACACAATGTTTTTCATCCTCTATATAGATATGTCTTTCTTTTTTAGCATTGAAGAAAAAGGTATGTAGCCTGTGATTTCCTTTCTGCATTAAAAAAATAATGTCACTTCCGGTGATGTCATGGTTCTAATGGCTGCTTAAACCAAAAGCTCCAGGGGTAGCTGATCAATTAATGGGTAAATTGGTGAATTTAAGGCAATTATTTAGCAAAAAACACACTGGCATGATTAGTGGGATGGCCTCCGGTAAAACAAAGGGATGGCAGTCGTAGTCAGCAAAGCTCAAGGCCTTGATGGTGACTGATAAAGTTTTGGGCCCACCTAACGACTTGCGCTTGTCATCCTCAGTGAGTAGTATCGCAGACTCAGAACAAAATATAGAGCTCAGAGGGGGACAAGTTATTCTTACAAAGCTATATAGCATCATCAAAGCCCTTCACAGGGTGGAATCATCGGTGGCTGACCTAAAAGCTGATCTCAAATCAATAGATAAATGGACCACAGCAATCGAGCACTCAGTGGGCACATTAGCTGACTCACCAGACCAACATGATTGTGACATCCTATATTTACTAGTGAGAGAGCAGAAACATCAGGCTAAAATAGACTACCAAGAGAATCGTGCAAGACGTAACGATCTTAGAATGTACGTTATTCTTGAGGACCTTGAACAATCATTTGCATCAATAGAAGAGTTTGTGATACACATCTTTAGAAGTGTACTAAAGCTTCCTGAAAATATTCCTTTACCAATCGAGAGAGCTCATTGCTCATTGGGGCCGAAACTGAAGGGGCATTCAGCGAGGCCAAGATCTATCATCACTTGCATGCTGAATTATCAGGACCAACAACTGATACTCCAAACAGCTTGGAAATCTCGAGACCAAAATATAGTTGGACAGAAGATCTTTTTTGACCAGGACTTTTTGGGCCAACTAAATGAAAAATGAAGGAGGGTAAGAGAGATCATTAGGCAAGTGAAGAAGAGAAAAATAAAAATTCAGTTGTATTATCTGGTCAAAGTCAAAATACACATGGAGAAGGGGCCTGTATGGTTTGATTCTCTCTGGGAGGCTGAGCCCATGCTGAAACAGTTAGGCCTGGATTGCCCCCAACTTTCGCATGGATAGGCTGGAGCAGGAGATACAGAAGACAGCATGGTGCAGGGCAGGCAAGCGCAGGAGATCCCAACCCTCATTAGTGGCTTGGCACTTTCATCTCAGCATGGATGTGCAGGAAATCTTGGGGTGAGAAACCAAGGGGTGCTCAAAAGTTGATCACAGCAAAGAGGGACTGATTAATTGGTATTCCACTTGACTGAGGAAACTTAAGGTACAAGGTGGAGTAATTTTACAGGAGGGTGGAAACCTTTTTTCTTTTTTCCTGATACTGCTGAAGGGGGCTGGGAGGGAGAGCAAATTAGGTTTTCATCACGTTTTTTTCATAGCAGAGATAGGTTTTGGCTCTCCTGATGGTCCAAGGGTAGCTCAAGGGTTGAGGGTTTGCACAGAGTGACCTGTGATGCATTTTGAGCTACCAGATATGTTCAGACTTGCGGACTCCTTCAGCAGCAGAAGCTTATGATGAGACCGCTTAGTTTTATTTTCTTCATGTTCTAATATGTTTTGCCGGGTAATAATATTAAGGAAGGGAGGGGACCTGGGTGGGGACTGGGGGGGATGGCCGGTGAACGGCATCCTGGTTTTGGGGCTCAATGTACACTGCTTAATTTTTTCTGGGTCCATTCATCCTGTTATAAGCCAAAGAAAGGAAATCCACAGGAAATAAACTGTTCTTTAATGTATTCAAAGCTGCCTCTCCCGATGTGAGAACAGTGCAAACAGTCTCTGATTCAGATCGGGGGTGGAGGGTGCTGAACAAATATCACTGCAGACAATCATTTCAAGTATTTGAAATTATTCCTTTTTTATTTTAAATTCAGCAGATACCTCAATGTTTCACCTACAGAGGCTTTTTCAAGAGATGCCTTCTCTTAACAAATAGACAAATACACAGAGTTACAAAATACTGACCTCAGTCAGCCAATAAATATCATACAAATTAATTAAATGATATGTACCAGCAAATGTCAATGCTACTTACATAATCTTATCTTTATAAACCATATACTTAACTAGCTGTTAACATTCCTTTAGACAGGTAATCCTGAAATGCATAAAAAGAGCATAATTTTATAGCTCCACATCATTTTACCACAGTCACCTATCTGCTAATTAGTTCCTTCACCATCTTAATATATTCTGTTATATTGCTACTCCAAGAGATAAACACACATGTCATTACTCATGCTATAATACCCAGCACCAGACAGCAATTCTGTGTATGTTTCAAAAAATGTACTTAGTGCATACTTAAAATCCAGAAATCTGACTTCTCATATTCCCAGTTGTACAAGTGTTGTATTTCACAGTATTTCAGCTCTTTTCAGCTATTTTTTAATTTCATTTTGACTTACTTAAATAAATTGTCCCATCAGGCTCAATTCTAAAAGGCAAGCATAGTGCATGCAATTTTAGAAACATTCACAGCACTATACATATTTCATTTGGCTTGTATATAGAAATTCTCCCTTCAGGTTAAATTCTAAAAGACAGATATAATGTATGTGGATTTAGAAACATTCACAACGCTAAACGTTAAAACGCTAAGCATATACGCTAAGCTCAATCTAGTATGTAATGACTCCACCAGAATTGTTGTTATTGAATCCTGTACTATTTACATTTCTGTATTCTCCAATATTGTTTGAATTGTACTGTTGTCATTTCTATATTCTCAATTGTGTACCTTCCTGGGTCATGCCTGAAAATAGGCAGGATTGTTGCCTAGCGCACTTACCTGGTTACCAAAAGCTAATAAATAAGTATCCAGCAATAATCATTTCAGATATGACTCCTTTTATTCTTATAAGGACCATTTCTAACATTCTAACTGAGAAAGCTGTTGATTTGTCTCATCGATGCATTCTTTACACCCTATTTACAATTCACAGTAGTTTTTTAAGTTCCTGAATGTGCTATTAAGCATTGAGTTCTACCACAAATATTTTGTATTTAACATTTACTTTCTCTAGATTGTGAAACATTATATTCATTCAGTGTCTCAGCTCCCCAAACCCTCTCAGAATATTGTCATTAAATACAAGCCATTATTTCCATTTTATTACATTGCAGATCCAAAATCAAAAGAAGAAGGAAGACAAACTTGTAGTTCTTTACCTACAGCTTTCTTTTTCTCGCTGCAGCAGATGCTAAGTTCAAATGCTTGTGTGCTAGTCTGAACTGTTGCCCTCTATCAGACATCATCAGCAATAGACTGCTTTCATCACATTGTACCTGTCTAAAAGGTGTATACTCACTATTTCTACTCAGCGCTTGCAATAGTTGCAACACTATATCATTTAAAAAAAATTATATCTTTATTTCACATCCTTATAATATATTTGTACCTCTTTCTGTGTAGTACCATCAGTGAAGTAACCCCAAGTATTCAACCTATTAGCAAAATGGGAAGCATGTTCATTCAGCATCCTAATTATCCAAGTGTCCCATTTCAAATTATTACACCTTAGTTCTTATACCTTCAATTAGACTACACTTTAAGTATTTAAAAAAATGTGTTTTTCTTTTTCAATGACAGGAAAAATGTGATATAGAATATAAAATCAGAGGACATAGGTAAACAAGAGGTGGCCTATAATATTGTAGTCATATAAAGCTGAAGCCTCAGTAGTTTGAATTGGGACATTCAGGTTACTGAGATGTAAAATAAGGGATATAAAGCTGAAGCCTCAGTATTTTGACTGGGACATCCAGGTAATTGAGATGTAGAATACGGGGTTCAAATTTCTTTAGGATGTAATACAGATATTATTTAAGATATAGCACAAAATACTTAAAGTGTAGCCTATTTGAAGGTATAAGAACTAAGGTGCAATACCGTGAAATAGGATGCTTGGATAATTAAGATGCCGAATGAACGACATGCTTCCCATTTTGCTAACAGGTTGAATACTTGGGGTTACTTCACTGATGGTACTACATAGAAAGAGGTACAAATATATCATAAGGATGTGAAATAAAGATATAATTTTTTTAAAATGATAGAGTGTTACAACTATCGCAAGCGCTGAGTTGAAACAGCGAGTATACATCTTATAGACAGGTACAATGTGACGAAAGCAGTCTAGTGCTAATGATGTCTGATAAAGGGTGACAGCTCAGACTAACAAACAAGCATTCAAACTTAACATCTGGAGTAGTGAGAAAAAGAAAGCTGTAGGTAAGGAACTACAAGTTTGTCTTCCTTCTTTTGGTTTTGACTCTGCAGTGTAACAAAATGGTAATAATGGCTTGTATTTAATGGCAATAGTCTGAGAGGGTTTGGGGAATTGAGACACTGAATGAATATAATGTTTAGAAATCTAGAGAAAGTAAATGTTTAAATGCAAACTAATTGTGGTAGAACGCAATGCTTAATAGCACATTCAGAAAGTTAAAAAAATACTGTGAAGTGTAAATAGGGTGTAAAGAATGAATCTATGAGACAAATCAACAGCATTCTCAGTTAGAATGTTAGAAAATGGGCCTTGTATGAATAAAATGAGTCGTAGCCAAAATGATTATGGCTGGATATGCTTAGCGTTTTAACATTTAGCGTTGTGAATGTTTCTAAATCCTTACACATTATGTCTGTATTTTAGAATTGAACCTGAAGGGAGAATTTCTATAAACAAGCCAAATGAAATATGTGTAATGCTGTGAATGTTTCTAAAATTGCATACACAATGTTTGCCTTTTAGAATTGAGCCTGATGGGACAATTTATTTTGATTAAGTCAAAATGAAATAAAAAAATAGCTGAAAAGAGCCGAAATACTGTGAAATATAACACTTGTACAACTGGGAATATAAGAAGTCAGATTTCTGGATTTTAAGTATACATTAAGTACATTTTTTGAAACAGAAACACTATTGATGTCTGGTGCTGGGTATTATAGCATGAGTAATGGCATGTGTGTTTATCTCTTGGAGTAACAATATAACAGAATAAATTAAGATGTTGAAGGAACTAATTAGCAGATAGATGACTGTGGTAAAATGATGTGGAGCTATAAAATTATGCTCTTTTTATGCATTTCAGGACTGTCTAAATGAATGTTAAAAACTAGTGAATTATATGGTTTATAAAGATACGATTATGTAAGTAGCACTGGCATTTGTTGGAACATATCATTTAATTATTTTTTATGATATTTATTGGCTGACTGTAGACAGTATTCTTTAACTTTATATATTCGTCTATTTGTTTAGAGAAGGCATCTCTTGAAAAAGCCTGCTCTGTAGGTGAAACATTGAGGTATCCACTGAATTTAAAATAAAAAAGGAATTCTTTTGAATTCTTGAAATGATTGTCTGCAGTGATATTTGTTCAGCACCCCCATCCCTAATCTGAATCACAGACTGTTTGTACTGTTCTCACATTGGGAGAGGCAGCTTTGAATACATCAAAGAACAGTTCATTTCCCGCAGATTTTCTTTATTTGGCTTATACCATTTGAACTGGATGACAGAGATGTGCTGCATCTAAACCACAGAAGCTGGACATTTTAAGACCTTGAAGTGCAAAAGCACATTACACAGAAAGCCTGTATTGGCTATACAATTGTAAAAGAAGGTATCACTACCCCATAGATAATTGAGTAAGGGTTCTGATTAATGTTGGTGCTGCTTTGTTCTGTATAGATTTGATGAAGTGTTTAATTCTGTTATAGAATAAAAAGCAAAAAAAGTAAGAACTATGGATATTTTTAGTCAGATAGGAGCTAGACGAACTTGGAACAACACTACCCCATCCTATTAAAGTAGATCCCCTTTCTCCGTCGAGATAAATATATGTTATAGGTGACTCCATTATTAAGCATTTGGATCATCCTATTTGCAATGTGGACAAATTTAATCATACCTGCTTGAGTTTAAGAGGGGCCAGAGTTTCAGACATTACTTCTGTAGTTAAAGAAATACTAGCAAGGACTGTAGAAACTCTCGTGTTTGTAATACATGCTGGGACTAATAATGTAAATAAAACAAGTCTTGAAGAGCTTAAACATGATATTGTCGCACTTAATAACGTTCTGGCAGAGAAAGACAGCCTTGTATGCTTTTCTGAGATTCTTCCTGTACCTAGAGCTACTAATGCTATCTATACCAAGATCAAAGCTTTTAATGACTGGCTATGATGTTGGTGCTTCCAGCAGGGCAATTTATGCTTAGCACACTGGGAAATCTTCTATTTGAAAAATTCATTGTTCTGCTGGGATGGACTCCATCTCAATCATAGGGGAAGTACTTTATTGGGTAGAAGTGTCAATTCAGCTATTAATAAACTTTTAAACTAAGAACTGGGGGGGGGAGGATGGGAATTTGTTCTGTCCTCTAAAAAGGCTCAATAGTGATTCCTCTGTATGTGAGGTCCTTTCTCTCAATGCAAGCTCTTTAAATTTGGTTAAACTGGCAGAACTTGAGGCTAAGTGCCTCTCAGCTAATTTTGGACTTATTTCTATCACCAAAACCTGGTGGGATCCTGATACAATGTGGATTCCGAACCTTCCAGGATATAAGCTATTTCATAAGGATCAACAAGGCCAGATTGGGGAAGGGGTTTGTCTCTATGTCAGGGAGGATATAGCCTCATTTCAACTTCCCCTTTTCAGTAATACTGAATCCATATGGGTGAATATTCAGTTTAAGGGACAACCCCAACTTCTGGTTGGGACATGTTATAGGCCCCCAACATCTAACTTGGAATACACCTTACTTTTACATAAAGAAATTTCAGATATGGCCTCTAAAGGTAATATTCTTGTCCTGGGTGATTTTAATATGCCCTCTATAAATTGGACCTCTTTATCTGGTAGTAGACTGGCTGAAAAGGACCTAATCACTCTTATAGTGATATGGGCCTTGAACTACTTATAAGTGAACCTACACATGGAGAGAATATATTAGACTTAGTCATTACTAATATAGGGAGTTCAATATCTAATATTCAAGTTGGTGCCCCTCTGGGTACTAGTGACCATAGCTCAATTTCTTTTTCATTATTATTTTTTCAGCAAATATTGAACCACTCTGAATTTAAAAATTATAATAAAGCAAACTTTAATACTATTAATGATCATTTAAATTCCATTTCCTGGGATGAAATATTATCCCTCCTTTCTCTTGAGAAATCCTGGGATTATTTGAAATCTTTAATCTATTATTTGGAGGACATATTTGTTTCAATTAAAAAAAATATAACAAGAATGGGAAAATTCCTTTATGGTTTAATAAAACTATTAAAAACTTAATTAAAAACAAACAAAAGCTTTTTTCTCTTGTAAAAAAAAGTGAGGGAGATACTAAAGAACAACTACTTTCTAAATATAGGAAAATCCTAAAACTTTGAAAACAGGCTATCTTACAATCTAAAAAGAAATTGGAGTTTCATTTTGCTCACTCTAAAGATAGCTACAAAACATTATTATCTTATCTTAACAATAAGAAAATGAATAATAGATACATGGGTCCTCTATGTGTAAATAATTATATTATTTCTACTGATAGGTATATTGCCAATATATTTAACAATCAGTTCTGTTCAGTATTCACCAAAAAAGAAGCCCCTAAATTTTTTAGGCAAACAGTTAACAATTCTTCCCATCATATTATTACTGAAGATGACACCCTTGAGGCGATTCATTCCCTCAAATGAACTTCTAGTCCAGGACCAGACAATATTAATCCCACATTTTTATTAGAAACAGCTGAAACTATAACTAAGCCTTTGACCCCTATTTTTAATAAATCTTTATGTGAAGGTGTTATTCCTCACGATTGGGCAATGGCTATAGTTATACCAGTTTTTAAGAAAGGTAATCATTCCACGCCTGAAAATTATTGCCCAATAAGTTTAACCTCAGTCATAAGTAAATTAATGGAGAAAATCATCAAAAAAATGTTGGAAAAAGAAACAAATATAAAAAAACTTGAATGACCATACTCAGCATGGATTTAGACAAGGGTACTCTTGTACCACCAATCTAGTGGCCTTCTATAATTATATTAGTATGGGACTAGACAACAGTATCCCTATGGATGTGGTTCTCATTGACTATAGTAGAGCTTTTGACAAGGTTCCCCATGATTTACTGCTTGATAAAATGGTTAAACTGGGATTTTCACAGTTTATAATTAATTGGGTATCTGGTTGGTTACATAACAAAGAACAGCAGGTTAGAATAAATGGCTCACTTTTGGAAGCTCATAGTGTTACTAGTGGGGTTCTGCAGGGTTTGGTTCTTGGATCTACTCTGTTTAATATCTTTATAAGTGATCTACAGGTGAACTCAGATAATCGCCTTTCAAAATTTGCTGATGACACCAAATTAGGAGGGCCTGTATTTACATCACTAAACAGGGAATCCATTAGTAATAATCTAAAAATTATTGAAAAATTGACAGATTAAAATAGGATGTTACTCAACCCAGATAAGTGTCATGCATTGCACTATGGAAGGAATAATCCCAAACAGACTTATTTCTTAAATAAATTCTCTCCTTCAGGTATCATTAGCAAAGTGAGACCTTGGAATACTAGTTAATAATAAATTGTCCTCATCCAACTGTTGTACTAGGATAGCTAATATATCTAATGCGATGCTTACCTGAATTCAAAGATCCTTTGTGTCAAGGACTCAGGAATGCATTATTCCTTTGCTTAGAGCTTATGTGAGGCCATACTTTGATTATGGTTCTCAGTTCTGGAGTCCTTATTTGAGGCAAGATATTAACAGATTAGAAAAAATCCAGAAGAGAGCCACTAAAATGGTTCCATATTTGTCAAAAATGGACTATTGGAGTAGACTGCAGAAAACTGGGTTACATTCACTTCAATTAAGACGTACTAGAGGTGACCTGCTTTTGTTATATAAAATTCACAACTCTCAGGATCTAATGCATCAATGTGGATTAAATTTTTCCAGCAGAAGGATATCCCCTCGTTTCCATAATAAATAAATTGATGTGGCTAAATCCAAATTAAACAAAAGGTTAAATTACTTTACGGTGAGAACCCCCAGAGTTTGGAACATACTTCCACAACATTTGTTGGAAAGTAGTTTGATTTTCTCATTTAAAAAAGGTTTGGATTTTTGGATGGAGTCTAATTACTCCTGGGTATAACTTTTCCCACCGTGGTGGTGGGGGAAAATCTCGATGGGCAATGGACTTCTTTTGTCCTTTTAAACCAAGTAAACCAAGTAGTGCTAATGCTAAATATTATTTCTCCACCTTCTCCAAAGCAGAAAGAGAGAAATTGTTGTGACAAATCAGGGGAGATAGAGACCTAACTACCAGTTCTATTGATAATGCAAAACAAACAGCTCAGAGAATACAAAACCAACAATTTAAGGACCATCGTCTTGACTGGCATGCTATAACCCTAGGACAATATCTAGCATATACTTTAATTCCAAGAGGTCTTAGGATATATGTGGAACACAATATTGGTATTAAATCTGCAAAACTGGATATGAAATGGGATGGTATTAGAAAAAGACGTTCTGTTGACTTCATGTATGCCCTAATTGAAGCCATAATTGAAGAAATTGGTAAATTGGCTGAACAAATCAATCAAGATAAGGAAGCCTTGAAATTAAAATTACAATTAGATGAACTCAAGAGCACTTTAGAACAAATAAAACAAAAAATAGAAACCTACGAGAGAAATCTTAAACAACAAAAGATAAAAAAGTTTAATTGTGACATAAATTATTATAAAGAAAACAAAGTCTACACACACAAAAACATTTCAAAACAAAATTGGAATTTTAGAAATAGACAAGTGGAGAGTGGGTCTGAAAGTGATGGAAGCTATAGTAGGACAAGTAATCAAACACAGACATCATCCAGATCACAACAAGACAATGACAAAAATATAACTAGGACAGAATATAGAACAAATACTGGGTCTAGACAGAATCAAGAAGCTAATACTAGAGAACATTTTTCCAGACTGGAAGTAGAATACAGGGAGCCACCAGATCAATCCAGAATAGATGAACAGAGAGAACCAAGATACACTATGAGAACCAGAGGTATCCCATAAGAGGTCATAGAGCAGGTAAGAATAGGTACAGGAGGAGGACAGGAACAGGCAGAGGATACGGAGACACACATCACAAACAAAAGTACCATCAGAAGTGATTCCAATATTCAATTTAAGCAAAAGGCAATTGAATGAGACTGAGACAGGTCTATTAACAAGAGAACATTCTTTTGCACCCACCACAGCAATAAACAATTTTGAAATAGAATGTGATTTGCAACATTTTTTTTAGATCATTAAGGCTAATAGCACAATTTAGTGACCAACAACAACTTGATAGTTACAAACAAAAAGTCAGCCATGTATTAAAAGTAAGGTCAACATATAATCCTACAGCTGGGCTTTTCCCTGCTATAGAAACATATGCAGAAATAGTGAGAAAAGAGTTACAAGATTTATTCAAAAATGAACAAGACAAAAAAACTGATATAAGATAATCTGACACATCTAGAAAGACGTGCTCTGAATAACCTCAAGAATGATGACAGCTTCATAATGAAACCAGAAGATAAAGGGGGAGGTATTATGATTTTAGATTATGAGCACTATAAAACTATGTGTATTTGGTTATTGAACAATAATGAGAACTATATCAGGTTAGATGGTGATCCAACAGATAAACTAAAGAGAGATATAAATGAACTTGTAGAAGAACTGGTATTATCAAACCTTTTGAGGGACTAGGAAGGAGACCTTATTATATAAAAATACCCAAGAATACCTATTTTTTTATACATTACCAAAGGTGCACAAAAATTTGATGGACCCAACAGGGCGTCTGATAGTCTCTGGAATTTCTAGTTTGTTTGAACCCATTTCGAACTATATCAATTACCATTTGCAGCCCCTTGTGGAGAGCATTACAACATATGTCAGAGAAAAGACACATTTTATTAATATTCTGAAGGGGTAACATTAACACAAGAAGAGAAAGATACGGCCCTATTAGTTACATTTGATGTAGCAGATCTTCATACTTCAATACCACATCAAGAAGGAATAACAGCTATGGGCAAAATGTTAGATACCAGACAGCCTGGGGTACACCCAAAAACAATAACATTACAAATGCTTGCAGAATTCATTCTAACAAAAAGTTACTTCAGGTTTGAAAAAACTTTCTTTGAGCAAGTTAGAGGTACAGCCATGGGTTCCACAATGTCTCCTAGGTATGCAAATGCATCATGCATGAGTTTGAAAGTGTTTACATTCTGAAATGAACAAAATAATCTATTTTTCAAATATATCAAGCTATATAAGAGATAAATAGATGATTTGTTTATGCTGTGGTTGGGCTCTGGAGAGGACCATGTGGCCTTTCAACAATACCTGCATACTTGTAATTTACATCTCAAGTTCACTATGAATTATAGTAGAGACTGAATACCACATCTGGATGTCAGAATCAAATTTGTAGGGGGAGGTCTCATAACGATACTATATAGGAAAGAGACAGCTCATAATCTGATCATGCATGCTCAAAGTTTTCATGCAGATTGTTTAGTGGAAAGCATCCCATACTCACAGTTCCTACATATTTGCAGAAACTGTGAAGAGGAATATGACTTTCATGTAGAGAGAAATGCTGCAGCAAGTAAGTTTAGAGAAAGAGGGTACAACAGAAAAATTTTAAATCAAGCAAAAGGACGAGTGTACAATTTGATATAAACAGAAGCCCTTGAAGGGAATAAGGGATGACAGAGAGACATGTTGGTGGTTTTTAGCACTAGACATAACCATAAAATGAGGGAAATCAGGCAGATTATTCGCAAACACTGGTCAATCTTGAAAGATTATCCAATGGAAAACAAAATATTTCAGACAGCACCATTAATACCTGAAAGGAAAGTAACAACACTAAAAGACAAGATAGTCCATATGTAACATGTACAGGGAAAAAGTGAAAAAAATAGACAACTACTGTTAGGACCCATGAGCCCAGATATGGCACCATGTGGCAGGTGCCCTGTCTGTGGACATACAAACAAGAAGCAGATATTTAGACATCCATACAGAAATAAAGAGCATAAGATCAAACAGTTTATCTCTTGTGACACTGCAGGGGTGATTTATGTTTTACAATGTCCATGTGATAAAATCTATATTGGGAAGACAATTCATTCTTTGAAACAGCAGATCCAGGAACACAAATCTGATATTAGAAATAAAAATCCTACTGTACGCCAGTTGCTGAACATTTTTTAGAATCAGGACACACAGGGGCATCACTTAGGTTTTGGGGCCTTGAAGCAGTTAAGTCATCTGACAGAGGGGGAGACTTCAATAAAATAATAGAAAGAATAGAGACACAGTTTTGAAATGAAAGCATTAGAGTCAAGGATAGGGTTAAACAAAGATATAAATAGGAACTGTTGCAAAAAAATGAAATAGTGTGATTAGAATGTAGGATAATATGGCAACTTAGATGCAGTAAAATAAAAATAGATTAGTTTTAAAGAAAGGGCTGAATGAAGACATAAATGGGATCTGTTACAAAAAATGAAATAGCATTATTAGGATGTAGGACAACATAGTAATTAAGATGTAGCATAATAAAAATAGGAGATGTCAAAGAAAGAAGATCAAAGAGTGACAGATCAGTACATGTAAAAGTTTAAGACATCATGGTAACTGAGGTATGGTAAAATATCTTAGAAAAAGGAGTATCAGAATGACAAGGATGTTTTGGAGTATATAGAATTAGCTAGTAGGAATGGAAAGAGGTGGATTTGTTGACTTGTTGTAGATGTAGTGCTGGAATTGCCACTGAGATATTTCTGGGCAAAATAAAGGACCTTCAAATGATAGACATAACTTAATATATGTCTTACTGAGATGTAAGAAATTCAGATAACTGTGGAGCGATACAAAACCTGTAATACATAAAATGTTTTTTTTTTTTTGCATGACAGGAAAAATGTGAAGTAGAATATAAAATCAGAGGAAATATGTAAACAAAGGGGGACCTATAATATTATTGTGATATAAAGCTGAAGCCTCAGTATTTTGAATTGGGACATCCAGGTAATTGAGATGTAGAATAAGGGATATAAAGCTGAAGCCTTGGTATTTTGAATTGGGACATCCAGGTAATTGAGATGTAGAATAAGGGATTAAAATTTATTTTAGATAGATAGATAGATAGATAGATATTTTATTTATATAGCACCCATCTCCAAAGACTCTGGGTGCTGTACAATGTAACATATACCATACAATAATACAAATCTGAAACTAAACTATAGCAATTTACAAAATACAGCTAAAAGCAGCAATTTATCTAAACATCACAAAATATACTATTATTATAAAACCCCTTCAGTTAAAAGCTTGATTATATAAATTTGATTTGAGGCCTTTCTTAAAGGCTTCCACCGTGGGAGCCTCCCTAAGATAACCAGGCAAGGAGTTCCACAGGGTAGTCACAGGCTGCTGCTGCAAATGTTCAATGACCAGAATGCCGCAGCCTAACCCTGGGAACTCCAAGGAGGACACCCCTGGCAGAACATAGAGCCCAGGCCGGGTGGTATGGCACAAGGAGCTCTTGCAGATAATCTGGGCCCCTCTTGTGCAGGGATTTATAGGTTAACAGCTCTATCTTGAAGACAACTCTCCACCGAAATGACAGCCAGTGCAGTTCACAGAGCGCCGGGGTGATATGGTCACATATTTTCACCCCCAACAATAATCTTGCTGCCGCGTTCTACACCAGCTGCTGTCTGCAGGGGTTGCCTCCAGATATCCCTAGGTACAGGCCATTGCAATAGTCTAACCTGGAAGTGACAAAAGCATGCACCAGTGTGGGCAGGTCATCAGGCGGGATCAGGGCTCAAATTCAGGCAATATTCCTGAGATGGTAAAACCTGGTTTTCACCATGGCCAGCACCTGTGCTTCAAGTGTCAGGCCACCATCCAGGTTTACTCCCAAATTCTTCACTTGCCTAGAGAGGGCTAAAGGCACACACCACAGCACAAGTTCAGGGGGTAATGCCATACCCCCCCCATCATGACAACCCAACTCCACCACCACCAGTACCTCAGTCTTGTCTGGGTTTAGTTTAAGCCAATTGTAAGTCATCCATGTCTGGATTTCCTCAAGGCAGCTGTTAAATACCGAGTCTGACACCTGGCTGTTGGGACCACAGGACAGATACAGCTGTGTCTCATCTGCATAGCAGTGAAAACCCAACCCGTACTGCCTGATAATGTCCTCCAGTGGCAGCATATACACCGTGAACAACAGAGGCGATAAAACTGACCCCTGCGGAACACCACGGCACAGAGGCTTTGGGATTGATGAGAAAATTACCATGGTCACCAACTGCACTCTGTCTGTCAGGTATGACCTAAACCAGTTGATGACATTTCCAGACAAGACACACCAAAACCGCAGTCAGTCAAGTAACACCTCATGGTCCATGGTATCAAATGCCACAGAGAGGTCTAGAAGGACCAAGATGGTATGGTTCCTTCTATCCCTCGCCATCAGGAGGTCATTAAGCACCCTCGCCAGGGCTGTCTCTGTACTATGCCCCAATCAGAACCCAGACTGGAAAGGCTCATAGGTGGAGGAAGCAGCAAGATGTCTCTCCAGCTGAATGACTGCCACCTTTTCTATAACCTTCCCTAAAAATGGAAGGTTCAAAACAATTGCTGAGGTGGTCCAGGTCCAAAAATGTTTTTTTCAACAGGGCTCTAACCAAAGCCTCTTTCAAGGCTAAAGGAAAGATCCCACTCCCTAATGAACTCCAAACTACCCCAGCAATCACAGGACCAATCAGATCCAAATATTCCACCAAAAGGTGAGTTGGACCTGGATCTAAATCACAGTAGGTTGGCCACAGCTTAGAGATTATCTCTACCACCTCCCCAACCCCAATCAGTTCAAACTCATCCCACACAGGAAGAGTGCTCTGACTCAACTCAGGCCAGACCCTGCAGCCCTTTCAAGAGATGTTTGATGAGACCTCAACCCTGATAGAGGACACCTTGTCATCAAAAAACAGAGCCAACTCCTCACACCTTACGCTCAAACTTACCCCTCCAATACACAGACAGGTAGGATGTAATAGCCTGTCCACTGTGCAGAAGAGCTGAACCAGTCTGTTTCTCACTGTAGCAATTTCTCTAGACAGAAATTTCACCTTTTTACAAGAGATTGCCCCCAATAGTCCACATAATTTGCCATCAGGGCCAATTTGTCCTCCACTAAACCAGATTTCCTCCAACGCCTCTCTAACCTCTGACCCCTAGTCTTTAAACCTCTGAGATTCTCATCATACCAAGGAGATCTCAGATGAATAGACAGGGGTCAGACCCATAAGGGTGCAATTGAGCCAAAGACTGCACCAACCGCCCCATTATAGGCCACTACTGCCTCCTCTGACTCACTCACACAAGCTGCCCCAACACCCAATAGGTCCAGTACTGCCAAAAGATCCTCTGGGGATACTCCCCTTAAAGACTGGTATTGAATCATCTCCATAGGGGCAGGACCATCTGGGACGGCACTAAACATGAACTCCATGGTGCTATGATTTGACCAAACCACCAGATATACCATAAAGAACATAATATCCAGCTCAGAAGAAAAAAATAAATCCAGCGTGTGGCCACCCGAGTGTGTCGCTGTCATTACCTTTTGTGTCAGGCCCAGTGCCCCCATGCTCCCGAGAAGATCTCTGCCAAATTTTGATAGCTCCAGTCAACCCAGGCATTGAAATCCCCCAGGATCAACCACCTGGGGGACTCCAATACCAGGCCCGCAATGAGCTCCTCAACCTCCTGCAAAAATTCCCCATTGTTACCTGGGGGGCAATAGAGCAGAAGGACACTGAAGCCCACACCCATACCTCCTCGGGCAATAGGACCCATAGACAACACTGTGAGGTTCAGGCTAGATTTAAAGCAAATAGCCACCCCCCCGCCCTTACGATCTTTCCTTGGGCTGTGTATCATGGAGTATTTGGCTGATACAGCCTCCTCCAAAACGGGAGCAGCATTTTCATCCAGCCAGGTCTCCGTGATTCAAGCCAGATCGACACAGGATATCAAGTCTGCCATTATAGCCATCTTGTTCCTTATCAATCTGGCATTGCACATCACAACCCGAGTATGATGAAGTGAAGCAGCTGGTCCAGTCATCTGCCCACCCTCTAAGGTGGAGTCCTTCAGTATGGGGACCAGACAGGGCACACTCGATTCAAGTCCTCATTTCACCCCAGGGCGTCTCCTTGACTTCATCACCCGAATCCCAGACACACCGGCAGCCACTCAGGGGACACCTCGACAGGCCCCCGCCCGAGCTATCCCTAAAGCCCTACATCTAAAGTAGGCTTCCAATGACAGTACTGGGATCTTGAAGGGACAAAGTCCCCGGAGATCATCGCCCGAGTAGCTGTGCCTTATGGGCCCCAAACCCCAACACATTTTTAAAAACAAAACAACCCACTTAATAATTCAAATTTCTCAATTACCACACATCCACCACCCACAACAGCCCACAACAACCCACACACAAATTCAACCCAATCCAAAAGCAATTAACTCAAACAGATGAAAAACAATCCCACCCCAGCACTAATTTAAACCCCCCAAAAAATTAACACAACAAAAATAAGGATTAAAATAAACACAACTCTGAAAAACTTAATTGTTAGTGTTCAATAAAATATGTTAAACTGTCCTTTACAAGTCCTTTGGAGTTTAAATAAGGGTAGCTGTCACCTAACCCTTTAGGATGTAATACAGCTATTATTTTAGATATAGAAGAAAATACTTAAAGTGTAGCCTAATTGAAGGTATAAGAACTAAGCTTTAATACCTTGAAATGGGACGCTTGGATAATTAAGATGCTGAATGAATGACATACTTCCCGTTTTGCTAATTAGTTGAATACTTGGGGTTATTTCACTGATGGTACTACACATAAAGAGGTATAAATGTATTATAAGGATGTGAAATAAAGATATAATTTTTTTTTAAATGATAGAGTGTTGCAGCTATTGCAAGTGCTGAGTAGAAATAGAGTGTATACACCTTTTAGACAGGTGACGAAAGCAGTCTAGTGCTGGTGACGTCTGATAAAGGGCGACAGCTCAGACTAGCACATGAGCATTTGAACTTAGCATCTGGCTTAGTGAGAAAAAGAAAGCTGTAGGAAAGGAACAAGTTTGTCTTCCTTCTTTTGGTTTTGGCTCTACAATGTAAGAAAATGGAAATAATGGTTTGTATCTAATAACAATAGTCTGAGAGGGTTTGGGGAATTGAGACACTGAATAAATATAATGTTTGGAAATCTAGAGAAAGTAAATGTTAAATGCAAACTATTTGTGTTAGGACTCAATGCTTAATAGCATATTCAGGAACCTAAAAAACTACTGTGAAGTATAAATAGAGTGTAAAGAATGAATCAATGAGACAAATCAACAACATTCTCAGTTAGGATGTTAGAAAATGGGCCTTATAAGAATAAAATGAATCATAGCCAAAATGATTATGGCTGTGTATGCTTAGTGTTTTAACATTTAGTGTTGTGAATGCTTCTAAATCTGCACTCATTGGCCCGGATATTCAGAAGGGTTGTGCCATGCGCAACAGGGATGCGCCAGCACAAGTACAGAAATGCGCCATTGTGCGATATTCAGTGGGAGGTGGCTGCGCAGTGCAAAAAGCAATGCGCCAGAGTGCAATAGTAATGAATGCATGCGCAACCATAGGGGGCGGAACCATGAATAACATGCACAGTGCAATATTCAACAGCATGCGCCATGCACAATAGGGGAGCTAGCAGAAGTTGCACGGCAGCGGAAATTATCCAAAATAAAAGGGAGGAAGCGAGGGGCACAAGAAGGCAAAAGAGAAGCCACAGGTGGGAGTGTGGTGACAGACATCAAGGGTGGTACAGAAAGTAGCAGTGTGCAGGACTGGGCAGGAGTAGGACAGGGTCCACCAAAACTGAGCCAGAAACAGGGTAGGAGTGTGGAGCCTATGCCACTGTGCAGGAAAGTCTGTGGAGTGCCAGAGTGGACTGAGGGCAGTGGCAGGAGGCAGAACAGCTACAACCAAAGGCCAGAGGTATACCAGGTGCAGGGGGAGCATTAGGAATGGACAGCGAGGGGAACAGGACAACAGCCACCGGGGGGGAACACCAGCTAGGGACATGGCCAGTGCCACCTTCCAGATGGAGGTGGTAATGAGGGGTGTGAGAAGGCAGGCAGCAGAGGGGCACAGCCATGGAAGGGCCCATCGGCGGTACACCCAGAACAGGCAGTACCGAGCCCGCACCAGCTTTGAACACTACTCTGACACAGAGATTGTGGGCTGGTACTGCCTGAACCGAGCAATCCTGAGGCAGCTCTGTGAGCTGTGCAGTGATAAGATGCAGGCACCCACACGACGGAGCCATGCTCTGTCAGTGGAGAAGAAGGTGACAGCCGTCATGTGCCTGCTCACCACAGGCATCTTCCAGAGACCAACAGGGGACAAGACAGGCATAACCCAGTCAGACGTGCAGCACCTACTCACACAATTCCTCAGCGCACTGCTGCCACATGCTGTGGAGTACATCCATTTCCCCAGCACACAGGCGGAGTGCATAGTACACATGCAGGAGTTCCACAGGGTAGCATGGTTGCCTGATGTGCTCAGGGCCATTGACTGCACCCATGTGGCCATCCACACACCACCTGGCCCGGACGGAGTGTTATGCATCAATCGCAAGGGGTATGCAAGCATCAACTGCCAGGTGGTGTGCGATGCCAGGGGTCACATTACCAATATCTGTGCCACACACCCTTGGGGAGCACATGATGCCTTCATCTGGCACCAGTCCACACTGTGCCACAGGTTTGAGAGTGGGGACATCCCCACTAGCCATCTAGTGGGTGAGTATGCATATCACACAGGACAACATGAGCAGACATGGAGGGGTGCATAGTCAGAGGAGCTATGGGTACTGGCCTTGTTGGCCCATGGCATAGCGACACAGATCACCATACTAATGTCCACCCTCTACACAAAGGTGACAGTAGTTACCCACTACATCCCTGGCTGCTCACACCATACTGGTGCCGCACGACCCCATCGCAGCTACAGTGCATGAGGGACACGCCACAACACGGAATGACATTGAGCGGGTGTTCAGGATGCTGAAGGCATGGTTCTGGTGCCTGGACATCTCTAGGGGTGCCCTACAGTACAGCCCCTTGAAGGCCTGTGGGCTATTCCTGGCCTGCTGTATCCTGCACAACATGCCACCAACTGTGGGATAGCTGTAGAGGTCAAAGAGGGTGACAGCGGTGGGGACAATGAGGACGCCGGTCCAGCTGGTGATGGGCAGCCACTCCCTGGGTGAAGAGACCCCCACCTGATCCAGATGTCACAGCTGCACTGGGACACCATTACAGAAGATCACTTTGGTCAACACAGGTAGGTCACAGGGCCATGCGCAACCACCAATGGCAAGGCACAGCCCACAGAGAGGCAGGGCAGGACACCAGTGGTGGAAGGAAGTAAGGGAATGGGTCTGAGTGTGGCACCAGACACGGCATCAGGGATGGGCAGGGCCGAACACGACACGTGCACACACACACACACACACCACAAGACATGCACAAGGGGTAGACGGCATGCCAACCCCCATCCCCACACAGGTCCACAAACAACCATGCCCATTGGCCATCACTGTGTATGTCTCAGATGCTGGGCACCATCGCACACTGGCAGACAGCGCAACGCAGGCATCATCATGCACACGCTACAGTGGCCAGCAGCCAGGAGAGTGTGCACAGGGACCATGTGTGTGTGCAGAGCCAGGTACCCCACCTGTGCATCATACAATGCACACCACACTGCACATAGGGCAGTGGCAGACAGTGGCCATTGTGGAAGACAGATCTGTCACACGGCACAGTACCATGGCCACCACAGATGTGTGGGCATCCCCGCTAAGACCTGCCAGCCATGCCAGGCTGATGATTGGCCTCATGGGATGGCACCGACGGTCTCCGAGGGGTGACACTGCATGAATGTGACCGTGTTCATGCAGGGGTCTGCAGCCCACCAAACATGCCCACAGCCAAACCCCGTGTCAACATAGCAGGTGTTGCACGGTGCTGGGAACAGGGGGCGGACATGACACTGCCCGGTGTCTGCGGTGGATGGGCACTGAACTGGGTGCCCAATATGGCCATGACAGCTGTCAATGCATTGGTCTGCCTGTCAATGGCAGCAGTCACATCCGCCCAATGCCAGGCCATCTCTGCCAGGAGCAGACCATGGTCCCTGCTGCTCCACTTCTCTGCCTGGTGCAGAACAGCACTGAGTGCATCCACCACCATCACAAGCCACTTCTGTTGATCTACTGAAGCATGGAGTAGATGGCTGTGCTCATCAAAGAGGTCGTCCACTGGTCCGGCATGCTGTCCCTCATGGTGTTCCTAACCCTGCTGGCCAGCACCCCTTGATGATGGGTGCTGCACACCAGAGCCATGCCGGGGCACTTCCACATGCGGTGCACTGCCACCATCCCCCAACACTGCCCCCCCCATTGCCATTGGCCGACTGCTGGCACTGCCCCTCTGGCTGCCTATCACCAGGGTTCACCGGTGCCACCACAGTGGCTGAAACAGCCCCACTGTCCTGGATGCACACCAGTGCTGCCCCACTGGGGCATACAGGCATAGGCTGGGACTGTGTTGTTACACAGGCCTCCACGGCGGCACCACCCATAGCAACGCCCATGCCTTTGCCTGCTGTGGGATCATCCTGTGTCCCACACGTATCACTGTCTGGGACGTATGATCCATCATCATTGGTGCTGGATCCGGCACCAATCCATGTCCCAACACACTGGAGAACATGTGCACTGTCATGCTGTTACACAGGCAGGGCATCGTCTGCACCCGCACCACCCTCGTCAGTCTGGACAGACAAGAAGGTGTGCACTAGTCCGGTCCCTCGGACACCTGTGGATGTGGATGGGTGATCCTCCACGTCCAGGGCATCCCCCTCAGTGGACACACCCACCACTGCTGAGCCATGTATATGCTCAGGAGCTTTGAGGGAACACATTAGCGTTAGTGGCTCCGCCCTGCCCCGCCGCATTCCCTCCACCACCCACACAGTGACAGCACAGGACCTACCATGCAGTGATGGGCTGCTACCTGTCTGGAAGCCACCACCAGGAATGCCCTTGATGGCACAACACCACATGCTGTTGGCTACCTGCTCCTCCTGTGGCGTCAGGTGTGGCACATCCGGCTGGCCCCCACCAGTGGCAGCATGTGCAGCCCTTATGGCAGCCACCTTGTCTTTGATCCTCCTCCTCCTGTCCATGCTGACCTTCTTTTTACACTCCTGCATGTACTGCTGGTGAATGCCACGTTGGTTCACGGCACGTGCCACCTCACCCTATGCCACAGCATGGGCCTGTGGTGTTCCCCGCTGTCCGCTGAGCAGCGGATCCCTGTCAAGATATGCCTCGAGCAGGTCATCTGGTTCAGCCCAGGTGAAGTTGGGCCTCCTCCTTCTCCCCCATCCCTGTTCTTCTTCACGTTCGGCCATGATCGAGCCTGTGGGAATGACAGGTGTTACCTTGGACTGTGTAGTCCCATTCAGCCCTCACAAACCACAGTCCCCACATCCCAACAGCGTGCAACCCACCACAATAGACTGCAATACCTACGTATGTCCTCTGCAGCCCCATGTCACATTTATATAGCTCAACGCATGCAAATGAGGTGAGGCACAACTGTAAGTGGATGCTAATGCAGTGGATGCACCGTGGAATGGCTGATGAGCTGATTTGCATGTGCTGGCTGAATATCACACTGTTGTGCCTTACACAATGTTGGTGAGTGTGCTTAGGCTATGGCACAGCACAGTGATGTGCACAATCGGCACAGCAAGGAGCATGTCCTGGGTGCTGATGCTGATGTGTGCGGTGCTGCTGATAAGCTGTGCATTACAGGCAGTGCAGGGCATGGCCACCACTGTGCCTGTGGTACTAGTGCACTGTTCGCCCATGTGGCATTCATGCCCTGGTGCACCATAGACACCATGGGGCCACAGCACAGTAGGCCACTGCAGGGTATTACACACAAGCACCCTACCACTCTACATGCAGGGCATCCCAATGGCACTGTGGTGCTCCATGTGTGGACAGATCCTTGACCCTGCAGTTGATCTTTGCCCCCTAGGCACCATGTGTCCACATGGGTGCACCCCTATCATGCAGTTTTGTGACAGTGCAATGGGGACTGGCAGCGCAGTACCACGCTGCCTCCACACGGGGAGCATGTGTGCTACAGAGCACCATTTTGATAGCGATACACGCTGAAGGATGCCACGAAGGAGAGCACAGATGTGGAGCGCTATTAAGCTGGCCAACTTGGTGGATATAGTTGAGCCTCATGCTGGTGCTCTATTTGGCCAGGATCCCCTGGACAGGCCACGTAATGCTGTGTGGCAGGAGGTGGCTGACAGCCTGGAGGAGGCTACTGGGATTGCCTGAACAGCAAAGCAGTGTCGCCACAGGTATGGCAACCTACAGTGGAGGGACCCTGACTGACTGGGGCATCTGCAGGCATGCGTCCGGCAAGGCACCATGCCACAGCCAGGTAGGTTCTCCATCCATACAATGGTAGCATCCATTTGTCCGGGTATCGCAGTGTGCATGTGTCCACCCCACAGTGGGGTGGAGGTGGTGGGGGTGGTGGGATTGCGTCATGGCTGGGCTGTACGAGCATGCACATACCAAGGGGGGCTTTGCTACTGGTTTGTACTGATGTTTCCCTCTCCATGTTTGCACCCTAGGCCTGGAGGAGCACTGTAGAGTGAGACAGGCCTGTGTACAGGAGGAGCAGGACAGAGTGGGTGCACCGCCAATGCAGCAGAGACAAGGTGGAGGGGCCATGGGCAAGCAGCTTCCTGCTGGCCTGGATGCAGGTGAGTGCCATGTTTCCCCTTACATCTGTGCATACTGGGTTGCAGGAGTGGTGGCGGGGTGTGTCCACCAGCACTTGGTCCCACTGCTGTGAATGCCACATGGTGCACTCAGCACTGTCCTGTGGCACTGCATGTGTGCATGGGCATCTCAAGTGATCCGTGCATGCACTGGGTACATGGCTGTGCCACTGCCTTCGCACCGCATAGCCATGTCACTGTACGGCCATGGTGGTGCTGTGCAGGACATGGGCGGTGGGTGTGTGCAGCATTTCGCATGGCTGTGGGTGCCTGGGTAGGCAAGTCCCACCAATGGTGTGGGTGGGGGACTCGGTCCCTGTCTGTGGTATTTGTGTTTTTCCCTATGCACTGGATGCCTGTGTGCAGTGGTCCCTGGTGCATGCACTGTGTCCCTGGTGCCCCTGTCAGTATGTCCATGGCCCATGCAGCTGGCACCCTTGCATGTCTGTGGTATGCATGGTCTGCTGGCATGTCATTGGTGGCTGTCCATGCGGGCCACCCTCTGGAAATGGCACAATGGCGGCTTGCCTCCTGTCACTGGTATGGTGCAAGTCTGCCTCGGGTGGCACTGTGGCTTATGCTGTTGTTGTCCCCCCTCCATGCTGTCACTGGTGTCTGTTGCGGGGTCTGTGTTCTGATGTCTGTCACTTGTGCTCTGGCAGCATGCTGGTGGCAGACGGCTTCATGGTGCATGTGCAGGATGGCTGGTACACCTGTGCCATGGTGAGGTGCAGGCCATGGGTACACAGCATCTGTGGTTACACACCAGTGGATCTTTTGCCCCTCTTTTGTGTCCCTGTGTTGGAGGTGCCCTTGGGTCTGGGTGGGTGTTTGTCCATGCCCTGTGTTGCATCCTGTGTGGTGCATGCCTCCATGCACCACTGTGGACATCTGTGCTGGCTGTTGGGGCCAGTGCTGGGACAGGGTGTGTGTTTGGGTGGGTGCGCGGGGTGCTGTCCTGCTGGTGGCAGGGTCCAGGGCAGGCCTTGTCGCATGCAGGATCCTCCGGGCACTGACACAGGGTCGACCTCTCTGCTGTGCCAAGGCGGGGCCGTGCAGGGCAATTCTGTGTCTGCAGTTGTTGCATTGGTGGTTGGTGCCGCCCACTGCGGGGCACTCACAGTGGGGCTGCCATGCATGGCTCCATGGTGCACAGGGTTGCATTGTCACAGTGGGGGTGGTGGCATGCATTCAGTGTCATTCACTGTTGGGCGCTGCTCTTGGGCAGGGTGTCTGGGGATCGCTGTGCAGGGTGTGCTCTGCATTGGTTGGATGGGGTGGCACTGGGTGGCTGGCCCTCCTTGTGTTGTGGTCACTGCTTGCTAGGGGGTGTGCTGGAGCACTGTGCCCCAGCTGTGGATTCGGTGCTGGTGTTCATGGGCTGGTGGTTCATCCAACTCACCACAGATTGTGCAGTTCATGGAGTGTTGGGGGCGCTGTCTGGTCTGCTGTGTGCTCCTCTGCCCAAGGCTTCCATGGGTGGTGCACCCCTGCATCCTGTCCCTGCAAATCCCTGGTTGTGCTACTGTGCATCAGCCCTGCACCACTGTGCATCCCTGGTTGCACCATGGCACAGCTGGTGCGATATTCAGTTGTGTTGCGCAAGTACACCTTGGTCTGCGCTGTGTTTGAATATCGCGCATGTTGCACATGGGCACACTGCACTTGCGCCTGCTCCTGCTATTATGCTACTTTGTGGTGCAGTCTGAACATCTGGGCCATTATGTCTGTCTTTTAGAATTGAAACTGAAGGGAGAATTTCTATAAACAAGCCAAATGAAATATGTGTTGCACTGTGAATGTTTCTAAAATTGCATACACTGTGTTTGCCCTGTAGAACTGAGCCTGCTGGGACAATTTATTTGATTAAGTCAAAACGAAATAAATAAATAGCTGAAATACTGTGAAATACAACACTTGTACAACTGGGAATATGAAAAGTGAGATTTCTGGACTTTAGGTATGCATTAAGTACATTTTTTGAAACATAAACACTATTGGTGTCTGGTGCTGGGTATTATAGCATGAGTAATGGCATGTGTGTTTATCTCTTGGAGTAACAATATAACAGAATAAATTAAAATGATGAAGAAACTAATTAGCAGATAGATGACCATGGTAAAATGATGTGGAGCTATAAAATAATGCTCTTTTTATGCATTTCAGGACTATTTGTCTAAAGGAATGTTAAAAACTAGTGAATGATGTGGTTTATAAAGATAAGATTATGTAAGTAGCACTGGCATTTGTTGGTATATATCATTTAATTAATATTTATGATATTAATTGGCTGACTGTGGACAGTATTTTTGAACTTTACATATTTGTCTATTTGTTGATAGAAGGCACCTCTTGAAAAAGCCTGCTCTGTAGGTGAAACATTGCGGTATTGGCCGAATTGAAAATAAAAAAGCAATTATTTTGAATACTTGAAACAATTGTCTGCAGTGATATTTGTTCACCACTCCCTTCATCATGGTTTCTCCTTCTGGGTTCCCTTGCTGAGTGCCGTAGGCTGATGGCCTGTGGTAGAGAAGGGGAACAGTACTCAGGGGTGAGGTGACACATCCCCCAGTGATTTATTGGACTGTGGTAATAGTTTCCCATGGCTGCAGATATCACATTTATAGTAAAGGAATATGGGCTGTATCGCCGATACCCAATACAAGTGGTACATTTGTATATATTTTAATTTTACTTTATTCAGCGACCCCCAGGGAGGGTCACATAGCGAAAAGACCTTAGGGGACTGCACATTCCATCTCGGCAGACAGTGACGTCAGTGAATCAACTGAATCTCTTGGTCAGACCTATAGATAGTAGGTGCTATAGCCTAGGCACACACACCCTGCTTCAAGCAGGGCAACATCATTACCAAGAACCTAGGAAGTGACAAAAGTATTTGATTTGATTAAGAAAAGGGACAGACACAGAAGGAGAAGACAGGAAAGTTATAATGCTAGTATTACTGGTTATAGTTATTGTTCACATTTTAACTGCTGTTACAAAGGTTAAATTGCTGGTTGGCTAGAACAAATCTATGTGGGGGGATTGGGAAGGGGTGCATGGGGGAACGTGCGGCATGGGTGATTAGGGGCCAAACAAGAAAGAAGTAATATGGGGACATTGATAATAACCTCCCTGAATGTTCAGGGAGTTAACCCACTGGTGAAGCAAACTCAAATTTTGCATTACCTAAAGCACCTAAAACCTGGTATATGTTTTTTGCAGGAAACAAAACTAAATGAGGCAGAACATGGCAAATTAAGCACACTTGGGTGGGCGGGGTCCTGAGTGCATCCCATTCCTCAGGTAAAAGAGGGGGGACAGCAATTCTTTTGAGAAGGGATTTACCATTGGAAATTATACAGGGCGACAAGTTACCAGAGGGGAGAGGAATGATAGTTTCAGGGAAGTTGTTTCACAACCAGTACACTTGATTAACATAGACGCACCCAACAAGGATGACCCCACTTTCTATGCACAGTTATTTCAAAAAGTGGTGTCCTTAGTGGAGGGAGCAGTAATCATGGGGGAGACTTTAATTGTGTTGTGTACCCACAAAAGGACAGGTCCTCTAGGCTAGCCATCACTAACAGAAAAATGAGCAAAACAGTCAGAGGGGGGGATGCAGGAGCTGGGCCTGCTAGATGTCTGGAGGGAGCTGAATGGGACAGAGTGGAGCTATACTTTTTACTCCCACCCTAATGATTCTCATTCAGGAATAGATTATTTTCTATGTAGTGGGACAGACTTATTCAAAATGGAGAAATGTGTCATTCAGCCTCAAGTGATATCAGGTCACTCAGCTGTAATCCTTGGTTTACGCATAGAGGACTGGAGCAAGCAAACTTTTTGGAGAATGAACTCTTCTCTGCTAGGGAAGGAGGACTTTTGCTCCCAGTTAACTGATGCTATTAAGGATTGTGATAGAAATAATGCCATTCAGGGGACGGAGTCTAGTTGCTTCTGGGATGGACTTAAGGCAGTATTGCGAGGGGAGATTATATCATATGCCTCATATCTTGTGAGGGCTCGCAAGGCAGGAGGCATTAAAAAACTGAAACAACTGGAGACAGAACTCACACAGGATAAGACGCAAAAAAGATGCTTAAGTGCTGAGGTTGAAAAAACTAGGAAAGAGTTACAGGATTTGTTAGACAAGCAAATTGAAGGGAAACTTTGATATGGAAACCAGAGATACTATGAGCAGGGGAACAGAGCAGGCTGTCTGCTGGCCTTCCATTTAAGGAAGGCTCAGGCAGAGAGGTATGTAAAAAAAATTAAGACAACAGCAGGAGGAGGGTCGAATATGGCATATACACCCAAGGAAGTGGCGGAAGCCTTCCAGGAGTATTACACCGCATTATATAAGGGTGAGGGGGAATTTGATGGTCTCCCCCATCTAATGGATAGATTTTTAGACAGGGTTACCCTCCCAAGGTTTTCAGAGGAGGTGAAGATTCGACTGGATGCTCCAATCACACCAGGAGAAGTAAAACAGACCATCCATGACCTGAAAGGGGGTAAATCCCCAGGACCAGACGGGTTCAATGAGGAGTTTTTCCAAAAATTCAGTGACCTTTTAACCCCAATTTTGGTTAAGATTTTTAAGTGGGGAAGGGAAGAAGGTGGATTTCCCACTTCCTGGAGAGAGGCCTTTATTACGGTCCTCCTTAAGGAAGGGAAGGTCCCTGATATGTGTGGGTCTTACAGACTGATTTCACTTTTCAACATTGATTCAAAGATATTTACTAAGATTCTAGCAAAGAGGGTGGAGATAGTGGTTCCAGAGCTGGTCCATCCAGACCAAGCTGAGTTTGTTATGCACAGGCCCCTGCCAGATAATATTAGGTGGTGTCTTAACGTTCTGCACATTGGGAGTAGAGGGAAGGAACAACAGATTGCAATAGCAATAGATGCGGAAAAAGCCTTTGATAGGCTAAACTGGGAGTTTTTGATAAAGGTTTTAGAGAAATTTGGGTTTGGGGCACAGTTTATAACTTGGATTAAAGGGATTTATAACAGACCAATATCCAGAATTAAGGTTAATGGAACCATTTCTGAACAGGTAGAAATATGCAGGGGGACAAGGCAGGGGTGTCCCCTCTCGCCAATCCTGTTCCCCCATAGCATGGAACCCCTCACAGAATTGATTAGAACACATAAGGACTTAAAAGGTATTTGGGGGGGGGGGGAGAAAATAGGATATCTCTTTACGTGGATGACACTAAGCTATTTTTAAGGGACCCGCTCAGAACCTTTCCCCGTATTGTACCAAATATTAGGGGAGTATGAAAAGATATCTGGGTTTAAAATAAATAATGACAAAATGGGGGTCATAATGGTTAGTGAAATCTGATCACTGGGAACTCGTCCACCTTATTCCATTTAAGTGGGTTATGTCACAGTTTAGATACTTGGGGATACAGATCCCTTTGGATTTGCAGAAGCTATATCACATAAATTATGGCCAGGGGTGTCAGCAGGCATACACACTGCATGCAGCAGAGTACAGTAAAAAAATCTGGCATGGGCAATAAATCAGGCAGAGGCAACAAAAAGAGAAAAGCAAGGATATTTTGAGTCACATTGTGTCTGTGTCACACTGAGTCCTTTTGCCTTTTTTGTTCGCTATGGGGCACTGATGCCACCAACCAAATACACAAACAAGAACAACTTACCAAGCAGGCAGAAAAACAAAGGAAGGAGGATTACAGGAGGAAACTGATTACTTGAACTCAGACATGGCAAATGGGGGGCAATGGTGTGGTGTGGCAGCACATATTTTGGATTATGTTTACATAGCGGGGGGTAACAGGGCATCAGTTTTGAGTACAAGTTTAAAATTCCTGGCTACACCACTGATTATAGCAAACTGATCAATGAGGTTTCAGTGGACCTAAAGAGATGGGCAATTCTTCCCCCTCCCTGGTAGGGAGAATCGAAGCAATCAAAATAAATATACTCCCACTATTTCTGTTTCTTCTCAGTTGCCTTCCATTGCATATTTCAGGGATGGAATGGAAGAAAATTAACTGCGCGCTTTACACCATTTTGTATGGGAAGGACGGAGTGCCAGGATAGGATGGGAAGTGCTTCAGAGACCTAGGGAAAGTGGTGGTCTGGGGCTGCCTAGCTTTAAATTGTACTACCAAATGGCAAATCGAGTTCATGGATTGCTTATTTAAAAAATGATGGGAATAATAGCTGGGTCCAGCTGAAAATACAAAGTGTTCCATGCCTTTTCCCACAAATGAACTTTTAAGGTTCACCACAATTCCTAAGGAAAAAATAAATAGCTAATCCATGGGTTAGACAGACTTATAGGGTCTGGGGAGAAGTTAAACAGGATTTAAGTCTGGGCCATTCTAGGTCAAATAAAACAGCTGTCATATACTGTTGCCAGTTTGATTCCCCGAGGATGGATCATGTGTTCGCAACATGGAGAAGGCAGGGCTTAAAGTTTTTTGTTCAATTCACACAGCAGGGCCAGGTAAAAACCTTCCCAGAAATGCAAAGAGAATTCTCACTCCCCTCTTCACACTGATATAGATACCTTCAGGTAACTTCATTCCTGAGACAAGCTAATAATTTGACTATGATTTCACAGGACACCCATCCAGTTGAACGAGTAATGGGAGAGCTGGTCAGAGAATTGGGGGAAAGAAAACTTATCACCCAGTTGAAACAAGGATACATGAGCTTGAGGGATTGAGCTCCCTTGCTATATCAGATGACCTGGGAGGGAGAGCAGGGAATGACAATAGACAAAGAGAGCTGGCAGAAAATTTGGGCTGGGATAATCAGAACCTCAGCATCTAATAAATGGAAGGAATTCCAGTGGAAGGTGGTGGCTCACTTCTTCAACACTCCCACTAGAACTAAACATTATGCAGAAGAGGGCAGTGATCTCTGCTGGAGGAAGTTCGGGGAGAGAGGAGACCACACACATGTATTTTGGGGTTGCCCGGTTTTACAACCATTTTGGGAAATAGTGGGGAGACACATTAAAGAATTGATAGGGTGGGAAGGTGACATACATTTTGAGATTTTGATCCTGGGATTGCTCCCCAAGAAGAAAAGGACTAATGCTCAGAAGTCCTTTATTGGGCTTCTAATAGCAGCAGCAGGGAAAGCCATCACCAGATAGTGATTGCCCCATATACCACCCACGAAGGGGGAATGGATAGAGATATTAAAGGGGATCTCTAGAATGGAGAGAATAACAGCTGAATTATGATTGAAAGGAGATAAATTCAACCAAACCTGGCTACCATTAATGCATCTGATTGAAAATTTAGAGGGCACTTCTGTTCTATCACAGCAGGCATTTTTTCAATAGAAGTAAACAATAGGAGGGATAGATCCTCTGTGATGTCCCCTGCTTTCTCTCTTTCACCAAGCTCATGCCCGCTTGCCTCCTAGGTAAGCCCCTCCCCACCCCATAGTTTTCCCCCTCCACTATTGATAAATATTAGTGGTAAAAGGAAATGAATTAACCGATGAACCAGCCAAGCAGTGTTTTTTCTTTCATTGGTTATGTTAAACAGTTTTAAGTTATATATTGTTGCTGTATGGTATACTGGGAGGCAAAGATCAAGATCGGAGCTAAACTATATCTATCAGAATGGATAAATTATAAACATCTCATAGGAGCTATCAGACAATAGGAAATGGGACAAGATCAATATATTTGGACCTATATTACAGTCAAGTATTGCGACCCAGACAATCTTTATTTTAACTCAGAAGTAACTAGAGACTATTCCTAGTGCTGGACATTCTCTGATAATTGCAATGTACTTTAATGTATCTTGATCTTTTATGTTCAACTTACTTTTTGAAGTGAATGGAATGGTCAACAAGCATACCATATAAAGTTATACAAATAAACTTGAAGTTTTTAAAAAAAAGGTAATGTCTTTTCTGAATACTTATTTTGACAACAAAGACGCTGAATGTTTTTTCCTAAATCCTATGATAAGACAGTTTTCCTATTGTGTACCTAGTCAGTGCTCCATAATAAAAAAAAATTGATGTTTTCTTTCAAAAGCATCACACATACACACACACACACAATGTTTTTCATATGGTGTGTAGTCTATGTGTTTCTTTTTATTTTTTTTTGCATTAAAAAGGAAATGTCTGTTTTCCTAAATACCTTAATAGTGTCATACACATAAGAATAAAAGCTTTGTTTTAATAGATAAGTGTTCTTGCGCCACCAGATAGCTTTACCTATTAGGAAAGGCACAGCCACCAAGGCAGTTCCTCAAAGTCAGAAAGCCTGTCCATGGCAGTTTTCATTCCTTATAGTCAATGCTGAGTTCATATAGTTTTTTTTTTTACTGCAAAAGGTCAGATTTATCAATGCACCGTTGTACTGATACACTTTTTTCTAAAGCCTTTAACAACTTCACATATGAAAAGTAAAGGCTCCTGTCTCCAGTGAAATATTTAAAACATTGTTTTAAAACAGAAGTGTGCGCTTTCACAGTCAGTCTGCTTTTCCCTATAAGGAAAAGCACAGACACCAAACATTACCCCAGGACTGGAAGTCTCTGCATAATGATGCACACTCTTAAAACTGCATTCCAGAAAAATAAACACAAGCAAAAATCACCAACACATCCTGTACTTATACACCCAGACCATCAGGGGGCAAATGAATAAAACTGCACAGTCCTGAAGTCTGACAGCCTGGAGGAAGGGGGAAGAGTATGAGGGAGGCATTTTGGAGGGGCAGTGTATGAGGGAGGCATGCAGGGGGCTGGTATAAGGAGGAAGGGGAGACATGGAGGGTGAGAGGGGAGGCATGGGGTGACATATAAGGAGGAGGAGGGGAGGCATGGGGACTGGGGGCATGAGGAGGTGGGGGGAGAAATCAGGAGGAGGGACATGGGGACTGAGAAAATGGTGTATTGCATCAATTCCAGGTTCAGGAATGCATCACTTCTGGGTTCGAGAATGCATCACTTCTGGGGTCGGAGGAAGGACTTTCAGCATTTGAGGTGGGATTTTTTGGCATCAGGATGGAGACAATTCTGATTGGTCCATTTAGGCCATGCCCACCAGTCAAATGATGTGGCCCATGCTGATTGACTGAAAATTTACATCTGAGAAGTTATATGAACTTACACTACTATTTTAAAACAGCTTTTATAGCTAGATTTGTAATTAGTGACTCATCATTAAAGATGGCCACCATTCACAATTTTTAAAAATCTCTTTCACTGAGGTTACCTGCTGAAAGTACATGCTAGATTCTTAATGTGGATGCATTATAATGGTGTCATCACATGTTTTTGATGGAAAACAGCACAGCAAAGTACCAAGATATTTACTTTTTTCTCAGTGAGCATCGCAAGGGAGTGGGAACTTAAAAAAAATCCTATATCTTCATTCAGGAATGAAAGAAAACAAAAAGAAAATAGGTATCTTGCTATTTCTGAAGAACAATATTGCTAAAAAAATTATATGGTGACTAACTGGTTCTTTAAAGTATAATTAAGAAGTTCTCAAATAAACCCCATAACCCCTAAATCTTTGTCTCATTCTAATTAGTACTTATAAAAACATCTTTATAAAATAGTTTGAACTCTAAAAGGCACATTTAAACGTATCCATTTTTCATTAGGTCTGTGGCAACTTGTTCCATACAATCTTTTACAAATAAATTTCAATATGCAATCTTATAAACCATTTAATCTTGACATACCTATTTTAGTAACAAAAACATCTACTCTCAGAAGTCCATAGAGCTTTCAGTCAATGTCTTTTCAGCATTACATGCATAAATTAAGTGAATGAATCACCATCTATTTATCAATCACATCAAAAGAGATTCTTTTAATTATGCACTTAGACATTACATAAATCTGAAAGGTAAAACTTAGTCATAAGCAACTACTCAGAAGTCTGAGAAAAATGTAATAATGCTAGTGAATTGGACACAACCAAACAGAAATCAGTTGATGCTACACACTATTTCAGTATCCCCTGTTCTGAGAAATATAATAGGCCACATATGCCAACCTAATTATATCAACACCACCAGTGAAAAATGATATACATTGCAGATTAGCATCAAGAATAATTTGGGAATGCCATCATACACAAAGCAGTCTGTGGGATATTGTGAAAAGTAATAACTTTGTTACTAATGAGTGACTTAAATGTTTAACAGGGGAGCACGCCAGAACTGACAAACTGTTTGTTTTCCAACATCATCCTTCAACTGTGAAGTTTTTCTTGTTTTAGTTTTCACTAAAATAAACCCAGATTCCTCCACAAAAAGAATGCATGCAAACAAATGCAAAAGAAGGTGAAATGCTCCCCAGTGCACTTCAGGCATTTTATATACACATATATAGCAATGAGGCAAGTGCTCTGGGGCAGGATGGCCTGCATGGATCTGGTGAGACATGCATTTTTTTTAATTGTTTTAGTAATCAGGTAAGACCCACTGGGCATGAGGCCCATTTTCAAGGGTGACCCAGGAGGACAGGTAAGTAAAGTTGCTTGCAAAGGGTCAATCATACTGTATGCAAACGCAGGCTGTGTGACTCAGATTCAATCTGCTGGATTCACCAACCTCGTTCATTACTGTTCAGTACAGCCAGTTTCTTCAGAAAGCTAAAAATAAAGGAGTCCTTCATATCAGATGCAAATCATTGGTGGCCTGTTCCTAACTAGCTATCCAAAATTGTTCTTATTGTTTTAGTTGGGAAGGCCATGTATGGGGGACTAATTGTTTTACACTAAAGGGCAGTGAGATGCAGGGAACATAGCTAGCTTCAGCAAAAGGTGCTGCTACAAGCCATTTATTTCAAAATTCCTAGTGTGGCATTAGCAGGTTCAATTCTGCAGTTCTAAAGGAAATGCTATTCCACTCTGCTGACAGGTACTGGCAGTCCAAGGCATTCCCTCAGCTTGATATTCTGCAGTCCCAGTGGTCAAGATCTGGATGGATGGATGGATGGATGGAATAACTACAACTATTAAACATGGGGAGTCACTGCTGTTTTTTCTCTAAAGCCTGCCCAGCTTTCATTCAACCTTTTACAATTAGTCCAGCAGGCATCTTTCAAATGCTAAATTATATATGTATATATTGTGTGTGTGTGTGTGTGTGTGTGTGTGTGTGTGTGTTTAATTTATTCCCTATTTCACCTTCTCTATTTTCCTTATGCCTAAACTACTGGCTCAGCTCAGTCTCCTTGGATTATCAGAGGCCAATCTGATTTGGCAGTCCAGACATAAAGAAAGGAGAGACAGGAAGGGAATAAATATATTCTAAGATATCAAAAGATGCTGGACTGGCTGAAAATGATAAGAATAAAGGTCAGGAAGGCTTTAGAGAGAAAAAAAAAAGGAAGTGCCCTGATCCCTGCTGGCATGCCCTCCTACCAGTTTGTTTTTTATATAAACACAACCATCAGCATCAGCTCGGGCCCTTAAATGTTGCCAGGCCAGCTCTGAATATTCACCACTGCCCAAGTGCAGACCATCTAGCATGCCAGAGGACTTTAAACCTTTCCAAAAAAAAGTATTAGTCCAAAAAGGATCTTTAATGTTTTTTTTAATATATCTGTATTGGTGCAAAGCTACAGAATTCAGATACTGTCTAGGTTCTCTGTAGTTGCAAGGCAGGTGGGTTCAGAGCACCGGGGCAAGCAATATGGTGCTCAGCATGAAAAAAACTAAAGCAAGCACAGAATAAGGAGCACCCATAAATGCAGAAAGCACCAGAACTGCAGACTATTGCTCAATATCCTTTTTATTTATTTGAAGTCCATAGTTCACTGACACAAAGTGAGCATAAATAGGTGGCTAAACCGCTCTGAGACTAAAGTTTCTCCCGGCATCTGCCAGGCATCATCAGAGTCTAGCAGCTGGAAGAAACACTTTTTGCATTTATGAGTGCTCCTTATTCTGCTGCTTGCTATCCTTTGTAGTTGCCAGTGATTATGCAATCTGATTAATTACTTTGTTTTCTGTTGGTGATCAAGCACATTCACCCAAGGGGGTTGGCGGAAGGAATCAGAGAGTCAGAAACTGTCCCCCATGGGCAGAAGTAGAGACTAGGGAGAACCCAAGGAAGAGGAAACCCCAAGGTGCAAATTAATAATAAATTAAGCAGGGTGGTAGAGATAAAGGGAGAAAGGGAGAAAGGAAGAGGAACATTAAAAAGAGAGGTGGGAAGGAGGTAGGGCAAAAAGGAAACAAAGGGGGGGCAACAAGCAGAGTGGAAACAAAATATGGAATGTCATGTGTGTGAATGTTAGAAAGGTGGGCTAGAAGAACAGTGGGCAAAGATAATAGAGAGCATAGTAAAGGCAACAAATGTCTGCATCAAACCAGTGAGCAGAAGCAAAAGGTAAAAAGAGACTGCTATGGTTCTCAAAAAGGTGACTGAAAAGGTAAAAGCTAAAAGTGTAGCATTCAGAAAATATAAGGACATGCAGAAAGATGAGGATAGGGTGCTGTGCCAGTGTAAACAGAAGGAAGCAGAGAAAGCAGTAAGGAGTGTAGAAACAGAAAGTGAAGAGAGAATAGCCCTGGAGGTAATAAAAGGGGACAAGACATTTTGTAGGTATGTAAATGAAAAGAGGAAGACCAGAGGTGTTATTGTAAGGTTAAAAAAGGAAGGGTGGACTGTGCAGAGGGGGACCAAGAAAAGTCAGATATTTTAAACAATACTTTTGTTCAATGTTCACAGAAGAAGAGGTAGAAGAAGGGAAGGGGCCACAAAAAGTTTCAAAAGCACTGGAGGAGGAAGGTGGATACTAGTCCTTTTTGGAAGGGAAGATTCCTGAAGGGACTTGGCAATCTGAGATGGAAGAGGCAGTGTGGCTAGATGGGGTGGATCCAAGGGTACTGAGGGAGCTCAGGGAAATACCTCCTGCACATCTGACAGTTCTATTTAGCAGCTCACAGGAAGCAAGAGTGGTTCTGAAAGACTGGAGAAGGCAGATGTAGTCCCCCTATACAAAAGTTGTAGCAGGGAGGAGGCTGGCAATTATAGGCCAGTCAGCCTGACATCAATGGTGGGAAAGTTTAATGGAATAACTGATGAAGGAATGGACCATAAAATATCTTGATTCCAGTGGGTTACGAGACCTGAGGCAGCACGGCTTCACAGGGTTATGGTCATTCAAAGAAATCTGATAGATTTCTTTGACTGAATGACCAAGGAAGTAGGTCAGAGTGGAGCAGTGGACGTGGCCTATCTAGATTTCAGTTATACTTTCAAGACCATTCCACATAGGAGACTAAAAATCAATCTGGATAGCTTAGGGGTGCATCCAAAGGTGGTAAACTGGATACAAAACTGGTTTGGGGATAGGCAGAGGGTGGTGGTAAACAGTGTTCACTCTGAGCTAGGGAGGGTGACCAGTGGGGTGCCTCAGAGAACAGTGCTGGGACCAGACCTCTTTAATGTCTTTATAAATGACATTGCAGAGGAGCTGGAAGAGAAAGTCTACATCTTTGTGGATGACATTAAATCTGCAATTGTGTGGAAACTCAAAGGGGTGTGGAAAGTTTAAGCAGAGACCTGTGAAAACTCAAGGACTGGTCAAGGGTATGGCAGCTGGGTTTATTTTTTTTTTATTTTATTCCATATTTTAGTATTACTTAGGAAAGGCAAGGTACATGTATACAAAATACATTTTAAAAATTAACATGATAGTTATCGATATTTTGTTGTTGCTCAATAACTTTGTAATAAGCCTTATCGTTCATAATTGTTTTGGGGTTTTGGACGGATTTTATTGAGTATAGCATATATCAACATTTCAGTGTAGTTTTAATTTTTATCATCCCTTTGTGTGTATTTGTATTTCGATAATTTCCTCACCCATTCCTATATGATCCTGTACATATAAATTTAATTTTAATAATCCAACATATCTTTCACTTCTGTTGTATTTATTATAGCAGGGAATTTGAACCAGATTTTTTCAAATGTATTAGTCTTCTTTACAAGAATATATATTTTTTTGATCTTATAAATTGATACCATAAAATTCAACCATACCTGATAATGTGGAGGAATGACAATCTTTCCATTGTAATAAAAAACTCAAAGAGGTGTGGAAAGTTTAAGCAGAGACCTGTGAAAACTCAAGGAGTGGTCAAGGGTATGGCAGCTGGGTTTCTTTTTTTTTATTTTATTCCCAATCCCTAAATTACTAAAGTTTTTTTATATGGTGTGGCCAATTGATATTTTGGGATGGCCAGTACAGCCTAGAGGTTAGAGTAATGAGCTGTGAATGAGCTTGGTACATCCAGCAGACCTGGGTTTGATTCCCACAACCTCCACTTGCATACTGTGTCACTCTGAGCTGTCACTTAACCACCCAGGGCTCCCATGTCACCCCGGAAAACAGGCACTTGCACCTAGTGGGCCTTATCTGGTTACCAAAGAATAACATAAATAAATAAATGAATGTTTGTCCAGTTTGTAATAGGATACATTCAAAGGTCTTAACCAGTGGTATTCCTGTAACCAGTTTCAAAGTTGTTAATATTTTAGTCAAGAATGTATCAATATTTGGACAGGTAACTAACACGTGTTCCAGTGTACCAATACAAGCAGAGCACCTTGGGCAGGCAATGGCAATTTCAAAACTTATCAAAGTTAAGCAGTGTGTGTGGTACAATACATCCAATTAATTACACTGAAATATATCTGTCTCGGTTTAGAGGCGATTATGCCCCTTGATATATAATCGATTATTTCTAACCATTCAGAATTAGAGATGAGTATGTTGGCTTTTTCTTGCCGTTTATATTTTAAGTCTAATAGGGGCTGAGTATATTTAAACATGATTAATCTGTAAATTTTGGACAAGATTTTTGGTTTTATATTACTGGACTGGATTAGTTCCATTGAACTGAGTTCTGGGAGTTCGTAAGTTATTGAGTTTTTTTCTAATATAATTTCTAATTTGTAAGTATCTAAAAAAGTCAGCTTTAGGAAGATTGTATAGATCTCGAAGTCTGGAACTTGTACATATCATTATGATCAAATAGATCACAGATTTATGATAGGCTTTTGTCATACCACTTCTTAAAATGTGAATCGGCTGTTGAGGGCCCAAAGTATCCACTGAGATATGCTGGTGAAATTGGAGATATTTTATTAGAAATATCTAGAAAGTGTGATATTTTCTCTCATGTTTTAACAGCTGTTATTGTACTTAAGCATAATGTGTTAACTTTATGTCTATATGATTCAGCGTATAGTAGATGCTTAATATGTTTCTAAGGACATGAGTAAGCCTTAACCTGACATGGAGAACATTGTAGGTTGTTATGAAACCATTATTTCACTTTCTTCTTTTTTCACAGATTTGAACTGTGAGCAAATTCATCTTTAAGCAAGATACTCAGAGACAGTTATTACCTAAAGAACAATAAATACTCATGGAGAGGGACTGAAATTCAAAACACTCCCTATAATAATATGCAGCTAAATAAGTAATATCAGACATCTTAGTGGGATCAAAACCTGCCTTTTTATTTTTCTTTCTTTCTCCCTTTTTTCCTCTACAGGTTGAAATAGTGCACAACATAACCTTCTAACAAGTCATTAAGAAACAGCAGTTAGCTAAAGGATATCAAATATTTATGGGGGAGGACTGAAATAGACATCATAAAGTTAGAATATATGCTATAACAATATGTAGATAAATAAGAAATACCAGCCACTTTAGTGGGATCAAAACATCTTTGTGTGTGTGTGTATTCTTTTTTGTGTGGTTTTCTTTTTGCTTTGTTGCTACACCCACTATGCGGGGGGGGGGTCTCAGGAGCAAGATGGCAGACAGCCTCCTTAAACTGTATGGCACTCTTTGTGGATATAATGGGGGTGGGGAGAGCTTATGGAAAACTAGGGGCATAGGGGTGAGGGGTGGGGGAGGTTTAGGGAGGAACAAATGGTCGACAATAAAAGTTGTTTAGCTCATACTTTTTGTATTTACTTTAAGTCAGATTTCTAGTGATGGCAGGAAGCAATGCTTCTATTTTAGGAGCTTATTTGATACTAACATTGAACACAGTTGGGGAGATGGTGGAGGGAAGTGGGGTAGGGTAATTGCTAGGAAGGGGAGGAATGGGATATATTGTTTTCTTGTCTCGTGTGTTTTGAACAACTGAAGGAAGTTATTTTTTCTTATTCATTGCATTGGGGGGCTCCTCTCTTGGATATAGGAAACAGATTTAGATATATTAAAGGAAAGGAAAGGCAAAATAGGTTATTAAGTACTATACTTTCAGTATTTTAACATTGATAAAATAACTTTTAACATTGATAAAATAAGGTCCTTAAAAAACAAAGATTTTTTTAAAAACAGGTATGAATGAAACTTTAAAAATCATGTCCTGGAAAATTAAGGTGATGAATGATAGGACAAAACCTAAGAAAATCCTCAACTATGTCGATAAACAGAAAGCTAATTGTTTTATGATTCAAGAAGCCCATTTGTTAACTGTGGAATTTATGCATCATTCCAAGAGATGGGGAATAGGAATCAATGCCCACTATTGTAAAAATTCTAGGGATGTTGTGATATGGTTTAAGAAAAACTCTGGTATTTCAATCAAACAATCCAGTATTAATGAAGAAGGTATGTCTATAATATGCCAGATTGTCATATCTTGACAAAGCTATCCATTAGCTGATATGTATGGCCCTAATGAAAACTCGCTAACATTTTTAAATACATTCTTTGTGAAAATCTCAACCAATAACTCTCCCTATATCACTGGGGGAGACTTTGATCTAACAGTAAATAGTATATTAGATCATTCTAATATTACCCCAGGGAAAGTCACTTCATCTGCAATAAAAGTTCTAAATTTTATGCTGGACCTCAATTTAATCGATCGCTGGCAGCAAGCAAATCCTTCAAACGAACAGTACTCGTATTACTCCCCAATATATAAAAATGTACCTAGACTATATACTATATTTTTTTATTTCTGACTCATTCCAATATACTGTAAATATATATCGTATAAAAATATCATAATATCCAATCATGCACCAGTAATATTAAATACCTCTATCAGTACAAGAAAAGCTCATTATACTTTTAAAATTAGACCATATAACGTTAAAAGATGAAAACTACATTTAGAAATTACAACAAGAAATACCAGGGTTTTTCCATAATAATGTTAATACAGATATCTCCTTTATGTGGATTTTGAGATTCATTCAAGGCCTACATCCATGGTATATCTATTTCCTATATTAATTATCAGAAAAAGTAGACAAAATACAATGAACAAACTGGAAACTAAAATCTCATCAGAAGAGGAAGCATACAAAAACAATCCTGAACCTGAAAACATGCAAGAACTGTTGTTGCTGAAAGATTCATACAACTCACATGCTACACACAAGGTGGAACAACAGTTACTGGTAACCCAAAGCAAGTATTATGCTAAAGGGGATAAACCCAATTAGATACTATCTTGGCAAATTGAAAAAAAAAACAGGAAGATAGACAGATCAACAATATTAGGAACAAACATGGTAATATATCCACCACCCCAGAAGATACCAATCAAGTTTTTGAACAATACTATAAAAAATTATACGCATCTGAGAATACTTGTAGTTGGGAAGAAATAGAAACCTTTTTAGCTAAAATAAATATACCCAAATGACATCAGAAAATAAAAAAAAGATTTAGGAAAGGAAATTAGCCAAGAAGAAATAGAATTAGCTATTAATACATTGGCAATTGGAAAATCACCAGCCCTGATGGCTTACCATTAGATTTTTATAAGACCTTCTTTCCACAGCTAGAGACACAACTTAAAATATTGCATGATTATTTTTTCTCTCAACAAAAGATGTCACCTACATTTAAGGAAGCTATTACTCACCTCTTTTGAAAAAAGGACAAGGACTCTCTCAATCCAGGTTCTTATTGTCCACTTTCTTTAGTTAATACATAACTATTCCTGCTTGTCATTAGAAGCAGCGAAAGCATTTGATTGTATAGAGTGGAACTATCTAAAAATACTATTAGAGCAATTAAATTTTATGCCCAAATTCAGAACCTGGATTGAGATACTATATTCAGAGCTATACGTTAAAATCTGGACAAACAAAACCTTTCCAATTTGATAAGGCTATATTGTGGAACTAGACAAGGGTGCTCATTATCACCCCTGATCTTTGCCTTAGCAATAGAGCCCCTTGCTATAACTATCAGAGACAGTAAAGATACAAAAGGCTTAAAGGTTGACAGTATTAAGCATAAAATCAGCCTTTATGCTGATGACGCTCTGATATATATGACTAATATGAATCAGAGCTTCCTGGCACTAAACAATATTATAACAGCGTTTAGCGGAGTCATGTTATGGGCTACAGCAGGTGAGCATTCACTGATAACCACTCTGTTCCTCTCACCCTTTTATTGTTTTAATTACTAGGGTTTTTTTGCACAGTGAACCCATATTTTTTATTTTACCAACATTCTTAAACATGCAGGATCCCAGTGTGAAAGTTTGAGGTTCCAGCATGGAAGCTAAAATGAAGGCAGCTCATATATGCCACACTCCCACAGCAATGCCAGAGAAGGAGAAAGGCTCCAAACTTTGCAAGGTGTGGGCCGTGGCTTCACAGCATCCTTCTGCAAGTGCCAGAGCTTTAACTGAAGACCACTTTTTAGAGGAGCTACCCCCATCGAAGGAGTCGTTGTATCTGATAACTGAAAAGCTTAAAAATAGTTGATCTGCAAATGAAACATTGGCCAGGCACATTATTGATGCAGAAGTGCTCATCAGCTCTGTGGAGTACTAGAGGTCAAGATTAGATCTGGATGTTGTGGCCCTTTCAAGAAAAAATGCTCACCTGGAAGAAAGATTTGAAGATGTCGAGGGTCACAACCACAGAAATAATGTTATGATTATGGGGCTACCTGAGGAGGCTGAAGGTTCTAACTCTATTATTTGTCCAGAAATTATGCAAGCATATAGCAGGTCCCTTGCCAAATGGCCCTACATATGTCAAGGAGCTTGTGCATTGATCATTGCAACCTACACCTCCTGCTGGATCGAATCCCAGGCCTCTCATTTTTAAGTTTTTAACATCTCTTGATCATCAACATCTGCTGCCAAAGGTGAAGGAGCTGAAATAAGTGACCTGGGAGGGGCACAGACTTCAAATTATTCAGGACCTGCCCTAGTCCATCTGCCAGAAAAGAGCTGCCTACAGCTCAGTAGTTTCTAAACTAATCGAAGCCCATATCCCATTTAGGATACCGTACCCAGCTAGATTGCAGGTCAGCATTCAGGGATCCTACAAGCAGTTTGACTCTTTTGACCGAGCTAAGATTGAGCTGCCAAAATGTTCCCAGATCTGTTTAACAATGGCACCTGATTTCAATCTGAGGAATCCTCTCTGTGTTTTACACCAGTTGTCTGGATTGAATTTTGATACTCTCTAAGAGATAACTCTCCTCACAGCCGATAATTCTCTTGGTTGACACTATTTCTGTTTATCTTTATGCGCTTATTTACCTGCTGTGCAGCTGTGCAGCTAAGATTATTGGCTACCTCTTTCTTTGAAAAGCATATATTTGGTTGGTGTTTGTGGTGCTGGACTTTATTGTTTTTGTGATCTGGGACTTATTCCAGCAACACTATCATTTTTCCATTTGACTGATAAGGATATAGACTGACTTGTGTGGGGCTCCAATTAAATTGTGAGTAGAATTTCATCTTTACATGTACCACATGCTGTTTCAGAGCTCCCTTTATTTGTTTCATGTGGGACCTTGTTTTGTTTTATGCCCTTGACTGTGGTGGCTTATACTGACAAGGAGGCTTTACTTTTTCTTTACTGGAGCACCTTTTAACTGGAGTCAGCAGTGATGTGGATGTACTTTTATTTTATTATCTAGCCATGACTTACTGGTGTGGAGCTCTCTATTTGCCAGTCAGGAGGCCTCCTTTTTTCACCTTGTTTGGCACACCTGTTACCTTTTCTCCCCCTGAGGTACTGGATTATACATGCCTATTTTGGCTTTCTACCATATATGCTATAGTTTTTATCTTAGTCCCAGTGTTGTTCTGGCCAGATTTGAGTGCGGGCTCAGTGAACTTGGTGAGGATCCCCTTATCTCCTAATTGTGCACCTTTTTGCAGGATCTCTCTTTTATTAATATGTGAATTTGATATGCTTGTCCATCATGCTGGCAGGCAGCATGTGGGCTGAGCCATATATATATCTATATATATCTATATATATATATATATATATATATCTTTTGTTATCACTTTACAGTTGCTCTGCAGTGCTACATATGTTTTATTGCAACTTTTCCGTTCTCATTAATGAGCCCACCAGAATATGAATGCCCTACAGTAGGGCTGTTCTCCTGAATGTTTGGTTTATTTTGGACTAATTTGTTGAAGACATGCTGTCTCTTCATCTGTGTATCTGTTTATTGGTGGACTCCAACAATTCTCTGTCAATGCGAAGAGATATTGGTTTATTTTTTTTCTTTTCTTACAATAGTTTAGCTTCCAGTGTAACAAGTTATTACTGTACTATAATTCTTTGTTTTAGATGTTCATCATTATTTGTGATAGTTCTGTGGCTGCGTTCATTTTTTATATATCTGCTGACTATTTGTGGTGCTTGTTATATGTATCTTTTTTTTTCCTATGAGGGGTGCATTGTTAACAGGTCCTAATCAGGTGGGAGGGAAGAGGGGTGGGTTGGCATCTGTGAGTATATCATCATGGAACAAGGTTTTCAGGTGGTAAAGTCTTTAGGATTGGGGGTATGTTGTTTTTTTTTCTTATTTGTTCTGGGGAGGATTGTTTTGTTGGGGGAGGGGGTCTCTTTGTTTGTGGAGGAAGGGGCCACTTTTCCCCTTGTAGTTATTTGCTGAATATGTTATCATTGTTCTGGAATGTATTATGTCCATTTGATCCTTGGTACTTCTATCAATGGCCCATGGGGTTTGGGGGATGGTTTTCAGGAGCTCAACATTGGGGTTTGGGGGTTGTTGATCCTGAACTACAGGGAGTCTTCTTCCTATTTTTTTCTTCTTTATCAGTTGTTTGTATAATGTGTAGCTTCAGATTTGTGAGTAGGATTATCAAAGGGGGTCATGACAATAAGAAAAGGTCCATAGTGGTATGTCATCTCAGGAAATTGCATGCAGAAATTGTCTATTTGCAGGAAACTCACATTAAAAGGGATGATGTTCATTTCTTTAGATGGGAGTGGGTGGAGCAAACTTATGGGGCTGGCTGTAGTGGCAGGTGAGGGGGAATTGCCATCTTAACAGTTAGACATGTCCCCTTGGAGAAAGAATATTGGGATGAAGAGGACAGGTTTATTTTTCTCCATGGGAAATTGGGGATGGCTAATGTAGTCTTGAGTTCTGTGTATGGCCCCTGCTTTTTTCAGCAGACTCCTTCCTGTATTGGTGTCTCTGTCTCCCTCATTTTTTTTGTTAGGGGTGGACTGGAACATTGTTTACCAACATGAGCTGGACAGATCAGGATACTCCAAGGGAAGTCTTTCTTCTGGACATAGGGGCCTTAGGGATCTTATGGATAGTTTGGGACTGGTAGATCCTCTGCGCCTTCTCCACTCCACTGATGGGTTCTATACTTTTTATTATGCTTCACATGCTTCTCACTCTCTGACTGATTTTTTCCTTGTCAGTCAAGTGTGTTTGCCTGGAGTGGTGGCTGCTGAGTTGTTTTCCATGGTTATTTCTGACCATGCTCGTATTCAACTCAAGCCATCAGTGGGCTGGAGGAGCATGATACTACATGGCATCTCAATGCCCAACTTCTTCAGGACCCTCATTTGTTTCAGTCTCTCCATTCTTTTCTGCAGAATTTTTTGGTCCACAATGAGGGTTCAGTTACAGCAATAGATGTGCTGTGGGGAGCACTGAAATGTGCTGTAACAGGAGAATGTATATGTCTCCCATCCAAGTGCATTAAGATTAGACAGGCCAGTCAAGATCAGTTGCTGAGGGATATTAGGGAATTGGAACACACTCCCACTTGCACACTTCTGATGACGTATGGACCAGGTTGCATGCATTGAGATCCCAATACACAGATCTCATGGCTTGGAAAGCTGAGCTAGCCATAATGCAGACAAAGGCCAGGTATCTTGAGGCTGGGGAAAAAGCTAGAAAGCTCCTTGCCCTCCAGCTGAGAACCATGACTTCCGTCAGTTTTATTTCAGGTATTAAGTCCAATCCGAGTGCTGAATTGGTAACTCACCCAAGAGAGATTACTGCTGTTTTTTGGCAATATTATTCTAATTTATATGCCAGTGGATCTCCTGATCCTCGGGTAGTAGACCATACCACAGAATACCTTGATTTCATTCCCCTTCCTACATTAATTTTGTCTCAACAAGAAATTCTCAAAGGCCCATTAACTCATTTGGAAGTTCTACAGGCTCTCCAACAACATCCGCCTGATAAGGCTTCAGGGTAGGATGGATTTATTAATAATTTTTACACCACTTTTTCAGATGTGCTTGTCCCTCTACTGGTTCAACTGTATAATCACTGGTATATCCATGGTTTTTTTAATTTTCCTTTTTCTTAGGCATGGATCACCTTGATTAAGAAGCCAGGAAGAGAGGAACCCTCCCTGGACAGCTACCAGCCTATTTCTTTAGTTAATGTTGATCTGAAATTTTTTTCCAAAATTCTGGCTGACAGACTGGCCCAGGTTTGGGGGTAATCTTACTGGACCAGCTCAAGTGGGAATTATGTCTGGTTGTTTGTTGAGTGACCACCTTAGAAAGCTGCATTACTTGATTTGACGTCCAGGGAGAAGCCATCCCCTGCAGTGTTGGTCTCTCTGGATGCCAAAAAAGCCTTTGATCGCATGGCCTGGCCTTATCTTTTTGCAGTTTGGGACAAATTTGGATTTCCTTCAGATTTAATAGATTGGGTTACAGTCCTTTATAGCAAACCTATGGCTCAAATTTGTTGCCGTGGGGTATTATCCAACCCTTATTCATTACAATGCTGCAAGGTTGTCCTCTTTCCCCTTTCCTTTTTTTTTATATAGCTTACTGGTCCCCATCACCTCATCCTGCCAACTGGCAATGCGGATACATAGGCATTTCTTTTTTTTTTTACAGGTGTTCTCCCTAGACCCCCCCAGGCCCCAGCACACAGCTATGCAAGTAAGTGGAGGTATGCTATGCACCATGTGATGCCAACTCTGCCCCTTCCACCTCCAATAACTGTTATTGCCACCTCTTTCCACCTATGCTACCCAATGGACCTCCATCTGGTGGGAGAGGAACTACGGAGGGGTGCCAACCTACACTCATGACCCTTGGGAGAGGAGAGCTGCCCATTGGCATGCTTGATCCTGCTCCACCCTCCCCCCATGCCGGCAGTCTGACGACCTGAGTTTGTTCCTGAACCTGAGTCACTGGCATAGCATGAAGTGTGGTGTCCAATGCCTCAATCCTCAGCACCTCTGAGCTTTCCTCCCCTTTTCCTGTTTAGCTTATATTTAGAACCCTTGATTTATCATATTCAAAACTGCCCAGATATTACATGAATAAGGGTGGGAGGGTCAGCTAGACTCTCTCGGAATATACAGACGATTTACTGCTCCATTTAGAAAACCCCCTAACCTCTACTGGCTGTCCTACAGGAGCTTAATCACTTCTCAGTTATTTCAGGATACAAGTGGAATATTAATAAGACCAAGGTCATGCCCTTAAATAGTTTGGTTTTGAAACAGGATATTCTCCAGTTCGGTTTAGCTTGGGAGCTTCGATCTCTGGAGTATTTAGGAATTCATCTCTTCCATGTCCTGTCTCACTTGGTTAAAGATAATCTGCCCTCCTTGTTACATCCTCTGCAGCACGATTTGCACCGATGGTCTGCTTTACCGCTGTCGTTATGGGGATGTATCAATGTGGTGAAAATGAATGTTCTACCCCGTATTCTATACCCAATGGGTATGCTGAATGTCTAGCTACCAAAAGGGTGGTTTATTTGATTGCAATCTATGATTAACAGGTTTCTTTGAAAAGTGGGATCTGTCCAGCATTCCTACTTTAGACTGTCTGTCCCTAAACAGTACGGTGGTCCGCAACTATTCAACTCCTTTTTATATTATTTAGCTCTCCATTGTAGCAAATACCTGCTGTGGGTGTACAGGACAATGCCTTTCAGAATCAGGTGTACAGTCCCTTGTGGCTGGATTTAGAATGCTCTATTTATTGTACTGCAGGCATTCAACTTAAAAGTCTACTTTATATTACTCCCTCATGGCAACCTCGCTCCCTTCGGTCCACACCCTTGCATTGGCCTTTGAAAGCACACTTGCAGCTTGGGGGTATTTTGGGCTTCCCTGGATGAAGGCCATTATTCAGCCTCTGATTGGTAATCCTTATATTTGCATCGGAGGGCAGCCTATATTGGCCTCTTTTTGTCCCCTTCTTAATACCGCCACAATTGAACTGCTATTGGATGGGGACAAATTGGCTCCATTTGATTCACTACAGTCTTGGTTTCCCCTTGCCTGCTTGTTTAAGTATCTTCAGATTACTCATGCCACCTCTACTTTCATGAGCCTGAGACCTTGATCTTGGTGGAATCACGCTGGATTTCAACCTGTGCTGGATGCAGCAGCACAACCTCATTCGATAGCCACAGTTTATAAGCTCTTTCAAGGCATGGATGCTAAAAGCCCTACGGGGTTTGTTATTATTGGACACAAGCTCTAGACCTCTCTGAGGATGCAGAGTTATGGTGTTCTATCTGGCGAGCCCTTTTTAAATGTGTGAAGCAGGATAGGTTTAAAGTCATTCAATTTCACCTGTTACATGATATGTATTACACCCCGCTCAATTTTTTTCACTTGGGTAAATTATCATCCCCATTATGCTCTACATGTGGCCTAGTGGTTGGTTCCTTAAAGCATGTCCTATGGGACTGTGAAAAGGTATCTTCTTTTTGGAATGCCATTAAAGTTTCATTAGACTCCCTCCTTAGTTTGGAGGATTTGTTCTCTCTGGAAATATGCCTTATTGATATTTTCCTGCCTGGTATACCTAGTAAGCATAAAGCTCATGTATCTTTGATTTCTTCAACGGCTAAGTTAATCATTCTGAGGCATTGGTTAGATATCACACCACCTTTTAGAGAATGGCATCAAGAAATAATGTCAGTTTTGATGGTGGAGAAACACATTGCTTCAGTCTGGAGATGCCTGGGCCAGTATCAGACTATATGGCAGCCCTTGTATGCATCGCTCTCCCTAATATCCACTAGGGCACATTCGGTTTGATTCAGGGTCCTTTTGTGGTGTTATGTGTAAATTTCCCCACAGTTATCTCCTTTTTATTCTGACCCTTGCCCTGGACTCCATTTGGTACTATTAACTTGGTTGAGTTCCTAGGGTGGGGTTGGGATTTTGGGGGGGAGGGTGATGGTGGGTGTTTTTTTCTTTTTGTATTTATTGCTATTGTTATTGTAATTGGCAAGGCTGGTTTCATCTCTATGTTATTACTTGTTAATGCTTGTTTATGTTTTGATTGTTCTGGTTCTGTGAAATTTAATTAAAAAACAGCATTTGGCCAAATTGCATGGTATAAGATAAACTGGGACAAATCTGAGTTATTGGAATGTATAAATCATGAAGATCCATTTAAAAACAATATTAATATTAGAAGCAATAAGGTTACCCAATTAAAATATTTGGTTACCTTTATAAACCAAGATCTAACAGAACTTTATGAAATAAACTTTCTCCCCTTACTAGGTAAAATTCAAAAAGAGTTAGAACACTAGCAGTCTCTGCCACTTACCCTTATAGGACAGGCTAACATTATAAAAATGAATATGCTTCCCAGGTTCCTATTTTTGTTTCAAAACATCCCTATTATCCTTAAAGAGCTCCTGACACAGCTGAGACAACTTTGAAAAAATGTATTATTCGGGCATACATATAGCTTATATTTTGTATTTTGTTCTGTAATTCTCACCCGTATTTCCTTGTTACTAAGGATATTTGTATGAATACAGTATCTCTGCCTTTTTAGCTCTGGCTGCCTGCCTACACCTGCCATCGTAATTCTGTCTATGCCATCAAAATGTATTGCTGTGGAGATAATTATAGCGCTATGAATTGGGGGATTGTGATGTCATGTGTAGAGAGGCAGCCAAAGTAGATATATTATAGGGGATAGGGATCTTGTTTTCATGCAACTGTTCCAATAATAAAGAAAATGGGGAATTAATTACTGAAAATATACGAAGTAATAAAGAAAATGGGATGAAGTTGAATTTAAATCTTACTTTTTTCAAAGTGTTCCTAGTGCTGTCAGGGGCTCTTTAAAGAAACTTCTTTTCCCAACAAATTGAAAAGATGAGGAGGCTATTTCTATGGGAAAACAATAAACAAAAGATAAAATTACAACATTTATATGGTTCAAATCAAAAAGGTGGACTTTCACTCCCCACTTTTTACTGGTACTACCTATCAGCTAATGTGGCCTCTATTTAGGCAGCTGGGTTTCAATGCAAAAAAGTACAAAATAATGCACTTAAGGCACAGAAACCCAGGAGTGGAGTGCAAAATGGGTGGAGTGTTATTAATGACCATCGAGCAGCAAAGAGAAATGGGGTATTATATGAGATAACCTAAAGGTGATCAGGCAGTGTGACAAGGCAGTAGGGAGGGTGTGTGGGATGTTAAGGTACATCGGGAGAGGTATCACCAGCAGAAGGAGTGAGATGGTGTTGCCTCTGTATAGATCACTGGTAAGACCACACCTATAGTACTGTGTCCCGTTCTGGAGACCACATCTCCAGAAGGACATAGACAGAGCGGAGGTGGTCTAGAGAATGGCAACTAAAATGGTGCACGGTCTATATGAGGAGAGACTGAAGAACCTCAGTATGTACACTCTAGAACAGTGAAGTGGGGATATGATAGAGACCTTTAGCTCATTCAGGCCTGGATATGCCTGTAGATGGCATCTGAAAGCATAGCCACTCAGGCCAATAACGACTGCAGATGTACTCAGCTAACTTTCACTCAGGCCTGGAGACATCTGAGGAAGTCAGCAGTTTTTACCTAAATATTAAACAAACCAGATTTCTTAGAATTGATTGCATAGCACTGTTAGAAAGGTAATTTTGTGCTGAACAACTATGCTGCTGATACTTTGTGTCTATCATGTATAATTTAGGAGTTATTTGCATTTGTTTAAGGTATGGTGGCATGGCTGACATTTGCCTCTCAAGCCTCACCTAAGTATCTTGGAAAAATCTGCCCCCCACACACATTTTGTTTGGTATTTCAGCTAGTCTAAAATAAAAAAACAAATTGATTACAATTGATTGCATAGCACCGTTAGAAAGGTAATTTTGTGCTGAACAACTTTGCCACCGATACTTTGTGTCTATTGCAAAAACTTTAGGAGTTATTTGCATTTGTTTATGGTATGGTGTGCATGGCTGACATTTGTCTCTCAAGCCTCACCCAAGCACCTTGAATAAATCCGAAAAAAAACCTCACAATTGTTTGGTATTTCAGCTAGTGCAAAATAAAAACTGAATTGATTATAAACTGATTGCATAGCACCATTGGAAAGGTAATTTTGACTGAACAACTTTGCTGCTGATACTTTGTGTGTAGCACTTATGGTTCAAGAGGCATTAGCATTTGTTTGTGGCATGCTGATTATGGCTTGATTTTGCATAGAAAGGCCCAGGATGCAGTGTTAAGGGTATATAGGACACAAGTTGTGGAACTCTCAATGAGCTCTTGTGGTGTGAATGAGTTAAATTCATAATGGGGCAAAGGTGCTCAAGAACAAAGGGACATGCAATGAAGCTGGAGGGGACAGATTCAGGAGAGATGTGAGGAAGTACTTCTTCACAGAAAGAGTGGTGGATACCTAAATGGCCTTCCAGCACAGGTGGTGGGGGTGAAAACAGTGGTGGGGTTCCAAAATGTATGGGACAAGCACAAGGGAATCAGAGTGGAAAATAAGCAGGGAAGGAGAAAGAACTGTAGATCAAGCATGGTCTGCAGTAATAATGTAGATAGGGAGAAATGGACAGACTAGATGGGACAAATGGACCTTATCTGCTGTCAAATTCTATGTTTCTGTGTAGTTCCACCAAATCAATGCACTGAGCACTTCAGAAGAGATTACTTAGTAGCCCCCATCCATATTTCAAATTCATCCCAAAAACTCTCTACAATTAACCAGTGTCCAGACAATTAGGAAACACCCCCTTTGCTCTTGACTCCTGTCCTGACTGCTACCAAATCCCACCTCTTCTGCTATAGTCACTCAGCTGTCAGGTCAAGAATGGGTGGGGCCTAAATCTAACATGGATACTGAACCAATCCTTGCAATTGCACACAAAATGTATTTTTATTACACTACAGACTGCAACTGAGACAGACTATTTTTTTAAACTGTTTTATTTACCACCCCTACCACCAGACTTCCCCCAGCACACACCCCAACAGACAAGATGAGTAAGCATGGAAGAGTGGGGCATACACTGATGTGCCATCAAGGATAAATTGACTATTAAAGGCAAGGGTCCAAGAGTGTGAGTGAGACTAGGGGAGAAACAAAAATAACAAACATGAACAGTCAACTTTTAGTCTATTACTTTTTCCACTGGGATCCACACACTTACTGTATACAGCACTGGTACAGCAGACTATCACCTTCTCAGAGCAGAGTTTGAAGATGGTATATGCAGCATCTTTCTAGAAGGGGGTCAAAATAAATCAAACTTCTATGGATCAGGAATCCCAGCAGCTCACTGCACCTTCAGTTCTCAAGAGGTCAGGACTAAAGAAACAAACAAGCACCTTATAGGCTGCTGGTGGGAGGGGTCTAAATTAAGTACCATACTGTCCCAAAATAAGGGCAAAAGAAACAAACTAAAACAATACTGCTGGGTGCTGTCAACTGCAGCCCACACTCTCCCCTCACTAAACTGTCTCTTAGGGGCTTCTAATCCCTATAATCTTTAAACCAGTCTCCGCAGCAGTAACAGAGGGAAGAAGGAGGGAACCAAAATAAACTGTCCATCTCTTGGACATCTACATTGGCCACCCTAAGACAGCTGGGAAGATGATCTAAGCTACACAGCAAGCAGCTCTTTTCCCATAGAACCACAGCAGGGCAGCTCCGAGGGATCAACAGCCACCCCACTTGAGCTTGCTGGCTCCACATCCCTATAGCACTGGCTTAGTCCTGCAACAACAAGCCAGTCCACAGCTCAGTGGACTCTGGCCTAAAGAGCTATAAGGACTCATTGCAAAGCTCTCTGGTGAGGGACAAGGCTGCCACTGAGGATCAGATGCAACGCATCTCACTCAGCCTTACCCTAGAAGTTGTCTTAGTGCTGCAGAAGTGCAACCTAGAGAAAAAGCAACTGGCATGGCAGAGAAATGCTTGATTCTTGCCCCCCAACCTCTGGCTTCTTGCAGTGCAGAAAGCTATTGCAAACCAGGCCCAAAGTGCTGTCCACCATGGTGGCAGGTCTGGAGAAGCCTGCAGATATCTGAGCCATTGTGAAGATCTCTCTGCTGAATGATCAGCACAAGTATCACAATGCAGAGTATGAAGAAGAGGAGGAGGATGTAGGCTACATGAATGAGTTCATGGTGAGACAGTGCACTGAGCAGCTATGAGGAGTGGCAAGCATGATAACTGGAGCACAGGAACAGCAGTTGCTCAATGAGACTGAGACTGTGCCTTTCCTCAGCATGTTCTGAATGAAAAAAACAGCTCCAAGGAGTCTCAGTGAACTGGACTAGCCCTATAGTTTTGGGGAACACCACTCTGCCTGCACTACACACACTGGGATAGTGTACTAGTCAAAGTCAGCCTCAGAGTGGAGACTTTCACAACAATAATGGACAGCAGGTGTTATTGATGCAGTTTCTCAATAAGACAAGCTGCACACTACTTTCCTGGCTCAACTGTTTCTTGAAACTTGTTCTGGACCCTTGCAATATTAATGGGTGATTAGACTAGAAAAGCTCAACTGTTAGTGAAGGAACTCTTGACCAATCCACCACCAAGACAAACAAGTGGAAAGAGACATGGGTCAATGGGCACAGATTGCTTAAGGAGCAACATAACATAAGAAACAAACAGACTTTTTTTCACACGTTTTGGGCAAGAGTCAGCCCTGGACTTTCTCTGGAAACTAAATCTTGTATAGAGCAGAACTGAGATAAGGATTGCTCTGAAATGGCATTTGTTTTTATCTATAGATAAAGCATGTGTGTATATTTACCACTGCAAGCAAAAAAAGATCATGTCAAAACACAAAAGACATTTCAATTTGTTGTTTTTCACTGGTGAACTTTCATATAAATATTCTTTGCAAAAAACTTCATTAATGCACAAGTTAGGGTTCAACTTAATGCAATAAAAGAAGGGAAATGTGGCATTAGTGTTTCCTTCCCTAACTCCCCACGCAGCAAAAAGAAAAAAAAAACATTAGGGGTTTGGGTCTCCTGAGTCTTGGCAAATCACTGGTGGGATCTTCCTTGGAGTTGTCAACCACAATGCCCACCCGCTCCCCAACCAGCACATATCCTTCTGTCCAAAGCACCCTTCAAAGGTAGAGAGGTATGTCTCACCACATGTTACCAACAAAATCTGGTGTAGTTTTTTCATGCAGGGCCCCAAAAATGTCTGACATTGATTGCTGAGGGAACAGGATGGGAATTAGGATCAACAACCTTAATGTTTTTTTTCTTCTGTTGTTTGGGGGCATGGAGGGAGTCAGGGTAGGAAACCCCAATGCTGCATTTCCCTTCTTTTGTGGCATTAAGTTGAACCCTAACTGGTTTATTAATAAAGATTTTTTCAAATAATTACTTTCTTTTAGAGATAGCAGAATCATATCCACAGTCATGCAGGTCCCTTTGGACAAATTTGAACAGATGCAGATGCACTTTGGCCCTGTACCAAAGGAAGACTCCATCTGTCTACAGAATTGCAAGGCCCTTGTGGGCCCTGCAGTTCCATGCAGTGACAGATGTAAAGAATTCATGGGGCTGTCTGATGGGGTGTGGAAGCACAGGGTCCCATTTCCTGTTCTTCCATGTGACTGCAGATAAAGACACACAGGGCAAAAAGTCCATCTGTCAGCCAATGCACAAGACCCTTTTCCACCCACAGGTGCAGAGGTGCAGGTCTCTATGCCAAGATGACAGTTGTCTTCACTATATGGTACCCAGGCACATGTGCACAACCCTGCAACTTTCATTCCTTGGTTGGGGAGTGGCACATAACAGCACCATCCCCTCCCCCTCCATCCAGTTGGGTCACTAAGCTTGGCCCTGAACTCAGGTCACCAGCAGGGATCACAAAGCATACTCTTTGGGATGAAGACTTGTGGTGATTTGCATATATGGCCCATGATGCTTTGCATTATGGGGATATGTGTGATTTTGTATTTCTCTGAAACTTGGTTTCCCAGCCAATACCCTTTGTGGAGACCCTTGCCTCAGTGCTTGTGCACTAAGATTCTTTGTTTTTTAGCTTGTTTTTTATTTTTGTTGTGCTCACCACAATCCAACCCAAATAGACCATCTTAGGGTAGCTGGTTCATTCCACTGGGATGTTATACTGATGAAGCACACTGATGAGTCCTGGGAGAATGAAACACATATCTGTGTCTTCTGTTGCACACTTTGCAGACTGCGTGAGAGGCCTTTCTGCACCATGCTTTTCTGCTTAAAATTGAACCAGCATAATATTTTGTGCTGATCTGCATATACAGCCCATGATGCTTTGCATTATGGGGTACGTGTGATTTTATATATATATATATATATATATTTTCATGGCAAAAAACTCTGTTTAATGCATCAGTTAGGGTTGTTTATCAGCAACAAAAGTGAGGAAATTAGGTGTAGGGGTTGCTCTACTTGCACCAAGCCGTCTTTACCACTAACAGGCATTGGGGTGCATTGTCGCTCAGTCCTAACTCTCACCCTACCCCATCCCATGTGTAAACAAGCTGAAGTGGTGCAGTATAGGAGAATGGGGTGAGAGTTAGGACCGATGACCCAACGACACCCCGATGCCTGTTGGTGGGATGGGCTGGTTTGCAAAGAAGTGGCAACCAGAACACCGAATTTCCTCGCTTTTGTCGCTGTGGAACAACCCTAACTGATGCATTAAACTGAGTTTTTTGCCATGAATTTCCCTTCTTTTTGAGAATGAGCACTATGAATAGTGAATGGAATGTGGTGGTGGGAGAGTGGGGCCTGAAGGGCCTCATGCTCTCAACATGTGATTTTTTGTCACATAGTAACACTAACGGTAACGAAAATGCAAGCACAAATGGTAACTCACATGGTGACACAAACATAAATGATAATGCAAACAGTAAGAGAAATGCAAGCTCAAATGTTAATGAAAACAGAAATGGTAATGCAAACAATAACGCAAATGCTAACGGCAACAGAAACGCAAATGTTAATGAAAACAGTAACATAAACGTTAATGCCAACAGAAACACAAATGGTAAGAAAAATGCAAACAGTAACACAAATGCAAACAGAAATGCAAATGGAAAAGGCAACAGCATCGCAGAAGGAAATAGTAATGCAATCGACAATGGAAATGCAACCGAAAACGCAAACGCTGAGGCCAACAGAAACAAAAATGGTGACAAAGACGCAAACAGTAATAGTAACGCAATTGGAAATGAATACAGTTACAGTAATAGCAACGATGATGCCAAAGCCTCCATGGTGAGAAGAGCCTGCTGCCACACTCCCTGAGCCTTTGCTAGCAGGTACAGTCTGGACAGCATTCTGGGAACTCAAGGCTGCGTAGTTGTCACTGTAAATTTTCTAAGGACAATTGCCTTTGTCTTGGGAAAGCTCTTATAGACTGTCCATGGAACACAAGCTCTGTGGTTCCTCATCCTGCCAGGCATTTCCAAATTCCTCCTGACTGGACTATGTCACTACTATCGTCCAGCTTATTTAACCTTTTTTCCCCCAATCCAATATTGCCTCTGATATCTGGTGTGTTTTAATACTCAGTGCTGAATTTCTTCAGTTTAAAGTTTTTTTGTTTTTTTTTTCCATTAGCAGGTTATATCTTTTAGCCACTAGAGGGCAAAGTTATAAGCACTCTTACCCAATACAATACAATACAATCCTGCTGACTGTCACATCATGTTGTCCCTCCATGCACTGCAGTTTCTGCTTCTTATACTTTAATCTCTCTGTCTGCTTTTCTTCCTCCCTAAAGCTTGCTTCTCCTCTCCCCCCTCAGCATCCTACTTGGCACTGCCTATCATCATCACTCAGGTACTCTCCATCATGAACTTGTCCCTCCCCAGGTGCTCCCCTCTGCAAATAGATGGCAGTTCCCACCCACCTACCACTGTACACAGACCCTGAACACTCTCATCACTCTCTCACGCGCCATCACTCTGTGATCATTGCCACCAACCTAATGTAAGTTCCTGCAAACAACGGGCATTTAGACTCGTGCTCAGGGACCTATGATGGTGCACCCTGAATCTTGTGCTCCTCCTCCTGCTGCTGCTGTCAGGAAACATCCATCCTAACCCTGGCCCAGTCACTTCCAGCTCTAGTTACCGGGAGAATCCCTCAGGAGCACTATCCATACTGTAGCACCTCTCAACATCTGTAGTCTACTCCCCAAGCTGGATGCCCTACAAATCTTTACCAATCAGCATAGCCCAGATATCCTGGAAGTTGTAGAAACCTGGCTTACACCCAAAATCCCTGACCTGGCTATCACTCTTCCAGGCTACAATGTTTTCAGGTTGGACCGGAAGTCCAAAAGAGGTGTTGGATGTGCAATTTACCTTAAAGATTCGCTACTGGGACACCCCATCACTACCCCCGTCCCAGCCACTGCTGCTCAGATTCTTCCTATCAGAATCTTATTAGGTGACCATAACAAATCCCTCACAGTTGCCTCAGTGTATATCCCTCCCAAAAGAAAAAGGTAATGGCTTTAACGCTGTCTTGAAATTCACCAGGTCCCAACCTCCTGACTCTGAAATGATTCTGCTTGGAGACTTTAATATAAACTGGCTCATGTCTGATGCAGAGGTCCATAAGGATGTCATCTCATCAGCCAATCTCACCCAGATGGTCATCTCTCCAACCAGGAACACCTACAAATCTGGCACCAGCACCCTCCTGGATTGGATTCTTAACAGCCACCCAAGTCATATCACAAATACCTCAGTCCTTCCTGACTCGCTTAGCAACCATTCCTGTCATCTGTGAATGGTCAAGCAAATTCCGCAAGCTCCCTCCTAATATCATCACTAGTAGAGTCCTACCACGTTGGCAGCTGTCACACCTCAAAACGCACCTCAACCTCCAAGACTGATCCCCTATCTACAAAGCAACAGATGTAAATACTGTGCTGGATTACTTCATCAACACTTTCAATGCAGCCTGTGACTCCTACGTTGCTTTTAAAAAGTGTAATGTCAAAGCCCTTTGCAATCCCTGCCTCTTGGCCAATCTCTTACACCAACTAAAATCTAGAGATCACCTCTGGGATCTGGCCAGAACCACTGATAAAAAAACTGACATCCAAAACTATAAACGTGCATGGAATGAGTGTACCAAATCTATCAAGCAAAATAAATTTACCTACTTCAAGAACGCTCTCATGTATACCTGGGGTAATGGGAAGGCATTTTGGAACAATATTAAAGAGGTCACTGGAAAGTAGCCAAAAACCTCCCCTACCTCGCTCAACATAAATGGGTCTACTACGCTTGACCCTAAAATCATAGCACATACGTTCAACACTGCATTCATTGATCTCAGCAGTGTTCTCCCTTCTGACTTTTTCAAGGACTATGACTCTCCCTCTCCACCACCCAATGCCTCCTCCTCCTCTAGCCACCCACTTTTTTATTTCAAAGCAGTCAAGATGCATGATGCCTGCAAATACATTACCAAAGCCATCACCAAATCCAGATACAGCAGTGATACACTTGACCTTAAGCTGCTGTCCCTCACCCTTGATAAGGTGTTATAGCCACTGACATATATTTTTAACCTCTCACTTAGGCTTAGTCAGTTCCCTGACAAATGGAAAACTGCCACTGTTACCCCTGCCCATAAAAGTGGTGACAAGACCACTCATGGAAACCACCATCCAAACTCTATATTGCCACCCCTCTCCAAGGCCCTTGAATGTATTACATAGATACACAGATAAATAGACAGTGTTGGCAGATAAGGGCATATGGCCCACCCAGTCCGCCCATTTGAGCGTGTAAGTTCAGTTAATGTTTTCCTAGAAGTCTGTTACCCCTTACCCCTGAACTCCAGAATTCCTTTATGTCTATCCCATGCATTCTTAAATCCTGTGATTGTTTCAGCCCCCACCACTTCCTCTGGCAGAGTGTTCCACTTGCCCACCACCCATTCTGTGAAGAAATTCTTCCTCACGTTTCCTCTGAATCATCCTCCCTCCAACTTCATCCCATGCCCTCTATTCCTGGAACATCTTTTTCACTTAAAATAGTGTATTCCTGCACCCTGATCCTCCCTGTAAGATACTTGTATGTCTCTATCATGTCCCCTCTCTCCCTCCTCTCCTCCATGGAGTACAATAGGTTACAACAAGTCAAAGCCATAGGAGATCTGTCCCCACAAAAATCCTTGTTACGAGGAGTCCCACAAGGCTCCATCCTGGGCCCTATCCTCTTTGCAATATACATCAATAATCTTGACTCACAGCTGGGCACATCAATCATGCACTTATTCGCAGATGATACTGTACTCTATACCACAAATTCATCCTTGGATCTGGCCAATGAGTACTTACAGAAAGGCTTCATCACCCTCCAGTACAACCTTCTCACTCATAAGCTCCTCCTCAATGCCAAAAAGACTAAAGCAATGATTCTCTCGCCAAAGTCCACTTCCGGATGTCCACATATCACACAGATCCGAACACTCTTAGATGAACCCCTTGAAACAGTTGATACCTTTAAATACCTAGGGTCCTGGCTGGATAACAAGCTCAACTTTCTGTGGCACTTAAATGAAACCTCGAAGAAACTAAGACAGCGATTGGTTTATTCTATCACATTAAACACCTACTCAAATTAGAAGCCAGAATAAGACTAGTACAAACTACATTCCTACCTATACTGGACTACGCTGACTTCCTTTACAGTCATTGCCCATCAACGATGCTAAACAAACTGGACACCCTTTACCACCGGGCTTTAAGATTTATCTTAAATCTACCTTGTAGTACAAATCACTGTCATCTATACCAGGTTTCGAGATGGACCTCACTCTCAACTAGAAGAAAAAGGAATGCTCTCCTCTGGTTTTTTTAGAGCATTATCTGATAACCTCCCAGCATACATCTCAAACATCTTCAAATGGGCTAAAGGTTCCTATGGCTTGAGATGCTTCTCCTTAATCTGCTTCCAGATTCCTAGAGTGAAAACTACCCTTGGCTCAACAGCAATCAACTTCTCACTTCCATCACTTTGCAACACTTATTAAAATTATCCTCACTTCCAAGCATTTTCACATTCAAAGCTCTATTAACGGATTATCTGAAGGAATCATGCAACTGTTTCAGACACCGATGACCCTTAAGCCCCGGGTGCCACTCTCAAATCCTACACCTAAGTATCTCATCCACCCCACATTCCTAACAACAGAAACCTAGGACCTACAAACCTAGTTCCCTTAATCCAAGATGGCCCTGCCTATTCTCTACCTTTTACCTATTCTGGCCACCCTTTTGGCTGCCTACTCTTTCACCCCAATTTCTACCCTATTCCTTAATACCTCCTTATTTTTTATCATTTATGTATGAGCTCTTACTTAGTGGAGACTATATGGGATTGTTGTCTCTTTTCATTTCAGTAAAGCTTATCATTATGTACCTTTGCATGTTAATTATGTTGACCGGTATGTATAGGCCCATATTGATCGGCACCTTCACAATGTTTTTCCTTTTTTTTTTTTTGCACCGTTGTCTACCGTAATTGTCATCTTATGAAGTGTACCGTATTGTATTAATGCCCAGGACCACCTTGAAAATGAGCTTGCTCAATGGTGTTTATGCCTGGTTAAATAAAGTGATTGATTGATTGATTGATTGATATTCAATTCCTTCAACCTGTCCTTATAGGACTTGTGATGCAAGCCATGTACCATCTTTGTTTCCCTCCTCTGAACCTTCTCTACCCTGTCTATGTCCTTACATAGGTAAGGTCTCCAGAACTTTACACTGTACTCCAGGTGGGGCCTCACTAGTGTCTTGTATAGTGGAATTATGACCTCCCTTTTCCTGCTGGTGATGCCCCTGCCTATGCATCTCAGCATCCTATTTGCAGTGGATCAGCTCACAGATTTCCTGGACAACTACAATATCCTGTGCTCGCAACAACATGGCTTCAGGAAAGGACATAGCACCTCATCTGCCTTATTAGAATTATCTGGCATTGTTTACAGCTCACTGGACAATGGTCAGTTAATTGGGTCTCTCTTTATCAATCTGACTAAGGCATTAGACACTGTCCATCACCACCTACTGCTTGTGCAACGTCTGAATGCTGGGCTCTCTCCCAACTCTGCTGCCTGGTTCAAAAGCTACTAGGAGAACCGGTCTCAAAAAGTAAAAATTGCAGATGTCCTCTCTGATACCAGGCCTGTTTGCTCAGGTGTCCCCCAGGGATCCATTCTGGGTCCCCTACTATTCAGCTTGTTCCTGAACTCCCTTCCAAATTCTTGCTCTGAAACAATCATCCTCTATGCAGATGATGCTGTAATTCTTGCCTCCCACAAGGATCCTAAGCCTCTACAAGACGACCTTCAGCTTGGCTTCACATCTGTTAAAAACTGGTTCTCAAATCCCAGTCTGGTCCTCAATAATAAGAAAACAAAGCAAATACTCACCTTGGCCTTCTCTTCTGGCATAGGCAACATCTTAACCCTGGAAGCCTTGACTGTTACTGTTCAGAGCACGGTTGTCTCTATTATTGACTATGGGCTTATCATCTATGGCTCTGCCCCCACTACTGCTCTTAGATGCATATCCACCTCCCTCAATAAGGCTTGCTGACTTCTCACTGGATCCCACCACCTCAGAAATACGTGTGACCTCTATGCACAAACTGAATGGCTACAACTCACCAATCAGATAAAGTACCTAACCTGCACCATGGTGAAGAAAATAACTATGGGCCTTGCGCCCCCTGGAGTGTGTGCACTCCTGCACCCTAGCAATAACCCCTGCTCAACCAGGGGGTCTGAATCACAACTCCTGCAGGTTCCACGTGGTCGAACCTTACAAGGTCAAAGATCTTTTCCCTACATGGCACCCATCTGGCTAAATGGTCTAAACAGTTATATCTCCTCTACTCCTACATTTGGTGCATTTAAATCAAGGCTCTTCCTCTCTCTCACTGCCTCTAGCTCCTGTGACTGCCTCCACTAGCTCACCCCATGAATATTTCCCTAATCTTATGTAGTTCTCTCTCCTATTAGCACTTGGTTACACCTTAGCATGCACTTCCCCATGTTATGTCTAAGACAATGCATCTGGCTGCACTCCTCCTCTATAGCTTTCCACCCCCTCTACTCTTTCTCTCTCTTGTCCTCTATCCTCTCTGCACCTCATTCGCTATCTCCTTGTAACCTTGCCTCCAAAACTTGGCTTGTTTCTCAGATGCTTTGTAACTCTGTTTAGCTTACACTTTTGTAACCTTGTCCTATGTATTGAATTTGTAATCTGACTTACATGTCTTATGTTTCAAATTGTAACCTGACATGGAACCTTTGTAAAATAGCCCTGGCTCAAAGGTATTGTAATCCTAGACCTAATAAATAAAAATAAATAAAAAAAAGTGAACAGTAACGCAAACGGAAACGCAAACAGAAGTGTGTATGGAAACGCAAATGGTAACACGCATGGTCATGGTACCACAATTGGAAACACAAGTGCTAATGGTAACACCAGTGATGATGCTAAAGGAAAGACAAAATGCAAACAGAAGCATCTATGCAAACACAAATGGTAATGCACACGGTGACACAAAACGAAACGCAAACAGAAACAGTAATAGAAATGAAATGGTAACAGTAACGCAAATGCAAGCACAAATGAAAACACAAAGGGTAAGGGTAATGCACACAGTGGCATAGATGGGAAACGCTAATGGAAACGGTTATGGAAACGCAAGTGGAAATGGTAACTGTAACAGTAACAAAAGCACACACCCTCTTTTCCCCAAAAGCTGCATTGAGAAACACAGTGAATACAAAGAATGTATGTATAATAATGGGCCTCAGAGCAGAAAATGAACACTTGGAATACTAAATTGCTTATATTTCCAGAACCATACGACGTAAAAAAATAAATAAAAAGGTCATATTCTTTATGACTTTCCTGGCTAGTTTTGCACTTAGCTCCCTATCAGGGGGCTAAGTATATTTCTGACGAAAAGTCCGTATCTCGAAGCATTTTCGAGATACGGGCCCCAAAAGGCACAGCAGATGCAGTAATGTTAGTCTATGGAAAAAATAGTCAAATTCAGAGTGCCATAACTTTACAGCTCTGTAATATTTTCCCACCAAACAAAAAAAAAATGCACATCTGTAGGACGTTGGCTTTCTTTCCTCCAAATTTCATCCCAAAAGACCAAATCATTGTTCTGCAGCAGAGTGGCAAATATTCCCTACTGTTTTGGGCATAATGATGCAAAGTAATGTCGCAAATCATGACACGTTTCTCAAAAAAAAATCACGAAAGTGTTGCAAGTGCGACACTACTTTGTGACACTACATTTTACAAAAATTTGAAAAACATATTTCTGGGGTGTTTAACCCCTCAAGAAAGACATGGCTAGCATCCTCAGGGCTCGAACAGGTAAACACAAAAAGAATTGCATCCCTAGATTGTCCCAAATTTAAATGCCAAGCATTTCTGTGACCAGTAATAAATGGCTGACTCATGACACTACAGGGGGCATTTGCAACACTAAAAACTGCATTAGCAACACTGTCGAATAGTTTGTTAACTTTTCACATTGACTATAATGGGAAACTTGTGTTTTGAATAACGTTTGAACCATTTAATGTTTTTTCATGAAATCTTTGAAAGGCACATTGGAGGCCCTGGCTGCATGTTCCCTGAAGGTTTTGGACTGGTCAAGCAAACCGTGCGTCCTGTAGGTGCGAGCAAAGAATGTGGTAAAAAGTGTAAATATGACTTTTTATTGTGCTTTATTGCTCCTCAACTCTATATCTGACTGTTAAAAAAACTTGGCAGATCCAGAGATCTATGGTATTGCCAAATTTCAGGCAAATCTGTCATATAGTGCAAAGTTATTAAGCTGCAAATTTCACACTTTAACCTTAAATGGGGCACTGAACTCTAACTACAGTGGCACTATTGTGCCACTATAATATTATATATATGTGTGTATATATATATATTTATATATATATATATAGCTGTGTGGACAGTATTCGAGAAACAAAGTGTGACATTCATACACTCAAAAAAAGTTTTATAATTAGGCATGACTCAACCTTAATTTTAATGTGTATATGAGGTAGTTGCATAATGCAAAATATAAAGATAGTTCTATATTTCTAAGTTTGGAAAAATGGCACAGTTATTTATGACATGTAAACTACTTTTGTGGGTAACTCGGTGTCCATGATGCATTATTTCCCATTTCTAGTAATAAATCAAATTTTCAAATGAAGTGTCTCTGTCTTCTGTTTAAGTGTATGTGTTTGCAACATCTAATGATCTGATGTTCTTCCATACCTATGTGTTGCTATCTATCCTTCAATGTAGGCAGCACTAAAAATACAAACAGGAGGTTATCAAAGTTTCATTACTTCATGCTTGAACTGTTTATGCCCAGTCTGCATACCTTTACCACTTAAACTGGACAGTAAGTAGAAAGATAAACATGGACAAATAACTTGGTTGTACTTGATTTATTATGTGACCATCTCTGTTGCATACTACTACTCTGGGTAATGCAGACACCACAGTAGCAATGCAACATGTGAAATACATGGTACAACTTTTATTAATGGCTTATTATCAACCAAACAGCTAATACACATTAATAAGTACCATGCCACATCAGAGGCCATTTTGATATCACTGTAGCTCTGCAGAGCCAGACTGAGGAGCGGCCCAACCATAGTTAACAAGCTGTTTGGTATTGATAACTATAAATGAGGGTACCACATGATGCTCCTTGACAACCCTGTGCTGGCCCTTGTGGGGAAAATGATGCCAAAATATCAAACAGGTCCACCTTAAGCTCATCACCACATGCATCACAGGGATGCTGCTGCAGCAGGGTTCTTGTTCTGCACATGGAATGCCACATGCAAACTACTCTACAAGTCAAAACAGTACACCAAAGTTCCCCATAAACAAGCAAAGGCTAGGCAAGAGACAGCTGGATGTTACACAGTGGGCCTGAGCCACATCAGGGGTCATTTTGACATCACTGTACCTCCGCAGAGTCAAACTGAGGGCAGGCCCAACCACAGTTACCAACCAGAAAGCACCCAGGCAAGCTGTTTTGTGTTGATAACTATAGATGCAGGCACTGCATGGCATCCCCTGGTAACCCAGTGCCAGCCATTATGGGGAAAATGATGCCAAAATATCACACAGGCCTACCCTGTGCTCACCACCATGTGCATCACAGGGACACCTCTGCTGCAGGATTCTTGTACTGCACATGGAATGCCACATACAAACTGCTTGAGTCAGGCCCAGGAGATGTATTTTTTATTTTCAAACAGTTCCAAGATATTATGCCAACACTTGATATTTAATTTATAGGCAGTCTCATTATAAATAAATCTGCTAAATGTTTTTGCCAGATGAATCCAAACCACTGAAATTTGCCCAACAGGCACTAGTACACCCAGGCAATGACCGGATTCCAGTACTACACATGGTATCCCTCCCATACCCCTGAATGTACCAAGCAATGCCATGAGCAGCCTTTCTGAGGTAAGCCCAAGTGCTGTATTTTTTTATTTTTAAACAATTCCAACATATTGTGCCATCAATTGACATCTAATTTAGAAACAGTCTTATTATAAATAAATCAGGAAAATGTTTTTGCCAGATGAATCCAAAACAATGATGTTGCCCTACAGGCAATAGTACACTCAGGCAATGACCCAGTTATTATACATGGTACCCCCCCATGCCATGAGCAACCATTCTGAGGTAGGCCCAAGTGCCGTATTCTTTTATTTATAAACAGTTCCAACATGTTATGCCACCACTTGTTTTCTAGTTTAGAAGCAGTCTCATTCCTACACATGGTAACCCCCCCATAACCTCAAATGAACTGACCAATGCCATAAGAAGCATTTTTGAGGTAGGTCCCATTGCTGTATTATGCCACCACCCACACCTGATCCCCTAGTTCAGTATACCAATACAATGATGCTCATTTATAATCTTACATCAAGAAAGGTAACTTTATTATTTTAAAATAACACCACACACACACACACACACGCACGCACGCACGCACACACACACACATATCTTCCTTAGCCAGAGCCAGCATCACCCCTTCTTTCCAAAAATTGCAAGCACCTCTCACATATTGCATTTATTTTTATTTAAAACATTTTAAAATTGCAGCTTTTATATTCATTCCATTCAACATATACACTTCTAAAATATAGCCATCGTCACATCAACAGGTGCAGGATTCATTCGACAAATACACATTCTTAGAATTTACCAGTAGGAATCCCACAAGTGTTGTTTTTTCCCCATTTAAACATGATTAAAGTGATCACCAGGGGCAAGTTCACCAATATTAGCAATAATCTGAAAAAATCTAATTATACAATGAAAACCTGCTGGATGGATTGTAAACAAAAAACTATAAATCTCAAACAAAACTCTATTTGATTAGACTGGTCACATATATGCACAGACCCATTTTGGAGAGGGGCCCTTTACAAACAGCTGGGCCATGAAAGAACACACAAATTTAACTTTTCTGCTACCAAAGACGATAGAACACAACTGTTGCACTATAGCCAGATAGTATTTAATATGCCTCATATAAACAGTGCCAGCACCAGAGGAAAGTTCAGCTGATGTACTTCCCACACAAAACTTTAAAATGTACTATTTAATATGCCCCATTTAAACACTAACCACACCAAAAGAAAGTTCTGCTGATATACTTCCCATACACAACTTTAAACTATACCATTTAATATGCCCCATTTACACAGTGCTAGAACCAGAGGAAAGTTCTGCTAATATACTTCCCAAACACAACTTTAAAATATACTCATTGTGCTGCACACCCATTAATCCAATCATCCTCTATTTTGAATAGGGGCCCTTCACAAACAGCAGGACCATGAAGTCTTAAGATGAATACTTAATTTTTTCTGTCCCCAAAATGACACAGAATAACTGCTGCACTTTAACCAGTCACTATTTAATATGTCTCCCAGAATTTTAACTTGCTGTTTTGTAGCAGAATGCTGAAGATCATGTTTTCTAGTGACTGGAGTCCTCTGCGACCCATCCAAACTCCTGTGCAGCACACCAGATTTAAAATGGATGACACTTCATTCTACCTGTGTTTAAGAATGGTAAATGGGAGAAGCAGTGGAAGAGATTAGTTTTGCTTAGAGCCAGAGTACCAAAACTGAATGTCTGATGTCACCTTTGGGTCCCTGCTATTTGTAGCAATACCAGCACCATCATCATCCATGTGGATAACATGGACACGACAGCAAGAGCCACAGCTTTTGATGCTGCTGTTGCTCCTAGCAGGCTATGTGTACCACTGCATTAAGACTGCAGATTTGTGTGGGGGAAACACATTAAGCAATGTGAACTGACACTGAAAAATAACTTCAAAGCATAAAGGCAGAATACACAAAAAAAATTATGCAGCTATATAAGACACCACAGTAATGCACAAAAGTAATAAATTACATGTGGTGTCATGTAAATGTAATTACATCTGCATAAAATCAATAATCACTGGGGGACAGTTACACATCCACTCTGTCCACTAAAAAAGAAAACTTTAGTATTGTGCTTTAAGTACAGTAAATTTAATGGTCACCAAGACCACAGCCATGCCACAAAATGGTTGCCTTTTTTAAGGCTATTTTCATTACTAAAATGTTGCCACAATAAAATAAAAATACATACACCCCTTTTTTATGCACACTATCTCTTGACCATATTGACAACAGTACAGAGCACAAATTCTGTATTTTTAATAAATTATTAGTAAAATAAAGAACTTATTTTAAGTGCACACCAAAGTCTCTCAAATACTGTCCACGCACATATATATATCAATCAATCAATCAAGTCTTTATTTAACCAGGCGTTCATCGTTGAGCAGAAGCTCATTTGCAAGATGGACCTGGGTGGAGCATGAACAATTGTATATACAGGTCAACGAAGGTATTTACAATACAGATAATATTGTTTACAGAGAGGAAGAAAAAGAAGTTCATATGTACATAGAATTACACAGATATTGTACCGATTGCAGGGTATTTACATACATAGAAGTGTCTATAGGAAGATAAAGCAGGTTATCTAAGGTTGCAGGAGGAAGTAACGGAAGAAAAAAATAAAATAAAAATATATACTAGGTAGAGGTGAAGGTGGGGGAAGGGAGGGAGGTGGGGGAGAAAGGCTAGGAGGGCATGGTGCACAGAGAGGAGATGGCAAAATGGGATGTAGAGAAGGTGGATGGAGAAAAGGAGTATGTGTGAGCCCTGGGACTGAATGCTATAAAGTATGGGGCATGTTAGAATATCACCACCCAGGGTAGTGAGCTCCTATCCGAGGTTGGGAAAGGAAGGATAAGGAGATGGACGGGCCTAGAGTTGATAAGACAGGGGGATAAGAGAGAGAACAATTAGGCTTGTGAGGAGCAAGCTGGGGTGTCAGTACTTAAAATTGGGTGTAGGTGTGGCTATATACCAGTGCAGACACTTTTACTGGCTCTGAGTGGGTGAAGCAGTTACATACTTCTCTGATTGTATGGAAATAAAGCATCTTGAAGGCATTTATACTGATTAGAGTGCTTAATATGAGGGGTTTTTGTAGATCGTTCCATAAGGTAGGTAGCATGAAGCTTATGGCTGCCCTGCCGAAGCAGGATTTTGCTTTGGGTACTTTAAGTGTAATAGCTGAGTAACTTCTTAATGCGTATTTCCCAATTATACTCAGGGGAAGACAGCAGGAGATATAGTAAGGCAGCTTATCAGAGATGGCTCTATAGGTCTAGAGAGTGGCATTTCTGTGGCACCTGATCTTTAGTGATGTCCATCCCACTGCTGCATATAGGGTGCAGTGATGTGTGTCGAAGGGAAGTCCCATTATAAACCTCAGTGCTCGATGGTAGAGTGTGTTCAGTTTAGCCATGTAAGAGTTGGGGCATTGGCTGTAGAGGAAATCAGCGTAATCAACCAATAATAGGAAAATGGATTGGACCAGTTGTTTCTTGGCATCTCTGGTGAGAAATTGGTTGATTCTAAAAAACAGGCCAATACTTTGCCGGAGTCATTTTAGCAAGTCCTTGATATGTTCAATGAAGGAGAGTCTTTGGTTTATCCAAACTCCCAGATACTTTAATTTTGTAACAAATTCTAGTTTTTCACGTAGAACTGTGGTAATTTGGGGAACTGTCCCACTGGACACAGGGTTAGCTGTACGGATGAAAGGGGAGAGGACCATCGCTTTAGTTTTTTTGGCATTAAGGAGTAGCTTTTTTTGGAGGAGTTGGCTTTGCAAAAGGTTGAATTCTGACTGTAGGTCATTGCAGGCAGCTTCAGGTGTTGGGCAACTCACATAGAGAACTGTATCATCTGCAAACGGATGTTGGCTTCTTTCATACAGTAGTCAATGTTATTAATGTAGATTGCAAAAAGTAGGGGCCCTAATATAGAACCTTGAGATACCCCTCTTTGCAGAGTTTTTAAGGGGGACAGGCCCCCTTTGTCTTTAACTTGTTCAAGGCACCCTGTAAGATAGTCAGTAAACCAGTACAGAGAGGAGGGGTCCACCCCTATGGTTTGAAGGGAGGAGAGGAGCAGACTATAGTCAACAGTATAGAAAGCCTTGCTTAGATCAAGGAAAACAGCACAAATAAAGTTTTTGCTGCCGAGATTACGCTGCCAGTCATTAGTAACTTTGGTGAGGGCTGAGATAGTGCTTTGTTTAGCTCTGAATCTGGACTGCATAGGGTTTAGCAGTTCCCTAGACTCAAGGTGAGTCCTCAGCTGTGCATTTACAATTTTCTCTAGGAGCTTGGACAGGACTGGAAGGAGAGACATTGGCCTGTAGTTATTGAGGTCACCAAGGTCACCTGATTTGAACAATGGTATGACATGTGCTGTCTTCTATATAGGTGGTAAGGTGCCCTGAGACAGGGATAAGTTAAAAAGGTGGCTGTCGGGTTTTGCTAGTACATGGTAGGCAATTGTTAGGAAGTAAGGGTCAAGGGTGTCAGCCCCAGCACTTTTTCTAGTATCCAACTGAAGTAAGAGGTCCTCTACCTCTTTCAGGGAGGCAGGTTGAAGCGAGAAAGGCGGCGAAGCTATCGGAGTTTTAGGCAGTTGGCTGGCAGTCTGGGAGCGAAGTATGTTTTCAGGGGAGTTATCAAATGCCATGCCTGCAGTAGCAAAGTGGTTATTGAATGTGTCAAGTATATCCATCTTCTCAGTTATAGTCGAGTTGCCAGAGGTAATCTTGGTAGGGAGTGAATTTCCTGGGGAGTGGCCTAGCAGATCATTGATTGTGTTCCAGAGCTTGATTGGGCTCTTTGTGGCAGAGTCGAGTTCAGATTTGAAGAAGGTGGCCTTCGATTCTCTAATTGTTTTGGTACATAAATGTTGTAGTCTCCTGAACTGGTTCCAATCTTCTGCATTGTTCAGTCTGCAAGCTTTTTCCAGAGCTTATCTCTTTATAGAAGCCAGGACTTGATCTGAGGGGTGAACCATTTACAGGTTTTGGTCCTAGTTCGAACTTTAATCAGGGGAGCATACTTAGTAAGGGCCCTTAATAGAATGTCGTGGAAGATATTGTAAGCTGACATAATTGTTTTGGCCAGGTAGAAATCTTGCCACTGAGGAGAGTACTTAAGCTTGTTTAGGTAGGCATGTTCATTGAAGTTGCGCCTGGATCTTTTCATAGAGAACTTGCTGATGGGTGGCGGGTTGTTGGTGGATCTTACTCCCGCAATAAAACAATGGTCGCTAGCGTCTGAGAAGAAGACATCAGCGTGGGAAAAGAGATGAGGTTTGCTCACCATTAGCACATCCAAAAGTGTACTTTTACTGGGGTTCTTCATGTTTGGGCGTGTTGGTTCAGAAATAAGTTGCATCAGCCCATGTTCATCACAGAAGGATGCAAGGGGGGCAGCTGTGTTAGACAGCCAGTCAAAGTTGAGGTCTCCTAAAATAATAGTTTCTGGCAGCTGCATCTCAACTTGTCACTTAGATATGACACAAGCTGTATATATATATTCTTTGTGAAAAACTTTGTTAATGCATCAGTTAGGGTGAATACCACAGCGTCAAAAGCAGGGAAATGAGGCATTGGGGTTTCCAACCCTAATGCCCAAACCCCAGGGTTCCCACCCCTACCACCCCACCCTCATCCCCCAACCCTCCACACACCAACAGGTGATGGGGTGTGCCATTGGGTCATCAGGTCCAACTCTCACCTCATTCCACATGAAAACAAGCTTATACACTACAGTATAGGACAATGGGTTGAGAGTTAGGCCTGATGACCCAATGGCACAACCCAGTGGGAACCCTGGGGGTTGGGCATTAGGGTTGGAAACCCCAATGCCTCATTTCCCTGCTTTTGACGCTGTGGTATTCACTCTAACTGATGTATTAACTAAGTTTTTTTGCAAAGAACTTCCCATATTTTTCCAATAGTATAACTGCATCCTTGTTTTACTGTGGGAGTGCAAGGTCCATCAGACCCTGCTCTCCCATCCCTCCATCCAGATAATACAACATAGTACACCGGTATCCATATGTCACAGTGAGAGCGCAGGGTCTGAACCCTCCCTCAAGATAGTACTGTACAACACTATCCATATGTCACAGTGGGAGTGTGGGGTCCTTCGGACCCTGCACTTCCATCCCTCTATCGAGACAGTACAATGTGGTATTCACCCTAACTGATGTATTAACACAGTTTTTTGCAAAGAATGTTCCTTCTTTTTCAGATAGTATAATTGTATCTTCATTTTGCTGTGGATCCATCCCTCCATCCAGATAGCACAACAGGACCTGCACTCCCATAGAAACATAGACTTTTACAACAAATAAGGACTACTTGACCCACCTAGTATGCCCATTTCCCTACCTACAGGATACGCTGCAGATCCTAGTTAACCAACAGCCTATTTCTTCCTATCCCTCACAATAATTGCCTTACATCCAGATAGTAGAACAGCATCCATATGTCTCAGTGGAAGGACTCCCATCTGTCCGTCAAGATAGCACAATTGTGTACCTTCTTTCTGTTATATAAATATCATTTGTTATTAAGAAATATCAGTAACAGTCACATCAATAAAAAAAAATATGGAAGAAATGAGCTAAGAAAATGGACTTTTGCCGGTGTTTAAATTAGGGAAAAAAGTGTAACTCATTAGCTTCAAACCCAGGATGTTTCAAACTGCAGCTATATGCACTACCCACCACAGCACTGCAGCACTCTCATTGATTTCTAATTTTCTATGTATTAGCATCTGTCACTGTGGAAGCATAGAAATGTTCAAAATAAACAGAATGGTTTCGAAAGCAAATTGGACAATTTTCATAAGCAACTCCACATCTTTGGAAAACATGTGAAAATTGAAGAAAATGGTTTGAAAACGCTCCCTCACTTATGAAAATGGAACACTTCTATTTCTGTAGACAGTGCCTGATAACATGTGAAAATTGGAGAAAATAGTTGAAAAGGCACCTTTTTTTTTGCAAAAACAATATGAAAATATTGGAAAACGCTCTCTGCTTACAAAAATGGGATGCTTCCATTTCCACAAACAGTACTTCATAACATGTAAAAATTGGAGAAAATGGTTGAAGAAGCACCTTTTTTTTCCAAAAACAAAACGAAAATGTTCAAAAATACTCCCTTTGCTTCCGAAAATGGTACGCTTCCATTTCCACAAACAGTATTTCATTTTTGGAAAAGAATGCCCCATTTTCACAAAAAATGCCCTATTTTTGAAAGAAATTTCCTATTTTCAAAAAAAATGCCCTATTTTTGAAAAAATGCCCCATTTCCAAGCAACATGTCCTATTTTCACAAAAAATTACCCATTTTCTTCTAACACAAATACCTCATTTTTGCAATAAATGCCCTATTTCTGATCAAAATACCCCATTTTTGCAAAATAAATTTTCGAACCAACGCGCCCCATTTTCACAAAAAATGCCCAATTTTCAAACAAAAATGTTACAGTTTCAAACTAAAATGGCCAATTTTTGAACACAAATGCCCAATTTAAAAAAATAAACATTTTCGAAACAATTCCATTTTCATGCTGAACACAACTTTTCCATAGGAAATAATGGGAAATTAAAAGTGTAATAACTTTTGAATAGATTAATATTTTTTCACCAAACCTTCAAAAGGCACATCTGTGACCCACATCCTTCCTACCCAGAAAATTTCATCCCACAACATAAAGCCATTTCTGAGATCCAGGACGACAAACAAAAGTCAAAAAATCCAGATTTTTCTGTTTTTTCAACACTTTATATCTCAGAAATCACTCCATGGATTCCCACCAAATTTGGCAGGTTAAGAGACCTCCCCACAATGATTATACATGCCAAATACCATCCAAATCCATTGAACAGCTCCAAAGCTATTAACCCTCAATGTTTGAATTTTAGCATAGAAGTGCACTTTCACCCTAACTATACTGGCATAACCACACCAGTAAAATATATATATATAGCATACATATATATATATATATATATATATATATATATTAGAGGCAAAGAACTCCATTTAATGCATCAGTTAGGGTTGTTCCACAACCACAAAAACAAAGGAAATTCGGTGTTAGTGTTGAAAGCCCCCCTTGGACTAGCCCTCCCCAACCAGCTTCAGGGTGCACATTGGGGTCATCAGCCTAACTCTCAACCCATCACATGTGTAAAGAAGCTGAGGTGAAGGAGAATGAGATGATAGTTAGGACCGATGACCCCAACAAGTACCCCGATGCCAGTTGGTGGGTAGGCTGAGGGGTCCAAGCGGGGCTTTCAACCATAACACCTAATTTCCTCACTTTTGTCACTGTGAAACAACTCTGACTGATGCATTAAATGGAGTTGTTTGCCTCTAATTTCCCTTCTTTTAGAAAATGAGGACGATAAATAGTGAATGGAATGCACTTCCACCACGTGATGTCTTGTCACATAATAACAGGAACAGCAATGTAAATGCAAGTGCCAACAGTTATGCAGATGGTAATGCAAATGTAAATGATAAAGCAAACATTAATAGAAATGCAAGCACAAAGTGACGCCGATGTGAACAGTGATGCAAACGGACAAGCAAGCATGTACGAAAATGCAACCAGTAACAATCACAGTGACAGCACCTGTATGTTAAACACAAATGTTAAGTGTCAAAGCAAAAAGAATGGCAAAGGGAACTGAAGCGGAAACACAAATGCAAGCGCGCATGTAGCATGAAGGTAATATTATGCGGCACACGCCAATTATGGTGCAAATGATAAAGTTAACATGAAGAATAATGCCAAAGAAAACAGAAATGAACGGGAACAACAGAAGTGCATAGAAAACACAAACCATAACATTGACGGTCACGCTATCAAGAATTGCAAATAGAAATGTTAATGGTAACGCTCAACAATAACACAAAGGAAACAGAAATGGAAACACAATGCAAGCACGCATGGAATCACAAACTGCAACATGCATGGGTATGGCACCACAATTGTAAATGCAACTGGTAAAGGTAACATGAAGAATAAAACCAAAGGAAACAGAAATGAAAATGGGAACGCAAACACGTAGACAAACACAAATTGGAATGTTCACAGTCATGTTACCTCAATTGTAAATGTAAATGGTAATGGTAATAGCAACAATAACACCAAAGGAAACAGAAACGCAAGAGAAAATGCAAGCACATATGGAAAAACAAACTGTGATGTGCATGGTCACAGTACAGCAATTGGAAGCGCAAATGGTAATGTTAACAGCAGAAATAATGGCAAATTAAAGAGAAATGGAAAAGTGAATGCAAGTACGTATGCAAACAAGAACGCAAAGGGTAACGCACATGGTGGCTTACACGGGATAGGTAATGCAAATGCACACGGAAACATAAGTGGTAATGGTAACAGTAACGGAAGCGCACACCCTGTTTTTGATCAACAGCTGCACAGAGAAACACAGTTTGTACAAAGAATGTATGCATAATAATGGGCCTGGGAGCAGAAAATGAGCAGTTGGAATTCTAAATTGCTTATATCTCAGGAACTGTATAACATAGAAAACAAATTTAAATTTCACATGATTCATGAGTTTCTGGGCTAGGTTTTTGCTGAATGTGCAGCCCATAGGGCTACACATTGTAATGACAAACATTTCGTATGTCATACCGTTTTCCAGATACGAGCCCTGAAAGGTGTGGCATACACCACCATGTCAATCCATGGGAAAAAAATGTCAAATTTGGAGTACTGAAACTTGGCAGCCATGTAATATTTTTTCATCAAACCACCAAAAGGCACCTCTGTGAGATGTTGGCTGCCTTCCTTCCAAATTTCAGCCCAAAAGACCAAACAGTTCTTTTGCAGCAGGGTGGCAAAGAACACCTGTCATTTTGGCCATGGTATGGAAAAGTAGTGTCGCAATTTGTGACATGTTTCGCAAAAATTTGTGAAAGTGTCACAGGTGTGACACTACTTTGCAACATTACTGTTTCCAGAAATTTGAAAAACATATTTCTGGGGTATTTAACCCCAAAATAAAGACATGGCTAGCATCCTCAGTGTCTGACAAGGTGAACACAGAAAGAATCGTGTCCCTAAAGGGTCCCAATTTTAAATGCCATGCTTTTTTATGATCACTAACTAAAAACAAAATGGTGGATTTGTGACACTACTAGGGCCATTTGCAACACTAAAAAGTGCATTTGCGACACTTTCAAACTTGTTAACTTTTCCCATTGACTTATAATGGGAACTTGTTTTTTGAATAACTTTTGAACTGTTCAAAATTTTTTCATGAAATCTTCAAAAGGCACATTGTGGATGCTGACCTCATGTGCCCTGAAGTGTTTGGACCGGTCATGCAAACTGTGCAACCTGTAGGCGAGAGCAAAGAATTTACAAAAAAACATAATTGTGCATTTGGTTGTTGCTTAATAACTCTGCAGTTGTATATCTGACCAGTATGAAAGTTGGCAGATCCCAAGATCAGCCATTCCCAATCATGCATACCAAATTGCAGGCAAATCCATTCAATGTTAGTAAAGTTATTAAGGTGCAAAGTTTCACCCTTTAACCTTAAAAGTGCTACTCAACCCTAACTATGGTAGCACTACCATGCTACCATAATATATATATAACAGGCAAAAAAATCCATTTACTGTATCAGTTAGGGTTTTTCCACAGTGACAAAAGCAAGGAAATCCGATGCTAGGATTGAAAGCCCTTCTTGGATCCCCCAGCCCACCCTCCAACCAGCATTGGGGTGTGTGTTGAGGTTGTTGGCTCCAACTCTCACCCCATCACATGTGTAAAGAAGCAGAGGTATAGTAGAATGGGGTAAGAGTTAGGACCGACTACTCCAACGCGCACCCTGATGCCGGTTGGGGGTGGGCTGGGGAGTCAGGGGGCTTTCAGCCTGAACTGCAATTCCTCACTTTTGTCACTGTGGGACAACAACAAACTGATGCATAACAGAGTTGTTTGCCTCTAACTTCCTTATTTTTGAGAATGAGGATGATAAATAGTGAATGGAATGCAGTGGCGGGAGCGCGGGGCCCTTCAGGCCCCACTCTCCCACCACATGATGTCTTGTTACACAGTAACAGGAACTGCAAAGCAAACACAAGTGGCAATGGTAATGCACATGGTAAAGCAAACGTAAATGGTAAGGCAAACGTTACTAAAAACGCGAGCGTAAAGTGACAGCCAAAGCGAACATTGACACAAATGGACACGCAAGAACGTAAAAAAATGCAACTGGTAATGCGCACAGTGATGGCACTAGTATTGTAAGTGCAAATGTTAAGTGTCACAGCAACAAGAACTCCAAAGGTAACAGAAATGAAAATGGGAATGGAAGCGCGCACGTAGACGCAAACCGTAATGTGCACTGGCACAGTACTGCAATTGTAAATGCAAATGGTAAAGTTAACATGAACAATAACACCAAAGGAAACAGAAACGTAAACAAAAATGCAAACGTGTACATAGATGCAAACCGTAATGCACATGGTCAAGTTACCGCAATTGTAAACACAAATGGTAATGGTAACAGCAACAATACTGCCAAAGGAAACAGAAATACAAAAGGAAACACAAGCACACATGGAAACGCAAACTGTAATGCGCACGGGCACAGTAATGCAATAGGAAACGCAAATGGTAACACTTACAGCAACGAAGAAGCAAAACGAAAGAGAAATGCAAACGCAAATGAAAGGGTGGCATAAATGCAAATAACAATGCACACGGTGATGCAAACTGAAACACAAACGGTAGTGAAAATGCAAATGGTAACAGTAATGCAAATGCAAGGACAAACGAGAACGCAAAGGGTAACACACACAGTGGCATACACGGGAACAGTAGTGCAAACGGGTACGTAAACGCAAGTGGAAACAGTAACTGTAACATTAACAGAAGCGCATACCCTGTTTTTCCCCAACAGCTTCATAGAGAAACACAGTGTGTACAAAGAATGCATGCATAATAATGGGCCTTGAAGCTGTAAAATGAAGTGTTGGAATACTAAATTGCTTATATCTCAGTAACTGTATGACATAGAAAAAAAAAATTCACATGATTCATGATTTTCCTGGCTACATTTTTGCTGAATGCGTAGCCATATCATGGCAAAATTTCCATATCTTGCACTGTTTTCAAGATACAAGTCCCAAAAGGCGTGGCGAACACCACCATGTTAGTCTATGGGAAAAAATGCCAACTTCAGAGTACTGTAAATTTGCAGCCATGCAATATTTTTTTACCAAACCACCAAAAGGCACATTTGTGAGATGTTGCTGTCATTTTGGCCATAGTATGAAAAAGTAGTGTCATGATTTGCGAAAGCTTTCACAAAAATTTACAAAAGTGTCGTGAGTGTGACATTACTTTGTGACACTACTGTTGCCAGAAATTTGAAAAACATATTTCTAGGATGTTTAACCCCAAAATAATGACATGCCTAGCATCCTCAGGGTCCAACTAGATAAACACAAAAATAATTGTGTCCCTAGATGGTCCCAATTTTAAATGCCAAGCATTTTTCTGATCACCAACTGAAAACAAAATGACGGATTTGTGATACTACTAGGGCCGTTTGCAACAGTAAAAAGTGCATTTGCAACACTGTCAAACTTTTTGTTAAATTTTCCCATTGACTTATAATGGGAAACTTGTTTTTTGAATAACTAATGAACTGTTTTATATTTTTTTGTGAAAACTTCAAAAGGCACATCAGGGACCCCAACTGCATGTTCCCTAAGGTTTTTGGACCAGTCGCACAAACTGTGAGACCTGTAGGTGCGAGCAAAGAATTCACCAAAAACCGTAAATGAGCACACAGATCATACTTAACTCTGTAGCAGTATATCTGACCACTATGAAAGTGGTCAGATCCCAAGATGCATGGTTCTTGATAATGCATTTTAAATTTCAGGCAAATCCGCTGAATGGTGGCAAAGTTATTAAGGTGCAGATTTTGACCCTTTAACCTTAAAAGGGCTACTCAACCCTAACTATGGTGCTACCAATATATATATATATATATATATATATATATATATATATATATACACACACACACACACACACATAGATAGTATTTTGAACCCACATTTACAAGATAATCATTGCATTACTCCCCTTATAAACATGACATGTAGCATTTAAAGTATATGGGCCAATATGTCATTTCACCTGAGAAGAGTGAAAATACCACTATCCAATATTTTTACCACAACAAGTAGCAAAATTCCACAAGCACTCAGACAGGGTCTATTTTTGTTCTCTTTCTATTTTTTGAAAAGTTAGTGTGGTGCAACATTTCATTTTGTTCTTCCGATAACCCTGTGGATTAGGCAATAGAGTCCTGAAACAGCTTTTGGGAGAACCAGGAATAATTTGCAGTTTTACATGGAGAGCCTTAAAAAAGGGACAGAGAACAAAAATGGATAAGAACTGACTCTTTCTCTCAATATGTGTTTAAAAATCTGAATATGACAAAGACAGCACATTTTCTCTCTAATTATCAATAAAAGTGACCTAATGGTTAAAATTTCAGGTTTGTGTATCCTGTCTGAGTGCTTGTGGAATTTTGCTACTTTTGGTAAAAATATTGGATAGTGAGATTTGTATTCCTTGGCACAAAGTACCAGTTTCAAACAGGTTAATTCTTAGGACAAAGAGCACTACAACTTTAGGAATTGTGTTCTGAAAGCATGAAAATATGTCTTGTCCACAATTTAAAAAATGACACATGTCACATTTTTGAGATGGTGTGGAAAAATGGCTATGTTGAAAGCTTGATGTCAAAATACTGAAAAGTAGTAAAGTGAGTGAACGTTGAAGTAGTGTAACGTTCGCTCATAATCTGGGCATTTTACCATATTGGTACACCAGAGGCCAGATTCTAGAAGGGTTACTCCTGGTGTAACAGCAGTTGCACCAAGTAGAATGGTGCATGTAGCAGCTTATGCCAGCAGTTGTGACATGTGTGATTCTACAAAGTGGCCTGCGACATGTCGTAGGCCACTTGCGCCAAACGGCAGTTACACCAGCAGTTGTGTCATAAACCCTCTGCGACATGGCGCTAGGGGGTTTATGACAGCAGTTGTGCCCTATTCCAGAAGGGCAGCAACAAATTCCCCATGTCGGGATTCTACAAGTACCCTCGGAGGAGAACCAGCAATGTAAGTTACACCAGCATTTAGTTGTACACCTGTAGACCCACCTGCAGTCATGCCACCTTGTCCACCCCATGCCAGCATGCCCCAGTGGGGTCCCACAGGGCTACCCATACCCCCATACCCCTGAAACACCAGTTGGCACAAACCCCGCAGGGCTACCCATCCCCCATCCCCCTGAAACACCCATTGGTAGAAGCCCCACAGGGCAGTGCAGCCATTCCCCCACCCGTGCCCAACCCCCAAGTCCCTGGCCACAAATGCATCAATTACCTTTCCCTGGTTGTCTAGTGGCCCCAAACCAGCTGTGCCAGCCCACCCAGCACCCACCCATACATCCCCAGCTGGTGACTGGCACAGCCCTCTCACCTCCATGTCCAGCTGCTGACTGAGTTCTGTAGGTGCTACTGGAAAGATGTGCTCAGAAATTAATTTCTGGGCATGTCTTTCCAGTAAGCCTCATCTAAACTCCGTCAGCAGCTGTGAGAAAGTAAACTGTGCTAGTCACTGGCTGGGGACAGGTGGGAGGGGTGCTGGCTGGGATGGCATGGCTGGGTGCAGGGTTGGGGGCCACTAGTGTACCAGGGAAGGGTAATTAGCACATTTGTGGCCAGCAACTCGGGTGTTGGGGCACAAGTGGGGGGATGGTAGCACTGCCCTGTGGGCCTTTTACCAATGGGTGTTTTGGGGGATGGGTAGCCCTGCAGGGCTTGTGCCAATGGATGTTTTGGGGGGATGGTGGTATGGGTAGCCCTGTGGAGCTTGTGCCAATGGGTGTTTCAGGGGGATGGGTGTATGGGTAGCCCTGCGGGGCTCTATGTGGCACAGTGGGGGCTGTGGAAATGGGATGCCTTGTGGGGCAGATGATGTAGGGTTTGGGGGCAGGGGTGGGCAGCCCTCTGGGGCACCTCTTGTGGCAAGCTGGGCAGGGGGGCAGTTGAGAACTGCAGTGCAGTCTGTGACATGCTAGCCAGGTGCACCCACAGTTTGGTGTACCTGACTGCATGTCACAAGTCGAAAGAACTGAGCTGCAGAGACCCTGCCCCTTCTAGAATAGGGTGCAGGGTAATTGTTACAGTTGCTGGTGGCATAAGTTGCATTTGGCAGCAACTTGCACAATCCTTCTAGAACTGGGCCCCAAGTTTTCAACACAGCCTTCTTATTAGCCCACCTCATGAACCTGGTAGGTGAAAATGTTCAAATCCCCACTGAAACTTTATTCTGTACTGCAAAAATGTCATTCCTTGCTACAGATGCAAAAACACATTTTGACCAGGATTTAAAAAATGACAGCTGTCGCATTCATGAGGTGGTGTGAAAAAAATGGCTATGTTGAAAATTTGGGGTCAAAATATTTAATTACCAAAGTTACAAGTGAGCATAGAAAAATGTCAATGTACACTCATAACTTTGTCATTTTTACATATTTTGACTGCACATTTTCAATATTGCCTTCTTATGACCCCACCTCGTGAACAAGGGGTGGTTAAAATGTTGAAATCCTGCCCAAAAGGTGATTTTGGAAAGTGACCATGAAATCACCTTTGAGGCCAGATTTGCATAATTCCACCACATTGGTGATGAGGCGGGGTCCCAAAAAGGCTATGCTGAAATTTTGGGGTCAAAATATGCTAAAATGGCAAAGTTATACATCAAAGTAGAAAACCCCCTTTGAAATACATAGAACAATACTTACCTTAGTTTCTTATAATGCAGTCACCAGTTCTGGAGCAAGAAGAGAGTGTCTCTTCACTATGGTACTGTTCAGGTGAGTGAAGGTGCATGGGAGTGTGTGAGGGTAAGATGCTGAGTGGGAGGTCAGGGAGGGGGATAAGATCGGTGAGTGACCTTTTCTTTTTTGCAGGTAAGAAAAAAAATTAGTGACAGTTTTATTTTCTTCAGGGATAGTGACATACATTCCAGTTCTGGGGATTAGGCCCCCAGTGTCGAGTTACTGTTCACTAGTACTGGGGGAGTTGGGCACCCCAGTGCCCCAATGTAGTGGGATGTAGGGCATCACCTGGAGGGGAGTTGGGGTCACTAGAAGTTGTACCGGGAGCGGGTACCCTGGTCCGCTTATATATTATAATAAAAAAATATAAACATTAGCAACATCAGGTGGGTGACCTGGAGGGGAGGGAGGAGAATGAAATGATTCTGGGGGTGGGCACCCTGGTCCGCTTAATAAATAAACAGATACGTGTCTTACTGTTGTCACTGCAGCCTGCAGTAGAACTACAGCTGCAGCTGCAGAATTCAAGAAAGCCCTGTTGTTCTCATACAGAGAACACAGGTGAATGGCTTCTCTCGCTAAGCTTTGCACCCTGAAGTTTGGGGCACCAGAAAAGGTATTTTTGTCCATTATTTTAAAAAAGAAAAAAAAACATTAGAATCTAGCTAATCAGGTCCTGTTTAGCTAGGTTCAGGTGTTTGTTTTTTAAACTTACACCATTTTATGTGTTCTCAATATGTTTATTTTGAGGAGAAAAGAAACAAGATAGTGGCTCTCATGGCAGAGAAAAAGTTTTATGCGGTGAGAAGCAAGTGGTGTGAAACCAAAAACAGTCTTGCAATACAGAATTGTTGGTGTCGTATCAGAACATTATTCAAAAACCCTACTGAGTATGCTCAGAACAGAACAAAAAAACTTTAAATCCTAATAACTCTGGAACTGTTTAATATTTTTTCATGAAATCTTCCTAAGGCACTACCTTGGCACAGTACATTTGTAATCTGAAAGTTATAGAAACAAATCCATTCTGTTTAGGCTGTAGGTGAGAGCAAACCCAAATACCATTAAGTATAGGAAAAAAAATAGATGTCTACTGGAAAATAACTTGTCTGGATCTCAGAACCCATGCAGAATGGCATTACGAAACTTTCCACAGATTTAGACCTTGCCTCCTAGACAACACATGCAAAATTTCAGATCATTTGTTGGAATACTGCCAAAGCTATTAAGGTGCAAAGTTAGGGGGTTAACATTGAACACTATACACAACCGTAACTATGGAGGCGATACTGCCTGCCTATGATAAACTGAATACATTTCAAGGAGGGTGTGATTGTGTGCACATTTTCATATAAAAAAGTATTTTATTTATTGAAAAAAGAAATGATAATTTTAGAACTATTTTGAATTTCTGTGTGAAACCCCAGGTATCTGTGTAAATCAGGGATGTAGTCAGCAAATTCAGTTTTATTCACAGTACCCTAAATGCTATTCCCCACACTAGTTTTCTTAATGGTTCCCATACCTCTGCACATGTTGCCATACATAGGGCAACAATACAATGTATGTACAATACTACTTGTATTCTTAAGGGAATACATCTAAATTGTACAGAAATGTAAAACTTAAATATTAGTGGGCACACTGGCACTGCTTTTTGCCAACTCTCCTAAAGCGAACTGATGGATCACACCATTTCATATGTAAGTTGGAATAAAAAAAAAACTTGTTTTATGTGACTGAACAGTGTTACTTTCAAATATTCACACGTCACATAATTTCATAAAAAAAGTAGCACACACTAGAAAATCAGTTATTTTTCATACAGTGTCCAAAGTGGGGGACTTTGACACAGTGGCATTGCATTTTAACCAATGTTCCCCAGTGCCTTACAATGAGATCTGTCATGTAGACCATCTCGTACAGGCCATAGAATCTACCCCCCATATCAACCAAAAACCCACTTAGTGGTTCAACCCCCCCCCCACACACACACACATACATTGGACACAGATTCCTCTGCCGCTTGCACCAACCACGGTTTGATCCAACCTAAAACTTTGCTTCCCCATAGAGTCCCAGCCCCCAAAACTGAACAGACAGATTTCTCATCTTATTGAGCTGAAATAAAGGTGAGATTCTTCTGTGGACTTCTTTTGGAAAGCTGGGTTTTGAACTAGGAGTGTATCCAAATGCCAGGTGAACATCCTGGGAGTAGCTGAGCCTACTGGCAGCTGTCACACACACATCACATCTGGAACAGCCTGAAAATCCCACCAGCTGGTGCAGCTCTCTTTATGATTGCACCTTTCATTAAAAGCCTTACCACTACCACCACCACCACCCCCTGCAGTGCCTCCTTTGTAAGAGAAAAGCATATCTCCCTCCCTGGCATTTCCCCCAAAACTCCCTTTTGTATACCAGTTCTTTCTCCATGTAGCTACAACTAAGAACAATCACTGCTTCAGATAAGTTTTATGGGATGATACCCAAAGCTGGCCATCAAGTTCATCCCAGGAACAAATGAAAACAGCTAACATGCTGTCAAACACAGCAGCAATAACACAAACAGTGCAAACTATGAATTATTTTTCTTTTATAAGACCCTCCTGGATTCAGACTGCTGAAAAGCCTTGTGTAAACCAGAGTGTGATCTCCCTGGCGCTCTAGGAACATTACTGTACATTTAGGCTGTTAGCTTTGCCTCCAGGGTGTAGAAGACCCACAGCTGTGGATGTTAGCTGCCTTGGCATGATCCCCGTGGATCAGGCTAAAAAGGGTGCTAGCCACCTATGGGTGTCTGCTGCACACTGTACAGGAAAAATGTTTACCATAAGCCCTGTGAACACAGATAGAGAGACACAGAGTTGCTCAGCTGACTTACTGTGCCCACCTACCATTGGACACACACAATAGTGTAGTTGCTACTATACAAATCACTGGTGAGGCCCCAGCTGGAGTACTGTGCCCAGTTCTGGAGATCACCTCTCAGGAAAGACAGATAGCGTGGAAACAGTCCTGAGGAGGGCAGCTAAAATGGTGCAGGTTCTGCATCAGAATCCCTATGAGTAGAGACTGAATGGCCTCAATATGTATACCCTGGAAGTGAGAAGAATGAGGGGGGATATGACAGAGAGTTATAAATACCACAGGGGGTGAATAAGATGCAGAAGGAGAGTATTTTTCAAAGGAAAAGATGCACAAGAACAAGAGATCATGCAATGAAGCTGTATTGGGGTAAATCCAAGAGAGATGTGAGGAAGTACCTCTTCACTGAAAGAGTGATGGATGCTTGGAACAGTCTCCCTGGAGAGGTGGTGGGGGTGAAAACAGTGGTCGGCTTCAAACATGCATGGGATAGGCACAAGGGAATCTCTATTGAGAAGCAAGGTGGGATCTGGAGGACAAGTAGGGTCTGCAGTGACAGTATAGGTAAGGAAAAACTGGGCAGACTAGGTGGGCCAAGTGGTCCTTATCAGCCTTCAGAGTCTATGTTTTTATGTAACAAGGCCCCAGCCTGCATGAAGGTGCAGATTCCTTAGAACTTAAAGGGGAAAGTGAAGAAACTAAGGCATACTGAACAGGACTGCTCTTTTCCAGATGTGTCCCAGGGGAAGGAGAGGTGGAGACACAAATAATACAGATATCAAGTTCAGATGATTAAACATGGTGGTAATATGTTATGTACAGAAAAATAGCAGGATGCAAGTTAAACAATACAGGTATGGGCAAGAATACCTAAAGCAAATTACAATAGAATGGCAGAGAGTTCAAAGTGCATCAGGGTGTTCTATGATACACTCAGGCACTCACTGTTTACAAGTATAACAATACAGGAAGGATCATGAGTACATTAAAGAACAGCTGATGCCTTTGGGAAAACATTGGAAAACAACATAATTGAATGTAATACAGCTTCCGTTTCATATATATTCTATAAGTTTCTCCTCCCCATTATTTATTACTGAAGAAATTCCAACAAAACAAGATCTTTATCCTTAGAGTTAATCTGCCTCTACAGCTTACTCCTGAAAGCAAATTGCTCTGTTGTGACAACATAGTCTTTTGCCATGGGAATAACTGTGATGCCACAGGCACAGTATTATGACATCAGGTTGGGAAGAAGTAATAGGAGCTAATTAACCCTCAAAGAACAGCTATCCTGTTTTCATCCATATAACCTCAGTAATAAATAATGGGAGATAAGAAATACAGAAATAAGGAGAAATATAAGCTGCTTTGTGCCCCAAAATACTGTTTTCCAAAGTGCTTCTTGAGGCATTGGTGGCTCTTTAAGCAGTTACTAGGGTAAAATTACAATGAGTAGTGGAAGAAACCTGAGGCATACACAACAGAGCAATTGCAACACAATAAGGGATTTGGGACAGGGATGAAGTAAGTTAAAGAGCAGTTGCAGGGAGGGGAGATGAAATTACTGAGGGGGGAGAACAGGGAATGCGGAGTGGGGGCAGTGCAGATGAATGGAGGGATAAGTGATACCTGCAGTCCTCACCTGGAACCAGCAGGGGCTATGGCTTAGTGACTCCAATGGCAAATGAAGGCTGCATCAGTGTTAGTTCTTCCCCTCCAGACCAGGCCTCCTCACCACAGTTGACTTGCAGGCTGTCTGGGCAGGTGAGGTGCCACCCATATGTAAAGTTTTCCACAGGCCTAATACACACAACAATGCCAGGAGAGAGGGTAACTACTGGCAGCAACTGGCCTCACATGATTAAACATATGCACCTGCCTTATGTTAAGATGTTGAGTCAGTGGGCCGGATTTTCAAAGGGTGGTGCAGGACTTCCGTCAAGCCCTGTTTCAAACCTTTTTATTGCTGCAGCTGCAGCATTCATGATTGCTGCAGTGTTACCCAATTTTACAATCTGTAGCACAGTTTCAACACTTTGCCTGCTTTATAGCAGCTTGTACCCAATCTCCAGTGTTGGCTCTGTTAAAATGGTCCCTGTTATTGATGTAAATTGGACCACAAAAAGATAGTCTAGCAAACATCAGTTGATGGAAGGGATACAAAATCCCTTTACACTGCTGCAAGCCCAGTGTGCCATATCTTTAGCACACTTGGGGCTTGTGGTAATCTCTAGGTTTTGCAAAACAGGGAGGCAGGTGGAGGGGGGCTGCAGCTGATCAAGTTGCTGCAGAACTAGTCCCGAGTGTTACATGCAGCTTCCCTTTCCAACATTTCTCAGCCATGCTCATCACTAGGCCCTGCTTAAAACAATATTCTGAGGTTCTAGAAGGGGGTAAGCTGCTGTACAGTTACCTAAATAGAGGTTTCCCAGTGTATAGGCTTTCAGAAAAATCTGCTGATCACATGCATCAACAACTCAGGCAGAGTGACTGGTGAATGGTGCAGACACAAGTAAATCCATCCCTATTTGTGAAAAAAAAAAAGAAAAGAAAACTTGCCAGCTCCATTAAATAACTAGTGATCTGGACTATTTCTATCTGTGGGGGTGATGCTCCTGCCATTCTTGGATCATCCACACTTGAGGATCAGCTGGTCAGTAACCAGGCCAAGTGAGCAAGGATCCCCCCCATTTGAGCAAAGTTTCCTCCTCCCATTTATGACCACTTTCCCAGTAGTCAACTAAAGTGGATGGTGGTACAGGGCCTTACCTGTGCAACTGATTTTTAGTCTGACTATGAAGAAAAATGTAGATTTCTTCTTCCATTTAACCTATGACACCAACAATGAAATCCCTTCTACTAGTCTAACATGAACTGCCTGACTCCAAGTCATTGTAAGTCGGGAATCAGGGAGGTCACTCGTAGTTAAGCAATGAAATCTCTGCTGGTGCTCTAACATGAACTGCCTGACTTCAAGTCACTGTCAGTTGGGAATCAGGGAGCTCAATCACTGTACCTGTAGGTTTAGAAAGCCTCTCTCTCCAAATGCACAGCTGATCCCTAGGTACTCCTTTATTTATTTTAGAAAGCACACCAAAAGTCTGCTGATACAACTCCCCCAGTAAACTAGGCCAATCAGATTTAGTGTGTTCTAAGGCATGCCTCTTCAACTCTCAGCCACCAACTGCCAGCTTAGAAAAACATGCCCACCTCTGCTCTGTTACATGAAGTCCTGCCCCCTCACATTGCTCACAGGCTTTCTAAAATAAATTAACATAGACTCTCTTTGGGTTTGTTTTCAATTTTTTTCTGGATTTAGGACCTGCACAGTTGTGGCTTTTGACTTTGAGACTTGACAGCGGTTAGCTAGTGGCAGTGGCATCAAAGTGAATGAACCATAGACCACAGCATGCAGCCAGTGGCAGCAGAGGACCTGGGGATCAATAGGGCTTTCTGAATCTACAGCTACAGTGAGTGACCGCCCCAATTTTCAACTGATAATGATTTGGAGTCAGGCACTTCACATTAAAGCAACAGCAGGGATTTCACTGTTGGTGCCATAGGTTCACTGGAGAAAGGAATCTGCATTATTCTGTTAATTTAAGAAAACAGGATACGCTTTCTTTTGAAATAGTATGTAGCAACCAGGCTTGAACATTGACTTCATTCCAGGAGGTGATTTAGTTAGCAATTCATTATATTAGAAGCAGAACAACATCTGATAATGACACCACTGAGATCCTTGCTGGGCGGTGTCATGTAGAGCAAGGATCGAGTCTCTCTGTGATAGGGGCAGCTTGCTCCTTTCAACAACACAAAGTTTCCACTCTGTCAGCAGAGTACACTGTCATGCTCAGCCTTGATGATCACTGGCCTTATACTGTTGAGCTCCTTGCAGCCTGAGTTGCATTGGATCTGACAGTGACATACCGCTGAAATCCCTTACTGTAACTATTTGTTGGCTGCGCACATGCACACAAGCAAACATAAAAACTAAGAGTGACTTTGTAGTGACAGTGCATGCATGGTCATTCAGAGCACTTTTTATAGTCTTTCAGGATACCTCATTCCTGTTTATAGGATGCAAGTATCAGTCAGTGCCAATTATAAGATTCAATAAAGTAAGTAAGATAAGAAGAGCATTTTGGTCTAAAAATTTATATTTAACACTTTTTTTAAATGCTGCACTGATCTGGATAAAAGGGCACTGAAAAGGTTTACATGTTTTCTCTAGCTGCAGGTATTAGAAAGGGCCATAGAAAGATGTAGCACTGTTATATGTCAGTAAAATGACAAAGTTGACAATGTTCCATTGTTAAGCAAGGTGATGTAATGCATTTTGGTTTACTGATATTTTTAGCTCCATGAAGGCAGAAAATACTACCTAAAAAGGGAAGTTATAAAATGCAATACATCAATGTAAGCACCCAGATAAAGGTTAAGCGCTCTTTTAGAAATAATGTATATAATCATATCAGGACTAGTTGGTTGACAAATGGTTAGATTTTTACAAGAATGCCCTGTTCATTGCCTTTACAGAGTTGAAAAATTGACTGCTAGAAAGGGGGTCTGTTATCTAGCTCCTTTATTTTCAACTAAGAGCACATATAACACACAGCTGCTCACAGCAGGGAATGTGGCACTATATACCTTTAAGTTTTAATGCTTCATAAAAAGTTATAAATCTGTTTATACTGAACAATTAAAAATGAGCACAGTTTTGGTATTCTGGGTGTTTGGTGTTGGTTCATTATGAATAGTATACAATATATTAAAGGCTTGAAGTAAGTGTTTCAGTATTTCAGTATATAGAAATAAATCCCTTTTTGAAATCTTTTAGACATATTTCATTGTCCTGATGAAGTGACCAGTTGATTATACAGAGACCATGAAACGTCAACTTATATTAGAAGATGTGCCAATCACTGGTGGTGACTGATATTCTGATACACAAAAGAATCTTAATAAGTACACCTATGAGAGGATCAATTTCTCCACTGTACTAGATGTAAGTGTGGGATAGCAGCTCTTCTCGGGTGCATGAATCACTCGGCTTTGCCTCATGCCCCACTTTCTGAGAAGTGCCATTGTTCCACAATATTGCATGCCATGTCATTCCATATTACTTAATTTGATAAGTGGGAGGGATTAAAACAGAGGATGGTCTAGTGTCTTGCTTATGGTCACTATCACATAATGTGCAGGAGACAATTGTGGGATTCCAGCATGTTCCATCCTGTTTCACAATACCATGCTTTAACCACTAGACTATGCTGTCTTATTCTTCATTCACTGGTACCCATCTATTTCTTAATTTAAAAGAAGACACTAATTTTCTTGAAGATGTGAAATGACGAAATATTTATTCAAAGATTGGCTTCATATTTCCATTAGCAGTTCAGCTTAAATTGAAATTATACGGTAACAACAAGCAATATTAGATTTATAAAGGTTTTTACTCCATAATTAGATATTATCTCATCTTCCCAATGAAATCAGATTGTAAAATTCATGACAGTCATTAACCCATACAATGTAGTTTAAAAAGTAAATGATTCGCCTTCTGCTGATCAAAAAAATCACATTTTCACCAAACTATGATTCTGAGGCACTCAGATTGGCTAAACCCCTTTTCAAATTCCCCGGTGTAGATTTGCAATGGAACTTATAAATGCATTTTTTTAAAGGAAAGCTCCGTAAAATCTTAAATGTCCCTTCCTCTAAGGCAATGATTTAGGTTTGCCAGTTTATATAAACAAAAATATATATAAAAATTGCAGCCCAAACTTCAGTCACAAAACCTTTGTGTAAAAATGTTGTTTCAAGGATTTTGCACAAGTCCCATGTCTGTGACCCCGAAGCAATGCTTAAAGGGGGTTGCACCAACCTTCCAAGCCAGCCCAGCACATATGAAAGTGTGCTGACATGTGGTGGGGTGCAGGGTTGCCATGCTAATGGAATGCGGTGCCACACTCAAAAGCAGAGTGACTCCTTTGCACTGGATGTAGAGTCGTGCGATGCCCCTACCCTAAGAATGTTTCAGAACAGGTGGAAGGGGCATTGGAACCCTGCACTTGGTGGGAACAGATGTAAATGGACTGAGATTTCTATGGGAACAAAAATTAAACAGGCTGCATAATGGGAAACAGGGCTACAGATTTGTATATCCACTCAGCAGTTAAATTGAAAATGTTCTGGTGGGGAAACTCTCATCATATTTTTGATACTGTGCAGTTAGTGTTATCATCAATCAAGAAATCACCTTTATTTTGTCATTTTTATCCTTACTCCTGTTGTGTAAGTAAGGAAATGGACACAATGAGATGTGGTTTATGGGTTGATAACAGCATGCCCCAGGTGCATAGTAAGGCATGAGTTGCTTGTGCCAAATGCCTTTAGCACCTGGGAAGTGCTCTTATCAGTCATAAACCATATCTCAAAGTGTTGTTTTTCCTCTTATAAAATAGGTAGAAGATATTAAACATTGACTCAGAATAGCTATATACAGTTGAAACAGTAGAATTAAATATATTTATCTTTTTGTTTCAAGCTTCTTTCAGGTTCGAAAAAAATAGTTCTTTTAACAACAGAAGTATACAACAATTTTAAAACTGTTTTAACATTTTTCAGTGAAGTGTTGTCTGCTTTTCTGTCCCCACCATGCACACACAAACAATTTAATGTTTTCCTACTGTTTTATTTTTCTGTTCTTTTTTTAGAGTATCTTTGGCAGTGAGCAACAGAGTGGCCGCTTTCAGAGGGAGAGTACATGTTCTGTGATGCCCCCCAACCCACAATGCACACACATAGAGAGATAGCTAATTTTGTTTAATTGTTGTTATTGGTTTGATAGGTGTGTCTGAATTGTGTTTTGGGAAAGAATTCAGTTTCAGTGCAAGCAAGCTGCTGGCTTCACTGCGAGTGAATGTGTTCTTGGTGGCCGCTGTACTTTACAGTTTTCTGATTGTACTTCACTATGAACTAGCAGCTTCACTATAACTCTACAAAACAGCTGTTAAATGAAAAGGGTAGAAGGGGAAAGGACAGGAGACTAGTGAAGGAATGGACACCAGAGACTGGGGGGACTGGAGACCAGAGATCGAAGTACAGGAGGTGTGGAACTTCAGCATTAGAGCTTTGTGCCAGGCATTGATCTCTGAGTGTGCTGTGTTTTGATTGGCATACTGTAAGTAGTACTAATTACCAAAATATGCCCTGATAAAACATCGCAAATGGTACCTCTTAGCCAATCAAAACTTTGGAAATGTTCTACCCATCTTATAAATGCAGATTACACATTACATATTACACTTGCAACTACACATTAATTTGTAGCATGGCTGTTCTTTTGAATGGCATTTGGAATGACTGAGTAAGATATCAGAAAATTCCATGGAAATACTTCAGATGCTTGTCCTCAATCTGGGAGTGCTGCCTCATTATATGACTGTAATGCCAGGACAGCACAATCCTTGCAGTGGAATATACATATCTGAAAAGGAACATTATTTCAGAAAGGTGGGATATCTTATGATTTGCAGTTCATTAAAACAACAGCCATGTCACATTTTTCCAGTGTTTTGTTACTAAAATAAAATATGGGGTGCAAGGTGTGTCTAAAGAATTGCTGACCTAATCACATAACTTTGCACTTATTTAAATCATTCTCAGATTGTCTTAAACATCATTTGGCAGTTAGGCTGGCTCCAGCCCATCACAGGTTAGAGGTAATCTGGGTGGAAGACTTCTGGTGGACCTCCTTCAGCCATTTGATGAGGATTTCATTGAGCTCTGATGGCCTACAAAAGAGAAAAACTTTGCAATTAGTTGTCAGTACTAAGTCAATCAAACATAACTGAGATCCAATGACAGGTGACAACTTGATAGAGGTGTGGTGAAGTTAAACATTGCCCACAAAATGCCTGCAAAGTCCACACTTTAAGGGGAAACAATATTTTAAGCAAAGTGCATAGAGTATTTTTGCAAAACATTGCCTCTTACATCCTCCGATGTGGACATGTTTGCAGGATTATTTTCATGATGTGCTCACTTCACAAAGTGATGACCTCTGCAAAGTATGGAGTTTGCAGTACAAGCTCTACAAACCAAAGTTTTTTAACTTCACCCTGCCCTTCAACATGAAATATGAGATCATGGATATATATGACAAGCTGTTCAGTAGGGATCTACTGGTGAGTAACCAAATTTAGAGTTTTTGGTTAGGAAAGCACAGAGACAAAGCTCCTTTCAAAGTGTGACCCTAGAGAGAATAAACAAATGGAGGTTAACTGACTTGCACAAGGTCACAGAGTATGCTAGTGGTGGCCATGGGATTCAAACCCGGGTCTGCTGGGTCTTCAGATTCACAGCTCTGTGATCTTAGCTAGTGAGGCTCGTATAGCAGTAAATCAAATGAGTGAGTCTTTGCTGGATATTTAGAAAAATTTTGAAATCTTATCCAAAACCCAATTTGAAGCTCAGATTGGATCTCTGAACATGGTTATGCAGATTTTATCTATCAGGCAGTCTGTCAACATCCACCTAAACAATTGCTATACAGCTGATGCTCACCACTCTCTGCTGGTATCCACCTAACCCAGTTGGAAAATAACTTTACCAGTGGCAAGTACTGAACCCCACTGTAGGTATCACCGCACTGTCACACGACCAATCTGCACAATTACTGAATTGGCGATGGATGCTCAGCCCTGTCACCAATACTCATTACTCCCTCTGAAGTCCATCCATCAGGTGCTTAATTATGCTGCCGGTACAGTACACATTACTGTCCCTCCTCCCAAAGTCTGGTAGTTGAGTGCCCAATACTGCCACTGGTACACATTACTGTTCCTCCTGACAGTCCATGGATGGGAACCAAAACCCACTAGTAAACATTACTGCCCCTGACTATATGTCAGTACCCCCCACCCAAACTCTTTAAAACAATAGCCCCACCCGTTCACATGCTATGTGCACCATACTACCCAGTTCCCCTACTAGCATCCACCTCTGTCCTTCATCCCAACTCTTATTGTCTGTGGATGCTGACTCCTCTTGTCCCTCATTGTGCTACTGATCCATAAGCTGACTGCACGAAAATGAATAGGCCCATCCATTGAATAGGCTCATCATTTTAATGTTTTTTCTTAATTCCTTAATACTGTTACCTATTTTTTCATGTTGAGGTCCTTTTTTATCCCAACTATGAAATAGGTGTTTACAGCATATTCCTACATCTACCCCACATACACATTGTGGGAAAGTTCACACCCATGTTCTTCAGTGTGAAGCAAAAAAAGACCTCAAAATTTACTGATCACACAATTACTGAACTAGTGAAGGATCCTTACCCTGGCACAGGTATTCTCTGGCCAGCCTGACCCAACTGCACAGTATCTTTGATAGCAGCAGGTGCTAATCCTCACCACCAGTATCACCCCCATCCACCTGACCTCCCTATTAAAACAAAAATCTCTCACACACAGTCTGACACTGGGGTACTCAACCCCCAGTGCCAGCAATTAACATTCATCCAGCACACTCTGCCATAGGGGTATCCAACTTCTGTTGCTGAGTAACAACCACTGTCACAGAATGTGACACTGGGGTGCCCAACTCCAGTGCAGCTAACACACTGACACTGTGATGCCCAATTCCGAGCATGGGTCTCTGCAAAAAAGTAAAACATCCATTGTCATTTCATTTTTCTTTTTAAAGCCCAGAAGAAAAAGAACATCCAGCAATGCATTGCTGCACTCCCAACTCCCATCTCAGCATCCACCCCCATCTCTCGCTTACCTAACTAGGGTTCTATGAAGTAATCCTAGCTATGACTGGTGAACATCCTTCTGCCACTAAGCCCAATTGCAAACTGGCTGAAAACAAATTAAGTACAGTTAATGTTTTTTTAATGCATTTTGACCTTTTACTTATAAATTTGTCAATTTTTAATATGTTTGCCAAGGTTTTTTTAATATAACTGTATTTGCTCCACCTCATGGACAAGACAGGTGTGGTTTCTCAAATCCAATCCCGAACATATTTTTGAAGCCACTATGGGAAATCACCTTTCTGAATTGATTTAAGAAATACATCTGTCTTAATCATAAAGTGATGCAATAATAAAAAAAAAACTATGTTGTAAATTTGGGGTTTAAAGCAACAGTACTAGATAACCAATAAGTGGTTATTGAAATTGTATTTTTAGGCTGAATTGCTTCAGCCATAATTCTGATTTCAGAATCTATTTTTTCTGTGTCCTACAATCTGTAGTTTTTTTAGAAATAATTCAAAGTTTACCTTCCCTGTGGCATTACAACAAAGATAGTTGCTGACATATTTTGCTTTGTTTTGGTCCTGTAAGTCGGCTGGTAAGTTCATTGTTTACTTCTGTATTTTCCATATGATTGCATGCCCTTGCTCAGTCATACTTATACCACCAAATGCCTCTTCCTTATATCACAGCAGAGTATAGTGTCCTCTATATACTGTAGGCATGCTGTTCTTGCACCTTAACCACTTTTTTCTTTACTTTTTTTTTTATTTTCCTGTACATTGGACTAAATGTGGCTGTGTTGTCAAGTCAGAGTTTAGGTTTGGATGGCAGTGTTCAATGCAGCTTGGTGATGTGCTGTTCTGTTTTCACTCTACTGAGCTGTCACTACTGTATGGTGCTTTCAATACAGTCTCATTAAGCACATATATTCTCCTGATCTGTTACATTTCACATCCCAAGTTTTTACTTTGCCATTCCAGTACCGTGCTTTTCTCGTACTATGCTGTTTCACTTCGTCCCCTAATGGCACTTCTAATAGCTCTCCCTCCGTGGTGGAACTCAAGGAAGTAATTACAAATTCAGCCAGACTGCTGTGATGAATGATACTGTCTTCTCAGGACTGTGCTGTCAAAATGGAAGAGGGGGGATGTGGGGTGGGAGCACGCTACCCAGAATGCTGCAACCTGTGGTTTGTGACACCCAACTCTGGCTGATAATGTAACAACTAGATAAACAAACACCATCTAAAAATAAGTATTTTTAACTGTAAAAACTGCAGTACCAGAAAGAAAAAAAACACAGAACAGTGCTCCAGGGACTGAGACCAGGAACTGGAAGGCAAAAAATGGAAGTAACATATAACTTGCATTGCTGCCTTAAATCTCAAAAACCACCAAAGTTATGAAGAACAGTTTATGTTTTTCAATGTTTATTAACAAAATTCCAATTTTGTTTAGATTTTTGACCCCAGATTTTCAGCATAGCAATTTTTACCTCCCCTTATGAACATGAATGGTGTCATTTTTCAAATCATGCACAAAATTTGTTTTCACAGTCATGCTGCAAAATAACATTTTGATCAAGATTTCATAAGTGATATCTGACATCTTCATAAGGTGGGCTAACAAAAAGAATATGATGAACATTTGGGGATCAAAATCTCAAAAGAAAAGTTCTGAAGACATGTTAACATTTTCAATGTTTGCTCAGAACATTGCATTTTTTTTACATTTTGAACCCATATTTCAACAAAGTCTTCTTTTATCTCCACCTTGTGAACATGGCAGGAGCCACTTTCAAATCCCTTTCCCAAACTTTTTTTTTTATGTTCATTTCACAAAAATCATGTTTCAGGTAGCACTGAATAAATGACATCTGCTGTGTTCATATGCTGGGGTAATAAAAATACTATCTTGAAAATGTGGACTTACAGGACTCGATTCAGAGACAAGCTGGACTACTGCAAGCCCCTGGTGCACCAAACATTTGAAAAGTGGGGCTTGCTGCAGTCAGTTGTGATTCATGATACCGTTCAACATTTGCCACGAGTTAGACCAGCTTTTTGCTGGTCTAACTTTATGGCAAACAGGGGACCTTTTTACAGGGTTTGCACCAAATAATTGGCACATGCTTCCTTAAAGTAGGGAAAGTGTTGTAAATGCACACAACCTTTCTGACTTGGGTGCAAGCTGTGTTAATGTGCTTGGCACTGCTGCAAGGTTCATTCAGGGCTTGATACAACCTTGCATCAACCTTTTTAAATCGAGCTCACAGTCTTTGGAAATGGTTATGTTATGTGTGAATCTCATCACTTCCCAATCACTATTAAAACTTGGGTTTTTCATTTGCTAACTTTAACTACAAGGTTATCTACATGCAACAACTGCAAAGCAGATAAAAGCAAGCAAACACAATTTGCATTGACCAATTCTTCTTTCTTCAGTGGACAGAACATGCTCTCATTTATTAATTTTTTTTATGTAATGTTTTACCAGGAAGAATATATTGAGTTGTTAACAACCAATTTCCATTTTTATCCTGGGGGAAGGGAGAGCAATACAATATAATGCCAAAAATTACCGAAGATTGGTTGCGAGAATAATCATGTTGACATTGAAATAGAACATATACAGTGCAGTACAAAGCTGAATAGTAGTCAAATAAAATATAATGCACATGCAATATGTATTGATTACAATAGGCTAATAGTATGGATAAATACCATACAAAATAAAATATACTGTCCAAGACAGAATTGCAGTAAGACACACTGGAGGTTTACAAGGTATAACAAAACTCAATAAATGGGGGGAAGTACCAACCAGGGATCATAAGGGTCAATTGCAAGTATCAGTTTGTGGTCTCAGAGGAGGGCTTTCACAGTGGAAGGGGAATAAGCAGAGAGAATAGGAGTGAGGGCAGATTGGTCCAGACATGAGAAAAAAGCTGAAGGGGAAAACTGATTGATATATGGAAGATTTCCCTTGGGAAGGTGGGAAAGAGGGTCAGAGTTGTGGTAATAAGGATGGTTAGTAGGACAGGAGAGTACAGAGCTGAGTTAGATGTGGAGGGTTCCAAACCAGAATTTGGAGATAAATAAAGCACTGTGCACAAGGCATCTATCCTCCAGGGTGGGGGAGGAGAGTGAATTATAGAAGGAGGAGTAGTGAGTATAGGTGTTCATAATGTAAGATTCTAGTACTGAATTTGGGGCTGTAATCAACCCTCACCAGTTATTCTGTAATACTGATAAAGATAATTGATAAGGAACCTTTCCAAAAATACAAGGCATACTCTTTATGCTGTCCCTGTTTTTGTATTTGACTTGTAATATACAGTAGTTGTTGCAGTGAGTATTGTCCCTGCTGCAGCTGGGAAGTAAACACAGGCTGTCACTGGTCCCTGGTAAGAAACATGACATTACAGAAGTGCTGGATGACAATCCATTTTCATCCCATGAAAAGCAAAAAAGGGTATGTTTCAATGCTTGGCCATTTTTCCTCACACTGTTTTTTTTTTTTCTCCACTGGTAATTAACCTCACAGACCTAAGGTAATTACAAAATGACTGCAATAGAATGACATTCACAAGAGCTTGTAAGGCACAGAAATATGAGGCCAGAGGCAAGTTCACGAAATGACATAAAAAGGTCAAGAGAAACTCTGAAACAGAAATAGAACTTTTTTTTTTTGATAGAAACAGGAGGGTGTTGAGTCTTGTAAACTCAAGTTGGATCAGTTTCTGTTGGAAAATAGTTCTCTCAGAGTGGATTTTAGCAAATCTAAGCAATCCTACTAGGTAAAGCATTTAATTCAGTGTGGGAAGGAAGAATTCTCAGTATTTATTAATTAATGTATGTATGTATTCATATATTTATTTTATTTGTTTCAAACATTTTACCATGAAAGACGTAGGAGCTGGTAACAGCTGGTTTGGAAATGCATCCTGGGAGGATTAGGAGCAGAACAATGAGGTACAATACATACAAAAATACAAAACTACAAGAATAGAAATAATATGTAAATGAGGGTCAACAAAATTTTGCAATTGTGCAAAGGCAATGATTCTGTGTAAATAAGTACTCTGCAAAGCACTGAAGTGCAGAAGAAGAACAATCTTTAGTACGCAAAGGGAAAGACAGAGTTCAGGATGGGGCAATGGGTGTAAACTGGAGAAGGTGTAGGGAGCTGCACTAGTATAAGTGCACTAGTATAAGTGCAGAGCAAAGGAGGAGCAGTGTTTGGAGCATTGCAGGTAACAGCACAGGGCTCAGTATCAAGGGCAACTGCAGGAGTGAGGAGTGAAGTCACAGATGAGACACTTGAATGAGTGGAGGAAGGGAACAAAGCAAATGGTATGTGAGAGAAAGGCCCAATGTTTGGAGACATAGAAGGAAAATGCAGCTTGATAAGCAGAGATAGAGCCTGAGTTGCGAATGAAGTATGATGTAGCATGGGGAGAAGTGAAGAGGGAGGTAATGTAAGCAGGGGAGGGAACCAAGCCAAAATTAAGAGATAAAGGAAACAATAAGGGTGAGGTGCCTGGCATTGAGGAATGGGACAGAGAGGGAGGACTTCAGCAAGCAGTGGTGTGTGCAAGGGGAGATGTCCAGGGCAAATTGACAGAATGAGTGAAAGAGCAGGTCCAGTCTGGCTAGGATGCACTTGGGAGCAGAGCTGTAAACAATATCACCATAGTCGAAGATGGAGAGTATCATCTTCGACACACTCTCTCTCTCTCTCTGTGGGCAGGAAACAGTATACTTCTTTTATTCCTCTAAAGTGCATCAAGTTTGTGGTAGTGCTTCTGATGGATGGCATCCACTTGTGAGGAGAAATCAAGGTAATAGTCCAGCCAGACCCTGAGGCACCTAAAGGTGGAGACATCCTCAATTATTGTACTATCAAATATATATGGAAGGGAGAGAGGGATGACCCTAGCAAGCCTCTGCTAAGTGCCAAAACTCATGGAGACCATTTTCTTGGTACAGAGTGACAACCGATTGATCAGGAACTAACACTGGATATTGATAAAGTCCAGTTGGAGCCTGACCATGAAGTCAGGGGCAGAAGAGCCTACAGAATAGAGTACTGACTCTTCAGCATACATATTTATGGATGCAGAGTAGTAGGCATTAGGAATAACATTCAAGTAAATGGAGAAGAGAATTTGGCCAAGGAAGGACCATTGAGGCATGTCTGAGAAGATAGGAAGTGCAGGGAGGAGTCTCCAATCAGGACAGCTCAAGACCTGCACTCAATGTACAGTAGGAGTGAAACCACTTGATTGATAAGGTTGAGAGCCCCATTGCCATAAGATTGTCCAGGGGATAGGGCAACAGTTTTGAAGGCTTTGGGTAAGTCAATAAATATGGTGAAGGTGACCAGGCCTTGATCCATGCTGGATAGGATGGAGTCAGTGAGCTGGATGATGGAGGTGGGACTGGAGTGGGTCTTCTTGAACCTCCTTGGCTGTGCATCCCCAAAACAACAACTACACAGAAGACAGTCACTTGGCTGCGGTGTTGGTGCAGTGATTTTCATCTCCTATGGCTCCACTGCAGTGTGCAGATCTTTCAGTTCTGTTTTGGGCAAAGTATCTGCAGCAGCACTCTGACAGGTTCAGCTACAAGGCAGCTCCCCTTGCAGACTAGTTCCTCACAGATGCTTGACCAGTGTGTCTCCCTCCTCTGTGTTTAGCAGCCTCCTTCTACTTGGCTGTGGAAACACAAGTCTGCCTCCAAAAGCATCTGTGCAGTGTTTCTCACTCACACACTAACAGTGGGTCTGCCTCTTTCCTCTGTCTCTGGCATACTAAAGAACTGCAGGACAGTTCCTGGACCCCACAAAAGCAAACAGCCCTACCATTGGTTGGTCCCATGTCAGCTAGTGGGGAGGGTCAGTCTTGCTGACCATCAAATGCTGATTAGCCATTCAGCTCCTGGGCAATGTAATGAGTATTTCACTAGTCCATGAGTTCTTGAGGCACAGGCTTTTAGTAGTCTGATTGGCTGCTGCTTTACCTCCTGACTCCACTGCCAGGTCTCCCAGAAGTCAGAAGATCACAAAGATGGCAGTCAGTAGTTCTTGGGCAATTGACCCACAGAGCTTCATTTAGAAGTACTCCAACCCTTAAACTATTTTGTTCACCCACTTATGTTGGTGACAACAGCCACTAGTGTGCAATGTAGTAAGGGCATTGATTGGGGGAAGTTGCATCCACATGTGTGATCAGTCTTCTCTCATCAGCAGGAGGAGCCAGGTTGCTGTTCAGCAATGGAGCTGCCTTTCACAATGGACTGGTATGTGCTGATGACTTCCTCTTCCTCTCACTTCCTCCAGCTCCTGACTAGCATGCTTGAGTCCATAGGAGCCAAAGAAGATCATAATGGGGACTGTGGCAAGCTGGGGCTCCTAGTAGTCAAGAGTTAAGCCTCACCAAATTGTGAGAGGCTTACAGTGGATTTCTCCAGGGAATGGCATAGTGGGTAGCAGTGAAATATTTTTAGAAAATGGGTTTAAAAATTCCTGAAACATGATTGGCTGACAGCAGTCACAAGGCATGAAAGTATCAGGAAACAATGATCGGTAAGGGAAAAAAGGCTGGTATGCAGCTCACACTTCCATGCTGCAACTTATGCTGACTCTGAAAGCCCTCTTCTCCACTTGATACTGCTTGCAGCATGATACAACCCCATCTTTTCATGGCCAGAAATAGGATTGTGTTGGGTCAACACAGCCCATTTTCTAAATGTGATAAGATGCTTCAGGGTGTGGGTTGTTTAGTAATATCCACCTTCCAGGCCTGTAAGACCCTCTGCCAGTGGCACTCACCTGCAATATGCCCTGGTCACATGGGTATCCCCAACAACCCACACCCAGTAGGGTCTTACTGTTCACATAGCTTTGAGCAATACTGTTTCCTGGATGTCACTGTAACAGGGTTGTGTAAGAGACCCTGACCCATTTGTTATGCAGAGAGAGTTAAAAAGCAAGGATCTATTTTGTCCTCTCCAATTTTGCCATTTGTCTGTCTCTTGCCTGTCTGATTGCACAATCAAATTTTTCTAATGACATCTAGGAACTGGTAATGCTGATGATCCCACAATTTCACCCGTTATTGCCCTTCCTTCACTTGCCATTTCTATTCTTTTCTTTTCCACTTGTTTCTCTGTGGTTAGAAAATATACTTGAATCTTTATGTGAAACTGGGATCCCTTGGTTTTTAGGTATGCTGCACTATCAGCAACATTTTGACAGTGCGGTCCACTACAGCGACAACAGCACCATGTTGCTGTAGGGAACCCGCTGGAAACCGGCACTGTCTGTCAGGGGGGTCCTGCACCCCCTCCGACTCAGCTCTGACTCAGAGTTGAGAATACTAAATGGGGGGGTGCGGGAGGTGCAGCTCCCAGTGTGAAGGGTTAGGGGGTGAAGCCCCCCCCAAAGAACACACTTGCTTTCCTACGAAACCAGCAGCCGACTGCAAAATGTGGTTGACCTGCTGGTTTCACTGTCTGGTCGTTCGACAAAAAATGTGTTGCTGACCAGTCATGGATCTAGTTTACAAATGTATTTAATTATATTGTTGAAATGACTGCAGAAAGCTATTTGGGTTTATTAGAAAAGAGTATCTGGAACAGCAGTAGTTGACCTTCAGATGCATTTTAATCTCCTCAAGCTTATTCACAGGGTTATTAGCAGGAAACCAGTTCTTGGACAATTAAGACTAAAGGTGCTCTTTAGGCCAGCCACAGGAACAAAACTGACAAAGTTTTGGTACATTTGGTGAAAAACAGGAGGTTTAATTTACAACATCCAGATGCAGCATTTAAACTGCTAGGGAAAGCCATCTTATAAAACAGAGGCAATGTTTTGTTTGGGGAGATTTTAAAGGACAACTCAGACAAAAGACTTTACATTTGTGCTGCCTCTCTGAAGAGCTATCCTGTATAATTGTATTATTTTTTTCTATTTTATTGTTACTTGATAATAACAAAATGCTACTTTTGAATTTTATAATTTCTCCTAGTCTGCCTGTGTCTCCTGTACTATTTATTTATTTGTGATTTAGAAAGCAGAGTTATTATAAAACTGTATCATAGGAGTCCCAGAGTGACAACATTCCAATTATCAGTAAGGTATAACCAGTGGAGATTGCAAGCAATTGACTGTCAAGGAGCAACATAGTAAAATTAGTATTATTCATTCAAAACAGCAACAGGCTGATTTCAGGGTGAGTTCTTTTTTTAGAGATTTCCTAAATTGTGTAATTTTGGGGAGTTCTACAATTTTAGCCATTGGACAGAACTGATTGCAAATAAGTGCCTTCCCAGGCTTGTTTTTCAGAAGGGAACTTCAAGGGCTTGTCTAGTTACATAGATACATAGACAGTGTTGGCAGATAAGGGCCTATGGCCCACCCAGTCTGCCCATTTGAGCTTGTAAGTTCAGTTTATGTTTTCCTAGAAGTCTGTTGCCCCTTACCCCTGACCTCCAGAATTCCTTTATGTCTATCCCATGCATTCTTAAATCTTGTGATTGTTTCAGCCCCCACTACTTCCTCTGGCAGGGTGTTCCACTTGTCCACCACCTGTTCTGTGAAGAAATTCTTCCTCACGTTTCCTCTGAATCGTTCTCCCTCCAACTTCATCCCATGCCCTCTAGTCCTGGAACATCTTTTTCGCTTAAAAATAGTGTATTCCTGCACGCTGTTCCTCCCTATAAGATACTGGTATGTCTCTATCATATCCCCTCTCTCCCTCCTCTCCTCCAGGGAGTACATGTTCAGTTCCTTCAACCTGTCCTCATAGGACCTGTGATGCAATCCATGCACCATCTTTGTTGCCCTCCTCTGAACCTTCTCTACCCTGTCTATGTCCTTATGTAGGTAAGGTCTCCAGAACTGTACACTGTACTCCAGGTGGGGCCTCACTAGTGTCTTGTATAGTGGAATTATGACCTCCCTTTTCCTGCTGGTGATGCCCTGCCTATGCATCCCAGCATCCTATTTGCTTTACCTGCTGCCTTGTCACACTGTTTCCCTGCCTTGAGGTCATCAGAGATGATAACCCCAAGATCCCTTTCATGCTTGGTGCATGCTATATCTTCACCCCCCCAACTGATATACTGTGCCAGGGTTTTTGTGCCCCATATGCATTATCTTGCACTTCTTTGCATTGAATTTCAACTGCCAAACCCCTGACCATTCTTCAAGTTTCTGCAGGTCCCTTCTCATTCTGTCTACACCCTCTGGTGTGTCTACTCTGTTACAGAGCTTTGTGTCATCAGCAAACAGTGAAATTACATAGATACATAGATACATAGATACATAGACAGTGTCGGCAGATAAGGGCCTATGGCCCACCCAGTCTGCCCATTTGAGCTTGTAAGTTCAGTTTATGTTTTCCTAGAAGTCTGTTGCCCCTTACCCCTGACCTCCAGAATTCCTTTATGTCTATCCCATGCATTCTTAAATCCCGTGATTGTTTCAGCCCCCACCACTTCCTCTGGCAAGGTGTTCCACTTGTCCACCACCCGTTCTGTGAAGAAATTCTTTCTCATGTTTCCTCTGAATCGTCCTCCCTCCAACTTCATCCCATGCCCTCTAGTCCTGGAACATCTTTTTCGCTTAAAAATAGTGTTTTCCTGCACCCTGTTCCTCCCTGTAAGATACTTGTATGTCTCTATCATATCCCCTCTCTCCCTCCTCTCCTCCAGGGAGTACATGTTCAGTTCCTTCAACCTGTGCAATGTCACTGATGCAGATGTTGAATAGGACTGGTCCTAGCACTGATCCCTGTGGTACCCTTCTTATACTTCTAGTGGAATATTGGATGGTAACGGGGCAGAAGAGATCTCAAATTGCAGTGAGGCGTAGCAGAGCTTTTTTGCCATCAAACAGGACTGGTATTTTGGCCTGTCCTGTAGAGGTAACTAATTAGTAAGAACACACATGGAGCAGCTATGTGTGAGTCTGTCTGTCACACTGGCAAAGCAACTGGCTTTGTTGAGTACCATCATTACTCTGTTGAGAACAGAGTCACTAGCCACCCCATGTATTGGGAGACCATAGTCTAGGAGCTGGAGGAATGTATTGGAGACTGCCAGGTGCCTAGACTCTGAGGTAAGGTTCAAGCATTGCCTGTAGAGCACTTCTAACTTTCTATTGGAAAGATCTGTGATGTTGTCTGCAAATGTTGCAAATGAGAGGGAATCATCCAAAGTGACACCCAGATACTTGAAAGATTCAACCTTGTCCAGGGTAGCTCCATGTGCATTTTGGATTACAAGAGGAGGGATCTTTTTCTTCAAATGTGGACCAGTGAACAACATGGTCTTTGTCTTCTTATAGTTTAAGACAAGTCTATTGAGTCCAAATGATTCCTCCAGAGACATGAAACTGTTTGTAGATCATTGGAGAGTTTCATGTGTTGTGAACTGCTGTTAAAGACCACCACATCATCAACACAGAGCAGCAACTTTGAGAGAGGGCAGACTTCTGGGAGTCTGTTTTTATAAATAGGCCAAAAAGGAGTAGGCCAAGTATTGAACCTTGTGGGACCCCAAGTGAGACACTCTTAGTGTTCGAGACTGCTCATCAATCCTTACCCACTGCATATGACCTGTGAGGTGGCAACAAAACCAAGCTAATGTTTTGGAGGACAGACCCAGGTAGGAGAGCTTGACAAGCAAAAGTGAGTGATTTATGAGGTCGAAAGCTTTAGTCAGATTTATGTAGGTGGCTCAAACCAGGTGACCATTATCTAGGGCCTCATGCTGATGGCTGGTGTACTCTATTAGGGTCGTTCCAGTGCTGCGGAGCTCCCTGATGCCATGCTGCTGTTTTCACAGCTGATTGTACTTCTTTAGGTAAGAGATAAGTTGGTTGAGGTTATTCTATCTAGAGCCTTGGATAAGGAAGAGAGGATTTAGACAGGTCTATAGCTGGCCATGTTGTCGCAGTTCCCACTTTTATGCACTGGAGTTACTGTTGCAGCTTTCCAAATGCCTGGGAACTGGCAAAATTGCAAAGAAAAGTTGTGTATCTTAGTCAGGGGAATAGCTAGCTCCTCAAGTACTAGGGCCAACAGCTTCATACCTATTGTATCATACCTCACACTTGTTTTTCCCAGGACTCTTTTTACATATTTGAGATATTCCTTATTGGCGACACATTTAAAGTAGAATTCAGGTAGGTTAGGGCCTGGACCAGATAGATTACTTTGATCAGGACAGTCTCCTTCACTGTCCACAGGTGCTGTGTCAGAAGGCTGTGTTGAAGGTATTTGCTATTTCAGCTGGGGCAGTGGTGACAATCCCATTTATATTAAGCATTGGCAGGGAAGATTTGTCATTATTTCTAGGTGGTCTTTTAGGTTGACCCAAAATTTCTTCCCATTGCTCCAGTTTTGATTTTGTTTGTACAATGCCTCTTTAGCCTGCCTTACCTCCCTGGTGCACTTGTTGCAGGTTTCTTTAAATTTTTGCAGGTCTGTAGATGAACCAGAGTCCTTAGCTTGATACCAGAGATTATCCCTGACACACAATTGAGCTAGGTGTGCAGGGGAGACTCATCCAGCTGTGGTAATTCTTATTGTGCATTTGTTTTAAAAGGGCAAATATGTTGCAGAGATCTGTAAATTGGGTTACAAGGTACTCAAGGGCTGTATTAATATGTGGGATGGCATCCAGACAACTACAGTCTATTTGAGCCAAGAGTGCCTTAAAGGCAACAATTGATCCTTTCCATACTAGCCTGCTAATGATGATTTTTGGAGGGGTCTTTGAGTACTGAGCTGTCCATGTGCATTGCACTAGCAAGTGGCTACTGATGGCATCTGGCAGGAGTGTGCATTTGATTAGTCATTCCAAGTGTGTGGCTAGGATCCAGTTGATTATGGTTGACATGGCTGCAATCTTTCACCACTTGCTTTAGGAAAAGGCTGGATACCAGGTCCTTGTGAGCAACACTAGATTTAGCTGCCCAGTTAATACTGAAGTCCCCAGAAGCATGTTTAGTTGTAATATCTGGCAAATGATGTGATGCCAGATTGTTGTTTACCTAGAGGTGTACTAACTGATAAAATATGGAGAGATTTAGAACCAATCTCCAGTTGAAATTTAATGGCCAGGCACACACAGTCACCAGTGAGGTTGTCTACAGTCAATTTGTGGCCATGTAAGTTTGTTTGTAGGTAGATTAGGCAGCCAACCCCCAACCCCCCTTGCCTTGACTGTCCTCCCTAAAAATGTTATAGCTATGCAGTGTAATTGTACAATCAGGTATTTGGGGAGTGAGCCATGTTTCAGTGAGGGCAGTTATATCAGGTTGAACAAGTACCATCCAGGCTTCTAAATGGGGAATTTAGGGAGCAGGCTACCAATATTAAGTGAGACAATCTTTAGTTTTCCTTTGCGATCCCTACCAGGCCCAATGTTATCTGGTGGACCTGGATTGGGATGAACATTATCCGATGTGAGGAGGAGAATAAATAACTTTTTTTTTGGTCCCTCCTAAAAGGCAACCTTAATGGACTTCTTAGCATGAGTGCAGCCTCTTATTTCTGTCTCATACTCTCGGGTACCTAGTATGAGGACAGAGCTCCACTTAGGTTCATTATTGGTAACATGGCCTGCCTTTGAGCTAAGCACAGGATGTGGGTCTGAGCTAATGGTGGTTAGGCTAGGGGCACCTTCATTCCTAGAGCACTGTATTTAGTCAGAGGAATTATCAGCATTGGTGTGCTGCCAAATATCTTTCCACTGTAAATGAGTCAGCACCAGACTTACAAAAATTGCTATTGCAAACAGTAGTTTAGCATGGTGCGGGACTGGCTCTTTGGAGTGAAACAAAGTACTTAGGCAGGTGCTAGACATATTAATGCCAGTGAGACTTTAGGGGCCCCCTCCCTGACTACTGCAGGATATAGTTGGCAGGAGGAAAGAAAATAGTAATATTTGCCTGCCTCTGATCAAGTGCTTAGCTGACTGCAGTTGGTACTGGTAGTTTTAAGTTAAGTATTGACCCAGGGCTCCTACAAAAGGCAGAATCAGCAGTAGCCAAAGATAACAAAAGAAAGGTAAGAATTGACCTAGGGCTCCTAATTAAGGCAAGTAACAGACGGTATTGGCAAGTACAAGTTAGGCTTTGACCCAGAGCTCCTAGTTAAGGTACATGTAACAGTATACTCAGAAAACAATTCTAGCCTACCCCTAACTGAGTGCTTCACTGACCCAGACAGTACTGGCAATTATAGGTTAACCATTGACCAAGAGCTCCAAAGAAAGATACATTCAACTGTAAACACAGATAGTGTATCAATTATAAGAAAAGCATTGACCCCAAGCTCCTAGGTAGTGATATTTCTACAGGTACACACAAATAGCAATATTGTCCACCTGATTGTTTGCTAAAGGTAAAATTCTTGTAAATTAAATTCAGCACCTGAGATTATGCAACATGAATTTTTCCAACTCAGTGCAAAGCTGCTTTGGAGTACAAGATGGCACCAGTGCACCACGAAACTAGCAACACATACTCTCAAGCCCACAAACCCCACCTATTATTAATCATCACTCTTGGATCAGCATTCACATTTTCCAGGCACTGGTGTCATTCAAATTTGGAGCCCTTTCAATAGTTAGGCAGGTGGGGGTGAGGTGGGAGGGAGGTTAACAACCTTTGGTAGCTGGCTGTAGCGGTTGTGTAGCAGGAGTGGGTCTCCTGCAGAAAAACTGGCCAAAAGTCAAACTATGCCTCTAAGACAGTTGGTTGCAGACAAAGTGGGATCTATGCCATGCATATTCTAAGCCAGGAGTTTTGTGTGAGGGTACTACACCTGGTACCAGAGAAGAATAGAGGAAAGGTAAGGATCCTACAGCAACAAGCCCAGGAGTGATTACCAGAAGGATGGCAGACAATATAGAAGCAGAAACAAAAGTCAAAACTGAGACTGTACAGCCATCACTAGTGATGAAAGAAGAACAAAAAGCAGGGACAGAACCTGAAAGCATGCTTGCCTCCTTCAAATGGTGGGATATACAACAAAGAGAGAGATATGGGAATGAAATAAAAAGTAAGTCTTTGCAAGATTTTTGTGTGACAGTACTGTTTCTACCAGTACCCCCAACTGGGTACAAGTGTGCTTTAGAAAAGGGGTCAGAGAATCCTAGGTTTCTGATTGGCTAGGATACCAATGTCGGTGGGTGGGTGGGTGGGTATTTTCAATAGATGCATGCTGGAAAACAAGTTCCTATTTGGGGTACCACATTACTAGGAGCCCAAATCTTCAGCTTGCCAACTGCCATTTTTTTACCACTCGGTAAGCGGATGACCGAATGAGGCCATGGTGTCCCCCTCCCCACGCACACACACACACACACAACCCAACAGAAGCACAGTACTCATGATAAAAAATGTAAAAATGATTACAAGAACTTCAAATGCTTTGTTTCCTTCAACTGTTACCAGCAAACTGCTAAACAAAATGTTGTGTCCCATGGTCTCCCAAAGACCGGGTAATCCATTACCTGCCCAAAGCCAGCAGCAGATCTCCATGGCACTGCAAGTCAGGAAAGTGCTGTGACCAGACCCTGGACCAATTCACCAGATCCAAGAACAAATGCCACAAGTCCCGCTGCTGCGTTTCCTAACCGTGCTTCTCTCTCGAACCACTGACAGACACACAGTAGCATAAAAAAAAAGACTTCACCGAGTGGTCACCCAGTATCCCGATAATATATTCAGAGCCCTCCCACGTCTGGCAGCTTCTGTCACAAACTACATACCAGCAAGTTCCCTTCCCCCCGCCCACACTATGGGGTCCCCAACAGTACAACAAAAAAAAACTGCCAAAGGGACTACTTTATCACAAAACTTATTTTAAGCTAATTTTGTAGTTTATATATATTTTTTTCTTAAACTTTTTTTTTTCTTGACAGTGCCTATTTTCTAAGCTCAATAATACCCTCCAGGGCGGGTGGTATTGGGAAATACCGGACCTTCAAGGGGCTGTAAGGCCCTCTGCCTGCGGTGTCAGGCCTCATTAAGCCCCTGGGCAGTCCAGTATTTCCCATTACTGCCATCCTGTTGGGTATTATTGCTTACATATTCTTTACTCTGTGCTGATTTGATTTGCAACCCAAGAATGCACTGCCAACCCCACACCATGAGCATGGATTTTCTTTTGTTGTTTAAGTTTGAGTGATTACATATATTTACATAGATCTTAATACTGAATAACATATGTTATTTGACATAGATCAACTAACATTGAAGAACCCAAGAACAGAGTACTTGGGGAGGGGAGCTGGGCAGGACTTCTGTGGAGGGAAACCTAGGGGTCATCATCAGAGACTCCCTAAAACAATCAAACCAATGTAACAAGGCCTATAGTAAGGAAAACAGGATGCTGGGGTGTATAGGAAAGGGGTATTGACAGCAGAAGGAAGAAGGCATTACTACCTTTCTATAGCTCACTGGTTATGCCCCACCTGGCGTATTATGCCAAGTTCTGGAGTACTCACCTAAGGAATGATAAGGACAGGCTGAACACAGTGCACCATAGGGTTACCAAAATAATTCCGGGCCAGCAGGGAAGATCATATAAGGACTGGCTCAGGCCACAGGATCATCTGGCAGGAGTGGATAACCACACGTATAAGGATGATACAGAATCTCCTGGTGCAAGGTACATTTCAAAATCTGAGGGTAAGGTAGGGCCTACTCCCCGGAGACTTTTGGAGGTACTTGCAACTAAAAAGTATGTTTCAGACCTACCTCAGAGGAGCACCCAGAAAAGGTATCCCTGCACCAGTGCTTGCCTGCATTGCAGACCCTAGCCACATGGCTAGTAAGATCTACTCTGCCCTTAGATCACCCATCCCCAGCCAATCAGACACAGCCAAGGCCAAAAGGGAAAGGGCTCTTCAGCAACCAATTACACAACAGCAGTGGGCAGAATGCTGGTGGTATGCACAGAAAGTCTTTAAAGACACTGGGGTAAGCTGATCCAAAATAAAATATTACATTCCTGTCATCAGACCCCTGCTGTGCTGTAAGAAGCTGGGGTACTGAACTCAAACCTGTGTTGGAAGTGACACTCACAGGTGGGAGATTTTGCTGCACATTATATGGTCCTGCCCCAAAATACAACCCTATGGGAGCAAGTACGATGGACAGGTGCCTAAGTCACCCAAAAAAGCATTTCCAATCTCCCTCAACTCTTGGTACTAGGAATGAAATACTTAGCACCACATCTAACAGCACAGGTGGCTAGCCCTGCCGGCAATGCGGACTAAATGGTTAATCCTATGCAAATGGAGGACACCTACAGTCCCTTAGATTTAAGGAGTAATGTCCTTACTCCTACAAACTGCATCCCTGGACAGACTCTCACATCTGGCAAGTAACACACTACCTGCATATGAGACTTGCTGGAAGCCCCTTTATATCTATAACACTCCCAAAACTGGGATAGGCTGATTAAGGGCAGCATAGGCAGGCTCCCCCACACCTCACCTACTGGGTGGCAATGCACAGAGACATCAATGACTAAAATATGACTCAGATCAGATATCAACACTTCCTGGTTTGTAAGTAGTTTGGTTTTCATAGATAGTAGAACATGTTTCTTTGTGATTTTTATTTCTGTTTTAAGGTGCAAGATGCCTTGACTATCCACCCATTTAATTACCAATGGGCATCAATAAGTCAAATTTTTCCTCCCATACTCTTACCCAATACTACTTTCACATACATAACTGCCAATTAACAATGGGCAGATTGCTCAGGATGACAGGCATGACCAATAGTAATAAATGTATATTCATGCTGATAACTACCTGTAATGTATACTTGTACCTTATTTATTTATTTTATTTATTGAATTTTGGTAACCAGGTAGGCCCACTGAGCCCCGAAGGTCACTTTTTCAGGGGTGACCCAGATTTAGTTACAGAGGTATACAGGTACAGCAAATAAACAAGTGCAGAGCAATACGAGAGAGAGAGAGAGTGTAAAATACATGGATAAACCGTGCTGACATTGTGCCAAAATTAGTTTACAGGGGATGACAATTACAGGATTATGCAGGGGTAGGAGTGTAGCAATCAGGAGGGAAGGTAATAGTATATACAGCAGTGCAAGTCTTAGGCTAGTAAGGACCTGGCCTCAGAATTTGGGTTGGTCCCTTCCTTGACAGGAGCAGACGCTAACTTCTAATAGGTGAGCATGGAGTCCAGTACGGAATTTTTCAAGGGAGGGAGCCTCCTGCAGGAGGGGAGGAAACTTATTCCATAGGCCAAGGACAGTAGTGGCAAAGGATTTATTGCCGGTAGTGGTACGAACCCTAGGTTTAACTAGGAGGTTACACCCAGTGGTTCGTAGGGTACATGCTGAGCACTTGGGAACCAGGAGACTGGCCAGGCTTTCAGGCGGATTGCGATGTATGAGCTTGTATGCATTGCAAAGCAGTGGGTACTGAAGGTGACCACCTAGGGAGGGCCATTGTAGGGATGCAAGGGATTTGCAGTGAAGCCACCTTTTGTGGGATTGTGATGCAAACTGAGCTACTTTGTTGTAGAGAACTTGTAGCCTGCTCAACTCTTGTTTAGCCAACCCCTGAAGAATAAGGGCAGCAAAGGTCAGTGTAGGAAGGAGTAGGCAATGTATGAATATGAACCTGTAGATGTACCTGTATGAAATCTGCAATAAAAAGTTTACATACAAAAATAAAGACTGGCTCAAGGCACTGAACATGTACTCTCTTGAGGCCAGACAAAAGAGGGGCGATATGAAAGAGACCTCCAAGCTTCTGAAAGTAAAGAAGAAGGTAAGCTATGCGGAACTACTGTGTTTAGCATAAGTAGCAAATCAAAAATACAGGGTTATGAGTGAAAACTAATGGGGGGGTGGCAGAAGAAAATGAGAGTGTTTTATTCAAAAAAAAAAGGGTGATGTAGCTGTGGAAAAATCTGTCAGCTGATGTGGTGGATGCCAAAACTATCAATGGTTTCAAACATGGCTGGGACCAAGTGAAGGGCTTAGTGATTGCTCAAGGTAGTAGTAATAGTGTGTGGAGCATAGGGGTGGCTAGTGTGGGATAGAATCCTGAATATGCACAATAGGTCCTGGGTTTGTTAGGCTTTATGGGCAGACTGGCTGGACCAAGGTTCTTTTTCTGCTGTCATTGTATATGTTTCTATATAGAGATATAGCAGAAACCAGAAAGATTGTTTCTTTCTATATTCTTTTAGGTATTTGTTAGATCAACAGGTTATGTGACAGATTAAACTATTAGATGTAATGTTCTTCTTAGGTTTTGAATAATGTAAATTAAGGCAGATTTTGCTCTGGTAAAAGAAAAATGTCCTTTATGCAATATGTTTAACTATCAATCTAAGATTTTCTGTGCTTGACATGATCTTATAATCTGTTATATATATAAAAGAGTTTGGGTAAGCTGCCATTTTTCTATTTTTATATACTCACAGCACTGATCACACACCTTTTCAGTAAGTCACTTGTACAAGGGGAACTTTCCACACCCTGGAAGATCGCCCATATTATACCCCTCTTTAAATCAGGGAACACCTGTGACCTTAATAACTATCACCCCATATCCCTCCTTCCCATCATATCCAAACTTCTAGAGATATTGGTTAATTCACAGCTCAGAGAACACCTGGACTCTTCAGATCTCCTCAACCCATTACAATTGGGCTTCTGTCCACCCTATAGCACAGCCTTGGCACTAGCAAAAGTTATCAATGACTGGCAAACCACCCTTGACAACAAACAACATATATACACAGTTTTCTTAGATCTTAGTAAGGCTTTTCATACTGTTGATCATGATATAGTGCTGAACAATCTAAATAGCTTCAGACTAGACCATACTGCTGTGTGCTGGTTTTCCACTTACCTTTCAAATAGGCAACAAATTAAAGCCCAGGGTGATCTCTCCGCTCTCAAACCTCTGATCAGGGGAGTACCCCAGGGCTCCATACTTGGGCCCTTATTGTTTCTAATCTGCATTAACAACATCAGTCCAAATGTCACCAATGCTAGCATACAGTACATTTTTTCGCTGATGATACCATACTATATATATGCAGCCCTTCCTTTGCTATGGCTTGTGCCAATCTACAAGATGACTTCAACCAGCACCAGCTAAACATATTCCATCTCAAACTGTTGCTAAATGCAAAAAGACAAAGATCATGTTCCCCCCCCCGCACTCAAGCAACCAAAGTTCCCCTCTCCTGCCACCCCCATCAATTAGTAACCTTGCTAAATGAACCACTTGAAGTGGTGGATAGGTTTAAATATCTAGGTTTCTGGATAGACCACCAACTCTCCTTCACAATACACTTGGAAGAGCTCATCTCAAAACTAAACGAGATACTGGGCTTCTTCTTAGGAAATAAATGCATAGTTATGCATGATGCCAGAAAAAAACTGGTACAAACAACATTCATCCCTCTTCTCAATTATGCTGACCTTATATATTGCCACAGCATGGTTACTGCTCTTAAAAGGCTGGATTTTTTTTTTCAATTGTTTATCCGGGAGTGGCACACTAAGCTGAAAGAGTGTTTACTGGTGTGACCTGGGATCATAGGGAAGTTAAGTGACTTGCTCAGGGTCACACAGTATGCAAGTGGGGGCTGTGCGATTCAAACCCAGGTCTCCAGATTTGCAGCTCAGAGCCTTATCCCGCTGCACTATACTGCCTCTCTCATATCATAGAGCCATAAGGTTTATAATGAATGCACTAGCCAGAACCCAGCACTGTACACTCTATGAGCAAATTGGCTGGTCCTCGCTTTCCAACAGAAGACTAAAAAATACTCTGCTATGGACCTACAGAGCCATCAAGAGCAAACTCCCTCATTGCATTACTGACCTATGTAACCAGTCATCCAGTACCTACTCACTGAGGAGACATTCCTACCTTCAGTTGGAGACACATAGGGTCGCTTCACATTATGGTGAAGCCGTTATCTGACATTCCCTCCCATCACTATGGAATAACTTTAAATGCTCATTTAAGGTAACCTCTGCCATCTATATAGGGTCCTTTAAATCTCTCTTAGACAAAACTATCCAAGAAAATGCAACTGTCATTCCTAACCCAGCCTCTATCCATCTTCTTCACCTCCTCTCCTTAACTTAGCCCTGCTTTCCCCTTCTAAATTGTCTTTCCTAAAACCCTAGCCCTGCCTACCAAATATGTAACTGACTGTGTGAGTAATGTACTATCTATATTGTTTTTCTCTGAATGTTGCACTTATTGTACAATGCTCTCTATGTAGTTAGTATGACTCTGTCAATTTTTTTGTTGTAAACTGTCAGTCTTTATAATCCTGTTTGACCAGGACCTCCTTGAAAATGAGCTTGCTCAATGGAGCTTCTCCGGCTGAAATTAAAATAAATAATTAAATAAGTGAAAACTTAATAAAATGTAAGTGTTTAAATTCTGAGATTACTATATAATCCCAGAGTTCCTTAGATTAGATAAAAACTACAGGTCCTAAACTATGAAAGAATTCTTGAACTTTGATGAAAGACATGTTAGAGTTCCTTTAAAATCCAAAAATGTTTTAGAGTGCAATTGGATTACAAGCTAGAGAGAAAGAGTACAGGCTGGAAACTATGCCATAAAATGGATTTGACAAGTGATAAATGGGATGGAGAGGGAGACCTGCATGACATTTTATCAACAAGATTGATTTGAAGAAGGCCTGTGGATTCTGAAGGATGGTGAAATGTAATTAATCTCCATCCACTTTTTATTTAATAGATTCCTCACTGCCCCTCGCAGCACTACCTAAACAAAGAAAAAGTACTTCCTCTAGAGTGAAATGTTATGAAACAAAGATCCAACTCAGAGAAAGGATAGGGGCTACTCCAAACTAAATTCCACTAAAAATACTAAAAGCTAAATCTGCTTCAGTTCCAGTGGGTTACTGTCTATATCCTCTCCCCAGCAATGAGGCTGAAAATATGCAAACCATCCTAGCCCTCCTTTCTACATAAACAAAAGCTAAATAAAGTGTTGAAGTCTATTTGGCAGAGTTCCATGAGAAGCAAGAAAAAATTCAATAAATGTTTTTTACAGCAGGGCAATGGATTCTAAAGCATTAATCCCAAATAGCTTTGACCCTCCGCCTCCAGAGACAGACAACAGTATTTTGTTTTTTGGTTTTCTTACTGAAAGTGTGACACATTTTCCTTCTTATCAGGTACACAGTCTGTAGCAAGGGGAATGTGATTTTTTTTTACCTAAAATGTTACGTTCCTTAATCGAATCATAAATCTTCTTTATGTGTCTGTAATGAAAAGGCAACATAGCATGTGAGTAACTGCTTCTTCTGCTGATATTCACAAGAGATGCAGTGAAATTAAGCTTTGCAGGTGAAGTTCCTGCAAAGTGCTGCACTTTGCACTTTATGAATTTTCTGGTAAGTGGGCTCTTTGCACTTCATGGAAAACATCACATTCCACGTAAACTGTTTTCTGCAGGATAACCTTTCTGCTGAACACAAATGTGTTCCTGTGAAGTGCCAATGTTGCAAAACAAAAGAAGTTCATGAATTGTGGAAAATTCATAAATCTTCCTCACTAAATTCGAGACTCTCTGCACAAGTACTACAGTGTGCTGTTTTACCATTGGACTTAGACCCAATATTCTAGTTGTTTTCAGAACTTTCTGCGCCTGTACCACCGTGTGCAGTGTTATGATATTAGTTGAACCCTGGTCCCTTGTTGTATTGGAGGGTCATGCTCATCATCAGCACCAGTAACTCAGTGTGAAGTGTTACCCTAGTATTCGAACCCTGGACCCTTGTTGCATTCAAGGGTCACTTGCTCTGCACCTGTGCTAAGTGTGCAGAGTTATGATGGGATTCAAGCTCAGCAATGTTTTTGAGACTCTGCACCTGTTTTGCAATGTGATGTGTTACCAAAGATTCAAACCCTGGATCCTTGCATTTGAGGGTCTGCACAATTACCAAAGTATGAGTTAGGGCAGGATATGAAGTCTGGACCCTTTCTGTGCTGTATGGTCTGTGCTCTAGTACCACAGTGTGCTGTGTTACCATAGAATTTGAATCCTGGACCCTTGTAATCAAGTGTCACTGCAATAGTACCACAGTGTGTATAGTCATGACGTAATGAAAAGTCAGGAACTTTTTTGTATCCCAGAGCCTATGCACCAGTGCCACAATATGCTGACTTCCATAGGATTCAAACCCTGGACCCTAGTTGTTTATAAGAGGGTCTCTGCACCAGTACCACAGTGTGATGAACTATAGGATTCAAATCCAGTGCCTCTGTTGTATCGGGAGGCGTGCATCAACACCACATGCAGCTGAGTCACTTTAGGATTTAAACCAAGTACCCTTGTTGCATTAGAGGGGGTCTTTGTCAGTGTTGCAGTGTACTATATCACATCATATTCAAGCCCAGGACCCTGTTTTATCTAAGGGTTGTTTCTCCAGTACCACAGTTTGTGTGTCCCCATAGATTTCAATCTTGGGGCCCTTGTTTTATCATAGAAAGTCTGCACCTATACCACAGTGTTCTGAGTCCCCGTAGGATTCCAGCTTTGTACCCTTGTTGTATCAGAGGATCTCTGAACTAGCACCACAGGATGCTGAGTTCTCATAGGATTTGAACCCAGGACCCTTGTTGTATCCTGCGGTCTCTACACCAGCACCACAGTGTGATGAGTCTTCATATGATTCATGCCCGCAACTCTTGTTGTATAATAGAGTCTCTGCACCAGGACCACAGTATGCTGAGTCACCATAGGATTTGAACCCTGGACTACTGTTGAATCCAAGGATCTCTGCACCAGTACCACAGTGCGCTAAGTCGCCACAGTATTGAAACCCTGGACTGTTGTTGTATCTGAAGGTCTGTGCACCAGTACAACATGTGATGAGTCACTAAAGGATTCAAACCCAGGACTCTTGATTCATCTGAGGGTCTGTGCAAGTATGCAGCAGTAGCACAGTGTGCTGAGCTTCCATAGGCTTTAAACCCAAGACCATTGTTGTTTGCAAGGGTCTACACACCAATACCACAGTGTGCTAAGTCCCCATAGAATTCCAACCTTGGACCCTTGTTGTATCAGAGGATGTCTGAACCAGCACCACAGGATGTGAGTCTTCATAGGATTTGAATCCAGGACTCTTGTTATATCCTAGGGTCTCTACACCAGCACTACAGTGTGCTGAGTCATCATAGGAGTGGAGCCCTCAACCCTTGCTGTATAACAGATTCTCTGCACCAGGACCACAGTATGCCGAGTCACCAGAGGATTTGAACCCTGGCTATTGTTGAATTCAATGGTCTCTGCACCAGTACCACAGTGTGCTAAGCCACCACAGTATTCAAACCCTGGACTGTTGTATCTGAAGGTCTGTGCACCAGTACGACATGTGATGAGTCACTATAGGATTCAAACCTAGGACTCTTGATTTATCTTAGGGTCTGTGCAAGTGTGCAGCAGCAGCATAGTGTGCTGAGCCTCCTTCATAGGATTTAAACCCAAAACCTTGGTTGTTTGCGAGGGTCTACACACCAATACCACAGAGTACTGAGTCCCCATAGGATTCCAACCTTGGACTCTTGTTGTATTAGAGGATCTCTGAACCAGCACCACAGGATGCTGAGTCCCCATAGGATTTTAATCCAGGACCCTGGTATCCTAGGGTCTCTACCTCAGCACCACAGTGTGCTGAGTCATCATAGGGATTCAAACCCTCATCTCTTGTTGTATAACAGAGTCTCTGCACCAGGACCACAGTATGCTGAGTCATCAGAGGATTTGAACCCTGGACTATTGCTGAATCCAATGGTCTCTGCACCAGTGCCATAGCGCGCTAAGTCACCACAGTATTCAAACCCTGAGCTGTTATATCTGAAGGTCTGTGCACCAATACAACATGTGATGAGTCATATAGGATTCAAACCGAGGACTCTTGATTTATCTGAGGGTCTGTGCAAGTGTGCAGCAGTAGCACAGTGTGCTGAGCCTCCATAGGTTTTAATCCCAAGATCTTGGTTGTTTGTGACAGTCTACACACCAGTACCACAGTGTCCTGAGTCACCATGGGATTGGAACCTAGGACCCTTGTTTTATCTGAGGATCGATGCATCAGTGCCACAGTGTGCTGAGCCACCCTAGGATTCAAATCATGGACTGATGTTTTATCTGAGGGTCTATGTACCAGTACCATAGTGGTCTGAGTCTCTATACATATTGAACCCTGGACTCTTGTTCTATCCATGAGTCTGTGCACTTATCATAAAGCATGCTGATTCATCACAGGAATTGAATCCCACAGGATGCTTATTGTAACAGTTGGCTCTTCTACCTGTCTGCTCAATCATCCCTCCCCAACAGTTTAAAAACAAAGTGCTTATTTTTGATAAGAATGGCAGATTGAGCCTGAAATGGAAACTAATCAATTTCACACTGGTAGGGCAACACTACTGTTCTACTGGTTAAATATGGGAAAACAAATATTTTGAGCTATTCATTCTCATAAAACAGTAGCGAAATCAATGCTTGCTGACAGCTGTCTTTTCACCATTTATTCACATCTGACATTCTCAGAGGATTTCCCTTCTTACCCAATACCCTCGGCAAAGGTCATACTATGCCCCAGAGTTGCGCCTGCACAGATGAGTTAGTAGGCTGTGATTACCAGTGACGAAGCTGTAATGAAATTGATGTCAGTACAGATCTTATCTCTGGTTCTTCAATAGCCTTTTTCCACCCTAATTAACAGCACTGCCTTTACAGAAAGAAGATCTCCCTTTGGCAGCAACTGCATGGGAGTTGCAACCTAGTAAATTATTTTTTTGTGATTTTCTATTTCAAGCTTGTATGCTGCCACCCCCACTCACACATACATGACTCAGCCTGGTATGTATTTTGAAGATGCCATCATCCATAGCAGTGTGCCTTGGAAGCCAGAAGTCATTGTTAAACCCATTCTTTCATGTTGAGTGTTGTTTTCCCTATGTCATCACTCATGCCTTCAGTCCTTTGGTAGTAGCTCCACAGTAGCATCAAACCTGGAGCTGGAAAGAAAATGCAGTGGTTGCCTCTTTGTGCAACACCACCTCTCCATGACAGTTTAGCAGTGGCTCGTGTACTCTATACAATCAGCAGAACCTGTTTTGATTTTTTGTTTCTAACATGCATTTTGTTACACTTTTGTATAATACAGCTTTATGTATAGATCATTGCTGAACTGCGGTATTATCTCATTTTCAGTGGGTCCTGCTTTTACTCATAATCAGGGTTGGGAAGCCAGCTTGAAGCACTGGGAGGTCATGGCTGGGTCACAGTGCCTACAGCCATGGTGAGATACAAACCTGCGGCCTCTTGGTTCTTAAAACTGTTCACTAAACTAGCGATTCTCCTCTTAGGCCAACTCTATGAAATACTATTGCTTAAAAGCACAGTGTCGCCACTGGCATCTTATTTGTTTCATTTGGCAAACAATCCTTTCCCCTAAGTTATACAAAACAGAATATATCCTTCTACTGGTTTCTACATTTAGAGCTATGGGACTGCATTTGTAATAATGAGATTCAAAGTTCATCTCAATAGTGCACTTTGACCTGGTTGCTTAGGAGTACACATAGCTTTGGACTGCATGAGAGACAGACCTCACTACATGCTCTCTGGCCTTGTGGAGTAAGGCAGAGAAGCAGGGAAACAAAGCTTGTGTCTATTTTTTAAAAGGTAAGCCACCGTTGCCTAAATGCTTGTCTCCTTATTAGACAAACTTATTGTGAGCTACTAGTGCTGCAGATTCTCTCTTGGTCGCTATCTTTGTCTATTTCAGGAGGAGGAAGGCCCACTCTACAGTGGAGTCTGGGATATCCCTGAGATGGAGCTGGGCTGGGTTTGAGACATAGAGCGCTTCAGAAAGGCTTTTGGCACCAAGAAAGAACTGTTGCTTCAGAGTGGATTTATTGCAGTTCTACAGACTATTGACATATGCTGAGCATTTCATATGAAGGGATGTTTAGGTGTATCAGATATTACTTCACACTATAAATTTTAAAACTGGATATATGTTTAAAAAAATGCTTTTATTTTATTCTCAGTATTCCTAGTATTTTTAAACACTTTTTTTAGATCATCTTTATCTTATGCGAGTAGTTGCTGTGCGTACTATGTGTACCAATGTTTTCTTTTACAAAAAAAAAAATATTTAAAGCTAAATCATGTCTTGTATTTTTTTTGAGAACCCACAGTTTACTTTGTAAAAGTCTGTACTTTGTGCTCTTAGTTATCTGTGGGCACTATAGGTTTGTGTCATTTGGTACTTTTTGCACAAACGTGCACATTGTGTCCTTCTGTGTGAGGCGGGAGTATTTTAGCCATTCAAATAATAAGAGTAGATTTTTACTTTTTTCGCATTGTATGCAAATTCTGACCAAAAGCCTTGGAGAAAATTGTGGCCATGCAGCTTACTGACTACCGCTCCAAATATTGCCTCCTCTGCCCAGAGCAGCATGGTTTCCACAACAGCCACAACACTACCGCAGCCCTCCTAGAGATCACCAACACCCCCCATTCATCTCTTGACATGGGCCACACTGCTGGTGGCATTTTTTATAGACCTTTCCAAGGAGTTCGATGCAGTGCACTGCATGCTTCTCCTGGATTCACTCACTCATATAGACCTGTCTCTGGAGTTCACTGGCTGGTTCGCTAGCTACCTGTCTAAGAGAACCCAGGAAGTTATGCTTGCCCACACACAGTCCTCCCCACTTCAAGTCAGTTCAGGAGTTCCACAGGGCTCAATCCTAGGCCTCTTACTGTTTTCCCTGTTTCTCAACTCCCTACCCAAGGCTTGCTCAGGGAAATTGATCCTGTATGTTGCTGATGGCATCCTCTACAGCACCCACACTGACCCCACCACTCTCTGATGTGCTCTCCAAAGATCTTTTTTGGAAGCTGAATCCTGGTTCATCCAACACAAGCTAGTCCTTAACTACAAAAAAAATAAATCTATGGTGTTTGCCCATGCCCAAAATAGGAACGAGGGGCTCCCTCTGCTCATACTGAACTCCCAAAATGACCCCCCTGAGCAGGTTAACACATTCAAATACCTATGTGTCACACTAGACACTGGACTCACTTACCATGACCACATATGGAAATTGAGCACTGCTTTCAATGTGCGGATTGGTCTACTCCATCAGTACAAGTGCTGCCTCCCTCCAGAAGCCCTACACCTAGCAGTCTCTTCATCGATCCTATCGCTAGTAGACTATGGCATCATAATCTATGGTGCGGCTGACAACACACACCTTAACAAAATCAGGTTGACCCTTAATAAGGCCTGTGGGCTAGCCACTGGGTGTGACAAATTCACACACACTTGCACCCTTTACTCCACCACCAACTGGCTAGACTTTGATGGCAGGCTCAAATATCAGACCTGCCTTTTTGCTAAAAAAATCTCCGCTAGCCTACTTCCACCTGCTCTTACCCCCCCCCCCACTCCAATCTTCTCTGTCTACCCAGCACACTTGGCAATCTGTGACCACTCACTACCAGGTTCCCCACTGCAAGACCTCCCAGGGTCAAAGAACCTTTAGGTAACAAGCTCCTCTCTGGCTTAACTCACTCCCTAGCTCCCTCCTCTCTGAACCTAAACTGGGACAGTTCAAGGCCCACCTGCAAAACCTACTCACCCAAGACGCAACCTGCGACTGTCATTAATGCCAAAGCATGGTCTGCCTCTCCCAAATTGGACACTGGACCATAATCTGGGCCTGTCATCCCTGTAGCATGTTATATTTGACAATGGACTCCCAGTCCAGCCTAATCTACATATGTAATCATGTAACTGCCTGGGCATGTTCAGATGCCACTGATTGCTTTGTATGTGTCTAAACTGTCAATGCAATTAGCCTGTGTCTATGCAATTCTTCTGTGCTCTGCATTGAAATTAACTGTTTACTCCATTACTCGTAGCCCTTGACACAGTACTGCTTGCAGTACATGCTTCCTTGTAACTGTTTAGTTCCTGTTGTCATTTCTGTATTTAAAGCTTGCATTGTACTATATTTAAAGTCTCTGTATCTCTGACACGGAACCTTTGCAAAGGAATCTATAGGCACTTTTACACACAGGCGAGTACAATGGAATGGCCATTACCTCTGTGCCACCGTTGTACTCTGTTCTGTTTGTGGTTCACTTTACACACAGAGGGTATTCCGGCAACCCCCCCCAATCTCTGTTTTCAGTATTTGTGTTTCGGCTCCCCCATGGTGTGTGGTGTTCTATGGCTGTTTTTCTACCGTTGCTGGAATGGCTGCTTTACACAGATAGACGAAACGGAACACATAGTGACAAACCAAGGAAGGAAGAGATTGCGGTTTGGGTGAACGTTTACCGGTGTAACGGAACAGATGCATTTTACACACAGGGGATGTAACGGTATACTGTTTCTGTAACAGTCATTCCGTTACAGAAACCTGTGTGTAAAAGCGCCTTATGATATTTTCAATAAAATAAATAAATAAAAATAAAATAGTTGTTTTATATTTATAGAGCTATTGTTATCTGCTGATTTTATACCCATTGTATATTATTTCAGTTTAAGTGCTGAGAGGATTACTACTCAACTGCACATTGGTGCTGTAAATGTATACTCCGTCTTTTAGATTTTTGCAAATAATTGGTTATTGCCCCCAACTGACCTTTTCTGCTCCTTTCCTTGCAACTGTGTAATAGCTTAATAGTTTAAAAGTTTAATAGCTCTATAAACAGACTGATTAATACATTTTGAACATGAAAACAAGAAACAAGAAAGGTGATACTGCTGAAATAAAAGAGACTGTGGCACCACAAAATTACAGGAGTAATTTGGAGAACAAAGAAAGCAATAAAAACATATAGCCTAAGAAGGGAATTCAGAGATTAAGTAAGAAGCAGAAAGGGAATACTAGTGGAGACATACAGCAGGTACAGAATGCTGCAGAGTCAGAAGGACAAAAGGAAAAAGAAGGAGAACCCTATTAGAATAAATGGACAAACCTTAATTACAAAACACCTGGAATTACCAGAAAAAAGATGTATATATTAAGGATACCTCCACGCCAATTTTAACATGGAATAGAAACACAGAATTTGAATGCAGATAAGGACCGCTTGGCCCACCCAATCTGCCCCTCAGCTCAGAGAAGCTCAGATACAGAGCAATAAAAAATATTCACTATGAAGATGGGGGTATAAAAGGAAATACTGAAAGCCCTAAAAATAAATATTTGGAAAAATCTCCTAAACTAGTTTTCACTGACAGTGATGAGTCAGTTTTTTTGGATGACTCATTAATAGCTGGCACTGGAAAAGAACTAGCCTGAAGACCTCCCTGGCAGAAATAATAACCAAGGAGTCAAAACATTCCAACAATAGCTTTCCAGATCTTAGCTCTAGGAAGGATACTACAGGCTTACATAAATTAATTCAAGTAGACAGCAAAAAATGTGAGAAATTAGACAGAACTTCAGGTAACAATAACAGGAATGAAGGAAATGTTACAAGTCGAACAAAAATTAGTAAAAAAAAAAAAACATACTTATAATGCGGTTCAGGCTTCTCAATGCTCACAACATACTGTACATACTGTCCTTTTTTGGAAATATAACTTATACAGGTCCTTAAGGATGCACACATGGTAAATATAGCAATGATGGAACAGATGTTATGAATAATAATAATAATAGCTTTATTTCACATAAGCCCCTTTCAAATTATTAAGGCGCTTTACAAAAATATTAAGGCAGCAGTAATAAAATCAACAAACACAATAATAAAATTCTGACAGGTCACACTCATTCAATGCCACTAAAGTCCTGACACCATAAAAAGGTTTTTAACACCTGTTTAGAAAATGGGCTTTTGATTTCCTGGCATCTGATTGGCTAGTACCCTTGCCAGGGGGGTACATTAACTTTCAATAGATGCCCAGGAAATAAAAAGTACCAGCCCCAGTACCCCTTCACCCTCTCTAAAATCCTTGTGCCCACCCTGCCCCTTCATTGGCCAAAAGCACCCCCAGTAAATTTTAAATCCACACCATTTTTTTCCCTCGCTTAGCGAGACATAGACCACACACACACACACAGCCTAAGCTCAGCCTTTCCTCCAACCTGGCAGTTTCTCAAAGATGAAAAAAAAATACAGTTTCAGTGAAAAAACAACTCAATTGTGGTGCAGTACAATATACCGATAACCGGCGCTGCTTCTGATGCCACTCGCTGTAATGTACAGCTCCCAAAACAGACCTCTAACAACTGAATCCCCCCCAAATGTGAAGCACTATATTTTTTTGAAATAACAATTAAGACACAATACAAATTTTTTATTCTGTTGTTGAGGAGTCAGAGAAATTGGCATCCCCTGTGCTCATCTCCAACAGCACTGCTCTCACTCTGCCTTCTCCACAGTGCTTAACCCGCCCATCACACTCTCCCCAGGACTCTGTCCCATCACCGATCATCAACTTTTTTTTTCTCAAAGCGCACCCAACTGCCACCACCACTCCTCACCACAGTGCGGGATTAATGAACAGCAACAGTATTTGTCTCCCGAAGCTTAGCGGTGACAGGAGGGGAGCACCAACTCTACGGAGAGAGCAGAATACTGCAGCAGGCTAGCAAGACGCGCTGTGTTTCAAAAACAGGAATCCATTCCCAGCCTGAGCTCGGGACTGGAGGCCTGATGAAGTGCAGTAAGCAGGTGGGAAATGGGAATCGTTACAGTCCGAGGACTGCCAGTGCTCCAGTAAGTGTTTGGGAATCACCGGTGACTGCCACCCTGCCAGCCAGTTCCCGGTCAGTGACTGTCATTCGGTGATGGCCTACAGTTGGGGGGGCATAAATAAAACAGAATGGCTGTATTTGGAGAGGGGGGGGACAGGATACAGAACAGCACAAAACGGGACTACTTTACAACCCAGAGATAAACTGCATTCCTATTTATTAAATGTTTTCCTTAATTTTTTTTTAATTCCCACATAAAAAATGCCACACAGCCCATTTTCTAAGCACAATAATACCCTCCAGGGTGGGCGGTATGTGCAATAACGGACCTTACAGGGGCTATACACCCTTGGGTGGTCTGGTATTGCCCAATACCACCCACCTTCTCAGGTATTATTGCTTGCTTAAAACTTCCCACAGTCATGCACTCCCATAGCCGATGGGGTAGACAATTCCAGAGGGAAGAGGCTGTGTAAATAAATGCATGGGCCCCAGAAGATTTCAAAGACGCCCTCAGAATTTCCAGCAACCCTCACCAGCCAAAAGGAGCTGTTTCTCAGGGCGATAGGGAACAAGAAGCTCTTTCAGGTAGTCAGGGCCAAGTCCATGTAGGGCTTTATAAGTCAGTAAATCAACTTTAAAGGTGATCCGCCACCTAATCAGCAGCCAGTGCAGACTGCACAGCACAAGGGTGATATTAGAGGCTCGGGAAGTCCCTGTCAGCAATCATACTGCAGCATTCTGCACAAGCTACAGGCAGCGGATATCAACCCCAGGTAGCGCTAAGTACAGGGAGTTGCAATAATCAAGGTGTGAGGTCACAAAGGCGTGGGCAGTTTAGGTAGATCTGCAGATGGAACAAGGTGCTTGATCCTGGAAATGTTCCTAAGATGGTAAAAGGAAGACTTGATGACTGCCGACACCTGAGATCATAAAGACAGCCTGTCGTCAAGCACCACCCCAATGTATGGCACCCGTTCAGAGGAAAGGAACTGGAAGCCCCTAGAAAAAGTCTGAAGGGCTGACCAGCCCACATACCCTCTATCTGGTGACCCGGATCCACAACTATCACCTCAGTCTTTCCCACGTTCAACTTTCACCAGCTCAAATTCATCCAGTCCTGGATTTCAGCAAGGCAGTTGTTAAATACCGAGAGAGCACTATCCTGGTCAGGTGTGAAAGACAGCTAGGGCTGGGTATCATCAGCACAGCAGTGAAACCTCACCCATACCATCTTACAATGACTCCGAGGGGAAGCATATACAATGCAAACAACATGGGGGACAGCACTGAACCCTGATGCAACCCACATGGCAGAGAGAATGGGTCCAAGGAAAAAATCCCAGACACCGCTCTCTGAGCTCTGCCAGTGGGGAAAGATGAAAACCACCTGAGGACCATACATGTCAGGCCACAGAATAGACCTCACGCACCCAAGCAATACCCCATGGTCCACAGTGTCAAAAGCTAAAGAGAGATCAACGAGCACCAAGATAGAATGGCTTCTCCGATCTCTCACCATCAGGAGATTATTAAGCACCTGAACCAGCACAGTCTTGGTACTGTGCCTCTTTCAAAAACCAGACTGGAGAGGTTCGTAGATGTTATGGATGGTCAAGTGGTTCTCCAGCAGTACCACCACTACTTTCTCAATAACCTTCCCTATAAAGGGTAGGTTTGTGATTGGTCTGTAGTTGGCAAGAGAGTTTGGGTCCAAAGAAGTTTTCTTCAGGAGAGGTGTTACCACTGCCTCCTTCAGGTCGCTTGGGAACTCACCCAATTCAAGGGAGCATGGGACTATCTGTACCAGGACCGGGTCAATAATATCACAACAACCCATAATCAGGGAGGATGGACTTGGATCTAAACTACAGCATTTAGGGTGCATACTCTGGACAATCCACATGACATCAACAAACTCCAGCCGGACAAAGGTTCTCCAGGAAGCATGAGGTGAAATGACCAAGCACAGATCAACAGCATGCCCCAGAGTGAGTCAGGAGGATCTCCAACTTGATGCCAGCCACCTTATTCACAAAGAATCGAGCAAGCTCATAGCACTCCACTTATGAAAAAAAGTCTTTGGATCTGTAGACAGGTTGGGTTGCACACCCTATCTACAGTTCATAAGAGCTGAGCTGGTCATTCTGAGAGGCAGCAATCTCCCTGGACAGGAAATCTGCCTTCTTATGGGAGATCATTGATTAGTAGGCCTGATAATGCTCTACCAATCTAAGGTGGTCAACCTCCAGGGCGGATTTCCACCAATAACGCTCTAATCTACATCCTAGTTGCTGCAACTCCTTCAAGGACCCATTAACCCAAAGGGCCCTAGGGTGAAGGGGGAGAGGACGAACACAGACAGGAGAAATCAAGTCCATTATTATGGAAATGGCCTTATTATAGGCCAAAACCAAAGTCTCTGGACTAGAGCTGTCCACAGGAAACTCTGAAAGATCAATCACCACTGCTCCTACAGTTAAGGGGAGAAATTGCTCACAGTAAGGAAATGCTGGAAATGGTAATGGCTTTAATCAAGAAACTAAGACAACCAGATAAATTAGATTCAGTTGAACAAGTTAGCAAACAGACTGAACAGCTTGTCAGTAATAAAGTACAAAAAGGAAAAAAAAGTTAATCAAGCTGGCAAAAGGGTAGAAAAAATATAAAAAGACCCAGTCTAGTCTTACATAAGAAAGAGAAAAAAGTAACAAAACAAAAAGAAAGGTAGTGGAAATGTTCAAATCAGTAAAGGGAAAGGAAAGTGAGAAAACTCCCTCTACAATACAGAGGCATGAAATGATGCTGTCTAAGAGTTGTGGGAAAAATAAAGGGATTTCTACAAATAGAGAAAGGAAAAAGGACATAAAGAAAGGTAATTTCATTAAAAAAAAGAAGAAAAAAGCAAACAAATTAACTCACAGGTACAATCTCAGCAAAAAATAGAACAATTAGACATAGAACATACTGTCTTACCACTTAGAGGGGTCACAAAGGATGAAACCAAGAATGAACAAGTAATACTGATGTTAGTATACATGATCTGTAGGGAATGGTTACAACTAGACATACTTGATGATGACATAACTAACACATCTAGAGTTCAGAATTGCTTGGGGAATGATCTAATCCTGGTGTTCTTTAAACAAGAAAGAGTGGCAAACTATGGCTGGTGAAACTTCAAGCATTTGAATAAAGTTAACTTAAGTTTGGACTATCCTGTACCACTATCAACAATTATAGATAATGGAATCCACACAGAAGTACAATTGACCAAAAAATTACAGCAGTCTACTCAATACAATATATCGTGTTGTTAGACAGCTTCCAAACAGTATCACAAGACATAACACTAACTATTTTGTGGGGTTAATTGTTTTGGTTATGAATCTCAAACAAAGCTTAAACATCTTATAGCACAACTGATTGCTAATGTGTTGGAAGTAGAGTTTTACAATGATGACATTGTTGAAGTGTATAGAGCATATAAGAATAGGGAGGATGGTAATCAGATTGATTTGATTTTGAATAATAAAATATTAGCAGAACAAATTTTACAAAAAAAGTACAATACTTGACAATATATATGGATCCACTCTTAGAATATAAATGATTTACAGACATCTATTCTTGATATTAGCATACCTAATGAAAGTAACATCTGCTACAATTTTGATGTGGTTAACAGATTTAAAATACTGAAGGATCAGAATGACTGACTTACAGATAATAATTATAATGAGGAGAGCAATGTCCTATGTCTACCTTTTAAGCATGACCTTCTATTAAATAATTCTACTACTGAATACCTAAAAAATACAGTGAATATCTAGCAATTATTTCTTGGGATATTGCAGGAATCACTACAAAACTTGCTGATACTGAGTTTATAGAGTTTCTTACTCAAAATGACATTATAATGCTACAGGAGACCTGGCACAATACAGCATCAATGGAAAAATAGAATTTAATGGTTATACTAAAGTACAAATTCCGTGACAAAAACTTAAGAAATTGGGATGATATATGGAGGGACTAATAATATATGTAGAATTAACTGAATACATTCAAGTAATGGAAACTATTATTAAAACAAACTATTTATTTATTTTGGTTAAAATCTGGGGTCAAATTATACTATCGGGTAATATTTACATTCCTCCTATTAATACATTCTTGAATGACAAAGAATTGAAAAATAAACTAATAAAGGTCATTAAAATTCTGACAGATAATATTCGAAGTACTGAAATACTGATTATGGGTGACTTTAATATCAGGTCTGTAAATACAAACTGTAATAATGAACTTGAAAAAATTATAATAAATTTATGGATACCACCTAGACACACACTGGATAAAAAAACTACTTATAGACATTTATAGTTGGTAAATCTTTTGGAGACTCGCCAACTGGTAAAACTTAATGGGTGTCTTCCTTCAGATCAGGATAGTAGGACAACCCTTATGTGTACAAGGGGGTCCTCTACCATCGACTATGCAACATGTTCAATGTATGACTATGGAAAGTATATTGATCTAAAAATCATTCAAAGGATGGAAAGTGACTATATGCCACTTATTCTCTTTAGAACAACAGATATTCCAATAATGCAGAAAAAAGATGAGGTTATAGATTATAGAAATAACAGAATACGATGGGATAAAAACACAGAAGCTACTGTTGATACATTTTCTATGCAGTTTATATCAGAAATGGAACTAGTACTAGAATGAGAAATCGAACCTGAGAAAATATATAACACGATAATCCAATTGTACAACAAATATACAAAAGCATTGAACTCAACAACAGATAAAACTGGTGTAACATATAAATATGAAATCTGGTTCTACAAACTTTGCAGACAGGAAAAAGGCTAAATAAACAGATATGAATTACCAAAAAAGAACCTACTAAACAAAATCTTAATATTCTTAATCAGATCAGGAAAGAATACAAAACACATGTAAAATTAAAGAAATTTGAACACCAACAACTTTGGGAAACCATGTACAATGCGGTCAGAAACAAAGATGATAAAATGTTGGGGTCCTTGGTTGCTATTGGTACAAAAGACACTAAAACAAGGTTGGACATCTATATTACCCCAGATAAATGGGTAGATTATTTCCCTGAAGTATTTTGGGATGATAAAATACAAAATTATCTGGAACAGTTGGAGATTGATGGAGATTTCAAATGGTTCACAATAGACAAACTATATAGTGCTATCAGCAGTTTAAAAAAAAATATCCAGGTCCTGACAACTTTTCCATAGACTTCTGTAAATTAAATGTGAACTGGTGGGCTAATATACTTACAGATGTTTTAATAAAATAATCATGCATGCTTACTTTCCCTCAACCTGGCATATTCTACCTATATATAAGAAAGGTTCAAATCAGGATCCTAGGAACTACAGACCAATTAGTCTGTTGGATAATCTAGCAAAGCTTTTTGCAAAGGTTTTGCTGTGTATATTAACTGCCTGGCTGGAACTATCACAGCTACAGTCTGGATTTAGAAAGCACAAAAGCACAACTCAAAGTTTCCTGTTAAGCTATTTAATAGAAAAATGTTGCATTATTAGAAAGCAGCCTCTTTTTGTTGCATATGTAGACTTCTCTGCTGTGTTTGATTCCAGCAAGAGACAATTATTGTGGGATAGAATGAAGGAACTAGGTATTGAATTAAACTTAATCAACTTAATTAAAAGACTTTATAAATATACATGGGTACAAATAAAATTTACAAAACAAGGGGACCAGACAGGAAAAAATTAAGACCAACCTAGGTGTTAGACAGGGCTGTGTATTATCCCCAGTCTTATTTAATATATACTTAGATGATATACTGAAGGTAACTGGGGAACATGAACGTCACCCCCCAAGATTGGCTGTAGAAAAATTCCAATATTAGCATACATGGATGATCTTGAAATAATATCAACCAGCAGACCTGGGTTGCAAAAAGCCATGCATGTGATGGGAAAAATGTGTTCCGAAAAAATCTAGAACCTAACACACAAAAAACACAGGTAGTAATTTCTGATAGCAAAAAAGATATCGGAGTATTCTACCTAATAATAAAAAATTAAAATATGTGAAAGAATATCAGCACCTAGGAGTGTGGTTTTCAAGTAATCTAAAATGGAATAAACATATAAACTATATTTACAAGAAAACCAAAAATACCTTTGTGGCCCTGGAGTGATTTAATCACATATATTGTGGCTACTCAATAGTTCCTTTACTTAAAACTTTAAATGCAAAAGTCACTTCACAAATTTTGTACTCAGCCGAAGTCTAGGTGTAGCTAATACTACAAAGTTAGAAGCAGTTTTAAATAAGTGCTTAGAAAAAATGTTTACAAATACTTACTGGTACACCAAAAACACTGATAAGGTCCCAGATTGGACAACCAAGCTTGGAATACATGATGCAAGTAAAATTAATCAATTACTGGGTTAAGACCAAAACAGATATAATTGATCTTCTGACTAAACTATGTATGAGAGAAAAGGAGAAATTGATACATTTTAATAGAAATACATGGATCTTTAAAACTGAAGCTTGGTTGGACTTGATTGGAGTAGTATATCTTAAAAACTGGTACGAACAAAATATAAGCATTGGCAAAAAATATATTACCTATATTAAAATATATATATGAACTTTCTAGACAGAGAGACCTACAAGAGTTGAAAAACATAAAAATATCCCCACGGCTAGTAAACAATATGGTAGAACATAATTTAAAACCATATCTTAATTCTGTTACAAATAAGGACCACAGAGAAATCCTCAGGAAAAAAGAACAGACAGGAATATCATGAAAGTAGGAAGAGGGTAGAGGGGTAATACAATTTAACAAAGGTACTAAGTGAGAACAGAGGAAGGGGTAGGTATTGTGGGACACAAAGATCTGCAACAGGGTGGATACACAAGATGGAGTGGAAAGGATGAGAAGGGACTTGGCAAGGTTGGAGGAATGGTCAAATGTATGGCAGCTCAGATTCAATGCAAAGAAGTGCAAGGTAATGCACATGGGAAACAAAAACCCAGGGGAAGCGTACACAGTGGGGGGTGAGATACTGACAACAGTAAAACTAGAAAGGGACCTGGGGGTAATTATATCAGATGACCTAGAGGTGGGCAAGCAATGTGAGAAGGCAGTAAGGAAGGCTGGGAGGATACTGGGATGCATAGGAAGAGGCATCGATAGTAGAAAACAGGAAGTTTTTATCCCTCTGTACAGACAGTTGGTGAGACCCCATCTGGAGTACTGTGTGCAGTTCTGGAGACCCCATCTCCGCAAAGACATAGACAAAGTGGAGGCTGTCCAGAGGAGGGCACCAAAATGGTGCAGGGTCTGCACCAGAAGGCATAAGAAGAAAGACTAAAGGAGCTTAATATGTATACCCTTGAGGAAAGAAGGGAGAGAGGGGACATGATAGAAACTCTCAAGTACCTCAAGGGAATCAGCAAAGTCCAAGAGGGTAGCATCTTCCAGAAAAAGAGATGTACAAGAACAAGGGGACAGAATTTGAAGATAGAGAGGGGACAGCTCAGAGGTAATGTGAGGAAGTATTTTTTCACAGAGAGGGTTGTGGATGCATGGAACAGTCTCCCTGAGGAGGTCATGGAGTCAAGAACAGTGGGGGAATTCAAGAATGCATGGGACAGGCATAAGGCAGTCCTAGTGGGGGGTAGGAGGAAGTAAGCTGTTGGTTAACTAGGATCTGCAGCTTATCTGTTAGGTAGGAAAATGGGCAGATTAGGTGGGCCAAGCAGTCCTTATCTGCCGTCAAATTCTATGTTTCTATGTTTACCAGGTACAGATCTGAAGTTTTTGCAAGCAATGTACTTTTAGCCAGATACAACAGAAATCAAGTAATTTCTGCATTGTGCAATTGTCCCCTCCACGAAACTGAGGATCTGAGGCATGTAAATCTGCGCTGCTCATGGCATGATGAACCAAAAATAAATTTTTTTAGTAAGGCAGAACAGAGTTAGTAAACTAAAAACGGAGGAGAAGGAGCAGGAAAAGGGGTTAGAACAGGAAAAGTAGAGCAAACCCTACCTAGGGTAGGTTGGTAAACAAGTTCAGAAAAAAAGAACAGACAGGAATATCATGAAAGTAGGAAGAGGGTAGAGGGGTAATACAATTTAACGAAGGTACTAAGTGAGGACAGAGGAAGGGGTAGGTATTGTGGGAGTGGAGCAGTGTAATGGGTGTGGTGCTGCTGTCTTCTGGGAGGCCTCCTGGAGACTAAGGTGCTGTCCCATCTGTACTCACCTCTCTTGATTATGGGCACAGGTTGCTGGACTCCAGACCAAACTGGCAAGGGTATAACAGACCTTCTGTCTAAACTAGGGGCCACTAAGTCTGCTGCTGCTCTACCAGAGGATGTCCAGACAAACACAGAGTGGAGGGATCCTAATAGAAACAGAGAAATTGAGGATGGGGGAAAAGGTACACTCTCCATCTCTGATACCACTGTAGAACACCTTTGCCACACTGGCAGAAGAGGGCAACTGAGTGGAGATTCCATCACAGTGAGAAGGGAGGAGGGGGGGTCCTCAGAAAAGGAGGTCCCACTGAGGAAGGGAGAGGTCCCCAGCCAAAAAAATAAAGCAGCTTCTATTGGGAGGCTCTATAGTGAGGGATATAGAGTTGAGATCTGGGAAGGGAGTGGATAGAGATGTGAGGTGCCAGAGAGATGCCATGGCTTGGAGGAAAAGAGAGTGGATTCTGCAGATTGCTAGGGCAGAGGGAGCTGAGAGTTAGCTGGCATCATCTTCTATATTGGAACAAATGTACCTAGCAAGGCAGATGGTAGGGGTAGTACAGGGAAACTTCAGGGAGCTGGGGAAGGACCTCAAGCAGATACGATGCACAGTGGCTTTTTCTGATGTGCTACCTGTAAAAGGGGTACATGAAAATTTGCTCCCAACTTTTCGCTCCCCGACAATTCGCTCCCGACTGTACGCTCCGGCGACTACTCGCTCCCGCAACAACTCGCTACTGAGTCAATTTGCTCCTGGTCAATAAGCACAGGCATTAAAGAAGGCATTTAAGAAATAACTTTTCCGGCTCCCCAGTAAATCAGGATTAAATAGTAATGCCAGTCGAGCCATGGAGAATGCATCTATATTGCAGCCAAGAAGAGCTGCTCCATTTTAAAAAGTAAAGTACAACAAGAGAGAGCGAAAGAGTTGACTGTATAAAATTAGAAGAATGAGGGGGGGCGTGTTCTCTCCTCACTCTCACACTTTCTCTCGCTCTCTCTCTCCCTTGTGCACTGTGGGGCTTTCAAAGTGAAGCTGCTCTGTTTTAAAAAATAAAAGCTGCTCCGATGTAAGATGGAGCAAATCCTGAATTGAATCAGGATTGACAATGCGTGGCAATACTTTCCTTTTTCTTTGCCAGCACTCTGTGTCTCTAGTGTCCCTTCTGAAGGAAAATACCCTATGTGGTCTAAAGTAGAGCACAAAGATAAAGATGGAGTTTAGAAGAACTGGGGGGGGGCGTGTTCGCTCCTCGCTCTCACACTCTCTCTCATTCTCTCTCTCTCTAGGGCACTGTGGGGCTGTTCAAAGTGAAGCTGCTGTTTTAAAAAATAAAAGCTGCTCCAATGTAAGATGGAGCAAATCCTGAAGCAGGAGAGAGCGAAGGAGCGAACTGTCGCAGGAGCGATTTGTTATAGGAGCGTATTGTTGCCGGAGCGTACAGTCGGGAGCGTATTGTCGAGGAGTGAAATGTTGGGAGCAAGTTGTCATGTTCCCCTGTAAAAGTCAGGGGAAGGAAAGGTTACTCCTCACAACAACCTTTAATGACTGGTTGAAGGTATGGTGCAAAGAGAAGGACTTTGAGTAAATTGGGGACTGGGGACCAATGTGGGAAAATATGGGCCTCTATAAGGGAGATAGTTTGCATCCTTCTAGGAAGGGGACTGCAGCCCTGAATGTTTAGATGCTACATTGATGAACATTTAAACTAGCCAGTGGGGGAGGCAGGGAAACCTAGGGAGGCAACGATTGCCCACCCCATAGACAAATGACAGAGGAAAGGGACTGGTGGTTAAAAACACCCAAAGCAGAGGCACAGTAAGGCAGGGACATTGAAAGATGAAGAAATGGGGAAACAAAACTTGTGTATGGGATGAAAGTGGATCAAAGGGAACCAAAAATGGAGAATGCAAAAAGGGAAGAGGTGAGTCAGAGGGAGCGTCACGTAATAACTTAGGCAAGAATGTGAGGAAGACACAGGGCAACAGGCAGGGGAACAAAGGTATGGAGAGCCATGTGTGCTAATGAGAGGAGTCTTGGATTCAAAATCCTAGACTTATAGGCCATCATGGTGGAGGGCAACCTAGATTTAGTGGCCATAATAGAATCATAGTGCACTGAGAACCATGGCTTGGGCATGGCTATTTTGGGCTGCTTTTTATCCAGGAGAAGCAGGGCAGGGAGGAGGGGTGGCATTATATGTGAAGGAGGCAATAAAGACCACAGATGTGCAGGTGCATCAAGGTGAAAAGGCACTGGAGGTGCTGTAGGTCTTACTGAAGAAAGGCTCTGGGGCCTCTATATGGGGATAGTGTACAGACCTCTAACAATAGGGGAGGAGATTGACAAGGCACTGACAGAGGGGTTCTATGTGATAACAGCAACTACACAAAGGCGATCGCTATTACCTCAACCTGCATTATCACCGAAAACAATTTTGGCGATATGCAGAAAAAAGGCTACCAGGAATTGTGCATGCGGGGGGGCTGTGCACCCCCCACACCCCCGTGGGGGGCTTTACTCCCTGCACCCCCCTAAACAAAGATTCTCAACTCCAGGGGCATACATGTCGGGGAGTGGAGCATATCCCAGCTCCAAAAAAACACTAAGTCCTGCAGTTGCGGGAATCGCAAAATGAAGCACCCGCCTCCAGTCCAGAACCCAGGACCTGCTCCATCAGAGCCATGCACCTTACCCACCACTCCATATGGCTTGCTCAGTGGAAGCAGGTTCCCCATGGGTCACATCTCTGTCCCCATCCCTCCACATCCTGTCGCTCACCTTCCCTTTCTATCACACATCCTAGCTTTGCGATCGGAGCAGTCGCCATCCCAGTACAGTTGCCCATGATGAAAGCTCTGTTATATGGGTCACCGTTATGACGGTTGCCCATATGTGGTCACCATCATCACAGGCTACCTAACAGAGGCTATCATGAGGCTGGCAAGTAAGTGGGAGATGCTGCTAGTTGGAGATTTCAATCTGCCAGATATGGAATGAACCTTTTAGCTGTAGCTAAATGACATGAACATGGGCTTACTCATGTCGCCAGCTCTCTACAAAAGTTCTGGTTCCTGCGGAGTTCTAGCATCTCTGGAACAGACCCATTAGAAGGAATCAATGGAGAAGACTGATTCTTCATGACTCAGCAGCAGTTTCAAGTTTTCTCCGGTTGTCATTTTTTTCTTGCCTTATTTGAAAAGAGCAATTCCCATTAAGGGAAACAACACACTCCAGGTTTTGTGGGTCATTGTGGATTAAAACATGGAGATGGGCTCTTGAAATCACTTAGCTTCCCCTCATGGCTCCAACACCCATATCGACGTTTTAGTTTAATCCAGCACAATTACCACACCCTGGCATGTGTTATTGCTTATATATTACACTGCAAGAAGCAGATCATGTTAATTCAAATACTTCAGTGAATAGATTGATCCTTAATGCCATTGTAAAATGGCCATAAGTCCTATGCTTTCCTAATAAAACTAGAAACTGTGTTCCACTTCCTCGGAGAGGCAGCAGCAAAAGTCCAATCACCAGTACTCTTCTTGGCTGCCTTTGAAACCTAACACAATAGTTTACCATCTGATGTCAGAGTGAGCAGGAACATACACACAGAGCAATTTCAAGAAGGAACAAGGTACCAGCTAAGGCTTAGTGAGTTAATCCCAGTATCCTAAATGTGGCCTGCAGCAGATTTGCAAATAGGGCAAATCCTGCTGAACAGAAGTATTGTGATCATAAATTCCACCTACCACAGTGTAGACATGACTCTATTCTAGTGCCCAGAACTAGGACCTCCCGGGATCAGAGGTCATTCAACTACAGAGCCCCTACCTGGTTCAACTCACTCCCCATAGCCATTTCCAACACTACCAAAATTTTCCTCTTCAAAGCTGCCTTACGAGACCTGCTGTTCAACACCCACTGCTGCACCTTTCACTAAAAGATACTCTGCTGTTTCTTCTGGCACTATTGACATGGCCCACTGGGCTGAACACCCACCAACCCCACCCCCAGGCCCTCTCTCCACTGCCAGTACCTGCTGGTACTACTTAAAATGTTTATTTATCTACACATGGGTTCAAGCAATTGTATGTAATACTATATATCTCTGTTCATGCAACCTATGTAATACTGGCATAATCTGGGTTTAGATCTATGCACAGCACCATCTCTGCCTTAGCAAAAGTTACAAATGACTGGCAGACTGCCTTAGACAAAAAGAATAACACCTGTGCGGTGTTCCTGGATCTAAGCAAAGCCTTTGACACTGTGGACCATGAACTACTAATCTCCTCTCTGAACTCCATAGGCCTTGACTCACTCTCTCTTAAATGGTTCAGATGCTATCTCTCCGGAAGACTACAACTGGTAAAAAATGAAGGTGACCTATCCACCTCTAAACCACTCCTAAGAGGTGTACCGCAAGGCTCCATCCTGGCCCCATCCTCTTTGCCATTTACATCAACAATATTGACTCCAATCTCTCACAATCTAATATTCACCTTTTGCAGATGATACTGTACTATATGTCAGTAATCCTCACCATCAAAGCCTGTGAGCTTTTACAGTCTGAGTTCTCCTCCTACAGCACAACCTATTAGAAAAGAAATTACTACTAAATGCCAAGAAAAGCAAAGCTATGTTCTTGCCACCAAGAGCTGCTCTTCCACTGTCCCATCATTCACCCTCCCACAATTATCTACCATCCTTGGTGAAAATCTGGAATACATGGACAAATTCAAATATCTTGGAGTCTGGATTGACAATAAACTTGACTACACTAGCCACATCGAAGAGCTCCTGAAAAGCTTAGACAAAGACTTGGCCTATTTTATAGGATCAAACACTACCTGACCAGAGATTCCAAACAAAGGCTAATCCTGGCATCATTCCTATCCTCATTGACTATGCTGACTTCCTCTATGGCCACTGCTCCCTCTCCCATTTAAATAAATTAGACACCTTGTATCATAGAGCTATTAGATTCATTACAGATCTTCCCACCAGCACCCATCATTGCTCTCTCTACAATGCAGTCAGTTGGACATCCTACAACACAGAAGAAACAAAAATGCTGCTGTCTGGATCTACAAAGCTCTGACAAACAAACTCCCTTCCTACATCTCAGACTGTTTCAACCGGATCACATCCAGGCCTTACACCCTAAGGATCAATAAACTCATCATGCTGAAGATTCCTATCACCTGCACCTGGTATGGAAGGGCTGCAATCAGCTATTCCCTAGCACTTATCTGGAATTCTCTTCAAAAGACCCTGAAATTGGATACCCTCATTCCTTTAACATCCTTCAAAAAACTGTACACTAGTCTATTCCCAGAATCATGCAACAGCTTCCATAAGGCCTAGTCCTCTCACACCCCCTCCTTCCCCCACCCCTTTTTATGCTACCCCTATTTCTCTATGATTCTTCTAACGTTCTCCAACCTACTTCTATAAAAATGCCCACCCAAGTCCAACTACCGAGCTTTATCCTTGCTATACTGTCTGTTTCTTTCCTTTTAATATGATTTAGGTTTATTGTCATTTTGCCTTGTATATATGTAAATATTTGTATATCTGTCTCAATCATAAATCATTGTATTTGTGTTCATTCTGTACCATGTTTTTGTGTAAAATTTGTAACCTTATATTGTTATGACCACTCAGGTCCATCTTGTAAATGAGCTATGCTCAATGATGTTCGCCTGAATAAATAAAGATTTTGATTGATTGATTGATTGATTGAATACTTTGTTGACTCTGTATGTCTGTATACTGTAAACATGTAAAAATCTGTTACTCTGTCTTGACTGTACTCTGTAAACTATGTTAGCCATGTGTGTCCTCTCTGTGATGCGGTGCCCGTGTAATAGAGCCACTGGCTTAAAGGTTGTAAATCCGATTATACAATAAATAAATAAATGTTCCATAAGAGGAGGGAACTGATTCCATTTCCAAGCATTACTGTCAAGATAGTGTGGAAGGGGCACGGACCCATTAAATAGAGAAAGGGGTTACCAGAAAAAAATAAGTGACAGACACATGGAGAGTTAACTCATATTCCTTGTTAGGGTGAGGGAGGAGAATGATAGTCCTTAAATGGAAACTTCTGCTGTGGAAATGTGAACTAATCTTTTAAAGTGGTGAGTTTAGAGAAAGACATCCTGAAAGAGTCATCACTCCAGGCTGGGCATTAGGCAGATCTTTGGTACAGCAGCTTAAACCAGAACCCCATACCACACAACCACACATTGTATCCAAGAAGTTTATTTGTACCTTTCCATCTGAGTCCAGTGTCCACACTCTTCAATGTGACCTCTTTCCAGTGTAGGGACCTTTTGGAAGTGAAAATAAAAACAAAGAAAATCAGAACTGCTGATGTTTCAATTAGTTCTCTGCAACAGTCCATGAACAAGGCTCTGTGGGGGACTAAGACCATGGCTCTGAAAGGGTCTACGACCAAGGATCTGCAGGGATCTGTGACCAAGGATCTGCAGGGGTGTATGGAAAAGGACATGCAAGGGTTTACAGCCAAGGCTCTGCAAGAGTATAAGACAAAGATTCTGCAAGTGTCTAGGACAAAGGCTCTGCAAGGGTCTACAATCAAAGATCTGCAATGATCTATAAACAAGGCTTTTTGGGGGTCTATGATCAAGGTTATGCAGAGGTCTATCAAAGCACTGCAAGGGTTTATGACCAGGGCGTTACAAGGGTCTTCAACTAAGGATCTTTAGGAATCTATGAAAATGACTCTGCAAAGATCTACAATCAAGGCACTGCAATGGTCTGTGACCAAAGCCCTGTGGGATTCTACAGACAAGATTCTATCACTGTCCATGGCCAAGGCTTTGCAAGACAGAGAGGTTAAGTGACCTGCTTCAGATCACAAAACATGTAAGCAGCTCTGCTGGGATCTGAACTTGTGATGCCTGGTTCCCAAGCTTGTGCTCTTGAAACTAGACCATACTGTCTCTAGGTTCATAACCTGATGTCTCCAAGGTTAAACAATAAGAAGGGGCTGGGTAGGGAATGCAAACCACGTGGGAGATGCTGCTCTGTTCCAGTGGTGACTAGATAATTTTCTACTTACCCACTTCTCCATGCCTACTGCCATACTAGGTGTCAGAACTTTGTCCTTCCCTGCAGTAACCATTAAACCTGGGACAAGCACCTGAGGTAAGAGTAAAGAACATATTTATTGAAATGTTTCACCAGGAAGGGCACACTGAACAACAAGTTGCTCGTCTCATGGTGCATCCTGGGGGAAAAGGGAAGGGGAAATCATACATAACAAAAAACATCCTAAAGTACAAACAGAATATGTATAAATGCAGAATTCCATAAGAATGCAATAAACAACAATAAAACATCTAAAAGCGCATACAGAATATATATAGCTGAAGAATTACATAGGTATACAAGTGATGTAAATAATAAATGCAACATAGGATACAATATAGAAAAAAACCTGTGAACAGATACGTGCAGTCGTTATAGTGCATTCCTTGACTGAGTGGAATTAAGCATAGGACCAAATTCGAGTAGGCAGAGCAAGAGTAGGAGACCAATCAAAAAGGGGGGGGGGGCAAAGGAAGGGAGTAAGTTAGGTTGAATTTAGTCACAGGCACAATTTACTGAGGAGAAGTTGTGAAGGGCTGTAGAGATGGAGAAGGGGAGGATGAATGGTGAATCTGTTTGGGAAGAGCATTCCAAAGTTTAGGGAAGCAGTGCGAGAAAGCCAGCTGAACTGCAGTGGTTGATCAGCAAGGGAGTATCAGAAGGTGGGAGTTGAAAGATTAAAGGTAAAAGTCTGTGTCAGTGACAGTGGCTCAGCAGATTGCGCACTTGGCTCTGAGGCTGGAAGATTGAAAGGTTGTAGGTAATAGCCCCACATCAGGTACCTGGGGTAAATCCCAATACTGACACTGTAGTGCATCATTAGGGGGATGCTGCTCTCCTGAGGTACTGTCTTTCAGATGAGACATTAAACAGGGTTCCTGTCTGCCTGTTCTGGTGGTTATTCAGGTGGACATTAAAGATCCAATGGCACTTATTAAAAAGAGTAGGGGAATTTTTTATTCATACATCAATAATCATACTATAATACATTTGTGTGATTAAAGAATAAATGCACATCCCAAAAGCAAATGAGTATTAATGCATACCATCCCCTACTTTATAACTTACTATCAAACCTGTTTGCAATTCCAAAAACACAAAAAACCCTAAAAACAATGTAAGTATTAATTCATAGTACCCCAACCCCCCACCCGCATACCCTTAAAGATTAGGTTAAATTTATTGTAACCTCAAAAGGATCTATTTACAAACCAAGTTCATACACATGAAAATATTATGCAAATCAAAAAGTAGAGGAGATCATATAAGTATATCAGTCTTACCCACTGTAGTTTTCTTCCAAATGAATATTAAAACCCTAATCAAAACATAATGTAGGAAGCTAAACAATATCCCCCCCCCCACTAAAGGAGTGGGGGCAATTTTTCCAACAATCGTGATACACACAAAAATGAAAAAGGCCATAAAACAAGACATTTCTATAATCCAAAAGAAAGAAGAACAAACCATAAGAGAAAGCTTGCTTTCTGGTTAAACCAGCTAAATATTGCAGCCATGCTTTATGTATTGAATATAACTGGCTCAAGTGAAAGGCCTCCTTTTATTACGTTCACTTGCGTGCATGCGCAAGGAATGTCTTGGGAGAATGGGACACTTTGGAGGTGTGCCTCTCCTGAGCAATCCTCTGCTCCCTTGAGCAGGCGTGGCGGTCCTGCACCCATCCGCACCGGTGCTGTGTATGACAGTGGTGGTCTTCTCTTCAAAGAAAACCACCACTGTGTGCTTGCACCGCATCACGCCCCCCCCAAATCTTTGCTGCCACGCTGGGTGCCCACCCCAGCGTGGCAACGTCCCACGTTGTCTGCTGATGGGGTGCCCAATCCCCGTTGGCTCCACAGCCCCCAGCCATCCTTATGCACGCCGGAGCCCACCCCAGCGCGGCAACATCCCACGCCATGCCCGCTGATGGGGTGCCCAACTCGCTCTGGCTCCACAGCCCCCCAGCTATCCCTATGCCACGCTGGGAGCCCACCCAGCATGGCAAACATCCTGCATCACAAAGTACAAAACCAAACCTGCAAATTAAAACGGTCCACGGCCTCCCCACCCCCTCCCACAACCCGCACCCACCCACTGCACCCCGCCTCCCCACACCCTCTCACCCCATACTTACCTCGGAGCTCGGCGCGATGATCATCGCTGGACCGGGAACACGTCTGCACTCTTCAAAGCCGACCGCGAACTGAGGAAATGCCGGTAAGCTGTATAATGGGCTAGATGGTTTTTTTTCAACTTTGTTGCATATCTCAGGCATTTTGGGGAATTTTTGCACCAAATTTTCAACATGGGGCTTTTGGGACCTCTTCTCATGAATTCTGTCACTGTCATGGCGTTATTTGGACCCGAAGGGTGATTTCGCAGTCACTGCATGAAATCACCTTTCAGGCCTGATTAACGAAAAGACAGTGCCAGCGTTCATAAGGTGGGCTCTCAAAAAGCCTATGTTGAAAATTTGGTCGAAAAATTCCTAAAAATGATGGTTTTACAAGCGACGCTGGCGCAGTTCCTTACGCAGGCTCGTGTTCGCGAAATTTCATATTTTCACTCCAGATTTCAACATTGCCATTTTACACACCTACTTATGAGTAGTACAGCTGCCATTTTCATCTCACCAAAAGCGTGTTTCTGCCCATATGCGCACAATGGCGCAGTCAGTGTGTGAACTCAATGTATGGGACACGTTAAGAAAATCACAGTGACACTGTTCATGAGCAGAGGTCTTAAAAGTGGCTGTGTTGGAAATTTAATGAAAGACTAACAATGACAGTTTTACGAAAGTGTGCTGCTATGCAGTTCCTATGCACGCCGTAGAGTTTGCAAATCTCAATATTTTTTCACCAGATTTTCAACATTGCTATTTTACCACACCTCCTTATGAGCAGTATAGCTGTCATTTTTCACATCCTGCCCAAAACGTGTTTCCGCCCATGTAGCGCACAATGGTGCAGTCGGTGTGTGAAATCAATGTATGGGACACATTAAGAAAATCACAGTGACACTGTTCATTAGCAGAGGTCTTAAAATGGCTATGTTGAAAATTTGGTGAAAAAATTCCTAAAAATGACTGTTTTACGAGTGTGCGTTGCGCAGTTCCTACGCATGCTCGTACGTTTGCGAATTTTTAATATTTTCACTCCAGATTTTCAACATTGCCATTTTACCACACCTCCTTATGAGCAGTACAGCTGTCATTTTTCACATCCTGCCCAAAATGTGTTTCCGCCCATGTAGCGCACAATGGCGCAGTGGGATTGTCATGAACTCAATCTATATACGAAACACATTAAGAAATCACAGTGACACTGTTCATGAGCAGAGGTCTTAAATGGCTATGTTGAAAATTTGGTGAAAATTCCAAAATGATCTGAGTTTATAAGTGTGCGCTATGCTAGTTCCTACACACGCTCGTAAGTTTGCGAATTTTCAATATTTGCACTCCAATGAGTTCTAAATACCTAAACAGCACATAGAAGCAAACAACATTCGGCATTGACAAATGCTTGTACTTCTTTGTCACTGATTTTTTAAGCCATGTCCAAGTGCCAAATACCACTGCAAATACCTGCAAGCGAACGTTCGGCATTGACAAATGCTTGTTACAATAATGTTTTGTATAGAAATCTTCTTTATTAAGGTTACCTTTTTATCCTTATTTGCAGTAAGTTACCTTCTGATCAAACTTCACTCCTCAGGTGAGTAACCATCTTCCCTACACTCAGAGGTCAAGGGGCCCATCTTTACACTCTTAGAAGGTAATAAGATCATTAATTTCTACTTCAAAATCATATGAGACTATGTCGTACCCCAGCATCATACCCTCTACACTGGTTTTCCTGTGTTCCTTCTAGATGTCCCAAGGTATAGTCATCCCACCATTTATAAAACTGTTGATGATCCACTTTACTCTGTTCTTGCTGTCTGATTTCTATCACTGAGCTCCTCATGGAACAAAATAACTGTTCCAGTGATGTTTCTATTTTTTGAAGGGTTAACTTATACCTGGTAACCCCAATGTGGTATTTCATACTGAGTAGTATAAGGTGAATGGTATAGCAGTGATACCTTTGCCATTGACTAGGCATTTTTCCCAAAAACAAATATCTGGTCTTAGTATGGAGGCAGTGTAGTGCAGTCAGTTAAGGCTCTGAGCAGCAGATCTGGAGACTTGGGTTTGAATCCCATAGCCACCTAGGTGTATACAGTGTGATCCTACACAAGTCACTTAACTTCCTTGTGCTCCCAGGTCACATCTGGAAACAAACTTCAGCTTAGTGTGCTACTCCTGGTTAAACAGTGTATGAAAAGGGAAATTCACCCAATGGTTTGTCAATATTTTCCAAAATTGTATCACAATGGGCAGTGAAAATACGAGTGTTCCATGATCTCTGATGTAGCAACACATGAATCTCTGGGGCAATACCTATCTTCCATTCCTTTGTGCTTAAGGTTTTTTTTAACACTTAACTTCCCATGATTGCTGAGACAGAGAATATCCCACATATTTTCAGGTGTTCTCTTGTTGGTTAGCATCCTGCCAATAAAATCTTGTTCTTGAAAGGTCTTGTTGTGATAGTGTGGGGGTTCTACAAAATACTCTTCCAACACAAAGTTATAAAAAAGATTTTCTGTCTAAGGAATATACTTAATGTTTTGTAATTTTCCAAAGTTTTAGTTTTTCCCAGCAAGTTTGAAAAAAAACTTTGGCAAACCTTTTATTGGTTTCTGTTTTGCTATAAAACCCTCCACTGACCATGCCTCCAGCCATACTCCTACACTGTCAGTCACCCATGGGACCCATATGGCTATGGACCCTATTAATATTGGTTTTATGTTAAATCAACTTAGCATAAAAAAATAAGACTGGGTTGACCATCACCACCCCCCTTTTCTTTTTTCTAGATACAATGCTTCCTTTTTGATTTGAGTCAAGTGGCTTCCCCAAAAACATGCGAAGAAGCAACTACTGAGGGAAACATCTTACTGTCTTGGAGGTGGAAACACCATTGATAGATGCTATAGCATGGATAGTAAAAATGTCTTAATCATATAAATCCTTTTTAATCTGGACATATGCCATGTGTTCCACATCCTAACTTTCTGTTGAGCTTTCTGTATTAATATTTCCCAGTTATGATAGGCCATATATTCCTGTCCAAACAGAATCCCTTAAATTTTACAATGACTTTTGAACACCTTTATCCACATTAATTCTGATTCGACCATTTGTAAGGTGCCTAAAGGAATACATGCACTTTTTGAAAAATTAATTTGTGCCCCTGTAAGTCTACTAAATTCATATAATATATTCCCTGCTTGAACATCCGACTCATTGTCTGCCAGTACTAAACAAAGGTCATCCACATACGCCACTGTTTTTATTTCTGGATCTTCACTAGAAACTGATGCTTCTATCACCATTTCTGATGCATTTATTTTTTGTAACAATGGACCCAGGAGCAGTATGCATAATAGTGGGCTCGGGGGGCACCCTTGACACACACCCCTGAGGATGTCACATTCCCTACCAAGCCAGCTATTTATAAAAGGAATACATCTAGCTGTTTTATAACCGTTTTTTATCCATTCCATGAAGCTCGGTGGGAAACCATACTGGGACATCCATTTCCATAGGAACTCATGCAAGACCCTGTTGAAGGTTTTGGCTTGGTCCAAACTAACTAAAAAGCCAGATAATTCCCTATTCCTACCTTTTTCAAGCATTTCCCTCAGTAAAATCAAAGATTCCCCTATTTTCTGTCCTGGAATAGCACAGGACTGGGATGGATGAATAATCTCTGTCAAGGCTCCTGCTAATATAAGATTTAAACGTTTTGCCACTATTTTAAAATCCGTATTTAACAGCATAATAGGTCTCCAGTTAGTTAATTGGTGTTTATTCCCATATTTAAATAGTAAAATTATTTGACCCTGATACATGCTGTTAGGGAGAATCAGACATTTTCTTAGTGAACAATTCACATCGCCCTGTCTGCACCTCACACCTGGAACTGGAAGTTATATGCGAGTCCACGCAAGTAGGTCTTCGTCTGCCTGACCTTCCCTTGTTGCTTTCAAGTACAATTCTCAGCCTCACTGAGTTCAGCAGGAGTATTTGGAGCATCTGCCTCTGCCAGATCTCCACTCCCTATCGCTGTTATGTGGAGTCGCTGTTAAGCTGCGTCACCTAAATGACTCTCACAATGCAGTATAGTCTCCATTTTTGTACTCGCACTGTACTGTAGCACTTGCTAATGTGGCATTCACTATTTCTGTGATCACTATTTTTGAGTTACGATTTTGAAGTCGCTATTTTAACGGTTAACCATTAAACATTATAGTCGTTTCTGCTTTCAGAAGTGGAAATATAACCTTATATATCTCATAAGGTAGGCCATCACATCCTGGAGCTGATCCACTTTTCAAATTCTGGATTATGCCTGCTAATTCCTGTTCTGATATGGATTTTATTAATTCTGTTTTCATGTACCTTTGTAATTTATTTAAAGGGCAAGATTCTAACCAGCCATCTGTTTCTCTAGGTAAGTTTGGTGGTTTCCCAAACATTTCAGTAGCATAATTCTTTATTTCTCTCATAATTTCAGCCTGTGTATATCTCAAGTCTCCCTCTTCTGTCTCCACGGCTGGAATTACCTTATTATAATGTATGGTAGAACACTGTTAACCTTAGGAAATCATCATTTCCTAAGGTTGTTAACCCATCATCCATCCATTCCAATGTTGTTAACCTATCAATGCTATGTCACATCAATAGGTTAACAACAGGAATCGCTTTGCACATGTGCACTACAAGACCCTACAGCCTTCCAGAAATGGCAGCGGTGGTGAAAGCATGACCTGGAACGGCTGAGACGGTGACTAAAATTTAAACAGTAAGGATCATGCTTAATTTTTAAATTGAAATGTGTGACCACACACTATAAAATATAATGTATGGTCATACATCAGCAACTGGTTTGAATAACCGGCTTGAGGTTACCATGGCGACATAAACCTCTCGAGCTTTGCTCATGAGGTTTACATGGTCACCATGGCAACCTCTCTCCGGTTAACAAACTGGTTACCAATACATGCCCATACATTATCCTCTATATTTTGTCTTTTTGCACAATTATCAAAGGGGTTTACACTTACCTGTGTACCCTGTACCCCAAACCTTTGTTCCTTTTCTAATGACTTCATTAAGTTGTATTGTAAGTTTCCCATTTCCCTTTTGACTTCACTTAGTAGTTTCAGGTTTACTCTCCCACCTTCATTTTGTATAGATAATAGTTTATGAAACTGGGCTCTAAGCTCTAAATACCTATCATTTTTGTGACACCCTTTTAATCTTCCATTTAAAAAAAAACAAAAAAATATTTTTTCCATCGTGTGCTCCCACCACTCCCCCCTGGATTCATATAAGGAAAACACAGATTGTCTCACCTGTAAAACAAATTGCAGCCCTTTCACTGTGATAGGGTCTCCTCCAACAGGCTACAGTGTAGCTTCCAGTAACCCTGGCCCCTGGTTGTTTCTGCAGTGTCAGAAACATGTATGCACAATAGCCAATGGTCAGAAGATGCTACTGGAAGTACTTCCATTTTACATACTGGTAGTGAAGGAGATAGAAACCAGTAGTCTATCCTAGTGGAAAGGGAACCTTTGAAAAACGTATGTTGTGCTGGTTTCTGTTGATGGTGAAATACATCTCTTAAGTCTGTTTGAGATATTAATTATGCCAGGTAGCATCTCAAAAGACTTTTTCGATTTTTAGGCCCCTATCTGAAGGAAAATTACTTATGTTAAAGTCACCCATAGCAGAATATTGTTAGCCATAAACAACTAAATTCTCATAGCTCCAGTCTGTAGGGCATATATATTTATAAGGCTAAACCCACCATTGACAATGTCAATATTCAATAATAAAGGCCTCCCTGGCCATACTTCCACCATATGAATGACTTTAAAATTCTCCACATTAATACATATGCCCACCCCACAACAAGAGTCATCCCATAGTGACCAAAAGGTCTTGCCCCATTCCCATGCTTTGCTGGCCAGTTGTGTGCCATGAATATTCCTCAGCCTCGTATCTTGCAAGAATACAATATCATATACTGTATATGAAAATAAAAAGAAGTTTTTTTCACTGACAAGATACTGTTAGTGTTCAATGAGGCTAGGGATATTCTCTGTAGTGTGTTATGTAGAGTATTAACATCAAGTCATTTTATTCTTGCAAACCCTAAGCCACATTCTGTGTCGAGTTTGCTTGATTTTTCCTGTTTTTCCTTTGAACTCTAAAGGTGGGTTTTCTGTATCGGACCCCATATCTTTTTGTGAGGATGCCACCGATAAGGAATCTGACTCCCTCACTCATCTCAGTGTCCCCCCATTGTGGTGCAGCATACTTATTCTGAACTGTAATGTTCTCAGTGCTGCCTTCTGACACTTTAGATAGTGGTACCCCAACCTCACTTGCAGAATTTGACCCTTTCTGAGAGGATGAGGTGTGTTTCCTTTTCACAGTTTGGAACATGTCCATAGCAGGTGTGGTGGGGGGGCATACCCTCAGGATTCTGACACCCACTAGTTTGTGGAACTGGATGTTTGTCTGGAACCACAATCAGAGTAACTCTGTGGGCTGGAATTATGATTTCTGTTTGATTGCAGGGAGTATGTCTTTCTTTTGCGGGGTCTTCATAGACGTTCTAGTTGCAGTTCTCACTGTTTTATTAATGTAAAAATCTTGAATGTTGTAGTCTTGGTTTTCAGTATTGTGGGAGGCCAATGGGCAGTCCATGAAAGAATTACTGTCATCCTCACACTGGTTACATTTACTGTTTTGCAGGCAGAAAAAGCCTGTGAACCCTGTTTGACCACATTGGGTGCACTTGATAACCTCACATTGACTAAGGTGTCTTGGTGACCCAGATTTATAACACTGCTGGGGCTTCCTGGGGCAAAAGATAAAACCCTTATCCTGTCCCAGAGGGTTGAGACACTGGATGCCACACCTCACGCTACATCGGCAACCCGAGTTCTGGATCGAGCTCAGGTGCCTGGGGTCGGCAGGAGAGGGAGAGGATTGAGCACCCGGTGAGCTGCTCTTCTCTCCTGAGGGGAGGGAAGTGGGGTTGTCTGGCATCCCAGTGACCCCAATGGAGATTGGGGGAGCTGCAGGATGTGGACTAAATGTGTGTGAGCGAGCATGGCAGATGCCAGCAGGGTTGTCGTGTGCCATGATGTCATTGCACACCACGCTCGGAGGGGGGGAGGAAGGGAGCTCATGGAGGAAAAAAATCATGAATACCCCTCCAGACCAGATAGGCGATGGCACTCCCAGTGCTGAACCACCACATGCCCAATACTGGAGCCCTGCCTCTACCCCTTCGGTCTCCTTGGCACTAAGCACCCAAGGGTTCAGGGAGAAAGTAACACCCTTGAAGAAGGCAAGGTTCACAGTAGGTGGTAGAGCAGCATAGGTGAGTGGAGAGGCCCAAGAGAGTTCCAGGGTCTGCGGGAGATAAAATAAGTTGGAAAAAAAAAAAGCATTTGGGTAGATGCATAAGGCCTGAGTCTGTTGTAATGTCACCTTCATCTACCACCCCCCATTCCAAAAACCTTCTGAGTCAAAAATTGGTTCAGGGTTGCCCTGAACATTGCATTTCTTTTCCAGCCAATACAGGATATCAGTTATATTGCCCACTTTGTTGTGGAAGAGGACCGTGATAAATTTCATTGGGCTTTTGGTTAAGGGGATGGCTTGGAACAGGACCCATAATGGATTAGTCTTTAGGGTTGCATATTTTGCCTAAAACCTGTCTAAAAGTTCCAGGGATCGAAAACTGATATTGAACGTGCTCTCTCCAGGTACATGGATGAATGCATAATCTTCACCTTGTGTGAAACCCAAGGATCTCTTTATTAATTCCATTCCCACGTAAAAGCGGTCAGGAAAGCTTTCCAAAACACCCATGTACTTCAGTCTGACTGTATTTCAATCTTTAGCCAATTCCAAGGGTTTGTGGAATAAACTTGCAAAAGTTGCTTTGTCCAGAGCTCCATTTGTGGTACCCTGGTGTGGCATTTCCCTTTCACCACAGATCTGTGTGGTGAGAAGATACATATCCTCCCCTCTTGTGCCTTGAGCCCCCATTTCCCCAGTTGTGGCATCATAAAAAACTTCAGGTTGACTCCCTCAAGGAGAGAAAGAGACATGCTCTGTCTCAGTATTTATAATTTTTTCAGGACTTGTGCCACTGTCCAGTTGACCCTTTTTGTTTTGTGATGCGTTCTCTCCAGCACCATTATCAATAACTGTTGGAAACCCCTTATTTTGTGTACTTACAGCAGGTGACTTCTCAGTCCCAGGAAGCGGTATTGCCACGTCTGGGATCCATGTCCCTTCCTTGTCAAGCACCCATCCAGCCCAACCGGAGCACTTTCTCAGGGAACCACTGACTTCCTGTGCTTGTTGCTTCCTGTGCGTCTGTCTGCTGTCTCAATCTTTCCTGGTCACGGGGACTTGCTTCAAAATCAAATACTTTTGCTGGCACTTCTTTTGATGTTCCCAGTGAGTAGTTGAAATCTCTTTTCCTAGATTTCTCCTACTCCAGCTTTTGTTTCACCCACAGGCATCCTGGGGCAAAAGATAAAACTACACCAATAGAAACTGTCGGTTGTGGAAACACACCACTAGTCCGAGTATGGGACGAAGCCCAGGCAGGACAGATGACAGTCCTATGGGAATAAGATTTAATCTGACCCTTATAAGGTAAGTGGGTGGTATTGGAATGAACTCGAGCATGGGGCAACAAGACAGTAGTTAACAAGCAGACAGCGAACCTGCCTTCATACGATTTTATGGGGCTGGCATATTAAGGGACAAATAGTATATTTGGAAATTGTGGATTCCAAAGGCATAGGCAGGTGGCGGGGGGGACTCCTATCTTGACATCAGGGCACAGAAATAGAAATCTTATGACTTCGGAGGGGGGGTAGGGAATGGGAGATGGGGAAGAAAGATACATACACATGGGTGATGGCCACGTTGTACAACAGGAGAGAGAGAGATGAAAGGGTGGGTCTCTGGGTCTGAAGAAGCAAATTCAAGGGATAAGAGGTTTTAACTAAATCAGGAAGTTGGTATAAGGTCGGGTTGACATCACCCGACTATGCCTCGGATGATAAATTTCCAATACAGCAACTGTTTACCTTTTGCTTTATTGTTGGGAAATACCACTGATGCTGACCACCTTAGCAACCAACCACCTTACTGGAGTCAACCTTGTGACCCACACTGAGTAGTGGCTTCCACTGGCCGGGCTTGCTTACAACTTCAAGCGGTGTAGCACTTGCTACTACACTCCTGTATCTATGCAGGGATCTACCTAAGGGAACCTTGGAAGTTATTGGGGAAAAAAATAATTTCTAGTTCTGTGTAAGAAAATGATTGATGATACAGTTACAGTTTATTATACAATGGCGAGAAAAAATTCTGGGCTCTCATTGGTCAGTCTGAGGCTAGACCCGTGATGTTATCCCAGCATAACATCATGGATCTAGTCCCAGCACATAGAAGGCCAAATCAAATGTCAGAAGAACAAACTGCCACAGAAAGCAGCTTCTGCTAAGTGTAAACATTGTGCCTGCACATCTTCTGCTCCCCGATTACTTAAAGTCACCTGCGCTTCCAATGACCTCACAGCAGCCCTGTCCTGTTCTCACAATACTCCGATAGTGATTCACAAGATTAGATTTAAAAAACAGACTTTGCAGTATCCACAAATTTATTTTACATGGCTGTTTTTCTTCCCAGTACCCAGCGACTTCAGTGAACTGCAGAGACCGTAACTGCCGGTCGCGTAGTTCACTGATGCCACTTGAGACACGGGACAAAAGGTGCCATAAATACTGAATTTATTTTCTGTGTTAAAACTGGCACACATGCTTCCTTCCTGCCCTGCTCAAAAAAGCTAAATTAAAGCTGTACCTTGAAACAGCATTTCAATTCCCCCGTCAGCTGTAGCGTGATCTATTTGAAAGAGCCACGGTTGTTCAACAGACCGCTCGGCTTGAAAGAAATGGCCGCACTTCTTATAGACAGATTAAAAAGTAAAAAAATAAATAAATAAAACAAATGCCCCTGCCACTTTCTTCAAGAACTCACCCGATAGCTCCTGAGACCTGGAAGAATCCTGCTCATGATAGTGAGCTCCCTCACAGATCACGATCCTCATTTGGGACCCTGTAAATGTAACTCTGTATTAAGCAACAAGTTTTACTCTTCCCAGGGCAGGCAGTGGGACCAGGGGCATTTATGAAAAACCTAGACACTAACACACCAGAAGCTGGGGGGGTGATGACTGAATAACAAACACCACAATCACAGCACATAAAGGTAGCTACACCATTCAACGCTACCACCTAGTGGACAGATCTAAAACAGGAACTTTTTTTAAACACGTAAGCTTCAACTATGCAAAACCACCTATAAAAATGTTTTATTTTTTATTTCATTTTAATTTTTTGATTGTTTACAAAAATAAGCCATTGCATAATAGGAATAATGCACTCCAGGGTGTATGTCATGCTGGGATAATGTCACTTCTCGGGTGTTGTACACACTCAGCAACGGCCTTGTACCCAACCACCCGAGGCTTGACGTTATCCCAGCAAGAGACACACCCTGTCCTGCATTATTCCTTTATTATTATTGCATCTGTTTTATATAGGTGTTTTACAATATTTTCTGTGGCTTTATATAAACATTTGATGTTGAGACAGCATGGAAACACCTTGGGTGGCACTTTAAGGGGCAGCCTGGGGAGTGGGACCTTCACCAAGGAATGTGGGAGGGAGGTAAACACAGGGAACTATTTTCTGTTGCTAAGGGATCCATATGAATAACAACCCTGAATGTTCAGGGAACTAACTTCCCTGTGAAAAGAATGAAAATATTGGCCTACCTGAAATGCCTACATACTGATATATGCTTCTTACAGGAGACAAGACTCTCAGAGGGACAGCATCAAAAACTACATAGATGGTGGGTGGATACAGCAATTTCAACATCTCACTCCACAGAAAGGAAGGCTGGGGTTGCCATACTGTTAAGTAGGGCCTACCATTGCAGATCCTGAGGCTATAGCAGAAGATGGTGGAATGGCTCTCATTACAGGTACAATATTCTCACATGAAGTACATCTAATCAATATCTATGCCCCAAATGTGGACACACCTGCTTTTTATAAAAGGGTTTTCTCTAAAATAGGTAGTCTGGGAGAGGGTATGGTCTTGTTGGGGGGAGACTTCAATTGTGTGATAGACCCTCAATGGGATTGCTCATCACAGTCAATTACCATAAATAGACTTACGGGTAGAACGGTGAGAGCAGGGATGAAGGAACTGGCATTGGTGGATATATGGAGAAAACTTCATCATCCTAGGTGAGATTACACCTTCTATTTGAATTTACACAGTTTATACTCTAGACTAGATTATTTTTGGGAAAGTGAACCAGATTTTTACAAAATTAAATCATGGCAAATACACCTGAAGGTAGTTTCAGATCACTCTGCAGTTGCTCTTGAACTCCAGATAAAGGACTGGAGCAAAACCACTCTTTGGAGTATGAACACACCTCTCCTGGCAAGAAAGGAGTTCAAACAATTAATTGAGGAAACAGTTGTATATTATCAGAGGAACAATTCAAATACAGAAGCTAAGCTGAAATGGCAATAGGACTCCTTGAAGGCGGTACTTTGGGGGGCCATATCGTATGCATCTCGTCTTAGAAAACAACGTACAGAAAAACAAAATAACCTATAGCAAAGGTTAAAAGACTTAGAGCAGCAACATAAATACTCAGGATCTCCACTGTTGCTCCCAGAACTAAACAAGCATTTGTCAATGCCGAACATTTGCTTGCTGGTATTAGCATTGGACTGATGCAGATTAGGAATGGCAGTGAAGTATTGAACTTCACGCCAACCCCACCTCCAACCTCCAGAGATGGACAGGCATTGGGGTACACGTTTGGGTTGTCGCCCATAACATTCATGCCATTTCACCTCACCCTGTACTGCAGACACCGACAAGTGTTGAGGTGTGCCCTGGGGTGTTCAGCTTTACAATCACCCCACTTCATAAGGACATACACTGAAATGGGTAAAATGTAGGAGAATGGGGTGAACTCTAGGGCCGAAGTGTCCAAGGCACACCTGGATGCCTGTCACTGGCTGCAGATTGGGGGGGTGGGGGTAGAATGGCATGAGCATGACAGTTGACAATCCAAAGGCACACTCCTGATGCCTGTCAGTCTGTACAGGGTGGGATGTTATGGTTAGAAACCCTAACGCCCTGGGCGTTTGTTGGTATTTGTGCTACAAATTTTTAGCATGGCCTTTTTCTGACCCCACGTCATGATTGGGACCTCTTCTCATGAACAGTGGCACTGTGTTTTTGTCAATGTGTCCCGAACTTTGAGTTCCACAGTGACCATGCCTTTGTGCACCAGATGTACTAAAACACAGATTGGACAGGATGTGAAAAATGACAGCTGTACCATTCATAGGGAGGTGTGTTGAGATGACAATGTTGAAAATCTGTAGTGAAAATATTAAAAATGCCCAAACTTCTGAGTGTACATGGAAACTGCACAACACATGCACGTAACAGTCATTTTAGTGGAATTATTTCCCCAGATTTTCAACATAGGCATTTTGTGACCTCTACTAATGTACACTGTCACTATGATTTTCTTAATATGTCATGAACATTGATTTCCCTCAGCAACCGCGCGGTCCTGCACCAGATGTGTAAGCGCATATTTTGTGCAGGATGTGAAAAATGACAGCTGTATTGTTCATAAGGAGATCTGAAAAAATGGCAATGTTGAAAATCTGGAGTGAAAGTACTACAAATTTGTGAAGTTATGAGAGGGCGTGGAAACTGCACAATGCACGCTTGTATCGCAGTTATTTTATGGACATTTGTCACCAAATTTTCAGCATAGACATTTTAAGACCTCTGCTCATGTCACTGCGATTTTACGTATGAACATACATACGAACATACGAATCTGACAGCAGAACAGGCCAATCAGTCTATCTAAGTCTGCCAAACTGTGCAGCTAGCACCCTAGATTTCAGCTGCCTCAGCCTCCTCTCCCTCAGTTCCTCCACCACTTGTCCCAGCCCCTACCCCCTGACTCTTCCTCTTGCTTTATCCCACTCCTTCTCACAGCTATTGACTGTCCTACATGTTACCACCCCCTCTGGCAGTGCATTCCAACTAAACACCACCCTCTCAGTGAAGTAATGCCTGCTCATTTCCCCTCTTGAAACGTCCTCACTTCAAACCTTAGTCCATGCCCCCTCGTGTCTCTTCCACTCCTCAGTTTAAACACCCCCTCGGTGCTAGGCTTATTTACCCCCCTCAGATATTTAAATGCTTCAATCATATTCTGCCATCACTCCTCTCCTCCAGTGTGTACATGTTCAGCTCCTTCAGTCTAACTTCATATTCCTTTCCTTCCATCCCCTTTAACATTTTTGCTGCCCTCCTTTGAACCCCCTCCAGTAACTTTATACCTCTCCTCAGGTATGGCCTCCAGTATTGCACACAGTACTCTAGGTGCAGTCTGACCAATGATCTGTAGAAAGATAGGATCACATCCCTGTGTCTGGATGAGAACCCGCTTGGATGCAGTCCAGCATCCTGTTTGCCTTCACTGCTGCTCTCCTGCACTGGGCTGAGTTATTCATGCTCCCAGTTACCAACACCCCTAGGTCATTCTCCTCCTCTGTGATCCCCAACCTCACCCCCCCAACCAATAGTCCCTCTTCTGGTTCTTAGCCCTGAAGTGCATCACCTCACACTTCTTTGCATTGAATCCTAGTTGCCACTCCACCGATCATGTCTCTAGTTTGGTTAGGTCCCCATGCAGTTTTTCCCATCTGTCCTCTTTGTCCACCACCACCCTTAATTTAATATCATCTGCGAATAGACTAACCCTGCTCCCCATTCAGTGTGCTATATCAGAGATAAAGTACTCAAATACCACAGGACCCAGCAATGACCCCAGTGGCGCCCCGCTTGTCACTGCTGTAGGTGCCAAGGGCTCCCCCCACCACCATCACCCTCTGCACCCTCCCGTGTAACCAGTTCTCTATCCATTTAGTCAGCTTTTTTCCCACCCCCACCGCCATCAGCTTCCCCCCAGTCTCCCATGAGGCACTGTATCAAAGGCCTTACCGAAGTCCAAGTACAGGACATGTACTGCATGGCCCCTGTCCAACTCCCTTGTCACCCAGTCAAAATACTCTATTAGGTTGGTTTGACAAGACCTCCTTGAGAAGAACATGTGTTGTCGGCCATCTTGGAGGTCATTACTCTCTTGGAATGCCACCAGCCTCTGCTTAAGTATTGTCTCCATAAGCTTACCTACTATGGACGTGAGACTGACCATCTGATAATTTACTGGCTCCTCCCAAGATCCACTCTTGTGTATGGGCACCACATGGGCCACCCTCCAGTCCTGGGGAACACACCCCATTTCCAGGGAGCTGTTGAACAGATCTGCCAGTGGCTCAGTCAACAGCTCGCCATCTCCCTTAGCACCCTGGGGTTGATGCCATCAGGACCTGGTGCCTTGTCCACCCTTAATGCCCTCAGCCCCTCTGGCACCCAACTCCCTGTGATCACTTTGTCCATCACCTGCTCCTCCCCTTTCCCCACCCCAGCCCATGGTGGTAGTGGACCATCCCCTCTCCTTAGTGAAAATGGAGCAGAAGTACTCATTTAGAATTTCCGCTTGCTCCTCTCCCTTTTCCACCCAATCTGATCCCCCTTTATCCTCACAATATGTTCCTTGCACTTCATCTTTTCCCTGACATACCTAAAAATGTCCTTTTACCCTCCATTTATGCCCTGTGCTAAACTTAATTCCCTGGAGGCCTTACCTTTTTTCACCCTACTGGCCACCTCCCTTGACCAACTCCCATAAGCCTTGGTATCCTCTCCTTTCCCTGTTCTCCTGTACTTCTGGTATGCAGACCTCTTTGCCCTTGCCCTTGTTTGCTGAAGGGGGCCCAATTCCCATTGGCTTAAGTCCTCCCCTTCCCCAAAATGCAAGCAGCATACTGGGAGCCCACCCCAGTTTGCACAAATGAAGCCTGAAAAAAAAAACCTTCCCCTGACGTCCTTTTTATTATGTTTTGCCCCTGAAATAAAGAAAACAGTCCCTCACAGTCTTTTGTGCCCCCCCACAACCCGTGCCCACCCACTGCACACCCACCTCCCCACACTCCACTCATACCATACTTACCTCTGGAGCCCGGCGCGATGATTTTTGGTGGACCAGGAACACGTCTTCACTCTTCAAAGCTGACCGTGAACTGAAGAAATGCCAGTAAGTTGTATAATGGCATAAATAGTGAGTTTTCAAATTTTGTGGATATCTCAGCCATTTTTTGGACATTTGCCACCAAATTTTCAACATGGGGTTATTAAGGCCCTCCTCATGAATACAGTCACTGCCATGGCATTATTCAGTCCGAAAATGTGATTTCGCAGTCATTGCATGGAATCACTTTTTGGGACCGATTAACGAAACAGCAGTGTGACTGTTCATGAGGTGGGATCTCAAAACGTCTATGTTGCAAATTTGGTGAAAACAAAATAAAAAAAAATGACTGTTTTATGAGCGTGCATTGCACAGTTTCCATACACGCTCGTGACTTCACGAATTTGTAATATTTTCACTCCAGAGTTTCAACATTAGCAATTTTTCAGACCTCCTTATGAACATTACAGCTGTTATTTTACACATCCTGGCTGAAATGTGTTTTCGCACTTCCGGTGCAGAATAGCACGATCGCTGTGGGAAATCAGTATGCAGGACACATTATGAAAATCACAGTGACACTGTTCATGAGCAGAGGTCCTAAAATGCCTATGTTGAAAATTTGGTGATGAAAGTCCATAAAATGACTGTGTTACAAGCATGCATTCCGCAGTTTCCAGGCACCCTCGTAACTTCGCAAATTTGTAATATTTTCACTCCAGATTTTCAATTGTGGCATTTTTCCACACCTCCTTATGAAAAGTACAGCTGTCATTTTTCACATCATGGCCAAAATGTGTTTTCATACTTCTGGCACAGAATAGCGCGGTCGCTGTGGGAAGTAAGTGTTTTTGGACAGATTAAGAAAATCACAGTGACACTGTTCATGAGCAGAGGTCCTAAAATGCTTGTGTTGAAATTTGGTGACAAACATCCATAAAATGACTGTTTTACGAGCGTGCGTTGTGCAGTTTCCACGCATCCCCATAACTTTGCAACCTTGTTGTATTTTTACTCCAGATTGTCAACATTGGCATTTTTTCACACCTCCTTATAAACCGTACCGCTGTAATTTTTCACATCCTGGCCGAAATGTGTTTTCGCACTTCTGGCACACAATAGCGTGGTTGCTGTGGGAAGTCAGTGTTCGAGACAGAGTAAGAAAATCACAGTGCCACTGTTCATGAGCAGAGGTGCTAAAATGCCTATGTTGAAAATTTAATGACAAAAGTCCATGAAATGACTGTGTTATGAGCGTACATTGTGCGGTTTCCATGCACCCTCATAATTTTGGCACTTATAATATTTTCACTTCAGATTTTCAACATTGGCATTTTTTCACACCTCCTTGTGAATAGTATAGCTGTAATTTTTCATATCCTACCTGAAATATGCATTTACACAATTGGCGTAAAATAGCATGGTCACTGTGGGAAATTAATGTTCGGGACAGATTAAGAAAATCATAGTGAAAATGTTCATGAGCAGAGGTCACTAAATGCCGATGTTGAAAATTTGGTGAAATAATTCCACTAAATGACTGTGTTAAGCAAATACAGGGCCCAGTTTCCATGTACGCTAATAACTTCACAAATCTGTAATACTTTCACGCCAGATTTTCAACGTTGGTATTTTTTCACACCCCCTTATGAACTGTACTGCTGACATTTTTAACATCCTGGCCGAAATGTGTTTTCGCACTTCCATGCAGAATAGCGCGGTCACTGTGGGAAATCAGTGTTTGGGACAGATTAAGAATGAGTGAGTGAGAGAGGAGGACCGATCAAGCTCAACAGAGCTCTGTCAGGACTGCTGCAGATGTCTTTGTGGGCAGAAAAAGGTGCCAATGCAGGCAGGAGCCCAGTACTAAAGGGCAGCCTATAGAGCTGGAAGAAACAGAACGAGGGAGGGAGTGAGTGAGGTCAACGGAGCTCTGTCAGGACTGCTGCAGATTTCTTTGTGGGCAGAAAAAGGTGCTGATGCAGGCAGGAGCCCAGTACAAAAGGGCAGCCTGAAGCACTGGGAAAAACAGAGTGAACGAGTGACAGACGAAAGTGAGCAAGCTCAGTGCAGCTCTGTCAGGACTGCTGAGCATTTCTTTGAGGGCAGAAAAAGGTGCCAACCAGAGGCAGGAGCCCAGTACAAAAGGGAAGCTTGTAGCAACAGGAGAAACAGAACGAGCGAGTGAGAGAGGGGGAGTGAGTGAGGTCAACGGAGCTCTGTTGGGACTGCTGCAGATTTCTTTGTGGGCAGAAAAAGGTGCCAACAAAGGCAGGAGCCCAGTGCAAAAGGGCAGCCTGCAGCACTGGGAGAAACAGAATGAGCAAGTGAGAGAGGGAGAGGGAGCGAGCTCAGTGGAGCTCTGTCGGGACTGCTGCACATTTCTTTGTGGGCAGAAAAAGGCGTCAATGCAGGCAGGAGCCCAATACAAAAGGGCAGCCTGCAGCGCCGGTAGAAACAGAATGAGTGAATGAGAGAGGGGGAGTGAGCGAGCTCAACAGAGCTCTGTCTGGAATTTAGAGTTGCTCATCCAACTGCCCAGGGTCCTGTGTGGGCATATATTTCAGCTGGGTCTCTGAGGTGGAAACAAAGCAATGATTGGATACTTTTAGGACTGCTGTAATACTACATATTTATTGTTCTGTTTATTTCTCTAACTGAGCTGAGTAATACTTGGAGTGCAATACAATTTCTAACTGGGCTAAGTGAAACTATGAGGGCTGAGAACAAAAAGTGTGGTAGCTGACGGGTGAAAAACGGACAAGGAGGCTTTAGGATTGCTATAGTAATACAGTATCTAATGAATGAGATTTGAGATTGAATTAACCGGGTCGGCAAGGGGGCTGTAGGGGTACTAGTGTGGGGGGAACAGGAATTTGAGTAAATAGGGCCTAACAGTTGTAGTAGGGTACAGAAACAGGGAGTAAGAGCCCATAACATAAGATGGGAGCCAAAATGGGGCAAGTGCCGCATGTCAATAGGGCGGGCATTTTTGGAAGGGTGGTGGGGTGTACAGGGTGTGTGTCCACCATGATCCTGGACTGGGCTTGGAGGAGGGGGACGGATGGTCTATAGACAACTGGCTAGTTTTAGGGAGGAACTGTGGAGGTTAGGGAGGAGTCTAAGTGGCAGGGCAGATGAGTATGGTAGGCATCCTGGCTGGGGGATGGGGATGGCAAGGGGGGATGGGAGAAGAACAACAGAGGACTGAAACTGACCCCAGTATCAAAGGCATTAGCAGAAAAGAGAGAAGAAGTGAGGGGGTGCCTGAGGCAAGGGGGGAGGTCTCCTGATGGAGGAGGCAGAGACCACGAGGAGAACCAGGGGAGAGAGAAGATGGCTGCGGGTAGGGAGGGACCAGGGGTGGCAAGTAGGGGAACAAGTAGGAGGGGAAAACTGATAGGGGGAAGAGATGTAGGAGGAATCGACTAGGAATAGATTTGAGCCTCTGCTGTGGGAGGGAGAAAGAGAGGGAGAGCTGGAACATACTGAAGAGGGGGAGGACAAGTGGGGCATGAGATAGATGGCAACAGGTAGGGGAAGCGATAGCGAGGATGAAAGGGTAGAAGGGGCTAGTAAGGAAGGAGGGGTGTGACTGGAAGCGAGAAGGCTACAGGAAGGGGGAAGGATGGGAGGGACATCACTATTGGGGTCGAAGGGAATAGGGGCTCTAAATTGACAACAACGGGGATAGGACAGTGGTTGGAAATCAGCAGGGAAGGAGGGGAGGTCAACATGGGAAGCCCAGTAGGAAGTAGTCAGGCTGGGAAGGAGTTCAAGTGGGATGGGAGGAATAAGGCAGAGAAAAGGGGTGAGGCAGAAGTAGGGGGTGCAGATACAGAAGTCACAGAGGGTGCAGCTGGCGGGGTTAAGGTGCAGGGAAGAACGAATACTGGGGTGGTGGAAGGAGTATTAGAAGGGAAAGGGGGTAAGGGACATGGGGTACTCATCCTGGGGGATTCTATACTAAAAGGGGTGATATTTTGGTGGAAGGGGGAAATGCACATCCATATTTCATGGGTTAAAACTATCCCTGGGTTGACTGCAGGAGGGGCAGGGCAGGAACTGTTCAAATGTGCAGCGAGGGGGAGGAAGAAACCTCATTTATTGTTGCATATGGATACAAATGACTTGGTGGGGGAGACTGTGGAATTAATGAGGGGGAGGTGTTAGGAGTTGCGCAGGCAATGTGAGGGGTTGGGGGAGTTGGTGGCATTCTCAGAGGTACTCCCAGTACCATGTGCAAGCATCGGGAGGAAGGGTAGGATCCAGGAGTTCAATGAGTGGCTGAGGGATTGGAGCCACACCAAAAATTATGGGTTAGTGACTAACTGGGGTAGAATCTGGGGCAATAGTGACTTGTACCCGGGGGACAGGCCACACATGAGCAGGGAGGGGAGGGGAGTATTAAAGGTGGGATTAGAGGGGTATACCGTATATCTCTACTAAGGTGGATTAAAACTAGTCGGGGAGTGGGCAAAAGACTGAGGTTGGTAGAAAGGTCCAGCAGGGGAGTCTAATGAGCTCACCCCCCTAAATGTAGGTAAAGGTGGAGGCATAGTAACCCTGGGAGGGGGGAGGGCAGAGTGGTCTAAGTGTAATACAGAATGCACCACCACCCGGTAACAATAATGAGGAGAAAGGGTGTGGACTACTGACAGGAGGGATACAGGCCAACGAGAAGCATGAGGATAGGAGGAATACTGGTGGAAGGTGATCTCTCTCAATGCAAGAAGCCTGGGGAACAAAATTGCAGAACTTCAGGCGCTCCTTTCAGAGGGGAGGGTGGACAATGCTGCAGTGACAGAGACTTAGGCGACAGAGTACCATGATTGGGACTTGGCAATCCCAGGATACAGGATATGCAGGAGGGACAGGGGGGTTGGAAGGGGGGGCTGCACTCTATGTGAGGGAAGGGATCACATGCATAAGGGATGAGAGAGAAGAGGAGAGGACAGAGGCGCATTGGGTGCAGCTCCTGAACTCCAAGGGCAGAAAGTTGTGGCTGGGAGTGGTGTACACACCACCAGCCCAATCCTGAAAACTGGATGGGGAGTTGGCAGAGCAGATAAGAAGGTTGTGTAGAAGGAGGAGAGTGTGGTGATAGTGGGGGATTTTAACCTACCAGGGGTTGACTGGAGCCCCCCTGCCACTAGTAGTACCAGGGAGCAGGTGCTCCTCGATGCATTGCAGGATGGCCTTCTGATGCAATTGGTAAGTGGGCCTGCGAGGCTTGGTAGCACTCTGGACCTAGTATGGGCAAATGGGGAGGTGGTGAGGGAGGTAAGGGTGGAAGACCCACTAGCGGGTAGCAACCACTAAACAGTGTGGCTCATTCTTGTGCTGGGCAGGGAGACAGGAGGCACGGGCACTAAGGTGGTGGACTTTAGTAGGGTGGACATTGGGAGGATGGGAGCAATACTGCTAGGGAGACTCCAGGATATAAGGCCTGGGATGGATGCAGAACAAAAGTGGGGAATCATAAAGACTGAGCTAACAAAGGCCACAGTAGCCTGCACCAGGGCCAGGAGTAAGAAGAGCAGAGGCAAGAAACCGTGCTGGCTGAACAAGGCAAAGGAAAAAGAGATTCCATGCAGTGACTGCGAAATCACATTTTCGGACTGAATAATGCCATGGCAGTGACTGTATTCATGAGGAGGGCCTTAATAACCCCATGTTGAAAATTTGGTGGCAAATGTCCAAAAAATGGCTGAGATATCCACAAAATTTGAAAACTCACAATTTATGCCATTATACAGCTTACTGGCATTTCTTCAGTTCAGCAAACAAAGACTGTTTGGAGGGCATGATGCCTAGGGGGATTGTGCACCACCTCGGCACAAAACAAATGGGGGAGGAGGGTACATTATGCCAATGGGGATTGGGCTCCCCCATCGGCAAATGAACTGGGTCGGCTTTCATGGGGCTCTGAGGAAGCCACTGCCATATTTAGGGAAATACTGTAGGGAAATGTTACACCAGGCAAGGTACTGCCCTGCATGATGGATCGATCCCTCATTGCAGCAGAATTGCTGATGCTGAAATGACAAGGCAGCCCCTCATTGCAGCAGCCAAATCATTTCAAGTTGGTGGCACTTCTGTAGAACCAGTGTCATCAGGACACTGGGCCTACATTAGGTGCACACTGCCAAGCCTACAAATGTAGTGCTGGCATTGGCAGCCACACTGCCGCACCTCCACAACCCACTTCTCTCCTAAAAGCTACCGCATAATGTTTCTTGCCCATACGCGCAAGCAAACATAAAAAGGTAAAACCCGAACTTCAGACTTTGTTGGATGTGCAAATGGAAGGCAAGCTCAGATATTTTAACCAGAAATGTTATAAACATGGTAATAGGGCAGGCAGACTACTAGCATTCCATCTGAGATGGGCCCAAGCTGATAAATACGTTAAAAAGATTTCGAATGTGCAAGGGAGAATCCCCCACACTCTGCCTTTATGCCAAAAGCAATTGCAGCGATATTTGGGAACTATTATAAAATTCTTTACTCCTCAGAGACATCGACACTTTCCACCACAGAGAAGACTTTAGAGTTTCTAGTGGGCATTCAATTGCCTAGACTAGGGACTTAGACAAGCAAATGCTTGATGCACTCATTACCCAGGGGGAAACTGCACAGGCTATTGAAAACATGAATGTGGGTAAATCACTGAGGCTGGACAGTTTTAATGTAGAATTTTATCAAGCCTTTCAACAACAACTAATATCACTCCTGGTGCAAGTATTTAACTCATGTGAGGAACAAGAAGATCTGCCCCATTCGTGGCATGAAGCATTCATCACAGTTATCCCCAAACCAGATAAGCTTCTGAAAGTAAATGCAGTTCTTGCCCGCCAAATTTCTTTATTAAATGTCAATTCAAAAGTCTTCTCTAAAATACTAGTCTCAAGGGTAAATAAAATCTTAACCTTAATTCACCTGGACCAAGCTGGTTTTGTCCCCAACCGCCATCTGGGTGATAATATCTGGAGATGTTTAAATATCCTCCATAAGGGTTGGGAAGTAATAGATCAACAGCTATAGACGCAATAAAGGCATTTGTTCACCTGAATTGGGACTTCCTCTTCTCAGTTTTGGTTAAATATGGGTTTAAAGAGCAGTTCTGTACTTGGATCAGTGCTATCTGTAGAACACCTACTCCCTAAGGTGAAAGTGAATGATACCGTGTCTGCCTCCCTAAGCGTACAGAAAGGAACCCAGCAGGGATGTCCTCTGTACCCTATAATGTTTGCTCTCAGCATAGAACCTCTTGCAGAAAGGATATGATCCCACCCAGAGTTAAAGGGCATTAAATTGGGGGGGGGGGAGGAAAACAGAATATCTCTGTATGCTGATGACACAATGTTGTATCTCTGGAATCCATTGAACATGTTTCCTATATTGTATAATACTTTGCAGCAGAATGGTCAAATTTCAGGCTTCAAAATATATGAAGATAAGACTGAAGAAATTATGATCAGTGATACCCGATCTTCCTGCCTTATAAGATTAATACTTAAGGAAAAAATCAGCTGATGAAGCTTGGTGTTTAACCAAGCAAAACAATGTGAATTTTATCTTATGAGCCAGTATTTTTGCACTGATGCACTTTTGTGAATAAAATTCACTTGGAAATGAATGGCCTGGACTGGGTTCTGATTTTTTCCTTAAGTGTTTATGCATTTGTCATAGCACCAGTCACTCTCGGTGCGGTTTATATTTTTTTCTTTCTTATAAGATTAATCCCTTTTAAATCACATTGCCGGCTCGCTGGGCAATTGTGCAGAAAATGATCCTACCCATCTTTGACTACAGTGGCATCTACAGTGCCACTCCCAAGTCCACCCTAGCCTGACCAGAGCCTCTGTTCCACTCTTTCTGTCATTTTGCCCCTGAAAGTCCACCCACCACCCATCACTGCTGTGACCTCTACCTGTCGTTTGGTCTACCATCACTCGAAGACTGGAGACAATCACTCTGCCCAAAGACTATCTCCAAGTTCTGGGATCAGTCACTGCCTCTCTACCTTGCTGCTGAACTGGCTACCCATACCACCCCAGCCTACTCACTCAGGCATCACGACTCCCGATATTTGTCTGTTCCACTCATGACCTCTGCAGCAGGCCAAGCAGCCTTTAAATATTGGATGCCAATACTGTGGAACTCCCTTCCCGAGGACATTAGACATGCCCCCTCCTCACAGCACCTTACCACATTGCTCAAAACCCATTTGTCTTCTATCTGCTCATGTACCTAAGCCAGTTCCTACTGGGGGTTGAGATACTAACAACAACAAAAATCAAAAGGGACCTGGGAGTAATTATAACAGATGACCTAAAGGTGCTCAAGCAATGTGAGAAGGTAGAAAGGAAGGCTGGGGGGCTACTGGGATGCATAGGGAGAGGCATCAACAGTAGAAAACAGGAAGTTGTTATCCCTCTCTACAGACAGTTGGTGAGACCCCATCTGGTCTGGAGTACTGTGTGCAGTTCTGGAGACCCCACCTACAGAAAGACATAGACAGAGTGGAGGCTATTCAGAGGAGGGCAACCAAAATGGTGCAGGGTCTGCACCAGAAGTCATATGAAGAGAGACCAAAGGAGCTTAATATGTATACCCTTGAGGAAAGGAGGGAGATGGGGGACATGATAGAAACTTTCAAGTACAACAAGGGAATTAGTAAAGTCCAAAAGGGTAACATCTTTCAGAAAAAGAGATGTGCAAGAACAAGGAGGCACAATTTGAAGATAGAGGGGGGACGGCTCAGAGGTAATGTTAGAAAGTGTTTTTTCATGGACAGAGTTGTGGATGCATGGAACAGCCTTCCTGGGGAGGTTGTGGAGTCAAGAACAGTTTAAGAATTCAAGAATGCATGGGACAAACATAAAGCAATTCGGGGGGGGGGGTAGGAGAAAGTAAGCTGTTGGTTAACTAGAATCTGCAGCTTATCCATCAGGTAAGGAAATGGGCAGACTAGGTGGGCCAAGCAGTCCTTATCTGCCGTCAAATTCTATGTTTCTGCTGGCTGTGCTCCCTATACCCACCGGTTGCAGAATGTTAAGTGATGCTGGGACCAAACTAAATTGAATTGTACTAGCACTGTGTATGGGCCAAATGTTCTGTACTGCACTGATCTGACTGTACATTTGTCTATATGTTCTTTGCACTTTGTATTATACTTGTACTCTCCTTTACACTTCGCCACCAAGATGCATCTGGAATTGAGCAGTACTCTGCTGAGCATGCCTTCCAGGCAAAGCTTTTAATTAAATAAATAAATAAATGGGTGACCACCCAGATTAGATATTTGGGAATTCACCTCCTGGTGGATCTGAAACAATTATATCAGGCCAACTATAGGACGCTCATTAAAAAGGTTGTAACAGACAAAGAGATGGAAAATACTCCCTCTGTCATTGATGGGAAGGGTGGAATCCATCAGAATGAACATTCTATCCAGATTTCTATTTTTGTTTCAAACTCTTCTCTTGTACATTCCACATAAACAGTGGACTAAAATTGATAAGGTGTTATGTCATTTCATTTGGGTGGGTAGAAGAGCCAGAATAAAATGATCAGATTTATAAAGACCAAAAGAACAAGGAGGAGTAGGTCTCTCCAATCTTGAAGTTGTATTATCAGATTGCCCAATATGTGCCCCGAATAGCTTATAAAAGACAGGACCCAAATGACATGTAGATGGCCCAGGAGCTGGGGATTAATCATGGGGTGTAGCCCCTAGAGAATTTTGATGCCCCAGCTGAGATTTTAAACAAATTTAAAGTTACAAATCCATGGATTCAGCAGTTATATAAAATATGGGGTACAATTAAAAAAATACCTAAATATTGGGGGGCACATTAACCAACCATTCTTTAATAATCTGTGCACAGAGTTTATTCCCCTGAAAATAGATCATACTGTCTCCATATGGAGAAGACAGGGTCTGAGTTTCTTCTCACAGTTTATAAGGCAGGGCAATATTAAATCTTTCAGAGAGATAGAATAATTTCAGTTGAACAAGTGGATTATTTCCACTATTTACAAGTAGCCTCATTCCTAAGATTGGGCTCACATTTGGAGGAAGCGCAAAGAAACCCACATCCCTTGGTAACACTCATATTGCAGGCATCTGAGGGTTTAATTAACAAAAAATACATATCCATGATGGTTAAGGTTTACACCACCACCACTATGGACCAACTCCCTTCTCACTACCAGACAGCCTGGGAGACAGAATTTGGGCAAGTTTTTAGTCAGCAAGACAGGAGACATATTTGGGAAGGGGTTAAGCATTCATCAGCATCAGGTAACTGACAAGAATTCCACTGGAAAATCCTTAGTAGGTTTTTCCTTACCCAGATCAGAGCAAAACATTATACGTAGAATCATACGGAAAACTGCTGGCTAGGTGTGGGGAGGAAGGTACCCATTATCATATTTTCTGGAGTTGTTCAGTCCTACGGACTTTTTGGACTGACTTGGGGAGTAGATATGGCCTGATGGTGAGGACCCAAGAAAATTTAATCCTGAAACATTTGATATTATGAAAACTGTCCAGGGGGAGATGAACAAGTAGTCAAAAATCATATGCAGGTGAATTGTAGGCAGCAGCAAGCAAGGCAATCACTAGAAAGTGGTTGCTCCCATATTTTCCCACATTGCAGGAGTGGATAAGCATATTCATGGGTATTTACCACATGGAAAAAAATCATAGCAGATCTGAGCATGCAGACAGAGAAGTTCAAGGGGACATGGTTCCCATTTATGGTCTTTATTGAAAATTGGGAAGGAACCTCTGTCCTCGCCCGGCAGGCTCACGGCTATTAACAAGGAAATAGAGGGAGAAGCCACCCCGGGTCACACACTGTTCAAGGGACAAGATGGGAATTTGAAAGATCATAATGGTAGGACCATCTGAGAAGCCCTAACTTACCAAGACAATATCATTACATGTGCCTAGTTATTATTAAGCCACACACGTTTGTTGTTATATTTTATTCTTTTTTATAGTTGTTATATGGTTAATAAACAAGAAACTTAAAACATCTGAATATTAAAGTAAGGTTAACACTGACACACCACATGGGCTAGGATTATTACTAGGCTCCTGTAGAGAGTGGCAGGTCAGAAGGTCACTGTTATGGTTTTCCCCTCTTTTTCTTCTCTTTTTACATGTGACAATTTTTAATTGCTCATATGAAATAAAGCTATATGTTATGTTAGGAAGTATAGATATAAGGGAATAGAAATTGATTAACTATGTAAGTATGTTACTGCACTTTTCTTCTTGTGTTATCAACTGGAAGTGACCAATATAATAAAGAAGTTTTAAGAAGAAGTCAAAATGCTCAATCTTGGACCCACCAAAGGTGTGGAAAGGTAGAGCGGCTTAAAGCCTGGCGAGTCTTTACCTGGTGCCAAAGGTCATGGATACCATCTTTTTGGCATTTAGAGACAGCTGATTTGAGTGGAACCAGAGCTGAACTTTGTTGAAGTTCAGCTGGACTCTGTTCATCACATCAGTGGGGGGGGGAGCCAGAGAGAATCATGTTGTTTGTGTACATTTGTATGGCTGCAGTTGAGCAGGCAGTGGTGAGGTGATTCAGGAAGACTGAGAAGAGTAATGGTCCATGAATGAAACCTTGAGGGATGCTGGTGCATATTGGGGGGAGGGGATAGGGAGTTACCTATTCTAACTTGACTGAGTCCTATCCACTGGCTTTTCTCCTCCCGCTGCATGCTTTAGCAATGGGGGGGGGGTGGAGGATTGGTACAATGAAATAACATCTGGCATCAGAGACATGCAGGGTAGAAGCATCAGGATGCAAAAGTGTGAAAGACAAGAGAGAGGGGATTACTTGATTATAGGAGATACAAACTTTTTCCAGAAGAAACAGGTATTCAGTTGCCTGATGTACTTGACAGTTTCTACATTATCTAGCAAAGTGGGAGGCTGATAGTTTGGGACTTTTTTCTTAAATGTTTTCCAGTTTCTAAGAATCATTATCTGGCACCAAAAGTTATAGACAGCAAATTTTATATTCACCCCTACACACTTAAGAGAACATTGATTCTCGTGTTACTTCCTACCTCTGGGTCAATACACCGTAACCCAGGTCCCACTGATGTTTCTGAGATGGCAGGACAGCTATCAAGGCAGTCAATTAATTTTGCTCATTTAACTGTGTGGGACCTGCTTGCCAAATGGGAAAGCCTTGTGGCCTGGAACCATCAATTCCTATTTGAATTTATTGCTGTAGCAGAAACATGGTTAACTAATACCACAGAATCTTTGGTGAATCTTGATGGTTAGAACATTTTTTGTTGTGACAGAAAAGGTCACAGGAGAGGTGTATATTGTATACCAAAAATCATTGCTCTGTAACACAGGCTGAGTTTAACAATTGTTCCTCACCCTGTGATTTTCTCTCTTTAACTCTTAACTTTACGCCAGAATAAGATCATATCACTGGCAGTCATTTATGCTCCACTGGGCTTCAGGACAATGGTCTAGATTTAATATGTAGCTTCAAGGATTCTTTACCGATTAATTGTGAGGTAATTATTCTGAGTGACACAAATGTTAATTGGCCACAGAAAAGTAGTTCTCAACACAGTGATGATTTGATCACTTATAAACGTTTTCAAATGTGGGGGGGGCAACAAGAACTCACTATAAAATTGGCACTACATCAACTATGGACTGAATTTCGGTCTCTGACACCTTAACATTAATACAGTATCAGATTTTACCCAATGGGATCAAAGATCACTGCCCAATATATTGTTGTTGGTCTACAAAAAAGAAGACAGTGCCCTTGTCTTTATTTATTCAAGAAATCTCAAAAAAGGACATTCCCAAATTTCAGGAGGCTTTAGCCTCCATTGACTGGACTTTTCTGGATTCACTAATATAGACAAAGCACTAGTTGCTTTCTGCATTAGTTTTAACTCAGTCTGTAACAGATTTACTCCTGCAAAAAAGCTGATGATAAGGGGAAATTAAAAAGAATGCGTCACTCCTGAACTGTTATAAGTGATGATGGTCAGAGATTCTAAATGGAAGACCTATAGATGATCCCTGGACCACTCTACCCTCTTGGTCTGCACGCAAGCCAGAAATAGGTGTACGGTTGAGATTAGGTTCTCCAGTCAACAGTTCTATATCCAAAAACAAAAACCTTTCCAAGGAAAGAGAGTAGCTGCTATGTGGGATATCATAAATGATATGCCAGGGAAAAAGAATGAATCAGGCCAACATATATTAACTACTCCTTCCCGATTAATTATGGAACCTCAACTAATTGCTCAAAAGTTAAATAATTGTTTTTAAAGATTTGTCAAAATGCATTTCCAAGGACATTCCTGAGGTAATGGATGGTCTTACAAAGTTATTTTTACTTTCTAAGTGTTCTAATCCCAGGTTTTTCTTTATGTTTTTGGCACATACTGATGTTATGTCATACTTACTGAAATCTCACCTACGACCATTAGGCAGTGAGGATAAGGTAGATTTCAGATTAATAAACACCTCTGTTGGTATTATTTGTTTTCCCCTGAAAATATTTAATTTGTCCTTATTCTCAGAGCAATTTGCCACCATTTTGAAGAATGCAGTCATTTTCCTGTTTATAAAACAGGAGATCAGGCAAATGTCCAAAACTTTTGCCCAATCTCTTTGCTGGCTCCTCTAGAGAAGATTTTGGAGGGTGTCACTTTTGACCAACTTTCCAAGTATTAAACTAAAAAGATGCACTGGTACCAGCCCTGCATGGCTTTCACCCCGGACATAGTACAGTGACGGCCTTGGTGGGGCTCATGCCGGCAGTTCATGAGGCCCTGGATAAGGGCCATTTTTTCTGTGTTTACCTTCATGGACCTCACTAAGGCCTTCAACCTTGCAAACCACCAGTTGTTACTGATGTCTCTGAGTGAACTGGAGTTATCAGAAGACAAGATGGGTTGGTGCAGGAGTTATGCCAGCTGAGGAAAACTCAGCTCAAGCCGAAGCACCAAGACAAGTGGCAACTGCTCGGGTAGTCCATGTTGAATGTTAGCTTAACAGTTTCATAGTTGATGTGGTTAATAAAAAGCTATTTTTAAGTGACTCACAACTGCAATTTTATTGGTTGCTTTCTCGAGTGCCATCAATTTTGGTTTTGAGTGTCTCATGTGTGAGGCAGGCAACCCCTTTGATGGTACCAGTGGCTTGTGGATTTACAGTCCCTTTCAATTATCTCATTCTGGTGCAGGAGTTATCTGCATGGAAGATCCCAGAAGACCAAAGTAAGTGCTCATTTTTACTCATCCTCCCCAGTTGTAAAGGGTATTCCTCAAGAGTCAATTTTAGCTCTTGTTTGTTTTTAAGTTCACTTCCCTCAGTATGCAAAAATAAAAAAAATATGCCAACAACGTGGTGATCTTTACTAGTGAGATTTGTTTAACTCAGCTATCTGTTATTATTCAAGCTGATTTTGCAAATATACAGATCTTTTTTAAAGAGCAAACAGGTACTAAATGTAAAAAAATCCAAGACCATGATGTTTCATGGTCCCAGATTTAAGTTACTCTGCAATCCAGGATGGTTTTGATATTGAGCAAGTAACATTTTAATATTTTGGCCTCACCTTGGACAGCTTCTCCTGTGAATCACACATATCATTGATGATTAAAATTGTACATCAAAGATTGGGTGTCCTGTGTTGGATAAATTCATTATTGATATCCTCCAGCAAAAAGTTTCTAGAACACAGTTTCTCACTCCCAGTTATTGATTATGGCATTTTGTTCTACTTTTCATCCAGGGAGGGTTTGCTGTCCAGGGACAGGACCAGTTATAATAAAGTTCTGTGCTTTGTTACACAACTACCACCTTTAGCATGTCATTGTGTTTTATTTAATAATCTCCACTGACAACCACTGAACTTGAGGTATTTTCTCAAATTCGGGGTCCTAGCCAGGAAAATCACTTTGGATTTTGTCCCAGTTCTCTTGCATTCTATTTTTCGAAAACAAAATAACTAACTGCGAACAAGATCAGCATCCTATTGCTTTTTTCATGTACCCAGAATAAGGACTAGCCTTAGACAAAAATCCCTGAATTACAGACTGCCACAGCTTTCCAATACATTACCCACTTTCTTTACAAGTACTGTCTCTCTTGTTACCAATTTTAAAAATGCTTCAGAAAAATGCTTTGAGAAGATAATTACTTCAGATATATTTTGCAGGACATAGTATATTTAGGTGCTGTATTATGTTTGTTAAGGTTGTATATTGTTACTGTCTATATGTTTGTATGTTCTGGTCACCCATAAAAATGAGCCTTGGCTCATGGACTTGCAATATTTTAATTAAATAATCAATTAGAATGCCACTCAGCATGCTTCAGCTCAGGTTGGTGTTATACAGAGTAAATCTCTAAAATCTGTATTCTGAAGAAAATGAAAATGGCACTGAAGAAAAATATTATATGCTTAGTATTTGCAGTCATATCAATGTGTGATAAAATGGGGCTATAGTAAGAATTTTAAAGCAGTAGCAAGCAACAGAATTAGAAGTCAGCAGTACACGTGTAAACTTATAAATAGTTTAACAATTGTTCACTGATTAGAGATTTTATATTTATAATTATAGGTAGTTTTGGAATTACACTTTTGGAGCTGGGAGGCCCATAACAGCTATGTCTTTGAATTGAGCCCCACTTCACATTATAAGGCAATGACAGTGATGTGTGAGCTACTGGGGTTCTCTTCAGAGCTGGGGGGCTGAGCACTGGAAGCACCCCCTCCCCCATAATTCCAACACCGATATAGGACTACCTCTCTTGCTAATCAAAGGTAGTAAAACATTGGGGAAGGTTTAAAGACATCATTTAATCATGGCAATAATTCTTTAGTCTTTTATTTCACAAATAACTCTCAAGCTCTGACCACCACTTGAGTCACTCAGTGTTTCACCCATGAGTAAGGCTTCATCAGGGAGATATGGTCCACTTTATATTTTAGGATAGCTTAACATTTCTTTCATACTGTACTCAAAATCATTCCAGTATATAAGCACATTTATATTTATTACATCATTTTTCAAGAGACCCAGGGAGTTCCAAGTAGGCTTCTTTCCTTGTAGCCAGTCTGTTTCATGCAATGCTGTCTTTGACGTTATTTATATTAGCAGCATATCATGGACATATCAGGTTCCTTCAGATTTTGCAAGCACTTTGCTGAGAAATTGGGCTCAATTCAGAAATGTGTTACAAATGACGCAAACCCGAGGTGCGCCGAACATATGGTGCATGGGGCTTGCAGCATTCCTTGTCGTGTAATTGGGATTCACGATCCATTGCACCACTTGCTGCAAGTTAGGTAAACTTTTTGCTGGTATAACTTTGCGGCAATCTTGGAACCTTTTTATGGGGTTTGCACCAATTATTTGATGCAAGCCACCATAAAGTAGATAAAGGTTCACAAACATTATTTTATTTATTTATTGATTGATTGATTGCTAGGAAGTACAAGTGCCTTTGCACCAGAGGTTCTATTACAAATGTTTCACATTATACATGATAAAGAAAAAAAAAACAAGAAATGTGATACAGAACAATAAAGACAATACAATACAAGATGGTTACATTTGGTACAACTTACGGCAGCAATTCAGTATGGTTACATGTGGTACAGTTTTAGGCATTAAAGCAATAAGTTCAAGCTCAAGTTCAAGTTTATTTCAGGAAAACTCCATTGAGCAAGCTCATTCACAAGAAGGTCCTGAAAAAAGGTCAAATAGGAATCATGTGCAGTCAAAGGTAGACTTTGTTAGCGTAAGTGCCAAAGAGTAGTATAAGGCTAGGTGTTGTCAAAATATGGAGGGGAAGAATAGGGGCTAGAAAGGGAAGGGAAGATCTGGAGGTAGAGCATATTTTAGGGTAACAGGGAGACAGGGGGAAGGGGAGGCAAGGTTTGAGAAGATTGAGGTACATAGAGTGGTGTACTGTCTAGGAGGCACAGTCAGAGCTACTAAGTGCAGAAAGGTGCTGGTGCAGTTTGACTTTGAATGGACCTAGTTTAGGCTGAACCATGTGCATCAGCAAATGTGCACAACCTTCATGAATCGGGTGCAAGTTGTGGCAATTTGTTTGATGTAGGGCTTCATGCAAGCCTTGCATCAACCTTTCTGAATCTAGACCATTGTTTTTCTGACCTGAATCAGCCCCCTAACAATGGAGAAAAAAGATATTTACCATTACGAGAGGGTACTCAGGAAACTCCCCTCTTTTTATGCTTACAACATTTAAAGGTGACCAGCTATGAATGTAAGAATGAAAGCAGATAATAAATATGAAGTGAACTGAACCAATGAGTTTTGCTGGCTGTTTTTGGTGTCTGTGTGGCATTCTTTGAGATGGTTTATTGAGGTCCACGGCCCTTGCTCCCACCTGGCAAATGTAAATGAGCAGATATTCCATCTTAAGAAGCTGATAGTGGAAGAAATGAAGAAGATGTGGTCTGATCAAATTTTCCCCATTCATTAATGCATCTGTGCTTAATCTGGTTCTGTGATCCATACTTCTTGTAACTCCAGTCCAGATTTGATGCTGAACACAGGAAATTATTTCCTAGCTCTCCTTTCCTGGTCAACAAAACAAATAAACTCTCCCTCCTTGTTTTTTCAATTAGGAAAGAAAATGTTTCTCTGTCTTGCCCCTGATACTATGGACACTAAGGTTGGAAAGAGACATTGATGGCCCACAGAGACGGTCCCTCACTTTGCAGTCATAATAACTGTGTACTTTTCTTGAATCCACATATCTGTCAAGGTTATGCTAAAAACATTATAGATTGAGAGAATGCTCTTGACCACTCAGAGTGCTCCTTTTACTGGTGTATGAGATATGCTCATTTTGTAAAGAATGACTCACGTGCAGCTTTCTTAGAAATAGGCACATTGGTAAAGTTTTTTTTTTATTTTAATAAATTTTAATATATTATTGATTTATTTCATCAATAATATATTAATAATGTCTCATACATCAGAACCTCTCACCTTCAGTTTGCAGTTCTCATACACTTAAGAATGCATGTGAGACCAATCCAACAACAATTTTAAGCATGGCATCAGTGGTGATACTAGCACACACTCAAGATTCTTCACTTCCACTGTTTTCATTGGAAGATTATTACATATTCCCACCATCAGTTATATATGCTAACATTCTTCTTGTTTCCACTAAATAGGTGCCTTGTTAAACTGAAACTTGTGACTCCTAGTTAAATGTTCTCTGTCTCTCTCTCTAACTGAATTTCAGACCCACTTTTGATCCTAGGCTATCCTCTGTGATTATTTTGTACATTAGGAGGAGATACCCTCTGATCTGTTTCCTCTCCAGACTAAACAAGCTCAGCATTCTATATTCCATGGTATTAAGGCCTCATGTAATTTAGGCTGCCCTTCTTTGGACTTCCTTATCTATCCTTGTTAACTTGCCGGTTTGGTGCTCAAAACCGAGTGAAGTAGTTCAGCTGTGGCTATTACCAATGATTGATACAGTGAGTACAATATATCACTCAGTCTACTGATTTATTTAAAATTTTTTGACCTGGATAGGCATGCTGAGGCTAATTCCAAGGTGTGACCTAACAAAGGGAGGCGTGTGTGTTAAATATTGGTTACAAAAACAATGAACAAAAAGTGACAAACACAATATACAACATTGAATAAAGTAATAAGTGTGATGTACAGTACAATACAAACAAGCATTTGTCAATGCCAAATGTTGCTTGCTTGTATGTGCTGTTTAGGTATTTGGAAGTGACAGTTTCATGCCTTCCTCCCAAGACATCCACTGTGTCTTTCCGTTTAGTATTCACAGAAGAGTGGGAGGGGCAAGGGCCACAGCAGTACAGCAGTTGCCAAGGGGGTGAAGAGGTGGACAATAGTCCATTCAAAGGCAAAAGAGTCCTGCAGGAGCTCACTAAATTGAAGGTAGACAAAGCGATGGAACCAGATGGCATACGACCAAGGATATTAACAGAACTGTGAAGGGAGATAGCAGTACCTCTGGCAGCCATGTTCACTGAGTCATTCAACATGAGTGAATTGGAGGAGGGCACATGTCATCCCTCTACACAAGTCTGGCAGCAGGGAGGAGGCAGGGAACAATAGGCCATTCAGCCTCACCTCAGTAGTGGGAAGATCATGGAGACATTGCTTAAAGAAAGGATAGTGGGGCATCTAGATGCCATCGGACCCAGGACCATAGACAACATAGATTCTGGCGGGACATCATGTCAGATAAATCTGGTTGATTTATTTGACTGGGTGACAAAGGAAGTGAATCAGGGTGGGCAGTGGACAACGCTTACCTTGATTTCAGCAAAGCCTTTGACACCATCCCATATAGGAGGCTGATAAACTAGCTGGTAGGCTGGACATGGGGAAAGGGTGGTAAATTGGGTTAGAAACTGGCTAACAGACAGGAGGCGAGAGTGGTGGTAAATGGTATGCAGTCTAGGGAGAGGGCGACCAGTGGGGTGCTGCAGGGATCGGTCCTGGGGCCAGTTCTGTTCAATGTCTTCATTAGTAATATTGCAGAACATCTGAAGGAATTTTTTCACCAGATTTTCAACATAGCCATTTTAAGGCGTCTGCTCATGAACAGTGTCACTATGATTTTCTTAATTTGTCCTGTACATTGATTTACTACTGACTGCGCCATTGTGCACTACATGGGTGGAAACACGTTTTGGGTGAGATGTGAAAGTGACAGCTGTACTACTCATAAGAAGGTGTGGTAAAATAGCAATGTTGAAAATCTGGATTGAAAATATTGAAATATTAAAACTTACGGTGCATAGGAACTGTGCAACGCAGCTTCAGAAACAGTCATTTTTTGAATTTTCACCAAATTTTCAACATAACCATTTTAACACCTGAGCTCATGAACAGTGTCACTGTGATTTTCTTAATTTGTCCCGTACATTGATCTTGCACACCGACTGCACCATTGTGTGTTACATGGGCAGAAACACGTTTTGGGTGAGATGTGAAAAATGGCAGCTGTACTACTCATAAGAAGGTGTGATAAAATGGCAGTGTTGGAAATCTGGAGTGAGAATATTGAAAATTCGTGACCTTAGAGCGTGCGTAGGAACTGCGCAATGCACGCTCATGAAACAGTCATTTTTAGGAATTTTTTCACCAAATTTTCAACATAGCCACTTTAAGACCTCTGCTCATGAACAGTGTCACTGTGATTTTCTTAATTTGTCCTGTACATTGATTTTGCACACCGACTGCGCCATTGTGCGCTACATGGGCGGAAACACATTTTGGGTGAGATGTGAAAAATGACAGCTATACTACTCATAAGAAGGTGTAGTAAAATGGCAATGTTGAAAATCTGGGTGAAAATATTGAAATTTCGCGAACTTACAGTCTCGTAGGAACTGAGCAACATGCAGCTGTTAAAACAGTCATTTTGAATTATGGCACCAAATTTTCAACATGGGGTTTTGGGACCCCTTCTCATGAATGATATCACTGTCATGGTGTTATTCAGGCCTGAAGGGTGATTTTGCAGAAGTGACTGCGCGGTGACTTGAAATCACCCTTCAGGCCTAATATGACAGTGACATCGATCATGAAGAATCCCATAGTAAGTGAATAGTAAAAATCCCAAAATGCCTGAGATATGCAACAAAGTTGAAACCCCTATCTAGCCCATTATACAGCTTACGGCATTTCCTCAGTTCACGGTCGGGTTTGAAGAGTGCAGGCGTGTTCCCAGTCCACTGAAGATAGTTGCGCGAGTCTGGGTAAGTATGGGGTGGGGGTGGGGCTCGATGCTGCGCAGTGGGTGGGTGTGGGCCATGGGGGAGTTGGGAGGCCTTGTCGGCTGTTTTGTTTTACAGGTATTTTTTTAAAAAATTGACTACGTGGGATGTTTGCCACACTGGGGTGGGCTCCCAGCATGGCACAAGGATGGGGGGCATTCAGCCGACGGGGGATTGGGCACCCCCGTTGGCCAAAGGATCGCTTGCCACGCTCAGGTGGGCTCCCAGCATGGCACTTACTACTGGGGAGGGACGCAACTCAGCCGATGGGGATTGGGCACCCCGTCGGCTATACAGTGCATGTGGGGGTGTGCACGCCTGCGTGGGTGTCTGTGGGGGGGAGCTGCGTGTGAGCAGCTGATATCTTATCGGTGCTCACTGAAGTGTAGCTCCCCCTTTCAACTGTATGCCACTGCATTTTGGAGCGTGTCATAGACAGCTCCAGAATGCATTGGCTTACAAGGGCCGTGCCTGCCAGCACACTGACTGAATTGGAGAAGGAGGTGACACACCTCCAAAATCTCCGATGATGGCACTATGCTTCTTGCACATGCGTGCAAGCAACATAAAAATCAGGTGGCTCAAGGTACAGTACTCAACAAATTAGCCAAAAATTTACAATTGCAGAAAGCAAAAAGTGCACATAAGGTGCTGTTGCTCAGTTCTGTCTTTGAATATTTACAGGTATTGATATTTTTCCACTCAATTTTTTACCCCCCCCCCCACAATCTAAGCTTAACATTCAGCTTCCACCACAACTCTCTTGCTGCTCAGTTTGTGTCCCTTCAGGTTTAGTCAGCACCTTCCATATAGCGGTGGACGAAGTGGACTAAATTTGCTCCATGAAGTGATTCGCAGAGTAACGCAGAATCCACGAAGTGCTCCGCAAGGCGAAGCAGAGTACTTTGTGTTATAATGGGGAATGCGACGTCCATTGAAAACAATGACTTTGTGTTATTCCGCCTTTCACAAACCACTTCTCCACCAATTTTAAGGCGAAGTAACACTTTAATCATTGTACTTCGCATTACTTCGCCTTGTTATTGAGTTCCAAAGAGAATTTGCAATGCTTCATGGGATTGCAGGTCACATGGACTCTAGATTGTTCTGCACAGCCTCAGTTCTGTGTAGTGTGTGTGTGTAGTGGAAGATGGAGACAGTTTCTTCTCAGAGCTCTGCCATTCAAATTCTCTAAAAGCTGTTAAAAAAGCCTTTTTGAGCCATTTGTTTTGCTCAAAATTTAGTGCATCGATTGCTGGAAACCCTCCTGTGCTCATATCATTGAGTGTTTTTTGTTTGTGTGTGGATTTTGAATGTTAATTTAGAACAGTCAGTCTGTGTACTGTGAAGTGTGCTTTGGGGGAGGAGCGTATCTGTGGGTGTAGATCAACTGGTAGAAAAAGGCAGTCTTTCTGTTTTGGTTATACTTTTCTTGAATAACTGTGTTAATGTACACACAGTAATATTTTCAGTAAATCTTGGCATTTTGTTGCTGATTGTTGTGGTGCAGCAGTGTATAATTTCAGTTTGTTTAAAACATTTGGTTATATTACTAAAGGTTTTCAATTTGCTACGCATTACTTGGTGTGTGTGTGTGTGCGTGCGCGATGCATGCATGCCATTAAATAAGATACCATTTATTGTGCCACAGAGTAATTGCAGCAGTGTGAACCTGCTATCCACTGCACCTGCATGAATTTTTTGTACTACTTGTGGTATCTTTACCGGTAGTAGTGGACTGTTACTGCTGTGCACTACCCCTCCCACAACTGGCAAAAGGTATTCTTTTCCAAATTTGGATTTCTGATGGTGAGCACTGGTTAGGTGGTGTTGTGTCTTTGTGTCTGCATCTCTTTAGTTCGCAGTGCAATCTTAAGCTGTCTGTGCATTTGCATCTCTTTAGGGCCCAATCTCCATCTGTTACTTAAGTCACAGTTGTTTATTTGGCTTCCCTTCAGAGCACTGGTGTGGTGCACGTGATTCATGATCACATCACGAATTACAAAATTAATGTTTTGTAGTATCTCTTCAGGCTTCACCACTGTACTCATTGATATGTTTTCAAGTTGGTGAGTTTTGTGAACAGCCAGGTCATCAGGGAAGTACAGCCATAGGCATTCATGTTCCCAATACACTCGTCAGCTCCAAGTCCGAGAAAAATAAATTCATGTTTCATGGCCATGAATGCAGTCACAATTCACGATCGCATCATGAATCACAAATTTAATTTTTTTTTACTAGTTACCTGCATCATTTAAGCCTGTTTTGTAGTATCTTTCCAGACTTCACCACCGTACTTATTGATATGAGTTTTCAAATTGGGAAGTTTTGTGATACAAGTCATTGTCATTGGGGAACTACAGCCGTAAACATTTGCATTCCTGGACAGCATGTGAGTTACAGTACTGTAAGCCATGTGATGTGTGGGGGCTGCCAATATTGTTGTCACTCCACCTTACTTCGGGTTAAGGTGGAATGACAACTAGAAGTCACAATTACAGTAACAAGGCAAAGTGGGCATTTCATGATGGCCACTCTGCGTAACGGAGTGACAATGCAAAGTGCCCATTTCGCGGGCACTTCACTGATGGAATTTAAATTCACTGCATCTCTAAGATGGGAGACTTTGCATGTCTTGTTACACTCTCATTTCACTTTGTCAGCACTGGGGAATTTTCTGGACACAAGACAGTAGCATTTTGGAGCGGAACATTAATTCTGGTGACTTTGTCTGACCATTGACCGGATGACTGAGTGTGCCATTAATTCTGGGAGACTTTGCATTGCTTGTTACGCTCTCATTTCACTTCATCAGCATTGGGGAATTTTCTGGAGACAAGACGACAGTAGCATTTTGGGGATGCACATTAATTCTAGTGACTGTGTGTGTGGGGGGCTGCCAATATTGTTGTCACTCCACCTTACTTTGCGTTAAGGTGTAATGACAACATGAAGTAATAATAACGAGGAGAAGTGGGCATTTCATGCTGCCCACTCCGTGAAGTGGAGTGACAACACAAAGTGCCCACTTTGCATTCACTTCGCTGACAAAATTTAAATTCACTGCATCTCTACTTCTATACTGCACAACTCTGAACTATCCCCTGTAGTGGGATGCCCACTAACATGCCATTCCAAGGCACACTTATGGGTCTTGAATGGATCACATCAAGAATAGAGGCAGCAAGGAGGCTCTACCATGCTGGTTCGACATTTCCTATGTCGACCAATGTTACAGGGACAGGAATCATGTTGACCGCAAATCACAGTCGGCATGATTCCTTGCAGACTCCCGGTCCTATTTTTCTATCGGGGGCTTTGTCCACCCAGCCTCCCATGCGGTGGGCTCCACCACCTGGATCCCCCAACTAAAGGATTGTTAACTCCAGTCAGAGTTAACTCGGGGTGGGGTCCAGGACTGGGAGACAGCATGCCCCTGTCTTGGGCACACCAACACTGTGACCTGTTGGCAAAGTGTCAATTTTGCTGACAGAAGCGTAGTTTGCTGTGTTAGTGTCATCATAAGGGGGGCATACCCAGCAGGGATTGACATCTGACACCCTTTTTGGACTTGTTTAAATTTATTGCTTCTCCTGCTGTCTGGCAAAGAGCAGGCAGGGTCAAAATGGTCAGAACATTGCCTAATACCCTCAGTGACCACACACTGTTACAGTGCTTGTGGAAGTTAAAACAGCCCAGGACCCTGTCTCAGTTCATAAACAGCCATATCCTAAACAAAATGAATATGCCAAAATTCAGATCCTATGTGGCCCAACTAGACTAAGGCTTCCTTGATGCTATCCCTGGTATTGAGTCGGCTGTTTTGTCATGGAATTCACAACTGCCTGCAGTAAATTTGCACCTTTTAAAAAGAGCAAAGTAAGTGGTACATCCACTGGGTTGGATGACCACAGAACTCCCTGCCCTCATGAGAAGTAGGGATAATCTGTGGGTGCTAGCCACAAAGATTGGGTGCATAGACCATCTGCAAAAAAAATGCAAGGAAGCCATTAATAAATGGCAGACAGTAGAGCGCAGTGGTCTAAGGCTCTGAGCTGCACATTTGGTGACATCCAGCAGACCAGACCTGGGTTTGAATCCCACAACTTCCACTTGCATACTGTGTGACCCTGAGCAAGTCACTTAACCTCCTTGTGCTCCCAGGTCGCTCCTGTAAAAACCTTTCAGCTTAGTGTGCTATACCTGGTTAAACAACTAAATAAAAAAAATAATAAATGTACTACTAGGATTAGACTGGACAAATCCAGCTGTATCAAAGTTCAGCAAATACAGAATAGAAGCAATAGCAAAAGATTCTGGGAGAATGTCCCAGGTCTCCGTAGTAAGGGTGACAAAACCTCACCAAAAATGTTCATGGTTAATTTACATGAGGTACCTGATCCAACCAAAATTGCCAACAAATTCAATGTTGCATTCACTTACCTTAGCTCTGATCATCTCCACTGAGCCAGCTCTGCCTGCAGCGAGAGGTCCTGGTCCTGTTGACACACAACCACTGGACCCAAAGCCAGGTTATTCTAAATTCTATTTTAAACCTGTTACAGTGGTTTCATGTCAAAAGTGTCAAACAAAAACAGTGCCGACCATATGAGCGAGGACAAATCAGCGGGAACAAATGCAGCGAATACCAATAAGAGTGAATGTCAAAACAATGACTGCACTATAAAAAAATATAATGAAAACAACCCGAAATCTACACTATATTTTATGCACGTGGCTACTCCCCATGCATCCCCCTGAACCCCCTGGACTATATATAACCAACTCCGAGACCAAGCAGATTATAAGTATATGTTAAATATTATCACAACACAAGTCACCCTCACAGAACTGAAATTTGCAGATGTGACATTTGCAGTTATACATTACTGATTGCTTCTGCCCTATCGCCAATCTCCACAATACCATGAGCATGGCTTAGAATGCTCTTGAACTGCCTTTCTACTGTACTCAGCTGGACAAGTGTTCATTCTCAGTTAGGGCCATTGGCTGATTCAGTAAGCTGCCTGATACCTTACTCTAGCTACCTAGTACACTTTATGAACTGTGTGCATAGCGGAGGCTGACCTGGATATTGTGGCCATTATCAAGTCATGGTGCACTGGCAGCCATGACTAGGACATGATCATACCAGGCTACATGATGTTCAGAAGGGACAGTGTAGGAAGAAAAGGAGGGAGTGGTGCTTTAAGTGAAGGAAAGCATTAAAGTAAAAGAAATACTTGAAATGTGGGGGGTACAGAGGTGCTGTGGGTACCCCTCGAGTCAGGAAATGGAGCCACTATTCAGACATGTGGATCTACAGGCCTTCAGCACTAGGGGAGGACTTAGATAAGGTAATGTTAGAAACAACTGGCAAAATTGCAGAAAAGGGGGAGGTGTTATTGGAGAGGGAGTTCAACCTGCTGGATGTAGACTGAAGCCTCCCTGATGCAGCTTCAGCTAGAAGCAGGGACATTCTGGACTACAAACCGGTGGCATTTCTCAGACAATTAGTCAGTGAACCCACCCATGATGGGGCAATATTGTATCCAGTGCTTACTAACAGGAACAGTATTGTAGATGTCAATGTGGGAAGCCAACTGGGGACTCCGGTAATCATATAATGTGGTTCAAGATAAAAGCAGCTGGGGAAGTCAACCACACAATGGCAAGAGTCCTGGACTTCAGAAGGGATGATTTTACAAAGATGGATGACTGCCTCAGAAATGACCTGGCAGGGAGAGATGACCTGGGGAGTGGAGGAAAAGTGGGCCAAACTAAAAGACGGCATACTGAAGGCAACAAACCTCTCTGTTACGCAAGTGAGCAAAAGTAAAACAAAAAGGAGACTGCTATGGTTCTCAAAAGAGGTTGCAGAAAAGATAAAGGCTAAAGGAATAGCATTCAGAAGTAGAAGTGTGCGAATACCTTTTTCAAATATTCAGGCCAAATATTCTGTTTGGGCCCCAAATATTCGGGTTGGGGGGATGTAATTAAAAAAAGAAAATGAACAGTCCCCTGCCCTCCTCACCAGCCCAAATCACTAAATCCAAGCACCCCCATTCCCCACCCTCTGTCAGTAACCTAATCTTGCTTACCCCAGTCCAGCATGGCTTTCATAAAAACCATGGAACAGACACTGCCCTTGTTCATTTCATCTCAGATATCCTAGATGTGATGGACAATAGGATGATGACAGGAACAGTGTTAATTGACTTAACCAAGGCCTTTGACCTGGTGGACCACCAGATACTTCTTAACAAGCTAAACTCCCTGGGCCTAGATAATTTATCCTTAAGGTGGTTCACAGACTACCTATCAGGCTGGTCTCAGCTTGTAAAACTGATTGGGGATCTGTCCGATAGGTGCCTGATCTGGGATGGTGTCCTCCAAGAGTCAATACTGGGACCACTCCTTTTTTTACTTTCTGTTAATGAAATGCCAACAAACTATGAATGGGCAAAACTATTATTTTATGCTAATGATGTGGTACTTTACAGCAGCTCTAATAAAAGCACTGAAATTAATAAACTGCTTACTTCTGATGTACACTTACTAGATAAGTGATTCTTAGCAAACAAGTAATAGCAAAAAGACCAAGGCTATTCTCTTTGGATCAAACAGCCTAGGACCGCAAAGTGGTAACCTGCTCACTCTTTCCTTATGAAATAGATCACTCATTGAGGCAGTTGAGTCCCTCAACTATCAGGTAGTTTGTGTTGACCAGGACGTCACCTTTAAAGCCCATATTGAATATCTCATAAAAACACTTCACCAAAAAGTTGGACTGCTATACTGTCTGAACCCCTACCTCTCTAAAGACTCCCACCTACATATAGCCTCTTCACCTCCTCTACCAACCCTCCTCTATGGCTCTCTTGTGCTAGTCTTGGTCAGATGCTCTGAAATAGAAAAACTAAAATAGCTATATCACACAATAACTCACTTTGCTGCTGGTACCTCTGTCAGGGAACATCACTGTATCATTCTTGATTCCCTCAAATGACCCTCACTCCCTGACAGGCTCAAATATGCAGCGCTATGCCTGACCTTTAAGCTGATAGGCTCATATGCTCTCCCTGACCTACATGGTCTCTTAAGGTATAAACCTGACACACAACCCCTCAGATCCTCCAGCAGAAAGTTTCTTCTGGTCCCTAAAGCCAAAAATGCTGCTGGAAATAGATTGTTTGCAAAATCTGTCCTCGCAATCTGGAATTCCTTTCCAAATGCACTGCAGGAACTATCTTCTTTTGGGAGGAAGGATGTTAAGAATGGCTTAAAAAACAATTTTTAGAAAGAAACCAATGCAACTGTTATCTCTGATTAACATACTGTATGTCCCAAAGAAGGGATTGCTTGTGTTGGCTGCATTGCAGTCTGTCCTTATCTGGCTTACTTAATTTACTTGTATGTTAACATGTATGAAAAATGTTGAGAATCCAGATTGCATTCTAAATGTATATTTATTGTTAATTATTAAGTGATCTTTGACAAGTCATCTGTTCTAAATTGTAGTACCCACTGTTTGTATTTTCATTATATTGTGTTCCTGTCCTATAATTCATGTAATTAATCCTGGGTTACCCTTGAAAAAGGGACTCTCTGAGGCCCAGTGGGTTTACCCGGTCACCAAAATTCAGTAAATAAATAAAATAAATAAATAATCCCCCCAAGCACCCAATTCATATATTAATGATAAGGTGACCAGCACAAACCTACCCCTCATTCATGGCCGGCCACCTACAGAATGAAATGGGCTATTATTGTTTGCTCTCTGTATTGAAATGATCTGATCAGCTTATCATTTTAGTACAGAGACTGGAGAGTGAGCAAGCACAGGCTCCATTCTGCAGATGGACGGTTGTGGAGGAGGGCAGGTTTGTGCCGATTGCCTTAATTTGTTAAAAAAAAATTAATATATGAATTGGTTGCTGGGCAGCAGGGTTGGTGGCCAGCCACAGTAGGGGGTTCGGTGGGGACACTCGAAAGCACAAACAGGCGTTTACTAGATTGGCAGCTGGCCGTGGAGGTGGGTGGGTTGTGTCTGTCACCTTATAATTAATTAAATATATTAATTGGGTGTTGGAGAAGGAGGGTTGGTGGGTGCTGTCAGCAGGTGGTGGGGGGTGTTGGAAGCATTCATTTTTGCAAGCACAAATGAGCACTTAGATTGGTGGCCAGCCATGGAGGAGGAAGGGTTTGTGCTGGTCACCTTAAAAATGTTGAATTGTGGGTACTGATGGGGGAAGAGGGTGGGATTGGGTTATTGACAGAGGGTGGGGGAACAGGGGCTTGGATTTAGTGATTTGGCCTGGGGAGGAGGGTTAGGAACTGTTTCTTGTTTTTTCTAATAGTATTTTCTGAATAGCAGGCCATGAATAGCGCTACTATTTATTATTTGGAATCTGAATAATGAATAATGCATTATTTGTGGTATTCAGAAAATAATATTCATTTTTCACACACCTCTGTTCAGAGGTATAAGAAGACACACAGAGAAGAGGATAGGGAAGTTTATCAGAGAATACAGAGGAGGCAAGCAAAGCAGTAAGGAGTGAAAAGCCATTGATCACAGAGGGTCAGTGGCCACATACAATTTATAGGGTCTATGGGCAGACTTTAGTCCTTATCTGCTGCCAATTACTATGTTAAGGCACAAACTGAAGTAAGAATAGCTCGGGGAGTATTAAAAAAGGATAAAACATTTTTTCGGTATGTTAGCAAAAAAGGGAAGACAAAGGGAAGTGCTGTACAGTTAAAGAGGAAGGGGGACTGTAGGGAGGTGGATCAAGAAAAAAAAATTTTGAAAATACTTCTGTTCAGTGTTCACAGTAGAAGGGGAAGGGGAGTGACCACAAAAAGGCATCTGGAGCTTTGTTGGGAGGGAATTGGACACTAGACCGTTTTCTGTGGAGAGAGTCTGGAAAACACTCATTAACCTGAAGTTGGACAAAGATATGGGGCTAGATGGGGTACATCCAAGGGTGCTGATGGAGCTCAGAGCGGTACTAGCTGTACCTCTGACAGACCTATTTAACAGATCACTGGAGACTAGCATGTTGCCGAAGGACTAGAGAAGGGCAGACGTAGTCCCACTTCACAAAAGTGGTAGCAAGGAAGAGATGAGGAATTATAGGCCTGTCAGCCTGACGTCGGTGGAGGGTAAGTCACTGGAAACACTATTAAAGAAAATGATTGCAGAATATCTTATATCCAATGGATTATAGGAGCCAAGGCAGCATGGTTTCACAGGAGGAATGTCTTGCCAAACAAATATGATCGCTTTCGTTAACTAGGTGATGAAGAAAATGGATCAGGAAGGAGCAGCGGACGTAGCCTACCTGGATTTCAGTAAGGCTTTGACTGATAAACAAGTTGGGTAACCTGGGGGTGGGAAATAAGGTGGTAAACTGGGTAAGAAACTTGTTAGTGGATAGAACACAAAGAGTGGTAGTAAACAGAGTTTGCACCAAGGAAGGGAGAGTGACCAGCATGGTACCTGAGGGATCAGTGCTGTGACCAGTCCTCTATTAATGTGTTTATACCTGTAAGTGACATAGTGGAGGAACTGGAAGGGAAGGTCTGCGTCTTTGCAGGTTACATCAGAATCTGCAACAGAGTGGACACTCTGAGGGTGGTGGAAAGGATGGATAAGGATCTGAAAAGATTGGGAGAGTGGTCAAGAGTATGGCAGCTAGGTTTTAATAAAAAAAAGTGCAAAAAAATGCACTTGGGCCAGAGAAACTCGGGAGCAGAGTTCAAAATCAGCAGAGTGATACTGACACAGACCAAGCAGGATAGAGACCTAGACATAATCATATTGGATCACCTAAAAGTGGCCAGGCAGTGTGACAGGGCAGTTAAAAGAGCTAGTGGGATGCTGTGGTGCATAGGAAGGGGTATCATCACCAGCTAGAAGGAGGTGGTTCTGCCCCTATACAGAATGTTTGCAAGACCCCACCTTGAGTGCTGTGTCCAGTTCTGGAGATCACATCTCATGAAGGACATAGACAGAGTGGAGGCGGTCGACAGGAGGGATACCAAAATGATGCAGGGTCTGCATCAAAAGCCTTACCAGAAGAGACTAATTGAGTTAAATATATATACCCTGGGGGGGGGAGAGGGGATATGATAGAGACCTTTAAATACCTCAAGGGTATAAAGAAGGTAAAGGAGGGGAATATTTTTCAGAGACAAAAGGTGCTCTAGAACATGGGGGCATGCTATGAAGCTGGTGGAGCGTAAATCAGGAGTGATGTGAAGAAGTACTTCTTCACAGAAAAGGTGGTGGATACCTGGAACATCCTTCCAGCAGAGGAAGTGGAGGTGAAGACAGTTGTGGGGTTCAAAAATGCCTGTGCCAAGCCCAAGGAAATCATAGGGGTAAGAAGGGGGGTTGCACTGTAGGTCAAGTAGGGTCTGCAGCAAAAAATAAAGGTTAAAACAAATTGGGCAGACTGGGTGGGCACAGTGGCCCTTATCTGCCATCACATTCTAAGTTTTGACTCCGGCGCTGAGGCTGTGTATCATTATTATGCTTATGCTACACTGGTTCTGTCCACCTGCCTTATAGTAAAATTATGCAATTGATCCAGCCTATTTATTTGTACTTGTTTGATTTCATTCCACTGGAACTCACTTATTGTATTTTCTATGCTGCTGTGTAATCTCTGTTATTGACATGGAACCTTTGTGAAAGAGCACTTGTGGTCAAAGGTATTCTCCAAAATTTCAATAACTAATTAAAATAAATGTCATGACTCAACTCATATAAGGCACCCTGGAATGTTGTTTTAATGCTAACACCTGCAGTGCTTATACTGTATTAGTCAATGCTCTTGCTGTCTTCTGCAGTGCCTATGCTCTTGTCTTATGCTGGCCATGAAACTGTTCAATGCATAGTAAGTGTCCTGCTGTTTTCTGTAGTTTGATGTGTACTTGAATTAGAAAAAAAAATGCTTTTAGAGAATACAGGGACTTCACAAGACATGTAACAGAAATGAATGAAAGTATAACTTCAGCTGGCTTGTGCAGGTACACATCATCCACTCCCATGATACCTTGAATGATTGGGGTCATGACCTTTGCAATGGGGACAAACAGATTGTCACACCAGGGCAAAACAGAGTGAAGCAACCTAAAGTAGAATGAAATTAGGTGGATTCAAGAGACGGAATTATTGTTCATGCCTACAAACTACACAGGTATACAGAAAATAGATTGAGGGGACTTTCCCATTAAGCAGGTCTAGCATGGTGTTGCTTGGATACACACAAACTCATCCTCACAGCAGTGGAGAGGATTTTTACCACTGTGGTAATAAATTTCTTACCTTCCTGCCTACTGCAGTACAAGCCCAACGCCAGTTCTTTTCAATGTTCCGGTACCAGTTCAGTGGGCCTCTGTTGGTGGGGTTGGGGGGAGAATAAAAGACAATATGTTACAGGGAAGCTGCTAAACCCCTGATGTATATAATGGCTATTTTAATCTCATGGATTTTAATATCCACCTAACACAAAATGGATTGCTTTGTTTTCATTTATACAATATTTTAATTGTTGACCTGTTGATTACTTAGTGTAGTGTACATACTGTACAATATCCTGCACTGGCCTGAGAAGTTGCAACATCTAGTAACATGGCTTGAAAAGTCCACATTCCAAAGTAGACTCTGTGGCACTGAGCAGTAGTGAACTGCTCTGGCATTCTAGTGATCCAGGTTCTTTCCTTGAGTTTGGGACATCAGAAGCAGAGTTCAGTATGGAGGGTGCAGAGCATCTGCATGAGCAGTCTTCTCCTGGATGTAGGACTCAGTTCAGTACTGCTCATTAAGCAACAGCTGGTTGTGGTGTAGGGAAGGTATGGCTGGCAACATGGGTGATGACATATTGCCTGGCCTAACCCATGCAGAAGTATTGTGGGCATGCACACTCATGAAAAAGGAGGTGGGCAGGAAAAAGAACATGAGAAGAAACATTCCATTGGAGGCCAGATAGCATGCAGGCCTGTCACCAACCATGTCTGCAAGATACATTGAAAAGATGGGCCTCCAGAGACTACATCACATATCATCCTGAACCTTACCAAGCAGTACGCAGGTGGGGGTTTAAGGTGCTGTGACTGATGAGGGAATATTGCACTTACTCGGTGGAGATGAAGGACAGGAGCTGAAGGCAAGGTATTATCTGAAGGAGCACATATAATGGTAACATTATGGATAATAAAAAAACCTCTTGCCCTGGGAATTCTTAATGGTTGTAGAGTTAATGGGACTAAAACAGTTATATCCACACAAATGGAGCTGTTTTACAACTTCAACAGCATCCCACTGCAATAGAGACAGATTTGTTAGGGGAAAGAGTGCTGGCTAATTAACCTGGACAACCACCACAAATGTGCAGCAGTAGTCTGTTTACTTACTGTCAAAAAAATGGCACCTTAAACAGTGCAGCGCCTTTCCAGTACTGAATTGCAGTTTTAGCACTAAGCATGTTAACAAGTCCCCAAATGCAGGATGTGAAACCCCAGTATCTTGGCTGAGAGATGAGAGGGATACCATCTAAGTCTTGCTGACACTGTTTAAATACTGATTGCGTTCTAAACATCGCCACTCTGATTCAGGACAGACTGCAGGAGGGAGGGAGATCACTGACCAAAATGGGAGTGCACACCACAGTAGAATCAAGTAGAAACTCCTTTAATGAAATTTGAAATACATTGCCAGCACATACTGTAGTCATTTTTAACACCTAAATTAATAAATCTGAATGAATGTCGAGTGGCATTATTCCTCATATAGTAACACTCCCAAAATGTTGCTTCATATATAACTATTCCACATCCACCTGACTCCACGGCACCCCCTCCCATAGAACCTCCACCCTCTCCTGCCCTGCACACATATCAGCTCTACCCTATCACATCCCAGGAGGTCCTCAGGGCTCTCTAATCCCTTAATTCATGCAAATCCAGCCCTAATGGTCTCGATCCACTCATACTAAAGGTCTCAGCCCCAGCCATCCCTCATCCCTTGTCCCACCTACTCAACCTCTCTTTCTCCCTTGGCATAGTGCCACAGACCAGGAAAGAATAAAGTGATTCTGCTGCACAAAGGCAGTGACCATGCCCAACCTGATAATTACTACCTCATCTGCCTCCTCCCTGCTCTAGTTAAACTACAAGAATCTCTCATCCTCACTAGACTCACTAACTTCCTCACTACCACTAATTTCCTGTCCCCTTATCAGTCGGGCTTCAGGAAAAACCACTCAACCATCTCCTCCCTACTAAGGGTTACCGGCGCTATTCTTACTAGTATGGACCATGGCAACCTCACCTCAGCCATATTTATAGATCTAGCCAAAGCACTTGACTCCATCTCCCATCCCATCCTTCTCACCAAACTTGAACTTGCTGGCCTTTCCCCTCTCTCAGTCAAATGGTTCGGCTCCTACCTCTCTGGCTGCTCTGAATGCATCCAATCTGGACATGTACTACCCCCCCCATACTGGCTGGAGTACACAAGGGTCAGTCTTTGTCCCCATCCTCTTTTCAATATTCCTCAATGACCTCCCCATCATTTGCTCCTCCTTCTCCTCCCACATACACCTCTATGCCGATGACACCATTCTTTATAACTCCAGCCCCTCTGCCTCAATGGTGACCTCTCAGCTGCAGACTGATTTCTCCCATGTCCTGAAGTGGTTTGAGGCAAATCAAATGAAGATCAACACCACAAAAATAATCTCCATGAACTTCGACTCCATCCAGAAACCAGCCAAACTCCTCTCACCCCCTGCCTTCAATTTCAATTCAATTTATTTATTTTACCAGGAAAAGCTCTGTTGAGCAAACTCATTTTCAAGGAAGTCCTGGTAAGGACAGTTGAGATAACATAAGGCATTTTTACAGAGTACAGGTTTAGTAAAAGTACACAGTATTGTGTAGTAAAAAACAGTAATCCAGAGAATGAATGCAGGCTGAGTTCAACAGTATATGCTTAACAATAATCTAAAGAATGTAGGAATGAACAAAAACTCAGTCACTCTTAAACCTCATAACAGTAGGTATAAGTGCCATGAAACAAGCCCTCATATACAGGAGCTAACTATAAGTTTTTTGGTCTTATTATTGCCAGACAATGTATAGGTCCAGGTGCTATCCAGTAATGGTTAGATTATTTGCAAGAGCAGATTTCAGGATCATGGCTTATTAGTAGAGTAGAGATCTGAATGATCTTTTCCCACACAATATGCTAAGTTTTTTTTGTAGTTTGTTCCAGGCTGTCAGTGCTAAAGTGCTAATGGCAGAAGCTCCAAAAAATGTCGAATGCGGGGGTATATCAAGTAGGAGGATGTTATTCTTTCTTAATGCATAAGAGCAAGATGACCTCTTAAATAGCTCTTGAATATACCTGGGGAAGTCATTTAACAATGCCTTGTGTGTCCACATGTAAAGCAGGTGAAGTCTGCGCTTTGCCAGTGATGTCCATCCTACTGCCTTGTACAGATTGCAATGGTGAGTTAGAGTAGGTAGGGCTGTGACAAATCTCAAGGCCCTATGATACAGCACATCCAGTTTGGTGAGGCAAGCAGCAGTGCAATGGCTACATATGATGTTGGCATAGTCGACGATGGGCATAAAAGTTGCCTGGACTAGGCAAGGTCTAACAGCTAGGTGGAAGCAGTGACAACTTCAGAAGAAAAACCCAAGTCTGAATCTAAGTTTTTTACATGTTGTGTCTATATGTTCAGTGAAGAAAAGTTTGTTGTCAATCCAGACCCCTAGGTATTTGTATTTAACCACCTCTTTGAGTCATTCACCAAGCAAAGTGTTGACAGGAGGATGCAACTTCTGTTCTGTTCTGCGACTGGTGAACCACATTACTTTTGTTTTATTGGCATTTTGTAGGAGTTTAGAATGGTAGAGGTTCATTTGCAACTCTTTGAATGCTAATTGTAGATTTTGAAATGTAGTATCCAATTTAGTGCCTGATGCATATAACACTGTGTCATCAGCATAAAAGTACTTCATGACCCTCGATGGAAAAACCCTAGACATAGTCCCGGCCTACAAATACCTCAGTGTCTGGTTGGACAATCGACTGGATTTCTCCATTCATATCAACCATATCCACTCCAAGCTCCACCCTAAACTTGGGGTCCTCTACAGAAACAAAGATGCCTTCTTCCTCCCTGTTCACCAGGCACTCCTTACAAAAAACATTCTGCCACTTTTGACTATGCAGACATCATGCACAGGTCCATCTACACATCCACCCTCTCCAGATTGGATGTTCTGTTCAATGCCTTCTGTCATTTCAACCTAATGCCCCCCCCCCGAACCCATCATTGCATCCTCTACTCCTCGCTATCACTCCCTTCTCTTACTTCCTGCTGAAACCTCCATACCTCCATCCTCACTGTTAAATACTGGTTTGGCTCACTGTCCTCCTACCTAGTCTCCCTCTTATCCCCTGCCACCCTCACCTCTTACAGTCTCCACTTTTGTGACCCATGTTCCTTTGCCCTACCTCACCCCCACTCAAACTCTGGCAAGGCTGCCTTCTCTTTACACTTCTCCCAGGAGTGGAACTCCCTGCCTGCCTCACTGTGCACATTGCCTTCCCTAAGTCTCTTTAAACAAGCCCTCTACCTCTCCCCTCATACTCCTTGCATGTGCCAACAACCTGACTAACCTCTAGATAATATCTTTTTCTAACCATCCCTGTTCCTTGTATCACAGCATGCCAGGTCCTCTGCTTCCCCTGAAGTCAGTATCTGCCCAAGTTTCACATGTGTCCTACTGCCTACCCAGGCCTAAACAGTACCCTCTGCTATTATATTGCTCAATGTGCTGTTGTTATGCATATGTTATGTACCATCGTCATATTTGCTTGTAACCTTCTGCTGCTATTTTGCTCACATGTTGTTGTTATTCACAATGTCCTGCACAATGTTATACCTGCCTGTATAATCTGTTATCTGCCTGTCTTTAAGCACTTAAGAATTGTAACTCTGTATTATTGCACTGTATTTTACCTCCTCCCCAGTTTGCACCTGGAAGCAGTCTCGGCTCAGTGTGCCTCTCCTGGTTACCAATCTTTAAATAAATAAATCATTACACAATGCCCCATCAGTTATTGCAGAGTCACTATTATATACCATGTATTGAACAGTATCTTTAAGATTTAGACCAGGTATTCATGCTCTAAAAAATATATTACACATTTAAATAATTCAGTTTTCAATAATATGTTGCACATATAATATCTGTACAATTTGCCATATCTGGAGAGAAGTCCTTGTTTGTGCACGTATTATCGCTACATATTCAACAATTTCACAGAATAGCTATATTCCTATCATCACTGTATGAATAAAACTTACTTTCAGCAATAATTACATTTTGGATCAATGTTCCACCAATGGTATTTTCTCTGTGCTATACTATCACAGATCTTGTTCTTACAAGCACCAACACTGGCTTTAGGCATGTAGCATTCAAGTCCTGCAATCAGTGTTCACCTTGTGATTGCCAGTTTGAATAATACTTGACACCTAGGATATATATTCTCAGTTACAAGTTCATTGAGCCATTCTAAGCTACTAATGCACTTTTTACTGAAATTTCACTAATCATGTTATGCAGAATAAAAACAGGATTTAATACATAAAGCACAAACAGCATTTAAGTAACTGCTCTGTATTCCCAACTTATTTCCAGACAAAAGGTAAAGAACGATGATTTTCAGATTGCCTTCTTAAAATATTTAGTTTCATTGTGACTGCATTGAATACTGCAAGAGCATTCTGAGGTCCTCAAGGCATAGATGCAGTTCTTGAGGGACCGGGCTGGAATCTTGGCTTTACACTCACTGAGCCTAAAGTTATAAAAGTTAATAATTGTGATGTGCCTTCACCTGGGGCGGTACTACAGGACCTGACCAAGTCTCAGGTCTGTTACCAACCCATGTGAAATAATCAACCCGTTTCCTTGGCAGCTGTGAACCTGTTCAATAACAATATGCCACCCCCCCCACACACACACACACACACAGACTGTAGAAAGTTAACCAACACGGAAATAATAAATAACACAAGCAGCTTTATTAGAAAGGGAAGGTTAGAAAAATTCAAGGGAACCTAAGGAAAAATTGAGATGTTAAGGTGAATTTATAATCTATGTAGGATGAAATAAAATTCTACCACACACTCCACTCCTGTCTTACAGTCCTGATCCCTACAGCAGGTGCACCCAACTTTAACCAAAGGCCTTTATTGGTGGGTACATCACTGAAGTTTTGGGTCTGTATCACTTAATCAGAGAACCCAGATTATGTACACCGATGTACTTGATGGGGTGTACTTAAAACACAAATAAAAGCAACCATACAAGGGACCTCTATGTAAATCCGAACCTTTGGGCACTTGGTTGGATCGGTCTTCTGCCTAAGTTTTGATGCAGTCAATGTCAATCCTAGGTCTTCTGAAGCTCTCTGTCCCTATACATACTGTATCGTTTTATTGTAGCAGGCCCAGAGACCCATGTCATATGTATGATTGTCATCACTCAGCTAAGTGTTGTTATCTTATCATTCCTGAAGAAGAGACCCTACTACTCTTGTTTCCTTTATTCCTTAGGGGTCCTAGCCCATCCAGCTCTACTACATCTCCCTGCAACTCCAAGTAGATAAAACAGATACCAGTTATTCAAAATATTTAACGGTTGATCAGGATTAATGGCAGTGCTGCCTGCTGGAGGTTATATGAGTTTTGTCACTCACACTCATGGTTGGAAGATTATTCTACCTGCCATACATAAACATGTTCCTTTATGGTTGTCAGTTAGTAATATGCTGTTTAGTTGTACAGTAGACTTCTTGGGCTCAATTTTCAAGTGACTTGCAGATGCTGCAAGACCCTGGTGCACCAAACATATGGCGCAGAGGGCTTGTGGCATTCTTTTGGTGGCCATCTTGATTTTAATTCAGTGCGCCAAATACCGTAAGCTACACCAGCCCACCCCGGGCTAACTTTTGCCATTTGGGGTACCCTATTTACAGGGTTTGTGCCAAACCTTCAGCACAAGCTGCCATAAATTATGGAAAGTGTTGCAAGTGTGCCAAATGTACTAAAATTGGGCATAGTTGCATCAAAGGAGTTTTGCGCAGTTGCATCAAACATCAGGGCTGACATAGGGCTTGACGCAAGCCCTCCATCAACCTATTGAAATCAGGCCCCTTGTCTCACTCTGCCATTGTGCATTCATTACATTCCTGCATCTCCTGCAATAACCTCAGAGCACCGAGGCTGCATGCCATTCTTTTCTAACGCTGGTGGTCTCTTCAAGATGATGTAATTGTAGGGCATAATGGGGGAGGAAGTGGTATGGATGTTTATTTTATTTATTTGAAAATTGTTTAGTGGGAAAGGCACACTGAGTAAAGGCATGTTTCCGGGTGCGACCTGGGTGAAGTGGACACAGGATACAAAATATATATGGATTGTGACCTGCAGGTGGGTGTTGGAGTGTGACAGATCAGGAGTGTCAGGCCGAGCTGGTGCTCTGAGATTAACAGGGCTGTAGAGCAAGGTCCTCTCTGCCTTTTTCCATTCCTCAGAGACCCTAGGAATTGAGTGCAGGCAGCTGATGACCTAGCTGCTCTAGCCCCTCCCCTTAAGTGCATGTGTGTGTAATACATACCGTATTACTGTAATATGGGTGAGTCAAATTGAAAGTCTAAATTTGAGCAACTCAATTTGAGTGCCTGCAGCAATAGCGAGTGCGAAACAATAGCGAGGGTGTACAGTGAGTGTCTCAGTGAGCTATACTTGCTGTAGTAGGTTACAGGGCTGTGTTTAGCCAGGCAGTTTCCAGCTGGCTATTTGGTACTGCCTGTGTATGCTGTGGACCTGGGTTCGGGTTTGGCTGTGAGGACTGATTATATATATATATGTTTGTATATATATATATATATTTTTTTTTTTTTGAAGTCCTGTTTCCCCGTTCCTCCATCTGCAGGTTGCCCCTCCCCGAGTGGCCCACTCCCTAGTTTTCTCCTTTTCCCTGTGTCCACCTTCCCCAGAACTGATTATATTAATTGTGGGAGTTACAGGGGGCATAATCCCCCACATAAACATTTAATTTATACTGCCCCTGCACAGAAAGCAAGCGATCATCTCTGTTTGCGGTGATCGCTGTAATTCACATCACTGTTTTCACTTTCAGCAATGCTGGGTTCGCTGTTGTTGTTGGCACTCTTTTTGAGTCACCTTTATCGCATAGAACTGTGTAATACCAGGTCCGTTAGGAATAAGACATCCATAATTTTGGATTAGATCATGGATTCCACTTGGGACCTGATATGTTTTTCTGAGACATGGTGGGAGGATGTCTCTGAGCCTGTAATGGAGGCAACAGTCCCCAATGGGTATTCAGTAATACACAGCCATAAGTGGGAGCATGGGGGAGTGGGGTGACCATCTGCCTTAGGGTTTTTCTTCACCTAACAGCATTCCATGTGAAGGAGATGGGGTCATATGAATGTGTGGGTATGAGAGATATGGCTGGTTAAGTGTAGAATACTGCGGGTCTGTCATCCTCTGGGAAGGGACTAGGAGTTTCTAAAGGAATTTGTGGACTTCACATTGAATGCCTCCAGCCTTTCTGAACTGGGGGGCTTCCATGTTTGAGTTGCTGATGAATCCTTGTAATCTGCTCAGGAATTTCTTCCACTTATGGATTTGCCAGGCTTTACAGAGGTTGCTTCTACTGCCACCCATGAACATGACCATGTCTTGTGCCTTGTTTTCTCACAGGGAGTGGGCATCACTGATGCCAAAGTGGATCCAGGGGGATAGCTGGATCACTTTGCTGTACAGTTCCTAGCAGGGCCCTTCCCCTTAAAATTACCACCCACAGCAGAAATGATTCAGTATCACCCATTACAAAATCTGGAGCCTGATAAGCTGCTGGGCATACTGAATGTCTTGAGCATATAAGAAGCATGTGATTAAGGTTCAGTGGATACCAAACAAAAAAGGCCACAGCCAGGATATGGGTGCCGACTGATAAACTGCACATCCAACAAAAGAAAAACCGTGGCACACACCAGAGCAAGAAAGAAAATGACAAAGACACTATAGATAAGTGCTAAAAATGTTATTAAAGTGTACCAGAAACACTAACATTTCACTTTACAGCATCATCAGGAGTGTAAAGGTTGCCCCCACTAGGCCACTTAAACAATGGCTTCTCTTAAAGGTGCAGTAACAAGAGACCCTCAGTGTAATGAGTGTTTACATGCTCAACAAAACTATATACAATGTTTACACTATTTAAAAACTGCAAACATGAGTATCAGCTTAATTTAGTACAAAAAATCATTAGTATGTTTGGATTAACATGTTTAAAATAAGATTTATACAATTAAATTACATTATGCTTACCAGATTAACATAAGTGCTAGATACATAAATAATGAAAATGCAACCCATAATATATCATAGGGTGAAGGCTAACTCAGTCCAATCATTCAAACCTGGAAACATTGTTGCCTGCAATTTAAAATCCAAAAATTCTCTCTGCTAGCCAATAACAATTCTATGTCACTCCCTTTAGGGCCTATGTGTACCTTTTAAATTCCCATAAACAAAATGTGATGCTCTTTAGGATTAGCTGCCCCTAACACATGTTCTGTTAACACATCCCTATTATAAGTCTAATTAATTATGCATGAGCTAAAGTAGCTCACTGACTGGCTGCTGTGCTGGTCTGAAATCCTTTAGAAGTGCCCAGCATGGCAGCCACACTATGCTGACAGCAGCAGCGGCAAAACAAGTAAAGTTTTTTTACCACTGCTATCACTGTAGGTCAACACAGAGATGCGTTGTAGTGATAGAAAGTTTCCTCAATAAAATAATAAAAAAAAGAAACAGTTCTGGATTTCTTCAAGGAGGATTTCTTTCATTCTCCCCTGTAAACCCCAACCCAACAACATTGCTCCCGGCAGTTATGGCGCCAATAGTGTTGTCACCAAAGTTTCATCAATAAAATAATAATAATAAAGCAACAGTTGTGGATTCCTTCAGTATTTCTCTTATCCACCCAACAACATCACTCCCAGAATGAGCAGCACATCTTATCAGAAATAACTGCAGAGTGAGCATGAGCTGCCTCAGTGGAAAAAATATCCTAAATAAAACACCTGCAGAAAAAAAGTGATCACTATTGTGATTAGATTTATAATCACAATAATGACCTCACAGCTGTTCATTTCCTCAGGACTAACAAGCAGCCGGGGGGCGTGGACCTTGGCTATGTGTAGGGCCATCCAGCCCCCCCTGGCCTGTCATTAATTCCCAGGAAATGAATGGCTGTGAGGTCATTATTGCTTAATTACCATTCTGTATGGCCCTCATATGATCACCCATTCTTTCTTTCAACTTCCATTTGGTGTTCCCCACATAAAATATGCTACACCGTCATGTGGCTAAATAACCTATGTGGGTACTATCACACTTATTAAATCTCTTAATTTAATGGTTCTCCCTTGTGGCCAGATTCACAAAATTGTCCACTTCCTTTAGTACCAAACAGTACTTGAACTACCCACGCTAAAAATTACCATTAGGCAAACGTAGCAGTCAAGTGGTTTTACCCTGAGGATATATGGGCTGCAGACTACGTGTCATCCTGTCACCAATATTTGACGCTCTTTGATACACAAACCTGGGGAGTTGGGCAGTAGCATTTGACAACTTTTCCTCTATTTGGAGTATATGCCAATTCTTCTGTATGATATTTCTAATCTCACCCACCTGAATGCTATAGGACATGATAAAAATAAGAGGCGAAGTGGACCTATTAGCATCCACATTTCTATCTCTAGGTGTAAGGAGGTCCATCCTATTAGAATTACAAGCCTTATCTCTAGCTCATTGTATGACTGGTGTACTGTAACCCCTATTTCTAAAACGATTTTTCATATCCATGCAAATAGCTGCAAATGATTCAGGGGTGCTGCAGTTCCTCCGAATATGCAGGAATTGACTAATAGATACATTGTTTATGGCGTGGCAAGGGTGACAAGAGCTAGACAACAAAAAAAGAATTGTACTCCGTACTTTTCCAATACAAACTAGTGTCCACACCCTAATACTTGTTTTTAGAAATCCCAATATCCAAAAAAGTTATTTTTTAAAAGCTATAATTAACTGCAGAATTCAGATTTGAATTAGTACTCTCCAAAAAGGATACAAAGTGGAAGAACACATCAACAGTTCCCAGCCACACTATCCACCCCCTGACGAAGAGCCAGACAGGGTTGAAGCACTGGGGCACAGCTATTTAGTCAACAACTCTAGAAACTGTTCCTACAATAAACTTCATGTAAAAGTAACTTTAATGCATACTATTGTGGATTGCTGGGGAGTATGATTTTTGCAAATTGTTTCTGTGTGGATTGGCGGTCCACACCTGCATCCCTCCTGCTGCTCCTGTGCATGACTACTGCTTCAGTTTTATAGGCAGAGCATTGTCTTATTGCCTGTATTTCAGAATACCACTTGAGCAAATGCTTCGCCTTTACTGAGAAATAATATTTTTGTTTCATTCAGGAAATCTGGAACAAAATCGCCATTGAAATTTTGGGAAGATGAAGGGCAATTATGCCATACTATGATGTTTGATACTCAGTGTGTTCATCGGAATATGTTTAGCATTTCTTTGTAAATCTGTTATGTTTCCTATCCATTCAAATATATTAGCTGCCATCCTCTGTGGGAATGAGTAATGAGCATGTTGTAATGTGGTAGAATTCATCAGTCAGCAAGGGGTGCACTGTTGGGTTACACATATCATCCATCCTCTACAGATTGAGCTTCCTTCCCCCAGGCAGCTCTGGTAGTGTCCTACCACCAGGAGCCTGAGACTCGAATCTGATTCTGAGTAAATTCACCAAGTTAGCAGTTCAACACATCCTATTACAAAATCCTATCTGTATAATGTACCAGTATGTTTTGCCATGGAACCTACTTAAAAGAGCTTGTAGCTCACAGGTGTTATCTGAGAAACATAAATAAAAAATAAATAAATAACCTGAATAGAATTTATTATGTGTTTACCCTCCCCTTCACCACCCCCGCCTCACAGTACTGTTTGACTGTATAATATTCAACACTTGATATGCAGCTGGTCAAAAAGAGGTCTAGTATTGTAAGAATAAATTGCATCCTGATGTTGGGATTAGATTTTTCATTAACGTTCTCTTGTCTACAATGCTTCCCTACCTTTGAATCATTTCTTGCGTAAATGTCTGAGCCTACTCTCCTAGCAGAGGAGATTGAAATCAGGCAGATCATATTAACTTGTCTGCACATACACTCAGTAGGCAGAGCAACAGGATATGTATGGCATGGGGGTGGGGGTGATATCTGCTTACTGTAGTTCCAACTGATTGCTTACAAAACCTAAGCATTAGCCACTTTGCTTAGAGCTGGTACAGTGGCTAGGTGAACAGGTGTATCTCCTTAAAAACTACAGCCTGACTGCCAGTATCACGTGTCAGAAATGACAAGAACTGCCAGCCAGGTGATTTAAATTGGCTTCAAGCTTTCTCGATAAAACAGCTACCACAACAAATCATCCACAGGCTAAAACTGTGGTCACCAAAAGAAACTGAAGCGCACAAGTCACCCACATTGATTGTTAGTAGCCATTTGTCCATTTAAACTAGGCTGGATAAATTTACAAACTATAAGAAAAATAACATATCAGTTAATTTAAATGCACAAATACATACAGTACAATATTGCATATATTAGTGACAATTGAGTTATTTCACTGAAACCAGAACAGCAAGCATCATAGAATGGAACTGAGTTCACAATACACCTGGACTAAGTTCCTGTCTACAGTATATGAGAAGGCATACCTACTATGTGTGAATGCAAGTCAGCACTACACAGACATTGCTGAGAGGGAGAAGTGTACTGCCTCAGTTACTAAGAAGCAGCTGGTAAACACAGGAAAACTACAACCTGATAGCATGACCCTAAACTGTTAGCCACCAGTCACCATACTGTGAAGATGCCATCTTACAGTCATAACTGAGAGAACATAGAAAAGAGAAACCAACAGGCTGTATTCCACCCAGACCAGAGTGGCCTGTATAGCAACTGCTCCAGAAATACCTGGCATCCATTGTGGCAGTCATCACCATCTGGTGACAGCCTGCAGCAGGTGAGCTCACCACCCTTGCATCCACATGCACTCTGAAAGTGGGATCCCAAGTGAGAGCCTTGCTGTTTGACTGAGTCACAGGAGGTGCTGGCAAAGGAGAGCTGAGAAGTTGGAGGAATGATCCACTCTACAGAAGTGAGGAGCCGTTACACCCAACCAGGACTGCAGAGAGGGGGAGACAATTGCCATTGTGCTGTCCACAGTAACTGTGAGTAGTTGTATAGGGCCCTGGGTCCTGGGACACAGTGCTACATCAATTTCTACAAGGTCCTATTAATTATTTATAAGTTTGTTGCTCTCCCAGCATCTCAGGCGGAGGATTCCCCACCAGATTCCCAGGGTGGCTTGACAAGGGATGCAAAAACAATGTAAGACTCTCCACAGATGACCACGTAGTCAGGGATCACAAACCCTCTAATGCTGTCATGTTAGCTGAGCTGAATGACTTGTGACAAGAAATTTGATCTCAGCTCTCTACGGTCAAGGCTGATCTCTCTAAATTATAGGCCGAACAGCTAGATCAGGAGCAAGCACTAATTGCAGTAGCAGAAAAATATTATCAAACTGCGGAACTGGCATTGGTACTTTATTGACAAATGTTACAGTTGGAAGAAAAGAACTGCGACCTGAAACTTTAACTGTGATGCAAGAATTTTCACATTCATGGGCTGCTCCTGGGTGCAAAGGAGAATGATATCCTGAACTTTACGAAAAACTCCTGCATGATTTACTCGAACTCCCCCCAAAGTTACTTCTCCGGATTGAAAGAATGCATAGGGCCTTGGGACTAAGCCAGACCAAACTCAGAGGCCCTGGACAATCGTACTGCAATTTATCAGTTTTTGGGCTAAAGAAAAGGTGCTGGCCATGGCTTCAAAGAAGGGTGTACTTCTGTGGGAACAGCATTGGCTTTACTTCAATCATGATTATGCCCCCGTTCCAACAAAAAATGCAAATATATTCTCCTTACCTCCAAGTGCTTAAAGAGGCCAGGGTCAAGTTCCATACACCTTTTTCCACCAAGCTCCAGGCCCATTTCTCAGATGGCACAGTACTACATCATATGATGGATGAGGTGAAGGAAGACCTGGCATGAAGGAGTATACCAGTTCCTCTTCTGCAAAGATCTCCTGGAAAAGAGAACCTCAGTTCTACACCTCCAACCAAAAACCAGCCCAGGGACTGCGCTGAAACACCACAACCCTCACCATTACTTCATGTTATGGAAATAGCCAAAATGTCTCAATCCCGGGATTTGCCAGCCATAAATGACATCTTACAACACTTCTGTTGGCATAATAAATGACTGACTTCACCAGGCTTTTGCACTGACAGCACCTTGAGATCTCTCTGAATTTGGCAAGGTAAGAAGAGGGTGACCACAGCAGGGCATGCAGTTTTTGTGCTCCATAAGAAAGATTTATCTTTTTGCTAAGACTGGTTTTGGGATCACTCTGACCAAAAAGTAAGGCCTAGTCCCAGAAGCTTTGCTGTATCTCAATCCAAAACTACTCCCGTCCCCTTTGAAGGATTCACTGATAGGGGTTTCAGTAAAGGTTCATGCTCAGCTCTGTAGCTTTCTAAAATATGATCAGGCTAAGGACTGGTCCCAGCCTATTTGGGGTAACCCGCGATTATTGCTTGACAATAAGCCCATCAGCCCCACTTGGCTGAATTTAGCTGATAAATATCTCCTGAAGGATTTTCTCAACAGAGAAGGATTGGTTTGTTCTTCATTGGAGATGTTGCACAAATTTAATTTACCCCCCAAGGAGATTTTTAAAGTTTATCAGCTTAGGCACCTTCTGCTCCAGAAGATAAGTAGAAATCCAATTCAACCCCCACAGGTGAACTTTCGTGAGTCCTTGGATGCTTTAGTGGGCCTCCACATGCAATTTCTAAAATATATACGGTGTTATTTAATTGGCCTACTCCCCAGACTCCTGCTCCAAGCTCCATTGGGCCACAATGTTTCCTGATGAGGTTCTGAATTAGGCAACCCTTTGGCAAGGCTGCCAAATTCATTTCACAGGACCAGTTAAGACTTATACAGTTTAAAATTCTTCATAACATTTATTATTCCCCTCAAAAACTTACCAGTTTAAAATTAGTAGCTGACCCTAAATGCAATAGATGTAATACAGGAATTGGGGACCTATTGCATATCTTTTGGAATTGCCCGAAAATAACTCCACTTTGGACAGACATTAAAAGTAAGATAGATCCTTTGCTGGGCTTGGAAGACCTGTTTACTCCTGAAATATGTCTGCTAGGAGATATGTCCCGTATCATGGTCAAGAACAGGAAATTCTATATCCCTGATTTTGATTACACTGAAAAAGTGGTCCTCAGACATTGGAAGGACTCTAATGTGATCAGTTACTCTGAATGGCTGGAAGAACTGCTCTCCAGCCTTAGAACAGAAGGATAATAGCCGTCCTCCAGAACAAGTGTTCCAGGTTTGATAAATTATGGGGCCCTTTTATGCCATTTATTCATTGTAAGAAATACATGGATTCTCTTTGGTTGAGGTTAAATTAAAAGGTCTTGGCGGGGAGAAATGGGGATATAGGATGGAGAAACTAGGTATTTTGGAGGGGTTTATGTTTGGGTATATACTGAGTTGGTGGGTTTTGTTTTTGGTTGTCTGTTAGTAGGTTGTTATGGGGAGAGGGTACCATAGAGAAAGATTTCTGATAGTAAATGTTTTATATAACATTGTACTCCTCAATGTTTCGTCTTATGTGTTCATGTATGTTTCGTAAGATGTATTTTTTGTTAAGAAAACTGAATAAAGATTTAATGGCAAAAAAAAAGACTGGTTTTGGTAGGTTCAATGGCTCATTTGTGTCTCGTTCTCAGGCCTGGGGCCTAACATTACACCAGCATATGGGAGATTTCCCTCTCCCTTGTTTCTCGCCTGACTGATTCTTCCTTAAAGAATAAAAGAATGGTACTAGCACAGCTGAGCACCCGGTGGAGGTTGGGCTCCACTGGAATAACAGATTCCTCACCAATTTAGCCCATGTATACAGGGACTGAGCTTTGTGGGCTGAGCCCTTGGGTGATCCTGCTTGCACCTTCTGCTATAAATCTTGAGACTGGTAGAGATGGTGCTACCCACAGGAAGTCTCATGGGGGCTGACCATGTGGGATGCTCTTTCCTTCTCATTTTTGTTTTATGACAAGTGAAGAGCGGCATACCTCCAATCAGGGGGCCTGATATGGGCTAGCCTCATGGGATGGTTGCTCTCTCCTTCACGGGACCTCTGTAATACCTGATGTACCTCTTGGTGTGATCACACCCTGAATATTACCATTACTTGTTTCTTGACTACCTCTCCCATCACTCTGCCACCTCATTTTCTCAGTTGGGCCTCACTCAGGAGAGTTGATCTTACATAGAAACATAGAAGCTGACAGCAGATAAGGACCGCAAGGCCTATACAGTCTGCCCATTTCTTTTTCTACCTTACAAATGTGCCATCGGCCTTTGCTCTGTCAATGACCTATCTATTCTTACTCATCTGTATTGCTCCCTTATGCCTATCCCATGCCTATTTGAAGCCCTGAACTGCACTCATATCCACCACTTCCTGAGGTAGGCTGTTCCATGCATCCACAACCCTTTCTGTGAAAAGAACTTCCTCACATTACCCCTTAATTGGCATCCCTCTAATCTCATGCTGTGTCCTCTTGTCCTGCAATTTCTCTTATACTGAAACATGTTAGACTCTTTCACTTTGTTAATGCCCTTTAGGTGTTTGAATGTTTCGATCACATCACCTCTCTCCCTCCTTTGCTCAAGGGTATACATATTGAGCTATGTTAATCTGTCCTCAAATGCTTTCTGATGCAGTCCCTGCACCATTTTGGTTGCCCTTCTCTGGACTGCCTCAATTTGGTTAATGTCCTTGTGAAGGTGTGGCCTCCAGTACTGCACGCAATACTCCAGATGGGGCCTAACCAGTGTCTTGTAAAGAGGGATTATTACCTCCCTCTTCCAACTTGTGATACCCCTACTAATACATCCTAACACCCCCCTAGCCTTACCTACTGCTTTAGTGGTCTGCTTGGATGATTTTAGATCATTGGTGATGATGATGCCGAAGTCTCTTTCTTTCATTGTGATTGCCAGCAACGCCCCTCCCAGCCTATAGGTGGCTTCAGGGTTTCTCTTAACTATGTGCATGATCTTGCGCTTCTTTGCATTAAACCCCAGTTGCTACTCTTCTGACCATTTTGCTAGTTTATCCAGATCACTCCTCATTCTGCCTACCCCATCTGGATCATCTACTCTGTTGCAGATCTTGGTTTCATCTCCAAACAGACAAACCTTACCCTCCAGTCCATCTGCAATGTCACTGATGAAGATAATGAAGAGGACTGGCCCCAGGACTGATCCCTGAGGTATCCCACTTGTGACTTGCATCTCTTCTGACTGTATACCATTTACCACCACTCTCTGTTTTCTGCCCACCAGCCAGGTTGCCACCCAGTTGACCAACTTCTGGCCCATCCCAAGCTTACCCAGCTTATTAATCAATCTTCTATGTGGAACAGTATCAAAAGCTTTGCTGAAGTCAAGGTAGGCAACATCAACTGCTCCCCCTTGGTCCACCACTCTAGGTACCTGGTCAAAGAAATCTATGAGATTAGTTTGACAGGACCTTCCTTTTGTAAACCCATGCTGTCTTGGATCCTGTGCTCCTATGTACTTCAGGTGTTGCACTATCCTTTCCTTAAGGAGTGCCTCTATATTCTTGCCCACTACTGAGGTAAGACTGACTGGTCTGTAGTTCCCTGCTTCCTTGTTGCTACCACTCTTGTGTAGTGGGATCACATGAAGCCTTCTGGCTCTTCCAGTTCCACTCTTAGCTCCTTTAGTACCCTGGAATGTATGCTGTCAGATCCCATTGCCTTGTCCACCCTGAGCTTATTGAGCTCTTGTAGGACCCTTTCTTTTGTGATGGGAGTAGTGCTCACCTCCCTCCCTCCGTGTCTGTGGTGCTGAGCTGTGGGCCCTGCCCTTCCTTCTCTTCAGTAAATACTGAGCAGAAGTATCTATTTAGGATAGATGCTTTTACATGGTCCTCCTCTTCTCACACCTCCTTATCTCCTTTGATCTTAGCAATACCCCCTCTGGACTTTCTCCTTTCACTAATGTATCTATAGAAAGTCTTGTCACCTTCTTTTACTGTCTGTGCTAGTGCATCCTCGGTTTGGGCCTTTGCCTGCCTTACTGCCTTCCCTGCTTCCCTTAATGAAGTATGGTATGCCTCCCTATCTTCATCCCGCTGTGTTCCCTTATATTTCCTGAAGGCCAGACTTTTGGCTCTGACCTTTCCTGATACTGTTTTTGAGAACAAAGTGGTTTCCTTCTTCTTTTGCACTTCCTTTTCTCTCTAACATAATGGGATGTTTCTTCAAGTATTGCATCCTTAATGCTTGCCCACTTTGCCTGTACCACCTCACCTGTATTTTTTTTGCCAGGGCTAGCTTAACTCAGTTGCCATCTTATCAAAGTCAGCTCCTCTGAAGTCCCATATTTTTGACTTGGAATGGGATGATTTAGTTGTAGTGGCCAAATTGAACCACACCATGTGATGGTCACTGGCCCCCAGGTGACCTTCTACCTGGGGATCTGTGATCCTTTCCCTGTTAGTCAGTATTAGATCTAGGATAGCCCAGACTCTTGTGTGTTGTTGTACCAGTTGTTTCAGGCCTTCCCCCTGCAGCCAATCCACCATGTGTCTAGTTCTGGCAGATGTTCCTGCTGGTATTGACCAATCTGTATCTGGCATGCTGAAGGCTCCCATTATCAGAACCTCCCCTTTAGCTGTCATGTTTTGTATATCTTCTAACAGTAATGTGTCTATGTCCTCCCCTTGGTCTGGTTGCCTGTAGATAACCCCATTTCTTATGGCTGTCCCATTTCCTGTTTCCAGGGTGACCCACAGTTCTTCTGGCTCCTTATGTGTATTCTGAATTTCTGTAGCTTTGATATTTTCATTGACATGCAGGACACCCCACCCACCCACCCCCTTTTGCACCTCAGTCTCTTCTGAACAGTATATCTTGGCATTGGTGGGGAGGTGCGGTAGGCTGCAGAACTGCCAAGACCTTAATGCACATGAAGGATCAGTCTCCTCCCTGATGCTCCATATGATGCCCTAGTGACGCTCGGGACATTATCCTTCTACTTCTTTGCAGACTTCCCTGGGAAGACATGCTGAACTGTTCCAAACTGGCCCCTAATTTTCCTCTGAACCATGTTCTTGGCACAGCAGAATGGAGCAGTATAATGATGGGTATCTCACTTTGCCAGGAACAGAACTTCTCTGTGCCTTGGGGGCCCGGGTATCACCTGACAACCCCCCCCACACACACACGCCTAATGTTCTACCACATTCTTGCATTACCCAGGAGGTGGGACATGCCCCTAGCTCCCTGCCTTGGAAGTACTCATTGGACCTCAATTTTGAATGTATTTTCTGGTTTAATGCCTGTTCTACTTCATTGCCCTATTGGTATCAAGTTCATTACTGTTTATTCTTGCTGTTTCTGATTGTTTCATGTTTTTTACATTGCAGGCCACAAGATCTGTCTATACAGGGTGGATGGAGGCTGTTGTGCTTGTGGGTTACACCTCAGGGGGTTCTCATAGGATCTTGGTAACAGGGACTATAGGGGGTACAATCAGCTTTTTCTCTATTATTTTTCCACATGGCACAATTTTCTCAGATAATTTTCTACAATGTCAATGCGATGCATAACCCAATTAAATGCCCCCCTTCCAATATTTCAGGTGGGAGAAGGTGGACATTCTCTTCCTGCAAGAGACCAAGCTTTCTCCTGAGGAACACAAAAAATATCTTAAATTGGGCTATGACCAGGTCTTTATTTCATCTCCCCTCTTGGGTCATGACTAGGGGTTCTCACCCTTATTCGTCTGGGAGCTGTGGAGCCAAGGCAGCCAAGGGAGCTAGTTTTTGGGGGCTGCATTTGGCAGCAGGAAGAGAGGCTAGAGAGGCTGCATTGGCGGCCATAGAAGACACTGCAGTTGGTGGTGAGGTGGACCAGGGAGGCCGCATCAGCAGCCGAGGAAGGTCGTGCCAAGAAGCTTTTGCTGCAGCCGGCGGCATAGGGGGCAGAGACAAGTGGGAAGGAGCTGGTGGCAGCAGTCATCAGTGAGGGCATCCCTGATTGGCTGCATCAGGGGCTGAGGAAGATGGCTGGGCCAATCAGGGGAAGAGGCACTGAAATTTTAAAGTGGACAGGCTTTAAAAGCCAGGATCAAGGCCTCAATTGCAAGGAGCTGTGGAGCCATGGGAACTGTTTTATTGTCCCGGCCATCCTCTCCTGCCCTAACCTCTATTAAATGCCAGTGGGAATAGGAGCCTGAAAAGTGGAGGAAGCAGGGATTGGTCAGAAGTGCAGCAGGGGACTGTCATGTGGGAGCTGTGGCTGAGATGGTACCTGAGCAGTGGGCTGGAATCTCTCAAACAAGGCTGCATTAATTCAACTTTTCTCCAAAAAAGGGCTGTTGATGCTTGCATTTTGAGCTGAGATTTTGCTTGAACAGTGGGGTACTGGAGCCTTAGGTGGAAATTTTCCAAAAAGGAGAGGTTGTTACTTGAGCTTGGACTGAAACTGTGCTAGAGCATTGGGTCACTGGGACAGTGGGTGAATAAGTTCCAAGAAGGACTGCTGTGGCTCACACCTTGGGCTGACACTTGATTGAGCAGCGGGGCACTGTAACACTGGACTGGAAAATTCCATGACAGAGCTGTTGTTGCTTGAACTTTGAACTGGGAATTGTATGAGAGTAGGGGGACAGAGGTGAAGTGGTTGGTATTTTTCGAAGCAGGGCTGTGTTACTAGCTAGAGTATTTCAAGCACTGCCACTGTCTGAGTGGCGGGGGGAGACTGGGTATTCATGCTTGTACTTGGGGCTGAAATTGTCACATCACTAAAGTCTGCTAATATTTTAAACTGCTTACTAGGACTGTGTGAATACCTTTTTTCGAATATTTGGTATTTGGGGCCAGCACGACCGAATATTCAGCCAAATATTCGTATTTGGTAAAAAAATATAAACCCCCTTTCCCCCACCCTCAGATAACACTTAAAACCCCCTCCTCCCCTCCCCCCAAGTTCCCCAAACATTATTACAATATTTAAAAAGGAAAAAAGGCAGCAAATTCTTTTTGGGGTGGTTAGCACAACCACACCTGCCTCCACAGCTGGCTGCCAGTTTTTATTACTAAATTAAAAGTTAACAATCCTCCCCGTGGTCCTCCTCCACACACACCCCCGATTAGCCAGCAGCATCCCCTGCCTCTCCTGCACCCTGCCTGCACCTAAACAAGATATACAAATATAAGAAAAAGGAAGCCGGTGCAGCCCTCCCTCCTTCCTCCTCGGCTGGCTGCCTTCTTGTAATTGAAACCATACCTGCTTGTGCTTATATAGAGAACGAGCTGATCACACAATCAGCTTGACTTTACAAATGGGGGAAGGGTCCGGAGTAGAGGAAGGGGGGGTAAGGGATGGAAATGTGTCTCTTTAGTGTAGAGAGAGTCAGGAAGGAACTGGGCAGGGTGAGAATGGACAAGGTCATTGGACCGGATGGATTGCACCTGCTGGCGAGTCTATTCAACCTTTTCTTGGACACTGGTAGGATGCCAGAGGACTGAAAGAGAGCCACAGTCATGCCAAAACACAAGGGGGGGCAGAAAGGAAAAGGAAAACTATTGTCTGATCAGTCTTACCACAGTGATGGGAAGAGTCATGGACGCACTCATCAGGGAAAGGGTAGTACAGTACCTTAAGGTGAACTGATAGTTGCACAAAAACCAGCACGGGTTCACGAGGGGGAAATCATGCCAGTCCAGTCTCACTGAATTTTCAACTGTGTGATGAAGGTAATAGGCCAAGGGGGGTGGTAGATGTGGCCTACCTGGACTTCAGCAAGGCCTTCGGCACCATACACCACAGGAGGTTGTTCAACAAACTGGAAGTATGGGGATAGGGGACAAAATAACTAGATGGGTGCAAAACTGGCTAGCAGACAGAACCCAGTGGGTGGTAGTGAATGGGGAGCATTCTAGTGAGGGTCTGGTGATGAGCAGGGTGCCCCAGGGGTCGGTGTTGGGACCACTCCTCTTCATTGTATATATGTATATGTATATGTGTATATATATATATATATATATATATATATATATATATGACATAACGGACAGACTGAAGAGATCTGTGGCACTCTTTGCGGATGACATGAAAGTCTACAACAAGGTAGACACTGAGGGAGGAGTGGAGGACAGGAAGCAGGATCTAAGGGCACTGGGGGAGTGTGCAGAGACATGGCAACTAAAATTTAACATCAAAAAGTGTGCGGTTATGCACCCGAGACACAGAAACCCAAGCACAAGGTACAAAATGAGAAAGGAGGGAATCAGGGATACAGAGCAGGAGAAGGATATGGGTATAGTAGTATCTAGCAATCTTAAGGTGGGGAAATAGTGTACAAGGGTGGTGGGGAAGGCACATGGCATGCTGGCTAGTGTAGGCAGGAGATTTACCAGCAGGAGGAGAGAAGTCCTGGTTCCCCTGTACCAAGCTATGGTGAGACCACACCTAGAGTACGGAGTCCAGTTCTGGAGGCCTTACTTGCAGAAGGACATTAAACTGATTGAAAGGGTTCAGCAAAGAGTAACCAAGATGGTGCAAGGAATGAAGGGCAAACCATATGATCAGAAATGCAGCGAGCTGGGGCTATACATACTGGAGACCAGAAGGGAGAGAGGTGACATGATAGAGACCTTCAAATACTTAAAAGGGATAAACAAAGGGGCCCGGGGTGCTTACTCCAAAGGAAGAATGACACCACTACTAGGGAGCATGGCCTGAGACTGCAGGGAGGACAATTCAGGGGTAACATGATGGGGAATTTCTTTAAGGAGAGGGAGACAGATGCCTGGAACGGGATACCAGAGGAGGTGGTGGGGGTGGAAACAGTGTCCAGGTTCAGGAAAGCTTGGGACAGGCATAAAGGGTTACAGGTGGTGGGGTGGGCTCTCAAGGGGGAGACAGTCTAACAGGGGGAAAAAGGGCAGACTGGATGGACCATAGGGTCCTTTTCTGCCGTCATCTATGATTCTAGTCAGTGTGTCCCCTTTAAAATACATACATAGTAGGATGGATCCAACAGGAAATACATAATTGTTGCCAGTTCCTTCTGTCTGGGGTCTCTTCAGCATGTTTGAGTCATAGGTGGACTTTTGCCTCAATACAAATAAACTAAAAAATTGAAGTTTTAACTTCTTACTATTGCTCAGCCCAGCCCCTCAAGTATAAGCTTCACATTTGGCAGAATATAGGAATACCATAAAGTATTTAAGGGTCCAGTTTATCAAACATCCAGATCATCTGCACATATACAACTACGAGCCCCTCATAGATACACTATGAACCCCTCATAGATAACATGACAAAAGATTTGGACTAATGGTTCACTATTAGTAGTGGGCGAAGTGGCCGAAATTCACTCCACGGAGTGATTCACAAAATAATGCGGAATCCTCAAAGTATCCACAATGCGAAGCAGACTACTTCGCATTATAATGAGGAACGCGAAGTCCATTGAAACCAATGACTTCACGTTATTCCGCCTTCCCCAAACCACTTCTCCACCAATTTTAAGGCGAAGTACACTGAAATCAATGTACTTCGCATCACTTTGCCTTGTAATTCGGCTCCAAGGCAAATTTTGCAGTGCTTCATGGGATTGCAGGTCACATGGGCTCTAGATTGTTCTGCACAGCCTCAGTTCTGTGTAGTGCATGTGTAGTGGAAGATGGAGACAGTTTCCTCTCAGAGCTTTGCAATTCAAATCCTCTAAAAGCTGTTAAAAAAGCCTTTTTGAACCATTTTTTTGCTCAAAATTTAGTACATCGATTAGAAACATAGAAACATAGAATCTGATGGCAGATGAGGACTGCTGGGCCCACCCAGTCTGCCCATTTCCCTACCTAATGGATAAGCTGCAGATCCTAGTTAACCAACAGCCTACTTCGTTCTACCCCAACCCCTACAATTGCCTTATGGCTGTCCCATGCATTCTTGAATTCCACCACTGTTTTTGACTCCACAACCTCCTCCGGAATGCCGTTCCATGAATCCACAACCCTCTCTGTGAAAAAATACTTCCTTACATTACGTCTGAGCTGCCCCCCCCATCTTCAAATTATGCCCCATTGTTCTTGCAATCCTCTTTTTCTGAAAGATGCTACCCTCTTGGACTTTGTTGACTCCCTTGAGGTGCTTGAAAGTTTCTATCATGTCCCCCCTCTCCCTCCTTTCCTTGAGGCTATACATGTTAAGCTCCTTAAGTCTCTCTTCATATGTCTTCTGGTGCAGACCCTGCACCATTTTAGTTGCCTTCCTCTTGACTGCCTCCATCCTGTTTATGCCTTTGCAGAGACTGGGTCTCCAGAACTGCACACAGTACTCCAGATGGGGTCTCACCAGCTGTCTGTACAGAAGGATGACAACTTCCTGTTTTCTACTGGTGATGCCTCTCCCTGTGCATCCCAGTATTCCCCCAGCCCTCCTTACTGCCCTCTCACATTGCTTTCCCACCTTTAGGTCATCTGATATGACTACCCCCCAGGTCCCTTTCCATTTTTTTTGTTGTTAGTATCTCACCCCCCATTGTGTACTCTTCCCCTGGGTTTTTGTTTTCTAGGTGCATTACCTTGCACTTCTTAGCATTGAATCTAAGCTGCCATACATTTGACCATTCCTCCAACTTTTACAAGTCCCTTCTCATCCTTTCCACCCCACCTTGTGTATTAACTCTGTTGCAGATCTTTGTGTTTTCTGCAAAAAGACATACTTTTCCTTCCAGTCCCCCTGCAATGTCACTTATAAAGACATTGAAGAGGACAAGTCCTACTACTGAACCCTGCAGTACACCACTAGTAACCCCCCTTTCTTCAGAGTTGACTCCATTTACTATTACCCTCTGTGTCCTGTTCTCCAGCCAGTTCTTTACCCAGGCTACTATCTTGAGACCCACTTCCAGGCTGGCTAACTTGTATATTAATCTTTTGTGTGGGACTGTGTCAAATGGCTCGCTAAAGTCTAGGTAGACCATGTCTCAGCCCCTCCCTGATCTACTACTTTGGTCACCCAGTCAAAGAACTCTATTAGATTCATCTGACATGACCTTCCTGCTGTGAATCCATGCTGCCTTGGGTCCTGTGCCCCTCTAGCTTCTAGGTACTCAACAATTCTTTCCTTCAGAAGTGATTCCATCATTTTCCCTGTCACTGAGGTTAAACTAACAGGTCTATAGTTTCCTGCTTCTGCCCTGCTCCCACTTTTGTGAAGCGGAATCACATCTGTCCTCCTCCAGTCCTCTGGTACTACCTCATCCTCCCATGATTTGTTAAAGAGGGTAGTCAGTGGTGTCACTAGTTCTACCCTTAGTTCTTTTAGAATTCTGGGATGAATCCCATCAGGCCCCATTACTTTGTCCACCTTCAGTTTTAAGAGTTCTTTCGGAGCCCTTTCTTCTGTAAGTGGGCTGGTATCACCTCCTGTATCCAGAGTGTTTCTATTGTTTGGTTTAGGTACCTCCCCCTCTTCATTTGTGAATACTGAGCAAAAATATTTGTTTAGTATCTCTGCCTTTTCACAGTCACCCTCTACCCACCCCCTCTTCCCTTTATTAGTCTTCACTATCCCTCTTTTGGTCTTCCTTCTCTCCCTGATATACCTATAAAAGGTTTTATCCCCCTTCTTAACTGAGTTGGCTATCTTTTGTTCGGTTTGGGCCTTTCCTGTTCTGACTGCCTTCCCAGCTTCCTTTTGATTTAACTGATACAATTCTCTGTCCTGCTCCTTCTGTGGTTCCTTGTACTTCCTGAATGCTTTCTTTTTCTCTTGAACCTTCCCTGCCACCTCCTTTGAAAACCATAGTGGTTTCTTACATCATTTTGTTTTGTTTATGTGCTTCACACAAAGGCTTGTTTCCTCTGTGATGGCAGTTTTGATTATTCCCCATTGTTCTTCCACCCCTCCTTCCTGCCCATTTGCTAGTGTAGATTGTAGGAAACCCTCCTGTGTTTGTATCATCAAGTGTTTATTGTTTGTGTGTGGATTTTGAATGTTAATTTAGAATAGTCAGTCTGTGTACTGTGAAGTGTGCTTTATGGGAGGGGCGTATCTGTGGTGTAGGTAGATTAACTGGGAGAAAAAGGCAGCCTTTCTGTTTTGGTTATATTTTTCTTGTACAACTGTGTTAATGTACACACAGTAAAATTTTCAGTAATTCTTGACATTTTTTGCTGATTGTTGTGGTGCAGTAGTGTATAACTTCAGTTTGTTTAGAACATTTGGTTATATTACTAAAGGTTTTCAATTTGCTACGCATTACTTGTAGTGTGTGTGTGTGGTGTACCATTAAATCAGCCACCTTTTATTGTGCCACAGAGTAATTGCAGCAGTGTGAACCTGCTATTCACTATACCTACATGAATATTTTATACTGCTTTGTGGTATCTTTACTGGTAGTGGACTTTTACTGTCGTGTACTATCCCCCAACTGGCAAACTGTATTCTTTTCCAGATTTGGATTTGTGACTTGTGAGCACTGGTTAGGTGGTGTTGTGCCTTTGTGTCTACATCTCTTGAGCGCGCAGCGCAATCTTAATCTGTCTGTGCGTTTGCACTTTGCAGTACACCATAAATTCTGGGAGACTTTGCATTTCTTGTTATGCTGTCATTTCACTCCATCAGCACTGGGGAATTTTCTGGACACAAGACGGTAGCATTTTGGGGATGCACATTAATTCTGGTGATTGTGTGTGACCACTGCATGCATGACTTGAGTGTACCATTAATTCTGGGAGACTTTGCATTTCTTGTTGTGTTATCATTTCACTTCGTCAGCACTGGGTCATTTTCTGGACACAAGACAGTAGCATTTTGGGGATATTAATTCTGGTGACTGCGTGTGTGAGGGGCTGTCAGTATTGCTGTCACTCTGCCTTATTTCGCGTTAAGGCAGATTGACAATGCAAAGTAATAATTACAAGGCGAAGTGAGCCGTGTGCTTTGGCCACTCCGCATAGCAGAGTGACAACGTGAAGTGGCCACTGCATGTTCATTTCACCAGCCGAATTTAATTTCACTGCATCTCGATCCACTAGACAGCTTCTTCCAGAGAACACCAAGAAGAAGGAGCTACTGTTATAACTATACTTCTCTACTGGGACTATATTGGGGGAGTGGCTTAGCTAGAAGGAAGCCAGGTTAAAGTCAGATTTAAAAACTGCCCTAGATAGCTTCAGACAGAGAACACCAAGAAGAAGGAGCTGCTGTTATAATTATACTTCTCTACTGGAACTATATTGCCCTCCTTCCCTACCCTAAGCCAGTTCTACTTTTATAGGCACAGGATTTGACTGACAAAAGGAACTTCCTGTTTGGGACCAGGAAGTGAGTGATCACAGAGCCACAAAAGACTCACCATCCTAGAAGGAAAAGAGTAGCTCTCCATCCCCCTTAGCTGCTGGAGGTCTGACTCTGAACAAGTAAGGAGACTTCTGAGAAATATAGGAACTTCTTGTCTCAGAACAGGAAGATCAGTAGCTTAAAGGTCATAGAGGTAGTAAGTAAGTAGGGGGAAAAAAATAAACAGAGGAAAGAGTAAATATTCCAAATAAAAGTTACGGGGCCAGAAATAAGACATGATGGGAGTGGTGCAGTGCAGTTGCTGTGGAACAGCAGTCTTCTGGGAGGTGTTCTGGAGGATGTGGTGTTGTCCCATCTGTAGGCACCTCTCTGGGCTGAGGAAGGAGGTTGCTCATCTCCAGACTGAGTTGGCCAGGATTTGGGGGACCTCCTCTCCCACTCAGGGACCACCAGGGCCACTGCTGTTGCCTCAGAGGTTGCCAAGAAAGAGGAGTGGTTGGACCACAGTGGGCTCAGGGAGGGTGAGAGTGGTGGAACAGAGGTGCATCCCTTGATTTGTACCTCTCCACAATTCATATGCCATTCTGGCAAGTGTAGTTCCTCTATGGAGGCACCCGCAGTGGAGATCAAGGAGGATGCTGGGAACCTCCACAAAGGAGACCCACAGGAGGGTGGCATGGGACTCCACAGGGGAAGGAAGCAACTCCTGGTGGAGGACTCCATTGTTAGGATGGCAGAACTGGGGGAGGAAGGGGAAAGGGAGGTAAGGTGCCTGCCTGGTGCCATGGTTTGGAGAGACAGGGAGCGTATCCTCAGGATCACTGGAGCAGCTACACAGGGGAGGGAGCTGGATGTCATTGTCCACCTAGGAACAAATGACCTGGCTGAGAAAGGGATCAGAGCAGTGCTGGAAGAGTTTGTGGAGTTGGGGAAGGGCCTTAGAAAAGTAGCATGCATGGTAACCTTCTTGGAGGTGCTGCCTGTCTATGGCATGGGTGAGGCTAGGGTGCTCCACACCATGGGGTTCAATCAGTGGTTGAAAAACTGTTGCAGAGCTCAGTGATTTGGCTCCATTGGGGACTGGGGGTCCACCTGGAATGATGCAGGCCTATACTGGTATGATGGTCGGCATCTGTCCAGGAAGGGAACCAGGATCCTAGGTGATAGGTTTAAATGCTTCATTGGCAAGCATTTAAACTAGCCAAAGGATGAGGTACTGGAAAGGAACAGGGAAATCCTAGCCCTCCCCCCCAAAAAAAAATCAGGGTAGTAAGTGAAGTAAACATCAAGATAGAGATGTCGATAGGGAGAAGGGAAGGGGTAAAAGGAGAAAATGACAAAGGCAATAAGGACAGGGATGGGGCAAAAAGAGGTAAGGCTATCAAGAAATGGAGAGTAATGAGTACTAATGCCCATAGTCTGGGCAACAAGCTCCCTAAACTGGTGGCCTTGATAGAAGAGGTATGCCTGGATATTGTAGCAGTCACAGAAACATGGTACACAGAGAACCATGGCTGTGATGTTAACATACCAGGGTACACAATCAACAGGAGAGACAGGGAGGGTAGAAGAGGGGGAGGAGTAGCTCTCTATGTAAGGGAAGGGATAAAAGCAATGGAACAAAAGAGTAAACAGGGGGGAGAGGAGGCACTGTGGGTCACCTTAGAGACTAGAAAAGGCACCACAATCCGCACAGGGGTTGTATCCAGACCCCATGTCAGGGGGAGGGAATGAACAAGGATATGCTAGAAGGCATCCTTAGGATGGCAGAAAAAGTAGAGATACTGTTGATGGGGGACCTGAATATGCCAGCGGTTAACTGAAGCACCATTGCTGCAGCCACATCTAAGAGCAGGGCCATTCTCGATGCCCTACAGATGGCATGCCTCAGAAAGCTAGTTTTGGAGCCCACTCATGAGGGAGCAATCAAATACCTTGTACTCTCAAATGAGGACAGTGAGAGGATCTCAGATCTAGAAGTAGGTATCCCTCTGGAAACAAGTGGCCACCAAACAGTGTGGTTCATGATAAACTCAGCTACAGAGTCAAGCCATGCAAAAGTGATGGTACTGGACTTCAGGAGGGCTGACTTTGGCAAGATGGGAGAGTGCCTTAGAAAAGCACTAGCAAACAGACTAGAAGGAGGGATGGAGCAACAATGGGTAAACAACAAAACTGCCATCACAGAGGCATCAAGCCTTTGCGTGAAGCAAATAAACAAATCAAAATGAAAGAAAAAGCCACTATGCTTCTCAAAAGAGGTGACGGGGAAGGTTATGTAGAAAAATATAGCATTTTATTTTATTCATTTATTTATTTAGTTAAACATCAGTTTAGAAACCTTTGAGCCAGAGTCTCATTTACAAAGGTACCTCATCACAAAGAGGACATCAGAACAGTAGTACAAGGGACACAGTACTTACAAACAAAAAAGTTACAGTTCAATTACAATTTTGTTACAATAGAATACAATCTCCAACAAAGCAAAAGATAACAAAAGGTGCAAAACTTATGGTCGGGGGAGAGCTGGTGGGGTAGAAGGGAGGGAGGGAGATAGGGGAGGATGAATTAGTAGGGAAAGGAAGGGGGGCCACTCAGTGAGCATTGTCAAACAGAGTATATATATATATTTTTTTTTTATTTTACACTAGGCTAGCGGCAGTTGCATTTACGAGAGCTAAGCAGGAAGTTTCTGAGCCTGGGCTAAAGCAAGCTAAGGTTAGTGAGTTTGAGACACTGTCAGGGGGAGTTATACCAGTGGGGGCATGCGGTGAGGGATGCCCTCTGACCTTGAGAGGTCCTGGCTCTCGGAATAACTAGGGTAGCTCTTGATGAGCTGCGCATGATCAGGGTCGCTTTTCGCGATCATTTAGGAAGTATAAGGAAACACAGAAGGAGCAGGACAGAGAACTGTACCAGTTAAGGCAGAAGGAAAGAGAGGGAAGTCAGAATAGCAAAGGCCCAAACTGAGGAAAAGAAAGCAAACTTGGTTAAGAAGGGGGGTAAAACCTTTTATAGGTACATCAGGAAGCGTAGAAAGACAAAGGGAGGGATAGTGAGGCTGAATAGAATGGACGGTGGGTGGGCAGAGAGGGGCAGTGAAAAAGCAGGGATACTGAATGAATACTTCTGCTCAGTATTCACAAAAGAGGAGGAGGGGGAAGTGCCTAATTCAATTAACAGAAGCACTCTAGATGGGGGGGGGTCAATCTCAGTCCTTTCACAGAAGAAAGGGTTCTGAAAGAATTCCTAAAACTGAAGGTGGACAAAGCAATATGGCTTGATGGAATTCACCCCAGAATTCCAAAAGAATTAAGGTGAGAACTAGTGACACTACTGACTACCCTTTTTAACACATCATGGGAGGATGGTGTGGTACCTGAGGACTGGAGGAAGGTGGATGTGATTCCCCTTCACAAAAGTAGGAGCAAGACAGAGGCAGGAAACTACAGACCTGTCAGTTTGAACTCTGTTGTAGGAAAAGCGATGGAATCACTTCTGAAGGAAAGAATTGTTGAGTACCTAGAGGCCAGTGGGGCACAGGACCCAAGGCAGCATGGGTTCACAGTGGTAAGGTCATGTCAGACAGATCTAATTGATTTCTTTGACTGGGTGACCAAATTAGTAGACCAGGGAGGGGCTGTGGACATGGCCTACCTAGACTTTAGCAAGGCATTTGACAGTCCCACACAAAAGATTAATAATCAAATTAATCATCCTGGGAGTGGGTCCCAGGGTGGTAGCCTGGGTAAAATATTGGCTGGACAACAGAACACAGAAGATAATTGTAAATGGAGTCCACTCTGAAGAAAGAGGGGTTACTTTTGGGGTACCGCAGGGTTCAGTACTGGGTCCAGTCCTTTTTAATGTCTTTATAAGTGACATTGCAGAGGGACTGGAAGGAAAAGTATTACTCTTTGCAGATGATACAAAGATCTGCAACAGGGTTGATACATAAGGAGAAATGGAAAGGATGAGAAGGGACTTGGCAAGGTTGGAGGATTGGTCAGAAGTATGGCAGCTTGCATTCAATGCAAAGAAGTGCATAATAATGCACGTGAGAAACAAAAACCAAGGGGAAGATTACACAATGGGGGGGGGAGGGGGGAGTAGTAACAGTAACAAAAATGGAAAGGGACCTGGGGGTAATCATATCAGATGATCTTAAGGTTAACAAGCAATGTGAGAAGGCAGTAGGGAGGGCTGGGGGGATACTGTCATGTATAGAGAAAGGCATCACCAACACAAAACAGGAAGTTGTTATCCCTCTTTACAGACAGTTGGTGAGACCCCATCTGGAGTACTGCATCCAGTTCTGGAGACCCCATCTCTGCAAGGACATAGACAGGATGGAGGTAGTCCAGAGGAGGGTAACTAAAATTGTGCAGGGTCTGCAAGAGAAGACATATGAGGAGAGACTAAAGGAGCTTAATAAATATACCCTTGAGGAAAGGAGGGAGAGGGGGACATGATAGAAACTTTTAAGTACCTCAGTGGAATCAACAAAGTCCGAGAGGGTAGCATCTTTCAGAAAATGGGATGTGCAAGAACAAGGGGACACAATTTGAAGATAGAGGGGGGATGGCTCAGGGGCAATGTGAGGAAGGATTTTTTCACAAAGAGGGTGGTGGACGCATGGAACAGCCTTCCTGAGGAGGTTGTGCGGTCCAAAACTGTGGGAGAATTCAAGAATGCATGGGACAGACAGAAGACAATTCTTGTGGGGGTAGGAAGAAATAGGCTGTTGGTTAACTAGGATCTGCAGTTTATCCTGTAGGTAGGGCAATGGGCAGGCTTGGTGGGCCAAGCAGTCCTTATCTGCCATCAAAGTCTATGTTTCTATGCATCTCTCCTTGCTAAACAAAGTAGATGCTATCAGAAAAAAATGTATGAGTGTCCTAAACTATTTACAAACACTCTGACTGATGCTTCTCTCACACTTTCTGTGGGGCAGAGGGCAGCAGAGAATTCATCTCCCTCTCTCCTGTAGCTCTCCACAGCAAAAGGAGGGGTGAACGTCCAAAATTTACAACTTTATGCTTTAGCCTGCCATCTGAGACTAATCTGCATTTGATCAGAAACATGCCAAGCTCATTGGTAAATTATCGAATTGGTACTGAATGTTCTTCATGACATAGGGGCCAGGTTATGTGCTTCACCCTGAGGCTACCTCCCACTTTTCAGATTCTTTCCTCACACTGCCACCGCATTCCATCTCTGGCATGGAGTGTGGTGGGGTACCTTGCTAGGGGAACTTGGCCCCTCCTAGGTGCTCTTGCACATGACCATTCAAACCCTCTAACCAAACTCAATCCATTCCTGCAGCACTGGGCTAGAAGGAGGCGTACCCATTTACATCAATTACTAGATGCTAGAGGGGTACTTTCATTCCAGAAGTTATGGGATAAATACTCCTTCACATTTATGGATCATTTTCATTACTTGAAAATCTGGTTGGCTATCACCATTCACTACCTATTGTGCAAGCAGCTCCCGCATCATCCTGAAGAACGTCTTACCCACCTCCAATTTAACCAGCAATGTGGGGTGGGTGCACTCTTAGTGGGTCTGCTTAGTGTCATCCTGAGGGACCAATCTAAGGACTCTATGGTGTCAGTCCTTCAAAAATGGGCAGCAGATTTGCAAGTAACCTGTGAGGAGGTGCAGTGGCTTAAGTATGCATTGCCATATTATAAACTTTCTATCTCAAAGAGTTCACCTGGAAATGTCAGACTCACCTTTTTAGAACCCATGCAGTCCAGACACATACGAGAGAGCAGGCTGGTAGGTGTTGGAGGGCATGTGTGGAAACCTGGGCCATTCAGGCACACATTGTTTGGAGCTGGTTGGTTCTGTCATCATTTCAGGAAGCTCTCATCAAATCCTGGAGGGAATGCTTGTTTTTCCAGGCTTGTTTGCCCTATGTTACTACTATTATCTATAGTCCCACTTATAATGCATATCAGAGGGAGACAGCTGACGTTGCTTTTTATTTTTCTTGCTGGAGTGAATAAGGCAGTCACCAGGCTCTGGCTTAAGCCTTATCTAGCCATGATAGCTCAGTGGACTGCAATTATAAATTCCTTATATCACTTGGAAAAACAAACCTACTATTATTTAAACCATCTATAAGTGTTTGAATTGATTGGGGGAAATGGACTCTGCACAAACTAGAAACTGATCCTGAATTTGTACCATGGCAGGTTTTAATTTATTTGGGGTACATTCTACTGCACTGTCTTAATGTTGTATATAGGATGGTGATACTATAACATACATGACATAATGGTCAGGGCACACAGCACTACATCTAAGGGTACATTGTAAGTCAAGTAACCCCACTCCATTATCTACTGCAGTGAAGTCTATAGACTAATACCATGAATTGTTTTGCACTGTACCTGTTTTTAATTTTATTTTTTTGTGCTGTTGTTTCTTACTATTTTTGTTTGTATTTATGTCTATTGAGCTCTTCACAATAAAAATTTTCTGTTACAAAAAAAGGAGGGGGAGCTGTACAAGGGCACTGTGTTGGCTGTGGGGGGTAGGTTGGTTGGTTGCACTGAGATAATTAATATCAGCTGCAGTTAAGGGCACTCCTGGCATTTAATTCTCTCTGCTTAACAAGTCTTTCCTTTCCTTCCCTTCCCTTCCCTTGGGCCCTTGTTCCTGACCCTTAAAAAATCTGTTCCATACTTGTTTGAATTTTACTTACTTGTTTGTTTGTTTGTTTAGTTAGTTAGTTATTGATTGTTTGATTGATTTATTTAATTAAGTTAGTTTTTGTTGACTGGAAAAGAAGGCAAGGCAATTCACCCTATTTTAAGCCTTGTCCTGGAGGATGGGGGGATACAGATGGTAACCAACTGAAACTGAACAGAATTAAGCTGTTAGCGGTATTTTTAGTGAATGGGGGAAATTTAGCCAGGACACTAGGGAAATGCCCTTACTCTTTTGGAGAAGTCCTAAGGGATGTTTAATGTCCACCTGAATAACCACACAAACAGGCAGACAGGACATATGTTTTACGTCTCATCCAGGTGTTCGGGGGGGGGGGAAGAGTGGCAAGTTGGTTGCAGTGCTGATCCGCTCCATGCTGCTCCCAATTTCTTTTTCTAGAAACTGAAATAGAAACATAGAAACATAGAATTTGACAGCAGATAAGGACCGCTTGGCCCACCCAGTCTGCCCATTTCCCTACCTACTGGATAAGCTTCAGATCCTAGTTAACCAGCAGCCTACTTCTTCTTACCCCCACCCCCCAGATGCTAATTTCAACAAAGATGTTGCTTCAGTAATTGGTGAAATTTATAAGGAAACTTTTTATGTTTAACCTGAGTTTTACTTAAAATGTTTTATTTAAAGTCTGTTTTCTGTAGCCAACAGTTTTAGTATGGCACGGTAGGCAAGTGTTCATTAATTGCTAGGCGGTCTCTGATTTTGGCATGTGGTACTTTTGCAAATGGAGTCGTAGTTTGTATTATTTGCTGCAGCACATCCAACTATATGGGATAAAGAGTCTGGAGAGCTTTTTACAGAAAAACTGTTCCCTGAGGATCAGTAGCAATCTTTACTGAAAGCAGAAGAAAGCAGCAGTGAGAAGGCAAGTACAAAAGGTACTGAAAGGCATATTTTATGGAGGGAAATTGAAAACGCATGAAGAGAAGCTGATATGAAAGAATTTGTTTCTGCATTGTGTGTGCGGACATGCTCATTTTGTTTAAATAAAAGTATGCCATCATTGCCAGGGTTGGGGGGTCTTCAAATTCCTGGTGATGAAATTTATTGTGCTAAGTGGAGCGTTTTTTCATTTTATATTTTACATATGTTTTCAGAGGCATCAGGAGACCAGAATTACAATAGAAGTACAAATGAAGAAAAATACTATGATGGAGAGACTTGGAAAATGGGGAGATTTGAACTCCCGGATCATCTGGACCTCTGGTCTAAGAAAGAAGAGCTAGTTGATAGTGATTTGTCCCCCGTACGGTCCTCCATGCTAATTTCAACAAAGATGTTGCTTCAGTAATTGGTGGCAGCTAGATTTGGGGTAATTCCATCTGAAGATACTGTTTATTATTTTCTTTTTTTTCAGAGACTTAATACTCAGGCTAATCAATAAATTAAAACAGTCCTGGTCTTGAATGTTTGGGCACTGCTTCAATGATTATTACTGTGGAGCCTGAACTCTAATATGGAGTCTGAATTCATTACGTAGGTCTGCACATTGTTTATAAAAGCTGCTTCTTTTCTGTGCTGCGATTTCAGTGGCTAAGTTTAGAAAGATGCTGTTTCAGCGAATAGTGAAGTTTGGCTATGAGGGAAATCTCCCCTAAGAGGTATTGTTTCTTTTTGCTATGAGCTTAAACTTTAGATATAAGTACTCCTAGGCATTGACAAGAGTTTAGTCTCCAGCATGAAGCACTTTAAAATAAAAAATATAAAAACATGATTCTAAATGTGGTTTTGTCCTGATGTACCTGTACTGCTGTTATCAAAGCTATCAGTTTGTCCCTTTATGTATTTTAAGTAACTTGGGGCAATTTCAGTTGGAGAGTTTAAATCTGACATTTAAAAAAATGTTATATTTAAAATGGGAGTGATCATTATGAATAAATCAGACAACCATTTTTTATGATGTTTATACTTACTACTGCATTAGATGTTATGAATGATTGTCTACTATTTTTAAATTATCTAGTGTGCCATATGTGTTTAAATAGTGTATTGTGTCATTAAGGATGTGGTATTTAATCTGTTTAGACTGCACATGGTAATAACTCAGAATGTATCTGAAATACTCAGTATGAATTAGTAGATATCAGACATGTTTGTAGTATCTGAGATAGTTTTTATAGATTTCATTTTTTAACGTTAACCCCAGCAGTGCATTCCTTGATATTAAGGTTGTAACATAAGTACAATTTTGGCCAAAAAGAAAGTAGCAATCAATGGATAATTATGGACAATGGAGAGACTAACTTGTCTATATAAGGTATATGCTTTTTGGGTGATTTACTCCGATTCTCTGGATAGGGTGGCATTTTGGGGCAAGTTTGGGAAGATAGCCCAGAAAGACCTGGAAGAGTGTAACCTAATCTGGCAACACCAAGGAGCCCAAGGAGGAGTTACCAGCTGGGGGGAGTGCAGCTAGCCCAGAGAGAGGAGAAGAAGGATCTAGGGGTGCTCATTACAGGGTCAATGAACAACTCGGCACAATGTAGGAAGGTAGCTGCAAAGGCCAACAAAATGCTGGGTTGTATTGCAAGGGGTATATCCTCGAGGAGGGAGGAGGTGATTCTGCCACTGTATAGGTCATTAGTTAGACTGCCCCGGAGTACTGCATGCAGTACTGGTGCCTGTATCTGAAGAGGGACATTAAGTTACTGGAGGGGGTGCAGCGCAGGGCGACAAAGATGATCAAGGGGCTGGGGTATTTATCATATGAGAGGAGGCTGAGGGATTTGAACATGTACTCACTGGAGGAGACGAGGGACAGGGGGACATGATTGAAACCTTTAAGTACATGAAAGGAATAAACAAGACAGGTACAGAGGGGCTGTTCAAAGTAAGGGAGGGGAGGGACACCAGGGGCCATGATATGAGACTGTAGGGAGGAAGGTTCTGGAGGGAGATGAGGAGACACTTTTTTACAGAGAGGGCGGTGGCAGGGTGGAATGCATTACCTGCAGAAGTGGTATCCAGTAGAACAGTGGACTGCTTCAAAAGGGGATGAGATAGGACCAGGGGGAGGGTCAATGAAGGGGAAGGGTGGAAGAGGGGGCAGCTGCAGAATAAGGGGTGCTAGCTGCACATTCGAACAGACTTAATAGACCTCTAGGCCTTTATCTGCTGGCAAATTTTGTATGTTCATATGTACGTACCAATTCCTTGGGGAATGGATATCAGTATACTAATAGCAGCAAGGCATGTTTGAGTTATGTTATGGAGCCTAGCACCCGATTCTAAGTTTGGACATGAAGCAAAATGATCTAGTGTGGAATTAGAGGTCCAGTGCTTTCACCTTACACTTGTGGCCTGAAGTACAGTCTGGAAGAGTGCCGGGCTTTGAGGACATTCTGAGGAGTATGGGGCAGCATGCCCTACAGGGTACTCCTATTTGGCTCCTTTAGTGCTAGGCCCAAGCTGGTAGTACAGGATGTCCCATTTTGGGTGACTCGGCAGTGACATGTTACTTCACATTGGGATAGAATAGCTTTAAGCACTAATTTTGCTTTTTGGTTGAGAGGCTGCATTTCAATACTTGACCCTGCCAACTGCTAGGCTTATTTGCTATTCCACTGAATAAGGTACAGGGAAGTCAGAATGGCAGATTATTTTCTTTGGGTGCCTAAGTAGGTCATGTCTCAAACAACACTGAAGGTGACCATCCTAACTTAGAGAACCTTTGTAGTATGACTAATCCAAGTGAGTAAAATAAATTATAGGAAATTAGTCAGATTAAACATTTTTTCAGTTATCAATGCACAGACTCTAAAATTGTCAATAGCATGTCATACCCATTACCAAATGTACAGAATGCATAGAAGATACTGTGTCTATGGTAACTGTAATTTTTAACAACATGTGTATATTTAGTATGTGGATTGTTGAATGTTCTTTTTAATTTGTACATATTGTAATGGTTTGTAAACTGATCAACAATAAACTAAACTAAACTCTAAACTAAACTCATCTCATCCAAAAGATGGCAACTCAGGAGTGCAGCACTCCCTCTTGCTGCATTACAGTGTCAGTACTGGGATTTTACTCCAAGTTTCTGGTATAAGCCAAGACCCCACAACCCTTTAATCTTCTGGTCTCAGACATGAGAGTGAAACATGCTGAGCTACTGATACTGCAAATTACTGCCTCTATCTGGTTATTTGTAGACTAGTAAATTACTAAGTGGACAAACTGTTTTTGCATTGCACTGGAAATGGTAGAGCTGTGCCTATTTGGACCATAGCAGCAAGGAACTCTTTCTGAGGGGGCAGAACAAGTTAGTGACCTAGCCGACTTAGGCCCTGTCCACACTTGTGTTCTTGTAATGTTACTGACACTCTGTAATGTTACAAGAACAGCAAACATGGTTCGCATCCACACTGTAGCACGGTAAGACCATGCTACAAACTGTGTTTAAAAACCATGCTAGAAACCTGATCAGAGCAGGTTTCTAGCACGATTTCAGACAAAGAGTGTTGCCTTAAACAGTGTTAACAGTAGTGCCTTAAACAGTGTTAACAGTAGTGTGGATACAAACCATGCTGTAACATGGTTCAAGGCAACCCCATAACTTTTCTGTGGCTCTACAGTGCTGCCACGACAAACAGGGGAGGACCTACACATATTGTCAAGCTTGCGGTGATCCCCTGAACAGTATGGCACCATTTTTATCCGGATCAGTTACTGCGTCCCATTGCGAGTATCCTGACATATATTGCGGCTCTGCACACTTTGCAGTTCTGCTGCAGTCATGCCTGGGAACTTAAGCAGGCAAGCATGGTTGTCAGAGCACAGTGTGAATGCTTTAACAACTGTGTTCAAACACAAAAATAAAATGTTTTAGAAAACATTTTAAAAACTACATATAGTGTGGACAGGGCCTCAGCTTCCCTAAGTGGAAGCACCATGCAATCCATTTCATTTTAGCATCTTTGGGTAATAAATCCCAGGCCCCAACCTTATTTGAGCCTATAAGGAAGGGGTAGTACACTGAACACTGCAGGAACCATAGCACACATAGAAAAACAGCTTTACAGGAAAAACTTGCTTATAGGCAAAGTCACTGGAAAATTGCAGAAAATGTTACCCAAAAATGTAGAGACTTTTTGTAGAAACTGTGGAGAAATTGTGGGGTTCACTATACATCCCCAGTGCTTCAAAGAAATATTTTAAAGTTTGCTGCAGCATATATTGATCACACAAATTGTTGGTTAAATATATTGCCATTGTACAATATATGTTTTCAATAGGAAGAAAGGTTTGCGTTTTTAAAATGATCACAAATTAATCATAATGCAGCATGTCTTCTAAAATCGAAAGATGGCTTCCTCATGCAGTGGTTACTAGAAACATAAAATTTGATAGCAGATAAGGACCACTAGGCACATCTGGTCTGCCCATTTTCCCTACATGTGTAAGCCCCCAAAATGGGCTTACCTGCTGGGACAAAGAGAAAAGGCAGCTCTACCCTTCCCCCCCTCAAAAAGCAAGAAAGGAGGAAAACTGCCAGCTGGGAGGGAGGGAGGCTCTCAGGCTACCCCTCCCCTGCAGCAGGAAGACAGAGGAGAGAAGAGAGGCAGAGCTGGTGGGAGAGGGAGAGCAAGAGGTTTTTCCCAGATTGGACTGGGGGCTAAGGGACTGGACTGGAAGGGACAGTTTAAGTGAGCCTCTGGCTTTGGGGACTGCTCCAGGCAGGGACCCTCGAATTCCAACTAGGAGAGAGCCCTGCAAGCTGAGTGGCCACTAGCCCAGGTCTGACTGAGGGGAAGCTGATCCCACCCTGTGTCTTCAGTGTGAATCCGCTGCTGCAGTAGAAACCAGAGAGATAGAAGGACGAACAGGCCTGCCTGGTGAATACTGTATACAAAGGCCCTCGGGCAAAGCTGGAAAGGCCAGGCAGGTAAAGAACAGTGCCTCCTCCGCCCTCATGCATATCCTTGAATCAGGGAGACCATCATCTTCCTTGGGAAGCCGTGAGTACCCCAACCTGCAGCTCTGGGGATTCTTTGTTTGCATCAGGTAGGAGGGTTGGGGAAGAGCCCCACCCCCAATAACAGACTGAGTTTCCTTGAGTCTGTGCTGCTCTGCAAGGGCCCCAATGAGAGACTGCAGGCATGCAACTGAGAACGGTGAGGCACCCACCATCTGGGATTGTTCTGGGTGCACCCAGGGGAGGGGGAGAGCTCATACTGGGTTGTGTGCCTGATTATGTGGAGTCTCAAGGGAGTAGCCCTCACCTCTTCTGTCTTAGATCATTTTAAATAAAAAGGGATTATTGTTTGCTATCTCACATAAGTGTTTGTGCTTTGTGCTTTGTTGTCATTGTTGCGGGGTGGGAGTGTTGATCTAACTGTGCCAGAGAGGTCAGTCACTAAGGGGATATATCATTGTTCCTGGGGGGTGGTAACCTGTCTTGCTCACAGGAGGCTGTACCATTGCCCCAGGTGAAGGCATCAAGTCACCATTGGTGATCCAGCCAGGATTCAGGCCCAGCCCCCTTGGGGAAGTACACTGAGGACCCCAAGGGCTCCTTGGCAGCCCAGGTGAGTGAGACAAGAGGGTCTGTTACAAATGGAGGCACCACTGAGATTCTAAATTATTGACCCCGTAACTGCCCAAACACAACTGTAGTTGACCTCCCTACCCCACATCTAGGTGTATTCCTCTAATATTCTTATAATCCTGTGGTTGGGTGATAGTTTTGTACTGAGTTAACTGGTGAGGCCAGGAAAATGGTATTCCAGGACGTAGAGGACTGGTATGACTTTGAGGGGCTGGACTCCTATAAGATGCGGCTTGTGCGTAACATGGCAGTGGCATGACAGAAGGAGGACATATTAAACATCTTGGGGGGGCCCTGCCTGACTGTGGGGGGTTGAAGATCCAGAGGGTGGTGACTGACCAAGTTTGGGGGTGTAGGGATATAACCATGGAGGTGGGAAAAGATTTGGGCTCTGTGGAGGTCCCCACCAAAGTCACTCCAGAGGCACCCAATGAGAACTGAGCCCTATTAAAAAAGGGGTTAACCAGCGGCCTGCATCTCGGGGAGGCGGGCCCCCCACCAAAGGAACAGAAGGGTTTCAAAACTCGGCTGGGGCGGTGGCTCAAGGAGGAAGGGAAGACCCTGCATGATATCCAGACTCTGTTCCCAGGAGGGGGGACACCTCTGATGGGTTTGCCAGGTGGATTGATCCCCTATATGGGGGTGGCCCACGAACAGTATAAGAGGTTGCGCACCTTCTCGGGTGCCTTCCCCACCCCCACGGGAGAAGACAATTTCCACTCCTGGAGCAGCCAGGCTGCCCCGATGATCCAGGTCTGGGGGTGCTTGGAGGAGGAGGAAAAGTGCAAGAGGGTCTTGGAGAGCCTCCGGGGTATGGCACTAGATGTGATCAGGTTCCTAAGGGCCAGCCAGTCCCACTGCACCCCCAGGACTATTTGGACATCCTGCAGAGCACCTTTGGGGTGGTTGAAAAGAGGGAGTCAGTTTTGAGCCAACTGTGGGGTATCACTCAAAAGGTGGGCGAGAAACTGTCCCAGCACATCAGCTGAGTTGAGACTGTGGTGCGCAAGCTGGCCTAGGCTGGGCATGACCCCCCTTCCGAGGTAGCACAGATGCAGCTGGAGCAAATACTGAGGGGGGCAGTGCACTACCCCCTGACAGTAGTTTTCCTCGAGCTGTGGGCTTGGAAGAATGCCCCCCCTCTTTCAAGCAGCTGCTAGATGAAGTCAAGGAGGAGGAGGCCCAACAGGAAGTGGGGGCCCCACAGGTGGCACTCACCACCACCAGTGCCACCCTGCATCCAAAGGAGTCAGCACAGCTTGAACTGGTCGGGTTGCCGAACCTGGGGGCAGTGTTGCAGGAGGTCCAGGGCATGGAGAACCTGGTATGGGCAATGCAACTGGCCATGGAGTTCCTCTCTTTCCCAGCCAGGGAGGCACCTGACACTCGGCGGCCACCAAGCTATACGACACCCCAGTCCAGCCCTCAATGGTCCCCAGAGCCCCAGGATGGGTGAATTTGCTTCAGGTGTGGGCAGAATGGCCATACCAGGCAGGATTGTCACAGGGAGACAAACCCCCAGCTGGTAGCTGAGAGAAGTCTGCACCAGGAAAAACTCCAAAGGGGGCTGGTAAGGGAGCAACCCTCACCCCTGAGATGGCCTTTCTCCACCCTCTGGACCGACCCACAAATACCTGCGAACTGGGGTGTGCCGAAGGGCCTAACTGGCCCTCAGGCCGACACCAAGGTCCTGGTGGAAGGGGTGGCCTGCTTCGCACTGCTGGACAGTGGATCTCAGGTTACCATCATCCTCCAGCCCTTTTATGACCAGTACCTAACCCACCTCCCTTTCCGATCCCTGTCAGGGTTGTCCCTGTGGGGTATTGTCAGCACTGATTACCCGTACAATGGGTATTGTGTAGTCAGTATCTCCATCTCGACAAAGGGAGGGGAAGCCCTATACACTATAGAGGCCTTAGCGCTGGTCTGTCTGGCGCCAAAGAGCATGTCTGACACCCCGGTGCTTATTGGGACCAATGCCAACATGTTCGAGAGGTTGGCCCAGATGTAGTATGACTGAGGTGGCATCGGTGAGCTCGCTAGCCCTGTAGTTACCACTGCCATGAAGCGGCTGGGGCTTGAAGTGACTGGAGACCCCAGAGGGGCCGATGGAGGCAGGGTCAGAGTGGTCTGGCAGGTAAAGGGGGGAAACTAACTCTCCCCCCAGGTGTCGAGTGCCGTGTGGTAGGCATCACCCAGTTTGACCGATCCCCCTCTGAGAGGTGCTCATTCTCGATGCCCCTCCTCTGGGCAGCCTGTCACATGGTCTTAGTCCGGGGGGGGTACTGCCCGCCCCAGACAGTTCACGGGCTCAGCAAGTTACGGTTAGAGTTCAGAACGAGTGGAAAAGGCCAGTGACCATCCAGAGGGGTTGTGTGTTGGCGTCCATTTTTCAGTGTGCTGGAGCAATGTACGTCACCCTGATGGAAGACCTGGGGAAGGAGATGGACCCATCATTATTCAATTTCAGGAGCTCTCCTATCTCGGACAGCTACAGGTGGAGCCTGAGGCACAAGTTGGTGAAATGCCAGCGGGTTTTCTCCTTGCACGAGTGCAACATAGTGTATGTTATTGAGGAGGAACACCGCATCCAGTTATGAGATGACCGCCCGTTCTAGGAGCTGTCACACTGATTGGTCCCTGGGGATGTAGAGGATGTCAGGAAGCACCTGACTGAGTTGCTGAATGCTGGGGTCATCAAGGAATCCCGGAGCCTGTATGCTTCCCCCATAGTGGTGGCCTGGAAGAAGAATGGGGTGGTGAGGATGTGTATAGACTACCACTCCCTAAACAGACGGATCATTCCCTACCAATACAAGGTGCCCAGAGTGGAGGATGCCTAGATAGTCTGTCAGGGAGACGGTGGTTCTTGATGCTGGATATCCAGAGCGGGTACTGCCAGATCACCATGGCAGAGGAGGATTAGGAGAAAACCACTTTCATTTGCCCACTGGGGTTCTACCAGTTTGAACTGATGCCCCAGGGCATATCTGGAGCCCCTGCCACCTTCCAGCACCTAATGGAAAAGGCTGTGGGAGACATGAACTTGCTTGAGGTCATAGTCTATCTGGATGACCTCATCATCTTCGGGCACACATTAGAAGAACACAAGGCCTGACTGATGAAGGTGCTGGACCAGCTGGAGGAGTTTGGCCTGAAGGTCTCCATAGACAAATGGCAGTTCTGTCAGGCTGCAGTCAAGTATGTGGGGTACATCATCTCTGCCAAAGGGGTGTGGAAGGACCCAGCTAAGGTGGAGGCCCTGAAGTCCTGGCCCTGGCCCACCCACTTGCACGCCGTGCAATCCTTCTTGGGGTTCTGTGGTTATTATCAGCAGTTCGTGAAGGACTACTCCCTGGTAGTATGTCCCATGAATGACCTGATGCAGGATTATCCTCCGACAAACCAGAAGAAGGGTCAACCCCCCCTGCAAGCATTATCTGTGCATTGGGGAACCTTTTGGGGCCTGTTGTATGCCGGAGTGTGAGGAAGCTTTCCGGGAGATCGTCCAGAAGTTGGGGGAGGCTCTGGTCCTCGCTTTTGTGGACCTGCTTAAGCTCAACGTCCTGCACACTGATGCCAGCCTGAATAGGAGTACCCTCAGAGGTTTCACCCCGTGGCATTTGTTAGCCGTGGACTGATCTCCTCTGAGAAGAACTACCCTGAGCATAAACTGGAGTTCTTGGCACTAAAGTGGGTGGTCATGGAGAAGTTCCATGAAAACCTATACGGGGTCCCGTTCACTGGGCGCACAGACAACACCTTGATTTATTTCACCACCATGGCTAAGTTGGACAATGCGGGGCATCAATGGTTGTTAGCTGGCCCTCTCCACGTATAACTTTAGCCTGAAGTATCGGAGTGGGTGGGCCTATGTGGATGCAGACACCCTCTCCCAACGTCCGCACAACGACACCCCAGACCCCCCAGTCTCAGTCAAAACTGGCTCTGGTGAGGGTGCTCTGCTCCCAGGTGGGACCCCCTAGCAATGCCACTGACTGTCCCACCCAGAGCATAGAGGTACTGGGAGCCCCCCCAAAGCAATCCCTTCAGCTTATCTAAATTTTGCGGGCCTGGACCTCTCGTCCTTGCTGCAGCCTAGTAAGGCCAATTTGCAGTGGGAGCAAGGGGTGGACCCTGGCATCCAAGATCTGCTTCAGGCCCTCTCTGAGGGGATGTCACCCCGGCAGGTGCGGAGCAACCACCCTGATGCTTGGTGGCTGCTCAGGGAATGGTACAAGTTGGTGCTGTGGAATGGGTTGTTAATGAGGGCAGTGCAGGACTGGGATTCCTTGTGCCATTCGAAACAGCAGTTGGTGTTGCTGTGTGTCCACCGGGAGGTGATCCTCAAGTCGCTGCATGATGATATGGGGAACCTAGGCTATGACTGCACCTTGGACACCTGCTGGGCCAGGTTCTATTGGCCCCGGATGATGGCAGATGTGGAGAGCTACTGCAAGTGCTGCCTGCGGTGCATCCAGCGGAAGACCTTGCCCTGACAAGCTGCGCCCTTGGTTAACATCCACACCAGTGGGCCCCCCTGGAGTTGGTGTGCATGGACTTCCTGTCCTGGGCACCAGACTGGAAGAATGCGGCCAACATACTGGTCATCATGGACCACTACACCCGGTATGCGCAAGCTTTCCCCACCACTGATCAAAAGGCGAGCACCATGGTTAAGGTCCTGCAACAGTATGTCCAACACTATGGCCTCCCCAAATGGATCCATTCTGACCAGGGCCAGGATTTTGAGAGCCACTTGGTGAAGGAGTTTCTGTCATCCTATGGCATACAGAAATCCCACACCACCCCTTACCACCCACAGGGGGATCCGCAGCCTGAACTCTTCAACATGGATTTAGAAAGTAGGAACTGGGATAGGATGGCACTGATTCCTGAGGTGTCCGAGGTCTGGTCCTATTTTCATCAAGAGTTCCTTGACATCTGCAATTACCATGCTCCTTTAAGATGCAGGAAGGTTAAGGCAACAAATGCCAGGTAGTACAATGCCTCCTTGCATAAACTGAAGATAGCAAGGAACAATAGTTGGGTAAGAGGTAAATGATCAAGAAGGGCCATTGATTAACTGTCTTATAGACGACTAAGAAACCAGTACACTAAGGAGCTTAGAAGGGTAAAACAGGAGTGCTTTAGGGGAAACTTCATTTGAATTATAGATCAAAGCCAAGGCAGTTTTAGGGTATTGTTTCAGATCTTATGGGGAATAAAAATAGACAACAAATAATGAGGATTGAGTGTGAGGGGAAATCTGTACTTGTTGGCACAAAAGTAGCCATCATGTTTAATAACTATTTTAATAGTGTGGGGGTGCAGACCCAAAATCATAGTTCTGGGTCAGTGATTGATATGGACAAGGTGGGTGTGGGAGATAAGTTAATGGTAAGTGGAGGTTAAGTTTTTTCTTTTGGTCATATATCGATAGATGAGGTTAGAACTGAATTGTTAAGTGTGGATGCCTCAAAGGCAAAGGGTTTAGAAAATATTCTTGTCAATTTGTTGAAATTTGTAGCTCCGTGTATTGCATTCCCATTGGCTTATTTATTTAATTATTCACTTGCAACAGAAGATTATCCAGAGAGTTGGAAGGTGGCAAAAATTGTTCCAGTTTATAAGGGGGGTTCAAGGATGGAGTTAAATGATTTTAGACCCATTTCCTTGCTTTCGAAGGTTTCTAAAATAATGGAAAAGTCGGTAGCTAGACAGTTGAAAAATTATTTAGAAGGGGGTAAATTGTTAAATGTGTATCAGTCTGGTTTTCAATCAAAACAGTCTGCTCTGTTAAAAGTGGTAGCGGATATCCAGCTGGGCCTGGACAGGAGGAACTCTGTTGGGGCTATATTTATTGATTTGTCAAAGGCCTTTGACACCCTAAATCATGATGTCCTCCTGTCCAGGCTCAGGGATCTGGGTATAAGAGGGTCAGAACAGAAATGATTTAGTTCTTATCTTACAAATAGGGAACAAATGGCAGAAATTGGGGAATTCAAATCTACAGTACTTCTGATTAAGGTAGGGGTACCCCAAGGTTCTGTATTGGGCCCCCCTACTTTTTAATATTTATATAAATGGTATGGAATTCAGTGATCCTGAAATTAGATACCACATATATGCTGATGACATGTTAATATATGTGATGGGGAGTTCCCTGGATGGTATTAATACTAAGTTACAGTCTGCTTTTTTTGAATTACAGACACTTTTTGATACCCTGAATTTGATTAGAAATGTAAAGAAAACACAGGTGGTCCATTTTAGGAGTTCAACTATTTCATATCCACCCTTAGATATTAGGACCAAAATGGGAGAGAAAGTACAACAAGTAACAAGTTATAAATATTTGGGGATGTGGTTAGATTTTAGGTTAAATTGGAACAAGCATTTGGATTGTTTATTGAGTAATCTTAATAGGAAACTGGGAATGCTTTATAAATTAAAGTATTATACAACCAAAGAGACATGATGCAGGATTGTGGAAACTATGATTTTGCCAGTACTGGATCATGGGGATTTGGTCTATGGGGGGCATCGGGTGTGGAATTGGCTAGGCTGGATGTGATGTACAACAGGCTTGACCCCTTCTTCCTTGATGCCCCCAGAAATACACATCATTGTGATCTGTATAGGGCACTGGACTGGTGGTGTTTGGAGCAAAGGAGAAATTCACATCTTGCAACTTTCATGGGTAAAATAAGTGGGAAAAAAATGCCCAATTATATTCTGAATATGTTTGCTGTTAGAGAACAAAGAGAGGGATTACGATCTTTTAGAGGTATACAATATGTTATCCCAAAATGTAATTTAGGAGTGGGTAGAACTTCTACCTTATGTAGGGGTCCCAAGATCTGGACTACTCTGCCACTGGAAATGAGAGAAGAAAGTGTTCCTATTAATCCTAGGATGATAAAAAATTGGTTTATGAAGTATATTCATAGACTGAAACAGTGTAGTCAATAAATTGCCCTTCAGATACCTGAAGGTTTCAATCATATTCCCCATTCTCGCCTCTTCTCCAGAGTATACATACTGAGATTTTTTTTAATCTCTCTCTTCTTATGCCTTCTGTTGCAAGACCTGCACCATCTTTGTTGCCCTTCTCTGAACCACCTCCACCTGGTCTATGTCCTTCCTGAGGTGTGGCTTCAAAAACTGTACCCCATACTCCAGATGAGGTCTCACCAGGGTTCTGTACAGTGGCATCACCACCTCCCTTCTTCTGCTAGTGATATCCCTTTGTATGCATCCCAGCATACCACTGGCCCTCCCTACTGCTTTTATACACTGCTTGGTCACCTATAGGTCTTCTGAGATGATTATTCCCAAATCCATTTCTTCCTTGGTGACTGTCAGTACACCCCCCCCATCCTGTAACACTCCCCAGGGTTTTTCCTCCCCAGGTACATGATTTTGCACTTTTTCACACTGAATCTTAGTTGCCATACCTCGGACCATTTTTCCAGCTCCCCTAAGTCCCTCCTCATTTTCTACACCCCTTCTGGAGTGTCTACTGTATTGCAGATATTGGTGTCATCTGCGAATAGGCAGCCCTTCTGTTCCAGTCCTTCAACAATGTCGGTAATGAAGATATTTAAAAGGACTGGCCCCAGGACTGATCCCCAATGTACCCCACTGGTCACTGCCATTTCCCAAGATTGCACCCCATTTACCACCACCCTTTTCTTTCTGTCCTTCAACCAATTTCTGACCCAATTAACTACCTTGTATCCCACCCCTAAGTTCCAAGCTTGTTTATGAGCCTTTTATGTAGAACGGTGTCAAAGGCCTTGCTGAATTCAAGGTAGGCAACATCCACCACTCCCCCCGATCCACCTCCTTTGTCACCCAGTAAAAGAAATCTATCAGATTTGTCTGACCTAATCTTCCTGCAGTAAATCCATGCTGACTCAGGTCCTGTGATCTGCTGGATTCCAGGTGTTCCACAATCCTTTCCTTGAGAAGCGCGGCCATCATCTTCCCCAATACTGAGGTGAGGCTGACTGGCCTATAGTTTGCTGCCTCCTCCCTGCTACCGCTTTTATGAATTGGGACTAGATTTTATTTAATAATTCACAGTCACTCAATATTGAATAAATCCTGAAACAACATATTTTTCCAGTTTCTAGATGTAAATTAATGGCGTCTGTTTAACAACTACTTACTTTGGTGCAAGAAAAATTAAGAAGATAACCAGAATACCTAAGTTCTAATAAAATAAAAAACACTATTTTGTTAAAATAATTGGTGTTCTTAATCAGCACTTTAAGTACAATAATTTTAAAATCACATGATAAAAGTATTAAATTATGCCAATAGCTTTTCACTATGTCATACAATAGGTTGTAATACAACTGCCACTTTTGTTTTACTTGGGTTGCAATGATGTTTGTCTATTTGTAGGTAACTGAATTTGCTTCACCTCTTTTAGCATCATGTTTTCAGAAATGTTAGTTTTTTTGTAAGTTATGTATGTGACATCAAGGTGGAAAGCCATCTGGGAAACAATGATCATCATACAATGTGGTTCAGCATAAGAACAGCCACAGAATTTAACCACAAAATGGAGAGGTCCAGGACTTCAGAAGGGCAGATTTTATAAAGATGGGTGAAGGTCTCAAGAATGACCTTGTGGGGGAAATTACCTGGGAGGAGGGGGATGGAAGAACAGTGGACCAAACTAAAAGAAGGCCTAGTGAAGGCAACAAACCTCTGCACCAAAGAAGTAAGCAAAATCAAAAGTAAGAGACCGCTATGATTTTCAAAAGAGGTGGCAGAAAGAGTGAAGGCTGAAAGAGAATGATTCAGAAGATACAAGGAGAGCCAGATAGAGAAGGATAGGGAAGTGTACCTGGAAAAACAGAGGGAGGCAGGGAAAGCAGTAAGGAGCACAAAGGTGCAAATTGAAGAAAGAATAGCTCAGGCAGTGTCCAAAGGGGACAATACATTTTTTAGGTATCCTAGTGAAAAAAGGAAGACAAACAGAGGGACTGAAGGTTGAAGAGGGAGGTGAGATCTCTATGGCGGGGACAAAAAAAGACAGACATTTTGAACAAATACTTCTGCTCAATGTTTGCAGTGAACGGAGAAGGGGAGGGACTGCAAAAAAGCACCAGGAGCTTAGATGGGATTGAAATGGCCACTAGTCCTTTTTTGAGGAGAGAGTGCACAGAAATCACTGTCAAACTTGAAGGTGGATGAGGCTATGGGGCCAGATGGGGTGCATCAAAGGATGCTGTGGGAGCTCATGGGGTACTAGCTGCATCTCTGACAGATCTATTTAACAGATAACTGAAAACTGGAGAGCTCCTGGAGGACTGGAGAAAGGTAGGTGTTATTCCTCTTCACAAAAGTAGTAGGAGGGAAGAAGCGGGCAGTTTTTGGCCTGTCAGCCTGGTGGGTAAGTTAATGGAAACACTGCTAAGGAAAGGATTGTGAAGTACCTTGAATCTAATAGGTTACAGGATCTGAGGCAGCACGGATTCATAGAGGGAAGGTCATGGCAAAACAATCTGATAGATTTCTTTGACTGGGTGACCAAGGAGTTGGATCAAGGCGGGTCGGAGTATGTGGCCTACCTGGATTTCAGCAAGGCTTCGACACCATTCCATGTAGGAGAATGGTAAGCAAGTTGGACAGCTTGGGGGTGGACAATAAGGTGGTAACCTGGGTAAGAAACTACCTAGGGGATAGATAGGAGGTAGAGGGTAGTGGTACATGAAGTTTGTTCTGAGGAAGGGAGGATGACTAGTGGAGTACCTCAAAGTTCAGTGCTAGGACCGGTCCTCTTTAATGTCTTTATAAGTTACATAGCTGAGGAGCTGGAAGGGAAAGTCCATCTTTTTACAGATGACACCAAGATCTGCAACACAGTGGACACTCTGGGTATCTGTGAAAGTATGGGAAGAGATCTGAAAAAATGGAGGACTGGTAATGCAAAAAGTGCAAAATAATGTACTTGGGCTATAGAAACCCAGGGATGGAGTACAAAATGGGTGGAGTGATACTGACAACAACCAAACAGGAAAGAGTCCTGGGGGTAATCGTAGTGGATGACATGAAGGTTGCCAGACAGTGTGACAAGGCAGTTGGGAGGGCTAGTGTGATGCCGGAGTGCATAGGAAGGGGTGTCACCAACACAAAGAAGGAGGTAGTGTTGCCCCTCTATAGATCGCTGGTAAGACCCTACCTTGAGTACTGTGTCCAGTTCTCAAGACCACATTTTAGGAAGGATGTGAACAGAGTGGAGGCAGTCCAGAAAGGGGCCACCAAAATGGTGCAGGATCTGCATCAAAAGCCCTACAAGGAGAGATCAAGAGAGCTCAGTAGGTACACCCTGGAGGAGAGGAGGGAGAGGGGATATGACAGAGACCTTTAAATGCCTCACGGGGGATAATAAGGTACAGGAGAGGAGTATTATTCAGAAAAAGGGTGCTCTAGAACAAGGGGATATGCTATGAAACTGGAGGGGGCAGATTCAGGAGAGATGTGAGGAAGTACTTCTTCACAGAAAGCATGATGAATTCCTGGAACAGCCTTCCAATGGAGGTAGTGGTGGTGGAATTCAAAAATGTCTGGATATGCACAAGGGAATCATAGGGGTGGGGGGAGAAACAGCAACATAGATTAAATGGTCTGTGGCAAAAAAGATAGTAGAAAAATAATGGGCAGACTGGTTGGGCCAAGTGGCCCTCATCTTCCATCAGATTCTATGTTTCTATGTCAGCATGTAGGCGTGGCAAATTATCAAGAAAGGGATCACCATCACCAACTCCCTCAGAAGCATATTCAGCTTTATAATCAGCAGGCCATCCAAACTCTTCAGACATTTGAATCAAAATCAGTTTAGAATGAAAGTATGAATGCAAGCAAGGAAATCGTACCCTACCACTCAAAAACACACTCATTGTAGTTAATACTCCATTTAGGAGAATGGGACAATTGGCACCTCTTCTCACACTTATTGTTTTAGTTTCTGTTGCAGGGAAACGTTTTCTGATAGTCTGATTTAACACAGACTTTAAGTGGTTACATGCACATATGCATGGCCAGAGGATTTTGAATGCAAACTAGGGAAGTGAATCAAATGAAAGCAGAGTCACACTGGACCCCTCCTCACTTCATACTGTGTTGTTTTATCCAAATGCAAGTCTATGTACCAAACTGTTATCTTATTTGAGAATCTTTCCTTGAAAATTTAAATACTGTATTTGCATGCCGTTTCAAAGAAAAATTCAATAAATTGCAAGAAACTGAAGATTTTGTGCAGAAAATGGTGAATATTGCAGATATTGTGGTAAAACTGTGGATGCAAATTTCATGTGCTGCTGCTTATCGGTTCAACAAAGTTTTCTTTCAAGACATATGTAATATAGTGAGGTACATAAATATAGGTTTTCATGGAGAAGGCTTATGCATACAGAAGTTACAGAGTAGTTGTGATTATCTTGATAGCAGGTACAGGTGATACCTTAGTAATCTTCAGGGCAGCTGCTAGCAGTATAGCCTAGCGGTTAGAGTAGTGAGCTGTGAATGAGCTTGGTACATCAAGCAGACCTGGGTTTGATTCCCACAACCTCCACTTGCATACTGTATGACTCTGAGCAAGTCAATTAACTTCCCCAGTGCTCCCTAGTCACCCCTGAAGACAGGCACTTGTGCTTACTGGGTCTTAGCTAGTTATCAAAGAATAAAACAAATACAAAAAAGGGGGAGAGGGGAATCAGGATGGTTAGTTCCTGGGTTTAGTGGGCTTGGGGTATGGGAAGAGGGAGGATGGTAAATTTCTTGAAGGGAAAGCTAAAATAGGTTTATGAGCAGTGCCATCTAGACAGTTACAGGTGTTGTTAAACCTCTTTAGAAGTATCATTCAGAAAGTAGGATGTTTAGGAGGCTAACTGGAGGGAAGCTCCTGCTTGTTCCAGCCAGCAGGACCCGAAAAGAAGAAGGGTCATCTGCTGTGGTCTTTCTTAAATGTAGGCTTGTCCCAGCTATGTGCTTCTGCAGATCACACAGCGTAATGGGTAAGTACAGAGATTGAAACTGTTGAGTGATAAGGAGTGGATGCATGGTATTCCTAGATGTTGTCTATGTGGGAACAGCATAGTTGTTCTATCTCAGGGCCCCATTAAGCCACCTTTAACTACCGAGGTGATCCAGTACTATGCAAAGTGGGACCTGGATCCAAAAGGTGTCCAGGTCTTTTGGACACCTCATTTCTGGCAGATACACCCTCCGGAGGGTTGCTGCTATGATCAAAGCTTATAATTTGCCCTTTGCAGTGGCAGTCAATTCACTGACAACAAAATCAGCAATCAGGTAGACACTCTGGGGTGGTGGGGTGGAAAGGATGAGCAGAGACCTAATAAAACTAGAGGAGTGTTCAAGTGTATGGTAGCTGGTTTTCTATGTGAAAAAGTGCAAGATCATGCATTTAGGGCACAGAAACCCAGGGTGGAGAGCAAAATATATGGAGTGGGATTAACCACCAAGCAGGAAAGTGACCTGGGGTAGTCATATCAGATGACTTAAAGGTGGCCAGGCAGTGCGACAAGGCAATCAAGAGGGCTAGTGGGATGCTTATGTACACCATGTAACAGAGGATGGAGAGGGGGGGATATGACAGAGACCTTTAAATACCTCATAGAGGTAAATAAGGTACAGGAAGGAAGTATTGTTCAGGTGAAGAGGTGCTCAAGAACAAGGGGACATGGAATGAAACTGGGGGGATGGATTAAGGAGAGACGTGAACAAGTCATTCTTCACAGAAAGAGTGGGGGATTTCTGGAGCAATCCTGCAGTGGAGGTTGTGGGGGCAAAAACAGTGTTGGGATTCAAGAACGCATGGGATAAGCCCAAGTAATCATAGTGGAAAAGAAGTAGGGAGGAAGAAGGAGCTGTAGATCAGGTATGGTCTACAGTGAAAGTGTGGGTATATGGAGATGGATGAACTGGATAGGCAGGGCAGTCTATGTTTCTTTGTCTATCGGTGCACCATTATTTCATATTGAAGTGTACCATGGTTCACAGAGGAGCTTTGTGGCTTCATATAATGGGGTTGCACTGGAGATCTGTGACACAGCCAGAAAAACTTGTCCAGAGGTCTCATTATGATAACTATCAGGAGGCTTTTAGGGCTAATATATATACTGTACATTTCTTTCATGCTAGTAGCTGGCAAGAGCAAACCAGATACCCATTTCTGTACTGCAGACAAGTTTTTAGTTCCTCCCTATATGCAGGCAATATAAAATCTGAATTTCCATGGAGAAATGTATCCCTTTCAACCTGTCTTTCAAAGCCAAGGTTGCCAGCATCTAGGACCAAGTTTTGTTCTCCACTAAGTTCTGGAGTGAAAGGAGAGCAAGAGTGGGTTAAATTAATAATATGCAACTTGGAGTGAATTTAGTCAGGTCAGGTTGATGTGGAAGATGCTGCACTGGTCTCTGGGCTGTAGTACATCAGATCCAGGCTAGGTCCTCCAGTTTCCATGGTCCTCAAGGTTGTATGACAACGTAAGGCACCAAGTCCTACTCCACTGTACAGGAGAACCTTTTAAGGGGGAAAAGGCTGAGCTTCTCTTGTGTAGATGGAAATCTGGGCACAAGTGGCTGAACATGTGGTGTTACTCCTCAACACACCAGAGGGCTAACAAAAAGGAATTCATAGATCCCAGAAGAGAGAGATGGTGCCAGAATGGTGCCAGGGAAATGAATGGGTTTGAGTCCAATGCAAGAGGGAGAGCACCTGGAGAGTTGAAATGCTCCCTTGAGGAGATGTCAGTAAAGAAGAGTGAGCTTGTTGAGTTGCTCACTCAGGGTAAAGAGTCTGATGTGGATCAGTGTTGTAGCCCGAAGGAAAGGGGGGATTCTAAGTATTTTAGTATCATAGTAATGTGTCAGCAGAAAAGGACTATTCAGGGCCATCCAGTCTGACCATCTCCCCCCTCCCCTACTTGTCACTGGTGCACAAGGAGCCTATCATCTGTCCTCTAACCAACCCCATATGTCTCTCCCAAACTCTCTTGAATCCCTCCACGTTTTGACACCTACCACCTCCTCAGGTCATCTGTTCCAGGGTTCAACCACCCTCTCCAAGAAATAACACCCCTTACATTACCTTTCAATCTTCCTCCTTCCAATCATAAAGTATGACCTCTTGTATTAACTCTGACTTTCCTTTTAAATAGACTTCCTTCCCTCACTTTATTTATCCCCTTCATATACTTGAATGTCTCTATCATGTCTCCTCTCTCTCTCTCTTCTAACTCCTGTGAATACAGATTTAATTCTCTCAATCTTGTCTCATATGGTTTCCCTTGCATACCCTGAACCATCTTTGTTGCCCTTCTCTGAACCTTTTCTGTTACATATATGTCCTTTCTTAAATGAGGCCTCCAGAACTGTAACCCATACTCCAGGTGTGGTCTTACCATGGTCTTATATACTTACATCAGCACCTCTCTTGGCCTACTAGTTATATCCCTTCCTATGCATGCCATCATTCTATTAGCTTTGCCAACTGTCTTACTACATTAGTCACTTACCCTGTTTGATATTATAATCCCCAGATCCCTTTCCTGTTCTGTTTGCTTTATCTGCTCTCCCTTCAGTGAGTACTTGGCCAGTCGATTTTTATGCTATATACTGTATATATATATATATATATATATATATATATATATATATATATATATATATATATATATACATATATACACATATATATATATATATATATATATATATATATATATATATATATATATATATAATACACACTTCTTTGTGTTGAAATTCCACTGCCATGTTTCTGACCATTGCTCTAGTGTACTCAAATCCTTCCTCATGGCCTCAACCCCTTATTCAATGTCAAACCTATTTCATAACTTTGCACCATCTGCAAACAGACACATTTTCCTTCAATTCCCTCTGATATATCACTAATGTATATGTTAAAAATGATTGGTCCTGGTACAGATCCTTGAGGAACCCCACTCATAACCTTCCTTACCCAGAATGTACACCATTTTCCACCACTCTCTGACTTCTATCCTTCAGTCAGTTTTCCAACCATCTAGTTATTTTCTGTCCCAGACCCAGGCTCTCAGTCTTATTTACCAGTGATTACTGTGTGTGTTGGAGTTCCTGGTCCTCAGCATGAAGTGATGACTGCAGAGAAAGAATTAGTCAATGCTGAATTTGTATTCAGTTATGGTCCCAAAATGTAGCCCTTTCACAGTACCTCCAATTTGGCCCAGTTGAGATTTTGGGCTACTTTGAGAACACTTCAACCTTCAACAGTTAATTAAAAGACAACATTTAACCCTTCTCAGGTGCCAGAGCTAGTCCCGTGACCAACATTTTCACCTTCCCCAGTCATTTTCCACCATTCTCTTTCTCAACATACTCCCCCAGCACTGTACGAGGTGCTGACTGAGGTTTATGTTATTTGACTGAAGGACCAGGGGAGGGTGGAAGAGGTTGGGATTGACTAGGGTGGGTTAGAGGTTGTAGAGGAGTGACACATATTCCTATTTGTAGCCTACCAAATTCCAATACTCAAGGTCTCTACATGTCTATTGGAAAAATTGTGAGAACTGAAGTCAAACCAAAGTTGCCAATTTCCACAGTTGTTCACCCTTACTACAGCGAAAACTATGACTATGCTCAGCTACTGCACTGTATGACAAAGCCAAGAATCAAGTGTTGCTTATCAAATAAATGCTGGCTGCTCCCCGGCATTGTTTAAAACAAATCTCAAGGCCCATTTACTTATACAGTACTTACTCCGTGCCTATGCAATCACTGACATGTTCTCCTGACATGTTCTCCTGATTTGTTCATTCCTTTGGCCCAAGTCCACACTAACTTTACTTTGCCCCAGTCACTGCCTGTTATGTACTTTATCATGGTGTGTACAAATGTATTGCTGTCCTGTTAGTAATAAACCTGTAGTATTTCCTGTAAGACATTACATATGCTGTATAACAATTGCAGTAAGTGACCCTGTAAACTGTAGTTGTTTTGTGATATTTATATTCCTGATGGTCTATGTGTACATCTTATTTGCACATCAGCTTACTTGAATGTATTTAATTTGTGCAATACTCGGTTTCTCTAAATGTAATTAAAGCCCGGTCACCCTTGAAAAAGAAACTGTTTGTCTCAATGGGCCCATCATTGAGCCAGATATCACGTAGCCAAAGGCTCTACATACAAAGCAAAAAGAAGCAAGGAAAAGGACAGCTCTAATAGGAGCCCCTCCATAGATGGGTCAAGTCAGAGAGTGATCTATATTTATTTCTTTATTTATTTAAAATTGGTGGCCTGGAAAGGCACACTGAGCCGAGGCTCATTTCCAGGTGTGACCCGGGTACAAAGCAAAACAAACACATACACCTATAAATATGCCTGAGAGAAGGCATATAAATCCTGAAGGAGCTGGACAAAGTCTTCTGGAAATCCAATGGCAGCTAGGGTGCCACAGATAAAACTCCATAATTCCCTATTGAATGTCTTCTCAGAATCTAGGCTGAGGAAAAGGGAGGGGATCCAACTAGTGGCAATATAGTCTGTCAAATGGAGAGTTCTACTTATGTTTTCATTACCTTTGTGTTGGCTAACAAAACTAGACCAATCTTTATGCAGCAATAATGGTAAAAGCCTATATAAACAATGTGTCCAGACTGAGGTGCACAATTTGCAATCCACATTCAGGATTGAGATGGAGTGGTAAGAGAATAAAAGACAAGGGTCACAATCAGGTTTAAGAAGGGCTGAGATAGCAGCAAATTGCCACGTGGTGGAGGATACACCTCTCAATCACCTCTCAAAATACTGAGGACAGAAGAGGTAGAATATCGTCTTGAAAAGGTTTATAAAATTCTGATGGATAGCTGTCAGGCCCAGGCCATGTATCATTTTAGGTTTGCAGTAAAATCATCCTAAGTTATTCCTGAGCCACCAGGGACAATAGGCCTACAGTAAGCTGGTCATTGTAAGGAAGGGGAGTGATTTCTGATGTAAACAGTCACAAATAAGTGAGGTTAGTGTTTCTACCAGGGCAGTGTACTACAGTACTCCTAGAAATAACACCAGAGGATTACAAAGCCTTGGACATCTCTTCTTGCCACTTGCCCCTTACCTGGGTGATGAAGCTGAAGGATACAGACTGCTTGATTCATTGCCCTGAAATGGTGTGCCAGGTTATGAAAGCCCCTTGCTCCACCCTCATACTGTAAATACTGTAGATTGTTGTAGATTGAGACAGGGCTATCCTAGATCTAGTACTAACTAACAAGGAAGGAATCACAGATCTCCAGGTAGAAGGTCACCTGGGGGCCAGTGACTATCACATGGTATGGTTCAGTTTGGTCACTACAACTAAATTATCCCATTCCAAGGCAAAAAAATGGGACTTTAGAGGAGCTGACTTTGATAAGATGGCCAATAGAGTTAAGCTTGCCCTGGCAAAAAGAAACACAGGTGAGGTGGTACAGGCAAAGTGGGCAAGCATTAAGGATGCAATACTTGAAGCAATATCCCATTGTGTTAGAAAAGGAAATGCAAAAGAAGAAGGAAACCACTTTGGTTCTCAAATACAGTAGCAGAAAAGGTCAGAGCCAAAGGCTGGCCTTCAGTAAATATAAGGGAACACAGCGGGATGAAGATTGGGAGGCATACCAAACTGCTCTAAGGAAGCAGGGAAGGCAGTAAGGCAGGCAAAGTCCCAAACTGAGGAAACACTAGCACAAACAGTAAAGGAAGGTGACAAGACTTTCTATAGATACATTAGTGAAAGAAGAAAGTCCAGAGGGGGTATTGCTAAGCTCAAAGGAGAAAAGGGGGCATGTGAGGAGGAGGACCCTGTAAAAGCATCTATCCTAAATAGATACTTTTGCTCAGTATTTACTGAAGAGAAGATAGGGCAAGGCCCACAGCTCAGCACCATGGACACAGAGGGAGGGAGGTGAGCACTACTCCCTTCACAAAAGAAAGGGTCCTGCAAGAGCTCACTAAACTCAGGGTGGACAAGGCAATGGAACCTGATGGCATACATCCCAGGGTACTAAAGGAGCTAAGGGTGGAACTAGCAGAGCCATTAGCAGAACTGTTTAATGAGTCTCTGAACACAGGAGAGGTCCCAGAAGACTGGAGAAGGGCTCATGTGATCCCGTTCCACAAAAGTGGTAGCAGGGAGGAGGCAGGGAACTACAGACCAGTCAGTCTTACCTCAGTAGTGGGCAAGATTATGGAGGTACTTCTTAAGGAAAGGATAGTGCAACACCTGAAATCCATAGTGGCACAGGATCCAAGACAGCATGGGTTTACAAAAGGAAGGTCCTGTCAAACTAATCTCATAGATTTCTTTGACTGGGTAACCAGAGTGGTGGACCAAGGAGGAGCAGTTGATGTCACCTACCTTGTCTTCAGCAAATCTTTCGACACTGTTCCACATAGAAGACTGATAAACAAGCTGGGTAGGCTCGAGTTGGGTCAGATGTTGGTCAACTGGGTGGCAAACTGGTTGATGGGCAGAAAACAGAGAGTGGTGGTAAATGGTATGCAGTCAGAAGAGATGCAAGTCACAAGTGGGGTACCTCAGGGATCAGTCTGGGGCCAGTCCTCTTCAATATCTTCATCAGTGACATTGCAGATGGACTGGAGGGTAAGGCTTGTCTGTTTGCAGATGACACCAAGATTTGCAACAGAGTAGATGATCCAGATGGGGTGGACTGAATAAGAAGATATCTGGATAAACTAGCAAAATGGTCCAGGGTACAATTACCGTTTGGGAGGGGTCAGCTTAATACTCTCAGAGGAGGAAAAAGATCTGGGAGTAGTGATAACTGGAAAAATGAAGCACTCTGAGCATTGTAGGAAGGCGGCAGCTAAGACAAACGGAATGCTGGGGTGCATTGCTAGGGGGATCACTTCTAGAAGGGAGGAGGTAATACTGCCACTGTACAAATCCTTAGTGAGGCTGCACCTGGAGTACTTTGTACAATTCTGGCAACCTTATTTTAAGAAGGCTATTATGCTCCTGGATAGGGTCCAGAGGAGGGCATCTAAGATGATCCTTGGAATGGGGATAAGCCCTATGTGGAAAGACTCAGAGAGCTAAACATGTACTTCCTGGAGGACAAAAGAGATGGAGGGGACATGATCGAGACCTTTAAATTCTTGAAAGGTATCAATAGAGTAAACACTGAGGGTTTATTCAGACTGCAGGGGGAGGGGATCACAAGGGGACATAGCCTAAAATTGGTGGGGGGGGGGTAGTACAGAAGGGATCTGAGAAAACATTATTTCACGGAAAGGCTGGTGGAGCCTTGGAATGCACTTCCTAAGGAGGTGATATCAATGGAATCAGTGAGAGGTTTTAAGAATGGATGGAACAGATACATGGACAAAGTTCAGGTTGGGGGGAGGAGTAGTTGGGGTGAGCAGAATGGGAATCTGGGAAGGGATGTATGGAAGGGGGAGGGTGGGGCAGCATCAATGGTTAAACTGTGAGCTGCATCTCAAGCAGACGTGATAGACCTTAAGGCCTAATCTGCTGGCAAGTCTGTATGTTTATATGTAACACAGGAAAAGTGTAGTTAGCTGAAATAGGAAGGTTACAATAGGGCATCAGGAGAAAACTGAGGGAGCAAAGAAACAAGCACTTCCAAGGTAGGCCAGAGTTACTAAACCAGTCCTAACTAAAGTCTGATGACCAACTCTGGACTGAGGAAAGTCATGTTGGCATACTATGGGCCTTCAGAACAGGAATCCTGTAACAATAAAAGTTAATCATCACCTAGAAAATAACATTCCAAATAGTACAAAAGAGCAAATGCTGCAGGATTCTTGAGGCAAGAGGTGAAGTAATTTTCAAATTTATAACAGTTCCAGGAAATGTGTAACTGAGGACCCCTATGCACGAAAGGTCGTAAGTCACACACAAAAGCACCGTATCCATGGAGCGCAGCTATGTGCCACATAAGGCATGCACCCTATGCGGCATTCACAAACATGTATGCGCGGTGTGTGGACCTAAGGGGTGGGACATCAGGAGACGTGCAGCATGGTGCACAGTATGCCGAGGCGTGCCCTGCATACGCATCCCTGCCCCTTGATCCCACCCTATACGGGCATGCCCAACTCACCCAGGCACACCACAGAAGTGAATGCCACGCAGGAACCTGCAGTGCACACCATGGTGGAGTCAAGAGCAAATGCGGAGGGCAGCCCCTGCACCACAGTGAGGATGAATGGCCAGAAGATGCTGAGGGGGATGGCCATACCAGGGGCCGGGCATGGGGCAGCACACATCCACAAGCACTGAACTTCACTGGTGGCTAGGTAGCAGCCATGGTGCATGACATCAGGTAGCACTGCAGCTGCCTTTAGGTGCTTGCTCACTGTCCAGCCCATTGAGGTAAAGGCCTGGCTCAGGCTGGACATACAGGCCGCAGTGAACAATGCCAGTCTGGAAGCCCACATGCTGAGTGCCATGAAGCACAAGTGGTGTGACCTGTGGGCCTCGGTCAAGAAGAGGGTTGCCATTCAGGCCAGCCAGCCCAGGGGGTCCGGTGGGGCAGGAAGGCGTACAACACTGATGCCACTTGAGAGGATAGTGGTGGAGACACTGATAGATGCTGGTGTCCAGGGCATGGAGGAGGGCATAGACACAATGGGAGGTAGGCATGCCATGTGAAGATATGTGGTGGCAGGGGTCACAGGTGAGTATATGACTAACTGCCATGCTGATCACCAACAGATACAGTGCCATTGAAGCATGCAGGTTCCCAGACACCACCTGTGGAGAGAGAAATGCTACAACTGCAGGAACGGGGGAATGGCTGGCACTGGAGGAGGACATGACAGGTAAGTATCACGGGCAATCAGGAACTAGGGCATGTACAACCATGGTGTGCACCCACATAGGAGTAACTACTGTGCATCCTCCCACAGGCATGGAACATGACCCTGAGACCCAGGCAGACATGGAGACAGAGGCAGAGTCCACGGCAGCAGTGCTGTATGAAAGGAGCCAGTGTACAGGTGGGCAAACATCACAAAGATGCAACAGAGTGCAGAGCAGCATGGCCATCAGGCCGCCCACACGACACAACCCCTGCCAGCATCGACCCACCCTATGCCCACCCACACAGCTGCCAGTGCCCAACCAGGGTACACATTGGCCACCACCACATGAACATACAGCCCCAAGGACAGCGGGGATGAGGGCCCCTCCACATGGCCACCCTCACCCACAAGGCCGCCCCATTCACTGGCCTACATGGATGTCCACTATAAGGAACTCCACCAGCTGGAGCTGGACAGGCTGATGGGCACAGAAGGCCACCACAGATGTGGTGAAGGCACTTGATGCAGAGGTCAGAGGCATCTAACGTGGGCTTGACAGGCTGGCAGATTCACATGCTGACCTCATTGAGCACCTGTGGGCACATGTCATGCAGCCCCGTGCATGTTCCAGATCCACCCGCCCACCGACAGCCAGCGTGGACACCAAGGTGTCCCTGTGTGCCACTGGCCCAGAAAACACCGGCTCTTGGCAGAGACATCCCCAGACGGCAGTGGACAGACAGCGCCAGTCCATCCACAGATGACAGGATGCCAGAGCAACACATAGCACACAGCCCCACTCAAACAAATGGACCTGCAACAAAAAGTCGGGGGTCATGGGTGAAGGATTATGGTCCGGCAGTGTCCCACACACACCCCAGCAGCCAGCATGCCCCGCAGTGACAGGGCACTGTGACTGTGAACCGTCACAGCAGCCCATGCCCACCAGACGCCTGGAAACATGGTCCTCATAGCACTTCCAGGCAGCGCAAGAGGACAGCCAGGATGAGTAGCATGGACACCACAGCATACACTGTGTGGGACCAGCCCCACCCCCCTGACCAGGGCACCCCATATGGACACACACCATCCCCAGGCTGGACTTGTCTGGATACGGATGGCGACATGTCTGGAGGGATATGTGGTGCACAACCACAGGCAGGAACCCTCGGCACCTGCCACACACCACAGGGTGCTGGCCTTAACACACCATGCCCCTGGCACGACTGAACACAAGACACATGCCACCCTGTAGACAGCTGATCCCCACGCATGCGGATACATGCTGGGATGGCCACATGGGTGGCAGCCCACCCCATCCCAGCAACAAGTGCACTCAGGTCTTGATATCATCATCATGCATCCCATTGCTGGCGGCAACATGGTAGGCCTATGGACGCATGGCTACATCAAAGTGACTGGACTCATGCAGGTAGCATACAGGATCAGGTGTGGAATGATCCTGCCACCAGTGCAGCACAACCACCTGTGACTAGAGATGCAGCAAATTTAAATTTCACCGAAGTGCCTGCAAAGGGAGCACTTCGCATTGTCACTCCGCTATGCGGAGTGGCCAATGCAAAGGCTCATCACCAGGATTATTACTTCGTGTTGTCATTCGACCTTAACGCAAAGTAAGGCAAAGTGACAATAATATTGGCAGCCCTTTACACACACGGTCACCAGAATTAATGTGCATCCCCAAAATGCTCATGTCTTGTGTCCAGAAAACTCCCCATTGCTGTCGGTGATGAAGTGAAATGAGAGCACACGAAATGCAAAGTCTCCCAGAATTAATGGCGCACTCAGACGTCATGTATGCAGTAGTTACACACAGTCACCAGAATTAATGTGTATCCCCAAAATGCTACTGTCTTGTGTCCAGAAAATTCCCCAGTGCTAACGAACTGAAATGAGAGGGTAACAAAAAATGAAGTCTCCCCGAATTAATGGTGCACTGTGTCATGCTCGCAGTGGTCACATACAGTCACCGGAATTAATGTGCATCCCCAAAATGCTACTGTCTTTTGTCCAGAAAACACCCCAGTGCTGACAAAGTGAAATGAGAGTGTAACAAGAAATGCAGTCTCCCAGAATTAATGGCGCACTCAGTCATGTGCGCAGTAGTCACACACAGTCATCAGAATTAATTTGCATCCCCAAAATGCTACTGTCTTGTGTCCAGAAAATTCCCCAGTGCTGACAAAGCGAAATGACAGGGTAACAAAACATGCAAAGTCTCCCAGAATTAATGGTGTACTGCAAACACACAGACAGGTTAAGATTGGGCTGTGCACTCAAGAGATGCAGACGCAAAGGCACAACACCACCTAACCAGTGCTCACAAGTCACAAATCCAAATCTGGAAAATAATACCTTTTTCCAGTTGGCGGGGTTGTAGTGCATGGCAGTAACAGTCCACTACTAGTAAAGATACCACAAAGCAGTATAAAAAATTCATGCAGGTGCAGTGGTTAGCAGGTTCACACTGCTGCAATTTCTCTGTGGCACAAAAAAAGGTTTCTGATTTAATGGCACGCATCACACACACACTCACACACACTACAAGTAATGTGTAGCAAATTGAAAACCTTTAGTAATATAACCAAATGTTTTAAACAAACTGAAATTATACACTGCTGCACCACAACAATCAGCAAAAAAATTTCAAGAATTACTGAAAATATTACTGTGTACATTAACACAGTTATTCAAGAAAAATATAACCAAAAGAGACTACCTTTTTCTCCCAGTTAATCTACTACACCACAGATACGCCCCTCCCCCAAAGCACACTTCACAGTACACAGACTGACTGTTCTAAATTAACATTTAAAATCCACACACAAACAATAAACACTCGAAGATATGAAAGTTTCCTACAATCGATGTACTAAATTGTGAGCAAAAAAAAACAGCTCAAAAAGGCTTTTTTAACATCTTTTAGAGGATTTGAATCGCAGAGCTCTGAGAGGAAACTGTCTCCATCTTCCACACACACTACACAGAACTGAGGCTGTGCAGAAAGAACAATCTAGATCCCATGTGACCTGCAATCCATTGAAGCACTGCAAAATTCGCCTTTGGAGCTCAAAAACCAGGCGAAGTGAGGTGAAGTACATTGATTTCAATGTACTTCACCTTAAAATTGGAGGAGAAGTGGTTTGGGAAGACGGAGTAACATGAAGTCATTGCTCTCAATGGACTTCGCATTCCCCATTATAACATGAAGTACTCCACATTGCATTGCAGAATTCTTTGCTGATTCCACGTTACTCTATGAATCACTTCGCGGAGCAAATTTCGGCCATTTCGCCCACCACCCTTCAGGGTGGTGGGCCGTCATCATCAGCCGGTGGTTCCATTTGTGGGTGGTTTGGCATAGGTACATTCCCATGCATGGCCATGTTGTGCAGCATGGCACATACTGTGAAAATCTGACATGCATGGCCAGGGGCCAGCATGGTGGTGCCACCAGTGTGGTCTAAACAATGGAATCTCATCTTCAGCATCCAAATAGCATGCTCCATGACATTCATCATCCTTCTGTGTGCACGGTTGTAGGCTTCTTCAGCAGCACTCTGTGGTGCGGGTATGGGGGTCATAAGGTATGGCCTCAGAGAGTATCCACTGTCACCTGTGGTGGGAAGGAGAGGACAGTGTGTTATTCGCCCTGCAGTGCCATGCCCTCTCCACAAGTGTGATACTATAAGGCATCATACTCACCCAGGAGCCATCCATACAGCCTCCTAGCATGCAGGTGTGCCCCAAGTCCAGGTGCATCCAGGATGTAGGCATCATATGTGGATCCAGGATACTTTGCACACATGTTGGTAAATATTCCTGCCGTGTCACATACCACCTGGCAGTTCATGCTATGGAGACCCTTTCTGTTCCAGTATGCCTCCTCCTCCATGGAGGGTGACAGCACTGGGATGTGCGTTCCCTCGATGGCACCACACACATTGGGCATGCCATGCATAGTGTAGAATGCCCATTTCATAGCCTGCATGGTGTCCGCGTTTCTGGGGAATGTTATATGGTTCGTCCTGTGGGTGACCAGGGTGTCGGTCACCTGCCGCACAGCCCATGATGAGGACCACTTGGCCAACCCAGTCTGCCCATTTCCCTACCTATTGGATAAGCTGCAGATTCTAGTTAACCAACAGTCTACTTCCTGCAACCCCCCACTATAATTGCCTTATGTCTGTCCATGCATGTTTGAATTCCCCACTGTTTTAGACCCCTACCTCTCAGGAAGGCGGTTCCATGCATCCACCACTGTCTCCGTGAAAAAGAAATTCCTCACATTACCCCTAGGCCGTCCCCCCTCTAACTTTAAATTGTGCCCCCTTGTTCTTACACATCTCTTTTTCTGAAAGATGCTACCCTCCTGGACTTTGTTGATTCCCTTGAGGTACTTAAAAGTTTCTATCATGCCCCCCGTCCCTCCTTTCATCAAGGGTATACATATTAAGCTCTCTGGCAGACTCCCACCACATCGCAGTGACCGTCTGGAATGACCCCATGGCATAGTATGATAGTGCGCACAGCACCTTTGTCTCCACAAACATGGCCCTTGACCTCCTTGTCAGTGGCGCAACATCATCTGACACTATGTTACACAGGTCACTCACCATTCCCCACGGCAGTCTGAAACATTCAATGCACTGGGTGTCATGCAGTGTCACAGCATTGAATTGGTTGCGGAATACCCACGGTTATGGCCGAGGTGCAGGCGCTGCATCTCCTCTGCATCCATGAGGTGCATATGCATAAGCAGTCCAGGACACATCCTGCATTCCACACCAGTGTTCCAGTTGTCAGATGCTGCCCTGTACAGCTCCTCATATCCCCACTCCCCATTGCCATTAGAGGACTGTGTGCCTTTACATGGGCATGGCCGTCAAAACGCGGCAGTGGCCCTCACATGTGCAGATGCCACATGCTGGGTGCCAATCATGCAAGTCACTGCCACTGTACCTCTCCACACTGCAGACCTGGATTCAGTGCTGGTAAATGATTGCAGCTAGCTGTGTCGCGGCCTACCCCAGGTGCTTGTCAAGGGTGTCAGAGGACACCTACACAGACCATTGCACGAGCGGAACTTTATGGAGGATGGAGGGGGTATGAGCAGGTGAGTAGCCTGTCTGTATTTGTATATCCACCGTATAGTGTGTGCTGTTGCTGTGCCATTTTCTTAATGTGCTTTCCATGTCTTCCTCCACAGGACTACAAGGGCTATCTCCATAGGATGGTGTTCAAGAGGATGGAGCAGCTGGACAATGCCCCATTCATTGCACTGTATGCCAGGTGGGGCTGGGGTTTCAGGTGCTGGAGGGAGAAGGGGCCAGAGTACCTCTCCAGGAGGGTCATAGATGGCATAGTCCACTTCCTTACAGACCTCTTAATGATCTGAAAGGTGGTGGTGCCATCCCAGGTGGGTGTATGTGGGCATGTGCTTCTGCAACTCTAAAAAGACGAAAGTTATGCAGTTCGACCACCCGCGACATAAACACAGCATGACAGAAATATCTATACATAACTTGATGGGTACCAAGCTGGAACCAGTTTCCACTTTTAAATATATAGGTGTTACCCTCGACTCCACACTTACTTATCACAAACACGCTGCATCGACATGCTCTGAAATAAACAGGAGAAGCGGTCTCCTTTATAGGCATAGACACTGTCTCCCTCCTGATGCCCTACGGTTAGCCATCTCTAGCTCCATCCTTTCCTTGGTAGACTATGGCATAGTCATATATGATGCCGCCTTTGATATTGCACTGACCAACATCAGACGCACCCTAAACAAAGCCTGCAGGTTGGCCACAGGCTGTGATCGGCTCACGCATACCTGTGACCTCTACCAACAATCAGCTTGGCTAAATTTTCAGGGGTGACTGTTCTACCAGACCTGCTTACTGGCCAAAATAATCAAATTGGGTCTAGCCTCCATGGCTGGCTCCCACTCCTCCAAAAGAGTCTGCCTACTCGCTCCACTAGACATTCTGACACTACAGCATTCCTTGTCCCCTTTGTGAAGACTACTACTGGCCAAAGGTCCTTTTGCTACAGGGCTCCACTCTGGATGAACTCAGTCCCTGACTCTGTCTTATCTATTCCCAGACTAGGTCCTTTTAAACCTGAGCTGCTGGGCCACATTATGTCCAACTCCCACTGTGATTGCTAAAAAAAAAATAAAACTCCTCAAACATCAACAGTTTTTCTGCAGTCTATGTTTTTGTGTCTTCAATATATGCCTCAAATATTCACACCTTTGGTGTGGCCTTATGTATGCATTCTATATTTTCTGCCTCTGTAATTTAGTGTTGTATTTTGTAGTAGAGCAGTAGACTGTATTCTGTATTGTGTTATATTAAGTACCTGTCCTCATTCACGTGTGACGTGGAGCCTTTGCAAATGATTCTCTGACTCAAAGGGTTGTAATTCCTAGATCATCAAATAATAAAAAAAAAGTGTGTGTGCGTGTGCCTGGTTGGGTGTGCTTGTGCTTGGTGATATGTGTGGGGCAGTGGCTGTGGGCATGTGTCCCTACAGTCCTCTTGTCTGGGCACACCTTGCCTGCGGATTCCTCTTTGCAGCCATTCATGTCTCCTGTTTCCCTTTCAGAGATAACAGGGACCCATGAGGCAATTTGTGATCATCCCTGATGATTTTCTATCTATGGAGGAGGAGGAGGAGTCGTCGCCGCCAGAGTAGGACATGGCAACTGGCTCCGTTGGTGGTGACCATGAGGCTTGCTGAGTAACATTGCTCTGGGATGCCTGTTCCCCATTGGTTTTGCTTCCCATCTCACCCTCTGTTCCCTTTGAGGCTCGTCCATGCCCCCTGAAGAATGTAGTACCTGTCCCCTGTGTGTATTCTCCTGCCCTTCCCTGTAGTTCATATCCCCAGTTTGCCCCCTCTATATCTGTATCCCTGCACTATTGTGTCTTTCCTGTGGTCATCTCTCTGTTTCAGTGTATTTAATAAATATTTTCTATTAATTTGTGCTTCATTTATTGTCTCGGGGGGGGGGTCGGGTTTTGGGAGGTTGGAGGTGGTGGCACAGTCTGCCATTGCTTGTCAATGAGGTGTTGCCCGTGGCATAGTTGGTGGCCACTGATCTCCCACATCGCACGTGATGCTTGTGTATGTGTGTGGCTAGTGGCTGTCTTGCTGTCTGCATGCCTGTCTTGGTGCCCCATTCGGCCACCTTTACTGGTGTATCTTGTTAGCGCTGTGCCACTGCATGCTGGTGGTGCTGTGTGCATCCTGGGCATGCCACACACACAACCATACTGTGTGTGTGTCACCCTCAACAGCCATCACCGCTACGGGCTGCATTGTGCATGTGTGCAGGCTTGTAAGGCATTGGCCTGCACCCTTGCCGTCCTGTCGCTACATGGTACACTATGGCAGCCTTCACCCTGCTGTAGTTGTCCACACTGGGGGAGATATGACTGCATGTCACAACTTACTTCATGCTTATGCGTCACACTCCCCTATGCACTTCTCTATGCAGCTAATGCATCTGCTACGTGTGGCCCTTGCGTAGCGGTCCACGAAGGGCATATGCACATCGCTAAGCACATTTTGTGCATATCACCTTGCCATGCATTGCATTTGTTTTGGACGTATTGCCCTACGCGGGTGGTCTACTCACGCCTGCATGGCCTTCGTGCATAGAGCCCATTAAAATTATCATACCTTGTCCCAGTTCGAAAGGAAAATCTACAAGGATCCAGAACCAGAAAAGGAAGCCATGGTACTAGGATTAACTGATGTAAGCGATTCTGAAAGGGGACAGAGCGCGAGTAGCAAACCCAGAAGCTGAAAACTCAGGCAATGTGTGTGTAGCAAAAAAAAAAGATGGGGGTTGGGAATGGCAAAAATAAATCATCATGCATTCTCTTTGGTACCAAGAAACACAAAAAACATAGAAGTTGTTGCAGATAAGGACCTCTTGGCCCACCCAGTCTGCCCTTTCTTCCCACCTACAGCCACTGCAGATGCTAATCAATCTTCATTCTCCCCCCTTGCCTTATTTGTAAGGTCCCCTTGTGTCTATCCCATGCATGCTTAAATCCTGTTACCATTTTAGCACCCACCACCTCTGCTGGGAGGCTGTTCCAGGTGTCCACCATCCTTTCCGTGAAGAAGTATTTCCTCACATCCCTCTAAGTCCCCCCCCCAGCTCCATAGCATGACCCCTTGTCCATGAGCATTTTTTCCCATGTAAAATACCACCTTCTTGTACTTCTTTAATACCTTTGAGGTATTAGAACGTTTCTATCATGTCCCCCCTTTCCTTTCTTTCCTCTTGTAAGTACATATTTAATTTCTTGAATCATTCCTTGCAGGGCTTTTGATCCAGGCCCTGCACCATTTTTGTTGCCCTCTTCTGTGCCATCTCCACCTTATCTATGTTCTTCCAGAGATTGGGCCTCTAGAACTGGACACAGTACTTGAGGTGATGCTTCACCATCAATCTATATAGGGGTAACACTACCTCCCTCTTTCTGTTGGTGTTGCTCCTTCCTATGCACCGAGCATTCTGCTGGCTTTCCCCACTGCCTTACCACAATGTTTTGCTATGTTCAGGTTATCAGAAATGATAACCCCCAGGTCCCTTTTCTGTTTTGTGGTTGCTAATACCTCCTCGCCCAATTGATACATTGTCCCCAGGTTTCTGTGACCTAAATGCATGATTTTGCACTTTTTTTTGCATTGAAACCTAGTTACCAAACCCTTGACCAGTCTTCCAGATTTTTTCAACTGGTCCCTCATTTTTCCACCCCAACCCCTGGATTGTCCACTCTGTTGCAGATATTTTTGTCATCTGTGAACAGGCATGTCCTTAAGTAGCAACAATGTCACTTGCTTGCCACAGCCACTGCTGTGCAGCAGAAACAGCTCCAGACTCAGCCTTTGTAGCACAGACCACTTGCACAGCTGAGCTGGAGCAGAATGAGACTCTCCATCAGGCTCCCCAGCCCTTCCCCTCCCCTTCTTATACTGAAGCCTGACCATTACCAGCGAAAGCCCATTGGGCTACTACAGAGGAGAGGCTCAACTGTATGGTGCACTGCTGGGCAATGGGAGGGATACATACTTCCTACCTCCGGCAATGTAAGTGCACTTTTTGGCATAAACCCCGCTCACCATCGTAATGGAGGGATGACCTCAGCAATTTGCCCTTTCTTCATGGTTCCACTTGAAGGACAGAAACCTTGCTATGCAGGGTCAGGAAGACCAGAAGAATAGATAGGTCTACACTTCTCAAATGGGAGATGCCAGCAGCACAGGACCTAAAGCATTAACTGACTTGAGCCAAAACCCGGAGATGCTGGTGTCACATGTGGCAACTGTGGGAAAACCCAAGCTCTCTGTCCCACTGGAGGTGCAGAACATGGCAATTAAAGGGACGGCACAGCCCCTTCCCCTCTCCACCCCCATCCTCCTCTCAACTCCACGAGGGGTATTATCAGAATCCTATTTACCTTTCTTACAACCTCCCCCCCCACCATCTTTCCACTGCCCAGTATGGAGGTGGGTAGTGTGAGATGAGAGACTGGACACTCCGGGTCTCTCCCCTTTCATTTCTAAGGCACCCTAGACTCCCCCCTAGGCTAGTAAAGCTGTAGATAAAGGTGAAAGCTGCCAAACTAATTGGCAGACAAATGAGCTCGGCATCCCTGTGCCTTCTGGAGCTGATTCAGGGGGACAATACCCTTACTCAGGGAACCCCCAGAGACACAAAAAGAGTTGTACCAATGGTCTTCAGACAATGTGCACTGTTATTACCACATTTTATAGCTGTAGTTATAGTTTTGTTTGCAAATTCATGTTCAATGGTTTCTAAGATGACTGCTTTAGTTACCTAGAATGTTTTTAGTAATAAGTACATCACACCTCACTGGGGATTTAAAGATATAGTGGCAGCCATGATATGGTCAGATATTTCCAGAAATTTCACAAAATATCTAAAGAGAGTCTCTTTGGTGGCCCATAGTGGTACTGCAGGCAGTCAATACATTTCCAGATATATCACAGACATGTCATGAAATATCTGACCACATCTATGGCTGCCACTGTATGTCTGTATTTAGGAGACTATTACCACAGAGGTATAGCTTTGAAGAACTGAAGTCATCAGGGCTAGAACAGTGACCAGCAAGAGGTCTGAGGACAGAACGGACCATGCCGGTAGAGGTTTTGTTACCCAAGAAGTACATGTCCCAACACAGGGAAGGGGAGTCTGCAAGGGGCACGGCCCAACCCCCAGAGGGGCCCAATAGGGATAGCAGCATCCCTGAGCAATTGCAATATAAAAGTATTTGGATCCTACACACAACCTTATAATGGCACACAAGGGCTTAGGTGGGTGTCCTGGAGTATTAAAGGCATCCACACCCCAGTAAAGAGAAACATAGAAACATAGAGGTTGACGACAGATAAGGACCACAAGGCCAATCCAGTCTGCCCATAAGAGGCAGAAGATTATGGACTTTCTCAGAAAGGAAGGAAGGGGATGGCTTTCCTGTAGGAAATGCATTTAAACAAGGCTGAAACAGCCAAACTTAAGGCTGGATGGGTACATCAGGTGTACGGTGCCAGTTACAACACCAAGAAGGGGGGGGGCCATCCTTATACACAGGAATACCCCAATTCAAGCAGGGAGCATGGTTTCTGACCCAGAGGGTAGGTTCATCATAGTACAAAGAGAGTTAATAGTAGTAGTAGTAAAAAGCATTTATTTTTATACAGGATACAAAATGACTTCTCATTATTATACCGTTAGTATGAAATCCTATTTACAAGCCGTTCCTGTCTTAGATGTCAAAAATCGATTACATATATCAGGTATATCCAAAATACAATCATACATTTCCATTAAACCTTCTATACTTAATCAAAACAGGTGCATCTAACTGCTAGTTCGCCTTTCAAGGCAGTATTAAATTCATACAAACCTATGTCTATATTTTTTCCTTGAATCTTTAACTCATTCCAGAATTTCATTGCTACATGGGCAAAAGACATTTCCCCTATCCTAGTTCTTGGTGGTGTTATTTTGAACTCCCTCGGTTTTGTTGTATGTCTCAGACCATAGGCATGTTCCACTTTCTATAATTTCTCTCTTAAGTAAAATGGTCTCCCTGAATCCAGAAGTTGCCTTGTCTAGTAACCCAAACAATGTTTTCTTTACTTTCTAAAGTGAGCCAATTTAACTTCTCATATAGTATACAATGGTGGGTCCTCCTATCTGCTTTCAAAGCAAATCTTGCCAGCCTATGGTACATAATTTCGACCTTTTGTTACCGAGACCCTGGCAAACATGTAAATATGTATTCCATATTCTAATACTGGTACCAGCATATGGTTTACTATGGACTTCCTCATAGCTTAATTTATGCAATGACCTATTCTGCGCAGGGCCCCAAGTCTTCCATTTAATTTATTTACCTTCTCATTGATGTGATATTCAAAGGTCAGTCTCTGGTCTATCCAAAAACCTAAATATTTCTATTCACTCACTTGTTCTAACTCCTTACCTTCTTTGAATATAATTTTCAAATCACCATCTCCTTAACTTTTTGGGTGAAAAACACGATCTTTGATTTTCCACTATTTAAAACTAGATTGGACCTCCCAAACCATTCCTAGATTCTGTCAAAATCTGCTTGAAATTCTGTTTGTATTTGGTAAACATCTTTACATTTAACTATTAAAACAGTATTGTCTGCATATAGACAAATATCTGAAACTTTTACTATTTGAACTGCTGGTTTTGAACAACCAGAAACAGAAGAGGCCCCAGGATTGATCCCTGGGTCACCCCTAGTTTCATCTCTGCTTTTATTTAAAAAGTTTTACCCACCACAGTCTGTTGTGTTCAGTTTGTTAAATAGGACCAGAACCACCTCCTCACCTCTTCTGACACTCCTGAATTTTGAAGTCTTCTCATCAACATTTGATAATGCATTGTATCAAAGGCCTTTGACAAATCCACGAACACTGCACCCACTGACATCCCCACATCAAGAGAGGAAACCAAGATGTCAATTATGTTGGTGAGTGCAGTGCTCGTGGAATGCCCTTTTCTGAACCCAGACTGGTACCCAGGCAGCTGACCACATCTCTCCATGTAGTCATAAAGCTGTCCATGTACCAGTCATTCCAGGACCTTAGAAACCACAGATAGCAAAGCTATAGGCCTGTAATTCGAAGGATTTGATGGATCACCTTTTTTAAAGATTTGGGCAATTTTAGCATTTTTCCATGTTGAAGGGAAAACCCCCTCGCATAAACTCAAATTAAAGAGTTTTGTCAAGATTGGGGTTACTATATCATTTGCATCTTTTAAAAACCTTATTTCAACTCATCAATACCTGGAGATTTATTTTTATTCATCTTCTTTATTACCTTTTTGAATTCCCTGCAAGTTAGTCTCCTAAATCTAAATTTGTGGATGTTCTGATTATTTGGTTCAATTACTTGGTCTTCAATTACTTTTTTTTTTATTTGTCTCCACACCTATGACATCTGGTAATTTAGTAAAATAGTTATGTAGAATATTTGCTGATCTGAACTCATTTACCATTATCCCATTTTAATGGTGCACAAGATGACCCTCAGCAATGTGTATGGCCCAAATAATCCAGACGCCTCCTTTTTCAAAAACCTTTCACAACACCTCTTAGAAATACACAAAGGTCAACTGATAATAGGGTGGGACATGAACACCACTATGGATGACCTCCTAGATAGGAGTAAATCACAGGAAGGACAACCACAACCCATCTCCTGTGTCCTCCAGACAATGGTGAAAAAACTGGACCTGGTGGGCATCTGGAGACTAATCCAGCCAACTGGAAGGGACTACTCCTTCTTCTCCATCCCACACCCATATTCCTCATGAATAGATATGTGGCTGACACCTGGTGCCTGGACACCCTATATCCTAGATGCCGGTATAGGTTCCATCCTAATCCTGGACCACGCCCTGGTTACATTCACATGGATACCCCCATTAATGATAATATGCAGAGGGGCAGATGGTGGTTTAACACCTCCATGCTCAATTACACTAGTTTTGTGAGGGGTTGAGGGATGGCATAAAAGGCTTCCTCCAGGACAAAAAAACAGGTGATACATCAGCTGCCACCAGATGGGATGCTCTTAAGGCATACATCAGGGGCAGATGCATTAGCTTTGCCTCCCACAGAGCAGGAAGAGGGAGAAGGTGCTTGGGGAGAACAGGACCCAGCAAAAGGCCCTGGAAAGCCAGCTCTACATCTTGCAGTCACCTACAGCTGACCTGCAGGCGAGCATTACAGGCCTTAGATACAAGATAAATTTGTTCGATCCTCACCCAGAAAGTGGAATATGTTCTATTCTGCCTTAGGCAATCTTTTCTGGGAATCAAGGGAGAAACCTGGGCGTCTTTTGGCTTATCAGCTGAAAAAGGGGCAAGAGTGCTCCCGCATCCTGGCAGTCAAGAAAATAGATGGCCAGATGATGAGGGCAGAGGAAGAAATTAATGTTGAGTACATGTTCTTTTATAGCTCACTTTATTTCTCAGAGGTCCAGCCCTCAGAGGAAAGCCTGCAAGATTTCCTGGTCAAACTGAACTTGCCCAAGCTCACCCAAGAAAGCTTAGCAAGACTGGATAGGTCATTGGGGCAGGGTGAGCTGGTTGATGCCTTGGAATCTACCCCACCAGGGAAGGCCCCCATGCATGATGGCCTCCCTGCAGAATTCCTGAACACATTTCAAAATGTGCTCCTCTCTCCTTTTACGGAGGTGCTGGAAGAAGCTACAACCAAAGGCATACTCCCAGCATCCATGAGGACAGCGCAGATCTCCTTATTGCCAAAGCCAGGTAAGGATCCCACTCTGTGCAGCAACTACAGGCCTATATCCCTGACAACAGCTCACTGCAAAATATGGGCCAAAGACCTGGCAAACAGATTAAAAGCCTACATCAATTACCTGATGGAAGGAGATCAGGTGGGGGTTGTTCCAGGCCAGAAAGGGACAGACAACACCAGGAGACTGATAAACTTGCTCTGGAAGACCAAAAAAGCCACACCCCCTGTTGTTCTCCTCTCACTAGATGCTGAGAAGACATTTGGCAGGGTGGAGTGGTGGTACCTACAAGCCAGCCTTGCAGGCTTTCAATATAGGCTCAAATGTACAGACATGGATACAAGTGATATACAAGGAGGCATCGGCTAAGGTGATCACAAACAGTCGCTGCTCACCCACCTTTCGGCTTCACAGGGGCACCAGACAGGGTTGCCCCTTATCCCCACTCTTCTTTATCCTTGCCCTGGAACCCCTACTCCAGACCATATGCACAGGCCAAAATATTAAAGAAGTTGAGATGGAGGGGAACACAAAACTCTGGCCTACACAAATGACATCCTGCTTACACTATCAGAGGTGCAGAATTCCATCTCCAACCTGCTTGTCTTAATATCACAGTATGGGCAGTTATCAGGATATCAGCTCAACGTGGCAAAGTCACAGTTCCTAGCCTCAGACCCTGGAATATCCAGGCTCCCACTATACCCAAGGGACCTGCAGCATATGCTTCAGGCAGTGACTTACCTGGGGGTAACTTTCCAGTCGAATATCTCCCAGCTAAGAAAGGACAGCCTTAGTCCCCTGCTGCAAGCATTGAGAATGATCTCAAATGACTGGAAATCCTATGCATCTCACATTAGGGCAGGGCACATGCCTTTAAAATGATGGCTGCTCTCAAAATTCAATATGTTCTGGACAATTTACCCATACATATTGACCCCAGGATTATACACCAAATACATGCCAAAATGAAAGCCTTCTTCTGGAGTACAGGCCTGAACCAAATTAGCTAGGCTAAGCTTACTAGCACTCCTAACCTGGGGGGCCTGAAACACCCAGATTTCAAGTATCGCATTATGGCCCAGACCCTTCTACAATTGGCTAGAACTTCGAGACGTGGGGATGAATCCATCTTACCAAATGGGCTAGATGTGAAGCATCAATGTTAGGAACCCCACTCCTACAAATGGTCCAGTTTGTCCTTCCCCTCAAAAAAGCTCATCTGCCACCTAGTGTTACACACACCTCAACAATCTGCAGAGCATTCATTAAAGAGCAAGTTTTGAGTGTTCAGACTTCTCCCCCCTCCAACATATAGCATAGCTTACCCTCTGGTTAAGACTTTAATCCAAAAAAATAATTTTTTTTGATGGCTGTATTTTGTATAAAAACATTTGTAAACCAGCTCCATGTAGGGGATATCCAAAAAGCTCCCATTTCCTTACTTGGAGCCGCACCCCACACTTTCACATTTCATGATGTCAGGACAAGAACAGCTCGGAGGCATGCTCCATAGACTACAATGGGACACACTTTTACAAGCATTTTTTATACTTTTAAGTGCTGAATTAGAGAAAAGAAGGCCACTGCTCAACTAACAAGGAAATAATCAATAAAAAGTTAATCACAAATAAAAATAACTTGATTGGGTTTTGTCTAGAAAGATCTCCCCACTGTGAAAATATGCTGCTTTGAATCCTGTAATCTACTGGTCACAAGGTATTCCATAATCCTTTCCTTTAGTAGTGATTCCATTACTTTATCCACCACTGAATTCAGGCTGACAGGTCTGTAATTTCTAGCCTCTTCCCTGTTAGCACTTTTGTGAAGTGGGACCACATCTGCCCTCTACCAGTCCCCAGTACTTCCCCCATATCTAATTACAGGTTGAACAGGGCTGTCAGAGGTGCAGCCAGCACCTCCTTGTGCTCCTTCAATATTCTAGGGTGTACCTCATCAGGCCCCATTGCCTTGTCTACTTTTAGTTGTGCTAATTCCATTAGGACTTTCTCCTCTATAAAATGACTAGTTTCCACCTCCCTTATTTTAATGCCCTTGTCCTTTATCTGTGGCCTGTCATCTACCCCTTCCTCCGTAAATACTGAACTAAAGTATTTGTTCAATATGACTGCTTTTTTTTGATCTTCCTCCACACAAACCCCTCCTTTCCCTTTTAGCCTTACTATCCCTCCTTTGGGCTTCCTCTTTATGCTTATATATCTAAAGAATGCTTTATCCCCGTTTTACTGACTTGGCAATATTCTCCTCTGCTTATGCCTTTGCTCTCCTAACTGCTTTCCCTACCTCCCTTTGTTTCTTCTGATGTCTCTCCCTATCATCCTCCTTCTGTGTCGTCTTGTACTTCTAAATGCTAGCTTTTTTGCCCATACTTTCTCTCTGCTACTTCTTTAGATAACAATAGCAATCTTTTTTTTCTCTTGCCCTTGTTAACCTGCCTGACACATAGCCTATCCCTTCTAGGGTATATCTGGGGCATTCTCCTATTTTCTTAAAATCAGCCCTGCTGAAGTCCAGGACCCTTGTTTTAGTGTGGTTTGATTGTGGCCCAGTTCTTATATTAGACCACACCCTACGATGATCGCTGGTCCCCAGGTGGCTACCCACCATGACATCAGCAACACTATCCCCGTTTATCAGTACCAGGTCCAGTATTGCCCCCCATGAGTTAGTTCTTTAACTAGTTGCCTGAGGAAAGAACCCTGGATGGAATCCAGGATGTCTCTACTTCTAACTCTTGCACAGCTGGGAAGCTCCAATCCATGTCTGGTAGATTGAAGTCCCCCACCAGCAACATAGAAACATAGAATTTGACGGCAGATAAGGACCGCTTGGCCCACCTAGTCTGCCCATTTTCCTACCTAACAGATAAGCTGCAGATCCTAATTAACCAACAGCTTACTTCCTCCTACCCCCCACTAGGACTGCCTTATGTCTGTCCCATGCATTCTTGAATTCCCTCACTGTTCTTGACTCCACAACCTCCTCAGGGAGGCTGTTCCATGCATCCACAACCCTCTCTGTGAAAAACAATACTTCCCCCTTGCCTGCCATCCTTTGGATTACTTCCAACATATCCTTGTCCACCTCCTCCCCTATGCTGGAGGTCTGTAGATCACTCCTGTGTGAATAGCAGACCCCTTCTGTGTCTCCAGGGTGACCCACATTACCTCTGCTCCCCCTATATTTCTGTAGCTTTTATGTTTTCCCTCACATAAAGATCCACTCCTCCCCCCTTTGTGCCTACCCTGTTCCTTCTGAATAGAGCATAACCTGGTATGGCTACATCCCAGTACTGGCTTTCATTCACCAGGAATTAGTAATTGCAGCTATGTCCAGGTCCACTTCTGCCGTGGTGGTTTTTAGATCTGTAATATTATTGCCCAGGCTTCAAGCATTTGAACATAAGGCTCTCCAGATTGTACTGCTACCCCCTTTCATTTTACCCATTTGCCCTCCCTTATTACTTCCACTACTCTTCTTACTTTCACCTTTTTCTTCTGCCCCCTGGATTCTTATGGTAATTGGTTCCTTTTGGGATTTCTCTTCCTCCAGATTTCCGCTACTGGCCTTGTATGCCACTGGGGCAGACAATTTATGTCTCCCTGCCTCATTCTGCATTCCCCCTTGGCTAGTTTAAATGCTTGCCAATATAGGATTTAAACCATTCACTGAGGATCACAGTTCCCCTCCTGGATGGATGCAGGCCATTGCACCTGTACAGGCCTTTATCCCTCCAGATGGGGCCCTGAATAAGTGCATTTAGTGAAATAACCCAGGGAAAAAAATTCTGAAACATACATGTTAATTTATATTTCCTTGGGGGGGAAGAACAGGCAAACCACAACCCAAATGTGGAGAGATAGCATGTGTGGCAGATGAGATAATAGCAGCAACTCTAAAAACTACCTGCATCACCTGTTGGAGCTCTCCTCAAAATGCTTCGACCAATGCTGATCAAAGTGCTACAGAAAAGTGGTGAGAGGTAGCCGGCAGGTCATAGGCATGGTTGCTCAATTTGCCTTACAACTGCATATGCATTTGCCTGTATATACCATTTTGCACGTTATTGCACAACACAACATTTAGAGCTTGGTGCACTTCAATAAATGTTATACTGAACTGAAGCTTTTGTGCATTTGGACCATTGATTTTCACCCCCACAGAGTGTGCAGTGGTGTTCTTTGTTGTTTCCAGTGGTTGGGGAGAGTGCCCTTTCTCACTGCTGCATCACTCATATTTCCAAAGAGCACAGTTCCAGTCTGGAGTGTTGATTTCCCTCCAAAATGTCATCAGTAGGAGTATACAAAACCCACAGTTGCCTTACTATACCATTAACACCATAGTAGTCTGGGTTTATGAGGCAATATCCAGACAAGGAGTAATAGGCACTAAAGCTAGAGGCCAAGGTGTTTACTAACTTCCCTGGTCCAGTTACTACTGAGGAAACCCAGACCACTATTGGTATTATTGCTATTACACCGAAACAAAAAAAACAAAAAATTAAAAACTGCTGAAATCTATGTGTTGAGTTAAAGCAGGTCTGTGAGAAAGCAGGAACTGTTTCACATAGATGTGCAGTAGCATTGCTAGATGTCTCTGATTAGCTGCTGCATGCTGAAGTGGGAAAGCAAATTGGGCTTGCTTTCTGATTGGCTAAGTACACATGCAGCAGCCCATCAGAATTCGGAGCCACAGTCCCATTATAGTTCTGATCCAATTAGAATGTCTAGCCACCGTACCATTATTCAGAATGCAGAATAACCAGACAATAGCTCTGCATTCTCATTGGCTAAGAGAGATTCAGTAAAATAAATGATTGGAGTAGTGAAAATAGTTAATATACAGCAGCAATGGGCAGCACCTATGAACCAATGACCCTCAAAAGAGGAACCCCATTGTAGTGGCCACCTAGTTGCCACTAAAACCAGTAGGAGATCGAGGAGCTCACCCATGCCTGAAACATGTACTCAGTGTGCCCCATATTAAATCAGATATGGCAACCCATGTCCTCAACAATCAGAGTGGAATCCATCTTTTTATATACAGTCTGTGCTTACCTGTTTGAATGACCCTTCCAGCTACCTCAGAAGAGATCCTAGAACCCGAACATCTTCGTTGCAGGTGAGAGCTGCATTCAGCAGGATGGCATCTATAAGGTGTTGTTATTGCTGCCAAGGGATGTCTGAGCTTGTGAAAGGGACTGCTTCATTTAACTGCTGCCTGAGAGAACTGTTTGTCATTCAATCTGCCTTCTGATATAACTGTTACCATATACTGATTGCTGCTTTGCTGAGGGGGTGCGGTGGCACACCATCGCGATTGTCAGCAGCTGGGGGGGCGGGGACTTCTGCTCATATCAAAAAGCCCCACACTGCAAGGCGCGAGTGCCGTGGCATGAGCAACGTGAGTGGCGCGAGCGCCACTCATGCACAGAAAAAGTGATAGTTGGTAAGAAAGAAGGGGCTGGTGTATAGTGTCAGGTAGAGTTTTCTTGGGTCTTAATTCTTATGAATTATTGGTAACTGTTTGACGGTCTTTTAATTAGAGCAAAATGTTATATATAAGGAAAATGTTTTTTAGATTGTTTATATTTCATTTTGTATTGATGGTATGGGGTTCTTGGGTTTTGGGAGAAGGAGGTTATGATTGGAAGGGGCATAAAGCCCTACAGGAACATGTTCTGTACAGATCAAATACATTAAGTGTTAGAAAATTTGGTATAGTTGGACATATTATTGTTGGGGTACATTTATGGCCAAATAGTTTTAATAATGCCCTATATAAGGTATATTATTTTTTGAGCTGTGCTAACCCTGAAAGGATAATAAAATTGGATATGATAAGCAGCCTAATCAAAATTCTGAGGTGGACTTATTATAAAAGTAATTTTACCAGAATCTTTAAGGCACTTTTAATTATGTGTTTAATGTTGTGTGGACATATACATCCAAACCCAGGACCCCTGGACTCACAACAAGCCTCCCTACATATTATGACTCAGGATTCTGGGGAAATGGTAATGAAAGATTTGAGTGTTAATCAGAGTGGTGTTTCTTATATCAAACAAGGACTGGGATTAATACATTTAAATGCCAGGAGTATGATTAAAACAATGGACTTGATTGGTCCATGGGTGATTGATCATGACCCTGAGATTGTGATAATTTCTGAAACCTGGTTAAATCATAAAATAGAGGATAGCCATTTAAATATACAAGGATACAATATATGGCGAAGTGATAGGAATAAAAAAGGGGGAGGACTTTTGATTTATGGGAAATCTAATTTAATTTTGGCTCAATTGGAAGTAAAAAAAGATATGGGAGGTTTGGAGGTACTGGCCCTAGAATTAAAATTGCCCTATTTAAAGAAAATTTTGATTGTAGGGATATATTGTCCTCCCAAGACTAAAGTCCAGGTTGTTAATTGTCTACAGGATTGATGTTTAATTATAAAGATAGTCATGAAATATTGATGGCAAGAGATTTTAATTCTAATTGGCAAAATATAAATGAATCACATCCTTTGATTGATTTTCAGAATAATTTGGGTTTAATTCAGTTAATTAAAGAGCCTACAAGAATTAATATGGCATCAGTTTCAAATTCCTCAATTCTGGATTTGATTTTTACTAATGTTGTTGATAATATTATTGATAGTGGGGTTTTATCAGATGCAATATCAGACCATCAATTTATATTTTGTAATAAGGCTTATTCTATAAAATCAGAAGAGAAAAGGAAAGTCAGTTGGTGTAGCTTTAGGGATTTTGACTATACTGAATTTATGCTGGATTTAGGTGCTATTGATTGGGAGCGTATGTATTTGATCCCTTCAGTGGATGACTTATGGAGTTATTTTTTGGGAGAATTTATGAAAATTTGTAACAAACATGCCCCAATTAAAACTAGGATTATGAAGCAAAACTCTAAGTTATGGTATTCAAAGGAGCTTAGAAAGTTAAAATTATTAAGGGATAAGGCATGGCTCTTGGCTAAAAGAAAGGGGATCATACAGGATTGGGACAGATTTAAAATGTTACGTAATAAATATGTTAAAGAAGTCCGGGGGAAAAAACAATGTCATTATACCCACTTATTGGACAAAAATATTTCAAAAAATCCTAAAGATTTTTGGAAAACATAAATACTTTAGTCAAGGGACAGGGTTCTGATGAAATAAAAGTATTAAATATTGATGGACAAGTGGCACCAATATCACGGTGTGTGTTGGACTGATTGAATGCAAAACTGATGGTAGCCTCTGGTCCGTCCAGCCTTATTGTTCTTCTGGAGTGAGTAATCAACCCCACTTGGAAGATAATGGATCTAATAATTTATTTGTATTTGAAGAAATAAAAGTTGAGTTAGTGATAAGTAAATTATTAAAGTTAAACACTGCCAAGGCTGTCGGTTTGGATAATATTTCACCAAAATTATTAAAATATGCTGCTCCAATCATAGCTTATCCCTTAACGTACTTATTTAATATATCTTTAACTACAGGTGTATATCCATTGGCTTGGAAACAATCCAAGCTCATACCTATTTTCAAGGAAGGAAATAGAAGAGATATGGATAATTATAGACCCATTTCTCTTTTGTCTCATGTATCTAAAATATTTGAAAGATTGGTGGCAGTACAATTGAAAAAATACTTGGATTCTACTAGGTTAATGAACAATATGCAGTCTGGTTTTTGGAAATTATGTAGTACAACTTCAGCACTTGCTAATGTAGTAGGGGATGTGCAGGTAACCCTCGACAGGAGGACACTAGTGGGGGTCATCTTTGTGGATTTATCCAAAGCTTTTGATTCTTTGGACCACTGTGTCCTCCTGTCAAGGGCTGCATCCATGGGGGTGGTGGGTTTGAGTGGGAAGTGGTTGGAATCATATTTGTTTAATAGGAGTCAAATGGTGTCATTAGGAGGCCAGGAATCAGGTTTTTTGCCTGTTGGGTCGGGGGTCCCTCAGGGCTCCATCCTAGGGCTTTTGTTGTTCAACATATATATATATAAATGGACTGTCTTTTCCAGATTCAGAAATAAAGTATCATCTTTATGCTGATGATACTATCATTTATACATCACATGAATCTATTAAGGTGATACAAAATAGGCTTCAGTTAGCCTTTAATGATTTGCAAAATTTTTTAAAAGATAGTAGGCTGACCCTGAATATGAAGAAAACACAGTCCACGTTGATACATTGAAAAAGTGAATGGTTGGGGGACATGGCCCTGGGATTGGTCACTTTTAGGGGGGGCCCCGATCCAACAGGCATATATGTATAAATACCTGGGTCTTTGGATCGACAGTTCATTAAGCTGGGATATACTCATTGAAAACTTAATAAAGAGTTTAAATAAAAGAATGGGGGCTCTTTATAGGGTTCAATCATTAATGAGTAAGGAGGTAAGGGAAACAGTGGTAAATATGATGGTTATCTCCATGATTGATTATGGGGATATATTTTACTTTTGTGGGAGAAAGCAGGATTTAAGGAAGCTGGAAGTAAGTTATAATAATTTGGCCAGGTTTATCTTAGGGGCTCCTAGACTAACTCATAGATGTTTTCTTTATAATCAATTAAAATGGTTAACACTTTATGAACGTAATCATGAACTCGTGCTAGCCTTTATCTATAAAGGATTGCAGGGGAAGTATCCGCAGAATGTGGTAGAAAATTTGATATATAGGAATAAATTGGCCTCACTGAGAAATTGTAAAGTACCTAGTTTGGAATTGCCTAGTTGTAATTTAGAGATAGGATGACAGTCCTTATATTATAGAGGAGCCATGAGTAGGAATGCAATCCCTGAGTCTTTGTTTATGTTTAATGTGAAAAATCACTGGTCTCTGATTCAACATTGGTATCGTACTAGTTCACAACGAAAAAGGCAATGCTGTTCCTGATACATAAAGGCTTTATAACTTTTTATATTACAGGAGGTTATTATTTTTATTGAGTAATTTAAGTTGTATTGTATGTACTTGTGTATTTTATTAAAAATTTGTATTGTATGTGTTGTAACATTTTCCTTTTTATTGTACACTAATGTATGGGACCTCGTTGAAAATGAGCTACGCTCAATTGAGTTTATCCTTTATTCATTTCTTTATGAATAAAAACATTTTACTACTTTTACTACTACTACTAGTTGAGCTCTCAGAGTGCATACAATGAATCAAACCCCACCTGCTACATCTAGAAGAGTAAATACAATAGAAATTGTCTCAATAACAGAGTCCCCCAGGCCTGCAGAGGTCACTACAAGGTACAGGGAGGAAAGCAAGATGACCTAAGGCTAAAAAAAACACCCACTACAGTCAGTAGACTCACCCCCAGCAGTCTAGGACATGCACAAAAGAATAAAGAAAGTGCACACGTTATTCTCAGCTGAAGCCTGCCAACCCCTTCCAACACTGTATATTACTAAACCAAACAAATTAAACCATCCAGAAATCCACTGGCACTGACTGTTTTATGGCATTAAAAAGGAGACTCTACTCATCCCTGAAAGGAGGCCCAAAGGATTAAGTTGAACACAGCACTAGCCATTGATCACAAAGCATGCATTTCTGGAAATATATTTTTTTCTCGGAATGTATGCAGCAAAGCTTTAATGGTTGTCACTGTGGAGTTGTTGATCAATTGTTGAGTACAGAGAGCTTTAAAGATTTCTGGCACAAAGCGCTGCTGAGTCACAGTATTCAAAGACTGATGAGGCACAGATGATTGAAGGTGAGACCCCCTTTCAGGATGGGAGGTCCGTTGCAGCAGAGGTACGGAGAAGCCCCTTCACTACACGTCATCTCATGCCTCCTCTGTGGAGAGGCACATCACTGTATCATCTTCATAGAAAACTCAGTTGTGTTAGAAGCAGGGTGCTGAAAGATACTTTGGTTATTGCATCAGAGGCACCCTTCTAAATCCCTACATTTTTGCTCCTGCTGTAGCTGGTGGTGATGTATATGTAGAAGAAGGTCAGAAACCTCATCAGTTCATTCTGTCACCACAGTAACTTCTGTTTGTAACTCTGTTGGTCTTATTTAACATTATCCAGGTCCACTTGAAACTGGCTCATAGTGTCTTTTATTTTTTGGTCTGGAATGCCAGTATTTCCTCTAGGAGGCATTTGTTTGTTACCCCCTATTGCTGACAGCTAGTGCTCTGCAGGGAAGACACCATACTAGAAGCCAGTGATGAAGACGATGACTCTCCTTTTTGCAGGAATAGTGGACTTTTGGTTGACTAGGTGAGTTGTTGCTGTTCTTTCTTCTTTCTACTGTCACCCATGCAGAAACAAAATCCTCCATTCTATTTGATAATATGGTAGAGGCTGAAAACACCAATTTAGGAGGATTTTGGCCAACCCAAGAAACAAAGCTCCAAGCTATTTCTGCATTTGCTATGGTGACGTCACCAAAAATCAATAAAGTAACACTTCAGCTAATACCAGAACTTGACGATAGTGACATAAGATAGAAGTGCTGTTATACAGTATCTTAATGTGTCAAACTGTTGGGCTAGCTACCACTGTAAACATATGGAGAAATATATAGTAGATTAATTTTTACCTCTTTTGAGTGATTATGTAAACTACATAAACTGGCATAAATAACCTGGGCTGTCCATCTGGCTTCATTACTATCTGGTAAAGCATTAGACATTTGTGCTAGTCTTTTTTTTTGTGTGTGTGTTATCTGTTTCTACCCCCTGTCGTGCTCCGGAGCTGCCTCTCCTTTGGGCTGCCATGACCTCCTAGACATTCCTCCTAATATCCCCCACACAAGCCACCTTACCTCAAATCCACAGCCAACCTCAGAATAGCCCGGCATAACCCTGTACCAGGTGGGTCCCTCTCCTCTGAGGGGGAAGGCACTGGCAGGAGGAAACCGGCACACTATTTCTTTTTCAGTCCTGGGTGCTGCTGAGGCTTTGCGTGGCCTTCTGGGAGTCTTTGGAGGTGTCCTTGGGCCGGCAGCCATCATCCGGCCAGTCCCCAGAGCGGTATATCCATTTTTCTGGTGTTCCCCTTATGGCGATCCCTCTGCAATGCTCTCGGTCTCAACCGGGTGCCGCTGCTGAGCAACCATGCATCCCCAACCCACCCCAGGGGAGGAGAGCAGTCCCACGGACACTTGATCCTTCCCCTTCCCCTGCCATCCCCCGGCACCCGAGTCCGTTCCTGAACCTGGGTCGCCGGCATGATGAGAGGTAAGGCGCCCACGCCTCAACCCTCTGCACCACCGGGCCACTGCTAGTCTTTCTGATGAGGACTCAAATATGTACTGTACCTTGAAAAGTGTCAGTTTGAAAAAGGTATAGACTGACAACAGAGAATACAAGGTGAAATTACATGTTAGAAAAACATGCTGTAACTTTTGCTGACTTTGTGACTAGGTCGCAAAACCTGTTTGATAGATAGTTAGAAGGTTTGAATGAAAAAACATATGATTGTTAGGAGGACCTATATTGCTGCAACAATTTCTGAATGCCATGGCTGAGGATATCCAAGGACTCTAATCCTAAGAACTTTGTTGAGGCAACACAGGGAGCTGTTACAGTACATATGTGGCTAGCCATGCTCAAAAAACAAGAAATTTGGAGATGTGGAAATGTGAACAATGGGCCTTATGCACTAATGGAAAGGCTGCCTATGCACTGCATATCTGAGGTGCATAGGCAACCATAAGTGTGAACACCATGCATTGGGGGTCCCATAGACCTCTGGTGGCATTCACCAAGGGCGCGCAAGGCACTTACATACCCTTCACCCAAGACACACAAGGACCACCACCCTGGGGCATGTCAGGGGTATGACTGCACTACACAGCATTCACTAAGCTGTGTAGTGCCAGGCTCAGGGGGTGTCAGGTATACCAGCCAAGACCAGGTGTAACCCGGTATGTGCCCCTGTGTACCTCAGCAGCCGGGAGCGGTGAACCCACATTTCGGACCACCATGCTGCCCCAGCCCACTAGGATGCAGGAGAAGGTTATGGCAGCATATCAGGTGAATGCCTGGCAGTCACCCATAAGTTGCCGCTTTATGTGGCTGGTTCCTATGCTGCGCACCTGCTGCATGGGCACAATGGATTTACAGCTGGACCCGGTATGGGCATCCAACTGGATGCCCACCCAAGTCCACGACTCTGCCCTTGACCACCGTACGATCCTGTGCACCATGGGGGTGTGGCCACAGACAGGTGCTCTGCGGGTGCATGTGGTCATGCATAACACACACCCTGAACCTGTTAGGGCCATGTAGCTTCACAGGCAGGCTACGCACCTCAGTCACGTGCAACCCACCCATTAGTGCATAGGGCCCAATATGAATAAGTTGCTGTGATTATGGTATGTTTTATATATACTGTATATATGTTTTTGTCTTTTGATCTTTGTGTACTAAATTTGTATTTTCTCAGGATACTTATGTATTTTGAAATGTATGGTATGTGTTTCATTGTATGATGTACTGTATTAAGTGTTTCACTGCAAAGTCCAGGTTGTTCCTAAAAATGGTATCTTTGTATTCCAGTGACTTTTCCTGGTTTACAAAAACAAACAAAGAAACAAACACTCAGGGGTACAAAACTCAGACACACAAATCAACCCACCATATAACAATGCCAATAGCTCAGACTCCTGTACTGATAAAAAGGGCAATGTAAAAGGTAGTGCCATACATATAGTGGGATGGGGCATTTGTCTTCTAAATGGAAATGTCATTCATGAAGCTATTGGCAGACAACTGGGTTAACTCACTTCAACTCTGCTGCCACTGCACTGTTGTATACTCACTACTGGGTACTCCCTTCTTCTCCCACTTTTGCACTTGCACCATACCATACAAGGACTAAACACACAATTCCTTGTTTACATCAGACATACCTGACCCTACTGATGTATTAGACGTGGTCTCACTTTGATCTGATAATGTGTTCTCAGAGATATAGCATTGTTTGCCTGTAATGTGGATCACCTGTACCTTTTAAAAGCAATATACAGTTACAGATTGATAAATGCTAACTTATACAATGGGTCTGAAAATCCTGTTCTCTGGTTGGCTGGCTGGCACAATTTACCTGTTGTAAATCCTGGCATGACCAAAAGGAAAAAGTGCCAGCCAGCCACATCAGGAACCCCCCATTTCTAAATCACTTTGACCACCTCAAATCATTGCCATATAGTTTTCTTGCTAAGCTGACTCGTCACTCGCAACCCCCAAACAGTATAACAATCCTGCCCTCATACTACCTGTGATAAAAAACAAAAGTGACATTCCTATATTCTAAAAAAAAAATCTCTACCTTCATGAAACTGATCCCAAACAAACAAAATCTTCTTTACTTCTGTGATGCTTGCACCCATCTCGCTAGTATGAGCATTTTTTATCCATGCTGCCTCAGCTCTGTCCCCAGAAGATCATTGGTTATGTTACTTCCTCACACCGTGGCATCCTTCATGTCATTGTAAATGCCCTGATGCCCTCCCTTAAGCATACAGCCTCCTGATTGCAAAACAAATATATATTTTTTGCAATTAAGTTTATTTTTTCAATCACTAAAGACAAAATACACAGTATATATTCTTGGTTCCCCATCTGGAAATCACAATAAACATCACAACAGAAAGAGCAAACTAAATAACTTATACAAGGAAGGGGAGGAAAACTTAACATTCCCTCCCCCCTCCTCCCCCCAAAAAAAGAAAAAAGGAAAAGAACCCACCACAAGCACATTCCCAGGTTGACAGAAAATCAAAGGTCTTAGTCCTTGTAAAGTACCATTAATCATCTCATTACTCATTCTCCATTATCCAACAACAAGACAATAAAATGGCTCATCGATGCAGAAATACATTGTCAATATCCAAATTTGTCTTTTAAGTCTGAGGAAAGGGGGTTCCAATAATTTTGGAATCTAGGCCATGAATCATTGGTATTGGCTATGCTCCTTTCCGCATTCAAGGCAAATCAGAAACTCTGACCACCATTCTCAAAAGAAAGGAACCCATGGATCCTTCCAATGTCTAAGGATTAAAAGTTTAGTAACCATGGACACCATGGCTATTTGTACCATCAGGGAAGGTGTAAGGACCCCTGAGTAAAGTCCCAATAGGCATATTTCTTCTGTAAAATATGAAGATATAGGTAAATAATCAGAAATATGCCTTTTAACCAATTCCCAAAAGTAGAAAATTTTGGGACAAGACCATAGCTTGTGATGGAGTGAAACAATTGGAGCACTACAGTCAGGGCATACCAGGGAGGGTAGTTTGCCCATTCTGTACAGTTTGTTAGGTGTAAAATATAGGTTATGTAAGATGTTAAAGTGGATATTCCTTAATCTGTCTTGTTTAATTAACTTAAAGTTATCCATCCAAATAGACTGCCATTGAGAATCAGTGGGAGGGCTGGCCAAGTTATATTTCCAGTAATAAGATAACGGAACGTGGTTTTGCCATACATTATTAACTATTGCTTTATAGAGTTTAGAAACAGGCCTTACTTTCTTTGCTAAATCCAAAAGGGGTGATAGAAGGGGGTCCATTTTGTCTACCCAAGGGAGCTTACCTAAGAAGCTTTTAAGACAATGGTTGACCTGGGTAATATAGAACAAGTTTTTAATAGGGAGCATCCATTTTTTTCCCCCAATTGTTTAACCAGGTGAGACACACTAAGCTGAAAGCTTGTTTACAGGTGCAGCCTGGGAGCACAGGGAAGTTAAGTGACTTGCTCAGGGTCACACAGTATGCAAGTGGGGGCTGTGGGATTCAAACCCAGGTCTCCAGATTTGCAGCTCAGAGCCTTAAACCACTGCGCTATACTGTTCTGCAACTGATGGATAGAGGGAAGTGAGGTTCCTTGCAAGAACCCTTTCAGACTAATTGTTGATTGTATTGGTAAGGCTTTGATACCGATAGTTTTATTTCCAATTCTTAAGTTAGGATTAATAAAAAGGGGTTGGGAGACATCCTTCCTTACATGTAGATGGTTAAGGTTGCTGAACTGGTGGAAGGCCCTGATACTCCATCCAACTGGGGATTCCTGAAGCTGAGTGGAAACTTCTTTCCACGGACAGTATAGGAAGGCCTGTATGGAGATTCATTCTCCTTTGGCCTGCTGTACATCTAGCTGCAGCCAGGGTGCATTTAAAGGGGGTTCTGTATGGGAAGTGATGCAATGTAGGAATCTACTTGCATGTATGGCTAAATAATAAAGAAAGAAATCTGGAAGTTGTAATCCTTCTTTTTGTCTTGGACCAGTGAGTTTCCAGTAGGCTCTACGTGGGGTTTACCATTCCATATAAAATCAGAGCATACCCTATGAATTATTTTAAAGGTGGCTTGGGGGAGGTAGATAGCTAGACTGTTCAGGGGGTAAAATAATTTAGGTAAAACTGCCATCTTGAGGATATTAGTTCTTCCCAGAATGACAGGGAAGTTTTTTTTCCATCTTGACAAGTCCTCCTTAATATCTTTTAAAAGAGGATGTCTTTTAACTTATCAAAATCTCTAGTTAGTTTTATGCCTAAATAATTTGTTGTATTTTTCTCCCATTGGAGGCCTAAAGCTTCTACTTGCTTCCTAATCACCAAAACTGAAAGGGGATAAACAATAGATTTATTCTTGTTTAGTTTATAACCTGATACCTCACTGAATTCACTAATAGTTTGTAAAGTGGAGGATATAGAGCATTCCCCATTGGTTAAGTGAAATAGCAGATCATCTGCAAAGAGTGAGAATTTGAACTCTTGGGATCCCACTCTTCTCCCCTCAATCACTTGTTCCTGCTTTAATACCCTTGCCAGAGGCCAATGTACAAATGAAACTGATAGGGGGGCAGGGGACAACCTTGTCTAGTTCCATTTTTTTAGAAAGAAAATGTCTGACAAATGGTTATTGCACAAGAGTTGGGCTGAAGGACATTGGTAGGGAGTACTAATTCTAATAATAAAGACATCTGGAAGGCCAAATTGAGAGAGTGTTGTGAACAAATAAGGCCAAGCCACCCTATCAAAGGCTTTTTCTGAGTCCAAGGACACCAGGACAGCTTTGAGTTGGGGGTCCCTGGATGCAGATATCAGGTGACACAATTTGTGAAAATGGTCTGCCGGGCACTGGCCTGAGACAAATCCAGCCTGTTCCAGTCCTTCCAAGGGGGTCCAAATCTTGGATATTCTTGTAGCTAACATTTTTGCATAGATTTTGATATCCACATTTATCAGAGATATTGGTCTATAGTTATCTATTTCGGTAGGGTCCTTCCCTGGTTTAGGGAGAAGTGTAATCCTTGCTTCAAAGAGGGAAGGATCATTGACTGGGTGCAGGTCCCAGTAAAAAAACAACAGGTATAATAAGGGGACCAGCTGAGTTTTGAACATCTTATAAAATAAACCTTTGTATCCGTCAGGGCCAAGAGCTTTATCTGGCTTAAGTGCATTGATGGCTGTTATAATTTCTTCTTGAATTATGGGTTGGGCTAATGATAGTTGGGCCTCATTTGACAGACTGGGAAGATCTGCTTTTAGAACAAAGGTTTTTATCATGTGGGAATGGGAACTGGAAGTCTGGTGTTGTGAATAAAGATTTTGATAAAATTCTCTAAAGAAGGAGAGCATTTCTGAGGGTCAGAAATAAGAGAACCATTATGAGGGTTTCTAATGGCTGATATCCATTTAGCTGCCGAGCGCTGTTTTAGTTGCCAAGCTAAATATTGCCAGCTTTATTCCCTTGGCCTATATAGGTTGCTTAAACCTGTGAGGCTACTTTCTCCACTTTCTCTAAAAGAGTACCAGCATATTGGGCTCTTAGGTGATCCAATTCTAGGGATTCCTCAAGAGACAACTTATCTGACCCTCTAGACTCCAGAACATGGATCCTATCTAAATACAGGTTGAGGTGAATCTGTTTCCTTTTTTTTTGACATTGTGGCAATTTGAATGCGTTCACCTTGCCAAGTAGCTTTCAATGCTGCCCACTCCCTATCCACTTCAGGGATAGGGTCTAGGTTCTCCTGGATGGTGAGGGAAAGGTAATCTTGAAATCAAGAGAATATCTGACTATCTCTTAAAAGGTTATAGTTTAAGGACCATGTATGGGGTCTAAACGAGGAGCCTGGAATGGTTGTAGAAACCGATATCGGAGAATGATCTGATATCACTCTAGCATGAATTTGAGAATCCATAATACCAGGACATAATTGCTGACTCATAAGGAAAAAATCTATAAGTGAGAAACTCTTGTGTACAGGGGGAAAAAAAAAGTAAAATCTTAAGTTGAGGGATATAGGAGCATCAAGGGGTCTAACAAGCCCAAGGTGGACATTAACTCATATAGGGCCCACTGGGCTGGGGAGGGGCCATAACCAGTGTGGTGGGTTTGGTCGATATCATTTGCCTGGACAAGGTTCCAGTCACCACCCAAAATAGTTGGAAGATAAGCATAAGGTGCCAAGATAGAGGCTAAATGAGTAAAAAAGGAGGGGCAGTCTAAGTTAGGGGCATACATTGACCCAAGTACTATTTTGAGTTATCTAGTTTGCCTTGTACTATAATATAGCGGCCCTCGGGATCACTCTCTGAGTGGGTAACCTCAAAAGGTATGCCTTTTGCAATCAAGAAAGCCACTCCCCTTTTATGGGAATTAAGACCCGCTCTAAATACTTGGCTCACCCAACTCTTCTGGAGAAATTTTATTTGTTCTGATGGCAAATGTGTCTCCTGGACAAAGGCAATTGAAGGGTTATATCTGCCCATATGGTTTAAGATCACATATTTTTAGAGTTATCTCTAACCCCCCCCTTAATATTCCAAGAAAGGATTTTTAGTAAATTAGCCATAGTAGTATTGGAGGTACCGTAGTAATTAAGAAGGACCTATGTTCAGTAGTGCTTGCTTGAGTCCCACACACTCCTCCCTCCCCAACCCAGAAAACTATGCAAACCCACTCCAGAACCTGACAAAAAGCAAAAGAATTGAGTAAAGCAATAATTATATACAACTCGCTCCACCAGGCCCTAAGCCCGCTATCCTTGTGGTGGTCCACAATGCTCTCAAGGAGGGGGATGAGCGATCCTCCATCCACAGCAAGAGAAAAAGAAAAAAAGGGTGGTATCGAATTCCAGCCTCAATAGCATCAAAGTAACAGAAATAAAAGAAGGGGAGGTGACCCCTTGAAGACTTTCAAGAGGAAGAGGAAGTATTAGAGTGGCCATGTTAGCCCATGTCAGGAATCAAGGGAATCATCCCCAACCCCTTCCCCAAATGAAAATTTGAGCTGTTTCAAAATACAGTCATCTGAATTCAGTTAGCTATAAACTCATATCCGAATAACATCTCCGCTGTCTGAAAATATTGCCTAAGCTAAATTATCTAACCCTTGCAGGAGTTGTCATAATGCACACAAAATCTGATTATTAATTAAAATTATGAAGGAAGAAAGGAAGTATAGCCAGTGAACCATAATACAATTGCTAGATTAGGTAAACTTGTAGTTGCATTAGAGAGCAACAGCTAGTGTTCAAAGGTTAGCAACAACAACTGTGGCTAATAATAGTCAAACTAGAAGTATAAAACGTGTTTTTTGAACTGTCCAAAAGCAACACCACTTTTTACGTCAAGAACCTTTCAGTGAATGAACTAAAGCTGGGAATCCTCCAATCCTTAGTTACAGTCAACAGTCCGCACAAAAGTATATACTGTAAACATCACTGGATATTTATTAAACAAGGCAGAAGGAAAGTAAACACAGTTAACCAATGATGGTCCAGCAGAGGTATTGTAAACACTAAATTAAATGTCTTATTCTTCTCCTTGCCAATCTAATCAGAGTGCAGTCAGGCTCAAAAGAAATAAGGTTTACTGGCTTTTAAAGTGATTAACCTTTTATCCCCTACTCGGATATAGTCCGCCTTCATTTCAGGACTAGATCTGGGAGAGCTCTCATAAGAACTTTCAATGCTTCTTCTGATGAGTCAAAGTATTTGGCACTTTCAGTGAGTGTGACCTCTAGCCTGGCAGGGTAGAGTATACGATGCCGGATACCCGCAGCCTATAGCTTGGAAGTGATTGGTCGAAAGGCAACACAGAGCTGCCTGGTTTTAAACTTTAGGTCCTGGACAACCTTTAACTTTTTGCCCTCCCATAGAAATGCGATAAGTTTTCTTGCATCTCTCAAAATGAATTCCCTGTCCAGGAAGTTAAGTAATTTGAATATAATTGGACAGGGGACTCAGATGGAGCAGGCTTCGGTCTAAGGGATCTATGGGCCCTTTTGATAATGTATTCAGGCCCATTTGGAGATTGCCTGACAGTCTTTTTCAGGAAACGCTGGAAGAAAAGAATAGTATTGGGGCCTTCCTCACCCTCTGGAAGTCCCAGCAGAACTAAATTATTTCATTGATTTCTGCCCTCTAAGTCATCAATACGATCCTCTACTTTGGTGACCGTACATTTGAGTGTGATGATCTCAGGCTGTAGCTTCTTGTGGGCACATTCCAATGAGCTGACCCATACTTCAGTGTCAGTCACTCTTCAAGAAAGTTGTGTGATTGCCGGTTTTATATCAGCAACCTCCTCAATTAGTTTTAGTAAAGCCTCCTTGATCGATGAAAGTTCAGCACATATATGTAATGAGGATAATTCGAGAGAATCCTGCTGAGGGGTTGAGCTGCGGTGCGGGCACTTTGCTTCCGACTCCTGAGGTAGTTCTGTTGTGGCCTACATTTCTGTATTTTTTGGAGGTAAGGTAGGATTCATTTCTCAGTAGATTGTGTCTACTCACTCTGCAAGGTACCTTATTCTATTATTAAGCAGAAATATGAAGGTTTTCTTTTTTTTTTTTAAGTAGAAGCTGAAATGTATGGTGAAATTGCTGCAGATAGATGGAGCTCACCACAAACGCATCCTACCCCTTGCTGAGCATCACGTGACTCCGAAAAACAAATATTTTAAAAAATGATGCAGAGTCAGACCTATGTCTTTCACTTTCTCCCCTCCACTCCCGGTAACTCGTTTGCTCTCCACTTCATTGCAAGTAACTCTCTCAGATGCAGTCCCACTCTCCCTCTGTCTCTTATAAGTGAACAAAACCTCAGTGCAACCTGAGGTGTCCATGTGCCAAGAGGCATCAACTGCCATCAGAGAATGGGAAGGTACAACACTTGCACCAGAGTTGTAGACAAGGATAGTGAGGAGTGCCTAAATGCTTCTCATAATAAACCAGTGCAAGAGGAGGGGAAATCTAAGCTGATGGGAGTATACTGTAGCTATTAATAGAGAAAACAGAGAGTGTAGAAGGAGATCATCCACAGTGATCTACAGATTCCACACAGAATAAAGCAGAACACCTGCAATTAAATATTCCATTGAACACAAGGGGGAGGTTACACTTGAAAAGTATCCATTGCACAGATTGTAAATGGATTTGTAGAGGCAGTTGCCATGACCCCTGTGGAGAGAAGAAAGAGGTAGATGCTCTGTTGAAGATCTTTAAAGTTTTGTCAGACTGGATACAAGTTTCATGCCCTCGCTCATGGCAGGATTATTGGAGAAATTAGGAGTTAAACAGCTAAAACTGCTATATACTCCCGCAGGGGACTGGTTTATTGTCTATGAAAAGGATCAATGTACCTTTGAAATATATGTTGCAGGTGCACATAGACAAACACCCTGGGAACTGGGCTAAGTATTTATCCCACCTGCTGTTTGTGTATAGGGAAGTGCCACAGTAATCCATTGGGAACTCACCATTTGACCTGCTTTATAGATACAGAGTGATGGATCCTGGATTTAGTTAAGAAAGAGTTGGCGGAGACATCCCCTTATCTGAGGAAGATGTTGTAGAATATGTGCCAAGTGTCAGAGAGTCTAAACGAGTGCAAGGGATTTCCCTGTGAATTCCACTTTCAGGCAAAGCAAACATAGAAGATGTGGAGCTGGTATGATCATTGGGAACAAACATGTGAGTTCCAGGTGGTCCAAAAATTATGGATGTTGGTCCAGTGTAGCATAACAAGTTGCAGGCTACATGGGATGTGCTTTTTTGTATCACACAGGAAGTGAAGTGAGGAAGAAAAGGAAGGCCTTCAAAAAATAAAAGCCAACCAGACAGGTGAAAACAGGGAAGTAGGGAAGTGTGCCAAACCAAGAGGAGAGACAGCAACAAGAATATTGGGAGGGAAAAGTCAGAAGCAGAGGTGAAGATAGAATTCAGTGTAAAGAATGGAGATAAGAAATTTTTCCTCAGCATTGGGGAGAAAGGCAAATCAAAAGGGGATAGTTAAACTGAAGAAGTGGGGAAGGTGAATGGAAGAGGGTAAAGGTAACGTGAAAATACTAAATGAAAATTTTTGCTTGGCATTCACTGTAGAGGACAAGAAGCCGCTACCTGAATATGGTCTCAAGGCCAAAAAAGCAGGGGTGGTTAACATGGAGACAATCTCTGGGGATAGGGTGCTGAGGGGGGTCTAAGTGCTCTGAAGAGTTTCAAATGAAAAGGCCTGAATGGGCTGCACCCCGGAGTGTTAAAATAAATATGACAGGAGCTGGCCACCCCACTGGCAGATCTCTTCAACTGTTCACTGGATACAGAAGTGGTGTCATTGGATTAGATGGCAGCTAATGTAGTACTCATGCACAAGAGTGTGAGTAGGGATGAACCAATGAAGTATATACCTGTCAGTCTGATGTCTATAAATGATAAATTATTTGATGCCATTATTAAGGAGAGGATAGTGGGCCCTCTGGATGCCAGTGGATTTCAGGACAAGAAACAGCATTGCTTCATCCTGGAAAGGAGTCAGACTTATCTGATCGACTTCTTGTATTTTTACTTTATATTTATATATTTCAGATAAAATCATACAAATAAAGAATGCATACAGACATTGCACAGCAAAATACAAAGTTAATACAAAGGCAAAGGGCCATTAGTAGAAGGAATATTTGAATGCCTGCTAGTGTAGCACACAAGGAGGAGAATAACATTATATCAAAAGCTTGAGAAAGGAAAGAAACCTTACAGTCTCAATAATCATGGTATTATATCACAAGCTGTGCCACTATGGCTTTGACTTTAATTAGGATGCAAAACGCTGGTGTTATTGCACCATAGCGGTATAAAAAATAAGCTTTATTGCCAAATTATATTTAGAATATTTGGAATATATAGAAAAGATGTGGCTTGGCCTCAGCCTCAGGCTCCAAATACCAGGAACAGATAAAAAACAGATATTATTCTGAATTTCAAAATCCAACCTACCCCACAAAACTAAGGTTGGGTGTTATATATTGTCATACACTTATGGCTTGCTGGGGGATCACCTGAGAAGTGGAAGCCACTTCACTGAGCCAAACCTGAGCTTACAGAGCTCTAGCAACACAGTAAGAAACTTGATGGTGTGATACAGTAAAAGGACCCATGATTCTTTATGGGGGAAAAAGAGAAACATCAGTATGTGTATTATGTTCCAAAAATAACCCAAAATAAAGCTCTTGCAAAACCCTTAAGATATTAACAAACATCAAGGTAGCAATACTGTGTAAATCCAATAAGTATTGTACATAAGTTCAAGCAACTGTGCAGATTTAGTAAAAAACTACAACTCGGTAAAGCACCATGACATGAGCACAGAACAGTCAAGTCAATAAGTTAACAGTAATGGTTCAGGAGTCATCATCCCCAGTTAATGGGGGGGTCTTCAGAGGCATTTTTACCTGCAACAGTGTTTTCCGTTCTTTCTCAAATTAGTGTAACAAATGATGTGCATCATCTGGCTTAGTAAAGAAATACGTTGTCCCCACCACTTCAACCCACAGATGAGCAGGAAATAAAGCAAAGGGCAGTTGAAAATTCCTCAAATATTTTCTAACCCCTCAAATTTCTTACGGTGTTGTCGAGTAGAAAATTACAAATTGAGATACAACTGGATGATCACTTCAATTGCATGCAATTCTCTTAATTTTTCTTGTAGCATGCAAATCTTTATCCTGAGAACTGATCTTGGTAAACAGAATGAGAAGGGTCTGAGGGGTACATTCAGTAAAGGCTCTACAGAAAAGACTTGATAGTCTCTGACTATGTAACCGTGAAGTGGGGCAGAATCTCATTTCAGGAGTCCAGGGAGTCATTGATACAAAAAAGGGATAGGGTCCTCCATCTCAAGCCCCTCTAGGAGTCCCACCATCTGGAGACTGCATTCCTGCAGAGCTTTTTTAATGTGCTCCAGTCTCAAGCGGAGATGCATATTCTTTTGAATGATCATGGTAGAAGATGCCATTGCACAGTTCGCATGACTCACAGCTTCAGTCAGCTATTTGCTTGCCCTTAACTGTAGTTTCAACTTGAATCAGTCTCACATCAAAATCATTGATTTTCTTTTCCACCCCTTGCACCAACTTACAAAGCATCTTCATGGAATTCTTTATCTTGATTAACTCCAAGGTACTAGCAGATTTGGTCGGTAGCAGGCCCATCTCAGGGGTATCACCAGATGAAGATTTTTGTTTAAAGAAATCAGCAGTGCATGGCTGCGGAGGGAGATTCTTCTTCTTCTTGCTTTTTGCAAGGTATATCTTCTGTTACTTTATTTTTCTCTGCAGCAAAGTATTTTTTATAGGATATATCTTCTGTGAAATTATTACAGGTGGTGCTTACAGGGTATATCGTCTGTGAAATTATTACAGGTGGTGCTTACAGTTTTGTGACTTTTAATCATTAGGCTAAGCAAAATTACTGCTTGCTACTATTTTTTTTTTTTTTTGCTGGAAGGTTTTTGGTTTCGTCTCAGAGTTATCGCAGTCTCCTTCTCACATTGCAGGAGCTAACTGCTTTCCTCCCACAGCTCTTCCAGGAGATACGGTGTGTAACTGGGGGTGGAGCTGACGAACTGTTGGTAAGTTCCAACAGAAGGAAGGGTTAAAAGGTCAGGTTAGTTGATATCTTGGAGGTGGAAGACTACATTTGCGGTCACATGCACCTAGCTTCACCTGAGCTCTTTCCTTCTAGGTTGCTTGTAAGGACAGGGCAAGAAACCTTATCAGAGCAAAGAAAAAGAATAAGGCTTCTTTTGGCTAGGCAGATTTACTGTGTGTTATTTTCTTTTGTACTCACAGGGGTTGTTACTGCTTGTTGCTAACATTTTACTACTTTATTTTTCTCTGATTCAAATTGCTGTTGCAGGGTATACTTTCAGCTGCATTATTTCAGGATTACAGGGTGTGCCTACAGGTTTGTGTTTATAGATTACTGCTATAATCTTCTGATTCAAATTGTTTTTTGCATGATATATCTTTTGTTACTGCTTTATTTTTTTCTCTGTATTAAAGTGGTTTTACAGGGTATATCTTCTGTAAAATTATTACAGGTGGTGCTTTACAGATTTTACAGTTTCATCTATCATTACACTAAGCTTTCAGGGCTAGTGCATTTGTTGTTGGTTGATTGTTTCTGCTCTTTCCTCCTTGTTTCTTTCATCCATTGTTCTTCTTTTTGGCAGAGAAAGGGCCCAGCCACCCACCCCCATCTCCAACTGCCCAATGCTACACTCCTTTTGTAGGGTAGCACAGTCCTGACATTTCCTGTAGCAAAGCAGGAAGGGGAGGCTCAGAGTAGTACCCACACTGTGACCTCATTTACAGGGTCACAAGTAATTTAACTTGTTATAACAAGTTATACAAAAACAAACAAAACACAAAATCAAATTTTTGCTTCCATTTTCCTACTTCTAATTACTCTGACCAGGTTATAAACCCAGCAACTCATCTGGAATGGATATTATTAACGGTAGGTACTGTGAGACACTTATCAAAAGGGCAGTTATACAGGATTTAGGACACTGTCCTACATGCTGGACCACTGCAGATCTAAGGGCTCAGCTCCAGGCAGCATGGACAGAGACTGCGCACCTCAAATCACATATTCATGAGGAAATATAAGAATCTCTGGCCATTTCCCAAACATACAACAGAAGCACCTCGACCACAGAGGGTAGTTGGTTTGGGAGGTTGGCAGGTGGTTAGGAGGGGCAAATTGGGTGCCACACCACTCAGTGCTCTCCAATCTATCACCTTCACAAACCATGTAAAAACTAAAAACAGGTATCTGCTCCTATCTCCGAAATCAAACAAAGGGGCAGAGGACACTGCAGAGCAGAGCACTGCAGCACAGGAGCTAGCACAACAAAACTCACCCAAAACAGGGACCAAAACAAAAAAAGCAAAAGAAAATTCCAAACACTTCTGATCATAGGGACTCCATGATTCAGGGAGTTGATACCTACCTCCAGCCGGAGGTAATAGTCAGATGTCTCCCAGGTACATCAGCATGGACAGACACTGATCGCTTTGCTAAAATCATGCAGGAAGCAGGAGAAAACATCAATGTCCTGGTAAACACAGTGACTAATAATCTCACCAGCTGGTCAGTTGTGGAGACCTAGGAACACCTGACCAGGCTGGGTGACACACTGTCATCCATTTCATCCAGCATCTGTTTCTCTGAGATCCTACCAGTCTAGGATAGGGAGGCAGATGGACAGAAGGTCAGAGAAGGGTGAGATAGGGGAGCTAAATATGTGACTCAAGGGCTGGTGCCAGGAAAAAGGACACAAATTTGTAGGTAACTGGCAACAGTTTTGGGAGCAAAAGTTCTTTAAATTTGATGGGCTGCATCTGACTAAGGAGGGAGTCAGTGCATTGGGGCAGAAGTCTGACATCTTTGCAGAATATTTAAACTTGCAAATGGGGAGAGGGGTGCAGCACCTGATACGTCGAATGGAAAGAACACCCTTCCCCCCTCATCTAGTGATCAAACAGGAGTTCAGCATGTTTGTAGTTCATTGCATCACCAGATAAGAAAAAAGGTCTGGCTCCCAATATGACACACAAGGGAAATGCCGGACCTTGCCCAACAACTAGCACACTGAAATCAGGCCAATGGAAAATCATATATACAAATGCTCGCAGTCTGAGAAACAAGATCCTAGACCTGCAGGCAACAATGATAAGAGGCTAAACTGGGTATAGTAGCCATTAGCAAGACATGGTTCACCAGTAACTACACTTGGGAGACTTCAGTACCAGGCTATGCACTGTTCAGAAGAGACTGAGGTTTAAAAAGGGGAAGGGGGGAGGTGGAGTGGCCCTTTATGTCAATGAAAATATCAAAGCTACAGAAATTCAGAATACACATAAGGAACCAGAAGAACTGTGGGTCACCCTGGAAACAGGAAATGGGACTGCCTACAGGCCTCCAGACCAGGGGGAGGACATAGACACATTACCATTAGAAGATATAAAAAACATGACTGCTAAAGGGGAGGTTCTCATGAAGGGAGACTTCAACATGCCAGATACAGATTGGTCAATACCAGCAGGAACATCTGCCAGGACTAGACACATAGTGGATTCCCTGCAGGGGGAGTTCTTCAGACAACTGGCAGAGCAACCCACAAGAGACAGGGCCATCCCAGATCTAGTAATGACTAACAGGGAAAGAATCACAGATATCCAGGTAGAAGGTCACCTGGGGACCAGTGACTATGACATGGTATGGTTCAATCCGGCCACTTGAACTAAATCATCCCATTCGAAGGCAAAAATATGGGACTTCAGAGGAGCTGACTTTGATAAGAAAGCCAACAGAGTTAAGCTATCCCTGGCAAGAAGAAATACAGGTGAGGGGGTACAGGCAAAGTGGGCAAGCATTAAGGATGCAATACTTGAAGCAACATTCCATTGTGTTAGAGAGAAAAGCAAGAGCAAAAGAAGAAAGAAACCACTTTGGTTCTCAAGAACAGTAGCAGAAAATATCAGAGCCAAAAGTCTGGCCTTCAGAAAATATAAGGAAACACACCGGGACGAAGATAGGGAGGCATACCAAACTTCCCTAAGGGAAGCAGGGAAGACAGTAAGGCAGGCAAAGTCCCAAACCAAGGAAACACTAGCATGAACAGTAAAAGAAGGTGACAAGACTTTCTATAGATATATTAGTGAAAGGAGAAATTCCAGAGGGGGTATTGATAAGATCAAAGGGGATAAGGGGGGGTGTGAGAAGGAGGACCAAGGAAAAGCATCTATCCTAAATAGATACTTCTGCTCAGTATTTACTGAGGAAAAGGTAGGGCAGGTCCCATAGCTCAGCACCAGCGACATGGGGGGAGGTAGGTGTACACTAGTCCCTTCACAAAAGAAAGGATCCTACAAGAGCTCGCTAAGCTCAGGGTGGACAAGGCATTGGGACCTGATGGCATACATCCCAGGGTACTAAAGAAGCTAAGGGTGGAACTAGCAGAGCCATTATCAGAACTGTTTAGCATGTCTCTGAGCACAGGAGAGGATGCAGAATACTGGAGAAGTGCTCATGTGATCCCACTCCACAAGAGTGGTAGCAGGGAGGAAGCAGGGAACTACAAAGCAGTCAGTCTTACCTCAGTAGTGGGCAAGATTATGGAGGCACTCCTTAAGGAAAGCATAGTGCAACACCTGGAATCCATAGGAGCACAGAATCCAAGACAGCATGGGTTTACAACAGGAAGGTCCTGTCAAACTAATCTCATAGATTTCTTTGACTGGGTAACCAGTGTGGTGGACCGAGGGGGAGCAGTTGATGTCACCTACCTTGACTTCAGCAAAGCTTTCTATACTGTTCCACATAGAAGATTGATTAATAAGCTGGGTAGGCTTGGGCTGGGTCAGAAGTTGGTCAATTGGGTGGCAAACTAGTTGGCGGGCAGAAAACAGAGAGTGGTGGTAAATGGTATACAGTCAGAAGAGATGCAAGTCACAAATGGGGTACCTCAGGGATCAGTCCTGGGGCTCGTCCTCTACAATATCTTCATTAGTGACATTGCAGATGGACTGGAGGTAAGGTTTGTCAGTTTGCAGATGACACCAAGATCTGCAGCAGAGTAGATGATCCAGATGGGGTGGGAATAATGAGAAGAGATCTGGATAAACTGGCAAAATGGTTGGAAGAGTGGCAAATGGGGTTTAACGCAAAGAAGTGCAAGATCATGCACATAGGGAAGAGAAACCCTGAAGCCACTTATAGGTTGGGAAGGGAGTTGCTGGCAATCACAACGAAGAAAGAGAATTAGGTATCATCATCATAGATGACCTGAACTCATCCAAGCAGACCACTAAAGCAGTAGGTAATGCTGGAGGAATGTTGGGGTGTATTAGTAGGGGTATCACAAGTCCTAAGAGGGAGGTAATAATCCCTCTTTACAAGACACTGGTTAGGCCCCATCTAGAGTACTGCATGCAGTACTGGAGGCCACACCTGCATAAGGATATTAACAAAATGGAGGCAGTCCAGAGAAGGGCAACCACAATGGTGCAGGGACTGCATCATAAAACATATGAGGACAGATTAATGGAGCTCAATATGTATGCCCTAGTGCAAAGGAGGGAGAGAGGTTATATGATCAAAACCTTCAAACATCTTAAGGGCATTAACAAGGTGAAAGAGTCTAACATGTTTCAATATAAGAAAAAGAGCAGGACAAGAGGACACAGTATGAGATTAGAGGGAGGCCGATTAAGGGGTAATGTGAGGAAGTTCTTTTTCGCAGAAAATGTGGTGGATGCATGGAATGACCTACCTCAGGAAGTGGTGGATATGAATACAGTGCAGGGTTTCAAACAGTCATGGGACAGGCATAAGGGAGCAATAAAGATGAGTATGAATAGATAGACCATTGACAGAGTAGATGCCTATGGCACATTCATAAGGTAGAAAAAATGGGCGGACTAGATGGGCCTTGCGGTCCTTATTTGCCGTCACCTGCTATGTTTCTATAGTGACCCTCTAATAGTTAGCAACCGATGACATAAAAATAAAGTAGGTTGAAAGTTAAATTTGCTGTAGTTTATATGATGACACTCAGCACGTCCTCTCACTCCAGCAGCTAGCACCGCCCCCCCGATCAACATCTTTGATTAGGTCATGAAGACAGCAATCTGTCCTACTTTCAGCAAACAAATCAGAAACACTGTCCTCTTCCCCCACAGCGAAGGAACACATGGCCCCTAAACACAAAAATTTACTTCATACCAGGGAGATGGAGAACATAGCACCAATCCAGTCTTTCTTTCTTGCCCAGTACTTAAAGGGGAGAACTAAAAATACATTTTTATTTTTATTTGTAGCCCACTCCTTCCCTGGTGGTTAGGGTTATGCTGATGGTCACTGTTGATGGGGAGGGGACGGAAACAGCGGACACTGCACAAATAGCTTAGATTTTCCAGGTCTTCCAGATATGGGGTGCACCTGGCCTCCCTGTGCTGGGCTAGGGGGGAAAACTGTTGATTAGTTGCATCAATAGTCTTTCAAAGAACTGGGACAACTTGTCAACTGCAGTAAAACAGTGGGATTCCATTTAATCAAACATGATGCAACTCCATGGAGCAGTAAATCACAAATCTGGGGGAATATCACATCATACTGGACTGGTATGGTCTTTTACTCATGGAGACCATAATATCCCTTCACACACAGTCCTTTCCACAGGGTGTGATCTGGATGACCCTGATATCCAAGGCATCTTAGCTTATTCACTGGCAGCCATCCAAGTTCCTTCAGGGCCACCTCTCACCACAGTTCTGCATGACCCACACCTTCATCTTGTAACTTGGAACAGTGTGGCCTCTCACCATGGGTCTGCTACTCCTTTCTCCCAACTGACATGCTTCAGAACTCAGAACGGATGACTTCTCACTTCAGGGCCAAGGTTCCCGTCTCATACAATCTTCAAAATGGCAGCTCCCTGTGGGCGACTGTCCCCACGAGACATGGGTGGCACATCCCCATCTCAGCTGGTGTCCCTCTGCTCTATCTCAGGCCTCACTTCTGACTCTCACTGCTGTCTTCTCCCATGGGGTGGCTGTTTTTTTTTCTTTTCACCCCAACCAGGGGAAACCCTTGATACAGCTGCCTCCAAGTCCCAAGCAGGGTGAGGTTTCTCCACCACTCCAATGGGGAAAATGAAACAAAAACAAATGTCACCTGCACATGGAACACACTTTCATGTGCCACCACCTCTCCTTCTCTTCCTCCCCTTAAACAGGGACTGAGGCCAACAATGTTGGCATCAATAAATTCAGAATTTGGATCAGCATACTGTATTTTCAATTAGCAGCATCGCAAAAATCAGATCTGTTAGTCACTTTGTTTAAAAGTTACAAGTCATTTTGTAACCCTTAATTCACTGCCTGTTCAAAAAAGCCAGTTTCAGTGAAGCGCTGCTGACAATGTCACCTTCTGCACTCACAACTTAGTCCTCTCTGCAAGCTACCATATAGGACCTATTTCTCCTATGTTACTTAAAACTGCCGGTGTAGTAAACATCTAAAAAAGGAACTCTGACACTGGGGGAGTCAGCACAAGCACCTCCATAATGTGTAGATTCAAGGTACAGTACTTCAGAGCATGACTGGGGAAGGGGGATGCAGTGGCAAACATGGCTTTAGAATGACAGAGCTGTGTGTAATTTTTAAAATACTGCAGGTATTGGATTTTGAAATGTCACCAGGCTGCAATTATGGAATGCAGAAATGACACAGTCTCAGAAAGAAGCTGGAACACATCATTTCAGAATGTATCAGTGACGGACAATTTCGGAATGTGGCAGTGCCGCACTATTTTGGAATGTGATGGTGATGCACAGTTTCAGAATGTGGCAGTGACACACAATTTCAGAATGCAGTGGTGACACACAATTTTAGAATGTGGTGGTGTTGAGCAATTTTGGAATGCAGTGATGCACAATTTCGGAATGCAGCAATGACAATAGTAGAATGGGGTGGTGATGAGCAATTTCAGAATGCAGCAGTGATGCACATGTACAGAATGTAGCAGTGATGTACAGGTTTAGAATGTGGCAGACATGTACAGGTTTGGAAGGTAGCGGTGATGCACAATTTCAGAATGCAGCGTTGATGCACAATTTTGCAACATGGTGATGATGCACAATTTCACAATGTGGTGGTGATTCATGGTTTGGAATGTGGTTGTGACTCCCAATTTAGGAATGCAGCCATGATGCACAGTTTTGGAATGCAGCATTGACACACTGTTGTGTAATATGTTGGTGACGCATAATTTTGGAATGCAGCAGTGAGACAGGTTCGGAATGTGGCAGTGATGCACAATTTTGGAATGCGGCGGTGATGAACAATTTCAGAATGTGGTGGTGACACACAGTTTTGGAATGTGGTGGTGACACACTATTTAGGAAAGCAGTGGTGATGCACAGTTTCAGAATTTGGCCGTGACACACAGCTTTGGAATGTGGTGGTGACACACAATTTTAGAATGCAGTGGTGATGCACAGCTTTGGAATGTGGTGGTAATGCACAATTTAGGAATGCAGCAGAGATGCACAGCTTCAGACTGTGATGTAACACACAGTTTTGGAATATGGCAGTGACAAACACATTCTGAATGTGGCAGTGACACACAATTTTGGAATGCGGTGGTGATGCACAATTTCAGAATTTGGTGATGACGTATGATTTCGGAATGTTGCAGTGACACACAATTTCTGAATGTTGTGGTGACGCACAGGTTTGGAATGTGGCAATGATGAATAATTTAGGAATGCAGCAGTGACGCACAGTTTCCAAATGCAGTGGTGACATATGATTTCAGAATGCAGCGGTGACACACAAGCGTCCAAATGCAGCAGTGATGGACAATTTTAGAATGCGGCAGTGACACACAGGTTTGGAATGCAGCAGTGATGCATAATTTTGGAATGAGGTGGTGACATACAATTTTGGAATGTGGCGGTGATGTACAACCCAGCAGATCTGGGTTTGAGTCCCCCAACCTCCATTTGAATACCGTGTGACTCAGAGCAAGTCACTTAACCAGCCTAAAGCTCCCGGGTCACCCCTAAAAACAGGCAGTTGTGCCTAGTGGGCCTTACCCAGTTAACAAAGAATAAAAAACTAATTTTTTTTAATGTGGTGGTGACGCACAATTTCAGAATGTGGCAGTGACATACAATTTTGGAATGTTGTGGTCTTGTACAATTTCAGAATGTGGCAGTGATGCACAGTTTCAGAATGTGGTGGTGACATAGTTTTGGAATGTGATGGTAATGCATATTTTCAGAATGTGGCTGTGATGCTCAATTTCAGAATGTGGCAGTGATGCTCAATTTCAGAATGTGGTGGTGATGCATAATTTCAAAATGTGGCTGTGATGCACAATTTCAGAATGTAGTAGTGACACACAGGTTCAGAATGGTGTGATATTTTCCACACCGCTATTTATACTGTGATGTCTATACACTATATGCTCTGTATTGTTTTGTTTTCTATGACGTGGAGTCTTTGTAAAGGAGTCTCTGACTCAAAGGTATTAATTCTGATCATATTCAGTAAATAAATAAATGTGGCGGTGATGCACAATTTAGGAATGCAGTGGTGACACACAGTTTCAGAATGCGGCAGTGATGCATAGTTTTGGAATGTGGAGGTGACTCATATTTTCAGAATGTGGAGGTGATGCTCAATTTCAGAATGTGGCGGTGATTCTCAATTTTGGAATGTGGTGGTGATGCACAATTTTGGAATGTAGCATGATGCACAATTTGGGAACTTGACAATGACAATTTTGGAATGTGGCATTAAAACACAACTTGGCAGGGATGTGCAATTATGAAATTTGGCAGCGATGCACCATTTCAGAATGCAGCAGGGATAAGCAATTTGGGATTGGGGAAGTGATGTGCAATTTTGGAATGTGGCAGGGATGCATAATTTTATAATGTGGCTGGGACACATAATGTTGGAATGTAGTGGGGATATGATTCATTATTTTGAAATATGGTGGGTGCGTCCAATTCTGGAATGTGGCAGGAACAAGAAATTTCAGAATAAATGGTGTGTCCTGTCACATTCTGACAGTGTGCATCCTCACTATATTCTGAAATTGCCAGTCCCCACCAAATTCTCCGATGTGTATCCCAGTCACATTCCGAGACTTGGTGGATCCAAAAATATCCCTTATAGCCAATTATTGAAAATTAAAAGGAATTGCAATTCGGAGGCAGCCTTCAAGGAACAGTAAGATGATTTGATTTGTAGATTTCTGGCAAGAGGTTACAAATTGGACCTATTGCAGAAAATGAGAGATAGACTAAATGGCTTAAAAAGGGAAAGGTTAATTAAGCATAATATTAGTGCAACATCCCACACACAGCCACATGCCCTCATCACTGAATATAATCACAAAGCTGGAAGGATAGGGAATATTTTTCATCAGAACTGGAACATTCTCCTACCAGATGATGAGGTAATTTTAGCTGTGGGAGAAAAGCCCTGAGTCTCTTTCAGCAGGGCAAAAAACCTAAAAGATATGCTAGTGCATAGCAAGTTGAAAGTTCCACCCAAGACTACAAATCACACTTGGCTACCTTGCAGAACCAAATGTTTTTTCAAATGTATGAGGTGTAACATATGCAAGTTTGGTACAGCTGGTAAAGTTTTCCAACACTCCTTGGATATAACAAAAACAGTAGAAATTAAGGAACTGTTCCATGTGACACTAATTATGTTGTATATGCACTCTAGTGTGGATGTAAGTTGGTATATGTAGGAAAAACTGTAAGTCCTTTGAAACAAAGGATTCAAGAACGTGTTAGAACTATTATCAAACAGAGACGAGACACACCAATAGGTCACCATTTTGCAACACGTCACAGATCTAAGCCAGAAGAATTGAAGTTTATGGGTCTAGAATGTGTTCCATGTCAAACAGAAGGAGGGGATAGATCAAATCTGCTTCTAGAAAAAGAAAGCATGTGGATCTACAAGCTCAACAGTGTCAAACCATTTGGGTTAAATGATAAATGGGACCTGAAACCATTCCTAAAAAAGTAGAAATGTGCATGTTGTTTTTGGAATAAGCCAGGCTTTGGATATGTTAGGATGTTTGTTTATCCTTTATTTTGTAACCTCTCTCTTTGCTCTCTCTTCCTTTCAGGGCATCCTGTCTTACCAGGAACCATGGACCTGCAGATCATCACTCTGTACTGGATTTTAATCAATGTGATTAATATTCTTCTAAAAGTCCAGGACTGGTTTGATCACCTCTTTGACAATTTCATGAGTCATGTTCTCATATTGTATGAGTCAAATTAATTCTAAGAGCACCTTGGGCAACAACTTATAATTTTTAATGAATTTGGCTTAAATATGAGAGGTTTGCCTTAATCACGATATTTCATGTTTTTTATATATAGGAATTTTGATAAGGGTACATTTGTTACAGACTTGATGAATGTAATACTATATAAATTTGTAACAATATTTCTTTCTTTGGTTCCTCCCCCCCAACTTTTCTTTGTGTCACTTGAAGTACTGAGTGATTATGCAAATGTTCAACATAAATATGTAATTAACACTGGATTTAAATGACTTGTCATGCACTCTGAGCCACACCCCTGAGGAAGACTCTCAAGGAGTCGAAGCACTGGGTGGTTAGAGGAGCACGGTTGTGTAGTGGTCTTCAATAAACTTTGATTATTACTTTGATATTTAAGGCTCATTGCAGCATTACTGAAGGACCTGAGACACCATTTTTGTGCTATTGGTTGTGCATTCTGAGAATGAATGTACCATCACATCTGGGGATGGCACATCCTTGTCTCATTCTGAGATTGCATTCCCCCAACCCCAACATTTGAAAATTGTGCACCACCTTGATATGCTATGCCTTGGTTCAGTGCTGCATTCCAAAACCACCTTCTGACATGTTTTAAAGTACAGTGCCATGCATCTGAACATTCTGGAAATGCAAGAATTGCAGCCAACCCTATGTCATTTCTTTTTAGAAAAGATTACTATATGCCCGGTGGTGCTGAGAGCTGAGGCATGGTTGCCTTATCTTGCTCTACACCGGTGACCCATGTTCAGGAACGAGTACAGGTCTCCGGGGGACATAAGGGGAGGAGAAGGATTGAGCGTGCTTTGGAATGCTCTCCTTCACTGGGGAGGGAAATCCTTAGTGGTTGGCGCTCATTCACCCCTCAGTGGAGGATGAGGGACAGGGCACCACATTGCAGCAAGGGAAGGAGTCAGGGCAGACACCTGGAGGGAGCACATGTGGACACATGCATGCTCCCCTCCACTGGCATCATTGCATGTCCCAGGCTCCTGGGAGAACACAGGAAAAAAACAGACACTGTTGTGGCACAATGGCAGAGGGTGCCTCTCAGTCTTCACTCCTGGGCAGCCACAGCACTGGACCACTGGATCAAGACCTCAGTGGGGGTTGAGGAACCCCACTGATCCCACCAGGGAGGCAAGTCCTGGGAGCTCTGGTCAGCGTCGGTTGGTGGATGCTGGGGGATGGGACTGGGGGCACCCTCCTGAGGACAGCTGTCAGTAAAGGAGAAAAATAATAGCCAAAAAAAAAAAGATTACTATAGCTACAGTTTCTTAAATGTTGGAGAAGTAGGTCCTATAAGGTTGCTGACAGGGAGGACTAGAGTGTGAGTTTAGGAGATAATACCATCAGTGGCTCTTTACTGAAACTGGCTTTTTTGAATAGGTAGTGAGATCAGAGTTACAAAATAGCTCATAACTTTAAAATGAAGTAACATAGAAACCTAATTTTTTGGTATGAGATTTATTGGGGGTATGCTTATTTTAATTCTGCAATGTAGCACTTTTTGTGAGAGTTCCTCTTTAAGAAGAACATTAAATGTGAAGAACAACATGGAACACACAGCTGTGCAGTTGTAGGATCAGTGGTAGCACAAGGATCTTGAATCCAAACCACAAAAAAATAAATAAATATATAAATAAGCTGTTCCTTACTGCATCATGCTGCAGTCTGGACCTGTGTGAATAATTATCCATCAACTGCTTTATCTGTATTTTTAACTGTGTTGAAGAAACATGATGCAATCGATGGAGTAATTGCTCACACAGGACCGGTCAGCAGCATGATGCGGTAAGCGACAGTTTTCTTTTTTGTTCTTTGTGGTTTAGCTTCATGGTCCTCCTGCTGTCTCTTACCCTTCCACTTGCTCATTCATTTTCACTACTTCTTCATTTGGGATTTCTATAGAACATAAAGAATGGTACATGGTTAAAAAACATGCTATACAAAATATTATACAAGTAAAGAAACACCAGCCTATGAAGAACTCGCCTATTCACACATCTCATAGGTACTGTGACAGCAGTGAGGCACTCAAGCTTTGCTCTCATGCCCAGAGATGTTACAGAACACCCTAGGTGTATAAATCAGCTTATTCGTCTCAGCCATGTGTTATTTATTCTCTATATTATGTAATTTATGTGCAAGAGAACTACATCTTGTTTTCAGTGTAGTCTATCTTCTATCCAATTTAACAGCTGGTGGGACTGAAGAACATAGAGTAGAAGTGGCTTCTTCAAGGTCACACAATAGAAGGTCAGGAGGGGATTCAGACCTGGGTTTCTTGGTTCAGGTTTCAGCTCTAGAAGGCTATATTGCCTTTAACTGGGGTAATTTGATTCAGTGCCAACTCCACCTGAACTGGAACTCAAACCCAGGTCCCCAGCAGAGGAGTGGAACCAATCTATTATTCCCTGCACAATGCAGCCAACTCTTTGTAGCACTGCTTTCATTATCACAAAGCGGGACACTCTTGAAACCGTCATGGGCACAAGTATTATATATTACTATTTAACTGAAACCAAAAATATCTGACATTTGCCTGTCACTTAGAGTACTAGCTGTTTTTAATTCTTTTTTGTTTCCAAAATAGCTCAAAGCAAAGGCATGACATGGTACATTTTGTACAAATGTAGCTTTCGTGCTCTGAGTAATGCTTTCCTTTTTAATAAATTCATAAGTACACTTTACTAACAGCACATTTCCGTAACATGCATTTTATTACTAATGTCCTACAGATATTATTCACTGATATGTGCATATATTAAAACAATATTTCCTGTTTCCTGCCTTCCTCTAACATTGTTAACTCTTTCCCACAGGTGTCTCTGTTGACACCCACACATGATAGAATATGGAAGCCCTTCACTCCATACAGAGGATCTCTGTCAGTCAAGTACTGTAGTCCCCAGAACTTTCTCTACAGCCCCTTCCCCCTCGTGGAAAAGGGATTATGTATTCCAAAGATTCTTCATCCCCAGCCTGATATACTGACAACAAAATACTAGCAGACACATTGTAAATAAGTCCACAAACCAGGTTGCTATATTCACTTACATATTGGTAATGAGCACACAACTGTTATGCTGAAGAGGATAGATAGCTGTGGCATATTTATTTGTTAGTCATGTTTGTAGCCTCAACTTTTCATGGTGAAAAATTACTGGTATAGCATAGCACAATGGTGGTGGTGACGGGGGATGAGTAATGCTTACCAGTTCTTTGCTATTTTGTTGTAATGCTTTTTTAAATATCCGCCTACTATCTGTTCTTATTTCCCCATTTAATGGTTTCTATGGTACAGTAAGAACAACTTTTAGAAAATACACAAAAAACTTGCTAGCCATATATCATAAAGAAATAAACAGTTGACCTGAAAGCATAGTGGCTAGGAAGCTGCCTCCCATTTTGAAGGCCAGGGTTCATGCTGCAATACTGCATCCATGCAGCATGCCAGCAGGAGGCTCTGGTAATGTCTGCATGGGTACTGTCCACATATGGGTGTGGATTACAGGCAGGCTCTGTGCATTCCAATCCCCTGTGTAGCCACTGTCACTTACCAATGGATGGGTGAGACAATTGATGATCGAAACAAAGTATATTGTTTCATGTGAGCTTTGGGATTAGCTGTGCTGTTGTCCGAGGTGGGGTATGGAAAGGCAACAGCAAAATAAGGTACCACTGGTTTTAAGATGATGGATGGTACTGTTGGACCTGGATCCCCACATCTGACAACACTGGGTCTTAGCCTTCTAAGGAGACCCCTCCAAAGGCCCTGTCATGCGGGTCAAACTGTAGGGTTGCTGAAGCGCTAATGTGGTGTCAGGTAGGGCTGCAAGTTTGGTTCTAGCAAACTGCAGAACACCACAAACTTTGGTTTTTAGGTTCTTTCCAATGGTAGCAAACTTTTACTGGAAAGAGTTGGACTTTTGGTTCAACCAGGTTCAAATGGTGCAGACCAGTCAAACCATGAACCACAGTTCATACCTGAAACAGTTAACTAGGGTACAGTGTAGCCACAGGCTCAGCCTCATTTTGGAGCTACACTCTGCTCAACCATGTGAGCCAGCGGGAAAGCCCACTTGTACACTCGTCATCGGGCTGCTAGGTAACTCAAGTCAGGGATGTGATTTATTTCTAGTGAGACTAGCTAGGAAAATCTTCAAAACAAAGTGAAAATCTTCAAAAGGTAAACTTAAAATAGTACTACAACATCAGGGCTGCTAAAGAGATATATTTAGGAGAAAAAGGAAGAAAGCAAAATTAAAAGACAACAAGCTTGCAGCAGGCTTCTGGGACAAGGTACTTGCCTGAGAGGGGAGAAAGAGACTATGCTATGGACTGGAGAGGGAATGTTCTTGGGGCTGGGCAGTGGGTAGATGAGGCATGATGTGACAGTCTGCCAGCACCCATTTTTTGCTTAATAAATTTAATTTCAGCAGCAGTGCAGCACATATTTTGTTTTATTATAGATCTAGTATTTTAGCAGGGCATTCTAAAATACAAATCAGTTTTGACTGAAGTCCCCGACAAAAGCCTGATCTAATTTTTATGTCTGTGGGTGGAGCCCAGAGCCGTCCTGCTTTAGCTTTAATATTTTTTTTTCTTTTCTTATTTATTGAAATGTTTCACCAGGAGGGAACACTGAACAACAAGTTTCTTGTCTCACGGTGCGACCTGGGGGGGAGGGGTTACATAGGGTTGTGAAGGATGATCAGTTACAATGGTATGTGGGTATTACAAACAATACAACATTGTAAGAGTGTGCAACAGTTGGAACACAAGGTATTGTACAATAAACAGTAGTGGAACATTGGGTAAATTACATTTCCAAAAGCATACAAAAGAACATATAAACCTACAAAACAGTAATAATGTGATAGAACCATTTACAGTGTATGAGTGTACCAAGAGCAGGATCAAGGTAGTATGCAAGTGCTGTTTTAGTAAAAAGGATGGGATAGGTTGTGCACACTGGTGACCCAGAAGGGAAGGTGGAGAAGAGAGTGGGGAGAGGCAAGAATTGAATATGAGGAGAAGGGGTAGCCATTTCCTGATTTCCCCCTTCAGGATGTTGAGAACCCTCCTGGGGGATGGTAGGAAGGCAGAAACTAGGGATAGGTATTAAGGTAGGTTAAAGCAGGAACAGCTGGGGGAAAGGTAATTGTGTAGGGCAGAGGTAAGGGAGTAGTTGGAGAAGGAGTGTTGTATTTCAGGGGGGAGGGAATTCCTGATTTTAGGGAAACGATTGGCAAAACCAGTCTGACCGATGAGAGTGAAGCAGCAAGGGACCATCAAGGTGCAGGTGTCATTTGATCTGAGAGAGTGGGTGGGGGGGTGGAGTGGAGAGAGGATGAGAGATAGGAGGAGCCCCAACCAGAATTTGGAGGTTAGTTTGACACAGTGAGAGCTGTGTCTGTGAGATAGTGGAAGGAAGGTTAAAGAGTGATAGAGTTCACAGTAGTGGGAGCGGGAAGGGGAGTCAATAGCAAAGTGGCAGAAGGAATTAAAGAGAGCATCCAACTTGGTCAGGGAAGATTTGGGAGCAGCACCATAGACTATGTCACAGTAGTCAAAAATGGGGAGTATCATCTTCTGGACAATTTCGCACCTCGCAGTCAGCGGGATGCAACTATGATCCCTATACAGAGCACCAAGCTTGGAGCATAGTTTCTTCAGAATAGCATCGATATGAACAAAGAAGTTGAGGTGCTGGTCCAGCCAAACTCACAGATATCTAAATGAGGAGGTGTCCTCCAAGATGGGCCCATCAAGGGTGTGGAAGATGATTAGGGCTGGGAGCCTAGAGAGTCTCTACCTGGTGCCAAAGGTCATTGAGACTGTCTTCTTGGTGTTTAGAAAAAGCTGGTGAGAAGCAAACCAGAGCTGAACTTGATTGAAGACATGCTGTAAGCTGGTTTGCACAGCAGCAGGGTTTTTGCCAGAACTGTACAACACAGTATTATCAGCCTACATGTGGATAGAAGAGGATGAGCAGGCTATGGGAAGATCATTAAGGAAAATGGAGAAGAGTAGGGGACCAAGCACTGAGCCCTGAGGGACATTAGTGTTGATAGGAAGTGGAGGGGAGATGGAATCAAGGATTCTCACTGACTGGGTCCTGCCAATGAGGTAGGATTTAAACCAGTTGGTGGCTGATGGAGCAAGGCCAAAATGGAATACTGAAGCACAACTTTTTTGAGTTTTCAGTGTATCTTTCCACAACTACAAATCACTGCGCCAGTTGAATGAAATACTATCTGTTGAGTAGACCAGTTGCAACACTATTTTTTCAGCTTGTTTGTCTCCCTCTTGTCTCTCTCCTCATGCCTGCTTTAAGTGACTTGACAGCTAGTACATATCTGATTATATGGGATTGTTGTTGATTTGTACCTCCTTTATATTCAGATAATCCCTTCACAGCTTTTCTAGGCTGAGGACCTTGTGTTTAAGAATTTCAATTCTGCTGTGCGGTGCTCTGCTGTGCTATGGTATGCTATGCTACTAGTCAGTGCACCTTCCCCTCATTACTGACATTCCAAAGCTGAAGTCAATGAAGGACAAAGCAGAGAAGGGTCTATAGTCAAAGAGCTAATAAAACAATTAGTTCAGTGAGATTTATTTTTCAACTCCTCTACTTTGCCTTGTGATGTGAAGCTAAATAGTTTATTGTGTGAATGGCCACTTCTGGTGTGGGTGGTAAGGGGTGATCCCTGTGTTATAAATGTGTAGAGAGAAAGAGAGAAGGGAGATAGAGACAGCTAGTATTTTGCAGTTGATAAGGTTAACTCCTTATTAACCTAACAAAACAGAGCACATGCCAGGTTGCAAGTGATTTCTCAAAAATGAATAAAGTGGTACAAAAAAAATGTCACAGATTGTAAGGAGCATCCCTGGCTGTGTCTTTAGTATGTAGACAATGTATGGGTTGTTATAAATAAATAAATAAAATTTAATAATGTAGATAACTCAACATTGGTATACTGCTGCATGCCATCATAATGCAGTAACTTCATGCAATATGTACCTATCATAGATTACTGCTTACAGTTTTGAGGAGCTTTAAATATTACTGTTACTAATAGGAAAAAAATTGTATTTATTCAGAGGAAGGCAACAAAGAAAGGGGTTGGAACATAAGACATATAAGGAACATTTGAAACTCCTCAGACTATGTTATTTATTTATTTGGAAATGTTTAACCAAGAAGGGCATACTGAGCTACAATAGCTTGTTTCTAGATGTGACCTGGCAAAAGCGGAAAAGGTAATACAATTCTGAATACAAGATCCAAATAAAAAATATACCTAGAGCTAAGTCCGTACATACTACCGAATAAATTTAAAACTATACCAAACATTTCTGAGAGCTAGGTAGGCAGCACATGCCATCAAGAATATAGTCTATATACATAAACACATTTTACATATATACACACACACACACATATATATGTTTGTAAGCATATACACATTCACTTACTTTTGTACTCATATACATATCATATAAATATGCACAAAGCTTTTCAACACAGATACATTTTCCTTTTTTTAGCACTTGGGGTAGAAAGTAGCAGTGTCAGTGGCTATACAGGTTGCACACTTGCCTCTGAGGCTGGAAGATCAGAAGGCTGTGGGTTCTATCTTCACATCAGGCACTTGGGTTACATCCCAATACTGACACATACTGTAGTGCACCATGAAGGTGGTGCTGCACTCCTGAGATGTCATCTTTTGGATGAGACATTAAACCAAGGTCCTGTCTGCCTGTTCTGGTGGTTGTTCAGGTGGACATTAAAAATCCCTTGGCACTTCTCAAAAAGAGTAAGGGTAATTTTTATTAGAACTTCAAAAACAATTCATACAATAAATATATTCTCTTCACATTTCCCAAAAAGTCAAACAATAAAGTACAGAAATATATGACCAAACAGTATTAAAGAGCAGGTTCCTGCTGTTGGCGTTGCAACTCTCTCCAGCCCGTTCTATTCCTTACCTTATCAGGATTGAGGTACAGAAGTTTTGCATAAAAAGTCCCTTTGTGAAAAAAGTTATGTCCCTTGTAATTTTTGAAATCTGTGTGCTAGCCAAAAAAAGACTGACTTCCCGGTCCAAAAAACACGGACCCTATTAGTCGATCGATCATTTGATATAATAAAATCCCAGCACTAAAGGGTATAAATATATTTGAAAATTCCAGCCCCATAGAACTGAATGGGGTGCACTCATGCAGCCTTCATTTTGTGATATCACAAAACAGGTCTGCGTTGGCCGAGACAGGGGCGTGTTTTTCAGACTGGGAAATCAGTCTTTTTTTGGCCAGCATACAGATTTCAAAAATTACGAGGGATATAACTTTTTGCACAAATGGACTTTTTATCCCAGACTTCAGCACCTCGATTCTGATAAGGTAAGGAATCGACCAGGCTGGGGCAGGCAGCTACTAGGAAGCTGCTCTTTAATGTCATACTTAACTTAAAAAAGAGGAAGTGACCCTTCCAATAGACAAATCTTAATTCTTAAATTTGGTTACTTCTCCTTAAATACAAATTCTAAAGACCACAAACACATTTACCTGGCAAATAGGCTAACCTCCCTCCTCTTGAGCAGGAGAGAATATTTTTAATTAAATTCAGACACAAAGTTAATAACCAAATAATTACTTTATATAATAATTAAAGGAAGTCTGTACCCACCTTGTATCAGAGCCTTTACTTAACAATCCTCTATTATCATCATGCTAACTCTTGTCGTAATAAAGCATCACTTACACACCTAAATAGTAATAATTTCCCTTCTCTCTTTCCCTTTATGATTTATCCTTACTTGTCTTCTTAAACAGATTGTAACCCATATCATTCTGGCTGTATTATCCTACCCAATCAATCTCTTCCCGTAATTTATCGCACAATGTGTCTCCCAATGAAGTCCTTTCATATCTATAAATGCTATCCAGTTCAGCTTGCAATTTAAACAAAATATCCTGTAATGTAACCTATTCCCTTTGCAGAAGTCTTTGACATCAGGCCTGCCATATGACCCATTTAAAGCATGCTACTATGACAAATACTGTACTTTTTTTCAGCTTAGCCATTTCCTTTTAAATTGGCCATAAACCAGTATCTCATAACCCATTGTCTTGAAACAGTCTATTAAGGACCACAATGCTTGTATGTATTGATACTCAAAAAATAAATGTTTCATGGTTTATATCTGGTCCCTACATCCTATTTCCAAACATACTCTCTCCTCTTGAGATTTATGATTGTTTACCCCTTACATTTAGTTTATAATGACCACATACCCACATTGTATCCTTCATTTTCAGGGAGATCCTTTCTTCTATCATACATTCCAGTAAAAGCACACAATCTATTGTTGGACTAACTTTAAATATTGGCTCATCATAGTAGCATTTTTCTACTATGGTGCTATAAAATTGCTTCCTATTTTCCCCCATGAGCCAGCTTATTTCTATTTCCCATATCCTAATGCATTTTAGATATATCTGCATGTACTTTGGTAGTGTTTCTTCTGTCACATGCCATTTACCCATTCACCAGGCTGTAAAGAAAATGTGTTCCCAATTCTGCATCATCCTGTTTTCTATCCCCTCTTCTTCCATCAGTAATGGGCTAATGTTTGTATAGAAAAAAATCCTCAAAAAGATATACCAGGGGCTGAATCATATCTAGCCCACCCTTTATCCATTACCTATAGGTATGACTTCTCTTTATTGGGTTAAGGCAACTTCCCTGCAGGAGCTGAAAAAATAACCCCATAGCTTTAGTGTGCATCCCATAAGCCAAAGGAAAGCCATGAAATATACAAAAACAGTGGGGCTATATAGGCCCTTAATAAAAAAAAAACTTGATTTTTTTTCTAGTCATCTTCCAAAACTTACAGCTTTATACCTTCATATGTGCCTCTGCGTATGCTGTTTCCAAGTTATGCTGTTCTGCATCCTATGTTCCATAATATACCTCTAATATTTTAACTTTTTCATTCTTTATCTGTAAAGAACATTCTGTGTCTACTATGGCATTTCCTATTGCTAGAACTTTACTTTATCCTGTGTTTATCTTAATTCCTGTCAGATCTTTAGTTTCTGTAAAGACTTGCAGAGCCCTTTCCCCTGATTCTAAATCTGCTACTTTTACTGCACTGTCATCTGTGTATGATGTTATCTTATTACAGATACCTCCTGATGCATTCTTAATCAGGGCAACTCTCTCATCTTTCTCCAAGTGTCTTGGTACAGGCTCAGTACATACAACAATGAACTTGGGTCGGTAAAAGGGCTCTGTGGAGTAGGAGGGGACCCAGCACCTGATTCCCTTGTCAGCAAGGCCTCAGGCAGGGTGGTAATGGAGATAACTGAGGGAGGTTGCCTGAGGGAGGTCCTGTGATCTGGTGACGGGAGGGAAAAGGAATTCACAAAAAAAAAGTTTCTGAAGTTCCCTACTCCTTCTCCTAAGTCTTGAAGCAACCTCTGTGTGTGTGTGTGTGTGTGTGTGTGTGTGTGTGTGTGTGATCCTGTGTTGTGCTGTTGCAGTGTGACCTGGCCAATGTGCAGCAAGTATGTGGCAGCTGGCAGCGTGCAGGTACCTTTGTCCCTGGCAGGTGCCACCTTGGTGGCATCCCATTATTTTTTTTTCTTTTTGTAGCAGTTTTCAAATTAAAACTCTTAGTCTTCATGTTCCTTCTAGTTGCGGCTGTTCTTTCCTCCTGAGTCCTGAACCAGCTGGCAGCGAGTCATTGCCTGGCCTATGGTAATCCTTGCCACTGATAAACTAAACCATAAAAAAAATTAAAAAGTAAAAGAAAAATAAATAAAAAACTAAAACAAAAAAAGAAAATAAAAATAAATAAAAGTTAAAAAGTAAAAAAAAAAAGAAAAAAATATAACATAAAATATTAAATAAAATAATGCCTTGCTCTTCATTATTCATCACCAAGTTGCTGAGTAGCATTGCAAGCATTAGGAAATGGAGCAACAGAGAAACCAAGAAGATGGTGCCATGGGATCATCCAGTTACAAAGAAAAACAAAAGCATAGAGGGCTTGGTTATAGAGCCTCTGCTTCAGGGGGAACTGCAAGTGTAGAGGAAGCTGACAATAGTTGTCGAACAGTCCATAACATACAGTATCTCACACTGTAGGAACCAGTCACAGTGGCACTACAAGGATTACAACATGAGCAGTCATTGTAGAAAAAAAGGAATGTTTCAGGTAGTGACAGAGGCACACAAGGGGGAGTAAAGTGATTTGGTGGAGCTTGGGGACAGAAATACACAAACCTACAGGTTGATGTTGCAAATCAGCTGTGCAGGATTGGAGCTGTACTGAGGGCAGCCAGCCCAACGCAATCAGAAAAAATAACTTGGCTTTGCTGATGCAGTTTAATTTGTGCTAGAGCCACATGCTCTTACCCCAAAAGGGCATTTGGCTGTAGCACGAATAAAACTGGATCAGCAAAGGTATTTTTTATGGTATTATTTGTTATGTTGCAATGTTATGGAATGATCTGCAAAAAACTCAAATTAAGCACTCTAATCGGTTTAAATGCCTTCAAGACACTATATTTCCGTACAATCAGAGAAGCATGTAACTGCTTCATCCACTCAGATCCAGTACCGGTGCCTGCACTGGTATATAGCCCCGCCTAGACTCAACTTTAAGCACTGACCCCCCAGCCCGCTCCTCCAAAGCCTAAATGTCCTATCTTCCATATCCCTTGACTTGTTAACTCTATGCCCTACCTTCTCCTAATTTTTCCTACATTGGATAGGAGCTCATTACCCCCTGGGTTGTGACCACCTCCCTGCCCAGTACTTTATATCATACAATCCCAGGGCTCACACACTCCTTTCCTCCATCCCCCATCTCTACATCCCATTTTCCTAGCTCCGCTCGGTGCACCGTGCCCTCCTAGCCTTTCTCCCCCTACCTCCCTCCCATCCCCCCTACCTCCGCCTCCATCTTGTGTAATTGTTTCTTCCAACAACCTTATATAACCTGTCTTATAACTGTCTGTAGACACTTCTGTGTATGTAGATACCCTGCAATCTGTACAATGTCTGTATAATTCTATGTACTGTATATATGAATTTCTTTTTTCTTTTCTGTAAAATGTATTATCTGTATTACCTTGTAAATACCTGTGTTGACCTGTATAAACAATTTTTCATGTTCCACCCAGGTTCATCTTGCAAATGAGCTTCTGCTCTTAAATAAAGACTTGATTCATTCATTGATTAATTGATTGTTGCAACAAATGCTGTTGTCATGACTTTTTTGAGACAGAAATACAGACTGTGATCATACACCTGATAAAAATGATAGCAGCAGCTTTTTTGTGGAGGAGGAGAAGGAGGAAGAGATAGGAGTTCAACCTGTAGCAAGCACACATAAAGGTCAAAAAAGACCAACACTGGTGGTACAATAAAAAAAAGAAAGGCCACAAAACAACAAGGGAAACCACAGCAACATGCATCTGAAATGACAGCAGATAATGAAGACACAGGCAAAACTGGTGGCCAAGGACACTTGCTAGAGGAAGAAGAACCATTTCCTGACCCTGGAAATTTGAAGGAGGAAGAAGAGGAGGGTGATGATGTGGAAGCAGCCCCCAATAGCCAGCCCATAAGGCAACAGCCAAGAGTGCCAGTAGGAATGACCAAACAGGTGGTGTCAGTGGTGTGGGATTTCTTTAGAGTGGACAAAGAATCATGGGTACATGTAGTGTGTCTTTTATGTGATGACAGGCTGAGTCAGGGTAAGGAGGGAACAAGGCTGGGAACATCTACCATGAAAAGACATTTGCTGAAGTACCATGGATGTGAATATGAGAAAGCATGCCAACATATGGCTTCAGCAGCAATACCAGCAGGCAGTGAATTTGATAATGATGACGATGATAATAATGATGGCCAAGTGGAGGAGAACATTAGTAGACTTGGTAGAAAGAAGGAGGAGGAGGAAAGCTTCTCAAATGGTACCTGATGCACAACTCCAACATTTTCCATGCATCAATTCTTTACCCCACTGACTCCCACACTGCCAAGTGTCCACAAATCCCCAGCCACTTTCACCTGTATGACAGCAAAAGTAGTAGCCAACTGTCTCATCCAGGGGAAAAAAAAGCATTCAACTCTCATTTGTTCATTCCTTGGAAATGGGCCAGAAATATAAAGCAAACAAACCTGAAGCAAAAAAATACTAGCTGCTGACTTGCTGACATTCTCCGGCAATGCTGATTTTCTATGACTAATGCAATTTGTTGTGCCAAGGCTTCAAGTGCCTGGCATGCCTACATTTGAACATGGCTCTTCTAGATTTGTATCTTAGTGTCTACAAGACTATATCACATGCCCTGAAAGCATTTGTTCCAGCCATTCACATTGCCACTGACATGTGGACCAGTAGTCAGACTACTGATTACATGGCATTGACTGCTCATCGGGTCAATTTCATTTCTTCATTTTCCTCCTCTTCCTCCTCCTTCTCTAAGTTAAGTGCTAGCAGAAGCAGCAGCGGTAGCCACAAATCACAGGTGGTTCCCAACTTCCACAAACAGGTCGCTTTATGTATTGCTAGCTTTGACAATAACCACCATGCAGAAAACTTATTACACTTCTTCAACAGAAGTTTGAAGAGTTTCTGACACCACGTTCTTTAACACCAGGTTTTATAGTACCTAATAATGCAAAGAACACTGTTAAGGCGTTTGAAGATGGAGATTAAACACATGTTCCATGTTTTGCTCAGTGTATAAATCTGGTACAGTAGTTCAGGGATTCCTAGATGAGGAAGGCACCACTGTACAGACATGTATAGGTTGGACCAAAAATGCTTGTGGTAATTTTAGCCATCCTCTAAAGGCACAAAATATATTATAAAACAGTCAGCCATGGAACTACCATCCCCTCCAGCACCTGAAACAGGATGTGGCAACAAGATAGAATTCCACCTATTACATGATGGAATGCTACTAGAGCAACAGAAGGTTATCCATCTGTGTGTTGCAGAGCATGGTATTTGCAAGGGGGATGTAAACATCAGTCCCAGTCAGTAGTGCCTCATACAGACCATCTAAACTGTGTTGAAGCCATTTGAGGAGACCACAAGGGAGGTTAGTGCTTATGCAGCAGGTCTACTCTAGGTACTCTTCTCACTTTTCTAATTTTGGAACACAATTCCACCCTATATGAGAAAGTCTTTAACTGTCTCAGCTTTTGCAAAGAAATGGAGAGATTTGTTTATACATTTAATGTTTGTGACTGTTATGTGTAAACTAGTATGTGCAACTTATTTGTTTTTGTACTTTTTGTATTGATTGTATTGACTGTTGTAAACTTTTTCTCAATGCTTGTGCTAGTGCACCCAGGTCGTACCTGAAAAAGGCAGTTTTGCCAGTGTACTTACCTGGTCAGCAAATTAAAAACAAATACATAAATTAATTAACCTGCAGCTTCGTCATATGAAAACTCAATATGATGAAAAGGAGGATACCACTGCTGTCAGTCTAGCAGAAAGAATACAACCACATTTCTGGAATGACACACACATTCCACAAATGCATAGAGATGACCACTATATCCTAGTTTCTCTCTTAGACCCTTGGTTCAGAGACATATTTCATACATTCTTTGATGCACAAGAATGTGGTGAGCATCAGCAGTCCCATAAAGCCTTACTTACACACCTGTTCTCTGTAGATAAGGCACAAAACAAGAACAGGGACCCAAATACTGCAGATGAACAACAGTCATCATCATGCCTTGTTGTAATTACAGTGACAGATCAGGTGGAGGAGAGGGAAGAACTGAAGAAGGAAGATCCTAAAGTGTTTCTACAGCTTCTGAACATCACAGGAGTCGCTCATTTTTGTCTCAAAGTTAAACTGCTAGTAGTGCTACTACTACAATTGCCACCTTTGGATGAGTCAAAAGACAGATTCTAAGCCACACCCTAAACTCTGCCTCTAGCTCCACCCCTTTGTCATGATGGATTGCACATTGCTGCTCCTCCCAAGACATTTGCTATGTCAGTGAAGACTTTAATGGAGCAGTAAAAGACAACACTGAAAGCAGCAGTTCATCAACAATGCTAACTCACTGTACCTGTTAAATTTGCTTTTGTAGCTTCTCTCTTTTTATTTATTTATTCACTGAAATTGTTTTACCAGGTAAACATACAGAGATAAATGAAATCTCATGTACAGGTAAGATCTGGGGAGGGCTGGGGAAATACTGTAAATAGTAAACAAGAATATATAATTAACACATTGTCTGCCTCATATATATATATATATATAGATAGATAGATATATGTGTGTGTGTGTATATACATGTTTCTGGATCCAGTTCCTTTTCATGTCCACAATACAATGTCACAGCCGAAAAAAACATGACCATACCTTTTTCTTGAAGAAAAAAAATAATCATTTAAAAATGTGTAAATTCTTGTAGAGATGGAAAAGTTTACCAGGAAATGAAAGTGGAAAATAATTGAATCTTTTACTGTTACAAAAGGTAGGTCAAACTTTTTGTTCAGCTTTGCTGCAGTGCGGTTTTAAGATGCAGAGTGGAAAAGATTATGTTAAGTAACCTCTAAGGGTCTTAATGGCCATACTTTACACCTCCCAGGTTGACTGCTTTTACATCAAAAGGGCTATACTGACAAGAGAACTTGGGCAAGATTCAAACAAGCATTTGTCAATGCGGAATGTTGCTTGCTTCTATGTGCTGTTTAGGTATTTGGAAGTCATTGGAGTGCAAATATTGAAAATTTGCGAACTTACAAGCGTGCGTAGGAACTGCGCAATGCACGCTCGTAAAACAGTCATTTTTAGGAATTTTTTCACCAAATTTTCAACATAGCCATTTTAAGACCTCTGCTCATGATCAGTGTCACTGTGATTTTGTTAATGTGTCCCATACATTGAGTTTGCACACCGACTGCGCCATTGTGCGCTACATGGTGGAAACACATTTTGGGCAGGATGTGAAAATGACAGCTGCACTGCTCATAAGGAGGTGTGGTAAAATGGCAATGTTGAAAATCTGGGTGAAAATATTGAAAATTTGCGAACTTACGAGCCTGCGTGAACTGCATAGCATACGCCGCGATAAAACAGTCATTTTGGAATTTTTTTCACCAAATTTTCAACATAGCCATTTAAGACCTCTGCTCATGAACAATTATCACTGTGATTTTCTTAATTGTCCGTACGTGATTTACTTTTACCGACTCATCATTCTGCTCTACATGGGTGGAAACACATTTTGGGTGAGATATGAAAAATGACAGCTATACTACTTATAAGAAGATGTGGTAAAATGGCAATGTTGAAAATCTGGGTGAAAATATTGAAATTTCATGTGAACTTCGAGCCTGTGTAGGAACGCTAAGCATACGCTAAATAAAACAGTCATTTTGTAGATTTTGCCAAATTTTCAACATGAGGTTTTTGGGACCCTTCTCATGAATGATGTCACTGTCATGGTGGTATTTGGGCCGAAGGTAGATTTCACAGTCACTGTGCGAAATCAACCGCGGCCCGAATAACGCCATGACAGTGACATCATTCATGAGAAGGGGTCCCAAAACCCCATGTTGAAAATTTGGTGCAAAATTCCCAAAATGCCTGAGATGTAACAGTTGAAACCCCCCCATCTAGGCCATTATACAGCTTACCGGCATTTCCTCAGGTTGCGGTCGGCTTTGAAGAGTGCAGACGTGTTCCCGTCCACCAAAGATCGTCGTGCCAGAGTCCGGAGGTAAGTATGGGGTGAGGGGCATGGGAGGCTGGAGTGCGTAGTGGGTGGGTGTGGGTTGTGGGAGGGGGTCGGTTTTAGGTTCAAATAAAAAAAAGGCGTCGTGGGACCGTTTGCCATGCTGGGGTGGGCTCAGCGTGGCACAGAACGTCAGGGGGTGTTCAGCCGACGAGAGTTGGGCACCCCGTCGGCCTATGGACTGATTGCCATGCTGGGGTGGGCTCCCAGCGTGGCACCTCTAACTGGGGAGGGAGAGATGCAGCTCAGCCGACAGGGATTGGGCACCCCGTCGGCTACACAGTGCGTCTTGAGAGGCATGCCGCCTGCCTGTCGAGGTGGGGAGCTACGCTTCTTATCTCTGCTCACTGAAGCGTAGTTCCCCCTTTCAACTGTATGCCACTGCATTTTGGACCGTGTCATAGACAGCTCCAAAATGCATTGGCTTACAGGGGCCGTGCCTGCCAGCTGGCTGACTGAATTGGAGGAGGAGGTGACACACCTCCGAAATCTCCGATGATGGCACTATGTTTCTTGCACATGCGTGCAAGCAACATAAAAATGGTTGAAATACCCAAAGCTGTGGGACAAACCTGGCACAAGAGGGTTGCCATTTTCAGATCTGCAGGTTTCTGCAGTTGTACCACAGCTGTGTGTATTCACTAAGGTAGAGCCGGATTATGACTGGCTCTACGATTTACCATGGCTTGTTGGTGGAGTTACCAGGTAAATCTCCACAGCTGCAGACATCTGTTACAGCTGCAACAGCTGCGCTGTGCATAGCAATATCCACAGCTGTAGAGATTTTGGTTCACAAAGGGTGTTGTGTTGTGGGACTTAGTCCCAGACAGCTTTGTGAATCCAGCCCTTGTCTGTAACCTAGACATGCGGCTGAAACAATGAACGATATGACAGAATCTGTTTTAAGTGTATGTGAGCACTCAGAATGGCTCAAACCCTGACTATCTCTGAGCACAGCCAGATAACCAAATTGGGACCCTGAAAACCAGATTATCAGTTAAAAAAAAAACTAAAAGGTGACAACCTTAGCACCTACTACTGCTGCTGCATGCCCCAGAAAGACATCAATTGAGGATTACCCACTATGGGAACAACTGCTTGCCTAGCCATGGCTTGATGAAACAGCATGACAAATCACTTTCTGACACAGTGATGTCTAACATGCCAGCAAACAAAATGGTGCAGGATTATCTGGATGAGAACGTGCCACTAACAAAAGAAGATAAGCCTCTGTTGTACTGGTACCAAAAAAGACCATTTGGCCCTCTTTGACACAAGCAGCTGTTGAATACCTCAGTTGCCCACCTGTAAGTATGTACTCTGAGGATTTTCAGTGCTACAGGCAATATTGCCACCAACAGGAAAACATGTCTTTAAACCCAAAATGCAGAGATGCCCACTTTTTTAAAAATTAATCTGGCCTTTTTTCCTAAAGCCCTTTTTGCTATGGTTTATGGGTGATGAATCTATTACACTTCCAGCTGGGCTAACAGAGAAGGATGATGAGGTGGATGCAGATATCTTCTGTGTCCATTAGTTTTTATGGGATCCAGTAGCCTAAACACATACTATGGGATGTTGCACTGTTGTCTTTACTCACTTAATGTTTGGTCAATATTTGCCAGGCCTGCACAGGCCAAATTAATAACTTTTGGGACAATGTTGCCCATGAAGCCAGTATGTACAACACTAAGCCATGGCATAACTGTAACCAGAAGCCTTGTCCATGTGTGATACTATCCCAGTGGGCACACAAGTTTTGGAACCAGTAGCCCACACTGTGGGATGTTGCAATGCTGCCTTCACCCATTTCTTCTTTGGATTAATGTTTGCTCAATATTTGCCAGGCCTGTACAGGCTAAATTAATAATTTATGGGGCAACGTTGCCCATGAAGCCAGTGTGTACAACACATAGCTATAGCATAACCAGAGGCCTTGTCTATGTGTGGTACTGTTTCAATGGGCACACAACTTTTGGAACCAGTAGCCCACACAGTGGGATGCTGCACTGTTGTCTTCATTCAGTCTTCTTCTTCTTCTTCGGATTAATGTTTCCTCAATTTTTGCCAGGCCTGCATAGGCTTAGTTAATAATTTTTGGGGCAATGTTGCCAATTAAAGCAGTGTGTACAACACTAGCCATGGGAAAATCAGAAGCCGATTTTTAGAACCAGTAACCCACAATGTGGCCCACTGCATCATCCTGCTGTTTTGGGGTGTTTTGTCACCACTGAACATTATGTTGCTCATTATCCCATTTCCTAATGCTTTTCAACTAGTTAAGAGAACTTTTGCAAACTTTAGCGGTTCGATGGTGAATGTTCGTGAGGCTGACCTTTGGGATGTTTGTACAGCCCTAATCTAAAGCCTCAATCCCAGTGCATAACTTCATTCATATGCAAAACCCTGTGCAAGGTGGGCTGACAAGGCTTTGTTAGAACAGACAACACCTTCTAAACAGTCCTGTACTTTTAATCTAGCACAGACAAAGAGTGACAAGCTACAGTTTGTAAAGTTTGTACAGGAAAAGTGAAGTGGTGGGTTTATTAATATGGCAACAATGGGCCTACCCACCACCATTAAATTATGATACACAAAATTGTGAAAATGTATTAATTACCTGAAGCCACTCTTCTTGAACTGCTGAACATAGTACTGCAGCTCTTTCTCTCCCAGAATTTGGCTCAGTGGAGGATCCACAGGACTTCCAACTAGGAGACCTCCTATGGAGCAGAACAAGGGTAATGGTCATTTAATTGCAAATACAGTACCTCTCAACCGTTCCTCATTTTCAGGGACATGACATCCCCAAATTCATCTCAGAAATGTTCTCCACACCTGTTAAATTTGACATTTCTCTCAGGAAAGAGTATGGATTTGAAGCAGAAAATGATGTCAAGTATCAGTGATACAGTCTAGATTTCATTAAGAAAATTATATTTATACTAAGAAGCATAGTGTACACAGATTGTTGAGCTCATATTATTATTTATGCAATAGGCATTGACACACAAACCATGACATAAATAATCTGAGCTACAATGTGACTAAATGTTGTACGTTACATTTATATGCAAAGCAGATGTGTCATGGCTTGTTTATGTACACAGAAGGCATGTGGCATGTCAGTAATTCAGCTCACTACCCCCTGTTGTTCCGCTGACACTACTTGTTCTACATTCAATTCTACCAATGTGATTCACTTTCATTTTTCAGGCTCCCTGCTTGCTTGCTTCCAGCAAACCTGAAAAGTAATTCTCCCCACCCCTACTTTCACCCTCTCACTCTAGCTGCAAGCAACAGCTATGTCTGTTTCCTCCACCTTTATGCCGCTGCCACAACTGAGCTAAACCCACTACCTCTACTGACTTTTCCTTCTCACAACCCTCCCTAGCACTTATTAAAGATTCATTATGTAGAGCACTTACTATTGTATTGTTCACCTCTAGATATTCATCAATTCATATTTTTTTGCTCTCACTACTGTATTATATTGATTGTTAATATATGGATTTTGAAATTAATACAACACTAAAGCATACAAAAAATTCCTCATAATAGCACTTCTTTCAAAGTGGTAATACTATCATCAAGAAGTGATAATACTATCGTTCACATCCGAATGATGCTATTATCACAATCACCAGACAGCACAAGCGCCGACATTTTTCTCAGCTGAAGAGCGCGAGACACACTTAATTCAAACCGCAGCTTTCACTTTCTCCTCAAACGGGCATTCACTCTAAACAGTGCAACTTCTTAATTTTCTCCCGACTCAGTACACTAACATGTCTCTCTCAAAAGAATCAAATGTAACAGCAGACAGGCTAAAATTTGTGCAGCAGCAAGAAAACATAAACACACAAAAAAACGGATTTCGACCTCGGTCTCCTCACAACCCACCTGACTAACGCTGGTGAATTGAGACAAATAGAAACAGTGCCAGCAAGTGAACTAGACTCAATTTTAGCCGACTTCATCTACCAATTAAAAAAACAAGATGGGTAAGAATATGAGCCCACTACAATAAGGGGAGTACTAGAAAGTATTGATAGATACCGACAAAAAAAAAAAAAACTATGGGGCATCCATCTTCCAAAGCCCAGGAACATTCCAGCAAACACTAAACATCCTCTTAGCGAAGCAAAAATATTAAAAAAAAATGGGTCTTGGAAACCGACCACATCAAGCACAACCCCTGTCAGAAGCAGACAGAAACTTGTTCTATACCACTGGCACACTGTGGTACCACTCACCAACTGCCTTACTGCACATGATGTTTTTCAATATCGGCCTACAATTTGCTCTCCACACAAATGAACAGTATCAATTAAAATGGGGAGACATAATTCTCGGCACAGACTCTGAAGGTAAAGAGTATTTAGAATGCAATGAGAGGCAAACAAAAACAAGAACAGGCATCAGTGTAAGATATATTAGACCTGTAGCACCATGAATGTATCAAAACATTCAAAATCTGGAAAGAGACCCAATCTCAGCATATAAAAAGTGCACAAATCACAGACCTGTAGACATGCTGCAACATGTTACTCCATTTTATTTAGCACCCAATACCAAATTAAAGGCAACAAGTTACTGGTACAGATGTATGACAACAGGCGAAAATAAAATCCGGTCCATACTGAAACTCCTCCAAAAATCTGCTGACATACCCCCGGAGAAAAGAATTAGAAATCACTCAACACGGAAGACAGCCATCCAAATGCTGATCAGTTTGGATATTGCTCCAACTGATATAGCTCAACTTTCAGGACACAAAAACATTCGGAGTATCAACTCATACAGTACCTTGTCTGAACAGAAGCAAAAAAGAATGTGTGCCATCCTCTCCTGTGACCTGCAGCAGCCATCAAGCTCAAAAAATGTCCCTGAAGAGCCCCAACGTCTCCCGAACAGTCCAAACACCACAGTGCCAGTACAGCACCTCGCAGCAGAAACACAGGAACTGCCATCGACTTCCAGTACAGCATGACAGGAAATCACCTCGAAAAGCAAGTTGAGTAACACTAGTTCCAACATCTCCACAACCTCCGGAAACATTTTCGGGAGCCACTGCATCTTTTTTGGAAACGTCTCCATACATGTAAACAAATCCCCTCAGCCACAGAAACATAGAAACATAGAATTTGACGGCAGATAAGGACCGCTTGGCCCACCCAGTCTGCTCATTTCCCTACCTACTGGATAAGCTGCAGATCCTAGTTAACCAGCAGCCTACTTCTTCTTACCCCAACCCCCCAGAATTGCCTTATGACTGTCCCATGCATGCTTGAATTCCACCACTGATTTTGACTCCACAACCTCCTCGGAAGGCTGTTCCATGCATCCACAACCCTCTGTGAAAAATACTTCCTTAAATTACCTCTGAGCCACCCCTCTATCTTCAAATTGTGCCTTCTTGTTCTTGCACACCTCTTTTTGAAAGATGCTACCCTCTTGGACTTTGTTGATTCCTTGAGGTACTTGAGCGTTTCTATCATGTCCCCCTCTCCCTACTTTCCTCGAGGCTATACATAAAGCTCCTTAAGTCTCTCTTCATATGTCTTCCGGTGCAGACCCTGCACCATTTTAGTTGCCCTCCTCTGGACAGCTTCCATCCTGTCTATGTCTTTGTGGAGATTGGGTCTCCAGAACTGCACACAGTACTCCAGATGGGGTCTCACCAGCTGTCTGTACAGAGGGATAATAACTTCCTGTTTTCTACTTGTAATGCCTCTCCCTATGCATCCCAGTATCCCCCCAGCCCTCCTTGCTGCCCTCTCACATTGCTTGCCCACCTTTAGGTCATCTGATATGACTACCCCCAGGTCCCTTTCCATTTTTGTTGTTGTTAGTATCTCACCCCCATTGTGTACTCTTCCCCTGGGTTTTTGTTTCCCAGGTGCATTACCTTGCACTTCTTAGCATTGAGTCTAAGCTGCCATACATTTGACCATTCCTCTAACCTTGCCAAGTCCCTTCTCATCCTTTCCACCCCACCCTGTGCATCAACTCTGTTGCAGATCTTAGTGTCATCTGCAAAGAGACATACTTTCCTTCCAGTCCTTCCCAATGTAAGCTTATAAAGACATTGAAGAGGACTGGTCCTAATACTGAACCCTGCGGTACCCCACTAGTAACCCTCCTTTCTTCTGAGTGGACTCCATTTACTATTACTCTCTGTGTCCTATTCTCCAGCCAATTCTTTACCCAGGCTGTCATCTTGGGACCCACTCCCAGGCTGGCTAACTTGTATATTAATCTTTTGTGTGGGACTGTGTCAAATGCCTTGCTAAAGTCTAGGTAGGCCATGTCCACAGCCCCTCCCTGATCTACTACTTTGGTCACCCAGTCAAAGAAATCTATCAGATTTGTCTGGCATGACCTTCACGCTGTGAATCCATGCTGCCTAGGGTCCTGTGCCCCTCTGACCATTAGATACTCGACAATTCTTTCCTTCAGAAGTGATTCCATCATTTTCCCTATCACTGAGGTTAAACTAACAGGTCTGTAGTTTCCTGATTCTGCCTTGCTCCCACTTTTGTGAAGGGGAATCACATCTGCCCTCCTCCAGTCCTCGGGTACCACCCATCTCCATGATTTGTTAAAAGGGTAGTCAGTGGTGTCACTAGTTCTACCCTTAGCTCTTTTAAATTCTGGGATGAATCCCATCAGGCCCCATTGCTTTGTCCACCTTCAGTTTTAAGAGTTCTTTCAGAACCCTTTCTTCTGTAAATGGGCTGGTACCAACTTCTGTATCCAGAGTGTTACTACTGTTTGTTTTATGTACCCTCTTCATTTGTAAATACTGAGCAAAAATATTTGTTTAGTATCTCTGCCTTTCACAGTCTCCCTCTGCCCACCCTCCCTCCCTTTATTAAGCCTCACTATCCTCCCTTGGTCTTCCTTTGTTCCCTGATATACCTATAAAAGGTTTTATCCCCCCTCTTAACTGAGTTGGCTATCTTTTCCTCGGTTTGGGCCTTTGCTGTTCTGACTGCCTTCCCAGCCTCCTTTTGCTTTAACTGATACAGTTCTCTGTCCTGCTCCTTCTGTGATTCCTTGTACTTCCTGAATGCTTTATTTTTCTCTTGAACCTTCACTGCCACTTCCTTTGAGAACCATAGTGGTTTCTTACATCGTCTTGTTTTGTTTATTTGCTTCACACAAAGGCTTGTTACCTCTGTGATGGCAGTTTTTATTATTCCCCATTGTTCTTCCACCCCTCCTTCCTGCCCATTTGCTAGTGCATTCCTTAGGCACTCACCCATTTTGGCAAAGTCAGCCCTCCTAAAGTCCAACACATTTGTCTTTGTATGGCTTGACTCTATTGCTTGTGTTATTAGAACTGTACTGTTCGATGGTCGCTAGTTCCCAGATGGCTACCCACTTCTACATCTGTGATCCTCTCTCCATCTCCATTTGAGAGAATCAAGTCTAATATTGCTCCCTCTCGAGTGGGCTCCAGTACTAGTTGTCTAAGGCATGCCCCTGTAGGGCATCTAGAATAACTGCACTCTTCAGTGGCAGCTGCAACTGCACTCCAGTTAACATCTGGCACATTCAGATCACCCATCAGCAATATCTCCCTTTTTCTGCCATTCTAAGTATACTTTCTATCATTTCCTGCCCATTTCCTCCCTGAGAAGGGGTTGTATCACAACCCCATGCGTATTGTGGTGCCATTGCCTGTCTCCAAATTTACCCACAGTGCTTCTTCTCTCCTGTTTCACCCTTTTGTTCTGTTGCTTTTATTCCTTCCCTTATGTAAAGAACTCCTCCTCCTCCTCTTTTACCCTCCTGTCCCTCCTGTAGACAGTGTATCCTGGTATGTTTATGTCCCAGTCATGGTTTTGTGTGTTTCTGTGACTGCCACGATATCCAGATGTTCCTCCTCCATCAAGGCCACTAATTCAGGAAGCTTGTTACCCAGACTACAGGCATTGGTACTCATTGCTCTCCATTTTTTGATGGCTTTACCTTCTGTTGCAGCATCCCCCACTGACCGTTCTACCTCAGTCTTTTTCTCATTTAGTACCCTGTTTTGTAGGGAGAGGCTGGGATTTTCCTGCTGCTTGTCAGTGCCTCCCCCTTTGACTAGTTTAAAAGCTTGCAAATGACTAGTTTAAACCGATTGCTCAAAAGACTTGTTCCCTTCCTGGACGGATGCAGACCATCCTGCCAGTATAGGCTGGTGTCCCTCCAGGTGGAACCCCAGTCCCCAATGAAGCCAAACCCCTGTGCTCCGCACCATTTTTTTCAACCATTCATTAAACTGCATGGTGCCAATTACCCTCGCCTCCCCCATGCCCTTCACAGGAAGCACCTCTGAGAAGGATACTGTGTGTGCTACTTGTCTTAGGTCCCTCCCCAACTCTGCAATGTCCTCCTGCACTGCTCTAATCTCATGATGAGCCAAGTCATTTGTCCCTAGGTGGACAATTACGTCCAGCTCAGAATCCCTTGCAGCTGTTCTCGTGATCCTGAGGATGCGCTTCCTGTCCCTCCAAGCCATGGCACCAGGCAGGCACCTTACAGCCGACCAGAAAGAGGAAATACGTCATTTACTCAGACAGTGAATCAGAGTAAAAGAATGCAACCGACGAAACAGCATTGCCGAATTTCTTTTTAAAAAGTTTCTTTTCTCTCTTGCCACAATCATTGGCACCCAAACATTTGCCACAAATTATTGGCATGTTTAAAACTGTTATAAAAACAAAAAGTTTTCTGTTTAGACCGTCGTTAGACCTGCTGTACCTTACTGACCATCTACCACCACCACCTGCTAAAATACACTGCTTTCCACTAACAGAAGACACCAATGAAGGTAAGAAAAATTAATTTCAAAATCCATGTATTAAAAAAAAAACAATGGATAAGTAGTCATCTATTACCAGTGAGAAAATAACATCTTGAGGGTCTGGACACTCCGAAACCTCTCGAGCTTCGCTCTCGAGGTTGGAGTGTCCAGAACTTCTCGATGCTATTACTCACTAGTAATAGATGACTACGTATCCATTATTCTCTTTTAATTAGCTGCTATTGTTCTGTTAACTGATTCTCTGCATTTATTGTTTGTATTTCTGCTGCTTCCCCACCCCACCCCCGGTCGCACCTGGACTTGAGCCTCGGCTCAGTGTGCCTTTCCCAGTTACCAAATGTTTAAATAAATAAATTAAAAAAATAAATATACTGTTCAGCTTTCCATCATTTGCATCATTTTTCTCTTTCAGCTCACACTATTTCTGGTGTCACCCAGCCACTCCATTGGCAGCATCCAAATTCAAAATCTCTACAGTTCCGACATACTCCACTAAGTGACATACCCCATGTCCAGCACATTTTCAGCTCCTTTTAATTCACTATTAAAATAAAAATGGAAGCATTTTTTTCACAGCCACATACATTGTAAAAATAATGAAAGTAAGCTGGAATGAGTGCTTCTGTGTCTCCCTTCAAACCCTCCATGAGACTGCCCATGCTAAGTGGCGTCACCATCTTGGAGAGAAAATTTCTCTCCAACTCTCCCAACACCAGTCAGGTATTAAATACTCATGTCAGCAATAAGCATCATGACAGGGCATCCGTGGTTATGGAACACAAATAAGTAGGAGTGGCACTACTTCACCAAAACATTCCACAAACTATTAATTAAAAAAAACTAACAATCTATCACATAAGGTCCTGCCCTATTTCTTAAATGAAATATGCAGAGAGGTCCTTGAGTGATAAATGACTTATCTATACTCATCCTGTTTATCCTCAGACTCCTCACTCGTGGCTTATGCCACTTGTGAGGTTACCCCAGGTCAAACAGCACTTGTATAGCTAGATTGTTTATCACACGGGTCCCATTTGCACATCCCTCATTTGTAGAACAGATGCAAAAATAATTTTGCCATGATAAATGTGTTATTTTGGGCAACACAAGCAAAATAAATGAAGTTGATCACTACTTATGTTCAGAAATTTGTCTCACTCATTTTTTTTTGAGGGTATTAATCTGCTGCTGTGTCACACTTGGCTTCACTGCAACAGACCAATACCCTCTCATAAAGATAAAAATGTTACCTTAAAGAAATTTACTAGTATCCAGCAAAACACTCTTACAGTAGCTATCATCAGCAGAACTCAGCTATACAACATTCCCTCAACATTGACATTTTTTTACCTTCATTCTTTATAATTGAAGTCATTTTCATTAAAACAGAATTATTTGCTTCAGAATCCATCTGCTTACATTGCTTATACCTGCTGTGAAATCATAACCGTCTGTTGGTGACATCACAACTTGCTGCCATGGACATAATTCTGATGTCACAAACAAAGGATTGTGTCTTCAAAGCAGAGAAAGGAATGAGAACAGATGAGATCTAAGATGCAGAGAGCCTGTTTTCTTGAAGATCTGCTCAGTAATAAGGAATAGAGATGCACTTTGCTGGTGAATTTTCAGTGAAGTCGCCAAATTTGCCTCTGCAGATCACTTTGCAAAGTCCAATATAATAAACATTCACCATTTGTTACTTAGGCTTGCTTTGTTTTTTGTTTTTTATGTACAAACTGTACTTAAAAAAACAAAACAAATCAAGGTGAAGTTAAAAATTGTGCAAATCCCCCAAATCCCTGGTGTCTAGTGCCCCCCCCCACCAATTGCCAACCTGATATAAAAAGAAATTATTATTTTCCAATCCCTGGTGTCTAGTGGCCCCACCACCTCTGCCAATCACTGGTCGCAATGTAAAAAAACATTTATTAAATCATGGTGTCTACTGGTCTCCCATACCCCACCCCCCGATCACTGGTCCCAATGTAAAAATAATTATTTATTTTTATTTATTTAAATGTTTCACCAGGAAGGCATACTGAGCATAATGCTTGTTTCCAGATGTGACTTGAAGGGAAGGGGGAAGAGAGATAGCAGTCTACAAAAACATCAGTATTTACAGCATTACAATGATATAATACAATAATTGTAAGAGAAACAGTACATCATTTGGATAGAACAATGCCATGAAATAAAGACATTTCAGGTTATCAGAACATGTCAACCCAATAATGGGCAGTACATTGAACTAACCATTGGATGTAGGCACTTGCATTGGGTAATCAGTTCAAGCATAGGCATTCCAAGATGTTGAGGAGGAAACAACAATTGTTAGTAGAGAATGGAGGAAAGTTGAGCAGTGGTCAGGGAGGTTCCAGGGTCAGCAGAGCATGATACATAACTGGGCAGGGGTGTAGCATAATTAGATTTGCAGGTAGTAAAGGATTTACAGGTTGTTGGGGGATTGCAGGCCCAAGAGGAGAAGTACACTAGTATTCAGAGGAAGGTGATTAGGGCAGACAAATAGAGGGAAGCTAGGTCAATGTTTGTAGTGTGATGAATGTAGAGTACCAGGAGGGATTGGGAGATTTATAGGTTAGCTAGAGGGATGAGAAGCGCTTGGGTTTTGTGGAGAGGGGAATTAGGGACTAGAGCAAGTAGGGGAGGTGTAGTTAAGTAGGAGAGAGGTAAGGACTGCAGGGGAGGGTGTTCTACATCTTGGGACAATGATATGAGAAGGTGGATTGTCCAGCAGTGGTGGATCTGTGGGGGAGGGCCAGGGGTCTGGGATCAGTATTGTAGAGGGAGTAGGTGGGGTATATAGAGTAGGTGGGGGGGGGTAATGATCCAAATCAGAATTTGCCTACAAAGGAAGCAGAGTGGATGAGGATTCTGGAGTTGAGGGACGGGAGGGAGAGGGCTTTGTAAAGATCACAGTGATGGGGCTGAGGAGGACAGGATAGAGCAAACCGACAGAAGGAGTGATGGGATGTCCAGTGTGGCAGTCTGGTGACCAGCCATGGTGGAGAATGGAGGGATGTGCTGGTCGCCCTCTCTGGGTTGGGGGAGCAGGGTGGTTGGGCACTACCTGATGGGGTGGGCGGTCCACTAAACACCAGGGATTTAATTAATACTAATATTTTTACATTGGGGCCTGTGATCGGGGGGGGGACCACTAGACACCAGGAAATTTAATAAATAATTATTTTGCATTGGGATCTTTGATCAATGGGGTGGGGACCACTATAACAGGGAAGATTTTGCTTCAAAATGTGGAATTTCACCTGTGAAATTCCACACTTTGTAGTCAATCCACGATCTGCAAATTGCACAGATTTCACGAATTACATGGCATTCACAAATTAATTGGTGGAGTGAATTTTGCAGACTTCACCCATCTCTAATAAGGAATGGAATGTCCAGAAATTATTTATAGTGTATAGGAGAGGCTTATTGCCAATAGAATTTGGTGAGTGGAATCAGCTTGTTGTGCTGCACTCACTACATCATAATGTTGTTGTGCTGCACCAACCAAGTCACTGGTGCAGCACGACAACACAGATTGTTGCCAAACATGCACAGTAGTGAATCCACCGCACTTCAGGAAGTCACCCTGGCGGTGAATGTTGATCCAGGACAAGAGCGATGGTGGTAAAAATGGATAAGTAAGGACACATTCTTATCGTACCTGGTGCCCATACGCTATGTAAGACTGTGTATGAGCTACCACACACAAGTCTCTATTTGAATCTTGTGGTTTCCATGGTAATAAGTAACAGGACCTCTTGAGCTGTGCTCCTGCATTCTCTTGTTACCAATAAATCCGCTCAATTGAAACATAGCCTTGTTGTGTATGATAGCTCATACACAACCCTCTATTTTTCTGGGAGAGGAAGGTTGTTACAAAGATATGAGTTCTTCCAATGCCAACAGCAACGCTTTGCAGAAATCTGGAAAATCATGTTAAGTTAATCAAAGTCTTATCTCCTGTTTTTTGAGATGAGCCACTGATTTTGATGATTTAGTCCTGATCTTGTTAAGCCTTGTCCCTAATTTGCAAGGCAGGAGGTTGGGAAGTACAATGTGCTTCATTGACAGGATAAAAACTAGTTCCTTCACATCCAAAAATCTTACTGGACAACCTCACTCTGTTTCTGCCTTTTCATCATCAGTAAAGGTATCCCATACAAGAAGAATCCCTACATGGACCCTATAGCTATGAGCTAGATACTGGTAGTGCAGCTGCCATTAAAGAGTCTCATGGGCCACTGGTGAGAACCCATCAGGAATGCTGTGCCCAGTTCTGGAGTCCCCACCTGAGGAAAGATAGAGAGAGGCTTGAGATGGTGCTGCAAAGAGTAACCAAAGCAATACAGGGCTAACAGGCAAATTCATGAGGATCATTTCAGGTCAATGAACATGTACTCACTGGAAACCAGAAGGGAAAGGGGGCAACACGGTAGGTATCTTCAAGTTTCTGAATGAAATTAATAAGGTAAACTTTAAGGAACTATTCTACAGGAATGGTGGGTTGAAAACAAGGGGACAGGGCTAGAGACTGGTGGGGAAGGGGAGATTTAGGAGGGATGAGAGAAAGTCTTACTTTGCAGAGACAGTGGTTAAATCATGGAACAGTCTACTGTCAGAACAGGTGGGTGCACAAACCATCAATATATTCAAGTACAGCTGAAACCTAGTAAAGGGTAATTACTTAGTGGGGTAGAAATAAGGTAGAGAGCAACAGGAGAGAGGCCAGGATAAAAACCTTTTCTAGACAATAGGTCACAAATGGGATAGGGTAGGGTAAAACCAGGCAGACTGGATGGGCCAGTGGCATTTTTCTATCAACATTATCTATGTTTCTGTTATGCCACAGGCAAACATTTGAAAAGCATGACATTGAGACAGAATTCCGACATTGAGACAGAATTCAACTTAAAATTTAGATAGTTCCTGTATTTATTTTTCTCTTACCCTTTCTTACCTAGGATATTTGGTTGAAAACAGGATTCTTTCTTACATGGTGAAAGACTACGTTTTCTGGCAAAGGTACCTAGCTTCATCTGAGCTATTTTCTTCTAGGTTGCTTGTAAGGACAGAGCAAAGAAAAAGATTAAGGCTTCTTCGGGCTAGGTAGATTTACTGTGTGTTATTATTTTCTTTTGTACTCACAGGGGTTGTTACTGTTTGTCACTAACATTGTACTGCTTTACTTTTCTCTGATTCAAATTGTTGTTGCAGGGTATACTTTCTGCTGCATTATTAAATGATGTGCCTATAGGATTGTGTTTACAGCTTACTGCTGTTATCTTCTCTGATTTAATTTTTTTGCAAGGTATATCTTCTGTTACTGCTTTATTTTTCTCTGTAGCAAAGTGTTTTTACAGGGTATATCTTCTGTGAAATTATTACAAGTTGTGCTTACATTTTTGTGACTTTCTATCATTAGGCTAAGCAAAATTACTTTTGCTACTGTTTTATTTTAATTTTTTTTTGCTGAAAGGTTTTTGGTTTGATCTCAGAGGTGTTGCAGTCTACTTCTCACACTGAAGGAGCTAATTGCTTTCCTCTCACAGCTCCTCCAGGGGATTAGGTGTGTAACTGGGGGGTGTAGCTATCAAACTGTTAATAACTTCCAACAGAATGAAGGGTTAAAAGGTCAGGTTAGTTGAGATCTTGGAGGTGGAAGACTAGGTTTGCTGGCAAAGGCACCTAGCTTCAACTAAGCTCTTTTATTCAAGGTTGCTTGTAAGGACAAAGCAAGGAACCTTGTCAGAGCAAGGATTAATATTAAGGCTTCTTTTGGCTAGGCAGATTTACTGTGTGTTATAATTTTTTTTATACTCACAGGGGTTTTTACTGTTTGTTACCAACATTTTACTGCTTTACTTTTCTCTGATTCAAATTGTTGTTGCAGGGTATACTTTCTGCTGCATTATTACAGGGTGTGTCTACAGGTTTGTGCTTACAGGTTACTGCTGTTATCTTCTCTGATTTAAATTGTTTTTTGCAAGGTATATCTGCTGTTACTGCTTTATTTTTCTCTGTGGCAAAGTGTATTTTACAGGGTATAGCATCTGTGAAATTATTACAGGTGGTGCTTTACAGGTTTTACACTTTTATCTATCATTAGGCTAAGCTTTCAAGGCTACGGCTTTTGTTGTTGGTTGATTGTTTCTGCTGTTACCTCCTTGTTTCTTTAGTCTATGGTTCTTTATTTCAAGGGGCAGGGGCCCAGCCACCCACCTCCATCCCCAACCACCCCACATTACACTCCTTTTATAGGGTTGCACAGTCATGACATTTCCTGTAGTAAAGCAGGAAGGGGAGGATCAGAGGGGTATCCATACAGTGACCTCATTTACAGGGGCACAAGTAATTTAACTTGTTATAACAAGTAATACAAAAACAAATAAAACACAAAATCAAACATTTGCTTTCATTTTCCTTCTTCTAATTATTCTGACCAGGTTATAAACCCAGCAACTCATCTGGAATGGATATTATTAACTGCAGGTACTGCATGACACTTTTCAAAAGGGCAGTTATACAGGATTTAGGACACTGTCCTACATGCTGGACCATTGGAGATCTAAGGGCTCAGCTCCAGGCAGCCTGGGCAGAGATTACGTGCCTCAATTCACATATTCAGGAAGAAATATATTATAAGAGCTGAACGCCATTTCCCCAACATCCAACAGAAGTCCCTCGACCGCCGCGGGTAGTTGACCTGGGAGGTTGGCAGGTGGTTAGGAGGGGCACATCACATGCCCCATCACTCAGTGCTCTCCGGCATATCACTTCCACTAACCATATAAAAACTACAAACAGGTATCTGCCTCTGTCTTCAAAGCAAACAAAGGGGCAGAGGACACTGCAGAGCAGGACACTGCAGCACAGGACCTAGCACAACACAACTCACACAAAACAGGGACCAAAACAAAAAAGCAAAAAGGAAATCCGAAACACTTCTGATCATAGGAGACTCCATAATTCAGGGAGTTGCTACCTACCTCCAGCCAGGGGCAATGGTCAGATGTCTCCCTGGTACATCAGCATGGAGAGACACTGACCACATTGCTAAAATCATGCAGGAAGCAGGAGAAAACAATGATGTTCTGGTAGACATAGGGACTAATGATCTCATAAGTCAGTCAGTTGTGGAGACCAAGAAATACCTGACCAGACTGGGTGTCAAACTGCCATCCATTATGTCCAGCTTCTCCTTCTCTGAGATCTTGCCAGTCTGGGAGAGGGGAGCAGATGGACGGAAGGTCAGAGAAGAGGAGATAGGGAAGCTAAACATGTGGCTCAAGGGCTGGTGCCAGGAAAAAGGACACAAAGTTGTAGGTAACTGGTGACAGTTTTGGGAGAGAAAGTTCTTTAAATTTGATGGACTGCATCTGACTAAGGAGGAAGTCAGTGCATTGGGGCAGAAGTTTGACATCTTTGCAGAATATTTAAATGAGCAAATGCTGAGAGGGGTGCAGCACCCAATACGTCAAATGGGAAGAACACCCCCTCCACCCTCAACTACTGATCAAACAGGAGTTCAGCATGTCTGTAGTTCATTTGCATCACCAGGTAAGAAAAAAGGTCCGGCTTCCCATACGATGCATAAAAGAAACCCCAGACGTCACTCAACAACTAACACACTGAAATCTGGCCAATGGAAAATCATGTACACAAATGCTCGCACTCTGGGAAACAAGATCCCAGACCTGCAGCCAACAATGACAGAGGCTAAACTGGACATAGTAGCCATTAGCGAGACATAGTTCACCAGTAACCACACTTGGGAGACTTCAGTACCTGGCTATGTACTGTTCAGAAGAGACCAATGTGCAAAAAGGGAGGGGGGAGTGGCCCTTTATGTCAATGAAAATATCAAAGCTACAGAAATTCAGAATACACATAAGGAGCCAGAACAACTGTGGGTCACCATGGAAACAGTAAATGGGACAGCCATATGAACCGGGGTTGTGTACAGGCCTCCAGACCAGGGGGAGGACACAGACACATTATAAAACATGACTGCTAAAGGGGAGGTTCTGATAATGGGAAACTTCAACATACCAGATACAGATCGGTCAGTACCAGCAGGAACATCTGCCAGAACTAGACACATGGTGGATTCCCTGCAGGGGGAGGGCCTCAAACAACTGGTACAACAACCCACAAGAGACAGGGCTATCCTTGATCTAGTACTGACTAACAGGGAAAGGATCACAGATCTCCAGGTAGAAGGTCACCTGGGGGCCAGTGACCATCACATGGTATGGTTCAATTTGGCCACTAGAACAAAATCATCCCATTTCAAGGCAAAACTATGGGACTTCAGAGGAACTGACTTTGATAAGATAGCCAACAGAGTTAAGCTAGCCCTGGCAAAAAGAAATACAGGTGAGGGGGTACAGGCAAAGTGGGCAAGCATTAAGGATGTGATACTTGAAGCAACATCCCATTGTGTTAGAGAGAAAAGGAAGTGCAAAAGAAGAAGGAAACCACTTTGGTTCTCAAAAACAGTAGCAGAAAAGGTCAGAGCTAAAAAGCTAGCCTTCAGGAAGTATAGGGGAATGCAGTAGGATGAAGATAGGGTTGCATACCAAACTTCCCTAAGAGAAGCAGGGAAGACAGTAAGACAGGCAAAGGCCCAAACTGAGGGAACACTAGTACAAACAGTAAAAGAAGGTGACAAGACTTTCTATAGATACATTAGTGAAAGAAGAAAGTCCAGATAGAGTATTGCTAAGATCAAAGGTGATAAGCTGGCATGTGAGGAGGAGGACCATGTAAAACCATATATCCTTAATAAATACTTCTGCTAAGTATTTACTGAAGAGAAGGTGGTGCAGGGCCCACAGCTCAGCACCATGGACACAGGGGGAAGGGAGGTGAGCACTAGTCCCTTCACAAAAGAAAGGGTCTTACAAGAGCTCAATAAGCTCAGGGTAGACAAAGCAATAGGACCTGATGGCATACATCCCAGGGTACTAAAGGAGCTAAAGGTGCAACTAGCAGAGCCATTATCAGAACTGTTTAGAGAGTCTCTGAGCACAGTGGAGGTCCCAGAAGACTGGAGAAGTGCCCATGTGATCCGGCTCCACAGGAGTGGTGGCAGGGAACTACAGACCAGTCAGTCTTACCTCAGTAGTGGGCAAGATTATGGAGGCACTCCTTAAGGAAAGGATAGTGCAACACCTGGAATACATAGGAGCACAGGATCCAAGACAGCATGGGTTTATGAAAGGAAGGTCCTGTCAAACTAATCTCATAGATTTCTTTTACTGGGTATTCAGAGTGGTGGACCAAGAGGGAGCAGCTGATGTTGCCTACCTTGACTTCAGCAAAGCTTTCAATACTATTCCACATAGAATATTGATTAATAAGCTGGGTAGGCTCAGGGTGGGGCAGAAGTTGTTCAACTGGGTGACAAACTGGTAGACGGGCAGAAAACAGAGTGGTAGTAAATGGTATACAGTCAGAAGAGATGCCAGTCACAAGTGGGGTACCTCAGGGATCAGTCCTGGGGCCAGTCCTCTTCAATATCTTCATTAGTGACATTGCAGATGGACTGGAGGGTCAGGTTTGTCTGTTTGCAGATGACACCAAAATCTGCAACAAAGTAGATGATCCAGATGGGGTGGGCAGAATGAGAAGAGATCTGGATAAACTAGCAAAATGGTCAGAAGAGTGGCAACTGGGGTTTAACACAAAGAAGTGCAAGATCATGCACATAGTGAAGAGAAACCCTGAAGCCACCTATAGGTTGGAAGGGGAGTTGCTGGCAGTCAAAAGGGAAGAAACAGACATGGGTATCATCATCCCCGATGACCTGAAATCATCCAAGCAGACCACTAATGCAGTAGGTAAGGCTAGGGGGATGTTGGGGTGTGTTAGTAGGGGTATCACAAGTTGGAAGAGGGAGGTAATAAGCCCTCTTTACAAGACACTGGTTAGGCCCCATCTGGAGTACTGCATGCAGTACTGGAGGCCACACCTTCACAAGGACATTAACCAAATTGAGGCAGTCCAGAGAAGGGCAACCAAAATGGTGCAGTGACTGCATCAGAAAACATATGAGGACAGATTAACAGAGCTCAATATGTATACACTAGATCAAAGGAGGGAGAGAGGTGATATGATCGAAACATTCAAACACCTTAAGGGCATTAACAAGATGAAAGAGTCTAACATGTTTCAATATAAGAAAAATAGCAGGGCAAGAGGGCATAGCATGAGATTAGAGGGAGGCTGATTAAGGAGTAATGTGAGGAAGTTCTTTTTCACAGAAAGGGTGGTGAATGCATGGAACAGCCTACCTCAGGAAGTGGTGGATATGAATACAGTGCAGGGCTTAAAACAGGCATGGGATAGGCATAAGGGAGCAATACAGATGAGTATGAATAGATAGGCAATTGACAGAGCAAAGGCCGATGGCACATTCATAAGGTAGAAAAAGAAATGGGCAGACTGAATGGGCCTTGCAGTCCTTATCTGCCAACAACATCTATGTTTCTTAGTGTGTTAGGTATGATCACGAGGGGGGCACCACTGGCTTTGCTTTGGTGATTTGAGAAGAGCATAGCTTTGGTCTTTTTAAGGTTCAGGACCAGTCTTTGGGCCGTGAACCTGTGTTCTGCTTTCTGAAATGCATGTTAGAGGATGGTCTGGAGTGCGTTGGGGTTGGGATCTGAGGTAAAGAGCACTGCATCATCCACATAGAGGAGTATCTTACTAGAGCATGCATATCAGAGTGAGTTAAGGTAGAGGCTCAAGAGGAGGGGGTCTAAGATGGAGCTCTGGGGAACACCAGAACTGACAGGACAGATAGGGTGTGTCAGATAGGGTGCTGTTGATTGTAACGCATTGTGCTCTGCCAGGGAGGTGGCTGGTGAACCAAGCAAGGGGACCAGGGGATAAACCAGGGCATCTGAGGGAGTCAAGCAGAAGGGGATGACAAACCGTGTCAAAGGCCTTGGACAGGTCAATGAGCACGGCCCCAGCGGGATAGCCAGCATCAAGGGCAGAGTGCAGGAAGTTAGAGAATTTGAGTAAGGCAGTTGTGATGCTGTGGCCGGCCCAAAAGCCATGTTGTTCAGGGCAGAAGATTTTGTGCTTGACCAGGTATTCAGTGAGTTGGTTGGCTACTATTTTTTCCAGGGCCTTAGAGAGTGGGGAAGGATGGAGATTGGTTGGTAGTTTCTAGGGGAGGACCGATCACCACTTTTTAGGATGGGAGTGATGATGGCAGTTTCCCAGGCACTGGGGAACTGCCCAAGGCACAGGGAGTGGTTAAGCAGTTTAGTAAGGGAGACCAGAATAGTGTCCATAGTCAGTCGAAGGAGCCTAGTGTCCAATGGATTGGAGCAAGGGCTATTACTATTGATGGCTTTTTGGATAAAGGGCCTGGCCTGCAGTGGGGAGATGGCACATAGGTAGAAAGGTGGGTGATGGAGGGTGGTCAGTGGCGAGACTGGGACAGTGTCAAAGAAATGACTGGGTAGGACAGAACTTAGATCTGAGAAGGTGTGGTTTAGGCAGTCCACTATGCCAAGGGGGTCAGAACAGACGGTGCCATTAACAGAGAGTTGGGAAGGGGGTAGTGTGGGCTTTCCCATTTAGTTCTTTTACATTATTCTAAAAATTCCTAGCCTATCCTCAGGAGGAGGCAAGGGTGGACCGGTAGTATTGGACTTTGGCTTGCCAAATGGCCCAGGTACACTTGTTTCACTCAGCACTGTATACTTGCTTGTCTGCTGGCTTACCAGAATCCACAGCATTGTGCCAGAGGTTGTCTCTCATTTTAAGTTTGAGGAGGAGTGATGGGGTGACCCAGGGTGCGTTTGGCTTTCTGGTGCACATTCTAGAGTAGAGGGCAAAGAGGTCACAGGCTGTGTTAAAGGCTTGCGTGAAAAACATCCAGGGCCTTGTCAACAGTTGGTGCAAGTCTGATCGGTGACCAGCCCAGCTGCGCAAGGTACAGTTTAAGGTGATGAAGGCTGCCTGGGAGGAGGCATTGGGTGGTTCATGGTGCAGGCGTCCTGTTGGTAGCAGACAGGAGAACACAACAGGGGAGTGGTCACTGAGTGAGTTGGGAAGGACACTGATATCAAGCACCTTCTGGGGATGGTTGGCAATGATGATGTCCACATGTGGCACATTGACACAGGGAGTTACAAAACTGGAGAAAAAAGTGACAGAATCAAATATTTAGTTTATGTAGTTATACAGTATCTGTTGAATGGGAAGGGTGTGCAGGTTGTGATATATCCAATCAAGTGCTGTTGCTAATCAAAAAAAGATGCATTTTTATATGTGTTTAAAAACTCTGTTCTGCTGTCTGCTTATTTACTTCTTGGAACTATCATAAAAATGAGATGCCTCATACCATGGGGTTATCCCAGCAAAGGACATTTTAAAACAATAAAAAAATATCTATTTAAAAATGTATCTGTTTTGCAAAAATAGCAGGCAAACTTGAAGTTATATTTTCAGAAACTAGATAGCAAGGTGACTTTGTTCACATATTTCTGTAGTTATTGTATTTATTTTTTTTTACTATGGTAAGGTTGGGAGATAGGTTAATCTGTACTGCAGGATAAACTGGGATGGGTTGGCTTTATGGCAATATCATAACATGTTTGCGTGAGTGACATTTGTGAACTTGTTTAATTGGATTGTCAATTAATTTGTCTGCAATTTGTGTTTATCACCAAGTCTCTTTCAACTTGTCTAATTTTTATGTGTTTTGGATGTGCTGCTGCCTAACTGCAGTCTTTTGGTATTCTGTTTTGTTTTTGGTGTGGGAGGGTATTTTGGGCAATATACTGTTATGTGGACTGTGGGAACTCTGGGGATGGTGCCAGGGTACAACTCACAAAGCATGGGGAGGGAGTAAATGGGTAGAAATTGCATTAGAAATACCCTCCAAAATGCACCAGAATGAACCAAAATGTTAAAACATTTCTGGGGGCATAGGTGGCCCACCAGACTCCCGGCCTATTATTTTTATTTTTTATCTGACTTGAGCTTCCCCATCTATAGGACTCCTGAATCCGCCCCTGTTCCTGATCCAATGCAGATCAGAAAGCGCTGTGTCAGCCATGGGAGGGAGAACAGGGAAAACAAAAACCCCACTATCCACCATCAATCATGAAAAGAGGGCTCTGCCTTGGGTGGGGGTGGGGAGCAAGCTTCGCGAGCTCCCTGAAGGTGAACTGACTGGGGGAACCAACAGGAGCCAGAAAAACAGAGAAACAAACTAGATAATCAAAATAAAAGAAAATCATGTCAGAAAAATGGGACCAAAACAATCTGTACATGGAGGGGGAATGACAGAGGAACTACAAGGGCAGCCCCAGACAGGGAGCCCCATGAGGCACCCAACCCATGGTTAGATAAACCAAACAGACCCAGGGCAAGAAAGCCCACCCTGGGGAGCTGCTGCTGGAAGCCTGCAGGACCACTGACTGAAGAGGAGCAGCGACCAAGGAGCCATGGATGGATCCATGCTTCAGGTAAGTTTCCAGGCATCCATGACCCTGCATCTCCACTCAATCAGCCACCCCGGGCAACAACTGCCTCTTTGGCCAGTGGGGGTGACCTTTTCTATGCTGGGGGTGGTCCTGGCTTCTGGCCAAGTGATTGGGTACCTGAGACTGGGACAACCCTCCTGGGCTGATTATGGTCCTTAGACTGGCCTGGTGGGACAGCTGGAAGCCCCCCTAGGCATTGTCAGAGGGCTGGGGAATGGAATGACAGGGACAGAACAAAGAACAAACACAGGAAAACTCCAGGGAAGGGGGGGGGAGAGGGGAGAGAGGAAAAAATGGTCAGCAAGCCAGCTTGCAGGGGGTTAATCCTTTTCCTTCCTTTTACTGTCCCTTGGGTTCCCGTGCTGGTCTAACCCCCTATCTCTGGTCTTTGTGGGTAGTCCCCCCCCCAGACTTGCCTGACTGTACTTTGGGGCACTACAATCAACCCAAAGAAAGCTGAGATAATTAAATCCCCACAAAGGGCAGGAAGTTGCTACTATCACATTTTGTTATTCATGCACTGTCTGTGGCATCTGATACCAGTGCATGAGGTCTATTCTGCACCAATCTGTGCTTGTGGCAGGGTTGAAACAGCACTTAATAACACTAATCCACCCCCTATAGAATATATTCTCAATCCCAAACAGCAGTTAGACTGCTCCCACACTGGCAACTCACACACATGCAATGTAAAACGCACTGTCATTTTTTCCCCTGTAGCTTCAGCACACAATGCTGTATTAATTAACACTGGGCTGGATATTCAAAAGGGTTGCGCCATGCGCAATAGGGTTAACGCCTGCGCAAGTCCAAAATAGCACCGTTCTGCCATATTCAGCAGGATGCAGTTGCGCCACTGAAAACATGCTGAGCAACTGTGCAATGATAATGAAGGCATGCGCAACTGAAGGGGGTGGAACTATGTATAAAAGGCGCAGTGCGATGTTCAAAGACTTGCGCAATGTGCAACAGTGGAGCAGGCGGAAGTTGCGCCATAGCGGAAATGAGCCAAAATAAAAAGGAGCAAGGAAGAGGCGCAAGAACGCTACAGGCAAGCCACATGAGACAGAGGCAGAGACAGGCACAGGGAAACAGGGAGAAAGGGGGCAGGCCAGGGAAACCACACCACACAAGAGGGGCAAGGGAAGGTGTGTGGGGCCACAGAGAGCAGAGGCCAGTAGGTGTACCCGGTGCAGGGGAGGTAGCAGTCAAGACAGCGGGGGGAACAAAGCAACATCAGCTGGGGGGGGAACGCAAGCCAGTGACATGGACAGTGCCACCTTCCACATGGATGCCATAATGAGGGGGGTGAGAAGGCATGCTGCAGGGGGACATGGCCATGGAAGGGCCCGTCGGCGGTATGCCCCCAACAGGCAGTACTGAGCCCGTACCAGCTATGAGCTGTACACAGATGTTGAGATAGTGGGCTGGTACCGCCTGAACAGGGCAATACTGAGGTGGCTCTGTGAGCTGTGCAGTGATGTGATGCAGGCACCCACACGACAGAGTCATGCTCTGTCAGTGGAGACAAAGGTAACAGCCTGCATGTGCTGCTCACCACGGTACCTTCCAGAGACCAACAGGGGATACCACAGGCATAACACAGTTGGCCACGCCACGCATCCTCACCCAATTCCTCAGTGCACTGCTGCCACATGCTGTGGAGTACATCCATTTCCCAGCACTGCGGTGGGCGCACAGCAAACATACAGGAGTTCCACAGGGTAGCACGTGTATGCCTGGCGGCTGAGGCGATAGACTGCACCCATGTGGCCATATGCACACCACCTGGCCTCGGCGGGGCCGCCATGAATCGTAAGGGATATGCCAGTGTCAACTGCCAGGTGGTGTGTGATGCCAGTGGGCGCATCATCAATGTCTGTGCCACGCACCCTGGGGGAGCACATGATTCCTTCATCTGGCACCAGTTGGCACTGTGCCACTGATTCAAGAGTGGGGACATCCCCACAGGTCATCTAGTGGGTGAGTATGTATGTAGAACTGACATATCGTGGGCAAGGGGGGTATGGCCAGAGGTGCCATGGGTGTGGCCCACAGGGCTTGGGGCAGTCTGAGCCTGAACAAGACACTAACCTCCACCATCTCCACACAAGTGACAGTGGATACCCACTCCGTCCCTGGCTACCCTACCGTGGCCCACGCACCCCATCGCAGCAACGCTCAATCGAGGCATGCATGCCACCACACACAACGCCATTGAGCAGGTGTTTGGGATGCTGGAAGGTGTGTTTCGTTGCCTGGACACCTCTGGTGGTGCCCTACAGTATAGCACCTCAAAGGCCTGTGGGATATTCCTGGCCTGTTGCATCCTGCACAACATGGCGAAAGACTGTGGGATAGCCGTACAGGTCAAAGAGGGGGACAGCGACGGGGACGACGGTGACGCCGGTGACGATGGGGATGGGCAGCCCACCCTTGGCCGACAGGACCCCCGACTGATCCAGCTGGTACAGCTGCACTGGGACACCATCACAGAGGAGCACTTCAGCCAACACAGGTAAGTCATGGTGCCATGTGCAACCACCAGTGGCTAGGGCACAACCCACATACACGTATGGAAACACACCAGGGGTGCATGCTGGCAAGGGATGTGGCAGAGCACAGAAGCACACACATACAACCAGGGAGGGGTGAACAGTAACACGCCACATGGATGGACACACACACACGCACACACAATAGGCACAAAGTGCACAGGGTCAGGTGCAAAACAGAGCCGGAATGCAAACACTAGCAACACACATGTCCACAGGCCACCACGTCCACTGACTGTCTATGTGCGTGTGTCAGATGCTGGGCACCATTGCACTTTGGTGTACAACACAATGCAGGCATCATCATGCATACGTACCTGTGGACAGCAGTTGGGAGGGTGTGCAGGTGGACCGTGTGTCTGCGTGCAGGGCCGGGCACCCACCCGTGCACTGCCCACCGAAACACACAATGCACACAGGGCAGCACCAGTCAGTGCCCGTGCTGGGAGACAGATCAGTCCTGCAGCACAGTGCCACATCCGCCGCGGATGTGTGGGCAGCCCCGACGAGACCCAGCAGCACTGGCAAGCTGACCACGGGCCTCATGGGGTGGCACCGATGGTCCACCAGCGGTTCCACTGCACGGACGTGACCGTGCCTGCACAGGGGTCTGCAGCACACTGAACACACCTGCACCAGGAGTGCGCGGGATGCCCACAGCTGAACCCAGCGTCGACAGGGTGGGTGTCACATGATGCTGGGAGCAGGGAGTGGATAGTGAACTGCGTGGTGTGAGTGACACATGGGCACCTGACTGTGTGCCCATTGTGGCCATGACAGCGATGAACGCCTGTGTTTGCCTGTCAATGGCAGCAGTCACATCATCCCGCAAATGGTCAGTCCAGGACAGGATCCTATCAGTGTCCCTGCTGTGTCACTCCTCGACCCGCTCCAGAGCCACACACAGTGCCTCCATGGACATTGCAAGCCGCATCTGCAGGTGTGCTCTTCAAAGAGGTCGTCTGCCACCTCAGCATCCCATCCATCAGGGTGTGGAAGGGCCTGATGTCCAGCACCCCTTGAGGGTGGGCGCTGCTCATCAGGACCAGGTATGGGCAAGTCCACAGGCAGTGCACAGACGCCACCACTGAACTCTGAACCCCCAGTCCCAGTGGGTGACTGCTGCCCCTCCACCTGCTGTGCCCAAGGGATCAATTGTTCCGCTGCTGTGGTCTCAACAGTCCCACTGTCCTGACCAGCCACTGGTGCTGCCCCACTGGTGCTGACAGGCACATCCTGGGACTGTGCCGACACGTTGGCACACCTGTTGGAACCAGCCAGGTCCATGGGCGTGAGCTGGCCTGCTGTGTGTCCATTCCATGGCACACACATGTCACTGCCCATGATGGCTGTGTCTCCATCATTGGTGCAGGTCTCTGCCACAGCCACAGCCACAGTGTGCTGGCATCCTTGGATGCCAGAACACTGAGACACAGGAAGTGCCTCCCCCACACCTGTCTCAACGACATCAGTGTGGACAGCCAGGCAGACCCACTGTTGCAATGCTTGATGGCTGACTGTGGAAGTGGATGGTCCCTCCTCCAACTCCAGATGACTGTCTTCAGTGGACAGGCCCTCCACCGCTGACTCCTGCAGATGCGAAGGATCTATAACAGAAAGTAAGGTCACGTTAGTGCATGTGATCTACCCTGCCCCCCCCCGACAGACCATGACTTACCATGCAGTGATGGGCTACTACCTGTCTGGAAGCCACCTCCTGGAACGCCCTCTATGGCACTACACTGCATGCTTGCAGCAAGCCTGTCCTCTGCCGGTGTCAGCTGCACCACCTCCGGCTGGCCCCTGCCTGTTGCAGCATGTGCCACCCTGATAGCAGCCACCTTCTCCTTCACCCTCCTCCTGTCGGTACCCATCTTCTTCTTACACTCCTGCACGGAGCGCTGGTGGCTACCGTGCAGGTTGACAGCACGATCCACCCCTCCCATGCAGCAGCATGGGCCTGGAGGTGCCCCGCTGTCCACTGAGCAGTGGCTCCTGATCGGGGTAGGCCTCGAAGACTGCCTCTGTCTCGGCCTTGGTGAAATTGGGCCTCCTCTTCTGCCCACCATCGTTGTCCTCCTCACCCGGAACTCGCTCAGTCATTATTCAGCCTGTAAGGATGACCGTGGTTACCTGTGACTGTGCAGTACAAAGCAAGTCCCTGATACCACAGTCCAGAACCCCACACAGCATGCAACTCACCAATAAACTGCAGTAAGCGAATATGGCCACTGCAGAACAGTGTCGCATTTTTATAGCGCAATCCATGCAAATTAGGTGAGGAGCAACTTTAATGAGATGCAAATCGAGCTGCTGCGCCATTGCATGGCTGATCAGCTGATTAGCATATGACAGCTGAATATCGTGCTCTTGCGCTTTGTGCAATTGTGTTGAACGTGCTGAGCCAATGGCGCAGTTCTGTGGCATGCGTAGTACACCTGACTGCGCATGCCCAGGTAGCTTACACAGGCGTCTGCCGCACTGATGACGTGCTATGCACAGTAGGCAATGCAGGGCACGGCCACCATTGTGCCAGAGGCGCTATGGCATGGGTCACTACATGGCACTGTGGCACAACTGCGTGATAGTTCGCTGTGGCGCTGGCACACAGGCAACCAATCATGCTAGACGCATAGACATTCGATGGCACTGTCCATGGCCTTGCGCCAGAGACCCATGACCCTGTGCCTGACCTTTGCCCCCTTGGCGCCATACGTCCGGCATGGCTGCACCTCTATCGCGCTGTTTGGTAACAGTGCGATAGGGGATGGCGGCGCTGTACCGCTCAGCAGTTCCATGTGGGGTGCTGCGATGCAGAGCGCCATATTGTTTACTATAGAGGTTGAGATGGCATGCAGGAGAGCCCCACAATGGAGTGCCCTTGAGCTGGCCAACCTTGTGGCCATTATGGAGCCACACTATGGCCCACTCTTTGGAGAAGAGGCACTGGACAGAGCCAGGACCCAGATCTGGCAGGCGGTGGCCACTGACCTGGAGGCAGCCACTGGACACAGGAGGACAGCGGAGCAGTGCAGGCACCGTTACGGGGACCTTAGGAGGAGGGAGCCGGAGCTACTTGCCCGTCTGCAGTCGCGTGCCAGGAGGGGCATGGTGCCTCGTCCAGGTGGGTGATACGTCTACACACTTGTATCATCCATATGGGTAACACTGTCTTATGTGTCCAGCACATAGGGGGGATAGTCTAGGGTTGGCTGTGGCGGTGTTTACAGGGTATGGGGTGGGTGGGTCTGGCTGGGTGGTTGGGCACACACACATTGGGGCAGGGGGACTTTGCTTTGGGTCTGTACTGATGTTTTTCTCTCCTTTTTTCTCCCACAGGCGTGGATGAGTGGCGGTGGATGGTGGAGCAGCGGCAGAGGGAGGAGGACGCAGCACACAGGCATGTCGGGGATCAACACCACCGACAACAACGGCCCGATGAGGGTGAGTGCCATGACACCATGATTACTATTGCATGCTGTGTAACAGGGTGGGGAGCAGGGCATGGCCACCATCCATGGACACCACTGCCATGCATGTGACTTGTGACAGTCAGCACTGTCCAGTGGCAATGCATGTCTGGGAGTGCATCAATGGTGGTCCATGCGTGCACTGGGCACATGGCTGTGGCACTGCCTGCACACCGCATAGCCACGTTACTGTACGACCTTGGTTGTGCTGTGCTGGACATGGGAGAGAAGGGTGTGTGCAGTGGTACACATGGCTGTTGCTGCCTGGTTGGGCATGTTTTGTGGGCACGGTCACTGTGGGTGGGCGCACACCATCACAGGAGCGTGGCACATGGCTGTATGCCATGCATAATGGGTGGGCTGCAGAGGGATGAATAGTCACACCTATTGACTCTGATCCCTCGTCCTAGGTGAACGGATACTCCTGCGGATCCAGCAGGCTGTTCAAGAGCTGCTGCAGGTGGCACGGGAGTCCCTGACCATATTGAGGGACATACAGCAACAAGGGTTCAGGAGGAGGAGACGGCCCAGGCAACAGCCCCAGGCAGTGGAGGAGGACCAGGCTGGCTGCTAATGTCTGCAAGACCTGCCTGCAACTACCCCCCTTTGACCAACCCTCACACCCCGCCTTCCCTCTCCCATATGTTCAACTCTGCCCCTTACCCACCCCCACCTTGTTTCTGTCCCTCCCCCCATTTGTACATAGTTTACTGTATATAGTTGTGTTTTATATTTTACAATAGATATATTTTGATATGAATACTGTGGTGGTCTCTGATTTGCAGCTGGCTAGGTGCTCAGCTGCAGTGTGTGCATGGCATCTGGGGTGGTTCAGTCATGGGGTGTGTGTGTGCGTGGGAAGTGTCTATGGTGTGGAGTGGCTATCAGTCGGTGTCTGTGGTGTGTGTTGTTCCCTGTGCATTGCATTACTGTGTGCAGTGGTCCATGGTGCATGCTCTGTGTCCATTGTGCCCCTGTCAACCGTCCTTGGCCTGTGCAGCTGACACCCTTGCATGTCTGTGGCCTGCAAGGTCTGCTTGCTGTCAGTGGTGGCTGTCCTGCAGGTCATCCACTGTGACCGTCTAATGCTGGGTTGCCTCCTGTCACTGGTGTGTGTGCATGTTTGCCTCGGTGACACCGTGGCCTCCGCGGTTGATGTCCCACCTCCATGTTGTGGCTTGTGTGTGTTGCAGGGGCTGTGCACCACTGTCTGTGACTTGTGCTCCAGGCATCTGATGGTGGTGTACAGGACCACAGTGCATGCACAGGGTGGGTGTCACCCCTGTGCCATGGAGGACTGCAGGCTGTGTGTGCTCAGTTTTCATAGGCCCAAACTGGGGGCTTGGTTGCCACACTACTGCATCCCTGTGTTATTGTCCCCGTGGGTATGGGTGTGTGTTTGTCCCTGCACTGTGCTGCATCCGGTGTGATGCATGCTTCCACACACTACTGTGGGTGTCTGTGCTGGCTGCTGTGGCTTGTGATGGGTCAGGATGTGACACTTGTCTACTGTGCAGGGTGCTGTCTCAATGGTGGTGGTGTCAGGGGCACACCCTGTCCCATGTGGGGTACCTCTTGTGCAGACACATGGTCGGTCTCTCAGCTGTGCCTCAGGGGAATTGTGTGTGTTGGCACTGTGTCTGCCGTTGTTGCATTGCCATGTGCTTCCACCCACTGCTGGGTCCTCATGGTGGGGCTGGCTTGTATGGTTCTGTGGTACACGAGGTTGCATTGTGACAGTGGGGGTGGTGATATGCATGGGGTTTCCTGCAGTGGTGGTCGCTGCTCATGGAGGGGGTGTCTGGGGGTCACAGTGCAGGGTGTGCTGTGCACTGGGGGGCTGGTGTGGCAGGGTGGTCCGCCCTCCTTGTGTGGCAGTCTCAGCTTGCTGGGGGGTGTGCTGGGGCACCATGGCCTAGCTGTGCTTTGTTTGCTTGTCCCCATGGGCTGGTGGATATTCCAGCCCTCCCCCAGTTGTGCTGTGCTTAGGGTGTGGGGGTGCATTGTCAGTTCTGCTGTGTGTTCCTGTGCCCATCTGTGGCATGGGTAGTGGGCCCTACCTACCTCCTGGTTGTGCAGTTACATTGCTCTGTTGCTGGGGGCTCCTGCTTAGCAGCTATGGTGCCTCTGGGCTGCTCAGCTGGGCTGCCCTTGGTTGCATCTTGCACATAATATCTGCTCAGCTTCCTCTTCCTAGTTGCGCTATGGTGCAGGTTGTGCGATATTCCGACGTTAGCTGTTGGCGCAATTTGGCTTGCTCCTTTTTTGAATATCACGTCTATTGCGCATGTGCGCAATGGACTTGTGCTTGCTCCTGCTATTGCACACTTTTTGGGTGCAGTTTGAATGTCCAGCCCTCTGTGTGTAATAGCCAGTATAACAGTAACCACAAAGTACTGTTAGCTGTGTAAAAAAAGTTCATACAGGATTCTTGATCAATGGTGAACTGCTGCAGAAATTACATCTGCACAACTGATGTGGTTTTGTTACACAATTACTGTTTTCCATTTGAGTGATCTGATAACAACTGCCTGCCTCTTTCTCCATCTCCGTCTCCCTCTCCCTGTCAAACACAGTCACTGGATCTGAGCCAAGTGGTCACCATCAACACAACACTGAGAGCATTTTGCTTTCACGGACTCTGCAATGCAATTCACAGGGTAGGATCAAATGCAATTTACAGTGTAGCCATCAGGACATCAAAGCTGGTTGGAGGGTGTAGATTGACTGTTGTAAGAAGACTGGTTACCTTGTAGTTCACTTTTCTATGATAGTTTAAAAAAAAATTACATTTAATTATTTATTTGAAATTGAACAAAAGCTCTGCAAATTATGTGAACATTCAGACAGAGAGGTCAGGTGATGCTCTGGTCTGAAAGCGTGCCATGCACAACTAATAAAAATGCAACCAATATGCATACATGTGATAGAAAATGACTAAAATGTAAATATAAGTGCACTGGTATACAAGTATTCTTTGTACAACACTGGCTTACCATACCATATGCACTTCACTACATAGCGTTATTTTTCATTTTATTGTACTGTGTGTCAACCTGGTTTTCAATGACATGGGCTGGGAGATAATAAATAATATGAGCTGAGTGACTATTTATTGACCTATTGACAGGAAAAAAAATGGAATCAATGGACTTCCAAATGAGGAAACCTTTGCCACTATTAATACAGATTCCTGGAACTGTCATTTGTTTATAGGTATAATGCTGAATAGAACCTTTCATATGTGCACAGTCATATTTAGATTAATATGGGAGGGGGAGATAAAGATGCGTTTGCTGTGTGCTACTGCTGTCAATTTCTACAGCAGACAAATTTCATTTGGCATGTACTGTAACTATAGGTTACATACTGTAAACATATAGATGTTCTGTTAACAGCTTGTGTGATCAGTAGAAGAGAACGTATTTGTGAATTTCAGATGGACTCAAAAATGTATTCAGTGTTGCAGTGTGTCGACTGGATGCCAGTGCCTGTGTATAACCTTGTGTAACCCCCCCATCGGGGGCATATCTGGAAGCCCCCAAAAAAGATTAATTTTCCCCAGGGTTTTGCTTCCATCCCCCATTCTTTTTTCTGGGTCCCAGCATTTTTCTGGCTTGCCCCTGTGTTTTTTGTCTTCTGCTGCTGGCCCCGCATTGGTTTTCAGAGAGAGCGGGGCCAGATGAGCAAGTTTGCAGAGCCACTGGCTTTTAGAGATGGCACAGTAGTGCCAGTGAGCTCCACGCATGCGCAGAAGCACAATTTTGTTTCAACTGTTCGCAGACATTTTGGCTGTCCTCTCTGGTGGTTCCAGTCTCAGGGAAAAGCAAGAGAGGGGCTGGGACAGATGGCCATACTGGAGAGGCACTCGGAGAGAAACTGGAGCAGATTTTGTGTGCCAATTGTGCAGCAGAAATAGGGAGCAACCTCATTAATATTCATGAGGTGGCATCCCTCTGAATCCACAGAAGTCCTGTCCAGCACCTGGGGGCACAGGTAAGTGGAGATAGCGACAGGGAGCAGAAGGGATAAATAAATAAATAACCTAAAGAGATGTGTGCAAGGGAAACAGAGAGGCTGCCAGTCCATGGGGAAAATAAATATGTAAAATGGGTTCATGGACTGCATCCAGTGAATAACGTGGGGCTATGCATGTGTGCTGTTTGAGGACATTTGGAAATGCCAGCAATGACTGCAAGAGGGTTGAGACTGCAGGGTAACAAGTGCAGTTGCTTAAGAGGGCACAGGGATGGCTACAGCTGTGTGGGGAAAAAAATAAAATACTACCCTTTGGCTGCAGGGACACTTGAAACCTGGGACAGTGTTAAAATATGTGGACACTATTTACAATGGCCACCATGTTTTACAGCCATGTGACTCCAGCCAGCCAACCACTGAAGCAGGTTTCTTTGCCAGGGACTCTGCCACTGATTGAAAGGACTTTCGGTGGAAAATACCAGGGAAAGTTTAGGTGCCTTTTTCTTCACCAATGAGGCATCAAGGGAGTCTCATACATATAAATTTTTGCCTAAGGACAGTGGCTTCAGCCAATGGGGAGTGAGAGAAAGGCTCCCAATAAAGCAAGGGCAGTTGGAGTTTGAGTCAGTTCAGTGGGAGCTCCTCCAGCAAGGTGGGGGGGGCTCCTGCCCCTAGAGGGAATGGGGCTGCGAGATGGGACTGCCTGGTGGCTGTCAGCAATTTGTCCCCCAAGGCAAGGAGGTCTGCCCCACTGGGAAAAAGAAGAACAGAGGCAAGGAAGAAACAGCTTTGAAGAGAAAAGGAAAGCCACAGGTTGCTGAATGTTCTGTGTTGTTCTGAAATTGCACCACAGCGGTGAGGTGAAGAAGACAGAAGAGGCTGTGTCCTGAGCCTGAATAAAAGGACAAAGGTTGTCTCTAAGCCTGGAAAAAGACCAAGGTTGTGTTCTGAGCCTAGAAAAAGAATGAAGGTTGCATCTAAGCTGGGGAAAAGATGGAGTACTGATGATGAGGAACAAGAGAGTATAAATGTGCTGAGAAAAGGAAAGGGGAAGAGTAAACCTCTTCAATCCGGAGAAGTGCTATGTACCTGCACGATGAGAAAAGGCACTATTAGTGAAGAAGGTATGCATGAGCCAGAGTGAGAATGTGGCTGTATTAAAGTTGAGAGACTATGGAAAGCAGAAAGATGGAGAGGTGCCTCTCAGGGTCGAGTGCCTGTTGTCTGCTCCTGAGATACAGTGAGGAAAAGAGAGAGAGATTGCTGTGGCTATACACTGTGGCAGGAAAGATAGAGAAAGAAAGAGAAGCAGCAGAAAAGAATGTGCTGAGTGTTTCTGCTGGCACCCAAGGCCAGGCGAGGCACTCACTAACCCCCATCAGGTGGGGTGTGCCGCTGCAGGGAGCCATGGGTCTTGAACCCAAGTGCTAGGGAGCTCTGATTGGAGGGAGTCAGGCCGTAGGACCACTCCCCGGTCTGGGTCATCTATGGTTGGCAGGACTTGTACATGTGCCCTACAATGGGGCCTGTAATGGGCCAAAGAGGAGAAACTGTGGGATCTGCAAGTAAGCAAGAGAAAGAGAGAGCAAAGCTGCAGCCTCTGTGCCCATGTTCAAGCATCGGAGCCGCTTCTGCCTGTGTTGCCACCAGTCCCCAGGACATCCGTGAACTGTGCCATCCAAGGACTGAATCTGCAGAACCGTGAGTAAAAAGCAGGAACTGCTCTGCATCCAGGGACTGTAAATAGTTTAAGCACTCACACCAGGCTGGAGATAGAGCCAAGGGTTGGAATATAAAAAGTTACTTAATTCAAGTAAGCACGCCAATGCCAGCTACCAGCTGCACCTCAGGCCTGCAACTTAAGTCTGGGTACCCAGTGAAGGACTGTGGGGTTTTAAAGGACTGGGACCTGTGGGTCTGGTTTTGGGCATCTGCAGCAGTAAGCTGGATTAGATAGATCTAGTGGCTGCAGTGATTGAGATCTGGGTTTTGAATCAAAGGGAAATGTGAATTTGGGGAAATGCAAATCTTTAAAATGCCTGAACTCTATTCCACTTACCCCATTCTAAACCCTTCACCTGTAAATAAACCAAGATGTTATTGTTTTGCAACAGAGATGAATCCAGAGTCTAACTTTAGTGGGCATGTTATTGGATGAAATGGAAAAGGTAAACGTTATAACTGAATTTGGGGAGGTACGAATCTTGTTAAGACCATGTTTTTATTTTTTTAGTTGTTTTAACCAGGAGTAGAACACTAAGCTGAAAGCTTTTTTACAGGAGCGACCTGGGAGCACAGGGAAGTTAAGTGACTTACTCAGGGTCACACAATATGCAAGTGGAAACTGTGGGATTCAAACCCAGGTCTGGTCTGCTGGATGTCACCAGATTTGCAGCTCAGAGCCTTAAGCCACTGCACTATACTGTCTCCCATTGAGACAACTGTTGGGGAAGTGGGTTGATATCACATCCCAGGAAGTTGTACTGCAAGCAATCAGCCCCACTGATATGTACTCTGTATGGAGGCATTACCATTTTCTTTTATCTTTTGGGAAAGGACCCCCATAGGTCAGCTTATGGGAACCCAGACCCCTTTGCCTTGTAATGGACGGCAAGGCAAGGGCAGTGGCCTTCTCCAGGATGGCAGCGGAGAGGGGCTACACTCATAAACATTTTTAAACTTTCACTCTCAGTATCACATACACTGTTTAACTGTGTTAAACTCAATTGACATTTAAAATGATGACAAATACAGTTCATCACTGGTTTCTTTTATCTAGTCTCACAATGTTTTGCTTAGTTTCCTTAATGCAGTTCTGACTTTCACCTTAGTTTCCACAATCAGTATCACCTCTGGACTGCACTGTGTTCAAATCCCAAGCATACTTCTCACTACATCAGCACTGCAGCTAGTCTATTGTATTAATTCACATATTCTCCAGTATAACTGACAATTTATTTCTGCGTTAGTACACAGAAACATAGAAACATCAAAGAAGCCAGCTGAATAAGGCCATTTGGTCTATCTAGTCTGCTTGTATTGCAGGTTCCACAGCCTGAGCTACTGATTCTGCACCCCCCACTCCTCCCATCCTTTCCATCCTTCCACCCATGACCCTTAGATTCCCTAATGTCTATCCCAGTCTCTCCTGAAGCTGCCCACTCTCTACAATGGGACTACCTTTTCCTGTAGCACATTCCAGCTGGCCACCACACTCTCTGTAAAGAAATCCTTCCTAACCTCCTTCCCAAACCTCCCCCCTAGATTGACACTGTGTCCCCTCATGTTATGGCTCCCACTTAGCCTAAAGATACCCTCCTTATCCACCCTATTTATCCTTTCCAAGTACTCAAAGGTCTCAATCATGTCCCTCTCTCCCTCTTCTCCTACTGGAAGTACATGTTCAGTGCCCTCAGCCTCGCCTCCTATGCTTTACCCTGATGATCCATGGTCATCTCTTTTGCCCTTTTCTGGGCCATTTCTAGCAGTCTAATGTCTGTTTTGAGGTGTAGGCACCAGTAATGTACTCCATACTCTAGATGTGGCCTTACCAGTGACCTGTACAAGGGCAGTATAGCCTCCTCTCATGTACTGCTGATCCCCCTAGTTATGTATCCCAACATCTAATTTGCCCTAGCTGCTTTCTTGCACTGCATGGAATGCTTCAGGTTGCTAGTGATCATCCCTTCCCAGATCCTTCTCCTCCTCCATTGCAGATACGCAGACCCCTTCCAGGTAGTTAGTATACATAGTGTCCAGTTCAGAGTGTATATCCCACATGCTACAAGCATGTCTGGTAAAATACAGTACCTCTGCATGAAGCATAAGGTCATGTTCATTCAGTTCCATAGACTTGTCAAAGCTGGTACACTACCTGATGTCCTGAGTGACGATCACATGACCTATATCATATGCAAAATCCACAGGTCCAAGGCATCCCATAAAATCCACCAAACCTGGTCATACAAATCACTAAACCTCACTCCCCTTCTAAATGACCTCAGTTATACAAACTGAGAGCCTATTTCAGTGTCTAACTCCATCGATGCTGCTACAGCCTGCTTTCATGGTAAATTTCTAGAAGTATGGAACATGCATGCCCCTCTGGCGTCGCACCAGGGTCAGAGGACACCACCTCCCCTTGATCAACCCAGATCTCCTAACATGCCTAAGAGCATGAGATCAAAAGTGGAAAACACACAAAACTTCCAAGCTTCCTAACGACTACATCACCTACCGCACCCTCTGCAATAAATGCACGAAAGCCACTCACCTAGTCAAAGCTGAGTACTTCTGTGCCATCTTCCAGACTAACATAAATAACCCCTCTAAATTCTGGAAGGTCATTCACTCCCTCTTCTTCCTCTCCCCCCAGCTACTCCACCTGTCCCACTCCTTATTGTAAACAACCCCTCAATTTTCTGATAACTTTAGTGTTGTTTCCAAGTTTAATTCATATTTCACCTCATTTGCCTCTACCCTTCCAGCTTCTCTACCACCTCCACTGCCTACTGTATCCCCCACCCCTTCAAGATCAACCTCCCTGTCTAATGCCTTCTCCTTCACTAATATCTCACCCTCAGATACCTTGGCAGCTTTGTAAACTCTCAATCCCTCCAAGGGCAGCTCACCAGATGACTTAGACCCTAAACTGTTTTATCTTTCTGCTCCATCCATCTCTGCTCCACTTTCTGACTTACTAAACCTCTCCTTTTCGACCACCACCATCCCCACTGGTTGGAAGCATGCCATTGTACTCCCACTGCCAAAGGGTTGCACTTCCTCTGCCCCCACAAACTACAACCCCATTTCTCTCCTACCCACCCTGGCTAAGCTGCAGGAACACCTAGTTCACTCTCAATGCTTTTCTTACCTATCTGACTCTAACTTCTTCTCGTCTTTCCATTCTGGGTTCTGGAAGAACCACTCCAACATCTCCTCTTTGATTGGGCTAACTGGCTCAATCCTCTCCGGGATGGACAGTGGCCAAATCACATCTGCTATTTTTTCCGACCCAGCCAAGGCTTTCAACACTGTCTCCCACATCTGCCTTTTGAACTCCCTTTCTACGGCTGGCTTGTCCACCTCTGCCACAAACTGGTTCGGAGCCTACCTGGTAGGCAGGACCCAGTCTGTCAAAACAGCCAACGCTATTTGCCATCCTCTCCCCATAAAAACAGGTGTCCCTCGGGGCTCTGTTCTGGGCCCTGTCTTAGTCTCCATATTTTTAAATGATCTTCCATTGGCCTGCTCTCTCACCTCTATCCACATGCATGCTGATGACACTGTCATCTTCACCTCTGGCCAGTCCTCTGATGATGTGGCTACCAGACACCAGCAGGACTTTGATAAAGTCCAGCACTGGTTTAGCTCCCATCAACTCTCCCTCAGTGCCAAGAAGACAGTCTCAATGACCTTTGGCACTAGGCAGAGACTCACTCAGCTCCCCTCCCTCCCTTCCTTCAATATCCTTGATGGGACAGTCCTTGAGGAAACATTCTTTTAGGTACCTCGGGGTGTGGCTTGACCAACAGCTCAATTTCTCTGGACATGTGGACACCATCCTGAAAAAGCTGCACCCTGAAATAGTTACATTATACAGGAACTGTAGCTGCCTCCCACTACTGGCCCAACATGATATTGTCCAGAAGATGATACTACCTATATTCAACTAATGTGATGTAGTCTACAGTGCTGCTCCCACGTCTTCCATATCCAGATTGGACACCCTTTTTAACTCCTTCTGTTGTTTTGCTCTGGACTCTCCCCCTCATACCCATCACTGTGATCTTTACCACTCGCTGGCATTTCCCTCACTAGAAAGCCATTGCCACCTTCACTGTGCCAAATTTGCATCCAAATTTTGGTTTGGCACACTCCCCCCCCCTATCGTTTCTCGTCCTTCACTATCCTTCCCACTCCAGCCCACTCTCTCCACTCTTTTGACTCCCATCTACTGATAGTCCCCAGCCGCTCAATTGTGATTGGACAGACAGCCTTCTCTCATCACCTCCCTAAGTTATGGAATGCCCTTCCCTATCAAATTCGGCACTTTTCCTCCCCTTACTCCATCTCATCTGCTCTGCACAACTTCTTCTTGGTAAACTGCACCTGTGCTTAACTCCTGCTACTCACCCATATCTAATTTCTCAACTGCACCTCCCTCATCAATTCCCTTATCAAATTCCTTTTGCCTCCATCCCCCTGGTTCACTCCCTCAGTACCTAATGCTTTCTCCTTCCCTTCTTCTCTCCCATCATTCTGCCACCTACCCTAGCTGCCCCTCCTTCTGCCACGCACCCCAGCTGCCTGTTTCTCTGTTATACTCCCTTGACTCACTGTATACTTAGCACTAAGCCCTGATCTCCCCCCCCCCACAATAGTTTCTGCACTATTGCTGTTTGTGACCTGTATTTGCTTTTCTTATGTATAATATGTATATTATTTAGGTATTCCTAACCTTGATACATTGAATTGACACTATGCAAAAACAATTTTGTTACTGCGTGTTTGGCTGTATACCTTCCTCTCCCCTCTCCCCCAGGATGCACCATGAGATAAGCAACTTGTTGTTCAGTGTGCCCTTCCTGGTGAAACTTTTCAATAAATAAATAAAGTTTCTTTGCACAGGGCCCATAGTCCCTGTGCAAACCATGAAATCATGTATAATTTTCTTTACGGACAGGAGGGGGAATCTTTTACTATACATGTATACTGAGCACCTCGCTGCTGTATGACCATGCTTGACAAAGGGCACATCTCTTTGATGTGAAACATTGGGTCCACATTGATTAACTGCTGCTGATAACATTAATAAATAATTTGCATGCAAAGAAGTCAGCTGAAGATTTATTTCTGGTGGATGGATGATGTGCCCCTTTTTGTGATGCATTACCATAGCTGGAGATGACCCATTGCCTATCTTGTAGCAATACATCCTTCTCTGGGCACTTGGGCTAATTTCTTTATGTAGCTCTTGTTTGGCATAGGCACCTCCACAATCATGCCCCTCACCAGGATCTCCCTCTGCAGCTTTGAGGGACCATCCCCAGGCCAGCTGGCCATCACGGTGCTCCCCTTGAGTAGAGAACCCTGCAATGTTCTAATACCATCCTAGTGGTTCCACTACATATGGTTTCTGCAAAGGGTAAATCCACAAGGAAAAAAAATCCAGGCCTCATCTGGATCCCTGATGAGTTTGGCAGCCCCTAGCTTCTGGGCTTTCATGGTCTCTCTTTCTTCTTGGCAAGTCATTTACAGACCATACCATGCTAAAAGAAAAATTGCATCCAAGCTGGCTAAGCTCACCATTTTATATGTTACTAACTTTTCCAATACCACCCCTGCATGACAGTGGCACAGTGATCATGCCAGTCTCAGGCCATTACCTCCAGTAAACAACCCCTTTGCCCTGTTCTGGTAGGAGAGATGTTACACCTGTACATTCTACAGCAGAATAACCATGTGATCAGATATTTGCCACCATATGACCTGCTCAGATATTCACTCATTGCAAACTAGTGCTTACTTCATCGGCAAAGCGTAGTTTCACAAATGCTGCACTACACCCCTAATTTAGTGAAGTAGGGTCACGTCGTGAAGGGCAAAGACTAGTATGACCCAAGACTCCAGAGAAGGAACTGAATACATGAACTTGCAGCTTACAGCAAGACTGCTACCAAAAGAGTCCACACACCAGTTAGGGACTACACAAAGTCCTTCCTGGCATTCCATCTGCCAATAAATCAAGTTGTACTGCAATTAGTGATGGTGCGTGCAAATATGAGTGGGTAGTTCAAACAGCTTGTGTCCTAACTCATCATTTATAATTGATGGTTAATGTCAAACATTATCCTGCAGCACAGTTTGGGGAATCACCTTTTTTTTAAGTAAGAAAGCTTCTTACTCTTTAATAGGAAGCTCCATCCCCCTGCTGGCTTGAAGCATTGTAAAATGGAGGCAGTGATGAGTTCTGTCTCTGTGATGACGTTTGAGACAGAAAATGGTATCAATAGACTACAATAGATAACTACAGTGGGGCTCTTGTATTATGAACTTGCTGCTCTCCTCAACCTGAACCTCTGACCTAGGACACAAGTTCTTATAATTGCTGATATGTTTGCCATAATGCATATACTGCACTGTCACTGTTGCCCAGCTCATTTTCTGGAACTTGTTCTTCAATACAATGTATAGAAAAAGGTATTATAAAATAAAACCAACTTGAGGACAGCCTGTCATCACAGTGGCAGTGCTGCCACTTGCTATACCTGTGACCCAGGTTTGGGAATGAGCCCTGGTCATCAGTGGCCAGCCAATGAGAGGAGAATTGAGGACCCAAAGGATGCTGTCCTTTTCCAGGGAGGAAGAGTTGCATTGTCCTCTGCAACACTGCCGCAAGGATGGGTGACCACAGGTGGGGATGCAATTGGGGTGGGGGGGGTTGTAACATGGATGTTGCAGTATGCCTGACGATTCTGAAGCCATGGACATTCTGATGCACATTCTCAGAGGAGGGTGAAACTAAGAAAAATAGTCATCTGACTGTGATCAGAAGAAGTCGTCCTGCCCCACAAACTCCACGTGTCATGTGTGCCACTTCTCCTAGAAAGACCTTCCAGGTGTCCCCAACTCCAGCAGAATAAGTGACTGGATACTCTATATATCCTCCTCTCACTTTTCAGAAGGGGAGGGCATCAGGCAAAGTCTGTGGTCTGGCAGCGGGCATTTGCTGTGATTGAAGAAGGCATTGGTAAAATAGAAAATGGGTCATAAACACCATCTAAAAAAAAAAAGACTCGGATTCTACCCTATTCCACACCCAGCCTTTCTCCTTCCCTCCTTATCAGTGATACACTCCTCACCATTTGCTCAATACACTGATAGGAGGAACTGGAGCACTGTGAGAGGGAGTGGATGATTGGGCTAACTACTACCTAAGACCACATAAAAGAATAGTGGATTGGAGGTCAAGAGGGGAGGGCTTAAATTGAAAAAAAAACAAAAAAAACTTCTGGGAATTGGGGAAGGAGTTGTATGGCTAGGAGGGGGTTTGATTGAATTTGCTGTTGGCTTCTGGCTCAGTGCAAGTTGCTGCAAGTTTTTTGAATCAAGTCCTGGAAAGAATGAGAAGGGGACTGGAGGGCAGGAGATGACTAGGGTGTAGAAGGGGTATATGGGTCTGGCCCTGGCCACTATGGGTGTGTGAATACACTAGTGAAGTATCTGATGAATATTCTCTGAGTACTTTGGGGTGTATTTGGCAGTATTTGGGTATTCAGTGTTCAGGAATTTGAGCTTCATTAGCCTGCCCCAAACCCACAATCAAATGCTTTAGTAAGGGAGCAGCAGAGCCCCCTTTTCCAACTTCTCTGCTTTTCTCCTCCACATAACCACAAATCCCCATCCTTGGCCTCCAACGTGGTCCCCCCTAGTCCCAGGGACAGAGGCAGCTGCACTGACAACATCTCTGGCAGTGGGCAGCAGCTACAGGTGTATGAATATACCAAAGAAGTATTCAGTGAATATTCACTGAATACTTTGGGGGTGTATTTGGATATTCAGCAGTATTTGTGTGTTTGATAATCAGGAATATGGGCTTCTTTAGCATGCTCCAAACCCACAATTAAATGCTGAAATAATGGAGCAGCTGAGCCCCCTAAGCCTGCTTCTCTGCTTTTCCACTCCACACTACCCACAAATGCCCATCCTTGGCCTTTGAGCCAGTGATCCCGAGTCCCGACCACCTGACAGAGACAATAGCATTGACAACATATCTGCCAGTGGGCAGCAGCATGGATCAGGGGCTGGGCTTCTCTCACACCTACCAGATCACTTCTGGTCATGGCCCTTCTCCCTCCCATTACCTCACTGGGTTCTTCCGGCTCCACATGACCTCAACCATTCAGTCAAAAAAGCACCCAAAAAATTGCCCCAGAGCATCTGCCAAATATGTCAGCCAAATACACAGAATACAGCAAGTATCTGGAACATATTTCTGTGTTTCTATGAATTCGGCCAAATACATGCAGCATTTGGTGTATTCGACCATTGATTTGGATTCGGTGCATACCACTACTAGCCACCTTGGGAAGGAAATATATTTTTTCTACATAAAATTTTCTCCAGTCCCAAATATTTTTCCCCAACTGGAAAATGTTACTTGATATTGGGTCATGAGTACTTTAAATGCTCAAAGTTTCAGGGCAGTGCAACAAGGCATACAGCAGGGCGAATAGGATGTTGAGCTATAAAGGCAGGGGTTCTGACAGCAGGAGAAGAGATATGATTTTGCCCCTTATAGGATCCTGGTAAGACTAGATCTGGATGTACCCAGTTCTAGAACCTGCACTTGAAGGGGACAGGATGGAGAAAGTACAGCAGAGGGTCACCATGATAATCCAAACAGGATAATCCAAGAGCAACAGGTTGGATGTACAAGGAAGAAAGGTTGGCAGACCTCAACATGTGCTTGCTGGAGACTAGAGAGGTACACGTTTCTGAGTGATATAAACAAAGTGGATATTGAAAATCTGTTCTCTAGGAATGGAAACATGGTAACAAGGGGTCAGGGGTGGACTAGTGGGTGGGAGATTTAAGAAGCACATTAGGAAATTCTTCATGTAGAGAGTGGTGGATCAGTGGAACAGACTGCCAATACAGGTGGTAGAGGCAGGAACAGTGGTTGGATTTATGGTTGGATGGGACAGATTTAGGGACTGGGGCCCCATATTCAGAGACAGCCATGTGAGTCACACACCCACTAGTGCTACTTATAAGATAATGCACAGCTGCACTCCAACCAGAAGTTTCTGCAGTAGGCATATGCTTTCTCAGTGTTAATCAGATGGCGGACAGTTGAGGTGGTGAGTGGAGGAGCTGTGTTAGTTGCCATCCAGGGAACTACAAGAGTGAATGGGAGACCACTGGGAAGTGGGGATGGTGGGTTTGGATTGGGCTGGATAAGGAAGGGGATCAGACTGGCCATTGGGGAGTGAGGGGGAGAAGTATTGGTGATTGGGGGAAGGGGGCTACTAGAGCCAAAGGGGGGTATGTACACATCATTTTACAGATGTATGAGGATGGTGATTGCGTGAGGGCAACCACCAGAGCCAGGAATGAAATGGGCATGTAATTGAACAGTTAATTGAGCAGCAATAGAATACGATCAGTCCATGAATCAGCACTTTGGCAGAGGGGTGGTATGTTTGCAAAACACTGTAAGCAGTAATAAGAGTAGGATAAAAAGTGCTGCAACAGAAACAGTTTAGCATTGTCAAAACCATTGAATATATTGCTGTACTCTACATGCAAGGAGGATCCCCCACTTACATGGGTGCAGCAATATATTCTGCACACCTGTACCATCAGGTAAACACCATGCAGCAAGGGCCTTTGAATATGACCCCCGTCCCATCCAGTTGCACTATTCTGTTAGCGTAGTGCCATGCTAGCATTTTAAATATTGGGACCTTAGAGATTCTAAAAAGGGACATAGAGAAGGCTAATAATTAGACCTTGTCTGGTGGTAGACTATGGAGGCCACAGGTAGCAACTCTGGGACAACTAGATGGAACTCGAGTCTTTTCCTGCCATCACTTTCTATGTTTCTGTGTCCTTCCCCTTTGACATATCTGAAAATGAGCTGTTACCAGCTCTGTACGTCTTTCCTGGCAAAACTTTCAAAATAAATGAATAAACTTGGGACCCTACTATTTGTGGTGCTCGCCAATTAATATTAGGGACATGTACACACCCAATATATGTAATATGGGACTAAACATGTTTTTGTTTTGTTTTGTGTTTTTGCTTGCAATATTTGTATTCAGTACATAAACTAGTTAAAAAGTATAAAAACATTTTTTTAACTCTTCACACAAGTGGCCAAGGCTTAGTCCTATGGTCACCCACACCAACTTTAATGGTATCTAGCCTTCTACTCCCCTGCCCTTCCTAATACTGAAAAATATATCTGTATTTAAAAGCAGAACTAGCACAGTGCCAGCTGCTGTATTCATCTTTTCAAGAAGTCCCTTCCGCTGTTGCCCAACTTTCCTTAGCCACCATGGACCAGATCTGTTAATCAGCCCCCTGATCAAAGATCCATGATTAACAAGACTCCCTTCCCCAACCTACAGTGTGCCCATTTTGGTTTCATTTGTGTACCTTACTTTAAAATTGTGTAACCCATACTCGAAAGTTGTAGCACAGCCAGGGGAATTTAATTTTAAAGGGCACAGTTTCTGTGCCATCAGGTAAAAGGCCCTGGGCGCGAAGTAACTTAATGACGCTCAGTGTCTCCACCCGGAAGTCTCCTCATGTACACAGAGCACATGTGCACTAACCCCCAGGAAAACCACATTTCCCTTTTAGGTACTTATTTTGATTTCCCATGCTTAGGGAACCTGGATGTTTTTTGGACATTAACATTATGCCACTGACTAAGCAAGAATTGGAAAATGTTATTGCCTATACAGTGACTGTGTTAAGCAATAAGGCATGACAGGGCATGAGTTAAGCCAGGATAACACTATACCTCATGTGTCCTTTGAGGCATGAGGCACAGCCAAGTGCCACATGACTTCAACCACCCAAAAAGTGACATAACCAAGCATAACACATGCCCTAGAGTGCTTTGTTGCAATTATAAAATAGTAAAATGGATTCTGTAGAATACAAAAGGGCTCAGAATCTTTAAATGTAAGTTTTTCTTTACTGTAGATTTGTATGAGATGGGGATGCTGCACTAATATAACATCAGAGCTGGAGCTGCCTGCAAACTAGGGGTGTGCAAGCAATGAATATGATTTCCTGAATGCCACGAATAATGCACTATTTGTTATTCAGATCCCGAATGATAAATAGTAGCACTATTCATTCCTATTTAGGAAATACTCTGTAACAATAAAAAAAAAAAAGGAAAGGCAAATAACCCCCAACCTCTTCCCTAGCCCAGATCTCTAAACTATAGAAGTCTCTTCACCCCCCATCCTCAGCACCCACATCCCACCCTGCTCCCCCCAGTACAAACCTTTTGATAATTGTGCATTTAAGTAAAAGTCCAATGAGGGGTGACTGGCACCACTCACCTGCTTTCGTGGCCAGCTGCCAACTTTCAGCACTTTACTGTTTGCTTTTCAGCTCACTGTAAGAACTAATATTAAAACAATTGTCCCCCTCAACCCCCACCCAAGTAGCAACACCCTCTTTTATGCTCACTCCCTTGCACTCACACACAGTTTCAAAGGGAAGAAGGCAATTGACACAGCCCACTCTCTTCCACAGCCAACTGCCTTCTTCTTAATGAAGGCACTTGTGTGCTTGCTCACATATTAAAACCAGCTGATCACGTGATCATTTGGTTTTACTATACAAAACAAGCATGCGAGTACCTTCATTCATAAGAAGGCGGTCAGCTGTGGAAGAAGTGGCTGCCGGTCACCTTTTTCCCTATAAGAACTGAGCTGGTGGGCAGGAGGGGTGAGCACGAAGGAGGGGGCTAGCTACTGCTACCATGGGGGGGGGGCAATCAATTCAATACTAGTAAAAAGCAAAGCACTGAATGTTGGTGGCCTGCCATGGAGGCAGGTGGGTTGTGCAGGTCACCCATCATTGGACTCTTACTTAACAAATGCATAGTTATCAAAACGTGGGTGCTGAGGGGAGGACGTTGGGATTTGGGTGCTGAGGGTGGGGGATGGGGGCTTTAATAGTATAAAGGATCTGGGCTAGGAAGGAGTGGGGAGCTGTCTCTTTGCCTTTTTTTTAAATAACCTGAATAATGAATATTCGGGTGAATACAGAATACCTTGGCCCTGAATACCAAATATTCAGAAAAAGGTATTCCCACAGCCCCATTATAGACCAATTACGTTTCAGGATTTTTCTCTCCATTTTATAATTGAAGACTGTCTTACTTAAATTAAAATAAATTACAGATGTAAGTACAGATGCATTTGACCTCCAGTAAGCAACTGGATGGGCAGCTTCTATATGTGGAGTTACAAATAGTGTTCTCAGATTTTCCCCTCATTTATGAAATACCCTTTTCCATCCTTCATGTCCTTGGTTTGCTGTGGAAGACAGTTTATTTGGGACACTCAGCTCATTTATACTACAGTGTCCAAACGACCAACACCTCTAAGGTGAACTCTACAATTCAAATCTCCAACTTGAAGCCTCCACTCAATTGCTGGCATATGAAGCTCAGGGTCTCCCTGCTCAGGGCAGGGTTAACTCCTCCACACCTCCTTGGTTGCAGGATCTATGGCCACCCAGAATCTCACTTTTTGGTAAAGCTACCAACTTTCTGAGGCTTAAAACTGGGACGATCCATCCTGACCATGACCCCCCTCACTGTATCACTTCCACAGGCACCGCCGCAGACAACTCTGTACTCAATTACATTTTTCTGCTTGCTCTGGCCATGCTGCCCCACAGTAACACCAGTAGCAAACATCCAGATTAAAACAATACATCATTCTGCTGCAGTACATTCCAAATCATGATGTACAGAAAGCTCATTAGAGGCAAACCAGGGTTAAATTGTGATCAGACATTCGAGCTGCATGTATTGCTCCTCCTGACAGTCCCACCCAACCTGTTTACACTCAGCTCATTTGCTGAGCAAACTTCATTTCAGTGACTCCTACCACCACACCAGATTGTTTTCATATACTTCCCTACAGCTGATCAGGTTCGGGTACCTTAGTTCACTGCTGCTGGTCTCTTCTCTGTCTGGAGTCCCTCTCAGCTGCTGTCACGCAGATGTCCACATGTGCTTATTTGCACTACTATGCAGTCTAATCTAAAAGGAAGGAACACGCTTTACTGTGCTCCCACTGACATGCATGCAGTGCAATACAGGTGCAGGGGTTGAAGTTGCAAACTGCTGTCCAGCCCAAGCAGCATGACAGTGGTGCTGAAATAACTGCCACTCATGGAATAGCAGTCAGCAAAAAAAAGGGGACAAAACTGGGACAAGTAATCAAAAATCAGGACAAAAGTGACATGTTACAAAACTTGTGGGGAGACTGGGACATGCTGCCTAAAATAGGGACTGTCCTGGGAAAATAGGGACTGTTGGTAGCTTTACTCTTTGGTTCTGCTAGTGGTTCAGACACAGGGCTCACAACCCCCTCGAGGGCCCTCTTGAAACCCACCCCTGATCCTCTCTCTGGCTCCTCTCTCCCCTCTCTTCTGCTCACAGCTTCATCTCCCTCTGATCTAAGTCTGCAAAATGTCTCATTCCTTTCTGCACTGCAGAGAGACCTCCTGCTCACATCACTAGGGAACTCTGTAGATAGATTATTAACTATAAATGCAGGTTGTGAATAACATACAGAGCAAACCGTTCACACATATCTGTCCCTTGTTTCACAAAATCAGCATCAATACTGCAATTTCTCCATGCCCAAGTAGTTGGGCTCTGGGAATGTTGTTAATCATATGTCTTGGATGACAACTGGATGCACTCAGAAGGGAATTCCCGTCAGTGTTCTTCCTGAAGAGGGACGTATGAATACCATCATTGGAGTCCCTTTTAATTTCCAAATCCAAAAAGGTGACCACATTTTTGTCACTTGTCACATTAAATTTTAAATTGGGATTACTTGTTTCTAGGTATGTGACAAATTCCCTTAGTTCACAAACAGTGACTTTCCAGATCAAAAAGATGTCATCAATAGCAGTACAATCAAATGCTGTTTATTACTGATATAAGAATATCTGTCTTTAAATTAAATGATTACTAGGTGTTTTTGTAATGCTTATGTAGAGATGCTTTTGGTTTATAAGGTTCATGGATTATTTTGATTTAATGTTGGTGTGTTTACATTATGATGCATTTCATGTATTCCTTTTTTGAGATGCTGTCACTTTAATTGTAAGCTTTTTTAGAGGCATGCATTGTGAGTAGACCATCCTCCTGATGACACATGGTGTGTGCAAAACTAGTTGAAGTTCTTTTCCTGTATTGCTGGGCGGCTGTGCAATTCTTATGTACTGATTACATTTGTATATTTTGCAATACATGTGGTGCCATTTGTCACTTTTCTTCTACTGACTATTATCGCAAGTTGGCACGTTTGTGTGGAGCTGAGGATTTTATCTTTTAATTTGTGAATAACATATACATTCCCCTGTTTTATACAAGTCCTAATAACCTGACAAGGGCTGGGATGTCTGTTCCAGCATTCAAGTGACAGTACACAACAGCTGATAACACCCCATGGGGATTGCCAGTGGGGCATTTATTTTATGATTCCTTACAGGCCATGAACATTTGCAGCTATAATCAGCTGCACATAAGGCAGTTAGGTGAGGCTGAGGATGAGAGTGGATCAGGAAAGCTCAGAAAGCTTAAAGAGCAATGTGAGAACTAGGAGGTTAGGGGATTTTCTCAATGTCATATTGCAGTGGTGGGAACACACACATCTCCCAGCTGACAGCTCTGTGTTCTAACCACTGGGCTACCCTAGCACAGCAGTATAGGAATGAAGAATGTAACCAGGAGTGAAGATGTTGCAAGGTTTATCCTCTCCAAGGATAGTTCTATTGGAAAGGTAGAGAGAGATTAATACTTAATTGCATCTTTGATATACACTCTGAATCCAACATATAGACAGTCTTGCCCAATAATCCCAAAAGGACAGCAAATAGTGTTAGAAGTATGCTTGAGACATGCAGCAGATGGCAGTTTTATATTTAAAATATATTTTTCAGTTCTGCTTACATCGATTCCAATATAGTACTCATATAGCTGATATGCAGCTGTGCAAATTATATAGCACCTAGCATTATTAATATGATGTTTTTATAAGTATATAAATTCAACCCAATGAAGGTAAGTGAGTTGCTACCATTTTCAATTGCTATTTGTGCAGTATGCTTTCATTTGCTATTTTTTCTTTTTTTTCATTTAGGTTTTTCTGCCTTATGATTGTTTGTCCAGTAGTCTAGGGTTGAAACCTATCTGGTTTTGGGCTAGAAAATACAGTGTTTGGACGCCTTATCTGGTCATCTGGTTATGCTCAGATGTAGTCCAGTTTTATACTCTTAAACCATATTCTGAGAAGTCATTCACTGTTTTGGCTGCATGTCAAGGCTGACAAGAGAGGTCTGATGCTATACAGACCTTTGCATGTAAAACCAGTCATCTGTGAGATGTAAAGTGTGTCTGTTAAAATCCTTAGCAGTAAATAAGCCTAATATTTTCCACTCTGCATTTTAAGTACTGTATATTCTTTTACTGGCCCATTAAAAAGATTTTTCCAACATTACACATGCCTTTGAAGGAGGTACAATCTACTCTTGTGCTTGGCTGCAGTTTATCCCTACAACATGGTTTCATACAAAATTTTCCACTGTGTAGTTGAACAATTTCGTATGATATTTTGGTCACTAGATTGCGTTGTTGGAATAGCTGTTAATTTTATACATCAGTAATAGGGGTGCGGCAGGTGAAGACTCCAAATAATATGCACATTTTCTAAGCTTATTGGAAGAATGGTCAGGTGTATGGCAGTTGAGTTTCAATGCTAAAAGGTGCAAAAAATGGACCTGGGTCACAGTTATCCAAGAGAGGAGTACAGGAATGGGGGGGGGGTTCTGGACACCACAATGCAATAGAGGGACCTGGGGATCATCATATCAGATGGCCTAAAGGTGACCAAGCAGTGTGAAAGAGTGGTGGGGAAGGCAAACAGAATGCTGGGATGCATAGGTAGGGGCACAACCAGCAGAAAGAAAGAGGTGGTGATGTCACTGTATAGATCACTGGTAAGGCCTCACCTCGAGTTCTGCGAACAGTTCTGGAGACTGCATCTCAGGAGGGACACAGACAGGATGGAGGCAGTCTAGAGAAGGGAAATGAAAATACTACATGGGCAGCACCAGAAGCCATATGAGGGATGGCTCAGGGACCTTAATATCTATTCACTGGAGGAAAGAGAGGAGGGAAGTGATACAGACATTCAAATACCTTAGGGGTATAATCAGGGTACAGGAGGGAAGCATATTTCAGAGGAAGCACTGCACAAGGACAAGGGGACTTGATATGAAGTTGGAGGAAGGGAGGAAGGCTCAGGGGGAATGTCAGGAAGTACTTTTTCACAAAAAGGGTGGTGGATCCATGGAACAACCCTCCAGTGGAGGTGGTGAGGGCTAAAACAATACAGGGGTTCAGGAGTGTGTGGGATAGACATAAGGGTACCCTGGAGATGGGTAGAGAAGGCATGCAGCAGATCAAATAGGATCTGGGCTGTCAACACTGAGTAGGGAAATGGGCGGACTAGGTGGGCTGTATGGTCCTCATCTGCCATCAGAATCTATGTTTCTGTGTAAATTGAAAATAATAAAATTCTAGAAATTGAGACTGAGGATGGGGTGATGCCTCCAAATAATCTACTGATCAGCACAGTAAACTGAAATACACAAAAGCAGTCATAAAAAGGGATGGGGCTAGGGGTGGAGTTTGTGGTAGGGTTTAGTGCCTGGTTTTTGCCACATCCAAAGGTGGAAACCCTATCCAGTCATCAGGTCAGAGCTGTGCCCGTGCAACCTCTCAGCACAGTCTGTGCTACCCTCACTGTCCACACAGTAACTGACACAACAGAACAAGGCTCGGGAGTATGTCAACCCCATTGGCCCTGTTGTTACTTCTCCCTTTATTTCCTCTGACCCTTGCACCTCCTCATCTGATGCTATGGCACCCCTCTGTTTGACTAAGATGCTAACAATAAGGTCCACAGTGAGAAACACAGTCCTTTACCCAACACAGCAGTTGCTGCAGTGAAGATCTCAGTCCCACTGCTCCCCATCCAGGAACACTGCAGCATGTCAACATTACCCTTAGCTTCCCTAGCTACCTAATCCAGATTCTCAGTCTGCTCCAGGACACAGGTAGTAAGGTAAGGTTGTATGCTAGGGCACTGACTGACCATATGATTACCATATTTCTTAATCCACAGCTGTTACTTAAAAAGTGCAGCTGACAATTCACAAATTGGAAAGTCTGTGGGGGTCTAGGAGTTTAAGAAGCAACTGTGTGCAACTCCCATGTCAAAGTGGTTAACATCTTAGTCAACCATCTTTCATTGGGTGCCAGAAAACATAGCCTGTAGGTAGTAAAAGGGGGTGGATCCAGTGTCACTCAGTTTCAGAGCTCCAGAGAGTGTGGCTGCTGTGTAGATAGAGACCCATACAGCCTGTACCGCAGGCCCTGGGTGAGCCAGGTCCTATCTTTTTTTTTTTAGAGTCAAACATTGAGCACAGATAAGTGATGGAGGCCAGAAAAGAAATAATCCCCTTGGGGCTAAGATGTGGCTTACCCATCTGGTTAAATCCAGCAGCAGAAATGGCAGAGATCAGCTGAGTGCATCCATTACTGTAGGAGCAATGTTGAGGGACTCCAGGGAAAACAACACAAATTGTAAAGTGTTGGTCCCCCCTACAGGGTCCCAAGGAAAGGACGGGGATTTTATGTAATTACTGCAAGCAGCAAGCAATAGTGGAGCATAGAAGTACCTAGGAATATCCCTTGACGGTTAGCATCCAGAGGTGGACCCCTCCCAAGTGGAAGCTGGTTAATTTTGTGTCAGGGCAAATGCTCATCAACATGCAATTTATAAAACTCCTATTAATGCAATTAGCAAGATACATTAAGCAACCATGTGTCAGAATGCGTTGGATTTAAAGTGACTTCAAGAATAAAGAATTGTGAACTAACAGAGGTTCTCCTCCAGGGTCCAAGCCCTTCCCCCCAAGAGTTCAGGGTGACTTTACTACATCTACCCCTTGCCTGAGCGCAGCCAGGCAGGAAGTGCTTTATAAACTGAAAATTAGCCCCTACTGCTTAACTGTATATGGTTGTGTGGACAATTAGTTTGTCAAACTGCTTTTACTGGGCAGAAGCAACATTCCATTGAATATGAGAAGCTATGTCTCAATCAGGCTATCCTCGTCAAATAAAAACAAACAAGCATTTGTCAATGCCGAATGTTTGCTTGCTGGCATTGTCATTGGTAGTGTAGGAGTTACAGAGCTGCATAATAGAAATGGCAGTGAAGTATTGAACTGAAGCCAACCCCATCACCACCCTACAGATAGTGACAGGCATTGGGGTGTGCCTTTGGGTCGTCAGGCATAATGGCCGCCATTTCACCACACCTACCCTGCATACACCGACAAGTGTCACGGTGTGCCTTGGGTTCTTGGCCCATATCGCTCCCATTCCATCAGGAAATATGATGAGATGGTCGGTATAGGAGAATGGGTGAACTTGGGGTCAAGAGTCCAAGGCACACCCATGCCTCTCAGTGGCTGCAGGGTGTGGTGGGGGTGGAATGGTATAGATTGCAGGCAACAATCCCAAGTCACAGCCCTGATGCCTGTCATTCTCTACAGGTGGGGGCATTATGGTCGAAACCCTAACACCTCAGGCATTCATTGGTATTTTCACTTCAAATTTTCAACATGGTTTTTGTGACCCCCACCTCATGAACAGTGACAATATCAGTTTGTTAGCGAAGCTGCTTTTGCACAGCGACTACGGCATTTGTCACCACAGGTGCAAAACACATTCGAACAGGATGTAAAAATGACAGCTGTACTGTTCATGGGAGGTGTAAAAAATGGCAATGTTGAAAATCTGCAGTGAAAATATTAAAAAAACTGGTGAAGTCACGAGCATGCGTAGAAACTGTGCAACGCACACCCGTAATGTAATTAGTTTGGGATTTTTTACAGCAGATTGTCAACACAGGCATTTTGGAACCTCCGATCATGAACAGTGTCACTGTGATTTTCTTTATCTGTCCTGAACAATGACCTCCCACAGCGACCATGCATTTCTGTGCTGAAAGTGTGAAAACACATTTCGGCCATGTTGTGAAAAATGACAGCTGTACTGTTCATAAGGAAGTGTGGAAAAATGGCACTGGTGAAAATCTGGAGTGAAAATATTACAAATTCATGAACTTACTAGGGTGCATGGAAACTGTGCAATGCTCACTCGTAACACAGTCATTTTATGGACTTTGTCACCAAATTTTCAACATAGCCATTTTAAGACCTCTACTCATGACCGGTGTCACTGTGATTTTCTTAATCAGTCCCAAACATTGCTTTCGCACACGACTGCACCATTGTGCACTACATGTGTGGAAACACATTTTGGGTGAGATGTGAAAAATGGCAGCTGTACTGCTCATAAGGAAGTGTGGTAAAATGGCAATGCTGAAAACCTGGCGTGCAAATATTAAAAATTCGCAAACTTGAGAGCGTGCGTAAGAACTGCACAACATGCGCTCCTAAAACAGTCATTCTTGGGAATTTTGTTTACCAAATTTTCAACATAGCCATTGTAAGACCTCTGCTAATGAATAGTGTCACTGTGATTTTCTTACTCTGTCCCAAACATTGATTGCGTACACCGACTGCACCATTGAGCACTACATGCGCGAATACACATTTTCGGCAAGATGTGAAAAATGACAGCTGTACTGCTTATAAGGAGGAGTGGTAAAATGGCAATGTTGAAAATCTGGAGTGCAAATATTAAAAATCTGCGAACTTACGAGCAAGCGTAGGAACTCCGCAATGCATGCTCGTGAATCAGTCATTTTTAGGAATTTTTTCACCAAATTTTCAACATACCCATTTTAAGATCTCTGCTCATGAACAGTGTCACTGTGATTTTCTTAATGTGTCCAATACATTGATTTCGCACACCGACTGCGCCATTGTGCGCTACATGTGCGGAAACACATTTTCATCAAGATATGAAAAATGACAGCTGTACTGCTTATAAGGAGGTGTGGTAAAATGGCAATGTTGAAAACCCGGAGTGCAAATATTAAAAATGTGTGAACTTACAAGCATGCGTTGGAACTGCGCAACGCACACTCGTAAAACAGTCATTTTTAGTAATGTTTTCACCAAATTTGCAAAATAGGCTTTTTTAGAGTCCACCTTATGAACACTGGCACTGTCATTTTGTTAATCAGTCCTGAAAGGTGATTTTGCGCAGTGACTGTGAAATCACCCTTCGGGCCCGACTAACACCATGACAGTGACAGAATTCATGAGGAGGGGTCCCAAAAACCCCATGTTGAAAATTTGGTGCCAAAATTCTAAAAAATGCCTGAGATATGCAGCAAAGTTGAAAAAACCCTATTTATTACATTATGTAGCTTACCGGCATTTCTTCAGTTCGCGGTCGGCTTTAAAGAGTGCAGACGTGTTCCCAGTCCACAGAAGATTGTCATGCCGGACTCCAGAGGTAAGTATGGGGTGAGAGGGGGTGTGGGGAGGCAGGGTGCACAGTGGGTGGGTGCAGGTGGGGGCAGGAGACTGGAGGGACCGTTTTTTTATTTACAAGGTTTTTTTTTTTTATTATTAAGACGATGCGGGACATTTGCCACGCTGGGGTGGGCTCCCAGTGTGGCAGCTGGAAAGGCTGTTTTGGGGGGCTGGAGCCAATAGGGGATTGGGTACCTCTGTCGGCCACAACAAGCTTTGCCACACTGGGGTGGGCTCCCAGCATGGCACCTTGAAAGCATTTTGGGGAGGGGGGAGCATGGAGCTGACGGGGGATTGGGCACCCCCATTGGCTATACAGTGTGTTCGTGGGGGGGGAGCACATGAGCATGCAATATGCATGTGTGCATGTGTGTTGGAAGGGGGAGTGCTGCTCACTGAAGCAGTGCTCTCTCTTTCAACTGTACGGTACTGCATTTTGGACCACCGCACTATGTTTCTTGCACATGCGTGCAAGCAAACATAAAAATAACAAGCATTTGTCAATGCCAAAAGTTCTTTGTGTGCACTGGTGCCATTTGGGAGGGGGTTTACGAGATGGTGTTGGCAAATTTCAACATGGGTTCATAACTTCATTGTTCTTTAGTATTTTATACCACATTTTCAACATAGCTGTCTTATTATGCCACCTCATGAAGAAAGGAAGAGTACAATTTCAACTCCTGTCTGAAAGGTACTTTCATGCAGTGGCTGCGAAATCACCTTTTAACAAAAATACATTTTGTCCAGGATCTAAAAAATGGCAGCTGTCACATTCATGAGGTGCAGTGAAGAGATGGCTATGATGAAAATTTTGGGTCAAAATATTGAAAAGTACCAAAGGTATGAGCCTGCATTTGTTAATTTAAGTGCATGCTCGTAACTTTGTTGTTTAATATTTTCACACCAAATATTCAATGTAGCATTCTTATGACCCCACCTCATGAAAAGTGCCAGTGTCATTTTGTTCACTCATCCTGAAAGGTGATTTCACAGAGCCACCATGCCTTTCTGTGCCACAGGTGCAAAAACATGTTTCAGGCAGGATATGAAAAATGACAGCTATACTGTTCATAAGGAGGTGTGAAATAATGGCAATATTGAAAATCTGGAGTGAAAATATTAAAAAGTGGCGAAGTTAGGAGCCTGCATAGAAACTGTAGAATGCATGCTCATAACACAGTCATTTTTTGGAATTTTTTCGCCAAATTTGCAACATGGGCTTTTTGGGACCCCATTTCATGACCAGTGGCACTGTAATTTCATTAATCAGTCCTGAAAGGTGATTCCACACAGCAACTGTGAAATCACCTTTTGGGACCGAGTAACAAAATGAAAATGAAAGTGTTCAGAAGGTGGGGTCGCAAGAATCCCATCATTGAAAATTTGGAGCCAAATCCTAAAAATGGGTGAGCTATCAACCTAAGTTGACCCCCTCCCCCATTGATTCCCATTATATGGCTTACCTTTAAATCTTCACTTTGCCGGTCACCTTTGAAGAGTGTAGACATGTCCCAGTCCACCAAAGATCATTGCTCCTGACCTCCGGAGCTAAGTAGGGGTAAGGTGGGAGTGCGGGGAGGTGGGTGCGCAGTGGGATGGTCAGTATGGGGAAGGGGGATGGGGAGACAATGATTGACCTTTTTTTCAGGTTTAAAGAAATAAAGACATTGGGGATGGTTTTCTTTTTTTATATAGGAAAGGAAGTGAATATTTCTGGACACTGGGAGTGTGCTCCGCAGTGTCAAGGGGGACAGAGAATGGAGGGTGCGAGTAGGACAGCAGCAGTGGGAGGGAGAGGGAGGGATTTGCTATGTGTGTAGGGGGGCCTTGAACAGAATGAGGGTGTGGGGAGGACAGAAGCAGTGGGAGGGAAGGATTGATTTGGTGGCGGGGTGGGGCCTTGAACAGAATGAGGGTGTGAGGAGGATAGCAGCAGTGGGAGGAAGCGGGAGAGAGTGATTTTCAGGTGGGGGGCTGGAACAGGAATGGAAGGAGGACAGGAACAGTGGGCAGGCTCAGCGCGTTCACACTGTATGCACTACGGCATTGTGAAAGTGCATCCACGAAGTCAATGTAATGTAGGTCTCTACACATCAAAGGACTGAGCTGCACCACTATTGGTTCAGCTCTGTCCTGTGAAAAGTTTGTCAACTCCACCCCAAAAACAGAAAGTGAGTCATTGCCAGCCTCCCCACTGATTCACCTGCTGCTGACCTACCCCTTGGGACTGAGCTCTCCATTGGACGCACGCCCCTCACACCCCTGTATACCAACTCTCATTTCAATGAGCTCATCTGTGCGTGCTTGCACGACAAACTCAAAAAGCAAATTAAAGCTACAAATTATTACACAAATACACTGAAGCAAAGGAGTATGAATACAAAGTAAGCCTCAGCAGTTCATCAAGTTGAGCTCCCTGTTATCTAACAGAAATAAGCTTATATGCCCTTTTCCTTCAGGTATGTCAAGGCTAGTCTTGAAACTTAGTAAACTGTCTGCCTGTATTATCTCCTTTGGTAAATGCTAGGCAGGATTCTCAGTTGGTAAGACAAGCAAAACATGATTAAAACAATTTGGAAAATTTTTAGAATATCTGCAAAGATTGTTTGTATGTGTACAGGAAGCGCCACAGGGAGGGGTGGCACAATGCTAATGGTTTCTTGACATCGCAAAATGGCCCTTGCAACTCATATTGTAGGGTACAGTGCTTGACCTGAATTATTGCTTGATTTTGTGAACATTTACCTCCATGAAAGCTGAGGGTGAGCACATAAAGATGGGGGATGGGTTGAGAGAGGAAAGGGGGACCAACTGATGGTAGGGATGGCACAAATGGGGAGGGACTGTACTGGCACAGTGGAATCACATGGGTAGCTGGAGGAATTTCTTTGCTAAGGGGCAGGGGTGTAATTGCAGCTCTATTGGAAGACTGTATCAGTAGTGGGAGGCGGGCTGCATCCATATTTATTCATTTATTTAATACATAATCGGAATTACAACCTTTGAATCATAGACTCCTTTGCAAAAGCTCCACGTCAATAGTACAGGGATGGAAAGAATACAAAGTGGTATGGCAATGAATACACAAAGCATATTGAATAAAGTAGAGAAAAACATTGACATAACATGTGGAAGAACAATAAATCAATAGGTCTAAGATCAGATAGACCCGGCGTTCACAGTAGCTCATGCAGTAACAAAACCACAGTGCTAGGTTAGGTAGTTTACCCAGCCTCAATAGGTGTGATACCTCCTAGAGATATACTAGCAAATGAGGTTCAGCTATAATCTAAGTATGAGCCCCATGGAGATACAAGGGTGAGTGAGGCTGGGTTAGGGGCAGTCACAGGAAGATAGCTCAAGTAGATGACTTTTAAGGGACCTTTTGAAGAGGCCAAGTTTGGGTTCCAAAGCAATGGTTGCAGGAGGCCATTTAGCCATTTAGGTGCCCAGTGAAGGAAAGCCCTTTGGCATAATGAGGTCCTGCAATGGGGCATGGAGAGGGAGGGGCCAGTGTTGCTTCTGGATGTTCTGATAGAAGGGGCAGGATTGATGAGAGAGTGAAGCCCAGGTGAGGCTAGTCTGAGAAGTACTTTTTTAGCAAGGAGGCAAGTATAATATTTTAGTCTCCTGTCAAATTTTAGCCAGTATGAAGATTTGTAGAGATCACAGATATGTGCGAGTGAATTGCAATCCATGAGGTAGAAGACTTGGTTTGCTGGCCAAGGCACCTAGCTTCATCTGAGCTCTTTCCTTCTAAGACTGCTTGAAAGGCAGAGTAGAGAAACTTACCAGAGCAAGGGAGAAGGATTAAGACTTAGTTTGGCTAAGCAGATTTACTGTGTGGTGGTGTTTTTATTTTTTACTCACAGGGATTGCTACTGTTTGTTGCTAACATTTCATTGCTTTTTTTTTTCTCTGATTCAAATTGTTGTTGCTGGTATACCTTCTTCTGCATTATTACAAGGTGTGCCTACAGGTGTGTGCTAACAGATTACTGCTGTAATCTTCTGATTCAAATTGTCTTTTGCAAGGTATATCTTCTGTTACTGCTTTATTTTTCTCTGGAGCAAAGTGTTTCTTACAGGGTATATCTTCTCTGAAATTATTACAGGTGGTGCTTTACAGGTTTTACAGTTTTATCTAACATTAGGTTAAGCTTTCAGGGTTACTGCATTTGTTGTTGACTGATTGTTTCTGCTCTTACCTCCTTGTTCTTTCGTCAGTGGTTCTTCTTTTAGGCAGGGAAGGGCCCAGCCACCCACCCCATCCCCAACCACCCCGCTACACTCCATTTATAGGGTACCACAGTTGTGACATTTCCTGTGGCAGAGCAGGAAGGGCGGATCAGTGGGCCTCCACAAGGTGATCTCATTTACAGGGCACTAGTAATTTAACTTGTTATGACAAGTTAAACAAAGCACAATTAAACCATTACTTGCATTTTTTCCTTCTAATTACTCTGACTAGGTTACAAACCCAGCAACTTATTTGGAATGGATTTCATTAACTGCAGGTACTGTGGAACAATTTTCAGAAGGACATTCTTACAGGATTTAGGACACTGTCCTACATGCTGGGCCTTTGGAGATCTTAGGTCTCAGCTCCGGGCAGCATGGGCAGAGATTGCCGCCTCAAATTTCATATTGAGAGGAAATACATTATAAAAACCACCTCATTTCCCAGCATCCAACAGAAAAACCTCAACCGAGGTAGTTGGTCCAGGAGGTTGGCAGGTGGTTAGGAGGAGCAAATCAGGTGCCCCATCACTCTGCTCTCAACACATTACCTCCAAAACCATATAAACACTACAAACAGGTATCTGCCTCTATCTCTGAAATCAAATAAAGAGGCAGAAGACACTGCAGAGCAGGACACTGCTGCACAGGAGCTAGCACAACAATACTCACCCAAACAGGAACCAAAACTAGACAAGCACAAAGAAATCCCAAAACTTCTGATCATAGGAGACTCCATGATTCAGGAGTTGATACCCATCTCAACCAGGGTGATGGTCAGATGTCTCCCAGGTACATCAGCATGGAGAGACACTGACCGCATTGCTAAAATTGTTCACAAAGCAGGAGAAAACATTGATGTCCTAGTACACAAAGGGACTAATGATCTCGCAGCGGTCAGTTGTGGAGACCAAGGAACACCTGACTAGGCTGGGTGACAACTATCATCTATTTCGTCAGCATCTCCTTCTCAGATCCTGCCAGTCTGGGAGAAGGAGCAGATGGACGGAAGGTCAGAAGGGGAGATGGGGAGCTAAACACATGGCTCAAGGACTGGTGCCAGGAAAAAGGACACAGATTTGTAGGGAACTGGCAACAGTTCTGGGAGCGAAAGTTCTTTAAATTTGATGGACTGCATCTGACTAAAGAGGAGTCAGTGCATTGAGGGCAGAAGTTTGGCGTCTTTGCAGAATATTTAAACTAGCAAATGGGGAGAGGGTGCAGCACCACACGTTGAATGGGAAGAACACCTCCCCTCAGCTAGTGGTCAAACTGGAATTCAGTGTGTTTGCCGCTCATTTGCATCACCAGGTAAGAAAAAGGTTTGTCTCCCATACGATGCACAGGGTAATGCCAAACCTCACCCAACAACTAACACACCAAAATCTGCCAATGGAAAATCATGTACACAATGCTCACAGCCTGGGAAATAAGATCCCAGACCTGCAGGCAATAATGTCAGAGGCTAAACTGGACATAGTAGCAATTAGTGAGGCGTGTTTACCAGTAACCACAGGAGACTTCAGTACCTGGCTATGTATTGTTCAGAAGAGACCGAGGTGCAAAAGGGGAGGGTGGCCTGTATGTTAATGAAAATATCAAAGCTACAGAAATTCAGAATACATAAGGAGCCAGAAGAACTGTGGGTCACCCTGGAAACAGGAAATGGGACAGCCATAAGAACTGGGGTTGTCTACAGGCCCCAGACCAGAGGAGGACATAGACACATTACTGTTAGAAGATATACAAAACATGACAGCTAAAGGAGGTTCTGATAATGGGAGACTTCAACATGCCAGATACAGATTGGTCAATACCAGCAGGAACATCTGCCAGAACTAGACTCATAGTGGATTCCCTGCAGGGGAGGGCCTCAAACAACTGGTACAGCAACCCACAAGAGACAGGGCTATCCTAGATCTAGTACTGACTAACAAAGAGGGATCACAGATCTCCAGGTAGAAGGTCACCTGGGGCCAGTGACCATCACATGGTATGGTTCAATTTGGCTATACATCTAAATCATCCCATTCCAAGGCAAAAATATGGGACTTCAGAGAGCTGACTTTGATAAGATGGCCAACAGAGTTAAGCTAGCCTGGCAAAAGAAACACAGGTGAGGAGGTACAGGCAAAGTGGGCAAGCATTAAGGATACAATACTTGAAGCAACATCCCATTGTGTTAGACAGAAAAGGAAGTGCAAAAAGAAGGAAACCACTTTGGTTCTCAAATACAGTAGCAGAAAGGTCAGAGCCAAAAGGCTGGCCTTCAGAAAATATAAGGAACACAGCGGGATGAAGATAGGGGGCATACCAAACTGCCCTAAGGGAAGCAGGTAAGGCAGTAAGGCAGGCAAAGTCCCAAACTGAGGAAACACTAGCACAAACAGTAAAGAAGGTGACAAGACTTTCTATAGATACATTAGTGAAGGAGAAAGTCCAGAGGGGTATCTAAGCTAATGGAGAAAGGGAGCATGTGAGGAGGAGGACCTGTAAAGGCATCTATCCTAAATAGATACTTTTGCTCAGTATTCACTGAAGAGAAGGTAGGGCAGGGCCCACAGCTCAGCATCATGGACACAGGGGAGGAGGTGAGCACTACTCCCTTCACAAAAGAAAGGGTCCTACAAGAGCTTGCTAAGCTCAGGGTGGATAGGCAATGGGACCTGATGGCAACATCCCAGGGTACTTAAGGAGCTAAAGGAGGAACTAGCAGAGCCATTAGCAGAATTGTTTAGTGAGTCTCTGAGCACAGGAGAGGTCCCAGAAGACTGGAGAAGGGCTCATGTGATCCCACTCCACAAGAGTGGTAGCAGGAGGAGGCGGAACTACAGACCGGTCAGTCTTACCTCAGTAGTGGGCAAGATTATGGAAGCACTCCTTAAGGAAAGGATATGCAACACCTGGAATCCATAGGGGCACAGGATCCAAGACAGCATGGGTTTACAAAGGAAGGTCCTGTCAAACTAATCTCATAGATTTCTTTGACTGGGTAACCAGAGTGGTGGACCAAGGGGCAGTTGATGTCGCCTACCTTGACTTCAGCAAAGCTTTGACACTGTTCCACATAGAAGATTGATAAATAAGCTAGGTAGGCTCGGGTGGGTCAGAAGTTGGTCAACTGGGTGGCAAACTGGTTGACTGGCAGAAAACAGAGAGTGGTGGTAAATGGTATACAGTCAGAAGAGATGCAAGTCACAAGGGGTACTCAGGATCAGTCCTGGGGCCAGTCCTATTCAACATCTTCATTAGTGACCTAGCAGATGGACTAGAGGGTAAGGCTTGTCTGTTTGCAGATGACACCAAGATCTGCAACAGAGTAGATGATCCAGATGGGGTGGGCAGAATGAGAAGAGATCTGGATAAACTAGCAGAATGGTCAGAAGAGTGGCAACTGGGATTTAATGCAAAGAGTGCAAAATCATGCACATAGGGAGAGAAACCCTGAAGCCACCTATAGGCTGGGAGGGGAGTTGCTAGCAGTCACAAAGGAAGAAAGAGACTTGGGCATCATCATCACTGATGACCTGAAATCATCCAAGCAGACCTCTAAAGCAGTAGGTAAGGCTAGGAGGGTGTTAGGGTGTATTAGTAGGGGTATCACAAGTCGTAAGAGGGAGGTAATAATCCCTCTGTACAAGACATTGGTTAGGCCCCATCTGGAGTACTGCGTGCAGTATTGGAGGCCACACCTTCACAAGGACATTAACCAAATTGAGGCAGTCCAGAGAAGGGCAACCAAATGGTGCAGGGACTGCATCAGAAGACATATGAGGACAGATTAACGGAGCTCAATATGTATACCCTTGAGCAAAGGAGGAGAGAGGTGATATGATCGAGACATTTAAACACCTTAAGGGCATAAACAAGGTGAAAGAGTCTAACATGTTTAAATATAAGAAAAATAGCAGGACAAGAGGACACAGCATGAGATTAGAGGAGGCCGATTAAGGGGAATGTGAGGAAATTCTTTTTCACAGAAAGGGTGGTAGATGCATGGAATGGCTTACCACAAGAAGTAGTGGCTATGAATACAGTGCAGGGCTTCAAACAGGCATGGGATAGGCATAAGGGAGCAATACAAATGACTATGAATAGATAGGTCACTGACATGGCAAAGGCCGATGACACATTTATAAGGTAGAAAAAGAAATGGGCAGACTGGATGGGCCTTGCGGTCCTTATCTGCCGTCAACTTCTATGTTTCTATGTTTCTATGACAAGATGACAGTCTTTATTTAATGTGGTTTTGACTCGATAGAGGGCAGTCAGATCTGCTGTGCCATACATCACTATACCATAGTCCAGGAGGGAGAGGACTGAGGAGGATACTGCAAGTTGAAGGGCTTCAGGGGTGAGATACTGCTTGAGACAGTATAGAATACCAATCCTGGAATTTAGAGTAGAGGAGAGATGCTGAATATGGGAGAGGAAGGTGAGGGATGCGTCAGGAGTAATACCCAGGTGCTTAAAATTTGAGACTTGCTCAAGAGGGGTATTCATGGAGTTACGGATGTTCAGGCAATAGTCACACTGCAGGTTCTGACGGTGGGTGAAGATCATTTACTTTTTGGTTTTATGTAATTGAGGATTAGTGTGTGGGCCACAAACCAAGATTCTGCTTCTTTAAATAGGTGCTGGAGGGTGTGGTATAGTGTAGGGGGGTGAAGGTGGCTCGCAAAAATGACGGCATCGTCCGCTTAAAGAAACAGTTTCCCAAGGCAGGAGTTGGGAAGGGAGTTGAGAAAAAGACTAAAGAGGAGGGGGCTGACTATCAAGCCTTGGGTGATACCAGAATGAACAGGGCAGCTGGAGGAAATAGTGGAGCCAATCCTAACTTGTTGGGTTCAGCCAGACAGATAGTTAGCGAACCAGGATACCAACTCTTTGGAGAGGCCCATGGTCTGAAGTGAGTTTAATAGTAAGGCGTGATTAACAGTGTTGAACACCTTGGTTAGATCAATATAGATTGATCTAACCAAGTGGCCACTATCAAAGGTGTGGTGTATAAAGGATGTATACTTAAGAAGGGTGGTGGTGGTAGTGCTGTGGCCCCTACGGAAACCATGTTGTGCGGGGGATAGCAGGTTATGTAATGTTTAGTGAGATAGTCTGTAAGTTGATCCGAAACTACCTTCTCCAAGGCTTTAGAGAGTGGGGGGGAGAATGGAAATGGGGCAGTAGTTGTTAGGGGTGGTGCAGTCACCTCCTTTTAGAATGGGGGTGATGACAGCGCGTTTCCAGGGTGTTGGGAATTGTCCTAGGCAGAGGGACACGTTTAGGAGTTTGGAGAGTGGGGGAGCACTTTGTCTAGTGCAAGGCAAATAAGTTTTAATTCCAGGCAGTCACCACTGTGGCTGGACATGCTCAGAGATTTGGATAGGTATCATCTGGCAGCACAAGTGGGGATGATCGGGAAACAAAAAGGGGAGGTGCTGTCCAGTTTGCTGTGTGCAAGTGTGCATTTTGGGAGGGGGTCAAATAAGTTGGGTGGAAGGACACCACTGAGGTCAGAGAAGGTTTTGTTGAGGGTGTTTGAGATGGCTAGGGAGTCCTGGATGCTGGCACCATCGAGGGGTGAGCTGGGTGGGGGGGGATACCACTTTCCCACTAAGCTCTTTAATATTTTTCCAGAAATCACAACCCGGGTTCCATGTTGATGCGAGGGCATGTTGATAATAGGATGCCTTGGCTTGGAGAAAAGCCCAGGTGCATTTATTCCTGGCCTCCCTGTAAAGTTGACTGTCACGGGGAAGTTGGGAGTCTACTGCCTTATACCAGAGGTCATCCCAGTGGCGTGTCAGATTGAGTAGCACCTGTGAGACCCAGGGGATGTCTTTATTTTTTGTGTTTTGTTTTGCGAACGGGGTAAAGATGTTACAGGTGGTATTGAACTTGTTAATGAAATAGGGGAGGGCATCATCTATGTCATGTGCATAATCAATTGGGGACCAATTACAGTCCCTGTGGTAGGACTTGAGCCTGGGAAGGGAGCCTTTTTTTGGGCACCTTTGATATGTGGTACTGGGGGGAGTAGCGGGAGCCTTGTTTGACCACTGGCAGGTAACAGATGAGTGATCACCGAGGGTGTTTGGGAGGACTTTGACCTGCGAGAGATTATTGGGGCAATTAGTGAAAATGAGGTTGAGCAGTGTGGAGGTTCCTGTTCTATCACTGAGACAGGTAGGGATCTATACAACCTGGGCAAGGTCAATTGCCATGACAGAGTCTTTGTAGGTGGGGGGGGGGCATCCAATTAATATTGAAATCTCCAATAATGATGGCTTCACTGTTAGAAGGAAGTTGTGCAGCAGCAGATATGAATTCTGCAAATGCAGGTTTTCGGTTGCGCGGTGGGAAGTAGGCAACCGTAAGGTAAAGAGTCTTGCCTGGGTTACCCAGCAATAGCTTGGTTATGAGGATTTGGGCACCATGGGCGGGGGGAAGGGATAGAGAGGGCTTGAATGGATTCCTTTATGTAGAATGCACATCCACCTCCCCTCTTGCTGATCCTGTTGGCCCAGAACATCGAATAGCCATTTTAAGCTACTGCAGCTTCAGGGGTGTCCTTTGAGATCCAGGTTTCTGTCAGGGCCAGAATATCAGGGGAATGTTGTGCAAGCCAGGCCTGCAGGGGGTACGTTTTTTCTGCAGACTGCTGATGTTGATGGAGACGATTAACAGGCCATGTAGGTTTCTGCGTGGAGGGGCAGATGGGGGTGGGCCTGGGCTGGGGTGTGTATTGCCTGAAAGAAGGAGAAGAAAGATGGTGTGGCAGAGGAGTGCAGTCTTAAGAAGTTTAAATTTAGAGTGGCAGGTATAGTATGAAGTGGGTGGACTGGAAGCTGCCAAGGGGATGGCGAGGGAGTGCAACAAGTAGTCAAACAGTAACTGGGGTGGTGGGAGAGGGTTGTTTTGCTAGTTGGGAATATGGGGCAGAGAACACACAGGGTCAGGCAGGAGGTGCCTGGAGTTACGTGAGAGGGGGTGTGTATGCATGGTGTTTCCGTCTGACTGGGTTGCAGAGCACAGAGAGGTGTAAGAAGTGGGAGCATGCAGCCTAGTATGAGTAAAGGACACCAAAGAACAATCCATAGTGTAATGTATGTAAGCACCTCACAAAGGAGTATGCTAGCGGGAAGGAAACAAATGGGCAGACACAGTGGCACAGTGGAAAGGTGGCCCCCTCTGGTGCAGAAGGTACAGAGTTTGAATCTGGCACAGGGATAGGCACACACGTTGCAGAATAATGCAGAGAAAGTGGTGATCAGGGGGGTGGAGAGGACTACAGGAACAGTGGGAGGAGCAGGCTAGAAACAACAGTAAAAACAGGGTGCAAGACTGACTCCTGGTGGTGAGGTAATATAACCTGCAAATGGAAGTTTGGGCACTTAGTCAAAAAAGGGGAGGTCACGTGACCTGTCATGTGATCAGTGATGTCATTCAATTGAGGGCCGGTCTTGGGTAGGAGGGTGGCTGGAGTAGGAAGGGAGTTGACACGAAGCATTGACAAGTAAACACTCAGCCAGAACTGTGCCTGTGAGGGAAGTTGCCTTTACCTATCACTCTCCAAAACAGTCCACTCCTGCTGGAAGTGTGGCCACAGCATGCAAGATGCTGTTTGTGAGGGGGTTCCTGTGTGGGGCCTGGGACGAGGGGAGACAGAAACAAAAGTGGAGTCAGGTAACAGAAGCACTGGTGGGAAGGCCAGACATCGACTGTGTATGCGTGACAGTAGGGATAATGGCAGTGTACTATGGCCTGCTGGAGTGGTAGAGACAATCTACAAAGAAATAGCCCTAAATACAGCTCGCAGTGAAAGGAGCCCGGAGTTGCAGCATACAGCAGATACAATTTAGAATGCAATTCATTTAAACTCACAATCCCTAACAGAGCTCATGCATTAAGCACATACCCATGTAAAGACACTGCCATTTAAAGAACAGGCTAAAAACAGTGTAATACACCAGCGAAAAGCAGTAAAATAGTTAGATAGACAGACTATCAGTTGCAGTCAGCTGTATTAAAGTCCTTGTAAAACACTCAGCCAAAACTGTGCCTGTGAGGCAAGCTGCCTTTGTCTTTTGCTCCCCAAAACAGTCCTCTCCTGCTGGAAGTGTGGCTGCATAAATGGGGGAACTGCATGTGTAGCTGGGAGATTTCAATCTGTAATAGTAGTGTGCATTAGGAGAAGGGGGAATTACATTGATCAAATGGATCTATATCGGAAGCTGGGGGACTGATTCAGTAACTGAGTACTGCATTGGTAATTGAGGGATTACACTGGTAACTGGCGGATTGCATTGGTAACTAGTGGATTATAGCTGTAACTGGAGGGACTGCATTTACAGTTAGGGGATTAAATGAGTAACAGGTGGATTACATTGGTATCTGGGGGATTTTATCAGCAATTAGGGGATTGTACTGACAACTAAGGACTGAATCAAGTAACTGGGGTATTGCATCAGTAAGTGCAGGACTTGCCTTGGTAAATGGGGGATTAAACCAGTAGCTGGAAGACTGCAAATGGGGAAGCACTGAGCATTGCACCAGTAAGAGGGAGATTGCATCTGTAACAGAGGGATTACATGGGTAACTTCAGGGATTGCAAGAGGAACTGGTGGACTTCATCAGTAATTTACAGTTGCATCAGTAACTGTGGATTGCATTGTAACTAGGGGATTACATCAGTAACTGGGGGACTGCACTGCTAATGAGGGATTGCATGGGTAGTTAAAGAGAGTACACTGATAACTGGGGATTACATTGGTAACTGAGGGATTGCATGGGTAGTTAAAGAGATTACACTGATAACTGGGGATTACATTGGTAACTGAGGGATTGCATTGGTAACAGGGCAGTTGCATCAGTAATTGGGGATTGTGCCAGTAACTGGGGGATACATTAGTAAATATAAGCATATACTGTTAATTGTGGGACTGTATTTATAACTGAGGGATTGCAATGGTAACTAGAGGGAATTAACTGATGTTTCCTTTGGTAGCTGGGGGAATTGCACTGGCAATTGAGGGATTGCATCGGTAACTCGGGGATTGAATTGGTAATGGGGAGATTGCATTGTTGATTGATGGGAGTATATTTTTTACTGGGGATTACATTTGTAAATGGGGATTGCATTAGTAAAAGGAGTGTAGCATTGGCAACCAGAGGACTACATCAGTAACTCTGGGATTGCAACAGTAAATCTGGGATTACATTGGTGACTGTGGGACTGCAATGGTAGCTGGGGTAGTTCAACAGGGACTGCATTTGTAATTGAAGGACATCTTTGTTAACTGGTATATTTCATTGCTCAGTGAGCAAATGCAATGGCAAATGAAGTGACTAAACTGATAATGGAATTACATTGGTAAACAGAGGATTGCACTAGTGATAAGGAGACTGCATTGGTAACTGGTGGATTGCATTGATAATTGGAAAAATTGCATTAGTAAATGGAGGATTGCATTGGTAATGGGGGAGTAGAAAATGGAAATCAATGATGGAGATCGATTCCCGGAAGATGTGAAAATTATGTACTTAATGTAATTGTTGATCTTCTGGAACATCTTCACCATTGATTATTACTTGGAGGACTGGGGCTGAAGGCACTAGAACCCTGCAGGAGCAAATTGTTTGCATAGGGGGAGCTGACATCAGGTACTGATGGTGCCTGTGCATCCCGCATGGTGCTGCTCATGCCAGACAATAACAATCGCTGGCTCCCTCAGCACCTTAGTTCTGTTCACCAGGAGAGAAACTGGGGTTGTTTTTTTGGTGGTGTGGGGACCTAAAGACCCTCAGTCCAGTTCTGTGTTTTTGAGGGGCCCTCAGAAGAGGGCCTGGTGTCACTGTGGAGATTTAGGGTGAGAAGCCCCAAGGCCCTGCCTATGTTGCAGTGGGGGAAGGTGGTTGGGGCATGATAGTGGTGAAGATATTGTGGAAGATCAACCATTATGGTAAATACGTAATTTTCATACCTTCCAGGAATCAGTCCTCACCACTGATTCCAGGGTCTGAGTAATAAGCTTCCCTTTTCCATTAGCGAGGAGCTTGGTCACCCAGAGGGAAACAAGATCCCGCAACCCTCTGTCTGGGAGAGAACACCTAAGTGCAGGTGATTCTTACAGGTATGGTAGGACCTGAGATTGGTCAGGGTAGGGCAGGTGCTCCTGTGTGACAAGAGCAGGAGGGAACCCCGACAGTTCATCTGACCCTACAGGAGAAGAAGTAAGGACCCTGGAAAAGCAAGTTTAGCACATTACACTGGGCCAAAGGTGCCAGTCTGGAAAACTGAAGTTGTGCCATCCACCCGAGGCAAACTGCAGTTCCCATTAGCCTGATAGTCATCTCATTGGCATTATATGATATCCTTGATTAGTACCTCGCTACCACCAGGCCTTGAGCAGGAAGACAAATGGTTCACATGATTAACTCACTCTTAGGCACTGCAGCTGCAAGTTGACCTATCTGCAAACAGGTGCTGACTCAAGGCTGTCAGGTATGCCTGGTGTGCTGTGATTCATATCATGACATGGGCCAAGGTAAACACCTTCCTGCTCAAGGTATCTGACCAGAGTCTACCTCAGGAGGTAAGTCATGCATGGGGCATTTCAGCCCTGATGGACACCTCCAGCCCCTAAGACAGGTGAGGTATTGCACCTGCATATCCCAATAGTGCCCAATACCAGAGCATAAGGTTCTTAGGGTCTGGAGGACAAGAGAAGTAATGTCTCTCTATATAACCCTTGATGCATCCTTGAAGGCTCCAGGCCGGGGAGTGATGGTTGCAGAACCATCACTGAGTGCTCCAAGGAGTCCCAAAGGCAAGGATACCAGATGGGGGCCTGGACAGTAGCCAGTCTCCAGTGCCTCAAGCATGTCCAGCATAAATCTCTGGTGCACACTGTATTCAGAAGCTGAGGACATGTGTATTAAGGATTTGTTGCCCTCTGAGGTGGTCATTGATGGAGAGGAGGTACTGAACCCAGAGGATGGTGGTGCTAGGCTTATGGACCAAAACTGGGCCCTGACAAGCTATGGTGTTGCTTTAAGGCACCAAAAAAAGCTATGTGCTGGTCCCAACTAACTGATCTCTGAGGGTCTATGAATCCAGGTAACTCCTGCAAGCTTGGCAGAGGCCAGGGAGGGAACAGAGACACAGGGTCTCTAAGGTCCCTTTCAAAAGAAAGGCTGTGGGAAATGGCAGCCAATCCTTTACCTCAACAGAGGTACTGCATGCAGAAAATTGTTTCTGTTGGGGGTATTAGTACTTCAAAATGAACATATACCTCTCTCAATGAACATAGAGCTTCTAACTGTCATTCTTTCTAAAGAACTTCTTTTTTTCATTGTTCACCAAAGAACAAATCGACCCAATGCCTGATAGTGGTATTAAACAGTTGACAAGGAGGTCCCACAAATGGAAATGACAACTTTCACCACCAGTAGGGTTAAAGAGTTGCTCAAGTGCATAAAACAGGACAAATCACCAGGATCAGATGGAATACACCCAAGGGTGCTAAAGGAGTTGGCAAGGGAATTAGCGGACCCTTTGGCACATTTGTTTAACCGTTCACTTCAGATGGGAGTTATATAATGGCACTGGAGAACAGCTGACATGGTGCCTGTACACAAGGGTGGGAGCAGAGAGGATGCTAGCAACTACAGACAGGTTAGCCTCATATTGGTTGTAGGGAAACTGATGGAAGCATTGAATAAACAGGACCTGGTAGAGTATCTGGACAATAACTGCCTTCAGGATGACAGGCAGCATGGATTTGTAGCAGGTAGATCATGTCAAATGAATCTGATTACATTCTTTGACTGGTTGACTAGGGAATTGGACAGGGGCCATCCAGTAGATCTCCTCTATTTTGATTTCTGCAAGGTCTTTGCCTCAGTACCATATAATCACCTGCTGAAAAAGTTGGAGGACATGGGCACTGCAAACAGCATTGTTAAATGAGTAGGAAACTGACTTAAGGACAGAAAGAAGAGAGTGATTATCAACAGGGAGAGGTCGGATGAGGGACAGGTCACTAGTGGTGTACCGCAGGGCTCAGTCTTTGATCAAGTTCTGTTTAACATATTTATCAATGACATAGGAGTAGGTATACAGGGCAAGATTTCCCTCTTCGCAGGTGATACTAAACTAGGTGTTAGGGTGGACAGCAAGAAAGCAGTTAAGAACCTTCAAAAAGATCTGCAAAGTTTGGAAAAAAGGTCTAGTGTCTGGCAACTGAAGTTCAATGCCAAGAAGTGCAAGGTTATACATCTAGGCAAGAAGAACCCGAAGACTACTTATTGGCTTAATGGGATCAGATCTGACACTTCACAGGAGGAAAGGGACCTAGGCGTTATCATCTGTGACACCCGTAAGCAGACCAACCAATGCAACACAGTTTACAGCAAGGCCAGCAAAATGTTGATATGTATTGGGAGAGAATTTGACAGCAGAAACAGGGAGGTTATACTGCCACTCTATAAAGTCCCTTGTGGGGCCCCACCTGAAGTACTAATTCCAGTTTTGTAATCCACACCTGAAGAAGGATAGAAACAGACTGGAGTTGGTGCAGAGGAGGGCGATGAAAATGATACAGGGCATGCAGGGACTTTTGTAGGGGTGCTTGGAAGCACTGGATATGTACTCACTGGGAACTAGGAGGGAGAGGGGTGACATGATAGAGACCTTCAAGTTCCCAAAGGGAATAAATATGGTGCCCTGTTCTGAACTGTTCAGTAAGGCTTCCAGCTCAAATACTACGGGGCACGAATGGAAGCTGTGGGGAGGGAACTTCAAAAGGGATATTTCTCGGAAAGGGTAGTTGAGCCTTGGAAAAGGCTGTCCACGGAGGCAGTGGGAGCCAAAATGGTGACAGTTTTCAAACTGGGCTGGGATAAAGGGAAAGCCTGAATAAAAATCAAGGAGGGGCTAGGTCCTGGGATCTGAGAAGATCTCAGGAAACATTGGGCAGACTTGATGGACCCTTGGTCTCCTTCTGCCATCAGCGTTTCTCTGTTTCTTAAAAATACCCTGACATTTCATCTAATGACTTCAGCTTTGTCAAGGGGATTTAATTTTGTAGTGTTTCACATAAAAATAAAAGTAAGCCAGAAATATAATAACTATTTTCACCATCAAACTTCATAGCTCATGAAATTTCATTTGTCTGTCTATACTTTCACACTGCATCTTGCTGCTTTTGAAGGAATTTATTTACACTTCTTGTTACTGTATTTGACAGGATGTCTTAAATACAGATAGTAATGCTTATTATTGCTTCTCTATTATTATTGGTTCTCGGTAATACACCGTCCAAGGCTGGATCGTTGGGGCGGAGGTGTGGCCATTATGTTTAAATCTGAACTGGGCCTTGTGGATGTTCCATTGGGGAACACCAGATCTTTTGAATATATCCTGGGCGAGGGTGCAGGTTGTGGGATTCTCCTCATCTACCGTCCACCAGGTGACGGCGGCGAATTCCTACAGGAGATTGCAGACTTCATTGTCGACCTTGTGTTGAGGTTTCCCAGATTAATACTTCTGGGCGACTTCAACGCCTGGGTCGACGATGAACTCTCCCATTTTGGTCAAAGTCTCCTCCAGTTGATGAATACACTGGGCCTGACACAGGTTGTTACCACCTCTACCCATATAGGAGGTCATTCACTAGATCTGGTCTTTCTCTTGGGTATGGAGATCACTGACTTGGGGGGTGGAACCAGTCAGTTGGTCGGACCATTACACCATAAGGTTCAGTTTCAGGGCCCCCTCTAATAGGTCTGCCTCTACGGAGATGATCCAATACTGCCCTTTAAGGGGTATTGGCCCCAGTGACCTAATGGCGGTGCTGGACCTATCGAGTTTGTCGGGTGAATGCATGAGTCCAGATGGTCTTGTACTTGCCTATAATAAGGCTGTGGGAGATGCTCTGGACAAAATTGCTCCTGTTTGTGTTCGGCCTCTCACCATCCGTCCAAGGAGTCCATGGTTTGATGGCTCCTTGAAGGAATTAAGGCGAGTTGGCCGAAGGCTGGAGAGAGTCTGGCGGAAATCGGGGCCTTGATGTTGACAGGCTTAGATTGTTAGCCCATTACTCACTCGTAAGAAGGCAGAATTCCTGTCCAGAGAGATTTCTGCTGCAAAGAATCGACCGGCTCAACTTTTCCGGACTGTGGACAGACTGTACAATCCAGTCTGTCTTCAGCCTAGAGAAGCTTTTTCAACTTAGATGTGAGGAGTTCACCCGCTTTGCAGATAAGGTTGCCAGCATCAGGTCCGCATTGGTCCGACCTCTCCTTCGGGGGATTATGGTGGACAACAGGTGGTACTTAATCCTCGGCCTATCTGGTTGGATTTTCACCGCCCGGAATTCGTTGACATTGTGAAGATCATCCAAACAATGCGTCCAACTAGTTGTAGTTTGGATCCAGGTCCTACACCTCTGTTAGTAGGTTGTGTAGAAGTTATCTACCCAATCCTTGCTGACATTGTCTGTAAATCCTTGGAGAGGGGGGTTTTTCCTACCCCTTAAGGAGGCAGTAGTTCGACACTCCCAAAAAATCCTCCTGGACCCAGACTGTCTAGCTAACTACCGCCTATCTCTAACCTGCCATTTGTTGGTAAGGTTATTGAAAAGGCAGTTGCACTGCAATTGGATGAACATCTCATCTCCCATAATGTCTATGATAGTCTCCAATCTGGCTTCAGGAAAGGCATAATGCTGAGACTGCCCTTGTTCGGTATTGAGTGACCTCCTAATGGCCAGAGATCGAAAGGCTTGTACCATTTGGTCCTTCTTGATCTTTCTGCCGCATTTGACACTATAGACCATGAGGTGCTATTGAGGCGACTACTGGGTTTTTGTGGCTGTCTGGTACAGTCCACCAGAATGGTTTCGTTCTTACCTCACTGGTAGGTCTCAGAGAGTCGTCACTGGAATTTATTCCTCTGACGCCTCCCTACCATGTGGGGTACCACAGGGCTCCATTTTAGCTCCCATGCTGTTTGCAGTGTATATGCTATTAGAGAAATCATCAGAGATACAGCTGAGTTTTCACTGCTATGCAGATGATACTCAGCTGTATCTATCCTTTCTCCCGATCAGAGTGATGCACTCCTTACTTAACAACTGCCTGGATGAGATCAGAATTTGGATGAGTTTGAGCTGGTTGAAACTTAATCCGGATAAGACTGAGGTATTGGTTGTGGACCCAGGTCATCCTGGGAGGGTTTAAAAGGGACATCCAACAGGCTTATTACTTGGTGGTGTACCGCCTTCAGCTCTCGACAGGTGCGAAATCTGGGCGTTATTTTTGATGACGGTCTGACCCTGAAATCACAAGTGTCAGCTGTTGTCAAATCCTCTTTTACCATCTGAGGAATATCGCCCGGTGAAACATCTGATTCCCCTGGAGGACCTTCCGACTTTGGTCCATGCCTTTGTTACCACCCGCTTGACTACTGTAATTCCCTATACCTAGGGCTACCAGGGTTGATGTCCACGCCTGCAGCTGGTGCAGAACGCTGCAGCCAGGCTTTGACTGGGACTCTTAGAACCAGTCATATTACGCCCAGCTCGCGAACTGCACTGGCTGCCTGTGCGGTATGGATCACCTTTAAGATTGGTTTACTAACCTTTAAAGCCCTTACACGATCAGGGACCCGTTACCTGAAAGATCTTCTGTTCCCTATTACCCCTCCGGCTCCCATAATGAGGGATTGCTAGAGATTCCCAGGGTCCGCTTAAGTTGTCAGGTTCTCGTGCTTTGCCTTTTCGGTTCCTACCCTGTGGAATTCCTCACCTCATTGGTTAAGAGAATGCCCGACCATTGACAGTTTTAAAATTGCTTTAAAAACACATCTTTTTACTTTGGCTTTTTCTTTATAGTTCTGATTGTTTAATGTTGGATTCTTTTGTTTTATTTATTCTGTACAGCGCCTTGATTTTGAAAGGCGCTTTAAAAATAAACATGAATTGAACTGAATTGAATTGCATACCTAAATTAATATATTGAACCTCTGGCTACACATAACTTTGGAATCCTAAATTTATTATTCAGTTTCAGTGCTGTGCTCACTTTAGACCAGTTTACCTATAGTAGCTCAGCATCTCTGAACTTTAACTCTAACTTCTTTGCTTGTATGGCCCTCGTCAAGCTGCTATTATTAAATCCACAGTATAATGGTACAATTTAAAACTTAAACATTTCTTTCTGTTCTTCAGTATCAAACAAACTGTCCCCCGTGTGCTCTAACTATTTTCAAATCCTGTGAATGAATAAATCTCATTGCCTTTCATATCTCTTTGGTGGTTTGAGTTGCTTTTTTCTCAGGCCAACATTCCATACAGCATGGCTGCTACTGTGCTCTGAGGGATATAAAAAGGTTTCTTGCCAAGAAACAAGATTTTAAGTTCCTTTACCTTTTTAGCTTTCTATTACATTTAGCAGAAGTTACCTGCTCCATTTGGATTGAGTGTAATGTGTCAAAGAGGACGCTGACAGGTAGAATACCCCTCTTGAGCCCACACACACCCCCATGTGTAGCATGATGTGACATGTACACATACATGTGAACATCAGCGCCACAATGTTGGTTGCTAGGGAACCATAAACACTGAGACAGAATAAGACTCAGTGGGGGTGTACGTTTGGGCCCACAGTGGAGTCCAATGATCAGAGGCTTGCATGCCAGTTTGACAATAATACAGTACAGCTCAGTATACTGACATTTTCATTATTTTACATGTAATCTTTTCAAACAACGCAAACATTTTCCACTGCTGTCTCACTATAAAATTAGATTTATTTGGTTAAAGAGCCACTGCGAATGTCCCACCTCTGCAAATTTTTTGGAACTTTTATCTATATTTCTATCAGAACAACAGAAGCTCAGCTTTCCAGTCACTATGAACATTCAGGAGCAATCCATTGTTGCAGTTAAAATGCCATTGAATGGAAAATTGCTAAGAAAATTCAAACATTCAAAGTGCAGCAGGCATGTAGATCCACCCCCTACCTCAAAGAAACAACCAAACATTTTCGCTCCTCTCGCACTTTGCCAAGGTTGAGTGGGTGTTGGTACAAGTACAGCTCTTAAAGCCAGTTCTTAAAGTGACAGTGCATATGGTGAATCGCAGTCGATGCTGTTTGAGGATTGATATTTATTATGGCAGATGGTACATGGGGGTCTGTTACTGCTTATATATTTCTATTTTTCCAAAACTACTTTAAATTAACTTAAACCTTTATCCTAAACAGTAAATAATGCTGTATAAACTAATTAGAGATATAAATATAAACATTATTAGGAAACGATTAGCAGTAAGCATGATGAAGACAAGGGAAAGCAAGTCCATGTATGACCCTGTTAGGCTACACTTGAGTAGAGAAGGCATACTGGTACTGAAGCAGAAGCTGGGGGAGTATGTAGTTACCAAGGTTCTATTAAACCAAGTGGGGTTGGGGGGATGAATGTTGGAAGACATATTAAATCTTCAGAACAGGGAGGCCACTAGGCCTCCCCCCAAAATTAATGAAATTGGAAAAAGGGGGGACTCTAATTCAAGAGAGGTGGGCTATTTGATGAAATATATAGGATTATTCAGCAGATTTACTGAACTTTATTATTTTACCTTTACTTTAGATGCAGTAGTTAAGCCTGTTCAATGTGGGGTTATAGATATGTATGTTCTTTCCTTTTAAGGGATAATTATAGCAACTTTTTCAATACTGATATTATAGTATAATATAGGAAATGTTTATACACTGTGATTCACCATATGCACTGTCACTTTAAGAACTGTCTTTAAAAGCTGTATTTGTACCAACACTCACTCGACCTTGACAAAGCGCGAGAGGTGCAAAAATGTTTGGTTGTTTCTTTGAGGTAGGGGGAGGACCTACACGCTTGCTGCAATTTGAATGTTTGGATTTCCATAGCAACCTTCCAATAAATGGCATTTCAACTGCAAGAATGGATTGCTCCTGATTGTTTGTGGTGACTGGGAATCCAAGCTCCTCTGTTTTTGTGAGTAACTTTATAATTGCTTGGCTCCATCCTGATTGTTTAGCTACCTGGTATTGTTTTGTTTTTTGTGTGTTTTTTTATGGATCTGTATTTCTATACAGTTCCCTGAAGGCTTTTAATGAAGCCCATAGTACAAAAAAGGTCTAATTATACAATCCATTAACTATGTTTTCAAAACAATATCCAAACAAATATTAACTTGAACAGTCATGATGTTGCAACTTCTGCTGTGTTTTTAGTTCAGATATTTTTTTTTGGGGAGGATTTGGAAACTTTTACCATAGAACTAGTTTTTTGCTTCCTAAAGAAGTGTCATGTTAAATTGAATATGACTGTGCTAAAATTCTATTTCCATTACCTCCTAACAAGTACTTATTGTCATGTAGTCACTATATTAAAAAACTGATATTGTCTTTACACAATTTATTAGTGTCATTACATCAATCTAGGGCTCTATCTGGGATGCGAAGTTACAAAGGGGACCAGGCCTGAGGGGAGGATCTGGCAAAACTACTGTACCTGAGTGGGGATGACCTACCTCATAGGAATGACCCAGTTGGTGTCCATGGGCGATTCCCGAGATGGGGAGAGTGGAGCCTTGCAGTACTCATAGGCTGGCCCTGAACCCACAGATCATGGTGTCAGCCAGTGGTTCAGGGGAGAACATTGCTTCCCAGCGGTCATCAGACCATAAGTCAGTGCCACCTCTGGCATAGGGTGAAGGTTAAAACAACAGGCCCAGAGATGGGTCCACCCCCTGTCAATGTAACCAGCACTGTCCAGAGTGTCATTCCTGATGCTGGGTTCAGCATCAACCCCAGAGCTATCCCTGATCCTAATACTGGGAGCAACACCAGGGTCAGTTCCAGCACTGCTATCATTTTTGGGAAAAGGGATGGCCCTGGGGATAACACTGTCACTGTCATCATGCTCAGTCCTGGGCCCATGACCGACATCATGGCTGGTGCCATATCCATTGCCACAGACAGCAGCATCCTCTCCCTAGTGAAACTGGAGGAAAGATATCCTCTGAAACAGGACACAACATGGCCCTGGTGTCAGTCTCTCTCTCTCACACTGTGAACAGTGTCAGAAGGGGACCTGATGTCTACGCCAGTGCCACCCCTCTTACTGACATTGTGAATGGTGTCAGGAGTAGAGGTGACACCAGGCCATGACACTGAGGTGTCCACTGAGGGAGGCTGAGCATATAGATTTGGCCTCACCATCAGGACATATGTTGCCCAGGGCAGACAAACTGTGATGGGTTTCATAGCTGGCCACCCAGATTTAGCAAACTGCCCACCAGGACCACCGGCACCTCAGCAGAACAAGGTCAAGGGGGACACTGTGCTTCCTTGGAACCAGAGGTCCCAGGAAGGGACCCAGTGGAAAGACCCAGAGTCCTTACTTGGCCTAACAAGTGCAACACCTGCCTCTGAAGATTGAGGTGGGCCAACCTTAATTCATTGCAAGATTTACAGCATGCAGCAGTCTACGGAGAAGCTGGCATCACACTCATCCATGTTGAGAGCTGGGCCAAGGCAAGCTATGCAGATCCAATGCTGGTCCATTGTTGCCCTCTGTTTCCCACAGAGGCACAAACGCATAATGGGGGGGCAGATGGTGTTTCTTCTTAGCCCCCTTCTTATCTGGTTTCAGCATCATTGAAGAAATAATAAAATAAGAAAGAAACACCATATCGAACTTTAGGATGGTGATGCAGTTTAAATGGCTAAAGGTGCTTCAGCTGCTGCTTTCACAGTGTTGCCTTGACAGCAGGAACAACGGAACTGAGGTGCTGAGGGAGCTGTTTATGATTATTGGCTGATACATGCAGCATCACATAAGGTACACAGGTACCATTATTACCTGATGTTGGCTCCCTCCTGTAAAACATTTGCTCCAGTGGGGTCCTAGTGGCTCTAGCCCCAGACCCATGAGTGGGAATCAGTGGTCGAGGATGATCCCTGGAAGATCATAGAAACAGAATTTTGCCAGCAGAGGAAGACCTTGCCTTTTATCAAGTCTGCCTAATATGGAGGTGCATGCCCCACATAGGTCCATGTCCCTTCATCCCCATCCCCTGTCCCTCTAATATGTTACCTGTATTCATCCTACCCTCACATGAAGATGTCCACATATCTATCAGCTTGTTCCATTCTTCCACCCTCCTTTCTATAAAGCATTACTTCCTGGCATCCCTCCTGAATTTACCCCCTGCTAATTTGCAACCCTTCCCTGTGGTGATCTTATTCTCACTGGGCCTGAATTTACTGTAGTCTGCCTTAACACTGTTCATATATTTCAATGTCTGTCATGTCTCTTCTCTTCCTCCTGTTCTCCAGTGAGCATCTGTTTTAGCTTTCCAGTCTCTGTACATATGTATTCCTTGTTGCCCCTGAATCATCTCTGTAGCCCTTCTCAGCCCCTAGCTTGTTCAAGCCCTTCCTAGATAGGGATTCCAGAACTGGACACAGTAATCCAGGCGCATCCACACCACAGTTGTATACAGGTGCCTGATAGCTTCATCTTTCTGCAGCTGATCTCTCTAGTTATGTAACCCAGCATTCTGTTAGTTTTTCTCAATTGCCATACTGCATTGTTCAGATGACTTGAGGGTATGCTAAATTGCTACTCCAAATCCTTTCTACTTCTGACTCTGAGATGGCCACCCCTCGTTCTGTATTCATCCACTGGGTTCTTTCTTTCAACATGCATGACTGGCACTTCTTGACCTTGAAGTCCAGTTGCCAGATTCTAGCCCACCTCTTTAGCCTTTCCAGATCCTCCATCATGTCCCTATCTCACACCTCACTATAAACTTTGCCTCAGACCTTAGTGTCATTGGCAAAGAGGCAGATTTTACCTTTGATGTCATCTCTGACATTCCTGATGAATATGTTGAACAGCACCAGCCCCAGCCTCAGGCCTTGCCAAACCAAACTTATGACTTCCCTCATGTCTGAGTGTTCTCCATTGACCACCACCCATTGCATTCCCCCAGCCAATTTCCCACTCTTCTACTCACTCAGTCTCCCATCCCAAGGTCACAAATTTTCTTTATTAGTCTCCTGTGGGGACAGCGTCAAAGGCCTTGCTAAAGTCCATGTACTGTGACCAGTTGAAGAAGTCTGTTAAGTTAGTTTTACATTATGTCCCTGACACAAACCCATCCTGCTGACCATTCACCTCAAGGAATTTTTGTCTTTTCTTCAGTATGATTTCCATCAGTTTGTCAGCTATTGAAGTCAAACTGAATGGCCTGTAGTTATCTGGCTCTTTCCTTGCCTCACATTTATGTAGAGGTACTACATCTGTTGTTCTTCATTCCCTAGACACAGCTATGGAAACAAGACAGTCATTGTACAGGTCAGCTAGGGGTGCCACCAGTATCTGCACCAAATCTCTCAGTATGTTAGGGTGTACCCTAGCTGTCCATAGAGATTTGTCTACCTTCAGAGCCAGTAGCCCTTTAAGGACACTTTCTTTGGAATGGGTTCTGCAAGACATCTTCACCCATTTTCACCTCACCTTGTCTACCCACCCCATGGTAATGGCCCTCCTCCTTTGAAAATACTGCACATACACACACATTCATTTAATATTTAAAATTCATTTAGTATTTCTGCCTTATTCTTACTATATTCCACCACCCATTCCTCTCCTCGCGTCAACTTGACAATTCCCTTTTTCATTTGCCTTTTCTTCCTAATGTAACAAAAGAAGGCCTTGTCCTCTTCCTTCACACCATCTGCTATTCTCAGCTCCTCACTATCAGTTGCCCTCCTTACCTCCCTGATGGCCATTTTCAGCATTTCAAGGTTTCCTTTCTGTCCCCATCCTTCTGACTCACTTTGTGTATTTCCTGAAAGCATTCTTTTTTTCCTCATTGATTTTCTTACCTTCCAATTGAAACACACTGCTCTTCTGCATCTTTTATGCTTTCCTATGTGCCTCACACAAAAGCTGGTGATGTTCTGAAAGCTGTCCCTAATAATGGCCAGCTTCTCCTCTATCACTGTCTCCCTCAAGTCCACTCAGGTGATTTTCAAGATTTTCCCTCATAGTGCTAACATTTGCTGTTCTGAAGTCCAAAACACATGTTTTGGTGATTAGGTGTTGTTGCCACCTCCCTTGTATAATTTCTTCCACCCCCTAGCTTATACTTCCCCTCTCTGCAGCCTCTGTTTACCACCTTTATAACCTCACCTACCCCAATCTGATTTTCCTTGAGGACAGTATGGTCCACTTCAATAGAAAGCTTAGGACCTAGTGCCCTTCTGGATCCACCCCTGTAGTTTAAATTCTCATCAGTAAGTTTTCCTATCCCCTAGGGTCCTTGTTACTCCTTCCTTAAGGTGCAGAGAATCTGCTGCAAACAGGGTTCACCCAGTTTGTCAACATAATGAGCAGTTCCACTACTGCTTCACTACCAGGCTGACTTGTTGATTACTTTTGTAATTGTGGATTTCATTGATAACAGAGGGATAGAGGGATGAGGGGAGAGGAGGAAGCAAAGAGATCAGAGTCAGTAAGACAGAATGGGAACATGGGTCCCGGCAAAGATAGGGAGGGCGGAGGCAGCCAGGCTAGCGGGAACCATAATGGTGGGGTTGAAGGAGGGGGTAGGGTCATAGTGTTGGGGGATTCCATTCTTTGAGGGGTGAGATGGGGGTGCAAGAGCACCAGAAAGGGCTGTATATGGATGGAATGCTTGTCAGGCAAGACAGCAGGAAAGGTAAAATAATTTATTCAAAACTGTGTGGAGAAGGAATGGGAGAAACCTCACATAGTAGTGCACCTGAACACAAAAGAACTGTCAGGGGACACAGATGGGGTGACGCAGAAGAGATTCAGAGAGCTGGGGAAACTATGTGAGGAGTTAGGGCAATCAGTTGCTTTTTTGGAGGTTCTCCCAGTACCCTGGAAACATTGGACTGAGGACTTCAACAAATGGTTGGGGGAATGGTGTCAATCCAGGGGGTATGGGTTGATGGGATAGTGGGGTGCCACATGGGGAGCAAATCCATATATGACCCTGATAGGCTACACGTGAGTAGAGCAGGAACACTGGTACTGAAGAAGAAGAAGCTGGGGGAGTATGTAGCTACCAATGTTCTGTTAAACTAAGTGGGGGGGGGTGATGGTTGGAAGACATATTAAATCACCAGAACAGGAAGGCCAATAGACCCCCCCAAATTAGTGAAACTGGAAAAGGGGGGTCTCTAACTCAAGAGAGGGGGGCAGTATAAGGAGGTCAGAGAGGGAAGGGGAGGGGGACAGATTGGAGGATGGTCTCTCTGATTGCAAGGATCCTGGGAAACAAGGCTGTGGAGTTCCATGCAATGTTGGAAGAAAGAAATGTGGACCTAGCTGCCATAACTGAAATATGGGCCACCCAGTACCATGACTGGGGCCTGGTAATCCCAGGGTACAATTTGTACCATAAGGATAAAGGAGTGGGAAGGGGGGGCATTATATGTGAAGAAAGCAATAACATGCAGCAGAGATGAGGGGGGAGGAGGGAAGAACAGAAGCCTTATGGGTACAGATACAGGACCCAAAGGGAGGGAGGGTGAGTTTGGGGGTGATGTACAGGTCGCCCACCAAAAACAAAGAGAGTGATAGGAAGCTGGGGGAGTAGATAAGGAGGGTCTGTACAAAGGTTCATACTGTAATAGTTGGGGAGTTCAGTCTGCCAGGAGTGGAGTGGACTACTCCTGCAACCTCAAGCAGCAGGGAGTAGGTCCTCCTGTAAGCCTTCCAGGACAGCTTCTTGGCGCAGTTGGTTGGGGAACCAACCAGGAAAGGTACCATACTGGACCTTGTGCTGACAAATGGGGAAAATGTGCAGGGGGTGGAGGTGGGGGATCCCTTGGAAGGGAACGACCACAATACATTGTGGTTCTCACTTGGGATGAATAGGAAGGTGGCCAATACCAGGACTAAAGTGATAGATTTCAGGAGAGCTGACTTTGAAAAGATGAGTGGCACACTAGAGGGACACATTGCCAAAGTTCAAACACAAATGGATGCCAATCAAAAATAGGAGATCAAAACAGGGTTGGGGTGGGAACAAGCTCATGTTCAAAGCTCCTAAGTAAGAAGGCCAGGACAAGGAAACCGAGCTGCCTTCAGGAAAATACATGTGATCCAGAAAGGATGAGGATAGGGAGGAGTACAGGAGGAAATCAAGGGCGGTGAGCAGAGCAGTAAGGGCAGCCAAGTCAGCAAGAGAGCATAGGCTTGCACAATGGATAAGAATGGGAGAGAAGGATTCCTTCAGGTACATGACAGAAAAAAGAACCTGCAAGGATCAAATCGTCAGAATCAAGGTAGAGGGTGGGTGGGTGGAGAACGGGGTGGATCAGACAGAAGCGCTCAATGACTACTTCTGTTCTGTATTTGCCAGGGAGAAGCAGAAGCCATTACCACAGGGAAGGGGAGCAGTGGGAAATGGGGGGGCAGAACTTATGGAGATGGAAATCCCAGAGAGCAGAGTGCTAGAAGGTCTAAGATCCCCAGCTTAGGCAAGACACAAGGACATGGCGGCATCCACCCCAGGGTGCTGAGGGAGATGACGAAAATCCTGGCGAGGCCACTGGCAGACTTGTTTAACACCACCCTGCAGACTCGTTGCATGCCCAGGACTGGAGGATGGTGCATGTGGTGCCCATCCACAAAAGTGGGCCAAGGATGAGCCAGGGAACTATAGGCCAGTCAGCCTCACCTCTATAGTGTGGAAGCTCATGGAGACTATCCTCAAGGAAAGGCTGGTAGCCTTTCTGGAGGGGAATGGACTTCAGGACAGCAGGTAGCAGATCCTGCCAGACATACATGGCTGACTTCTATGACTGGATAACTAGGGCACTCGCCAGGGACCAGGCAGTGGATGTCCTGTACTTGGACTTCAGCAAGGCCTTTCAATTTGGTGCCACATGGGAGGCTGGTTAGCCAACTAGGTCACCTGGGGGTAGGAGGGAAGATGGTGGAGTGGGTCAGAAACTGGCTGTAGGATAGGCAACAGAGGGTGGTGGTAAGGGGACAGCTCTCATCTCCAAAAGCTGTAACAAGCGGGGTTCCTCAGGGCTGAGTGTTGGGTCCGGTGTTGTTTGCATCTTTATTGCCTACATTGCAGAGGGGATTAGCAATAAGATAATCCTATTTGCAGGTGGCACGAAGATCAGTGCAGTGGTGGACAGCACAGAAGAATGGATGGGACTGCAGGAGGACCTAGAAAAAATTTGAGCACTGGTCAGACACTCGGCAGCTGGGTTTCAATGTGAAGAAGTGCAAGGTTATGCACTTGGGAGCTAAAAACCAAAGATTAGGTTACATGCTAGGGGGTGTAGTTATCCACTATAGAAGAGGAGAAAGATTTTGGGGTGATTATTACAGGGCAAATGAACCATTCAGTGCCATGCAGGAGAGCAGCAGTGAAGGCTAACAGGATGCTGGGGAGTATTGCCAAAGAAGTCACCTCAAGGAGGAGGAAGGTCATCTTACCACTGTATAGGTCACTGGTCAGATCAAACCTGGAGTATTGTGTGCAGTTCTGGTAGCCCTACTTAAAGAAAGATGTACAACTACTGGAAGGGGTCCAACACAGAGTGACCAGGATGATCTCCAGAATGGAGGATAGGATCTATGAGGACAGACTGAGGGAGCTAAACATGTACTCCCTGGAGGAGAGGAGGGATAGAGGGGATATGATCAAAATGTTCAAATATATGAGCAGCATAAACAGGATAAGTACAGAGGGGATTAAAGAGAGTAGCAAACACTGGGGGCACAGTCAGAGATTGGAGTGGGGGGAGATTAGAAGACACTACTTCACAGAGAGGGTGATGGCTGGGAGGAACACACTACTGGAGGAGGTGGTATTGTTAAAATCTGTGGACAGTTTTAAGAAGGGATAGGACAGGATAAGGGGGAAGGCCACTACTGTATGGGGAAGGGGCAGCAACATTGTCAAACACTGATTGCTGCACATTTGACCAGACTCAATAGACCCTAGGGCCTGTATCTGCTGGCAATTTTCGTAAGTTCATATATAACAGGAGCATTGGAAATGGTGAAATTCATTTGCAACTGGATTAATTCACTGGTAATAGCAGCGTTGCATAAGTACAGGGGGATTTCATCTGTAAATTGTGAACTGCTTAGTTAACTGAGGGTTTGCATTCGTAAATGGGGGATTACATTGGTAACTGGCCAATTGAATCAGTCAATGGTAAAATGCATTGGTAAATGGGCAATTCATGATGCCACAAAGAAGTGTGCACTGAATGCCAGAATCCTGTGCTCCTGTTGGACATAACCAGAAGTCAAAAACACAATGGATGGGGAACTCTGAAGGAAAGGAAATCAAATGAAGCATTGCTGCTGCCCAAAGTGTACATTTATTCATATAAATCTAGAAACATAGACGGTGTCAGCAGAAAAAAAATTAAGTTAATCCAGTCTGCCCAGAATTGTGACCTGCTACATCCATGGTCTACTGCCATACTAGGTTTTTCTCCATGATCCAACCATCAGCACCCCTAGTTATCCTCCACCTCCTTTTACCACCCTCCTTACCTCACCTTTGGGTGACACAAAGTCCCTGAATCCGTCCTACCTAGCCTTGAATCCATTTACAGTCTCCCTATGCCATCTGTTTTGGTAATTTATTCCACTGATTCATCACCCTCTCAATGAAAACATTTTAATGCCCTTCTTGAACTAACCCCTGACTAGTCTCCACCCATTTCCTCTCTTCACTGCACTTCCATTTCTTTTTTTTTAATTCAATATATTTTATTTATTTATTTAATTAATATCTTTGACAACACACAGATTTTACAGTATTGCAACAACACAATGCAAACTAAGTGTGCCGTAGACATAATAACATTCTTGCTGGCCACATACTACTAATTTCTACTAGACTAAATAAGGACAAAACAATTTAACCAGCCTAATACTTTTCTCCCTCCTCCCCCTAACCCTTCCCCCTACCCTCCATAGCATCCACACCCTATTTGCGGTGACCCTAGGATTCTGCATAACAGAGGAATCGACAGGAACGCTGTACATCAGACCATGAGGCGGACCCAATTACTAGGTAGTTTTGCTTTGCCACGATGATAAAACGGTATTCAGCACCCCCCATATGGAGTCATATAAGTGAGCCCTGCTATTCATTTTAGCAATATGTAACTCCACTTGTAAAGCAAGGACCACCTCTCTGTACCATTCTATAACTGGTGGAGGATTTAGGTCCTTCCAGTGCCTTAAAAGCACCGCCTTTGCTGCCGCCGATATAATGCCCATATACAATTTATCTCTCTTAGTCATGCTCGGTTGATAACTATTCAGCAAGCAAATTTCTGGTGTAAACAGGTCGCTATGCAGAAATTTGTGACAGGAAGCCTGATTGTTTGCCAGAAAGATTGAACCTGAACACACTCCCATAATACATGATACAGGTCTCCTTCCTTGATCCCACACCTGCTACATAAGGGTGACATCAGCTTACCCATCCTGTAAAGTTTAGCAGGAGTGTAATACAAGTTATACATTATATTAAATTGCTGTAACTTATATTTGTCTTGTCTAATGCACTTGTGATTACTAGCCCATATCTGTTTCCAAATGCCCTGTTCTTCTACCATCCCTAATTTTTGCGTCCAATAATAACAGACACCAGAAGGGAGACTTTCATCTATGTTTTGCAATAGATTATAGACTCTGGAAATAGAATGGGGGCTGATCAGCTGCCTTGAATAGTAAGGACAATTCGACTCTATTTTGTACCCATCTTGCCCCTTTAAGGTAGGTCTTTACCGCCTCACTAACTTGTCGAAATTTAAAAACATGACCCTTTAGTTCTGGAAATTTAGTACAAGCATGTTCATATGATATAACCTTCCCTTGGGGAGCCAAATCTCCTAATTTTAGCCCTCCTAATGGACCCAAAAAACCAGATAGAATCGGGGTCTGTTGAATTAGAAAGTGCATATTCTGTGTCACTTTTTGTTCTGGTGAGTTGCGCCAGTCAACCTTAAGGAGCTTTTGAACCTGTTGTAGAACTTTGAGTGACCATCCGATAGGGGTGTCCCCTCAGCAATTTAGGAAGAAGTTTAATATTAGTGTAGGCAATTGAACTCAGGTCAATCGAATATTTAAGCGCTAGTTCTCTCTCGATGTTTAACCAGGAAGGCACATAAGAACCTAAGGTTGACGGGAAAGTCGACTTGCGCCATTGTGCTATTTTACTAATATGCGAGGCGATGTAATATTTATAAAGAGAGGGTAGCGCAAGGCCTCCTGACTCCTTTGGACTCGTGGAGTTTCAAGCAGGCACTTGACCGATTTCCCTTCCACAAGTAAGCATTAATTTCTTTTTGTATGGTCTCAAACCAGCCTTAGATAGGTAGCATCCCAGCATGTTTATGGGTAGAAGATTCTGGGTAAAATATTCATTTTAACCGCTTTCTATTCTGGCCTATAACGATTGATACTTACATTACATTCCATCTTGTTAGGTCCTGCTTCACAACTTTAACAAGACTATGGAGATTCTCTCTGATCATTGAGGTTAATCCTCTGGTAATCTTGACACCCAGATATGTCATCACTTTTGGTTCCCATGTCAAGCCATGTTCTCTCTATACCAGGGTAGCATTTAACATTAAGTGGGAAGAGCTTAGTTTTGGAAACATTCATCTTATAATTGGAGACTCTTGAAAATTTTAAAATCTCCCTAAATATTACCGGGATGCCCTTTTCTGGATCTTCCAGGTGTATAAGCAGGTCATCTGCATAGGCCGAAACTAGGTATTGATTACTGCCCAGCTTGATTCCCTTTAGCTCCTGTGATGTTATTAGTCTACGTATAAGGGGCTCGAGATATAAATTGAACAAAAGTGGGGACAATGGGCATCCTTACCTTGTACCACATGCGATTGTAAAGGGAGCTGATAGTGTACCATTGCACCATATCCGTATGGACGTGCACTGTATAGTATCCGGACCCAATTTAGGAATTCTTTAGGTAACCCCAAATTATCGAGTACTATGAATAAAAATTCCCAGGACACTGATCGAATGCTTTTTCAGCATCAAGTGCAAGTAGCGCATGGGAGAACATGCTTTGTGCATGTATAATTATATGATGAAGTTTACGAGATGATCACTTGACAATCTGCCGCTCCCATGAAACCAGCTGCTCGTTGCTAATTAAACTGCTCATTAGCGGACGAAGTCGATTAGCTAAAATTTTTGCCAGAATTTTGATATCAACATTCAGAAGCGATATAGGACGATAATTACTCGGTAAAACAAGATCCCGTCCTGCTTTAGGAATAAGAGTAATAAGAGCCTCAAGGAAGGAAGGTTCCGAGAGCCCCTCCTTAAACCAGAAATTGAATACCTTGGTTATAATAGGGGTAATTATGGGTTCATATGTCTTATAGAAATTAGTAGTTAGACCATCGGGCCCCGGGGATTTGTCCCCAGCAAGTTGGGAGATCGCTAGTTTCACTTCAGTCTCCTGTATTGGTGATCCTAGCCTCTCTGCCTCAAGGGGTGCACTCTTACCCATAGGTATCGGGTCCAGAAATTCCTGAATTTCTGCAGTGGATACCCCTTCTAATGTTGCAGTGGAGTATACCCATTGGAAGTGTTCTCTGAATGTGTCAACAATTTCTTTGGGGTTCCTTACCACAGTATCTCCACTGTCCTTTTGTACTGCAGCTATGTGCCGACTGGAAACTATCTGCTTTAATCTAAGCCCGAGAAGTTTACCAGCCCTTTCCCCGGATTCCAAGTATCTTATTTTAGTTCTACGGAGGGCTAGTTCCGCCTTTTGCATCATAATTGCTGAGTATTGGGCCTGGAGTTGTTGCAGTTCACCCACTCCGCCTCATTAGAATACCACGTGATGTTATTTTCAATACACTTTATGGCATTCAAAATCTCATTCAAGTGCTCCCTGGATTTCCTGGCCTTGATAGAGGCTAGCCTAATGCACTCCCCTTTGAGCGCACATTTAAGGGCTGCTCAAATAATGTCTATCTTAGGGGTAGAGCTAAGATTGAAACTAAGGAAATTAGATATAAAGTTCCTCAGATGTCCTTGGGTAAAGGGTTCCTGTAGCAACTGATTGTTAAATCTCCACATAAAATTGATTTTGATATTATGCCCTGGCTCAAACAATATAGAAACTGGGGAATGGTCCGATATGACCCTGGGACTAATACTAGCCTCTAGAACCGAGGGAATCTCACTAATACTAACTAGAAAATAGTCTATTCTGGAGAGGGATTTGTGTGGGGTAGAGAAAAAGGCATACTGTCTAACTTTCCCATTGAGCAACCTCCATATATCTACAAGTCCCAAACATTCCATCATCTCTTTCAGCGCCCTTTGAGCGGGGGAGAGTCCCACTCGCTTATTATCAGACCTATCCAGGTACAAGTGTGGCGTCAGGTTCCAGTCTCCTCCTATAAGCAATTTTAGAGATACATAGTTATTTAATACATCTAGTAGCTGTAGAAAAAAAAGTGGGGAGTCTAAGTTAGGACCATAAACTGATCCAATAACCACTTGTTCAGACGCTAAGGTCCCAACTATAAAAATGTACCGGCCTTGTGTATCCCAAATTTCCTTTTCAAGTAAAAATGGGACCCTCTTATGAATTAAGATGGCTACTCCACCTTTACTTGTAGAGGTGCCTGCCCCAAACACTTGACCCACCCAATACCTGACAAAAAACTTGGCGTCCTCCCTATGTAAATGTGTTTCTTGCAAACAGACTACATCACAGTTGAGGGTTGATAAGTGTTTCAAGACAATCTGTCTTTTGCACCTGTCCCGAGCCCCCTTAACATTCCAACTCATAAGGTTAATGCCTCCTTTCCTCGTTTTCTCGGTATGCACCTTACAATTAGGATCATTCTCCATGTTACCACCCTACATAGGGTGTGGATGCTAAACCCCTCAAGTCCCCTAACCCTCCTATAAGCCCAACCCTTCCCCCTCCCCTCTAACACCCCCAGTTCTAACAACTGCATACTCACTACAAACCGCCTTGCGATGAACCTATCAGCCTAGTAACAAACCAACCCATTCCCCAGCCCAGTTCCCAAGCTTATTTTTAACAACAGCCCTATTATTCCTGCCACTCACTAGCTCCTTTGAGTGAGAGAGGAGAGAAGAAATGAGAAGAGACAGAAGAAAGAAAAAAAGGGACCCTCCTTACTCTAAACTAAGAACCTCCTCAATATGTATGGAAGTTTATATCCTTCTTCCCTCATCAGTATCATCTCAAATGAATTAGTACAATTCTCCATTCTGTTAACTGTTAAAACAAACTTTTTGCCAGTCCATATCTCCCACTAATAAAGAAATGGGTAAACTACATATGACAAAAGTTCACTGGAAGAAAACCTCTATACTTTCAACAATTAAATTGCACAATAAATGATCTTCGTGCATCATTGGTTTAGCAAGGTCGATACAACTCAATTTTCCCTCTGCTCTTAAAGTTCAGGTAACAAATAATATATCGAGATCGTTCTCCCTTTTGTTTCCTTTTTTTTTTCTTCCCTTTCCTTTCCCTTTCCCTTCCCCTCTTTCCCTTCCTTTCTATTTCTGAAAACAAGATTATCTGAATTGTTCAGCGCGTTAGCAAGTTTCCAAAAGTGGGCAGTGCTAGCGATCTTCTTACTGTTCAACGGTCCAGAAGGGACAACTGGCGACTTTTAAAATGTTCACCGTCGTTAATGCAGGTGACTGTTATGGGCACCACTGCTACTAGCCCTCCTATGCGCTAGCCCTCAAAACTTAACATTTGGGCTCAGTAATCGATCTCCGGGAATCAAAAAGGTGCTGCCCAGGTTAAACTAGCTGCCTTAGTCGTTGATTATCCCCTCTGCACTGCAACTTGCTGCTCGATAATTACCAGTCGGGTGCCAACTTAGACCCCATAGGAAGTCACATAGCCGTACCATAGTGAGTACAACTGGGCGCCACAGATAAAAAGAAAAACTGAAGTTATTGTGAATCGCCTCCGGTAACAAGGTCTATTTCGCACTTGCCAGTCGCTATCTTGGTCTTGCACCACTTCTTTAGTCTATCTCTGGCTTAACAATATTTTGGCATTAAGCTCCACTCGCCCTCATCCCATACATCGTCAAACTCCAACACAAAAGTCACTTTAGGGGCCATTTTTGCATTGATTCCATATCGACACCTGCTCACCAGTATAATTAACTAAAGCTTTAAAACAGCTCTGCAAACTTGAGGGATGAAATTATTGTCTCTTTTCCGCCTCCATTTACTTAGTATTACTAAACTTCTGGCTTGGTCTTGTCCCTTATAATGCAAAGGAGCAATTAGTAAGTGATTTACGAGCCATCGATTGAAAATCACTTTACCACTCGAAAACCAGCTTTCCCTTTACACACATCCATCACCGTACAGGCTCACCTGCGAGGCTGTAGAAGTTAACTGTGCTCTCATTTTACTTAAACAGATCTGGAAGTGCTCTTCTGAGTTCAGCTTGCGCACTCTCCACCGTTTCATAGGAATACCATTGATCCTTAATTTTAACCTGGAGTGAAGCTGGATACCGAACTCTAAATTGAAAGCCCACGGCAATTAATTTTGAAATGACGGGGTGCAGCTCTTGCCTTTTGATCCGCACCGAGTGAGGTAGATCATTGGCGATTCTGAACTTTCTGCCTTCCCAAGTAATCTCCTGCAATCCCTTGACTTTACCCATGATATGGTATTTCTAGGTAATTTAGAAGCTTGCATATGATCGGCCTCAGTGGAGCATTCGGGGAAGGGGGTGGACGCAGTGATCTGTGTGCCCTTTCCACCACGTAACTGCCGTTCGGGGGTGGACCTGCAATCCTTTCGAAAAGCTTCTGAACGAATTGTATAGCAGCTGTGCCTTCCTCTTTTTTGGGAATACCGATTATGACTAAATTGTTTCTCCCACTCCACCCCTCCAAGTCCTCAAGCTTCTCCTCCATTTTTTTGATTCATTTGTTCAGGGAGGCTCGCTCTAGATCTTGCTTATCTACTCTCATTTCTAACGATTTAATTCTGACTTTCGTTGTCCCCTACCCTTGTATTTAGGGCTTCCAACGCTCCCTTGAAGCACTGTATCTCAGCAGAGATCTCTTGGATAGATGATTGCAATGGGGCAAAAAACTCCAGGAATCTTTCCTCCATTAACGCAGAAGGCCCCAGAGATGATTTACTAGATCCCTGGCGGGGGCGCTTAGCGGCCTGTTCTTTCTCAGGGGAAGGTGGCGGCGTATGTTTCGTCGATTGTTTTTTAATAAACGCTTCCATTTTAGCGCTTTAAACTGCAATAGTCTACCACTCCAGCACAATATCAGTAGTTTCAGCTCAGAAAAACAAAAGTTACTTAAAATTGAGAGCGGTTAATCTGGGCTGCGAACTGAGCTGTTCAAATGCGCTGCTCTCCCTAGGCTGCCATCACGTGGTCTCCTGCACTTCCATTTCTAGTGGACAGGTCCTCACTGTCAGTTTTTTTTTTTTATTCCCTTCAAGAACTTGTACATCTGAATCATATCCTCCCACTCCCTCCTGGCCTTCAGTATGTACATGTTGAGGTCTGCATGCTGTTCTTCATGCGTCCTGCCCTCTTGCCACTGTATGATCCTGGTGACCCTGCATGGCACTGGCTGCAGGCTGTCCCTTTCTGTCCTCAGATGCAGACACCAGAACTGAGCACAGAGACCTGTACAAGGACAATATTATCTCTTTAGTCCTGCTATCTAAACCCCTTCCTATATACCCCAATATCCTGGCCATGTTGCTGAATGCCTTGTACACTGACTTGAAGCTCTGAGACTGTTGCCGCTAATGGCCCAATGATTCCTCTCCTCTGGTGTTGTAGCTATCTTCGCCCCACCCATCCAGTACTCGGTGCATGAGTTCTTCTAACCAATGTGATTCTCACCAGTTCTCCACATCAGGCTAGCTTTAATCAAAAGACACACAGGCCAAACAACTTGCAGTTTTTGGAGCAATTTTACTTTCACTACAGGCCACTAGTAAAAGCAGAAATGCTCCAGGAAACATTAGTGTGTTCTGCCCTTGTGTCTCTTGATGAACCTGCCTACTGTTAAGAAGAAATTTGCACTTTTGACAGCAACTTTGCTTCTTTTGATTTATTTTCCTCAAGAGTGCCTGGTCCCTTGTGTTTTGCAAATGTGAGATTGCTTAGGTACCTGGGGAACAACACTGATAACTGGGCATTGCATTGGTAACAGGAGGGATTGCATTGGTAAATGGAGCTTTCCATTTGTAACTAGTTAATTATATCAGAAACTGGGGACACACATCAGTAACTGGGCATTACATTGGTAACTGGGGGGATAGCACTAATCACTGAAGGGATTGCATCAAAACTGGGATTACATCTGTAACTGTGAGAATTGCATTTGTAACTGGTGAATGTCATGGGTAACGGGGCTGACTGATTCAGTGAGTGAAGACTGCACTGGTAACAGTGGGATTACATTGGCAGCTGGTGAACTGCACTGGAAAATGGGAGACTGTATCAGTAATTGAGGGACTGCATCAGTAACAAGAGGTTGCATCAGTTAACAAGAGATTGCATTTGGGAACTGCGGAATTGCACTGGAGAGTGGGAGATTGCATCATTAACTGGTGATGGAACTGGTGACTGGGTTGCATTGGTAACTGGGGATTGAACTGGTAACTCGGGATTGCATTGTTAACTAGGGGATTGCAACTGCAACCCGGTATTGCATTGTTAGCTGGGGGATTGCACTGGAAACTGGGGGATTGCATTAGTAACTGGGGAGTGCATCAGTAAACAGGGATTGCATTGGTTAATGGAGATTGCATTAGTGATTTAGGATTGCACTGGTAATCAGGGATTGTATTAGTTACTGTAAAATTGCACTGGTGACTGGAGCATTGCAATGGTAAATGGGGATTGTATTAGTAAGTATGGATTGCATTGGTAACTGGGGGAAGCAGTGGTAACTGGAGGCCTGCATTGATAAATAAGAATTGCACTGGCAACTGAAGACTGCATTTGTAAGTGGGGATTGCATTGGCAACTGTGGTTGCATCAGAAAATGCAGATTGTACTGGTAAATGGGAATTGCACTGGTTATTGGAGGATTCCATTTGCAGCTGGGGGAACTGCATTAATAACTGAAGTATTACATTGGTCACTGGGGATTGCATTAGCTAGAGGGGCATTGCATTTGTAGCTGGGTGGATTGCATCAGTACAGTAGCTGTGGGATTCCTTGGGAAATGGGGCGGTTGCACTGGGAAATAGGGTACTGAATTTGTAGCTGAAGAATTCCACTTGTAAATGGGGGCTTGTGATTGTAAATGAGAAGAGAGACATCCACTGGAGAAGTGTTCCAAGACTGAAAATACGGCCCACACTGGAAAGTGAGACATCCACAGGAAAAGTGTTTCAAGATGAACAGTGACTACACTCTAGCATGGGAATATGCCAACACTATGCCAATAGGTCGGTGTGGCACTAGAGTTGTAGCAGCTGTGGCCTAGGTAGTCAGAAGTATTACAGACCACTTATGGGGTTATCCTTCTCTTTTATTTATGTATGTATGTGTGTACTGTATGTATGTATTCATGTATGTATTTATTTATTGGTTGGTTGGCTTGTTTGTTGACTGGGAAAACTCACTGCAGAATACAACTTCTATATATGGAAGTGACCCAGGTACATTTAGTACTGATAATTATACAGCTTTCAAAACATAGTAGCAATGTACAGAACACCAATAGATAGCTTGTTTATTACACTTAAAGTTTCAAGTACAAGTGAAGTTAACACTTGGAAGGAAAAGAGTGGAAAAGGCACAGCTTTTCCCAGATGTTACAAAAATGCCCAATTATGGCTTTTGGACAGTAACAACATTTTTTTTAAATTACCTACAAATGCTTTTTTAATGTTTTTTAAACAGCAACCCTGGAACTTCTGTTATCTGTTGCTGGCAACCACAATTTCAGAAGCAGCCATGAGCTTCCCTCACTCACTTTATGTTAATATGTTCTGCCAACCTCATCCATTGTTTGGCAGGACAGATCAGCATAAAGCAAATGAGAGAAGCTTGTGGCTGCTAAAGAGATGGTGGAAATGGAAATCGGAAGTTGTGAGTCACTGTTGAAATCATTAAAAAAGTATTTGGACGTAATTTAAAAAAAATCATTATTGTATACCCTTGAGGAAAGAAGGGAGAGGGAATACATGATAGAAACTTTTAAGTACCTCAGTGGAATCAACAAAGTCAAAGAGAGTAGCATCCTTCAGAAACAGAGACGTGCAAGAACAAGGGGACACAATTTAAAGATGGGGGGTGGTTCAGGGGCAATGTGAAGAAGTATTATTTCACAGAGAGGGTGGTGGATGCATAGAACAGCCTTCCTGAGGAGGTTGTGGGTCTAAAACTGTGGGAGAATTCAAGAATACATGGGACAGACATAAGGTAATTCTTGTGGGGGGTAGGAAGAAATAGGCTGTTGGTTAACTAGGATCTGTGGCCTATCCTGTAGGTAGGGAAATGGGCAGACTGGATGGGCCAAGCGGTCCTTATCTGCCATCAAAGTCTATGTTTCTATGTTTATCCAAAAGCTCTAATCGGGAGTTTTTGTAGCGGCTAGGAAAAGCTGTGCCTTTTCCACTGTTTTCCTTTAAGTATTCTCAGTTTTTGTTTTCATGATTCCGCTGGTGATATGCCAGTTCTGTTACAGTAGTGGGGATGTACTGTAGGCAATACTGTATGGGTTGTTCAGTATAACATGACCTAATAACTTCAGGGAGTGCCTGGATCGCAAATCCCATCAGCGTAGCAGGTGTCTAAATTGAAAATTCCAGCAGTGCAGATAGTATCCAGATCACAACACGCCAGACAGAAAGGTCAGGATTCAAAATCTATGCAATGCATGAGTGCCTGGATCTCAGTCCATCAGACAGAAGAATCTATTTTCAAATCCCAAGACTACTGGGATCTAAATCTCAGTATCTACTCTAAGCGACTGTCCAGGTTTAATTACATCAGAGAGGAGGGTCAGGATTCAAAATCCTGGCATTGTGGGGAGGCTTTGGATGTCAGTATGTCAGACAGAAGGGTCAGGCTTCAAATATCAAAACTGCAGGTCAGATTCTAAAATGTCAACAGCGAAGCCAGTGCCTGGATATTAACAAGTCAGACAAAAAGGTCAGGATTCAAAATTACAGCACTGCAGTGTCTGAATCTTAAAATGTTAGTGGGGCTTCAGATCCCAACTTTGCTGGAGGTGTCCAAATCTTGATTTTACAGTGACAGCCAAACCTCCAGCATTATCCTCTGCTCTGTGGCTACTCCTTCCATGAGGCCCAGAAATCCAGCAACAACCCAGTCCCCAATTTTAGTCTCAATTCTGTAGCTACTCCTTCTGTAGGCTCCAGAAAACCCAGTAACAACCAGCTTCCAGTCATACCCTCCATTCTGTAACTACTGTACTCCTTCCATGGGTTCCAGAAAACCCAGCATCAACCCACCTTCATCTTGTACCCTATATTTTGTAGCTATTTCTTCCAAGGGCTCCAGGAAACCCAGCATCAGTGCACCTCCAGCCTGTACTCTCCGATCTGTAATTATTTCTTCCAAGGGCTCCAGAAAATCCAGTATCAACCCAGCTTCCAGCCTGCACCATCCATTCTGTAGTTACTGTACTTCCGTGGACCCCATAAAACCCAACAACCCTGCTTCCAGCAATACTCTCCATTTTGTAGTGACTGTACTCCTTCCATGGGCCCCAGAAAACCCAGCAAATAACCCAACTTCCACCAATACCCTCCATTCTGTAGCTACTCTTTTCATGGGCCCCAGAAAACCCAGTAATAACCCAGCTTCCAACCTGCACCCTCCATTCTATATCTACTCCTTCCATGGAACCCAGTAATTAAAGCAAGTCCTTCCATGGGCCCCAGAAAACTTGGCAACCCCAGTCCCCAGTGTTGTATCCCATTCAATACCATTTACCAAGCCCGGCCTGGTGTCACTGAGGGTTGAAACACTGGATGCCACACCTCGCTCCATGCCGCCGACCCAGGGTTGGGAGCGAGACCAGGTCATCGGGGGTTGTCAGGAGCAGACTAGGATTGAGCATCTGAAGACAGCAGTCCTAGTCCGTAGGAAATGGGGTGGTTGCACACCACACTCTGGTGGTCCCTGGGGATGCCCGGAGGTACTGCAGAAGCACAGGTGTCAAAATGGGGGGGAGCATGGCAGACGTCTGCATGCTAGTGCATGGATGTCATTGCACGTCCGTGCCCCCATTGGGGAAGAACAAGGAAAAATGCAGTGCAAGTCTGCGGCAGTGTGATGGCCGCAGTTCACTGGTCCGATGATGCCTGGAGGCCGTGCGCTGGTGGAGGATCCTCACCGGGCATGGGGGGCTTGGGGGAGCCCCTCTCAATGGCGTAGCTGCCTATGCCAGCTGGGCACGACAGCTTCGGGGTCGCGGTGGATGAGCGGTGGCTAGAGATTGGCAGGACTGTGGCTGCAGGTGAGAAAGTATTCAATGATAAAAAAAAAATACCATTTACTGCATCAACATAGATACTTTATGTATAGAATAAATGATACCCAACTGTGAAAACCAGGATATAATTACATCAAAGTTAATTTTTAGGGCATATGCTCAGAGAGAGAAGCTTGAGTGGTTTGTTGTCCCCCCCCCCCTAAAAAAAAAGATGGAATTATACCCTTTGAATAGTTAGTTAAAGTTTATTGTTCGGCATACTTGATGATATAACAATTTAAAAACTTCATAGTACAAAGGATAAAAAGTAGAGTGAACAATTTTCTACACATTACACATCTTCCTTGATACATACATTAAAGACAAGATTACATTAAATATAATACATCAACAATGTGCATCTATATACAGTATCTGCCTCAACTGGAATTAACTCATTAATACATTATTTTTATATTATTGCACATTAAAAAAAAAAGATAAAACAATATACATTGATTATAATATGCGCTGCAAAAATGAATAGCAGTAATAAGATTGATTCTATAACATCAAAACTGCAAAAGAAGTATTGCACGAGTAGTTCTTAACTAGTCACCAAAAGTAAAATAACAACAAAAGTTCACAGAGACTGGTTTACCAGGTAGTCCCAGGATCAGACAATGATAAGAATCAGTAAAATCATGAGATACATTTAGGGGTTCATAGAGTATAACAGCCCGGCATAATGTCTGTGATTACCAATCCACCCAAATCAGGGCTTCATATGAAGTCCTCTTAACTCTACATAATTAAAGAGGGAGTCCATAGGGATCAACACTCTTGTATTCTGTGCTTTCAATAAATGTGTTAATAAATGGTCTGGCTGATAAGAATGTTTTTTGAAATATATTTCCAATAAGAGACGCCTATTTTTTTCATATAAAGGGCACAGAATAGCCAAGTGAAATAAGTTGTTGTGACCTATTCCACATCTGCATAATAAATCTTTACCTCCCCTCTTTTCATATTGCCCCTTCTTGTAGTTACTTGTAAAACATTCAAATCGAAATCTTGTAAGGATATTCCTTTGTCCCGGATTTTGTGTAGTTTCCAAATATTTTTCTAGTTTGTGAAATCTCTTGTTTTTTAGCAAGCCATGGGTGTGCTTTTGATCATCTACAGGCCTCTAGATCTTTTTGTATATGCACATCTCTGATTCTAGAATTTACTATCTCATTTATCTGAGCTAAAGGATATCTAAGACTATCTGGGATGATTTGTAACAGATCTAATGGTTTGATTAGTTCTTTCACAACCTTCATACATGGAAAATTATGTGAGAACGTAGGTATGTAATGCCCTCATCAAGACAAAGACATGGAAGTCTACCCGAGTGCATTCTGAATACCTTTGACCAGTAATTTACTGACCTTTGATGTATATGGCATTCTAAAGAGACTTTATCAAGCTCTGCCCTCACTAATGCTGAAGAAGCACTAGTTGGAAGCCCTAAAATTTTCTTATAGTTTTAAACAAGGATCCATGCTCATACTGGCTTTAATATTGGTCCCCAAAATGTTCAGCTCCATATAGTAGTTAAGTTTTAATCTTGGCATCTGTTACCATTAAATTACCTTTTATAGAGTTCCCTCCATAACTGAAAATAAGGACAGATGAGCCGGGAAGAATTTTTCAGCTCTCAATTTAGCTTCCCTGAGGTGTACACCCCAGGTTCCATTTTGATTGAATGTTAATCCTAAGTAACAGAATTCTGTTACAACTTCCAATTTATGACAATTCATAAAATATTTATAGTTCTTTCTATTGCCTTCGAATACCAACACTTTGGTCTTGCTGTAGTTAATCTGTAGATCTGCACCATAACATTCTGAATAGTATTTGTCCAAACTCTTTGACATGCCCAAATGGCTAATTGATAATAGGGCCACATCATCCACATATGCCAAATATGGTAATGTTCTAACTCCAATCTTTGGTATGTGGAAATCTTCATTATACAATTTATTTAATACGGTGCAGAAAAAGAGACTGAATATCAGGGGGTCAAGTGAGCAACCCTGATTGACCCCTATGTTGGATTCAAACAGTTGTTTAACTTTCCTCTGTTATTATATCTAACACTAATGAAATTGTCCTGATGCATTATCATGATAATTTCCAGCTGGGGGACTCTACCCCTAATACTTGAAGTCTTTCCCAAAGAAGATTTCTGTTAACTTTATCGAAGGCTGACTTAAGGTCGATAAAAGTACAGTAAATATTTTGTTTTTTAACCACTTCATATTTGTGTATAAGATATACGAAGGTGAAACTTTGGTCAATTATTGAATTTCCCTTTCTGAATCCTGCTTGAGCTTCATTGATTATATTATTGGACTCTGCCCAGTCAGACAGTCTGTTATTTAATATTCTTGTGAATAATTTCCCTAGAGTATCTAGGATGCTAATCGGTCTATAACTACCCGGTCCTTTCTATCACCTCTTTTAAAAATTGGTACAATAATGTTTAAGTTCCAACTTCTTGGAATGACTCCCGTTATCCAAATATGATTAAACAGTTCACATAGAAAGGAGATCTGATATTGCTTTGTTCTGATTATAATATCTAAAGAGACTCCATCGGGGCCAGGGGCCTTTCTTTTGAATAAATTCATCGCAGTTTCTATTTCTATTATTGATATCTCATTATTAGGTATATACATGTGTTCTCTGGACATAGGTTTAGTCATTCTAGCAAGGTATTCAGGGTCATCCCTATAAAATAATTGTTTAAAGTAAGTTACCCAATCATTTGGTTCAATACATGCTTCAAGCTGGTTATTATTTTTCATACCATAATTTACAATATGCCAAAATAATGTATTGTCCTTTGACAGGACTGCACTTTTTAAATCTGACCATAATTGTTTGACATAATTTCTCTTATTAATAACTAATATTCTGTTATTGTCTTTCCTTATTTGAGTCATTATTTTATTATTATCCTTGTTGGGTTTTTGTTTTAATATCCTAACTTGTTTATTTAGATGTTTCCTTGCTAAATTACATTCATTGTTGTACCAAGGTTGACCTTCCTTTCTCTTTTCCTTAATCTCTTTTGTTATTATATATGCTACTGAGCTAATGACAGAGTTATAATCAGATATTACTTGGTTGTCAGATGCATTATTCACTGAATCTAATATTTTAGTTAAAATCCCCTTACTTTGTAATGTGGCCTCAAAATTCTGGCCTTCAATCATTTTCTACCCAATGCCCTTTCTTTTCAACTAAATGGGTAATATTTTTTTTTCTTTTAAATAGATTCTCTCATCTTTAGCCTAAGTTCTAATGCATAGTGCTGGTTTTCTGGTCTCACTTCCAAATGTAGGGAAAGACACTGATCAATCAGATTAATGTTTACCCATATAAAGTCTATGGTCAAGTAACCATTCCCTCCCAAAAATGACTATTCCCCATCCACATCTGAAGTGATCTTTCCATTTAGAAGGCAGAGGTTCCTATTAGTCATTGTCCTGTGTAGATCTCTTCCTCTTTTATTAATTATTAGCTCTTTGGCCTTTCTTGATAACTCACATTTTTTGGGTCACTTAAAGTTAAGACATCAGCCATATCATCAGGATAAGCTTGTAAATTTCTTAATCTAGTGTTAAAGTTGCCCAAGACTATTAGCCTACCTTCAGGGTAATTATTTTGGATGTTAACAATTAGGTCATCCAACATTTTAAGATAGTCCAGATCGACATATTTACTGCCAGTAGGATTAGATAAACATTAATGGTAAACCAGAGCACATTATCTCTGTCAATGAGTTTAACCACTTGCAGATCGCTACTATTATTGCTAAGCTCCTCAGTTCTTACATCAGTATCTAGCTTAATAAAAATTGCACGTCCCCCAGCCCTCTCCCATATTTTTTTACTTTCTTTGCCTATTTATTGTATGTCCTATATAAATCCAAATAAGAATTGCTGAGCCCATGTCTCCTGTAAGCAAATAAGACGAAAGTGGTTTAAATATTTAATGGTTTCTGGATCTCCAAGCTTTTCCCCCCAACCCGGAGGGTTTCCAAGATAAAATATTAAACTGGTCTCCATTATCATTAAGCATTTTAGCTCTAGATGGGGAATAATGATCCTTTGTGAATGGCAGTCGAGTTTTTAGTCCCTATGGCCTCCACCTCTCAGAATCCACCTTTCATTGTTCTACTGGGGGTAAAATATCATATCTATTTGATGTTTTGATCAAGATTTCCCATTGGTGGGAGATCACGTGATGTCTTCAGCCTGAGCAGATGCTCTCTGGCTTAGCTGTCCCCTGGACTCTCCAAAAGCATTAAAAATACCAGGTTTCTGATCAAGATCGGTTATTTTATCATTGCTAATATCCTTCTGAAATGAAGGGGAACTACAAGAAGTTCAAAGAAGCAGCATCTAATGTTTAGCAGGTGTGAAGATGGATTCAGAAATGCGCCAGGCCCTCCTGGCCCGGACACCTCCTCAGACGCCAGATAAATTAGCGAAGAGATCTAAAACCTAGACCGCTACTCCCAGCAAGATGGCAGCACTACCTAACAACCCTACTCCCCTGTCTGAGGACAAATTCTTAGCTGAAATGGCCACTATTAAGGACACTTTTAGAGAGTCTGCCTTGGACCTGAAGAGCATCCAAGCTGAATTGAAGGAGACGAATAATAAAATCTCTGATGTTTCAACCCACACATCCTTGTTGGAAAACTGGCAGACAAGGTTGGAACCAAAAGTGGTAGCACTAAGGCAGAGGCTGAGTAATGTAGACGGTAAACTAGAGGACCTGGAAGGGAGAAATAGGAGGAATAATATTGTGATTTTTGGCCTGCCTGAGGAAGCTGAAGGATCCACCATAATTCAATTCACCCAGAAGCTTCTGGCAAAGATAGTGGGTCCTCCGTCACAATCTACAGTATATCAGGTAGAATGGGCCCATCACTCACTGAAATCTCGACCTCTCCTGGGTGCCAAGCCTAGGCCATTTATTATTTGCCTCCTAAGTTATATTGATCGGCAACACATCTTATCAAAAGTTAAAGAGCTGCAGGAGATTAGATGGGAGGATGCCCAGCTTAGATTTTCCCAAGATCTGCCAGTTACTGTCAGACAGAAGCGGGCTGCTTATTATAGCTCCATTAAAAAATTGATAGCAGCTGGAATTCAATTCCGGATGATCTACCCTGCTAAATTGATGGTTCAGTACCAGGGTAGTTGGAGAAGTTTTGAAGAGGCAAACCTGGCAGTGGAAGAATTACCCACTGTGTTCCCTGACCTGTTTGCCCATCGTTGACCATGTAAGGGAATGCTTATCGATCTGGCTACTCTATGTAGTGGCATCCAGTTTGGCAGAAGAGTTAGTGTAATCAGCTTAAATCTCCTACACCTCTCCTCAGGATCCCCTGTCCACTTATGGATCTGCAGCTCAAGGCTTTTTCCCCTTTTTTGTTTTGTTTGGATCTGCGATGCTTGGAAGCTCATTAAAAGGCAGCAAGAGATCAGCTTGAATTAAGCGCTACGGTCCTGCTCCCATTTAAATTGACAGCTGTCCCCCTTTAAATCAAAGCACTTCATAGACACTGTGGCTGGTCTCGCTAGTTAGCGCACTTTTTTTTTCTAAGTCCTGCAAAGTGTTTTTTTATTTTATTTACTCTATCTTGTATTCTGACTGTGGGGCAATACTGGCATATTAGAAGAGGGAAAGTACAGTGAAGATTTGCTACTCGGATGTGGGACTTTACAGTGATCCCTATACTAGATACCGCCATGTAACTCAGGGATGCAATGGCCTGTCTCAAGCTTCATTGAGGAAACAGGAGATCTTGCATCTGTTGTTGAAGCTGTCTGGACTAGTAGTGTTCAGGGTTAAGCCCTGAATATGACGGGAATAGTAACTATATTAAACTAAGGAGGGGGATTTGGGGAGGAGACAAGAAGGAAAAGAGATCGTTTTGATTATCAATGCCTCGGTATGGCTTGTAATAAGATATACAAATACACAGATCGTGGTTTAATTGTGGCAGGGTTGTCATAATCTTAAGTTTACAAGTTAATAGAAATGTGGTGTATAATGTAAATATATTTGCTGTGAGAAGCAGAGCAGGGGAAGGAGATTACTCCTGATAAAGGGTGCATTTTTTTCCTCTTTTTATTTCAACTGGTTGATGTTCATGTTCTTTGGGGGGGGGGGGAGTCGGGGTGCGCTAACCTGGGTGGAATACTCACATCTTGGCAAAGGGGGATTGGGCCTCCACAGTTAATGGGCTATCTTGGGAACAAGAATACAATGTTATTAGTTTGTTTATGTGAGACTCAGGGTTATATGCTGTGGGGTTTGATTTTTTGAGATGGGGGAGAGTTGGGGAGTTACAAAATTTTTGGGGGGGGAGGGTACCGCCACAAATAATAGAGTTAAAGTGGAAACATTACTTACTGGTTTCTTTTTTCACTGCATATTTGGATTTTAATATTGTAATAGACAGCTAAAATGTCAGGTTATCATTTTTGTACATGGAACATCAAGGGGGCACAAACTCCAGCAAAACGAATGAAGGTACTGATACATCTCCGCAATATATGAGCTGATGTGGTTTTCTTACAGGAGACACACCTTTTACCCACTCAAGTGCACTTCTTTTGTATGCTCTGGGTAGGACAAGTTTTTGGTTCTGGTTTCAATTCTCGTAAAAGGGAAATTGCCATCCTAATTGCTCGTAAAATCCCCATTCTGTTTTTCTACAAGAAATGTCAGACTTGGAAGGCCATTATGTTATATTATAGGCTGTTTTAGGTCACTCCGAGATCATGCTTGGCTTCATCTATGGCCCTAATTCTGATGATTCAAAATGTTTTATGGATCTTATGTCTATGTTGGCTCCTTGGTCCATGATTCCAATAATTGTAGGAGGGGATTGGAACCAAGTACTGTCAAATAGCCTGGACAGAACAGGCCCTTCCGAACTATCCTTTTCCCCAGGTCAAAAAGCCCAGCTAGAGCTAATGCACTCAATAGGTTTGGGTGACCCCTGGAGAATCACTTACCCAACCAGGAAAGAATATTCATTCCATTCTCCTACTCACAATACATTTTCCCATATTGACTATTTTTTAGTGAGTATTGATTACCTTTCTGGTGTCACATCAGTTTTTTACTCCTCGAAAACTATATCTGATCACCATACGGTTCAGTTATTTGTAGATCTTGCACCTAATATTCAACGAGACAAACTTTGGAGGGTTAATAATCAGATTCTAAAATCTGAAGATCATATACCCATATATATATATATATATATATATATATATATACCCCAGGTCGCATCTGGAAACGAGTGGTCCTCCGCTCAGTATGCCTGCCTGGTTAAATTTTTGAATAAATAAATGAATAAATAAATACAACATTTACAATCCTTATTCATTTCTAACTTTATTACAGATAATTCCCCATACATGCTTAAAAGGGATATCTTGTGGTGCTCACTAAAGTGTGCCTTAAGGGGTGAATTAATACGTTTGGCAGTCAAACGTAAAAAGCAGAGGGAACAGGCTCTCTCTTCCCTAATTGATCAGATCACATTAGCGGAGGCAAATCTTTCAGTTTTATCTCCTGATGCAGAATGGGAAAAAGCTGAGTCCCTTCGAGCCCAGTATAATCAGCTGCTGGATGAAAAGTCGGAATTTCTCATGCTTAGATCTAGAGTAACATATTTTGATCAAGGAGAAAGAGCGGGGAAGCTACTAGCTCTCAGAATTAGGTCGCAGTTGTCTGACAGGATTGTTACCTCCCTCCAGTCACCCACCGGTACAGTCTTGACTTCACCCAAAGATATTTGTGAAGCTTTCAAACTTTATTATGAAGGCTTGTATATCCCCGCTAACTTCTCCTTCTCTCAACAAATGTTTGATCTTTACATTACTGAAGTTAAGTTGCCAACACTTACTGAGGCACAATCTTCTATATTAAAAGCCCCGATTGAAATAAAAGAGATAATGGAAGCCATTGACTCACTTACACTGGATAAATCCCCAGGCCCAGATGGATTCTTCCCTAATTTTTATAAGGCCCTAAAAAGTACATTAGCACCTATCCTCCTAAAACTTTTCAATATTTTTATGAAAATGGTATCTCAGATAAGTCATTAACCCGGGATACTATTGTCGTCCTCCCAAAACCTGGGAAGGATCCTCTAGTCGTACATAATTATAGGCCTATTTCACTTATTAATGTGGATCTTAAAATCTTGGCTAAGATCCTGGCTTTAAGATTGGGTCGGGTCTGGGATTCTTTAATTAGTGCAGAGCAGAAACATAGAAACATAGAATTTGACGGCAGATAAGGACCGCTTGGCCCACCCAGTCTGCCCATTTCCCTACCTGATGGATAAGTTGCAGATCCTAGTTAACCAGCAGCCTACTTCTTCCTACCCCCACCCCCTAGAATTGCCTTATGACTGTCCCATGCATGCTTGAATTCCACCACTGTTTTTGACTCCACAACCTCCTCTGGAAGGCTGTTCCATACATCCACAACCCTCTCTGTGAAAAAATACTTCCTTAAATTACCTCTGAGCCACCCCTTCTATCTTCAAATTGTGCCCCTTGTTCTTGCCACCTCTTTTTTGAAAGATGCTACCCTTTTGGACTTTGTTGATTCCCTTGAGGTACTTGAAAGTTTCTATCATGTTCCCTCTCCTCCTTTCCTTGAGGCTATACATATTAAGCTCCTTAAGTCTCTCTTCATATGTCTTCTGGTGCAGACCCTGCACCATTATAGTGCCCTCCTCTGGACAGCTTCCATCCTGTCTATGTCTTTGTGGAGATTGGGTCTCCAGAACTGCATGCAGTACTCCAGATGTGGTCTCACCAGCTGTCTGTACAGAGGGATAATAACTTCTTGTTTTCTACTGGTGATGCCTCTCCCTATGCATCCCAGTATTCCCCCAGCCCTCCTTGCTGCTCTCTCACATTACTTGCCCACCTTTAGGTCATCTGATATGACTATCCCCAGGTCCCTTTCCATTTTTGTCGTTGTTAGTATCTCACCCCCCATTGTGTACTCTTCCCCTGGGTTTTTGTTTCCCAGGTGCATTACCTTGCACTTCTTAGCATTGAATCTAAGCTGCCATACATTTGACCATTCCTCTAACCTTGCCAAGTCCCTTCTCATCCTTTCCACCCCACCTTGTGCATCAACTCTGTTGCAGATCTTTGTGTCATCTGCAAAGAGACATACTTTTCCTTCCAGTCCCTCTGCAATGTCGCTTATAAAGACATTGAAGAGGACCGGTCCTAATACTGAACCCTGCGGTACCCCACTACTAACCCCCCTTTTTTCAGAGTGGACTCCATTTACTATTACTCTCTGTGTCCTATTCTCCAGCCAATTCTTTACCCAGGCTGTCATCTTGGGACCCACTCCCAGGCTGGCTAACTTGTATATTAATCTTTTGTGTGGGACTGTGTCAAATGCCTTGCTAAAGTCTAGGTAGACCATGTCCACAGCCCCTCCCTGATCAACTACTTGGTCACCTAGTCAAAGAAATCTATCAGATTTGTCTGGCATGACCTTCCCGCTGTGAATCCATGCTGCCTTGGGTCCTGTGCCCTCTGGCCTCTAGATACTCAACAATTCTTTCCTTCAGAGTGATTCCATCATTTTCCTACCACTGAGGTTAAACTAACAGGTCTGTAGTTTCCTGCTTCTGCCTTGCTCCCACTTTTGTGAAGGGAATCACATCTGCCCTCCTCCAGTCCTCAGGTACCACCCATCCTCCCATGATTTGTTAAAGAGGGTAGTCAGTGGTGTCACTAGTTCTACCCTTAGTTCTTTTTAGAATTCTGGGATGAATCCCATCAGGCCCCATTGCTTTGTCCACCTTCAGTTTTAAGAGCTCTTTCAGAGCCCTTTCTTCTGTAAATGGGCTGGTATCAACTTCTGTATCCAGAGTGTTTCTACTGTTTGTTTTAGGTACCTCCCCTCTTCTTTGTAAATACTGAGCAAAAATATTTGTTTAGTATCTCTGCCTTTTCACAGTCACCCTCTGCCCACCTCCTTCCTTTATTAAGCCTCACTATCCTCCTTGGTCTTCCTTCGCTCCCTGATGTACCTATAAAAGGTAGGTAGGAAGTTGGCTTTTTTATTTTCTGTGTCCAAGGACTCTCTTATCCTGGCTGCTTTAGTCTCCTTGGATGTAGAAAAAGCCTTTGACAGAGTGTCCCGGGAATATCTGTTTTCTCTACTTCCCAAATATGGTATCCTGCAAGAATTTTTCACTTGGATTAAAATACTGTATTCCTCCCCTTCCGCACAAGTTCACTGCAATGGGGAACTTTCCACACCCTTTACTTTAAGACAGGGTACTCATCAAGGATGCCCCATTTTGCCATACTTATTCAATTTGTTCCTTGAACCCCTCATCAGGAAACTCAACTCTTCACCCTTAGTCTCGGGGATTACAATAGGGAACTCAGAATATAAACTTTCCATGTACGCGGATGATATTCTACTGCATATTTCATCTCCTTCACAATCCCTCCCAGCTGCACTTACATTAATCTCCCAGTTTAGCTTGATTTCCAACTACAAATTGAATTTGGATAAAATGGAAGTATTTCCTCTTAATCAGTATTTTCAAAAAACAGAGATAGTTAATTTGGGCCTACAGTGGCGATCAGATAAACTTAAATATTTGGGTATTTTCCTTCACCCTTCCCCCAAAATAATGAAAAAGCTTAACCTTGATACCACTTTAAGTCATATACAAGAGGATATTAAGCACTGGTCTTTATTACCCTTATCGCTCTGGGGTTGTATCAGTACAGTAAAAATGAATGGATTACCCCGTATATTATACCCTTTGCAAATGTACAATTGGGACTTAACCAGCTCTTGGTTTACTCAGACACATAAAATTATTAACTCCTTCTTGTGGGCTGAGAAGAAATCAAGAAGAAGCTATTGTAAGCTTACACGGGCAAAATTTGATGGTGGCCTACAAGCTCCCAATTCATATTTATATTATCTTGCAATACATCTAACCAGATTGAGGTACTGGATACTTCCATCAGAGTACTCATCTGACTCCCTTTATTCCCCTCTTTGGTTAGGAATTGAGAAATCCTTGTGTGCGTTACATGATATGGCTCCAGAAGCCCTTCCTTTTCTAAATAAGAAAAATCTCCCAAATAAGCTGAAAGGATCCCCACTTGATGCCCTTTTGATTACACAACACCAACTCAATACTTTACTAAGGATTAATGGGTATAAAGATATAACACAACCCCTTTTCAATAATCCCAATTTGTTAATCTCCGGTAAACCAATAAAATTTAATATTTTTGGCCCAACATGGGGATTGGAAGGGTGGAGGAGTTAATTATTAACCATAAGCTGATGCAATTCCAGGAAGCCTGTACCCAGTACCATTGGTCTACTACTCATGTTTTTAAGTACTTGCAGATTAGTCATTTGTTAACACAGTATTTTGGCACTGGGAGGTGGACTACGCCCCGTCTAACTGCTCTAACCCCATATCTTAACTCACTTCTGTCTACTCATTTAATTTCATATGACTGCAAGTTTTTACAAATCATGACTGCTGGGTTAGAAGGACAAAGAACTTACTGGTGGGATCACTTTCTTCCAACTTCTGAACCCTCTAGATGTTGGTTAAGAATTTGGAAGCACCTATACAGATACATCAAGTGGGACAGGTACAGATACATGCAATTTCAAATTATACACAATATGTATTATACCCCAGCTAAACTATTCAGGATGGGATTTTTGCAGTCTAACCTTTGTACCAAATGCTCCCAAGCCCAGGGAGATCTGTTGCATATGTTATGGTCATGTGATATGGTTTCCCCATTATGGAATTGTATTAAATCCTGACTGGATCCACTATTAACGCTCTCAGATAAATTCACCCCTGAGATTTGTATTTTAGGGGATTACATGACCCTCCGGGGCAATACCCAAAGGGCCTATATGGCACTGGTCTCTGTTTGTGCCAAAAAAGTATTACTCAGACATTGGGAAGATGCCCTTATACCGATTTATACTGAATGGTATAAAGAAATTATGTTTGCTATCCAGGCAGAATGTGTCATTGCTGGGTTAACCCAAAGAATGAGAAAATACAAACAACTTTGGGATCCCTTTTATAATTTGTTATTAATCCAGTCCAATACAATAACAGTTAACTCAAATGCCCCTTCATAAGTTAACCATCATTTTTATTAGGGTTTTCTACTGATATATATTTACAATTGCTAAGGCTCGTATTTGTGGCGGTGGGGGTAGGAGGGAAGGGGGGTTTAGGACAGTGATGGTTGGGATAGATGGGGGAGAAGAGAGTGGGGGATGCAGGCATCAATATATAGTACTATTAGATAATGGCTGTATCTTATTGTGATTAGAAGGTCTGTTTTGCAGATATATATAGCATTGTATGACTTCCTGTATTTAAGATGTCTGTATATTAGATTTAAAAAGTATACTTAATATCAAGATTTCCCATTGGTGCTCCTTAAGTTGTGTGATTGAGTGCAAATTATCTGATTTCCCCTTATCAGTTTCAATACAGACATGAATGCCTAATTCATCAAATATATGATGTTTCTTCATTATTTCCCTTACAACATTCTCTTGATTAACCAAGAGCGTGATCTGCCCATCATGGTCTTGTCTTCAGACATTACCAATATGGGGCTGCTGATGTGTGATTCCAAACATACATTTAAAAAATCAATCAATTATCCCCATAAGTTATATTTGTTTTCATTTCGCAGTTGTTTCAATCCAAAAATGGAAATATATGATTCAAACTGAGTTATTACTTTACCATTACTAGAGTAAAACTATGCAGGGCTAATATGGGAGCACTGAACTATGGAAAGAGTTCATTCAGTATTGTCATCTCCCCAACCAAGATTTCCATCCTCTCCAGGTCTTTAGTTGTATATACTACAGCATTTAAAAAGTAAAACTGGTCAGTGACCAACAGAACAAGTTCTGATCCATTCATACATGACAAGAAAGAGTAAGTGCATGATCAGGGAACTTTGTATGTGCACTCTGAAGCTAGTGCTCCTCCTCCTGCTGTTGTCAGGCAATGTTCATCCAAATCCTGGCCCAGCCCCCACTAAGGTCACTCACCAGAACAAGCACTCAGGCGCCTTCTCAATTATAACGTTTAACATTTGCAACCTCCTTCCCAAAATGGATGCCCTTCAGATCTTTATTAGCCAGCATAGCCCAGACATCCTAGCAGTTGTTGAAACCTGGCTCTCCCCATCAGTCCCTGACCAGGATATCACCCTTCCTGGGTACAATGTTTTTAGACTTGATCAGATGACTAAAAGAGGTGGCGGTTGCACCCTATACCTTAAAGAGACTATCTTGGGACATCCCATCAGCACTGCTTCCCTGATTACTGCGGCGCAGATTCTTCCCATCAGAATCCTCCTTGGTGCTCACAACAAAGCCCTCACAGTTGTCACAGTCTACATGCCACCTAAAGAGCAAGGTAATGGACTTTCAGCAGTTGTGGACTTTGTCAGGTCACTCCCACCGGATACTGAATCTATCCTGCTAGGTGACTAATATAAACTGGCCCTCTGCCGAGGCAGGGGCACATAGGGACTCCATTGCCTGAATCCAACCTCACCCAGATGGTAGACTCACCAACCAGAAAAAATTACAAAACTGGCACCAGCACCCTTCTGGACTGGATCCTTACCAGCCACCCCACCCAGATTTCAAACACCACTGTCCTCCCAGACTCACTCAGTGACCACTCCAGTGTCAGCTGCTTCTGGTCTAACAAATTCAATAAACCTCCCCCAAAAACCATCACCAGTAGAGTTCTACCCCATGGCCAATTAATTCATCTCAAATCTCACCTCCTCCAACAGGACTGGTCACCAATCTTCATAGCAACTAATGTGAACACTGCCCTGGACCACTTCATCAAAATCTTTAACGAGGCCTGCAACAAATTTGTCCCACTTAAAAGGTGAAAAGTAAAAGCCTTCTGTAACCCCTGGGTCTCAGGAGACCTCCTAAGGCAGCTAAACATAAGATACTACCTCTAGGAGCTCGCTAGAGTCACTGGGAAGCAAACTGACATCACTAACTACAAACATGCACGGAATGACTGCACCAAATCTATTTGGCAAATGAAATCAGCCTATTTCAAGAACGCTCTTGCTAACTCCTGGGACAACAGAAGAGACTTCTGGAACAACATAAAAGAAGTCACTGGGAAGCAGTCAAAATCCACCTCATCGGTGCTCAGCACAAATGGAGATATTACACTCGACCCGGAAATCATTGTGGACACCGCCAATACTGCCTTTACTGATCTTAGTACTGTACTTCCCCCTGATTTTTTCAAAGAAGTGGATGAATCTATGTCCCCAATTTCTACTGCTCCCACTAGTCACCCCCCCCCTTCTACTTTAAAGTGGTCAAGATGTACCAGGTTTGCAATTATGTTACCAAAACCATTAGCAAGTCCAGAACCAGCCATGATTCACTAGACCTCAAACTTCTATCCCTCATTCTTGAAGTAGTACTCAGGCCATTAACCAGGATTTTTAACTTCTCCCTCAGCCTCAGCTAGTTCCCTGACAAATGGAAATCTGCCACTGTAACCCCTATACACAAAAGTGATGTCAAAACTGCCCATGAGAATTTCTGTCCAATTTCCATCCTACCTCCCTTCTCAAAGGCACTGGAACATATTGTCACAGACCAGCTGACTGACTTCTTAGATAAGCACAACATACTGTGCAGGCAGTAACACGGTTTTAGAAACAATCATAGCACCTCCACGGCACTACTTGAATTCACCAGTGCCATCCACCACTCATTGGATAACAGGCAGCAAACTGGTTCTACCCTCACTGATGTAACAAAGGCCTTTGATACCATCCACCATGGCCTCCTGCTTGTCCAGCTCTGGAAAGCGGGGCTGTCACCCAACTCTGTAAACTGGTTCAAAAGCTACCTAGACAACTGGTCTCAAAGAGTGAAAATTGCTGACAAGCTTTCGGATGCTAGACTGGTCCACTCTGGTATCCCCCAGGGCTCTATTTTGGGCCCTCTCCTCTTTAGCCTGTTCCTGAACTCACTACCAGATTCCTGTCCAGAGTAAATCATACTCTACGCAGATGATGCTGTAATCCTAGCCTCCCACCATGATCCAAAACAACTGCAAGAAAACCTCCAGCGTGGCTTCACATCAGTTGAAAACTGGTTCTTAAAGCACAAACTGATCCTAAACCAGAAAAAAACAAAGACCATGATCTTCAGCAGCTCTCACAACAAAAATAAGCAGTACCACCTCTCCATCAAAACCAAGCAAGGAGTCACTCTTGAACAAGTCCAATCCTTCAAATACCTTGGCATCACCCTTGACTCCCACCTCTCCTATGCTGCCCACATTAATACTATGTTGAAAGCTGCTAACATCAGGCTGGGCCTATTGTTCCATCACAGGAAACATCTAACCCCTGAAGCATTATCAGTTGCCATCCAGAGCTCCATTGTTAGCATCATTGACTACTGACTCATCATTTATGGCTCCACCACTGCCTCCTCTCTCAAATGTGTTTCTACCTCCCTCAATAAAGCCTGTAGACTCCTCACCGGATCTCACCGTCTTACCCATACCTGCGACCTCTACTGTCTAACTGGGTGGCTGCAACTTGACAGCTGACTAAAATATCAAACCTGCATCACAGCAAAGAAAATAATGATGAGAAGTGCCTCTCCTGGTGTCTGCCCTCTTCTTAAACTCAAAAACAAAAACTGCAACACCAGGAGGTCTAAACCTCAACTCCTGCAAATCCCCCACTGTCACACATCCCAAGGCCAAAGGTCCTTTGAATATAGGGCACCCAGCTGGCTAAATAGTCTCAGTAGTGGCATCTCTGCCTCACCCACGCTGGGTGCATTCAAGTCCAAGCTTAGCCTTGCTCTTCTTGCTTCCAGCACCTGTGACTGCCATGACTAATCAGTACTCCCACCTAGCTGCTCTTTGTTTTCTGCTGCCTGTTGTTGCCCCTCCACCTAGCACTTGCCTCCACCATAGCCCATCTGATGCACTTACCCCTGTCTGTCTTTGACAAAGCCCCCTAGACTGCTATACCCCTGCCCCTGTCTCACCCCCACCCTCTCCTTTCCCCACCTCTCATTTCTCCTTTTCACCTGTTTGTGTACACTTCCCTGTGTTTCATGTAGTAATCCTTGTAATAACATGTTACGACCATCAGTGTTACTGATTGTTCTATACTGTAATTGAAACTGTATGCCTGTACTTACTGATGTGGAACCTTTGTAAAAGAGCCCCGGCTCAAAGGTACTTTGTAATCCTAGACTCAAATAAATAAAAAATAAAAACAAATAAGGTATAGGCCTGATTATACTAATGGACTCTCACCTGTCTGCAGCCATCCACTATGGTAGTTAACAAGTAAGTTATCAATCCTGTCAGTTTGTCCTGAGTTTTGTTTGGAATACATGTCACTCTACATAGTGGTAAGACAAAATCAGTGCCTAGTGTTTTTAACAGAAATTTTTTGAACTGCTCATTTTCCTTGAGCTCAGAGCTGTTTATTTTCTTGTAGGCTGTGTTCCTGGTTTTTATTCACCTCAATCAGCAGAGATTCAGGGTTAGAAATAACATTATTATTTCTGTTTTCTCTAATTTCTTTATCAGCCAACCTTTCGGGTTTTGCTTTCTCCCATTTATTTACCTTTCTATTATTTATTTTCTTGCATTTCTTGGGTTTCCTTGTGCTATTATTCTGATTTGAACCCCCTCACTATCCTCTTTTTTCCCCTCTGTTTTTTCTCAGTGACTTGCTTGACTTCATCGCTGAACAATAAAGAGTCAGCGTCTACCTGCTTATTTTTTGGGGGGAATTTCCATATGAGTTTCTTGATTATTTAATTCACTTGAGACCTCCCTAATGGTGTTCATTTTATTTCTGCGAGTCTTACGAACCTTAACTCCATGAAATCTCTTACCCTTATTACCCTTTAAAATTCACCCAGCAGCCTCTTGAGCTTCTCCCTTTTGCCAGAGAGAAAGAAATTTCTCTGCCAATTCTTTACAAATGCTATTCTCTCTTAGAGTTTTATCAGGCAACATGATACACTCAGACCAAGCGCTACATGCATTAGGCTCTGAGATGTTGTCTATTGTTTCACCTGACCGATCAAGAGTCTCTAGGCTAGTATCACTCTGATCAGATGATGAATTAACATTAAAGATGTCACCTAGAGGAAAGCTAGTAGCACTCTATTTAAGAATTAAGTTCTCTTCTACAAGGTTGGAAGATGGTCATATATCTCGGGAACCTTGTTCGATTTAATTTAATTTGTGTTTATTTTCTAAGCATACCCTCTTTATAAAGGCGAAACCTTCCTTAATGTCCAGCAGTTGCTTGAACAGAAATATATTCAAATTAAATGGGTCTCTTAGTACAGTGATCATATCTTTCATTATGCTCTCCAAATCAGGTATTTTCAAGCTCTCAGAACTCATTGTCCATGAGGTATAACTATGGTTTTTCCTGTAACTATGCTTAATTATCCTCTCTGACTGGTTGTCAGCATCAGTCTTCCTAGGTGAAATTTTTCCTTCACCAAACCTTTCTGTCAGATGTATTTCATTTGCCAAACTGATGGCAGGATCTTGTACTGAGTTCTGATTGTCTGATCTATACTCTTCATCATCACTAAGATGTGCTCTTAGAGATTCTCTCAAACTTCTAGCTTCTGTGTGCAGTATAGATAGACTATGAAAAATAACAGTAAAATCAATTTTAGTAGCCTCTGGCACTCTGCTTCCTGTCCCTCTCTCCTAGAGACCAACTGCATCGAGGTTAACAACTCTGTTTTAGTTAAATTAGCAGGTTTCTCCATTACTTCCATACCAGGATCAGGGTCATGGTTTGGATTACTCACAATATGGGAATTATTGGATTTTGTGTGGAATTTAGAAATGCCAAGAAACTTTAAAATATCCCCATTGGGGTAGAGGCTATCTGTGTTTCAAGTCCTTTCCCTGCAGTGAACTTGTTTTTAATTTTCCTATTATTTTTATGCAGTTTAGTCCTATGTTTACTCGTAAAGCTACTGTTGCAGGGTTTAGTTTGCATTTTACTAAGGGATTTCATAGCAAGGGTTTTCAAAGAGAGAGGACCTTTTAGGGTCCCCCCCCCCCGGCTTAATTTTCTTATGTGAACATTCACTCATCACTTGTTCTTCCCTGCTTAATGTTTTAATACAAGTGGCTGCAGGCATCCTTAGGCAGAAATTTTAACAGTGAGCAAACAGTGAACAAAGAGAAAAGAAGATTAAATATATATATATATATATATATATATATATATATATATATACACACATACACACACACACATATCTATCTATATATATATAATATATATATATATATATATATATATATATATATATATATATATAGAATGAGAGGCCTTCGAACCATGCATTTCTGCTTAAAGTTGAACCATCATAATATTCAGTGGTGATTTGCATATGCAGCCCATGATGTTTTGCATTGTGGATGCATGTGTGATTTTGTATTTCTTTTAAACTTGGCTTCCCGTCCAAATGCCCTTTGGTATAACCATTGCCTCAGTGCTTGCGCACAGAGGTTCTTTGTCTTTTAAATTGTTTTTTGCTTTAATTGGGCTCACCACAACACAACCCAGATAGATCATCTTAGGGTAGCTAGTTCATTCCACTGGGGTGTCAAACAGATGAGGCATAGTGATGAGTCCCAGTAGGACGAAACACGTGTCTATGTCTTCTGTTGGCACCCTTTGCAAACTGTGTGAGAGGCCTTCCGGCTCCATGCATTTCTGCTTAAAGTTGAACCAACATAATATTCTGTGGTGATTTGCATATGCAGCCCATGATGCTTTGCATTGTGGGGGCATGTGTGATTTTGTATTATATATATAAACAAAGAAATACAGGAGTAAACAGGATTCGCAAAACTTTAGTCAGAGAAATTATAGTCCAATATGGTCTCAAGCTAGTATAGTTTGAAGGTTCCCCTATTTAGCTTGAAACCATATAGCCAGAATGAACAGATAAACTGATATTCAAACTGTGGTGGAGTGCCACAGCAGCCCTGTGATGTCAAAAGTTAACACCTTGAGAAAATAGATTGAAGATGTGGGTCCACAAAAAGTTCAATGAATAAACAGTCCGAAAATTCTCTCTGGAGAGTTAATGAAATGGTTTTCTACAATACACAAACTATGCTTCCACTTTGCTTCCACTTTAATTCCCCTTTCAAGCCCCGGTAATCTGGGGGCCGAATAAGAAGGTCAGCAAAAAAATTTCTGCTCCAATCACCACTATCCTTAAGTAAGCAGTCTTCAGCCAGAGAATAATCAATGCCCTCTGAGATTTGAATGTCTAAAAGGCAGTGTCCTCATTTCAAGTGCTATAGCTGGCACTTTAAAAAGTGAAGAAAATATTGATCCCAAGCAAGATACTGAACGCAAAAGAAAAACAAAGAAATGTAAATACCCAAACTATTATGTTATGTTATAGTGGGATTAAAAATGGAATTAAAATATTTGCAGATTTTATTGCCTTTTTGTTGTTCTTTATTATCCTTGCCAGGTGTCTCACTGGTATCCACCCCCCAAAAAAATAAAAAAAATTCTTCCTATGACACATTACTGTACAAGCACTACACGGCACAATCCTTAAAACAAAATATCAACAATTGCCTAAGAATATGACCTGAAGAAAATGACAATAATATCCCAGAAATTGCACCCTTTTCTCTAACAAATAGTGAAACATTCCAAATTTTTCTAAGTTTAAGCTTAAGATGGCTTTTCAGAAAGCAAAATGGCAAATAACAAATAGCAGCAAATAGAAAATACTAACAGGTACTAAAATAGAATTACTTACTTACTAATCCTGTAGACAGCCAAACTCCAACTTTTTGGAGAAAAGTGCAATAGTTATGCCCAGATCACGAGCCAAAAGCTCTGAGCCGAACAATACAACTCGGGTAAACTTAGATAACCACTAAAATGCTTTGATAAAATCAAACTAAGACTGGAAAGATTCAAACTCGCATAGACACTCGCTCAGAAATACTGCATGATGTGTCCATAAAACCTCAGCAGGAGTGTGTATTTATGCACAGGTCACATGTGCACAATTAAACGAAATGTTAACGTTTTTCAAGGCTTCATTACTCCCTTGATGACTACAAAGATAAAAACCAAATTATGTTCAAAACAAACTGCTTTTAAACAGGTTGAAGATAATGTAAAATAGTGTATAAAACAGTGTGCATAGGAAAAAAAAACAATGATGCATACACAGTGTCAGAGGATAAGGGCCTATGGCTAACCTAGTCTGCCCATTTGAGTTTGTAACTTCAGTTTATGTTTTCCTGGAAATCTGTTGCCCCTTACCCCTGACCTCCAGGATTCCTTTATGTCTATCCCATGCATTCTTAAATCCTGTGATTGTTTCAGCCCCCACCACTTCCTCAGGGAGGGTGTTCCACTAGTCCACCACTAGTTCTGTGAAGAAATTCTTCCTCACATTACCTCTGAACCGTCCTCCCTCCAACTTCATCCCATGCCCTCTAGGATTGGAACATCTTTTTTGCTTAAAAATTGTATATTCTTGCAACCTGTTCCTCCCTGTAAGATACTTGTATGTCTCTATCATGTCCCCTCTCTCCCTCCTCTCCTCCAGGGAGTACATATTCAATTCCTTCAACCTGTCCTCATAGGACTTGTGATGCAACCAAAGTACTATCTTTGTTGCCCTCCTCTGAACCTTCACTACCCTGTCTATGTCCTCACATAGGTAAGATATCCAGAACTGTACACTGTACTCCAGGTGGGGCCTCACTAGTGTCTTGTATAGTGAAATCATGACCTTCCTTTTCCTGCTGGTGATGTCTCTGCCTATGTATCCCAGCATCCTATTTGCTTACCTGCTGCCTTGTCACACCGTTTGCCTACCTTGAGGTCATCAGAGATGATAACCCCAAGATCCCTTTCCTGCTTGGTGCATGCTATATCCTCACCCCCCAACTGATGTATTGTGCCAGGGTTTTTGTGCCCCATATGCATTATCTTGCACTTCTTTGCATTGAATTTCAACTGCCAAACCCCTGACCATTCTTCAAGTTTCTGCAGGTCCCTTATCATTCTGTCTACACCCTCTGGTGTGTCTACTCTGTTACAGAGCTTTGTGTCATCAGCAAACTGTGAAATTCTGCCTTCTAGGTCCTGTGCAATGCCACTGATGAAGATGTTGAATAGGACCGGTCCCAGCACTGATCCCTGTGGTACCCCACTGGTTACTCTTCCCTCTGTGGAGTGACAGCCATTTATCACCACGCTTGTGTCCTGCCACCCAGCTAGTTACCTACCCACCACACTACTGTCCTGCCCACACCCATATTCCCTAGTTTGTGTAATAGTCTTCTATGTGGCACAGTGTCAAAGGCCTTGCTGAAATCCAGATAGGCCATGTCCACTGCCCTCCCCTGATCCACCTCCCTAGTCATCCAGCCAAACAATTCAATGAGGTTGGTCTGACATGACCTCCCCCTGGTGAAACCATGCTGCCTTGGATCCTGCAGTCCATTGACAACCAGATGTTTCACCAATCTCTCCATTAGTAGTGCTTCCATGATCTTTCCCACTACCGAGGTGAGGCTGACTGGTCTGTAGTTCCTCACTTCCTCTTTGTTCCCACTTTTGTATAAGGGGACTACATCTGCTGTCCTCCAATCTTTGGGTACCTCCCCTGTTTCCAGTGATTGGCTAAACAGGATAGCCAGAGGTTCAGCCACCACCTCTCTGAGTTCTTTAAGGACTCTAGGGTGCACCCCATCTGGCCCCATTGCTTTATCAACTCTTATTACTTACAGTTCCTTCAGGACCCTTTCTCAAGTAAAAGGACTTGTGTCCATTTATGCACCATTCTCACCACTTGTACTCCCTTCAGACCCATTACCCTCCTCTTCCTCAGTAAAGACTGAGCAGAAATACCTGTTCAGTACATCAGCTTTACTGTTGTCATCCTCCACGCAGCCCCCATCCTCCCCCTTCAGTCTCACTATCCCTCCTTTTGTCTTTCTTTTTTAACTTATGTACCTGTAAAAGGTTTTGTCCCTCTACCCACTGATTTTGCAATGTGCTCTTCTGTCTGAGCTTTGGTTTCCCTTACTGACCTCCCTGCCTCCCTTTGCTTCTCCTGCTACTTCTCTCTATCCCCTTCTGCCTGTGTCTTTTTGTATTGCCTGAATGCAATCTTTTTGGCTTTCACTTTCTTTGCTACCTCTTTAGATTCACTAAAAATACCACCAATAGCTTAATCTGATTCAAGGTCAGTTGGAATTCATCTGTATCCCCCTCCCCCGGGGTCGTGCCTGAAAATAGGCAGGATTTGTCTAGTGCACTTACCCAGTCAAAAAAAACTAAAATAAAAAAAAAAAAAACCTTAATGGCCTCCTCTTCCTTTTCCTCTTGCTAACCTGCTTAATGCATAATTCTTTTGCTCTTGTAATCCCAATTTTAAATACTGCCCACTGTTTCTCAACCCCTGATTTCTGCCCCATTCCCCTTAGTGCCTCTTTCAAGTATCTCCCCATTTTCCCAAAGTCTGTCCCCCTGAAATCCAGGATATGTGTTTTCGTGTGGTTTGGTTCTGCTCCTTCTGTGATTTCAAACCACAATGACTGGTGGTCACTGTTCCCCAGGTGCTCCCCCACTGTTAACCCCATCACACTGTTCCTGTTTGTGAGCACAAGGTCCAGTATTGCCTTCTGCCAAGTTGGTTCCATGACCTGTTGCTTGAGGAAAGCACCCTGAAGGGAGTCCAGGATAAATCTGCTCCTAGTGGATGCTGCTGCTGGGAAGCTCCAGTCCACGTCTGGAATACTGAAGTCTCCAACCAGTACTATCTCACCCTTGTCTGCCATCCTTTGGATGGCTAGCATCAGCTCCTTATCTGTTTCTTCTTCTTCTTTGGCTGGTGGTTTATAGACCACACCTGTGCAGGTGGCTGGCCCCGTTTTCCTTTCCAGCTTAACCCACAGTATCTCTCCCCATTTTGTTCCTCCTGGATCTCTGTCGCCCTTATGTCATTTTTCACATACAGTGCCACTCCTCCTCCCTTCCTACCTGCCTAGTCTCTTCTGAATATGGTGTAGCCAGGAATGGCCATCTCCCAGTCATGGTTATTATTTCACCAGATTTCTGTGATGGCCACAATGTCCAGGTCTGAATGCACCATGACAGCATCCAGATCGTCCATCTTGTTTCTAAGGCTCCTGGCATTGGCACATATGGCTTTCCATGATTTGACCTCCGTAGACTGTTTAGCTGTTCTACTCCAGCCCCTTACCTGGTTGTCCTTTATCCATGGTTCTCCTTGCTGTCTGCCCTTCTGCTGATCTTTTCACCTTTTCTGCCTATCCACCTCTTGGGCACTAATCTCCATCTTTTGCACACTGCTTTGCTGAGATATACACTCCTCCAGTTCACTGGTTCCACTGCTAGCTGTGGGGGGGGGGTGAGCAAGTAGGTACCCTCCTTGCTGGCCTGCCACCCCCCTTGGCTAGTTTAAATGCTTGTCAATGTAGCATTTAAACTTATCATTGAGTGCATGGATTCCCATCCAGGATGGATGCAGGCCATCAGGCTTGAACAAACCTTCATCCCTCCAGGTGGGTCCTCAATCACCAATGAATCCAAACCCTTCCTCACAGCACCAGTTCTTCAAAAATGAGTTAAAGTTCTGGGTGCATGCACCCCTATGCTCTCCCATGCCTCTCACAGGTAGTAATTCTGAGAAGGTGACAGAAGTAGCTACTTGCTTGAGACCCCTCCCCAATTTCCTAAACTCTTCCTGAACTTCCCTTGGCTCCCCATTTGCCAGGTCATTAGTACCTAGGTGGATAATGACATCCAGCTCACCCTCCCGTCTTGCCTTCCCAGCAATCCCCAGGATCTTCCTTCCATCTCTCTGTGCCATGGCATCTGGTAGGCACCTCACCTCCCAGTCCTCCCCTTCCCCCTCCTGTGTTCCTAGCTGGATCCCTCTTATGATGGAGTCCCCCACCAGGATTCACTTCCTCCTCCTCTGGGGTCCATTGCTCTCCCCGCTGAGGTCACCTCCTTGGCTAACATCCACATCCTTTCCTTCCACTTCTTCGGGTACCTCTATTTGGTTGCCCCCATTTTCCAGAGGGGCATATGAGTTCTTGAGTGGAATAAGACCTGGGATGTGCCTCTGCCTTACCATCTTAACCCACCCAGAGCCCACTGTCATCCAAGTGCTCCTCGTTCTTGGCATCCTTTGAGGCAGCGGCATTAGACTGGGTGGTCTCTGGATAGTGGTGATGGTACTCCTGACCCAGTTTACTTCCACTCTGAATCTGGCTACCTCATCCTGCAGTCCAGAGAGGTGCATGCAGATAGGGCAGCACCTCAGTGTCCAGAAGGTCTGCCTGCATATGGCTGCCCCGCAGCTACTGCATTGCACCACTCCCCACATTATACTCGGTGAACTCTCAATATTCTCCCAAAGCTCCCTTAATATCTAAAAACATGAAAGTCTATATCAAAGTAATCATAGAGGTCAGACAGATGCATCCCTTATGCTTTCAGAATGATTATTCAGATGCTTGGGGGAGTGGGAAATCCTCTCGGTGCTGAATGCCATTCAGATGGGCTTCTGGCTATTCTCAGTCCTGCTCCATCTCAGAGAGAACCCCCGGTCTCCACCTCACAAACAGGCCTTCATTCACTAGAGAATAAAGCAGAAAACACGGAGAGAAACCCAATCCGACTCGGGGCAAAAATTAAGCTGTGCTGGAAAGAAAACAAACTTAGCCAGGCAATGGTGGCATACATGTTCAAAATAAATTAATAGCGATGTCTCCACAAAGAAGGAGAGCGAGTATTCTGTGCCAGTTACCTCAGTCTGATCAGTTTCCAGATGAGCCCTTTTAATACTCATTCGGGTGTTCTTATTTTTTTATAATTTACTGCATACTGTATGCCAGATTTGTGTTATTGTATGACTTTAAATGTAGTGCTCATGTGAGTTGGATGTAAAGAAGGAGTACTTATTGTTTGATAAACAGAAGGAAGCTTTGTTTGCTAAAGCATAATGATACCTTTTAAAAAGAAAGATTTCCCTAACAACAGGGACACAATAATTTTTGAAAGTGCAAAGGCACAAACAGTTTTCAGGCAGAATTTTGAACCATGAAATCAATTTTTTGTCAGTTAGATCATGTCTGTAAACAGAGTACAAGACTGTGCAATGGCAAATGGTCAGTGAGGTACCACTAAGAATGAAAAAGGTGAAAGGTGTGGATCATGGATTGTAATTCATGCTAATGACATTGTACATGTAAATTACAATTATAATGTAATCATGAATTACTGTGTTGGAAAACATTGCTTCTTCATTAATTATATTGCTTAAGCATATTTGCTTTATAAAAGGGTTCTCGGCATCCTGGAGTGGCCTAGACTTAGCCAAGCTTCTTCTTTCCTTCCTGTTCCCTCCTTTCCCTTCATCCTTTTTTTCTCTCTTCCCAATGTGTCATCACTTAGTTCTTCCCCCTAGCAGGGTTCTCAGTATCCTGGAGGGATTCCAGCACTGGGAAATGACTCTTCCTTCCCTCCCCTTTCTCCTCCATCATTTCTACCTAACTCATCCTTGCCTGACTCTGCTCTCTGGTAGGGTTCTCAGCATCCTGAAGAGGCCTAGTCTTAGGCTAGTTTCTCCCACCCCTCCTCTTCCTTTCCTTTACCATCCCCTCTACTATCTTTACCCAACTTATCCTTACCTATTCCTGCCCCTTATTCTAAGTACTCACCTCATTCCATTACTGGCAGAGATCTCCACACTCTAAAGGGTCATCCTTCCCTACCATATCACTTACCCCCATCTCCCTCCTTCCCCCATCTCTACCCCTTGCACTTAAAGTAAACAAAGGAATTTGTTTACTTGAGCTAATGTCTTGCACTTTTTGTTCTGTCTAAGGTGCTCCCATTTTGCACTAGCCCTGTGTTAACTTGTCCCACGCAACTGATTTTTTTTGCTTACTTTGCTCTGGTAATGTCCCCCCCCCTTTGTTATCCTCTCCTTCCCTCAGCTGGTTTCCCCTGTCTACTGCTCTATCCTCCTTGATGTCCCCTCACTGCACCTCATTCATTCATTCATTCATTCAATAATTGCTAAATTATCTGCCTCTTAACTGTGATCCATTCCTATAAGGATTTGGCTCCAAGGTTACATTAAATTTCTTTACTATGTTCCTCAGATATGCCAATTGTATTTAAATGTATATTCCACAGGCATGATATATTTAACTGTACGTTATGTCACAAATGCGACTGTATGATTATTTATGTTATTTTTTTAACTGCATGTCTTATTACAAATGTAATTGAATGTTTAATTTCTCGGATATCTTAAATGATTAACTATATGTCTAATTCTTTATCCAATTGTAACCCCCCACCCCCGGGTTGCACGGGGAGACGAGCAACTTGTTGTTCAGTGTGCCTTCCTGGTGAAACATTTCAATAAATAAATAAATGTAATACTATTCCATTTTTTAGGCCATACAGGACCCTTAATTTTGTTTTCTAATAATCTGTGAAGTCTAAGGAGTAGTGGTTAGAGAACAGAGCTGTGAAATTGGAGAGTCAGAAGACCCAGGTTTGGATCACACAACTGCCACCTTCTTAATATGTGACCCTGAGCAAGTCACTTAACATTGCTGAGTAATTCTCCCTCTTTGTGGCTACTCTGCTAATCATGCCTTAATCATTCTGTATATGTGTAATGGACGATGGCAGCTCTTTATGGACTGTAAAGTGCTTTCAGGGACAATGTTTGTAAGGGTATCCTAAAACCCAGTACTTTTACTTTTCTGTTAAGATGAAGCTGTGCTCATACCCTGCTACCAATGCATCCCCAAGAGTGGCAATGTAAGAGCTTTCTTCTGTGCTTTTTCAACAATGTAAACATTGCTGTATGAGTCTGGCAGAAGGGAGATGCTAATGTTGATGGTGTTGGACCTATCGGGTGTGGAGGCTGCGTGTGTGGCTGAATCGGAGGAGGGGTGGCTGCCTATAATAGGGAGGTCATGGCTGCCTTCAATTGAGTCACACCCATTCATGTCTAAGCCCCATCTACTCACCAGAGACCTCCTTGGTTTGATGAGAAACTCAAGGAGTTAAAGATGAGGGGTCAGAGGTTAGAGAGGTGCTGGTGGGGATCAGGACTGTTGGAGGACGAATTGGCCCTAAGGTTGCATTATTGCACAATCATGGGGCAATCTCCCAAAAGTAGGCAGATTTTCTGTCTAGGGAGATTGCTGTGGCAAGAAACAGACTGGCTCAGCTCTTCCACATGGTTGGCAGCCTATTACAATCTGCCTGTCTCTGTGTGGGAGGAGCTGGTTTGAGTGCTATGTGCGACGAGTTTGCTCTGTTCTTTGCCAATAAAGCGTCTGCTATCAGGGCCAGGATCTCCCCCAGTGTCTCTCAAAGTGATTGTGGGGTCCCCTCCTGAGTCATGCCGGAGCACTCCTCCAGTCTGGGCTGAGTTTGAACCAGCTGAAGTGGAGGATGTGGTGACTACGACCTTGAGGCTGCTGCCAGCATGGTGTGATCTGAATCCAGGTCCTACCCGCATTTTGGTGGAGTGTTTGGACCTGATTGGACCTGTGGTTGCCAAGATTGTCAGAAGTTCTCTGAGCAGTGGGGTCTTCCCAGCATCCTTGAAAGAGGCATTGGTTAGGCCCTTGCTGAAAAAATCCTCATTGGACCTGGAGTGTCTCAGTAACTACAGGTCAGTCTCAAACCTCCCATTTTTAGGGAAGGTTATTGAGAAAGTAGTAGCCATTCAACACAAGGTGCATCTTGTCTCCTTCTCCACTTATGAGATATTCCAGTTTAGGTTTCGGGCAGGGCATAGTATGGAGACTGCCCTGATGAAGGTGCTTAATGATCTCCTGATTGCAAGGGATAGGAGAGAGCGTACCATCTTAGTTCTCCTGGACCTGTTGGCAGCATTTGACACTGTGGATCATGATGTGCTACTCGACTGCTTGTGATACTGGTGTGGTCTGTCAAGAAAGGTTAGCAAATTGTTCAGGTCATACCTGACAGGTAGGGTGCAATGGGTGATGATGGGGCTTGCCACATCCAGCCCAAATCCTCTGTTTGTGTTGTGCCACAGGGTTCAGTCTTGTTGCCCTTGCTATTCACCGTGTATATGCTGCCACTTGGAGACATTATCAGGTGGTACAGGCTGAGTTTTCACTGTTATGCAGATGATACCCAGCTATACTTTTCCTGTGCACCTGGCAACCAGGTGGCATCTTCCATATGTAACAACTGCCTAGAGGAAATCCAGAGCTGGATGTCTCAAAACTGGCTTAGACTTAACCCAGACAAGACTGGGGTGCTAGTGATGGATCCAGATCATGGTGGTGGTGGTGGTGGTGGTGAGGTGATCGAGGTGACTCTGGCTTAATGCTGGGGGGATTCTTCTTACTCAATCTACGCAGGAGAAGGATCTGGGCATGATCCTAGATAATCACCTGACACTTGATGCTCGGTGTCGGCCTTTGTCAAAAGTGGATACTATCACCGAGGAACATTGCCCGGATCCAGGATCTGATTCCATCTGAGGACCTGCCCACACTGGTACATGTGTTTGTCACATCCAGGTTGGACTACTGCAATGCCTTACACCCTGGGCTATCTGGAGGCAACCTTCACCGACTCCAGCTGGTGCAGAATGCGGCAGCAAGATTGTTATTGGGGGTTAAAAAAACAAACATATTACTCCTGTCCTCCGCTAGCTGCGCTGGCTGACAGTCAGGTGGAGGATTGTCTTCAAGGTAGTGCTCTTTACCTACAAAGCCTAGCATGATTGGGGACCAGTCTATCTGCAAGATCTCCTGGTGCCCCTGTGGCTGATCTGCACTCTCCGTTCTGCTGAGGGTGGCCTCCTGGAGATTCCCAGGGTTAGATTGTGGCATTCTGGGGACCGTGCATTCTTGGTTGCCACACCTATCCTGTGGAACTCATTGCCTAGGTATTTACAGAAGGCACCCTTGGTAGAAGCTTTTAAAACTGGCCTCAAAACACTCCTTTTTCAACAGGCATTTTACACATAATTAGTTATATTGGGGGTATTATTTTAAATATATATGATAGATGTGTTTTAAAAATGTTTCTATTTCTTGCTGATTTTGGAAATTGAATCTGAATTGGAATTTTATTGTCATATTTCTATTGCATTGACTGTTTTTAACTGTACAGCTCTCCAAATCTCTGGAGAGGAGCGCTTTATATATAAAGCATATATCTAATTCTTCTGCTTCACATGTTTAGAATGCCAGTGATGCGCCCTTGTTTGCTCTGCTCCTGTGATCAGGGATTGCAAAATCTCCCCAACCCATGGTCTCCTGGGTCTCAGCATGATGCATTGCAGAGCTACTGGATGGCTAGAAATTTGAAAGAAAACAGCGGTCTCCTTCCTTTGAAAAAGAAGTATATTGAGTGGTTTTAAATATTAAAGAACCAAGTCTAATACCTGCACTCGAAGCAAGGAATGACAATAATTTCTTTCAAAATTAACTGCTTTATTGCAGAATCCACCTCAACAACCAGTGCTCAGATGTACTCACTCATTACTATTGCTCCGGCCATGTCCCCTGTCGAAGGGTTTCTGACCCAAAGCACTGGGGCTAGCAGTGGCCAGTGAGTAGGTCTGAGCACTGCAGAGTATTGATGCTTGGGTCTTGTGTATGTTGGGCTAGCAACCCTCCCCACCTGCACCATCCCTTTCCCATGGATTCTCAGCCCACCTGTTGGAGTTGGTTTTAAATATTACCTTTAAGAAGAGGTGCACTGGGGGTGGGGAGGCAACCCCTCAGACCCTGAGTACGGAGTGGGAGCTGAAAGACTGACTGTCAGGGGTCTATACCTCTATGTTTACCTCCAAGTGCCAAATGCCAGATTCTCTGTACTGAATGCTAATAGCAGTCTAGAATAATCACTGCTCTAACAGGATCTCAGTAGGGTGCCTGCAGCTAGGGAGAAGATGTTCACTCACCTCTGGCCTAGCAGCTCTCTGTGGCTTTGAATAAGGATTCACTCTGTAGAAAAACACTGCATGATGCATATGATACTGTGTTAAATGTGTGCTTTATGAAGAGATTAGCCCATGACAGGCATGGGTTTACTGAGAATTAATCCATGCCGGGGGGGGGGGGTGAGGCATGAGGCCACAGGCTGAGTGACTTCAACCACCCAGGCGTGGATTAAAGCTCAGTAAACCCATGACCTGGAGTGGGTTAATCCATTTATAAAATGGACAACTTCATTGTAGAGGTTTATCTAAATAAATATTAAAATAAATTACTGCCAACATGCATTTGTAATAAAATAGTTCTTCCACCTAATGGGGTTGTCCTTTTGAGGATGCCATAGTTGTAGTTCTCCACTAGGTGGATTTGTCCTAATTAGGATGCAATAGTTGTGTTCTTTTTACATGTATCTCAGGTGGAGTGATCTGAAAAGGTTACTTTACATTGCTGTCACTCAGGATTCTGTAGTGTAGCTAGGCAACTGTGGGTTTACAGGGGATTCACAGGATCATAGAAATGTGTCAGTAGAAAAGGACCTCACTAGCCATTGAGTCTGCCCCTTACACCCACTCTACTAATCTTTGTCTAGGGACCTACCCTTCCCCCCTCCCCAGGTCAACACTTTATGTCTGTCCCATGCCCTCTTGAATCCCTCTACCATTTCAGCCTCCACCACTTCCTCAAGTAGTTTGTTCCAGGGCTCCACCACCCTCTCTGTGAATTAACACCCCTCACATTGCCCCTAAATCATCCTCCTTCTAATCTCAGACTATGACCTCTGGTTTTTAGCCCCCACTTTCCTTGTAAACAAACTTCCCTCCCTCACCTTATTAATCCCTTTCACATATTTAAATGTTTCAGTCATGTCCCCCCTCTCCCTTCTAGTCTCCAATGGGTACAGATCCAATTCCCTCAGCCTCTCCTCATAAGGTTTCCCCTGCATACCATGCACCATCTTGGTTGCCCTTTTCTGAACCCTCTCAATCCCATCTATGTCTTTTCACAGATGAGGTCTCCAGAAGTGGACTCCATACTCCAGGTGAGGTCTCACAATGGTTTTGTAAAGAGGCATCAGCACCTCCCTCCTTCTGCTTGTTATGCCCCTCCCTATGCACGCCAGCATTCTATTTGCCTTACCCATCACCTTACTGCACTGGGTACCCACCTTCAGGTTGTTTGATATTATAATCCCAGATCCCTCTCCTGCTCAGTTGGCTTAATTACCTCCCCACCCCTAGAGTGTAAGTGGCTTGCTGGTTCTTATGCCCCATGTGCATTATGGTACACTTTTTGGCATTGAATTTCAGCTGCCAAGTTTCTGACCAGCACTCCAGACTCTTCAGGCTCTCCCTCATGGCCTCCACCCCACCCCCCTGAGGTTTCTACCCTATTGTAGATATTGGTATCATCTGCTAACAGGCACACCTTCCCCTCCAGCCCCTCTGCTATACCACTGATATAGATATTAAAGAGGCTGGAACCCAGTACTGATCCCTGGGGCAACCCACTCATCACTCCTGCTCCCTGGAATGCACCCCATTAACCATCACCCTCTGGCTTCTGCCGTTCAACCAGTTTTCCACCCACCTCGTTATTTTCTACCCCACCCCTAAGCTTTCCAGCTTACTTATCAGCCTTCTGTGAGGGACAGTGTCAAAGGCCTTTCTAAAGTCCAGATAGACCACATCCACTGCCCCTTCCTGATAGACCACCTTCGTCACCCAATCGAAAAACTCTGTTAGGTTCATCTGGCATGACCTCCCATTAGTGAAGCAATGCTGCCTGTCATCTTACAGTCTGCTGTCCACCAGGTAGTTTACCACCCTTTCCTAAATTAGTACTGCCATCATCTTCCCCACCACTGATATCCATGGTCAGGTGACCTGTTTTGACAAATCAGAATACAGGATTTTTGGAACCCATTTTATAAAGTTATAGATTCCTGGTACTGGGGAATGCATAGCTCTGTTCTCTAGGCTAGTGAATCATAGGTTCAGTTCTGCGCTGAAGGACATACCAGATCACTTCAACATGTCAGCATATTATGTGTGGTGGGGAGTGGAACACAACGTTTTTGGAGATTCTAGGTGTCAGTAGCTTAGATAAGATTATGACCCGATCCAGCCTTGGACTACAACTTAACATACTCCCAGTGTCAACACTGTGCCACCCCTTGCCTCATGATGTCTGTGGAGACTGTATTGTTGGAAGATTCCAGGAGTGTTGGTGCTGCTATCCTCTGATCCTGTTTGGGAAAAAGTGGAATACATCCACCCCAACTAGAAAATTGATGGGAAAAATCCTGAAACCTGACTGGCTGACAGCATTCCAATGCCATGTGTTTATCTGCCAACAGAGTTCTCAAAACTAAAAAAAAACACTGTACCCGCATAAGTACTATTATTGTACATACAGTATGGAACTTTTTATTTTTACTTTTTTGTTTTATTCTTTGGTAACCTGGAAGGGCCCACTAGGCATGAGTGCCTGTTTTCAGGGGTGACACAGGAGCACTGGGGTGGTTAACTGACTTGTTCAATCACACCTTCTAGTGTAGCCCACTTATTCCCACCCAGGCTAATTTTAGGGTGGGAGCCTTAGTGCCAACTGCACTTATCCTCATGCACTTCGCTGAGTAACTAGTACTTGACTAGCCACTGTGCACCCTTCCCCCTCGGGCACTTACTCTCAGTCCCCTTTTCCCTGATCGAACCTGTTATGCATACTCAATCCCACCCTGTATGTACCTTTACTGCACTGATCATGTCCCATATAGTTCTTAGATACTGTCAAGCTACCTAATGTTGTCCCTATGAAGCCTGTTTATGCTCTGTAAGCTTTCCTAGAATTCCTTATTGTTCAAATCCTCCCTGTATGTACCTTTACTGTAATGTTCTTGTGCCATTTAGTTCTCAAATACTGTTAAGAACCTAATGTCCCTGTATGTACCATTACTGTATTGTTCTTATGCCATTTAGTTATCAAATATCGTTAACTACCTGATGTGATCCCTGTGATGCCTGTTATTCTCTGTATGCTACATTGACTTCCTTACTGTACTTGTACTCACTTGACCTGTAACCCTCCCTGGTCACACCTGAAAATAGGCACTTGGCTGTGTAGTGTGCTTACCCAGTTAGCAAAAGCAAATAAATAAACACAGTATGCAAATGGAAGTTATGGGCATTAAACTGAGGTCTGCTGAATGTACAAAGCCTTATTCACAGCTTGTTACTCTTACCTCTAGGCTATACTGCAAGCATGTTTTAAAATACTTTTTTTAAAATTATATTACTGTAAAACAAATGTTTTAGCCCATTTTCTAAGTGCAGTAAGATACACCAGAGTGTAGGGTGCTGGGGGATACCTACACTTCCTGGGATGTAAGGCTGCCACCTGCAGCATTGAGCCTCACTGCACCTCTGGACATTGAGGTATCTCCCAGCAATGCACACCCATTTGTGTCTCATCACTTAGGAATACACCCCATCAGGAAGTCAGCTAGCTAGGGCAGCATGGGGTATACACCTTAATCATCCTCACTTTTAAGGCATAGAACGCAGACAAAAGAATTTAATGACAACCTACACAGAAAGGGATACACTTCTTGTGTTGGTTGCCAATCACATTTTTGTGTCTCAAGCCTTGCATTCAAAGTAAGGACAATTACCAACTCGAGTGTATTTCAAGGCCCAAATCCTGTATGGACTGCACAGTGACATCTCCCCCTCTCCAATAAAGGAAGTGGTCAGGAATTCACACTCCACATGTGCTAACGTACTGCACTGGAGTTCCTACGATCCATGCTTAGGCTCTTCTTACTAAGTTCGGAATGAGTACCAAGTATAAAATGCATGCTGTAAAATTGTCAGTCCTGTTTATATTGATTGTTATGTGCTGGTCTGTATCCTTCAGTGGGGCACCAAACACCTGCTTATCATTAGAGGATACCCGGCAGGCATTGCTGCACTGCCCTCCCCAGAAAAAGCCTGCAGAGGCTATTTACCATATCATAATCTATAAGACCTATGCATCTCTGTACAACTGCATTCTTTTAAGCAGAGACACCACAACAGCATCTGTTCCATTAAACCCCTCCCCACCCCTGCCATAGCTCATGTTGACATTAAGGCAGAATATGAAAATTACAACTGTCAATGTGTGACAGATGGCATTGCCATGCAGTGATGCCCATATGCCATCTCAATTGGCGAAAGCTGATGCAGGTTTATAACCCTTTACAGAGTCTAGCAGCATATGATTAATGTCACAATTTAGGAGTGAAGACCATTTTCCTGCCTTGACAGTCTTTGTCTTACTCTAATAACTTGGTATATGACTCACACAGCATGTAAAGGTTATTCAGGGCTTTCATAGGGGCATAATTAACAGGCTGGACACTGTTCCTAATTTAAATGAGTAGCCTGTATATTGCAATGCATCTTTAATGAGCTTTTATGCAGATACAGCCAAATGAGGCAGCCATATTTTTCACTGCATCTGGGTATCTGCACTTAGGCAAACAGTTCAGAAAAGACTTGTACCATTATTAATTATATAAGTATAGTACCAGGGTCCTCAGATCATTCTCTAGGCAACAAGGAGACCAGCCAGGGAAACTACTATAAATTTGAGGTGCCTAGGCCACCTGATAAAACAGGACTGCCCCCCCACAAAGGGTGCCTGTTTTACAGTTCTGCAGATTAATCCTTAGACTGCCAACATAATTAGAACGTATAGGAATTTTGGACTGATGTATCAGTCCGCGGCCCTGCAAGGGTTAAAGGCCAGTTTACACAGTCATATTTGCACCACAGCAACTCGAATAATTGGACTGCTGCAGTGTAAATGTGACTGTGTGGTCAGGTACCTGACTTTATTAAGTTATTCCTCTCCCTGAGCCACTGCAGAGTTGAAACAAAAGACTTGAAACAAAATACATAATAATGTATTTATTTAATACCTGTCTGAGGTCAGTTTTTATTTAAATTCAGGACCTTATTTATATGAACTGCAGGGGATGAAGGGCTTGCTGGAGTTAAAGTCATGTCAGCAGTCCATGAGTCATCCAACACATTGCTGCTGAGGTTGCCATACAGCTATCCTCCTCCCAGACTTATGGTTCTTCTCCATCATGAACTGAATCAGCATTAACATGCCTCGGTAATGGCATGGAAGGTGGAGGCAGGACCAGAGAAGAATGCTGGAATGATCAGTGCGACCATGTAAACACTGCTTAAATGACAGACCACCCTTGAACTTCAATTCATAGCAGTATTTTACTCTCAGAACTACTGTAGCACCATCCAAATGTACTCCATGCAAGGTGGACAGCACAGGAACATAGGAAATGATGGCAGAAAAAGACCATCCATCCAGTCTTCCCATAAGACCTTGTTCTGCCCCAATGCCTAGGTCAGGATTTTCAAAATGGCTAGAATGCCACAAGCCCCACCATGCTTTGAAAATCCTGCTCCTAGTGTCTGTGTGGTGTTATTTGTCTCCACCACGACCCCCATGATTCTTGCTTTATGGCTATCTCTGGATCACTTTTAAGCACTTAGGTCTATCCCATCCATGTTGGAAGCCATTGATGGTTTTGTCACCCACCACCTCAGCCAACAGGATATCCTACAGCTCAGCCACTCTTTAAAATATAATTTCTTTATGTCCCTTATGCTTCTTACATCCCTCCTGCCCCCCCAAACTTCTTCCACACGTGCACTCATGATCTAGATTCTCTATTATTTGTGCATAGTTCCTTGCAGTTTACCTTGTCAAGTCCTTTTTTGAACTTGAAGATCTATATCACATTGCCCCCTTCCAGCGTCTAGGGAGTACATGCCCAGCAATGCCTTAAGCTGATCCTCATAGAAAGGAACTAGACTGCAAGACATAAATCTTTTTGGTTTTCCTATGCTTCACCATCCGTCCCCCACCAAAAAAAAGCAGTCCCGACTAAGGCTGAGTAATACACTTTTTATTATTGTGCTCACATAGAAAATAATGAGAAGTGTAAAGTGCTACATGAACATTAAATGATACTCGGCATAACAGAGGATGGAAAAGCACACACCCTCACTTATTCGCCCTACGTATCCATGTTCACTACCTCTTCCTTATGAGGCAGAGCTAGGTTGCTGTGGTGTGCATTTAAATAGGGCTACCAATTTTATTGAACCATGTGCCCAATATTAATCAATATTGATTCTTAATCATTTTGCTTTACTTTGTAAGCCACAATTATTTCTTGCTTCTTCAAAAATTCATTTTTCAATAAGAACATTGCATACCTATACAAAGAGAGACTACTAGGCTGTACCATTTCGGGAATGCTCCTGTCTTTCCCTAGGTGAGGACTCTGGCATTGGGCAGAGTACTGCAGATTTAGAAAGAAAGGTAGCAATTCCTTTTTCCTGCTGCCATCCGAATGCCTCCCAGTACTCCTCAACATCCTGGTTGCTGTGCTGTAGGCCTTGTTATATCAGCTAGATTGTTTAAGAGAGTCATTTGTGATGTCTCCCAAGTCCCTTTCCTTAGTAGCAGTGCCTAGCTTAACCTTTTCCATCTGCAGAACCATAAAGACATGGAATTTCTGAGCAGAAAAGGCCTGCTTGGTCCACCCAGTCTGCTTAGAAGGCCCTGCCTAGTCTGTCTCTGCAGATCCTAACTTGTTTCCAGTGACCCTCCCTCCTCCCTGTCTATTTACTAATCTTTATCTATGTCTATACCATGCACTGTTGAAGCTGCGTACTGTTTCTGTCTCCTCCACTTCCACTGGCAGTAAGTTCCAGGTGTCTACAACTTTTTCAGTGAGGTAGTAACTTTCCCACTCTTGGCTGCCTCAGTAGGCATGGAGTGCTAAGGTGTCGAGTGCCTTACCTACTGCTATGCCAGTAACCCATGTTTGGGAATGAGCATGAATTGCTGGGCTCAGTCAGAAGGAAGAGGGCTGGGAGAGGATAAGTGGCCACCTGGCAGCTCTTCTCTCTCAGATCAAGGTAGTTGGCCATCTCAGCTCTTGGTTGCCACTAGGTGGAGGCCTGGTCATAGCACATGGGAGCTCTGAGGGGAAAACAAATGTCACAGGGTAGGGGCAGTGAGTTGCACCCCTCAGTACGCTTATTCAGTGCCTTAGCCCTCCACACCACTGGGCACAGCCCTTACCACTACCCTCTTCTGTTTCATCTCTAACCAACTAACCAGGCATTTAACTATGTACTTCACTGCACCTAGAGCCTGTAGCGTCTTCAGCAGTCTTCTGAGTGGTACTGGGGGAGGCAGATGGGCTTATGACCTTTTTCTGTTGTCCTTATCTATGCATCTATGAGTCAAATGTCTTGCTGAAGTTGAAGCAGAGTAGATATACTGAGTGTCCCCTATCTACTACCCTAGTTAACCAGTCAAAAAATACTATCAGATTAGTAAGACAAAACCTCCTTGACACAAACTCATGCTGTTTACCATCTTGGAGCCCATCACTCTTCAGGTGTTCCACTAGGTCCTCTTTGATGAGTGTTTCCATCAGTTTTCACACAATAGAGGTAAGAGTGAGAGCCCTGTAGTTGGCCAGTTGCTTCTTGTCCCCATACTTATAGAATGTGCCTTTATCTGCTATCCTCCAGTCTTTTTGGAACCAGCCCTGACTGAACTGTGTTGCTAAATTGCCCTGCCAGGGGTTTAGCCAATTCCTTGAGCACCCTCAGATGCATCCTATCTGGGCCTACGGCCTTGTCTATTTTCAGGGCTGCCAGTTCTTTTCTAACCATTTCATTGGAAAATACTTTCTGCCTCTTTTCTGGGATTCCCCTTAACAGCAGCCTTTATTCTGCTTTCCAGTAAAGGCCTGCTATCCTTTGCTGTGAAAACTAAGCAGAAGTAATTAAGAATGGTTGTCTTCTGCATGTCCTCCTGTGTTATGATGCCCACCTCTGCAAGCCTAACAATTCCTTCTCCCATCTTTCTTTTTCTCCTTATATATCTGAAAAACTGTTTTCTCTGTGCTCTGGGTCTGCTTTTGCATCTCTGACCAACCTCTTGGTCTCGCTTGATTTCACCAGGTACTCAATTCATTCTTCATCCCATTGCTTCTTGTTGTATCGAATGAAGACATTTTTCTTGGCCCTCACTGCCTTCCTGACCTTCTTGAAAAACCAGGTTGGTTTCTTGTACCTGTTTCTCTTGATGGCCATTCTCAAGCATGACATATCAGTTAATAATTCCTTGCCTTGACTATGGAAGCCGCATCTAGAGAATGCCATGTAAAACTAAACTAAAAAAGGTAGATGTGACTTGCAACAATTTAGGTAGGTTAATTGCGAGATGTGACTCCCAAAAGCACCGCTGTGAAATGTATGAAGCTTTAGGCTGGATGACACTTGAAAATAAAATAAATTTGTCATGGGCTCATCAATTTCACAGGGTGTTGCACTCTGGAATTCCCAAGTATCTACTGGACAAATTGCCAAAAAGTGAGTATAAACATAAATATAATTTAAGAGACTCCAAAAACAAATAATTTCAAACAAAAATCAAAAACAGATTTGGAAATATGACATTCATAGCCAAATTTGTTTCAATCTGGAATTCAATAGACAAAAATTTGAAATCTCAAAATAATAGCACTAAACACTTTATAAATGTACTCAAACAGGAGTTAAATAACTAAATAAACTAAACTGCCCTCCTTCCACGCCCTTGATGGCTCTACTCTGGAGGATACCTCCTCCTTTAGGTATCTCAGGGTCTGGCTTGACCAGCACCTCAATTTCATGGGACATATCGACTCCATCCTGAAAAAGCTCTACCCAAAACTGGACACTCTTTACAGGAACCAAAGCTGCCTACCTCTACAGGCCAGGCGGGAGATTGTCCAGAAAATTATACTACCCAGCTTCAACTACTGCGATGTAGTCTACAGTGCAGCACCAAAGTCATCCCAAACCAGATTGGACACTTTCTTCAATGCTTTCTGTCACTTCTCTCTGAACACCCCTTCCTCTACCCACCACTGTGATCTCCATCACTCTCTAGTGTTTCCTTCCCTGGAAAACATACGACTAGCCCACTGCATAAAATTTGCCTCCAAATTCTGGTTCGAGTCACTTCTCCCCTACCTTACCTCCTTACTATCCCCCGCCCCACAGCCCCCTCTCCCTCAGATCTAGTGACTCCCTCACCCTAGCTATACCAAGGCACTCAACCTCTATAGGCCAGTCTTCATTCTCCTATTGATTCCCCAAGCTCTGGAACTCAATGCCCCACCAGATCAGGCACTCCTCTTCCCCGTGGTCCATCTCATCTTCCCTCCACAACTTCCTCTCTACATCCTGTAATTGCTCTTAACATTTTCCTTTCTGCATCTGCCCTCTCATTCTTTCCCCTTATCTACCCCTTCATGAATCAAGTACTTAGTGTGAGCCAGACCGATGTGCTTAAATTTGCACTTCCTTGTCTGCACAGTATTTTAAAGTTTCTAGTGCTGTTAATGCTGCTGTTATTTTGTACACATTCACTTTGTAAGCATTTTGTCTGCATGTTGTCTTGTACACATTCAATTTGTATGCATTTTGTTGACATGACATCAATTGCTACTCATATCACAGTTGACTATCTATTGCTACTACTGCTGTATTGTTTCATATTTTTTTTCTGATGCTTCCCTGTTCTTCTTGCCATTTGGAAATGTTGTTGATGTTGCTGTAAATACTGTTCTACTGTTCTATAATTTTGTTTAAAATGCTCCCTTGCTCCCCTTCCCCCAAAATTCTCTGTGAGACAAGTAATTTTATATTGTTCAGTGTGCCTTTCCTGGTGAAACTTTTCAATAAATAAAAGAAATAAATAAATACAAGATGTATGTGCAATGATTAAAGTGAGTCACATCCCAAATATGCTCCTAACATAATAGTTACATAATTTTCTTAAAGTGTGATGTGGGAACAGAGTGGCCTTTTGTTCCTATGCTAATTTTCTATGTTATTTCTTTTACTAGATTGTATTGTTTTATATGTGGAACTTTTTTTTTAAATTACAGGACCATCTTGAAAATAGGTCTACAACCTAATGATGTGTATATGAGATCAATTCCTGTATAAAAATAAAGAATGTCTACTACTTCTACTACTTATTTGCCTCAAGAATGGTCTCTTTAATTTCTCCCCACCTTTCCTCAATACCATTGATTAACATAGAAACACAGACTTTGATGACAGACAAGGACTGTTTGGCCCATGCAGTCTGCTGATTTCCCTACCTATTTGATAAGCTGCAGATCCTAGTTAACCAACAGCCTGCTTCTTCCTACCTCTCACCAGAATTCCCTATGTCTGTCCCATGCATTCTTGAATTCTCCCACTGTTTTTGACCCCACAACCTCCTCAGAAAGCCCATTCCATGTGTTCACCACCCTCTCAGTGAAAAAAATACTTCCTTATGTTGCCCCAGAGTCATCGTCCCCATCTTCAAATTGCACCCCCTTGTTCTTGCACATCTCTTTTTCTGAAAGATGCTACCCTCTTGGACTTTGCTGATTCCCTTGAGGTACTTGAAAGTTTCTATCATGTCCCTCCCTCTCCCTCATTTCCTCAAGGGTATACATAGTAAGCTCCTTTAGTCTCTCTTCGGAACCGATTCTGTCCAGCATTAGCAGGACCTGACCTCTGGTACTCCTAGCTGCTGGAATATCTCAGTCAGTTTCTGGTAGATTGAAATCTGCCACTAACATTACTCCCTTTGAGTCTCCCTTCTTTATTTCTGCCCCAGTTCCCTATTGCAATCAACCCCCTATCTCATTGGCTATAGACCACCTTGAAGCAAAACGTCTTGCCTGTTACCATTGTGGGTTGAACCCATAGCAATTCCTTTACCCCATTCCTTCCCCTTTTGAACCCATCCTCTACTACCTCAATGCCTTCCCTGACATACAGGGCTACCCATTTTCCTTTATCTTCTCCCTGATTTGAATAAACATGGTGCATTCTGGGGCCACCAGGTCCTAGCTGGTGTTCCCTGTGGCCCAAGTTTCCATAATGGCTAATATGTCCAACCTGCATCATCAACCATCACCTTAAACTCATTAATTATGTTTCCCAGGCTGCTAAAGCAGGCTTTAGCACTCCATCTTGTGTTCAAACCCCTCCCATCTTTAATAGATCTTCAACCTTCATCATCCCCTGACCTCCTTACATTTCTGTTCCAATTTTTTGCCAGCTTAGTGATCCCACCCTCCCCAGCCTCCATCATGAGCTTATCATCAACTTCAGCCCTGCTACTTCCCTCTCCAATATTCCTAGTCCCTATTTCTGGGAAACTCTAGCTTGGTTTAGTACTTGCTCAGTCATTCTGCCAGACTCAGCCTGCCCTGCAGTCAGTTTAGCAGTCCACGAATGAAGACATGAGACCTTTGCCCCTGCACACTGGTCTCCTCTTTTGTTAAGTGAATGCCATCACCCTTGAAAAGCCTCATCTCCCAGAACCCATTGCAGTCCCCTACAAAGCACCCTCCTCTTGACAACATGTAGTAGTAGTAGTAGTATAAAATGTTATTCAAATTACACGAATAGGATAGCTCTTACATGCTCTATTGAGCAGAGCTCATTTCAAGGAGGTCCTTATACACTGATAAATAGTTACAGTTACACTATAACATTGTGAAAACATAAATATAAATATACATGATACAATATAAATGGATAATACAGAAGACATAAACCGATCCATAACAACTAGCATCATAGAATAGAGCAGAATCATCCACACATGTAAATTTAGCACCACCTTTAACACCAAACATTGTACATTTAAACAGTTACTGGTTTTAAAAGGGAATAAACCATGAACACAGCATATAATAACATCTTCAGATTCATTGTATAGACCTCATATTATACTCATCATTGTCACCTCTTTCAAACCCTGGGATGGCTCTCCCCCTCTGACCATAGAGAGCTGCTGTTTGGAACCTTCATCTCAAAAACATTGCAAGCTGGGCTAGGACCCCCCCCCCCCATCAGACCTGCTAAAACCCAAGAGTAACAAGAGCAAATTAAGGTCCTGTGATAGCAGGTTGATGGAATGTCCCAAACAAACTACAGAAATGGGTAGGACAGCCTTCTCCTATATGGCACCCAAAGTATGGAACTCCCTTCTAAACAGATTGCACATGCCTGTCTCACCCTCCACATTCAAACTGCACTTCATAGAGGAGATGTTAGGTCAATCTCTATGCAAATGTTAATCCAAGTTACCTTAAGTGACTGACAGGTAAATCAGCCAAGCAATAAGGAAGGGACGGCTATTTTAATGCATTTATATTACTAAATGTTTTGACTAGAAACAAGTTATAATGTCCCCAGCAGCCGAGAATTGTTAATGTATCTTTCTTCTTCTTACTTTTGCATTTCGCTACATGTTCTTCACTTATGATCCCCCTCTCAACTGTGATTGTAGAAAATGTGTTCTGTTGACTTTTGGTTACTGCTATGTTAGATGTGCCATTTAAAATGGCCTGGGTCATGCATGAAAATGGTCCCTGGGATCAGTGTACCTTACCCGGTAATCAAATAAATAAACCCACATGTCAATCCTTCAGTACAGCATGCTGAAGAAACATTCGAGTTGTTTTGGTACCATTGCTTTATACAGCCAAATTTAATAGGTTGATTTATATGGTGCAATGTAATTGGTAATGAATTCCAAACTAATGGCCCCCTATGCCAAACAGCAGATTTACCCATATTAGTATTGCATCCGGGAACAACATATTTCAGACCATATGCCGACTTCAAATTTGATTTAATATCCCTGATGGAGTACAAAGTTAACAAATATTGTGATAGTTTTTGTCTAATACTTCACACATTAGAGTAAGACTTTGCCAGTTTCTTCTATCTTGTAATCTCACCCACTGCACAGATTTGTAAAGGATGCACTGATGTGTCTCTCTCTAGGTATATCAAGAATAAAATGGGCTATCCTATTGTATATAACATCCAATCTGGCAAGTGCCCCCCCAATGCCCCTGCATAAAAGACGTCTCCATAGTCCAAGACTACCACCCATTAAACTCCTCAGTCTTCTCGTTCCTCACTCTGTCTTTCCTATAATCCATACCATACACATAGAGGACCCCAGAAAAGGCCAGAAAAGCTGATTGTGCCCCCAGTCTGTCCCCAAGCCATCAGAAGTTTAGAGGACACTGTGCTTTGGAGGTGCCATTCAGAATAGACATCCCAAAGTACTGTCTGCATGTTCTGGTGGTTGTTATGCTGCAGATGAACATTAAAAGATTCCTTGGCACATCTCGAAAAGAGTAGGGGAATTTTCTTGGTATCCTAGACACATTTCCATCATTTGTTAAAAATACCCAACAGCTTGACCTGATTCAATATTAGTCAGCTTACATGTGTATTCCACTACCTCCCAGGATGAGGCTGGGACACAGAAACAAAAAAATGGTGCATACACAAGAAAGAGAGTTTAAAGTATTTATTAACTCAACTGAGGAGTCACAGAGCTAACACCCCTACCTAGTGATTCTCTCTCTTTCTGTACAGGCTTCATCAGGAACCACCTCTGGCGAAGCATTTAACGAGAGAGAGGCGATGGAGAGGGTGTTAGCTCTGTGACTTCTCAGTGAGTTGCTAAATACTTTAAAATGTGTGTGTGTATGTATGTATGTATGTACAGTATAAACACCAATTTTTATTTTTTATTCATTGTGCCTAGTGAAGTAGTACCTTTTGTAGTAATGGAGTGTGCCTACTTTCTGTTTGTCCTCCTGTAACACAGAAAAATATAACTCTGCAAGCAGGAAAAAAAGGAAGTCTATCTAATCTGCCCTGTGTTGGTGCATGTGCTCTAGAGAGTCATGGCCACTGTTTCCCTCTTACACCCTTCTCTGCTTCCTTCAACCAGCCCCATGTGCTTGTCTCACCCTCTCTTAAAGCTTTCTCCACTGTTTTCATACTGACCAGCACCACAGGAAGTTTGTTTCAGTCCCATAGCATGTAACTCTGTCGAAAATTTCACAGTGACAAATCAACAGGTCGTTGTCAGTAGCTGTGATGGTCACATGGACCCCCAGCACAGTTTCTCCAGGTATTGCGCCCCCTCTCCAAAACACTTCTGCCATGAAAAATCTTGGGGGTGTGGGGCAAAGCTCCCTGCAGAAAACACACTTGTTGTTCCAACTGGTTGACATTGTGCGTGTCGCTGTAAAGCCGGTTGGCAGGTTTTCTATTGAACCGCCTTAGTGGAACTGTTTTAGCCCACCACCACACCACTGAAAATAAGAAGTACTTCCTAGCCCTCCTTCCCTGGTCAACAACAAATAAATAAATAAATATAATTGGCAATTGTAGCCCTACCCCCCAAAGCCACCCAAACAGTAGCTACTTCAAGTCCTGAATGTATGGCAGTTTGTTGTCAGGGATCCTCACCCTAAATCATTGTGCTACCCCCACCCCAGCTCTTTGGCAGTACAGTATTCCCACTGCACTCTTCTCCACAGGAAGAGAGACAACAGGACTGGCAAAGCAGCATACAGCAAAGCAATCAAACTTTCTAAGTGCTGCTTAATTATGTCAGTGCTGCTGTGGATAGAGAGTGGGCTTTGTGGAAGCTGATACAGATGGAGGAGGTTTGTGTCTAAACTACAGTTAGATGGATTTACATCCAAATTGAGGACAGAAAACTGGACACAAGTCTATCTGCATTCAAAGAATGGATGATTGGATTTAGGGAATGCATATAAGATAAAAATAACGAATTTCCGCATCAGCTGATGTCCAACAATTAGCATGTTGCACTACCATGTGAGCATGGATTACTAAGGCAACTGGCTGGGAGCAGTACAACCACTGGCAGGATGTCCCAGATATAGGGGGGTTGTTTTAATGTTCTATCACCTCAGTGACCCCATTGGTGGGCTGAGCAGCATGCTCTTCTGCATTGTTCATTGCAAGTAGGATGAGAGGAAAGAAGCAAGGGCTAGGGGTCCAAACATTAAGGAAGATGACAGTTTTCAGGATAGCAGTCTCATCACTGTCTGATCCTGCACCCTATCTGACTGCCCCACACACCTATTCCTACCTTCAAGGAGACTTCCTACATCCTAAAGAATCCTGCTTGGATAACAGATCATGGGGAACTCTGAAGTAAGTTTAGGAGTTGTTGAGGTTCAGGAGTCAATGAGAAGAAGCCCAAAGAGGGGCATGTCAGCCAGAGTATACAACCTTAATCAAGAAAAAAAAATCCCACTGCAGTTGTAGCTTTGAGTAGCTTGTGTTCACATTGATTATAAAAAGGGTCTGAGAAATAGAGCTTTCTGATTGGTGGTAAACATTCTATTAGCCCAATGTTAATCTTTCATTAACATACATGTACAGCCTAATCATATACTGAACAAGGTTTAACAGTATTAAAACATTTTTTTTATTATAATAGCAATAAGGCACTCCCAGGGCTTATGTTAATGGTCAGTTAATCACCCTCTAGGGGCATGTAGCACCTGGCTACACATTGTGCCACATTACACCCCTAGAGGGTGATTAACAGACCATTTACATAACCCCTGGTCATCCCGTATTGCTTAAATAATCAGATCACCTCCACCCTTCCCAAACTGAAGGATCAGGACTTCTGCAGTCCTACTGTAGGTCAAATACCTTAACCTAAAGAAGAAACAAATGCTGATCTCTAAATAGGAGAACCTGCACAAATATTTCCTCTAATAAAAGATATTTAGAATGTGTGGAAGACTTATTCTGTAACTGTAGTACATGCATGTTGCCAAGACAGCACATATCTTATAGAAAATGGAACATTCAAAGACTTTATTGTGCAAAACATTTAGGGAGTTTATTCAATCTATTGCACACAATGAAAACAATCAGAGGTATCAGTAAGACACTCAGTGAGCACTGTCTGTACTTCTCAAGAAAACATGACTATCAAGAGCTGTAGCTCCTTGCAGATCATGAAAGAGTTATATGGCATAATATTCAAGCATCATTACAAAGAAGTGGGATCCAGTGGCTCAGTCACAAACAGAGTTTGGAATTGTCAAACAAAGGTAAAGTATGGGAATGCAAAAAAATAACATTCCAAGTATGAATACTAAGATACAGTAGAAGTCACTTAAAGGGGACACAGTTAAAGGGGATGTTCACTTAATTGGGACGATCCCCTGGGCACCGATTTTTGCCTAATGTTATTCAACAATACCAGCTTCTGTTTAATTGGGATGGTCCCATCACTTAATTGGGACGATTATCTACTCATAGCTGTAGGAAAAGGTGCTAAAAATTTATATCCACCTCATTAAGTGCTCATTAAGTGCTCTACATTTAAGCTGTTTAACATTTCTACCTGCTTAGCATCTCTCTGGAGATTGTTTGATTTGCAGGATAGCATCTACAAGCAACAACAAAAGAGTTCACCTCCCACCGAGTGAGAAAATAAAAGTTATCAAGGCTTTACAGCTGCCCAACTCCTCTCTCTCAAAAGTTGTTAAGAGAAGCTAAGTAATTTTAAATAAAATTCAGTGTATTGCCTTTACCAATTAAATAAAGATTAAATTAGGAACCAAACCAAACACACTTTTACAAAAAGGAAGTATAATCATAAAAAGTACTGGTATCCAGTACTTATTGATATTTTGTTTGTGTTCTCTGTTTTGTTCGTTATTGTAATGTGTGTGTGTGTGTCTCATGAGCAAAGTATTTTCCAGTTGCAATGGAAAAAAAGGCTGTTTCTGGTAAATGGGATGACTGTTTAAAGGGGACAATAAGGTGTCCACAGAGGTGTCCCCTTTAAGAGGCTTCTACCCTATTTGTATTCAGATCCCAGATACTAATATTTGTATATTAGTTATTGTATACTTGTTATTCATGTGTGATCAGGTCACCATAAGTATCAGTTGCAACCCTTTTCTTATGGGTCCAAATATGACTGAGGGACCTGAGTCAATAACTCCTGATTAGGGGTACATATCCCAAACTGAAATTAAGCTGTGCTGTGCCTCCACCTAGAGAAAGGTTAATGCGGACATCGGGTCAAATACTACCAACCCCAGTACCCATCCATCTGTTCACAGGATCAACCAACATAATGCAAAAACAGTTTACAAAGGACATAATTATCAACATTCCACTAATATTATGCTCACAAACAGCTGTACTGTTTTTGTGATCTTTGATAATGAAGTACACAAGAGTAAGTAACTACAGTTTTAGATCAGGTACAGTACATGCTGTCTTACAGGTGACATTTATAATGCTAGAAAATGATTACTGAAAAATCTGTTCTAATGGATTTATAATTTGTGATATGTTTTAAAGAAAGTTAATCTTTTTTTGTGCCAAATTTATATGGACACGTATTTCTTATTTATTGTGTTTGATCATGATTATTGAAGCACATTCCTAATAAACATCTTGATCAATTTGATTATAAATATTTGAATTTGGATCACATACTCAACTGTTATGCTGTTCATAAGAAAATTAATTATAAAGAATTGGTTCTGTTTAGGTATGTTAATATGCATAAATTAGTTATCACTTGATATTAGCTGCACGTTTCTTTGCTTGGATTTTAAAGCATTTTTACTTTGAGTGATTGCTGCACTAATAAAATGTTTAGCTTTAATTAACGGGAATTAAGTGCTTTAACAGTGCATCCTTACTCCTTCTAGCGGACTATTTTTATATTTTAAAAGGTAACCATAAATGATCGTGAAGCTCCTTATTGAAATGTGCAGTATTTTTTATTGCTCCCATTTAGATTGTCTGTTTCATTGGCAACAAAATGAAATTTGGTGAAAAGATATAAGAGCTGATTATTAAACTAGTAATTAGCAGTGTTGCCAGGTTTTTGCAAATAATCCACTATTTAAGGACTAGAGGATGCTGCTGAAATTCCACTCCCTGAAGAAGGCCACTTATTTTGGCCAAAGCACCAGGGCTTTTCTAATATTTGTTACCCATTGCAAGAGTATGACAATGTTTTAAAATTCAGCTTCTTATGTATATCTAAATTTGTGCAGTTGTTTTTCCTGAGTGCAGCCTACTTTTGTTTCTTTCCCTTGTTTTGTGCACCTTCTCTTTTGCAAAATATTCCCCTCCTGTACCTTATTCAACTCTGTAAGGTACAGTACTTCAGGGTTTTCAATAATTGATTAGCATTTTTTTTCCTTGGGACAATACTAACTATTTAGAAAGTATTTATATAGGTTTTCAAGAAGTGTTATGTTTGTTAAACACAGTGAGGCAGGTGCTATGCATTCTCATAATGTTTTAGCACTTTCATGAGCAAAATGCTAATCAATTTTTAGAGCTAAATAAAACCCTGTACTTATTGGTCTCTCTGCCTCCTCTCTTCAAGGATGTACATACTGAGATCATTGAGTCTCTCCTCATAGGGCTTATGGTGCAGCCCCTGCACCATTTTAGTTGCCTTCCTCTGGGCAGCCCGAACCCAGAAGGGGAAGAAAACAGATTCATTTAAATGTTTTACAGTAACTGTTGATTGCTATTTTTTCTTTAAACTTAGATTGTGGGCTTCTAGTGACAATGTAATTTCTTTGCTGTCTTTACTTAGAATTGTTTGTGGGCTGTTGAAAATTTAAAACCTAGTTTGATATGCTTGTAGCGGTGGTGTATCCTTTGCTGTCTTTAATTGCTGCAAATTTTCACCCGACCCCCAAACTCTTAATTATATGCCATGTGAAATCTGATTGACAGGAGCTAAGCACAGGGGATAGTAGTGGTTGTGGAGTAAGAGAGGCATAAGGGGGAAAGCCTGCCCTCAGCACAACAAGTGTTTTGACTCATTTTTTATTTATTTTTTCCTTGTTTAAAGAAAAGTATCTGAGGATCAGTTGCAGGATTTTAAGGATAGTAAATTAATAAAAAGGGAACTACGAGAGCTTCAGTAACAGACAAGTACGGGAATAGCCATATAAGTGCAGTATAATATGGGGAGTGGTACAATGCAGTGGCTGTAGGGCAGCCATATTCAGGCAGACCTTCTGGATGCTGAGGTGTTGCCCTATCTGCATGCATCTCTCTCTGGATTGAGGGATGAGGTAGCCAGACTCAAAGTGGAAGTAAACTGGGTCAGGAGTACCATCACCCCTATGCAGAGACAAGTCCAATGCAGCTGCCTCAAAGGATGCCAAGAATGAGGAGCACTTGGATGACATTGGGTTAAGGGAGGGTAAGGGCAGTCAGGCAGAGGCACATCCCAGATCCTATTCCACTCAAGAACTCAATTGCCACACTGGCAAATGGGGACAACCAAATAGAGGCACCCAGAGAAGTGGAAGGAAAGGATGTGGAAGTTAGCCAAGTAGGTGACCTCAGTGGGGAGAGCATTGGACCCCAGAGGAGGAGGAGGAAGCAAAGCCTGGTGGGGGACTCCATCATAAGAGGGATCCAGATAGGAACACAGGAGGGGGAGGACAGGGAGGTGAGGTGCCTACCAGGTGCCATGGCATGGAGGGATGGGATGAGGATCCTGGGGATCGCTGGGAAGGCAAGATGGGAGGGTGAACTGGATGTCATTATCCACTTAGGCACTAATGACCTGGCAAATGGGGAGCCAAAGGAAGTTCAGGAAGAGTTTAGAAAATTGGGAAGGGGTCTCAGTCTCAAGCAAGTAGCTATTTCTGTCACCTTCTCTGAAGTACTACCTGTGAGAGATATGGGAGAGCATAGAGATGCATGCACCAGGAACTTTAACTCATGGTTGAAGAACTGTTGCTGTGAGGAAGGGTTTGGATTCATTGGTGACTGGGGATCCACCTGGAGGGATGGAGGCTTGTTTAACCATGACGGCCTGCATCCATCCTGGAGGGGAATCCAAGCACTCAATGATAAGTTTAAATGCTACATGGACAAGCATTTAAACTAGCCAAGGGGGGTGGAAGGCCAGCAAGGAGGGTACCTATTTCCCACACCCCACAGCTAGTGGTGGAATCAGTGAATCTGGAGGAGTGGATCTCTCTATAATGCAGTGTGGAAAAGATGGAGATAAGCGCCCAAGAGGTGGACAGGCAGAAGAGGGGAACTATTCAACAGAAGGGTAGACAGCAGGGAGAACCAGGGTTAAAGGACAACTAAGGAAGGGGCAGGAGTAGAATAGCTAAACAGTCTAGGGAGATAAAATAATGGAAAGCCATGTGTGCTAATGCCAGGAGCCTTAGCAACAAGATGGAGGATCTGGAGGCTGTCATGGTGCAGTCAGACCTGGACATTGTGGCCATCACAGAAACCTGGTGTAATGATAACCACGACTGGGAGATGGCCATACCTGGCTACAACATATTCAGAAGAGACAGGACAGGGCAGGTAGGAAGGGAGGAGGAGTGGCACTTTATGTGAAAAATGACATAAGGGCTACCAAGATACAGGAGGAACAAAATGGGGGGAGAGATACTGTGGGTTAAGCTGGAAAGTAAAATTGGGCTAGCCATCCCCACAGGTGTGGTCTATAGACTACAAGCCCAGGAGGAAAAAACAGATAAGGAGCTGATGTTAGTCATCCAAAGGATGGCAGACAAGGGTGAGGTAGTGCTGGTTGGAGACCTCAGTATTCCAGATGTGGACTGGAGCATCCCAGCAGCAGCATCAACTAGGAGCAGATTTATCCTGGACTCCCTTCAAAGTGCCTTCCTCAAGCAGGTGGTCATGGAACCAACTCGGCAGAAGGCAATACTGGACATTGCGCTCACAAAAAGGGACCGTGTGATAGGGGTAACAGTGGGGGAGTACCTAGGGAAGAGTGACCACCAATCATTGTGGTTTGAAATCACAGAAGGAGCAGAACCAAACCACACAAAAACATGTATCCTCGATTTTAGGGGGGCAGACTTTGGGAAAACGGGGAGATGCTTGAAAGAGGCATTAATGGGAATGGGGCAGGAATCAGGGGTTGAGGAACAGTGGGCAGTATTTAAAACAGGGATTACAAGAGCAACAGAATTATGCATTAAGCAGGTTAGCAAGGGGGAAAAGGAAGAGGAGGCCATTATGGTTTTCCAAGGAGGTAGCAGAGAAAGTGAAAGCCAAAAAGATGACATTCAGACAATACAAAAAGACATAGGCAGAAGGGGATAGGGAAAAGTACCAGGAGAAACAAAGGGAGGCGGAGAGGTCAGTAAGGGAAGCCAAAGCTCAGACAGAAGAACACATTGCAAAATCAGTGGGTAGAGGGGACAAAACCTTTTACAGGTACATAAGTGAAAAAGGAAAGGCAAAGGGAGGGATAGTGAGACTGAAGGGGGAGGATGGGGGCTGCGTGGAGGATGACAACAGTAAAGCTGACATATTGAACAGGTATTTCTGCTCAGTCTTTACGGAGGAAGAGGAGGGTAATGGGTCTGAAGGGAGTACAAGGGGTGGGAATGGTGGAGAAATGGACACAAGTCCCTTTACACGAGAAAGGGTCCTGAAGGAACTGGAAGTAATAAGAGTTGATAAAGCAATGCGGCCAGATGGGGTGCACCCCAGGGTCCTTAAAGAACTCAGAGAGGTGGTGGCTGAACCTCTGGCAATCCTGTTTAGCTGATCACTGGAAACAGGGGGAGGTACCCAAAGACTAGAGGACAGCAGATGTAGTCTCCTTATACAAAAGTGGGAACAAAGAGGAAACGGGAAACTACAGACCAGTCAGCCTCACATCAGTAGTGGGGAAGATCATAGAAGCACTACTGAAGGAGAGATTGGTGGAACATCTGGTTGTCAATGGACTACAGGACCCAAGGCAGCATGGTTTCACCAGGGGGAGTTCGTGTCAGACCAACCATGGTACACGGAGAACCATGACTGGGATGTCAACATACCAGGGTACACAATCTACAGAAGGGACAGGGAGGGTAAAAGATGAGGTGGAGTAGCTCTCTACATAAGGGAAGGGATCAAAGCTACAGAACTAAAAAGTAAAGGGGGAGGACAAGAGGAACTCTGGGTCACCTTGGAGACAGGAATGGAATCTAATCCATAGGGATTGTATACAGACCCCCATCTCAAGGGAGGAAATGGACAAGAAAATGATAGAGGGCATTCTCAAAATGGCTGAAAAGGAGAGTACTGTTGATGGGGACCTGAATATGCCAGATGTTAACTGGGCGACATGGACTGCAGCCACATCCAAGAGCAGGGTCATTCTCGATGCCCCAGGGGCATGCCTTAGACAGCTAGTGGTTGAACCCACTCGGGATGGAGCAATATTAGACCTGGTACTCTCAAATGGAAAGAGGATCACAAATTTAGAAATCTGTAGACATCTGGGAACAAGCGACCACTGCACAGTGTGCTTCACAATAAACACAACCATGGAGACAAGTGATACAAAGACAAGGATACTGGACTTTAGAAGGGCTGACTTTGGCATAATGGGTGAATACCTGAGGAATGCATTAGCAAATGGCCAGAAAGGAGGGTGGAAGAACAATGGAGAAAAATCAAAACTGCCATCATGGAGGCAACAAGCCTTTGTGTGAAATAAATAAAGAAAACAAAGCGGAATAAAAAAACACTATGGTTCTCAAAAGAGGTGTCAAGGAAGGTTAAGGAGAAAAAGGCTGCATTCAAAAAGTATAAGGAATCACAGACGGAGCACAATAGGGAACTGTATCAATTAAAGAAGAAAGAAGTGGGGAAGGCAGTCAGAAAAACAAAGGCCCAAATCGAGGAAAAGATAACCAACTCAGTTAAGAAGGGGGATAAAACCTTTTATAGGTAAATTAGGGAGCATCGAAAGGTTAAGGGAGGGATAGTGAAGATTAATAAAGGAGAAGGGAGGTGGGCAGAGGGAGACAGTGAAAAGGCAGAGATACTGAATGAATACTTTTGCTCAGTATTCACAAAAGAAGAAGAGGAGGAGTTACCTAAACCAAACAGTAGAAGCACTCTAGATAGTGGGGTACCAGTCCATTTACAGAAGAAAGAGTACTGAAAGAACTCCTAAAACTCAAGGTGGACAAAGCAATGGGGCCTGACGGGATTCACCCTAGAATCCTAAAAGAGCTAAGGGAGGACCTAGTGACACCACTAACCACATTTTTTAACAAATCATGGGAAGATGGGGTGGTACCTGAGGACTAGAGGAGGAGGGCAGATGTGATTCCCCTTCACAAAAGTGGGAGCAAGGCAGAAGCAGGAAACTACAGACCTGTTAGTTTGACCTCAGTGGTGGGGAAAATGATGGAATTACTTCTGAAAGAAAGAATTGTTGAGTACCTAGAGGCCAGCAGGGCACAGGGCCCAAAGCAGCATGGATTCACAGCAGGAAGGTCATGTCAGATGAATCTAATTGATTTCTTTGACTGGGTGACCAAAGTAATAGACCAGGGAGGGGCTGTGGATATGGCCTACCTAGACTTTAGCAAGGCATTTGACACAGTCCCGCACAAAAGATTAATAATCAAATTAGCCAGCCTGGGAGTGGGTCCCAGGGTGGTAGCCTGGGTAGCAAACTGGCTGCACAAGAGGACACAGAAGGTAATAGTGAATGGAACACATTCTGAAGAAAGGGGAGTTACTAGTGGAGTACCTCAGGGCTCAGTACTGGTTCCAGTCCTCTTCAACGTCTTTATAGGTGACATTGCAGAGGGTCTGGAAGGAAAGGTATGCCTCTTTGCAGATGACACAAAGATCTGTAACAGAGTTGATACACAAGGGGGGTAGAAAGGATGAGAAGGGACTTGACAAGGTTGGAGGAATGGTCAGACATATGGCAAGTTAGATTCAGTGCAAAGAAGTTCAAAGTAATGCACCTGGGAAATAAAAATCCAGGAGAAGAGTACACAATAGCAGGGGAGGCACTAATGACAACAATAATGGAAAGGGATCTGGGTGTAGTCTTATCAGATAACCTAAAGGTGGGTAAGCAATGTGAGAAGTCAGTAAGGAGAGCCAGTGGGATACTGGGATGCATAGGGAGGGGCATCACAAGTAGAAAAAGGGAAGTGGTTATCCCTCCATACAGACAGTTGGTGAGACCCCATCTGGAGTACTGTGTGCAGTTTTGGAGACCTCATCTATGCAAGGACATAGACAGGATAGAAGCAGTCCAGAGGAGGGCAACTAAAATGATGCAGGGTCTACATCAGAAACCATATGAAGAGAGACTGAGAGAGCTTAATATGTATACCCTTGATGAAAGGAGGGACAGGAGGGACATGATTGAAACTTTTAAGTACCTCAAGGGAATCAACAAAGTCCAGGAGGGTAGCATCTTTAAGAAAAAGAGATGTGTAAGAACAAGGGGGCACAATTTAAAGTTAGAGGGGGGACAGCTCAGGGGTAATGTGAGGAAATTCTTTTTCACGGAGAGAGTGGTGGACACATGGAACCGCCTTCCTGGAGAGGTTGTGGGGTCTAAAACAGTGCGGGAATTCAAATATGCACGGGACAGATATAAGGCAAATATAGTGGGGGGTTGCAGGAAGTAGGCTGTTGGTTAACTAGAATCTGCAGCTTATCCAATAGATAGGGAAATGGGCAGACTGGGTGGGCCAAGTGGTCCTTATCTGCCGTCAAAGTCTATGTTTCTATGTTTCTATGTAACCTCATTGAATTTTTTGACTGGGTGACTAGGGAGGCGGATCGGGGAGGGCAGTGGACATGGCCTAACTGGACATCAGCAAGACCTTTGACACTGGGCCTCATGGAAGACTATTACACAGACTGGGGTGTATGGGTGTGGGTAGGACAGTAGTGTGGTGGGTAGGTAACTGACTGGGTGGCAGGACACAGAGGATGGTGGTAAATGGTTGTCACTCCACAGAGGGAGGAGTGACCAGTGGGATACCACAGGGATCAGTGCTGGGACCAGTCCTATTCAACATCTTCATCAGTGACATTGTGCAGGACTTAGAAGGCAGAATTTCCCTGTTTGCTGATGACACAAAGCTCTGTAACAGAGTAGAGACACCACAGGGTGTAGACAGAATGATAAGGGACATGCAGAAACTTGAAGAATGGTCAGGGGTTTGGCAGCTGAAATTCAATGCAAAGAAGTGCAAGATAATGCATATGGGGCACACAAACCCTGGTACAATGTATCAGTTGGGGGGTGAGGATATGGCATGCACCAAGCAGGAAAGAGATCTTGGGGTTATCATCTCTGATGGTCTCAAGGTAGGGAAACAGTGCAACAAGGCAGCAGGCAAAGCTAATAGGATGCTGGGATGCATAGGCAGGGGCATCACCAGCAGGAAAAGGGAGGTCATAATTCCACTATACAAGACACTAGTGAGGCCTCACCTGGAGTACAGTGTACAGTTCTGGAGACCTTACCTATGTAAGGACATAAATAGGGTAGAAAAGGTTCAGGGGAGGGCAACAAAGATGGTAAATGGATTGCATCACAAGTCCTATGAGGACAGGTTGAAGGACTTGAATATGTACTCCCTGGAGGAGAGGAGGGAGATAGGGGATATGATAGAGACATACAAGTATCTTTCAGGGATGAATATGGTGCAGGAATACACTATTTTTAAGCGTAAAAGGTGCTCCAGGACTAGAGGGCGTGGGATGAAGTTATAGGGAGGACAGTTCAGAGGAAACATGAGGAAGAATTTATTCACAGAATGGGTGCTAGACAAGTGGAACACCCTGCCAGAGGAGGTGATGGGGGCTGAACCAATCACAGGATTTAAGAATGCATGGTATAGACATAAAGGAATTCTGGAGGTCGGGGGTAAGGGGGCAACAGACTTCTAGGAAAACATAATGTGAACTTACAAGCTCAAATGAGCAGACTGGGTGAGCCGTAGGCCCTTATCTGCCGACACTGTTTATATATCTATGTATCTATTTCTATGTCCTTCCTGAGATGTGGTCTTCAGAACTGGACACAGTACTCCAGGTGGGGTTTCACCAATGATCAATACAGTGGTATCACCACCTCTTCCCTTCTGATCATGATTCCTCTCCCTATACACCCCAGCATCCCACTGGCTCTGTCTACTGCCTTGTCACACTGCTTTGCCACCTTGAGGTCATCAGGTATGATAATCCCAAAGTTCTTTTCCTGTTTAGTGATTGTCAATACCTCTTCCCTCATTTCATACACAGCCTCTGGTTCTCTGTGCCCTAGGTGCATGATTTTGCACTTTTTCACATTGAAATCCAGCTGCCATACCCTCAAATGCTCATCCAGTTTTCTCAGATCTCTACTCATTCTATCCACCCCTTCCAAAGTATCTACCCCATTACAGATTTATTTATTTATTTAGTTTTTGTTGACCGGGAAAGGAGGACTAGACAATTCTGCCTATTTTCAGCCTTGCCCTGGTGGAGGGGGGGTACAGATGGATGCCAACTGATATTGAACCAGATTAAGCTGTTGGTGGTATTTCTAGTGAATGGGGGAAATTTGGCCAGGACACGGGGGAAATTCCCCTACTCTTCCAGTAGGTGGAGACTCTGTACACTTGGCTTGCTGCCAAGATGGCCGACAAGGTGTGTGAAAGAGAAGAGGTGGAAGTTATGGAGCTGGGAGAAATAAGTACTTCACAAGCAATGTCTGAGTCTGAGGAAATAAATCTGAAAGAACCTATGGCAAAGAAGAAAGGAACATCTAAGGTTAATATTCTGGATGGACAAAATTTACCTGAACTGCTTTCTGACAGTTTGTCTGACCTAAGTGATGGTGAGGAAAAACAAATGGATAGTGAGTCACTGGATATAAATTCTGAAGTTTCCATACTAAAATCTCAACTAGAGAAAGAAGAACTCAGCTTCCACATAAAGAAAATGAAACTGGAAAAGCAGCTAAGTCAGCTGCAAACTGACAGGCAGGAAAGGCTTGTCACACCTGTACAGCTGGGCTGCAGTGACACAGCAACTTCACAGGCTGCATCAGAGAGCTGGGCACCAGCAGTAGAGCAAGCTGAGAGAGAAGCTCAAGAGAATCAAGTAAATGCATCACCAGTGATAGCGTCAGGAATGACAAAATCAGAAGAACAAGGACCTGGCCTAAGACACACTGGAAACAGAGAAAAAGAAGCCGATCGACCCTGGACAGTGGAAAATGTACTTCAAGCTGCAGGATGGGAACGTGATGTTAAAACAGAACAGTGGATCTCTGGTGAAATGCCAATACAGATCTCAAAACATTCACAAAAAGCTGTAACCATGAATAACTTTGCTAGTTCTGATATAATGGATTTGTAGGTGCCTCCTGAGTTAAGTTTGACACAAAACCCTAAATTACAGTTACTTGATAAAGTGCAAAAGTCTGTAGCCTCATCATCAAATCAGCAGCCTGGGGGATGCCCCGAGGAAAATACTGATACCACACAAAGGCCTTTAAATAAAATAAACAGAGATGCTCCGAAAACTAATTCTTCCTTATTCAAAGCACCTATTTTCCCTGCCAAGAGACATAATGCTGTATGATTATCTTATACAGAAGGAATGTGTGAACCCCTGGACAGGCGGTTTATGGAGAGAAAACTATTGAAAGATTCTATGAAATTCTTTTCCAATGAGTTCTACACACTAGTACACATTTCAGGGGAAACCACCTTTGTTGTAAGTTTTAAAACACTAGGTGGTTTGGAGAGATTCTGGATCAAATACAATCATTTAAAGAAAACAACCATGGTCATCTTTTTTAGTAATTCCTCTAACCAAGCCAGCACAAAAAACTGTAACAATATTATTCAGAAATGAAGGTGTGAGTATGTATGACCTCACATACTGGTTAAAATAACATTGCATTTTAATTGAGGATCCTGAAGCTATTATGGACACAGAGAACATTTGGACTGGGGTTGGAAAGTTAAAGTAATGCTTAAAACCATGGAGACTGGTGTAGTGCACCTACTGAATTCCTTTTTTCTTGGGAGGAATAGAGGTATTTTATTTTATCCAGGTTAACCAAAGATGTGTTATAAATGTGGTTCAGTAGCACACTTAAGTGGCATATGAGACAAATAAAGGTGTACGGTTTGTGGGGAGATAGGGCATGTGGGGACACGATGCCTAAATGAATGCAGATGTAATTTGTGTGAAGAGCAGGGTCACACTTTCCAAAACTGTAAGTGGGCTACCCATGGCACTTTGGATCAAGCAGATGGGGAAGAACAAAGGGTATTGATAACCCTGACAAAAAAAAAAAAAAAAGCAGGTTCGGTAACCAAAGGTAGCGGGTGACTCAAGTATTATGTAATGAAGAGGAAAATCTTGGTCCTGGGCCTGCAGTGGCACCCTCCAAGGTTCAAACAGAAGTACAAACTGTACAAACTTCAGATTTGCAATCAACAATAGCCATTAGACAACAAAGTCCTACTGTAGAACAGGCTCCACAAAGGAAAGTACAACCCAGGGTAATGAGCTGAAAACTACCACACCTGTGGTTATAGATAATAATGCTTCTGCAATGCCACCCCCTCCTCCACCCCCATCCCTCAGCCCATCCATGGAAGAGGTAAGGAGGTCTACGAGGCATAAAGCTAAGGCATCTCCTTCCCAACCTTCTGCGAAACCGAAAGAAGTTACCATTGAAAACAGGTTTGATATACTGCAATCTGAGAATTCTGAGGGGGGAATCTGATGATTCTTCAATAGCTTCCTCAGTCCCAGAAGGGACAACAGACACAATAAAGAAAGGAAAGATCTAAAGGTCCACACAAAAGGAAAGCTGAAATGAAAATGAAGCTTAAAGAGCAGAGAAGAGGGAAGTATAAATAAACAGCAAAGGAAAATAAATACAAACTATGATTGAGCCTTTCTCTGTATTTACAGCAAATGTAAATAGTATTAAGAGACTGGGGGAAAAGGAAAATTGTATTTTCCCTTTTTACATATTTACATTTTGGAATATTTTTTTTACAAGATGTTTGGTGGGCCTTCTTACTGATCTGTTTTTATTGCTCCTATTTTTAATCTTATTTATATTTGATGCATTTGGTTTTATATATAGCTCCTTGGTTCTGCAAGGTGCTATAAAAATAAAGCTGATTTGGTCAATGGGGTGAGAATTTTGTTCAGAGTTAGAGATCCTGTTTAGAATGCCTGAAATTCAGGTGTTGAAACTATCTGATGTAGTACCTGGAAGGATATTAATTTTGGATGTTAATATACAAAATGAACAATATAGATTGATAAATCATTATGGACCACAAACAAAATCAGCTCGATGTGAAATGTTAAATATGATTCAACCATACTTATACACTGCACAACATATAATTTTTGCTGGGGACTTTAATTGTCCATTGAAAGCTAGAACTACCAAACAATATTCTGGTTCAAACCTTCTGGCACAGATAACACATAAGGCTCAATTAATGGACACCTATTTCTTTCCTATGTAGCAAGAAATGCCAACTTTTCATAAAGGCCTCCTAGCCACTAGAATTGATTATATCTTTACTTCTAAATGGATACAGACATTATCTGCTGCAAATATTTCCACAGAATTTTCAGACCACAGTATAGTTTCAATTAAAATTGAGACCCCTACTGATCTTAAAAAAGGGCCTGGTTTCTGGAAATGTAATGTGTCATTATTGTCTGATATGTATCTTTTAAAAATAATGATTTAATTCTGGCCAGAAAATCAGTTTTCATCATGTTTGATAATGCTGTCAGCTGGTGTGAGGACACAAAGTGTGATATGATAAATCTGTGTAAAAGAATAAGTAAGTTTCAAAGTAGGAGATTATATCTACACTATTTACATAATAGGAAACTGTTACAGCACTTAATGTCAACATCTTATGAGACAAGGCAAACTTTTTAAACAGCAAATTAATAATTTAAAGGAACAAATTATTAACTTTCATGACTCTAAAATAAAAGCACTTTACCATCAGCAGCAGTATGGGACTAAAAGTAAAATCAAAGTTATTTGTCCATTTGAATCTTGTATTAAGAAAGTGCAGGTGAGGGACAAGACAGTATTAAAAAATGAAAATGGTAAAATACTGGAGAGTAAAAAAGATATTTTACAGGCAGTTTCTGATTATGCTCTTTGGATGTATGCCTCTTTAGAGTGTGAGAACTGTGGGTTTCAAGATTTTTTTGATACCTTACATATTCCAGAACCTGAACAATCTAAATTAGATGTTTTATTAAAACCTATAATGGAACATGAGATAAAGGATACAATCTCCACATTGGTGAATGGGAAAACACCTGGGTCTTATGGCCTACCTAATGAACCCTTAAGAATTATTGGGACAGCATTATTATCAGAACTTACAGAAGTTTTGAATCATATTTTGACAACAAAACAACTGCCCCATATATGAATATGGGAGCTTTAACATACGTATATAAAAAAGGTGACAAATCAAACCTAAAAAACTGGAGACCGATATGTTTGCTGAATTCAGATTTCAAACTTCTAGCCAAAATATTGCAAAAAGACTCCTATCTATAGCGAGCACTGTAATTTCCCCTGCACAGACTTATGTGATCCAGGGTAGACAAATTCAAAGTCATATACTATTAATAAGGGAGTTCTTAGAGTTAGGGAACGTAGGTGAAGTGGATGGTTTCCTGATCTCATTAGATCAGGAAAAAACGTTTGACAGGGTTAGTCACACTTTTTTATGGTAGGTTTTAAAGCTATATCATATTCCAGATGAAATGATTAGCTGGTGTAAATGTATTTATCATACAGCAACAGTATTTCCTGTTGTGCATGGATGGAAGGGCCCCATGATCAGGTTACAAAAGGGAGTAAGGCAAGGTTGCCCATTAAGCCCAATTTTATACAACTTTTTTATTGATCCACTGTTAAGAAAGATAAACAATAATAACAGGATAGAATCAATTAAAATAAAGGGACAACACTTTCTATTCAAAGCAGTTTCACATGCAGATGATATGAATATCATAGTGAATAATCCCTCCTCAATGACATAATTACTTGCAACATGCAATGTTTTGGGGAACTTACCTGTAGCATCATTAAACATATACAAGTGTATAGGCCAAAGGTTAAACTACTTATTAATTTATAAAGATACAGTGGAGAATAGTTTGATACAGGCAAAGTCAATAAATATTTTAGGTATAGAATTTGGTCCTGGGGAATCAGATGTCATAAACTGGAGCAAGAAGTTAGTGATAGGTAAAATGAAAGTTGCACAGTGGAACAGATGGAAATTTGGAAGAAAAAAGAATATATTTGATAAAAACATATCTTATTCTGGTGTTCCTGTACATCAGTTATATTTTTCCCCCACCTAAAATATTAGAACAGCACTTTTAAGTATTTTCTTTAAGGCATGCTGGGGAAGCCGTCTGAATCCCTTAAAAAGGAATATATTATATCTACCACTAAAGCAAGGTAGATTAAACATGCCCAATCCCATTCTATTTTTTTAATAGTTTCTTTATCATAATGTGAAGCCAATTTTGGTAAATCAAAATATTAGATGGGAATCTTTACTAAAGGAAAAATGTAAACACTTGTTGAATCAATGGAAGACCCAAGCTCTGAAAACTTTAAAAAAATCAGCTATCATACCAGAATACATTAGGAGCACCTTTCTTAGGATAATACAATGGCATTTGACTGTTCAGCAAGTTACAACATTACAAAGAAAACAGCTGTATTACTTTTTATTGTCATCTTTATGTGGGGAAGATGTGTTTTCTTTTAAATGCCCAGTAGCATATAGAGGGCCAATAACGGAACTGTTAAATAATAGAAGATTACCAAAAAAAAATGGGATCTACATTGGTTAGCATGTCACGAGAAGATCAATGTCAAAGCTAATCAAAAGCACAAAACAATGCAGGATAGGATTTGCAGTAGACTGAACTGCATACAGCAGGAGGAGACCATACAGCATCTGTTATTACTTGCTCCTTTATTATTGGATTCTGGGAGTTTGAAGCACAAAAATGGAATAAGAATATTTTTAGTAAATTAACGTATTAAAATATAATGTACGGGGTATTTAATATGGACTGGGAAATATGGAATGTGAGCACCTTCCATTGTCTAATGATAGTATTTAAATGGAATGTTTGGATAACAAGGCATGGGTATACCTTGCAACAAAAGGAAGGCAGTCATGAGAAGCTGTATAATAAAATAATGCAAGATTTGATGAAATTGTATCAGATGGAAAGAAATAAGATGCCAAGAACAACTATACTGGAGTTATGGAAAGGACTTCCTTGGATTATGGGCAATGATGCACCTATGACTTGAATATATGTACCAATATGATTTTCACAAGGTATTTCTATTAATGTATTCTCCTTTATACTCATTTATGTAGACTGTTTAATGTATTACCTTAGGTGGACTTTCGACCTTTAATTAATATATATTTTTTTTGCCTATTTTATTTTATGTATCAATAAAAATGTCCCCTGCTCTTTTCGAGAAGTGCCATGGAATCTTTAACATCCACCTGAATTACCACCAGAACAGGCAGATAAGACCTCGATTTAATGACTCATCCAAAAGACAGCACCTCAGGAGTGCAGCACCCCCCCTCATGCTGTACCACAGTGTCAGTATTGGGATTTAACCCAAGTGCCTGGTGTCGGGATAGAACCCACAGCCTTCTGATCTTCAGTCCTCAGAGGTGAGTGTGCCTAAGTGTGCCTAAGCGATAACTATCTGGTACTTAACGAGAGCAAAACACACTCCATGCTTTTTGGCTCTCCTACCAGACTCAAATCAGCTCATAATTCCTTTCAAATTTTATGTGCAAATGGCTCCACTGTAGTAAGTACCAGCTCTTTCAAATATTTGGGCATCCTCATTGATGAATCCCTGGACTTTGACCTTCATATCACTTCCACCTGTAAATCTAACAATGCAAAAATTGGAGGAGCCTATCGTACAATTTATGCCCTTACACCATCCACCAGGCTTGCTGTGGCACAAGGATTTCTACTTCCGGCTCTGACTTATGGCTCAGTCACATACCTAGGAGCTTCAAAAACCTCGCTCCTCAGATGGGAAACCACCTACAATAGCACCTGCCGCTATGCCTCTGGGGCGCCACGCTTCAAACATCACTGTCAGCTTTATGCTGACCTAAAATGGCCTAGTCCCTCTGCCCACTGGCATCTAGCCTTTGGCTCTCTACTACACGGTATACACAGCTCAGGTCTACCTAGATCTCTCTCCTCACTTCTGTACTCCCAAACCTCCACCCATGGTTTCTGATCAAATGATGACACCCCTCTTTTCATCCCCAGATACAAAACCTCTATGGGTACACATGCTTTCTCCTACTTGGCACCTAAGTACTAGAACGCTATCCCACAATCTATTCGCCAAGCCCCCACCCATGCCCACTTCAAGAAACTCCACCGCCGACATCTACTGGCTTCCAACCCCTGTACATGCTTCCAGCCACCATAGCCCACTCCACTCACCTCTACCTTCTACCCATCTTGCCTTCCCTCTCTTACCCTCTCTCCCCCTGTCTTCTACCTCATCTTTCCTCTCTTAAAACCTCACGTCACTTGATGGCACTTACTATTATTTTGAACCTGTTAGCGCTAACATTGTATATATGTTCTGGGTAGCTGTACTGTTCTAGCTGCAACTGGCAATATTTGTTGAATGCTATAAAACAATCTACTTGTCAAATACTGTTTGTATTGCTATTGTCCTATTGTCTACCTCTCCCTTGTGCTGCGCCGCATTGTACTGCTCATGTATTTTCATTTGTATACTCCCGGGTCGTGCCTGAAAATAGGCATCTCTATGTCTAGTGCACCCACCCGGTTACCAAAAGCAAATAAAAATAAATAATAATAAATAAAAACCTGCTGAGTCACTGACAGTGCTAGAGTCATCTGCCAAGTAGTATACATTCCCTTCCAGTTCTTCTAAGATATCACTTACAAAGACATTGAAGAGGCCCAGTACTGAGCCCTGAGAAACCCCACTGGTCACTGTCCCCTCAACAGAGTGAGTGCTGCTTACCATCAGTCCGTCACCTATCCATCAACCGGTTCTGTAACCAGTTTATTACCTTAGGCCCCACCCCCATACTACCCAGTTTCTTTATAAACATCTTATGTGGTGAAGTGTCTAAGTCCTTCCTGAAGTCTAAGTGGGCCAGGTGCACTGCCCCAGCCTGATTTATTTTCATGGTTACCCAGTTTAAGAAATTGATCAGATTCATCTGACATTATCTAACCCTCTTTGAATCCATGGTGCCTCAGTCTTGTAACTCACTGGATTCAAGATACTTCACTAGCCTTTCTTTTAAAGGTGCCTCCATTAATTTTCCCACCACTGATGTTAGACGGATTGATCTATAGTTGCCATATTCCTCCCTGCTGCCACTTTTATGAAGCAAGAATACATCTGACCTCCTCCAGTCTTCTGGAACCCCTCCTGTTTCAAGTGAGTTGTTAAATAGGGCTGTCACAGGTGCAGCCAGTACTTCCCAAATCTCCCTCAGCACCCTTGGGTGTACCCCATCTGGCGCTATTGGCTTATCCACTTTCAGATTTGCAAGTCCTCTCAGAACTCTTTCCTCTGTGACTGTACTTTCATCTACCTCCCTTGCCCCAGTGTTTCTGCTGCTTCTCAGTGGTCTGTCCCTCCTCACTCCCCTGTGAAGACTGAGCAGCTGTATCTGTTAAGGATATCTACTGTTTTGTGCTGACTGTTACCCTTTAAGGACAGTGGGAACAGGTTCTGTATGGAAAATAATGGCAGATTAAGCAGTGCAGAATATATAATGCTGACTCCTTGCTGCATTTCAGGTAGCCTGTCCCCTCAACAAAAACACACACACACACACAAATATCCCTCATGCCTGACTGTACTGTCAGGGCTCCTCTAGTCCTCTGCTACCAGAGTATTATTATTACCCTTGCCTCTATGAATCCTTTTCTATTACTAGATACCCTACTGTGGAATTTGTTAAGGTATTAAGACCTGTAGTCTGTCACTGCCTGGATCATGTGGTGATGTATTTAAAGTAAAAAAACTGTTTGTAACAAACTCAAATTTAAAACCCAGCTGGGTATTCTGGGTATTTATACTCCTGGCCAGATGAGCTACTCATCTACATGGTTTTCCAAATGTAACTAGCTGTGAAAAGGAGTGCTGTATAGGCAAATCCTGAGTTACTCACAGGTCTTCCAGTCCAGTGGGACATCCCTCAGTGCATAAGGTATAGTAGTGGTAGTGAGTCCCTTCTCTGTCTGGTTTGGCTCCTTTATCTATTGCAGGCCTCTGTTACAGTGTTTGAAATAGTTCTTCACAGGTTCATTAAGACCTCTACTCTTCTTTGGATGTAGCTACAGCCTCTCTCTCTCTCTCTCTCTGAACTTACAAGTGCAACTTCATCTCATTGAGCCCAACTATGTCAGACCAGGCTCCATGTGATTACAATGAAAGCATAACAGTGAAAGTCCAAGCAGTGACTTTTTCATAGTGAATGCCAAAACAGCGATATGGCAAAATAGCACTATGCATATAATAGCTCATATAATAAGAGCGCATGGAAGCTATGGCTGAAAATTACACATTGTCTGCTATGATATGTACCCTTGCTAAGCACGTAAAGTGATGATAGTCACCACATCTCCAGTACACTTTCATAGCTACCTCTTTATCCCTCCAGTATAGGTAACCACCATGTAGCAACAGTGGATGGCCCTTCTGGCTCTGAATAAACTCACACATGGATATCCTCAGTCTCCAGATCTCCAGGCACTTACAAACCCCACGCAACCAGCACCTATTTAACACCCAGGTGCATAGGTGTATGTAATAGATAGATATGCTGGTGGCTGTGCCTCCGGACCCCCTATCTTTTAGATTACCACTCTGAGGCACTCATTGATAGTGGGGATAAGGCACTATTGTCATCCATGTGCCCATTTGGACAGGTTGCTATTATGGACCCTGGTAGACAATTAATCCCTAGTGTAAGTGGGGTTGCTATTTCCTTCTGATCGCCTATATATTCCATTCGCTCATATGTGTGTCATCGTTACAGGTTCACCCAAATAGGCTCACTATTCCCATGTTGTTACATTCATGTGATACCGTCAGACCAAACGTTTAGCATGTTTTAACATCCGGTCCACATGTGCACTGTGACAACAAGTATCTGGGGGTGGTGCTGTTTAGGTGACTTCCCAGACACAGAACTACTTTTGACACAGGATTAATGCTGCTATGCAGACAAATATCTGAATCCCTGCAGAGTGATCATAGGGTGACTTTCCTTTGCAAGCACCTCTCATGGCTTCTGCTTTTGGTTTCTTAATCCATGCTGTACAAGCATGCATTCTGTGCAGAAATTCTTCTTGACTCTGACAGATGCATAATCTGTTACCTCCAGCTACAGCTCAGTCTAGGGTGTTTCCAGCAGCAGCCACACACAGACTGAAAAAGTTATAATGCAGCCCGTGCTGTTCACTGGGGAAATCCAGTTCTTGGTTGTACCATGTAGCTGTCAGTCACTCACAGGAGTACTGGGGGTCAGCCAGTCATTAGGAATTGGTCACAAATGTTGCTGCTGAATTAGTTACATCTTCCACAGATCCATGAGCCTTTTGGGTTCCAAGTGCAGGAGTTGAAGTCTGATTGCCAGTGTTGCCACACTGTTGCCATATCTCCCATGTGGTCAGAGGTGACTAATACAGCTGACCTAGTTGTACTGTAGCTCTGGGACACTCAGCCAAAAGTTATTACTTTGCAGGGTTCCAGCCTCCAAAACACTCCTTCATGCCCCCTTTGGGGTTTGAACAGGGTCATCTAGAATCTGGAAAGGGCAGGAATTAGAGGACTGGGCAGTTCATTAAGGGATTCCCAAGTCCTGAGCATTCAATTGCACTCTTCACGTTGGTGGCAGGCAGCCACTTTGATATGTAGTAGGAGTTGTGGTTTGAATAGCACATCCAGCATTGAAGAATAAGCTGTCATTCACCTCACTCTTGCTCTAGTCCCCTGCTGCAGAGTTAAAGTCTGTGGGGAATGAGATCTCAACAGACAGGAGGCAGTAGCCAGATGGGAGCTCTGTGGAGACAATGGTAAGGCACCACATGGGGGGTGGGTTACACAGGCAAACTGTATTTTGTAGCCACTCTGCAACAAAACACAATTTGCACTCCAGTGGACCAGGTCTAGTCCCACAACCACCTCCCATCCAGTGAGTCACTTTCCAGCATCCTGTCCCTGAACCCTCTGATAATGTAATGCTAATGTCTAGCCTCCTGCCAGCTCCCACCCGATACAGTATTTTAAAAAAAGTAATTCTCACTCCCTAACCCACAAATCAAGCTTTCCATCTTAATGGTGCTAAAACCCATTTTTCAAGGTGTCCAGTCCCCCCAAAAAGGGTGTACATCCCCCCCAAAAAAGTTTGGAAGATATTATCTAGCCTCCTACCATCCAACACACACACCATCTTTGAAATACTATCCCCTTCCTAATCCTTCCTAATTTCCCTATCTCATGGAGCCAAAGACCCTTGTTCAAGATGTCCCCACCTCAGACCTGTGGATGACATCAATATCAAGCCTCCTGTGAGTCCCCCCGCCACCATCACCACTACCACATGACTCCTATTTTTCAAATACTCTCCTCTCACTAACTTAGCCCTACACCCTCTACAGTATATATGTGTGGCAAAACAGCCCCATGAGAAGGTTGTCACTCTCTCTCAGGACCCCCAAAGCATGCTAGGAGGGTAACTCACATTTTGCAGCTACAGGTATCTGTTTGTTTTATTAATGGGAATTTTGAACTTGGGACTAAAGATCAAAATTTAATTCAGTTGTCCCTTTATTGGTTCAATAAATCATGGGTGCCTTGTTTAGAGTTAAATTCATTTAGATTAATTGCAGTTATCTAAAGTAATTAGCATTGGGTACAAAAGACTCATCTTTTTACAGCTCAAATTACCCCTGACAAAGTGACTTGATATCACAAAGTGCCAGGCTGAACTGTTTGACTACAGCTAAATGCACTATCCATATCATCAGTGATAGACTGCTTTATGCATTGCCCTGAACCAACCAACAAGTGAGTCTGATATCAACTGAAGAACTTTATTAACACAGCTGTGTTGAAATTGTTCAAGACTGAGTACTATGTATGAAAACATATGAAACCTTCTAAGAGCATGTGCAAATAAATCTAGAAAAGTTAACTTCACTTTTGGCATTATGTGCTCTATAATTGAATAGGCAGGTGAACATTTCCTGGAATTGTAGCACCGCTCATAACTGAATTCTAGAATTGGGCTCCCATGTGGGAATTAAGAGGTATTTGTTATAGAAGAAGAAGAAGAATCAGCATTTATATAGTGCTTTTCATACATCCAAAGCACTTTACAAGCAATGCTAGACTGGTAGTGAAGTGACTGAATGTGTGGTGGCGGACATATTGCACATCATCACCCCACACACAACCTGGATAATTGCATGAACCGGTTTATGGGAAGGGGAATGTAGGCCAGGACACCGGAAATGTTCCCCACTCTTTGTGAAGAGTGCCCTGGGTTCTTTTACTTCCACCTGGACATCCACCAGGACAACACCAGGATGGGCAGAAGGGACCTCGGTTTAATGTCTCATCTGAAGGACGGCACACCCCAGCAGTACAGCACCCCCTAATACTGCACTCGGATGCCAGCGATATTTAGGTGCAAGTCCAATCCCGCTGTGGGATGAGAACCCACGACCTTCTGGTCCAGAGACGGATGTGCTACCAACTGAGCCACGCGACAACTAGGCAGGTAATTACTCTCTAACTGCCTAGCAACTTATATGGTGCTCTGTACTGTCTATGCACTTCTAATCAATTGATGTATCCTGCTGCACAAAATAATGTACTGTGGTTTTAAACTATGTTGTATTTGTAACCTTCATCAGTATTTCTTAAACTGTAATGTACTCCTGTATTGTCTATGCACTTCTAATTGATTGATATATCTTACTGTATAAAAGGTACTGTGGTTTTAAACTATGTTGTACTTGTAACCTTCATCAGTATTTTTTAAACTGTAACATACTCCTGTTTCTCTGTACTTTGTATTTATTCTGTGCTGTATTTGTACCTTGTACTCTTTTGTAATCCTTGTGCCATCTCCTTGGCCCAAGTCGTGCATGAAAACTGTCAATTGGATCAGTGTACCCACCCGGTTAACAAATACATTAATAATAAAAAAAGTAATCTCAGGAAATAACTCTGACACCCAGCAATGTGCCACACTACTGGACCAGCTGAACAGCACACTGGGTGAGTGCACCCTGTGTATGCTAGCATTCTTGAATAGAAATGCTAGCATAAATAGCAGTGAACAGGCTTACTGATGTACAAGTCAATGAGCTACAACCTTGCTTGCAACTGTCTATGCTAGCATTCCTTTTTAGATAGGTTCTGGGTTGCATCCATCCTATGAAAAAGAAGTGGTGCTGTATACAGTATATTGGAGTCACAGAAAAGTTTGATACATTTTACTGGACAAACAAATGTCTTGTACAATGATGGTAGAGCACACAAGCTGTCAGGCCCAACAGGTCACTGAGTCAGGTACAACAGCAAACTAAGGAAAAAACTTAGATGCATTGCACCTGGAAATGACCCATCAGCTCAGTGTGCCTCTCCCGGTTACCAATTTTAAATAAATAAACAGGGGTGTAGCCAGGAATTTTAAACTTGTACTCAAAACTGATGCCCTGTTGCATACCCTCCCATTATGTAAACATAAACCAAAATATGTGCTGCCACGCCACACCATTGCCCCCCCCCATTTGCCATGTCTGAGTTCAAGTAATCAGTTTCCTCCTGTAATCCTCCTTCCTTTGTTTTTCTGTCTGCTTGGTAAGTTGTTCTTGTCTGTGTATTTGGCTGGTGGCATCAGTGTCCCATAGCAAACAACAAAGGCAAAAGGGCTTAACGTGACACAGACAAATGTGACTCAAAATGTCCTTGCTTTTCTCTTTTTGTTGCCTCTGCCTGATTTGTTGCCCATGCCTGATTTTTATGTTGCTTGCACACATGTGCAAGAAACATAGTGCCATCATCCGAGTTTTCGGAGGTGTGGCAGCCCTCTTCCAATTCAGTCAGTGTGTTTGCAGCCGTGGCCGCAGTTCTCCAATCGCTGCTGGAGCTGTCTATGACAGCAGTCGAAAATGCAGTGGAGTACAGTGGAAAGGGGGAGCTATGCTTCAGTGAGCAGTGATAATATATCGCCTGCTCATGCGCGCCCCCCCTACACACACGCACACACATACTGCATGCTCACCCCCCCAAGAACATACTGTATAGCCGACGGGGGTGCCCAATCCCCCATCAGCTGTGCTGCACTCCCCCCAAACAGAGTTCCACATGCCACACTGGGTGCCCACCCCAGAGTGGCTACACATCGTATAGCTGATGGGGGTGCCCAATCCCCTGTCGGCTCCACTGTTCCCCCCCAGAGAGTACAGGGTGCCACGCTGGGAACCCACCCATGCATAGCAACAGATGCTGTCACTGATGGGCTGCCCAATCCCCCATTGGCTCCACACACCCCCAAACAGCCATCTTGTGCCACACTGGGAGCCCACCCAGCGTTGCAAGCACGTCCAGCGTCGTCGATCTTCTTTAAAAAAAACCCTGAAACAACAAAATGGTCCTCGCTGTCTCTGCCTCATCCACACCCACCCAATGCACACCCTGCCTCCCAACACACCCCCCCCCTCACCCGATACTTACCTCCGGACTCTGGCGCGACGATCTTCGGTGGACCGGGAACACGTCTGCACTCTTCAAAGCAGACCGCGAACTGAGGAAATGCCGGTAAGCTGTATAATGTAATAAATAGGGGTTTTCCAACTTTGCTGTAATATCTCAGGCATTTTTTTGAATTTTGGCACCAAATTCTCAACATGGGGTTTTTGGGACCCCTTCTCATGAATTCTGTCACTGTTATGGCGTTAATCGAGCCCGAAGGGTGATTTTGCAGTCACTGTGTGAAATCACCTTTCAGCAATGATTAATGAAATGACACTGCAGTGTTCATAAGGTGGGCTTTCAAAAAGCCTATGTTGACAATCTGGTGGAAAAATTCCTAAAAATGACTGTTTTACGAACATGCGTTGCACAGTTCCTACGCACGCTCGTAAGTTTGTGAATTTTCAATATTTTCACTCCAGATTTTCAAGATTGTCATTTTACCACACCTCCTTATGAGCAGTACAGCTGTCATTTTTCACATCTTGCCCAAAATGTGTTTCCGCCCATGTAGCGCACAGTGGCGCAGTCAGTGTGCGAAATCACTGTATGGGACACATTAAGGAAATCACAGTGACACTGTTCATGAGCAGAGGTCTTAAAATGGCTATGTTGAAAATTTGGTGAAAAAAATCCTAAAAATTACTGTTTTACGAGCGTGGTGTTGCGCAGTTCCTACGCACACTCGTAAGTTTGCAAATTTTCAATATTTGCACTCCACTGACTTCCAAATACCTACACAGCGCATGCAAGCAAGTAACATTCGGCATTGACAAATACTTGTTTTACTGTACTCTGCTGCATGCAGTGCGTATGCCTGCCGACACCCCTGTAAATAAACAAGTACATGCTCAAACAGACAAACAAAGCTGATGTAAGATGCATTGTTTCAAAATAACTTATGATGGCATAGCAAAAGGTTTAAAAAGAAGGGCAGGAACACAAAGGATAAGGACAGATCTATAGCTTTGAGGGGATGCTTTACAGAAAATGCTAAGGTACGTGTAAGTGAGGCTAAATGGGTGCATTGATGTGTTAATGTACAAGGTTTCCTGACGGGAACACAGGGGTAGTAATTACCTGAGATAAGGTGCTTGTACAGTATATTGAACGCTTTCCCAACAGAAGGCACACACATATATTAACAAGTGGACTCTGCGATGTTTGAGCATTTGTGGTGGTGGGAAATGATCAGCACAGAACATGCCTATACTGCTGGTTTAATTTATGCCCTCAAGGAACCATTTAAAACTTTGGACCATTAAGATAAAAAGGAACCAACAAATGACCTGGGAGAAAGTCCTTGTCGTGTCCGGATTTTTGCCTGTTTCAGAGCCCCAGGGCCCTATATTCACACCTCAGAGCAAGGTGCTGCAGTTATATATAGAGCTGATTGCGATATGATCTCAGCTCAACAGCGACAGAATGATACTTGCTAATCAGTCTGTCTTTACAGTGCTGGATCACTCATTTTACTCCTGACATTTTTATGGACAGAAATGTTATGGCATCATAAAATCTCCTTCTGCTAAGAAAGGGTTCAGTGATTGGTTTCTGCTGGAGATACATTTTCTCTTCCCTAATTCAAAGTATTATTTTCAAACCATTAAATCTCCAGAGAAATTACTCCTAAAGCAGTACCTCATCATTCGTGGGAAAGGCTGAACCTGAAGTATCTGTTAGCCCCCCAATAACCAGTGCTCTAATACTGCTGTGACTCCTGCTATGAAGGGCTTTGCCTGGAGTTGGCAAGGCATTTTTATTTGTATAGCACCCTATCTCAAGGGCTCAAGTCACTTCACAGGGTGCAGAAAACAATAAATTATACAATAAACAATAAGCAACTTATTACACATAATACTATCATAAAGCACTGAGATATGCTCTTAATGCCAGTCATCAGTACAAAAAGCTTATGCAGAAAGATAACATTGCAGCCACTTTTTGAATACATCCAATAAGGGGTAATACCTAAGATGGTTTGGTACAAAGTTTCAAATAACAGTGGTCACCACTGGGAGTAACACCTCTTGATAGCTTAAAAACTAATTCTATCTTGTGCGGCCATTTTGGGTCAGGTTAAGCAATGGCTGGTTCTGATGCCATATGGAGCTACCGGTAAGAATGGGTTAAGGTGTGATCTCAGGACAGCCAAGGAAAAATTCCTCAGTGGAGCACAGCAAGCAGTTGTCAGTATATCAGGCCATTAGGTCTTTAAGGTGACCAAGCTACAATCTGTTCAGGGCTTTGTAAGTTAACAAAGCAATCTTGAAGTGGTACACCACGGTATTGGTAGCCAGTGCAGCTGTCATGTCACTAGTGTAATACTGTGTGTTCAGTGTACTATGATCTAGAGATCAATCTGGCTGTGACATTCTGCTCCAGTTGCAGGTAGCATACCTATCTTCATGATATCTTCAAGTAGTGAGTGTTACAGTAGTTCAGCCTTGAGGAAACAAACACATATATCAGGGTCACCAAGTCCTCTTGCATAGAGTTAAATTGGGGGAAAAATTCCAGAGTTAGAAAATTTATTGCAGTCCATGGCCAATGTGCAAGTTCAAGTGTCAGTACAGAGTGCATCTACAGTTATCAAGATAGTGCCATTTAAAGGTGGCAACATTATGGCATTTCATCTAGCAGTCAATCAATGAGGGCCTGGTTCCATCAACAGCACCTATGTCTTGGACAAACAACTGAAGACCATCCAGTCTGCAATTTCCTAAATACATTGTTCCATGCCTGTTAGGTGTCAGCAACACGTGCAGATGAGTATCATCTGCATAACAGAAAAAAGCTCATGCCATACAGCCTGTCCAGTGGTGTGGAGGACTGCAGAGCTCTCACCTTATTTCCAGCAATGCCAGTGACCTGGGTTTGTAAACCCATACAGGTTGCACAGGGGCCAGCCAGGGAAAGGAGGATTGAGTATCCATAGGACTGCTGTCCTGCCTTGGGGAGGGCAGTGAGTATTATTTGCTTCTTGTCTGCCAGCTGGAGGTGTCTGGGTGGCAGTGGAGTCTGGGCATGCAGTAAATGGAAGGACCATGCACAGGACACTGGGGGTGTCTCTGCAAAATTGGACCTCACACTTTGTGCCCACTGCACATGTGTTGATCCAGGGAGAAAATAGAAGGAAAAGCCTCTCTCACTACAGGATGATGTCCATTCCTTCCCAGGTCCTGCACTGGTGACTGGGCACCCCACCAAAGTCCTCCAAGTAGAAAGATGCTGGTCTGAAGGTAAGAAGCCAGATGATGGGAAGGGGGCAGACAGAAGGGGCAGCCAGGGAGAATAGGCAGACAAAATGTACACAGAAAAAAAACACATGTCATTCTACCCTATTTAATATATACATGGGAGATATGCAGTGCACTGAAGAGAGATGGATTGCAAAATTTACGGATAATGTGAGAATTGCATATAAGGTGGATACTGACCAGAGGATGATAAAGTTACTGAATGAGACTGATCATCTAAGTGAGTGGGCACAAAGGGATAAAATGGACTTTAACCCAGATAAATGCATTGTTATATATGTTGGATGCAAGAATAAATTTGCAGAAAATTTGTTACATAGTATAATCCTGAAAGAGACCGACTGTGAAAGAGATTTGGGAGTGTTGGTATAAAGCAGTTTAAAGAGTAAGGAACAATGTGAGAGTGTGATTAAAAAGGGAAGTAGTTTATTGGCCTGCATAAGCAGAAAGTTGTAAGCAGAGATAGGAAGGTACTGGTACCACTGTATAGGTCATTGGTCAAGCCAAATTTCGAATGTGGAGTCAATCTATGGAACTCATATAGAAGAAAATATGTTTTCTAAAGGAGGTCTCCTTGAGGCTTTTTGAAAGCCTAAGGATAACAACCCGCCATCTCCCTAAGGTTTTGATAAGAGCCTTAGGATAGCAACCCTCTAAAAGTGTACACCAGATAATGCTGGCTAACAATTTAGACTCTTTCAGCAGTCCACCAACAGCTGTGTGGGTCTAGGATTTAAGTCACAGCAGGTGTGATGCAAGATTGAGTTCACCTTGAGCACTTCCTTTTCAGAAACTGTCTGAAACTCACTCCAATCCCCCCCCCACCCTCGAGTGCCCCAGTGTCTTTCTACTTGGTCTCTGCTGACCCCTAACAGGTGACCTGTAGAGATACTAGCCCTGATGGAGGATACACTGTCCAGGAAGAAATTACCAAACTCATCACATCTCTCTTGGAACAAAACTGCACCAGACTATAGACATGATGGACTAATTAGCCTGTGTACATTGGTGAAGAGTTGGGCTGGCCTATTCTTACCTCAGGCAATAACCTATGACAGGAAGTCTACCTTTTTCAGGATTACTGCCCTCTGAAGTCTTTATAATGACACCTCAGAGCAATCGTGTCACTCATAGAGCAGGACTTCCTCCCTGTTACATAGATACTGATGGCAGATAAGGGCCTTTGGCCCACCTAGTCTGCCCAATTGTGCATGTAATTTTGCCTCTTCAAGCTTCTCTTGAAATGGGTTGTCCCTCCCTCTCAACTGCTAGGATCCTCCAATGCCTATCCCATGCATTCTTGAATCCCATAATCATTTCAGACACCCACCACCTCCTCTGGCAGGGCATTCCACTTGTACACCACCCTTTCAATGAAGACATACTTCCCCTGTTTTTCTTAGCCATCCAGATGATGGACCGAGAGTAAGGTGTCTAGGGTTTCCCCGGTTTGATGAAGGTAGGACACCTCCTAAACCCCAATTATCCCAGGAGACTCAGTCAAGGGAGATTAATGATTGCTGAAGTGACCATTGGTTCTATTGTGCGTGTGTACTTGTTGCTTGCTAAATGGGTGTGGTGGGGCAACAGTTGGATACTGGGCTAGACAGCTAACTGATAGTTCTGAGTTGGGGGATTCCTCTGGGGCAGTAGCATTTCAGATGGGCAAGTTTAATCAGCATATGCAAGGCACATTTATGCAATGGTAGCTCTGACAAATAGAGTGCATTTTGGGCTACTAGCCTAGTATAATGTGTGAGGGGTGACTGTGAGATTGCAAACTGGTGTGGTGGTGACTTGCAGAGATGGCCTCCAGATTTAATTCCTGATCACTGACCTGAAGAATCAGTGGCAGAGATGGACTTTCATATACTTAACAAAAATACAATTCTGCCCTCAAAATTACTGAAAAAGTTAGAATTTCACTTTGGTGAAATTCTGGAATGCAGATCAATAAATTCCTCAAAACTCTAACTTAGAATGGTGGAATGAATGTATGAATTGTGGATTACTGAATTACTCTGCAAAAAGGAATTCCACAGAACCAACCAATGAACTGCCAAATGATTGCATGTATTGGAGATTTATGTATTAACAGTGGAATGGAAATCCATAGACCTGTCACTGCAGTTCATGCATATCATGTTGCAATTCAGCCAAAGCATTTTGCAGAATGGGGCAAAATTCACGAAACACATTCAGAGGATTTCTATCTTGCCACAGTAGGAATTTCAGAAAATGTCTTAAATTTTTTGGGAAATGAGAATTTGTAATTTATGCCCAGCACTAGCCACCAGACCAGAAGCCAGATGGAGGGACCCTCAAAATTTCCCAGCTGAAGCAGGCACATTAAAGGAGAAGTCCACCCAAAACTTGAAAAAATATATGTTGTACAGAGGGTTTTAATTTCTATGTAAAGTTCTAGAGTTCCCTTCCATCTGACTGGTATTAGGAGTTTTTCCTAAATTAGCCTGCTAGCTTTATGCTAGTTTTACGACCCCTCCGGATCTTCATCCCTGACAGCGTAATTGTATTTCTTGTTCCCACAGTGCATCTTGGCTCATGTGACAGTGACATAAGAGAGACCCAACATTCAGCACACACATGCCAAACAAACTAAATATCTTAGAAGCTTTACAAGCTGCACAAAAATTACCAGCAGCAAAGTTTTTCAGGACAGTAAGACCTTTACGATGAGGGTTGTCACCAAGCTGAATTCTACAGATTTTAAAATATAGCCATCTCTACTGTTGTGAACTGACTGTAAAGCAATGCCTTCTGCTGGATTTATGGTCTCTGCCATATCACCATCACATGAAACAAGGAGCATTGTAGGACAAAGAAATACAATTAAGCTGTTTGATATGGAGATCTCCAGGGGTTGTAAAACTACTCTAAAGCTAGCAGGCTCATTTAGGAAAAACTCCTAATACCAGTCAGAGGGAAGAAAACACTAGAACTTCACATACAAATTAAAACACTCTGCACAACATATATTTTTTCAAGTTTTGAGTGGACTTTTCCTTTAAGGTACGGGAGTGTGGAGTGGGTAGGGGAAGAGGAGGTCAGGCATTGTCTAGTTTTGTTTTGTTTAAACTTGTTTTTCAGGTGTGCCAGGTGGGGGAGGTTTTACAATTAAATTACTGATTTCAATGTTGTCCTGTTTCTTTCAGAGCTTGGATTTTTGTCCTTCAATACTGAAATTCTGAATTCTGCAAAAAGCCTGGAATCAAATGAAACCAATTATGTTCAATGGATTCTGAGCAACCCTGCTATGGTCTAGTGATTCATGATGAGAGAAACTCAAACAACTGGAGTAGCTGTGTATTCACCCACAGCAAGTTTATTTGTCTATATCTAATACTGTATGGACTTTTGTTTGGAAAAGCTGGGACTGAAATAGTGTAGCTATGAGCTATTCAGCCAGTATTCCATTACACCAGTGACTACTTCGAGAAGCTGTGAATAGAGAAAAATAAAAGGCAATTTATAAAATGCCTTCCTATTGTAACTCTACCAACCATGGAGGGGCTTACTTTTTGCCCTGTGGAGCTTAGCACCATCAGTTGCTAACACCATTTTGTTGCTTCCCTCTGACCCCAGTGGATACTACAAAACTAGTCCACTATGCAATATCACTTATTTCAAACAAATATTAATTGCTAATTTAGGTATACTAAACATGTATAATAAATAAATTGAACCAAATTAGGTACCATACAAAAACAAGACTCTGATTATAACCATTTGGCACCAACATAGAATAAGAATAAACAAAGAAATAGCATATTGAATTCTAAAACAAAGGAACATTTTCTGCAGTTTCTTAATCTACTTTTCTTCTTCTATCTGCAAAGGAGTAAAAGAGCATAAAAGAAAGATAGTATAAGATAGAAATCAGAGGATAAGAAAATAATTCAAGTAAAAGAACCATAAAAAGATACCCATTGTGCTTCAGGTTCCAACCATGCTGTATCATTTGTGTGCAAGTGCAAACCTATTGATGACTGCTTCAATAAAAGATATATTGGAAAAGAAAATTGCCTCCTGCTGATTTAAATATAGAAACTAGAGTATTTATGTCCCTGTTGGCCCAAAGAAGAAGAACTTATAGATGTCTCCTCATTTAGCCATAAAGTTATCTTTTTGCCCTACCATGATGTGAGCTACAGTACACTTTCAGACCTTAGAATCTCCAGGCATTCATTTTTCCATTCAGTGATCGTGGGGATCAGGAGATGTTTCTTGTGAAAAGAATTCCAGAAGCTGGCAGTGTTACTACCTGTGATGCTGACAACCAATGTTCAGGAATGATCGCAGTGTGTCAGAGGGTCTGCTAGGAGGAGGTAAGATGAGCATCCCATGGACAGCTCTCCTTCTCTAGGGGGATGGATGTGGATTTCCAGTGTTTGAGTGACACCAAGTGGAGACTGTGTGTACATGCACTGGGATCACATGCATACAGGTTGAGGTGACAACTGACATCTGTGGGACATATGTTGGAGTTTGTACATCCCTCACTGATGTCATTGCATGTCTGCACCTCCAGGGGGAAAACAGGAAGCAAATAAATCCCTTGGTGCTGGCAGCATGGTGATGACCCTGGAACGCCACCTGTACGATGTCCCATGTGTAAGCCTTAGCTGGGCCTCAGGTGGATCTTGGACTGTCCCTTTGGGGGCCTTGCCATAGGGGCAAGCTGAGTGCCTCCCAGACTGGGTGATCTAGAGGGGATGCCATGTCATAGGTCCAGGCACAGAAAGATGGGGTACATCCCCACATGAACCCAAGACGCACACAGTTGGAAAAATAAAAAGAATTCCACAAGGGAGCATTACAAAAATCATTACTGAAGTTTTTTAAAAGGGGACTGAAGGATTCTGAAAAAGTGAAAATGAAAATTCATAGGCTGTAGTATGACCCTGCTACAAGTCTGAAATTCACTCTGTATAAAGTGACAAGGTTCTTGATCCACTCATGGTGCTGCCTACATTCACTCCTTAGAGCAGCAAGGCAGAAAGACCTCCACTTAGCAGAGGAAGCACCCCAGCTCAAGCCCAAACCCAGTCTCAGATGGAGTACTGGGCCACAAAGGGGAAGACAGTTGGCTACCAAAGGCAGTGCAGAATAAATAACATTTCTTTGAACCAGCTGGGAATGTACTGACATCTGCAGACTCATTAAATGTAGTGGCAACCTAAATGGAGAAGTCCCAGAACCCACTGAAAGAGCACAAGGAGTACAGTAGTATCACTGCATTTGTCAAGCAATTTTGTGAGATTCCCTATTTATCCATCACAAAATTTAGGGAAACAAATCCTCTAAAATTATTTTTGTTATACCTACAGAAAGAGGCAAGGTCCTATTACAGTACTTAAGTGCCATCTGGTAAATTTTCAACTATACTATCAGATGAGAGCACCCTCTCTGGGTAGCAGTGAATACACTAACAAACACAACAAAATCTCTAACAAAAGGTTTCACAATTCTCAATAGGGATTTTTAAAAATCCCTTGAATAATTCATACAAGAGACTGAAAATGTTCATTGGAATCAAGGTAGGAGGACAACTTTAATATACAGACTGGCAAGCTACACAGATTGCGTAGAATTCTACATGTTCTGTTGAGAAGAAGAAAGTATTAATCTGTCAGTGCCTGAGAGGACCAGCACTGGGTGCCTGCAATAATCATTTTGTAAAGTTTTTCTCTGTGTTTTGTTCTTCATTTTAATTAACTCTATCTACCATAGTGACAGAGATGGACTGGAGAAATGACACTGAAATTGTTACCAGAGGTCAAAACAGCTGCCACTGAGAAGCATCTACAATTCCTTTGTGTTGTAACAATGAGACCCCACAGTCAGTTAAAAAGGAAGCTTTAAAGAGGTAAGGGTCTTTCATGTCCTTGATGAAACAGCCTCCTCCGATGGGTCAGACATGGCTCAAAACAATAGAAAGGTTTCAGAGTCCACAAAAATCCAAGATTCCAGTTTGGATCAGTTTTCCAGATTGGAGGTTTTCCAAGACACAAAGCAAGTGTTGACTTTATGATGTCAGAGTGACATACTAGAAAATGTGTCATTTGGGGGTCTGGGAGCTGAAGGAGCTTGAGGACTTGCTAGACCCTAATAAGGTCAGTCAGGTTTTTCAACCTCAAGCAGTTAACATTTAAGGTTCAAGTCTGCCCTGATTTACCAAGATGTCCTGTGTGGTAGGCCATTTCTACTTTGGGAAAGTTAGACAGTGTAGTAAGATTTTTTCTGTGTGTTTTTTCTACTGTTCAAAGCATTTTATTTTCAGCTCTAGAGAAGTACTGTTCCCCATAATCTTTGTGTAGTATCTTGTGTTATATGTGTTAATATCTTGAAGTATTAAAATATGATTTTATATACTTCATATTTCTGTGACTGAGTCATTTGAACTACAGATAGCTGGGCTATAAATGACAAAAACTGTTCTGTCTCTGAAGAGAAAACTACATTTACATTTTGTATTTAAAATGAGGTGTTCTCAGTAAGGACAGAGAAGAATGAATCATTTGCCTTTTGATAAGAAGCACTGCACTGTGTGGGTAGTGGCTCTGGTGGAATTCAAACCTACAGATACCTCATAGGAGTGTTTATGCCAAGGAGGCAGCAGCTACTGAAGTACTCTTGCAAGTGTCTGAAGGGTATGATAGAGCTGTTAACAGCATTCAAGCGGAGTCAGGAGAGACTAGTCTGCCACAGTGCCATTCAGGCTTTGAAGACAACCAGACCTGCTGCTGCCCTGCTAACATACCTGTCTACAATGAAAGGGATGTAGGGTAGAGTGAAGAAGCCTGCTAGAGACATGACCAGATCAACAACTGAGCAAAGAGAGGGAGTAAAGTTCTCTGACTTTCTGATGAGACTTGATAAACTGGTATAGAGGGCATACCATAAAGAAAGCTTGCCTGCTGCAGAGATGTACATAGTATGATTGTATCAAGTACGTTAAGGTAATAATTACTTTGACCAGATACTAACCAGTCTACATCTGAAAGATTAAATGGACATGTCGCTGTCTTATGCAAAGCTTTCTTAAGAGGTGTGAGTGCAAGTGTACACACCCCAAATGCCTTGATGGTAGCTCACAGTTTAATGCCCATGCTGACAGGCACAACAGCTTCCCATGTATGTGAGTAGTGAGTTACAAGCACAGTCTAACAACTCTGCATCTGACACTGCAATCTCCAGGTGGTGGTGATGCTGTGCATGGAAGGACCTACTGAGTATGGACTTTCTGCAGTGACTGTCAAATTTAAAGTATTAAGTTCGGACCACCTGGAAGGGAGGTCAGAACTAGATACCCCCAGATCTGCCACTATGTTATTAGACTAGTAGAAATGGGCTCCTCTGCTGCCACTGTAGGGAGGATTGGCCTCTAAAGAGAGATTGCACATCCTCTGGGGACTTCAGGAAAATGAACAGCCAGTTCCAGAAGTTAGTCAAGAAGCAGGGAAACATCAGAGGGGCCCAGTAAAGGGCCAAACTGGGGCCCCAGATACTGAATGTTTTGTATGATTGACTGTCTAGTCAACAGTGACATAGCCTCAGATTTGAAAGGGACTGGTCTGACTTTCATCAGAGGAGAAAGTAGCCATTAAGGGAGTGAACACCAGAGTCATCCTCAATAGTAGGACACAACTTAAGCAAAAATCGTCTTCGAAGATTGGTATTAATATCATTTGTCTACTCTAGAATGCCATTCTTGTGATAAACTGAACATGTGGGGATTAAATGATATGAACTACCCTTACCTGGAATACATGATGGTATGGATCAAGTGCTCCCAAAAGGTAAACTAAATTGAGGATTCCACTGGACATGCTGGCTCCATTATACCCATACTCGGATGTATGACAAGGCTCCTGCCCTCATCAGAACAAATGCCTGAACAATACCAAAATAGTATGTTTGAATGTCTAGCACTGCTTTGCAAGGAAATGGAAAAGAAGCAACAGGTGAGAGCTCTGCCCACAAAAAGAAAGCTACCGGAAGATAAAGGTTACAGACTAAGGTGAATCCTGAGTTAGATGGAGTGGTCCAGTGATTAGATTAGAACAAACATATTGCATGTTACCACTTAATATACAATGTGCCATCACTGAAAGCAGAAGTTTCTTCAAGATGTGACCAACCAGGTTCTTAAGGTTGACACCCCAGGAGAGCACTGGATGCCGAAAGTGTTAATGGTGAAGCAGTTTATAGGCAGCGTCTGCCATGCATACATGAAGAGTATCACTGTGCAAGTTGAGAATACATCTGATTGAGACAACATCACTGTCAGGGCAGGATTATGTACTTGGGCCAATGTATATTGTGACATGGCAGTCAGTCCAATCTTAGGATGAGATAAGTGGCTCAATGGCTACTTCAATGTCCTTCAAGGTGGGGCCCACAAATTCAGTTTGACTTTGAGAATTTGAATGAACCACTTTGTCTGCTAATGAAGTAACTGGAATTGGGTGAAGCAGACTACAAAATGGGGTAAAAAGCCTTCAGTTCAGCAATGAATGTTAATTGCTAAAGTTTACTTGTGGCAGGTACTGTTGACATGCATCTGCTGTGGATTGCTGTCTGTGGTGTTGTGACAGTCCACAAAACCCAGTAAGACTGCCATGACCCAGTGTGAGCTGAAGTTATCATTTCTATTCACTGCTAACCTCAAGGCAAATACCTCCCCCCAGTACCAGCTTTTCCTTATATGCCAGTTACGTAAGCAATAAGACACAACAGAGTTATCATTGTTGGGTGTTGGCAAGGGTTCCCTACTTCTAGTGATGCAGCAATTTCACCAGTTTGTTGCTGCCCACCTCACCCTGTCCAACTATCACTGCTGCCAGAAAAGCAAGGTCAGAGACCCCCTGACAAGGGTCCTCTGCTTCCTGTGGTGCAGCAATTATGCCAGCTTGCTGCTGCCCGCCTCACCCAGTCCAATTATCACTGCTGCCAACATAGCAAGATCAGAGACTGCCCGACAAGGGTCCTCTGCTTCCAGTGGTGCAGCAATTTCATCATCTTTCTGCTGCCTGCCTCACCCTGTTCAACTATCGCTGCTGCCAGCATAGCAAGGTACAGTCTTCCTACAAGCATCTGAGATTTGAGTTTGACGCTTGCAAGCTTTCACCAAGATTGGCTATTTTCTGTCTTTGTTTTATCCCAGATTGGCTCCTGATGCTGCGGCCAGACTGTATCTTCCAGCACTATACCTTTTGCCTGAGCCAGTTTCTCTGAGCATGCTTTCCTGGACTGATTTTTACTGCTGTTGTCATTATTATTAATGCACAAATGTGTTCTAAACTGCTTAGCTGATTGTACTGTGCTTAGATAATTTTACTGCTGTGCTTAGTTGGTTACTGTGCCTAATTAATTTATTAATGTGCCAAGTCAATTATTAGCAATTTAAATCCTTCTCTGTGTTCTTTCACTTTCTCTAATGACCCCCCCCCCAAACCTGGCACTGACCAGCACTATACCCTGCTTTGTCTCTACATTGACCTTCTTCGTAAATTCTCAGAAACTATTAATTTACTTTTTTAATGTAGCTCTCCTGTCTCTGTTCTCTCACTCTCTCTAAACTCCCTTTCAGACCTGGCATTGCCCTACCCCGCCCCCACCTCCTGTTTTCTTATGATCCTACCTTTTCTCTGGTTTCAATTCCTGCCCTCTGACCAAACAGTTTTTACTGCCTCTCCTAGCATCCTGCTGTGCACTGTCTTCTCCACTGGCTAAAACCCCCCGTCTTTGATATATCTATTGCTAAACCTCTCTTTTCCCCTGACAAGGGTCATCTGCTTCCAGTGGAGCAGCAATTTCACCAGCTTGCAGCTGCCTGCCTTACCCTGTCCAACTATCACCGCTGCCAATATAGCTTTTTTTTTCCATTTTTCCAATTAACAAGTTATATTGTATTGCCACTAAAGAGACACAGCCTTTATCTAAAGTGATCCCTGCCTGTTGTTCATAGAGATACCTTCCTAAACTACAGCTACCCCCTCCATCTGACCAGCCCCCTCCACGCTCCCTGCTTACCAATCCATCCTGTTCCTAAATCAGTTGTTCACCATTTCTTCTGCCTTTATGAACAATGCATCCCCTACTCTCCTCTCTCCCCCTTGTTCTGTTCATATTCCTCTCATTACCACCTCCACTTACTCACTACTCAACTATTCCTAATAAATCTCACAATCAGTTCCTATCTCCAATCCCCTACCTACATCCATGCTACCACACCATCCCCCATTTGAAATATGGTCTCACTCTACCACTATTCCTCATGTGGTTTTGGTAACGGTGTCCACTTTCTCTGTGGTTCTCTACCTTCTTCTTCCTCACTGATCCACTCCCTTCTCCTCAAATCTCCCAACCTCCTCTCCAGCCCCTTCAAGTTCCACTTTCTCATACTCACTCTCCTCTGGGGATATCCACCCTAACCCAGGCCCTATTGCCCCTAGCTCCTCTGGTGCTTCCATCTCTACTACCTCCCTCGCTTTCATCTCTCAGCCCTCCCAAAGGGCTTAAAGATTATACATCTAAACACCCACAGCTTGTTGCAAAAAAATAGACCAGATTCAGAGTGTGCAGTCTAAAACCAAATATTCTAATCATCTCAGAAACTTGGCTAAAGAACGCTATCCCTGACCACTCTGTCTCCATTCCTTGCTACTCAATGCTAAGGCAAGACCGTGGTGGTGTGGCCATTTATGTCCTAGTCTCCATCCAATAGTCCATCATCTACTCATCCTCAAATCCTGAGAGCCATGATGCCCTAGCTATCCATGTGACCCTCCCCTTCACTCTCCCAGCCTTCATAGCAGGCATTTACTGCCGCCTAAATGTCCACCCTTCAGTTGCACTACAACTCCTAACCCCCATCACTTCCCTTGCTCGCTTTGGGGAATTATTCATCCTAGGAGACTTCAATATAAATTGATTGTCACCTAAAACTACCAAAACTAAAAATGAAATCGGAGCCCTAAACCTCTCCCAACTGATCTCTGAACCAACCCACACAGACCATAAGGCACAACAACATTCCCTACTCGACTGGGCCCTTACCACCCACCCCCACCACGTCATCACCTCTGGCATCCTCCTCAATGCTCTCAGTGACCCAATATTCATAGTTAGGAAAGTCAACAGAACTAAATCACCACACAAAACCATACAACTATGCTTTTTCAAGTCTCTTGACCTTAAACCCCACCTGAGTAACCTTGCCACTTCTGATTGTTCCCCCCAACCTCCTTCCCCATGGTTGATAAGGCCCTTGCCTACTTCAAAGAAATCTTTCTTGTAAACTGGAATGCCTTTGCCCGACTCAAACAAACCAGAGTCAGAGTTAACCACTTACCTTAGATAACCTCTGAACTTCTGGCCTGCCTCAGGACTAGAGATTGAGCCTGGAAGTATCATAAAGCTACCCAGCACCCTAGTGACCTTGTAAACTACTGCATGCTCTGAAACGCTTGCACCAGGGCTATAAGGTTAGCCAAATCTAAATATCTCAAATCTGCCTTCATCACCAACATAAATTCCCCTTCAAAGTTCTGGAAGGTGGTCCCCGTCCTATTTACCCCCTCATCTCACCCCCCTGGTACGTAAAGAAATTAGCTCACTAGTGTCCGACCCACCAGCCATAGCTGCAGAGTTCATACCTCCTGCACCACTGAGCTACTGAAATCCTCCCTCCCACCCATCACCCTCCCACCCTCTACTGGTGTGCCCCTCCACCACCCCCACCTCCCTTTTCTTCACTACTGCAACCCCAAATGATGCCTAAGTGCTCTCCTCAACATCAACCCCTCTAAAGGTGCCTCCCCTAACAACCTCAACCCAAAACTCCTCTCAGTCTCCACTTTGGCCATTGCCTACCCCTTTCAATAATCCTAAATCTCTCATTCTCTACTGCCTAGGTCCCCTCTTCATGAAACATGCAGTGGTCCTCCATCTACCCAAAGGGGGTGACCCCTCATCCCCTGGTAACTATCACTGCATTTCTCTCCTCCCTACCCTTGCCAAGCTTCAAGAACACATTGTCCTCTCCCAACTCACCTCTTTTCTATCTGACGCTTCCTTTCTCACCCCTTTCCAGTCTAGTTTCATGGAAAAACACTCAACCACCACCTCTCTACTATGGCTCACAGACTCCATCCTTACTGGGATGGACAATGGCCTAACTACCTCTGCCATTTTCGTTGACCTGGTCAAGGTCTTTGACACCATCTCTGACTCCCTTCTACTCGACTCACTCCTGGCAGGTGGCCTATCTCCCTCCACCACAAACTGGTTCAAGGCCTACCTTATTGGCAGAACCCAATCAGTTAAGATCTTGGATGCCACTTCCCCTCCCAATTAACACTGGCAACCCCCAGGGCTCTGTATTAGGGACCCTCCTAGTCTCCATTATCTTAAACAACCTTCTTCTGTTTGCTCCCCCTCCTCAGCTATACATATGTATGCCAATGATACAGTCCTGTATGCACCTAGCTCCTGTCCTGCTGTGGTTACAACCAGCTTACAGCAAGACGTTGACAAGGTTCAGCTCTGGTTTACTAACCATCAACTTTTCCTCAATGCCAAGAAGACTGTCTCCATAACCTTTGGCACTAGGCAGAGACTGTCTAGGCTTCCCTCCCTACCCACTTTCCACACCCTTGATGGGACGTACTTGAGGACACATCCTCCTTCAGGTGTTTGATTGGACCAACATCTAAACTTCTCTGGGCATATTGACTCCATCCAGAAAAAAATGAGCCACAGGCTTGGTTCCCTGTTCAGGTACCGTAGTTGCATCCCTCCTACGGCTAGGCATAAACCTGTTCAGATGATACTGTCCATTTTCGACTACTGTGATGAAGTCTATGGTGCTGCCCCTAAGTCCTCCTTGGCTAGACTGGACACCTTCTTCAATTTCTTCTGCTGCTCCGCAGTGGATGCCCCTCCCTCGCACCCACCACTGTGATCTTTATCGTACCCTATCCTTCCCTTCTCTTACAAATAGGGGACTCTCCCACTGAGCTAAATTCATCTCCAAGCACTGGTTAGGTGAGCTCCCTTTGTACCTCACCTGCTCCTTTATAACAATACCCCCATCCTCCCATTCCCTTAGATCAACCAACTCCCTCACCCTGGCAGTCCCCTACAGATCCACCCTAATCAGTCAATCCGGTTACTCTCACCACCGCCCAACCATTTGGAATTCCCCCCTTCTCAAATCCATCACTCATCCTCCACCTACTCCATCAGCTGTCCCCTCAATAATTACCTTGCACCTAGCTGCTCCTGCCATGTCCCTCCCTAATTCCCTCCTTTAAGCTCTGGATAAACCCTACCCCTCTACCACCACCTTCATTTTACCCTGTGCAGCCACACTCCCCCAAATTTCTAGCACTCCTCCCCTTCCCACAAAGTGCTCCCCCTTACTGGTCTCCCTTGTTCTCTCAGAATGTAAGGGACCCTGAATGCTCCCCATGGGTCCATGCATCCTGACAAACTATTGATTAGGCCCATACCCTCCAAAGGTGTGAATTATCTCTCTTTAAAGGGTTCAGTTCTCACTGTCTCCCTCTCCTATCACTCTCTTAATCCCTATCTACTAACCGTCCCCAACCCCCTGACAGGGTTCCCCACATATGGAAGGGTTCTCTGTTGGGTTAGGTCCTAGTCCCCTTCCTAGTACTTAAGTCACACCTCCTTCTTCTCTTTCTCCTCCCTTTTTAAATCCCTACAGCCTTATCCCCCTTTCTGTCTAGCCCCATAGACCTCTTGCAGGGTTTCCTACATCCTGAAGGGGTCTCTCTGGGACACTGCCCATCCCCTTCTCTCTGGTCCCCTCAGTCCCCTTGCAGGGTTTCTCACATCCTGAAGGGGTCTTCAGGGACACAACTCTTCCCCTTCCCCCCACCTCACCCTTTCCTCTCCTTTTTCCTCTTTTCTTTCAGTTAAGCAGTTGTTTTACTTATTATTGTCTACTCTTTCTACATGTTATGCGCAAAACTGTTTTAACACTGTTTGTAACACCTGCCTTGCAATTATGTGTTAATGTTGATCTTGCAACTGATACCAGCAGAACTTTTAACTCTTCCCCATCCTCCCACTTCACACCTCCCTCTCCTTTCCCCCTTTTCTTTCACATAAGCACTTGTTTACTTATTAACCTACCACTTATTATTGTCCACTCTTTCCACCTATAATGCACAACACTGTTGTTACACTGCTTGTAACACCTGCCTTACAACTGTATGTTAATGCTGATCTTGTAACTTGAATGTTAAATGTCTCACTCCCGTTGTTCCCCTTCCCCCAGGTCATACCTGGAGAAGAGCGACTTGTTGCTCAGTGTACCTTCGTGGTGAAACATTTCAATAAATAAATAAATGATATCTGTCTGCCCAGGGATGTAGTGAGGCTTGACACCACAGTCAGAGGACCTTACAACCCCTGGAAGGATGGATATAGCCCAACACCCCCCAATCTGGAGTGTCTTAGTGTGCTTAGAAAATGGGCTAAAATGCAGTTCCATTTTCTTGCTGCATTAACAAAAATGACTTTACTTCTTGGGGCCACAAATGCTGAATGTTTTGTATGATTCTTCTCCCTCTCTTCTTTAGGAGATGTATAGCGTAGTGGTTAAGGGCACTTAGCTGCAAACCTACAGGCCTGGGTTTGAATCCTGCAGCCCCCACTTGCATACTGTGTGACCCTGAGCAAGTCACTTAACTTCCTTGTGCTTCCAGGTTGCACCTGGAAACAAACTCTGGCTTAGTGTGCCTTTTTTGGTTAAACAATTTCCCCTTTACTTGTTTGTGGTGTGAAAATAGTTATTCTGTGCTGCATGAGTACAACTTCTCAGTTGTTATGCTAACTGTTTGTTGCTTGGTGCATTTCTTTTCCTGCTAAGTGTTGAGTCTTGATCTGTTGTGGTTGGAAGTAGCCACTCAGAAATGCTTGTTTTCACTAGGGGTAGGTCAATGCACTTACAGGAAGCAAATATGAGATGAGAGAGTGCAGCCAAATTAGTTTGTGCTTGCAAGTAAGCAATAGCTGAAAAGAGGGGGAAAAACTGGTTTCTGGTCAGTGCTTGATGATACTGTGGTGGGAGCAGTGATAGCACTGAGTCATGAATAAGGGTGACACTGGGACTTGTTTTTTGTGGTATCTGTTGTCATATGCTAGGGTAAAGGTATTAGTCAATCAGAGGCCTGGATATTTCAAACACATTTTCTAATATGGTATACTCTTTCTTGCTCCCAATGATTTTCAAATGTTGTAGTAATACACTCCCCGAAAGTAGCAGCTGAACTAGAAGTAGGCATTGAATGGCACTGGGTATGGTGGGGACTGAGGTCACATCTTTCCACCTCTCCTGTGTGCTAGTATTAAAGCTACTGAACAAAAAATAGGCACTGGCAGGCACTTACCATGGGGTAGTCATATCTTCCTATCACTCCTGCATGTCAGCCATGTTGAGGAGCAGATTGACCCCAGTAAAGGCAATGAAAGCCTGCAGCCTTAGAGAACCATGGGAAAGGGTTTCTAGCACAAGTCTCTCCAAGTAAACATTTGTTTCTGTGGAGTCTAATAGCATAAGACAGGGCATGGTCACAAGTAGAGAGAAAAGGAGAAAGTAAATGCTTTAAGGCCAAAGCACAAGCTGTTTAGTGCTAGTATGTAGACTGATTATCAGTTACAAATGGCATGCCAATCTGCCAGTTATACGACAGCCAACCACTAAGACTTTGTGGGGAGAAGGACTTGTATAACTATTAGAGGAACTAATTATATGATTAATGATGTGTTGCAGGTCACCCCAGGCTGTCCTCTTCCCATCTATTACAGAACCACTAACCACAACTAATATCCCTCCCTTTAGGGAAGAGACCTTAAAAGCAACTGCTGCCAAAAACAACGGGGGTTAACAACCTTAAATAATAGAGTCATTAAAAGCTATTTACTGCAGCCTGCAGCTTGAGACTCCAGCAGTTACTCTGATTGCATATATATTGAACCAGCTCACTGTACTGATGAGAAGTCCCATGCCCTGGTGCTGGGTAAGTATGAGAGAAGTGAGACACTGGCAACTTTGGTTTGACATAGAAACATAGGAACACTAAATCGGACAGCAGATAAGGGCCACTTGGCCCATTCAGTCTTCATTTCTACCCGCCTACATAATTACTGCAGATAATACTGATCTACAACTCTTTCTTCCTCCCACTTCCTTTCCATTATGTCTACCTTGTGCTTAGTCCATGCATTCTTCAACCCCACCACTGTTTTCACCCCCACCAAGTTTGGGTCCATAAATTTGAGTAGGTTATTTTTTAATTCAGCCCAGTCGCTTCCCAATGTAGCAATTGGCACAGGGTAAAGAAAACTACAGATAGTGGGTAAAAATCCTTGCATTCAGCAAATGAGTATTAAATACTTTAGCTTATAAGTGGCAGAGAACAGACAGAGAACACTAAGAAGGAGCTGCTGTTATAGCTATACTTCTCTACTGCAACTAAAGAACTAGAACTCTACTACTGGAACCTTCAATTGAGGGTAAAAACAAAACAAAAAAAGTTAGTGTGTTTGTCTGGTTGGCTGAAGTGAATTGTTATCTATACAGTTATCTAGGTGTTTGTCTCAGGTGGCTGAAGGGAATTGTTATCTGTGCAATTACTAAGTGTAGAAAGAGCTGTGAAGTAGGGGGGAGTGGCTTAGCTAGAAGGAAGCCAGGTTAAAGCCAGATTTAAACACTGCCCTAGATAACTTCTGCTAGAGAACAGGCAGAGAACACCAGGAAGAAGGAGCTGCTGTCATAACTATACTTCTCTACTGGGACTATATTGCCCTCCTTCCATCCCCTCCACCACCCACCCTAAGCTAGTTCTACTTTTATAGGCACAGGATTTGACTGACAACAGAAACTTCCTGTTTGGGAGCAGGAAGTGAGTGATCACAGAGCCACAAAAGACTCACCATCCTAAAAAGGAAAAGAGTAGCTCTCTGTCCCTCCCTAGTTGCTGGAGGTCTGACTCTGAGCAAGTAAGGAGACTACTGAGAAATATAGGAACTTCTTGTCTTAGAACAGAAAGATCAGGAGATTAAAGGGCACAGAGGCAGTAAGTAAATAGGTAGAAAAAAAAACAGAGGAAAGAGTGAATATTCCAAACAACAGTTAAGGGGCCAGAAATAAGACATGATGGGAGTGGTGCAGTGCAGTGGCTATGAAGCAGCAGTCTTTCAGGAGACATTCTGGAGGATGTGGTGTTGTCCCATCTGCAGGCACCTCTCTGGGCTGAGGGAGGAGGTTGCTCATCTCCAGGCTGAGGTGGGCAGGATTTGGGGGACCTCCTCTCCCACCCAGGGACCACCAGGACCACTGCCACTGCCTTAGAGATTGCCAAGAAAGAGGAGCTGTTGGACCACAGTGGGCTCAGGGAGGGTGAGGGTGGTGGAACAGAGGCACATCCCTCCAGTTGTACCTCTACACAGTTCATATGCCATTCTGGCAAAGTGTGGTTCTTCTATGGAGGCACCAGCAGTGGAGACCAAGGAGGATGCTGGGAACCTCCACAAAGGAGACCTACAGGAGGGTGGCATGGGATCCCACAGGGGAAGGAAACAACTCCAGGTGGGGGACTCTATTGTTAGGAGGGTAGAACTGAGGGAGGAAGGGGAGCGGGAGGTGAGGTGCCTGCCTGGTGCCATGGCTTGGAGGGACAGGGAGTGAATCCTCAGGATCACTGGAGCAGCTGCATGGGAGAGGAAGCTGGATGTCATTGTTGACCTAGGGACAAATGACCTGGCAGAGAAAGGGAACAGGGCAGTGCAGGAAGAATTTGTGAAGTTGGGGTGGGGACTTAGACAAGTAGCATGCACTGTAGCCTTCTCAGAGGTGCTGCCTGTCTATGGCATGGATGAGGTTAGGGTGCTCCACACCATGGGATTCAATTAGTTGTTGAAAAACTGGTGCAGAGCTCAGGGATTTGGCTTCATTGGGGACTGGTGGTCCACCTGGAGTGATGCTGGCATGATGGTCTGCATCTGTCTAGGAAGGGAACTAGGATCCTAGGTGATAGGTTTAAATGCTTCACTGGCAAGCATTTAAACTAGCTGGGGGGAGGCACTGGAAAGGACCAGGGGAATCCTAGCCGCCCTCCAAAAAAATAATCAGGGTAGTAAGTGAGGTAAACACCAAGACAGAGATGTGGATAGGGAGAAGGGTAGGAGTAAATGGAGAAAATGACAAAGGCAATAAGGACAGGGATGGGTCAAAATTGGGTAAGACCATCAAGAAATGGAGGGCAATGAGTACCAATGCCCATAGTCTGGGCAACAAGCTCCCTGAACTTGTGGCCTTGACGGAAGAGGGATGCTTGGATATCATAGCAGTCACAGAAACATGGTACACAGAGAACCAAGACTGGGATGTTAACATACCAAGTTACACAACCTACAGGAGAGACAGGGAGGGTAGAAGAGGGGGAAGAGTAATTCTCTATGTAAGGGAAGGGATAAAAGCAACGGAACGAAAAAGTTAAAAGGGAGGAAAGGAGGTACTGTGGGTCACCTTAGAGACTGGAAATGGCACCACAATCTGCACAGGGGTTGTATGCAGATCCCCATGTCAGGGAGAGGGAATGGACAAGGATATGGTAGAAGGCATCCTTAGGATGGCAGAGAAAGGGGAGATACTGTTGAAGGAGTACCTGAATATGCCAGATGTTAACTGGAGCACCTTTGCTGCAGCCACATCCAAGAGCAGAGTCATTCTCAATAGCCTACAGGTGGCATGCCTCAGACAGCTAGTTTTGGAACCCACTCTTGAGGGAGCAATCTTAGACCTCATACTCTCAAATGGGGACAGTGAGAGGATCTCAGATCTAGAAGTGGGCAGCCATCTGGGAACAAGTGACCACCAAACAGTGTGGTTCACGATGAACTCAGCTACAGAGTCAAGCCATACAAAAGTGAGGGTACTGAACTTCAGGAGAGCTGACTTTGGCAAGATGGGAGAGTGCCTTAGAAAAGCACTAGCAAACAGGCTAGAAGGACGGGTGGAGCAACAATGGAGAAACATCAAAAGTGCCATCACAGAGGCAACAGGACAATGTGTGAAGCATCTAAACAATTCAAAAATGACAGAAAAAGCCACTATGGTTCTCAAACGAGGTGGCAGGGAAGGTTAGGGAGAAAAAGATAGCATTTAGGAAGTATAAGGAAACACAGAAGGAGCAGGACAGAGAACTGTGCCAGTTAAGGCTGAAGGAAGCAGGAGAGAAGTCAGAAGAGCAAAGGCCCAAACTGAGGAAAAGATAGCCAGCTCGGTTAAGATGGGGATAAAGCCTTTTATAGGCACATCAGGGAGAATAGAAAGACAAAGGGAGGGATAATGAGGCTGAATAGAAAGTGGGTGGGCAGAGAGGGACAGTGAAAAAGCAGGGAAACTGAATGAATACTTCTGCTCAGTATTCACAAAAGAGGAGGAGGGGGTGCCTAATCCAATTAACAGAAGCACTCTGGATAGGGGGATCGATCCCAGTCCTTTCACAGAAGAAAGGGTTCTGAAAGAACTCCTAAAACTGAAGGTGGAAAAAGCAATTGGGCCTGATCAAATTCACCCCATAATTCTAAAAGAATTAAGAGGTGATGGGGAAGGTTAGGGAGAAAAAGATAGCATTTAGGAAGTATAAGGAAACACAGAAGGAGCAGGACAGAGAACTGTACCAGTTAAGGCAGAGGGAAGCAGGGAAGGCAGTCAGAATACCAAAGGCCCAAAGTGAGGAAAAGATAGCCCACTCAGTTAAGAAGGGGGATAAAACCTTATATAGGTACATTAGGAAGCGAAGAAAGACAAGGGAAGGGATACTGAGGCTGAATAAAGAGGAGGGTGGGTGGGCAGAGTAAGACAGTGAAAAAACAGGGATACTGAATGAATACTTCTGCTCAGTATTCACAAAGGAAGAGGAGGGGAAGGTACCTAATCCATTCAATAGAAGCACTCTGCATGGGGGGTCGATATTAGTCATTTCACAGAAGAAAAGGTTCTAAAAAAACTACTAAAACTGAAGGTGGACAACGCAGTGGGGCCTGATGGATTTCACCCCAGAATTCTAAAAGAACTAATGGGAGAACTAGTAACATCACTGACTACCCTTTTTAACAAATCATGGGAGAATGGTGTGGTACCTAAGGACTGGAGAAAGGTGGATGTGATTCCCCTTCACAAAAGTGGGAGTAAGACAGAGGCAGGAAACAACAGACCTGTCAGTTTGACCTCTGTGGTAGGGAAAGTGATGGAATCACTTCTGAAGGAAAGAATTGTTGAGTACCTAGAGGAAAGTGGGGCAGAGGACCCAAGGCAGCATGAGTTCACAGCAGGAAGGTCATGTCAGATGAATCTAATTGATTTCTTTGACTGGGTGACCAAAGTAATAGACCAGGGAGGGGCTGTGGACATGGCCTACCTAGACTTTAGCAAGGCATTAGACACAGTCCAACACAAAAGATTAATAATCAAATTAACCAGCTTGGAAGTTGGTCCCAAGGTGGTAGCCTGGCTAAAACATTGGCTGGAAAACAAGACACAGAAGGTAATTGTAAATGGAGTCCAATCTGAAGAAATAGGGGTTACTAGTAGGGTACCGCAGGGTTCAGTACTGTTTCCAGTCCTTTTTAATGTCTTTATAAGTGACATTGAAGAGGGACTGGAAGGAACGTATGCCTCTTTGCAGATGACTCAAAGATCTGCAACAGGGTTGATACACAAGGAGGCATGGAAAGGATGAGAAGGGACTTGGCAAGGTTGGAGGAATGGTCAGAAGTATGACAGCTTGGATTCAATGCAAAGAAGTGCAAAATAATGCACCTGGGAAACAAAAACCCAGGGGAAGATTACACAATGGAGGGGGAGGTAGTAACAACAACAAAAATGGATAGGGATCTAGAGGTAATCATATCAAATGACCTTAAGGTTAGCAAGCAACGTGAGAAAGCAGTAGGGAGGGCTGGGGGGATACTGGGATGTATAGGGAGAGGCATCACCAGCAGAAAACAGGAAGTTGTTATCCCTCTGTACAGTCAGTTGGTGAGACCCCATCTGGAGTACTGCGTCCAGTTCTGGAGACCCCATCTCCGCAAGGACATAGACAGGATGGAGGCAGTCCAGAGGAGGGCAACTAAAATGGTGCAGGGTCTGCAGGTGAAGCCATATGAGGAGAGACTAAAGGAGCTTAATATGAATACCCTTGAGGAAAGGAGGGAGAGGGGGGACATGATATAAACTTTTAAGAACCTGAGTGGAATCAACAAAGTCCAAGAGGGTAGTATCTTTTAGAAAAAGATGTGCAAGAACAAGGGGACACTATCTGAAGATGGGGGGCGGCTCAGGGGCAATGTGAGGAAGTATTTTGTCACAGAGAGGGTGGTGCTCGCATGAAACAGCCTTCCTGAGGAGGTTGTGGGTTCTAAAACTATGAGAAAATTCAAGAATGCATGGGACAGACATAAGGAAATTCTTGTGGGGTGTAGGAAGAAATAGGCTGTTGGTTAACTAGGATCTGCAGCTTATCATGTAGGCAGGGAAATGAGCAGACTAGGTGGGCCAAGTGGTCCTTATCTGCCGTCAAAATCTATGTTTCAGGTGCTCTTGGCATGCATCTGCTGTGAGTACTGATTGTGGTATTGTGACAGAGTCTGCAAAACTCACAAAGACCATTATGGGCCCGTGTAACTAAATTAATTGTCACTAATTCTGACCATGGAGGCAGCATAGCTAAAGACACAAGCTGTGAACCTTTAGACCTAGAAAACCTAGGTTTGAAACTAACAACTGCCACTTGCATACTGTGACCCTAAGTAAGTCATTTAACCACCCTGTGGTCTTTGGACAAACCTGAAATTGAGTTGCAGATTAGTGTGCCTTTTCTTGCAAAAAAATACCATACAAAAAGATGTAATGCCCCTGTTGTCCCTTCTTTAACTCCATATCAGTTATTCTCTCTAGTGTCTGTCCCCCCCCCCAAATGAAAAGTCATTAAGTGTTTAGTGTTACATTACCCATTCACCATATTTTTCATCCATGGATGGGTATATACTTTGTTTGATTTTTTTATTGATTTTTTTCCTTTTTTATATTTTCTTTTTTTGCATTCTATAAAATTACTTGAGCACAGACATTGTCAGCTGCCAATCAACACTGTAGAAGTTAATGAACTACATGAAGTGAAAGTTCTTATCATATCATCAGGAGGAGGTATTGTGCCACTACTGCTGTGGGAAAAGCAGTAGATGTCATTTGTTGGATATCTGAATAATTAAATGGATAGTTAAAGTTGATCCATGGGTGGGCTGTTCCAGATGCCTAGTGGCAGTGCTCCCGGCCGGTCAGCGGCAGGTGGCAGTACCCCACCTGCCTGCCACCCCTCCACCCACCAAATGACACCGTAAGTAGGGTTGTACGCCCATTGGTCCACAGCGTGAGACAATGGGCATGCAGCCTGTACCGTACTACACGTTCCAGATATGTGAATGGACTGTGGTGTCACTCTGTGGACCAATCAGCATACAGCCCTACCTACGGTGTCAGTCAGAGGGCATCGGGGCGGCAGGTGGGCAGGGTGCTGCTACCCGCCACTGACTGGGGGGGAGCGGGCAGTGGGGCTCAATGGGCGGGTGGGAGGGAGGTACCTGCTGGACCACCAGGATATTGGATGTCATTTGTTTTAATACAAATGCCCACAATGGGCTCTGATGGTCACTGGACCTGCAGGGATATTTACTTTAATTTATTTATGCTTAAGCCACTTAATGGCGGCTGCGAGCGGTCCACTGGACCACCAGGGATATTTGACTTTAATTCATTTATACTTAAGCCCGTGATTGGGCTGACAGTGGTCCACTGGACCACCAGGGATATTTTACTTCAATTTATTTATGCTTAAGCCCGCAATCGGGCTGCGAGCGGTCCACTGGACCACCAGGGATATTTGACTTTAATTCATTTATACTTAAGCCCGTGATTGGGCTGACAGTGGTCCACTGGACCACCAGGGATATTTTACTTTAATTTATTTATATTTAAGCCTGCGATTGGGCTAACAGCGGTCCAATGGACCACCAGGGAAATAGGACGCTATTTTATTCATACCTAAGCCCGCGATCGGGCTGACAGCGGTCCACTGGACCACCAGGGATACAGAGACATGATTTTATTTTACAAATGCCCGTGATCAGGCTGTGGGGCACATTGCTGCACTGTGCAGGGGGCATCGGTCCCCGACGGCTGCTGTCTGGCAGGGTGCCAGGTGCAAGTCCCCAGGTATCGGTGCACCTGCATGCAAATGGGACCATAATGCATTCATTTTGTAGTTATCAAGATGGCGGCCACGCTGGGCTGCCGTCTGTAAGCCCTCTAGTTGCCTGCAGAAAATTTAGTAGAACTTAGAGAAATTCGCTTACTTTATTTGCCGCTTTGTTTTGTGTACTACCGCGATTTGGATTTTGAATCAAGCGTTGATTGTTGCGCCTCTTGGGGGATTGATGCCTGCAGAGATTGGCGTGTCGGAGCCATGGGAGGCCGTTTTGCTGGGCGTCTAATCGTTGGCGTCTAATCGCTGGCTCGATCCATTGAGGAACTTTACGCACGGTGGTCCACTGAAGTGGTCGGGGTTGTGGAAATTGGAGGAACGGTGGGGTGGAGTGGCTGTTTCCATATGGGACGGGATACAGCTGGACTGTGCGTGGAGGACGTGGCCGGATGCCTGTGAGAGAGGACTGGCTTGAGGAAGTGGAAGCCCCTGAGAGGGGTGCGCTTGGAGTACAGCAAGGATTTCGGCAAGTGTGGTACAAAGGAAAGGTTGGGCTCTTCGGTCCGGACGGAGGGAAGGTGATCACTGACACTGGAGGGTGTTGGTGTGGACCTAGTTCCTTAGGGGGAGTAGGGGGACCACCGAAGGGTGATCTTGCTTGCTCCACCGAGGTGAAGGATCGGGTTGAGCCTAACCCGAAGGTGAAAGTGATATGCTGTCTACTTGTCTATCCGCTATCCACCATCGCGAAGGATTTATAAGGAAGGAAACCACAACATAGGAGGAAATGGGACTCCTTGGACCATTTGTTTTGGTAAATACACTGAATTTTGTTTTGGGAAGCGTTTGTAATTTATCTTTTAGAAAGATCAGAACTGGGTTCGATGGGGTTGTTGCCTTTGTGAGAGGAGGCTGGGTACACTTTAAAAAACCTTCATAGTCTAAAGTGGTGAGAGCACATGGCTGTGGACAATAAAAGACCTACGAACTCTTTCTTGAACTTTCAAAAGAAACTGTGTTGTTTGATTATGGATAAACATTAAAGCCATTTAATCATATTTTTTAGTAGTTTTAGGTGGGGTGCTCCTCTTCCTGCAGTGGTGAGAGTACTGTGGGGGCAGAACTAGAATCATAATAGATAATTTTATAGTACTAGAATTTGAATAGATGATTTTACAGCACTAGAATTTGTTAGATCTTATTTTATTATGAGTGTTTTATTTTAGTGCAGAGATGTGCTGGAGTGATTGTAAGACGGTCGGGTATTATTCCCCCTCTATGCTTAGGGACCTCCGCCCTTTCTCCTGTCCCCCGCTGCCAGCTGAAGTTTATAGGAGGTGTAGGGCTTTGGGGATTGTGAGAAGGAGACGGAGGTCCCATGCTGGAGGGGGAATGGAAAGGAGTGGGCGGATTGGGATTGTAGGGTCAAGGAGACGCCCTGGGGTGAAATGGGCACGGAGAGAGGGCCTTCCTGTCTTGTGCCCATACCCAAGGGCCCTGGATTGGACCAGCAGGTAGGCCGGTCGCTATCGGAGGTTTGTCCTACTCGGGCGGTGTTATGCAATGCCAGGTCTATTAAAAACAAGACAGCTATTATAGCTGATCTTGTCGAGTCATCTGACCTGGCATGCATCACCGAGACCTGGCTGGATGAAAATGCTGGGCCTGTATTAGCCACAGCAATTCCGGCTGGGTACTCGGTGATACACCGCCTGAGGCAGGATCGTAGGGGCGGGGGTGTTGCCATGTGTTTTAGGTCAGAACTGGGTCTGGTGGAGGTGCCAGCGGGAGTCACCAGATCCTTTGAGCACATTGTGGGTGAGGGTGTGGGGTGCAGGATACTTCTCGTATACTGTCCACCAGGTGACGAGAATGTTTTTCTGCAGGAAATCACAGACTTCATTGTCAACCTAACATTGGGGTCCCCCCAGATGGTTGGTACTGGGGGACTTCAATGCTTGGGTCGACTATGAATTCTCTCGGTTTGGTCAAGATTTCCTCCAGTTGATGATATCACTGGGCTTCACACAGGTGATTTCCTCCTCGACCCATGTGGGTGGACACTCATTGGACCTGGTGTTCCTTCTGGGGATGGGGATATCTGACTTGGTGGTGGAACCGGTTTGATGGTCAGACCATCACTCCATTAGATTCAGTTTTGAGGCCACCCCTGTTAGGTCTGCCCCTACGGAGATGGTTCTATACCGCCCTTTGAGGGGTGTATCCCCAGAGGACCTGATGGCAGTGTTGGACCTATCGAGCCTACCGACAGATTGCATGGATCCAGGTGTTCTGCTACGTGCCTATAATGAGGCAGTAGCAGGGGCCCTGGATTCTATTGCACCATTTCGTGTTTGTCCTCTTACTCCTCGCCCCAGGTCTCCTTGGTTTGATGAGACCATGAGGGAATTGAGGAGAGTTGGGCGAAGGCTGGAGAGGCGTTGGCAAAGGTCCGGTCGTGATGATGACAAGCTTAGTTTAATGGACCATTATTTGGTCTATCAATCCGCAATCTCTCGTAAGAAGGCAGAATTCCTGTCCAGAGAGATAGTGGCTGCACAGAACAGACCGGCTCAGCTCTTTTGGACTGTGGACAGACTGTGCAATCCAGTCTGTCTTCAGCCCAGAAGAGCCTTATCTCAAGAATGGTGTGAGGAGCTCGCTCTCTTCTTTGCAGATAAGGTTGCCAAAATCAGATCGGACGATCGCTCTTCCCTCCTAATGGGAGCAGCGGTGGTGCGTCAGAGATGTCAAGCACCCAGTTGGAATGGCCTGACTTCAGCCTTCCCATAATCGAGGATGTTGTGATGATCATTCGAGCACTGCGACCGACCTGCTGTAATTTGGACCCTGGTCCCACGCGCCTCTTAGTGGGTTACGTGGATAAGATTGGCCTAGTCCTAGCTCTGATCGTATGGAAGTCTTTGGAGAGGGGAATTTTTCCAGATCCCCTCAAAGAGGCTATAATTAAGCCCCTTTTAAAGAAACCCTCCTTAGACCCATACTGTCTAGCAAATTACAGGCCAGTCTCTAACTTACCCTTTGTGGGTAAAGTTATTGAGAAAGTGGTCGCAGTGCAGTTGGAGGATCATCTGGCCAACAACAATATCTACTTATCTGCCCAGTCTGGATTTAGGAAAAGGCATAGTACCGAGACAGCGCTCGTACGTTTACTAAATGACCTCCTAATGGCTAGAGATCGTAGGACCCGATCCATCTTGTTACTACTTGATCTCTCGGCAGCATTTGACTCCATTGACCATGGTGTGTTATTGGAGCGCCTGCGGTTAGTCTGTGGACTGTCTGGTACGGTCTTCAGATGGTTTCAATCTTACCTTGAGGGTAGGACTCAGAGAGTGGTGTCGGAAATTTTTTCCTCAACATCATTCTCCCTGCCCTGTGGGGTACCGAAGGGCTCCGTTTTAGCACCCATGTTGTTTTCGGTGTATATGCTACCATTAGGGGCGATTATTAGATTTTGCACGGTCTGGGTTTCACTGCTATGCTGATGATACCCAGCTGTATATGTCTTTTGTGCCCGGTCAGGACGCTGCCTTGTCGGTATTTAATAACTGCCTTGAAGAAATCCAAGAATGGATGAATGGGAGTTGGCTGAGGTTAAATCGGAGAAAACTGAGGTGTTGGTTGTGATTTAGGTCGCTGTGAGGCAGGTCTGCCAGAAGGATCACCTCAGGCCTATGGCTTGGAGGTGTCCAGCTGACTGACCTCAGACCAGGTGCAAACCTTGGCATAATACTTGATGACCGCTTGACACTCAAGTCTCAGGTGTCAGCGGTTGTGAAGACTTCCTTTTCATCTGAGGAATATTGCTAGGGTGAAGCACTTGTTTCCTCAGAGGACCTTCAACATTAATCCACACCTTTGTTACCTCCCAGCTTGACTACTGTAACTCCCTATACCTAGGGCTATCGGGGTTGAACTGGCCATGTCTGCAGCTGGTGCAGAATGTGGTAGTTAGGCTGTTGACTGGAGTCTCTAGATCCAGTCACATAACGCCTGTGCTCCACGGACTGCACTGGCTGCCAGTGTTTAGGTGAATCACCTTCAAGGTCGGTTTGCTGACCTATAAAGCCCTACATGATCTGGGACCTACCTACCTGAAAGAGCTCCTGTGCCCTATAGTCCCTCTCCCCCTCCGATCCACTGGCGAGGGATTGCTAGAAATTCCCAGAGTGCGTTTGAAAACATCTGGTGCTAGATCTTTTAGTTTTATGGCACCTACCCTGTGGAATTCTCTACCTCGTCAGGTGCGAGACTGCCCGACCGTCCTTAGTTTTAAAAGGGAGTTGAAGAGCCACCTTTTTAATATAGCTTTTAAGGATTTCTGTTGATTTGATTTACTATGTTTATTGTCATATTTATCTGTACAGGCGCTTTGATTTAAGAAAAGCGCCTTTTAAAAATAAAGTTGAAATTGAAATTGAATTGAAATAATGACATGCAAATGGCCCCATTTGTGCCTTGCATACATTATGGCCCCAATTGCACGTGCACTTTTGAATATCGCAGTTGCTGTGCATAGCACAACGGAACTTGCGCTAGCACATCCCCCTGCTCCAGTCTGGCCACTTGCGCTGGCACAATGACACTGCACCTTGCACACTGTGGGTGGCCAGGGTATGATATTCAACAATGCTGTGCCATGGCACAGCTCTGTTGAATATTGCCCAGTCAACGCCCCTTCGCAGCTAAGTTGCGCTGCACCCAGGCTTGCACCACAGCCTGGCACAGTTTGAATATCCGGCCCTAAGAGCTATATGGGCAAAAAGTCTAATTTTTAATCATGGGTAATGGGCAATAAATTTGATATCATAGCTCTAAATGAGACCTGGCTCATGGATAATGTCCCCTCCAGTGACTAAATACTGAAAGCTACACCGTGATTAGAAAAGACAGAGCTGGTAAGGGGGGAGGGGTGGTTATTATACATCTCTGAACAATTCACTTACTCAGAACTAGATATCAGGTCTGAAACTCCAACTCTAGAGTCACTGTCAGTAAACCTCTTTCTTGGCAACAATAAAACAATCACCTTAAATGTGGTCTATCTTCCCCCTGGTACCCCGAGCTGTGAGCTGGTAACTTTCTTTGACTTAAAAAACTCTCTTCTCATTAGCTATGAATGGATTTTCCTGAGAGATTTCAACCAAAACTGGCAGTCAGGCCTAGCTGATGAGGCTAGAGAAGTTACTGCTGGGCTTGGAGTACACCAAATTATCACATCTACCACCCACACTAACTACAAAACTGGGTACAAATCTGTCCTAGACTGGATCATCATCACCAACCTCGACCGAACTGTTGAATCTGGTGTCCTACTGTATTCCCTTAGTGACGATTGTGCCATGTTCTGTAATTAGTCAGCTAAGGGCTTAAAGAGGTAACCCAAGTTTGTTTACACTAGACAGTTAAAAAAAATTCAACACTGAGGAATTTTCAAGAGTCATTTCTACCATTGACTGGTCTTTCACGTTTAACATCAATAATATGGATGATGTCCTGGATTCTTTTAGTAGGACCTTCCTTAGGATCTGTGACCCTTTCATTCCAATGAACACGATTAGGGTCAGAGGCAAACATAATGAACGGGTTTAATCTGAGCTCTTGGACCTAATGTGGAAGAGACACAGGGCCTGGACTAAATACAGAAAATCCAAACTCCCAAGTCTCCTGTAGCAGTATAAATCACTTTGTAACAAATGTAAAACAGCAGTTTGAGCAACCAAAATAAATTTCTTTAAAGATAAACAATTTAGTGAGAGGGGAAACTCTAAACTCATTTGGAGAACCCTCAATGATATACTGGGCCGGGGCAAAAATTACCAACTAATCACCCTTATTGAGGAGGGAATGCTCGTAAATGAGCCACGGAAGTCACCAATCTATTTAATTCATTCTTTGGGTACCTCGACAGGTATAAGCCCAGTGACCCCCTGCAAAAAAGAGCCCAGTCCTTCAGAGTCCACTTCCACTCCATCCCCCGCCCCCGAATCCTAAGCACCCTACCCCAAATTCTATTTTTGCTTCCTCTCACCCTTGGAGACAATCAAATACATAAAGAGGAAGTATAGCCCAGTGGTTTAAGGCTCTGAGCTGCAAATCTGGTGACATCCAGCAGACCAGACCTGGGTTTGAATCCCACAGCTTCCACTTGCATACTGCGTGACCCTCAGCAAGTCACTTAGCTTCCCTTTGCTCCCAGGTAGCACCTGTAGTTTAATGTGCTACTTCTGGTTAAACAACTAAAATAATAAATAAATAAAGTAGAATGCCCCCAGGCCTTGTCTAGGTTTAGATGCCACAGACCACTGTATTGTGAAACTTGTTTGTGAACCCCTCGCTCTTCCGATAACATCTTTAACCACTCAATGTGTACAGGGTCTTTCCTCAGTAAATGGAAAAGTGCCATCATAAAACCTCTTCACAAATATGATTCTATCACTTTAACAGTGTCAGTGGCTCAGTAGGTAGCACACTCGCCTCTGAGGCTGGGAGATCAGAGGGCTGTGGGTTCAGTTCCCACATCTGGCACTTGGGTTAATATCCCAATACTGACACTGTAGTGCAGCATGAGAGGGGTGCTGCACTTCTGAGGTGCCATCTTTCAGATGAGATGTTAAACCGAGGTCCCATCTGCCTGGATTGGTGGTAGTTCAGGTGGATGTTAAAGACCCATGGCACTTATCGAAAAGAGTAGGAGAATTTCCCCGGTGTCCTGGTCAAATTTCCCTCATTCACTAAAAATATCACCAACAGCTTAATCTGGTTCAAGGTCCATTGGCATTCATCTCTATCCCCCTTCCCCGGTTCGTGCCTGAAAATAGGCAGAATTTGTCTAGTACACTTACCCGGTCAACAAAAACTAAATAAAATAAATAAAGAAATGAGGTTTGCAATGACAAATCACTCTTCTCTCCCCACTTTCCAAAATCTTAGAAAAAAAGTTCTGGATCAGACTATGGAGTTTCTCAACAAATATAACATTTTAAAAGAATCACAGCATGGTTTCAGGGCCCGCCATAATGTGGAGACTTCCATGGTGAGGTTCACTAATGCTGTTAATAAGGCTAATGATAAAGAGCTCTACACTGGCTCCGTTTTTGTGGACCTTACAAAAAGATTTTGATCTAGTGGACCACAATGCACTTCTCAGTACATTATCCCTAATGAACTTCTCTGGTGATGTACTAAATTGGATCAGAAACTACTTGAAAGGCAGGTCCCATAGAACAATGTTTAAAGGTCTCTACTCAACCATCTGCTATATTAAATATGGATTCCTGCGAGGCTTTATTCTAGGCCCTTACTATTTATACTCTTTGACAATTCACTCCCAGAGATTTGTGAGCACACATAGCTTATTCTTCATGCTGATGACTCTGCTCTCTTTTGCAAAGATAATAATCTCTCTGTTTTGCTCAACAAACTCCAGTGTGATTTCAGTAGACTACATTCCCGGTTCTCTGCATGAGAATTAGTCCTCAATGCTTAAAAAACAAAGTCAATGGTCTTTTCACGTACTAGAAAGGCCACTAACTTTGACTCAACTCTCAAAGATAATGATGGTAACCTTACTGACAGAGTCTCTGAGTTTAAATACCTTGGTATACACCTGGATTGTCACCTACCCTTTGAAAACCACATCAACCAGCTGATCTCAAAAATTCACCAAAGGCTCACTATGTTGTACCGTGTGAGGCAATTCCTGATTCCAGAAACAAGGGCTCATCTTGCCAATTGCTTTTTCTTGCCCTTAATAAACTATGGCTCACTGATCTAATCCCCCTTTTCCTTCTCCAAAACTCACAATGAATTAAGAGCATCCTACCACAATATTATTTGGTTCATAACTAGACTCCCTAGAACCTGAAAATAGGTATTCCTTGTCTAGTGTGCTTACCCAGTAAAGAAAAGGTAATAAAAAAATAAATAGAATGACCCATCACTGTGACCTCTACAAAGCAGTTCACTGGCTCACACTTGATGATAGGTTCAATAGTAGAATCCTAACATTTTTCTACAAAATCCTATGGGGACATTTGCCTATTAGTATATCCTCCAACTATTTTTAGAAATCAGACATGGCACGTACATCCAGACATACCACAAATTGTTCATTTACAATTCCCTTCTAGCACACAGCCCAAGGACAATCTCCCTTTCATACAAGGGTGCTAAACTCTCTACTGGCCTACCACTTTCTTCATCCAGTTCCTTAGCTCTGTGATTGCCTTCTCAACTACACACATCAGACTGTCCTCTCAGGGTCTAAATCAAAGGTAAAGCTGAGTGTCCTCTGCATAGCAGTGAAAACTCAATCCACACCTTCAGATCACTTCTCCCAGTGGCAGCACATATACTGCAAATAACAAAGTGGAGAGTATAGGGACTTGAGGGACACCACACAAGACCAAGCTGGGGAGGAGCTTCAAGCAGAGAAGGAGGTGAAGTGCCTGAGAGGTGTTTCAGCCTCAAGGAATGGAGAATGGATCCAGAGGATAGCTAGCGCATCAGAAGGGGTGAGAGGACTAGTTATTGTCCAAGTGAGGACAAACGACCTGTCAAGGGACAGGGTAAGGGTAGTACCAGGAAATTTCAGTGAGCTAAGAAGGGCCCTCAAGCAGGCGGCACACATGGTGGCTTTTGCCTAGGTGTTATCTTTATATGGCCAGGGAGAGGAAAGGACATTCCACACAAAGCCTTTTAACAACTGGTGAAAGGCATGGTGCAGGGAGGAGGGCTTCTGCTGCACTGATGATCAACCTGGGAAGATATGAGCCGCTAAAGGGGAGATGGCCGGTATCCTTCCAGAAGAAGACCACAGTCCTTACTGAGAGGTTTAAATATTACTTGGATGAACATTTAAAATGGCAAGGGTGGATTCTGTAGAACCAAGGGAGGCAACAGTTGCCCCCACCCAGATGATAAAGCAACAGGGAGGGAGAACCCAAGGGGAGTAAACTCCCCCAGGGCAGGGGTGCAAGAAGAAAGGGGTGGAAATAAGGCTGAAGACAAGGGGGTATAAGTCAGGGGAGCAAGAAGGAAAGAGTAAAGGAGAAAATTAACTGAGAAGGTAACAGGGGAAGAATAGAGTCTGGGGGAGCATCGGGGAACAGTACTGGTGGGGGGATGCAGGGAGGGAGGGAGCAAAGTACTGAGAACCATGTATGTAAATGCATGGAGTCTGGTGAATAAAATTTTGGACCTGGAGGCCATCATGGTGGAGGCTAGCATGATTTGGTAGTCATAATGGAGTCATGGTGCACTGACAGAATTGACTGGGGCATGGCCATACTAGGCTACCTCTCTGTTCAGAAGAGACAGGGATGAGAGAAGGGGAGGAGAGGTTGTACTGTATGTAAGGGAGGGCGTCAAGGCCAAGGAAGTGCAGGGGCATCCAGAGAAAAAGAAAGGAATGAAGATGTTGTGGGTCATTCCTGGAGACAGGCAGGGGGACTATTATTTATTTGTACAGGGGTGGTATACAGACCTCCAGCACAAGGAGAGGAGTTGGATAAGGCACTTGGGGAAGCCATTATCAGGATGGCAAGTAATTGAGAGGTGCTGCTAGTTGGTGGCTTCAGTCTACCAGATGTTGATTGGAGCCTTCCAACTGCAGCTTTGGCAAGTTGCAGGGCCATCCTTGGCTCCCTACAAGAGGCTTTTCTCAGGCATCTAGCTCATGAACCCACTAGAAATGGTGTAGTGCTGGACCTGGTGCTTACAAACAGGAATGGCAATCCAAAGATCACAGTGGTCTGTGCCCTAGGAAACAGTGATCACCATATAGTGTGGTTTAACATTAAGGCAGAAACAGAGGCAAACCACATGAGGACAAGAGTCCTGGACGTTAGTAGGGTATATTTTTAAAGAAATGGAAGCCTGCCTTTGCAACTGCCTTAAAGGGGGAATTGCCAGGGAACGGTAGTGGTACAGTGGGGAAAAATAAGAGAAGGCATAATTCAGGCAACCAGCCTTCATTAAAGAAGTGTGTGAAAGCAGAAGGAAAAAGAGACTGTTATAGTTCTCTAGAGAAGTGGCCATGTCAGTGAAGGAAAAAATGTGGAATTCAGAAAGTATAAGGAAACACAAAGGAAGGAAGGAAGACATGAAGGTGTACCAAGTTAAACAGAGGGATGCAAAAAAGTAAGTGAGAAGAAGAAAGGTGAAGACAGAGGAAAGGATAGCCAAGATGGTAGCTAAAGGGGATAAGACTTTCTTCATGTAAATAAGTGAGAAGATGGAGGCATGGAGAGGGACAGTGGAGTTAAGGAGGGAGGTGGTGGGGCTGTGCAAAAGAGGACCAAGGAAAAGCAGACTACCTGAACAGGCACTTTTGCTCAGTCTTCACAGTGGAGTGAGGGGGTGAACCACCAGGAAGCAGCAGGAACAGGAAGGGGGTAGACACAAGACCATCTTCAGTGGAAAGAGTCTTGAATGGACTTGTAGCTCTGAAAGTGGACAAGGCAATGGATCAGATGGGATTCAACCAAAGGTATTAAATAACTGAAGGAGGTGATACTGTATAGTAGCTGCTCCACCGATGGATGAAAGCACTCTTGTGCCTGCTCACATAGTAGAACAGCTGTCCACATAATCAGCTGTTTTATTATGCAAGCAAGTGCAGGAGTGCTTTCTTTCACAAGAAGGTGGCCAGACGTAGTGGATGGTGAGTTGTGTTGGTCACCTTCCCATGCATGAGGAGTCTGCCTTTAACAAGGAAACATGGGTACTGCAGAGCAGGAGGTAGGAAGTTTGGTATTGCTGCTGGGGTGGTGGAGTGGGGAGATAGTTTATTTTTTTGAAAGGAGAGAAGACTGAATAAAAAGAAAAAAACAACATTAGCGCTACAAGAGAAGGCAGCCATGGAGGTTGGCAGATTGTGCAGATCATCCATCATAGGATCTGTTTTAAACAGTAAATTGTGGGTGTTGTGTGGGCGAGAGGATAGGTGGTTATGTATGTTTAAACAGTTTGCCTGGAGAGGAGAGTGGGGGATGTTTTTTAAATTTTTTAAAAGGATTTCCTGAATCCGAATAATAGTGCCATTATTCATTATTAATATCTGAATAACGAATACTGCATTTTTGTGGTATTCTGGAAATACTGTTTGTCTTTCGCACACCCCTAGTCCTAGGTCTTTTTTCTGATTAGTTACCATCAATACCTCCCCTCTCCCCATTTTATGCTCAGCATCTAGATTTCTATCCTCTAGGTGCACAATTTTGCACTTTTTGTCATTGAACCCCAGCTGCCACACCCTTGACCTCTCCTCAAGGTTTCTAGGGTCATTACTCATTCTCTCCACCCCTCCTGAATACCAACCCTATTACAGATTTTAGTGTCATCTACAAAAAGACATACCTTCCCTTCCAGCTCTTCTGCAATGTCAGTTATGAAGACATTGAAGAGTACCAGTCCCAGTACTGAGCACTGCGGCATCCTGCTGGTCGCTGTCCTCTCTTTAGAGTGAGTGCTGTTTATCACCACTCTCTTGTCAAATATCTATTACTCACCTTCTGTCACCTGTCCATCATACAGTCTTTTTTACACAGTTTATCACTTTGGATCCCACCTCTGGTGGGGACAAAAACAGTAGAGTGCTTCAAGCATGTGTGAAATAGACACAGAGCAATATTAATAAATAGGTACGGATGAATGAGGGTTACTGGAGACCAGTTTGGCACTGAGGAAACAGACTAGGCAGGACCAAGTGGTCTTTTTCTGTAGACAAAATCTACGTTTCTATGTTATCCTTATGTTCTCCTTTCTTTGTGGTTCCCCCTAGCTTCAGTCTCCCCCATTAGTTAAAATTTCCATCAAGAGGGGGCACTAGTGAGCCATCTTCATGCCAGATGCACCTTCAGAGAGCTCTCCTGATTATATCTGCAATTTATAAAATAATTAAATTAAAACATTTCTAAACTTGGAAAAACAGTCTCCAAACTAGCACAAACTGAACCACCTAGTCCTGTTGATCAAGATGATACTTAAATTACGATGGTCCATCCAAAGAATCAACCCAACGGATTGAATAAAAGTTCTCCTCCCAACACATGCAATGCTGCTGAGAACTTGAGCAGCACTGAAGGTAGCAACTCAGATGATAGCATGGATCCACCATGGAAGACTATGCCTAAATCCACGTGGGCCATGGGCTCAAAAACTGAACAGCCCCTATAAAAATTAGAAATGTATGATGCAGCATTAAGGACTTTAACTGGTGCAGTCATGGACGTAGATGAGCACATTATCACAGCACTGACCATAGTCACCACATTTACCAAATAAAATACTTCAGCTCCAGGGCAGAATGGAAGTAGTGGAAAGTGAACTGTGGGCTGTAAATATCTGAGTAGTCAGGGTGCCGGAGGACTCAAAGGGACCAAATCTTTGGGAATTTTTAAAACATCTGGTACCACAAGTACTTATCCCTTTTCACATCATGAAAAGGGATTCTGACACCTCACGAAAAGGGAATTGGCTTGCGAAAAGGGATTTTGACAGCTCACGAAAAGGGATTAATTTTAAAACATCCCTTTTGATGAGATGTCAAAATCCCTCTTCATGATGCAAAAAGGGATTTTGAAACCTTGTGGAAAGAGAATTCGGCTCATATAAAGGGTTTGCCAGCAGGGCCATCTGGTTCCACAAATCCAAATCCCTTTTCACGATGAGAAAAGGGGTTCTGACACCTTGTGAAAAGGGAATTCACTCGCGAAAAGGGATTTTGACAGCTCATGAAAAGGGATTTGAGTTGTCAGACCAGATGACCCTGCAGGTAATCCCTTTAATGAGAAGAAATTCCCTTTTCGCATGGTGTTAAAATCCCTTTTTGCATCACAAAAAGGAATTGGAAGTGAGTCACGAAAAGGGATTTTTTAAATTACAAATAACCATTCTGAGGACACAGTAAACTAAACCAAAGGCAGAGACATGTAAAGGATGTCCACATGAACAAAATACATACTCAGGTGTCAGCAGAAGACATCCCTGGGTAAAGTTATAGGCCCAGATATTCAAACTGCGCCAGGCTGTAGCACAAGCTTGGGTGCAGCTCAACATGGCTCTGCAGGGTCGTGGACTAACCGATATTCAAAGGAGCTGCGCCATGGCACAGCAGCTTTGAATATTGCACCCTGGCCACCCCCACTGTGCATGGTGCAGTGGCACTGTGCCAGCGCAAGTGGCCATCGTGGAGCATGGAAATTCACTAGCGCCAAGTGCCATTGCGCCATTCACAGCACCAGCGATATTCAAAAGGTGACATGCAAATGGGGCCATAATTTTGCAAAGTACACATGGGGCCATTTGCATGTCATCTGTCGTTACATACAAGGCGCGCATCCCGAAGACTTGTGCCTGGCGCCCTGCCAGGCAGCAGCCATCAGGACCGACACTCCCTGCAGCCCGATCGCGGCATATGTTTAAAATAAATTCCCATCCTATATCCCTGGTGGTCCAGTGGACGCTTCTGCCGATCACAGGCATCTGTTGCAAAAAGAACCCCCATCCAATATCCCACTTTCTGCCCGATCACGGGCATCTGTTGTAATAAAAGACCCCCGTCCAATATCTTTCTGCCCGATCGCGGGCATCTGTTGTAATAAAAGAGACCCCCCCTGTCCAATATCTTTCTGCCCGATCACGGGCATCTGTTGTAATAAAAGAGCCCCCCCTGTCCAATATCCCTGGTGGTCCAGTGGACTGCACTCTGCCCGATCGCAGGCATCTGTTGTAATAAAAGAAGCCCCCTGTCCAATATCTTCCTGCCTGATCGCGGGCATCTGTTGTAATAAAAGACACCTCCCATCCAATATCCTGCTTTCTGCCCAATCTCGGGCATCTGTTGTAATAAAAGACCCCCCCCATCCAATATCCTGCTTTCTGCCTGATCACAGGCATCTGTTGTAATAAAAGACCCCCCGTCCAATATCTTTCAGCCCGATCGTGGGCATCTGTTGTAGTAAAAGAACCCCTCGTCCAATATCCGTGGTGGTCCAGTGGACGCACTCTGCCGATCGCGGGCATCTGTTGTAATAAAAGAACCCCCCCATCCAATATCCCTGGTGGTCCAGTGGACTGCACTGTGCCCAATCACAGGCATCTGTTGCAATAAAGAAACCCACTCATCCAATCATCCCTGGTGGTCTAATTGTTACCTTCCCTCCCACCCGCCCACTAAGCCACACCACCCGCTTCCCCAGTCAGCGGCAGGTGGCAGCACCCACCTGCCTGCCATCCCCTGCCCGCCAACTGACAGCTCGGTAGGCTGCACGCCGATTGGTCTCAGCATGCAGTAATGGGCGACAACCATATCAGTACCACATTCCAGATATGTGATTCATTCATGTCGGAATGTAGTAGATATGGGCTGCATGCCCAATTGGTTCACACTGTGAACAAAATGGGCATGCAGTCTCTACCAGGTTGCCAGTTGGGCGGCGCGGGGTGGCAGGTGGTGGTGCTGCTCCGCTGACAGGGGAGGGGTGGTGGGGGCTCAGTGGACGGGTGGGGAGGGGTACCGCTAGATCACCAGGGATATTGGACGGGGGGTTCTTTATTATAACAGATGCCCGCGATCGAGCAGAAAGATATTGACGGGAGGGAGTCTTTTATTACAACAGATGCCCGCGATCGAGCAGAAAGCCGATATTGATGGGGGATCTTTATTACAACAAATGCCTGGATCGGCAGAAAGCGGATATTGACGGAGGATCTTTTATTACAACAGATGCCCGCGATAAGCAGAGTGCGGTCCACTGGACCACCAGGGATATTGGATGATGTCTTCTTTTATAAATGCCTGTGATCGGGCATGGGGGTGCCGCCAGGTGCAGCCGGAACTCGAGTGGCTAACCACAGGTGGCAGCTGCTGTGTTGCACCCTGCAATGCGGCAGCTCACCTGTGGGTGGCCATCAGTTGTTCCTTTTTTTTTTGGCTTAACTTTGTGCTAGTGCAGGTAGGGGTTGCGCATGCATGGCTCTGCACATCCCGGGCTGATTATAGGGCTGTGCAGGGTATGCATGGGCACGCCCCCCCACCTGTGCCTGCATACATTACTGATGCACTCCAGCGCATCGGGATTTGTGCCGCACACTTTTCCCTTTTGTATAGCGCGCCGGGGCGCACCAGTGGTTGTGCACTCATGAACACTGTGCAATCGCAGTAACCCTTTGAATATCTGGGGTCACAAAAGTTTTGTTTGGGCTGGAAAAATGAAAGTAAGATGGTGGCTTATGAAAAGGGAATTTTTCCACATGAAAAAGGATTTATTGAATCCCTTTTTGTGAGCTGTCAAATTCCCATTTCATAAGCCCTAAATCCTTTCTTTCACTGTGCAGCTATCCAAATGATTGAACTGCGAATGCTCAGAACCAGAAATTTTAAAACTGAGTAATTTTGGAACTGATTAATATTTGTTCGCCAAACCAACACTGACTTATTCTTTTTGACAAGCTCTTTGTACCCTGAACATTTCAGACTGATATTCCAAATGGTGTGGTCACAGCAGGTTGAGGACAAAACAGGTGAAAAAAGGCAACATTTACAGTTTTTCACTATTCGCAGAACGAAATTCACATATCCGATCAAAATGAAACTAGGTACATCAAGAGATCTACCCCACGGGACAAAGTCTATCAAATTTTATGAAAACCTGTTGAACAGGTACAAAGTTATTAAAGTGCAAAATCTGAGGTTTAACATTAAACTACCTACTCAACCATAACTATAGTGGTGCTGTTGCACCACAATAATATACAGTTTATGTCCACCAACACAGTCCTCAAACTTCTGCCCCAACACACTAGCCTTCTCTCTTGTCCACTGAATCCTGTCACCCTTGAAGAGCCAACCTGTCCCAGAAGCCTCCCACAGTCTCCAACAAAATATCTCCCATCTAGGCACCATCCTTTCAGTCAGCTGTTAAACTCCTCAGTCTCCTCCTCCCCCCTCAATCTTCCCTTCTCCTCATCCCTCTTCCACACAGGGAGGATCTTGGAAAAAAATCCAGGATAGCTGAGTGTGCCTTCAGTCTGTCCACTAGCCTTCAAAATTCACACTTCATCATAATTGGCTGATTCAACAGATGGCTGATACCCAAGTGCACCAGCACTCCAAGCTCCCGTTCCTCTGCCATCCGCCCTATCCTTTCCAGGTCCTGGACTGCTGATGCACCTGGAAGGCAGATGACCTCCCCTTCCCTCTGCTTCTCACCTTCTCTTCCACCCCTCAGGTCCCCTAGCACTAGGATGCTCCTCACTGCCTTGGACCTGCTCTTACCACAGGGTGCCACCTAGTCATCCTGTTCACCCTTCCTGACTGGCTCTGAGCTCCAACTGAGGGAGTCTGGTACCTTCTTATCTTCAGGTAACGAAAACTGATTTGCTGTCAAGATACTGTAAGCATGGATAACTTCCTTCTGGCTGCCCCTGCCACCCCTTCCTGCTAACCTCCAGACCCCCCCCCCAAGTTCAGTGGGCCTCTGGGGACTGGGAATACTGGTGTGTCTCAGGGTATCAGCTCAGCTGGTGATGCTGCTGGGATATTTCCTTCCTTGCTGCTACCAGCTGTGTCTGGAGCTTTGCAGATGCCCTACATACGGGGCAGTGTTCACACCTCCAGAGTGTAGCCTGGTAGATGAAGTTCTTGGCACACTGCTAAGGTTCTTGGTACACAGCTAGACAAAATTAAACAGATGGTAGTCATTTGTGACTTGCCTAGCTGTTACAGCTAAATTGCATTTTTTGTTGCATTAGGCAGTGCAGCTAGCATACCATGCAGATATGATTTTTTTTAGAATGTTCAACTAATAATAGCCTCCTACTTAACTAAATTGCCAGACTTTTTCACTATAACTTCTATGTACGGTATATAATTCAGCTCCTGTATCTGCATAATGGTTCCATGTGTCTTTGTTTGATGTTGTGTCAGGTTACATATAGAAGGTTCCTACATAGCAAAAAATATGACTGACAAGTAACAGCCTTCTATTGCTACCTCCAAAGTACTGTATACTACCTAAGTAGTTATTGCTTGCAGACAACTTGCAGTGTCAGTGTATTTCATGCATTTGAATTATTTTTCATAAACTCAATTAAAAACAGGAAACCATTTAAGGCCATTACTGGGTGGCTCATTGCCAAGATCAAAGGCTGGTTTGGTACACTGTCATGAAAGAATGGAGCTCACCTGAAAAGTCTGGCAGAAATAAATCAGAAAATCAATAGAGAAATGAGCTGCACCTCATTAACTAATTGACAGAGACTGAAACACTGGCAAGAAGCTAAGGGCACTACTTAGGACATTTCTGCAGAGCTTGTAACCTGATTCTGCATAGAAACATAGAAAACGATAGCATAAAAAGACCCAGCTGCCCATTCAGTCTGCCCATGCTGCCTAACTGCCCTATGTAGGCCCTTGTGCCATCCCACCCACACAACTCAGCCCTTTATCACTTATTACGTTCATAGGCCTGTCCCACCCTACCTTGACATTCCCCACTGATCTGACCATCACCACCTCCTCCTCAGGAAGACTGTTCCACTTGTCCACCACTTACAGACATTTCTTTCTGAATCTTCCTCCTGTTAGTTTCAGTGAACTTCTACATATACTGGCATTCTACACAAGACAAGTATGTCTTTACAATATGACCTAATTATTTCATACAGGTTCTGTACTTGTATGTTTCTATCATGTCCCCCCTCCCCCTTCCCCTCCTTGCCTCTAGGGTGTACATGTCGAAGTCTTGCAGCATCTCAGGGTACATCCTTTTCCTCATACTCAGGATCATTTTAATTACCTCTCACTGTACTGCCTCCACCTTCTGACAGTCCTTGCGCAAGCATGGACTCCAGAACCTTGTGCAGTACATTTGGTGTCATTGAACCAATGATCTGTATAGTGGGAAAGATCACCTCCTGGCTGTTGCTACTGATTCCCTTCCTTATACACCTCAGTATCTTATTTGCCTTCTCAACAGCTTTGTCACAAACTTTCTCATATTATAACCGCAATGTTATTCTGTTACGCCATACTTTCCACTACCGCACCCACCACTGAGTATTGTGTTCCCAGGTTCTTTATTCTTGATGTGTATTATGTTACATGTGTTCACATTAAAGCTCAGCTGCCACTTCATTGACCATTTTTACCAGTCTACCTAGATCTTTCCTTAGTGCCCTTCTCACCTCTTCAGAGTACACCTTAGATCAAATCTTAGTTTAGTCTGAGAAGATGCATATTGCCTTATATGTCCACCTGATGATGTATATGAAAATGTTAGAGAGGACAGGCCGAAGGACTGATCAGTGGCATTCCACTCATAACCTCATTAACATCTGAGAATTCATCATTCTGCACTACCTTCTGCATCCTTCTCTTCAGCCAGCTCTTCACCCATGCTGCTGCAGTATTAATTCTTCCAACTCTAGGTCCCTCAGTCTTTTGAACAGTCTACTGTGGGAGTTGAGTGAAAAGCCTTACTGAAGTCCAGATAAAGTATGTTGATGGCTTGCACTTTGTTGGCTGGCCTAGTCACCCAGTCAGATAATTATTTTAAGTTAATATGGGATGACCACTCTTTGGGGAACCTATGCTGCCAATAGTCCTGCAACTCATTTAGTTTGAGAAGGTCAACCAATCTTTCCTTCAGTATGGCCTCAAGTATCTTACCCATATAGACATCAAGCTGACTGATTATAGTTTCCAGGCTCAACTTTCCTACCACATATATGCAAAGGGACAACATCAGCTGTCTTCCAGTCTCTGGTGACTACTTCTGTGTCCAATGAGCAGTTAAAATATCTACAAGTGGAGCTGCTATAACCTCTGCTGCTTCCTTGAGTATCCTAGGATGCAGCCCATCTGATCCCATTGATTCATTTTCCCATTAGCCCTTGCAGCACTCTTTTATAAATCATATTGCCTTGACTGTTAGAACTCTTTTTCTCCCCCCCATCATTCTACCCCCACAATTGTGAAAATAGCCCCTTCTCCCTAGTAAATACTAAAACAACTATTGGTTTTGTTTTTGTTTTTCTAGCTTGCTCTGTCTTTCCCCCATATTCTCTCTTCCTTTAGCCTCAAGATAGCCCCCTTGACTTTGTATTTTTCCTCGGGGTACAAGAAAACAGCTTTGTCTGCCAGCTTTTCCCTACCCCACCCTATGATTCTGAGTTGTGTACAACTCTCATCCTTAGTACTGTGGATCCTCCTACTGGCCTCCATAGCTATCCTTTGATAATGCACTCCATCTTCCTCATTTAGGCTGCCATTGTACTTCTTAAATACCCCCACTTTGTTATCATTGTTTCATTCATTTCTGATTTGAACCATAGTAGGCCTCTTGCTTTCTTCCCCTTGCTCACCTTCTCAACACAACTTGCTGCAGCCACTAGCACACCTAATTTGAACACCTCTCATGTTTTTCCCCACCACTACTATCCACAGAGGTAATTTAAGGAAGTATTTTTTCACAGAGAGGGTTGTGGATGCATGGAACGGCCTTCTGGAGGAGGTTGTAGAGTCAAAAACAGTGGTGGAATTCAAGCATGCATGGGACAGTCATAAGGCAATTCTAGGGGGTGGGGGCAGGAATAAGTAGGCTGCTGGTTAACTAGGATCTGCAGCTTATCCATTAGGTAGGGAAATGGGCAGACTGGGTGGGCCAAGCGGTGCTTATCTGCCATCAAATTCTATGCTTCTATGTAACTATTAACATACTAACATACTATTTGCCAGCAGATTAGGCCTTACGGTCTATCGAGTCTGCTCGAACCTTAGATCCTTAGTTGGGTGCCGAGGCCCTCCCATCCCTTGTGCTCCAGAAACCCCTATCATCCATCCCCACCCCCCTGGGACAGGCCATCATCTGATACATCCACTGTCTGTGTCTGTCCCACCCTCTCTTGAAGCCCTCCACTATGGATCTCTAAACCAGCTCGCCAGGCAGTGCATTCCAAGGGTCCACCACCCTCTCAGTGAAAAAACTCCTCCTCTTTTCCCCATCACCCTTCCACATTCCAACTTCAAACCATGCCCTCTGGTGATACCTCCCTGCTTTAGTCTAAAGATCCCCTTCATGTTTACCCTATTTATTCCCTTGAGGTACTTGAAGACCTCAATCATGTCCCCCTGTCTCCTCTCCTCCAATGAAAACAGGCAAAGCTCCTAAGTCTGTCCTCATACGCCAAACTCTAGCCCTCGTGATCATCTTAGTTGCCCTCCACTGTACCCCTCTCCAGGAGCTGTATGTCCTCTCTTCAAGTGTGGTCTCCAGTACTGTACACAGTACTCAAGGTGGGGTCTAACCAGTCCATTGTACAGCGGCAGAATCACTTCCTTGCTCCTAGAGGTGATCCCCTACGATGCATCCCAACATCCTGTTTGCCTTGCTAGCCTCTCCTGCACTGCTCAGAGTTATTCATACATGCATCCACCATGATCCCTAGGTCTTTTCCCTATTGAGGCCTCCAGTGCCTCCCCTCCCAGGGTGTATCTGTGTTTAGGGTTTCCCTGACCAAGGTGCAACACCTTGCACTTGGTGATATGGAAATTTAATTTCCATGTGTGAGCCCAGCTTTCCAGGGTGTCCAGGTCCCCTTGCAGGGCCAACCTCCCCTCTTCTCCCTCAACTACTGCTCCCATCTTGGAGTCATCCACGTAGAGACTCATTTCACACCCTATACCCTCCTTAATGTCCGATATGTATGCATTAAACAGGATTGGACCCAGGACCGGAGCCCTGCGGTACCCCCACTACCAACCTCTCTAGGGTTCGAGCTCCCCACAGACCACTACTCTCTGGGTATGTCCAGCTAGCCAGTTTTCAATCCATCTGACCATCAAAGGGCTACTCCTAACCCCATCAGTTTCTCCACCAGACCATTGTGGGGACAGAGTCAAACGCCTTGCTGAAGTCCAAGAATAATACATCCACAGGCTTTCCTGTCCAGTTCTGTTGTTACCCATTGTAGAACTCCACAAGATTGGTTTGACATGATCTACCTGGCACAAACCCATGTTGCCGACTATCCAGACCTCCCCACCTCCTCCAAGTACATCCCCAATCATTCCTTTAGTATACGCTCCATTAATTTTCCCACCACTGAGGTCAAACTGATGGGTCTATAGTTACCTGGTACTTCCCTCGACCCCCCTTTATGGATTGGCACCACATGTGCCTCTCGCCAATCCCTAGGTACCCTCCCTGTCTCAAGTGACCTGTTGAAGAGCTCTGCCAGGGGTGCAGCCAGTATGTCCACCAATTCCCATGGTACTCTTGGATGAATGCCATCCAGCCCAGGAGATTTGTCTTTCTTTAGGGCCTTGAGGGCTAACCACACCCTTTTGGCGGAGATAGCATCATCCGTCCCCTCCACCTTACTGGCCTTTTTATCCTTATCCAGATGTGACACCCCTGGGGTACCTCTCCCTCCCTCTTGCTCCATTTCTGTTGCTCCCCTGATCCCACTCACTGCCGCTTCTATCCCTTCATGCCTTGCTTTGTAGATATCCCATCCCCCTCCCTAGTGAACACAGAGGCAAAGTACTCGTTAAATACCTCTGCCTGGTCCCTCGCCTCTTCCACCCACCCTCCTTCTGATCTCAATCTGCTGAGATGGCCCTTAGTTTTTCTCCACTCCCCAATGTACCGGAAGAACCCCTTTTCCCCTCCATGTATCCCCTGTGCCAGCCACTGCTCTTTACTGGACTTTGCTTCCCTCACCATATGGGTGACTTTTCTAGATGCAAGATGGTATATTTCCTTATCCCTATCCCCTCTTGTTGTTTTATATTTTTTGTAGGCCGCCTTCTTTTCTCTGACTGCTACCTGTACCTCACTGGACCACCAGCATGGTTTATGTGACCTTGCTCCCTTACGTTTCAACTTAGCGCAGATCCTGACTTCCTCATGAAGTCCCCGTTTTATGACCTCCCATCTCCTTTCCACACTTGTCATTGATGTAATCCCCTTCAAGTGATCCTTGAGAATATTTCCCATGCCCACAAAGTCTGCCCCCCTGAAGTCCACTGCCAGTGTCCTAGATCTCACCCCCCCTCCATGCTTATTTGAAACCAGACAGTATTGTGGTGCTCCCAGTCAGGGGGTCCTGTACAACCAGGTCCCTTACCAGATCCCCATCTGCCAAAATCATGTCCTGGACATGCCCCTCCCTTGTGGATTCCATCACTTGCCGTGTTAAGAACACATCCTGGAAGCCGTCCAGCAGCCTCTGCTCCTTGGCCACCTTAGAGGACATGGTTCCCCAGTCTGTACCTGGCATATTAAGGTCCCCCATCAACACCACTCCTTCCCCTTTTGGTCCACACTGGGCAATGATGTTGTCCAGCAAACCATCCTCTAGAACATCACTCATCCCAGGGGGTCTGTATACTACACCCAGCTTGACCTTATCTCCTGCTGGGGATTGTAAGGTGACCCATAAGGCCTCCACGTTTCCCTCCGCCTGTTCTACCCTAGCAATTTCTGTCATCTCTAATGAACATAGCCACTCCACCCCCCTCTGCCCTCCTTTCTATCCTTCCTAAGCATAGTGTACCCCTGCACGTTTAGGTCCCAGTCATGGTTTTTGTTGGCCCACGTCTCCGTGACCGCCACCACATCCACCCCCGCCGAACAGCATGGCCTGGAACTCTGGCAACTTGTTTCAAGCCCTGGCATTTACTAACACCAACCCCCACCCTTATCCCTGATCCGCTTTGTGAACCCCACCCAGATTCCTTATACTTCCATCCTCCCTCTGCTCCTCCTGAAACCTCCACACCCCAGTCTGTTTCCCCCTCCCCTTGGGCTTGAAGGCTATTCCCTCATCTGGAGGAGAGGGCTTCTGTCAGCCCTCCTCATCCCTTCCCCTCACAAGTTTAAACCCCACCTTTCTTGAATGTAGTCAGCCATCCCTGTTTAAGGACTTCCTTCCCTAATGGGCAAGATGAAGCCTGTCCTTGGCATATAGTCCCTTATCCTCCCAAACTCCATTCCAATTCCTAACACCCCAACCCACTCTCTTCACCCCACTTCCTGAGCCAGTCATTAACCTCTGTGAGCTTCATTTTTCTCCACTGAGGCCTTTGGTACTGGCAATATCTCCGAAGGAAATGTTGCATCCATTATCCCGACAGATTCTTGCAAGTTCTTGGAACCTTGCTTGGATTTCAAAAGCTATTTCCCTCTAGATCGTTAGTTCCCAAATGCACCAGGAAATCTGGTTTCTCCACAATCCTAACCATTTCATACATCATGAACTTTGCTCTGTGCACTGTCAGCCCAGAGATACTCTACTACCTCACCTGCTGCTATGACATCCACCCCCTGTCCCTCCCACTGATACCCCTAATCATCGAGTCTCCCAATAACAAAAACCTAACACCGCCATCATCCTTATGGTTACCTCCACTATGCCCTCTCAGCCCCCCATCTCCTTTATTCATGATCTCAATTCCATGGGAGTCTTCCTGCCTTATTAGAGACCCCTTGTCACCCTCCCTTCTGCCTCCCTCGTTATTTTTCCCACTTAACTCAAACCCCTCTGAATAGGTGTCCTTTAACCTCTCTTATCCGAACCATTTATCCTGGCCTCTGATGGTTTCCCTCCCCACACTGCCATCCTCCCCTTGTAATAGTACCCTGCCTCCAGAGGTCTCTGTGGTCCCCTTTAACTAGGGCCCCATTCTTGGTACTGACCCTGCTGAAGGGGCTCCTCCACCTCCTTGTCTCCCAGTTTCTCTCCAATCATGCTCTCCTCCTCATGTCTGCAATATGTTGCATCTCCCATTTGCTTAACATTTATGTTTCCTTCTCCTCTGGGACTATTTCTATCCTTTCCATTGCCGGTCTGTGATGCCCTATGGGTATCCGACTCCCTTCCCCAGCCTCTGTATAAGTTTCTCATTTCCACCAACCCTCTCCCTCTAGGTTGCTTAGTAGCTCAAATTTATTGTGACACTCTATGTCAGCCTCCATCAAGTAACCCGAGTTTCCCCTGACTGCACCTCTAAACTGCCCCTCTTCTTCCCCTCTTGCTCTGTTCACCTTAGGAGCTCCCTTCCCACAGTCTGCTGTTTTAGACTTCCACACAACAGCCCCTCCTGACTCTTCCCCCTCCATTCTCTTTGTATTCAGAATGTTCACCCCGTATGCTTTCCCCTTAGCGTCAACATCCCTATCTAAGGGTCCTCTGTTCCCTAATATCCCCCCTCCTGCTTGCTGTAACATAATGTCCTGTAATTTCAGAGCCTTGCCCCAGCCTCCGTCAGCCCCACCCTTCTGCTGCCCATATCCACACCCCTTATCCTTGGACACCCCCCCCAGCTCCCCCAGCTTACTCCTTAACCAATGTACCTCACTCCTGATACAAGATAGCTGTCTGCAGAGTGGCAGCCTCCTCTCCTCCAGGCCCAATTGAGAATTATTGCCATCCCACAGCCTGTGCAGCCTACAACCCTTCCAAGATGCCTGCCATGGTGGAATATGGCCACCCTGTTTATCCCCCTCTGTTTATAATGGCACACCCCCTTTTCTCATTACCTTTCCCCTGGAATACAGTTTCTCTATACTGACTGCAGTTATTTACAAACTCAATTTCAACCGCACCAATAAAGTTCCCAAGTCTCACAAACACATACAGTCCAGTGTGTGTTCAGTCCCACTAACAGCGTGTGTATGCAGACATCAGGTACCTGATGATGTCACAGGCCCACCAGCTCCTGTTGCTTCGAATTTCAGTCCCAAACAGAAATACTCAGCCCTTCAATCCCAACCCCCAGTGGCTTTTCAGTATTTAAGAAAGCCTACAAAACAGGGTGGGTGGGAGAGCTCTTACAAACACCAGGCAAACAACACATTTAAATTTCACTCTAATTATCACTGCCAAACAACTGTTCCCAAGCCTCAAAAGCTACAATATCACAGACCAAGTAACAGTTCTAACTCCAGGTAATAATTTTTAACACATAGAACTAATTTCACTTACAAAACTATTCAAATATTTCAGTTAAAACAGAATATAACCCCAGACCTCTGTCCTTACCAGCCTCTTGCTTATGTTCCCACATGAACAATGAAAGACAAGGTAATTCCTATTAATGTCCCTTCCCCCTAACACCAGGCAAACAACACATTTAAATTTCACTCTAATTATCACTGCCAAACAACTGTTCCCAAGCCTCAAAAGTTACAATATCGCAGCCCAAGTAACAGTTCTAACTCAAGGTAATAATTTTTAACACATAGAACTAATTTCACTTACAAAACTATTCAAATATTTCAGTTAAAACGGAATATAACCACAGACCTCTGTCCTTACCAGCCTCCTGCTTATGTTCCCAAGTGAACAATGAAAGACAAGGTAATTCCTGTTAAAGACAAGGTAATTCCTGTTAATGTCCCTTCCCCCTAACACCAGGCAAACAACACATTTAAATTTCACTCTAATTATCACTGCCAAACAACTGTTCCCAAGCCTCAAAAGTTACAATATCACAGCCCAAGTAACAGTTCTAACTCAAGGTAATCATTTTTAACACATAGAACTAATTTCACTTACAAAACTATTCAAATATTTCAGTTAAAACAGAATATAACCCCAGACCTCTGTCCTTACCAGCCTTCTGCTTATGTTCTCCCAGCAGCCTTTGCTGCATCAGAAGCCCTATTAGGAGACTGAGAGACCTCAATGTGTATACTCTGGAAGAGAGGAGGGAAAGGGGGGAATGTCCGAGACCTATAAATACCTCATGGTGCTGAACAAGGTACTGGGGGGAGTATTTTCAGAGAAAAAGATGCACGAGAACAAAGGGACAAGTGAAGAAAGTGGAAGGGGGAAATTTAGGAGAGGTGTGAGGAAGCGACTATTCACCGAAAGAGTGCTGGATGCCTGGAATAGTCTTCCACTGGAGGTAGTGGGGGCAAAAAGGGTGGAGGACTTCAAGAATGCATGGGATAGGCACCAGCAAATCTTAGTTGAGAAGTGGGGGGTGGAGGAGGGAGATATATCAAGTAGAATCTGTGGTGACAGTATAAGCAGGGACAAATGAACACACTTGGTGGGCTAAGTGGTCCTTATTTGCTGTTATATTCTCTGTTTCTATGTTTGCATCCTATTGAAGACTGCTGTTCAAAAGTCCCAAATCTTCATTGTACTATTTTTCTTACTGGCTTCCAGTTAGACCTCCAGTTACCTGTGTTGTCGTCGCTTGTCCCCAGCGGTTCCATTTCTACTGCATTTTGGATCCAATCACTGTTTGTGAGCACCAGCTGGAGCAGTGCTCTATTCCCTGTATGGAAGGTGTTGGCAGCACCACTGGCAGCCCTGTTCAATGAAACACTGTAAATGCTACTGGTTCCGGAGGGCTGGAGGAGAGTAGATGCAGTCTTTCCACACAAAAGTGGGAGCAGGGAGGAGTCTGGAAACTATAGACCAGTCAACCTGACCTTGATGGTGGGGAAAATAATGGCATTACTGCTAAAAGAAAGGACTGTGGAACACCTCGAATCCAGCAGAGCACAGGCTCAAAGGTAGCATGGATTCAAAGTGGAAAGGTCATGTCACACAAATCTGATAGATTTCTTTGACTGGATGACAAGGAAAGTGGATAGGGAGGAGTGGTGGATGTGGCCTACCTGGATTTCAGCAAGGTTTTCAACACTGTTCCACATAAAAGGCTTGTAAACAAGCTAGGCAGCCCAGTAATGGGTCCCAAGGTGGTAAACTGGGTTAGGAACTGGTTGAGGGAAAGAGCACAGAGGGTGGTGGTAAATGGAGCTCAATCTGAGGAAAGGAGAGTGACCAGTAGGGTGCCACAGAAATCAGTTCTGGGGCCACTCCTCTTCAATGTCTTCATAAGTGATATTACGGAGGGTCTGGAAGGAAAGGTATGCCTCTTTGCAGATGACACTAAGATCTGCAGCAGAGTAGACACTCTGGGAAGGGGTGGAAAAAATGAGGAGGGACCTAGGAAAACTAGATGAATGGTTAAGAGTGTGGCAGCTAAGATTCAATGCACAAAAGTGTAAAATCATGTATTTGGGACACAGGAGCCCAGGGAAGGCTTACATGATGGGGGGGAAAATACTGACAGCCACCAACCAGGAAAGGATCTGGGGGTAAACATATCAGGTGACCTAATGATGACCAAACAATGTGCCAAGGCTGTGGAGAGGAGTCAGTGGGGTACTGGGGTGCATAGGGAGTGGTATAACCAACAGAAGGATAGAGGTAGCGATGCCTCTGTACAAATAATTAGTGAGATTTCATCTGGAGTACTGTGTCCAGTTCTGGAGGCTGCATCTCCATAAGGACATAGACGCGGTAGAGGCAGTTCACAGAAGGGCAACAAAAATGGTGCAGGGCCTGTACCATAAGTCATACGAGGAGAGACTGGAGGACCTCAATATGTATATCCTGGAGGACAAGAGAGGAAGAGGGGATATGAATATCTTGAGGGCAAAAATAAGGTACTGTGAGGTGGCATCTTCCGGAAAAAGAGATGTTGTAGAACAAGGGGTCATGACATAAGGCTGGAAGGGGGTAGATTAAGATGTAATGTGAGGAAGTATTTCTTTATAGAAAGGGTGGTGGATGCATGGAACACCCTCCCAGTGGAGGTGGTGGGGGAAAATATGGTAAGGAAATTAAAAAAATGCATAGGATAGGCATAGGGGAACCCTAATAATAGGAAAGAGATCAAAGCCTGAGATCAAGTAGGGTCTGTGGTTTCCGCTGCAGGTAGAAAAAAATGGGCAGACTGAGTGGGCCTAGCAGTCCTTATCTGCCGACAATTTCTGTTTCTACATCCTGAACCAGTTGTGCTAGGAATGCTTCCTGACATGCTTCTATCAGGAGTTAGTTTCTTACACTCACTGCAACTGGGACCTTCCACTCTGTGTCCAATATGTTGACTTCTCCTGCAATTTATGTACCCTTTGACCTGGCTGCCATCCTCATAATCACCCCTAGTTCCCTTTCCAGCCCCTAGTTTTGGCCTGGTGACCTGTAAACCATGCCAACTCCAATTCTGTTTTCACTTCTCTATGGCTACTAGTCCCAGCACAGAATCTAAATCTAAAGAACCACACAGATTAGTGGCCTCAATGCCATCTCTCACATCGAGTTATACCCCCCTTGCCCTTTGCCCTGTCCTTCCTAAACAGTGTATGCCATGGCATGGACAAGACCCTTTTTTTATTGTTTTGGTTTGCCCATGTCTTTGTGACAGTAAACAGATCCAAGTATTCTTGACCCATCAGGTCCAGATAGTCTTCTTCAATCATCACTTGTAGTTCTGACATTTTGTTACACAGATTTCCCGAGTTAGTACAAAGCAGACTCCAACAACTGGTCCATACTTCCTCTTTCTTATCCTCCCAGCTTTTGTCAATCATTTTATAGGTGAGGACAGCATGCCTCCTGGGTTCTGTCATAGTTAATGTTCCTAACAAAGCTAACTCTCCTCATCTACTTTAAAGTGCCTCAAATGTACTGTGTCTATCTTGCTCCCATCACCCTCCTGCCCTCCTCATTAAGGTGAAGGCCATCCCTTCTGAAAGCATCCGTCCACTCCAAGATGGGCCCCAACACATGCAGCAATAAGATCTGTCTTATGTACACCATCCATTTAGTTATGTGCTGAACTGAAACAAATGACATTCATTCAAGCGTGGCCTTAGTAGTACCTCTGAGAAGATTAATACCCCTGCTCTATCCTTTGTTACATTCCCTAATGCATAAAAAAATCTAATTTTACCTCTTTCATGCTGTTCCAGCTCAGATTATTCATGTCTACATGCATCATCAGATGATGCCTTCACTCTCCCACTCCTGTGAGTTCCTCTATGCTGGCTATAAGTCTGCCTGCTGTCACTCCTGGAAAGCAACACACAACCTCTTCACAATTGGGTATTAGATCCACCTCCCTCCAAGTGCCCATTACAATCAAATCCCCTAGCACAAGTACCTTTCTCCTTCCCTCTTTGGGACTGCCCTCATCTTTTGGCACATCCTTGTACAGTGCCTACCTATTGGACATGCTGGTCCTATCGTCCCTTAGGATGGTCACCTACAGTTCCACTGTCTGCATTGGAGTGAACTTGTTGCTTGTGCATTGCCCTGGTTCCATAGGTTTCACCTTCCCCCTTTTCCTTTTGGCACACATCTGTCCAGTCTCCAGCTCTGGTCTGAATGGGCCTTTGTGATGGCTGTGACAGTGCTACCCTATGGGTTCTAGCAACTGCTGCCCTCAAGGGGCATATCTCATCCCTTGCAGATTCTAACTCCACCCTCATGGCCAGGAACCTCCTGCAATTGAGACAGTGGCCAAACACCCAGAGCAAAAATCTGTTTTTTCACAATTCCACATCCCTGCACTCCCCCACATCCCTCCACAGTGTCCCCACTGCATCATTGTGCGCTGTTGTACTGTAATGCAGATTAAAATATGTTTCTCTGCTGGTTACACTGTGCACAGTCCCTACTAGTAATGTCTTTGTGGCAAACTGGCAATACTCTAGACAGAATTTTTCCATTACCCCCTACTTAAGCTGCTAACTGGGTAAATACCCTTAAGTCTCACCAGTTAAATAGCTAGTGCACTGCCTAAAACTGATATCAGTTTGTAAAAGCAGCCTGCCATTACCTTTTATATCTGAGATACTTTTTATTTTCCTTTTGTTTAATTAGAAGATTTTTTGCTTGATTTTAGTAGGTGTGATGTGCAGGACAGGACATATCTGTCCCTATCTCCCCCTCCAGTACATCATCAGCATTGTGACATAACTGACTGTAACATCACTGCTACTTAGGAACAGCCACTCAGTAGCAACCAGGTCAGTTACCTGTGATGTTACTGTGGGATAGAGATAGATATGTCAACTGTCAGGCTAAGAGCTGTTACACACATCCAGCACAAGTATTAACACATGGAAGACTTTCTAATGAGCAAAAGGAAAAAAAAGACAATTACTTAGAAATAAAAAGTTACAACTTGCTACTTAAAATTTGTATTATTTTCTTCTCTGCCTGTTTTGGCTGCACTAGCTCTTTAAGAAAAACAATTGCCTTTACCATGGATATGTTGCCACTTCCACCTTTAGTGCAGCCTTGTTTTCACCCTGTTTAGTGCTCCCCAGCTTTTTCCCTAGCTTTCTGCAGGAATCAATATCCCCTGATTCTGTCTGTCTCCTCTTGGTGCTGCATATTCCTGCTTCTGTAGACCAGAGCCTGCTCTGGTCTCCTGGTCCTCTTGTAGATGCCCTGTAGACCCGTTATCAGACACCACACTCCTACTCCGTGGCACCTGCACTCCAGAACACCACAAGTAAGGATGCTCTCAGGGCTTAGGGCTTAAATATCCTGTATCTTCTAACCCTGCTACAGTCACCCCCCAATCAGACACATGGTTGGCAGGTTGCAGTTAAACTCTCAGCCTACAAAAGACTGCAATATTCTCCCAGCTAATGTCAACTTCCTGACTACACAGAGCTGTAGAAATTCAAAGAACAGCCCCAGATCACTGACCCCAAATCTTACTCCTGCCTACTCCTTCACACTGCCCCTGTAAGTATTAAATTAAATGCATTATCCTTTCTGGTTTATGCTGCCCATTCTTTCTCCTCTTCCTTAGCTCTCCCAGCATAGTTCTGAACTAGTGGCCTAGATTAGTAAGTGATCATGGAGTCTGAAATACAAAGGTTAACAGAAACATAGAATTTGACAGAAGATAAGGACCACATGACCAATCCAGTCTTCCCATTTCTCCCTACCTACACAATTACATTTTTTATTTGTTTAGATTTTGTTTACCGGGTAAGTGCACTAGGCAAAACCTTGCCTATTTTTAGGCACAATCCAGGATCACAACTGCATTTACAGCTGGTCTACAAATTTCTCCCTCCACCCTTCCTTTCCACTATGATTCCCTTGTGCTTATCCCATGCATTCTTGAACCACATCACTGTTTTTGCCCCACCACATCTGCTGGAAGACCGTTCCAGGAATCCACCACTCTTTCTGTGAAAAAGTACTTCCTCACATCTCTCCTAAATCTACCTACCTCCAGCTTCATAGCATGTCCCCTTGTTCTTGAACACCTTTTGTTCTGAAAAATATCCCTTCCTACACCTTATTTACCTCATGAGATATTTAAATGTCTCTATCATATCTACCCTATCACTCCTCTGTTCCAGGGTGTAAATATTGAGGGCCTTAAATCTCTCCTCAGAGGGCTTTTGATGCAGACCATGCACCATTTTAGTTGCTCTCCTCTGGACTGACTCCACTCTGTCTACGTACTTCTGGAGAGGTGGTTTGCAGAACTGGACACAATACTCTAGGTTGGGTCTTCCCAGTGATCTATACAGAGGCAGTGCCACCTCCCTCTTTCTGCGGGTGATACCTCTCCCTATGCATCCCAGCATCCCACTTGCCATCCCTACCATCTTGTCACACTGCCTGGCCACCTTTAGGTCATCCAATATGATTACCCCCAGGTCTCTTTCGTGCTTGGTGGTGGTCAATACCACTTCACCCATTTTGTAATCCACCCCAGGTTTCTGTGCCCTAAGTGCATTATTTTGCACTTTTTCACAATGAATCCCTGCTGCCACACCCTTGACCACTCCTCTAGTCTTCTCAGGTCTTTGTCCATCCTTTCCACCCCCCCTCCCCGAGTAGTCCACCCTATTACAGATTTTGGTGTCATCTGCAAAGAGACAGACCTCCCCTTCCAGCTCCTCTGAAATGTTACTCAGAAAGACATTAAAGAGGACCAGTCGTGGCACTGATCACTGAGGCATCCCACTAGTCACCCACCATTCCTTGAAGTGAACTCTGTTTTCCACCACCTTCTGTCAAGTATCCCTAACCAATTTTGTATCCAGTTTACCACCTTTGTACCCACTCCTAAGCTACCCAATTGCTTATTGGTCTCCTATGTGGAACAGTGTTGAATGTCTTACTGAAACCTAGGAAGGCCATGTCCACCGCTCCACCTCGATCTATTTCCCTGATGCCCAGTCAAAGAAATCTATTTGATTCATTTAACATAACCTCCCCCACCCCCGTGAAACCATGCTGCCTTGGGTCTTGTAATCTACTGGATTCAAGATATTCCATGATCCATTCCTTCAGCAGTGATTCCAATAACTTTCCCACCACCAATGTCAGGCTGACTGGCCTATAATTTCCAGCCTCCTCCCTGCTACCACTTTTGTGTAGTGAGACTACATCTGCCCTACTCCAGTCCTCTGGAACCACTCCTGCTTCCAGTGAACTGTTAAACAGAACTGTCAGAGGTGCAGCCATTATTTCCCCGAGCTTCCTCAATACCCTTGGATGCACCCCATCTGGCCCCATTTTTTTATCCACCTTCAGGTTAGGAAGTCCCTTCAGGACTTTTGCCTCCAAAAAAAGGACAAGTGTTCACCTTCCTCCAAAGCTTTTGTAATGTTTTTGTGGCCCTTCCCCTTCACCTTCTTTTCTGAACATTGAACAAAAGTATTTGTTCAGGATGTCTGCCTTTTCCTGGTCCTGCTCTATACAGCACCCTCCCCTGCCTTTTTAACCTTACAAACCCACCCCTGGTTTTCCTCTTTTTACTTACGTACATAAATATGTCTTGTCCCCTTTCATTATCTCCTTGGCTATTCTTTCTCCAGTTTCTATCTTTACTTTTCTTACTGCTTTCCCTGGTTCCCTCTTTTCCCCCCTGTACCCCTCCTTATCCTCCCTACTCTATTTCTCCTTATGCGTTCTGAATGCTACCCTTTTAGTTTTTCCCTTTTCAGCCACCGCTTTCGAGAACCATAATGGTCTCTTTTTCCTCTTGCTTTTGATCACTTGCTTGATGCAGGGGTTTGTTGCCTTTACTATGTTCCCTTTTATCTTCATCCAGTTTCTCCACCTCACCTAGGTCACCCACCCCTACTAGGTTATCCCCGAGGCATTCACCAACTTTTTAAAATCTGCCATCCTGAAGTCCAGGACCTTCACCCTTGTCTGGCTTGATTCTGTAGCCATCATTATTTTAAACCACACTTTATGGCTATCATTGGTCCCCAAGTGTCCTCCCACCCTGATATCTGCAGCACTATCCCTGCTACTGAATGGCAGGTCCAGCATTGTCCCATCACAAGTGGTTTCACTGACAAGTTGACAGAGAATTGCTCTCTGAAGAGAGTACAGGTTGTCCCTGTTTCTAGCTGAAGCTGTAGCTGGGAGGTTCAAATCCACATCTTGTAGGCTGAAGGCCCCTGCCAGCGGCACCTCTTCCATTTTTCTGCCATCTTGCAAATGGCTTCCACCAGAACCTTATCTAATTCCTCCCCCTCTGCTGGAGGTCTGTAGATCACTTCAGTGTGAATAGTGTCTGCATTCTCCATATCCTGGGTGGCCTGTAGTACCTCTACCTCCCCCTATATTCACTGTATCTCCCTCACATAAAGCACCACACCCCCTCTTTTCCTTCCCACCTGGTCCTTCCTGGACAGGGTATAGCCTGGTATGACCATGTCCCAGTCATGGTTTTCAGTGCACCATGACTCATTAATGGCCACAATATCCAGGTCAGCCCCTGACATGATGGTCTCTAGGTCCGGAATCCTATTTCATAGACTTCTAGCATTTGCACACATGGTCTTCCAGATTTTGTTTCCAATCTGCATGTTGCCCCCTTTTTTTCATTTTGTCCTCCATCCTTCTCAATTCCCTTTTTAATGCTCCATTCAGTGCCAGCGTCAGAGGGGGTGCAAGGGATGCCACTGCACCAGGGTCCAGAGCACAGGGGGGCCCAGAGACCCATCAGTCAAAATGTTAATTTATTTTTTTTTTTACTTTAAAGTGGCAATTGGAGTGGTGCAGCACTCGACTTCTCTTCTCTGCTCAGCCCTGCCTGCCAGCTCTCAAGCCTCAGCCATTTAAATTATTTACCATAAATAGAAATATCAAGGTGGCATACCACTGCACCATGCACGCTGTTCATACCTGCAGTGAGCCAGAGCCTTTTATCTCACTGGCTAGCTCATCCTCCTCCGACTGGAGTCCCAACCCTCTCTCACTGATCTCCTCCCCTTCCCCAAGATGTCTCCCAGACCTGGCTCCTGTAAATCCTCTCACTCAGTGACTGACCACACCTTGTACCCGACCAATCCATCAAGTGTTTGCTATGCTGTCATTCATGGCTAGGAGTGGGGGTACAGCGAGCACAGCATGACTGATAGACAGACATTGCTGTTACCTGACCATCTCCTTTGTAGGTCAGGTGGTGCTACCTTAGGAGAGTCTCTCTGTCTCAGAATGCTTTGCTGCAGTCAGTCTGTGAGCAGTTGAGCGAGGAGATCACAAAGAAGAACAGTTCGTGGCTATGTGTAAGTCACTTTTACACAAAATAAATTAATAGTTGTCTTCTTCTGTTCTGTGCCCCAAAGCTAATTTTACTCACTTTTGTGGACAAGTGAGGGTCTCAGTAAAATACAGACACGTGGCTATCAGTGGGTGGGAACTGATTTGGGAAAACTTATGAAGCCAGAAGAAGAAGGCCGGGTCCTGGGCTGGGGAGAGGAGGCCTTGTGTGTGTGTGTGGGGAGGTTATGAGTAGAAGTGTGAGAGATACAGAAAATTAAAAAAAGTTTGTGTCTGACATTGGATGAGATAAAAAAAAAATCATACTACACAGTCTCACTCTCATTCTCTCTCTTTTTTAAGATCAGTCAGAGCGCAAGAGAGTTGTGGCTATACCACTGCTGTCTAAAGAACAGAGAACGTATTATTCAATTCATATTCAAAGTCCTATCCTTTTCAGACCAGTCTGTGCTGAGCCTGTGTGTGACTTGTGTCGGATCTGGTGTGACTTATTTATTTCATTCATAATACACTACAGTGTACAGCAATTCATCTGCTGCAGCTGAGTGCTGACATCGTCTTTGCAGTTTCTGAGCTGATCATCTGGACAGAGGTGGGGAGGCAAGGGGGGGGCCACATCACAGGGATGAGGGTGGGGGTGGGCCGACTTCAGAGTCTAGCACCAGGGCCCAGTAAATCCTGGAGCTGGCCCTGGCTCCATTCCTGCCTCCTTTATCTCTACCACCCTGCTCCCTTTACTAATTTAAACCCGAGGGGAGTCCTGTCCCTCAGGTTCTCCTTACTCTCTACTTCAACCTGTGGGGGCCGGGGGGTGGGATAGTTTCTGACTCCCTGATTCTTTCTGATGACCCTCTTAGCTGGTTTAAATGATCATCAAAGTAACATTTAAATCATCCACTGAGGACTGCGATTACCCTCCTGGATAGATGCTGGCCATGACTCCTGTATAGTCCCTTATTCTCCCAGATGGGTCTGCCATCCCCAGTGTAGCTGAACCCTTCCTCTCTAAAATATTTATTCAAGCATGAGCTGTAGTCCCTGGTGCAGAGTTCCCTCCTCCATCCCTTGTTTTGGACAGGCAGCACCTCAATGAAAGCCAAAGAGTGAACAACCTGTATAAGAACCCTCCCCAGCTCCCTAAATTCCCTGTCCACTATTCCAGCCCCATCCCTTTAATCCCCAGGTGAACAATAATATACAGCTCTCCCTTCATTCCTGCTGCCCTAGTGATCCTCCAGATCTGCTTCCCATCCCTCTGCACCATAGCACCAGGTAAGCACCTAACCTGCCTCTTCCCCCATCTCCTATTCCCAAATCTATCCCCCTCACAATTGAGTCCCCCACCTGATGTTTCTTCTTACTCCTCTGGGGCCCTCTACCACTCTCCTTGGGGTCTCCACTATAGATGGCCCCCACATTCCCCTTGGTCAGTACTGTGGGTGCTTCCTCCTGGCAGTTCTGACCTGCCAGAGCATCGCAGGAATTTTGTAGTAGTTCCAGTTGATGAATTTGCCTCTGTCCCACTACCACCAACTTTCCAGATCCCACCACAGTCCATCCGTTCCTCCTCTGGTGGTATCCTATGATGTAATGGTGGCAAACTTGGTGGCATCTGGGTGGGGGGAGCAGTCCACTGAATTCTAGCAAACTTGATCTGGAGTCTATTGACCTCCTCCCTTAACCCAGAGAAGTGTGTGCATATGGGGTAGCACCCACAGTCTCCAGAAGGTCTCTGTGAAAACTGCTGCCCCACAGCCATTGCACTGCACCACTCCAAGCATTCTCAACTGCTATTCACCCTGTGTTACCTGGAGATACTTTTGTACCCTTACCCTGATAGGGTGTTTCTAGTTCCCCCCTTTTTTATTTCTATTTGTGTTCCCCCATGCCTTGTTTAAATCTTTACGTACTCTTACCCTAGATAGGGTGTTGCTCCTATCCCCAGTTTTGGTCTACCCTTGACCTTCCACACTTCCCAGCAGTTACTGTTACACAGTAGTGAGCAGGTGCCTTGCTGTAGTCAAGTAGCAGAGTCTCCTACTGCTTTGCTTCCACCTGCCATTGCTTGCCGACACCTAAGTTAAGTATTCTATGCAAGTTTGGTGATATGGATACTGGGCTGCAGACACTGCATTCTCTGTCAGTTCTGTGTTCTGACAAGGTACTAAGTGAGTTCCAACATTGTGCTACGGGGAAGGCAAGCACCATTTTGGCTCATGGCTATGTCCCAACAAGGTGAGTAAGTTGAAACATTGGGCCACAGGGAGCACAGGCACTGTGTGGGCTCATGGTCTATGCCCCTGCAAGGTGAGTAAGCTTGGGCACTGGCCTAAATGAATGGAGGAACTGGATGGACTGTTGGGCTATGCCCCAATAAGGTGGGTGAGCTTGGACACTGGGCTACATGGAAGGCAGGCACAGTGTGGGCTGGCAGTGTGTGGCCCTTTGGGCAGCTGTGATAGTGCCAACTGGAAGCGTTCAAAATAGATAATACTGTTTGTGATGTTATAAATTGATTTTTCCCCCAAAGTAAATTATTTGTGTGCTTAATTTCATTCTAGCAGTACCAGTTCCAGGACTGAGGGTTGCAACAGCTCAGGAGGAAAAGGTGGGGTCATGTGACTGCACAGACTGGCCTGGAAGAAGCAGGAAGTCTCCTTTTGGTATAAAAGACCCTGCACCCATGATTTCAGTGCCCTTTCATGCAGCCATGATAGCGCAATGAGAGGGCTCAGAAAAGGCTGTTTGTGTTGCTATAAATAGATTTTTCCCACAAAGTATATTACTTGTGTGCTTACTTTCAGTATAGCAAGACCAGTTCCAGGCCACAGGTTTGCAGCAGCTTGGTGGAAGAAGGCTGAACACATGCCTGCATAGACCAACTGGGAGGAAGTAGAAAGTCTGCTTTTAGCTGTAAAAGAGAATTGTGTCAAGCATACCAGAATGACTGCATCCCAGTGCACATGTAAAACAGTGCAGAAATGGAGCATCTGCCTTAGGAACATCAGCAGGACTTCCACAGACTGAACATAGGACAGCAGGACACTCTGGAGATGGGATATCAGAATAATGTAAGAGGTGACACATAATTGCTTACTGTTTGCTTACTGTGACAAACAGTTAGGGGGCAGGCACCTACAGCTTGTATCCACATTAAAAGTGAGTAAGGGACAGTATACTCCAAAAATAGTACGAACAGGTAGGAGGATTAAAAAGGGGAAAGCATAAGACACCTTGTCTAGGATAGGGTAACAAATTAGTTTCAGGGAAGCAAAATAGGAGGTGGGAGTACAACAGGAGTAGGAAGGAGGTAGAACGGTAAACCAAGCTTGCACAGACACTAAGCAAAGTAAAGATCATGGGAGTTGTGAAGTGCAATGGCTGTGGGGCCACAGTCTTTCAGGAGACCTTTTGAAGATTGAAGTGCTGCCCCATATGTATTCACCTCTCTGGGTTGTGAGCACAGGTTGCTGGACTCCAGGCTGAACTGGCAAGGGAACACTAAACCCTCTGCCCCACCCAGGGGCCACCAAGTCTATTACTGCTCCCCAAGATGATGCCTATGCAGAGTAGATGGGCCTTGGTGAACTCTGGGTGGGGGGGGAGCACACTTCTTCACCTATCCCTCTGCAGAATTCTTTTGCCACACTGGCAGGACATGGCAGCTGAAAGGAGGTAATCATTACAGTGGGAAGAGAGAAGAAGGGGTTCCTTAGAAGTGGAGACCCTAGCCCAAGAGGAAGCCATTGCTGGTTGGGGATGCCATGAGAGAGATTGATATGGGGCCTTGGGGAGAAGGATAGGGAATTGACACACCCAAGTGGGGCTTTCAGTTTGGAGGGATGGGAAGCATAGCCTGAGGATCGCATAGGGCAGCAGGAGCTATGAGAGTGCCTAATGTAATGGTCCATTTGGGGATGAATGACCTGGCAAGGAAAAAGAAAGGAGTAGTTCAGAGTAACGTCAGGGAGCTGGGAAGGGGCCTCAAGCAGATGGCACACACAGTGTTTTTTTCCAAGGTGTTACCTGTGTATGGCCAGGGTGAGGCAATGCTACTGTACGTCCCACCAGGGTATTTAATGATTGGTTGAAGGTATGGTGCATGGAGGTGGGCTTTGACTACATCAGGGACTGAGGACTAGCCTGGAAGATATGGGTCTCTATAAGGGAGACAGCCTGCATCCCTTCAAGAAGGGGACTACAATCCTTGGTGGGAGGTTTAAATGGTACTTGGATGAGCATTTAAACTAGCTGATGTAAGGCAGTAAAACCAAGGAGGCAACACTGGCATACACTCCTGGATGGTGGAGCATCAGAGAGGGAAGACCAGAGGGTAGTAAACTCCCCAAGGACAAGGGTGCAGAAAGGCAGAGACAAAGAACAAGACAGAAAAAAAGTGGAATATAACCGAGGTAAGCAAGAGTAGAGGGTGAAGGAGACATGGAATGGTGAAGATAAAAATAGAAGAGGTAAGTCATGGGGTGCTTTAGGAAACAACAGATGCAGGAATAGCTGGAGGGGCTAGGAGTTAGGCAAGTGAGACAAAAATATGGGGAAAGCCACGTATGCTAATGCAAGGAGTCTTGGAAACAAGAATCCAGATCTGGAAGTCATCATGGCAGAGGCTAACCTGGATTTAGTCACCATATTGGAGTCGTAATGCACTGAGCACCATGACTTGGACATGGCCATACCAGGCTATTCTCTGTCCAGGGGAAACATGGTGGGGAGGAAGGGAAAAGGGGTTATATATAGATGATGGAAGGAATTAAGGCCACAGAGGTACAGGGGCATCAAAAGGAAAAGGAGGGGCTAGAGGTGCTGTGAGTCATCCTGAGGGAGGGGGGAGGGCAAAAATTAAAAAAGGGGAGCAACAGGCAGAGTGAAAACAAAATTTGGAAGCCCATGTGAGTGAATGCCAGAAGTCGAGGAACTAAGATTCCAGACCTAGAGGCCATCATGGCAGAGGCCTACCTGGATATTGTGGCCATTAGCGAGTCATGTTGCACTGAAAACCATTACTGGGACATGGTCATACCAGGCTATACTCTGTTCAGAAAGGACCAGGTGGGAAGTAAAGGGGGATATATAGTACTTTATATGTAAGGGAAAGCATACAAGTAATCGACATACAGGGAATACAATGGTGAAGCAGTCATACTACGGGTCACCCAGCAGATGGAGAATGGAGTCACTATTCAAACTTGAGTGATCTACAGACCTCCAGCAGAGGGAGAGGAATTAGATAAGGTACTGGTGGAAGCCATTGGCAAGATGGCAGAAAAGGGGGAGGTGCTGCTGGTGGGGGACTTCAACCTGCCCAATGTAGATTGGAGCCTCCCAATAGTTTCTTCAGCTAGAAACAGGGACATCCTGGATTGCCTACAAGGGCATTCCTCAGGCAAGTAGTCAGTGAACCCACTCATGATGGGGCAATACTGGACCCAGTGCTCACTAACAGGGACAGTGCTGCAGACATCAAGGTGGGAGGACACTTGGGACAAGGGGTCACCACACAGTGTAGTTCAAAAGATGCTCAACTACAAAACTGAACCACACAAGGGTGAAGCTCCTGGAGTTTGGGAGGGCAGATTTTATAAAGATGGATGAATGCTTCAGGGATGACCTGGCAGTGGGTGATGGACTGGGTCAGGTGCAGGAGCAGTGGTGAAAGATAAAAGAGATCATAGTAAAGACAGTAAACCTCTATATAGAGCAAATGAGCAAAAGCAAGAGGAAAAGGAGACCACTGCGTTTCTCAAAAGAGGTGGCTGAAAAGGTAACGGCTAAAAGAGTAGTATTCAGAAGGTATAAGGAGTTGCAGAGGGAGGAGGATAGTGATGTATATAGAAGAAACATAGGGAAGTAGGGAAATCAGTAAGAAGTACAAAGGTACAAACTGGAGAGAGAATAGCCCAACAGGTAACAAAATGGGACAAGATATTTTTTAAGTGAAAAGAGGAAGATCAGGAGTGGGAATGTAAGGTTAAAAAGGAAATGGGGTGGACTGTGCAGAAGGGACAAGGAAAAGGCAGACATTTTGAGGAAATACATTTGTTCAGTGTTCTCAGAGGAAGGAGAAGGGGCAAGACCACAAAAAAGTAGAAGACACTTTGGAGGGAGGGGGTGGATATTTGTCCTTTTTTGGAGGCAAGAGTCCTGAAGAGAGTTGCTAATTGGAAGGTAGACAAAGTAATGGGGCCAAATGGGATGCATTCAAGGGTATTGAGGGAGCTCAGGGAAATAATGGCTTCACCTCTGACATTTCTGTTTAACAATTCACTGGAAACAGGAGTGGTTCCAGAGGACTGGAGGAGGGTAGATGTAGTCCCACTACACAAAAGTATCAGAAGGAGGAGGCTGGCAATCATAGGCCAGTCTGCCTGACATAAATGGTGGAAAAGTTAATAGAATCATTGCTGAAGGAAAGGATTATGAAATATCTTGAATCCAATGAGTTAAAAGACATGGTTTCATGGGGGTGTAGGGGTCATTTCATACAAATCTGATAGATTTCTTTGATTGGGTGACAAAGGATTTAGATAAGAGTGGAGTGGTGAATGTGGCCTACCTAGATTTCTGTAAGGCTTTCTACACCGTTCCCCAGAGAAGACTAGTACTGTAACACACTGGGTAGCTTAGGAGTTGGCCTGAAGGTGGTAAACTGGATAGGAAATTGGTTATGGGATAGGCAACGGAGAGTGGTGGCAAATGGAGTTCACTCCAATGAAGAGAGAGTGACCAGTGGGGTGCCTCAGGGATCTGTTCTGGGACTGGTCCTCTTTAATGTCTTTATAAGTGACATTGCAGAGGTGCTGGAACAGAATGTCTACCTCTTTGTGGATGACACCAAAATCTGCAATGTGGTAGACACTTGGGGTGGGATGTGTAAAGGATGAGCAGAGACCTGAGAAAACTAGAGGAGTGGTCAAAAGTATGGCAGCTGGGTTTCAATGCAAGAAAGTGTAAAATAATGCACTTACAGTATGGCACAGAAACCCAGGGACAGAGTACAAAATGGTTGGAGTGGTACTGATGACTACAAACCATGAAAGAGACCTAGGGGTCATCATATGGGATGACCTGAAGGTGGCCAGGTAGTGCGACAAGTCAGTAGGGAGGGCTAATGGGATGCTGGGGTGCATAGAGAAGGATATCTCTAACAGAAAGAGGGAGGTGGCGTTGCCACTGTATTGCTTACTGGTGAGACCCCTCCTGGAGTACTTTGTCAAGTTTTGGAGGAATGTACCTCAAAAACAACATAGGCAGGGTGAAGGTAGTCCAGAAGATGGCAACAAAAATGGTCCAGGGTTTGCACAAGAAGCCCTATGAGGTGATGCTGAGAGATCTCAACATGTACACCCTGGAGGAGAGGAGAGAGAGAGAGAGAGAGCCCTTTGGGTCCTGTGCTCCCATCCCTCAACAGATGCATATATGTATGTCACTGTGGAAGGGCCCTATGCTTCCATTAATAGGACAGCAGCAAACAAATAGTCAATATAGCCATCGTATGACCAAATCTCATTTACCAGGTGCCAACATTTCTGAATTCCTGCCAAAATAATAATTTTGTTCAACTGGAATACCATTCCCTTCCAGAGGTGCGAAAACACATTTTGACTAGGATTTGAAAAATGACAGTTGTGACATACATCAGGTGGAGTAATAATAAGTATATGTTGAAAATTTGGGTCAAACTCTTTAAAATTTCCAAAGTTGCAAGCATGTGTAGTGAAATTGCAACAAATGGTCGTGACTTTGACATTTCTACATATTTGAACCCAGATTTTCAACCTAACCTTCATATGACCCCACCTCATGAACAAGTCCAGGAATAAATTTTAAATCCCACCAGAAAGGTGAATTCACCAAGTGACTGCAAAATCACCTTTTGGGTGTGAGTTGCATAATAACAGTCAAATTGTTTATTACATAGGGTCCCCAAAAGGCCATATTGAAAATTTGGTGTCAGAATGTCTAAAAATGGCTAAGTTATGCAAAACATTGTTGAAAGCCCCATCAAAATACATTGAACTGCATTTACCTTAACTTCTCATATTGCAGTCACCAGTTCCATCAGTAAGACAAGTCTTTGATCAGAGAGTGTATCTTGAACCTGGGACTATTTTAGGTGAGTGAGGGTATATTGGGGTGTACTTGGGAATGTAGGGTGGTGAGTGCTGAGTGGGAGGGTGGGGGGTTAGATCGGCGAGTGACTATTTTATCTTTACAAAAAACCCCATTGAGGACCATTTTCTTCATTACAGGTACTTGGACAGCGATTAGCGGGGGGGGGGGATACCACTAAACACCAGGGAGTATAAAACCAGAAGGGGGACAGCAATTGGAAGGTGGGTGGTACCACCGGACACCAGGGATTACAAAAATAACAAGGGGGACAGCAATCAGATGGTGGGTGTACCACTAGACACCAGGTAATATAAAATAACAAGGGAGACCGTGATCAGGTGGCGGGGGTACTGTGAGATACCAGTGAATATAAAAATTAAAATAGGGACAGAAAGGGAGATGGGGATAGGCATCAGAGGGTAGGGGGTGCCTCTAGACACCAGGGAAATACAAAGAGTACAGGAGATGGCAGCAGAATGGAATCTGAATATTCCCCCTTCATGAAAAAGGATTATTTATTTTGTATCACATGGTCACAAAAAAGGATACATAATAGCAAAAAAAAAACCAAAAACATTTCTAGTGCATGTCTGCAACTGTGAAGTGCAGATTACATCTAAGGGGATCCTATTCACCTAGATAGATGTGTTGAAATCTCTCAATAATGAAAGTTTTTTAGCTTTTGAATTTTTTTTTGAGAAAATTGACACAAGATGGTGGCAAATGAAAAAGGAATATTCCAATATGAAACAGGATTCCTTGTTTGTTTCATACAATTATCTTTAAGAGCTTACTGAGCATACTCAGAAATTCTTTTTTCTAATTTTTAAAAATGCAATAACTTACAAATGGCTTATTATTTGTTCACCAGACTAGCAAACAGCACATCTGTGGGCTAGTCCCTTTCGGCCCTGAACATTTCAGACCAAGATTCCAAACCATCAGGGCCGTAGGCAAGCTTAAAGAAAATTCCCAGCAAAGTCAATAAATGAACAACAAAATGCATTTTTCACCTCTCTGGAACTCAGAACTCACAAGTCCAAGTCCAACCAGAAAGTAACTTGCCACATCCAGAGATCAACCCTGGGTGATGGTGCATGCAAACTTTGATGCAAGTCTACTGAATGGTTGCAAAGTTATTAAAGTGCAGAATCTTTGATTTAACATTGAAGTGCCTACTCAACCCTAACCATAAGGGTATGACTGCACCCATATAACATATGTAGGAAAGAATGCATGTCTTCATAGTGCTGGTACAAATCTATAGGTACAATCAAAGCTGTAGAAAGCTGCATGCATATCAGTAAAAACTTTCAAAAAATGTACTATTTAGGTAGAATTCAGTCAATATTGCATACATGTTCCCTAGTGTTCTCCATCCCATCATTACTGTGGAAATTTGAATGGAAACAGGAGTTTAGTCCCATATGGCTTATCTACCCTTGTTTCTTGTTCTTCATCTGTATACCTAAATCATAATTAGTCCTGGTAATGACTGTGATGCCACAAGTAGAGTACAGTATTATGACCTCTGAGTCAGGTGTATGTTAATACAGATGTGGAGACTTCTCTAAAAATTGTAAGTGTAGTCTTGTGCATTCAAAACTATTGGGAGCAGAGTGAAGACATGGACTTTTAAAAATGCAAGAAATATTGAAGAATTTATCAAAATTATTGCTTCTGTATCTGTTTATATATTTCTTTGCAAGACACTTGAATAGTACAGTTTTATTGGCTCAGTAGGTTGCATGCCCCGTCTCAAGCCAAACGGTAGTAGATTTTAGCCTCACATCAGTTTGCAAAACCAGTACTGTAGTGCAAAACCCCATATACAAGATACTGACAAGGAATTTTTCTTGCCTGAAGCAAGGAATGAAAATGTCAGAATCCTTACATATTCCTTGCATATAATTCTTAAGTAACAACTTGAAAGTAGCTTGCATATGCCAGAATATTGCACTGTATTGTATTTATTTATTTCACCAGGAAAAGGCTCAATTGAGCAAGATCATTTACAAGAAGGACTTGGGTAGGACAGCATACAAAGCCACATATTGTTGCTGTCCACTGTCCTAATCCACAATCATACTACTGTCCCCCTCTGTCTCTTCCAGTTCCTGTTTTAACTAGTGATTGTTGTTCTTGTTGTCTCACCCTGCTTATCATATTCTCCTGTACAGTACTCTGTAATGTAATCCTATAGTGTAAAATTATCTGCTCATTGTATTATGCATATTGATGTATTTATTCTGTATTGCACTGTAATATATGCATCATAAAAATAATACTATTGAAAAAGATGCCAAAAAATAGTTGTAATAGATACCATTTCCCCATAATAGCACACTTCACTCCCAATAAACCACTCCCAATAACCACTCCCAATAATACTATCGTTTAGGATTTAGAACGATAGTATTATCACTCTTGCAGAAAAGCACAAGCGCACCCTGCCACCTCGCACTTACAGTGAGTCGACTTCTTCAACACTCAGTACGAAGAATTTAAAAAACTGCTCCTTGGGAAACAAGCACCACAAAACTTTCTGTCGGCAACAGTAATATCTCTTTGAAAGTCACGCAAGTGAGAGACTGAGCGAGCGGACGTGACAGAATAGGGCGGGCGGGAGTGGAGACGGAGAGAGTCAGCATCTGAGTCCTCCTTGCAATGGCAGCCTACCCTGGAGTCACAGCACCTAACAAACTCCAAAGTAGACTTGCATCCATATATTACAAAAAATAAAAAATAGGCGAGCGTGCATCACCCGGGAATAATACCATCTTAAGGTTCTGGGGCAAGGGAACCTCTCGTGCTCTGCTTTCAAGGTTCTCTTGTCCCTAGAACCTCTCAATGGTATTATTCCCTTGTAATAGACACTTGCCTATCTATTATTCTATTTGTATATTTCATGTTCCTTCTGTATTATACTGTAGATGAATTTTTTGTCATCCCTTTGTTGTATTTGTACACCCGAACCCTGGATCACACCTGGAAATGAGCTTCTGCTCAGTGTGCCTTTCCCAGTCAACACATTTTAAATAAATAAAAGGCCATGTTACATGATACAGGTATACAAGGCATAGATTATTGTTTATAAAGCTAATACCACAAGAAAATAAATCTCTGACAGTTGTATACAGAAGTTATACAGAAAAAAATAGGAAATTATATCAAATAGATTTAGGCTTGTTTGTTTAAAAGTTGCCAACTTCAAAGTGAGAGATTACCCCCTATTATTAGTCGCTAGACAAACAACAGCATTGATGAGTGTAGCTTAACCACAAGACCAGACTTCAGTATATAATCATTCAATGAGTGCCTTAAAGGTGCTAGTTCTGAACAGGGAGACAAGTTTTAGTGAGGCTTGTATTGAAGTATAGTGGGGATGAAGCAACTAATTGCAGTTTTTCCAAATTGAGTGGCATGTTTTGGAGTGTCCAGTTAAGGGAATAGCTACTGTGTGATATATTGGACAGCTGAGTGATATAGCCTAGGAGATCTTTTAGAAGTACTTTGTAAGTCCAGATACATAGATTCAGTTGTCTCCTGGAAGTCGATGAGGGCCATCTGACTATGGTATATAAATTGCAGTGGTGAGTCCTGCCTTGTTAGTTCAGTTATGAAACTAAGAGTTCTGTGGTAGAGTACATCCAGCTTAACTAGGCAGGTTGACTGGACAATGATAGTAGATTTGGTCAGTGTAGTCTATGATTGGAAGGAAGGTGGCCTGGACTAATTGCTTACAGGTGTCATGCTAGACCCAGAATTTATTTCTAAAGTAAAAGCCAAGTCTGACTCTTACTTTTTTGCATAGTGGTTCTATGTGGTTAGTGAAAGAGAGCTTGTTGTCTAATTATACTCCTAGGTGTTTGCATTTCTTTACAACTTCAAGGAATTCTTCTAACAGAGTAGTGATGGCTGGTTTAGGTGAAAATTGTGAGACTGCACTGTGTGATGCGAAGAACATGACTTTCGTTTTGGAAGCATTTAATAGCAATTTGGAGTGGAAAAGGTTAAGTTATAGTTCATTAAATACCAGCTGGAAGTCAGAGCAGACTGCACTAATATTAGGTCTGAAAATGTACCATGCAGTGTCATCTCCGGAGAAGTGCATTTCAGAATCAGTGATGATCTCACGAAAATCATTAACATATAGGATAAAAAGTATTGTAACATGGCATAAAAAAGAAAAACAAAATGAAGCACTCAGATAGGAGCAAACACACCATGTGGTACAGTAGAAACCATGGTCTAGTACCATAGCAGATCATGGTTTGTGATGTAATACCTTGGCAATCCACTACAGGCAAGAAGCAGTATACAAGTGAAAACAATATGCAAATAGTTTGCAGTGTGTAGTTGTCTCAGCTTGCATTTGCTAAGGATTTTCCTGGCACAGGGTTTTTGACATTTTCAAGATTGTTCTATGTTGTAATTGCGACAGAAGTTCATGAGCCGCTAAAGATTGTACATTTAAACTCCACATATACTGTTAATTATGCTGCAACAATATTTCTTTAGAAGTGAACAGTTACATACTGTTACCATTCCTTCTGATCTACTGCTTTCTAATCAACTGTGGGTGCAATGCATTGTGGATGACTTAATAACAATATCTGTCCTAGACTTTTCTTGGTGAATACACAGTGGTAAAGATGAGCATGCAGCTTCTATAACCAAAAGCAAAAATAACAGACACTGAGATAAACAAAGCAAAATTTAAGAGAGAATACTTCTATGGGTGAAAAGAAAAAATACATTGAGAGAAACAAAAACAAATCAAAGAAACAGACTAACAATAGTAGTGAAAATAAGTATTTGAAAGGTGAAAGCAGTAAACGTTATGCTGTTCTATGTCCTGCTGAGTTAGGTAGTTTAGAGGGAAAAAAAGTGAAAAATAATATTCCGCAACAAAGTAGTTGTTCTGTAAAGTGTTTTTCAGATTGGCTTAATTCAGTACATTTGGAGAAACTGTGCTTGAGCTACTAGGATTATTTGACAGCCTCCTATTGGGCTGCAAAGGAACTGGAGGAAGAAAACTAAAATGTACCATCGCACACTCCCATCATGCAGTGCAGCCCATATCTTCTAATACACAGAGAGGAAAATCAAAGCACCTAGAATAGAAAGTGAATTGCAAGTTTTTGAAAAGTTGTAAAATATGTTTTGATGTTAGAAAGTTTAAAGCTTGTAATGAAAGTTATTTTAACAAAAGTGAAATAGCAGCCACGATATTTCCAATAGATGTGTTCCAATTGTTTTCAAGTATATGTACATCATGTTTAACAGCTCAACATGCAGTATTGTGAAAGCAAATCAGTGTGATTATACTCATTTATTCTAAGACTGTTAGTCATACACTCATTGCCATGTTACAAGTGGATTAAGCCACTTGGAAAGATGATCTACAGTAGAATTAATCCCTGGTTGGTTGGTTGGACCCACTCGGCCTTCGGCCTCGTGGCCCAACCCCCTCAACCATGGATTAATTCCACAATAGACCCATGCTTTATCGTGGCTTTATCGTGGCTTAATCCTTACATGGACTCAGTGCAGAGCCTTGAGTGGCACCCTAGAGGAAAGGGGTACAGGTGGAGTGGAGACCTTCTGCCTTTGCTTGTTGTGCTCAGCCAGTTACAGTACATAGCTAACAAAACATTGTAGCAAGTCAAGGCCTATTCTTGCATTAAGTAGCTTGTTTATCAATATGCTGTGGTTCACAGTATTGAAGGCTTTACTGCAGTTAAGAAAGATGGCTCCAGTGATTTGTCTGTGGTCAATAAGCTGTAACCAATTGTCAGCAACTTTATCCAGAGCAGTAACGGTACTATGTTTTGGTCTAAAGCCTGATTATAGAGGAGTTATAATATCAGAATGCTCAAAGAAAATCTTTTAGTTATGCATTAACAAGTTTCTCTAAGAATGTTGCCAATGCAGAAAGAATAGATATGGCTCTGTAGTTGTTGAGTATACTGGTATTGCCTGATTTTAGAATAGGGATGATATGTGCTCTTTTACCAATTAGCAAAATCTCATGACTGGAGAGTGATTGATTAAAGAGGTGGGTTATTAGAGCCATGAGGAGCTTGAAGCCAGTTCTGAGAAAAAAGGGGCCCTGGCCATCAGCACCTGTACTTCTTGATATCTAGTCCTAACAGGAGTTGTTCAACTTGTCTGTATGAGATGGGCTTGAAGACTAACAGGCTGGTAGCTGGATTACTAGTAGAGATGTAAAAACATTTTAATTTGCTGGTGAAGTTCCAGCAAAGTCAACAAATCCTCCCCCGTGGATCATTTCTCAAAGTTTTTCTATTTAATAGGAAATTTGCCATTTATGACTTCACCTTGCAACTTCACCTTTAACTTCTCCTTATTGGGGTACGCATAGATGAAGTTGGGTTAAAGTGACTTCCACCAACTACTCCTTTACAAAATAACACTGTCACTGGTGTCTAGTGGTCCTTCCTGTCTGCAAGTCACTGTCCCGTTGTATAAAATAAACTTTCCCTGGTGACTAGTGGTCCCCCCGCTGATCACCAACCTGTTGCATACAATAAAATTTCCCTAGTGGTTAGTGGTCACTCCCCCCCCACCCGCCAATCACCTTCCATTGTAAAAAATATCCTTTCTCTAGTGTCTAGTGGTCCCCCCCCATCAATCACCATACAGATGTAAAATATCATAGAAACATAGAATTTGATGGCAGATAAGGACCGCTTGGCCCACCTAGTCTGCCCATTTCCCTACCTGATGGATAAGCTGCAGATCCTAGTTAACCAGCAGCCTACTTCTTCCTACCCCCACCCCCTAGAATTGCCTTATGACTGTCCCATGCATGCTTGAATTCCGCCACTGTTTTTGACTCCACAACCTCCTCTGGAAGGCTGTTCCATGTATCCACAACCTCTCTGTGAAAAAATACTTCCTTAAATTACCTCTGAGCCACCCCTTCTATCTTCAAATTGTGCCCCTTGTTCTTGCACACCTCTTTTTTGAAAGATGCTACCCTCTTGGACTTTGCTGATTCCTTGAGGTACTTGAAAGTTTCTATCATGTCCCCCCTCTCCCTCCTTTCCTCGAGGCTATACATATTAAGCTCCTTAAGTCTCACTTCATATGTCTTCCGGTGCAGACCCTGCACCATTTTAGTTGCCCTCCTCTGGACAGCTTCCATCCTGTCTATGTCTTTGCAGAGATTGGGTCTCCAGAACTGCACGCAGTACTCCAGATGTGATCTCACCAGCTGTCTGTACAGAGGGATAATAACTTCTTGTTTTCTGCTGGTGATGCCTCTCCCTATGCATCCCAGTATCCCCCCAGCCCTCCTTGCTGCCCTCTCACATTGCTTGCCCACCTTAGGTCATCTGATATGACTACCCCAGGTCCTTTTCCATTTTTGTTGTTGTTAGTATCTCACCCCCCATTGTGTACTCTTCCCCTGGGTTTTTGTTTCCCAGGTGCATTACCTTGCACTTCTTAGCATTGAATCTAAGCTGCCATACATTTGACCATTCCTCTAACCTTGCCAAGTCCCTTCTCATCCTTTCCACCCCACCTTGTGCATCAACTCTGTTGCAGATCTTTGTGTCATCTGCAAAGAGACATACTTTTCCTTCCAGTCCCTCTGCAATGTTGCTTATAAAGACATTGAAGAGGACCGGTCCTAATACTGAACCCTGTGGTACCCCACTGCTAACCCCCCTTTTTTCAGAGTGGACTCCATTTACTATTACTCTCTGTGTCTTATTCTCCAGCCAATTCTTTACCCAGGCTGTCATCTTGGGACCCACTCCCAGGCTGGCTAACTTGTATATTAATCTTTTGTGTGGGACTATGTCAAATGCCTTAAAAGTCTAGGTAGGCCATGTCCACAGCCCTCCCTGATCTACTACTTTGGTCACCCAGTCAAAGAAATCTATCAGATTTGTCTGGCATGACCTTCCCACTGTGAATCCATGCTGCCTTGGGCCCTGTGCCCCTCTGGCCTCTAGGTGATAATGCAATTCTTTCCTTCAGAAGTGATTCCATCATTTTCCCTACCACTGAGTTAAACTAACAGGTCTGTAGTTTCCTGCTTCTGCCTTGCTCCCACTTTTGTGAAGCGGAATCACATCTGCCCTCCTCCAGTCCTCAGGTACCACCCCATCCTCCCATGATTTGTTAAAGAGGGTAGTCAGTGGTGTCACTAGTTCTATCCTTAGTTCTTTTAGAATTCTGGGATGAATTCATCAAGCCCCATTGCTTTGTCCACCTTCAGTTTTAGAGCTCTTTCAGAACTCTTTCTTCTGTAAATGGGCTGGTATCAACTTCTGTATCCAGAGTGTTTCTACTGTTTGTTTTAGGTACCTCCCTCTTCCTTTGTAAATACTGAGCAAAAATATTTGTTTAGTATCTCTGCCTTTTCACAGTCACCCTCTGCCCACCCTCCTCCCTTTATTAAGCCTCACTATCCCTCCCTTGGTCTTCCTTTGCTCCCTGATGTACCTATAAAAGGTTTTATCCCCCTTCTTAACTGAGTTGGCTATCTTTTCCTCGGTTTGGGCCTTTGCTGTTCTGACTGCCTTCCAGCTTCCTTTTGCTTTAACTGATACAGTTCTCTGTCCTGTTCCTTCTGTGATTCCTTGTACTTCCTGAATGCTTTCTTTTTCTCTTGAACCTTCACTGCCACTTCCTTTGAGAACCATAGTGGTTTCTTACCTCGTTTCATTTTGTTTATTTGCTTTACACAAAGGCTTGTTACCTCTGTGATGGCAGTTTTTATTATTCCCCATTGTTCTTCCACCCCTCCTTCCTGCCCATTTGCTAGTGCATTCCTTAGGCACTCACCCATTTTGACAAAGTCAGCCCTCCTAAAATCCAGTACCTTTGTCTTTGTATGGCTTGACTCTATTGCTGTGTTTATTGTGAACCATACTGTTCGATGGTCGCTAGTTCTCAGATGGCTACCCACTTCTATATCTGTGATCTCTCTTCATCTCCGCTTGAGAGAACCAGGTCTAAGATTGCTCCTCTCGAGGTGGGCTCCAATACTAGTTGTCTAAGGCATGCCCCTGTAGGCATCCAGAATAACCCTCACCTTAGTGCAACTGCACTCCAGTTAACATCTGGCATATTCAGATCACCCATCAGCAATATCTCCCCTTTATCTGCCATTCTAAGTATACTTTCTATCATTTCCTTGTCCATTTCCTCCCCCTGAGAGGGGGGGTCTGTATACAACCCCTGTGCGGATTGTGGTGCCATTGCCTGCCTCCAAATTGACCCACAGTGCTTCTTCTCCTCCCTGTTTACCCTTTTGTTCTGTGCTTTGATTTCTTCTCTTATGTAGAGAGCTACCTCCTCCTCTTTTACCCTCCTGTCCTCCTGTAGATAGTGTATCCTGGTATGTTTACGTCCCAGTCATGGTTCTGTGTGATCCATGTTTCTGTGACTGCCACAATATCCAGATCTTCCTCCTCCATCAAGGCCACTAATTCAGGAAGCTTGTTACCCAGACTACGAGCATTGGTACTCATTGCTCTCCATTTTTTGATGGCTTTACCTTCTGTAGCTGCAACCCCACTGACCTTTCTACCTTGGTCTTTTTCTCATTTAGTACCCTGTTTTGTAGGGGAGGCTGGGATTTTCTTCTGCTTATCAGTGCCTCCCCTTGACTAGTTTAAAGGCTGCCATGAAGCATTTAAACCGATTGCCCAAAAGACTTGTTCCTTCCTGGACAGATGCAGACCATCCTGCCAATATAGGCTGGTGTCCTCCAGGTGGAACCCCAGTCCCCAATGAAGCCAAACCCTGTGATCCACACCATTTTTAACCATTTGTTAAACTGCATGGTGCAAAGTACCTCTCCACTCATGCCACTGACAGGCAGCACCTCTGAGAAGGATACTGTGTGTGCTACTTGTCTTAAGCCCCTCCCCAACTCTACAAAGTCCTTTTGCACTGCTCTAATCTCATGATGAGCCAAGTCATTTGTCCCTAGGTGGACAATGATGTCCAGCTCAGACTCCCGTGCAACTGTTCTCGTGATCCTAAGGATGCGCTTCCTGTCCCTCCAAGCCATGGCACCAGGCAGGCACCTTACTTCAGTTTTCCCTGCTCCCACAGTTCTATCCCCCTAATAATTGAGTCCCCCACCAGGAGCTGCTTTCTTTCCCAGTGGTGCCCTCTGCCTCCTTCCTGAGGGCCTCCTTTGTGACAGTTGTCTGCACCCTCCTTAGTCTCCTCTGCAGGTGCATCCATAGGGGAACTATGCTCCCCCAGAATGGTGTATGGATTGTGGAGTGTAACAACTGACTGGGTGTGCCTCTGTTCCACCACCCTTACCCTCCCTGAGCCCACTGTGGTCCAACTGCTGTGCTTCCTTCGCAACCTCTGAGGTAGTGGTGGTGGCTGTGGTGCTCCTCGGATGGGGAGGTTCCTGCCACTGTCCGTGCGGCCTGAAGATGGGCAACTTCTTCCCTCAGGGCAGATAGTTGTCTGCAAACATTGCAGCATCTCAGCCTCCAGAAAGACTCCCGGAAGACTGCTGCCCCACAGCCATTACATTGTACTACTCCCCACATAACTGTCTACCTTGTTTAGTTTTTTTTTTTTTGTGTGTGTGATTGGTGCATTATATAGAAATATATGTATTTAAATAATGTGTATGCTTATATTGTCAGTGCAGTGTGCTAGACAGGATATGACAGTGATGTGTACCTTGCCCTCTTGAGGAAATGATGTCAGAACCCCAGGTATAAATGAACTATTTCCAGGGTGGGTGGGGTGAGGGGTGGGAAGGGTTGGGCCTAAACTGTGCCCTCACGAAACAATCAGCTAAACGCCTGACCTACCGATGCGATGAGTGCCTTCCTGTCAGCAAGATGCCATACGACAATTTGTAATACTGCTTCAAACCAATTTGACATAGAAAATACCCTGCTAATCAAACAGAGAAAATCCAAACATCCAAGTCAGACAGGTAAACCTCCCCAGCCCCAAAAGAGCCTGGTGACTTGTGCTCTGAAAACAGTCAGCCCCAAAACACATCAGCTGTGCAGAAGGCAGACACAGAAAACAGTATTTAGCCTATGTGGGTTAAACTTTCCTGCACTGAAACCTTAACACTTGTAACACAAGTAAAGCAAACTCCACCTCCTCTGTTGATTGAAAGACTGCCTTTTCTGATAATTCTAAGTTGCTTATTTCACCCTTCAGTTAGAAGTATCCTCCACCTGAAGAATATTAACTTTCCTAAGGAATCTGCTTCAAACCAAACACAATTGTAAATTGTAAAGTTCACCTCCCTCTGTTGTGAGCACTACTCACTTTCTTGCAAATCTCAAGTCCAGTGTTGCAGCTTGCAGCCAGAGGTAGCTTCATCTGAAGACTATGAGGTTATCATCATTCCCTGGTGTCTAGTGGTCCCCTCTGCCGATCGCTGTCTCAGTGTAATATATAATCCTTCTTTCATTTCCTTGTGTCATTCCCCCCACCTGTTCTTCCACCCGATATACAATTATAGATTCCCTGGTGGCCAGTGGTCCCTACCCACACCCACTCACCCACCTGACATACAAACAAAGTTTTCCTGTTGACCAGTGGTCCTTCCCTCCACCAACCACCCACCCAACAACAAATTATAGTTTCCCTGGTGGTCTATGGCCAAGTGAGCTAGAACACCTATAGTGCCATGTGAGCTCCTGGGTAATCACAACAAGGGCTTGAGAGGGGAAGATTGTGTCACCAATCCTTATAAATTTTTTCAACTTTGTAATCCAAGCAGTGGATAAAGATTCAACAGACATTGTGCTTTATCTGCATTTTAGCTAAGCTTCACAATCAGTCCCATACAAATAAAAAAATAAAAGGACCTGTAGATGGTTAAAAAACTTACCAGATGGGTAGACAGTTGGCAAAGATGGAGGACCAAGAGGGTAGAAGTAAATGTGGAATACTCTGGTATTAAGGATGCCTATATCAGGGTGCCACAGGGGTCAGTACTGTGCTCAAGCCTACTGTATTGTATTTATCTTCAACACAGAAGTAGGGGTTAAGGGCAAAATGTCTCTCTTTGCAGAGGACACTAAACTCTGGGTCAAGGTGGATTCAGAAAAGGGGATACAGGATTTGCAAGCTCTACATCCACTGGAAAGATGCTTGAATTGTGGCAGCTAAAGTTTAATACCAAATAATGAAGGTTATTCATATACAGTATGCGAAAGGAATCCAAAGGCAAACTATCTGGTTGGGGGTATAGAAATATGCTTGATCAATGATGAAAGGGATTTGGCTGTGATAATTAGTGCTAACCTCAATTCATCAGTACAGTGTACAGTACTAATACAGTAGGAAAGGCCAACAGAATGTTAGGTTGTATGGTAGGGGCTTTGCCAGCAAGACGAAGGTGGTACTGTTTCTTTACAGGTCACTAGTAAGACAACACCTGGAGTACTGCATCCAGTTCTGGATCCCAAACCTCAAATAGGACACAGTATATGTCACTTAGAGTCTGTACAGAAAGCAGCCAAAAAAATTATCACTAGCCCACTAGGATGATCATAAAAGGATGGGTTATGCAGCCTGAACATGTACTCACTGGAGAAGTGGAGAAAAGGAAAACAGAGGATGATTTTAACTTATGTGACAGGTAGATCACTTGAGCTTATTGAAAGTGTTGCAGTCATGCCACTACCAGGGGGCATGAATATAAACTGGCGTGGGGCAATTTCAGAATGGCCATGAGGAAGTATTTATTCATTGAAAGAGTGGTGGACTGCTGAAACTGCCTCTCACATGAGATGTTGAATGCCAAAACAGTACCAGGCTTCAAGAGATCATGGGACTTTCATAATGGACTGGTGAAAACAAATTGTACAGGGGCTCTGCCAAGTGGTTTGTAAGGTGGTAGCAAATGAGAATAATAGATGGACCCTGGTCTTCTTTTACCATCACCATTCTATGTTTCTATCACCAGATGTATTTACTGACTAGAACTGGCTGGAAATGTTACTTCTTGCAGTGGGTGTGGAACTGTTTGCTTACTGGGGACTAATGAAATATGGCCTCTTTTGATGGACTATTACATATCCAGACCTAGTCTTTCTGGCATAGTAAAAATATTTCCATCACTTCTGCCGATTTATTGTTGACATTTGATAGCTCACATCCAACAGCACTAAAAAATTCATCCCTTACTGTCAATTTCTTCTCATCAGAAGATACTGTACTGAGCCAGAAGAATCTGGCTGCTAAGCTAAGAAGTAGGTTTCTGGAAATGGGATATGGGAAAGAGCTTCAGCAGAATGCTTACAACAAAGCTGGAGACAAAAGCAAGGGATCCTTACTAGGATCAAACAAACAAACAAAAAAAAACATGTGAGTCCATGAATGACTGGGGCCCATTAACATTCTCTACGGAGTTTAACAGTGTTGCTAACCAGACTGGAAATAATATTTGGTGTAATTGGCCTATACTCCTTAGTGGTGATGAAGTAATTGGACAAGCAGCAGGCATTCCCAAAGACTGAATATCAAGAAAAAAAGTGCCAGCTTAAGGGATAGGCTAGTACACAGCCATTTTGCTGAACCTGGTGGGACTAGAACAAGTTGGCTTCCAAAACACCTCAAAGGACACAGTACATGCCAAAGGTGTAACACCTGCCAATACTCTGTACAAGCCATGCCTTTCACTTGTTAAAATATTAATCAGGCATTTGAGATAAGGGATTTCATTTTATGCACAACATACAGAATACTGGATGGGCGATTATGCACAACCAGTGTGTTGTGCCACTGAGGGGTTCTGATTCCCTGTGACCTTGAGAGCAAAGCTCAAGAGGTCCATGGCAGTCAGAACTCTGAGGTGGCACGCACACTGGTTGGGCATAGAGTTGCCCATCCAGTATTTTTTATAGTGTATGGTGCACCTCTAAAGAAAATAAATATACCTTTCACACATTTTTTATGATTAAAGTATTGACTAGAAATTGTTTGTTCCCCAATCCTGTTCCAATAGTTACTGTAGGACAGGTTGCTAGGGATCAGACACCCCCAACATTTGTAGGGATGCCTTCCATTGGTTGCCAAGTGTGGAAGGGATTTTGAAAACAAAATTAAATGGCGGCCATATTCATCGATTAGCCAGAGGTGGACTGTAGGAAAGTTTTATTTGGTCAGGTAATTTTAAATATATCTGGTTGATCCTGCATTTTATTTTTCACATGTGTGCATATATCTGAATGATCCTGCTTCTGTATCTGGTTGATCCTGTGTCACGGGTTCAGGTGATCATGCTGCCACTCTCACTGAGTATCTGGTTGATTATGACAGTTCTGTTTGCTGTAACTGGTGTGCTTTCCCCTCAGCTTAAGCCTTGTTGTAGCACAGTGGAAAGGTTATGGAATGCGATTGTACCCCCAGAAGAGTACAATCGCATTCCATAAAATTTGAACTTTGGCACTACAAGGTTTGATCTGAGATGGAATGTGATTTAGAATCATGTTCCACCATACACTATAACTTATGTTGTCCATGTACTGTGGTGCCATGCAACCCATATTATGTGAGTAGAACAATCAAGATGTTGAAAGAGAATTCAGGAGCATGTAAGAGCAATTGTAAATAAAAAAGTGTACACCCCAGTAAGTCAACATTTCCTTGAGTACCACAATGCAGACTTGAAAGTTTTAAAGTTTATGGGGGTTAGAAACTGTTAAACCTCCAAGGCTTGGGTGCAACAGACTAAACCTACTTTAAGGAGAGAAAGTTTCTGGACATTCAAACTCCATACACTGAATCCTAAAGGTTGAAATAAACATGTGACCCATAAATCCTTCCTAACAGAAATATCATATGACATATATTGTTTCTTGACATAATTAATCCCCCTTTAAAGTCCTCATCAGTATTTTATTCAGGCCTAATACGTCATTATAGATATATACTGTGTGCGTGTGTTTTATATATATATATATATCTATATATATATAGATATATATATATATATAAAATTATTGGAGACCAAAAATATCAGCTGGATTACTGTATCGTTAAAAATGCATATCAACCAGATTTCAGGTTATTATGCTCCAAAGGTAATAATAACCTGAAATCCAATTGATATGACTCTTCATAATAACCTGATATGTGGCTGATATGACAGTCCCCCAAAGAAACAGACTTTGAAACTGTTGCATTCCATTGTTTCACAAAAAATATTTCAAATGCAGTATTTTCAATTGTGTTTTATTCATGTACAGTTCAATTTCTTCAAAACTAAAACTGCACTTTGGCTAAAAAACATCTTTTTCTTTCAGTCTGTTAGAATTACAGTCTAAACCTTCATGCCAGCAATTATAAAAAATAAAGGATAGGTAAGTTAATGTCATGTATTTTTTTCACATACCCTCAGTGTTTGATGACCACATAAACATCTTGAGCTTTGCTCTTGAGGTTTATGGGTCCTCACACACCTCGGGTGTGTGAAAAAAATTCATAATGCATACTTATTTATCCATTATATATATATATATATATATATATATATATAAAAGAGAGCGAGATACTGTATATATGTATTATACCTTGCCCTACAGGGCAGGTATAATTAGGGTTGCATGGCCACTTCTATATTAAACCCAAAATGTTGCACTTTAATAACTCTGTAACCGTTCATCTGATTTGCCTGGAATTTGGCATGCACAATGTCATACCACAGATCTCTGGATCTGGAAATTTTCATTATGGTCAAATCTGTGGTTGTGGAGCATCGAAAAGTATGGAAAAATTACTCAACTTTTGTGAATTATTTGCTTGTCTCTATAGCCCAAATGGTTTGTCCTTCTGGTCCAAAATTTACAGGGTGTATGGGGATTGGGTCAGGAAAGTGCCTTTAGAAGGTTTGGCAAAAAAATATTAATCCATTCAAAAGTTATTAAAGAAATAATGCATAACAGGGTGTGTGTGTCATGCTGTGATAACATCACGCCTCAGGTGGTTGGGCACAAGGCCACAGACTGAGTGCATCCAACACCTGGGAAGTGCATTATTCCTATTATACAATGCCTCTTGAGTAAAAAAAAAAATAAATAAAAAAGTACATTTAAAAGAGGATTTTGTGCTGTTTTTTCAAAGGATAGGAACACTTTTGAAGAAGTAGTACTGATTGACAGTTTTTGGTCTGTAGGTGGAGCTGCTGTTGTTACAGTGGCTCTGCGCTCTTCACAGTAACCATTGTGTTGTTGTTCTTTAATGTTTGGGTTATTGTTCTCTGACCTACTCCATTAATGTGCTGTTAAAGCCATGTGTTTTTTTTCTGGACTTTTGAGCTGCAATTTGCAGAATAGTAAGCCCTTGCACCACAAATATGCCTTTTGCTGGTTTGGTGAAAGAAATTACACTGGTTCCAGAGTTACAGCACTCTGAAGTTGCAAATTTTCCAATAAGATTGCATTGTGGCAGTCGCGGTGCCTTTCGGCGCCTAGATCTCGAAAATGGTTTGAGATACAGACTTTTTGCTAAACACACATTAGTACACCTCAGCTTGTTTACAGATGGACTGGGGTTAGGGTTAGGCCCGATGATGCCAAAACACACCCCAATGCCTGTTGGTGCATGGAAGGGGGGCGGGGCGTGGGGTAGTAGGGTTGGAAACCCTAACATCGAATTTCCACATTTTTATTGGTGCAGAAATCAACCCTAACTTATGCAATAATGGAGTTTTTTGCAATATTACATATATATATAATATATATTGCCAAAAAGTGATTAGTACATTAGTTAGGGATAATCATATAAAAGTAGAGAAATTTGGTGTTAGAGTTGCTAACCCTAATGCCCCATCCCTACCCAGCAAGCAGCAACAGGAAAAAACATTACTATTTAACCTCTCCTGCATCTTCATGAATCAGGTGTGGTGAGTGCCTTGGTGTTGTCAAATAGTAGGTTTGTTTCCTGTCATGGCCTTCAGGGAGAGGGTGGGGCATTGGGGTTGGGAACACTAACACTACACTTCCCTACTTTTGTCAGTTTAACCCTAGCTAGTGCATTAACAAAGTTTTCTGCAATGAATTTACTTACTTTTTCAGATAGTATAATCATATCCTCATTTGCTTTGAGACCGTTTGGCCCACAAGACCTTGTGCTTCCATTCTTCCATAAATACATACACATATATTGTGATGGAAGTGTAGGGCCCAGAGGGCCCTGCATTCCCATTTCTACTGAAACAGCAATTTATTTCCTTCATTCATTGTATGACTCATTACAGTTCCAATGTTGTCATATGTTAATTTTCATTTTTTATGCTTTTTTATATTGCCCCTAAATGTTAACAGGTTAACATGTGTTATTCTTGTAGTACTCAACAAGCCAGTTGGTCTGATACATGGATTGTCCCTTAAGTCCAAATATTGAGGTAGTTATGGATTGCTGACATTCCAATGTTATTCTATGGGAATTTTCATTTTTCTCATTTTTTTATAGGGGGATTATATATCATTCTTGTAGTACTCATTAAGACCTTTGCTTTGATATATAGATTGTCCATAAAGTCCAAATATTGAGGGAGTTACGGCTTGCTGAAGTACAAATGTGGGAAAAAAAGTCTAAAATATTTTTTCATATGAGGGCATTCTTTTTTAGAATGAATGAAAAAAGCCATATGAAAAGGATGCCTTCACAGGAAACAAGAATGGGAAAAAAAGTCCAAATTATTTTTTCATTTGAAGGAATTCTTTTTTCGCATGAAAGAAAAAAGCATACTAAAAAGGATTCATTCATAGGAAATCTTTTTTTGTATGAATGAAAAAAGCGTACAAAAAAGGATTCATTCATAAGAAAAAAGAATGGAAAAAAAACTAAGTCCAAATACTTTTTTCTTATGAGGGCATTCTTTTTTGTATGAATGAAAAAAGCATACAAAAATGGATGGCTTCTTATAAAAAAAGATTTTGGACTTAGTTTTCCTCCCCATTCTTTTCCTTTTGTATGAAGGCATCCTTTTTTGTATGCGTATTTCATTCATACAAAAAAAGAATGCCTTCATTTGAAAAAAGAACTAGAAACATCTGCATCCAAATTCTTCCTTCACATGAAGCCATCCTTTTTTCATATGGAGGACCAATTCTTTTTTGTATGCCCATACGACAAAAGGAAAATCAGATGATAAAAAGATTAGTAAATGTTAAAAAAAGACATTTGTGGGTCATTTATCTACAAACTAAGTACAGAATCCACCTAGCAGGGTCCCAATGAGCAGGATACATGCTTTGGTGTATGTATAGAATGTCATTTTTGTGGGCTTAAAATGTTTTTGGTTTTTTTTTTAAACAGAAACAAGATGGAGGCCATACAAAAAAAGATTTTTTCCTCATGAAAAAGTATTACCCACATACAAAAAAGGAGCCTATATCTTATGGAACAAATAATTTTTGTTCCAAGCAGCTATCCAAAGGACTGTGTTGATCATGCTCAGAACTGAAATTTCAAAATGTAATAACTTTAGAGCAAATTAATTTTTTTTTTCACCAGACCAGCAAAATGCACATTTGTATGACAAGCCCTTTCTACAATGAAAACTTCAGAAAAAAATTCCAAGCCATCTGGGCACTATGTGTTGACAAAAAAAAGCTGCAAAAAAAGAGCAATTTTACTTAACTTGTTTGCTATCCATGTCTCAGAATCAACATATCTGACCAGATTTAAACTTGGCATCTCAAGAGATCTATTCCCTGAGACTGCATATGCAAAATGTTTTGCAAAAACATTGAATGGTTGCAAAGATATTAAAGTGCAAAATTTGAGGTTAAACAAAGAAACCCCTGCTCAGCCCTAACTATAGCGGTGTGGTAGCACCATTATAATGGCAATTTATGAGTTTTCTTTTCCTGTAAATATTACCCTAAGAAGTATACTGCTTGACCCCTGAAAGGTCTCCCTCTCCTTCTTTTGGAACATTATTTTGAATTTGCTATTAATAAGTGTATAACTCTTAGTATTTTTTTCCATAGTTACCTTGTTTTTTGTTTCCCACTTTGTTTCAGATAACATATCCTGCACTAAACCTCTATCTGTCTCCTCCATCTATACCATCACAAGCTGTATAGAACTGTTTCTGTAGATCCCCAGGAATCCATATACAATCAGTAAGTGGGGCGATCACAGAACAGATGAAAAGAAAGCCTGGAAATGCTAACTATAATTTGTCTTGCAAATCATATAAAGGATACTAGCATTTGTATGCAGTTTTGTCAGTGTCAGTGACTCAGTATGTAGCACACTGGCCACTGAGGCCAGGAGATCAGAGGGCTGTGGGTTCAGTTCCCACATCTGGTGCTTGGGTTAATATCCCAGTACTAACACTGTAGTGCAGCATGAGAGGGGGGTGCTGCACTTCTGAGGTGCCATCTTTGGGATGAGACGTTAAACCGAGGTCCCATCTGCCTGGATTGGTGGTAGTTCAGGTGGATGTTAAAGATCCCATGGTTATCGAAAAGAGTAGGGGAATTTCCCCGGTGTCCTGGCCAAATTTCCCTCATTCACTAAAAATACCATCAACAGCTTAATCTGGTTCAAGGTCAGTTGACATTCATCTGTATCCCCCACCCCCCGGGTTGTGCCTGAAAATAGGCAGGATTTGTCTAGTGCACTTACCCGGTCAACAAAAACTAAATAAATAAATAAAATAAATTGTGATAGTAACTGGAAGATTTAGCAAGCTGGATCACATATTACATATACAGTAATATATAACGTATTCATAGCAGTAAGTGATGTTTCACAATGATCACTCATTCTGAACAAGCTTAGAGTGAGAAAATGTGAAGTTTTGTAAAGAAATTATGAATGTCATAGCAATGTTCACAACATTTTTTGTTAGTTTCTTTAAAAAAGGTACTTTGAGATTCATGATTAGCTACCAGATGAATTATGTTATGAGATATGGACTATGAATCAATTGCCAATCGTTGATGTCTTTGCTCCCTGATGAAGCTTCTATGGCAAAGTGCTGGGGTAATTTCCCTTTGTAATCAGGGAACTGGCTAGCATTATCATTTGGTACTTTTGCTCAGTGAATGAATCCAGTTTAAAATAAATTAAAGCAGAAATGAACATATTTGTGTTCTGGATAGTCTTTAAGTCTCTCAGGAGTGCAGCTGAATCTTTCATAATCTTGTGAATCACATAGCCAGGGGTTATCCACCCCCAATCCCACAGCAGCAGTACCCTCCAGGAATCAACGATGTGTGGCTGAATGGGTGGATTTGTGTACCCTGGCATACTGACCTACTAACATCGCTGTTACTTCTTCTATGTTCTTAAGGTAGTTATTTTTCTACCTATAGCTGCCTTATACTCCTTGATAAACCAAATAGTACTCATACTGTTTATGTCATCTCATACTGAAAGTGGAGAAAGGACAAATGATGAGCCTGATCTGTATTAAGTGGTCATAGTCACAGTAGTTTTACCCTGTGGATACTAGCTACAGTATATGAAACAAAATATATTTACTGTACTTCCACTCTAGATTGTTTTTAGATTCATTCCCCTTCATTGGCAATAATTTATATAGTTGGTGGAAAATTATGAATAAAACAGTTTTTGGACATCGAACTGAAAGGTTCTGAAACTGTTACAACCGTGCAAACCTTTGCCATTCCTCATTTCTGTCCAGGACACAACATAGACTGCAGAGCACTGTTGCACAAGGCTGGCTCCAGACCTGTATGAATGTTATGCAAACTTTGTAAAATACGTTTTCTACTGGTGCAGCAGCAAGGTGTCCGCTTGCAGTGCCAACATCCCCAGTTCAGTGATGGACTCGGGAGTCTGAGGGCTGGCCAGGAGAAAAAGAATAGAGTGTTTTGGGGACTGCTCTCCTTTTCCGGGGGAAGGGGGATGAGTGCCAAGTGCTTTATGGACCCCTGGCAGAGGCTGGAGTACCGCTGCAGCTGGCTGTGTTACTTGGGGGGGGGGAGATGATGCCGGATGCCACCGCATGTCCCCACCCCCAGGGATCCAGCATTCATGAAAAAAAGCTGGCCTCCAGGGCATGAAGCCTGCTTTGCTGCCATTTCCACTGCCATCAATGTCCATATGAGGGTCCTGCTCTCATGGTCCCAAACTGTGGGGTAAGCAGTGGCCTGGTTCAATAGCTACCTGTCAGACAGAAGACAGATGGGAACTATAACTCCATCTTGTCTAATCTCTCTACCACGAATATTGGCATTCATCAGGGGTACATTCTGGGCCCCTTACCTTTCTCTCTCTTTGTAAATGACCTCCCCACTTTCTCCCCTGACTGCCTATCTCTGCTATATGTGGATGACCTTGTTCTCTATTCCAGTGCCAGGAACACCTCTGACATAAACTGCTCTCTCTCCTCCAACCTTATCAAGTTCCAGTCATGGCTCATTGAAAATAACCTTGCTCTAAATGTACAAAAACGGCTCCCCAGCCAGACTCAAAATGAACCAAATTCCCCTCAAAATCTCCTGCTCTGACAGCTCTCTACTGGTCAATACCAGCACCTTCAAATACCTGGGTATTCTGCTTGATGAATTCCTGGCTTTTGACCAGCACATCAACTCTACCTGCAAGGCCATCAACGCTAAACTCGGGGGGGGTGTACCGAACTAGTTATGCCCTCACTCCATCAGCCAGGCTAGCTATTGCTCAGGGCATTCTTCTTCTTCCGACTCTGTCCTATAGCTCAGTCACCTACCTTGGAGCCTCTAAATCCTCTCTTCTCAAGTGGGACACCATCTATAATAATATCTGCCGGTACACCTCTGCATCCCCTCGCTATAAACACCACTGCCAGCTCTATGCCAATCTAAAATGGCTCTCCCCCTAGGCTCCAGTCACTTGGATCTGTCACTGACAATGTCACTAGATCTTATCTTCCCCAATCCCTAGCCTCTATGTTGAATTTACAAACTGTCACTTATGAGCTTCACTCCACTGAACTAGCACCCCTCCACATCTCCAGATGCAAAACAGCAATGGGTACCCGGGCGTTCTCACATATTGCGCCAAGGTACTGGAACTCTCTTCCACAAGCAATTTGTCTTTCTCCATCCCATGCTACTTTCAAGAGAATGCACCACAAACATCTAATTGGCTCCACTCCCTGTGCCTGTTTCCTACCCCCCTAGAACCCCCTTCCCCCTCCCCCTCTGTTAGGTCTCCGCTGTATCTTCCAACTCCCTTTCAAACCTATCCTTGTCTCCATCTCCAACCTTACTCTCACCCCCTCACACCTTCCTCCTCCTCTCTTTCTCTCATCCCTCCCCCCCTTTGTTTCCCTAAACAGAAGAAAGCACTTGCCCTCTGGTTCTCCCCCTCTGAGCTGTCCTTCCACTATCCGCCTGGACCTATAGTCCCCTGGTCTCAGCTAAAGCCGATCGTTTACTTTGTGCTCTAACTCAGCTCCCAGCTGGACCTCGCATCTATGCCTTGCAGAGCTATCTCTTCCAGTCTGTATCCCTAAGACAGAAAACCTGCACTTGTTATACTGTTTTACTACTATGTTTACTTATTGTTACCTATTGTTGACTTGTATGTACTGCACACTTGTTTGATACTATATTGACCTTTATCCATTGTTTTCCCACCTACTTGCTGTTATCTCTGTAACCCTGTATCCTCCTGGGTCATGCCTGAAAATAGGCACTGCTATGCCTAGTGCACTTACCCAGTTACCAAAAGCAAATAAATAAATAAATAAGCTGAAGCTTGCCAAGAGTGTCCATTTGGAGGGGGAGCGTACCCATTGGCCCTGCCGGGGGGAGTGCATGGGCATGATGGGACAGCAGGCAGGGCAGAGCTGACCTCTGAATGGAGGTTTGGGGACAGCTGGACAAAATAAATACAATAAAAAGTATTTTCTGCAACAGCACTGTCACCAAGCATTTCCTACAGAATGATCCCAAATTAAAGGCAATGCTCAAACTACAATAATTTAGGTTCCTAGACACATATCTTACATATGCCTACAGACAGGCACAGGTTGCCCAGGAGAAAGACAATTGTGAGCTAGGCTCTGCAGAGATGCAGACTGACTCACGTTTTAGAAGACTCTTCGTGCATGCTTTCCCCATAAAACTGGCAGTCACTGAAAGCAGAGGGATTAGCAGAATGAATTATGCATCATATGCCAGACAATGAGAATTTATCCCCAGAAAGAGATGGATGAGTTTCAAGTTTTAAGTTTATTTAGGATTTGGCCATTGAGTGAAAGGTCATTTACAGTGATGTCCCTGCATACATTCATACCCCTGTTACATCATATAAAAGATTTAAGAACAATACAAAGATGACTTCAAAAGACAGTAGTAGCAAATCTCAATATGCAGTATACACATCTATCTAAATAAAACACAATCAATTGACAAACACGAATGTTCAGAAATTTCAAGGGATCGATCAATATTGATCTACGGTATTGAGATTACGTTATCGCTTCCTTGCATTTATCACCCATTTGGGGTGGTGACAGGAAACATGTTTTTATTTGTCAGATAGAAGGGAATTTTTTTTCCTTGTATCTAAAATCTCTCGGGAAAGAAATTCCACACTAAAGGCATCCAGTAGCTAAAGAAGTACCTGGCCATTGCAGTGGTAATCTGAGGGAATGCCTGTTCCAAGAGACATGTACTTCTCAGAGATGCATAACTTTCCCTAAATACCATCGTCTCTGTTAAATAATCTGGGACTTTGCACTGTATATATCTTAATGCATCTGCTAATGGGAAGAGAAACCCTAAAGCCACCTATAGGCTGAGAGGGGAGTTGCTGGCAGTCACAAAGGAAGAAAGAGACTTGGGCATCATCATCACCAATGACCCGAAATCATCCAAGCAGACCTCTAAAGCAGTAGATAAGGCTAGGGGGATGTTAGGATGTATTAGTAGGGGTATCACAAGTCGTAAGAGGGAGGTAATAATCCCTCTTTACAAGACACTGGTTAGGCCCCATCTGGAGTACTGCGTGCAGTATTGGAGGCCACACCTTCACAAGGACATTAACCAAATTGAGGCAGTCCAGAGAAGAGCAACCAAAATGGTGCAGGGACTGCATCAGAAGACATATGAGGACAGATTAACAGAGCTCAATATGTATACCCTTGAGCAAAGGACGGAGAGAGGTGACATGATCGAGACATTCAAACACCTTAAGGGCATTAACAAGGTAAAAGAGTCTAACATGTTTAAATATAAGAAAAATAGCAGGACAAGAGGACACAGCATGAGATTAGAGGGAGGCCGATTAAGGGTAAATGAGAGGAAATTATTATTCACACAAAGGGTGGTGAATGCATGGAATGGCCTACCTCAGGAAGTGGTTAGCTATGAAGACAGTGCAGGGCTTCAAACAGGCATGGGATAGGCATAAGGGAGCAATACAGATGAGTATGAATAGATAGGCCACTGACAGAGTAAAAGCTGATGGCACATTTACAAGGTAGAAAAAGAAATGAGCAGATAGTATGGGCCTTGCAGTCCTTATCTGCTGTCAATTCTATGTTTCTATGTAAAAAACATTTTATACAAGGTATATCTATTGGTGAGAGATGTCCATCCTAATAATATGGGCACAGTTGCACCCTTATATTTAGGTTTGTACAGGCACTTCAATGTTAAACACCAAAATGTGCATTTTAATAAATTTGTAACCATTCAATGGATTTGCACAAAATGTTGCATGCACAGTCATGTCAGGTAGATCTCTTACCATGCCAAGTTTATTCCAGTGAGATATGTGGATTCTGAGATACAGATAGTGCAAAACGTGATTTTTTGTATTTTTTTTTGGGGGTTAGAATGGGTTTTCTGTCAACTTGGCTAGTGCTCCAATGGTTTGGATGTTTGGCTGGAAATTTACAGGGTAGAAAGGAGCTGATCCACAGATGTGACTTTTTCTTGTTTGGTGAAAAAATATAAATACATTCAAAGTTATTTAATTTTGGAATTTTAAATACTTGGTTCTGAGCAAGCTCAATAAGCACCAACAAACAGTGGAATGAAATGAAAAAAATAATTCTTCTTTCAGATGACATCATCCTTTTCATTTGAGGAAAATCCTTTTTCATATGGCTGCCATCTTGTTTTCAGTTTTGCCTGAGAAATTAAAATTTTGAACCATCCCAAAAATCATATTCTGAGGATGAACCAACACATGTAGCTTACTTATTGAAGAAGAAGAAGAATCAGTATTTATATAGCACTTTACATACACAGTGTATCCCAAAGCACTTTACAAGCAATGCTAGACTGGTAGTGAAGTGACTGAATGTGTAGTGGTGGCCATATTGGAACCCCCTTAACTGCACTCTGCAATTTGCTGCTTATGAAATGCCCTTAAAATGTGTTTTTGTAACACTGAAATTCTTTTTTCATGATGACTCATGACCAAGATCTTTTTGTCACATGGGAAATCAGTTTATTTCAATGGGATTTTTATCTTTGGTGCTCCACTTTGCCATTTTTGCATATTTTGACACCACATTTTCAACATACCCTTTTTGAGACTCTTCCTCATGAACAATGGTGTGTCATTTCAAACATCCTGTCTGAAAGGGGATTTCATAGTGAGTTGGTGAAATCACATTTCAGGCAGGATTTTTACCATACTTGTTCATGAGGTGGGGTCATAAGAAGGGTATGTTGAAAATGTGGGGTCACAATATGCTAAAATGGCAATGTTGTGCACATCTGTTGACATGTTGCTATGCTTACTCATAACTTTGCTAATTTTCAAAATGTTAACCCTAAATTATCATCATTTCCATTTTTTACACCACCTCATGAATGTGACAGTTGTCATTTTTCAAATCTTGCTCAAAATGTCTTCTCATGCCACTGCTGTGGAATTATGCTGTGGTGGCATGGAGTGATGTTTTGGTGGGGATTTAACCATTTTTATTATCTGGTTGATGAGGTGGGGTACTAGAAAGGATATATTGACAATTTGGTTGCTGTTGTCTTACAGATAGAAGTGCAGGCCCCAGAAGGGTCTATGCTTCCCCATAAACATACATATACACATCTATGGAAGGATGAGGGAACAGGGCCCTCTATCAGACAACAAAAGATACAATTACACTATCTCAAAAAGGTTGGATACATGGGTGCGGAGGGCCCTCTATAGCTAAATAAGGATACCATTATACTATCTGAAAAAGTAAGGAAATCCTTTGCAAAAAAACTGCATTAATACAACATTTAGGGTTTAGGCTAAAGTGGAAAAAGTAGGGAACTGTGGCTTTAGGGTTTCCAACTGTAAAAACCCCAAAACCACCCATAAAGCAAATCAGGGGTGGAGTCTTCATAGGGGATGTCAACCCTAAAACTCACTGATTAGGTGTGTATGTTTCTGGAGAGTACAGAATGAGGTGAACTTTAGGGTTGTCAATCCTAAAGCTCACCCCATGCTATAGTCTCCAGAAACATATGCACCTAGTCAGGTTCAACTTTAGGGTTGACATCCCCTAGAAAGAGTCTACCCCTGATTTGCTTTATGGGTGGTTTGGGGTTTTTTACGGTTGGAAACCCTAAAGCCACATTTTCCTACTTGTCACCAGCCTGAACCAATGTTACATTATTGCAGTTTTGTTGCAAATAGTTTTTTATATTCTATAGGCCACTGCTATGAATATCATATGGAGTGTTTAAAACAAAGTGTGCCAGTCTGATGAACAATATGTCTAACTTGTGTATTTTGTCCATTTTATAGAACTCACAAGCAATATCATAATTGAAAATGGGAAAAATTTGTGTTTGCGCTACTTTTAGTCTCATCTCAAATTCTATGCACCCATTGTTCTAATATAGGGCTACCAAACATTTGCCAGTTCTAGTTAGGAGTTTTGCACATGTACAGTACTGTAGGTTTCTTGATCCTTGGGTATCTATCCCCCCCCAAAAAAAACTAAATATCTGTACCCCTCTGCTTGCTCAGTCCTATTTCCCTCTTTAGAGAGGATGACCAGTGTATCGTTACCTAATTTATTTAGTCTTTGGGTTGTTCCAGGTAGCATTTCATTGGTTTTGTTTTCATCAATTTTTAAAGAAATCTGTTTGAAAATGGAATGTAAACCATTGAAGGCTCTCTGTGGCTATAACTGCTCTGCCCCAGTGGAGGCTTCAAAAGTGTAGACCACCATATTATCAGCATAAAGATGGCAGTCTACACCTCTGATGCTTTCCCCAAAAGCCCTTAAGTACAGAGTAAATAACTGGGCCTAATACTGATCCCTGGGGGACTCCATTTTTAATGAGCTGTCCCCTGGCTGTCTTCCATTCACTAAGACCTTCTGAGTTCTACCAATACAGTAATTCTTAAACTAGGACAGTGCACTATTCCCCAAACCAAACTCCCCTAGTAATATCTTCTAGACACCATGTTGAAGGCATTAAAAAGGTCAGCAAAAATTGTCCCAGTAACTTTTCCAAGCTCTAAGGTTCTGTTGACATTGTCCAGGATCCTCAGCACAGAGGATATTGTACTATGATTTCTATGGAAACCACACTGGAATTTGTCCTGTTTGCTGTCCCCTTTAAACATAGAAACATTGAAAATGTCAGCAGATAAGGAACGCTAGGCCCATCCAGTCTGCAAGTAAGCCCTATACTTGTATGTGGCCTCTGACCCTATCTGGTCAGTGGCTAGTCATCACTCCCTCCCACCTCAAGGTTTCCTTGTACCTGTCCCAGGCATGTTTAACCCCCCCACTGTGGCCACTCCCACCACCTCCTGTGGCAGACCATTCTATGTGTCCACCACCCTCTCTGTGAAAAAAAAAACTTTCTCACATTTTCTCTCACTCCGCCTCCTTCAAATGTCATATCATGCCCCTTCATTCTTGTACTACTTCTGTATTGGGAGAGGTTTCCCCCTGTACCTTGTTTACGCACTTGAGATACTTGAAAGTTTCTATCATGTTCCCCCACTCCCTCCTTTCCTCCAGTGAGTACATGTTGAGGTCCTTTAATCTTTCCCCATATGTTTTGTGGTGCAAGCCCTGCATCATCTTGGCCAGCCTTCTCTAGACTGCCTCTGCCCTGTCAATGTCTTTGTGCAGGTGTGACCTCCAAAACTGCACATAGTACCATAGGTGAGGCATCACTAGTGATTTATACAATGGCATCACCACCTTCCACCTTCTGGTAGTAATTTCTCTGCTTATGCACCCCAGCATTACACTGGCCCTCCCTGACACCTTTGTGCTCTGTTTTGTCACCTTGAGGTCATCAGATATGATAACCCGCAGGTCCCTTGCTTCCTTGGTGATAGTCAGCACCTCCCCCCATCCTGTAGCTCTCCCCAGGGTTCCCACTGACCAAATGCATTATTTTGCATTTCTTTGAACTGAACCTCAGTTGCCATACTTCAGACCATTTTTCAAGCTTCTCCAGGTTCTTCCTCATTTTCTCCACCTCTTCTGGAGTATCTACCTGATTGCAGATCTTGGTGTCATCTGCAAATAGGCAGACCTTTCTTTCTAGCCCTTCTGCAATGTCACTAATGGAGACATTGAACAGGACTAGCCCAAGGACTGATCCCTGAGGAACCCTGCTGAACACCACCCACTCCCTGGACTGGATCCCATTTATCACTACCCTCGGCCTCCTTTCCATCAGCCAGTTTCTAACCCAGTTAATCACCTTTTGCCCCATGCTCAGGCTACCCATCTTGTTTACCAGCCTTCTATGTGGGACAGTGTTGAAGGCCTTGCTAAAGTCAAGGTAGGCAATGTCCACCGCCCTTCCCTGATTCACTTCCTTCATCACCCAATCAAAAAAATCTATAAGATTTGTTTGACATGACCTGCCTGCTGTGAATCCATGTTGTCTCAAATCCTGGGCCCATTGTAGTTCATGTGCGCCACTGTCCTTTCTTTTAGCAGTGTCTTCATGATCTTACCCACCACTGAGGTGAGGCTGACCAGCCTGTAGTTCCCTGCCTCCTCTCTACTGCCACATATGTGCAGAGGGATTGCATGCACCCTCTTCCAGTCTTCTGGAACCTCTCCTGTGCTGAATGACTCCAAAAACAAGGCTGCCAGAGGGGCTGCAAGTTCACTTTGCAGCTCCCTTAATATCCTTGGATCTATGCTATCTATGCCATAGCCTGGTCCACCTTCAGTTTAGTGAGCTCTTCCAGGACTTTCTCCACTGTGAATGGACTGGTGTCCACCTCTTCCTCCCCTTTCCATCTGCTTCCCAGCTGTGGTCCCTGACCCTTCCCCTCCTCTGTGAATACTGACCAGAAATATTTATTCAGTATTTCCACCTTGTCTTGATCCCCCTCCTTATACTCTCCTTCTTACCTTTTGAGCCTTACAATCCCTCCGGTTTTTTCTTCATTCACTGATGTACCTATAGAATGTCGTGTTCCCTTTCCTCACTGGCTGCGCTAATCCCTCCTTAGTCTGTGCTTTTGCTCTCAAAACAGCCTTCCCTGCTTCCCTGAGACACTCAAGGCACACCTCCCTGTCTTACTCCATGTGGATCCCCTTATACTTACTAAAACTCATTCTTTTAGTCCTTACTTTGTCTGACCCTTCTTTAGAGAACCATAGTGGCTTCCAACTCTCTTCCCTTTGGACACCAACCTGTATGCATTGGTGCACTGCTTCCTCTATGGCACTTTTCAGTGTCCCCCACTTCTCCTCAACCCTCCCCCCCTTACCTCTCCCTTCCCCAGGGCTATTCTGATACATTTAGCCATTTCTACAAAGTCTGCCCTCCTGAAATCTAACACCTTTACCTTTGTGTTCCCTGACTGAATCCCTGTCTCCATGCTAAACCACACCATGAGGTGGTCACTGTACCCTTGCTGTCCTTCTACCTGGACTTCTGCTACTCTGTCCCCATTGGTCACTACCATGTCCAGAATTGCCTTATCCATGGTGGGATCAATCACCAGCTGCCTGAGACCCACTCTCTTAGGGAAACAAGGATGACTCAGCTTCTGGCTAAGACAGCTGACCGGGTAGTCCAATCCACATCCAGCATATTGAAATCCCCCAGCAGTAGGACTTCCTCTTTTGATGCAATATTGTGAATTTGCTTCACTTTCAGAAAGGATCATAGCTGTCTTGCCAGTGTTTTTTCCAGCAGCTTAGCTACCACTGGAAGTAAAGAGACTGGCCTGTAGTTTGTCATCAGGCCAGGGTGTCCCCTTTGAAAATGGGGACAAGCCTTGCCTGCTTCCAACCCAAACGCAGTTCCTCTGATTCCAAGGACTAATTAAACAAGCAAGCTAAGAGTCCTGAAATCTTTAATACTGCATATTTCAGAAATCTAGTTGTGAGGTTGTCTGGCTCACAACTCCGATTGATTTCTAATTCTAACAAATATTCACAAACATCCTGTTCTGTTATTTCCTGAAACGCAAATTGTCTACCATTCTGTCACCAAGTGTTATCCCCTTACTTTCCTTCTGAACTGCTATTCCGTCAGGGATACCCACCTTGATAAAGAACTCATTAAACTTGTCTAGCAAATCCATCTCTTTAATGAAATTATTGTCATCATCTGTTATTTTAATTTCTCCACCGCTCTTATTTTTCCTATTCAAGACTTTGATTGTATCCCAAACTTTCGTGGGTCATCAGACAGCTCCCTTGTTTTGTTATTAAAGTAGTTTTCTTTTATGGCCCTGGGTACAATTCACAAAAGTTCCAGTAATGCCATAATCCTGCGTGTGCTGAACATATGGTGCATGGGGTTGTGGCATTTACCGCCTGGCGATCATGATTCTTCATCCTATGCACCGATTTCTACAAGTTAGATCAGTTTTTCCTGGTCTAACTTGTCCCAATCTCAGGTACCCTTTTTATGGAGTCTGAACCAATTATTTGTTGCATGCTGCTGTAAATCAGGAAAAGTGTTGCAAATGTGCCAGAGCTTCCTCAATCGGACACATCTTACAGTGAAGTGTTTGGCACAGCTTTGCCAAAAACAGGTTTGAAGCAAGCCCTGCATCACTGTTTGTGAATCAGGCCTCATAATGTCTTTCAGATGTTTGTTCCTAGCTGCCCTATAATTAGTCAATTTTTTCTGGTCTATTCATTTTACTACCTACCCCCATAGCTTATTTTTTTTCTCTTTCTAGCAGTGTCAAATGACTATTGAACCACGCACCTAAGTTCATCTTTATTTTTGTTTTTAATTTTAAAAGGACGTTTTTATTATAGATTGCACTTAATTCTAATATAGATGTGAGAAAGATTCAGATTTGTCTGGGTAGAGAAGGCTTTAGATGGGTGGGTCTGGGTCATTTCAGCAGCCAGTGAGTTATGAAACACTGTTTAAAATTCTTTGCAAAAAATACTTTTCCGTTACAGTCTGAATCAAACCCAAAAAGCCTGCCCTGGGCTTCCTGTGCTCTCAGAACCTGAAAGGGGGCCTAGGTTACCTGAGACTCTGAGTGACAGCCTACCTCTCAGGGTGGGTGAAGGCAAGTCACCCTGTAGGGTGAAGGCACCATTGGAAACCAACAAGGTCTGTGCCACACTTCATGTTAAACAAACATTGGGTCTGCAGCACCTATATTATAACTGCTTGCATCTGCCAACTCATAGAGACATGTCTCAACGGAAACAGCAACATTATAGACTGCTAGAAATAATGAATACTGGGTCAGTTGACCACCATTTCTTTGGTTAGCTAGGTCCAGTTAACAGATTGCTAGGCATTCATGCACAGCTCTCATTCAATGCCCATTTAGGAACTGTAACAGCTACGAGTGACTAGCATCTGTGTTAAATATTTTATTTGAGATCCCCATCCACCAGCCTGCAATCAGCACTGCACCATAGTCCAACATCAGGCCTGCAACCACCTGCAGTGTGCATACAATTCTGGACTGTTTTGGGAGCTCCTAGGGGACTTGGGAGTCCTGCTGCAGTAGGGGAAACAGTAAAGACTATATGGGACTCTTGTGAGGGTAATGGGATCTGTGGAGGAGATCAGTGTGATTGTTGTTTTGCTTATATTAACCCATTCCTTAGTGCTGTGTGGAATGTGGAATTCCTCTACTGTAATTACCATGGAATGACCATTCTTTTGGTGGAATTTCTGATGGAATTTCACTGGTTCTTCTGCGGAATTCCATCTGCTGCGATCCACAGAATAATATTCCACAGAACAGCATTTTTGCCATGGAAAATCATTCTGCAACCACTTCCACAAAAAAATATTGAGATCTGCGGAATAAAATTTCATGGAAATGTTAAGGAAAAATTCATTCCGCATTTTCTGCTGCAGAATTCTGCCTTTCTATTGCCATCAAAATTCTGCAGAATTTCAACAGCATTTCAAAAATTCAGCAAAGTCTCATTTCTCCAGAATTTGAAAATTCTGCACAGCACTAGTATTCCTTTCTTCTTCCAGAGTCTATTCCTGCTCCCCAATAAATATTCTTTGTTTTATCTGAATTTATTGTATTTTGACAGGACTATTGTGTTTACGTATTTTACATGCAGAGTATAAATTGGGGGGTGCATAAGTATAAAAGTTCCCTGTCAGTGTTGGTGGGGGTTGCAATCATTTATTATGGAGCAGCACCAGAGCAGCAACCTGCCAAAAGGATACTAATAGGTGAAGGTACATTAGCAGTTTACCTCTACATCCAAACCAACAGAGCTTAGGTGTCGTTCACCTGGAGGCTTTAAAGACTTTGCCCAGGTATCATCAGATAGGCTTAGTCTTGCACCTCATGAGTGGGAGAAGCACATTAGGCACAGTGAGGACATATGACTTGCAAAAGTTTACCCAGTGAGTCAGTGTCTGTGGTGGGATTTGAACCTATGATCTCTTGTTTCACAGTTTAGTGCTTTAAACACTAGACATCACTGCCTGAATGAATGGGCTAGCTCTGATAGTTTGAACTTGCTTGCCCTGTTTAGAGTCATTGGCACACATATGGCATGGCACTACTGCAGTACAGAGAATGCAGGAGTTTTGTTAGTCTTCTTGAGAGTTTTGTCACTATAAGTGGAGGTGTCTATAGAGATCAATAGAAGAAGTAGGTCTATATGATCCATAACTATGGCGACACTAACAAAAAATCTGTAATCTTATCCATTTTGACAACTGCATTCAGTTTTTACAGCTAAATCCTGAAAAAAATCACATTCTCAGGAAGAGGAAAATTGTTAATCTTGTGGAATAAGACACCTTATCCATTTCAGCTGCTGTAACTTGTTCCAACAGAACATTATCAAAACTCAGTAAAGCGTGTCTGATCTTATCAGGATCTCTCTGAAGTGACAAAATGCAGCTGGTGGCAGTGGCGGATTCCTACAAAGATATGATACAGTACAGTTCCCTTTCCTTTCACTGTTTCCTTCTGCTGCTGATGAGTCTCTTAAAGTCCTGCGGCACTGTATGCATACAATGTCAGCCTTTCTGTAACTGTTAAACAAGGGACAAGGTGATATGCCAGTGCTACAGATAAATGGACCATTGGGGTCCTTCCCTAGGAATGCTGGGTTAGTACCGGGGGATGATGGTAAGGTTGAGTGAGATTAGAATAATGGTAGCAATAGGTACTGAGACATGCTGGGAGGCAGTTTTTTATACAGTTTTTGGCCAGGAAATGTACACCGAGCCAAAGCTCATTTCCAGCACAGGGAGGATAAGGAGTGGCTTGCTCAGGATGACACAGTATTTACATGGGGGTTATGGAAATCAAACACATACTGCAATGTATCAAGCTCATCAAAGGCTTGTTGCTTTAATTCTAGGCTATGCTGCCCCACTGGTTTTCTGTAGAATTCTTGTGCAACATGTATAACTTTGGTGTACAAACGCTCTGTACTTGCAACAGTGACTACCTAGTATTAGTGCTGCCATAAAGACACAGGAACTCTCTTGAGGTGGGTTCCATCCCCAGAGATGCCATGAGGATGAGGTCCATTTAAACCAAAAGTACATTAGAGAAGAAAGTTATCTGATTTTCATTTGTCATTCAGAAGTTTTTTTATATATTGTTTCATTTATCTCAAACTTGCCATCACTTTTATTCTCCAATTTATGTAGCATTCTGACCAAAAGCAATAAAGACTTATTTACTTCATCAAAGGTTTGTATTTTTTCTTCTCCAAAAGTGGGTCCAGTAGTTCAGGTGTAGCTGAGGGTATAACAATAGGCTGATGTATTTTCTTTTTCTCAAGTTGACTTAGAGTAGCAGTAGTTCCATGCTCTGAATCTTTCCTGGGTAGCTTATTGTTGAAGCAGGGACAACAGGAGGCCGTCTCCATGGGCACCGTACCCCAGCTCTTCCTGATGTTGTAGGTAGTTGCATAGTCCCAGATCTATCCCACTTATGTGGGCTCAAAAACACTATGGCAGAGAAGCTAAGGTCTTTATGCTTCTTGACTCTTTTCTATTTCTGAGTGTTTTTTTATTACTTTTTTCAAGCTTAGCTTTAGTAGAAGTCTCAAGCATGCTCAGAATGTTGTTTTTAAGGACAGATACAATTATTTTATCCTCAAAATGCACTGTTCAAATCTGGAGAAGTAAGAGCAGTGTGGAACATTGCTACACCCAGCAGCCATATTTGTCCCAAGTTGTTTGTTTCTACAACAGATTTTTTTGCCACAGTTTGGTAAGTGTGCCAGTGAGCCACTTGCCCTGGTAGAAGCATCTGCATACAAAGCAATAGGAGAGGGGACACAAAATAAGTCAAGATGGGAGTAGTGCAGTGCAATGGCTGTGGAGCAGCAGTGTTCCGGGAGACATTCTGGAGGCTGAGATGCTGCCCTGTTTGCAGGCTCCTCTCTGGTCTGAGGGAGGAGGTTGCCCATCTCCAGGCTGACCTTGCTAGGATTCGTGAAACCTTTTCCCTCACCCAGGGACCACCAGGGCCACCACCATTACCTCAGAGGTTGCCAAGAAAGAGGAGCTGTTGGACCAAGGTAAGCTCAGGGAGGGAGAGGGTGGTGGAACAAAGGTGCATCCCTCCATTTGTAGCTCTCCACAATTCATATGCTGTTCTGGCAAAGAGTGGTTCCTCTATGGAAGCACCGGCAGTGGAGACCTAGGAGGTTGCTGGGAACCTCCACAAAGGAGACCCACAGGAGGGTGGCACGAGATCCACAGGGGAAGGAAACAACTCCTGGTGGGGAACTCAATCATTAGGGGGTAGATGTGGAGAAGGAAGGGGATAGGGAGGTAAGGCGCTTGTCTGGTGCCACGGCTTGGAGGAACAGGAAGCGAATCCTCAGGATCGCCAGAGCAGCTGCACGAGGGAGGGAGGGAGCTGAATGTCATTGTCCACCGAGGAACAAATGACCTGGCTGTAAATGGGATCAGAGCAGTGCAAGAGGAGTTTGTGGAGTTGGGGAGGGGCCTTAGACAAGTAGCATGTACGATAACCTTCTCGGAGGTGCTGCCTATCTATGGCAAGGATGATGCTAGGGTATTCCACACCATGGGATTCAATGAATGGTTGAAAAACTGGTGTGGAGCTCAGGGTTTTGGCTTCATTGGGGACTGGGCAGCCACCTGGAGGGATGCAGGCTTATACTGGCGAGATGGTCTGCATCTGTTCAGGGAGGGATCCAGGATCCTAGGTGACAGGTTTAAATGCTTCCTTGGCAAGCATTTAAACTAGCCAAGGGAGAAGGCACTGAAAGGAAGCAAGAAATTCCAGCCTCCCCCCACAAAGCGCAGTAGTTAGAGAGGTAAACACCAAGACAGAGAAGTCAGTAGGGAGCAGGACAGGGATAAATGCAGAAAAAGGTGTTAAGGACAAGGATGGGCTAAAAGGGGTAAGGCCATAAAAAATAAATGGAAGGTGATGCGTGCCAATGCCCGCAGTCTGCGCAACATGCTCCCTGAACTAGTGGCCTTGATGGAAGAGGGATGCCTGGATATTGTGGCAGTCACTGAAACATGGCACACAGAGAACCATGAGTGGGAAGTCAACATACCAGGATACACAGTGTACAGGAGGGACAGGGTGGGTTAAAGAGGAGGAGGAGTAGCTCTCTATATAAAATGGCTGCCCTACAAACAACTGTCCTGGCCCTTCACCCTGATATTGTAATCATCACTGAATCTTGGTTGAAGCCCCATAACCGGGACTAGGAATTCTCAATACCTGGCTTCTTTCTAATCCACCAAGACAGACAGGGCAGAAAGAAGGGTGGTGGCACTGCCATGTATGTCTCCTCAAATCTCCAGTTTTCTGTAATCACTCCGTCGACACCCATATTAACTATAGATTCCCTCCTGATCAAAATCCCCCTGCCCCACTCTATCCCACTATACATAGCTGGGTCATACTGTCCACAGGACACACCTCTAACTAGCATCCTCGACCACCTAGGTTACCTGAGGGCCCTTACAGAAGGCGGCAAACTTCACATCCTTGGAGATTTCAATCAGAACTGGCTAGGCGGCACAGCCTCTAAATCGCATTACCAAATAAATGCACCAAACTTGCATCAGGAAATAGGGGAACCCACCCACCTAAACCACAAATCCAATAAACACATGTTACTGGACTGGGCACTCACTACCCACCTTCATAGGATACTTAAAGCTGGCCTACTATCGGACTCCCTTAGTGACCACCATATGATTTTTATAGTGCGAAAAATCTTCTGACCACCGGCCCCTCCACCCCGTATGCTGTACAGCAGAGTTTATAAATCACTGGATCTGACTGCTCTCCTAAACGATCTTACCACCATTGACTGGTCTTTCATCCCCAGAGCCACCTCCATGGATGAGGCCCTGGAATATTTCTCTACAAATTTCCTCGCCATCTGGGACATACATGCCCCGCTTAGGAGATCCTGAGACAGAGGATACCACTTACCTTGCGTAACAACAAACCTCCCGGAACAACTACGAGCCAGAGATAGAGACTGGAAATCTTTCAAGGCCACAGGTGCTCATGTGGCCCAGCAACAATACCGGTCACTACGAAATGCCTGTATAAGACTCATACGTCAGGCCAAATCAAATTACTTTAAAACAGCATTCAACAATAACCACACCCACCCTTCTCAATTCTGGAAGTCAATAAAATCCCTTCTCACCCCACCGACCCAACCCCCCACTCTCACTCTCAACCTTGAAGGTAAAATCATCAAGGATCCTTGTCTGGTTGCCACCAAGTCACCAAGTTTAATTCCTATTTCTCCACCACTACTTCTTCCTACTACCTCCCACCCCACCCCCACCCTTCAAGCTCCCTAAAGCACCCACCCGGCCTCCTTTTCGCTCCGCCCAGTCGCTCCTGGCCAGGTGCTAAAAATACTGCACTCACTAAACCCATCCAAAGGTAAATGTCCATCGGGTCTAGATTTCAAAATGCTCCTACTCTCAGCACTGGCCATAGTGCACCCTCTAGCCATGCTCTATAATCTGTCCTCTAAATTAGGGGCTATCCCCAAAGCATGGAAACAAGCCACAGTCATTCCCCTTCCCAAAGGAAGGGACATCTCCTCCCCATCTAACTACTGGCCCATATCTCTGCTCCCCATCCTAGCCAAAATTCAAGAGCACCTTGTATTATCCCAGCTACACCACTATCTAGATACAATCTCTTTTTTCACCCCCTACCAAGCCGGTTTCAGGAAAAATCACTCCACCACCACCTCCCTCCTTTGCCTCACAAACTCCATCCTTACAGGCATGGACAAAGGGGAAATAACTGCAGCCATATTTATTGACCTGGCAAAAGCTTTCGACACGGGATCTCATCCCCTGTTGCTGGCTAAACTTGCCCAAACTGGTCTGCCTGTGGAAGCAAAAAACTGGTTCCATTCATACCTATCAGGTAGGTCTCAATCAGTCCGTATTGGATCGGCTCGATCCACCTCTCTCCCTGTCACCAGTGGTGTCCCCCAAGGGTCTGTACTCGGCCCGCTGCTATTCTCAATATTTCTCAACGACTTGCCTGCTGTCTGCACACAAATGGCCATCCATATGTACGCAGACGATACGGTGCTGTTCGCCTCTGGCCCATCCGCAACTGCCGTGACAGCTTGTCTACAGAAGGACTTCGACTCCATCCAACGCTGGTTCCTCGGGAACCAACTATTCTTAAACACAAAAAAAACAGTCTGCCTCACTTTCGGCTCCCAGGTCAAACTAACCCGGCTTACTGAACCACCCACATTCTACACTTTGGACAGATCTCCACTTGAGGCCTGCACCACATATCGTTATCTCGGTGTCTGGCTAGATCAGTAACTTGACTTCTCAGTGCACATAGACGCTCTGCACAAAAAACTGCATCCCATGCTAGGAGCTCTCTATCGTAACAAGTATTGCATCCCTCTACCAACCAGACTAGCTATTGTCCAAAAAATGATCCTCCCAACTATGGATTATGGCGATGTTGTCTACGGTGCCACCCCCCAAACTTCCTTAGCCAGGCTTGACCCCCTTTACAACTGCTTCTGCCGGTTCGCTTTCGACCATCCTCCCAGTACCCATCACTGTGACCTATACCAGTCCCTGGACCTCCCCTCACTCCAAAAACGACGATTGCTTCATGGTGCTAGAATCGCTGCTAAGTTCTGGTTGCATACGCTCCCTTCCTACCTATCATCATCCCTAACTGCCCTCTCTCCACCTACCTATGCTCTCAGAAATATTGACTCCAGGCTCCTGCACATTCCACTCAGATCCACCCAATCCGGCCTGGCAGCTTTCAGTTTCAGGTTGCCCAAATTATGGAACTCCCTGGCAGCTGACATCAGACACACCACAGGTACTCCTCAACGGAATGTCCTTCTCAAATCACATTACGTAAACCAACTGTTCATGCTTTCCCCCTCGCTGAATCCCTTCACAACTCCTATCTATCTATCAGCTACTAGCACCTGTCTGGGTTCCGTTCTCAGTCTTCACCTAGTGCTATTAAATGCTAATAAAAACTGAACCTACTCTATTGTGAATTGTATGAACACCGCACTCATTTTTGTCTGTAACAATTTCACACTATGTATGTTGTTTCTTCCATACTACTGTACCACTGTCTGTAACAATTTCACACTATGTATGATTTGTTTCATCTGTATTACTGCACCACTGTAACCCCCTACCCCCAGGGCGCATCTGGAATCGAACGGTACTCCGCTCAGCATGCCTTCCTGGTAAATCTCTTAAATAAATAAATAAATAAAAATATAAGGGAAGGGATTAAATGAACAGAACTGAAGAGTAAACAGGAAGTTGATGAGTCACTATGGGTCACCATAAAGACAGGAAATGGTGCCACAATCTGCATGGGGGTTGTGTACAGACCCCCATCTCAAGGGGAGGCAATGGACAAGGAAATTATAGAAGGCATCCTTAAAATGTCAGAAAAAGGGGAGATATTGTTGATGGGGGACATGAATATGCCAGATGTTAACTGGAGAACCTTTGTTGTAGGCACATCCAAGAGCAGAGTCATTCTTGATGCCCTACAGGGGGCATGCCTCAGACAGCTAGTGTTGGAACCCACTCGGGAGGGAGCAGTCTTAGACCTGGTACTCTCAAATGAGGAAGTAGAAAGGATCTCAGATTTAGAAGTGGGTAGCCATCTGGGAACAAGTGACCACCAAACAGTGTGGTTCACAATAAACACAGCCATAGAGTCAAGATTCAAAAACAAGAGTATTGGACTTTAGGAAGGCTGACTTTGGGAAAATGAGAGAGTGCCTTAGAAAAGAACTAGCAAATTGTCAAGAAGGAGGGGTGGAGGAATAATGGGGAATAATCAAAACAGCCATCACAGAGGCAACAAGCCTTTGTGTGAAGCAAATCAATAAACCAAAACAAAGGAAAAAAACACTTTGGTTCTCAAAAGAGGTGGCAGGGATGGTTAAGGAGAAAAGGATAGCATTCAGGAAATGCAAGTAAACACAAAAGGAGCAGGACAGAAAACTTTATCAGTTAAAGCAGAAGGAGGCAGGGAAGGCAGTCAGAATAGCAAAGGCACAAACTAAGGAAAAGATAGCCAACTCTGTTAAGAAGGGGGATAAAATCTTTTATAGGTACATTAGGGAGCGAAGAAAGACCAAGGGAGGAATACAGGGACTTAATAAAGTGGAGGGAATGTGGGCAGAGGGTGGCAGTGAAAAAGCAGGGATACTAATGAATATTTCTGCTCAGTATTCACAACAGATCAGGAGGGGGAGGTGCCTAAACCAAACAAGGAAGAAACTCTGAATAGGGGCCTTGATACCAGTCTGTTCACAGAAAAAAGGATTTTGAAAGAACTCTTGAAACTGAGGGTGGACAAAGCAATGGGGCCTGATGAGATTCACCCAAGAATACTAAAAGAACTAAGGGCAGAACTAGTAACATCACTGACTACTCTCTTTGACAAATCATGGGAGGATGGAGTGGTACCTGAGGACTGGAGGAGGGCAAATGTGATTCCACTTCACAAAAGTGGGAGCAGGGCAGAGGCAGAAAACTACAGACTAGTTAGTTTGACTTCAGTGGTAGGGAAAATGATGGAATCACTTCTGAAGGAAAGAATTGTTGAGTACCTAGAGGCCACTAGGGCACAGGACCCAAGGCAGCATGGTTTCACAGCAGGAAGGTCATGTCAGACGAACCTAATGGATTTCTTTGACTGGGTGATCAAAGTAGTAGACCAGTGAGGGGCTGTGGATATGGCCTACCTAGATTTTAGCAAGGCATTTGACACAGTCTCACACAAAAGATTAATATACAAGTTAGCCAGTCTTGGAGTGGGTCCCAAGTTGGTAGCCTGGATAAAAAACTGGCTGGACAACAGGACGCAAAGGGTAATAGTAAACGGAGTCCACAGTGAAGAAAGGAGGGTAACTAGTGGGGTACCGCAGAGTTCGGCACTGGGACCGGTCCTCTTTAATATCTTTATAAGTGACATTGGAGAGCACTTGGAAGGAAAGGTATGCCTCCTTGCAGATGACACAAAGATCTGCAACAGGGTTGATATACAAGGTGGGGTGGAAAGAATGAAATGGGACTTGGCATGGTTGGAGGAATGGTCAAATACGTGGCAGCTCAGATTCAATGCATGACCTAAAGGTGGGCAAGCAATGTGAGAAGGCAGTAAGGAGGGCTGGAGGGGTACAGGGATGCATAGGAAGAGGCATCAACAGTAGAAAACAGGAAGTTGTTATCCCTCTCTACAGACAGTTAGTGAGACCCCATCTGGAGTACTGCATGCAATTCTGGAGACCTCATCTCCGCAAAGACATAGACAGAGTGGAGGCTTTTCAGAGGAGGGCAACCAAAATGGTGCAAGGTCTGTACTAGAAGACATACGAGGAGAGACTAAAGCAGCTTAATATGTATACCCTTGAGGAAAGGAGGGAGAGGGGGGACATGATAGAAACTTTCAAGTATCTCAAGGGAATTAACAAGTACAAGAAGATAGTATCTTTCAGAAGAAGAGATGTGCAAGAACAAGGGGGCACAATTTGAAGATAGAGGGGGACAGCTCAGAGGTAATGTTAGAAAGTATTTTTTCACAGAAAGAGTTGTGGATGCATGGAACAGCCTTCCTAAGGCGGTTGTGGAGTCAAAAACAGTGGGAGAATTCAAGAATGCATGGGACAGGCATACGGCAATTCTAGTGGGGGCAGGAGAAATTAAGCTGCTGATTAACTAGAATCTGCAGCTTATCCATCAGGTAGGGAAATGGGCAGACTGGGTGGGCCAAGTGGTCCTTACCTGCCATCAAATTCTATGTTTCTATGTTTCTATTGTGTATCCTGGTATGTTGACATCCCAGTAATGGTTCTTTGTGTACCATGTTTTTGTGACTGCCACAACAATATCCAGGCATCCCTCTTTCATCAAGGCCACTGGTTCAGAAAGATTGTTACACAGACTATGGGCATTGGTACTCATCACCGTCCAATTTTTGATGGCTTTACCCCTTTTAGCCCCATCCCTTTCCTTACTGCCTTTGCCTTTTTTTGCATTTACCTCTGTCCTGATCCCTAATGACTTCTCTACTTCGGTGTTTACCTTACTAATTACTGTGTTTTGTGGGGGATAGCTGGGATTTCCCTGCTCCTTTTCAGTGCCACTCCCCTTGGCTAGTTTATATGCTTGCCAATGAAACATTTAAACCTATCACCTAGGATTCTGGTCCCCCCGGGACAGATACAGACCATTGCACCAGTATAGGCCTGCATCCCTCCAGGTATCTCCCCAGTCCCAATGAAGCCAAAACCCTGAGCGCCACACCAGTTTTTCAACCATTCATTGAATTCCATGGTATGGAGTACCCTAGCATCACCCTTGCCATGGACAGGCAGCACCTCTAAAAAGGTTACTGTATGCGCTACTTGTCTAAGGCACCTCCCCAACTCTACAAACTCCTCTTGCACTGGTCTGATCCCATTCCTAGCCAGGTCATTTGTCCCTAGGTGGAGCATGATATCCAGCTTCCTCCCTCATGCAGCTGCTCCCATGATCCTGAGGATTTGCTTTCTGTCCCTCCAAGCCGTGGCACCAGGCAGGTACCTTACCTCCCTCCTTCTCCCCTTCCTCCCCCATTTCTACCCCTCAATGATTGAGTCCCCCACCAGGAGTTGTTTCCTTCCCCTGTGGGGTCCCCTGCCACCCTCCTGTGGGTCTCCTTTGTGGAGGTTCCCAGCAACCTCCTTGGTCTCCGCTGCCGGAACCTCCATAGAGGAACCCCTATCCACCAGAACAGTGTATGAATTATGGAGAGGTATAGCTGGAGGTATACATCTCTGTTCCACCACCCTCTCCCCCCAGGAGTCCACCTCAGTCCAGCTGCTCCTTTTTCTTGGTAATCTCTGAGGTAGCGGCAGTGGCCCTGGTGGTCCCTGGGTGGGGGAGGAGGTCATACGAATCCTAGCCAGGTCAGCTTGGAGAGAGACAACCTCCTACCTCAGACCAGAGAGGTTCCTACAAATAGGGCAGCATCGCAGCCTCCAGAATGTCTCCCGGAACACTGCCGCCCCACAGCCACTGCACTGCACCAATCCCATCATGTCTTATTTTGTGTCCCCTCTCCTGTTTCTCTGTATGCTTACCCTCTCCTCTCCTTACAACTCTTACCCTTCCTGTTTTTGGACAGCAACTTCCTGTATTCTTCAGTGGTCTCCTTCTTCCTTGCTCACTGTCGGACCACCAGCATCTGGGGGAGAAAGAGCTACTTTTTTCCTTCAGAATTGACAAAACTAATGTTTCTCTATGATCCTTCCCTTCCTACTGCCAGACAGGAAGTTCCTGTTGTCAGTCAAATCCAGTGGCTATAAAAGTAGAACTGGCTTAGGGTGGGAGGATGGAGGGGTGGGATGGAGGGTAATTAGTAAGAAAAATGGTAGATTTTTTTAGTTAGCTGCTTTCTGCTCTACAAGCAAGATTTCTGTCTTCCAAAAGCTAGCAGCAGGATGTTGTAATTGGAGTCACCTGCTTTTAAACTGCGTAAGCCACACCCCAATTAACCTCTCTCCCCTCCTACTGATTTAGTAAAGTGAGTTAACACAGTACCCTTCCCAACACAGAAACAGATGCTGACTTCCTTTCTTTTTTTAACCCTAAATGAGACCCTCTCTACTTCTAATAAAGTATCTGTTTGCTTAATTCCAACAGGCACTGACTCCTGCTGAGATAGAAGTGTTAAATTAGTAAGAACAATGTTAGCTTTTTCAGTTAGCTGCTTTCTTGAAATTAAATTTACTTTATTAATTTGTATCCATACATACAGGTAGTACAAGGAGCTGCACAAGTACAACTTGATATAGGTAAAATGAACAAGAGCCTTAGGGTTACATCGGCTCAACTAGCACAATCTAACTATCCCCCAACCATCCACCTCCCTCCCCCCCAAACCATCCCACCCTTCTTACCCTATCTACTTCACATATCATTATAATATATGTTTATACATAAGGCAGCAAGTTAACAGAGCAGAATGACTTCTACTTGATACTAGTTCCCATATTGAACCTGCCCATTGCTTCAACAAAGGGCTTAGTCATTGTTACCAATTACTTAAATGTTACAAGTTATAAAATTTGGCATAATCTCCACAGTGGGATGGGCCTTATTGATTAGGCAGGGAGTAGACTATATAGATTTTGCCCCATTTCTTATCAAAGACAGATGGAACATGTCTAAGAGATGCTATCATTTTTTCCATCCTCAAGTTGAATAGGAACTCACTTAACCATTCAGAGTAGAAGATGATGGTGCAGTCCTCCCAGTGTTTTAATACCAGCTTTTTAACTGTGTGGGAGATAAGGGTCATGGTGCATCTTCTTTCATTTGCCAGGATCTGTGAGAAGTCTCCCAGTATACAAATTTCAGGCTTGAATAGGTCTTCAGTTCCCAGTAGGGGGTCTGCCCTGGCCCTTATCTCACTCCACAGTGGTCTAATTATGGGGCAGTCCCACAGAACATGAAGTAGGATACCTTCACTTAGGTGAAATCTATTACAAATTGCATCCTGCACCTTCCTCATTTTAAATAGTTTCAGTGGGGTATAATACATATTATGCAGGATATAGAATTGCATGAGTCGAAGCCTATCATTAGAAGTGTGCCGGTATACTGCTTGCCAAATCTTATCCCAACTAACTTCTTTATAGGGAAATTGGTCTGCCAGTACGGAGAGGCACCAGACCCTTCATAGCAGATGGAGGGGTATAACATCAAAGTTATCTGGGAAATTGCATGAGTTTGCCATGCCAAGTTGCAGAATGAGACAATGAGTTCTGAGCAGTCCATGTGCCATACTCCCATGCCTAATTTAGTAATCAATAAGTGCCAAATTTGATATCCCTTAAAGATCTGTTTCTTTGGGATTTTCAGAAGGGGTGAAAGGTGTGGTGCAGTCTTAGGTTTTCCACTCTCTAACAGATCTGATATTTTAATCTCTATCAGGGTAGAGTTCTCTTGAGGTTTCAAGCAATGCCCATTCAGTCTAATGTTAAGGTTGTAGTATAAGGGCTGTGAGATGTCTTTACAATTATATTTAAGTGCTCTGCATAGCTGGCCATGTATTCTTATTGACATTAGAATAATCTCATTTTCAATGACAGCAGAGCAGGATTTAGCATTGGTATAGAGTAGACTAAGTGGGGATGTGCTGCTCTGGCTGATTATATAGCATTCCAGGTGAAGCCAGGCCGGAATAAAGGGAGGGTCATTTTGTTGAAGATTGTGAGGTATCCAGCACATATATTTGGCTGCATGACTGGCTAAATAATAGTGATAAAAGTTGGGAAGCTTGAGACCGCCTTGGAGTTTTGCTGCCCCCAGTTTGACATATGATCTTCTTGGTGGTTTATCATGCCAGAGAAACTGGGATATAATGCTATGGAGCTTCTGAAACCAGGATTTTGGGAGATAGAAATTCAGCATGTTCAGAGGATAAAATATCCTTGAGAGGATATTCATCTTGATTACACTAATTCGTCATTGCAAGGAGAGGTATGGGGTGCCCACCTTCCCAGGTCTTGTTTTAAGGTCTCAATCAGAGTCTAAGTTAAATTTATTAGTTTGGGACATATCTTGGGTTAGGGTTAGTCCTAGATATTTGAGTTGAAGTGCCCAGGCTAGGTGTAACCCCTCTAGTTGTGAATGATAGGTGAGTTTATTTAGAGGCATAACTGCCGATTTTTCTATATTGAGTTTGTAGTTCGAGAGGGCTCTGAAGGATTCAACTATGTCTAGAATTGCAGGAATTGAGCCTTTCAGGTCAGAAATACGCCACAAGATATCATCGGCATAAGCAGATAAATGAAAGTTATAGGGTCTAATTGGGATGCCGTTTATCAGTGGGGAATTTTGAAGAAGATATAGGAGTGGTTTGAGGTAAAGATTAAATAACATCAGGGAAAGTGGACACCCCTGTCTGGTTCCAGAACAAAGTGGGAATTATTTTGAATAGACCCCAGTATATTTTAGCAGTTGGATTGGTATAAAGTACTTTAATCCATTGTACAAACTTCCTTGGAAAACCAAATTTATACAGTACCTCAAACAGAAAGGCTCAGCTGACCCTATTAAATGCTTTCTCCGCATCCAGGTAAACCAAAGCCATTGGGCATGGGCCCTCCCTGGACACGGAGAATATGTGAAAGAGCTTGCACAAATGGTCCACAGAGGAGCAGCCTGCCACAAAGCCCACTTGCTCAGCACTAAGCAAGGGAGTCCAAATTCTTGCCATTCTTGAGGCCAGAATTTTGGCAAAGAGCTTGATATCATAGTTCATTAAACATATGGGGCGATAATTGCACACCCTATTTTGAGGTTTATTTGGTTTAGGGAGGACAATTATAAGAGCTTCTAGTAAAGATGGGTCAGAAATTCCTACTTCACATAGAAAATTAAACATCTGTAAATCAAGGGGAGAAATTTGCTCTTCAAATGTTCTGTAGAAACCCAGAGGAAAGCATTCAGGACCTGGAGCCTTATCATCTGGGAGAGAACGAATAGCCTTCGAGAGCTCTGTCTGATTTATTTTAGGTATGCAACTTTCTCTGTGCAGCACTGAGAGATGGGAGAGAGATGGAGGCTAGATAGTCCTGGATATCAGAGATCTGAGGTGCATTACCAGGAGGGGAGTATAAAGATTTATAATAGTTTTCAAATTCCAGGACTATCTCCTTTGGACTTGTAATAAGGGATCATCTTTAAGGGAGTTAAACACTGCTACTAGCCTCAACTCTTCTTGCTTTTTAAGTCTAAGGGCTAGCAAGTTGCTAGCCTTTTCTCCCTGTTCCACATAGCGAGCGTGGGTTTTGAACAAGGCATACTGCACTTGCTCTCGTAGAGTTTCTTGGTATTGCTTTCGGATTTGCGTTGGCTGAGGTAGGGTAGACTCATCTGGGTTGGAGGTTAGCTGCTCTTCCAGGGCCTTGATTTGTCCTAGAAGCAAGGAAGAAAGGGTTTCTCTTTTTTTTCCCCTAACTGTAGTGAGCCAGATGCACTCACCTCTGATTACACATTTGAGAGCACACCAGATCTTGTCAATTGGCTTTATAGAGTTTTGGTTGTGGTGGATGTATTGTTCAATGGCTTCTTTAAGGATTTGAACTATATTTGTGTCTTGGAGCATTTGGGTGTTTAGTTTCCAGCTGCTTTCTTTGCACGAGACAAGTGGGAGGGTCCCTTCTAGCCATACTAGAGCAAGATCTGAGATAGTCTGGGGGACCATACCACTGCCCCAGAGCCCCGACAGAACTAGATTATTGATTAAGAAGTAGTCTATGTGGGACAAGGATCCATGAGCAGAAGAATACAAGGTAAATTGTTTAGACTGAGGGTTCAGCAGTCTCCATGGTTCAGTAAGGCCATGATCAGCCAATAATTCCATTTGGGCATTCTGTACTGAGGAGAGGACCAGTCCCTTGTGACAGGGGATCTATCTAGCTCTAGTGAGCAAACTAAATTCCAATCCCCGGCCAGAATAATGGGGAGTTTCGGATAGGAGCTCAGGTGAAGCAATAGCTCCTAGTAAAACTCAAGAGAGTCAACGTTGGGCCCATATATTGAGCCCAACACTACCTCAGCATGATCTAGTAGCCCTTTTATAAAAATGTATCTTCCTTGGGGGTCAGAGTGAGAACTCTGCATCTGAAATGATGTATTTTTTGTGATCAGTATGGCCACCCCCATTTGCGCAGTAGCATTCCCAGCCACATATACTTGCCCAATTTGACGTCTATGAAATAAGTTCCCTTCACACACCAGTAGGTGGGTTTCTTGAAGAAAAATTATATTACTGTGCAGAAATTCCAGATGTATAAGGATCTGACATCATTTAGTCCTGCATCTAGCCCCTTTCACATTCCAAGTCACAAATATCATAGCCATAATTACCAGTCATATAGCAGAGCAGGGCATGTAAAAAGGGAAAATAAAAGGAAAAACAGCCTCAAGAAGGTCGGTATTGGTCTAGGTCTCCGAAATGTAGTGGTTATTAAGATCGGTGAATCCTGTCCTTGCAACACACCTGATCGGAACATTGCTGCCATTGAATCACAGAAATATTTCACCCCACAACTTGCCTCCTCCCTGAACCCCCCTCTCCCTTAGCCAATCCTTTTAACAAACATTGAATTGACCAGACTCCCCAACCCCTCTGCCCCCCCAAAAATCCATTGAAAGAGAAAAGAAGAAAGAAAAAAAAAGAAACAACCATAAAACTCCAGTCCTGTCGACTGACCTCCCAATAAATGTTCGATTGGCATAGACCACTGTCAAGTAATATGCATCTCGACAGCTCCAACCCCCCCACACACACACTTTGAGCTTGGCATTGGTATGGACTAGAGATCAACTTTTGTAAACCATGAGCATGCGTTTTAAATAAACTTTGACCCCGATATCAGTGACAAAGGAATTCAAGCTCAGTACTTAAGCAGTAGAGAATTCTGGACTACCAGTCATATCTTCATTGCATCCTTAGGGCCATATATCAGTACCTTCTATTAATTTTAAGGCACACATGTAATAGTTTGTTATCGTGAAGGGCTTCAGGCAACTAGGCTTACAAACCTACAGTGTCTTCGTAATCGTATTCGCAATGAGAGAGGTTTCTTGGGCCTTCTGTGATACTACTTAAACTACAGGCCCTTTTTATGTTTTGGTATCACCCCTATATATTTTGACACAGTCATTTATATAAGTCTGGAAACATTTTTTTGAGGGAAGTACTTGCATCAATGAGGGATTCATACAAATGCCATTTGCCATCATGGTACACCTGTAGAGTGGTAGGATATCTCATTCTGTATCATATCCCAGCCGCAATCAACTTCATGACTAAGGGATGCATTTCAGTGTGCCTCTGCCTCACAGTAAGTAGGAGGTCTTGAGCGAGCCTAATTTTTTTTTATTTTCCCATTGGATGACTTTAGTTTCTCTTATTTCCTCTATAATAACTTGCTTATCCAAATAGTTCAGGAGGCGAAAGATCAGTGGTCTTGGAGGAGAGCCAGGTGGTGGATTATGCTGGAGGGAACAATGGGCCCACTCTATAATGTATGTGGGGTCATTTGGGGATGGACCAGCAATTTTGGTGCACAGCTTCTGGATGAAAAGGATGGGGTTAGCCTCTTCTTCACCCTCAGGAAGCCCCAGGATAACCATATTGTTCCTGCATGAGCAGCCTTCTAAATCCTCAAGCTCATCCTCAGTTTTGTGCAGCTGCTGCTTCAGGCTAATCAGTTCTGGATCAGCTTGAGCCTTCCAATCATCCAGGGACAAAATTCACACTTCATTGTCCCCGGTCCGGATGGTAAGCTGTTGCATCAATGTCTTAAGAGATGGCAGGTCCCCCACAACAGCTTGCAGTGATTCTTTTATGGGGGGCAAGCCCTTCAAAAAATGTTGCCTCCATGAGTGGGCCACGTGGAGCAGGTAGGATAGCTTCATTTTCCTCCCCGGCTTTGCTATTCTTGGCTGGTATATTTTTTGCTGGAGACGGGGGGCAGTGAGTGTTTAGGCTGCAATGTCTTCATTTCTACTTCCATACAGCAAGACGATATGCAGGATTATGGGAAATGGTAAGCAGACTTAGTTGTTGCCACATCTTCAAGTGAATTTAGATTGAATTTAGATCGATATTGGGAGGTTTTTAGCTACTGTAAGTGGAGAGAGTTAGCGGAGCAACCAAGCGCATATCTATCGGCAGCCATCGCAACCGGAAATGGTTAGCTGTTTTCTGCTCTACAAGCAAGATTTCTGTCTTCCAAAAGCTAGCAAGGCTCAAAGGAAAGCACAGCCACCTACCATCAATGGTTGTGGCTTGCATACAAAACTGGGGAGGCCCTCGCAGATGGGGACTTTGACATGGACTTAACTGAGTACAAGGATTTGTACATCCAGAACATGTATCCAGCCTTGCAGGAAAAGGTTGAGCTTAATGTTTTCCTAGACACTGACAAGTTTGAGATTATCCTCACCAAGACAGAGTGGGCTTTTAGGTCTACCTTCATACCCTCTCTTCTGGCAAATCCAAAAAGGTAGCTGCAGTAGAGCCTACCTCAGATGCTCCCACCCACTATGCAGTGGAGGGAGGGAAGTAACTGGAAAAATTCTACCCCTTCTGATGACAAACAGTCATGGGGGGGACTGGAACTACAGAAACAACAAGAACAAGGACAACAAAGGCAGCTGGAAAAATCCAAACGCAAAACAGAATAGCAAGAAACAATACCAAAATGATCCTAGCTATTAAAAAATCAGAGAAGAAAATAAAACCCTACACAAGCTGTTGGAGGAAATTTGTGCAGAAAGGGGAAATGCAGCTACAGTACATGAACTATAGTTGCATTAGCCCCAGCTGTCAAGTTACTGAACAGCTGATGAGAGGTTGCATCAGTTGCTGGCCAGGCAGATATGACATCCAAGGCAGAACCATCAGTGCAGGTTGTCACAAACCCACTCAGCAGGTCAGCCCTCTAGTCCCAAAGTGCCAGCCTCCAAGCATAGTCTTGTGAACAGTTTAACAGAACAAGGTAACCCTCTTGTCTGTTTTTTGTGGGTTCGAATCAACCTTTGGTCTTAAGTCTTGGAGGGATTCAAACTGTGAACCTCTTGCTAGCATACCAAATGCACAGGCTCAGATATATCTGTCTTTGGGGGGCCAGATATCTTTGCCTACGGGCACCTAACCAGGCATACAAAAAGTAACCCTTAAACTTTAATACAGACCTCAGATTATTCTTACCTTTTTCCAGTTTGGTATCATCATTCAAGCTTATGCCCAGTGTCTGCTGTAACCATATATACTCTACTTGTAAAGGAAAGAAATCAAAGACAGATCAAGTAAGCTCTAAAAAGAGTTTTACTAAAACAGATAAAATTATGTAACAGATAAAATACAGAACTATTATATCACAAGACATACAAATCTTTTAAAAGAACAAGGTTTTAAATAGTGCAATTCCTACTACAGTAATTAGATTTGTCTCTCTTTCTAAATACCTGTTTAAAGTGCTCACAGATGTTTCTTTGTCAGAGTCTAGATAAAAGTGTCTCTGATGGAAAACAGAATAATCTTTAAAAGCTGGTTTTCTACACCTATTTTGCATGAGGTCACCTAGCTCCTCCCTGTCAGAATATATATAAAAAATATATCTATATAAAAACAGGTTGTCTTTTCCAAGTATTAAATTCTGCAACCTCAGCATAACTCATGTTCTTATTCAAATGACATTTCTTTGATCTCATGATAAGCTTCCCCCTTCCAGGACATCAAAACCTCTTTTATGACTTTGCACTAATACATCACAACCTGCTTTTCTTCCTCTAAGGATTATAAAACTTTTGGATTTCCCTCCTAGAATCTACAGCTACAATTAACTTAAAAATAGGAGATCATTGATCAAGGCATGTTCTACTCTGTAATTAGCTTCTGGCCTTCCACGTCACACCTTGTATCTAAAACCTGTGTGTGTACATGCATGATCTCACATGCTGTTTCAGCATTTCTCATGGGAGACAGTTCATAACATATTTTTTTTTTATTTTACAAAAAAAATCATACAGCACTCAGAACTGGCTGTCCATGTCACACAGGCCATTGCTGCACCTGTGACATCACAAGTACACTTGTACCCAGTGCAAGACTTACAGGAGGCCTTAAAAGACCCTGCAGGCCTTCAATTTCAGAAACAGGAAGACAATACTGATTCTCAATGCACAGTTTAACAATTACAGGCCCTGGTACAGATTGTGAGTAACCTGATTGTTGACACAAATGGATGGCCTTGTGTAAAGGGCACAGTAGGGGACTGCCAACTTATCATGCTTCTGGACACCAGAGCAGCCATGTCAGTCTTCTATGATGAGGACTCAGGCTTTTCTGACTGGTCTACCAGCTGGAAGACCATTGCACATGGTGTAGATAGTACCCAGCTTCTCACCTACCAATCTATTCCTCTACCTGTGGTGGTAGGCCACCTCAGAACTAATTTTGCTTTTGACCTCATGGTCCTACGTCTTCACCACAGCATTCTGGGAATTGACTTCTTAGCATTACACAGCTGTGTAGTGGATTTAGCTAACAGACTACTCATTCAGATCAAAGGACAATTTCATGCTGTTACCATCCCAGGCTCATACATGGTAGCAGCTATCTTCCATAATAACAAGGAGTATGACATCATGGCTTTGTTCAAAGTCATGATATGTTTTCTGAGCTTGCACCCTTGCTGCAAAAACACCTTGACATATTTTCCACCAACAAGCATGACTGTGGTAGGATACACACTACCACTGAAATCACAGGACCTGACCCTGTGAGACAAAAGCAGTATCCATTTCCTGCTGAAGCTTTGCCGTCACTTAGGGAAACCATCCAATCACTGCTCCAACAGGTAGTGATTTGGACCTGTGTCTCTATAGTCAATTCACCTATTTGGCCTCTTAAAAACCCAAATTGGGCCTGGAGACTCACAACTGAGTACAGAAAACTCAAGTCAGGCTACTCCTAGCTGCGCACCAACAGCAGCATCAGCAACTGATGTACTCAAGCTGTTGACACCTAACAAAAAGTGGTTCACAGCTCTTGACATTTCTAATGGGTTTTGGTCACCTCCATTAGCACAATAAAGCCAATGCAAATTGGCTTTCACCTTTGATGGATGTCAATACACCTGGAAATATCTTCCCCAGGGCTATCACAATATCCCTTCCCCCTTCCATCTCCACATGATGGATGCTCTGCAGGGCCACACCCCACCATCCACCATGAAGGAAGATAATTTGGCCCTTCTAGATGAACTTCTGTTTCTTCTAACGAGAGTGGGTCTCAAGTGCAATCCCTCCAAGACACAACTATGTGAGAAGGAGGTCATCTTCCTTGGCCTGTGTATTACAGACCAAGGCAGAAGCCCAGCTATCAAAAAGATTCATGGCTTGTAAGATCTGCCACTTCCTACTAGCATGGCAACATTCAGACACTTCTTAGGAATGGTAAACTACTCCAGGGATTTTATCCCTGACTTTGCCTTAAAGGCTGCTCTCTTATATGAACTTCTGAAAAAAGATGTCTCATGGACACAGGGCCCCATTCACACTGATGCTGTAGCACAGCTCAAACAGGCCTTAGCCTCATCCCCAGCACTGATCAATCCTAATCCAGATTTTCCATTCCATTTGGAAACTGCCACATGTGATGTGGCCATGTTTGCAGTGCTGGCCCAAAAGTACAATGGGTATTTCAGACCTATTGCCTATGCTTCTCAGATACTGTCCCCAGTAGAAAGAAAGTATAGTCTCTGTGAAAGAACACTCTTGGCAACCTACTGGGCTGTCAAATATTTCATATACATCATTGGGTATGCACCTATTGTCTTGCATACCTGCACATCCCAACCAACTCCCTACTTTTAGACAAAGTGAAAGATGGTTCAGTTTCTAATACCAGACTCACCCACTGGTCTTCACTTTTGCAGGACAGGGACATTAAAGTACTACCTGCAAAAATGCCATCCATCCTAGCTCATGGCCTACTCTACACAGGTAAGCTCCACAACTGTGCACTCCAATCTCCTGACATACCTGAGCCAGGACCCTTTTCACCAGCTACACCTGTTATCTTAGAAGATACCACCATGTGTTGTGTCTTCAGGGATGGCTTCTTGTCCTATGTGGAGGGAGAACAGGTAGCAGGATTTGGTATGTTCATAGTTTATTCAGATGGTGATTTCATGCACATTGCTAGGAAATGTACCATCATTTCCTCACAGTATGCTGAATTGGCGGCTGTGGCATGTGCTCTAGAGGTCATGCCCCATGGTGCTAAGGATGCTATCATCTTTGTAGACTCCAACTGGGTCTGCTCCTCCCTTACTGAATTTCTACCATTTTGGGAGAAAAACAATTTTATGTCATCTGATGGTACACCTGTCAAATACAGGGATTTGTTTCTGTATATACACACACTGACACAACAGGCAATCTGGACTGTGGAATGTGATACAGATCGATTTCACTGGCCCACTGACTAACTCCAGCAAGAACAAGTATGCACTTGTTGTCACAGATTTGTTTTCCAAGTGGGTTGAGGCATTCCAGACTCTGAATAACATGGCAAAGACAACTGCCAAGATCCTGGTGGATCAGTTGTTCTCTAAGTGGGGCCTACACCTTAAGGTAGAAGAAGAACATAGAAAGAAACATGGCTCAGGATGATGCAGGGGGGCAAAAATACAAGTAGCAAAGACAAAAATAATCAAAACTCTTGGTGCACACCCACGCACTCAAGAAAAGACGTCGCAAGATAGCATATATTAAACAAGATTTATTATTAAAAGCACTCCACCTCCATGATCAAAAATGTCGATGTGCGTTTCACATCACACTGATGCTTGTTCAAGACGTCATGCCACAGATGCTGCTATCCTTATATTCCCAAATCATACATGCATACTAAAACAATTAAAGTACCAGTGCATAGAAACAGAGAAACATAGACTTTGACGGCAGATAAGGACCACTTGGCCCACCCAGTCTGCCTATTTCCATACCTACTGGATAAGCTGCAGATTCTAGTTAGCCAACAGCCTACTTCCTGCAACCCCCCCACTATAATTGCCTTGTGTCTGTCCCACGCATGTTTGAATTCCCCCACTGTTTTAGACCCAACGACCTTCTCAGGAAGGCTGTTCCATGTATCCACCACTCCCTCCATGAAAAAAAATTTCCTCACATTACCCCTGAGCTGTCCCCCCTCTATTTTTAAATTGTGCCCCCTCGTTCTTACACATCTCTTTTTCTGAAAGATGCTACCCTCCTGGACTTTGTTGATTCCCTTGAGGTACTTGAACATAGAAACATAGAATTTGATGGCAGATAAGGACGGCTTGGCCCACCCAGTCTGCCCATTTCCCTACCTAATGGATAAGCTGCAGATCCTAGTTAACCAGCAGCCTACTTCTTCCTACCCCCACCCCGTAGAATTGCCTTATGACTGTCCATGCATGCTTGAATTCCACCACTGTTTTTGACTCCACAACCTCCTCCGGAAGGCTGTTCCATGCATCCACAACCCTCTCTGTGAAAAAATACTTCCTTAAATTACCTCTGAGCCGACCCCCCTCTACCTTCAAATTGTGCCCCCTTGTTCTTGCACACCTCTTTTTTTGAAAGATGCTACCCTCTTGGACTTTGTTGATTCCCTTGAGGCACTTGAAAGTTTCTATCATGTCCCCCCTCTCCCTCCTTTCCTCGAGGCTATACATATTAAGCCCCTTAAGTCTGTCTTCATACGTCTTCCGGTGCAGACCCTGCACCATTTTAGTTGCCCTCCTCTGGACAGCTTCCATCTTGTCTATGTCTTTGTGGAGACTGGGTCTCCAGAACTGCATGCAGTACTCCAGATGGGGTATCACCAGCTGTCTGTACAGAGGGATAATAACGTCCTGTTTTCTACTGGTGATGCCTCTCCCTATGCATCCCAGTATCCCCCAACCCTCCTTGCTGCTCTCTCACATTGCTTGCCCACCTTTGGTCATCTGATAGCTACCCCCAGGTCCCTTTCCATTTTTGTTGTTGAGTATCTCACCCCCATGTGTACTCTTCCCTGGTTTTTGTTTCCCAGGTGCATTACTTGCACTTCTTAGCACTGAATCTAAGCTGCCATACATTTGACCATTCCTCTAACCATGCCAAGTCCTTTCTCATCTTTTCACCCCACCTTGTCATCAAGTCTGTTGCAGATCTTTGTGTCATCTGCAAGAGACATACTTTCCTTCAGTCCCTCTGAAATATAACATAAAGACATTGAAGAGGACCAGTCCTAATACTGAACCCTGTAGTGCCCACTAGTAACCCCCCTTTCTTCAGAGTGGACTCCATTTACTATTACTCTCTGTGTCCTATTCTCCAGCCAATTCTTTACCCAGGCTGTCATCTTGGGACCCACTCCCAGTCTGGCTAACTTGTATATTAATCTTTTGTATGGGACTATGTCAAATGCCTAGCTAAAGTCTAGGTAGGCCATGTCCACAGCCCCTCCCTGATCTACTACTTTGGTCACCCAGTCAAAGAGATCTATCAATTCATCTGGCATGACCTTCCCACTGTGAATCCATGCTGCCTTGGGTCCTGTGCTCCTCTGGTCTTTAGATACTCAACAATTCTTTCCTTCAGAAGTGATTTCATCATTTTCCCTATCACTGAGGTGAAACTAACAGGTCTGTAGTTTCCTGCTTCTGCCTTGCTCCCACTTTTGTGATGTTTCTATCATGTCCCCCGTCCCTCCTCTCATAAAGAGTATACATATTAAGCTTTCTCAGTCTCTCTTCATATGGTTTCTGCTGCAGACCCTGTACCATTTTAGTTGCCCTCCTCTGGACTGCTTCCATCCTGTCTATGTCCTTGCATAGATGAGGTCTCCAAAACTGCACACAGTACTCCAGATGGGGTCTCACCAACTGTCCATATAGAGGGATAACCACTTCCCTTTTTCTACTTGTGATGCCCCTTCCTATGCATCCCAGTATCCCTCTGGCTCTCCTTACCAACTTTTCATATTGCTTACCCACCTTTAGGTCATCTGATATGACTACCCCCAGGTCCCTTTCCATTTTTGTTGTTGTTAGTACCTCCACTGCTATTGTGTACTCTTCTCCTGGGTTTTTTGTTTCCAAGGTGCATTACTTTGCACTTCTTTGCATTGAATCCGAGTTGCCATATGTCTGACCATTCATCCAACCTTGCCAAGTCCCTTCTCATCTTTTCTACCCCCTCTTGTGTATCAACTCTGTTATAGATCTTTGTGTCATCTGCAAAGAGGCATACCTTTCTCTCTAGACCCTCTGCAATGTCACTTATAAAGATGTTAAAGAGGACTGGACCCAGTACTGAGCCCTGAGGTACTCCACTAGTAACCCCCCTTTCTTTGGAATGTGTTCCATTCACTATTACCTTCTCTGTCCTGTTGTGCAGCCAGTTTGCTACCCATGCTACTACCCTGGGACCCACTCCCAGGCTGGCTAACTTGATTATTAATCTTTTGTGTGGGACTGTCTCAAATGCCTTGCTAAAGTCTAGGTGGGCCATATCCACAGCCCCTCCCTGGTCTATTACTTTGGTCACCTAATCAAAGAAATCAATTAGATTCATCTGACATGATCTTCCTGCTGTAAATCCATGCTGCTTTGGGTCCTGTGCCCTGCTGACCTCTAGGTACTCAACAATTCTTTCTTTCAGAAGTGATTCCATCATCATTTCCCTACTACTGAGGTCAAACTTACAGGTCTGTAGTTTCCTGCTTCTGCCTTGCTCCCACTTTTGTGAAGGGGAATCACATCTGCCATCCTCCAGTCCTTAGGCACCACCCCATCCTGCCATGATTTGTTAAAAAGCTTGGGTAGTGGTGTCACTAGGACCCGCATAAATACATAATAATACATTTGCACTAATACTAACATACTAATTGCCAGCAGATTAGGCCTTACGGTCTATCAAGTCTGCTCGAACCTCACATCCCTAGTTGGGTGCTGAGGCCCTCCCCCCTTCTGTTCCAGAAACCCCTGTCATCCATCCCCACCCCCTGGGCCAGGCCATCATCTGATACATCCACTTTCTGTGTCTGTCCCACCCTCTCTTGAAGCCCTCCACTGTGGATCTCTGAACCAGCTAGCCAGGCAGTGCATTCCAAGGGTCCATCATCCTCTCAGTGAAAAACCTCCTCCTCTTTCCCCCTCACCCTTCCACCTTCCAACTTCAAACCATGCCCTCTGGTGATACCTCCCTGCTTTAGTCTAAAGATCCCTTCCATGTTTACCCTATTTATTCTCTTGAGGTACTTGAAGACCTCAATCATATCCCCCCGTCTCTCCTCCCCTCCAAAGAAAACAGGCAGAGCTCCTCAAGTCTGTCCTCATACGTCAAATTCCCTAGTCCTCATATCATCTTAGTTACCGTCCTCTGTACCCCCTCCAGGAGCTGTATGTCCCTCTTCAAGTGTGGTCTCCAGTGCTGTACACAGTACTCAAGGTGTGGTCTAACCAGTCCATTGTACAGCGGCAGAATCACTTCCCTGCTCCTAGAAGTGATCCCCCTTACGATGAATCCCAACATCCTGTTTGCCTTGCTAGCCGCTCTTCTGCACTGCTCAGAGTTATTCATACATGCATCCACCATGGCCCCTAGGTCTTTTTCCCCTGTTGACACCTCCAGTGCCTCCCCTCCCAGGGTGAACCTGTGTTTAGGGTTTCCCCGCCAAAGGTGTAACACCTTGCACTTGGTGATATTGAAATTTAATTTCCATGTGTGAACCCAGCTTTACAGGGTGTCCAGGTCCACTTGCAGTGCCAAGCTCCCCTCTTCCCCCTCAACTACTGCTCCCATCTTGGAGTCATCAGGGAAGAGACTCATTTCACACCCTATACCCTCCCTGATGTCCAATATGCATGCATTAAACAGGATCAGACCCAGGACTGAGCCCAGCGGTACCCCACTACCAACCTCTCTAGGGTTCAAGAGCTCCTCACTGACCATTACTCTCTGGGTGTGTCCAGCTAGCCATAAAAGGGCCTACTCCCAACCCCGTCAATTTCTCCACCAGACCATTGTGGGGAACAGAGTCTAACGCCTTGCTGAAGTCCAAGAATAATACATCCACAGGCTTTCCCCTGTCCAGTTCTGATGTTACCCATTCGTAGAACTCCACAAGATTGGTTTGACATGATCTACCTGGCACAAACCCATGTTGCCGACTATCCAGACCTCCCACCTCCTCCAAGTACACCCCCAGTCATTCCTTTAGTATACTCTCCATTAATTTTCCCACCACTGAGGTCAAACTGATGGGTCTATAGTTACCTGGTACTTCCCTTGACCCCCCTTTATGGATTGGCACCACATGTGTCTCTCACCAATCCCTAGGTACCCTCCCTGTCTCAAGCAACCTGTTGAAGAGCTCTGCCAGGGGTACAGCCAGTATGTCTGCCAATTCCCATAGTACTGTGGGATGAATGCCATCCGGCCCAGGAGATTTATCTTTCTTTAGGGTCTTGAGGGCTAACTACACCCTTTTAGTGGAGATAGCATCATCTGTCCCCTCCACCTTACTGGCCTTTTTATCTTTATCTTTATCTTGATTTGACACCCCTGGGGTACCTCTCCCTCCCTCTTGCTCCATTTCTGTTGCTACCCTGATTCCACTCACTATCACTTCTATCCCTATTGTGCCTTGCTTTGTAGATATCCCATCCTGCTCTCTAGTGAACACAGAGGTGAAGTACTCATTTAATACCTCTGCCTGGTCCCTCGCCTCTTCCACCAGGGTCAGACTGCCCCACCTGGATACCTGGAAATTTCCAGGTGGGCCTCCCTCAGTTGGGTAAGTGGTTACCTTCTGAACTCTGAAAACTTTTGCATTTATCATCTTTTTTCTAATTAAATGGGGAATCTGGGACACTGTTGATTAATGTAAGGTGCAATCACAGAGCTAGTGTATCATATTGAAGTGGAATATTGATATGAGTGTGTCAACCTGGGCCCTCCTCTATTGATTTTCCAGGTGGGCCCTCTGTACCCCAGTCCGACCCTGTCTTCCACCCACCCTCCTTCTGATCTTAATCTGCTGAGACGGCCCTTAGTTTTTCTCCACTCCTCAATGTACTGGAAGAAACCCTTTTCTCCTCCATGTATCCCCTGTGCCAGCCACTGCTTTTTACTTGACTTTTCCCCCCTCACCATCCTGGTGACTTTTTTAGATGCAAGATGGTACATTTCCTTTTCCCTATCCCTATCCCCTCTTGTTGTTTTGTATTTTTTGCAGGCCGCCTTCTTTTCTCTGACCACTACCTGAGCCTCACTAGTCCACCAGCATGGTTTATGTGACCTTGCTCCCTTACATTTCACCCTACCGCAGGTCCTGACTGCCTCATGAAGTCCCCGTTTTATGACCTCCTATCTCTTTTCCACATTTGTCATTGATGTAATCCCCTTCAAGTGATCCTTGAGAATATTTCCCATGCCCACAAAGTCTGCACCCCTGAAGTCCACTGCAGTGTCCTAGATCTCTCCCCTTCCCCCCATGCTTATTTGAAACCAGACAGTATTGTGGTCGCTCCCAGTCAGGGGATCCTCTACAACAAGGTCCCTTACAAGATCCCCATCTGCCAGAACCACATCCAGGACATGCCCCTCCCTTGTGGGCTCCATCACATGCTGTGTTAAGAACACATCCTGGAAGCCGTCCAGCAGCCTCTGCTCCTTGGCCACCTTAGAGAACATGGTTCCCCAGTTTGTACCTGGCATACAAAGAACAAAAGTACATAAATTAATATGCAATGTCTTCACACAGAAATAAGTGTGATGAATAACATTGAAGCAAGATCATATTTAAAAATATACAATTAGAAAAATAAGGTGAATATAAAGTGAAGCAGGAGAGCACAGAGCATGTAGTAGGACTCTTACAGTCCAAGGGATGATTACATATATTAACTATATTACTACAAGCTGCTAAAAGACTTTTTCAAACATTACTTTCAAACCTTATTATCAAGCCTTCTTTTCAAACCTTATTTTCAGTCCTTATTTACTGACTTTATTTTCAAAGGTGGACTTCTAAGGGAGTGCAGAACAGTACCTAAAGTACTATAAAAAGCAAATATATACATCCATTTTAGTGGTGATGCATCAGCGTCTCCTTTTCAATAATGGTGCCAACTGAAAAGACCCATTAATTCCTGGTGGCATGCAGGCTTTGATGAGAAAGTGTAATATGTCTCTTGGCACATTAAAACATTTTTTTAGTCCCCCCCTCCTATTTAGTGCTAACTGCTCAAATCCAAAGAAGGTAAAAAAATGTTCACTACCCCACATTTTAATATGCATAGCCAGGGCATTCTCTTTCTTCAGAGCCCATTCTAATATGACTAACATGTTCCAAGATTCATTCTTTACATTTTCTAACAGTCTTACCAACTTAAAAATTACCAAACGTACAAATTGTTAAATTTATTTATTTATTGGAAGTATCAGTTTAACAACCTTTAAGCCTGAGGCTCATTTACAAAGGCACCTCATCACATAGAGGACAGAAAAGACAAAAAGATACAGTTACAGGTGATTAGCTGTCATGTGTGAATTACAGACATTGTTTAAATTACAAATAATTGTTTACAGATAGTAATATATATAAGTTTTGGTATAGACATTTGTATAAGCACATGAACAGGCAACATTCTTGCTATGAGAGAACTAGAGATTACAATTTAATTCATCATATCGAAAAGCAAGCGATGGATTAGTCATAGTTGTAGGGAGCAGCAGTCCAAAGTGGACCTTGTCAGTGTTAGGGCCCTAGAGAGCTGGGGGAGTAGCTAGTTGCAATTACAGACACGGGTGTCGAGGAGATGCTTGTGGAGAGCTACTTTGAAGGGGGCCATTTTGGGGGTGCTGATGATAGTGGTTATGAGTGCATTAAACCAGTCAGGGACCTTGTATCAGAAGGACCTCTGGGCCGGGGACGTTTTTACCCTGGGAACTGACAAGACATCTTTGTCCACATAGTGGGTGGAGATGGTGGGGGTGGCAATATGGAGGGAAGTGGAGACCCCAGGGTGAGAGAGACCGAGCAGAATTTTCTTGGTCAGGAGGCAAGTCTGGTAGTGGAGTCTTTCACTAAAGTTGAGGAAATTGGCAGCAGAATAGAGGGAGCAGGTTTGGGTGAGCCTTGGGGCACACGTTAGGAGCTGGCAGGCCTTGTTGAGTGAGATTTGAACTTTCTGGAGGGTGCAGTTATCAGCTGCCCCATATACAGGTAGCCCATTATCCACTAGGAACAGTATGGAGGAGATAATGGTAAGCCTAAGGGCATCAGGAGGGAGGCAATTCTTGTGCCGGTATAATAGCCTAATTTGGGTGTTTATAGTGGCTGTCAATGTAGTTATGTGGTCATGTAGGGTAAGGGCAGAATCGAGGGTAAGCCCAAGATATTTGTAGGTGAATACCTGTTCAAGGGGGTGCTGGGTCCTGGGGAGGATGAGGAGTGAGGCATTTTTTGCTTTGTTTTGGTGGTGGGAAAAAAATCATTGTTGTCTTCTTTTTTAGTTTTATGACCAGTCTATGATCCAAGAACCAAGTTTCAGCCTGGGTGAAGGTGTTTTGGAGGGAGTCCTGGGGGGGCAGGTTTATGGTGTGAGGCATAAAGCACTGTATCATCTGCATACAGTAGGATTTTTTCAGAGCAGGCCAGTGGCAAAGTGTTCTGGTAGAGAGAGAAGAGCAGTGGACTCAGGATGGAGCCTTGGGGTACCCTGGAGTGAACTGAGAGTGTGTCAGATAGGGTCCCATTTATTTTGACACATTGGGACCGGGCAGAGAGGTAGCTTGCACACCATACTAGAGGACCTGAGGAGAAACCGAGTTGGTGGAGTGAGTTAAGAAGTAGTGGGTAGCAGACCATGTCAAAGGCCTTGGAAAGGTCTATGTACACAGCTCCAGCAATGTTACCCAAGTCTAGGGAGGAGTGTAGGAAGTTGGTGAATTCTAGGAGGGCTGTGGTTGTGCTGTGGCTAGAGCAGAAGCCATGCTTCTCTGGGCATAGGATGTCATGCTTGGTTAGGTATTTTGTGAGTTGCGTGGCGACCACTTTCTCTAAAGCGTTGGATAGGGGGGAGAATGGAGATGGGTCGGTAGTTGCTTGGGGAGGATTTGTCACTACTTTTGTGAATGGGGTAACAACTGAAGTCTTCCAGGCACAGGGGAATTGCCCCAGGCATAGGGATCTGTTGAGTAGGTCCATGAGAGGGACAAGGACCTCGTCTAGGACTAATCGGAGTAGCCTGGTGTCTAGGGGATCATTACTAGGATTGTTGCTGTTTAGTGCATTTTATAGGTATGGATGGGCTTCATGATACGATATTTTACACAGGAGGAAATGAGGGCGCAGCAGAGTTGGGGATTGGGATTCAGGCACAGGGTCAAAGAAGCAACTGGGGAGAACAGAGCTAAGGTCTATGAATGTGGTGTTTAGACAGTTAGCTTTGGCAAATGGGTCAGTGGAAATGGTGCCGTTAATGGAGAGCAGGGAGGGGTTGGGGAGCATGATTTCCCATTGAGTTCTTTGATATTATTCCAGAAGGTCCAAGCGAATCCACAGGAGGCAGTGATAGTGGATTGATAATAGTCCACTTTGGCCTGTGGATAGCCCACGTACAGCTATTGCTTGTGGCATTATAAGATTGCCTCAGTCGTTTTACCAGACTCTGAGGCTTTGTGCCAGAGGTTGTACCTATACCTCAGTTTTTAGAGAAGGGAGAGTGATCCAAGGAGCATTATGTCTCTTTGTGCGGTGTTTGGTGAGTGGTGCAAAGAAATCACAGTCTTTAGTGAAAGCCTGTGTAAACAGATTGAGTACAGTACCAATGCTGGGAGCTATTTTAATGGGGTACCAGTCTATTTGGCCAAGACATTATTTGAGTTTTATTAACGACCTTGAGTGTAGTTGCCTATGGAAGGTGGTTTGGGCTATGGGTTTGGGAGTGGCAGAGATCCATAGGAATAGGAAGGGTGAATGGGTGCTTAGAGAGTCAGGGAGCACTTTTATGTCCTTGATTTTGTGAGTGCGATTAGAGAGGATGACATCCACGAGAGTGCTGGTACCAGTAGAGGGATAAAATCTAGTAGGTTTGGTGACTAATTGGACCATGTCAAGGGCAGTGATGGAGTCCTTGGTAAATGCAGCAGATGGACCCAGCCAATTGACATTAAGGTCCCCTACTAGAGTATGATCAGTTTGTGGGGGAGGGTAGAGAGATAATCTATAAGGGATGTGATGGCTGGATTTTGGCTCTTAGGGGGAACATAGGAGGCTGTGAGATAAAGGGGGCCCCTGGAGGGTCGGGGTGATTTTAAGGTGAGAGCTTGGGCAACCGCTTTTTGAGCTTGGGGGAGCTAGGGCCACTAATGTTATCCCTGACATATATCGCACAGCCCCACCACATTTTCCCACCCAGTCTTCATGGTATAGGGTGAACTCTGGGAGTGATACCACGGAGTCAGGTGTGATGTTGGAGAGCCAGGTCTCAACTAATGTGATGATGTCTGGTTGGTGTAGATTGGCCCAGCATTGGAGCGCTGTGAATTTTTTTGGCAGGCTGCATATGTTCAGAGTGGCAATGCAGAGTCCTGTGGGAGACATCCTGGGTGCATAGGTGGGGGGGCCTGAGCTGGGGTGGACATTACTTGAAAGTAGTAATAATAGTGTGACAAATCTTAGTGGGGGTAGTGGTTTGAGACCCTGGCTCGGCATTGGAAGTGGGGCCAAGTAGTTAGAGTGCAGGGGATCGGTAGGGTGTGGAGGATAGTAAAGGTGGTGAGAACATGGGTCCATTGATAGCCTGGGGAGGTGGAGGAGTAAGGGGTGGGTAGGGTGGGTGCTGGGGTGGAGGAGTAAGGGGGTGGGTAGGGGGTGGGTGCTGGGTCCTACATTCTGGGATGAGGGTGGGGATTTGGTAAAGCTGGGGTGGTCAGCAGTTCTTAACCTTGGTGGACTGCCCATGTGGTTCACTTGGAGGGAGACGAGTACTAAGAGGACTGAGATGGTAATGTGCATTAGTGGTGGAGGAGAGAGCATATTGCCTGCTGGTGGTGGTCGTGGTAGACGAATAAGGGTTAGGGTTGAGCTTCAGTGAGGGTGCCTGCCACTTTGGTGCAGTGGTAGGGCTGAGGACTTTGGTGCCTGGGGTACTGGATTCAAAACCCCCAAGAGGTGGGTGTCTTTAGGCTGTGGTTTTGAGTAGGTCCTGATATCCACGGGGGCTGGACTAGTAGGATTGGGGCCAAAAAAAGGGAGTGCAATAGCAACTTCTAGTGGCCGCGGAGTGGGTGGTCAGCAGTGTGGTGGGTTTGGAATGTGAGTGGTGGAGGAGGTGGTTACCAAGGGGAAGATCAGGCTATAGAGGAGGGGGTGTTAAAAGCAAGGCAGTGACTGTGTTAGGAGTGCAGTGGGATGCAGAGTGGAGAGGCAGAAAAGAAGTTCTCTAGCACAGGGGGTGTGGGAGTGAGAGACAAGGGAGTCAGGAGGACTAACCCCCTGGTGGCAGTCAGGTATAACCTGCAAATGGGGAAATGGCTGTTGTTAATACCTCCCCCACCACTATGTACTCTTCTTCTGGGTTTTGTTTCCCAGGTGCATTACTTTACACTTCTTTGCATCAAATCTAAGTTGCCATATGTCTGATAGGGGTTCTGTGGATAACTATGTTAAAAACCTTCAGGATGACATCATGAAAGCACATTTGTTCACTGCAAATCATATGGGTAAAGCCCAACAACAAGCAAAAACCCATTTTGATATACATGCCAAAGAAGTCGACTGGCAAGCTGGAGATCAAGTCATGCTTCTCCAATACAGACCACCGGCTCACTCATTTACCAGCAAATGAGAAGGCCCATTTTCCATTGTCAGCAAACACAGCCTTGCTGTTTATCACGTGAGAGTTCAGCATCAGAAACAGACCACTGACAAGTGGTTCCATGCTAATCAGCTCAAGCTGTATAAAGGTGACTAATTACTTTTCCCAACCCTCTAAGGGTGGAATAGTACATCTTACTTAACAATCCTTTTCTGTTTCTTTCAGATAAACTGGCAAGATGGCTATCTTGAGCCTCCTCATCCTTGTGGGACTACTTTCTTTGACTTATTCTCAAGACAAACCCCTTACAGATGATGCATATCACATTTGCTTCAGAACCTTAAATATTCAGGTACAGATGCAGCCATCTCTGGACCCCAGGGAGTACATATTGACATCCCCAACAAATTGATTACTGTTAAGGAAGCCTCAGATGTCTATCACAATGCCATGGTTGTAGACCCAGACAATTCCCATTGCAAATACAATGTGAAACTGATTATAATGGTTACACTCTTCCTGTAGCATGTCTATCTAAAGGAACATTTCACTGTTTACCCAGCACAGGGATTGCACCAAATGGTGCACTCTCTATTCAACAAGCTACTTCTAGACACACTGGTCTCTATAACTTAACTGCCTTAATAAATCATACCTTTTGTGACCATCTCACTTCTGAAGAGTCACAAGCTTTCTGTCTTCACAACTATATGGCTACTGAAGTTATATTCTTTTCTGTGGTCCCACCCACTGAAGGACAACTGACTGAATGTCCTCCTCAGAAGCCTGGTTCTCCAAGTGGTCTGACTGCCACTTCCCTTCCATGAGGTTTGATTAACTATGTGCAATTCATGCATGTTCCTGTTATTTTTAATCTTACACACTGGAATATGGCTCAGTTTGGTCTCTGTCACACAACCAATACTTCTAAATTTTTCAGTATGATGCTTCTAGACATTGTAGCTGCTTACCAAACTCACACAAATGATTCAGTTAGTGGACCTCATGCCACTGAATATGTAGGAGTTTTTAGACCTGCTCCTAATGATAAGAGTAAGCCATGCACTAGGCATGATACTACAGATGTTACTGGTGCAGCAAGCACCGTCTCTGGGCTTTTTGGTTCAGGAATGTCAATCTGGAATACAGCAGGTATAGTTGCTATTAAAGCACAAACAAATTTCAACAAACTGTTAAAAATTATTTGTTACCACCTCTGCTACATGGTGTAGATGGCTTAAATAAGGAAGAGCGTTTTACAATCTATAATACGCAAGAAATTGCAAAAGTGTTCATTGACACTAGAAACAAAATGAATGAAATGATTTTTCAAAATAACAAGGAGGCAGACATAGCAATTATTTGCCCGAGAACTTTTATGCTCTGCTTACGGTTCTTACGTCATTGCTACTGTTGACAATCTCTTCAGGGATTTGGAAACAGGACATATTTCAGATATTATTCGTGATAGGAGAGTGTCTAAATGGTATTGTCCTCACTGCAAATCTACTGCATGAATTACACTGTGTATGTCAAATTCTGTCATTATTTCTATGTCTACTGCTAGAAATCTTGGGTATGTTTCATGCTATCCCAACAAAGCACCATGCTATTTTACTAAACGTTGTACAATTCATTACAACCTGTTCATTACTTTTACTATGTCACTACCTCACTTTGATCCACAAACATCTGTCTTTGACAAACTGGCTGCTATAAATTCCATCAGACATCTTGATGAGAACATTTACTAAGAATTAACTGGCTTGCCTTATTTGCTTGTTTACCATCCTGTTTTAGAAGCTTGCGTCACACTGCATACCAACTGCTGTGCCAAGAAGGGATATTATTACCTATGCCACTGTGATGTATTTGACATTGTTAAACCAATCTGCAGTTATTCCCTGGAACAGTTGGATTGGTCCTATTCCTTGGGTGATAATCTGCTATCCAACCTGACTGAACAATCTTCACAAGCTGCATCTTCAGCGCCAGACACCGGAACAGCTACATTCCGAAGCTACCTGGAAGAGGTACATCGCTTCATGAAATGGCTCACCAACCAGTCCTTCACTTGTCCTATACATCTACAACAAGGGAACGTGCCAACTGTGAGAGTTACCTCCAATTCTGAAGGGCAGTATTGTGTAGTGAAAAATTATGCTTCCTTTGCTTATGGTGCCAAATCCTGTGCTATTAATTTTCTAAACTTCTGTTTTACTCCACAGCAGAAAACTGTCATTGATCAAAATGTCATTACTCCTGTTCCCATCCATGAATCAGATGTTATTCATACTGATCCGCAATACTTGCTTGACTTTTCTCAATATTTGCCTATCTTTAATGTATATATAGACCCTTTGACACTTTCTTTGAAATCACTTTTAGCTAGAAAGGATTCACATCTTATCTATATTAGTAACAATAGTACTAAAGCTGGTGATGTTCTTAATACACTTATTCATGATGGTGATCTAAGCACTGCTGTTTCCAATACTTGGTTAGCATTAACTTTTAAAGCTTTTGTTATTATCCACTCATTTTTGATTGTTTTTCTGGTACTAACCCTTTTCTATCTGCAACTTACTCTTATACAACTTCTCAAACAACTCGAGAACCTTTACAAGGCTGATGCCTCGGGTTTGTAAACAATGGCTTCTGTAGCTCCATTCCACTACTTTCCTGTGATTGTTGCCTTTTCTTTTGAAGGCAACAAGGGAGGTGTTATCCATGGTCAAGTGCCCCTGATAGTGCCCCACCTCGCAGACAACAACTTCTATGTAGGTACATATACTAACCTTACTGCAAAGACACTTATCGTATAAGCATAAGTGTCAGGATCTGTGTTCTATTATGTGTCACTAATATTCAGCTATAAGAGATGAATTTTGCTCTATTTTTGCTGGATTTTCATATGTAAGGCAACAGTGCCATCTTTAGCACTTGTGCGCTATTGCAACTGGCCTTGGGGAAGAGTAGACCCATTGTGCTGTTATCTATGCTAGCTATGCAACTTTTTCACACAAGTTATGACAGTTACTCAGACCACTACTGTGTTTATCCAATTATATTCATTTTATGAATCTTCCTTAGCCATTGCTATAATCAGAGTATGAGACTCCTTGTAACATGTAGCTCTTAGAAACTGCCTACATTGCCTAGGTAAGGAAACCTGTATTATCCCAGTGTTTACATGGTACTGGTATTAAGTCTGTATTATCCAATCTGTAATCAGTTTCATTTATTACATGAGTACCACTTGTCTGTTGTCTCTTCTTTTTGTACTGCTCCACCAAGAACACGATAGGGGAACTTATTACCCCGTTACAGCAGCCACATGGAAGAATGATGAAATACAACACACGTTTTTAAAATCAATATGGTGGTTATGATTTCAGGACAAGGTCTGAATTTCAAAGTGTAAAAAATAATGACTTGATTTAAAAAATTGGAGAGAGCTGCCCCTGCACTCTCTTTTAATATGGAAATAGTCATAGTACAATCCTACCCCAAAAAAATAATATAGAAACTGCTCATGAAATCTCATCCTGTAAAGTTGTCAATAACATTGTTTTTCAGAAGTGTTCTGCATTCCATAAACAACTTCAATCTTATAGATGGGCAGACTGAAGTACTCTAGTGACTTCCTCTGGGTTCCCCTCCCTAGTTCTTCTTCTCCTTTAGAAAATGGGCTTGAAAAATAAAGCATGGTGATTGGCTGAAAACTTTCCCTGCCATGCATTTATTTGTCAGCAATGCCCACTTAATAATGAGTTCCACTTTGGGGTGCCCCATTACTTAGGGTATCCAGGGGCCACCCAAATTTTCAAACTTGACTGCCACCATTGTTTCCCACTCAGTAAGTGAGCCCTAAAGTACCAGCCAACCCAGTCTTCCTTTTTCCCTCTGGTAGTCCCATTTAATAAGCCACAATAAAAAAAATATTAAAGCTAATTCACCACACTTTTTGTAAAATTGCAGCCATGCTCCAAATGTGAGGCAAAGCTTCATGAGGAACAGACACAGTGCTATGCACAGCACCGGTATGAAGCTTGAGAAGAGCAACCCTTTCTTTGTTTTCTGTACCACACATCCATCTGTGGCATGGGAACCTAAGAAAGTACCTCTCCTCTCACTAACCACCCCATCTTCAGTCCTGTGTGACAGCATGCTTATCTGGTCAGCATGCAACCCTCCTCTGTCCTGCCACCTGCTAACAACGAGAGACCACAAATCCTAATTTTAAATTGTAAGAAAAATGCAACACAGTGCTGGTAATCAGCAGTGTGGGATAACAGAATGTTACCCATTTGTCACATCCTACACTCTGTCACAAAAGTGGTCAAAACTGCACTGGTTCTGCTATCTTAACTACAGAGGGTGTAGTAGGACCAAAGTAAAAAGAAAGTCAAAAAACAGCATTGTAATGTAGGTGTAGCAACTATTTTAGAATAAACTAAATGAAACAACCTGAGAGTTTAACATCAAACATAAAAATTACTTTTTTTTACAAACAGATATATTACAGTTGCCCATTTTCTAAGCACAGTATTACCCTCCAGGGTGTGCATTATGGGATATAACGCCTGCAGCGTTGGGCATCATTACGTGCTGGGTGATTCGTTATATATCACAATAACAGTCACCTCGTTGGGTATTATTGCTTACATGTCTTCCCAGCTGTTACAGTACCCCCCAGTGAAGAGGGTTGTTATCCTTGAAGAGCCGGGGAACTGTCTGTTTGTTCATGTATGAAGTTTATTAAACATATTTATAGCCATAGTCCATGTGTATCACTGTTTTTGTGTCTATAACAGTACCCACTCATCAATGCCTACATCCCACTAAGGGCAGATGCTTTGACCTCACCTCTCTGTTACTGCTATACTGTGTTCTGTCTCCTCTCCATTAAACCTTTTCTTCCACCTTGCTAATGTTCCTGGAGTTTGGAAGCATACCAGTGTTCTCTTCATCCACAAAGGGGGGTGAAGGTAATCTTTTATCCCAGGGAAACTACTTCCCCATTTCTCAATTCTCTGTCCTTGCAAATGTGCAGGAAAAGGCATTCCATTCTCAGCTCTCCTACTTTCTTGGCTGCTTGGCCTTCCTCTAACCACTCCCCCATGTAAGGGGTGGCTCAAGGGGGAAGTCATAATGAATGTTACATTTTTCTGGAATTGGAATGACCAGCTCTCACACCAGGCATGTGCAAGCACACACACACACACACACACACACACACACAGCAGACCCATACTCCTAAGACACATATAACCCCCCATGTGGGGCTTACTTTTAAGGCTCAACAGCACTTGCTGCACATACTGTTGCTCCACCTGGTCTCTAGTTCTGGACTGTTGCTGCCCTGGGGACCAGACAGAGAGAAGGAGTTGGAGGAGCACTGGAAATATTTTGTACTTCCAGTGGCAGTGTTTTCAGCAGCTTCTGCTGCAGTTCAAAGGCCACCACTGATGGGCGAGCATGATTGGTTGTCCCAAGAGGTGTAATGATTCCTTACTGCAAGCCCCTACTACACTAGACATTAAGCACAAACTTAACGTAGGGCAACACAGGCACCATATATATGTTTAAGGGAAGGATCTCTGTTTAAAATAAAGTTTTGAGTCCAGTGCCCCACAACTGCATAGACCACCCCCACCTTTGTGTACTACCAAGTGACAGACATCCAGCCCTACCGAGAGTGACTGACAGCCAACATGGTACAATGGTGAGCTCATTTTCCCCAATAAACAACAGGGGCTGTTGACAATACCATTCTGTCTGTGAGAGTCTGCAGTTGGAAGCAGAATGGTGGAGCTGCTGCAGAGACAGGGAGAAATGAAAAACAGATCTCCAGCTACAAAACAAGAAGATAATCATGTGCTACTCCAGCATGAAAATAGAGCCAAAAGCTGCAGCTTGAGTGGCAGCTGCTGCTGTGCTGCAGTTCTGACAAAGTTTGCCTGTGACCACAGCTATCCTGAAACTAGCTAGCCGCTAATAAAACCAGATACTGATTATTTCAACCCCTTAGGACTGAATGCCAGGAACAGTTGAGAGGGCAGATAGAATCAAGTATTTACAGAAAGAGCTGCCCTGTGTATATTGAAAGATCATTTGCAGAATGAGGAGATCATAAGAAATCTGATTGTGACATAAGATAACTGTTGTCTATCCACCAACAACAAATGCCTACACATGGAGAGTGAAAAAAAGCCAGAGAGCGGCACGCTGTGAACTGTGCCATCACTCTTGTGCATCAACGGAAATCTCTTGGTCTAGGAAAATGTGAGTGAATTCAGGGTTGCCTTACACATGCATTTTGTATTATAGTTAGAATGTATAAAATGGACTACATCGTGTGGCTAGGATTTACAGTACAAATACAGTACTAATCTGGGTTTAAATGCCTTTGGGGTTGAAGACCTGGCGGCGGTGATTGACCTCTCAGTGCTCAGTGAGACCAGCACCAATCCAGAGCATTTAGTGGTAGCCTATAATAAGGCTATAACCTCAGTTCTTGATCAGATTGCTCTAATCCATGTTCGTCCTCTTCCGCTGCGCTGTCAGACTTCATAGTTTGATAGGTCTCTGAGGGAGATGCGGAAGTTGGGTCGTAGGTTAGAATGTCATTGGCGTAAATCCACCTTGGATACTGACCATCTTATTTTGTTAGAGCATTATCAGCTCTATCAGCAATTTCCCATAAAAAGGCAGAATTCCTGTCCAGGGAAATAGCTGTTGCTGGAAACTGACTGGCTCAGCTCTTCTGAACTGTGGACAGGTTGTGCAACCCAACCTGTCTGCAACTCTGTCGAGATTTTTCAAAAATTGAGTGTGATGAGATTGCTTGATTCTTTGTGAATAAGGTGGATGATAACAAACAGGAGATTTGCCTTTCACGTTCTACGGGAGTTATGGTTGGTCGGTGCTCAGTCACTATGCCTGATGTTTCCTGGAGTGCCTTTGACCTATCTGATGTCATTGAGATTATGAGGATTGTCCAGGGGATGCTTCCCACATGTTGTAGTTTAGACCCGGGCCCTACTTCCCTAATTTTGGCTTGGAGTGATGTTATTGGCCAGGTCTTAGCTCAGATTGTTCAGTGCTCCCTGGAATCGGGTGAGTTTCTTGGCTCCCTGAAGAAGGCGGTGGTGAGACCCCTTCTGGAGAAAGCTTCTTTGGACCCGGAGTCTCTGGCTAACTACAGACTTATCTTGAACCTTGCTTTTGTGGGAAAGGTTATCGAGAAAGTGGTGGTAATCCAACTGGAGGACCATCTAACCATCCATAATTTATACAAACCTCTCCAGTTGGGCTTCTGTAAGAGGCACAGTACTGAGATGGCTCTGGTTTGGGTGCTCAACGATCTCGGGTACAGTACTCAGATGGTTTTCATCCTTCCTCACTGGTCGAACTCAGAGAGTTGTCTTGGGAATATTTACCTCCGAGTCTTTCTCTCTGCCTTGTGGGGTACCACAGGGCTCGATGCTGTCCCCCATGTTGTTTGCAGTGTATATGCTGCCCCTCAGAGACATTGTAAGACAGTATGGGCTGAGGTTTCATTGCTATGTGGATGATACCCAGCTCTATCTGTCTTTTGCGCCCGAACAGATGTGTGCCCTCTCAGTATTTAAAAGCTGCTACGTTGAAATCCAAGACTGGATGAGTTTCAGTGGGATAAAGCTGAACGCAGAAAAGACTGAGGTTTTGCTGGTGGATCCTGGTCACAGGATAGAGGGGTTAGGGATGGATTTGCCCTGTGGTTTATTCCTGGGAGGTGAGCAGATCCCTACCTCTCAATGGGTGCGTGACCTGGGAGTGATACTTGATTATGGTTTAACCCTCCATCATCAGGTGTCTGCTGTCATCAAGTTAGCCTTTTACCATCTTAGGAACATTGCCAGGATCAAGCACCTTGTTCCGTCCAGTGACCTGCCAGTTTTGGTCCACTCCTTTGTGACCTCGTGCCTTGACTACTGTAACTCTGTTTACCTAGGGCTTCCTGGGATTGATATCCACCACTTGCAACTAGTGCAGAATGCAGCTGCATGTTTGTTGACTGGGGCATCAAGAAGATCTCATATAACCCCAGTGCTGTGCGATCTGCACTGGCTGCTAGTTCAGTGGTGGATCACCTTTAAGGTAGGTTTGTTAACCTACAAGGTCCTACATGGACTGGGTCCTGACTATCTGAAAGAACTTCTGATCCCTTATGCTCCTGTGCAAGAACTCCTCTCTGCTGATGAGGGGTTGTTAGAGATTCTGAGGGTTAGATTGAAGTCATCTGGGGCTCGGGCTTTTCTGTTTGCTGCCCCATCCCTCTGGAATTCTCTATCTCATCAGCTGTGGGAGTGCAGGACTGTGAGGAGTTTTAAGCAGACACTGAAGACCTTTCTTTGGGTCAAAGCATTTCCTGATTTCAATGATTTTATTCTTATTTATTGTTTAATTGTGTTTGTTCATATTTGTGAAGCACCTTAATATCTGAAAGGTGCTATGCTAAATAAAATTATTATTATTATTTTTATAGCACTGCTTTTTGTGTAAGTGTATCATGGCTGTCCAACCATATGCAACATCATCAAGATTATACCATTTCCATGACTGGATACACAGTGAAGCACTGGGAGCTCCCATTCATGAAACAGTTTACACTGATAATAGTAAGGAGAGGGTACAAGAACACTTCCAGTACAGGTAGACAGAAAGGCACCCAGTTTCCTTCAAATAGTGAAGTATGGTATTGGGTGTGGCCATCTGTTTCAGATCTGACCTGAACTTTTCTGTTCACCCAGTGGGTTCCACTTCATCATTTAAATATGTGGCTGTGCTCAGGGTCCAGGTGCAGGCTGCAGGATCCTCCTCGTGTACCGATCTCTGGGGCACAGGGGGGAATTTCTGCAGAAAGTCATGGACTTCGTCACTGAGAGGGCACTGGAGTCACTCAGACGGTTGATTCTGGGTGATTTCAATGCCTGGATCAATGATGAATTCTCAAATTTTGGTTCTGACTACCTCTAGATGATTTATTTATTTTATTTATTTAGTTTTTGTTAACCGGGTAGGTGCACTAGCCATAAAATGACTATTTTCAGGCACAACCCGGGAGAGTACAACAAAAGGAGAACAGCTGAACAACAGCAACATGGGTACAGTAATACAAATAGAGGAACAGTACAGCAGTGCTACAAAAATGCAATGGGTAGAAACAACAAAAAATAATGGCAAGCATTATACAGATAATGGCAGTAAGATATATAATAAGTGCAGAAACCATGGACCCAACCTGTGGAGTGAAAGGGTTAATAAGATAGTATGGTTATATAGAGAGAAATGTGAGGAATGTTCAAACATAACAAGAAAGACTGACAGAAGGAAGGTCAGGTAGTAAGTTGGCAAAACAACAGTGGATGGTCAGCAACAAGGTTCGAGAAGGAAGAGAGCTAGTAGTCAAAGTTATTTACAAAAGAAGCGAAAATATGCAGAGGGAAGAAGACAGTCTTGGAGCTGGATTAGAGCAGGGTGACATTACTGGTAAGTCTCAGAGAGCTTCAGGTTGGGTCAAAGCATGTACAAGCATCAGCTAAGGATATATAATCTATGTATATTCACTTTAAATCCAAAGTGAGACTGAGACAGCCAGAGGTTGAGTGGAAGAGCATTCCATAGCCTGGGAGCAGAAGGTGGAAGGCCCCTGTGCCTTTGGTCATCCGACATTTCGGAACATAGAGCAAGGATTTGTCAGCTGATCACAGGACACGGGAGGATGGTTGAGGGACCAGCAATGCTGCTAGCTGGGACAGATTTTTTTCCCGGATGACTGAGTCCATTAGTGATCCAAGGTAGTATTGCCTACTGGCAGAGGGTGAGAGCCAATTCAGATCCTTATAAAGAAGGCAGTGATGTTTGAGTCGAGGCGACGAAGAGGCCAATGGCATATATTGATATAAGTTATGTCCCATTTTAGTAGGAGGTTTATGGGCCGAGTAAGAATAGAGGCACCACAAGTAAGGGTTGGGAGCAGAATACCTTGGGCAGTTGCTAATTTGGCTGAGGGTGTAAGCATGTAGCTCATTTTGTAAGCTACTCCTAGTTTCAAGTTTATAGCTTTGCAAGAGGACTGAATGTGAAGATTAAAATCCAGGGACTGGTTCAGGAGGATCCCAAGTTACTTGAAGGAAGTAACATTTTCAAGTGGAAATCCTCCTGGGTGAAGAACCTCCAGCAAACTAGAACAGGTCTTAATCTTAGGTGCAGAATCTAGGAGCATGGCTTTCGTTTTCTTTTCATTTAGTACAAGCTTACAATCTAGTAGCCAGTCTAAGACCTTATTGAAGTCTGAAGTAAGTGATGTGTTTATGCAGGCAATACTAGAAGAACCAGTATAGATGATCAGGTCATCAGCATAGAGAATAGCTGAGCAGGATTCCAGGACCTCAGCTGCATTGTTGATAAAAATTGAGAACAGAAGGGGCCCAAGGATAGAGCCCTGTGGGACCCCAAGGTTGATAGTAGACATGTTGGACAGAGAGGAGTTAAATTTGACAGCTTGCAACCTGTTTGACAGGTAGCTACAGAACCAGTCCACAACAGGGGTAGAGAAATGGAATTTATGGAGAGTGGGGAGAAGCAGGGGATGGTCTACAAGGTCAAAAGCCTTAGTGAGGTCAATGAAGATGGCACCTGTGAGTTTTCTAGAGTCCATGTTGGACAGAATATCAGTAGTTAGTTGAAGAAGAGCTGTGGTGGTGCTATGACCTTTTCTGAAACCATGCTGAGTGTCTGAGAGGAGATTGTAGCGTGTAAGGTAGTCAATGATCTGTGATGTAACTATTTTCTCTAGGATCTTATTAAGGACAGAGAGAATTGCTATAGGTCTGTAATTGGCCATGTCCTTTGGGTCACCTTTTTTAAAGACAGGCGTTACTCTTGCAGATTTCCATAGGTCTGGCACAGTGCTATGGCTAAGGGATAAAGTATAAATTCTGGCAATCGGAGAGGCAATGAGTGGAGCAGCCAGCTTAAGAAGACAAGGTTCCAGTGAGTCAGAACCAGAGATGGTATTGGCAGATATGGATCTCACTAATTTCAGAACTTCCGCTCTTGATCTAGCCTTGAAATAGAATAGTGGCGCTAGAGGAGCATTATACAATAGGGCACAATGGTTGTCTGATGGTAGTGTGGTAGGTAGATTGAAGGGCGATCCGCTATGTTGTAAAGCCAAGGTATAGTATGACAGATCAGAGAAAAGATTGTTAAAACTGTTTGAGATGGTCCTAGGATCATTACAATGTGCCCCATTTATGATCATTTCATCAGGAGTGACCGACTGCGAGGTACAGAGAAATGTTTTGACATGGGCCCAGAATTTCCTCGGGTTGCAGGCTGATTTGTAGAAGGTCCTTGCAGTATTTGCTTTTTAGCAACTCTAACTTGTCTCTTACATCTGTTCCTTAGTTCATGATAGACAATAAGATCTGACTGTAGGCCAGTTTGTTTGTAGCGAATCCAAAGCTTGTCCCTGTGGCTCAGATTAGCAAGGTCTTTATGCAGCCACCTCGTCTGTTTCCCTCTGACCCTCCTAGTAGTCTTGGGGGCATGTTTATATTGAATGGTAAGAAATTCATTTATGAATATCTGTAGAGCAACCTTCACATCCTTTGCTTGATAGATACCTGCCCAGACGATACTGGAAACATCATAGAGAAATGCATCCTGGTCAATATGAGCTAGATTTGTAAACGTGATTAGTCTTGATGGAAGAGATGGAGGCACAACCATAGATAGGATACAAAAAGTGGGTGAGTGGTCTGTTAGTGCATCTGCAAGGATTCCTGCTTTTGACACATGTTCCATACGGTTAACCATCACCCAGCCTAGGAGTGTACCATTTGATGGGATGACGTGGCTCTAGTTGCTTCAGGGATCAACTGGTGAAAATTATAACTAAGCATGAGTGATTGCAAGGATATTTGAGCTGACCCTAACCAACTGAGGTTAAGATCACCTAGGATGACAGCCTCAATATGATTTACAGTCTGGGAGGTGATGTCAAGGAGTTCTTGAAGACCTACTATTCCCTCAGCAGGGGGATTATAGGCACAGATAATATGAAGCTTCTTTTACCCCAATACAATAGTTGCCCTTATGAATTTGCACACCACGGGAGAGTCAGATGCCGGGACAATAGAGATGTTGAGGTGGTTTTTGAAGAATAGGGCAACTCCACCTCCATGCTTGGATGAGGATCTATCCTGCTGGAACAGGGAATAGTTAGGCAAGAAGCATACGTCATCAGGTATTCCGGGTTTTAGAAAAGTTTCTGTGAGACAGAGTACATCAAGATTGTAGAGTTTCACCCAGACCTCAAGTTCCGCATGGTGACAGGTAAGACTTCTGATACTGATATGGGCAATTAATAATCCTTACTTGGACATGCCAGATAACTCATTTGGGGAAAAGAAACAGGTAGGTGGACCTGTATTTAGTTTGATGTCCCCAGATAGCAGAATAATGATCATGGCTAGGAACCAAAGCCTTGCACAGTGGCAGGTTAGGGTGAAAGCACATCTCCATGGCAGCTTCCTCCTGGCATGTAGAGGGTAATAGATGCTGCCTCTAACAAGGAAGATAGGGTTAGGTTGCAGATCAGGCTTTGTCTCTGCAATCAAGTTAGAGAAAATATAGTTGCGGTAAGCCTCTGAGGAGTCTTTTGCCATTTGGTTACATGGGAGAGCCCAAGTGGCAGTGTCCAGGCTGAGTAAAAGGACAAATGACAAGAGTGCCCATAGCAGACTAAACTTCGCCATAGTGTTACTATTTGACTTGGGTAGGAAGGCTAGTGGTATACTGAGACAGAGGATTAACTTTTAGGGATAAAGACATAGTGTGTGTAAAATTAAGACTGCCAAGGGTGACCGTGTTCCACAGTTTTAACCCTTGGCTGAAATTAGAGATAAAGCAAAAACAACAAAGTGTTTCCTGCTAGCATAGCAATTATTTAGAAGAAGTGGATCACAGAAGCAGAAAGTAAAGCCTCACAAAGGTTAATTAGGAAAGCAGACCAGCCGGAGGCTCTACTTGTGGTAAAGATTACAGTGAGGAAATGAAGACCTATTCAAGATATGTTAGACGGAACCCCTAGTGGCAGAATTTTATAAGGAACCAATGGGAGACTAGACAGATAGCAGTAGTGTTTGGCAAAAGTCAATGCAAAGCAGAGGGCGCCAAAGCCCAGAGACTAATAATCCGACAGAGAAAAGGCAGGGCCAAACAGTGGCTGAGCAGAGAGCAGCAGTCCAATTAGAGGAGGGTGGCAGCAGGTGGCCACCTATCAAATCTGCACAGTGCTAGCCCAGACACTTAACCGAATTTGAAGGTGTCCTGTTCGTCAGGAGGATGGAGGTACGGGCAGCTGGCAGGATTAGCAGCGCCGCTCACTGGGAGCATGATCAGGCACAGTGGATCTATTTTAAGATGTAAAATGTAAGTTAAGATAGGATGTTATTAGCTAGGGCGAGGGGTACTGAGGCAACTTGAAAATTACTCAGGGTAGCAAGAGTGGAAGCCCAGTTATGGAACTGCACAGTAGGTAGCAGAGCAGGCACTAAGCAAACCTGATAGGCAAGCAGATGGTGAAAATAGGAAGATGTCTTTAAAAGGAAGACAGGACAAATATTAGGCCTAATAGCTGCACTCTGTATCTTTAAGAGGAGTTGCACTATTAGTGAGAGGGGAGGATGAACATTGCTAGGGGTAGTGCCGAGGGGGGAGGGAGAGTATTTAATAAAGGCTAGAGGTGAGGGTGGGAGTAAAAATTCAAGCAGCAAGCAGACAGAAGGACAGAAAGTGAAAGAGAAATTGAATTATTTGTAGGGCAAAGCTTACAACTGTGACCCAAATGGAATCTGGTCTAAACAGAAAAAACTGTATCACTTTAAGCTTAGTTTCTGATCCAGGGTAGCTTACCACTGGACCTTAAAACAAAGAGAGCTGTAATATTTTACAATCTACAAACCTGCAGCCTAAATGAACTTGCACTTCAAACTACCCTTGGAGTGCAAAATTGCTGTAAACAGGCTTAGGTTCGCGTTTAAGTTAGGATTTACAAGACAATTTGGAGAGAATTAACAAGTACCACAATCAGAATATAACCTTAGCAGGCAGAGTCGATGGTTCTGGACAGTCCAGTTTCTGCAGTGTACCTTCGGTCTGGTGATCAGCGGGCAGTGCAGCAAGGAAGGCAGCCAATGGACAGAAGGGGCCCGCCCGGCTACTTGAAGCAACAGAGCCACCCGTGTCAAGGGTGAAGCTTTGGTCTGGTGATCATCGGGCAGCGCAGTGAGGAAGGCAGCCAGTGGACAGAAGGGGTCTGACTGGCTGCTTGAAGCAGCAGAGGCACACATGTCAACAGTGAAGCTTTGGTCTGGTGATCAGCAAGCAGTGCAGTGAGGAAGGCAGCCGGTGGACAGAACAGGTCCTCCCGGCTGCTTGAAGCAGCAGAGGCACCCATGTCAAGGGTGAAGCTTTGGTCTGGTGATCAGTGGGCAGTGCAGTGAGGAAGGCAGCTGGCAAACAGAAGGGGTCCGCCAAGCTGCTTGAAGCAGCAGAGGCACACATGTCAACAGCAAAGCTTCGGTCTGGTGATCAGAGGGCAGTGCAGTGAGGAAGGCAGCTGGCGGGCAGAAGGGATCCGCCCAGCTTCTTGAAGCAGAAGAGGCACTCGTGTCAATGGTGAAGCTTCGGTCTGGTGATCAGTGGGCAGTGCAGTGAGGAAGGCAGCCGGCGAACAGAAGAGGTCCAACCGGGTGCTTGAAGCAGCAGAGGCACCCGTGTCAAGGGTGAAGCTTCGGTCTGGTGATCAGTGGGCAGTGCAGCGAGGAAGGCAGCCAGCAGACAGAAGGGGTCCGACCAGCTGCTTGAAGCAGCAGAGGCACCCGTGTCAAGGGTGAAGATGATGACTTTGCTGGGCCTTGCACAAGCTGTTGCTTCAGTGATCCACAGCCACAGATATGCCTTGGACTTAATGTTCCCACTGGTGCTTGAGATCTCCAACCTCAAGATTGATCCAGTTACTTGGTATGATTATTGCATGGTGGAGATCTCATCCAGAACCCCTCCCATTAGTCCCTCCCCTGTTGATATGGTCCACTACCACCCTTTGAAGGGTCTGTCCCCAGAGGGACTGATAACAGTAATGGACCTTTCTGGTGTGAATGTTGCTTGTGCTACAGGTGCATGCGATGTAGTGGTAGCTAATAATAGTGCTGTCTCCAGGGCGCTCGACTCTGTTGCACCAGTTCGTATACAACCCAAGTCTCACCTTGGTGGTTTGATGGGGCTCTCAAGGAGATAAAGACCAGGGGCTGGAGGTTGGAGCATTGCTGGTTGAGATCCTGGTCTGAGGAGGACTGAGGAGGCTTTAAGAATTCACTACACTGAATATCAAAGGGCAATCTACCATAAGAAGGCAGTATTCCTGTCCAGGGAGATTGCTGCAGAGAGGAACAGACCAGCTCAGCTTTTTTGGACTGTATATAGGCTAATTCACCCTGCCTGTCAACAGCTGAAAAGAGCAGTTTCAATCACTCTGTTCTAATCTGACAGGGTGTCCTCCATTATAACTGGGATCTCTCCAAGGAGGTAGACGTGGCCCAGCAGTGTTGAGCCATGAATTTTCAAAGGCACTCCTAATGTCTAGGGTAGGTTTCTGCCAGTAGTGGTGGTAGTGGTTTGTGCGGTGATTTTGAAACTGTGGTCCACATACTGTGATTCCTGTGAACAGGGCCTGGGCCAGACTTGTCTCTTAATGGGATGTGTTGAGTCTGTTGCTTCTGTGTTCACTGAGATTGTCTGGTATTCACTTTTGGAGGGTCCTTGTCTCAGCATCCTGAAAGAGGTGCTGGTGAGGCCCCTCCTAAAGAAACCATCTCTTGACCCTTTACATCTTGGCAAAATATAGACCAATCTCCAACCTACCATTTATGGGTAAGGTTGTTGAGAAAATAGTGACTCTGCAGCTCAAGGCACACCTCATGGTCTATGACATCTATGGCCATTCCAATCTGGTTGTAAGTCCAGACATAGCACTGAAATGGCATTAGTCAGGGTGTAAAATGATTGCCTCAGGGTGAGAGACAGAGGGAACTGGTCAATACTCATTCTCTTCATTCTCTCCTCAGGTTTTGACAATGTGGACCATGTAGTGTTTCTGTATTGCCTAAAGGAGCTCTATGGACTCACCAGTACTGTCATCAGCTGGTTTGAGTCCTTTCTAACAGGTAGGATACAGAATGTAGTGATGGAGAATTTCTTTTCCTGCCCGAAGCCTCTGCCCTGTGGAATTCCCCAGGGTTCAATCATGTTACCTATGTTTTCTGCAGCGTACATACTTCCCCTGGGTGAGATCATTAGATGGTACAGCTTGGGTTTCACTGCTATGCAGATGATACCCAGCTGTATATTTCATTTGCTCCCAAGACAGGTGATGCTGTGGAGGTGCTTAATGAATGTTTGGCAGAGAACCATGACTGGATGTCCTCTAGCTGGCTGAGACAGAAACCCTATAAGAAGGAGGTGCTAGTGGTTGAGCCTGGCCACCAGCATGATGTGGGAGCTGCCAGGGTGGGAACAGGGTTATTCCTTGACCCTACGCATTTAGGGTCTTCTATTATGGTAAAGAATCTGGGCATCATCCTTGGTTATGGGTTGACATTTGAGTATCAGGTGTCATCCATCATCTGAGTGTTTTTTTTTTTAATCACTTAAGGATTGTTGTCTGGATCACCCCGGATCAAAGCCTTAATTCTGCCTGGTGACATTCTCTCACTGGTTCATGCCTTTGTAATGTCTAGGCTAGAATACTGTAATACTCTAGATCTCAGGGTCAGTGGAGGGATTCTCCATCGCCTACAGCTAGTGTAGAACACAGTGGCCAGGTTGTGGATGGGCTTTCTGAGGTCTTGCAATGTGACCCTGGTCCTGCGTGATCTGCACTGGCTGTCAGAAGATAGAGAATCATCTCCAAGGTGGGCTTGTTTACCTATAAGGCCCTGCATGACTTGTGCCCTGGCTATCTGAGTGACCTCCTGACTTCTGTCCACCCTGGACAGTCACACCGCTCCTCCACCGAAGGCCTCCTAGTGGTTCCAAGGGCCCAGCAGAAGACCTCTGAAGACTGCTCATTTGAGATGGTGGGTCTGGCCCTATAGAACTCACTTCCAAGTTCTTTGAGTGAGGCCCCATCGGTGGAGGCTTTTAAGTGGGGTCTGAATGTGCATCTCTTTAGGGAAGCTTTTGAGAACTATTTATGAGTTTAAGAATTAGTCGGCTGCTGAACTGCTTTATTGAGGATTTTTTTTTTTTTTTTGTGCGGTGGCCAAGCTAGGCTAGCCATCGGTTTCGTATCTCTGTCTGCCTGTTTGTGATTTTATACTGCTATGTTTGTTTTATGCCACTTTTCTCATTCTCTGTTTGCCACCGCAAGTGTTTTGTCTTGATTTTTGAGTTGCGGTTCACGTCCGTGGTCTAGCTTGGAGTTTTACTCGTGTGTTTGGATTGAGTGTGGGGGTAGGGGAGCTGTGGTGGATGTCAGTGGCCCCTTGTTCCATTGGAAACAAAGACTATTGAGTTCCTTCTGTGTGCTCTCTGCCCGATGCAATCGGACTGCTCCCTGGAACTCCCTAGGTTTGTTTCCTGATGGTGCCCTGTTGGGCACCGGATGGTTTTGGTTGGGGATTGCTATCGAGATTAAGCAGCTCAGGGCCCAGTGGTGTTGCCTATTGCAACATTTTTAACTAACGGCTGAGGATCCTGGAGATCTATCAGGAGCTCTGTTTTAGTGGATCTATTTGGGAAACTACTGGTCAGAAGGGCCTGAATTCTCTTTGCTGACTTCTTTGGAGTTCAAATTCAAGTTTATTGCAGGAAAAAAAAACCTCCATTGAGCAAGCTCGTTCACAAGGAGGTCCTGAAACATATATACAAACAAGGCTGATACTACATACATACAGTAAGTGCTTATTACATACATTAAGTGCTAAACATATAGTTGTGTACAATAATACACCGAATAGCCTACCAGAAGTAGGTCAGGAACGTTGTTCATACTGGATGTACTTTCCATGTTTGTGACTGAGTGACATTGGTCTTGTTCATTCTTGGATCTGCGGGCCTCCTGAGGGCTTTGGGGGTTCGTGTCACACACAGGGGCGGGGAGTGGGGCCAGTTGGAGGACCGGTCCATTATTCCCTTCTCCTAGATTTCTGGGGTAGTCAACCATTGAGCTGGCTTGTCCCAGAGTCGTAGTGGTGGGCCACTGACTTACTGAGGTAATTCCCTCGTAAAGTGTTAGAGAGATCCTGCGGCCTACTGTTGGCCCTCAGTATCAGAAGCATGAGGTTGGAAGACTGGGATTTATTTGAGTGCTGACTTTTCTGATGGCATTGGGTTTGGCACAATGAACTCTGCACTTGAACTTTTAAGGCTGTGTGTTGTATGGGCACCCACTAATTCTACAGCCAGTCTGAACTTCTCCTGATAGCAAGTACTTTTTTGATTTATGTACATTTTTTGGGAAATTATATGAGCAGTGAGAGTGCTCATTAACATCTGTGAACCCACTGTGCTATAGATATATGTGAGAGATTTATCTGGAGTGCGGTTTCCAAATTATTTCCTTAAATTTCTTTTTTGTTTGTTTGATTTATTATTATACTATTTTGATGTGTATTTATTTATTTATAATAAGAAGTGAGAGTGCTTACTTACAGTAGCACCGGAGAGTGAGAAACATAGAAGTTGATGGTAGATAAGGACGGCAAGACCCATCCAGTCTGCCCATTTCTTTTTCTACCTTATAAATGTGCCATCGGCCTTTGCTCTGTCAGTGACCTATCTATTCATACTCAGAGGCCTGGGTGCTTTAAAATTGTTTTTGTTAGTTTAATGTGTCTGGCCCCCAGGTAGTGAGAGGACCTGTGGGCTAAAAATATATTAATGTGGTAGGAAGGTTAGGTATTTAAATGGTGTAATTTATTTAATTTAGTTATTTGTATTTTAATTTGGAAGAGGTATTGATTATTTAGTTGTGGGGGTGTAAGGAGAAGTTTAGGATAGGTTGTGATTGTTGGGGTTTTATATATTATTTATGGTTGTTGCATATTGAGCAGTTAAGATTTGTATTGTATTGCTATGTTGGGGGCTTGGGATATCTGTCAGTTTGTTACTCCCCCCTGGTTGTGTGCTATTCAGCCTCCGCTCTCCATGCCCTCCGCCCTTTCTGCCCTCCCCTGTTGGCTTTTTCTATCTAGCAATGCTGTTGGGCCTTAGGTATTGCCCACGTGGGGGGGGAGATGGGATGGGGGGTGAACAGCGGAGGCTGGAAGAGCGGGATGCTCCTGTCGGGGTTGTTAAGCCCGGAAGACGCCCTGGGACGAAGTGGAGTCTAGAGCGTGGGCTATCTTGTCTAGTGTCCATACCCAAGTGCACCATTGTTGGGGATGGGCAGGTGGCCGCGGGGCAGCCCAGGAGTTCTGTCCAACTCAGGCAGGGCAGTGTTGTGCAATGCCAGATCTGTCAAGAACAAGACTGCAGTGATTGCAGATCTTGTTGGGTCAGCAGATGTGGCTTGCATCACCGAAATCTGGCTGGATGATGATGCGGGCCCCATATTTGAGGCCGCAATTCCGGCCGGGCATGCGGTGATACACTGCTTGAGGTTAGACTGTAGGGGGGGTTTGCAGTCTGTTTCAAGACCGAATTGGATCTCACCAGTGTTCCAGTTGAGGAGGCCAGTTCATTTGAATGTGCTATAGTATCAGGTGTGGGCTATAGGATAACTTTCATCTACCATCCACCAGAAGATGGGAAACAATGGCATTTGAGTCACCCCGGCTGATGGTCCTGGGTGACTTCAATGTCTGGATTGACGATGAACTCTTGCAATTTGGACAATACTTCCTCCAGTTGATGAATTCACTGGGCCTGACACAGGTGGTTACCGCTGCTACTCATAAATGTGGCCATTCTCTTTACCTGGTTTTCCTCCTGGGGATCGAGGCCTCGGATGTGGGGGTGGAACCAGTCAGGTGGTCTGATCACTACACAGGGAGGTTCAATTTTGGCACCCCTCCTTGTAAACTGACCCCTGTGGAGATGGTCAAGTACCGACCTTTACGGGATGTTACTTTCGATGGTCTAGCAGTGGTGCTAGACCTGTCAGAATTTCCTGTTGCTTGCAGTGACCCAGAGGCTTTGGTCTTGGCATATAATAATGCCATAACCTTAGCCCTGGATTCTATTGCACCAGTACGTGTGTATCCTCTCTCCCTTCACCCTCGATCTCTGTGGTTTGAAGGAACCTTGAGGGAGTTGTGGCAACTAGGATGCAGGTTAGAACATTGTTGGTGGAAATCCGGCTTGTATGCCGACCATTAGACCATCTTAGACTGCTAGAGCATTACCAGCTCTATCAGTCAGAAATTTCCCGTAAGAAGGCAGAGTTCCTGTCCTTGGAAATTGCTGCTGGTCAGAACTGTCCAGCTCAGCTCTTGAGAACTGTTGACAGGCTGGGCAACCCAGCCTGTCTGCAGCTCTGAAGCACTTTTTCATAATTGCTCTGTGATGAACTTGCTTGGTTCTTTGCTGATAAGGTGGCCGACATTAGGTCGGAGATCCATTCGACACATTCTACACGAGTTGCTGGGGATCAGGGCTTGGCCACTGTCCCTCTGTTTTCCTGGAGTACCTTTGACCTTCCGGAAATCATAGATGTTATCTGGATTGTCCAGGGGATGCAACCTACATGCTGTAGTTTAGACCCGGGACCTACACCCCTGATAATGGGTTGTGGTGATTCTATCATCCCGGTTCTAGCACAGATAGTCTGGTGCTCCCTTGACTCTGGTGAATATCCCTGCTCCTTAAAAAAAGAAGCAGTGACACCTTTGTTTAAGAAAGCTTCTCTGGACCCAGACTCTCTGGCAAACTACAGGCCTATCTTGAACCTCCCCTTTGTGAGGAAGGTGATTGAGAAAGTAATGGCTGTTCAACTGGAGAACCATTTGACCATCTATAGCATCTACGAACCTCTCCAATCCAGTTTTCAAAAGAGGCATAGTACTGAGACTGCACTGGTTCGGGTGCTCAATGATCTCCTGATGGGGAGAGACCAGAGAAAATGGTCCATTTTGGTGCTTTTAGATCTGTCATCAGTTTTTGACACCATTGATCATGGGGTTCTGCTTGAGCGCCTGAGATTTATCTGTGGGCTCTTGGGTTTGGTCCACAGATGGTTTACACCTTACCTCACTGGAAGAACTCAGAGGGTAGTGTCAGGGTTTCTTATCTCTGATCCGATCTCTCTGTCATGTGGGGTTCCTCAGGGCTCAGTATTGTCCCCCATGTTGTTTGCGGTGTATATGCTTCCCCTCGGAGACATTGTAAGGTGGTATGGGCTGAGATTTCATTGTTATGCCAATGATACCCAGCTCTACCTGTCTTTTGCGCCCAACCAGGAAGGAGCAGTCTCAGTAGTTAACAACTGCCTTGATGAAATCCAGGATTGGATGAAGTCCAGTTAGCTGAAATTGAACCCTGGGAAGACAGAGGCGATGGTTTTGGATCCAGGCCACTGGATAGGTGGTCCGGGGGCAGGCTGCCCCTTAGGATTGTTCCTTGGAGATGCTGAGCTTCAGGCCTCTGAACAGGTGCGAGACCTAGGGGTGCTGTTGGACTCAGGGCTGACACTTCATGCACAGGTGTCAGCTGTCATTAAGTCATCTTTCTACCATCTGAGAAACATCACTAGGATCAAGCACCTTGTTCTGTCCGGCAACCTGCCTACACTGATCCATGCCTTTGTGACCTTGCGTTTAGATTACTGCAACTCGCTTTACTTTGGGCTACCGGAGATTGATATCTGCTGCTTGCAGCTGGTGCAGAATTCAGCAGCCTGGTTGTTGATGGGGATTCTTAGATCTTCCCATATCACGTTGGTGCTGCGAGAACTCCACTGGCTGCCTGTTCAGTGGCAAATCACCTTCAAAGTTGGGTTATTGACATATAAAGCCCTACACAGATTGGGCCCCAACTACCTGAAAGAGCTTCTGATTCCTTATCACCCTGAGCGACCACTCCTCTTGGATGACAAGGGGTTGCTGGAGATTCCAAGGGTGGTTTTAAAATCTGCTGGAGCTCGGGCATTTATGTTTGTGGCTACTACCCTCTGGAATTCTCTACCCCATTGGATTAGGGAGTGCATGACCATGGGGGGATTCAAACAGGCCCTAAAAGCATCTCTTTGGAAAAAAGCATACTGTGATGATGATTGTTGACTTGATTTGCACTGTATATTTTACTGTGATGATTGATATAGTTTTATTCGCTTTCAACTGTTTTAACTGTACTGTGCCTTGGTACTCGAAAGGTGCATTATAAATAAAGTATTATTATTATTATTATTATTATTTATTTTCCTTCTCCTTTCTGTATAGGGCCCAGAGCCTGTGGGACTTGGTGCTTAACAAATAAACTTTAACTTACTTTACTTGCTTACTAAGTACAGCACACCAATTGTAGAAGTAATAAAAATATGAAAGCTTATTTAGCACACATCAAAAGCACAACGAGCATTTTGCTGCAACACTTAAAAAAGGTACTACTGTAGTAAATTATAGTCATATATTTTTGTACTTAGAGTTCATTTGTGTATGTAATATTGTGTATTTGTAACTGTTTGTATACTGTATTCATTGTTATTTTATGTATTCTCGTACTTGTTGCTTGTGAAAACGGGCATTTTGCACATCGACTAACAAGTATACAAAAATGAAAATTCAGATCAAACAGCTCTTACTTTGGCTTTGCTGGTTTAAAGCCTTACCCAAAATAAATGGCAGACTGGCATCAGAGCAGCATAGAGGCAGTGGAATGATCGATCCAGCACTTTGTGATAAAGATTACTTCATCAGGGAGCAGACAAGGCATCAGTACTGTGAATGTGTGATTTGGGGGTGGGCTGCCATGAGTGGGCGAAGCCTTGAAGGGCATGTAACAGCAGCCCAGGGATTGACAATATTAGCTGTGAAGGACACAGGAAAGAGCAGCCCCATTATTGTGGCTCAGTTTAGAAGGGCACAAGAATCAACTAGACCAGACTTTCTATCAGTAATTAATCACTCCCTTCCTCCCATTTAGTGCCCTGCAGTCTTAAATAAGATTGTTATTATTTTGTTTTTACTTCCTTGTCTAAATGCTATTTGTTTTAGAGGTGTAAGTTACATGCTTCATGGAGAATGTGACTGCACTGAATAGGTTCAAGGTGGGATGATTCCATGGGTAATTGGGGAGGTACTGCATTACAATGGCTTGTATCTTACTGACACCAGGCCAATGTGAACCTTTTTCTGGATGGAGGCACCATGTAAATAACTTAAACCTTGGATACAAATGCCTCAGTCTGGAGGTTATCAACCTAGGCCTCCCAACATTGTTTAAGCCCTCAAGGCAGGCATAGTAACTAACACGACCCCTGGTGACCAGGTTACATACAGACTCCAGTCAGGGAATTGTGTACAAGTTAATATTTTCTAATGTTGTCAGACAAATTGATAACATAAATGGCATTCAGCCAATCTCAGCATTTCTCATACAAACATAGCTCAACCACCAACGTGCACTGGACAATACATATCTTTTCAGTCCCAAATTAAGTTACTTTTGTAATGGACCTCTCAATAGCCACAGCACATAAAATGCTGAGTCTCTCTTCTAGAGACCAACCATGAGGCTCAAATGCCCACACACTTAAGTTCTTGGGCCCGAGCCTCCTTACTCAATCTTATCTGTAATTCCTGTCCTCAATAGTGTCCAAAGTCTAGAGACTTACAGTACATTTTTTATTTAATTAGGATTCACACATTCCAGGACAGCCTCATTTAGGTGATGCCCCTATTTTCTAAGAGGGTCCTCTGGGAACATTGTGGCAGTAGACCTAAATAGTTACAATGTGTATAAAATTAGAATATCTAAGTACAAAGTTACACTCACAAAGTACAAAACTAATATTTACATGGGATTTTTTTCCTCCATGCCCTCGTCCCCTAATACTATGAGTGTCCAGCTGTATTCCAACCTTTTACCATAGTTACAATGTGTATGAAATTAGAATATCTAGGTACAAAGTTACATTTGCAAAGTACGTAACTAAATATTTACAAGGGGTGTTTTTTTTTTCATCCACACCCTGGTCCCCTAACATCATGAGTGTCCATCTGTATTCCAGTCTTTTACCATACTATACTACAGAATCCACCACAACATATGCCAGCACCAACAGAGTATAGTATTTTAGCTTACTGTTGTGAGTAAATGATTTAGTGATAAAATACTGTTCTGTAGTTAACCTGGTGCACCCAATGACAATGTAGTAATGGGAAAGGACACAACCTGTGATGGTACATTAAATGTACAAATGCATTTAAGAGCCCTAAGTCACCATCAGCATTAGCAGGACCTTGGTACAACATAGCATTAATGAAATGTATTTGGGCCAAAATACCTGCATAGTGTGGGACACATTAATTTCCATGTCTCTTGTACAAGCAATCCATGAGCACACATCATGTCTGCAAGGGAAACTGATAACGGCTGCCCCCATCTTATAATCATAGACAAATCATTACAGTTTATACCAATGCTGCACTTGTGCAGGTAAAACAGATGCAGTACCCCAACTCTGTGTAGGGCTCCCTCAGCTATTGTGGAGAAGGAAAAAGGCTTGCAAGTCATAACTGACAAGGAGTTGAAACAAGACAAGAAGTGTGTAGCTGCTGTCTGTAGGGGTGCATTAAAAAATGGGATTGGCAAGCAAGGCAGAAGAAGTAATCTTGCCACTTTACAACGCCCTGGTCAAACCCAGTCTGGACTACTGTTTGCAGTTCAGGGCCCAATAATACAAAAAAGATGTTGAGGCAGTTGAGATGGTACCATGTAGGAACACCAAAATATATCAGGGGTTTAGGGGAGAAGAGCTACTGTATGATGAGAGACTAACAGCACTTATTATGTTCACTCTGGAGAAAAAGAGGCTGAGATGGGGCATGATCTCACTCTTCCACTTAAAGTATATTCAAAGGCATCTGTATGACTGAACAGACAGAAATGCTTGTTCCTTCTAAATTAATACAAGTTTGTATAGTATAGCTGCTCATTACTGCATATAAAGCTGTGAGAGTGAACTTGATCAACCTAGAGTCCCTTCTGACCATATGTTATTATGTTATATATTACAGTATTTCAAAGCGGACTGTGGTTGCTCCATGTTTGATTGTGGTTTCCCTAAATCTAATTATTATTTATTACTTTTTTAGTTGTTTAACCAGGAGTAGCACACTAATCTGAAAACTTTTTTTACAGGTGCAACCAGGGAGCACAGGGAAGTTAAGTGACTTGCTAAGGGTCAACTGTGGGATTCAAATCCAGGTCTGGTCTGGTCTGCTGAATGTCACCAGATTTGCAGCTCAGAGCCTTAAACCACTGGGCTATGCTGCCTCCCTTATTATGGTCTATCCATGTTGTCTCTGCTTTCTTCATGTTTAACTTTGGTCTTTCCATGTCTGACTATGGTTCTTCCATATCTGACGATGGTCTATGCATGCCCTGCAGTATTATGGTTTCTTACTATTTGATTGATGTCCATGTAGTATATGATTCTTGTTCTTCCATATCTGACTATGGTCTGTTCACATAGTGTCTGATCTGATTACAGTGTCTCCATATCTGATTATGGTCTTTCCATGTAGAGTATGATTACAGCTTCTCCATATCTGACTGGACTGTCAGTGTACTGTATGACTACTGTTTTGCCATATCTTTCTATGGCTGGTCTGTGTTTGATCATGGTTTTCCTATTTGAGACCATAGCTGTCTGTTTGAATATAGTGTCTCCATGTCTAACTTTAATCTTTGTTCACCATAGTTTCCCCTTGCCTGTTTTTTATCACAATTTCTCCATTTCTAACTGTAGCATACCTATTTATTTATTGAAAAGTTTCACCAGGAAAATTACACTGAGCAACAAGATGCTCATCTCATGATACATCCTGGGGGAAGGGGAGAGGGAGCAATGCATAAAACAACAGTATATATAAATCAGGTAAAAATAGCTTAACTGTACATAGACAAAAAACTGAGATAACAAGCTCAAGAGTATTTTCATAATCAGCAAAGGGTGGTGGCATAGGAGAGGTACAACAGCTAGGATGCAGGAGGGTTTAGGGTAGTGGAGACATTTACTGGCCCTACTGGAGGAAGGAGGACAATTAGACCATCAGCAGAGACAAAGCCCAGAGGGACTAGGTGCAACTGCAGTTTGTTACTAGATAGTTTGTTAGGGATGTAGAGAGAGAATTGACTGAGGAGGAGTGTCGGATTTGGGTAGGTTGTTGATTCCAAAGTTTAGGTCGACAATGCAAGTAAGTCATTTGGCCTGACATAGTGCTTCTGTAGGGTATATTCAGGGAATGAGAGTCATCAGATCAGATCAGAGTATTTGGAGGGGAGCGGGGCAGATAAGGAGGTGGATAGGTAGGCTGGGAGAGAACCCAACCAGAATTTTCAGGTGAATTTGGCCATGCTTGGTTCTCCTGTTGGCAAGAGTGTGAAAATTTAGAGAATGGTGGAGTGCGCAGTGATGGGTCAGGACAGGGGCATCTAAGGCAAACTGGCAGAAGGAGTTAAAGAGGGGGTCCAACCTAGATGAGGAAGACTGGGGGACAGCTCCATTTACTAAGTCACAATAGTCAGAAATTGGCATAATCATTTTATGTACCAATTCACGCTTTGTCGGAAGAGGGATACATTTACTGTTGTGGTATAGGGCCCTGAGTTTAGGCCAGAGTTTTTTCAGAATGGCATCAATGTGGACCAAAATGTTTAGGTTCCTGTGCAACCAAAATCCAAGGTATTGGAAGGAAGAGATATCTTCTAATACAGTCCCATCGAAGGTGTGGAAGGTGGGTAAGAAGGAGAGCCAGCCTATCCTCTGCCTAATACCAAAAGTCATAGAGACTGTTTACAATGAATTTAGGATGAGGTGGTGCTCTCTAAATCAGCATTGTGCATTGCTGAAATCCATTTGGAGCCTGGAGGTGACATCAGGGACTGATTTGCCTGTTGTATTAAGTACCGTGTCATCAGCATGCATATGTATGTTTGTTGATGTGCAAGCCAGAGGGAGATCATTAAGGAAGACTGAAAAAATTAGAGGCCCAAGTACAGAACCGAGGGACTCCCATGGTAATAGGGAGAGGTGCGGAGATGGTATCAGCCATACGGACAGACTGGGATCTGTCTGACAGATAAAACTTGAACCAATCTGTGGCATTTGTTGAAAGACCAGCAGACCTGAGACCAGACAGGAGTAAAGGGTGTGAGACCATATCAAAGGCCTTGACTAGGTCAAGAAAAATAGCACAGGTTATGAGACCATTGTCCATGCCTGTAGAGATAGTGTCAGTCAGCCATTAAACATTGCCTATGTTTAATCATGCTGCATTTATAGTCATGAAAGGACCAACTATCTCTTCCCCCCTGCCTATAACCACTGGAGTCCCACAAGGCTTTGTGCTAGGCCCCATTCTGTTCTCCATCTTTTTAAATGACCTCCTCTGGGTTTGCATCACATATAGCATCCACATGTATGCAGATGATATAGTACTGTTTACCTCCGGAAATACTGTTGTTGTGTTACTACCTGGCTTCAGTCTGACTTCACCAAAGTCTAACTCTGGTTTAGTTCTTATCAACTCTTTCTAAATGCCAAGAAGACGATCTCCATGACCTTTGATGAAACATAGAAACATAGAATTTGACAGCATATAAGGACCGCTTGGCCCACCCAGTCTGCCCATTTCCCTACCTACTGGATAAGCTGCAGATCCTAGTTAACCAGCAGCCTACTTCTTCCTACCCCCACCCCACAGAATTGCCTTATGACTATCCCATGCATGCTTGAATTCCACCACTGATTTTGACTCCACAACCTCCTCCGGAAGGCCGCTCCATGCATCCACAACCCTCTCTAGAAAAAATACTCTTAAATTACCTCTGAGCCGCCCCTCTTATCTTCAAATTGTGCCCTCTTGTTCTTGCACACCTCTTTTTTGAAAGATGCTACCCTCTTGGACTTTGTTGATTCCCTTGAGGTACTGAAAGTTTCTATCATGTCCCCCTCTCCCTCCTTTCCTCGAGGCTATACATATTAAGCTCCTTAAGTCTCTCTTCATATGTCTTCCGTCAGACCCTGCACCATTTTAGCTCCCTCCTCTGGACAGCTTCCATCCTGTCTATGTCTTTGTGGAGATTGGTCTCCAGAACTGCACACAGTACTCCAGATGGGGTCTCACCAGCTGTCTGTACAGAGGATAATAACTTCCTGTTTTCTACTGGTGATGCCTCTCCTGCGCATCCCAGTATCCCCAGCCCTCCTTGCTACCCTCTCACATTGCTTGCCCATCTTTAGGTCATCTGATATGACTACCCCAGGTCCCTTTCCATTTTGTTGTTGTTAGTATCTCACCCCCATTGTGTACTCTTCCCTGGGTTTTGTTTCCCAGGTACATTACCTTGCACTTCTTAGCATTGAATCTAAGCTGCCATACATTTGACCATTCCTCTAACCTTGCCAATTCCTTCTCACCCTTCCCACCCACCCTGTGCATCAACTCTGTTGCAGATCTTAGTGTCATCTGCAAAGAGACATAATTTTCCTTCCAGTCCTTCTGCAATGTCGCTTATAAAGACATTGAAGAGGACCGGTCCTAATACTGAACCCTGCAGTACCCCACTAGTAACCCTCCTTTCTTCTGAGTGGACTCCATTTACTATTACTCTCTGTGTCCTATTCTCCAGCCAATTCTTTACCCAGGCTGTCATCTTGGGACCCACTCCCAGGCTGGCTAACTTGTATATTAATCTTTTGCGTGGGACTGTGTCAAATGCCTTGCTAAAGTCTAGGTAGGCCATGTCCACAGCCCCTCCCTGATCTACTACGTTGGTCACCCAGTCAAAGAAATCTATCAGATTGTCTGGCATGACCTTCCGCTGTGAATCCATGCTGCCTAGGGTCCTGTGCCCTCTGGCCTCTAGATACCGACAATTCTTTCCTTTAGAAGTGATTCCATCATTTTCCCTATCACTGAGGTTAAACTAACAGGTCTATAGTTTCCTGCTTCTGCCTTGCTCCCACTTTTGTGAAGAGGAATCACATCTGCCCTCCTCCAGTCCTCGGGTACCACCCCATCCTCCCATGATTTGTTAAAAAGGGTAGTCAGTGGTGTCACTAGTTCTGCCCTTAGTTCTTTTAGAATTCTGGGATGAATCCCATCAGGCCCCATTGCTTTGTCCACCTTCAGTTTTAAGAGTTCTTTCAGAACCCTTTCTTCTGTAAATGGGCGGTATCAACTTCTGTATCCAGAGTGTTACTACTGTTTGTTTTATGTACCTCCCCCTCTTCCTTTGTAAATACTGAGCAAAAATATTTGTTTAGTATCTCTGCCTTTTCACAGTCTCCCTCTGCCCACCCTCCCTCTCCTTTATTGAGCCTCACTATCCCTCCCTTGGTCTTCCTTCGCTCCCTGATGTACCTATAAAAGGTTTTATCCCCCTTCTTAACTGAGTTGGCTATCTTTTCCTCGGTTTGGGCCTTTGCTGTTCTGACTGCCTTCCCAGCCTCCTTTTGCTTTAACTGATACAGTTGTCTGTCCTGCTCCTTCTGATGGGACTGCTTTAGAGGACTCCTCCTCTTTCAGGTATCTTGGCATCTGGCTGGACAGACACCTTGACTCCTCTGTACATTTTGATGCTGTTCGGAAAAAACTAAGGCCCAAGCTTGGGGCACTTTACAGAAACCGCAGCTGCATCCCGCTCGCCACCAGGCGTGAGCTGGTACAGAAGATGATGATGCCCATTTTCGACTACTGCAACATAGTCTACAGTGCAGCCACACAGTCACACCTATGCAGACTGGACTCTCTCTTTAACTCCTTCTGTCATTTCGCTCTAGATGCCCCCTCCCGTACCCATCACTGTGACCTCTACCGTGCTCTCAACCTTCTTCCCCTACACTCCCGGCGCACTCTTCATGGTGCTAAATTCATCTCTAAATTCTGGCTTGGTTCTCTCCCCTCATATAAATATTTCCTTCTCTCTTGGCACCCCCTACCCTCTCCCTCTATTCTCTGAGATCCCATGCTGACACTCGCACCCTATCACTCCCCTGCAGAACCACTACCTCTGGCCAAAAAGCCTTCTCCTACCACCTACCTAAAATGTGGAATGCTCTACCACCACAAATCTGTCTCTCCTCCTCCCTCTATTCCCTTACCACTGCATTGCACAACTACCTCACACCCTCTTGCACCTGCTCCTAACCCCTCTTTCTTATCTGTCTCCCTCTCTGTCTTTCTCTCCATCTCCCTCTCCCCCTCTTACCCCACCCTACTTGCACTTATACCTATAGGCCAGCTCATAAATAGGGGTAACTGGCTCCTATGTGCTCACCCTGTTGCATATTGCACTGGTGTACTGTCTGTATTTTATGCATTGTCAACCTTGTATTCTATGTACTGATTCTACCTTGTATGTTGCTGCTAAGATCTGCTTGCACTGATACTCTGCAACAGGTTTTATTGTCTCAAATGCCTTGTTCCTATTTTTATAACTGTATGTATAATTACACCATCAATATGTATTTGCCTGAACTTGTACTCTGTATATCCCTTTCCCCTTCCCCCAGGACATACGCTGAGATGAGCATTAAGTTGCTCAGTGCATCTTTCCTGGTGAAACAATTCAATAAATAAATAAATAATAAATAAGTTGGGAGTATAGGAGATGTTCAGTGAACATGTGAAGCCACTGACTAATTACCAGCTAAGAGGACTGGTTCACTTATAACTCATATATGTATACAGTGCTTCTAAGTTGCAGGAGGAACAGGAGCTAAAGGTATCTCCCTGTATGTGTGTTGTAATTGGCATGATATATTGACACAAATATTACCTCTCTGACGGACATTGGCAGTGCTGATAGGCGGCTTCAGCTCATCCTGTAAGAAAAGAAAATAAATGTATTAGTAATGCCACATGATAAACGGTTTGCTAAAATGATCATTATCAGTGGGCTGGGTGAATCTCACAAAGTTCAATTGTGTGAACTTTGACCCTCAAACCACTTGGGGTTTGATAGAGTTTCCCTGATGATGGGCTGATTTGCCCTGATTTGCCCACTGAATTATGTGGGTAGTTTTGGCAGTGCTAGAGTAACATAGAAACATAGAATTTGATGGCAGATTAGGACCGCTTGGCCCACCCAGTCTGCCCATTTCTCTACCTAATGGATAAGCTGCAGATCCTAGTTAACCAGCAGCCTACTTCTTCCTACCCCCACCCCCTAGAATTGCCTTATGACTGTCCCATGCATGCTTGAATTCCACCACTGTTTTTGACTCCACAACCTCCTCTGGAAGGCTGATCCTTCCCTTCCTACTGCCAAACATGAAGTTCCTGTTGACAGTCAAAGCCAGTGGCTATAAAAGTAGAACTGGCTTAGGGTGGGATGGAGGGCAATTAGTAAGAAAAAAGGCTAGCAACAGGAAGTTGTAATTTGAGTCACCTGCTTTTATAGTGTCTAAGCCACACCCCCAATAAAGCTCTCTTTCCTCCTACTGGTTTAGCAAAGTAAACTGATACAGAACCCTTCCCAGCACAGAACACACACCAACTTTCTTTCTTTTCTTTCTTTTTTTTAAACCTTAAATGAGGCCCTTTCTACTTCTAATAAAGTATCTGTTTGCTTAAACTCAACAGACACTGACTCCTGCTAAGATATAAGTGTTAAATTAATAAGAAAAATGTAGCTTCTTTTAGTTAGCTGCTTTCTGTTCTACAAGCAAAGTTAGCAACCATGAAATGCACACTGCGGCTAACCCTGCTCATAGTTGCTTGCAGGAAAAATAATACTTAATAAATACATTTAAAATTTCATATTTCTTGTACTATCTGTGAAAAAATTCTAATAAAACAGATTGAAGTCTGACTATAGTAAGCTGTATTGGGGAGCAGTGTAGCATAAAATCTAACTAAATACATTCAAGCCTTCTAGTCTACAGGGTAGGCTTTCATGAAATGTGGGCTTGGTTATGCCAATACAGTATATGAAAATAAAAAAATACAACACTTTCCTTATTATACAATGTTTCTTGTGCAGAGAAACTTTCTGCAACATACTAACAGGCAACACATCTACCTGTATGTATTACAATTTTGTAGTGCTAACTTGCTATGATTGTTTGAGTGGTAATGTCCATTTACTAGTTACTAGTCACTTGTACACACTTTCTGAGAAATTGGTCACATCTTTTAAAAGAGGCTAAAATTAAAATTGTAACCAACATGTCAGATTAAGCCCATGCAAACACATGTATCTGAGTATGTTGATTATAATTTGGTAATGTAAACTTGTTCTGATTGTCTGCATCATAATTTATATTTACTAGTTATTACACTTGCATATACTATATATAAGAAATACTTCACAACTTTTAAAAGAGGCAAAAAACAAAATTGTAACCAACACATCAGATTACAAGAACACACTCCTTTTCATCCCTAATGAGTATGCTGCACTGCAAAATGGTGTGCAACACTAGCAAGAAACTGTGCTACAAATGCAGAATAATTGCTAGTTTTATTACGTTCGCTTGCGCGCATGCGCAAGGAATGTTTTGGGAGAGTAGCACACTTGGAGGTGTGCCTCTCCCACCCAATGCACTGCTCCCTTGAGCAGGCGTGGCGGTCCTGCACCAATGGGTGCAGGAGCTCAGTATGACAGCGGTGTTCCTCTGCTTCAAGGAAAGCACTGCTGCCATACTGAGCACACCCCCCTCACGTCCGCCGCTGCCTCTCCCCCACAAGATCATGTCACTTCAAAGCTTTGGTGCCAGCGTGGCAATGTTGTTTGCTGGCCGGGGTGCCCAATCCCCCGTCGGCTCCATGGCCCCCAAGCCATCCTGCTGCCATGCTGGAGCCCACCCCAGCATGGCAAGCAGATTCAGTTTGCCGGCCAGGGGTGCCAATCCCTCGTCGGCTCCTCGCCCCTGTAGTTTGCCGACAGGGGTGCCCAATCCCGTCGGCGCCTCGCCTCAGCCAGCCATCTTCTGCCATGCTGGAGCCCACCCAGTGTGGCAAATGTCCCACGCCATCTTTTTTTCATTTTTAACCTGTAAAACAAAACGGTCCGCTGGGCCCTCTCCCAGCCCCTCCCACAACCCGCACCACCCACTGCGCACCAGCCTCCCACACCCCTCACCCCCAACTTACCTCCGGACTCCAGCGCGATGATCTTGGTGGACTGGGAACACGTCTGCACTCTTCAAAGCTGACCGCGAACTGAGGAAATGTCGGTAAGCTGTATAATGGGCTACATAGGGGTTTCAACTTTATTGCATATCTCAGTCATTTTTGGAATTTTGTACCAAATTTCAACATGGGTTTTGGGACCCTTTCATGAATGATATCACTGTCATGGTGTTATTCAGGCCGAAGGTGATTTCACAGGCACTGCGCCAGTCCTGTGAAATCACCCTTCGACTTGAATAATGCCATGACAGGATATCATCAAGGGTACCAAAACCAGTTGAAAATTTGGGCAAAATACAAAATGACTGTTTTACTTAGTGTAAGCGCAGTTCACGCAGGCTTGTAAGTTCACAAATTTTCAATATTTTCACTCCAGATTTTCAACATTGCCATTTTATCACACTTTCTTATGGGTTGTACAGCTGTCATTTTCACATCTCACCCAAAATGTGTTTCCGCACATGTAGCGCGCAATGGCGAGTCGATTGTCTTGAAATCAATGTATGGAACACAATAAAGAAAATCACAGTGACACTGTTCATGAGCAGAGGTCTTAAAATAGCTATATTGAAAATTTGATGAAAAAAGTCCTAAAAATGACTGTTTTATTAGCGTGCATTGCGCAGTTCCTACGCACGCTCGTACGTTTGCGAATTTTCAATATTTGCACTCCAGATTTTCAACATTGCCATTTTACCTCACCTCCTCATGAGCAGTACAGCTGTCATTTTTCACATCTTGCCCAAAATGTGTTTCTGCCCATGTAGCGCACAATGGCGCAGTCGGTGTGCGAACTCAATGTATGGGACACATTAAGAAAATCACAGTGACACTGATCATGAGCAGAGGTCCTAAAATGGCTGTACTGAAAATTTGGTGAAACAATTCCTAAAAATGACTGTTTTATGACTCTGCGTTGCGCAGTTCCTACGCATGCTCGTAAGTTTGCAAATTTTCAATATTTTCACTACAGATTTTCAACATTGCCATTTTACCACACCTCCTTATGAGCAGTACAGCTGTCATTTTTCACATCCTGCCCAAAATGTCTTTCCGCCCATGTAGTGCACAATGGCGCAGTCGGTGTGCGATATCAATGTATGGGACACAGTAAGAAAATCACAGTGACACTGTTCATTAGCAGAGGTTTTAAAATGGCAATGTTGAAAATTTGGTGAAAAAATTCCTACAAATGACTGTTTTTGAGCGTGCATTGCACAGTTCCCACGCACGCTCGCGGTTTGCAATTTTCAATATTCCACTCCAGATTTTCCAACATTGCATTTTACCACACTTCCTTATGAGCAGTACAGCTGTCATTTTTCACATCCTGTCCAAAACGTGTTTCCGCCTATGTAGCTCACAATGGGGATAACAACGAGGTCATGCTGACAATTTATTGTGCAAATACCAGCAATCGCACAGGGCATTAGGGTAAAGCACCATATATGCCAAACACCACTGCAAATACCTGCAAGCGAACGTTCGGCATTGACAAATGCCTGTTCATATTATCATGATCAAGCTTGTACTCTGACAACTGAGTACTCCCCTGAACCATCTGTCTCATATGAAACCATTCATCACATGGTAATTTGTTCAACACTACTAACTGTCATGGCAACTATACCTATTACCTTGAAATTGTGAACAGCCCTACATTTTGACTTGGGAGTCCCTTATCATTGTACCCAGTAACCTATCTCAGTAACAAATGTACCTACAGTATCTTAGTTTTTAAGTAAACATCCCCTCAGTGTAATTCTCAGGATGCATACCATTGGGCCAGGCAGTTGGTAGCCGACCCCACTCTCTATTTCATGTGTGTCAGTGGCAGAACCAGTTTATGGAACTACTGCTATTGTCCTAGATAGCCAGCCAGTGCTCCTTAACTGGTTTAGGGTAACATTCAGGAGGAAAGGCTGGCTGTAGCAGTTGCAAACAGACAGAGGGGAACTAAAGCATCATTTTGAAGTTGAACTTGTACAAACCATGATGTGCATAGGACAGGATAGGATGGCACTTTCTGTGTACAAAAATGATTGCCAAAATATTTCATCATACTGTGGACTCATGGACTGGTATACTGATTTACAGTATATAATAGTTCTAAAACCTTAACTAAGTAGAATAAGGGATTTTGATAACCAGCCATGCGTTTACTGAGAATTAATGCATGGCCAGGTAATGTTTTTTGACAAGTCAAGTTATTGGATTTTTCCTACCCATATTATAAAAAAGGGTTAATCCACCAGTGTCTAACTGTCTTATCCATAGTCATATTGCCTTTAAAATTGTTAAAGATAAAAGGTGGTATTTTTGAAAGTGCTCAAAAATGATGAAGTTACATCAAAGTGAGCAAATTTGCATCACCTAGGTGCAACAAATAATTATGCCATTTTTTCATAGCTGCCGAAAATTGTTTATGTCATGGTGCAATATATACCTTTGCCATAACTGAGGCATATTTATAACACAAATGCAGGTGGCTTCATTGTTGTATCACTTTTGTGTCAGTATTCTAGACACAAGCACAGGTGACAGGTGCAGCAGATTGTGGTGCAACTATCTTCTGATGGTAGTCAACCTTCTGCTGAAGCTACAGCTGCAATTTCTGACACTAAAGTAATGCAACTTGCTGTTATGTCCATCACAACTGTTTGAAAATATTGTACAGGTCAGGATTTTTTTTTCTGAACATATTTGCTGAATACTCGGGCAGGCAGTGTCCTACCACCCTGCTCCTCCCACCCCAAACCAAGCCAGCAACTGGCACAGCCTACTGCTCACCCACATGGCCAGTAACCAACTGAGCTCTGAAATAGCAAATACTGTATACAGTACATGCTCATTCAAATCTCAGTTGGCAGCTAACCATGCTGATGAGAGGTTGTCTGTGCTGGTTGCTGGCTCGATCTGGGGATGGGCGCAGTGGGGTGATGGGACACTGCCTGCTGGGGTGGGGGTGGGTCCACTATACCACCAATGTTTTCATAATATGGCATAATGGGGGATCACAGTTTGGGGGGACGCTGGATAACCAGGCAATTTTAATACATTAACACATCTTGGGGACATTGGGGATCGGAGGGGGGGTACACTAGACCACCAGGGATGTATAATAAATACTAATGCCATGGGGACATCAGGGAGAGGGGTCCACTACTCCACCAGGGAGGGGGTTTCTTTCAATAATTAGTTATATGGAGACATTGGCAGTCCCAGGGATCCATTTGTATTACAGCAGAAGATTGGGGCTGGAGAGGAGGGACTATGGCACATTGCCACAACTAGGCTACCTCTCCTGTGGGGGGAAGTTTTATGTCTAGCTACCAGCCTTGGCTGGTCTAGCAGTACTTATAAATTTGCCCACTGGGAGAGTTTTGTTAATCCCAATTCAGTGGATTTGACAACCTGCATTGATTGCAAGCCCTTGGCACCATGCCGCAGTCCAGCATGTGGCACAAGGGTGGCACATGCCCTATTTGGTGCAGGCTGCCTGCAGTAGATACAGGCTGCCTTTGTGAATTGCTCCCGGGGCATCGTTTGGTGCAAGGGGCAATTTGTTTGAATCATTAGGATGCAAGTCCCTTGCTCTGCCCTGGGAGCTTTGAGAATCTGGCCCTGTATGTTTGGAAGATCAATTTTAAATAACTAGTTAGCAATTGGTGAATGTTACTTATGAGTTGATTATTTTCCAAAAGTTTTAAAACAGTGGATGCCTTCTTTGCGTAATAATAGTTCTTAAGCCCCTAGATGGTTATAATGCTACTGGCATACCAGTCTTGGATTTGGATAAGCAAAATATAAATTTAAGGGAAAGTATCCGAGAAAGTGGTGGGATTCAAAAAATGAAGGTTCGAATATAATAAATCTTGAAATAGTACAAGAGCAGTTCGAGTAATATCCTTAAATAATAGTGGAAAGTTATCCATTGTACTAAAGTGATTGCACAAAAGATTTAAGTAAAACTGGATGCATATTTAACAATTCATATTGCTTAAATATGAAAGTAAGCTTAGAAAGAAATGTTCACATTGGAAGGTTGCTCATAACTTATGTTTTTAACTGAGGGATTTTGGTAATTTGTTAAGTCTTATGTCTTTAGCATCAGCACTTGAGGAACCTTGGTTTAGTAGCTGCTGACTTGTGGTGTACTAGTTTATGGAACTATATGTTTAAATGTTAAAATAATAAATAACATGAACTGTATAGTAGGAATATATTCAGTGCTTTAAAACATTTAAACTGGAGGTCAGTTAAATATGTGACCTCCATTATGGGGTATAAGTAGCTGCATCAGGCAACCTAACTCAGCTCCATGTAGAAGACACAGTGCACATTAATACAGAGGGCAGTTCAAATTTATGGAGGATGCTTGGTCAAAGCTTTTATCTACTGTATTAAGTTTACAGCACTATGCACATTTGGTGAGGGTTGAATAAAATGTCACTCAACTGAGACCTCTTTTGTGTAGCATCTGCTTCACTACCCTTAGCAAAAGTTGTGAAGTAGACCGCTATGCAAAGTTCTTATAAATATTAAAAAAAAACATTTATATTCACACCAGAGCCCCCCCACGAGTTGCACAGCCATCCTCTTCCGCAATAGTAATCTTTCATTTTCCAGCCCCACATATCCCCTGTGTACAGCACCCCAACACTTTAAAAAGAAGTTGGGCTTCAGGCATTATTTTGAGACCCAACAGAATAATTTCAATCCAGCCCCCCAGTTCAATTAACCAGACTCATCAAAGGTATTTTGGTTAACTGTTGGCCCCTTCTAGATCACAAACACATGGCTGGGGGACAGGTGTCCACATTTCCAGACAAACTCCATTGCTCCCCCATGACTGCACCATTAACAATATAAAGCCAGATTATTGCATTACCAAGCACAGAAAATTAGTTTTGTTGCCATATTGTTCCTCATAACAAAAGATCCAGAAAAAAAAGAGATGATATGATGCATAGAAACATAGAAGTTGACGTCAGATGAGGACCTCAAGGCCCATCCAGTCTGCCCATTTCTTTTTCTACCTTATAAATGTGCCATCGGCCTTTTATTGGGCTAACATAGATGTTAAAAAAGAAAACAGGTGCTTTAGCTTTCAGACTACATCGAGTCCTTCATCAGTATGTATTGCCAAGCAGAATATGTGACCAGGACAGAGGGGGCAGAACAGTCTTGGTCTTTAATGACACTGGGCAACCATCATCACTGAAGCAGACTGCTCTGCCCCCTCCTTTTCTAACCTTGCACTCCAAAAAGCTAACACAGCCATCTGACTGTATATTTGTCATGGTGCAGATGCACTGTAGAAAAGGGAATGACTGAGTTAGTCAGGAAATGTGGACACCTTGCCACCCCCAAATCATGGACAGGTAGTCAAGAGGGGTGCAACACTTTACCAGTGCACATTTGAAGATTCAGGGCAGTCAGGCTTGGGATGGTGGTTGAGCTGAAATGAGTCAGTCAGGTCCTGGCACAGTGCCAGGAGCCTGAATTTAAAAGTAATTGCTGGGGTGACAATGGCAGGGGACATGGAGAGAGGGAAGAGGGTTGAGAATGGGAGATGACTGGTGAGAGAGAAGGAATGGCACCGGCTGATAAACTGGCCAGTGCCACCAAGACCAGTGTACTTTGTGAAGTTCTCCTAAAACTTTGCGGCACTACAGGTAAGTGAAGTACATTACTCTGAATCTACCCCATCGGCATTATTGAAAAAAAAAATCACACAGCTCTGGACTGACTGTGCAGGATATCACAGATACTGCAGCCTCAGCTTCTTTTAGCAGATGTCAATGTAGTTAATGGTGATGAAGAATTTATTGTGGGGAATTCAATCACTCCAGTCCAAGCCTCTCAGTAGGAATCACAGTAGGCAATGGGCTTCTCAACCTTTTCCCACTGAAATGTGAGTCATTGATGCTCAGTGAAGAACAATGAAGGAAGATGACCTTCATTATGTTTGGCACACCACTGAACACATAGATACAAGCTTAGAACACTATGAAAACCAACACCTTTGTGGCAAGTTTAATTTAGATTTAGCTTGTTAGAATAATATGACTTTCTGCTTTAAAGTCCTGTGTAGGCTTCACCTTTTCCACATGGGACAGATGTGGGACAGGGCAATTTTAAGAAGTAAAAAGAACATACAAACATATGAAATTTGCCAGCAGATAAAGGCCTAGAGATCTATCAAGTCTGCTTGAATGTGCAGCTAGCACCCCTTGGTGCATCCCTTATAATCAGGGACAGTCATTCATAATGAGGGACAGTTGAGTGATATGGGTGCAGGAGCACTGACTGTGGGAGAGTTCTCAGATACTCCAGTCAAAGCCTCGCAGTGTGAATCACTGTAGGCTAATATATGGTCACTGACTGTGGGGGAGATCACAGATACTACCATCCAAGCATCTCACAGCAGGAGCCAAAGTAAGCAATGAGAGCACCGACTGTGGTGGAGATCACAACTACTCCATTCCTAGGCTCCAGCCAGCAGGAGTCAGTGTAAGTAATGGTGAAAAGTTGGAACACTGAGTGCAGGGAAAGACTGCAGCTACTTCACTCCCAGCTTCTCTCAGCATGAGCCACTGTAGACTATGCGGCAGGAGCATAGAATATGGAGGTGTTCACAGCTATTCCAGTACAGCTCTCTGCCAAGAATAATCACCCTAGACATTGATATAGGAACAAGTATTGCAGTTCATGATGAGGTAACATGACAGTTTTCATCTGTGTGCATTGTAGATAACGTCAGGCTTCATAACTAGGCTACAAAGAAAAGATTACATTTTTTCCTCTTCAAAACAAACACAAATGGTAAAAAATAAAGTAACACTCCCCAGAGACATCTGTGTTTGCCATTATTGTTTGAAGTCACTGTTAAGACTTGTCAGGCAATTATTTTTACATAATTTTGTTTTATTGTTTTGCAGGCAGCTGGCAGCCCAGCAAATGATTTCAGGCGAATCTCACAAACATGTTCAATTAACTTTACCCTGAAACAGAACTCAGGGAAGTATGTGCATCTTTCCCATGGTGTTAGCCAAAGCATGATTTGTAGATAATATTTTCCTCGCTTTGTGTTTTGAGGTCACTGAATTCGTAAAGTAAAGTCCACCAAGATGTAGACACTATTTAATCTCACTGTTGTTTTGTGCCTACTTAACCCAGTCTCTGCCAAATAGATCAAAGTTCCAATGTGCCGAACAGTTTTCTCAATTGGAGACCAGAATAGAACCAAAAGACTGAAGTACAGGGATGATAATCAGCTTGCTTAAAATCATGAAGTGAGCCAAAGGCTTTAGCAGGAATCAAACCTGGGATCCCTTGGGTAACAGTTCTGTTTTTCAACCACTCATACAGCAAAATATTTTACATGTCTGGCAAAAAAAGTACTTTATATATTACAAAAATAGTCCAGTTTTGGTATATTCAAAATATATCAAACCATGTGAAAACCTATTGTAGGTAATGTACGTATATGACACTCACATGTACAATGTATGACTAGGGTTATTCTTTTGTCATGAGCAGTTTGAAGGAAACCATGTGACAGAAATCATGAAAAGTCATAGAAAAATCATAGATCCATTATGAGTTAAACAAGTTACCTGTATTTGACAAATTTATATAGAAATGCATCAGCAAAAGCTGAAATGTTTTAAAAATGCATTTTCAGGTTGGTTGAGTAGGAGGAGGTAGCAAATAATCCCACACTGTAGCTGACTGGTGACTAAGGGCTTTGCAGTGGTGAGGCCCAAAATTATCAATCTGTCATCTTAAGCACTGAAAACTATGGTGTTTTCATGAAAAATGTTAAAAATCATGGGGTTTTCATAAAATTGGTAAAGCAACACTGAATTCATGACTTCCATGACTTCCGTGGCAAAGGAAAGGCCCTATGACATGACCACTTTGTCCATTTAAATGCTGTATACCTCGTGAGGCCTATTTCTGAACTACCCTTGGATATGCTGACTTGCTTTTATACCATTATTTATTATCATTTGTTTGGTGTTCACATTAATCTCTAGTTCTCTGTTTTATTTTTGCAGAATTTTGTATGCTAATTACTGTATGATGAGTCACCTCACTTTCTCTACTTTGTAATATCCCAGATCATACTTAATAATAAACAGGAACATGTCTAGGTTGTTGAGCTGGTCACTAGAAACTAAATAAATGAATATGTGATCATTAAATAAAATATATATGCAACTCCTGTGTGGCATCATAATTATGGGGGATGCAAACAGACCGCCTCTAAAAAGTGTGGTTCAAGACAGAACTTGAAGCAAATTGTAAAACAGGGTATTGGAGGAGTACTGTTTTAGATTTTGTTCTCACAAACTTAACCAGATGGTATCAGGAACCTGAAATACTGCATGTCATTTGAAGCCCAGTTTACAAGAGATCTCCAAAAAAAAGGGCAAAAAGCATCTTGTTAGCTGTAAGAAAAGAACAGAAAGAAAAAGATAGTGTTGGATACTATCACAGGGACATTGGGGAGTTAAAAGATGAATGGCTGAAGTGGAAATCTGCAGATGCAGCTTGGGAGATAGGCTTAATTCAATTAGATATGGAACAGACTGCTCCAATTAAAGAAATTGAAAAGTTTAATAATGACAAACCATTGGTCACAGCAGAATTAAAAAAAATGTGATAAGTGAGAGACAAAGGGCTTTTAAGAAAGGTGACTGTCTAGCATATAATAAATTGCAAAATCAAATGAATAGGGAGTTGAAACGACTGAGGTAAAAACTACTATCAATAGAAAACTGAAAATATCAGAAATTCCTAGCACAGGAGGTGGTGGAAAAGGACTAAAGAGTTCTTAGAAGGAAATTAAACTAGAAGCAAAGTAAGTAAATGGGCAGATAAACGAGGGTGTATGGGTATGACTAAAGTATAGGTATTTGTAGATCTTATAAATAAATTCTTATGTGAGGTAAGCCGAAGTTTATCTCCTCCTGAAAATAACCCTGCTGTTTCTCTGGAAGATCAAAATGAGTATTTGCCCATAGTGGATACTATAGCAAAAGAAATGAAAAAGCTTAAAATATATAAGGCTAGGGTCCATCTCTAGTCCCAAATTGGATTTGGAAAAAGTGTTTGGGTATACTCGCACCCGATATCCTGTGATATGGGCGAGTCAAATTGAGCAACTCAATCTGACCACCTGTCAGAAGAGCGAGTGGTACAGCATAGTGAGGGATGGTAAAAGCGACTGTTATGATTCAAAAATCATGACAGGGAAAGTAGGATGAATGTGACGGAGGTATTGTGAAGCATAATATGATGGGTTGTTCAACGATGCAGTTCCGAGCTGGCCCACCACTTTGGCTGCAGTAAATGTTTTGCAGTCATGTTTGAAAGCATGGGACAATGGGGAATTTGTGAGGGCAGTCCTTACTGACTACAGAAAGATGTTCAACTTCATACACCATAATATTTTCTTACAAAAATTGGAAAAAAATTTTAAATATTCTGCTATGTCTGCACAGGTGGGTATACGTTATTCTAGATAGGAAGGGTTTAATGGGTAGAAGTACATGGGTTTCAGTTTGGAAAGGATGTGATTTACGGTGGAGTTCCTCAGGGGACCAGACTGGGTAACATTCTGTTCCTGATCATGATAAATGATTTAGGTAAATGATTTAGAGGCTGTTGACCCACTGATTAAATGCATTTATAGAACAGGTGTGAAACTAAATTTGACAAGATAAACATGTTATCTTGGGTAACATGGGCAAGATAAATGAAGGTGGTTACTGAGCATGCTCAGAAATTTATCTCACTCGTTGTGATCATTTTTTTTATTATTTTATTTGAAATATCAGATATACATCTGAGCCAGAGGCTCTTTGACAGAGGTTCCACATCATACATAGAATACAGGACATTGTAAAGGTATACACAGGGTAATAACATTGAGTTACAGCAATACAGTGATACAGAATGGAATGACTACATAACATAAATTGAGGAGCCAAGATACAGTGCATAGGAAAAGCTTAACCACTAACAGAGACAGCATAAAAATACAATTCAAGTACGTAAAAATTATATTTACAATCAAGTGCCATCAAAGGACAGAAAAGTGCAAAGTGATCACACTGAGTATGCTCAGAAAGGTATTCTCATATGTGAAAATAAATTTCTGAGCATGTTCAGCGACCAGTTTCATTTATTTTACCCCAAGACACCACTGGAAGTGAGTTTTATGGCTCATTAGACATTTCCTTGTAAAACTCTTTCAATAAAAAAGTAAAATGCTAGATGCCATGTATTTTTTGATTGAATATACAGTAGTCAAAGTAGTTTACATTGCTTTTTTTTCTTTTGAAGGTTTTTACCATTTCTGTCATGAATCCACCTTAACACCTTTTGTATAAATCAAATATGACATGGGCTGACTTAAGATATCATGTTTGTCTTCATTTCAGGGCATTGGTCTACTGCTTTCTTACTCATGGCTTCATCACTCGTGAGATATCAGCAGACCAATTCCCTCTCATCAAGATAACAAGCATTTGTCAATGCCGATTGTTTGCTTGCTGGTATTAGCATTGGAAATGTAGGAGTTGGACAGATGTAGAATAGGAATGGCAGTGAAGTATTGAACTTCACACCAACCCCACCTCCATCCTGCAGAGATGGACAGGCATTGGGGTATGTGTTTAGGTCGTCGCCCATGAAGTTCATGCCATGTCACCTCACCCTATCCTGCAGATACTGACACATGTTAAAGTGTGCCTTAGGGTGTTTGAATTTACAGTCACCCCATTCCATAAGGACATATGCTGAAATGGGTGCAGTACAGGAGAATGGGGTGAACTCTAAGGCTGAAGAGTCCAAGGTACACCTTGATACCTGTCACTAGCTGGGTGGTGGGGGTGGGATGGCATGAGCATTAGAGTCAGCAGTCCAAAGGCACACCCCGATGCCTGTCAGTCTGTACAGTGTGGGACGTTATGGTTAGAAATCCTAACACCCCGGGTGTTTGTTGGTATTTGCACTACAAATTTTCAACATGGCCTTTTTGTGACCCCACCTCATGAAAGCATTTGGGACCTCTTCTCATGAAGAGTGGCAGTGTGATTTTGTTAATCTGTCCCAAACTTTGAGTTCCAGCAGTGACCGAGCCATTCTGCGCCAGATGTATGGAAATACAGATCGGGCAGGATGTGAAGAATGACAGCTGTACCATCCATAGGGAGGTGTGAAGAGATGGCAATGTTGAAAATCTGTAGTGGGAATATTAAAAATGCTCGCAATTCCGAGCATACATGGACATTGCGTAACACATGCACATAACACTGTCATTTTATGGACTTTTGTCACCAGATTTTCAACATAGACATTTTAGGACCTCTGCTCATGAACAGTGTCACTGTGATTTTCTTAATGTGTCCCAAACACTGATTTCCCACAGTGACTGTGCTATTCTGTGCCAGATGTGCGAAAACACATTTCGGTCAAGATGTGAAAAATGACAGCTGTACTGTTCATAAGGAGGTGTGGAAAAATGTTAATGTTGAAAATCTGGAGTGAAAATATTACAAATATGCGAAGTTACAAGCATGTGTAGAAATGCAGGTGTGGGGAGGTGTGGTACAGTGGGTGGGTGCAGTTTGGGGGTGGGGACCCGACCAGCGTGGGACTGTTTCCTTTCTTTCCGGGAGAAAAAAAAAATCAAAAAGACAATGTGGGAAGGTTTTTTTTTTTTAGCTTGCTTGGCACACTGGGGTGGGCTCCCAGTGCTCCACCTGCCTTTTTTGGGGTGGGGGGACTTAAGCCAATGGCGATTGGGCTCCCCCATCAGCAAAGAATGACTGTTTGGGAGGGCATGATGCCAAGGGAGATTGGGCACTCCCTCGGCACACAACAAATGGGGGAGGGGTTACATTATGTCAACAGGGAGTGGGCTCCCCAGTCGACAAATGAACTTTGTTGGGGGCATGCCAACAGGGGTATTGGGCACCCCAGTCAATTGGCTTTCATGGGGCTGTGAGGCAACAGCATAAGCTGCTGCGATGTTTAGGGGAATATTACACCAGGCAAGGTACCATCCTGAAATGACGGGTCACTCTCTCATTGCAGTGGAATAACTGATGCTGCAATGATGAGGAGGCTCCTGATTGCAGCAGCAAAATAATTTCAACTTGGTGGCACTTTTGGAAACCAATGTCATCAGCATAATGTGCCTGCATTGGTCCACCAGTGCCAAGCCCCCAAATGCAGTGCCTCAGTTGGCTGCCACAGTGCTGCACCTCCACAACCCACTTCTCTCCTAAGCTACCACATAATGTTTCTTGCGCATGTGTGCAAGCAAACATAAAAATGATATCTTAAGTCAACCCATGTCATATCCACTATGGATGTGTTACATGAGGTCCCTGCACCCTAATTAATACCCTAGAGGTACACAGCAGACAGACAGCATGTATGTAAATGTTATACTAACCTAAAGGGCTAAGGACATCTACCATACAAGAGTAGATGTCAGGATATGTATGCACATGATTGCTATACACTTTACCTTCTAATATACACATGTAGGTTTTGCTTACAAGATGCTAGGACACTTGTGTCCTAGTAGAATTATGATATATGAGTCAGCATTGCCATCTTCTGATGATTTGTATTACTACACGGCTATGTACAAACTGTATTTCCTTTGTTTCCACAAAGTGATGATTATAACAAAATTGTATAATGTTATCTAGGACTGTGGAGCCATCTCTGATTTAGCCAATAGGGCTCACCTCTGTAACAAGAAATGTTTCTATCATACAGTAACCATGGTAATTATCGTAGGTGCATAATGTAAGACATTGTCTTCTATCTTGGAGACCCCTGAGATTTCTACACTCCTCGAGGTATAGGGAACACATAGCATTGGCTCCCAGTTCCTAATGGTAAGAACTGCTTAGGGCAACTGTGATTTTCCTTTTGGTATTAATAAACACAATGTATTACTCTTATGCAACGTGTCTGTGATTCATTGCATTCCCATTATTGCCAAGAACCTGAGAGTGAAGTTCAGACCTCCTGAGAGAAGAAACTATCATCATAGATAATTTTGTGGTGGGGAGTGCTGTACAATGCAAGCTGATTTGCCACTTATTTGGGACTGGTCAGAGAGATATCATTTCAATTAACCCCCAGAAAACAAAAGAAACCAAGTCTGGGAAACCAGAAAAAATGAATCTATCCCCTTTTGTTTTTTGGGGAGTCTCATGCTGGAACAGCAGAAAGGGATATGTTTTGGGGGTTAATAATCCAACACCATTTCTGATGGGAAGATCAGGTTGAACAGATGCTCAAGAAAATGAGCAGTTAAAGAGCCTCTGACACCATTAGAAAAACTTGGAAAAATGAGAGCTTTAGACAGTTCAGTTTATATTTCATGTATTTTCTATAATTCTTTACATGTTTCCTTTATTGACAAGGGCAGCAATACGAAAGAGGCTTACTGTCCCTTAGACTTTATCTGCTCTTTCTGCTATCCTACATATGAAGAAAACTACAAGACAGCTCAAGCAGTGAACAGATGACGCAAATCGTGCGAAATCAGTAGAGGTTGTACTACTCATTTACCTGCATGTATTGTTAACTGCGTTTTTTTATTATTAAATATTGCTTTTTTTGGATCTCCGAGTGGTGTGGTTTATTGCTGTGACGTTATTTATCCTACATATGACATCATAATCTGGGATGCACCTGGAAACAAGCTTCTGGTCATGGTTCTTTTCCCGTTACCAACTTTTAAATAAGTAAATAAATAAAATAAATACTCCCCCATTTATGGCATCATAATTATCCATACAGCAACAGACTGTGACATCATAAACAGAACTGTGATGTCATATATAGGCAAGCAGCCAGAACAGATCGGGCAGTAATCCTGTTTACATACAAATGTCCTTAGTCATAAGGAAGAATGAGAAACACACAAACAATATTAAAATATAAGCTCACTTGTGCTAAACATTACATTCTTTCAAAGTTGTCACAGCGGTGTCAGGGGCTCTTTAAACAAATGCAGTCAAAAGTAACATTTAGAGTGGTCAGAGATCACTTTGGAGCCACCAAAGAATGTGTGAAAAATCTAAATCCTTCTAAACTTTTAATAAACACAGAGACACATTTCAGATAAAAGAACATTTGTATTTCCCTGCCCCAAGGAACACACGACATGTGCACCAGGAAACAGAAGGATCCTCACAAATGTCTATATGCTTTATAATGGCTCGGCATGTATAGAAGAAACTGATTAAAACATAATAGGGGTAGACTTTGATTTAGAAGACATAATGCAAAGATCAAGAGTGATAATCCTAACCTGTGAGTCAACCCTATATTGGTTAGAATGGATTTTGAGCAGAGCGGCCTATCAAATTGAATAGAAGTGGGTTGCCTTCTGGGAACAAGTGACCATCAAACAGTGTGGTTCACGTTAAACTCAGCTACAGAGTCAAGCCATACAAAAATGAGGGTACTGGACTTCAGGAGGGCTGACTTTGGCAAGATGAGAGAGTGCCTCAGAAAAGCACTAGCAAACAGGCTAGAAGGAGGGGTGGGGCAACAATGGGGAATCATCAAAACTGCCATCACAGAGGCAACAAGCCTTTGTGTGAAGCAAATAAACAAATCAAATGAAAGAAACAGCTACTATGGTTCTCAAAAGAGGTGGCTGGGAAAGTCAGGGAGAAAAAGACAGCATTTAGGAAGTATAAGGACACACAGAAGGAGCAGGATAAACAGCTGTACCAGTTAAGGCAGAAGGAAGCAGGAAGGGAAGTCAGAACAGCAAAGGCCCAAACTGAGGAAAAGATAGCCAACTCGGTTAAGAAGGGGATAAAACCTTTATAGGTACATCGAGAGAGAAAGACAAAGGGAGGATAGTGAGACTGAATAGAATGAATGGTGGGTGGGCAGAGGGGACAGGAAAAGCAGGATACTGAATGAATATTTCTGCTCAGTATTCACAAAAAGGAGGGGAAGTGCATAATCCAATTAACAGAAGCACTCTTGATGGGGAGGGTATCCCAGCCCTTTCACAGAAGGAAGGGTTCTGCAAGAACTCCTAAAACTGAAAGTGGACAAAGTAAGGAGTCTGATGGAATTCATCCCAGAATTCTAAAAGAATTAAGGGGGAACTAGTGAACACTGACTACTCTTTTTAATAAATCATGGGAGGATGGTGTGGTACCTGAGGACTGGAGGAAGGCAGATGTGATTCCCCTTCAGAAAGGTGGGACCAAGACAGAGGCAGGAAACTACAAACCTGTCAGTTTGACCTCTGTGGTAGGAAAAGTGATGGAGTCACTTCAGAAGGAAAGAAAAGTTGAGTACCTAGAGGCCAGTGGGGCACAGGACCCAAGGCAGCATAGCTTCACAGTGGGAAGATCATGTCAGACTAATCTAACAGATTTCTTTGACTGGGTGACCAAAATAGTAGACCAGGGAGGGGCTGTGGACATGGCCTACCTAGACTTTAGCAAGGCATTTGACACAGTCCCACACAAAAGATTAATAAGTCAGATTAACCACCCTGTGGGTCCCAGGGTGGTAGCCAGGTAAAACATTGGCTGGACAACAGGACACAGAAGGTAATTGTAAATGGAGTCCACTCTGAAGAAAGAGGGTTGATTAGTGGGGTACCGAGGGTTCGAGATTGGTCCAGTCCTTTAATGTCTTTATGTTTACATTGCAGAGGGACTGAATGAAAGATGCCTCTTTACAGATGACACAAAGATCTGCAACAGGGTTGATACACAAGGAGGCATGGAAAGGATGAGAATGGACTTGGCAAGGTTGGAGGAATGGTCAGAAGTATGGCAACTAGGATTCAATGCAAAGAAGTGCAAAATAATGCACCTGGGAAACAAGAACCCAGGGAAGATTACACAATGGGGAGGTAGTAACAACAACAAAAAGGAAAGGGACCTGGGGTAATCATATCAGATAACCTTAAGGTTAGCAAGCAATGTGAGAAGGCAGTAGGGAAGGCTGGGGTATACTGGGATGTATAGAGAGGCATCACCAGCAGAAAACAGGAAGTTGTTATCCTCTGTACAGACAGTTGGTGAGACCCCATCTGGAGTACTCAGGCCAGTTCTGGAGACCCCATCTCTGCAAGGACATAGACAGGATAGAGGCAGTCCAGAGGAGGGCAACTAAAATGGTGCAGGATCTGCAAGAGAAGTCATACGAGGAGAGACTAAAGGAGCTTAATATGTATACCCTTGAGGAAAGAAGGTGAGGGGGACATGATAGAAACTTTTAAGTACCTCAGTGGAATCAACAAAGTCCAAGAGGGCAGCATCTTTCAGAAAAAGAGACATGCAAGAACAAGGGGACACAATTTAAAGATAGAGGGGGTAGTTCCGGGCAATGTGAGGAAGTATTTTTCACAGAGAGGTAGTGGATCCATGGAACAGCCTTCCTGAGGAGGTTGTGGGGTCTAAAACTGTGGGAGAATTCAAGAATTCATGGGACAGACATAACACAATTCTTGTCGGGGGGGAAGAAATAGGTTGTTGGTTAACTAGGATCTACGGCCTATCCTGTAGGTAGGGAAATGGGCAGACTAGGTGGACCAAGTGGTCCTTATCTGCCATCAAAGTCTATGTTTCTATGTTTCTATCTTAAATTTGGAGGGGCTGTTCAGGTTTTCCTCAAAGGTGGAGTTGAAGTATTTTACTTTGGCAAGACCAATAGCCCTGGTTTAGATGTTACGGAACAAAATAATACCTAAGCAAATCCTTAAGAGCACCAGATGCTTTGTGAGACATTCAAGCCAGATTTTGAGCTTGCTCTCAGACCATCAGCATGGCTAATACTCAGTGGATGTGAGAGCCAAGGACCCTTGTCTTCCTGAAAGGAGCATGTATGTCCCAAGCATTCAGGAACTGAGTGTTGAAGTAGCTCAGGACATTGGCAGTGGGAGACCAGTAAGTTCCTTGTGAAAGGAGGACATGTCTAAGGATATAAAGGAGTGGAGATAGAGTATAGTAGGTGGGACTTAGTGAGTGTGATGCCAGTACCCTGTCTAGCAAGGTATGCTTACCTGATTTGAGGTTTAAATGGGTAGGTTCAGAGATTAGTTGTTTTAGATTCAAGGAGGAGATGTGGTTACAGATTTTGGATTTGGTGCTGGACAGTCAGTTAATGTTCAAGTCACCAAGGATGTAGAGTTTACCTGATGAGGAGAGGGTGATAAGAGAAGAGGTGAGGTCAGTGATAGAAGAGGGGGAAGAGGCAGGAAGGCAGGGGTAATGCTGAGTGCCTTTAGATGCCCAAGAGGCAGAAATATCCATATCCCATGATGTACCACACCCTGGAGTGCATAATTGTGATTATAAAATGGCCCCACAGTGTCAGGAAATGGCTGATCTTGGTAATGAGTTCTAAGCCATGATGCTACACTGATATATTCTCATAGGTGAATGACTAGTTCAGCCAATCAGCTTTCAGTATTTCTGATATCCTTTTTATTTTGTAGAATGTAATGTGCTACAGGTAACATTTTTCAAATGTCATGAGATTTGAGTTCTGCCAATGTCAGCTATCTTCATTTTACTGAAAACTGAAAAAACACATATTAAGATGAGCATGATTTTGGGCTGATGACATGCATTCAGAAAAAGTAGCATGTTCTTCACCATGACTTTGACAATGCTTGATGCCACCATAAAGTCTATGTTCTATTATCAAACATCAGCAGCTTAATGCCCAGCAAAAGTAGCTAAATCTTCATTAAGTAACTCATTTAATATAGAATAAGATGTAGGAAGTAGTGCATTATGTTGTTGTTGATTTTTACACCACTGAGGTATTTGAGATCCATGATGTAGGCATCATAGACTGAGGGTGTATAACCACCCACCCCAAAATCGCAATTTCACGTTTTATTTTTTTTTATAATTACTGGTTTTTGAAAAGGAGTCGTGCAGTTACACTCCACCTTCACCAAGTCTGAATAATATCTGACTGTTAAAACATATAGGTTTTTATATTATAGTGGCATGGTAGCAGCACTATAGTTAGGATTGAGTTGGCTGTTTAATGTTATACCCCTAACTTTGTACTTTAATAGCTTCACCATCATTCAACAGACTTGCATGAAACTGTGCACATGCAGTCTGTGAGGGGCAAGATCTCTTGATGTGCCAAGTTTCCTTCCAGTTGGATGTGTGGATTCTGAGATTCAGATAGCAAATGAAGTGAGCAAATCGGGGTTGGGGGGTTGCTGTTTTTGTCATCGCCTACAGTAGCACTCAGATGGTTTGGAATTTTGGTCTGAAAATTTAAGGGTAGAAAGGGCTTGGGCCAGAGTGGTGCCTTTCATTGGTTTGGTGAATAAAACATCCATTCCAGAGTTATAAGGATTTGAAATTTCGGTTCTGATCATACTTAGTAAGGTCTTTTGGATAGCTGTTTCGAACGAAAAAAGAATCTGGGCCATATTAAAAAGGGTTTTATTTCATATTGGGGAATAATCTTTTTTCATGAGAAGCAATTTTTTTTCGTATATATTGTCCATTTAAAAAAAAATTCAAAAAGCCATAAAAAGGGTGTCATGGAAACACACCATCACATGTACAGTATCTTGTTAAGTGGGACCTGATTATGTAGATTTTGCATTTATGATTTGGAAAGATTACCCATAAATGTGTTTTTAATAAAATTTTTAAAACCTTGTTTGTAAGATGATTTTCTTTTTTCATATGGTCATATCAAACAAGAATCAGCCATAGGAAACAAGATTGCCTTCGTAGGAAAAAATAATTTGGATTTACTGTAGGTTTTTTTCACATTTTTTCCTCATATGAAGGAATCTTTTATCGTGAGTACTACACAATCTCATTAAGATTCCATCATGTGACAAAAACAAAATTTGGACAGTTTTTTTTTTACATTCTTTTATCATATAAAGGAATCTATTTTCATTAGTTTGTATTGTTCTCAGAAAAAAGAATCGTTTATATGAAAAAAAAGAATTTTAAATTAGATTTTTCACATTCTCTTTTAGTATGAAGGAATCTTTTTTCGTGAGATTGCATCATTTTCAGAAAAAAAATTTCTTCTTATGAAAAAAGAGTTTGGACTTAATTTTTTCTACATTTCAACTTTAAGAAGCCATAAATCCATTAATATTTGCAGTTAAGGAACACTCTATTTACTAAAATAAAGCTCTCAACTCTTTGCAATTCAGGCCCGTGGTCTTCCTTGGAGTTACCAACCCAAATGCTCACCCCATTCTCATATAGTCTGCATATCTGAGCTTATTTGTTGATGGAATGGTGGGATCATTAGGGCTGATAACCCCAAGGAAGACCCCAGGCTTGATTTTTGAAGAGTCAGGAAAGCCAAAACCATAACACTGCCCAGCTGAGGTGCTTGCATTGGGGACTCCAGAGAGCCATAAGAGGTAAAGCCTCTCTCCTTCAAACTTACTTGTGAAGGGGTGCTTCCCCATCAGCACTGTATGCTGATTGCTCTCCCACCCAAGCTCGGCTCTTCATTTATTGCTGCAGCCAGGTCATGTGACATGTCACATGATTTCTCTCCTTCCAGGTTTTAAGTGTCCACTTTCCCATTTGCAGCTTATACTCTGTGACCACTAGGGGTTGCTGCACTGCCCTTGCTGGTACCACTCCATCCACTCCCCTCATCTCATCTCCTCTTGCTATTTACAGCTAATATCAGTTCCTGTCCACTAGTAGTCACTACAGTTCCCTCCTAGTCCATTTTTGCTGCCTCCTCTCACCACTCTGTGTTCTCTCCTAATCTCTACTCATTCTCCTTCTACACACCCTTTTTTCCATTGTTTCACTACTGTCCTCTGCAGGTCTCAAACCCTGTATCCCAGACTCCAAAGTCAGCAGCCATACCACTAAGCCAATATTTCTCTCTGATTCAAAGCTCTTAAGCCTTTTTATCTCCATACTCGGCAACAATACTTATCTCTTGTCTCACTGCAGGTCTCAAACCCTTTACCATTGCCACCAGATTCAGCAGCTCTACCACTAAGCCAACAGATCAGGCTAATTTATTCTCAGTTTTAAAGGCTCTCAAAGCTTCTGACTCCATAGTCTACTAAAATAATTTTCTTCTGTCTCACTGCAGGCCTTTAAACCCTGTACCTTTGCCACCAAAGTCAGCAGCTCTGCCACTGAGTCTACAAGTCAAGCTAATTTCTCTTGGTTCAAATAGGCAATGTGGAGTCCAGAGGACCTGGTAGGTGGACTGGTGGGGGCAGGACCTGGATTAGGGTGGATATTACCAGAGAGGAGTAGTAGAAAGATCAAGGTTCTGATCATAGGGTGGCAGCTAGTTAACTTTCTGGAAGTACGTTGAGAGGAGGGGGAGGATGTAGTGAAGCAGGGGCTGGGCAGGGTTTGGAGGGTTGAGAAGACACAGAGGGGGTGGAGTCAGGGTGTGTGGAGGAGTTGGGAGGGCAGCTAGGAGGTGGATGCAGGGGTCCAGGGTGCGATGGGAGGACAAAAAGGCTTAAGAGCTTTGAATCAGAGAGAAATATTGGCTTAGTGGTAGGGCTGCTGACTTTGGAGTCTGGGATACAGGGTTTGAGACCTGCAGAGGACAGTAGTAAAACAATGGAAAAAAGGGTGTGTAGAAGGAGGGCAACTAAAATGGTGCAGGGTCTGCACCAGAAGACATATGATGAGAGACGAAAGGAGCTTAATATGTATAGCCTCGAGGAAAGGAGGGAGAGGGGGCACATGATAGAAACGTTCAAGTACCTCAAGGGAATCAACAAAGTCCAAGAGGGTAGCATCTTTCAAAAAAAGAGCTGTGCAAGAACAAGAGGGCACAATTTGAAGATAGACGGGGGCGGCTCAGAGGTAATTTAAGGAAGTATTTTTTCACAGAGAGGGTTGTGGATGCATGGAACGGCCTTCCGGAGGAGGTTGTGGAGCCAAAATCAGTGGTGGAATTCAAGCATGCATGGGACAGTCATAAGGCAATTCTAGGGAGTGGGGGTAGGAAGAAGTAGGCTGCTGGTTAACTAGGATCTGCAGCTTATCCAATAGGTAGGGAAATGGGCAGACTGGGTGGGCCAAGTGGTCCTTATCTGCCGTCAAATTCTATGTTTCTATGTTTTAAAGCTCTTACAGCTTTTTGCCCCCCCCAACCACTCTGTTCTGCCTCCAAGGCTACCTAGGCACCATGTCTGTTCACTTCCCCTTTATGTGCCTCATCTTCATAACCACCCTGGGGTTCACCTCCCACCAGCCAGACCTCACCCCATGCCCTTTGTGGACTGCACCTTTGCATCTCTCCAGAATTACCCATCCCCCCACCTTGTCATCGCACCCCGGACCCCTGCATCCACCTTCTAGCTGCCCTCCCACCTCCTCCACACACCCTGACTCCACCCCCTCTGTGTCTTCTCAACCCTCCAAACCCTGCCCAGCCCCTGCTTCACTACATCCTCCCCCTCCTCTCAACGTACTTCCAGAAAGTTAACTAGCTGCCACCCTATGGTCAGAACCTTGATCTTTCTACTACTCCTCTCTGGTAATATCCACCTTAATCCAGGTCCAGCCCCCACCAGTCCACCTACCAGGTCTTCTGGACTCTGCATTGCCTATTTGAACATATGCACCCTGCCAAAAAAATCTGCAGTGCTCCAATGTTGGGCCACCCTACACTAGGCAGACATCATTGCACTAGTTGAGACCTTGCTCTCTAAATCTACTTCTGATGCCTTTCTCTCACTCCCCAGATACACACTATACCAGGAAAACAGGGTGGGAAAATGTGGGGGCGGCTGTGTGATCTACATCAGAGATAACATTATTGGCCACATGCTCCCACCCCCAAACTCAAAAACGGAGCACAAGCCCTCACCTTAAAAATGACCCCGGACCCCTCCAGGGGTCCACTATACCGCACAGTCTCCTACATACCCCCTAAGAACCAAAAGCCAGCCATCACATCCCTCACTGATTACCTCTCCACCCTCCCACACAATGCTGAACAGACAGTAGTAGGGGATCTAAATGTCAACTAGCTTGGCCCCTTGGTTGAACCAATGAAGAACTCCTTCTCTGCCCTCGACATGGTCCAATTAGTTATCTAACCTACTAGACTTCATCCTTCTACTTGTACCAGCACTCTCCTAGGTATCATTATCTCTAACCACCCCCACAAAATCCAGAATATAAAAGTACTCCCCGATTCCCTAAGCAATCACTCACCCATCCTATTCTTATGGACCTCCTCCACACCCAAACCCATAGCCCAATCCACTTTCCGAAGGCATCTCCACCCAGGGGAGTTAAAAAAACTTAAACTACTCACCTAGATGGACAGGTCCCCCATTAATATAGCCTCCAGCATTGACACTGCACTCAATCTGTTCATGCAGGCCTTCAACAAGGCCTGTGACCTCTCTGCTCCACTCACCAAACACTGCACCAAAAGACAAAATGCACCATGGATAACCCCCTCCCTACTCCAAAAGCTGAGAGAAAGGGACAATCTCTGGCACAAAGCTACAGAGTCTGGAAGGTTGGCTGACAGACAATCCTATAATGCTGCACTCAATAGATGCACTCGAGCCATCCGCAAGGCCAAAGCAGACCACTATCAATCTACTGTCACCACCACATGGGGGTCTGCATGGACCTTCTGGAGTAATATCAAAGAACTTAAAGGGAAATCATGCTCCCCACCTTCCTCCCAACTCTCCATAGATGGCACCAATTCCACTGACCCACTTACCATAGCAAACTGTCTAAACACCACCTTCACGGATCTCAGCACTGTTCTCTCCAGTTGTTTCTTTAACCCTGTGCCTAAATCCCAGCTCCCAACCCTGCAGTGCCCTCATTTTCTTCTGTGCAAACTATCCCCCCATGAAGCCAGTCCATACCTTTAAAAACTGCTAAACAGCAATAACCCTAGCAATGACCCCCTAGATGCTAGGCTTCTTTGATTAGTCCTTGATGAGGTCCTAGTCCCTCTAATGAACCTACTCAGCAAATCCCTCTGCCTGGGGCAATTCCCCAGTGCCTGGAATATAGCTGTCATTACCCCCATACATAAAAGTGGTGACAAATCCTCGCCCAGTAACTATCGACCCATCTCCATTCTCCCCCCTCTCTAAAGCTGTAGAAAAAGTGGTTGCCACTCAGCTCACTAAATACCTAGTCAAGTATGACATACTATGCCCAGAGCAGCATGGCTTCCATTCAGGCTGTAGCACTACCACAGCCCTCCTAGAATTCACCAACTTCCTACACTCCTCCCTAGACTGCAGTAACATTGCTGGAGCTGTGTTCACAGATCTTTCCAAGGCCTTCAACATGGTTTGCCATCCTCTCCTTGACTCCCTCTACCAATTTGGTTTCTCCACAGGCCCCCGGCATGGTGTGCCAGTTACCTCTCCACCCAGTCCCAATGCGTCAAAATAAATGGGACCCTATCCAACACTCTACCTGTCCACTCCGGGATGCCCCAGGGCTCCATCCTGTGTCCACTTCTTTTCAGCCTCTACCTAAACTCCTTGCCAAAGGCCTGCTCCAAAAAAATACTACTGTATGCAGATGATGCAGTGCTCTATGCCTCGCATCATAAACCCACTCCCTTCCAGGACTCCCTCCAACACGCCTTCTTCCAGGCCGAAATATGGTTCAAGGACCATAGACTGGCCATAAACCTGAAAAAGATGAAATCGATGATTTTCTCCCACCACCAAATCAAAGCAAAAAGTGCACCTCTTCTCATCCTCCCCAGCACCCAGCACCTCCTTGAACAGGTATCCATCTACAAATATCTTGGGCTTACCCTCAACTCTTCCCTTACCTTCCATGACCACATAAACACCCTAGCGGCAGCCACTAACACTCAGATTGGACTCCTTTACTGGCACAGGGACTGCCTCCCTCCTGATGCTCTTAGGTTTGCCATTATTTCCTCAATACTGTCCTTAGTGGACCATGGGCTCCCTGTGCATGGAGCGGCAGATAATTCCACACTCCAGAAAATTCAGGTCTCCCTCAACAAGCTGTGCAGGCTCCTAACTGGTGCCCCTAGGCTCACCCACACCTGCTCCCTCTATTCCTCTGCCAATCTTCTCAACCTCGATGAAAGACTCCACTACCAGACCTGCCTACTGACCAAGAAAATCCTGCTCAGTCACTCCCCTCCTGGGGTCACCGCCTCTCTCTCTAACTTGCCACCCCTTATATCTCCATCCACAACTCAGACAAAACTATACTGGCAGTACCCAAGGTAAAAACCTGAAAATATGAATACATTTATTTTGCTGTCTTTTAACTGTTTTTATATTTTCATATTTTTATGTATTATTGATATATGTTTTTGCTATGTATTTGCGCTTTGGCATCTGAAAAGCGCAATATATATAAGCTGTGATTTGATTTGATAAAAACCTCCCTTGCCCAGAGATCCTTTCACTACAGAGCCCCTGATTGGTTTAATGCGCTCCCAGCCACCATCACTAGCACACAAGACTGTTCATTTCAAAGTCGCTGTCCACAACCACCTCCTCAATGTCCGCTACTGTAACTGCAACTAGCCTATGCTCTCATGCCCACAATGACCCAAACCTCTGACAAAATCCATTATGGATTGCAATCTCCTACAACAATGTCTGGCCCATGAATATGATGGACTATACTGTAACAAATGCTCGCTCACTTTAACAATGTTTTTCTGCTATGCTTATGTAAATATCTGTATCCAAAACTGTATATAATGTCTGTAAACAATGTCTGTAACCCATACATGATGGTTATTTCATTTGCAAACTGTACCCTGTCTGTTTTTATTCTGTCCTCCATGTTACGAGGTGCCTTTGTAAATGAGCCATCTGGCTCTAAGGTTGTAAATCCGATATTTCAGATAAATAAATAATGTGATTTCTTTTTGCTGCTTGCAAGACGGGGGGTTGGGTGTTATTTTTGGAAACCCTAACACCACATTTCCCTACTTGTGTCAGTATAATCTGAACCCTAATTCATGCATTAACAGTTTCTTGCACCACCTAAGAGGATATTTTTCTGCACTTATCACTGATATTGTTTCTTTTTCCAAATCTAGAGTGAGAATATCAAAATAGTCTCACTCTAGGTCTCCATAAGGAAACATATCCTTACTGTAGATAGCGATTGGCTGGAGCTGACAGCACAAACAGCAGATTTCCATTTTGTATCCTCAGCTGCTTACTCACAGTTCCATATTGTTTGATTGAATATATTTGTATGATTACAATTTGAGTAAATATTTTATAGTGACAGCAATTTGGGTGACGCTACCATTGAGCAAAGCACATTTCAGCTAAATATTTACAAACGCACTTCTCTATGTTTTGCAGGGTGGCTGCATCCCCCGGTGGGACTGTGCCCCCCAGACCCCCCTATCGCTAGGATTCTAACTCCATGATGCACATTGACTCTAGGGTTCACTGTGGTTGTGGAGTTGCTGTAATATGCAAGTCACTGTAAAGAGACTGTCACTCATTTTGCTTTTGCTCAAATTCCTTCACTTAAACTGAATCACTCAATTTACGTGCTTCCCTCACTCACTTGCCAGCTCCAACACCTCCAGTTTAGCTCCTCAGGTGCAGTAAATGATTTTAAATCATTTACTGACGTTTTTCTGCAGTTAACATTTCTAGAAAACACTCCATTCCCCCTCAAATATCTGCAGGTGATAGATTTCCTCATCTGCTCCACTCCTACCTCCCTCCATGACAGTCACTAATAATCTCTATAATCTGGACCAGCACTTCTCTTATCATACCACCACAACCCTGGCCCCTAACATGGTCACAATCCACAGGCCACACCTTCCCCTCACACAGCTGCATACTCGCTCTGTGTTAATTCTCCCTCCTTCATGAGCACAAAGGCAGGAAGCCATGCTGATGCAATTTGCGTGTAAAAAGAAATGCTTGATCATCAGGAAACAGGATAACTAATGGAAATCAGCATTAGTTATCGCACACAGGGATTTATACACACATATAAAACCAGTGGAAGTAACAGTATAAAGATGCTTACTTTTATTACTTTAGTCCTCCCAGGTGTTATGATTCACCCTTGATGTTGCAACTTAAACACCAACATGCCAGCAGGGGCAGGGAGCAGCCAAGAACTTTAAGAATAATAATATATCCAAATTGGCAGTTGGAGCAGTTGCAGCAGATGGTTCATGAAATTCCTCATAACACAAGAAGAAAATCCTTATTATAGGAAAAGTTCCTGGTTTGGAGCACCTAGGGGTATTCCTCATTGCACTACAACCCAGGAACGTTTGCTGTAATAAAGATGTTCTTGCTGTGGTATGCGGACTTTCTTCAACTGTCTACTGCAACTGCAGTGTCTTTTTCAAGATATTATTTTTTATACTTGTATATTTAGTATGCACTTTCACTGTTAGTTGCATGTTTTAACTTGGTCTCCTGGTTTGGCAGCTTTGAATGTGTTGACACTGTCCCTTTAACAGAACCACTATTTAGTGTTTCAGTGCCTAGGCGTCGTACTGTTGATAAAGCACAATAATCAAGTAAAATGCATCAAGCAACTGTTCCAGTGGTAGTTTTTATACTTTTTTGTACCTGAGATACTAGAATAGAAGGATATGAGCATTATTTCTTCTGCTGGTGGATTATTACTGTGTGGTGAGTGCCACAACTTCTGTTTGAGTAAATTTCAGTGCACTATTGATCCTTAACAGTAATTATAAAGCTATAGCTTTCTAAAGATAATTGTACATGCAATATATGTAATGGGCTACATTGTTATAATCTGTTTTATCCACACTAATAAGAACACAGCCTCATTATAACACGTGTGACTTCAGCACTCATGAATGATGTGTTTGTTTCTTGTATTGCACATTACATTCAGCATGCACTACTGAGTCAGGCAAGCACCGAGATATCTCACCGGTGAGAATGCCGACCTCCCCCACAGAAATGTCACAATATTGACACAGGTATTGTGCTGTGTCTTGCATCACTGTTTTCGGTGGGGACTGTGCCCCCCATGCCCTAGAATTCCAACTCCAGGTCGGAGTTGGTCTGGGGAGGGGGGAGAAACACTGGGGGAAGGTGAAACACAGGAAAAGGACCATTACCACAACTGTCGCCATAATGGTCTTTTTCTGTGTTTTACCATCAGGGTGTCTACCACAAGGGATGGTATGCTGAGGGAGAAGAACAGTGTTACCAGACTCTGAACCAGTCATAGACAAACACAACAAAACAGTGCACAACTGAAGTGACTGAAAGTGTCCAAGCACACAGTTAATTAGTGACAAAACATTAGACTAGCAGACGTTAGGTTGCTCTATATAGTAGCTTGGTGCTACTTTTTCAGAGGACGGAGTCAGCACCAGATACTCATGCCTGTTACTACCACTAACTATGGTTGTGTGCTGGTTTGTTGTGTTTGTCTGTTGGGCTCATACCCGGGGAGATAAGTAAGGAATAACACATGATGGTCCAAGGATTATTCTATAGTACCATTCCAACTACTGTGTTAGTATCCCAGGCTTGTAGGCTAATCGGAAACTTGAGGAGTGCTTAAAAACATGGCAGTTGAGGTTTTATGACAAAAAGTACAACATCATGCATCTAGAGCATAGGAACCCAGGTGCTGACCATAGGATGGGGCAAGGAACTCATACTCACTAGACAGGAAAGGGACCTTGTGGTTATCATATCTTAAGACCTCAAGGTGGCAAGGCAGTATGACAAGACAATCGGTAAGGCTAATGGGATGCTGTGGTGCATAGGGAGGGGTATTGCCAGCAGGAGGGAGGTGGTGCTGCCACAGTATTGCTCTGGTGAGACTCCACCTGGAGTATTGTGCTCACTTTTGGAGACTGCACCTCAGAAAAGACATAGGCAGAGTGGATACAGTCCATTGCAGGGCAACTAAAATGGTGCAGGGTTTGGGATGGTGGTGCTTCAAGACCAAACAGTAGTATGTCTTACAGGAAAGTTGAGCACTCACCACCTATCACAGCAAAACAATCCATGCTCTTGAAATTGGCTAATACATTTTATTAATACATAAAATAAAATATCAGGCAGCTCCTGCCTGATGCATTTTGGGACTCCTGTTCCACCTGGAGTACTGTGTCCAGTTTTGGAGACTGCACCTCAGAAAAGACATAGACAGAGTGGAAACAGTCTATTGCAGGGCAACTAAAATAGTGCAAGGTTTGTACAAGTAGCCATATGAAGAAAGACTGAGGGATCTCAGCATGTGTACCCCATAAGAGAGAAGAGAGAGATGACATGGTAGAGACCTACAAGTACTTCACAAGGGTGAACTGGAAGCAGGGGTGAGTCTCTTTCAAATGAGAAAGTGCAGCAGGACAAGGGGGCATGCAATGAGGTTGGAGGGGTGGATGTTTAAGAAGGATGTAAGGAAAAAAAATCACTGAAAGGATGATAGACACCTGGAACAGAAAGAACTGATAGAGGCTACGACAGCAGGGAGCTTTGAGCCTATGCTGGACAAACATGGGAAAATATTAGAAAAGAGGCAAGGAGATAGGAGGGTTGCAGAAGATCAGGGTCACTGATGTACAGTGGTTGAAGTAATGATATGTTTTCAAGACTTGAAATTCCAGCTGCACTGGTGATTGTTAATCTAATTTCCACATCTTACCAGGATTCTACTGTCATTTTTTTTGTATGTGTATGAACAAAATCTCAATGTGGCAAGAGGCACTGCCACCAGGGATTAGTCTTTGTACTTCAGAGCTAGAAATCGGAGGGGGGTACCACTAGTACTAGGGATTACTATTTTTACTTGTTAGCTGGTGATCGGGGGACCACTGCCACCAGGGAATATGATTTTTTCATTGTGGTGGACCACAAGCAAGAGGGATAGCTACACCTGTCATGGATGGGGTTGGCACCATGTTACCTACCTCTGCTACCCATTCTTATGGGCCAATAATAGGCATGCGAATGGCCCCTAAACACCTTGCATGCCTAATTGGCTCATTTGCATGGATACCTTTGAAATTTGTAGGCAGCACTCTGGCATTATCAACTCTTGGGGTCAACTTCAGGACTCAAGTCAGGGCGGTGATACCTGATTTAGCACTACCCTTACAAGACCCTATATTCAGTCAGTTAGCACCTGACTGAGTATACCATCTTGGGACCTCTGGGCAATTACAAAGCCCAGTGTAAACATTTGTGCTGTGCTTTGCACCCAACTGAATATTGGGTCCCACTAAAGTCAATTCTCACTATGTGACCCTGAGCAAGCCACAACCTTCCAGTGCTCCAGTCCACTAAGCTGCAGAAATGGGTATAAGTGGGACCCCACTGATAATCATCTAAGCTATCCTGAATAAATAAATTGCAAAATGAAGTTGTGTTGAAGAAAATAATGTAACAGAAATTGTTTTGCCATTTTTTTTGTCTCTAGGGTGGTTGATGTTTTGTCATGTGGTTGTGATATGTGCATATTGACGTTTTATTAAGTTTTTTACTGACGATACCAAAACTGCATGTTACTGTTCATGCAGTGCATTACAGGTATACTCTTCTAGAATGGTGATATCTATAGCATAAAGCAGCCTCACATGGCTGGTTCTTAACCAGTGAAGAGCCAGAATTAGTCAGGTGCCATTTTATAAATATGGCTATCACAGTAAAGCCAATTACGTGTCCTCCTTAGTAATTGATTAATTGACTAGGATGAGGTAGGAAAGCAGTGAGAAGAAGTTAATTTGCAGGTCAAACCTGGAGGGGGGATGAAAAAGGGAATGCAAAAAATCTAAATATTTCAATGCATCAACAATAAGAATGCAACAATTCAAAATGTTACAATGTATCAACAATAATGCACATCACAAGCAGAGTTAGAGGGAGAGCAAGGGGAGAACCCCCACATCAGCCTTTCCAGTCTGAGCAGTGGTGTCCATTTGCCATTTAAGACTTTGTGGGAGGCCCATATAGAGCATGCCCAGCATCAATGACATCGATAACAACATTAAGATGTCACACTGGCAAGCAAATACAAGAACAAAGATATGACGTGCCGCCTTACTGTTGAGTGTTGCATGATTACAGATCAACAGGAGGGGGAAGAGTGAAATACAAATTTGCCCATATGTTTGGAAGCCAACACACCCACTCCTGCCCTACTGTGTCAGAACGGGTTTATGTAATAACGGCAAAAGCCTAAAGGCACTTGTCGTTACTGTGATGTTAGAGTGCCAAACATTTATTTTGCCACTCTGACACCCCAGTGCACAGCAAAATGGATGTGGGGACTTCGTTTTTTAATGTTTTATGTGGAAGGCTGCATCCTCCCCCCCCCACTTAAGGATTCTCAGCTCCACGGGGGGTGAATGTCAGCGGATGGAAACATAAAAAAAAAAAGGTTTGGGCCAGGTGCAACAAAAACGCACCAGCGCCCAGAACTGAACCCAGTACCCTGCCAACCAATGCCACCAAGCAACCCACCATGCCGTTGGCTCAGCAACCCACCATGGCACCACCCCTCACATTCCCTCCCACCCCTCGCTGTGCGTGTTTGCTCCCCCCCCACGCATGTGTACTTATAGTGATATCCCGTCGCCATATTCACTTCACCCACCCACTTCCAATCTGGACTGCAATACCCTATGATAGCCCTGAAGACATGTGCTGGGGATTGTTTCGCCATTATTGTAGGTACCCAATCCCCAGCTTTAATATATCATGCGACCATCAGAACAGCAGCAGGTAGTGATGGGTGTGGAATGGTAAACTAGGCCCGTAAATTTTAACTGTCCTAGTAACAAGACCAGGTGAATACTTTAAAGCAAAGACATGCAGGCTAAGCCTGCCTAGTCTTGCTTTTGTGCAATGAACAATTAAATCAGCCACAATGCTGGAGAGGGTGCTAACTATTGGACTGAAGACAGAGCGCTGTTGGCAAAATGGATGGCCAGGTCATGGAATTTGAAAGTATTTGCTTAAGCCACCTACTCTGTGACCCAAACAGGGCAGAATAAAGTGTATGGGAAAACCCACATTAGTGCATGCCCAGTGACAGAGCTAGAAGGGGGCTGTGGGTTGGTTACCCCTCCTGGCTTCCCCAGTGTGAGTAGTGGTGCCCCACCACCATATTTTTTCAATGTTTAGTACCCATTGTGGAGTCCATGACTGACTGAATGCTTCCCCAGCTCCCAAATGCTCCCAAACCTGGCTACACCACTGTGCATGCCCCTTCTGCCCGAATATGGGTCTCAGACTCTTAAGTTCAATGTAGGACAACATTGCAATGAGTGGTGCTGGAGAGGAATTGGTATATAATATTTACAACTCCACAGTCTACTATTCCCATATTCTTCTGTCCATCCTCACCTGCCTACACCATATTGCTTTTGCTTTTCTGTAAAGCTCAATCTTTTTCTGTCTTCTCTCCACCTGGTTTGGGCATTTGACTCTCGTTTCCATCATGGATCCCCTGATTGATCCCCCTCTCCACCCCCAGTTGTCAAACCTGACTTCACTGCTGAGATAATATACAATTACTGAAATTACAGTAATAAGGCATTTTTAAAGTAAAACTGTAGTCAGCTCAACATTGGGGAAGAATATCTGATTCATTTATTTCACCAAGAAAAGACTCCATTGAGCAAGCTAAATTAAATTAGTAATGGTTGAAAACAAGATAAAAAGGCCCTTTGGGGTAACCCTTGCCTCAGTGTTTGCGCACAGAGGTTCTTTGTCTTTTAAACAGTTTTTTATTTTAATGGGTTCACCACAATATATCCAAGGCACGCTGCCTTAAGGGTAGCTGGTCCATTCCACTGGGGTGCCAAACAGACGAGGCATACTGATGAGTCCTGGTAGGACGAAACACGTGTCTATGTCTTCTGTTAGCACCCTTTGCAAACTGTGTGAGAGGCCTTTCGGCACCATGCAATTCTGCTTAAAGTTGGACCAGCATAACATTCTGTGGTGATTTGCATATGCAGCCCATGATGCTTTGCATTGTGGGGCATGTGTGATTTATATATATATATATATATATATATATATATATATATATATATATATATATATATATATATATATATATATTTTTTACCAGAGATGGAAAATATATTATTTCTCTTGAACAACAGACCTGTGATTTGCACATGGTCAGGCACTGTGGCTCCTGCCTAGTTTGCAGTCAAATTCCTGTGTTCTATGGGACCGCACCACCTTTAAAGGCAGGATATAAACCATAAATCCACAGGGAACATGACTGACAGTACGTGGTAAATCAAGAGCTTGTAAAACCTTCCAACAGCACAATGGCTCCCTCTTTCAATTACCAACTTACCATGCGTCAGTGTTAGCAGATGGACAAAGGCATTTTTCCCTAAGGCAGGTTCTTCACCTTTGGCCCTTTGTTTCAGAAATTGCTAGCTACAGAGCCATCAGCACCTTTACAGCTGCTTTTTCTGTTCACCAGTAGCATATCATTTTTCCTTAACAATGCAGCCCTCAGCAAGGTGTCTGCCAAACTCAGTTGCTAAATAATCTGTCAATGAAACAAGAACTCAGAGCAGGCCCCTCCGCAGGGTACCGTCCTACTCCACCACACTGATGTAGAGATCTTGATTTCCCCACGGTTTGGTAGGTGAATAGGGAAGAATAAGTGGCTGCTGAGAATGATTTGTTATTTGTTCTGGTTGAGCTACAATAGGCAGGCTCCTGTCACCAACCTCTTTAATAAAATGCAGAAAGAGACATAAACAGCTACCTTCCAGAGCAGCTATTTTACAAGAAATTAACTTCTGTTTAAATTCTCTTGGGTTACTTAGGCATGTACTCCATTTGAGCTTTAGAAAATCACAAAAATGCACATATCACTCTAATGAAAATGTATTTATAAGCCTTACTAACCAATAATAAACTATGTAGTAATACTTTTAATCAGGGATATCTGCTTAGTTGTGGCACTCAGAAATATATTTGTGGTAACAATGCTGGTCTGCCCTTAAGGAAAATAAGTATCCCTATTTGTAATTATTCATCCATCCATATTTATGCCTTATTACTTGTGATTTTAAATGCAACCCATTTTTCTTGATTCAACAGATGAGAAGGAGTACATCACATTAATAAAAGTGCCACCTCCAAGGTTCAGGATAATAATAATAATAATAATAATAATAATAATAACAACAACATTAATAAAGTGCCTTTCAAAACCAAGGTGCTGTTCAAAATATTTATTTATTTATTTAGATTTTGTTGACCTGGTAAGTGCACTAGACAAATTCTGTCTATTTTTAGGCATGACCCGGGGCAGGGTGATACAGATGAATGCTAACTGACCTTGAACCAGATTAAGCTGTTGGTGGGATCTTTAATGAATGGGGGGAAATTTGGCCAGGGCACTGTGGAAATTTCCCTACAGTTTTGGCAGGTGGCACTGTGGAGCTGAAAGCAGGAGAGTCTCAGATGGGAGGAGGCAGTGGAGGAGGATGGGCGAGCATTCATCTGCTGCAGCAAAACTCTTGTGAAGGGGATGGTGCAGCTGGGATGCACCCAGGAGAAGGCCAGCAGAACATACTGATACCTTTGCATCAGGATTCGACTTCCAACAGTGTAGCACACACCGGTAGATGAACATCGACAAAAGGCCTTAAGAGCCTGGATTATGCTGCAAGGGTTGGAAACAGACAAAAAGTAGATACTTCTCAGGAAGGGGCCTCGTGCACCTCATAACAGGTGACAGATGGTTCAGGTACCTTTTGGAGGAAAAACACCACATTTTGGAAAAGGCAGCAGCAGATTTTCGACTGGCCCAACGGTTAGCAGAAGAAGAAGAGCTTAGGAAATGGAAATGCCTTGAGGTGGATTCACCCTCAGCAACATCAGGTATCGGCATTAAAGTTTTTATCAGTACAACATCTCCCGAGCCTAGAAATGAAAGAGCCCCACCCCAGACCCCTAATCCTCAAGCAGATAACGATATGTTGCAATGGTCCCTCAAACTCGCCCTCGAAAGAGCAGGCTGAATGCAATTAGAATCAGGGCAATGGGTCACAGACCCAGCCATACCTATACCAGGGGTATCTGGGGTGGGTGGACAGGGTGTCAGAGCACCTGATGAACAGTTGGCCATGGGCCCACAGATTCTTTCTTCCCCACAAAGGGAAAAGGTTCCCCAAAATCCAGGGGCTCTTTCAGGTGCCACAATGGATCAACAACAGAACATGGAGTGTAATCCCACACCAGGGCATGGACAGATATATGAAGATGGTCATAGTCAAATCTCATTTTCACAACGTGAAGGCCTATTTCAAATTGACCTTCTTGATGATCCTTTGTTAAGAGACACCATAATTTCTGAAGCAGACTCAGTTCAGGTTCTGATATTAGATATAGAGGAAGAAATCCCTGCTCTAAAGGAGCCTGCACCTACATATGCAAGTTTATTTCAAAAACTGGTGGCCTTGGCTAAAAGAAGAAATGCTGTTAGGCTGAGGTTTTTCGGGACCATTGACAATATGTCAGACAGGTTTTATGTCGGCAAAGTTTTAGTTAAACAAATGCTGGGCTTTTCATCCAGCGAAGTTTATGCATTGATTCACACACCTGGTGACAACACTTTTGACATAAGCTTCAGAACCCCTGACATTCTTAATAGATTCTGGATGAAATATGCTTTATTAAAGACAAATCCAGCATGCTCTCATTGTCAGGCCATACCTCTTACTAAGCAAACTTTCAAGGTAATAACGGTCCTCTTTCGGAACGAAGCAGTAAATGTGGAAGACATTTCATACTGGCTGGAACACAGATGTAAATTACAAGACAACCCAGAGCACATAATTGATTCAGAGGGGTTCCGGAATGGGAGTTGGAGGTACAAAATGAATTTGACACAGACAGATGAGGGGTTACAACATCTCCCAAGTTGTTTTTATCTTGGCTGGGACAAGGGTTTTCTATTTTATCCAGGTCAACCCCACCACTGCTATAAGTGTGGCTCAGGCAGGCATCTCGGTAGAACATGCGACACTGTGAAATGTGTGCACTGTGGGGAACTGGAGCACTTAATGTCCGACTGTCACCACCCCACAAAATGCTTCTTATGTAAGAAAACCATGATTATACAGAATGCCCATGGGCTGCCCAGAACAAAACAAATGGGGACTTTTGAATTCAAGATTTCTTTATTAATACAGCAGTTAATGCAGCCCAATGCCTGAGACCTCTCCCCCCCTTGGGAGGATCCAGATACAAGTTCCAATGGCACAGACAGAACCCCTTGCAAGGGAAACCAAGACAGGCATCCATGGAGTTCAAGATCCTTTGCAGAAACTAGCTGAGGATATAGCTGCTAAGCCAACTGAGAATTCATCATTGCCATCCACAAACATGCCTCTGCCTTTACCAATGGAGGAGGCCTTTCAAATGGTATCAAACAGATGGCAGAGTTTGCGGTCTAGGACCAAAGATAAACCCTCTGTGGAGCAGGGGCTGCTTCCTTTACACAACACCTATATGGTGCTTCAAAAGGATGTAGGTACCGAATCAGATTCCACATCTGTGCAGTCTTCCCAGCCAGAAGGAGCATCTGAGATATAACAAAACCTGGGAGATATGGAAGCCGTCAAAAAGAAAAAAAATACATTTGGGTTCATGAAAATGGACAAAAAGAAACAAGGACAGGCTGTAGGTTAAATTTCAACATGTCAGCAGTACGAGACACACAGTCTGTGGTATTTGGTTTTCCCTTTGTTTATGACTGGGATTTATACAATCACCGTTGCTTCCCTCAACACCAACAGCATACAGTCTGAAAGGAAGAGATTGTTAATTTTTTCCTTATTTGAAAAGAGGGAACAAGATGTTGTATTTTTACAAGATACTCGCTTACATACCAGGATGGATATAGACCTGCCTTCCAGTGGTTGGAAATGGGGAGTTATGTACTGGTCCAAATGGGAAGATGTGTGTAGTGGGGTAGGAAGAGGAGTAAATTGCCCACCAGCTAGTTTAATTCAGCTGATAGAGGTGGTCCCAGGAAGGGTCAAATTGCTAGATATGGTCTTATGTGGTCTCCAATGTCATTTTCTAAATGTTTATTCACCACAATTAAAATCCTCTAGGATAGACATTTTCAGGGCTATTCAGCCATATTTGTTTACAGCAAAGCATGTGTGTTTTGGGGGGGATTTTAACTGTAGTAGATATTTAACCAATAGAAGGAGTAAAACAAGGAAAATGTATTGTGATGCAAACTGTCTCAACAATCACCTTGTACAGATCAGTTTAGTTAATGTATTGGCATTATCAGGGACCCCACAGAAAACATTTTTTCATGGTACACAAGCCACCAGGATTGATTTTTGGTTTCTGTCAGATTCCTTGGGGGCAGTAAAACCAAAAACAGAACCAGCATCATCATCTGATCATGCTATCATCGAAGAGACAGTATCCAGCCATGAAATTATGCACCATGCACCAGGATATTGGAGGCTAAATTTAGCCCTCCTATCCCTCCCAACAGTAGAGACTGGTTTGACATGTCCCTTGGAGGCACGAAAATCGGTCTTCTGTTTATATGATTCCCACTGTGACTGGTGGGTAGATACCAAAAAAGAAATTGAAAAATAATTTCAGATTATCGGAAAGATTAATGGCAAATACAGAACAGATTCCTACCAGACATACAGGGTGAAATTCCAAGAACTACTTCTTCTTACAACCCAAGGCAATAAAACTGTTCTTCCAGAATTAGAAAAAACTAGAAAACATTTAAACACGGTGCAATATGATCGTCTGAAATCCTTAGATCAAAAATGGAGGTTTGAGTCACAGGGGGGCAAAGCCTTCATGAACCCGTATCACTTTTGTGCACAACAGAGACAGCAGAAACATATGGCCTATCTACACGACCCTAATGGGAAACTGTGTACAACAAAGGCTGAGATTTTACAAGACATACGTTGGCATATTTCTATGCTATTTAGCTCATCAGAATTACCACTGGGATCTCATAAAATATGGCTAGCAGAGACTCTATAACCATAATTCCCTGCATCTCAAATAGATATGTGGATAGCCCCACTCACCCCCCCCCCAGAGGTTTCTGCAGTTTTTTCACAAACTAAAGAAGGCCAAGCCCCTAGAAAAGATGGAATTCCCTACAAACTATATAGAATTATTTTTAAGGTATTATTGCATTAATTCATGGCAGCATTACAAGAAATTCTAGATTTAGGGGCGCTGCCAGATAGTATGTTGGAGGGTTTAGTCCTTTTTATGTATAAAAAAGGAGTTAGAGCACTTCTAACTAATTGGCACCCCATAACGCTGCCAAACTCGGACTTTAAAATTTTAACCAAATTACTTAGTAATTGGTAGTTATTATTATATTCAGATATCCTTCTCCACTCAGCAGAGACATGTTCCATTCCTAATATGAAAATATCGGACAGACTTATGTTATTAAGGGAAATATTCCAGAGGGATGCCACTGGGAAGCTCACGGGCTTGCTTTTTAGCCTTGATCAGGCCAAAGCCTTTGATAATGTACATCATGAGTATTTATGGAATTGTTTAAATTGTTATGGCTTCCCCGATCCTTTGTTTGTTGAGCAAAAACTTGTTATGCTACGGCTTCTGCACAATCATATAGTAATAGATGGTTGGGACAAAAATGTAGTGTTAAACAGGGGGTGAGACAGGGTTGCCCACTGGGCCGCCTTCTTTATTTATTTACAATAGACTCTTTAATTTGTCAAGTTCATGATACCCTGAATATACGAGGGGTTTCCTTTTCTTGTACAGACCCAGAGATTAAATTCATTGTCTATGCAGACAATTTTTGTTTTATTGTAAGTGATTTACCCTCTGCTCAGGAACTGGACATTGTCTTAAATGGATTTTTAGGTCACACAGGGGCGCAGATTAATTACAAGAAATGTAACTGTATCCCCATACGACAGGAGGATGTTTCAGTTACACGTATAATTGGTATCCCCATAGTTAAAGACACATGTACTGTCTTAGGCCTTCAATTTGGAGCAGGAGATTTGGCCTCCCTAAACTGGACTGCTAAATTACAGATGGCACAAAACAATGTAAATACATGGAACAAATGGAGACTATCCAAATTAAAGAGGGTCCATATAGTAAAAACCTTTTTGCTTCTGAGTTTCCTGTACTTAACTATGGTTTTTTGTCTTCCCCCACAATTAGAAATAAAAATGTACAGTTGTTTTTTCTCCTGTATTTGGGGGAGTAGGCTCAATCTATTAAAAGGTGCCTTTTATTTAGAGACAATAAACATGGTGGGCTAAAGATGATTCACCCAATAGTATTTCTCTTCACTATGTTTGTCTATTCTAATCTAATCTATGCTCTAGTAACAAGTTTTGGATACCCTAGGTAACCAATTCTTTAGGGCATATTTTTACTGTTTGGCCAGCTCACATGAATATTCCTGGACAACAATCATTACAACAGCGTCCCGACTCTTTTAAGGTATGTTTTGGGAAGATTAAGCTTTGGGCACTAGCGATAGAAAATATAATAAAGTATTCAAGGAAGGAATTGCATAGATTTCTTCTCCAGAATTTTTTTCAAGACACAGCTCACTTTGATACTTTAGCTTCCCAGGATAAGTTAGCTGTAGGTAACATGCTAGAATCGCCCTGCATCCCACATTATATGTGTGATGTTTTATGGCTCTCCCTCCATGGTAAACTCAATCTAAGGGGGAGTTTGAAGTATAGATAGCTCTTAGAAAGATATTGCCCCCAGGACACTTGTGCTACGTTTGAAACTATGGCACATTTGTTTTTAGATTGCCCCTTTGTCCAGGGGTTCTGGCAGGTCTTAAAACACAAGTGGCCTTCTTCACTATTCTATCCCATGAACTTGGAGATATTGTGGTTAGGTATTCTACCCAGCTATGGACCAAACATGATAAAACTATGATGTGATTATTCTTGGTATGTTTTAAATTCCACATATGGTATGTACGTTGCCTGTTGACTACACAACAATTACAATTTACCTCAGAGGAGCTGTTTTTTTATGGCAGAAGCTTCAATCAACAGGCTGAAACAGCAAGAATCTTATTTGGTCTCCTCACCCTTAATGCTATCTAGATGGGGTTAGATAGACTGGATATAATAGACACAATGAAACTCTCTACACCAATGGGGGTGTTGGTTACATAAATTGTTTATGTATTTGAAGCCAAAGATTCCCATTATTTCCCCAATGCCTTGTGGGTTTGAATTTCTAGTCTGTATTTCTATGGATTAAGATGTACAACAATATTACAGATATATCTGAAGTTAAAGCATATTCTGCCTTTGATTTAATTGTGATTGTTATATTATTTCGTGTGAAGAAAACATGGTATTTAATTAATTGGGAAAAAAAAACTACCATACATTCTTATTTGGGGGGGGTTTCAGCTTCAGCTACTTAGTTTTAGGGTTGAGCAAATACTGTTTATGGATGTATGCTGAAATACATAATTATGGTTATTTTTCCCTTTGCATTATGATGTAGTATGGAGTAATACTATTATGTATGTAATGTTTCTTGTAAGTTATATCAAAAATTCCCCTACTCTTCTAGTGGGGGTTGTTGTCTATGTCAGTTTTAGGATTTCTCTTTTGGACACCAAATCAATACTGATAGCAGTGTACAACTGGAATATTTATTTGATTTAGTTTTAATTTACTTGTTTCATGATTTGTAGATTAATTTGTGTGAATTAACACTGTTTATATCCATTTGTTTGTTGAAGTTATAATAAAAATTCCCCTACTCTTTTTGAGAAGTGTCATGGGATCTTTAACATCCACTTGAACTACCACCAGAACAGGCAGATGGGACCTCAGTTTAACATCTCATCCGAAAGACCGCTCCTCAGGAGTGCTGCATCCACATCATGCTGCATTACAGTGTCAGTACTGGAATTTAACCCAAGTGCCTGGCGTGGGGATATAACCCTGAGCCTTCTGCTCTCCCAGCCTCAGAGGTGATTTGGCTACCTGCTGAGCCACTGATACCGAATATAAAATGACCATGTATAAATACAGCATTAATATTCATAAAATCCACTTAAAATAAAAACTAGTCCAATAAATTTCAAGATTATAGCATGAAATGCATGGCTAAAACTATCAGTCAACATTTTCTGGGAATGCCTGCCTATGTAGATAGGTTTTTAGAGATGTCTTAAAACTTTGGATGGTCAGGCACCCTCTCACCCAATGAGGGTTGTGCTTAAAATCACCAGTAATAAGGTATACATAGGGATGAATAACCCAAAAAGCATAGATACATAGATACATAGACAGTGTCGGCAGATAAGGGCCTATGGCCCACCCAGTCTGCCCATTTGAGCTTGTAAGTTCAGTTTGTTTTCCTAGAAGTCTGTTGCCCCTTACCCCTGACCTCCAGAATTCCTTTATGTCTATCCCATGCATTCTTAAATCCCATGATTGTTTCAGCCCCCACCACTTCCTCTGGCAGGGTGTTCCACTTGTCCACCACCCGTTCTGTGAACAAAATTCTTTCTCATGTTTCCTCTGAATCGTCCTCCCTCCAACTTCATCCCATGCCCTCTTGTCCTGGAACATCTTTTTCACTTAAAAATAGTGTTTTCCTGCACCCTGTTCCTCCCTGTAAGATACTTGTATGTCTCTATCATATCCCCTCTCTCCCTCCTCTCCTCCAGGGAGTACATGTTCAGTTCCTTCAACCTGTCTTCATAGGACCTATGTTGCAATCCATGCACCATCTTTGTTGCCCTCCTCTGAACCTTCTCTACCCTGTCTATGTCCTTATGTAGGTATGGTCTCCAGAACTGTACACTGTACTCCAGGTGGGGCCTCACTAGTGTCTTGTATAGCGGAATTATGACCTCCCTTTTCCCTGCTGGTGATGCCCCTGCCTATACATCCCAGCATCCTATTTGCTTTACCTACTGCCTTGTCACACTGTTTCCTACCTTGAGGTCATCAGAGATGACAACCCCAAGATCCCTTTCCTGCTTTGTGCATGCTATATCCTCACCCCCAACTGATATATTGTGCCAGGGTTTTTGTGCCCTATATGCATTATCTGTGCACTTTTGCATTGAATTTCAACTGCCAAACCCCTGACCATTCTTCAAGTTTCTGCAGGTCGCTTCTCATTCTGTCTACACCCTCTGGTGTGTCTACTCTGTTACAAAGCTTTGTGTCATCAGCGAACAGTGAAATTCTGCCTTCTAGGTCCTGTGCAATGTCACTGATGAAGATGTTGAATAGGACCGGTCCCAACACTGATCCCTGTGGTACCCTACTGGTCACTCTTCCCTCTGTGGAGTGACAGCCATTTACCACCACCATCTGTGTCCTGCCACCCAGCCAGTTACCTACCCACCACACTACTGTCCTGCCCACACCCATATTCCCAGTTTGTGTAATAGTCTTCTATGTGGAACAGTGTCAAAGGCCTTGCTGAAGTCCAGATAGGCCATGTCCACTGCCCTCCCCTGATCCACCTCCCTAGTCACCCAGTCAAAAAATTCAACGAGGTTGTTCTGACATGACCTCCCCCTGGTGAAACCATGCTGCCTTGGGTCCTGTAGTCCATTGACAACCATTTGTTCCAATAATCTCTCCTTCAGTAGTGCTTCCATGATCTTCCCCACTACCGAGGTGAGGCTGACTGGTTTGTAGTTCCCTGCTTCCTCTTTGTTCCCACTTTTGTATAAGGGGACTACATCTGCTGTCCTCCAGTCTTTGGGTACCTCCCCTGTTTCCAGTGATCGGCTAAACAGGATAGCCAGAGGTTCAGCCACCACCTCTCTTAGTTCTTTAAGGACCCTGGGGTGCACCCCATCTGGCCCCATTGCTTTATCAACTCTTATTACTTCCAGTTCCTTCAGGACCCTTTCTCGTGTAAAGGGACTTGCATCCATTTCTGCACCATTCTCACCTCCTTGTACTCCCTTCAGACCCATTACCCTCCTCTTCCTCAGTAAAGACTGAGCAGAAATACCTGTTCAATATGTCAGCCTTACTGTTGTCATCCTCCACGCGGCCCCCATCCTCCCCCTTCAGTCTCACTATCCCTCCCTTTGTCTTTCTTTTTTCACGTATGTACCTGTAAAAGGTTTTGTCCCCTCTACCCACTGATTTTGCAATGTGTTCTTCTGTCTGAGCTTTGGCTTCCCTTACTGACCTCCCTGCCTCCCTTTGCTTCTCCTGGTACTTCTCCCTATCCCCTTCTGCCTGTGTTTTTTGTATTGCCTGAATGCAATCTTTTTGGCTTTCACTTTCTTTGCTACCTCTTTGGAAAACCATAATGGTCTCCTCTTCCTTTTCCTCTTGCTAACCTGCTTAATGCATAATTCTGTTGCTCTTGTAATCCCCATTTTAAATACTGCCCACTGTTCCTCAACCCTGATTCCTGTCCCATTCCCTTAATGCCTCTTTCAAGTATCTCCCCATTTTCCCAAAGTCTGCCTCCCTAAAATCCAGGATCGTGTTTTGTGTGGTTTGGTTCTGCTCTTTCTGTGATTTCAAACCACAATGACTGGTGGTCACTGTTTCCCAGGTGCTCCCCAACTGTTACCCCCATCACACTGTCCCTGTTTATGAGCACAAGGTCCAGTATTGCCTTCTGCCGAGTTGGTTCCATGACCAGTTGCTTGAGGAAGGCACCCTGAAGGGAGTCCAGGATAAATAAGCTATCGTCTTTAGCTTTCTGCCATCACATTCTGAGGTGGAAAATGCTACACAACACAGAGGAGCCTCACAGAGCTGTGCTGAATTTTAAAATTCTGAGTTTGACTGAATTCTGTGGAACTGTAGAAATTTTGCCTAACTTCATGATATTCAATTGGAAGAGGAATTCCAAAAAAATCAAAAGCAGTATTTAAGTAAGTAATAAGCTGTGACAGAGTGTGCATTATAGGATTTAATGCATGTCCCAGGGGTGTAGTAAGGCATGAGGCCAAAGGTCATGTGTTCTTATGCCCCAGGGACATACATTAAAATCTTATAATATACACACTGGAGGGGCTCATTATACTTTTAAAATTGCTGTTAGTAGGTGCAGTATTTTGGGGATGAAAATTAGATTTGGCACCTTACCATGCATTTACAAATATTTAATATATGGTCAGGTGATCTTTTTTCAGCCAATGAAATTTTTGGATTTTTTGTGCCATTTTAAAAAACATACATAAACATTTTGCATCTTACGTAAACTGCACTGGGTTTATGCAAAATGTGGGAACCTAATCTATGGTTTAAGTAAACCACAAAAACTAAGCCATGGTTTATATTAAAAGATTTTTGGAATTCTACAGATGACTCACCCACCACATTATGTGCTGCTCCTGATCTGTGTTGAAGATGTACACTTCCCCCTTCCCTTCCAGTGACCCCAATTTCTTTGCAGCTGTAGGTCCCCTCTCCTGTCATGTGGTGCCCCTGATGTAGATGTAGGCCACCTCCCCTTCCTTGTGGTGCTCCTGATGCACTTGTAGAACATCTCCCCTGCCTGTTGGTGCACCCAATGTAAATCCTCTCTGCTATCTTGTGTTACCCCAGATGTTAATGTAGACCCCCCTCCCCTACCTTGTGGTGCTTCAGATGTAGATGTGGACCCTTCCCCTGCCTTGTGATACACTCCCTTATTTCTCAGGCTGTGTTCCTCATACAGCCAGGATGCAGTGCCGAACCTTGCAGCATTGCTGCAAAGTGCTAAAGTATGCTACAGGGAACAGTACAGTTCAACTGCAGTTAAGCCCATTTGTCATACAGGAATCTGTGAGATGTCTTTTATTGCATTGCATCCTGTCTGATTCCACAGTATGTAATGCCAGTCTTGTTTGTGTTGTTTGTGAGTATACTAAACGTCAGCCATACATGAGAGTAAAATAATTTGCATTCTATCTTGTTCTGTGTTAACCAAAATTCATGATCAAGTTACTTTTGAGAGTAACGGGAATCTCCATAACAGCAGCAAAGTTAAAATGTCTGAAAGGGGTACATACTGCCATTCTGTATCTCTTCCCAGCAGCTTGCAACCCCACCGTCCCTTGTGTTAAAGTACCTCTCTCCAACAGCCAGCACAAAGTAGTGTAGCAGCCAATTTGCACTGCGAAAGAGTAGTGCCCAAAGTAACAAGTTTATAGCAGATTTCAAACAGAAGAGAATGTTGTCTACTGTGCTCAGACACTGCTGCTCCCTATACCCTTTGCCAAGCTGAGGAAGAGAAAGACAGAGTGCGAGAGAGAGAGTGTGACTTTCTAAGCTTTGTAAGTGATTCTACAGTTATCAGTTTAATTCATAATACTTTATATCTATAGGTGCTGCAAACTGTTTTTGATTTTGCTCCAGTGCCTCAGAAGTGCCCTACATTTTATCTATGACAAGAGATCTGTTTATTCCTGTATACAGTATTAGTGCTGTATTTGCCTTTTTGTTGCCTACTACTGTGATGCAGGTTTGTCATTGTGAGTTTCAAGTTTCTTGCCATGATCCCATGCAAAGCATTATGGAATACTTTCAAATGGAAGATGTTATGTAACATACAGTAAGCAGGTGTTGCATTTCAGTGGTTTTAGCTTAGAATATTATCCTAAAAGTTTTCATTTTCAATTAAATGAGCTAACACTCCATTCTTGAATTCACTAACAAAAGCTATATGTTACAAATTCATACACACAGATGCTAGCTCTTACTTCAGGCAACCTTGGTACACTACTGTCTTGATAGTAACTGCAACTAAGGAAACCCTGACCCTGAAAACTTGACACTGAATGCAAGTAAGCATGTCCAACATGGCTGGAACAACACAGATTATTTAGTGTGACCAATCACTCCTCCTACCTGAGTGTATATCTCCAACTGCACACCCAGCAGCAGTACCAATCTGAAGTTAGTTTATACAGAACTGACAAGCTTTTTGCCCCACAGGTTATCAATGATGGAAAAACAAAATAGAAATGTTGACCTTCTCATTTCTGCACTAAAATTTGTTTTTAGTGTGTACACATTTATGGACCACCGCCTCACTTATTTGCTTGTTAATTTATCTGCTGACCAGAAATGCCCTTGATGATTCAGGTGCAATGTGATGATATCTCCCCTGTCCCAATATTCTAACTGTAAATAAACAGCACAAGCTAACTTTAGATTCCCAGCTCAAATAAAGTTGCTCTTCTAAACTTTGCTCTGTCTCACCCAGCTCACCTAATGCCACTCTGAGGTATGCTACTGTTACCCACCCAGGGACCATACACAATCCAGTGATTTTGCTGGCTTTCTGATACCTGCCACCCTTGGATCCAAATTAGGGAAACCCACTCCAGAAACTCTTCAGCCCTCACCAGGGCTCCCTAGAGACATTGCATTACAGCCAGGACAGATAACCAGGACAGGACCTACTCCTTAACACTCCATCCTCTCTCAGCTTCTGAGACGTACATTGAGATACCCCTTTATGTATTGCCAAGAAGGATGGTGGGGGAGAGCAAAGCATTCATGATGATTAAAAGAAAAGCTTCATATCTGGAAGCCAAGGTCCAAAGTTCCAGGATCTTGGTCATTCCACATCATTGTGCAGGATAAATGATCACAACTCAGTTGTTGTGTAGTTAGTTGAACAGGTTTACTTATTTATTGCTAATGTTATTCAGTAGTACAGACAAACAAAGCTGGCAAACTGCACTCAGTAAAATAATTTGCAAAGTCTGCCAAATTCACGAAGTGTGAAGTGCCGATTTTGTGAAGATTTTGGCAGGTGACGAGACACTTCTTCAGGAGAAGTTATGCAAATTTGCTGGCGAAGTTGCAACTTCACCTTAACTTCACGAGACTTCACCTGAAAAAGTGCCATTTCCCCAGGAAAATTCAATGTGAAGTGTCAAAGTGACAAAATGGGCAAATCACAAAGCTTTTCACAAAGACACATTTTACAAATTTGCTGGAATTTCACTGGCCAAGTAAAACTCCACAACATCTCTGTCCAGTAGCCACCTGCCAACTGGAGTTTTCTTTTATACTTCATGGAAACAGTTGTTTACAAAAGAAGGTTAAAAACAGGGGATCAATGAAAATATAACATTATAACAATATAACAACCCCCCATTGCACTTAACTGCAGTACCACATGTTTCTCCTCAACAAAGCCTACTCTGGTTGCACTACCTCAGTGTTTCTTCACTCCTGGCCATAATACCACCCACTCCAAATACAGGGTCTCCTCCCTGCATGTGGGTATCCCTGCACCCTTGCAATGTGTTTTTTATTCTGCACTAACAGTGTGCTTACTTGATGTTTCCATGACACCCTAATGCTTGCTGCTGGATTTTTCCTCTGACCTATATCTTTGAATTTATGTTCAGTGTTGTGACATCAATGGTAATCATCTGGGATAACTACTGTGATTCTATCTTAACTGTTTTGCCCAGTACTGTATTTGACTGTATTGTATTTGACTGACTTGGAACCTTTGCAACAGAGTCCCTGACTCAAAGGTGTAATCCAAAACTGAAATAAATAAAATAAACATTAGTCGAGGCTAATGGGATGTCAGCAGTGCTAGCATGCCAGCCTTCCTCAGGCCTAAAAGAGTGTCACTGTTCCAAGCCCAGCAGCATTAAGGGCTTCTAGAGTGCCAGTGGTACTAGCCCTTCAATCTTACTCAGAGCTATTAATATATAAGCAGTGCTAACCCATCGGCCATCCTCAGGAAAATCAGAGTGTTGGCAAAGTTTTCCCAAACTTTCCCAGGGCTGCTACAGCATCAGCGATATTAGTCCAGCAGCTTTCACTACAGACACCAGTGTAAACAGTGGTAGTATGTGACAGGGCTAGAATACCTAGAGGCAATTCCAACGCATACTGTCACAGCTCCAAAAGTGGCAGCAGAGCTTGCCAAAATGTTTAGTAGGGTGAGCATTCCTTAAGAGATTATTACTGATCTAGGCAGTAATTTTGGTGCAGCATTACTGAAGGAGCTGTATCACTGCCATAAGAACTTCCTCTTATCATCCTCAGACAGACGGTCTTGTTGAGTGACCATAAAATGCATGTTATAAAGGTTTGTGGAAGTTGAAGGGAAATATTGGGGCCAATATTTACCTGACCTGCTTTCAGCTTACAGAAAGGTGACAAAAGCATCAACAGGGTTTTCACCCTTTGAAATGTTGTATGGTAGACAATCTAGAGGACCAGAACATGTAATAAAAGAAACATAGGAAGGTAACCTCATTCAGAAAGAATATAGTACATGGTATATTTATTTATTTATTTAAAAATTGGTAACTGGGAAAAGTACACTGAGCCAAGGCTCATTTCCAGGTGTGACCCGGTTCAAAGACACACAACAGGGAATCAAAACAATTGAAATGAGGCACAAAGAGACAGATTTTTACAAAATAAGACAATTGCATATATCATGTGAGGAATAATAAACTAAGATGAAAGTTTTGTATAATAAAGTGCTTCACAGTGCAGGATAGTAACCACGATAATAACAGAGGCTAAAATACAATACAACACAGCACAGGAATTTGAGTAGGAGGGCTCAAACTTCAATAGTAATGGTCAATCAGTATAGGGTTTTTTTTGTTGCACCATTGAGATCATTGCTAGGGGGACTGATCAGGGAGAACTGGAATTCCTTATGTGGGGTGTCATGCTAATGAGGAGGGGAGGCAGGTTAGGGGGGTGCAGTAAGGGGATGGTGGAGGGGGAATAATGAGCAATTTGTGGAAGGAACTGATTGGAGTAGAGATTTCAGGGTTGCAGAAGTGGAGGAGTGCTGGATATCAACTGGAAATTGAATACAGATATGAAGGAGAATGCAGCCTGGCCTGAACATGTGCAAGGATAGTGAAAGGAGAATGTACGAGCATCCCTAGAATGAAAGGAATATGTGGACGAGTTGGCTGGGGATAGACTGGCCTTGAGGTGAGGTGGAAGAGTCCCAAACCAGAATTTGGTGATGAAGGTGAGGCTGTGGATCTAACACCTTGCGGATAGAGGCATAAGGGATAGGGATAGGGAGGAATAGAGGAGACAGTGGTGGGTGGGTGAGTGGGGGGGTGGCAAAATGACAGAAAGGGTTTAGTAAGGTATTGAGTCTTGAATGGGAGGAAGAATGTGCAGAGCCATAGACAACATCAGCATAGTCAATTATGGGTGGGATAGTCTTGGTGACTAGGTCTCAGTGGGTTGACATAGGGAGGAAGTCCTTGCAGCTATCGAGGGCACCAAGTTTAGGATGGAGTTTCGAACATAAACAGTCTATGTGAGCAGAGAAGTTGAGGCTACTGTCCAACCAGACCCTGAGGTATATGAATGACAAGACTGTGTCTAGAGGGGAGCCATCCAGTGTGACAAAGGTTGGGTTGTTTTGGGTCTTGGACAATCTCTGCCTGGAACCAAAGAACATGGATATGTTTTTTTTTTAGAATTAAATTTAAGTTGGTTTTGCTGGAACCAGCATTGTATTTTATCAAAGTCACCTTGCAGGTGAGCGGACACATTGGTAGCGGTGGGACCAGAGAGGTAAATTACAGTGTTGTTGGCATACATGTGAATTAGGGAAGGAAAGCAGACAGAAGGGAGGTCATTTATGAAAAGTGAGAATAAAATGGGGCCTAGAATTGAACCTTGGGGGACGCCAGATTGGATAGGGAGAGGAGGGGAGATAATGCTTCTGACTTGTACAGATTACAGTCTTATGATGGTAAGAATGGAATCAGTTTACAGCTGGTGGTACCAGACTTGAAGAGTGAAGCATATGAATAAAGAAGGTAGTGGGAGATTGAATCAAAGGCATTAGTCAGATCTATGAAAATAATTGCAGTGACTTGGCCTTTGTCCATAGAGGACCAGATGTAGTCATTGACTCGAAGCAGGGAGGAGACTGTGGAATGCTACTTTCTGAATCCTGATTGGAAAGGAGAGAGGCTGTCCAAAGAAGTAAGATGTTCCAGGAGCCTTGAGTAGACAAGAGACTCCTGGAGTTTTGCAAGGGTAGAAAGGAGAGAGATAGGCCTGTATTTGCCAGGTGCGATGGGGTCACCACCTTTGTGAAGGGAGATCACCATGGCTTGTTTCCAGGCCTGGGGGACAGATCTAGTGGTAATGGATAGGTTGAGGAGATGAGCTAGGGAGGGCAGTGATAGCGGATGCTGATATGTGCAGAATACTGAGGTGAAGGCCATCTGGGCTGGTCTTGGTAGGATTGCATTTAAGTAGTGCCTGGAGAACATCTTGGGGAGATTGATAGGAAGATGAATCCAATGCCAATAGAAGTGGGAGAGGGTTCTACTGTGGTAGAGATGGAGTGGTCAGGGAAGGCACAGGTAGTAAAAAAGGTATTGAAGGTGCTAGCAACTGAGCTAGGGTTAGATGTTGTTGAGCCATTGAAGTTTAGGACTATGAGGGCTTGAAACATTGGTGGGTCAACAAGGGAATGGATAACTTTCCAGAAATGTATTTGAGAGTAGGAACTAGCCTGTAGTTATGACTTGAAGAAGTTTGATTTGGCAAATCTGATGGCCTTGGTTCAAATATTTCTTTGGGACTTGTATAGCTGGAGGAGGGCAGGTAGCAGGGATGCCTTGAAGTTAGCCCATAATTTATCCTGGGTTCTAGACAAAGTGAGGAGGTTTGGGGTTATCCAGGGGTAGTGAAGACATTTTACTCATGCCTTTTTTAGGGGTGCGTGTAGATCCCAGATATGAATTAAGGTACTGTATCAGAGAAGAGTGAGAGTGTGGTGTCAACATCAGTAGCTGAGTATATATGGGAAAGGGGAAATTGTTTAACCAGGAAAGGCACACTAAGCTGGAGCTTGTTTCCAGATGCGACCTGGGAGCACTAGGAAGTTAAGTGACTTGCTCAGGGTCACACAGTATGCAAGTGGAAGCTGTGGGATTCAAACCCAGGTCTGGTCTGCTGGATGTCACCAGATTTGTAGCTCAGAGCCTTAGACCACTGTGCTATACTGCCTCCTCAATGGGAGACCAATCCAATTTATATAAATTTTGGAGGAGGGAGTGGAAGTCTAAGTTGCGGACAGGGTGATACAAAATGTTTTTGGGGCTAGATAAGAGAATTGAAGCTTTTCTTATGCAGTATGTGATAAAATGATCACTTAGGGCATCTGGAAGTAGGCCAGCAGCAGAGATACTGTGGTGGTGGGAGGTAAGCACCCAGTTGAGCAGGGAGTGGTTTGGAGAATTAGGGTTTACACGAGTAGGCTTGGAGATCATCTGGGTGAGGTTCAGTGATTCGATTTTGAGAGTATTGAATTTAGAAGAGAGGGACAGCCAGTCCAAGTTGAAATCACTGAGAAAGATGAGCTCCCTTTTGTCTGTGTGGGATGAGATGGTAGAGATGCACTCTATGATGGTGTTGTTGGCTGCTTTGGGAGGGCTGTAGACTACCCCAATATAGATTGGGAAGGTGGAGGGAAAGGATAGGAGGATGATGATAAGTTTGTGGGAGGATGAGTGGGATTTGCAATGGGAGATGGAGCATGACAGAGATTGCCTGGTGTAGATTGCCACACCGCCTCCAAGTTTACCACAGTCCTGGCAGAGTAAGTTAAAGTCAGGAATGGAGAATGACAAGTCTGGGATCCTAGCAGTGAGCCAAGATTCTGTTACACAGAGAACATCGGGGAAGTGCTGAGTTACTCAGACTTTGAGGGGATCCATTTTTGGTAGCAGGCTCCTTGCATTTAGGTGGAAAATGTGAAGGTCCTTTGGAAGTGCAGAGGGAGCGGTGCTATGTGGGGGACCTGGGTTGATTTCCACGTCTCCAGAGAGGAGTAAGAGGAGGAGGTAGAGTGAGAATTGAGGAGGGTACTTGGATCTTTTGGAGATGCTAGAGTGGGGAGGGGGGAGGAGAGGTGAACACAGCAGAGGAGGGCCTCATGATTTAGAAAGGAGAATGACAGTAATCTGGAGTGCTTGGGTAGGAGGGGAGAGGAAGAAGGGAGTAAAAAGCTGGGATGAGCAGTGACACAAAGAGGGAAGATGGAAGAGAAGAAGACAGGGGGATACACAGAATGGTATGCAATTGACAGGCTAGGAAAATGGGGAGAGGAGGGGGTATAATGAGTGAGGAGGAAGGAGCAGGGAGGGGTGGGGCAGGGGGAGGTGGGATGAGTTGCGGTTTGGGGGAGAAGGCCATGTATAGGGAGGAGGGGAAAAAGGGAGAAGTGCAGAGGAGAATGCAGAGAAATTAGGAAGAGTGGATACATAGTAGAGTATGTGGAATGGGAGGGAGGAGGTATAGGTTGAGGTAAGATGATAATTGGTAAGAGACAGGATAAAAATCTCAAGCAAGAACAATGAGGTGACCATGCTGCAAAGGTGATCTGAAGAAGAGTTAGGAATGATTGTGTTTGGAGGTAGCCAAGGTCTGCAGGCAGGCAGTGTCAGGAGGAGATGCTAGAAATTTCTATATGCAGTGGTTATGGTGATGAGGGATTTCTTGTTGAAACCCTGGGCAGAATCAATGATTAGATATAGAGGCACTTAAAAGGTGGTAAGCGCCAATTGAGTTTGAATCTTATTACTACCTTAATCGGTGGAATCAGAAGTGGAGGATTAGCAGGTAGGTATAGCCTATGTATCAGGGATTTACAGATCATAGCAGGGTTTGTTAGGGAGTTTACAAGCCGAAATCAGGTAGAGGGGATGAGACTGACTAGAGAGGGTATAAGGGGAAACAGCTCCTCTGGTTGAGGGGGTGGGATTATTCTAACCTTTCGCACAATGCCACATGCAGCAGGGTTCCAGAAAAACAATCAATTGACTCTTTCTTTTGTCCCAGAGGAAATGGCGGGTGGCAGTCTAGACAACCAGGCTGGGAAGGGAGAGATCCTGTTCTGCCCTCTGCTGTGTGTTGATGAGGTCTGCAGTGGCGGATTCCATGTTGCAACTTAGAAGTAGGAGGAACAGCTCTAAATTAGAAACATTATTCTGTGATGTCCCACAGGAAGCTAGCCACACACACTGCACCACAGTTCAGAGACCTGAGAACCACACTGATGCAGGTTTGGCCTCTGGGGAATTCAAACTTCATGCTCTTTTTGGTTTCTAGTGACTGGTCAGCTGTGGGTCAAGAATCTGCCTGGGATCGACCCCAGGGAGTAATGATTGCTTCAGAGCTTTGGGCGCTGTAGCCACAATCTCATTCACAAACAATATACTCTGCCACTCTTATTAAAATAAATGTAGTATGCGCTTTCCACCAGTACAGTTTGAACAGTTTCATTTCATAACAATTGCAAAGTCTACAAGTCCTATATCTCACTTACATTTCAATACATGTACAATGTTTGCCTCAGTTCACTTAGTCTCCATTAATTTATACAGAAATCCGAATGTTGTACTTTTCTAACTAGCATGTATTACTAAAAGCACAATTTCTACCTTAATTACTTAGACTCCTTTAATTTATACTGGGTTCCAACTTTTGTACTTTTCTGGCAAGCATGTATCACTATCAGCACAAATTCTGCCTAAACATACTTGGTCTCTTTCAATTCATACAGGTAGGAGGATACAAATTTTGAATTTTTCTGGCTTTAATTTGAATAACAAAAAACAGAACTTCGAGACTGGTAGATCAGTACTTAATGTGATCAGGATTCAGACTCACTGAGAGCAGCCTTCAGGATCCAGCATAACTACTGAGCACAATTCAGACTGACTGCAGATTCAGGTTTGCATAGCTTAGTTGAGCATAAACCTGAATTGAGACATCTAGATCTTTTATATTAAGCACCATAATGCCGTATCAAGTGCCTTGCATAAACTATGCTTACAGCTACAGGCATATGGAAATACATAAAAACTGTTTCTAGGCATCCATGGGGCAGGCCTCCATTTTGAGTATCTCCATGAGTTGCACAGCAGAGTTGCCGAAAACAAACAATTGACTCTACCTTTTGTCCAGGATGAAATGGCAGGCAGCTGTCTAGACGACTGGGCAGGGGGAGTGAGAGAGCCCGTTCTGCCCTCTGCTGTGTGCTGATGAGGTCTGCAGTGGTGGATTCCATGGTGTGCCTTATCTTCCTGGAGGAAGTGGCGGGCAACAGTCTAGACAACTGGGTGAAGGGATGGAGAATGCCCATTCTGCCCTCTGCTGTGTGCTGATGAGGTGGATTCCATGGTGTTACCTTTCATCCTGGAGGAAGTGGCGAGTGGCAGTCTAGGTGACTAGGTAGGGGGAGGGAGAGAGCCTGTTCTACCCTTTGATGTGTGCTGATGAGGTCTGCAGTGGCGTATCCACAGTGTGACTTTTCATCCAGGAGAAAATGACGGGCAGCAGTCTAGATGACTGGGTGGGGGAAGGAGGAGAGAGAGACCATTCTGCCCTGGTGATGAGGTCTTCAGTAGTGGATTCCGTGGTATGACCTTTCTTCCCTGAGGAAATGGTGGACGGCAGTCTAGATGACCAGTTAGGGGAAGGGGGAGAGTTTGTTCTGCCCTCTGCTGTGTGCTGATGAGGTCTGCAGTGATGGATTCCATGGTGTGATCATTTGTCTCAGAGAAAATGGTGAGCAGCAGTCTATATGACCAGGTGGAGGGAGAAAGAGAGCCCATTCTGCCCTCTGCTGTGTGTTGATGAGGTCTGCAGTGGCAGATTTCATGGTGCAACATTTCTTCCTGGAGTAAATGGCGGTCGGCAGTCTAGACAACCGGGTGGTGGGAGGGAGAGAAGCTTGTTCTACCATCTGCTGTGTGCTGATGAGGTCTCTAGTGATGGATTCCACAGTGTGACCTTCTGTCCCAGAGGAAATGGTGGGCGCCAGTCTAGATGACCAGGTGAGGGAAGGGAGAGAACCCGATCTGCCATCTGCTGTGTGCTGATGAGGTCTGCATTGGCAGATTCCATGGTGGGACCATTTGTCATGGAGGAAATGGTCGGTGGCAGTCTAGAAGACTGGGTGGGGGGAGGGAGAGAACCCGTTCTGCTCTCTGCTATGTGCTGATGAGTACATAGTGTATTTGTGCTCTGAGAAAGAAACTGACACAATGGCATAATGAAGTGGCAAAGGCCTTATAAAGTGATTAGACATACTGGTACAGTTTACTATGAAACAGAGGACCCAATATGAAAACTCATACCAAGATATACCATGCTAACCTCTTTAAGAAATGGTTTAAGAAACTCTAAATGTTGCTTTGTTAGTCGTAACAGAAACTGCTAAAGAAAATATTGATATAGCTTATGACAGGCTGGAAGAAACTAACTTCTGATGCTGTAAAGATCAATGTTTCCATATACATGGAAGAAACCACAGAAATGTGTAACTTGGTAAAGACATTTAAAAATACTTTTACCACAGTGCCAGACCAAGCAAAAGGGGTCAAGCACATAATAGTGACAGAGAATACTCACCCTATCTTAAAAAGGACACTTAGATTAATAGAGTGGCTAAGAGCAGATGTGGTTTAGGAAGTATAAAAAATGAAAGAGCTGGGTATCAATGATGAACCAAGAAGTGCTTGGCCATCATCAATGATGATTGTAAATAAAACAGAAGGTGGTGTAAGACTGTGCCTTGATTTTAGGAAATTTAATCAAGTGTCTGTGTTTGTATACTATGCCCAGGATAGATGATTTGGTGGAAAGATTGGAAAATGTCAAGTACATTAGTACCCTCGATCTCACCAAGGATTACTGGCATATTCTGTTAGCTGAAGAACCCAGAGATAACACTTTATTTTCTAGTCTAATTGGAATCTTTCAGTTCATCACCATGCATTATGGTTGATCTGACACACCCACTACCTTCCAGTAGTACACTATGTAATTCTAGCCATATATACACTAGTTACTGTGCTGCTTACCTGGATGATGTCATGGTGTACAGTCAGACTGGAAAAGCCACTTGGAACACTTACAAGCAGTTATCTAAGCTATCAAAAATACAGGTCTAACCATTAATCCCACTAAGTGTGCCTTAGGGATGCAGGAAACTAGATATTTGTGTTATATTTTGGGAGATGGAGAGGTAAAGCCCAGAGAGTTCCAATAGAATCTGAAGCTAACAATCCTGTCCCTAAAACAAAGAAACATGTTAGGTCATTTTTAGCTCTGGCTGGTAACTACCGGAGTTTGTTCCCCATTTTGCCCAGTTTGCTACTCTCTCACTAAACTCATGAAAAATGATACCTGAATACTGTGAAACAGTCTCCAGAGTGTGGTGAGGTTTTTCAGGCCATCAAGGATATATTATGTTCAGCCCCTGTTTTAAGAAGTCCAGACTCTGAGAAACAATTTCTGTTACAGACAGATACATCAGAAGTAGGCCTGGGTGCAGTCCTGAGCCAGAATACAGATGGGAAAGAATATCCCATTCTGTATATTGCAGTCAGACCTGGTTAATCCATAAACATTTGTTTTTGACCATTTTGTTACATAATGAAAATATAAGTAGTAACCAGACAATGACTGAAAGATGTTTTTTTTTGTTTACTTTATTAGAAATTAGAAATGTGGTACTATAGTGTTGAGCAGTTAAAATATTCTAGTTTCTATGTTTTAACCTTTTTTATTAAATTAGTAATTTATTTTTGCCTTTGTAACTACAGTGGATCCCTTTCTTCTCAGCAGTTGCTGTACTTTTTTTTTTCAGCTGTCTTGACATTCTATGACATTAGTAACATTATTCCAGGCTATTCATTTGAATAGCCTGGAATGGTGTCACTGATTCCATGGAATGTTTAGCAATATGAAAAGAAAGAGCAGTAGTTGGTGAAGAAAGTGTAACATGAGGTAGAGCTGAGTGCATCCCAAAGCTAGGTTATTTGTTTATCAAAAATTGGTCAAAGCATATCAGAACACATACTGACATGGAAAGGAAAATGGGAAAGCTCTTAACTGTCTAAAACTCATTCACTTTCACCTTTAACATGACAGAGGGCATTAAGAGGGATTAAGAAGATTGCCATTAGCACACTCATTAACGCCTGCAATGGATTTTCCAGGTTAAAAAGTAATGGGGATAATGGTCTATGTAGTCTCTGAACACAGGACTTGGATTCAGAAACAGAGGTTTCCATACTAAAGAGGCAATTAACATGGCAAAAAATCAGTTTCATAGGTTCTCTGTTCAGATACTCAGGTATATGTAATAACAAGGCATGGATTAATCAGGTCTGACTGTAGAAGGAAATTGAACAACAGAAAAAAGGGCTGCACTATTAAAAAAGAATGCCTTAATGCAAAATGGGCAATTGAGTCCCTTAAATTGTACCTACTAGGAGTAGACATTGTACTTATAATGGATCACAATCCTCTCTGTAGGCTCAATCAAACAAAAAACAAACATCCAAGAATCATGAAGTGCTACCTGGCACTACAGCCATTTAAATTCAACCTGATGCACAAATCTGAAAAAGAGAAAGTCGATGTTGATTTTCTGTCAAGATGTGGTTCAGGAATTGAGAATTCAGAAGGTTGAAAAAATGTGTATGTACAGTGAAGCCTATCAGGATGAAGATCAGTGCTGCAGAATTCTGCAATAGAGTTACTGCAGTAAATAATGCAATTTCAATGGGAGTTAATCCCTTTTGTCATGCAGTAAACCTGTGACACTGTTCTTTATCCTGGCGGGCTTCACTGTATAACTAAAATCTTTTCTGTAATCAGTTTTACAAAAGGAATACTGCATATGCAAAGAACTGTAAATGTTATAAGGTAATATTAAAAAAGAAATAAAAGAAGGTTTCATAAACCTGTTCTGGAAAAAAAGAGTTCCATCTTTAAGAGGGGTGGATGTGGCAGGGTTGCAATTAGACCCTGTCCAATTTGTTTTGCAGAGACAGTTATAAAGAAAGGATCTATTTTTTATTTTCCTTTTCTGCCACTTTTCTCTCTTTTCTGTCTGACTGTGCAATCAAATTTTCCTTGTGGCACCTAGGAACTGGCCACTCCTATGGTTTCACAAGTTCCCCCTGTTTTCTCCCTTCTGTTTCTCTTCTTTCTTTCATCCCTTGATTCTCTGTGATTAAAAATATATGTAGCTCTGTATGTGAAACTGGGATCCCTTGGTTTGTCAATGCATATAATTATATTGTTTGAAATGAGTACCAAAAGCTGTGTGGGTTTATTAGAGGAGATGTCAGTTTGAAAAACAGGTGGTTAACCTTGAGATGCATCTTGATCTCCACAAGCTTATTAACAGAACTGTCAGCAGGAAATCAGCCTTGAGACAGGATGTCTTAATTGGTTGCACCTGGCATGGTGTTTGCTGGTGCGGCGGCTACTTGTCTGATCATGGATCCTGGGAGTTCAGAACCTTGGAGAGGGGCAAACCTGAATGTGGCATTGGAAAATGTGGCTTGTCAACTTGAACACTCCCAACTCATTATCCAAACAACTCTAACACTTATTTCATCATCTGAGATGTCAACTAGAGATCCTCAGATTACAAAGTTTAGGTAGTATTTGGCAACAGATGCATCAAACAAATTAGGATAGTTGAAGATCATACAGATGAAAACTACTGTTTCAGTTGCATAAAAACATAGGCGATTTATTTATTTATTTAGTTAGTTTTTGTTGACCGGGTAAGTGCACTAGACAAATCCTGCCTATTTTCAGGCACGACCGGGGAGGGGGATACAGATGAATGCCAACTAACCTTGAACCAGATTAAGCTGTTGGTGGTATTTTTTTTTAGTGAATGAGGGAAATTTGGCCAGGACACCGGGGAACTTCCCCTACTCTTTTCGATAAGTGCCATGGGATCTTTAACATCCACCTGAACTACCACCAATCCAGGCAGATGGGACCTCGGTTTAATGTCTCATCTGAAAGATGGCACCTCAGAAGTGCAGCACCCCTCTCATGCTGCACTACAGTGTCAGTACTGGGATATTAACCCAAGTGCCAGATGTGGGAACTGAACCCACAGCCCTCTGATCTCCCGGCCTCAGAGGTGAGTGTGCTACCTGCTGAGCCACTGATGATGACAGATAAGGACCGCTTGGCCCACCTAGTCGCCCATTTCCCTACCTACTGGATAAGCTGAAGATTCTAGTTAACCAACACCCTACTTCCTCCTACACCAACTATAATTGCCTTATGGTTATCCCATGCATTCTTGAATTCCCCCACTTTTTTGACCCCACATCCTTCTCAGGAAGGTGGTTCCATGCATCCACCATTCTCTCCATGAAAAAATATTTCCTTAAGTTGCCCTTGAGCCATCCTCCCTCTATCTTTAAATGTTGCCCCTTATTCTTGCGCATCACTTTTTCTGAGAGATGCTGCCCTCTTGGACTTTGTTCATTTTCTTGAGGTACTTGAAAGTTTCTATCATGTCCCCCCTCTCCCTCCTTTCCTCAGGGGTATACATATTAAGATCTATTAGTCTTTCTTCATATGGCTTCTGTTGCAGACCCTGTACCATTTTAGTTGCCATCCTCAGGGCTGCCTCCATCCTGTCAATGTCCTTGTGGAGATGCAGTCTCCAGAACTGTATGCAGTACTCCAGATGGGGTCTCACCAACTGCCTGTACAGAGGGATAACAACTTCTTGTTTTCTACTGGTGATGCCTCTCCCTATGCATCCCAGTATCTCCCCAGCTCTCCTTACTGCCTTCTCACATTGCTTGCCTACCTTACACTACACCAACTGAAGCTAATGTTGAGGTTGAATCTCCCATTGAATCTCCTGTTGTTAAAACTGTTAAATACTTGGCTGATATTATTTCACACTCAGAGCAGTTAGTGGGGAAGTACAGTAGTTTAATTATACACCTCTGACCAGTAGAATGTAGACTGATTTTGCACCATTTACTGTATAGATGTTTTCTCCTTTGATTTAACTTACATGATTAATATTCTGGATGTTAAAGCTTCTCCTTTGACTCAGCTGTGGGACTTATACTGGAGTATGAATGATGCATTTTTTTAGACACCGTACAGGATGTCAATATATATTTCATATCATGTGAATTTCTAAATGTAAAATGAACATTCCTGATATTTTGAATCTAACCTTTCAACAAAATTGTTGGACAATTATGAATAAATAAGAAGTACAAGAAGAAAACCTTGTTGAGAACTTGTATGTAACTGTTTCTGATCGTTTGGACACTACAAGTTATTTGGCTAGTACAGAGTTGCTGATTGTAGTAGAGGAAATGTAATAAAAAAAGGAGATTAAAGGTTTCAAGGATATGGATTCAGTGATTAATGGGCTAGCAAGCATCGTTAAATGAATTGAGAATAAAATAGATGGATTTATGAGGAGAAATGAGATACTGGATAAGATACTTGAAGAGATGGAATTAAAGTTTGAAAAGACTGATTTAAAACTCTCAACAGAAATTGAACTGGTTAAAATTTCTCTAACTGACATTGACAAAGGGCTTCAAGATGGTTAAACAAAATATTTGAATACAGATGCACGTATTACATTGAATACATGTACGAGTCTCTCCTTAAGTAGGAGAACTGAAATGTTGGAAGATGCAGTTCACTTTAAAAAAAATCTGAAAATAGTTAGACTGCCAGTTTCAATTGATTCTGAGTATACATCAACTAAAAACCTGATTAAAGACCGCTTTAATGTTCACTCATTAACTGAAACAAATCTGTCATTTGTTACTGAATCTTTTTGACTGCCAATCAAATCAGTGAAAGAAATGTCAACCTCGATTATTGATTCAGACAATGCATAGAAAACTAAAACGGACATATAAACTACTAATTTATTTTCATTGGCTTTTGATGCTGATCCTGAGCTAGCAATACAGGCATCAAGAAGGAAAGGGGCTATGCCATTTAAATAACACTCCTGTTACCACTTACTCAAAATAAAAGAAATAAAGCTGCATGTTTATAAGAAAAACTAATTGAACTGGGAGCAACATGCTCATTCCCTTACCCTGTTAAGTGACTCATTTGGTATAAAGATCAAAAGCATATTTTTTAAAGAACTCAAGCAGACTGCAAATTATCTGAAGGGCATAGAAAGAAGACAAAGTCAGATGCACAGCAGCAGATAGAACTGCAAGAAAAAGAACAGTGATAGGGATATATCAGATGCTTTTCACTCTTCTTGTACTACGTATCTATTTAATAATAATTTGAGATGTGTGCCCTAAAGAAAATAACTAAGAAGAAAAAAGTTGATATTCTAAAAGAGAAAAAAAAATATGAGGTTTATTACAAAGTATTTCAAGAGTGATGGGACTGAGAAGATTAAAGTTTGCAACAGTCAATATTATTTAAAATATTATTTTAATTACTTCTTCCTGTATAAACTATTAAGACTTGTGGTCTGTCACACCTTATTTAACCTAGGTTATGCTGAGTTTATGGGTTTACTCAGCACTGTGATTTCAGATGTATACTATTATGTAATCATGGATCCCCAACCATTTAGCTAGAGGGGTCACCTGCAATACATAATCATATATCTTATTGTTTACATGCTAGGACATGTCTGTTTTTTTTTATGAATTTAATTTTGTATATCACTTGATGAACTGGAAAGATTAGAAAATCAATAAAATATATAAAAAAAGCAGGGCCTGGTCAATGTTTGCACAGAGGCAGCAGAGGTGGGAGAGTGGTCAGATCTGCACCATAGGTACATGACAGAAGAATCAAATCAGTAGCAGCAGCAGATGAGTGGATGGAGATAATCACTATGTGAGATTTGATTTATAGCAGGGCATGTTGGCAAAGACAGGTAGTGAGCAGTCAATCAAAATGTAGGAGGATGTCAAAAGACAAGATAAGGATAACTCATAAAGGAATGGGTGAGGCAGAACAGTTCAGAAGGAGTGGGCAAGTGGCACCACAGAGGCTTGCTTAGCTGTCTCCATGGCATGGGTCAGAAATGAATGGTTCATTGGCCTAAAAGTGGCTCCATGGGATTCCCTCATCAGCTACAGCTGGCAGAGGTGGCATGGCCAGGTAGTATAAGGTCAGAATTGGGAAGAACACACTGAGATTCTCCTTTCCTAAGGGCGAGTCTAACATAGAATAAAACAAACCAATGAAGCAGCACCAGGGCACGACCAGAGACTTGCTATAGAACTGTGGGCTATGCAGCATTGACAGCTAAGCTGGAGCCCTGATGCTTCAATTAAATTTACTAGTAGTTAAGGCTGGAGGGAGTGAATGATGAATTGTTAACAGGTGCAAGGAAAAACACATGTGAAAAAATAATTTTCTATATACAGTATGTGCACACAGGAATTGTAGCTGTGGTGTGCTATGGGATACAAGCTCAAGCAATTGTGGAAACTGATGCCTAATTACACAAAGTTAATTCTGATTTCAGGATCATGCAACAGCATTATGCATTTTAATATTGGGTATGGCTCTACTGTGATCAGAGGAAGCCCTGACCCCAACTTCTGGTGCATGATACAACTTGGGAAAAGCTCTAGGGGGACTTCAGGGGAACGTGAGTCCTGAACCCAGCTTCTATCACTGGGCACAACTCTATGTGGTCTCCAGGGGAGTGTGAGACCTGCCCCAACTTCTGCCACTGAGCATGGTTTTACAGGGGTTCCCAAGAAGCAGGAGCCCTGATCCAAATTTCAGCCACCTGTTTCACCTCTATGTGGGATCCCGTAGAGTGGGAGCCAAAACCTGAACCTCTCTGCAGCCTGGAGGAGCTCTACCACAAACCCCAAAGACTGCTACTGAGTGTAGATCTATGGGGATTTCCAAGGAGTAGGAGCCCTGACTTGAACCTCCTCCAAAGGACCAGCCCGACCCGACCTCAATGTCTGCCACTTGGTGCTGCTCATTGTGGGCCTTTCAGTAATGGGAGCACTGACCCAACCTTCAGCCATTGGGCATGGCTCTAAACTAATGTCTGCAACAGGGTGTGGCTCATGGCTTCTGCAGCTTGGAAAGTGACTGAGGTTTTCCCCTCCATAAGTGTGACACTGCAGTCCTAGAGAACTACTACACCATTTCCCTCTTTCGTACCCTCACTAAGCTCGAAGAACATCTTGCTGTTTCTCAGCTTTTTACTTTCCTTGAATCATCTGCCTTTCCAGTCCCTAACAGTCTGGATTCTACAAATTCCAGTCCACAGCTACTTCCCTTATTGATCTCACTGACTCTGATAGTAACGGGATGGATTGGGGCCACAATACTGCTGTCATATTGATTTATCTGGTGAATCTGTTTGACACTCTGCCATTCTGTTCTACTGGGAAAACATTCTTGTACTGGTCTAACTGCCCCAATGGGTAACTGATTCTGTTACTACCTGTATGGTAGGTCACAGTCCATCTCTGTCACTACAGCCCTGTACCTCCCTTCCTCATCAATTCTGGATACTACAAGGCTCAGTCCATGGCCCTGTCCTTTTCTCAGTCTACCTTAATAACCTCCCCAAGGTCTGTACATCCAACATTAAACTGTATGTGGATCATACAGTCTTTTCACCTCTGGACCCTTTGCCCCCAGTTGACTGGTAAGCTCCAGTTCAAATTTTCAAATGTACAGAGCTGGCTCTAAAATAACCAGCTCACTTAAAATCCAAAAAGACAGTCTCTATGACAACTGTACCATGCTTGACATGGATGATGATACCATGCTTGGTAGCAACAATGGTACCACGGTCAACACTGAGGATGGCACCATGCCGAGATGTCTAAGGTCTCTGATGTCTGTACTATCTTGGCACTAAGGTAAGCCTATTGGCACCAATGTTAGTACCATTGGCATCATCAATGTTCCAACATAGTGCGGACATGCAAACAGATGTTACAGGGTCTCTCTACTTGAGTCTTAATGAGACCTTGACTGAGTTGTCCTCTGTACTCATGGTATGCCCCAAAAGTGATGATTCTTGCAGGGTCACAGTGCCTCCAACTGTAAGAGCAAAGAATGTTGCTCTGTAGTGGAAAATGACCTTAGAAGATACTCCAGTTGCAGTTTCTTCCAGCAGAGTTCCAGTGTGACAGTTGCCATTGATGGCAGTGGTGCAGGAAAGACTGGGGTTATGATCAGTCCTAGTGTCTCCAAGCAGAGTTCTATTATCCAAAACTCAAAGTAATTTGCCCTATTATTGCATTTCTTTTGTATTTGATACTGACCAGGACATGATTATCAATTTTGCAAGGAAAAAGGGAACTTTTTCAAAGATCACAAGTTTTGCATTCATCCTGATGTGTCAAAGTCCACTCAACAAAGACGAAAACAACTACATGCATGCTGTGAATCTTCAAAGTATAGGGTCAAACATTTGAATCCTTTGACCCCTTTTCCATCTAAGTGCCTTGTACTTTATGAGGGAAAAATAAATTACTCACCATAGTAATGTTGTTTCTCCCAAGGGATCCCTCACTATGCTTAACAACTATGATCATTCCCATGAAATGAGCAGCCCAAGAGCCTAGAATTGTATGCTAGCTATGGAATCTTATGATGAAATTCAAAACTATGTTGTGTAGTCACACTCCCCCTGTCCACTAATGTCAGATTTATTTCTGAAGCTAGGAGAAGCAATGACCACTGAAACTAGCTAAATGATTCTCAGAAAAATAAAAAAGAGTTAAAAGTTTAGAATCCTAGGGGATTCTTACATGTGGCAGAACAGATTTCAAGTTGATGGATAACTGAGTATCAGTTGGAAGGCACTGTAACAAGCAAAGCTCAAGCAAACTAAAAAGAAGAGTGGAGGGAGGGTAGGGAAGCTGCAAGTTGAGGGGCTAGCTGCACAATCGAGCAGACTCGATAGACCGCTAGGCCTGTTTCTGCTGGCATTTTCATATGTTCGTATGAACTGATTCTTGTGAGAAATTTTTTACAAGTTCTAGAAATGAAGGTAGGGATGGGTTTGTTAAGTATAATGAGGGATCCGTTGGAAGAAACAACATTTCTATGGTGAGTATTTTTTTATTCACATCCCTGGAATCCTACACTGTGCTTAACTACTGCAGACTACAAAGCAGTACCTTGGGAAGCTGGGTACAGAACCTGTTTAGGAAAAAAAGTTCCACAAGACAGTAGTTCCAAAACTGTCATCCTTTGTGGTCTGTATGCTCAGACTGTAATACAGTGCCCTCTTTCTATACTGAACCCTGTTATACCAAATACTCAGTTATAACGAACAGTACTTGTAGCTCCCAACATCATTCAGCTGCTCCCACACACCTGACCAGGGAGACACTGTATTGTACTTGTGCCAAAGAATACAGATTAAGAATGTCAAAATAAAATGGTAATGCATAGAGAGGGTTTGTTTAATATAGTATGTGTGCCATAGCAATTTTAAGTACTGTACTGTATAGCCTTGAGGGGAGATTGGGACTTTTAGTGAAAGCTTTGACTTATTCCAGGTCTACAGCCTATCGTAAACTTTGCTTTTTCATGTCTCTGTTTTCTATGCTGCTGTCATGCACTAAAGTAAGTTTCATTTTCATGCTACCTTGGGAATTTAATGAAACTGCTATTACTCTGTTTTCTCTGCGAGCTGCTGTCACCCACCACATTAATTTTCATGAATTTGTTTCTGAGCTGCTTACTTAGAGAGCCACTGCTTTTTCTGACTAGACTCAAAAACCAGCATCATTGTTTTTCTTTTGTTTCTCTCTCTCTCTCTCTCTCTCTCTCTCACCTCCAATAGAGATTGCAAAGTCACAGTATCTGAACTACCCTGATAGAAAACATTTAAATTCAAAACATATACAGTACTTAGTTAGTAAAAGCTTGATACTGTACTGGCATCATGCCTAATGAGACTATAGTACTGCAGTGTATTTCTGATCACCAGAACTGAAAAGTGTCAGCAATAAACAGTGTCCATCAATGTAACAAAGCTCTATAACGAACAGCTGATGTGGCTCTGTTTTTGGGGTGTTAAAGCAAATGAGCACTGCATTTTGTGAAAGTGTGTCCCTTTTTCCAGGTAGTTGCTTTGTATATTTCCTGAAAGGAAACAACTCTTGCTACTGCTACCAAAGTGGAGCTGCCATGCATAGGTGTGCCCTGAGGCCTTAAGATGGTAGCTTGTCAGCATTGCCATAACAAAACTGCATGCAGGAGACTATCCAATGAGAAAGTATTTTCTTGGATGCTGGCTTACCTTTGCTCACTTCATTGTAGGTCACAAACAACTGAGTATTGGCAGACCTTACATATTTTGTATGGTCCAAATAGTAGCTCAGTGCTCTCTTGACATCCGGTCTGTGGAGCTGTTGCTTACCTGAACTGGATTTTACTGTAAAGAACACTGGAAGTGCAATATACTGGTTCAGATGAAATTCGGACAGCACTTTAGGGAGGCATTTTCTGTTCTTAACACTACCTTATCACTGTGGAAAATAACACAGTATAGTTATGATCTGTATAGAGGGCTTACAGCTCTCTCACCATTCTGGCAGATGTCATAGCCACCAGGAACATTGTATTCCAGATAACATATTTCAAATCTGCAGTTGCTATCAGCTTAAATGGGTGCTCCTTGATCTGGACAATGCACAGATTCATGCCCTGTGGTGGAACTGGACCTCTGACTAAAAGTGCAGGTGGATAAGTCCTTTAAAGAACTTTATAAAGATAGTCTGAGAGGCCACAAATCTGTCCTTGCCAAGTGAAGCATATGCTGACACTGTTGCCAGATACCCCTTCAGAGTTGAAGGCCTGAGGCTCAGAAACTGAAGGTGAACTGCGTAGTCCAGGATTGAGGATGGTCTGCCTGGAGTAGACTGAGCTGTCTAGAACACCACAGGGAAAATCTTTTCCACTTCGAGGCATAGGTTTTCCTTGTTGTTGATTTTCTGGTAACCTTAAGCACTTCCAAAACCTTTTCTGAAACATTTAGTGCAGCAAACTCTAGCTCTTCATGTACCAAGCTTGAGACGCAGGGTTCTACGGTCTAAAAATGTTATCCTGCCCTGGGAAAGGATCAGCATATTGTACCTCAAGGGAAAAGAGATGGGATGTTTGGTGGAGAGGGACAGGAAAAGTGAGTATTAAGTCTGCCTGGCCCAATCTGAGGCTATTAGGATCATGGCTACAGACTCTCTCTTTAGTTTCAGCAGCACCGTTAGCGAGAGAGGGAATGAAGGGAAGGCACAGAGAAACCTCCCACCTAATTGAGGATTAGGACATCCTCTGGGACTGTCCCCACTGAGGGGGGCCAGCAGCAGAATAACATGAGCTGGTAGTTTTCCCAGGAGGCAAACAGGTCTAGCTCTGGTGTGTCCCAACTTCTGAACACTTCAGCTAACACCTGCTTGTTCAGGATTCATTCATGATGTTTCTAACTGATTCTGCTCATGGAATCTGCAAAGACATTGTCCTTCCTTGACAGGTGAACTGCTGTTAGATGCATTTCCTGGGAATAAGCTTGATTCCAAATCTTCATTGCTTCTAGGCACAGCTTTAAAGATCTTGTCCCTCCCTGCTTGTTGATATAAAGCTTGATAGTAATGTTGTCTGTCCTTACCTGGACATTCCAACCTCTGATCTGGGAGGAAAAGGGCTAAATTACCAGGTACACTGCCTTGAGCTCAATGAGAGTTATGTGCTCCTGTGAGCTCTACATTCCAATTACAGTGGAATCTTCAAGAAGGGCTCACTACAAATGCCTCCCAGGAGAGCGGCGTCTGTAGTGAGCACCACCATGTGTGGCTGCTGGAAGAAGGGAACACCCTCCCCAAGGTTGTCTTCTTTTTTCCGCCACTCCAGGGCCCTTAACAGGAACTTTGACACAGGCACTAGCTTTGACAGTGTGTTACACCTCTGAGAGCAATGGGATCCCAGGTGGCACTGTATAGCCCTCATTTGGAATCTGGCTCCTGGAACTATAGCTGTAGATGAGTCCATATGTCCAAGCAATTGAAGGAAGTACCTCACTGATCTGTGCTGCCCTGCCTAAAAGACCTTCAAACACTATCAGGTTTGACATTTTTTCTCCAGGGAGGACTGCCTTTCCGGTGGGGGGCATCCAGCTCTGCACCTATAAAGTTCAGAACCTGTACAGGCTGTGTCTGGGACTCTTGGGCATTTATTAGAAAGCCCAGGTCTTCCATGGTACGCTACGTGAGAAGGAGGGAGGACTTGTCCTCCTGGAGTGACTTTCCTGCAATTAGCCAGCCATCTAGATAAGGAAAGAGAACCACCCCATGCCTTCTCAGATGCACTGCCACCATAGCTATGCACTTTATGGATACTCTGGGAGCTGAGGTAAGGCCAAATGGTAGGGCTGTGTACTGGCAGTGTCAGTTCCCTTCCTTGAATCTGAGGTGCTTTCTATGAGTGGGTCTGACTGGTACAGGTATGTGAAAGTAGGTGCCTTTCAGATCCAATAATCCTAGTCAGTCTCCTTGTTGCACTGATGGAATCACTGAGCCCAATGTTATCATCTAGAACTTTTCCTTTTTTAGGTGTTCATTCAGGTATCACAAATCTAGAATGAGTCATCACTCACCATTCTTCTTGTGGGTCAGGAAGTACCTGCAGTAGAGCCCCTTCTACAATGGTGAGAGTGGAACTTTCTCCATAACATTTGCTTGTAACCACTTCTTTACCTCCATCTCCAGTAGGAGTTTTTCTGTTGGAGTAGAAGGTGTGAAGGTTTTTGTGAGCCTACAGTTTTGGAAACCTCTCAAACAGCAAGGGCAGACCCTACTTCACTATTTCCAGGACCCATCTGTCTGGAATTTTTTTCCCATATCTGGAAATAGTGAAATTGCTTTTCTTCCACTGGCAATAGTTGGTGACCTGCAACTTGTCAGAGGGTCTGCTTTTCCTGGACCTTGGAGGCTGGCATTGTATCCACATGCCTAGACTCTCTCCTGCCTCTTCCCCAAAGAATCCTCTCTGGGGGGCAACATCATAGGCCAGGTAAGTGTCGGGGTAGTAACCCTGGCCCTACCTCCCCTTCCATAAGACCTTTGGGAAGTGGATGCCTTTTCCTTCTCAGTATTGCTCTCAACTCTCTCAGTACAGTAAAGCCACTTCAAGGCAATTTTAAATCATGATGGAAATGTGAAGGAAAAGTGTGACCCTCTGGGACTTGAACCCAAGCCCCTGGTGTACCATGCCAGTGCTCTAACCATTAAGCTATGGGTTCACATGGTTAGCTCTAGGCCTCTGGTCTTTCCCTTCAGGCACACATACACACACACACATTCCTTTCTGTGTGCTGCATACTCTGAAACTAAGCACCGACACGCTACGCCAGTGGCCTGGGTTCAAGTCCCAGTGGTTCACACTTTTCCTATCACATTTCCAACATGATTTAAAATTACCTTACAGTGGCTTTATTGTACTAAGAACGTTATCTGGTTGTCTCTCTGACATGTGCTTAGTTGCAGATTATGCAACACATAGAAAGAAATGTGTGTGTCTGAAGGAAAAGCCTAGAGGCCTAGTGCTAACCATGTTTGCCCATAGCTTAGTGGTTAGAGCACTGGCATGGTATGTCAGGGGCCTGGGTTAAAGTCCCAGTGGGTCACACTTTTCCTTTCACATTTCCATCAGTACTGCTCTTGTAAGTGGTCTTATACTCATCCAACTGCTTCACTTAAGCCTCTGTTTGGTCACTGAACAAAGTATTTCCATCACAAAGGAAATCTATAGCTTTTGTTTGAGTGCTCTGATAGAGGTTTGTGGTTCTAATCTGAGCCAAGCAAACCTTCTTAGGGACACTACATGTGCTATAATCCTGGAAGCAGTGTCATTGGCATCTACAGCCATATGCAACTGGTTCTTGGTGTTATCCATGGCAGTTTTTGCTGCATCTGCCAGATCTTGTGCCAGGTCACCCATAGCTTTTTCATTCATTGCCAAAATAGGACTCCACAGAGCCTTTTGGTACTGAGTTGAGTAAGCCATGCATGCTGCCTTCCTTAAAAGCAAGGAAGCTGGTGTGTATAAATGTTTTTACCCATCCTATCTTTCATCCTGGGATCCTTATCTGGAGCACTTTGGCCTTCTCACAGGCAGCAGTCTGGATCACTCTTGCATGGTCAGGGTAGGAATACAGGAACTAAGTGCCCTGCTTATCCACCTGTTATTTTTTCTCTATTTGCTTGTCAATGCCAGCAGCAGAGGTGGCACTGTCAGTACCTTTTAAGTAGCTTTTTAGAGGGACTTGTGAATGGGCAAAAGCAACCTCTTAGTGGGGGTTTATCCCATCATATCCAGAAACTCCACCTCATCATCATCTTCTGCAGTCTCCTGCAATGAGATGTTGAGGGTACTGAGTATTTACTTTCCAAAAAAAAGATGAGAGGTGTAGTTTTCAGACAGATGAGAAGGAGAACCAAGATCCTTTTTTTTTTTTTATAATTCAAAGTTTAACATACAATACACCATGATCACACAATACAAAAAAGTACGAATATGTGCTTTGGGCAAAACCATAAACCTAAACCCCTTCCCTTACGCCCCATCACCAACTCCAATACATCAAGAAAAAAAAAAAAACAAAGAAAACCGCTTCTACAATATCTCCCCCACCCCCACCACCCCTTCCCCCACCCAGGTTTGCTTCTCCAGAACAGTGGTTCATTCATACCCTTACCCCCGGGGATCTATTACATTATATCGTTTGGAGAGAATAAAGAGTTAGTATCGGGGCCCAGATTTTATTAAACTTACTCATTCTGTTCAGCAGGCTAGCTGTCATTTTTTCCACTCTAAGATTAGCCAAGAGCTCCTTCAACCATTCAGCATATGGTATTCCTCGTTATCTTTCCAATGTCTTGGTACTAATTTTTTAACCGACATAGATATTAATGCCTTTATGATATTTACGCGTGGTTATTAGGATTTCAGAATAGTCTCCTAAGAGGCAAATTCTTGCTGAAAACAAGTCATTGAGCCCTAGCAGGGGATCTACCTTTTGTTTAATTTGTGACCATAGGGAGGTTATCTTGGGACAGAGCCAGAAAATGTGCAATAAGTTGCCTTCCCCATGGGCAAACCTTGTACAGTTGGCAGAAGAAGCAATACCGAGTTTAGCCATTTTTTTGAGGAGTGTAGTATAAGTTGTGCAAAATTTGGAACCGCATGAGTCGAAGCCTGTCCTGTGTGATAAATTTGTGACACCCTTGCCAAAGTATCTCCCAATTAATGGGTAACTCAGGAAGGAGCTCCGCCCAGTAGTCTGATGGTCCAAACGGCTCAGGATGAATCCAATCATATAAAACATTAAAAATCTTTGATACGGCATGCAGAAAGCCTGCCATTTGAACTAGATTAGCCCTAAAAGGAGGGCATTTGGATGGCTGGGCCATCGTTCCTATGACCTTCACAAGTATGTGCCACAGTTGGAAAATTTTAAAAATATTAGAGGTCAGGACTCCCAGCTTGCCTAGAATTTCTGGAGATGAAAACCATTCCCCTTTGGTCTCATTCCAAAAGTATATAAGTTTAACCTCCTTGACCTGCGGGAGCCACAATGGAGAGAATACACTCCCATCTACTTTAATATTGGGATTACCTATCAGCGGTTGCTCCAGATCTAAACAGTGGTTGTATTTTATAAAACTACAAAATTGAGAGTGCACCCTCACAGATGTTGCAATGGGTGTCAAACAGAGCTGCTTTGGAAGGTTCTTGGGCTTCACAAAAAGCAGTGCCACGGGAGAGAGATTATAATATCGGATTAGGAATAATTCAATTTTAGTCCAGAGGGGCTTATACCCATAGGGTTCTTCCAGATCATTTAACTTAAGCCACCTTACGTATTTGCTCGCATGGCTGGCCCAATAATAAAGGCCAACATGCGGCATGCAGAGGCCACCTTTAAGTTTTGGGGCCGCTAACTTGTGAAAAGCCAAACGGGGACATTTTCCAGCCCAGATAAGATTAGTGAAGATGCTATGCACTTTCTTGAACCATGACTGAGGTAGCCATATATTTAAGAGACTCAGTGAGCAGTACAACCGAGGGAAGACATTCTTTTTAATAAGGTTGATTCTACCCCAAACAGTCAATGGAGGAAGGGACCACCTATTTAAATCTTGGGTAATAATCTGTAACAAAAAATCCAGATTGTTCTTTTGTAGCTGTACAACACTTCTTGTGAAAGTAATACCTAGATATTTCAATGATTTCTTTTCCCAGAGCAGACCTAGTGCACTAACTTCATGTTTCATCACTCTCTGATTGAGAGGGAAAACCACAGTCTTTTCCATGTTTAATTTGTAATTGGAAAATCGACTATACTCTTTAATCACTTCCAATAAATGTGGAATAGATTTCCCAGGGTAATAAATTTGAAGCAAAAGGTCATCTGCATAGGCCGAGACTTTAACTTCAATACCTTGTATGGTGATACCTTGGATCTTAGGACTGGCAGCCAGTCTTTGAATGAGTGGCTCCAGATACAAATTGAAAAGTAGTGGGGATAGGGGTCAACCTTGTCTGGTGCCCGAGCCCAAAGAAAACAGTTCGGAGATGCACCCATTGCCTAGAACTCTGGCAGTGGGGGCCTTGTAAAGTGCCCGTATCCAGTTTTGGAACTCTTAAGGAAAAGGAGAACCAAGCTCCTAATTAGGGGAACTGTTAGGCTCTATAGTTTCCCCTTTCTGTTCCTCCTCATTATACTAATATTCAGCCTCCTCCTCCACAGGACCTGGAATAGGTGCTGCAACTTGGGAAGGGGGGGGCAGGCAAACTCTTCAATGTCCCCATAGTCTGGAGGAACTGCCATGCCTTAGTCATGTCCTCTAAAGAGGGCATCTTATTCTTGTCCACTGGCATCTCCTTTCCTTCTTCAGGAGGAGGATAGCAACATGTTTTTTCTTTTTCTTTTTTCTTACTAGACACCATCTCCACTGTCTGTGTTCAGAGACCCTTTCATGTATATTGGATTCAGGGTTTCCCCATTCAGACACCCTGACTAATGAACCATTCTTAGCAGCTTTATCCTTCGGCTTACTTTGAGGGACTGGACCCTCTTGCAAGCCTTTAGATAACGTGGTGGCAGACTGAGAAGCCATAATATCTTCCAGTTTTTTTTAGGCGTTTTCTTCTGTGTTTTGGGGCAAAACTTACTACAGAATACCAACTGACAAAACTGTGATCAGGACTCAGGAACCTCAAACACAACTTGTGATAGTCTGCCTTAGCCAGAATTTGAAAACAAACTTTACAATTTTTAAAACTTGTAGGCCCTGTCCTTTGTTTAGGTTTGTCAGTCATGCCAAAGTCTGATGACCAGAAAGCAGTTTGGTTCCATGATATTGCTAAACATGAATAGCCTTCTGGTTCCTTGCAATAACAGGAAACTGCAGAATAAAGATTTTAAATGGAGACAAAAATTACCAAATATCATCATGGTTCCACTGGAAATAAGCAAAATAAAAAATGTTAAGTGGTTAGTAAAAAAAGTATTAAAATTTGTGTATGTTATTTCTTTTTTTTTTAACTTGGTTCCCTGAAGGTGGAAACCGAACTACAAAGGCCTTTCTCTGGTTCCAGAGAACCAATGAGGAACAGGAGAATTTACAAATAAAATAAATAATTCAACAAAATAAAACCCTAACTAATGCAGAGTATCAAAAACTTGAAACTAAGAATATTACTTGTAATAATAGAAGAAATAATAAACCATAAATGGCGCTGAAGCACTGGAGATGACTTCAGGGCAAATTCTTACTCAGGCAGAGAAATAAATCCGACATTAGTGGGCCAAGAGACTGTGATTTCACAGCAGAATTTTGAATTTCATTCTAATATTCAATAATTAGCATAAACTTTTAGGCTGCAAAGCAGCTCATTCCGGAGGAATGATTGCAGTTGTTAAGCATAGTGAGGGATTTCTAGGGTTTGAAGTACACTTTCTTTGACACTGACAAGACGAAAAAAATTCTGTTATGAAGTACAAATCATCAGCAAAATTTCTGTTAGCAAGCACAGATCAGCAGCACCAGAACAGAAAAGACAGAAGAGGCTAGCATTTACAAGTGCCTCTCTCCCTTCCAACACTGGATTGCTATGCCAGCTAGCCACTGGCCATTGCTGGGGAAACCAGAAGCAGCACCAATAGGGAGGCACAGAGCATTGCAGGGGCAAAGCTGAGGGAGTTCGCAAATTTAAAAGGCTCCAGTTCTTTTGGTTTTTTTTTTCCACACAGATCAGCAACACCGGAGGAGAAGAGGAAGAGGAGGCTAGCATTTACAAGTGTCTCTCTCCCCTCCAGCACCAGATCATCATGCCAGCTAGCTGCTGGCTGTTGCTGGGGGAACCAGAAGCAGTGCCGTTCAGGCTGCATAGAGTATTGTAGGAGCAGACCTGAGGGAGCCCATTCTCAGAATAACAGTCCTTCCTGCAAATCACATGATGAGTGCATGGCAGTAGCAGGGTTTTAGTTTGGCTCTGCATGGACAGCTTCATTTTACCGGCATCTGCAGTTGTTTTTTCAATTGTCCCCTGCTAACTAACTGTGATGAGTTCTACAAAATGTCTGATCCTGAGCCTAAGATGGATTCTGCTCATTTACCTGACAAGGATGTTGAACCTGCGACTGAATTGCAAGCATGGCACTTGGATCCTAAGCAGGCCCAGTGCAGTGAAACTCCTTCACTGACAGCTACTTCAGCATCTCCAGAGCTTGCAACAGAACACTTCTTTTAAGAATTAAGCACCATTAAAGTAGCAGTCTTAGCCCTTACTGCAGATTTCCACCTTTCAAACCAGCACTGCAGTAGTTGGCGAAGGGACTTTCAAACTTGGAGGCTCGAATTTCATCTGTAGAGGATTGGCAGTCCTAAACAGAGTCTGAGATAGGTACCCTCCATCTTAAGATTTCCAGCTTGGAAAATACAGTAAGTGGAGGACCTCGAAGGCAGAAGTAGATGCAACAACTTGGTGATTTTTGGGCTGCCAGACTCAAAAGTGGGTCCCCATGCCTTAAAATTTACACAAAAGCTCTGCACCAAGATTGTGGGACCATCCCCAAATGGTCCTACTTACGTGACTGAGCGTGCACATCATGCTCTATGTCCAAAGCCTGCACTGGGAGATCCAGCTCATCCATTTATATTTCATTTATTAAATTATCTGGATTGGTTGCATATATTGCACAGTGTGTGTGAAATCCAGGTTTTACAGTGGGAGAATCATTGGATCAGAATTGTACAGGATCTCTACATTCCAGTCCGACAATATCGAACAGAGTATCACCCACAACTCTCCAAACTATTGGTAGCCCAGAAAAGCATCTGCTCCTTTATCTCACTAAACTGGAAGTCCAGACACCATCATGGAAGAAACATTTTGCGACAGTCAAACTGATCACTCAGGAGATTCAGGGGATTTTCTGTAATTTTTCTCTGCACCTCGAGCCCCAATTATCAAGACTTAAGCTTTAGTAGCTGCTGTTTTTATAGCTATTTAGTGGTGAATGCTAGTTTGCAGAGTGTTTTGTTCATGCCTCTTGGGAACTCTGCTAACTAAACTGCATTGAACTCTTGTTTCTGATTCGGGACTTATTTCTGACTGTTTATTACTTAGCCTTACGTCAGTGTATTCTATCAATCCAGTTGGTAAAATTGAGCTACAGTTTTGTTAATTTTGCCTTTTGGTGTGGTTATTATTTTGGGTCTAAATACTGGAATTTTAAATAATTTTTGGAATTGAGGGTTTGTTGTTATTGTATTTGGATTTGCATCATAATTATGGTGCTGAACATCATCCTATATCTGTGCTCTCCTACCTTCTAGAGATTTCCGTGAGTGTGACAGGGAGTCTCTAGCAAGATTTGTCCATTTTGTGTGGCGCTTTCTTTTTCTTTCATAACATGCATCTGTAATTATTACTTTTTTTTTTTTAAGTTGGCCTTTTTTATGGTGTTGCTTACAATGTAGTGGGTCACTTGCTGAATTATCCACATCTCAGAAACAATGCTCAGTTTTGGTGGAGTGGTTTGTTTTAGTCAATCAACTGCACAGTCTACTGCCTTTCCTAATTTGTTTTATGAAGGGTAAAGGAGAGCTCACGTTGTAGAATTGCAGCTGTTCTATCACTGAGACTTTTGGTATTATTATAACTTTTGAGCAAGTTACTAGTTTCATTTTAAATGGATTTGAGTATGGATATCATGGTGGGGGGGCTGGTTATGCCACGGTGTCTTTTCCTTTGGGGATACTACCAAGTACTGTAGCCCTTTTTCATCAGTTCACCTTTTCTGACTCAGTAGGCTCCTTAATCATGGCAGTGCCCACCTAGAGGTGTCCCCTATTTTGTTCATGGAGTTCAGGGAGATTATTGGCTCTCTTATATGGAATTATCTAGTGCCAGGTTTCGTTAGTGTTCTTCTTGTATATTGTACCTTAGGATTACTCTTATAGAATATCTACTATGGGTGGGTCTATGAGATCTTTATGAATGATTATTTTTATCCCCTGTGTTTATTTTCACCCTAGTGGGTAACAGCTCCACCCCTTTCCTCTTTTTTTAAAAAAGTGTTTCTAATTTTTGTTTGAGCATTGGTGTATTGCAGTCACTTCTTTCTATTTCCCATTTTTTTATTGGCATGAGCAATAGTATGAAGCAAACAGGGATGGCAATTCTTCTTGCTATATCAGTTCCTTTTCATTTAGCTGAGGAGGTCACTGACTCAGAGGGACATTATGTAATGGTTCATGAGAGGCTTGACCAGATGGAGGTTTTGTTGGGTCCATTTATGGACCGAATGTTGACTGTCCCCCTTTTTTCCTGCACTGGCCTCTTCCTTGGCTAAATTTACCCATTTACCACTTATCTTAGGGGAGGATTAGAATCTGGTCTTTCAAAATGACTTAGATTGTACCAGTCAGCCACATGCAGGGCTTTCTCCTGGGCAGCGGGCTCTCCGGGAATTTGTTGATCATCTTGGCTTGATGGATCCTTGGTGTCAGTTGTACACCAAATATACAGAGTATACTTTTCATTCAAGTCCACACAAATCTTTTCCATGTTCAGATTTTTTTGTTAATAGTCAAATTCTCCTCCCAAAGCTTCAGATTAGTCAGATTGAGAAAAAAGTTGTCTCAGACCACTCCCTTTTATCTTCCAAGATATGAGGGATAAATTCACTCTGCTATTGCAGGGATGGTGGTCTCAATGGGCTTAGGCCTACTTCCACCTTAAAATACTGAGTATTACCGAGTACCAAGTATAATCCCTAAACCTGGTAAGGATCTTACCTGACTTGAAAGCTATAGACCGATTTCCTTGATCAATGCATATGTTAATATTTAGGCCAAAGTTCCTGCTACTTAGTTGGGTAACGTTTGGAGGAATCTAATTGGACCAGAACAAGTAGGTTTTATGGTTGGTACGCTATCTTGACAAGGCAAGACAAAGTTTATTTTTTAGGTACCCAATCCCGGAGGCTCTGAGCGCCATACAAATAACTATATAATATTCATAAAATACAACACAAAAACATGCAAATAAAAACATCAGATAATAAAACAGTTAATATTGTTTATAGTCCTTAAAAGGGCTTTACTAGAAATGCATACTAAAAGATAGTGTCTGGGAGTGCTTGACTAAACAGGAGGGTCTTGAATACAGAAGGAGCCTCCCTTACCGAAGGAGGGAGTGAGTTCCATAGGACAGGGCCGGTGACATTAAATGCTCTGTCGCTGATGGTCTTTAGCCTCACTCTAGGAACTGCAAAGAGGCCCCTAGAGGAAGAACGGAGGGAGCGGACAGAGGCAGCGAGTGTTAGAAGGGCAGACAAGTCTCCAGGGCACAGCCCATGTAGGGCCTTAAGGGTGAGTAAGCCCACCTTGAAGAGGATCCTCCACCTGACCGGCAGCCAGTGCAGTTCCCGCAGCACCAGGGTGATGAGGCACTATTTATGCTGCCCTATCAACAGCCTGGCAGCTGCGTTCTGCACTAGCTGCAGCCTGTGGAGGATACCTCCTGCAACCCTGAAGTAGAGTGCATTACAGTAATCAAACCTAGACATTAAGAAAGCATATACCAAGGTGGGGATGTCCAGAAGTGGAACTAGGGGCTTGATCCTGGCAATGTTCCTAAGATGGTAAAAGCTGGTCAAGACAATGGATGACACCTGAGCTTCAAATGTCAGCACTCTGTCAATGGTCATGCCCAGATCGGGCACCCTAGAGGAGGCCTTGAATGGCACTCATCCCAGGAATAACTACATGCAGTAGTTGCACCGGAGGATATCCTATCACACCTTCTGTTCTACTCTACCACCAGTACTTCCATCTTATCAGGGTTCTGTCGCAACCAGCTGGAGGCCATCAATCATTGATCTCGGCATGGCATCTATTTAGCATTTCCACCACATTTGATGTCCGGGGGGCAAAGAAAAGATACAGTTGGGTATTCTCAGCATAGCAAAGAAAATCCAGACTGTATTTCCTAATGAGCTCTCCCGGGGCAGCATGTACATGGCAAACAACATTGGCAACAAGACCGAACCTTGAGGTACTCCACACGACAGGAGGCTAGGGGATGAGGAGAAATTCCCCATCACTACCCATTGCCTCCTGTTCATGAGATAGGACTCAAACCAGCAGATGACAGTACTGGTGAGTCCACAGAATTCCCTCAGATAGTCAAGTAACACAATGGTCTACTGTGTCAAATGCTAATGAGAGATCGAAGAGAATGAGAAGGGTCACTTCTCCTCAATCTCGAGCCCTGAGGAGGTCATTGTGTATGCAAACTAATGTGGTTTCTGTGTTATGCCTCACCCGAAACCCTGACTGGAGAGGCTTGTAAAGGTCAAAGGTCACAAGGTGTTCCTCTAGCTACTGCACCACAATTTTCTCAACAACCTTCCCTAAAAATGGGAGGTTAGAGATTGATGTCAGGGTCTAGTGATGTTTTTTTCAGAAGCAGCCTAACCAGTGCCTCCTTCAAGGTATCTGCAAAGACCTACTCTGAGACAGAACACCAGACAATCAAGGCAAACACCAGGCCAATGTAGTCGACACATATCATAAGGAAACATGTCAACACTGGATCCAGTTCACAATATGTGTGCTTTAGCCAGAGGGCAACCTTAATCACCTCCACCAGTTTGAACTCCCCCGAACCAGATGGAGTGCTCTCTGAATGCCGAAGGTGATCACTGTCAGCCGCAGTGTCGCACACTGGTGGAACACCCTGGCAGATAGTGGACACCCTGTTCAAGAAGAACCAAGCAAACTCTTCACACAAAGCATTAGAAAATACTTTTTTCGACTGTTGACAGGCTGGGTTTACCAGCCTGTCCACAGTATGAAAAAGCACAGTTGGTCTGTTCTTCCCTGCAGCAATTTCCCTGGACAGGAACTCTGCCTTCTTATGGGAGATTGCTCCTTGATACTCAGCATAATGAGAGTGCAGGGCCAGTTTGTCCACATCAAGCCTGGACCTCTGCTAGCAGCGCTGTAACCTCCGACCCTCAATCTTCATCACCTTGAGCTCCCCATCAAACCACGGGGATCTCAAGTGAGAACATTTGTATCATACACGGATTGGTGCGAGAGAGTGATCATTCATGTAAAGTACATCAGCTTATCTCCATGTCCAGGGGAGCCAATATCACAGTGGTCTTAGTTTCCTTGGACATGGAGAAAGCTTTTGATAACGTATCTTGGTGGTACTTGTTTTTATATTAGGCAAATACGGCTTCCCTAATTCTTTTATTCACTGAATTCAGCTTCTTTATAGATACCCTATAGCTAGCATTAGCTGTAATGGTGTGTTATTGGACCTCTTCTCTATTACCAGGCATACAGGAAAAGGGTTGTCCCCTTTTGCCTATCCTTTTTAACCTGTATTTGGAGCCCCAAACGGTGAAAATTAATTGCACACCTCAAATACATGGTATTAGTATTGGCCCACTCAAATATAAATTATCTACTTATTCAGATGATATCCTGCTCCATTTACCTGACCCTCTAGTATCTCTCTCCTTGGTTCTGCAGGTGATTCGTGAATTTGGGGCGTTTTCTGGTTTGTTATTATATCTGGATTTGCGTCATAATTATGGTGCTGAACACCATCCTATTTCTTGATCTTGCCAAGCAGGCAGTATAGCGCAGTGGTTTAAGGCTCAGAGCTACAAACCTGGAGACCTGGGTTTGAATCCCACAGCCCCCACTTGCATAATGTGTGATCCTGAGCAATTCACTTAACTTCCTTGTGCTCCCAGGTGGCACCTGTAAACAAGATTTCAGCTTAGTATGTCTCTCCTGGTAAAAAAAATGTTCTGTGTTTTTTCCTATCACCTCATCTGTCTCCAGAACCGGCACTGAGTTATTAGGTTTCACTTGGGACTCTAAATGTCTTACATATTTAGGTATTAAGCTTGCCCCTACCCCCACCTCTCTCTGTCTTCTGAACCTTGATCCATTACTTAAAACAACTGAATTAGATTTGGGGAGGTGCTGGTCCCTCCTGCTTACTCTATGGAGTAGAGCTAATATTATTAAAATGAACATCTTGCCCTGTCAATTATATCCGCTGGGTATGTTAAATACAGTTCTCCCAGTTTCTTGGTTTAAACGGTTGCACATGTTTTCGAGTATTTTTTTTGTGGCTAGACAAACCACCAAGGACAGCTTACATCAAATTAACTTGTACCAAACCATTGGGGGGTTTGACGTTGTATCATTTTTTACGTTATTATTTTGTATTCCACATAGCCAAATATTTCAGATATGGTCTGCCAGCAGTGTCAGTGCAGTCCTATGCATATGTCCCTTCCTGGTTTCAAATCGAGAAGACCCTTGTTTTTCTTATTAATATTTCCCTCTCCTCTTCGCTTTATATCCTGCCATCTCATTTACCTAACTACTTCACTACACTCCCATCTCGTGGTCACTTACAGTGCACTCATTATTTTGTAAACATCTCCCACTTTCTTACTATAAAGATTTTGAGCAACCACTGTTTTGGCTCATCTTACAACTGCCTTGTACTTTTTCCCCCTCTTCAGCCTGAAAGCCAATCCAATTTCAGCAGTAGGCTTGCAAGAGACTCAGCACCTCCCACAAACAGCTGCCAGAGACCCCTGCTCACTTGGACTCCATGTTAGGTACATTTTTTGTGCAGTGCTGAGAACTGCCCTGCCACCCACCCTCCCTGCCTTCCTTTCCATGGTTTGCCTGCTCTTAAGTACTATCTGGACCTCCTCTTCTAAATTTTCACAAGGACCTGCACTTGTTTTCAATCACTAAGGATTGCAGCCCTCCTCACATACCACTTGCAATTCTTTAATTTGTCTGCTACTCTCTGATCCTCCAATCGTGCTGAGTATATGCCTGACCAGCTTGCTCTTCTGCATTTCTGGCATCTACTTTTCCAAGCGCTTCTTGTTAGACTCTGCATGACACATTGTCACTTGCTCATGCCCTCCCTTAAAGTTAGATATAAAGACAAAACAATCTTGCTTGACAACAAACAATTAGTATAAGCATCAAACAAGCGATAGTAGCAGTACACTTATTAGAAGATAAGGATTTATTAATAAGGAACTAGGAAGCAAGTGCTATATTTTGCTATAGCTCCCTTTTTGCTTGTAATTGTTTTTTTTGTTTGTTTGTTTTTTACACAATTCTTGCTACAGCTTATACTGCTCCCTGTAGTTGTTTATGGTCATAGCACAGCCTGTTAAAATTTTAAAACTCCTGTCTAAACTCCCCAGGCTTGCTTATCACTTCTCAGTTATACTGCTCTTACTGAAGCACTCTCAGTCATAGCACTGCTTGCTGTACTTTGAGTCTTGTACAAGATTCCTAGGCTTGTTTCTCAATTTTTGCTCACACAGATGATAGTGCCTTTTGGTCAGTCTCTACCGTCATGTCGTCCATCTCTCTTTCTGCTCCATACCTCCTCCCTCCCCTTTTTTTCATACTTTTCTAAACTTGTTACCTATCTCCCCCTTTTTCCTTCCTCTTCCTACCTTCCCCCTCAATTTCCACACACCCAGGGCAGCGTACTCCCCTCCTCCCCTCTCCCCCTTTCTCTTCCACCTTCTTAGCCTAATCTCCCATCTGTGTCTCCCTGCCCCAGTTCCTACCCACTATCTTTCCCCTCCTGATTCCCTAGCATGCGCCTGTTTCTCCCCTTCCTACTCATATTCATTTGCCTCCCTGTCCTTCCCTCTCCTTTCCCTCACCATCCCTCCACTGACACCAGTTATCTGCATCCCCTGGAGCTGGCCCACTCCCTGTCCTAGAGCACAACATCCATGCACCATCCACCAACTCAAATAAAGCACATTCAGACACAATGTAGACTTAAAAGTGCTTGCTTAATTCATATGCCATAATACCACAAATGTCTCAACTCCCTAGCATCCTTTATCCTCCCTTCCCTACCTCTCTCATCTATCCCCTCCCCAATCCACCCTCCCTTCCTCTACCACCCCCTCTCTCACCTCACTCTGACCTCCACCTTCCCCCTTCAGCCTCAAAATCCTTTGTAGACTTCGACTATCCTCTCCTCCCCTGTCCAAACCCAAATCCTCCCTCCGCCCAATTACCTGTAAAGCTTTTCAGAAATCTCTCTTTCTCCCTCTACTTCTGCTCCTATTTGAAGACATGCAACCTAATCCTGGCCCAAACCCTCCCTTTTCTCCTTCCCCAAAGACCTTAGATGGTGTCATCTTAATGCCAGAATCCTGCTTCCTGAACTCAACCTTCTCAAAGTCTGGGTCTCCAAGCATTCTTGTGATCTCCTCTGTGTCTCAAAAACATGCATCTCCCCCAGAATTCCTGAGTCCCAGCTATCTCTCCCTGACTATTACCACTTCTGTCAGGATCACAGCAAGCGTGGTGGTGGTGGTGTTGCTATCTATGTTGCCAGAACCTACCCTGCTTTATCTCATTTTGCACATCAGTCCACTTGCACATGAACTCCTGCTTGTTAACTTAAAGCTCCCCTCCTCCCTGCCTATCTTTATAGCTGTCCTATATGTCTCCCTCAGACTCTCTGCCCCCTCCCTTGATGATACCATCTCTTAACTCGTTTCACTCTCCTCCTCAGGTGAGCTAATCATGCTCGGGGACTTCATTCTTAACTGATTTTCCCAGCCCTGAAGCCTACCATTGAACAAACTGAGTCCTTGAATCTCCACCAGCTAATTGATGTTCCCACCAGACCCAACCCCATCTCCTTAAATCACTCCCTCCTGGACTGGGTGCTCTCTTCCCATCCCCATCAAATCTCCGCTGCCGGCAGGCTCCTGACTCCTTCAGTAACCACAACATGATGTACTACATATAGCTTGTCCCCAGTTCCTCTAACTGCTGCTGGGTTAGGTCTTTATGGTCTCTCAACACTGTGTCCCTGTCCTCTGTGATCTCTCTTCCACCGACTGGTCCTTTGATTACTTGGTCCCCAGAATAGACTCTGCTCTCTCTTTCTTCTGCCACTAACTATACAAAGCCTTGAACACCCATGTCACCCCCCAGTACACTGCAGAGTTAGACATTACCATTACCCATTGATCAAGGCCAACGTACACAAACTTTTTAAATCCTGTGGCTATGCATGGCTACATTACAAATCCTCTTTTCCCCCACTGATCTTTGCCACTATCACTCTGTTAAAAACATGTGTATCAAAGCCATTAGAGCCCCCAAAGTGCAGTTCTTCAAGTTGACCCTGATACAAAATCTTGACTTCCCCTATAAATTCTGGCAGGCACTCACCTCCCTCTTTAAACCCCCTCCCAAGTCCTCCCCTGCTCTGCTTGTCTACGACAAGCTTATCTTCGATCCTTCCTCAGTCGCCTTGATCCGCAACACATTTTTCACCACCTGTGCTCTCCCTTTCAGTCCTGCTAATCCCACACATCCTCCCACTACTAAATACACATCAGAAGGTTTTCACTTCACCCCGTCTCATCCCAGGAGGTTATTTGTGCCCTCCTGTCCCTACATCCATTTTAATTGAGCCTAGCTAGCCTTGACCCTCTTCTTCGAATTTCTGTCCCTGCCATTCCCCACCCTCTCTCATGCTTGTTACATTTTTCTACCCTTGACATTGTCTCCCAGACCTAGAAAGTTGCCAAGGTGGTTCCCTTCCTCAAAGGGGGTGATAACTCCTTACCTGGTAACTATCATCCAGTTTCCCTTCTTCCCTCTCTGGTCAAGTTTCAGGAATCGCTCATCCAGGCTAGATTCTCTGACTTCCTCTCCTCCTCTGACTTCTTCTCTCCCTTCCAATCCAGGTTCATAAAAAACACTCCACTGTAATGTCTCTGCTTCAAGTCACCAATGCCATCTTGATGGGAATCGACCATGGGCTCATCACTGCCATCATTTTTATTGACCTTGCAAAAGCTTTTGACTCTTTCATCCCCTCCTTCACTCCAAACTTTAATCTGCTGACCTATCCTCCCCTGCAGTGGACTGGTATAGGTCCTACCTCACTGGATGCACTCAATGTGTCTTTGGTAGGGATACCCCCCCCATCCAAGCTGGTGTCCTGCAAGGTTTGATCTTAGACCCTATCCTTTTCTCCATCTTCTTAAATGACCTTCCATCTGCCTGCACCTCTGCCCAGATTCATCTCTACACTTACAGTACCATCCTCTCTGCCTCTGGCCCCCCTACTTCCATGGTTGCTTTCCAACTGCAGCGTGACTTCACGTTGGTCTTACTCTGGTTCCAGGATAATCAATTGAAGGTCAATATGAAGAAAACAGTATCCATGACCTTTGATACCTCACAAAAACTCTCAAAACTTTCCCTTTTTCTTTCTTTCTCCAACCTTGACAGTAGCCTCCTAGGCTCAGTCCCCTCCAATAAGTACTTGGGCATTTGACTTGACAGTTGTCTTGACTTTTTCAAGCCACATATACTACATCCACTCCAAATTCTGCCTGAAATTAGGAGCCATGTGCAGAAACAAAAATGCCCTCTCCCTATCTGTCTGCAGTGAACTACTCACCAAGGGCAGACTGTATAGACTAGAGGTTAGAGTAATGAGTTGTGAATGAATTTGGTACATCCAGCAGACCAGACCTGGGTTTGATTCTTACAACCTCCACTTGCATACTGTGTGACTCTGAGTAAGTCACTTAACCACCCAGTGCTCCAGGTCACCCCTGAAAACAGGCACTTGTGCCTAGTGGGCCATACCTGGTTATCAAAGACTAAATAAATAAAATGATCCTCCCTATATCCAACTACACAGATTTTTTTTTGGGGTCCACCCCCTCCACTTCCCTTTCCTGAATAGACACTTTTTTCAATGCTTTCTGCCGTTTTGCCTCCAACACACCTCCCTCGTACACATCAGTGCACTCTTTACCCTTCCATCTCTCTATGCCACCAGTTTCATGCCTCCACTTTTATCTCTAAATACTGGTTTGGGACTCTCACCCTCTACCTCTCCTCTCTCCTCTCACCTCCTCTTGCCAGCTTCATCTAGGGACCCCCACACCTGCTCTCTTCGCTGTCCTCACTCTAGCTCAGGGCAGGCTGCCATCTCCTAAAGCCTCCCTAAAATCTGGAACTCTCTTCCCAGCTCCCTTAGACTAGATCCAAGTTTAAATCCAGGCTGAAACAACTTCTTACTAAAGGATCCAGCTGTGACTGTCATCAGATCTGACCAGGCATTTTCCTTCTACTTGCTGGGCTTTGATGCAGAACCTGCTAGACTCTGTGTATTGATACCTCCCCTTTGTATTCTACTTCTGTATCTGACAAGGCTTCTTAATGCTGCTACATGCAACACTGCTTGATTCTTTATGTAACTAACTGACTAATGAGGAACCTTTGTAAATGAGCTTCTTAGCTCAAAGGTATATTTCCGATTGTACAAATAAATAAATAAATAAATAAATCTCCCTCCCTATTCATCCTGAAACATACTCTCTCCCAATCTTTTTCTATCTCTTGTACAGTACCTGTACCCCCTCATCCTGACAGCTGTCCATTTTGCTCACTCCCCCTTACCTTGAAACTGCATTTACCTCCCCCTTCCTCACCATCATCTATTTTCCCCAATCCTTGCCATCCTTCACTTACCTCTCTATCTTGTTTTCTGACCCTCTCCATCCCTCCTTCCCTAGGTCTTGCAATGTATAACATTGCCTTAGCTCTTGTTATTCCTATTTTCACTGTATTTATACTATACGTATTCAGTCCTTGTATTCTTACCTCTTGTTATTTGTATTTACACAATATGTACTGTATATCAGTCCTTGTTTTGTTACCCACTTGTGCAAAATACACATGCTGTTATTACAGTTATCTTATCTACTAGGTTTCTTCTCCTCTCCCCCTTCCCCCATGTCGTACCTGGAAATAAGCCTCAGCTCAGTGTTTCTCTCCTGGTTACAAAACTTCAAATAAATACATTTTATAAATAAAGCTTTCTAGGTGGTGGACCCAGCTATTTAGAAATCCTCTCCATTTCAATTTGTGAGTCCCTCCTCAGTGGAGGCATATAAAAAGGAGCTAAAGTATTATCTGATTTACGGCATAGACACATCTATTTTTATATTTGCTTGTGCGAATGCACAAGGAATATTATGTGCCAGCTTAGGAGAGAAGTGAGTTTTGGAGGTGCCCACTCTGGCGGCCAATGCCACCACTGCATTATCAGGCTTGGCTCTCATTTCCCAATGTGCTGGCACACTGCTGCTGACACTAGTTCAGCCAGTGTGCCACCAGATTGAAATGAATTAGCTGCTGCAATGAGGGAGTGACCTGTCATTTCAGGGCGATGCCTTGCCTGATGTAACATTTCAAAAGAACATGGTGGCGGCTGTCACTGTCTGCTCACAGTCTCCATAAAAGCCAGTGGTGCCCAGTCCCTGTCGGTATAATGTCCCGACATTTGCTGTGTGCTGAGGAGGTGCCCAATTCCCCTTGACATCATGCCCCCCCAAACAAGCTTTTTTTGCTGATGGAGGGGCCCAGTCCCCATCGGCTTAAGTTCCCCCTCCCCAAAAATGCAGGTGGCATACTGGGAGTCCAACCCAGTGTGCAAACAGCAAACCTGCAAAAGAAAAAACCTTCCCATAACTTCTTTTTTTTTTTCCCCCTGAAACAAAGAAAATGGTCCCTCGCAGTTGGGTCCCCTCCCCCAACCTGCAACCACCCACTGTGAACCCCACCTCCCCACATCCCCTCACCCCATACTTACCTACGGGGCCCAGCGTGCTGATTTTTGGTGGACCGGGAACACGTCTACACTCTTCAAAGCCAACTGCGAATTGAAGACATGCTGGCAAGCTGTATAATGGCATAAATTGAGTTTTTTCAATTTATGTAGCTATCTTGGCCATTTTTTTCAACTTTTGGCACCAAATTTTCAACATGGAGTTCTTGGGACCTCTCCTCATGAATTCAGTCACTGTCATGGCGTTATTCAGGGGTGAATGGTGATTTTGTGGTCACTGCGTGGAATCATGTTTCAGGACCAATTAATGAAATGACAGTGCCACTGTTCATGAGGTAGGCTCCCAAAAAGTGTATGTTGCAAATTTGGTGAAAAAACTCAAAAAAATGATTGTGTTATGAACATGCATTGCGCAGTTTCCACACATGCTCATAACTTCAAGAATTTTTAATATTTTCACTCCAGATTTTCAACATTGTCATTTTTATATACCTCCTTATGAATAGTACAGCTGTCATTGCTCATATCCTTCCTGAAATGTGATTTTGCACATCCTGCGCACAATGGCGCGGTCGCTGTGGGAAATCAACATTTGGGACAGATTAAGAAAATCACAGTGACACTGTTCATGAGTGGATGTCCCAACATGCCTATGTTGAAAATTTGGTGACAAAATTCCACAAAATAACTATGCTACGAGCATGCACTGTGCAGTTTCCATGCACACTTGTAACTTCGTGAATTTTTAATATTTTCACTCCAGATTTTCAACATTGCCATTTTTGCACACCTCCTTATGAATAGTACAGATGTCATTTTTCACATCATGCCCAAAATGTGGCTTCACACATCCAGCGCACAATGGCACGGTCGCTATCAGAAATCAATGTTCGGGACAGATTAAGAAAATCATAGTGACACTGTTCATGAGCAGAGGTACCAAAATGCCTATGTTGAAAATTTTGTGAAAGAATTCAAAAAAATGACTGCGTCACAAGGGTGCATTGTGAAGTTTTTACACACGCTCATAACTTTGAGAAATTTTAATATTTTCACTCCAGATTTCCAACATTGCCATCTCTTTACACCTCCATATGAATGGTACCACTGTCATTTTTCACATCCTGCCCAAACAGTGGTTTCGCACATCTGACACAGAATGGCAATGTCACTGTGGGAAATCATTGTTTGGGACAGATTAACAAAATCACAGTGCCACTTGTCATGAGCAGAAGTCCTAAATGCTTTCATCAGGTGGGGGTCACAAAAAGGCCATTTTGAAAATTTGTAGTGCAAATACCAACCAATGCCCTGGGCATTAAGGGTTTCTATCCATAACGTCCCACCCTGGACAGACTGACAGGTGTCAGGGGGTGTGCCTTCGGATTGCTGGCTGTAATGCTCATGCCATTCCACCCCCACCCTGCGGCCAGTGACATGCATTGAGGTCTGCCTTGGACTCTTCGACACCAGAGTTCACCCTAGTCTCCTATACTGCACCCATTTCAACGTATGTCCTCATGGAAATGGATAATCGCTGGGTTTCTGGTATGTCTCCCATTAAAATTTCTATGGATATAGAGTGGACTGTAGTATCTAGTGTTGATACTGTTTCCTCTCTAGATATTTCTGACACTATATCAAATACGAATGTGTTACCAACTCAACCTGAGTTTCCTGTCCCGGATGCTCCTTTAAACCTTAAACCTGATACACCTAAAAAGTCATTTGCTTCTCTGTTTCATTTACCTGTAGCCCCTGCTAAACACCACAATGATGTTTGTTTAATTTATAAAGGAGGATTAGACTGTGTTCCTGATCGTGTTTACGTGGGTAAAACTTTGATAAAAAATTCCTTACGATTTTTTGCTACCGAAATATATGCCCTAATTCATGTGTCAGGTGAACATACATTTGATATCAGTTTCAAGGCTACTACTGGTTTAGAACGTTTTTGGAAACATTATAATGAACTTCACAACTCTTCTCTGTGGACTCCTTTTTGAAGCAGTACCGCTGACAAAACCTGCTATAAAATTTGTAACTGTATTGTTTCGTAATGAAGGGGTCAGTGTGACGGATTTGACATACTGGAGAAAGCAAAGATGAACTGTTTTGGATGGACCCATCGCTATCTTTGATAGTGAACAACATTGGACTGGGGGTTGGCAATTTAAAGTTTTACTTTCTTCAACTAGTGATGGTCTTAAACATTTGCCAAATTCCTTTTTCCTTTGGTGTGATAGAGGAGTCTTGTTTTATGCAGGTCAACCAAAAGCCTGCTACAAATGCGGCTCTGAGGGCCATACGAGCAGCATTTGTGATAAAGTAAGATGTTCTCTCTGTAATGAATTAAGCCACGTCAGTAGTAATTGCTTAAATGAAATGATTTGTAGTTTATGCGATGACAAGGGGCATTCTTATCAAAGTTGTGCTTGGGCCACCCACAATACAAATCCTGGTGGAGATTGTGAGGAACAACGGCTGCTCATAACAGTAGCCCAATGGCAACAGTCTGAACCTGTGCAGTCCCCCCCCCCACTTCCCCAAAGCTTTCTTCACTTTCTAGGACTCTCCAAACAACAGTTACAAAACTACAGGTGGGCCCTGTGGTAGATTCAGTCTCCTCCTTCACCTTTTTCTCAACAGCAGGGTACTCATGGATTTAGAATGGTGATTTTGCCTGAGATACTATAGAAACAGTGATGCCCCCCCAGCCTATAATACCAGAAAAGGTACTTTGGCTCGGAAAAGGGCGGAAAAAATCTTTTCCAGCTGTAATAATGGCTAAAACACAGGCTCTCTTCAAAATCAGTATCAGGCTCTCCCTACTGCAGATAGTTGTTCTGAAATACTTTCGGATTCATCTTCTATGGTAGGGGATGGGGAGGTGGATCAAACTGAGGTACCACAGATCATCCCCCATCAAGAACCCTCAAAAAAGAAATACCCATCTCATGTTAAACTAAAATCTAGGCTGGGTACTAGAAGTGGGGTAAAAAAGAAATTATTTTTTTTTCTTTGTTGGGATATACCTCTCTCTTCTTCTTATGATTTTATTTCTCACTTCTGTGAATGTGAATAGTATTATGTACATGAAAAAAACGAGTATGTTTTTTTCCGCTTTAATTCATCAAAAAACAGGTATTTATTTTTTGCAAGATACAAGACTGCATACTCTGCTTGATGTGCATAATGCTACTAATGCTTGGTATGTGGGGCCTTCTTATTGGTCGATAGGTGCAGACCGATGCTCAGGGGTAGGGATATTGTTTAAAGGCCTTGAATTTACATGTTTGAAATTGCTGGATTTGGTTCCTAGGCGGGCTTTATTAATAGATATTTGTGTTCAAGGCAAGTCGTTTCATCTTATTAATATCTATGCCATGCAATCCAAGGCCGAGAGGGTGTCTCTGTTTAAAATAATTCAGCCTTTTTTATACACGGCACACTTAGTAATTTGGGGAGGAGATTTCAATTGTGGGTTGGATAAACGGGATAAGGGGTTACAGACTAAAACTTTGAAATCTTTTTGTGATTCTAATTGTTTATCTGATATAGTGCTCAAAGCAGATTTGGTTGATGCCATGTTATAGCATCTTAAAAAAGTAGTGCCAACTTTTTGTAAGGGTCCTGCTAGGATAGATTTTTTTTTTTTATCTCCCAACACTCTTTCATTTCTACAGCCAGTGTACAGGCAGTGGAATATTCTGACCACTCTATGCTCTTTCTTACTTTAGGATCTGGGGTTCAGATAGGACGAGGATTATGGAAATGCAATTCCTCATTATTAAATCAGGAAAACTGTCATACACAAATACAGTATTTTTTATCTGCAAAAAAAAACATTTTTTTTATATGACTCACTGATACAGTGGTGGGAGGACTTAAAAAGGGAATTAATTGTTTTGTTAAAAATTTTAAGTAAGAAAGATACAGACATTCAATACTTAACTTATTTGCGACATACACAACAACTACAATCTTTAATCTCTTTATCATATGTTTCTACGTATGATTATAGTGCTCAGACTTGGGAGCTTAAGCAACAGGTTGGTAGAAAAGAGGCCAGGAATTATATTTTGTTTTAAACTGAAATATTTGAATAGTTTGTTAGTGAAAATAGTTCTATGTGTTAAAAATTATTACCTTGAATTTGAACTGATACTTGGGCTGTGATATTGTAGGTTTGGGGATAGATGTTTGGCAGGGAAAATAGAAGGTAATTTAAATGTGTTGTTTGCCTGGTGTTTGAGGAGGGACATTAGCTGCAATTAACTTGTCTTTAAACAGGAATTACTGTGGCTTCATTGTTCACTTGGGAGCTTAAGCAACAGGTTGGTAGAAAAGAGGCCAGGAATTATATTTTGTTTTAAACTGAAATATTTGAATAGTTTGTTAGTGAAAATAGTTCTATGTGTTAAAATTATTACCTTGAATTTGAACTGATACTTGGGCTGTGATATTGTAGGTTTGGGGATAGATGTTTGGCAGGAAAAATAGAAGGTAATTTAAATGTGTTGTTTGCCTGGTGTTTGGAGGAGGGGACATTAGCTGCAATTAACTTGTCTTTAACAGGAATTACTGTGGCTTTCATTGTTCACTTGGGAGCTTAAGCAACAGGTTGGTAGAAAAGAGGCCAGGAATTATATTTTGTTTTTAAACTGAAATATTTGAATAGTTTGTTAGTGAAAATAGTTCTATGTGTTAAAATTATTACCTTGAATTTGAACTGATACTTGGGCTGTGATATTGTAGGTTTGGGATAGATGTTTGGCAGGGAAAATAGAAGGTAATTTAAATGTTTTTTGCCTGGTGTTTGGAGGAGGGACATTAGCTGCAATTACCTTTGTCTTTAAACAGGAATTACTGTGGCTTTCATTGTTCACTTGGGAGCTTAAGCAACAGGTTGGTAGAAAAGACCAGGAATTATATTTTGTTTTAAACTGAAATATTTGAATAGTTTGTTAGTGAAAATAGTTCTATGTGTTAAAAATTATTACCTTGAATTTGAACTGATACTTGGGCTGTGATATTGTAGGTTTGGGATAGATGTTTGCAGGGAAAAATAGAAGGTAATTTAAATGTGTTGTTTGCCTGGTGTTTGGAGGAGGGACATTAGCTGCAATTAACTTGTCTTTAAACAGGAATTACTGTGGCTTTCTATTGTTCACTTGGGAGCTTAAGCAACAGGTTGGTAGAAAAGAGGCCAGGAATTATATTTTGTTTTAAACTGAAATATTTGAATAGTTTGTTAGTGAAAATAGTTCTATGTGTTAAAAATTATTACCTTGAATTTGAACTGATACTTGGGCTGTGATATTGTAGGTTTGGGGATAGATGTTTTGCAGGAAAATAGAAGGTAATTTAAATGTGTTGTTTGCCTGGTGTTTGGAGGAGGGGACATTACTGCAATTAACTTGTCTTTAAACAGGAATTACTGTGGCTTTCATTGTTCACTTAGGGAGCTTAAGCAACAGGTTGGTAGAAAAGAGGCCAGGAATTATATTTTGTTTTAAACTGAAATATTTGAATAGTTTGTTAGAATAATAGTTCATGTGTTAAAATTATTACCTTGAATTTGAACCGATACTTGGGCTGTGATATTGTAGGTTTGGGGATAGATTTTGATAGGGAAAAATAGAAGGTAATTTAAATGTGTTGTTTGCCTGGTGTTTGGAGGAGGGGACATTAGCTGCAATTACCTTGTCTTTAAACAGGAATTACTGTAGCTTTCTATTGTTCACTTGGGAGCTTAAGCAACAGGTTGGAAAAAGAGGCCAGGAATTATATTTTGTTTTAAACTGAAATATTTGAATAGTTTGTTAGTGAAAATAGTTCTATGTGTTAAAAATTATTACCTTGAATTTGAACTGATACTTGGGCTGTGATATTGTAGGTTTGGGGATAGATGTTTGGCAGGAAAAATAGAAGGTAATTTAAATGTGTTGTTTGCCTGGTGTTTGGAGGAGGGGACATTAGCTGCAATTAACTTGTCTTTAAACAGGAATTACTGTGGCTTTCATTGTTCACTTGGGAGCTTAAGCAACAGGTTGGTAGAAAGAGGCCAGGAATTATATTTTGTTTAAACTGAAATATTTGAATAGTTTGTTAGTGAAATAGTTCTATGTGTTAAAAATTATTACCTTGAATTTGAACTGATACTTGGGCTGTGATATTGTAGGTTTGGGAGATAGATGTTTGGCAGGAAAAATAAGAGGTAATTTAAATGTGTTGTTTGCCTGGTGTTGAGTAAGAGCCTCCCACCCACCCTGCTCTCAGTAGGCTTTTTAAATACTGAAAAGCCACTGGGGGTTGGGATTGAAGGGCTGAGTATTTCTGCTTGGGACTGAAATTGAACAACAGGAGTTGTGGGCCTGTGACATCACACGTGCCTGGAGTCTGGCTTGCACACATTGTTCAGGGGACTGATCACATACTGACTGTATGTGTTTGTGAGACTTGGGAACTTTGTTGGTGGGGTTGAAATTGGTTTGTAAATAACTACAGTCAGTATAGAGAGAAACTGTACTCAGGGGAAAGGGGACTGAGAAGGCGGGGAGATAGTACATAAACAGAGGGGGATAATCAGGGTGGCTACATTCCACCACAGGCAGCATCTTGGAAAGGTTGTAGGCCGTACAGGCTGTGGGATGGCACACTTCCTAAATTGGCCTGAGAGGGAGGCTGCCCACCTGTAGACAGCCATTCTGTATCAGGAGTGATGGTATCGTGTTAAGGAGTAAGCTGTGGGAGCTTGGGGTGTCCAAGGACAAGGGGTGACTGGCAGCGGAGGGTGGGTGAGGAGGCTGGGGCAACGCCTGAAATTACAGGACATTATGCTACAGCAAGCAGAGAAGGGGGGATATTAGGGACAGAGGGCCCTCAGATAGGGAAGTTGATGCTAAGGGGAAAGCGTATAGGGAAAAGTCTGAATTCAAGGAGACTGGAGGGGAAGAGTCAGGAGGGCTGTTGTGTGGAAGCCTAAAACAGCAGACTGTGGAAGGAGCTCCTAAGGTGAACAGTGCAAGAGAGGAAGAAGAGGGCTGCTGAGATGCAGTCAGGGGAAACTCGGGAGTTACTTGATGGAGGCTGACATAGAGTGTCACAACAAATTTGAGATACTACATCCTAGAGGGGGAGGAAGGGGTTGGTGGAAATGAGGAAACTTATACAGAGGCGTGAGGGGGGAGTCAGATACCCATAGGGCACCAGAACAGCTAAGGAAAGGATAATAGTCCCAGAGGGAGAAGGGGAAACATATGTTGGGCAAATGGGGAGATGCAACATATCCCAGACATGAGGGAGGAGAGCATGATTGGAGATGAACTGGGTGACAAGGAGGTGGAGAGGAGCCTCTTCGAAAAGCAGGAAGGTCAGTACCAAGGATGGGGCCCTATTAAAGGGGGGACCCACAGGAGAGCCCTGGAGACAGGTGTCAGCTACAAGGGGGGATGAGGCAAGGGGAAGGGAAACCATCAGGCCAGGATAAATGGTTCAGATAAGAGAGGATTAAAGGGGACACCCATTCAGAGGGGGTTTGAGTAAGTGGGCAAACTAGCAAGGGAGGCAGAAAGGGGAGGTGACAAGGGGTCTCTAATAAGGCAGGAAGACCCATGAAATTGCGATCATGAATAAAGGGGAGGGGGCTGAGAGGGCATAGGAGGTAACTACATGATGATGATGGCGGTGTTAAGGTTCTGTTACTGGGAGACCTCGATGATTAAGGGTATCATTGGGGGACAGGGGATGGATGCCACAGCCAGGTGAAGGTAGTGAGTATCTCTGGGCTGACAGTGCACAGAGCAAAGTTCATGGTGTATGAAATGGTTAGGGATTGTGGAGGGAAACCGATTTCTGGTGCATTTGGAACTAATGATCTAGGAGGAAATAGCATTATGGAACTGCAAGGTTCCAAGAACTTGCCAGAGTCTGTCGGATAATGGATGCAACATTTCTTTTCGGAGATATTCAGTACCAAAGGCCTCAGTGGAGAAAAAATGAAGTTTCACAGAGGTTAATAAATGGCTCAGGAAGTGGGTGAAGAGAATGGTTGGGGAAAGTAGGGAACGGAATGGAGTTTGGGAGGATAAGGGACTATATGCCAAGGACAGTTTCATCTTTGCCCCTATTAGGGAAGGAAGTCCTTAAACAGGGATGGCTGACTACATACAAGAAAGGTGGGGCTTAAACTTGTAAGGGGGGGAAGGGATATGAGGGCTGGACTAGAGTTCTCCCCTCCAGATGAGGGGAGTAGCCTCTAAGCCCAGGGGGAGGGGAAACAGACTGGAGGTGGAGGTTCTAGGAGGAGCAGGGGAGATGGAAGTATATGAATCTGGGTGGGTCTGCAAAAGGATCAGGGATAAGGGGTGGGGTTAGTAAGAATGCCAGGCTTGGGAAACAAGCGCTAGAGTTCCAGGCTATGTTGTTCGAGGTGATGTGGCGCAGTGCCACGGAAACGCAATAACAAAACCATGACTGGGACCCAAATATAGGGGTACACTATGCTTAGGAAGGATAGAAAGGAGGGCAGAGGGGTGGAGGCTATGTTCATTAGAGATGACATAGAAATTGCTATGGTAGAAGAGGAGGGAAACGTGGAGGCCTTATGGGTCACTCCACATCCCAGCAGGAGATAAGGTCAAGCTGGAGTAGCATATAGGCCCCCGGGATGAGATGATGTTCTAGGGATGGTTTGCTGGACAACATCATTGCCCAGTGTGGTCCAAAAGGGGAAGGAGTGGTGTTGATGGGGACCTACATGCCAGGTACTAACTGGGAACCATGTCCCCTAGGTGGCCAAGGAGCAGAGCTGCTGGATGGCTTCCAGGATGTGTTCTTAACACAGCATGTGATGGAGCCCACAAGGGAGGGGCATGTCCTGGATGTGGTTCTGGCAGATGGGGATCTGGTAAGGGACATGGTTGTACAGGACCCCTGACTGGGAGTGACCACAATACTGTCTGGTTCTCAAATAAGCATTGGGGAGTGGGGTGAGATCTAGGACACTGGCAGTGGACTTGGGGCAGACTTTATGGGCATGGGAAATATTCTCAAGGATCACTTGAAGGGATTACCTCAACAACAAGTGTGGAAAGGAGATGGGAGGTCATAAACGGGACTTCATGAGGCAGTCAGGATCTGCGCTATTGAAACGTAGTGAGCAAGGTCATAAACCATGCCAGGTCCAGTGAGGTCCAGGTAGCAGTCAGAGAAAAGAAGGCGGCTTACAAAAACATAATAAACAACAAGAGGGATAGGGATATGAAATGTACCAGCTTGCATCTAGAAAAGTCACCCGTATGGGTGAGGGGAGCAAAGTCCAGTAAAGAGCAGCTGGCACAGGGATAGCATGGAGGGAAAGGGTTCTTCCGGTACATTGGGGAGCGGAGAAAAACTAAGGGCCATCTCAGCAGATTGAGATCAGAAGGAGGGGTGGTGGAAGAGGCGAGGGACCAGGCAGAGATATTTGACCAGTACTTCTGCCTCTGTGTTCACTCAGGGGGGATGGGATATCACAGCAAGGCACAAAGGGATAGAAGCGTAGGAGCGGACCAGGAGCAGCAGAAATGGAGCAAAAGGAGGAAAGGTACCCCAGGGTGTACACATCTGGATAAGGATAAAAGACCAGTAAGGTGGAGGACGGATGATGCCATCCCACCAAAAGGGGTGGTTTGCCCTCAAGGCCCTAAAGAAAGACAAATCTCCCACTGGATGGCATTCATCCGAGTACTATAGGGAATTGGCGGACATACTGGCTGCACTCCTGGCGGAGCTTTCAACAGGTCACTTGAGACAGGGAGGGAACCTGAGATTGGCGAGCACATGTGGTACCAATCCATAAAGGGGGCAAGGAGCACCAGGAAACTATAGACCCATCAGTTTAACCTCGGTGGTGGGAAAATTAATGGAGAGTATACTAAAGAAGCGATTGGGGGTTTACTTGGAGGAGGTGGGAGGTCTGGATAGTCGGCAGCATGGGTTTGTGCCAGGTAGATCATGTCAAACCAACCTTGTGGAGTTCTATGAATGGGTAACATCAGAACTGGACAGGGTAAGCCTGTGGATGTATTATTCTTGGACTTCAGCAAGGCTTTGACTCTGTCCCCCAATGGTCTGGTGGAGAAACTGATGGGGTTAGAGTAGGCCCTTTGATGGTCAGATGGATTGAAAACTGGATAGCTGGATGCACTCAGAGAGTAGTGGTCTGTGGGGAGCTCTCGAACCTACAGAGGTTGGTGAGGGTACCACAGGGCTCAGTCCTGGGTCCAATCCTGTTTAATGCATACATATCAGACATCAGGGATGGTATAGGTGTGAAATGAGTCTCTTCATGGATGACTCCAAGATGGGAGCAGTAGTTGAGGGACAAGAGGGAGGTTGGCCTGCAAGGGGACCTGACACCCTGGAAAGCTGGGCTCACACATGGAAATTAAATTCAATATCACCAAGTCAAAGTGTTGCATCTTGGTCGGGAGAACCCTAAACACATGTACACTTGGGAGGAGGTGCTGGAAGCCTCAACAGGGAAAAAGACCTAGGGGTCATGGTGGATACATGTATGAATAACACTGAGCAGTGCAGGAGAGCAGCTAGCAAGGCAAACAGGATGTTGGGATGCATCGCAGGGAGGATCTCTAGGAGCAAGGAGTGATTCTGCCACTGTACAATGGACTGGTTAGACTACATCTTGAGTACTGTGTACAGTACTGAGACCACACTTGAAGAGGGGACATACAGCTCCTGAGAGGGTACAGAGGAGGGCAACAAAGATGATACGAGGGCTAGGGGATTTGACTTACGAGGACAGACTTGAGGAGCTCTGCCTGTTTTCATTGGAGGAGAGGAGAGACAGGGGGACATGATTGAGGTCTTCAAGCACTCAAGGGAATAAATAGGGTAAACATGGAGGGATCTTTAGACTAAAGCAGGAGGCATCACCAGAGGGCATGGTTGAAGTTGGAAGGTGGAAGGGTGAGGGGGAAAGAGGAGGAGGTTTTTCACTGAGAGGGTGGTGGACCCTTGGAATGCTTTGCCTGGTGAGCTGTTCAGAGATCCACAGTGAGAGTTTTTAGAGAGGGTGGGACAGACACAGAAAGTGGATGTATCAGATGATGGCCTGTCCCGGGGGGGTGGGGATGGATGATAGGGGTTTCTGGAGCACAAGGGATGGGAGGGTCTCGGCACCCAACTAAGGATCTAGGTTCGAGCAGACTTGATAGACCATAAGGCCTAATCTGCTGGCAAATAGTATGTTAGTATGTTAGTATTTCTTCTTTAAAAGAACACGTGTGTCAATTTCATGAAAAAAAGCTGCTGTTTTAGCTTTTCAGAAAAATTTTGGTTTACAAGGACCCCTTTCAAATATTTGTCCATATGATACCTGTCACCAGCGAGTGAAGTCAAAAAGAGTGGATAGCTTACAAGATTCATTAGGATACCTGCATAATACGCATGATGAAATTATGAATATTGTGCATATGCATACTAAATCTCCTTTTTCCCATACTAACATTGAATTGGAGGGTATCCAGAAATTTTTAAGAAATATTGAGGTTCCAGAATTCCCGTCTACTTTAAAACAGAAACTGCAGAAGGATGTTCATTCTTCTGAAATACAACTGGCTATAAAAACTATGCCCATAAATAAGTTCCCAGGGAAGGATGGTCTAACTACTGAGGTCTGTAGATTTATTGTAGAAAATTTGGCACAAGAATTGGCACAGGTTTTTTCTTTAATGTTAAAAACTGCCTTACCCTTCACTATGGCACAGGGTTCCCTAGTCTATCTATATAAAACAGGAGATCGAAATCTTTTAACAAACTGGAGACCAATTTGTCTCTTAAATACAGATTTTAAATTACTGGCAACATTTTTAACTATACGGTTACAACAAGTAGCAAATCATGCGATTAGTCAAGCACATGCTTGCTCGGTGAACCACTCAAATATTTTGGAACATCTCCTTTTACTTCGAGAAATAATTACTAGAAGCACAAAAAAGGAAGTGGAAGGGTTTTTATGTTCATTAGATCAAAGTAAAACTTTTGACTCTATTAATCATTGTTATATGTGGGAAGTTCTGAGATATAATAATATTCTGGATCAATTTATACACTGGCTTAAACTGTTATATGTATCTGCTACTGTAACTCCCATGGTGAATGGACATGTTGGACCAATAATTTCAATACATAGAGGAGTTCAGCAAGGCTTTCCTCTTAGCCAACTCCTCTATGTTTTCTGTATTGATCCTTTATTAAAAAGTATAAATGGCCACCCTAGAATACGACCTTTGTAAATAGGGTCTTTACTGAGTCCGTCAAAGTGTCTTGCCCATGCTGACGACCTGTGTCTTCTTTTACCAGATGTACAGTCTATATCCTTAGCAATAAAAGTCTGTAATATTTATTCTTCGGTATCAGGGGCTATAGTTTAAATGAATCTAAGAGCCAAGGTATATATTTGGGAACACAATCTCAAATTGACCCTCAGATTTCTGGTTTTCCCATTGTTTCTCATCCTGTTAAGATTTTAGGATTATTTTGAGGTATAGGTAATTTAGATTTATTAAATTGAACATTAAGGATTGAACTTGGAAATACGATAGTGTCAAAATGGAATACGTGGAAACTTTGATTAAAAAAAAGTGTGGTTTTAATTAAAATGAAGCTCTTACCACAATTTTTTTTTTTATGTTAGTAAGGTTTTTCCTCCTCTAAAACAATTGGAAGCTAGATTGTTAAGTTTGTTTTTCCGGGCAGTATGGGGTAGTAGACTAAATCCCATCAAGAGGAATATCATTTATTTACCATGTTCATCTGGGGGGTTGAATATGGTAAACCCATTAGTGTTTTTTTATTGTATTTTTTTTTGTATTAATCTTCGGCCCCTAGTGATAAATCAGGATAAGTTTTGGACTTCATATTTTTATGATACGGTTAAAGAATAGTTTTCTATTTGGGAAGGGTCCAGGGTCACTCACTTGAAATGTGATCCTACAATTCCTGGTTATTATAGAAAAATCTTTATAAAATTACGATTATGGGGGTCTCTAGCCAATCTTTACTTAGTAATACAAGAAAACAGTTGTACCACCGTATAATTACTACACATTTTACTGAACTAATCAATTTTCCTCATCAGCTGATGCATCTACAAAATACCGATTTGGCCTTGTTAAATGAACAAAGAGTTTGAAGCAAATTGTGGGATTTCTATTGGCTCAGTTGCCATGGTAAGAGTAATGTGAAAAGCAATCAAAAACACAAACAGCATGCTGAACGAGACTGTATTAGGGTTAATTGTGTCTCAGCAGAAGAAACCATTGAACTTCTATTTTTCCTTTGTTCATTTATAAGACCATTTTGGTCAACTCTAGCAAGTACTTGGTCTGTACCTATCTTTTCCACGATGACAGGTGAAGAATTGATGCATGGTATTTTTCACTCTGGTTGGCAGTGTTTTCATAAAGGTAAATTGAATATTGTTTGTTTAGTACTAAAATTGCATATTTGGAATACTAGATGTGGTTTTATGTTGCAACAAAAGAACACTCCTATTGAACTAATTATTCAGAATGTTACGAGGGAACTGTCTGTACTTTTCAGAAAGAATGTATTATTTTTTTGCAACAAGTTTTAGAAGCCTATTGGCATAACATGCCTTGGGTAACCACTTCAGATTTTCATGTTACATAAATGTACTTCTTTAGCTGTTTTTCTAAATAATTGTATTTATTTGTATGATTTATTCTTTCCAATAAATTCCCTTACTCTTTTCGAGAAGTGCCATGGGATCTTTAACATCCACCTGAACTACCACCAATCCAGGCAGATGGGACTTCGGTTTAACATCTCATCTGAAAGACAGCACCTCAGAAGTGCAGCACCCCTCTCATGCTGCACTACAGTGTCAGTACTGGGATATTAACCCAAGTGCCAGATGTGGGAAATGAACCCACAGCCCTCTGATCTCCCCCGGCCACAGAGGCAAGTGTGCTATCTGCTGAGCCACTGACACTGCCAACTGCATATTTGCAGTTATAAGAAATGTATGTGAATCTTTATGTGGAAATGTCACTGATAATGGGATTCCTTTGTTTAAAACCGTATATAGTTATACTGTTGAAACAATTGTAAATCTATTCGGAATTCAAGGGGTTAACCTGAGATGCAGTTGTTAAGCCTTTTGAAAAGCTATAAACAAGAGGTTAGTTCTGGGTCACTATGTTCTGTTTGTTTCACCTGCAAGGAAATTGACAAGAACATTCCATGAGAAGCAGAACATCTCTTAACATGGCTCCCAGGCAAAGACTTATAAAAAGAGAAGCAATGCTTTTGCTAGAGAGACAAGAAGAGTGAGAGACTAAAACTTGGAATTAAGAGATACCCTCAGATGAAGAACTTAGTTTTCTCTCTTTGCACTGCCTTTATAAAATAGTTATACTGAATAATTTTTATTTTTTTATTTTGCTGCTTTTTTATGAAAAATGAATGTTATTTGCGAATTTTGAAACTGCTCCTGGTTTTCTTAAGCTTCCTGACTTGTGCCTCGACAACGTACAGCAGACAGACAGGGGAAGAGAGAACCAGAGTTTAGGAAAAGGATACGAGAAAGCAGCATGACCAACAGTACGTATAAACATATATGAAAAAGCCTGCAGAGGAAGACCATTTGGTCTATCTAGTTTGCTCATATTGCAGGGTACACAGCTTGAGCTACTGTCCCTGCCCTCCCTCCCCACACCTCCCATCCTCACTACCCTTGATCCTTACCTTTCCCATATGCCTGTCCCAGCCTGTTTTAAAGCTGTCCACTGTCTTCAATGAGATCGAGGTTTGGTAGGAAAGTAAGGGAACCAATCCAGAATTTGGGTATGAAGGAGGCACCACAGGAACAGCACCTGGCATCAAGGGGGGGCGGAGGGATGAGTAGGGAGGTCACTTGTGGGAATGAGGGAGATGGTCAAAAACAAACTGGCAAAAGCAGTGAAAGAGGGGTCCAGTCTGGTACAGGAAGATTTGGGAGCTGCACTGTAGACTATGTTACCATAGGCAAAGATGGGGAGTATCCTCTTCAATATAGTTTCACCTGGGAAGAAAGTGGGATACTGGCCTTATTCCTGTACAGTGCACCGAGCTTGCGATGCAGCCTAAGGGGAGAGCATCAATGTCTGTTGAGAAAATCAAGATGATGGTCCAGGCAGACCCAAAGGTATTTAAAGGAGGTGACATTGTCAGTCACAACACCATAGAGATTAGAGAATGATGGGAGAGAGGTGAGTATGATAAGCCTGTGTTGGATGCCAAACGTCATAGATACCATTCTTTTGGACATCGAGGGACAGCTGGTTTGACCAGAACTAGCACTGAATATTGTCCAAATCCAGTTGCAGCCAGGCAGTAAGGTCAGGGAGAGAGAGATCCAGATGCACACATTCTGAACCATAGAAAACAAAACAGTAATGTTATTTTTGTTGATTATAAGAACATATGAAACTGCCAGCAGAAAAAGGCCATTTGGTCTATTGAGTCTGCTCAATTTTACAGCTAGCACCCCCACTCTGGAGCTGCCCCTCCTACCCTATCCTCCTCCCATTGCCCTATCCCAGACTCTCGTGAAGCATCCCACTATTTTAATGGCCACCACCTCTGCCGGTAGTGCGTTTCACTCTGCTACCACCCTTTCTGTAAATAAATGCTTCCTCATTTCTCTCATAAACCTTCCACCCTCCAAACTCATGTCATGATCTCAAGTGTCTCTCCCCATCCTCCCCTTGAACCGTCCCTCCGTGCATGTTCTGTTTATTCCTCTCATGTACTTAAAGGTCTCAGTCATATCCACCCATCCCTCCTCTCCTCCAGAAAGTACATCTTCAACTCCCTCAGTCTAACCTCATATGGCAACTCCCCCAGACCCTGGATCATCTTTGTTGCTCTGCATTGCACCTCTCCCAGAAATATAATGTCCCCCTTTAGGTAAGGGCACCAAAACGGGATGCAGTACTCAAGATGGGGTCTGATCAGTGATCTGTATAATGGTAGAATCACTTCCCTCCTCCTAGAGGTTATATCCTTTGCAATACAACCCAGCAATTTGTTGGCCACTGCTGCTGCTTTCCTACACTGTGCAGAGTTATTCATTGCTCCTGTTATGAGCACTCCCAGATATTTCTTCTCCTCAGTCACAGCTAGCTGCAACCCCCCCTCCCCCAATGATAGCTCCTCTTTGGATTATTCTCCCCAAAATGCAGCACCTTGCATTTTTATGGCATTGAAACCATGTTGCCAGGTGTCAGACCATTTTTCCATCCATGTTAGGTCTTCCTGCAATTCCTGCCATCCCCCTTGGTCATGCACTACTGCTCCCATCTTGGTGTCATCCACAAATAGACTGAGCTTGCTATTTATGCCTATTGAGATGTCTGCAATAAATACCCCAAATAACATCAGCCCCAGCACTGACCTCTTTGGAACCCTGCTCATCACTGCCCTTGGGGAAGATCATTCTCCTCCCACCACCACCCTCTGCTGCCATCCCTGAAGCCAGTTCTCCACCCATCCCACAAATGTTGCCCCTGCCTCTGTGACCCTTAGCTTACATGCTAGTTTTCCATGTGGCACCAACTCGAATGCCTTACTGAAGTCCAGGTACAGGACATTAACTGCATGCCCTTTGTCCATTTCTCTAGTCGCCCAGTCATAGTAGCCCATTAGGTTGGTCCAGCAGGATCTGCCCTTGACTAAGTCATGCTGCCGACTGTCCTGCCCCCCATTGACCTCCAGCAGGATCACCAGCCTCTCCATCAGGATTGTTTCCATCAGTTTCCCCCACCATGGATGTGAGACTCACTGGTCTATAGTTCTCTGGTTTGTCTTTGCAACTGCTCTTATGGAGTGGAACCATGTGAGTCATCCTCCAATCCTGAGGTACACACCCTGAGTCCAGAGAGGCATTAAATAGGCCTGCCAGGACCTCTGCCAACTCTTTCAGTACCCTGGGGTGTATGCCATCCAGTCCTGGTGCCTTGTCCACCCTCAATGCCCTTAACCTCTCTAGCACTCTACCTTCTGCGATTTCCCCATCCATCACCCTTCCCCCTCTAATCCTATCCTCCCCCCAACCATAGGTATTTACCCCCTTTCTCCTTAGTAAAAAAACAAGCACAAGTAGTCATTAAGCACTTTTGCATTTTCACCTCCTTTTTCCACCCATTCCCCCTCCTTCTTAATCCTTGCTAGTTGGTCCTTACAACTCCTTTTCTCCCTGATGTACCTGAAGAAGTCTCCCCACCCTTAATTCCCTTCGCCAGCCTGAAGTCCCTTGACACCTTTGCTGCCCTTGCTTCCCTGGCCACCTCCTTTGCTTCCTTCAGGCACTCCTCCCTGTCCTCCCCCTCCCAGTTCTCCTGTATCTCCTATAGGTGACTCTTTTCCTCCTCACTCTGTCTATGACACCCTTGCTCATCCAACTAGATTTATTCACCCTAGCCTTTTTACTTTGGGTCTTGCTGCAGGAATTTACCACCTCCATGATCCATAGCTTAATGAGTTCCCACCTCTGATTTTTGTCCATATTAGGCTGAATTCTATCCAGGAACCCTTGCACCACTTCACCCATCTTTTTGAAGTCAGTTTATCTAAAGTCTAGTACCTTTGAGCCAGATGCCCCCCCTGCCCAGCTGCAACTGGAACCATACTGTACAGTGATCACTCTCTGCCAGTGGTCCTCCACCCTCACATCCCTCACCCACTCCCCATTAAACAGTACAAGGTCAAGGGTATTCCCTTCCCTAGCTGGCTCATTGATCAACTGCATCAGGAAGTTATCCTGGAAGGCATCTAGCATTATCTGTTCCCTTCTACATTTGGTGGCAGTTGTCCCCCACTCCACTCCTGGCATGTTGAAGTCACCTACTATCACCATCCCACCCTTCCCACAGTTCCTCCAGATCTGTTCTGCCAATACCCTATCTATCTCTTCCGATTGGGAGGATGGCTTGTACACCACCTCCAACCGTAGTGTCCTATTTTTTGGATTTTGGATTTGCATCCATAGAGCTTCTGTATCTCCCTCTTCCCTAACTCACATTAGCCCATCCCTCACATAGAGCGCTACCCCCCTTCTTTCCCCTTAACTGTATCCTTGTGGAATAGCCTGTAGCCTGGAACTGCCAGGTCTCAGTTATGGTTTTGGGTGGCCCATGTCTCAATGATGCCTGCCATGTCCACTCTGCTATGAGAGCCTGTAGTTCCACATTTTCATTCCCCAGGCTTCTAGCATTTAAAGATACTACCCTCCATCCCCTTTCTTTCTCTCCCCTTCTCCTCTCCCTCTCTGGCCCTCCTTGTATTGTTTGCCCTTCACCTTATCTCACTGTTATGGGGGGTAAGATATGGTTTCTCAACCCGATGCCTCTGATCACCTTGATCCCTTCTGCCACCCTCTTTCCTAGTTTAAATTCTCCTCAGTATACTCTCCAAGCTTTTGCTTCAGTACTTTCTTACCCTCTTCATTTAAGTGCAGTCTATCTTTAGCATATAGACTGCTGTCCTGCCAAGTCACCCTCCCCACCCTCCTACCAGCCCATACCCAGGTTACCAGCCATTCATTAAACTCCTGAATCCTCAGTTTCCTTGCTGTACTTGCCATTGGGACTGGAAGTACCTCAAAGAAGCTAACTGATCTTCCAGCCCCCTTGCAAACTGGACCTAAATCCTCAGACCTCTTCTTTACCTGATTTACTGCTTCATCAGCCAGGTCATTCATCCCCAGGTGCAGAATTAGATGTGGTTTTTCCCTGCTTTTTCTGGCATATTTTAGTACTGATTGCCCCACTCTTTCCACCTTCATTCCTGGCATGGCTTCCACCCAGACCTGACTATGCCTCTCTCCTTTGCTACCCCACCTGCCCTTTCTCAGTATTGGGTCCCTCAACACTAAGATCCCACCCATTTCTCCCTTGTCATGACTCCCATCCTCCCTTTCTCTCCCTGTCATAACTCCTCCTTCTTCCTGCACACTGTTCCCCCTTGCCCTGTCATTCTACCCTTGTCAGTACTCCTACTTGTGCTCATTCTATCATGACACACATTAGGTTCTTTTCCCTTCTCACCCCCTTCTCTGTCCTATTTCACTCTATTACCTTGGGCTGTTCTTCCACAGCACCTTCTCCCCATCCAACATTCCCGTTAATGGCCAGTACCTGTTTGAGCCTATTGTATGCCTATGTACAGTAATTCTGGCCCCAGTTCCTTTCAGCCCCCTATCTATTGTACTTGCATCTCCCCCCCTCTGTCCCCAGTGTGGACTGTTATCTCCATCTCCAGTCCCTACCCCTGTCCCTTCTTCTGTTTACCCAGTTACAGTCTGTGCTTCCCTTTTCCTCTTCTCTTTCTGTACAAGACATTTCCATCTTTAACCTTAAAAACTCATCCTCCAGCCTTCCCAGCCTTTGACAAACTGGGCATTCCCCCAGCCTCCACAGGGTGTCCATGAATATGGCTGCTCCACAGTTATTACACCCCATGGTCCTCCCTTTTCCATATCCATTACTTCACTCCTGGCCATCAATCCTCCCTCCCCTTATGCTGCCACTGTCCCTCCTCCTGGTGCATCCCCCTTCCCTGTCCTTTCCACTGGGTTCCCCAATCATTTTCTCCTATACAGTCCCTCCTCTGGGCCCCCCCGCTCCCTGCCCACAGCTCTTCTACCCATGTTGGCCCTCTATGTATCCTACTGCCCCATGGCCCACCTAGCTTTCTGCTGTCCTCAACCTCCCCACAAGTTGCCATACCCCTGCTAGTATGTCCTTCCCTGTCCTGCTCCATTTTCCTTCTGTGATGCTGCCCTTGCTCTCTTTATTATTAAAATGGTATGACTCACAGTTATTACCCAATAAGCTTCAAATTCCCAGATTTCTCTTCTCACAGTACTACAGTAGATTCCCTGTTACTCAGCCCCAAGTCCCCAGAGTCATAGTTCTTTGATCCCACATTAATCTGCCTCAGATTCCCAGAGTTACAGATATCATACCCTAATAACGGTTCTATAATCACATTACCTTGATTTCTTTTGATCAACCTCAAAATCATAGCCACAGTACCTCGATTTCACCCCAAAGGGCCCGTATTTTCCTACACAGTTCAAAAGACACAGTACCTTGATCCCAGAGGGAGTACAGACAAATGTGGTTATCACAGACCCTTTAAGATTGGTTCCTTCTTTTATGCACACCTGGCAATCAAGCAGTACCGTAATTTACTTCATGACCTCACCTATTCAGTAGCTCACAGTAAAGTCTCTACTCAATTTGTGTCACGGTGTGGTGTATGGCTGTGTTGTGTACTGAAGTAAGATGGCTAACGGTGTGTGTATGCAGTCAGCTGGTACCATATGATGTCACAGGCTAACGGTATAAAGGAAGTGATCTGCTGGTGGTGGTGGTGTTGGGCCCCTCTGACCTCCCTCCAGAGACAATCAGCTACAACAGCAAAAAAAAAACTAGAAACACTCAGCTGCACCACAACATCCCCCAAACAGGTACCTTTCTAAAGGAAACCAGAAAACCAACCTAGTACCAATTGAAATTGACAATAAGCTGGAAAAGAAACAATAACAACAGTAATACAATTAGCAAACATCAGTCACTTCCCGGAAATGAGACTGATTCCAATCCCCTTGCAGCCCATTCTACTTGTTCTGTATGCACTCTGAAAGACTGTCTATTCTGTAAATATGCTGCAGGTACATGGAAAGTGGGAACTTTCAAGATAATTAGGTACATGCACAGTATAGTAACTTCAGTAGAAGGAGTGCTACTTGTGGTATGCCATATCGTGAAATGCCAACGTTGCCAGATAAAGACTGCAGGAAATTACACTTCATGTGCAAAGTATCACTCTGTGTAATGCTTTGTCAAGTGAAGATGCTGTGGAGTGGTACTTTACCTTTGAGTAGTGCTTTAGTATGTTTTAAAAAATATTCCATTCCCTCCACCCTCTTGAAGAACCCTAACACTCTTTTTCCCAACCTGATTTTGGTAAACAGTAATCCCCCTTCATCCTATCATTACAGGAGCACTCACTACCCTCTTCCCTCAGACTATGGCAAAAATAAGTTAGATCCTTTCCCCTAACTGACTGCAAACCCAATCTCAACCTGCTCCCCTAGCCACTGTGCAGATTTGGAACACAGATATTCCCCCTCCGACACACCCCACTTTAGCTCCCCTCCACTTGCTTCATGCCATCACAAAACCCTGTCAACCCAACAGAAAAAGGATATCCATGAGGGAAGGTGACCATCAGAGGCCCTCCTTTTCCTAACTGCCATCTGAATGAATGGGAGACAGAGTACTTATTGTAAACAGCTAATCTTGCTTTGAGAGGGTGCTTACAGCAGGCAACACTAGTAGGACTGAAGCCACCAAGCACCAGGACCACATGGAAAACTTCTAGCTAGCAGTCTACAGTGGAGGACCACCCCCACTGATATCAACACGATGTCCACCTATCCTATAAAAGGGGCGCTCCCCCAGACCTACCTCCAGTTCTTTTCCCACCATCAACTCATACACATCGGACCTCGATGGATGCCTGTTTCAGTCGAACATCATTTTCTTTGTGCTTTACCCATGATTTCTTTCAGTGTCTTTAAATATCAAATTTCAGAGTTTTTTTCCTTTCTGTTTATGTCTCCTTCTCCAGCTTTGTCTTCTGACCAGCCTACAAAGTGTGCCTGTAGCAAGCAGATATCTGCCAAGGGCTTCCATTCTTCCTGCCTCCTCTGCTTCTACCCCAACTTCGACACTGAGGCCTGCAAGCATTGCCAGGACTTCAACCAGGCCACATGGAGACGCCACTTGAGGACCATCCCAAGACACTTGCTGCAGTAGAAATTAGCCATAATGGTGAAGCAGCTTCAGGCTAAACTTTCTTCTACCTCCCTAGCCTCTAGGGCTTTGTCATTGTCTTTTTCTTCCCAGAAGGCGAAGAAATCTAATGGGAAGTACAAACATTGGGACAAGCATTGGGACTGTCCTCAGTTTGCCTCTCACTTGCTGCATAAAAAGGCTTCCATCTCTGGGTCTTCTTCCCACGAAGGGTCGGCCTCTCTTTCCTCAGCAGCCCTTACAACCTCTGTCTCGGGTGGCTGGATCTTCAGAACAGCGGTCTTCTTCCACTTCCTCCCAGACTCTGATGCTCAAGCCCTTAGTCCCCACTAGACTTAATTGAGGTGGCATGACTGTGGTTGGTTCCTCTAGCCATGAGTTTTTGCCTGTCACCCCACCCTGGTTGAGGCATTGTCTTTGTTGGTCCTTAACTCCAGGGCCTGTGCCAGCCCTTCCAGGTAGTGCCCGTAGCAAGTGTTCACCTCCTCTTCAACACAAGTGATGCTTCAGCCCCATCTTAGGGGAACTCCCCCTTGCAGGCTCCAGCTTTCCTTTGGGGCTTACATAGGCTTCTTCTCCAGGCCAGTGCCAGCCTTCGCATTCTCAGCCAGAACCAGATCCACCGACACCCGCACTAATAACACCTCAGCAGTCATCACCTCAACCACAGCCTGCTCCTCCACCATCACCTTCTGGCCCTCCTAGAGACCTCCAGCCGACTTCTGCTGAACCGACACCAGGGTACCCTATGCCGCCTCCCCACTGGCATACCAGTACTCTCCACCTTATTATCATTATCCACTGTATAATTCTCCTCCTCCATTGGATTACAATACCTTGTTCACAGCCATGTGGGCCTTTATAAAGGACAAAGACGCACCTAAAATGCTGCCTTCTCCACTGCCCCAGGACCCCCCCCACAGACTCAGACCAGGTGGAACTCAGAAACGCACATACATCAGGGACTTCTGGGGGTCAAACCAGTGCATTCCTTCCACATATGGAGGACTGCTACCCACTGACGTCGGTCCCAGATAGCGACTCTTCCAGAGATGATTCCTCCTCCTCCTCCTCCTCCTCAAGAGTCATTGAAAGGTTCCGAGTGCTCCTCTGATACTCAGTTGCGAGCTAAAGAGACCCCCAAGTCTCCCTCAGAAGATCCCTCCTTCATGGACATGATGTGCCATATCCAATCCCTCATGCGATGGAATACCGAGGAAATGGACCTGAAATGCAGTCGCCTGGCAATTTACTTGCTCAAGAGGGGAAACCAATTTTTTGTTGATTCCCCCCTTTATCGTGTCATATGATGATATTACCAACACAATGTGGAATCACCCTTCTTCCACCCCAGCCTTGGCTATGAAAGCAGACCATCTCTACCAAGTGCCAGTGGGCAAGCTTTTCTATGGTGAACAGCCCATGTCTGACTTGGTGGTCATAAATACTGTCCAAGACATACTAAGAAAACCATATTTAAGCAGCCACCCTCTGGATAAGAATCCCACCAGCTGGACCAGTTGGACAAGCAGGTATACTCTTCCGCTACACTGGCCATTCAGGCCCAGAACTATTAAGCCTATGTGGTGTAATACCAGAACGGCATTTGGGATCAGGTGAGGAATTTGGTGGCAGCTCTTCCTGATGATTCCACCAAAACACAGTTGGCCCAGATTCTTAAGACTGGATCTGACACAGGCCCTCATGTCCTCACAGCAGCCTACAGCACTGTTGATGCTGCCAGATATGAGGTGGTGGCAGGAGTCTGCATTCGCTGACAGTCCTGGCTTAGGGTGTCTGAGTTTGCTCTGGATGTTCAGGTCAAGATCATGGATGCCCCTTTTCAGGGATCAGTCTTGTTTGGGGGAGATGCCCAGGATATCATCTCCCACCACAAGGAATCGGGTAAGGTCCTGAGGTCAGTACACTCCATGTACCACTTCCAGCCATGGTTCTCCCAGCACCAGCCCCTTTGCCAGTCCTCCCGCCAGCCTTCCAAAGGACCCTTTAAATGCAATGTAATCATCCTGCCTTCCAGAGCAACTGCCCCTAGGGCCCCCAGAGCACCCTCAGACACTCTTCCCACCCCAACTCGACAGTCTGAATCCTTGCCACACCAGAGGCCATGGGGGATGCAGTCAGGGGTAGTTCTGCTTAAACCTAGATGGGTGGTGCACTGTAACCTCAGATCAATGCTTCAGATCATCAAGCGGGGTCACATCTTCGAGTTTCTGGACCCCCCCACATGAAAAGACCTCCCTCACCCTCCCATTACCTCCAAGCCCACATCTCCCACATACAGGCTGAGATTCAGGTGCTCCTGCACAAAAGGGCCATAGAACCTATCCCCCCTTCCCCTGTCAAAGGGGAAAGAGATTCTACTCCCACTTCTTTCTAGTCACCAAGAGAACAGGGGATCAACATCCAGTCCAGGATCTAAGAAGCATGAACCTCTACATAGAGTACAAGCACTTCAGGATGGTGGATCTTCAGGGACTGTAACCCCTCCTCCACCAGGGGGACTGGCTGTATTCCCTGGATATGCAGGATGCCTAGCTCCATAGCCTGATTTTCCAATCTTATGGTCATTTCCTCTGTTTCTGCTTTCAGGGGGACCACTTTTAGTTTTGGGCCCTCTCTTTTGGCCTTTTCTTGGCATCTCAGGTCTTTACAAAGTGCCTAACAGTGGTGGCGGCAGTGGCTTTTTGGAGACAGGGATTTTATGTGCTCCCTTACCTTGACGATTGGCTGCTGATGGGCCCCTTCCAGGGATTGTTTGCTACAGACCCTGGAAGGCACCTTTAGGCTCTTAAAGCTCTTGGGGATAACTATCAACCTTCCAAAGTCTTGTCTCACCCCAAGCCAATGCCTCCTATATATAGAAGCAGTCTTGGATTTATCCCGCGGCAAGGCTTTCCTGCTGGGACAGGGCAGAATGCTTGAGCGTGCAGGCCCAGATGTTCTCTTCCAGTCACCAGGTTTTGACCAGAGCATTCCTTCATCTACAGGGGCACATGGCAGCAGCTATAACTGTGGTTCCCCTGGCCCAAGTGCATAGGAATGTTCCCCAGTGGACACCTGGGGCCCAATTAGACCAATGCACCAATGAACTGGAACAGCCAGTGATGGTTTCTGACCCACTAAGACAGACCTTGGAGTGGTGGCAAAACCCCACCAACCTCCTGATAGGGGTTCCTTTCTACTCAGTATCCCCTCGGCAGATTCTAACCACTGATGCTTTGAGGCCGGGCTGGTGAGCTCACCTAGGAGAACACCAGACCAAGAGAATTTGGTCCAAGTCAGAACAGCATCTCCACATCAACATGTTGGAGATGTGGGCAGTTCTTTATGCTATTCAGGCCTTCCAGACCAAAATTCTTTCAGGCCCACTATTGGTGCAGACAGACATGTCTGTAATCTTTTACATCAACAAACAGTTGGTAGTTACTCTTGCCCCCTTTTGTCGGGAAGCCATTAGAGTCTGGTATTACACCATTGAGCAAGACCTGGAAATCTCAGCCGTCCATGTTCCAGGCATCCAAAATGCCCTGGCCAACAGTCTAAGCCAGTCCAGGTCGAGGGCACATGAGTGGGAACTCCTGCCCTCGGTGGTTGAAGATCTCTTCAACAGGTGGAGACACCCAGAGCTGGACCTTTTTGCCATCCCACTCAATGCAAAACTGCCACTTTTTTGCTCGCTCGATCCAGGGCCTGGAGCTTTCTGGTGTGACACGTTGTAGCTCTCCTGGAAAGGGAGGTTCCTAAATGTCTTCCCTCCTTTCCTCCTCCTGCAGAGGGTTCTCTGGAAACTCCAGTTGGAGGGGGCAGAGATGATTCTCATACCTCCCTACTGGCCACGTCAGATTTGGTACCCTCTACTTCAGCAGCTGGCAGTGGAACCGCACCAGCTTGCTCCTGAGGATTAGGGCAGCCTAGTCCATCCAGATCTCAAGTCCTGCCTCTCCATGTGTTGGTCCTGCAGACTTAGCTATTGCCTGCTTTAATGTGTCTTCAAGGATGCCAATGTCCTGTGACTGCCAAGAAACCTTCAACAGAGCACCTTTGCCATGAAGTAGAAGTGCTTCTTCCTTGGGCTACAGCTCACCACTTGGATCCTTTCACCTGCCTGGTGAACCTGATTTTGCAGTACTTCCTCTCCCTTTCGGACACCGGTTTGGGGCACTCTTCATTAAAGGTGCATCTTTCAGCCATCTCTGCATACCATGCACCTATAGAGGGCAAGGCTGTTGCCCAATTGGACCTCTCCCACCCATTTTTGTAAGGTATTCTTCATCTGAAACCTCCCATTCAGATTCTGTCCCACCTTGGGATCTTTTTATTTTGGAAAAGCTCACTCTGGCTCCCTTTGAGGCAGCCATGAGTTGTGAGCTACGCTTTCTGTCATGGAAAGTGTTGTTTTTAGATGCTATTTCTTCTCTTCAGAGGATTTCTGAGCTCCAGGCTCTGATGTATAAAAAAACATATTTGTTTTTTCACAAAGACAGGGTGTCTTTGCGTACCACCCCTAAGTTCTTGCATAAGGTGGTGTCGGAGTTTACATTGAACCAACCCATCCACCTTCCAGTTTATTTCCCTGAGTATTCTAATCAGGGGGAGGCCTTGTTTCATACTCTTGATGTTCACAGGGTGCTACATTATTACACTAATTGCTCCCAACACATTCACAAGACTGATCAGTTGTTTGTTTCATTTGCCCCTAAGAGGGAAGGGGCACCCATTTTGAAACAGTGTTTGTCTAAATGGTTGGCAAATTGCATTGTGTACTGTTATTGTAAGTATGGCAAGCCCTTGCTTAGGGCAGTTAAGGGCCATTCTACTAGAAGAATGGTAGACTGTACTGCCTGCTTCAGGAATGTGTCCACTGCAGACATCTGTGCAGCTGCCACTTGGAGTTCAGTTCACACCCTTTATCCGGTACTACAGTCTAGCTATAGCTTCCAGATGCAGGGCCAGCTTTGGACTAGCTGTCCTTCAGGGCCTTCTTTTATGAAAGACCTTCTGATGTATGTTTTTGCTTACTTCTGGCTGACTTATGGTCAGTTCCAGTACTGCTTGGGACTGAGTCCTAAGGGTGTTGTCTGCAGCAAAAGCCCTCTTGAAGCAAGATAGAACAGTTATGTAAGAACTTATCATAACAGTAAATCTTCAAGAGGAGTTATTGCAACAGGCACTGCTTTCCCTCCCTCCTTCCCCCGATTGTTTCTTCTCCTTTGCAGCTTCACTGCTTTTCCTCAGCCTTGAGAAACCACCTCAGTTCTCCATTTTTTACTTTCTGTGCAAGCTCTCCAGTGGGAGAACTGAGGTAGATCTGGGGGACCTCCCCTTTTATAGGATAGGTGGACATCAGTGTGCTGACATCAGTGGGGGCAGTCCCTCACTGCAGACTGCTAGCTAGAAGTTTTCCATATGGTCCTGGTGCCTGGCAGCTTCAGTGCTATCGGTGTTGCCTACTGCAAGAGCTCCTCTCAAAGATCTACTGCTATGGTCTGTTCTTTCATAACTGTACTTTTTGACTATGAGCAATCACTGTGTTTCATTCATTTAGATGGCAGCTGATAGAGGTGGTGAGCGAAGGGCCTGTGCTGGTTGCCAGCCTTCATGGATATCCTTTTTCTCTTGGCGTTTCAAGGTGGCAAGAGGGTGGAGGGTAGATGGGTGATGCAGTGCGTGACTGTGGGATGGGAGGTTGATATTTGTGTTGTAATTTTGCATGGGTGCTGGGAGGAAGAGGATGGGTCTGGGTTAGCAGTCAGGTGGGGACATGGTTGTAACTACTTTCTGTTGTGGCTGGGGAGGAGGAAGGAGGTGCTGCTGCAGTTGAGGGAAAAAGCATTGCTGTTTTTCAAAATGGATTAGGGATGGAGAGGGGGAGAAGATAGGTAGAGTACTTCATAAGAGTGATTGGATTTGGGTCTTTTTTTATTTGATAAAAATCCTAAAAGAAATTAATTTTGTGCTGTGAATTGTTCTCCACAGTTATGCATAGTGTGAAGTTTTGCATTTTGGCAACAATTAAATGGTGAAATCATAATTCACAACACTGCTGAAGATAAAAGGTTGGATCCATGGTACTTTTCTCCTCTGTAGTCAATGGTAGCTGGAGACAGCTTCTTCTCTGTTGATTGCCCAACATTCTGTGAACTAGAAAACTGTTGATACTGCACCCATGATATGGAGTAGGTATGCATCTGTTGATATGATGTCCTTAGCTCTGCATTATTATACTTGTATATTTGTGACTATTCCTACTGGGGAATATTATATGAATAGTTTACAGATTTTAATTACTTTTGTGCATCACCCGGGGTACAAAGCTTGACAATAATATCAAGCATTTGGGCTGGGAAGGATGTAAACCCTCCCCTTTGCAAGCACTTGGAGGCTTACTGTTAGTCTTTGCTGGTCCAGCTTATCCTTCTCACTAAGCACTAAGGAGTTATTGTGCACAACTCTGGCCATGACCCTCAAGTTGTTTACTGCTTTAGCATTGTTCCTGTCCAGGAAGCTTTGTAAATTGCAAGAACATCATATATCTTAAGTTTTGTTTGAATGAGAGCCCCCATTCTGTTTAGGTCTGCCAGCCCTCGGGGCATACATAAAGTAATGCTGGCCAGTAGATTTAGAGTTGGAAGGTTAGAGAGTACAGAGGGAGGCAAGTTTTTTTTATTTATTTATTTTTTGCTGACCGGGTAAGTGCACTAGACAAATCCTGTCTATTTTCAGGCATGACCCGGGGGAGAGGGATACAGATGAATACCAACTGACCTTGAACCAGATTAAGCTGTTGGTGGTATTTTTAGTGAATGAGGGAAATTTGGCCAGGACACCGGGGAAATTACCCTACTCTTTTCAATAATTGCCATGGGATCTTTACGTCCACCTGAACTACCACCAATCCAGGCAGATGGGACCTCAGTTTACCATCCCATCCGAAAGATGGCACCTCAGAAGTGCAGCACCCCTCTCATGCTGCACTACAGTGTCAGTACTGGGATATTAACCCAAGTGCCAGATGTGGGAACTGAACTCACAGCCCTCTGATCTCCCAGCCTCAGAGGTGAGTGTGCTACCTACTGAGCCACTGACACTGCACACAAGTGATCCACATCACTGGTAAATGGGGTCTGCCTCTTGTAGGATCTTACTGCAAATAGTCAGACTTGCTCGGCGCTGGCAGTAGCACTTGAGTTCATAATTTGGTGCATGGCACCTCTCCCCTCCAGGCTGAGTCTCCAGAGGCTGTTACTTGCCTAAAACTTGAAAACAACCATTGGGATGGTGTTGGCACATCTTTGGGTCTGTTGTTGGTTCCCCCTCAAAGGATTCTTTTAATTCCATTTCATTTTTTTTTAACTAGAATAGGACCACTGAGCTAAAAGCTAATTTGCACATGTGACCATTCACAATTCTTGCCACAGAAATACATAAATCAGGATAATGATGTCAAAGTTGTAACCACAAGTGATACAGAAGAGAAAATGTCATACCACTGTTTATAGGCATAAAATAAAATACATACACAAAGCTTTCTTCCAAACATAAAATACCTAACTTATGGTGGCCTGCATGGAGCTCAAGTGGGATAGTTATGACTGACAGCATTTACTGGATATCACATTTTAACATGTAGGAGGTCATTTGAGCACTGACCTGATGGAGCAGACAGTGAACATATCAGAACACCATGCCAGTGTTCACCCTCATACCACCTTTTGGGGAAGGAGGGTGAAGGTTTGCTTAAAATCATCAACTGTATCTCATTTAGTACCCAGATGTGTATCGCCAGAGTTAAATATAGAGTACTGAGTATATCCTTTTGTAATGCTTATCTATGATGTGCATGTGAATGTATGTAATTCAGGCACACTTCTGGGGTCATAGTTAATGCCTTCTGGGGTGCATGTATTTCACTCTGCAACAGCAGGGGAAGCAATCTCTAAACTGTTAAATTTGAAAAATGAATGTTGAACTTGACATGATGGCCCAAGGGCCAAAATCTTTCTTTTAAGATCTAATGTACCTTTGAATGAACAGTACTGCACTAGTATATATAGCGCCAACTCCAGGCTTGTGTACAACAAAGCTTCTGAAAATCATTTTTATTCATAGATTACGTTTCACATGTAAGCATCCTGTTTTGCCAGCCTAATGCTGATGGGCAGAAAATGTTTAAGCTGTGCAGATGGGTGTGGGGCCAAAAATGACACCAGCAAAACTCTCACGGCATGGTCCCGTAATCTAAGTGTAGTCCAAAACTGTGCTAGATTATGCATATCAGCTCTGGGACCGCGTTGCTTTTATTCCCATGTGGTTTTTGACAGTGAGTTTTTCATTTCGGCAAATTTGACTGGTTACTGCCAAATATAATGTTTTCATACAAAAAGATAATGTTTTCATGCAAAAGGCCTCAGTAATGAAGAACAATTGAACATAGATGCAGACAATTTATGAAATATTGAATTGTGTCTGAATAGTATATTTTAAAACATTTTCTGGGGAAAAATGCTTTAAGCTGTGAATTATGGATGCCTGTGATTGGTTACTTTAGTTATAACTTCTTCTAGTCAATTTTAACTATGCATCGCTGGTATACTTGTTTATTTTTATTTATTTATTTATTCAAGTCTCGGATTACAACCGGTACATGGAAACAAAATGCTTATAATAGGGTTCCTGTTTTCAAACTTAATTTGCCTTAATCACAGAATGCAGGAAACCCTTTGGAAAATAAGGCCCAGGATGTGGCAGCAAAGAGTAAGTCAGTTAAAATAAAGCCAAAAAAAATGAAATTAAAAACTGGAAGTCATTTTTGACAGATTAATACTGGCAAATAGTTTGATTTCTGGACTAGTGGGCTGTGTAATTACAGCTCATTGTACCAGACTGTGGGAAAACACTTTGCCATTCCACTGCACAAGTTATATGTATTCACCAGCTGGTCCAGTTGGGGAAGTCGAGCAGCTCCGATCCACTCCAGATGGAGCTGCCTGGATGACTGCATTTTTCCTAAAACAAGAGGCCTGCTGATTAAAATAGAGACACCAGGTGGATATCAGGATTGAGGCAAATAAAAGCACACAAGCTTGAGTGATTGGGCCACATTCTATGCTGAAGAGAAAGAGGGCCATCCTGACAGGATGCTTCCCAGCTTTATCCCAGTTTGGCCCAACATGCCTGTCTCTTACAGACTGAATGTAATCATCACCTTCCTGCTTTCTGGCCATATCTCTCAATCCCTTAGTTCATGAGCCCAAACTTTAGATCCCTCTCATGAAACTGCATCTATTTGTTGCTCCAATGGTCATTGATAAAAACATATTCCAAATGTTTCCAAATGTTTCTTGCTCTTTATTCTGAAACAAACCTGTCTGTTTTATCTATTTGTTCTTAAATGAATGTATGTATTTACTTCCTTGATTTTTGTTTGAGTCTTCCAGTCCCCTCGATGCTCCACTCCTACCGAACCCTCAATATCCCTACCTGCCAGACTTACCTCCCACTGCTGGTCCCCACCATTAGGTTCTCTGAAGTTTCTGTCATTTCTTCAGTTCCCTGTTAACCTTGCTGGTGTTCCTCCCTGCTGCCACCAATGAGATCATGCTGTGACATCTGGGATGACTTTTGGGGTAGGTCAGTGCACTAAGGGGGTTATGTGGCATGGGGGAACATGCAGACCTTCATGTGGCTCACCAGAGGTGGGCATTTCATGCGTTTGCCCTCTTCCTCCAGCAGTCTCCCATGTTCAGGCATGCACTGTGTGTCATCCAGTGTGGGTGGGTGGGGAGAAGGTTATGGTAGAGTGTGGTTACCCATACTGCTAAATGTACTTCCACCCAAACCCACTCTTGGAGTCATGCATACCATCCACTCCCTCCTGGGGAGGAGCTCGTCCATTTGGATGCTCCTCACCCACCCTGCAGGTCTTTGCTCCAATCCTACCAGGTGCTGGGTACAAACCCAGGTCACCAGCATGTTAAGTGGTATCTTTTTATTTTTATTTTTGTTAATCAAGACAGTAAGGCTAGACAACACAGCCTATTTTGAGACTAGTATTGCTTGGGGAGTGTGTAGAATATAGATACAAACCAACTGAAATTGGACTAAATTACACCATTGTGGTAGTTTTAGTGAATTGGAGGAATTTGGTCAGGAGACTAGGAAAATGTCCCTTCTCTTTTCAAGAAAGGCCATGAGATCTTTACATCCTCCTTAATTACCAGAAAAGGTAGACAGAATGTTGATTTAACATGTCATACAAAGGGCAGCACATCCTTGCAGTACATCATCCCCCTAGTACTGAAACAACCTGCTCAGTTGTTCTCCTAGTACTGCACTTGAGTGCCATGAATCCAGTCCTCCTGCAGGACTAGAAGCCATGAACTTCTGACTTAGAGGTGGATGTTCTTCCCACAATGAGATCCTACAGGAAACTGTTATGTTACACTGTTTCTCCAAAGTGTCCTGCACAAAACTTTGATGTCACACCATTGCCCCAAACAAGACCCTAGGCACCTGATTTTAATGAACGCACACTTGTTCTTGAATGCAACCTTATGATGACCTACATTTCCCAGATCAACTACTGAACATTCTGGAGAAAGCAACCCTTTGCAAGCTTTTGGTATGTCCTTGATATTAAAGGAACTCGGCTAAGTCAACCTTTTACAATATTCAGGGCACCAATGTATTTACCTGAGGAAGTCCTGCAGGAAACTGTGATGCTACACCATTGTCACAATGAAGTCCTGTAGTGAATAGTAATGTCCACCATTGTCACAGCAAGGTCCTAGAGGAAACTGTGATGTCACACCATTGCTACAACAAGGTCTTGCAGGAAACTGTGATGCTACACCTTTGAGGTCCTGCAGGAAACTGTAATGTTATGCCATTGGCAAAACAAGGTCCAACAGGAAACTGTAATGTTCACAGCATTCCTGCAACAAGGTCCTGCAGGACAACTGTAATGTCACACTGCTGGCACAGCAAGGTCTTACAGAAAACTGTGATGTCATATCACTCCCAAAAACAGACTCTTTTTGAAACTGTAACTTCACTGTTCACTACTATTACCCCAGTAACATTGTGCAGAACACTATGATTTAACACCATTCCACCAACATGGCACTGAAGAAAACTGATGTCACATCATCCCCCCCATGAGGTCCTGCAGGAAACTGATATCACACAATTGTCTCAGTGACTTCCTAGCAGAAATAATTATATTGCACTTTTCCACAGTGAGATCCTACAGGAAATTTATTGGTTGCCATTGATTTACTCTAAACATCTGATCATACAAAGATTTCATACAAGCAAAATTACTTGGTAACTTGGTAATTTTAGACAAAGTAGGCCAAGGCCCATTTAATTGTCTCCCACTCCTAGTGGGTTTATTTTATAATGTAATGTTTACCATTTAGAAGTAAATAAGCATCCAACTCATTTTTAAAAGAATTAAAGGTAGTAGCCTCTGCCACTTGTTTAGGGAGACTATTCCATATAAGGGAGACTCTGGAAACAAAAAAATTTAAATGTCTACTTGTTTTAGAAAGATTTACAAAAACCTGTTTATCGTGAGATCTTGAATTAAAGGTTTTCTGAGTCCTAACAATGCTACATTGCTCCATTAATGTTGCATTATCCAAAATATGATACCAAAATAATAAATCACCTCTGATTCGCCTAAGTTCCAAGGGATACAAGTTTAGCATCAGTAATCTGTCCTTATATGCCTTATTTTGTAAGCCTTTTATGGATTTGGTTAAACGCCTTTGGACTTTTTCAACTTTATGTATATCTTTCTTTAAATAGGGGTTCCATATAGGAGAGCCATAATCCAGTATAGGGAGTACATAAGTTTTATAGAGTTTGAGTAAACACTCCTTATTCCTCGAAATTAATCCTTTTTTTATTGAGTAAATGATGCCATTACATTTGCCTATCATTTTGGATATATGCATGATAAAAGATAATTTGGGATCAATCCAAACACCTAGATCTTTTTCTAACTTGCTGTTTCTTATTATTTAAGTAATATGAAAACCTAGGGTTGTTTTTTTCCAAAATGGATCACTGAACACTTCTACTCATTAAATTTCATATCATTTCATGTCATTTATATTACCCCATTTTTCTACTAAACTCAGGCTATTTTTTAGTTCTTCAAAATCCCGAATAGTTTTTACCACCCCACCTATTTTGGTATCATCAGCAAATTTAGTTAAGTGGGATTTAACCCCAACACTCATATCACTAATGTATAACCCAAACAACAATGGTCCCAATACGGAGCCCTGGGGCACCCCACTAGCCACTCCACCCACCTCTGACAACACACCATTTATACTTAATTATTATTTAATTTTATGTAGTCATATTTACGTTTATGCATATGTGACTAGTTTTAAGCCCAGAGCCAATACCCTACGCATACACAGGAGTGGACAGCAAAGATCCTGTGCATGCGCAAGAGTGTGCTGCTCTTGTGCATGTGATGGATTTCGGCCCCGGGCTAAAACTTTTACTTGTACAACTTGGGGTGTTCGGTTTGTCTGTGGAGATCTGAAAAAGTATTTGGATTCCCATAATGGAATGATGGAGATTAGTTTTATACTAGGCTCATGAAGAAAATGCAGTTTAGGACCACGCTTGTGTCAAATGCGCATTTCCGACTGGTGATTGCTTCCGGTAGGAGCATGATTTACAGTCAGATTGAGCAGACAACTTATAAAGTAAAAAACAGTAAAACAGCTACCAAGTGGGACTTTACAGGCATGTAGGGGCATTCTATAGTAATCGTTCATTAGGTCTGTGCCAAGAGGCACACTAATGTTCTTGTGAAGAAAATGGAGTGGCAAAGCTGACAGTGACCCTTTAAGGAAAGCAGCTGAAAGGCAGAGTGTATTGCAGTTACATTGTAGAAAGGACGTATTAGGTACAGTATTGAAGGAGGGGTAACAGCAGGTAGTATGGAGCAGAGAACCAAAGGGGAGACAGTTTGCTGCAGGGGTTGTGGGCTGCTAATCTCCCAGGCTACACTCTGAAGGGTGGAACACTGCCCCAAATGTAGGATATTTGTCAAGCTCCAGGCACAGCTGGTAGTAGAATCAGAAGAGATACCCATGCTGCATCACCAGCTGAGCTGGTAACCACAGGCAGCCCCCTTCCCCAAGAGGCCCATTGGCACAGGACGTGCAATGTGGTGGATAAATGGGACAGACACAGTCACAAAGAAATCTTCCAGACATATCAAATCCTGACTACAAATAACTTTGCTCCACTGGAGGAGGTGCAAGTAACTCACTCCTATGTGGGGGAGGGGGTCTGAGCCAGTCAGTAAGAGTGAACATGATAACATGGTCACACCAAGGGCACAGGACATGAACAAGGCAGCAAGGAGTACTGTATCATAGCAGTAGGGAACTTTATTATTAGAGGGATGGAGAAGGTGGTGGGGAAAGAGGATGGGGAGGGCGGTGGTCAGATGCCTTCCAGAAGTATCAGCATCCAAGATATGGATATGATACCGATGATGATGGTGGAGAGCTATAGTTGCTGATACACTTTGGTACCAAAGATCTGGGAAAAAAGTCTATTTAGACAGTGAAAAGTAAATTTCAAAAACTGGAGAAACAGGGGGAACAGACTGAAGCCACACTCAGTTGCCCTAACCTTTTCTGAGGTCTCGCTATGTGAGGTAGAGGGAATGAAAAGGATAGGGTGAGGAAGGAAGAGACTGAAGGGGTTCTGGGACAAGAGGCTCCTTAAGAATGAAGGTCAACAAGAAAGGTGGACATTTAAACTGAAAGGGGGAGACATAGGCTGAGGGAACAACAGAAGATGATAGGCAAAAGGGGAACATAGCTAGGACTCCCCCAGAAAAGGGGGCTTGGAGCACTGGGGATGGAATCAGCAAAGCAGAGGTCCATAATAAAGATAAGTAAGGGTTTCAGAGGAGGGGGGCTCACAAAGCCATCAGGGAACAGAAAAAAACAGGAAGTTAAGGAGGAAGGGAAGTCCAAAGGGAGAAGAGCTGACATGTTGAGAAATGGCATAAGCTCATGCTGGAATGTGGTCTGCCTAAATGCCAGGAGCCAAGGAAACAAAATCAGTGAGCTCCAGGCAATGGTGACAGATGTGGGATTAGACCTCATAACCTATGCAGAAACCTGAGTCACCTGGAATAAAGACATGGACCTAGCAATACCAAAGAATACCAAGTATAAGAGAGATAGATGTAAAGGAAAAGGAGGCTGGGTAACCATCTATGTTGAGGAAGGAAAGAAGGCAGTAGAGGATGAGTCTATTTAGGGGAAGAAATGGGGGGGCAGAATCAACCAACCAAACTTTATTTTTTCAGTGCTATTTCACCATAAGTCATAGCGTTTTACAACATTTAAAAAACACAGTATAATCAGCATTTTAAAAACACACAGCAAAGTTTCTAAAACATAGCAGGGGTCTAAATATTAGCACATGCTAACTCAAATTAATGAGTTTTCAGGGCAGATTTAAAAGCCTCAATGGATGGGCAATCCCTCATCACTGTAGGTACAGTTCATGACAACATCCAGAAGGAAGTTATGTATGGGGGTGGTCAACAGACCACAAGGATGGGGAGATGAGGGCACAGGAAACAAGGGGCAGCAATAGACAAGGGATCCACAAAGAGATAGGTAGTGGTTGTGAGGGATCTCAATCTACAAGACATAGATTAAGACATTCCAGCAATTAAGAGCACTTGAAGTCAGGCTCTGCTAGAGATGTTGCAGAATTGTCTGCTAGCACAGCTAGTCAGGGAGCCAACAATTGCAGGCTGCCATTTTCAATATGGTACTCACCTATTTGAAAATAGTAGCTGGGGTGCAGGTCGGAAAACCGCATGGGTTCATTGACCACAACACCACATGGTTTGAACTGGCCATAGACACCTATATGTCCTCATCAAAGCCAATGGATTTGGGGCCTGTACTTCCTTGCTTGGGATATGAATAAATGTTGTTTGTCTTGCATTGCAACTTGTTGTAGATATTTTTTACTTCTGTGTGGAGTGCAGCTGTGGTCCTCTGTTTCATGCTGTGATTTTTGGCTTAGCACCTGTTTATTACTAATGTGTATTTTTTGATTACCCACACAACTGGCTGCCATTCTCAGCATGATACGCAACATATCAGAAATAGTAGGTGGTGTTTGGGTTTGAAAATCACTTGTATCCAGCGACCAAAACACCACATAAATTTAAGTGGCCCTGGATACCAGTATACCCTCATTAAAGGTTGTGGTTCTAGATTTCAGACAAGCAGATTTTGATCAGTTAAGGGAATTAATCAAGGTTAAGTTAGTTGGCATAGACAAAAATTAGGGGGATGGAGGAGATGTGGGCAAAATTTAAAGGAAGCATTCTCGAAGTAAACGAACAATGGGGCCTATTCACAAAAGGTGTGGATGGGATACGCGCCATGTAATCTTGATGCATTCTCCACCCGCACCTGGCCACACTCACTATGCCCACTGCACTCCATTCACAATCCCTCTACACCACCCCTATGCACCCGGCACACTGGCTGAACATGCAACTCTGTAAGGGGGTGGCCCAGGGACAGGCACAGGGGGCATGTTCGCACTCTGTGCCATTCACAATGGTGCAGGTGCCTTGCACGGAGGGCAATGGCTACACCTTCAGAAGGCAGCTGTAACTGTTATGTGCCCTCCATGGATGCCACTGCTGGTTGCAGCAGGGATGGTGGGGGTCATCAAACCTCTCATTGTGTCCACCCCTGTCATTGGGCCACTGTGGGAGGGTGGGAGACTGGCATCTGGGGTCCCCTCCACAACTTTGCTGTGTGTGTGTATATGTGCCTGTCAGCAACATGGTGCCCGACAGGTGCAAGGGATCCACTACAGAACTGGGTCCAGGCAGCTGATTGGTTGTGCAGCCAGGTCCACAGTCCCACATTGGACCACCCCGTGAACTTGCATATCAGAGAGACAGTGCCACATAATGGAGCTGGGCGGGGACACCTGTTCATGAAAGAGGTCCTCACACAGATCTCCAACAAGTGTGGTGCTGCGCGGGGTGGGATATATGCAATTAATGCATACCCCCCCCCACTTTCATCAATAGGGCCCAATGCTTGAGAATGGTTACCATAGGTAACAAGCAGAAGAGACCAATCAGATTTTCTAAGAAGGTTAGGGAGGCAGTGAGGGCCAAATAAAGTTCCTTCATCAGCTACAAGGAGAAACAGGGGGATGCGGAATGGAGAAAATACCATGAACAGATTAAGGAGGCCAATAAGGTAGTCATAGATGCAAAATCAGACAAACAGCTGTGTATTAAGGAGAGGATCAAGGGAATGGACAAACAATTTGGGTACGTCAGAAAAAAAAGGAAGGCAAAAGGGGAGTTGTTAGTCTAGGTAGTAGAGAAGGACAAGCAGAAGGCATCCATTCTAAATGACTATTTCTGCTGAGTATTCACAGTGGAAGGCAGTGGGCCTCTGCCAGAAAGTGGCATAAAGGCTGCTGCAAGGAGAGTCCCAGATATGTGGATGGTGGTAATTGCCAGTGAAAGGGTTAAAAAGGGCTTGCAGCCCTAAAAACAGACTAGGCTCCAGGGCCAGATGTGATGCACCCAGGGATGCTAAGGGAATTGGCATCAGAACTAGCTGAACCCCTGTTGGGCAGTTTAATAGCTCACTACAGTCAGGGGTGATTTCTCTTGTCAGCAAAATCTGATAGCATTCTATGACTGGGCTACAAGGGCAGTGGATAAGGTACAAGCAGTAAATTTGCTCTACTTTGACTTTAGCAAGGTTTGACTCTGTGCGACATACCGTAGAAGGCTGCTGAAGAAATAAGAAAATACGAGAATAGGAAAGGACCCATTTACATGGGTTAGAAGTGGTGGCAAAGAGGATCAAATTGTGGGAAAGGGAGGTCATGAGTGTGGTACCACAGGGGTCAGTCTTGGGACCAGTCTTTTCAAATGTGTTCATCAGAGACACAGGAGAAGGAATACAGGGCAAGATGTGTCTATGTGCAGATGGCATTAAGCTCTGTGGAAGGATAGACAGAAAGAAGGGGTTAAAGGAGTTGCAGAGGGACCTACAAAAGTTAAAGAGGTGGTCTATGATCTAGTTGTTGAAATTCAATGTCAGAAAGTGCAAGGTGATGCACATAGGGAACAAGAATCTCAGGAAGGAATATTGGACGAAGATGTTAAGCTGGCTATTACTTCAGAGGAAGGGGGCCTGGAGGTTCTGATGAGTGACTCCATAAAACAAATTAGCACGTGTATAGTAGCAAGTCCTACAGCTTGGTAAACAGAATATTGCATAGAAACAAACAATTTGATGGCAGAGAAGGACTGCTTGTGCTACCTAGTCTGCCCATTTTTGGGTCCCATATTAGAGTGTAATGGAGGGGTGTTGATAACAGGAGGAAAGAGGTAATGCTGCCTTTGTGTAGATCACTGGTATGACCTCAGCTGGATTACTGTGCCCAGTTCTGGTGTGTTCACCTGATGAAAGACAGAGATGAGCTGGGGATGGTGTAGCATAAAGTAACCAAAATGACTCAGGGTCAACAGGGCAGTTCCTATGAGGACCGACATCTCAGCCTTTCAGTATTAAAATTCATAATACTGGCCTTCAAAATTCAAAGCAAATGACAAGAACGTTTAGAACTTTTTAACATAGAAACAAAAACATAGAATTTGACGCAGATAAGGGCTGCTTTGCCCACCTAGTCTGCCCATGTTCCCTACCTTCTGTCATACCGTAGACCCTACTTAATCTCCAGCTTTTCCCCCTCTCCTTCCTTGCTTCTAAGGTTTCTTATTTTAAAGAGCAATATATCTAAGAACAAAGGGTCCAATGTGTTTAGTGTTAGGGCATGTTTCTATCAAGATTGCTCAACATCTTAATAGTTTGTGTGTCCAGAAATCAGTCTACCATTATGAGGATTATCAGCAAGCCTTTGTGGAACAAGGGTAAATATTAGTGTGAAAATCAGCGATGCAAAATTCATAGCGGTTGAGAGGTATGTATGAAGACTGGCTCAGAGCACTGAACATGTACTCCCTGGAGGCCATAAGGGAGAGGGGGAAAATAGAGACCTTCAAGTCCCTGAATGGAATGAATAAGGTAAACTGTAAAGAATTAGTTACTGTAGCAGGAATGTTGGGTCATAAACAGGGGGTCTTGAATGTAAGCTGGCAGCAGCAAGATTCAGGAGGGATGTGAGAAAGTTGTAGCATATGGAGAGAGTGGCTGAGTGGTGGAATAGCCTACTGGCAGAGGTGGTGGATGTAAAAACCATTAATTTCTTCAAGTATGGCTGTGACTCAAGAGGGTGGTGAGGATGAAAACCCTGTCCAGGCATTATGTCATGGGGTAGAGGAAGGTAAAGCTGTGTAGACTGCATGGACTAATCTTTTTCTGCCAACATTGTTTCTATTGCTCTACTGAGATACTGCCAAGAAAATGTGATGTCACACCATTGCTCCCAAGACCCTTCAGATAAATTTAATTACATCCCATTACATCAATGAGGTCTTGCAGGAATCAATGTCACACCATTCTTCCTAATCAGGTCCTGCAGTTCCACAGAAAAGGGTAATGCCACACCTTTTCTTTCAACAATGCTCTGCAGAAAACTGTTGCCACTCCAGTACACCAATGAGGTCCTGCAGGAAATTCTAAGTCACACTATTCTTCCTAATTAGTTTCTGCAGTACTGCAGAAGACTGCTGCATCCCCCCTCCCATGAGGTACAAGATTATGCCTACCTGATGGTACTGGGCATGGTGTGTAAGACCTTTACATGAAAGGTGCCTGGACGTGGATGGTATTGCAGGTAATAATGATGCAGTGCCTCCATCTAATCCTTCTGAGTGGTTACTGCCAGGGTGCTGCCTTACAGAAAATGAATGCAACTCCTACCCTCAGTGAAAGGGAATCTTTATATGTGTGCCCCCCCCCAACACACACATACACACTTATGCTCTAAGCATGCACAATAAACCTCACAATAACATTTAGATCAGAACATACAGCAGTTCAAAACATGGATATTTATTTAGGTGGCATGAAGAGGATCTGGATGGAGAAAAGGAAGGGTTAAATCAAGCATTAAACAATTTTGCACGTAACTCTCCTCATATCATACCACCCTTTGGCGTGAACCCACACAGTATTTTCTGCTGTCCCCTACTGGTGCACCAGTATCACAAAGTCTCTTGGGAGCTCCCAAAATAGTCTATCAATGAGTGCATACAGCAGATGTTGTAAACCAGATGTTGGACCATGGTGTGGTACTGATAGAAGGTCAGTGATTGGGGATCCCAAACAAAAGTTGCTCTCAGCTGTTGCAGTTCTTCAAATGGGCTTGGAAAAACAATTGTGCAGGAATGCGCATCAACTTTGATCATGTCCTAGCTAACAGAAGAATTGGTAGGGTATTGACCCAGAACTCAAAACCTTCGGAGACTACAGTGTCTCCATCAGGACATCTTTCTAAGAGCTGCAGAAGCAGGAAGTGTTACAGGTGTGATAGACATAACATGCTTCCAGTTGGCAAGAGGTGCAGGCCTCACTGGTCTCCTAATGTCCTATCATCATCATAGGGGATATGCCATCGGTCATCTAAGGATTAGGCACTCAATCAGTGCCGCAGTTGACTCAGGCCAACAGCACACAAAGTCCAAGGCAGGCGGTTTGGTGTTGTTCCAGAAGGGAACAGGAAATCTTTTTACAAAATATTGAAACGACTTTTTTTTCAACCTGGTGACTGACTGCAGATATCTTTCATAGGTCTCTCATCCAGAAAAATCTGAAGCTTTCTTAAATGTTACTTCCATCTGTAGAAAATCTGGGGATCAATAATCACTGGATAAAATCTCATACATTATTCCTTTTGTTAATCTCCCTGCATTCAGTGGCTTTCAGTTTCTTAGGAAAAGCATGCTCACCCAGAATTGTATTCTGAACCAGTATCAGTTTCACATGGAAAGAATGCATTGAAACCTGAGCTAGCTTGCAGCCTTCAGGTTCTGTAAGATGGATCTCAGGATTGCCCAAAGTTTAAGGACTGGCAGTGTGTCCTCTGACCCCTTTTTGTCAGTCCTGAGGCTTGAGAAACTACAAACATGGCAGACCTGGTAATCTTGTATTTTATCTGGTGTAGTTTCCCACATCTGGATAGGTACCCTCTTGCTCCTTGCTGTCATCCTGTGGGGCCAGGGGCATACATTATGATAAAGGAGTCTTGGGTTCTCCTGAAGTTGTGCTCCCATGAGAGGAGTGGTTTCATTGTTGTGGCTAATGATGTGAGTTTTCTTTGGTTTGAGAGCCAATACAAAATCGCGTAAACTCCTCTCTGTGCTCACCAGTCTGGAAGACAGTCCACAGGGTCAAGTCAAGGACATTCTTATGCAGCATACACCATTGGCATTCATAGCACAGCTGTACTAAAAAATAAGGGGCAGTGCAAATTGGCTCCATGGTTCTGCTGCCACAGTCACCAGACGGCAAAGAGGGTAAAATAAAAATGTTCCTTACTGATCATGGTGCAAAGGGTTCCTCCATGCTTGCAGAATAAATTAAAGCGTCCAGTCCAGCCTTGGATACTGCAGCTGCAATCCAGACTTAGACTGGGATGATGGAGCGGCACACGGGGAGGTAGCAGTAGTGTTCTGGAGGGAGTCAGGAGGTAAGCCTCTTTGAGAGGGGATTATGCTGTGATGTCATTAGCATATTTTTTTAATGATTTACAATTTCCCCTTTTCCTAGTCTGACAGAAGATGAATCAGGCAATACACACAGCTGTGAATGTTTACAGTGCTGCCTACACACAACTAAAATATTGTACAGAGAAATTTATAATCCAATTCTATGCCTTTGGATACTGCCACTCCCTAGTATTAGTTAGGGATACAATGGTCCTACTGGTGCTAGGGAGTGTCCCTTAACTTACCAGGATTGATTAACTGGTGCCCATGAAGCATACATACGAGAAATAAACCAATTTGTATCCTCCAAGTACATCCCCATTGGGGATAAGTGGCTAGACACAAAAAGTGATGCAATCATACAACACATTTCAATAGTTACATTAATGTGTCATATCCAAATTTAAGTTATTATTGAACCAATATTCTGTAAGAGTGAGCATGTCTAATACAGAAGTGCTAACATTTCATCCATGTGTGTGACTTTCTGTTGTGTTTCATTTTCTGTGTCACTGTTGCTCACTTGTTTAAACCTATAGACACTGCAGAGTACAGTACAGATGGTGTATTCCAGATACTCCACTGAGGTGTTGTACTGTACTACAGTTACTGCCTTTACTGTAGATCGGTGCATTGATTAACAGTACTTTTAACAGTTCTGGTAATCATTTTGTTAAGCAATCTTGTAACTGATTCATTCATGAGGTTGATCTCTTTATTGGGCACTTCATTTGTATGGGAGCCGGGATCTGAAACAGAATCTCTTTAGGGAGGCAGACTGGCCCAGTGGTTAGAGCACAGAGCAATGAATCTGAAAGCCAATGTTCCAATACCACAACTGCTAATTGACCCTGAGGAAGTTACTTATCTTTCTTTTGCTCAAACTCACTCTAATTTCTTTGTGTGTCTTTCTCTGTCCTCTAAGTATTCTTGTGTGTGAAAAAAGTAGCAGCATCATCTCCTTTCCATTACCCTAGTTTGGAAGCACTTTGAGAGACAGTTTGTATGAAAGCTGCCATAGAACCACATTTGTTTAATTTCCTGGTTTGCATTTATTTACTGAAACCTTATACTACACTATACAGATTCAAATGTGGACCTCCTGGTAAACAATTCTTTGCACTAGCCCTTAGACCACATTTCCCAGATGCTGGAGTTTGTGAACCAGGATTTCATGAATTGTGTCATTTTGCTCTAACCTACATCAAGCTGCATGGGAAGAGGGATTTAAACCTTGCTCTCTTGGTTTCAGGGGCAGAGCTACAATTTTTTATGAGGGGGGTAGCAATTTTGTCAAAGGGATAGCAATTCCACAGAAAAATGTAAAATGTTTAGTTTTAAAAATCATGTTGGATTAAATCAACTACTGTGTGCTGGCATGAAGGTTAGCGGGTGCTCCTTTGCTACATAATGTAGCTGGATCCCCTAGTGCTTGGCACACAGTCCCTTGGCATTACACCCTGTGGCCAGGGCACTAGACTGTGAACCTGAATCTCCAGTTACATAGTGCCATTCTCTGTTAATCAGACCTCATCGTCTTCATATAAAACTCTTACTACAGTCATAGGATTAGTAATGCTGGTGGAAGTTATGTCAACATTGCAAGATTAAAGGAGTCCCAGCATTCAGAGTTAAGCACTGTTATTCATCCATCATGTGAATTTTGTCAACATCCTCATGTAAGAATAATATAAACCCATACAATTACTTGAAGTAACAAATTTATCATGTTTTGCAAGGCACTGTCCTAGCAAGAGCGACTTTGATCTATTATAACACAACAAAGACAATTTACATTGGAAACGTTGCAGAAGAAGGCTTCACAGAATCTGCTGGCACTCACCTTGTAGGCTTTGCAATTTCTCAGCAAACAAAGTAGCAGCTTTTATGCAGATTGCTTACTCTGGCTGTATATTGTATGAATCAACTTGCCAAACGATCCTTTTAGCATTCAGTATAGATACACAGGTGTCTGCGTGATTGGTTACAATTACTCAGATGGCTTCTTGCATTGATATGAACAAATGTATGTGTATTTCCTATAAACACACACACACATCATTCTTTTCTTCCATGCCCCACTAAATTGCAACTGCCTTCTCTGTCTCTGACTCCTGTTTTGGCTGACCCCTGTCTCTCTGTGCCCATGGCACCCACTTTCCCTGCTCCTTCCTCTCTGTACTCCTCTTTCCTTGCTCCCACTGCATTCTCTGGCTCCAGGCTACTGTTACCTGGTTCCCCTGTTCTCATGCACCCTCTCATGCCTCCTGGACCCTGAATGCTATTGTAGCCACCCTTCAGACTCACTTCACAGCTCCTAAGACCTACCCCCCCCCACTGTTACAGCGTAATTCCCCATCTCCCTTAGCCCCTCATGCTCACCCTCGGCGTCTGTCCCTCCAGCTATATTTAATTGCCACCTCCATTTCTACCCTCTCAACTCTTTGTCTGCTGAGCACTCTTGGTGCCATAGCCTAGCCCAGCCCCCTTCTGCAGTCTTCTGCTACCCCTAGCTATGCCCACCATTTTGTACCTACTTCTCCCTGCATTGTCTCCTATCTGGCCCTCCTCTACTCCTGTTCTGTCTGGATATTTTGTTTTAAATTACTAAATCCCTCCCTCTCTCTCCCCTTCCAGTCTCTGCCCCCTTGGGCTACAGATGGACCTCTGTAGTGGCCTGGCTTTGCCACTGGCAGGCTGCTGCACCCTTGCCCAGACCACTGTCTGCCCAGCTGCTGCAAGGTAAGCCTCTTGACTCCTTATCTCAGCTTGTAAGCCATACAACTGATTGCTTCCATGGGGCTGTACCAGGTCACCTACTGGCTGCTGCAGCCCAGTTCTCTGCACCTGCTCTCTGACTAATTTCTGGACTCATGACATCTAGCGCTCCCAGCACTGATATGAATTTTAAACTCATATTTTCTCCTGTTCACCCACCCCAGCCTCTATTAAATGCTCTTCAATGACACCTCCTCCTTCTCCCTGCTCCTCCTCCTGTGAATATCTTTTATCCCCTGGTCTTAAAGGGGCTACTCTTTAATCCTTTGCAGTTCTTCATTTTCCCTCTGTGTCATTTCAGGGACTTTCCTCAGTGCTCTATTCCTACACTTCCCACCATTGGACGTCCCCTTGGGCCTCGCCTCCCAGCACTCACTGTTACCCCCTTCTTACTATTTGTTTTTACTACTCAATTGTCCATACTGGCTGTGAACTTATTCCCTATTGCCCTTGCATCCTACAGGGCAGCAAGTATACCTGTTTCATCCTATCAGATTTTGCTGACAAGAGAAATCACCCCTGACTGTAGTGAACTATTAAACTGTTTCATCCTTCCCTGATCTCTCTCTTGGTGTATCCTCCTGGGCCACTCCTCCAGTACTACACTCTCCTCAAACTCCTCCTGTTTGACATTAGAAGCTTCTGCCTCCAGTACTTCTAAAGTACTATACCCTCCTTGATCCTTGGTGTGTCCTCCTGGGCTACTTGTCCATTACTTTACCCTCCTCAATCTCCTCCTGTTTACCTGGTCTGTCCTCCTGGGGTACTCGTCCATTACCTTACTCTGCTTGATCTCCTGGTGTGTCCTCCTGGGGCATTCCTCCATTATCCTAACCATCTTGATCTCCTCTGCTTACCATAGAGGCTTGGCCCTCCAATATCTTACCTCATTTCTCCACACTGCGTGGTTGACCCCTCCTTGTCGTTACAATCCCAGTGCCAGCTGTATCCTCCCATTAAAGTCACTTAGTTTGTCATGCTTGCCTTTCTCCCCCTGCCCTATACAACACCTACACCCCCCTAGTTGCCACAACCAGGCTGCACCTGTAGTCTCCCAGTACAATGGGGGCTTGCACTGCAGCAATACTGCCCTTATGCCTACTGTTCCTTATGGTTTCAGTCCTACCCATCATTGGTCCTGTTGCAACGGTTACCATATCCCTTAATATCATGGATGGTAACTGCCTTAGTGTGTATGGATCCTTTACATCCCCTCACTGCACTGGTCCAACTGGCAGCAAAAAACTCTGGGACATGTCCCCACCCTTATACTCATGGCCAAGTGCTGACCCCCACTCCTGGCTACCCCCACTCTCGATCCTCCAGATGATTTTCTTCATACAGGGGAAAAAGCAATTGATGCCTCACTCGGCGAAGGATGCGCCACCGTGACAAAAAATAACTAAAAGAATACCTGCTTAGGTTTCTATGTATGCTATTACTACTTTCAGGCAATATACACCCAAACTCAGGGCCATCACAGAACTTAGGCACTCCCTGAGGAAAGCAGGGGTGCTCATAATTGCGTCGCTTAATGTTTGCAGTCTCCTACCCAAACTTGACAACCTGACAGTATGGATCACCCAACACAACCGTGATATTTTCTCTACTGTATTGTCAAAACATGGCTCTCCCCGAAAACACCAGACACGTCTATACTTCTTCCAGGCTATTTGATCTTCAGGCAGGATCGCCTGTCAAAAAGAGGAGGAGGAGGATGTACACTCTATCTTAGGGATGGACTCCATTGCCTTGCTCTACCATTGCCCAATACCAATGGTCATATCCAAGCACTTGCCATTAAAGTGCTACTAGGTGCTGACAATAAAACTGTCACAGTGTTATCTGCCTCTATTCTTCCCTGACAGACAAATGCTGGCTTAGATTCACTCCTGCACTGTTTGGAAGCCTAAGTCTTAACTATGAAGTAATAGTGCTTGGTGACTTCAATGTCAACTGGGTTGCCCTGGATGCTAGCCCTTTCAGAGATGCAATCTCAGCTGTACACCTCACACAACTCATCGAGTCACTGACAAGGATGAACTATAAGATGGGAACAGGCATTCTTCTGGTCTGGGTCCTCTCCAACTGCCCCAACTGTATCTCCAGTATCACAGTACTCTTGGATGTCTTAAGTGACCACTTCCCTGTCTTATTCTGCTGGATCAATAAATTCTCCAGGCCCCCTCCCAGAATAATTTCCTCCAGGGTCCTCAGCCAGGGTCATCTCAGCCTCCTTAAACTTAACTTCCAACATCTGAACTGGTCCAATGTCTTCTCTACCTGTGATGTCAGTACAGCCCTTCAGCAATTCATACAACAATTAAATGCTGTCTGTGACTATCATGCCCCCTACCAAATACGTAAAATGAAAGGCCACGATAACCCCTGGCTCTCCTCTGATCTTCTTGAACTCCTAAAAACCAGGGACCACCAGTGGCACAGGGCTCAGGCCTCTGGGAAACAGGCTGATATTCAGAACTATAAACAGGCAAAAAACAAATGCACCACAGCTATCAGAATGGCAAAAAGTAACTAATAAAAAGAAGCCCTATCCCAAACTTGGAATGACAGCAGGAAGTTTTGGAACAACCTCAAAGAAACTACCAGAAAAGACTTTAAAACGTCTCCCTCCATTCTGAGCATTAATGGCGTACCTTCCACAGACCCAATAATTATTGCTAACACTCTCAATGATGTGTTTACTGACATGAACAACTTCCTCCCTACCAACAACTTTGATCCAATAAATAATTCCGATTCCTTGGGGAGTGCTGCTCTATTCCCCTCTTTCCCACCATTCTACTTCAAAGTTGTGTCAGCCACTGAAGCCAGGAAATACCTCCTCAGGGTCCTGGGTAAGTCTAGATTAAGTGTTGATTCTCTTGGTCTAAAGCTTGTTGCACTCACTCATGATGAGATCCTAAAGACCTTAACTCACATTCTCTACCTATCACTCTGATACTCACAGTTCCTGCAATTGTGGAAGGTGGCAACAGTGGCACTAGTGCATAAGAGTGGTGACCATGCTATACATGGAATCTACCGTCCGATATCCATACTCCATTCCCTCTCTAAAGCTTTAGAAAGGATAGTGGCAGACCAGCTGATCAAATACCTAGAAAAACATCAGCTGCAATACAAAGAACAGCATGGTTTCAGGAGCAGGCTTAGCACCACAACAGCCTTACTTGAGTTCACAGGATTTATCTATCACTTCCTAGGTCAGGGTCGTCATGTTGGTGTAGTCATTATAGACTTAATCAGGCATTTGACACAGTGAACCATGCCCTCCTGGTCGATCTACTCTCCACCTCTGGTATCTCCACCAACACAGTGGAGTGGTTTAATAGTTACCTGAGTAGCCGCTTGCAGCAGGTGAGGATTGCGAACATTCTCTCAGATAGTAGACATGTTAGCTCCGGTGTCCCCTAAGGCTCCATCCTGGGACCCCTCCTGTTTAGTGTTTTTCTTAAACTCTCTCTTGTCTGCCGGGACCATATTTTGTTGTACGTGGATGATGCTGTCATCTTCACAAGTGATCCTGACCCCAAAACTTTGGAAAGACAGCTCCAGGAAAACTTTACAGATGTTGAAAACTGGGGTTCTGCAGGCATAAACTCATATTAGATAATGGTGAAAGTAAAAGTCGCTTCCTGATTGGCTCAAACACCCTACCAGCTGGGCCGTTATGTCTTAACAACGGCCCGCTCTAAAACAAGTTCCAATTCAGGGTGCCCTATTACTAACACTATCCTTGGGCACCCTGAATTTCGAAACCCAAGAGCTGACATGTTTTTCCCCACTCGTCACCTTTACATAAAACAAACTGAAACCAACACATGATAGCAGCCACCACTACCACGATTTACTCTCTCTCATTTTCTTTCAAAAACATTCACTGAAAACATTAATCTCTTGTTTACTTATCTGAATCCTGCAGAAGACTGTCCATTCGTCAATCTTTTCTTTCACTACATGCTCACTGCTACTCCCCCCGCTAGCCTGACGCTCGCTACCACATCGCTGATCACTCCCTCAGTACTAACCCAAAGCATGCACCCATTTTCAGCCAGCTGATCTTTTTTTTTTAAATAATTTACCTCTCGGGAACCAACATTATCCCCTTCTAATTACAGTGCTGCTCCAAACACCTAAAATAAAGAGCTCTCTCATCTCTAAGTCGCAGAAAACACAAAGCAAATGAGCAACCTCATCAGACATGCACACAAACGGCAGCACCTTCCAGTGGTGATTCCAGCAAGACAGGGATTACTTTCCTATAAAAAGAACCTTTTTATATTTTTTATGTACTTAAATATAGAAATATTTATTTTTATACATGTATTCCAAAAAATTACACCTACACCCCATTATCTAAGTGTAATAATACCCACCAGGGTGGGCATTATGGAATATAACGGACCTGCCAGGGGCTATAAGGCCCTCCACCTGTGGCGTCGGGCCTCAATACGCCACTGGGCGGTCCGTTATGTCCCAATAACGCCCACTCTGTCGGGTATTATTACTTACATAAACTACAAAAAGCTGAAAATAATGTTGTTCTCTAATCCACAAAACAGACATAGTTCCTACCCACTAACAATCACCAATGAAGTAGGCTCCCCCCTTGAACTGGTTCAACATTTTAAGTATCTGAGGGTTACGATCAACAGTTCCCTGTCTTACACCACCCACATTGACAATGTTGCCAGGGCCGTCAGCTTGCGCATTGGGCTTCTTTACAGACATAAATCCTGTCTGACCCTGGTACTCACAATTTAGCATTCTCAGCTCAGTGGTATCACTTATAGACAATGGATTTATCATCTATGGATTGGCCACTGATACATCCCTCTGATGCATCTCTGTACCACTTAACAAAGCCTGCCAACTCCTAGTAGGCTCCGCCCAATTAACCCATACCTGCGACTTGTATGACCAGGCCAACTGGCTCCCCTTCAAAAGCAGACTAATGTTTCAATCATGTATAATAGCAAACAAAAGGACCTTGGAATGTTGCCCCCTGGTGTTCAGGAACTCCTCACCCCATTCACTAACCACCACACCAGAAGCTCGATTAGCTAAGTTTTCAAAATTCCCCACTGCTGTACCTCCGAAGGTCAATGATCTTTCGCCCACCGGACCCCTTGTTTGTATAACTCACTTCACATTGACATCTCCTCAGCACCCATGCTGGGCTCTTTTAAATGATTGCTTAGACAGCATCTTGTTGCCTCAGCCAGCTGTGACAGCCTCCACTAGGAGACTCTAACCTCTGAACCATTATCCCTGGGCCCCTGACTCCCACACTCCTACCCCCTTGCATCCCTCGCCCATTCCCCACCCCCCTTATAGGCCCCACCACCCACTGTCCCCACACTCAGACCCCCCTTGGCCCTCCCCATCTCCTATACTTTACTCTCTTCACCTCTCCTCCCCCTTATATGGTCTCTGGTCGCTCCTCTAGCTCCACCCGCTGTTACTTGACTAGCTAGTTTCTATTACCACTCAGGCCACATGGGTCTCCTCCACATCCATTTCCTCAATTAACTTCCCACATCTTGTCCTACTGGGTTGTCATCTCCCTAATGCTATATCCCCTTGGATCCAACCCTCATGATCCACCTCTACTCCATATTCTCTCTCCCTTGACTTGGCCTTCTCTAATTCTTGCTGACTTCGGGTCCTAGCTTCATTATCTTCCTCTCACCTCCCTCCTGCTGAGTATCTGTCCTACTCCTTTGTCTCCATATGATTCTCATTTTGCATTCTGTTATCTAAGGCATACATGATACAATGCCATACTTAGATACTGTAACTTTGTCTACCCTTTTGCACCTTCTGTTAACCACCTCTGAGTCACCTGTACCCTGGTACAGTTATGTGTGATATAGAATTCTTTTACTTTGTTACTCAGTAGACTGTCTGTATTAATCTCTTAACAGGAATGTTGTCTATGCAATTGTTGATTGTAATGTTGTGAACCCTACTTTTATTGTTTTCCCCTAGTACATAATTCCTGTGACGTGGAACCTATATAAAGAGCTTTTAGCTCAAAGGTACTAATCCGAGATACTACTAAATAAATAAATAGAGGCAATGACTACAGTACATTAAAGCAGCAATATTTGTTAACTGAGAAAAAAATGATATAAATATTTAATAGTAATGTACTGCAGGTAGACACATCACTATAGTATTTTTCTTTTCATTCTGTCTCACACCTGAACTGAGATATGGGGTTTGAAGTTTAAAAGTAGCTGATCTCTGTCCATTCCACCATAAATAAATTGATTATTGTAATGTGGTTACATGCTGTGCTGTTTACCATCAGTAATGTATGCTAGCACCATTCTAATACATCCAAGGTATGAATACAGTACTTAAAGTTAAAAAGTAACCTTGACGGAAGGGATTTTTTAATCTGCTAATGGTGGCCATCTTTAATAAAAAAATAGTAACAAAAGCTCTTTTGAAAACATCTGAAATAAATAAAAATACACTGGTGATTAATATAATCATGTCAGAAATATAGTAATGCTACAGAACTATATGATGAAATGTCTTTACTGACTAACAAATACAGTAACTTTAAAGGGTTTACTTTTCAGGATTCCTATTTTTAAGGTAGTGTGAAACTGCATACTTATGAAAAGAGGAGATAAGCTGGCTTTTGGTACACTCACAGGCAGCACACCAGTGAGGCAATCTGCAATAAAAAGAGTAGTGTGTGGGATCCATTAAGGATAGATGAGAGAACAATATACAAATTGCGTGGTTTCCGTAGAACTCTCCAAACCACATACAGACACACACTAAAGCCACAAACCTAGTGCAAGGCATCAAGGGTATGCAAACCATTGGTTAGGGCAAGATGACAAGGCTTAACCAGTAGAAAGGTTGCCTTTTAAACAGGATTTTAAAATGATTCCAGCCTAGACTGAGAATGACAGTCATGTGTTTCATCCTATTCAAATTCCACCATACAGTGCATGTACTATCTTAGCCAAATACCAGGTCAAATCAGGCATTGAGTACACATGAAAATAGCAGATGAGAGAGGCAGCTTGCATGAAGAGCAGTATGTATGATTTGTAATCGGATGCAAGGAGAGAGCAAATAACCCTATTGTTTTGTTTCTATGGGTCTTTCCAAACCATGTGCTGATATGGGTGAAGGTGGCAGTTTCACTTCACTGATATTGCCTTTGGTATATTCTTATGTAAGAATGTTGCTGATAGTCTGCTTAGGATTGTACTCCATCTTCATGTACCATGGAACCATTAACTCTTGCATCTTTGGGGTTGGTTACTGCAAGGGGAGTGCCACAGACTTTGGCCTCTTCAGATGGGTGGGTGGGAGATCTGCACCTCCATTCTTTTGGGGATTCAGCTGACTGTGGCAAAGTAGACGGGGAGTGCATGTAGCAGAGGGCAGTGAGAGTATGTAGAACAGGAAGACAAATGAAGTTGTATGGAAGAAAATCTCTAAACTGGAAACCAATCAGAATTAACAAATTAATAATGGAACAAAGTATTCAAAGTCACAGAAGACACCTGGGGCCCAGTGTTTGGAAAACCATGCTGGCAGTCCCAGTTTGGCAATAAACCTCAGACCCTGCATACAGGATGTCTGAAACCTGAACTGCCAAGCACAGAGCTTGCAGTCCCATGGAGGAAAGTGCTGCCATGTTGCTCCCACAGTGAGCACCATGGTAGTTGTGCCAAGGTTAGATTCCTGAAGCACTTGACTGGACCTCCTCCAAAGACAAAGGCTATGGATGTAGAGCAGCTGATGTGGTGGTGGGGTCAGGGTGTGTGGGAAGACAGGAGCATGCTACAATTGGTTGCATACAGCCACAATGTTTTCTGGATGTCAAAAGAGGGGAAAAAGAGGGAGGATGACTGGATGAATGCCACTGTTCACCAGATCTGGTCTCTCTCTGGTTGATTCCCCGGAGAGCTTCATCATTTGGATTAAGTCACAAGGGAATATAAGAGATACAAAACATATGATGGGACTCTAGGTCAATCAGGTCAAATGAAGCTGATGGGGATCATCCTCCCTTGAGGTGGAATAAATGTGTGAATCTAAAAACAAAATAGAAGGTGTAATGTTATGATTTGAATACTGTGTTGAATTTTTACTGCTGCTCTGTGTGTCATTTGTTGCCCTTGGTTGTGACTGCAAATAGGCCTCCATCCTATTTTAATTATCCAATTAAGCAATGAATACAAATAAATGTATAAATGGAATACATTGCTCAAATAAACACTATGAGTTTTATACTTGTTATTTTTATAGACACCTGCTCGTGTTGCCCAGTGGAAAGCAGACTCCTGCCTCAGAATATGTAAAGCCAAGTCTAACAAGCACATCAGAGCTGACAAGATTACATGAAGCTACATTTTGATTTCTTTAGAACTAATTTCCCTCAGGATAGCCAGACTGAAATACATACAACATCTCATTTATACCAGGGGTGGGAGCGAGGGCCTTTTTCAGGTCCAGCATGTCAGAGAGTTAGTTTGAGGCCCAAGGGATGCTTATGCAACCTTCCAAAGTCACAAAGTCTGACTGGTGTATGAGAAGGTACTAGGCAGACTTGAAAAACAATGAATCCTGAATGATGATCTGTCTACAGGGTAGGAATATTACAGAGCTTAGACAACAGTTAAAAGGGTTGCTTCCATGCCAGAGAGGAGTAAAGAGTAGCACTTAGGGAAGTCAAGATCACAACTGTAAACAAGCCTCCTGGGCTATGCTGCTTACCTTGTAATATATATATATATATATATATATATATAAACTATGTTTCTTGAAATGCATTCAAGGTTTACAGCTCATACCATGGCAATACAGTCACAAAATGAATATAACATGAACAACATATGTAAAACTAATCAATGTTCGTGCAAGAGTGCAGTACTATAAATTTAATATTGACATACATTTATTTAATAATAGCTATGAATAGCCCACATTTTACTGTTTAGAAGTCCCCCACATCATCCAAGAATCCTAAGCCCAAAAGTATCCCAGCCCCTAGATCTCCTATAGACATGGAAGTGGAGTGGTGGGGGACAAACCTACCCCCCGATGCAGTAGCTCCCCAGTAAAAATGTTTTAGAAAACTAAATACAAACGACTAGAATAATGAAAGTCAAGGAGGTACTGAAAACCAGGGTAACAGTAGGAGCTGCAGACAGCACTTAAGCCTACTTCCAATGCATAAATAGAAGGACGGGGGTGAACAAGTGAATTGGGCCTATCAATATAGGTGAACAAGGGGAGGAACCAGAAAGAGAGAGAGAGAGAGGGTTATGGCTAAGATACTGATTTAATGATTTGCTGTGGTGTTCACCATGGAGTCCCTGGAGAGGCAGGAAGTTCATTGGGAGGACACATGGAATCAGGAGTAGCCATGATACAGCCTAATTACATCAAACCTGCCATGTTAGCTGGCTACTGGATGAAGAGCAAGCCAGTTAAGTCACAAGGGGCAGACAGGATACATCTTAGGATCATAGTGGAACCAAGGGAACGATTGGTGGTGCCTCTTGTGGTAATCTTTCAGGAGTCTGTGCAGAAAGGTGCACTGCCGGAGGACTGGAAAGTGACTATTTTGGTCCCATTTTCCTCTGAAGGGCAAAAGGTCAGTCCCCATCAACTACAGGATGGTCAACTTGACATCAGTGCCAGGCAAGGTCCTGGAATCCATTACTAAGAACAGAATAATGGCACACTTTGTTGAGGCCAAGGATCATGCCTCATTCTAAGCATGACTTAGTGAGGGGCTGCTCATCCCAAACCAACCTGATCATGTTCTTCTAGCGGGTGGCATTGAAAGTAGACAGGCTATAGACACTGTCTATCTGGACTGTAGCAAAGCTTTTGACACTGTGTGCATGGCAAGGGTCTAAGCAAACTACATCAGTGTAGTGTTTACACAGCATACACAAGGTGGATTGCTAACCGTCGTGGGGGCAGGAAGCAGATGGTTGTGGTGGATGGCCACTACTCATGGTGGGGAAGGATTCAAGGTAGTGTGCCTCAGGGATTGGAGTTGGGGCCACTGCTTCTTAGCATTTTTATCATTGATTTGGAAGCTAGGGTCTCTAGCAACTACATCTATAACTTGTGCACTGGTCCTTCTGTTCATGACTTTATTATTGCTGATCCAAGCTGTCTCCCTTCTCTTTACTTTTCAATCTGCATCAGGTGTTTTATAATAACTTTTGACAAGTAGGTGTTATTATTTCAAAAAATATGGTGTTCAAGAGGTGTTTACACAATCAGGTTTTTTTGTCTATCCAACACTAAATCGCTTTTATTTGCCAAGTCTTTTGCATCAGTTTACTTGCATGAACTTATGCACTGTTTATTTTATTTATTTACGTATTTATGACTTTGCTAACCAGGTAAGTGCACTGATCCGAGGGACCATTTTCAGGCACGACCTGGGTCAAAAGGCATGAGCAATACACTAAATAATCATAAGGTTACACACAGAAATGGAACAATACAATAAGTATAAAGTTCAATCATGAAAGAATTATTCTTATGCTTATAGGTCTGGATATTCAGAAGGAGTGTGCATGGCGCAACACTGTTGTGCCATGCGCAACCCAATGATGCGCCCCGGCACGATATAGTCAAATGGGGATTGCGCATGCCATAAATCCTGATGCACCAGATGCATCAGTAATGTATGCGGCACAGGTGGGGGGGGGGGTGTGCCCATGCATACTCCGCACATCCCGATATTCAGCTCGGGATGTGCTGAGCCCATGCATGCACAACCCCTACTTGCGCTGCACACAGTTGAGCCAAAAAAAAAAGGAACGACGACTGGCCACCCACAGGTGAGCGGCCATATTGCAGGGCACAACACTGCAGCTGCCACCTTTGGGTGGCCACCTGAGCTCTGGCTGCACCGCCATGGTGGACCCCCATGCCCGATCATGGGCATACATAGAGGAATACTAATGTCCAATATCCCTGGTGGTCCAGTGGACCGCTCGCAGCCCGATCATGGGCATATGTGGTAAAAATGTACTCGTCCCATATCCCTGGTGGTCCAGTGGACCTCTCGCAGCCCCGATCGCGGGCATGAGTTGAATAAACTCAATGTCCTATATCCCTGGTGGCCCAGTGGACCACTTGCAGCCCGATCGCGGGCATATGTAGAAATACAAGCATTCCTATATCCCTGGTGGTCCAGTGGACCACTTGCAGCCTGATCGTGGGCATCTGTAGAAATAAAAACATCCAATATCCCTGGTGGTCCAGTGGACCACTTCATGCCTGATCATGGGCTTGAGTATAGAAATACTGCCCAGTATCCCTGGTGGTCCAGTGGACTGCTTCACGTCCGATTGCAGGCTTGAGTAAAGAAATACCGTCCAGTATCCCTGGTGGTCCAGTGGACTGCTTCACGCCCAATTGCGGGCATAAGTTGAATAAACTCAACATCCTATATCCCTGGTGGTCCAGTGGACTGCTCTCAGCCCGATCGCAGGCATAGGTTGAATAAAATCAATGTCCTATATCCCTGGTGGTCCAGCGGTACCCCGCCTCCACACCCAGCCACTAAGCCCCACCTCCCCCCATCAGCGGCGTGGCGGCACCACGCCCGCCTGCTGCACGGTCACCGACTGACACCGTGCGGTGGGCTATCGCCCATTGGTCCACAGCATGAGCCAATAGGCATGCAGGCCGTTCCGATTACTGGTCAGATATGTGAATGGATCCATTCACATATCTGGACTGTGTAGTACGGTACACTGCATGCTCATTGGCTCACGCCAGGACCAATGGGTGTACATCCCTTCCATACGGTGTCAGCTTGGGGTGGGCAGGCAGCAGGCGGATGGGGTGCTGCCACCGCCGCTGACCTGGGGAGTGGGGCTCAGTGGGTGGGTGGGGAGGGGGTACCGCTGACCACCAGGTATATAGACATTGATTTTATTCAACCTATGCCCGCGATCGGTCTGTGAGCAGTCCACTGGACCACCAGGGATATAGGACATTGAGTTTATTCAACTTATGCCCATGATCAGGCTGCAAGTGGTCCACTGGAGCACAAGGGATATAGGAATGCTTGTATTTCTACATATGCCCGTGATCGGGCTGCGAGCGGTCCACTGGACCACCAGGGATATGGGGCAAGTACATTTTTACCACATATGCCCGAGATAGGGCTGTGAGTGGTCCACTGGACCACCAGGGATATAGGAATGCTTGTATTTGTACTTATGCCCGTGATCGGCCAGTGGGTACATTGCCACTCCTGTGCAGGGGCGTCGGTCCCTGGACGGCTGCAGCCTGGCAGGGTGCTAGGCGCAAGTCGCGCTGGGATCGCGCACTGCAATGCAACAATATAATGACATGCGAATGGCCCCATTTGTGCCTTGTATGCATTATGGCCCCATTTGCATGTGCAATTTTGAATATCTCAGTTGTTGCACCTAGCGCAATGGAACTTTCGCTAGCGCATCCCACTGCTCCACTCTGGCTACTTGAGCTGGCGCAGTGCCACTGCACTATGTGCACTGCGGGTGGCCAGGGTGCAATATTCAACACTGCTGTGCCATGGCGTAGATCAGTTGAATATCACCCCGTCAACGACACTGCGCAGCCAAGTTGCGCTGTGCCCAGGCTTGTGCCACAGCCTGCTGTAGTCTGAATATCTGGGCCATAATGTATTAAGTGCTGGCAATGTATAAAATGCAACTCTGTGTGACATGGCCCCAACAACTGATGAAGAGTCATAGAGTATGATGTGAAGCATTTGGGTAAATCTGCTGAACCTTCAAAACTGATCTGAAATAAATCAGATTATTCCTTGCCAGCATCTGCCTGCATTCATCATTGACAGTGCTCCACCTGTGTTTCTGGATTCTCTAGTAGGTTGCTAATGTTCACTGATGAAACTAAGCTGGTCAGGGTGGTGGAATCTAATTAGGAAGGGGCAAATATCATGAGATTCTGAACAAGCTGGTAGACTGGTCAGAGCTTTGGAGTCTCAGATTTAATGTAGCCAAAGGTAAAATGTTGAACTAGGGGATGAAAAACTGAGGTAGGACTTACACACTGTAGGGCTCCAAAACTTGCAGTGAAGGAGTAAAAGGACATGAGTATCATAATAGACAAAGGAATTAGCAAGACAGGCAGTGTGAAGCCACTGTCAAGAGTGCTGGAAAAATGCTTGAGTGTGCCAAAAAAGGGAGTGCAGCAGGGCAGGGGAAGTTATTCTGCTTCTTTACAATGCTCTAGTAAGGCCCAACCTGGAGTACAAGACAAATGCTATGAGGAGAGGCTTGTAGGCCTTTACAGGTTCATGATGGAGAAAGGAAGGCTGAGAGGGAACGTGATCTTAGTCTTCTGCATTCTGAAGGATATAAGCAAGAACAAATATAAAAAAGATTGTTTTTTAATACTTATAATTGGTTATGATAAATCACCATCAGCAAGAACATATGGGAGAATTCACCCGACAATTCATTGTTATATATAACCATTTATGAATCCCTCCCACCCATCTCACCCTGCACATCCCCCAGTGATGAGATCAAGGTCAGCAGATGCATAAAGTATTCACAATAGTGAAAATAACACAGTACACTAGAAATGTTATACAATTAATAATTCCCTCTGTCTTAACAAAATATTGTCCCAGATGCTTAGACTCCTTATGGGGCGGGTGCCAAAGTTGTTAGCCTAAAATTGTTAGCCATCCATGAAGTACATTTTTATGTTTGCTTGCACGCATGTGCAAGAAACCTAGTGCCATCATCTGAGATTTCGGAGGTGTGTCACCCCCTCTTCCAATTCAGTCAGTGTGTTAGCAGTCGCGGCCCCTGTAAGCCAATGCATGCTGGAGCTGTCTATGACAAGCTCCAAAATGCAGTGGCATACAGTTGAAAGGGGGAGCTACGCCTCAGTGAACAGCGATAAGATATAGCCTGCTCATGCACAGCTCTCCCTACACACACACACACACACACACACACACACACACACACACGCACGCATACTGCGTGCTGCCCCCATGCATACACTCTATAGCCGGGGGGTGCCCAATCCCCCGTCGGCTGTGCTACGCTCCCCCCCAACGCCTTCCAAATGCCATGCTGGGTGCCCACCCCTGCATGGCAACTCCAATGGTATAGCCGACGGGGGTGCCTAATCCCCCATCGGCTTCACTGTCTCCCCTTCCCCGAGTACTGGGTGCCACGCTGGGAGCCCACCCCAGCATGGCAACTGATCCTATGGCCAACGGGGGTACCCAATCTCCCATCGGTTCCACGATCCCCCCCCAGCTCGTCCTTGTGCCACGCTGGGAGCCCACCCCAGCGTGGCAAACGTCCCAAGTTGTCTTTTTTTTAACTGCAAAATAAAAACAGTTGCACGGCACTTCTCCCAGCCCCCACAACCCGCACTCAGCCATTGTGCACTCTGCCTCCCACCCCCACCCCATACTCTGCCGGAGCTCGGCGACGATCGTCGCTGGACCGGGAACCCATCTGCACTCTTCAAAGCCGACCACGAACTGAGGAAATTCCGGTAAGCTGTATAATGGGCTAGATGGGTTTTTTTAAACTTTGTTGCATATCTCAGGCATTTTTTGGAATTTTTGCACCAAATTTTCAACATGGGGTTTTTGGGACCCCTCCTCATGAATTCTTGCACTGTCATTGTGTTACATGGGCCTGAAGGGTGATTTCACAGCCACTGGGTGAAATCACCTTTCCGGAACGATTAACGAAACAACACTGCCAGTGTTTATAAGGTGGGCTCTCAAAAAGACTATTTTGAAAATTTGGTGGAAAAATTCCTAAAGATGTTTGTTTTATGAGCGTGCGTTGCGTAGTTCCTACGCTGGTACGTTTGCGAAATTTCAATATTTTCATTCCAGATTTTCAACATTGCCATTTTACCACACCTTCTTACGAGCAGTACAGCTGTCATTTTTCACATCTCACCCAAAACGTGTTTCAGCCCATGTAGCGCACAATGGCACAGTCGGTGTACGAAATCAATTGACGGGACACATTAAGAAAATCACAGTGACACTGTTCATGAGCAGAGGTTCAGGTGGCTATGTTGAAATTTGGTGAAAATTCCAAAAATGATTGTTTTACGAGCGCGGCGCGGTACAGTTCCACACGACGCTCATAAGTTCGCAAATTTTTTAATATTTTCATTCCAGATTTTCAACATTGCCATTTTACCACACCTTCTTATGAGTAGTATAGCTGTCATTTTCACATCTCACCCAAATGTGTTTCTCACCATGTAGCACACAATGGCGCAGCGAGTGTGCAAAATCAATGTACGGGACAAATTAAGAAAATCACAGTTCACCATTCATGAGCAGAGGTCTTAAAATGGCTATGTTAAAAATTTGGTGAAAAAATTCCTAAAATGACTGTTTTACTTAACGCAAGGCTGCACAGTTCCCACGCACGTCGTAAGTTCACGATTCTCAATATTTTCACTCCAGATTTTCAACATTGCCATTTTACCACACCTCCTTATGAGCAATACAGCTGTCATTTTTCACATCTTGGCCAAAATGTGTTTCCGCCCATGAAGCGCACAATGGCGCAGTCGATGTGCAAAATCAATGTATGGGACACATTAAGAAAATCACAGAGACACTGTTCATGAGCAGAGCTCTTAAAATGGCTATGTTGAAAATTTGGTGAAAAAATTCCTAAAAATGACTGTTTTACGAGCGTATGTTGCACAGTTCGTATGCATGCTCGTAAGTTTGCGAATTTAATATTTTCACTCCAGATTTTCAACATTGCCATTTTATTACACTTCCTTATGAACAGTACAGCTGCAATTTTTCATATGTTGCCCAAAATGTGTTTCAAGACACAGCGCATAATGGTGCTGTTGGTGTGCGAAAGCAATGTTTGGGACAGATTAAGAAAATCACAGTTACACTGTTCAAGAGCAGAGGTCTTAAATGGCTATGTTGAAAATTTGCGACAAAAGTCCATAAATGACTGTGTTATGAGTGAGCATTGGCGCAGTTTCACGCACCCTCATAAGTCCATGACTTTGTAATATTATCAGTCCAGATTTTCACCAGTGGCATTTTTCCACACTTCCTTATGAACAGTACAGCTGTCAATTTTCACAACATGGCCGAAGTGTGTTTTCACACTTTCAGCGCAGAGATGCGTGGTCGCTGTGGGAAATCATTGCTTGGGACAGATAAAGAAAATCACAGTGACACTGTTCATGATCGGAGGCACCAAAATGCCTGAGTTGACAACTGCTGTAAAAAATCCCCAACCTAATTATATTATGGTGTGCGTTGCACAGATTCAATGTACGCTCGTCACTTCACCATTTTTTTAAATATTTTTACTGCAGATTTGCAACATTGCCATTTTTTACACCTCCCCATGAACAGTACAGCTGTGATTTTTTACATCCTGTTCGGAATGTTTTTGCACCTGTGGTGCTAAATGCCATAGTCGCTGTGCATAAGCAGCTTTCGGCTAACAAACTGATATTCTCCCTGTTCATGAGGTGGGATCACAAAAAAAACATGTTGAAAATTTGGAGTGAAAATACCAATGAATGCCTGAGGTATTAGGGTTTCCAACCATAATGCCCAACCCTGTAGAGAATGACAGGCATCAGGGGTGTGACTTGGGATTCTTGCCTGTAATGCTTATACCATTCCACACCCTGCAGTCAGTGAGAGGCATTGAGGTATGCCTTGGACTCTTTGCCTAAGAGTTCACCCCATTCTCCTATGCTCGCACCCATCTCACCATATTTTCAAATGGAATGGGGTGCGCATAAGGGCCAAAGGCCCCAAGGAACACCGTGACACTTGTCAGTGTCTGCAGGGTGGGGTGTGGTGAAATGGTGTGGCCGTTATGCCTGACAACCCAAAGGCACACCCCAATGCCTGTCACTCTCTGCAGGGTGGTGGTGGGGTTGGCTTCAGTTTAATACTTCACTGCCATTCCTATTACGCAGCTCTGTAACTTCTACACTACCACTGCCAATGCCAGCAAGCAAACATTCAGCATTGACAAATGCTTGTTTATTGTATATTAACCAAACTTTAGAGTCTGTTTTGAAAAAACTCATTTATATAATGTACCTAAAAATGATGCTTCCATTCTGTCTGAGGAAAAGCCATGCAGTTGGTGTTCCATTTCCAGTATTTCAGAATTAATCTTTTGATAGAAATATTATTTACCAGTACTACCATGTTATCTCTGTGTTTCACAGTATTTATGTTTCCATAATTAAATATTATAGCTACTGTAGAAAGTTGTTGTAATCTGCAGTATTTAATCCGATAAACTCCAGAATAACAAATGATTGCAACCACCATTCATTTACTAATTTGCTGTCTACAAATACATGAAAAAGTCTGCATCTAACTGACCACAGTGCAGCAATTGGCATCCAGTTTAAATTTCATTTTATATGGTTCATTTGGTGTATAATGTGCCCAATTCATAATTTTGTATTGTACTGATTTGTCTCTTGTAAACTTGAGCTCATGTAATCTAGTACATATAGTTTGCCACTTGGATTCTAGCACAAGTTCTTTTAACTCAGCTGCCCATGTTTGAATCATTCCAGAATAAATATTGGTGTTGCAATGTAAATGATTCTGTAACTACGAAAAAGCTGTCTAGGTTTCCTATTAAGCATGACATCTAGATTTTTTCTCTCTCCCTGGTATTAGTTTCCTTCTCCCAATGTTTGAAGTCTTTATTAAATAAATTTGTTAATAAATGGAAAACAATGGTCAGCTAAACCATAATTGGCCTTGAATTCCTCCCAACTCATAAATCGGTTATTATCTAACATGTCAGTGCATCTTAAAATCCCCTTATCTTGCCAGTTTTCTGATATAAAGTTATTCCCTCTATCCTATAGTCAGGATTACACCAAATATGGTTATAAGGAGACAGATTAGCTGCCCATCCTAGATGATTTTGGCATTTTCTAACTTGTGAAATGTTCTGGATCAATTATTGCTGCTTTTACAAAATTTTGTTGAAGCAAGAATTTGTGTTCTCTATTGAAAGATCAATATCTAGCTGTGCCCATCTGATCACAAACTTGGCAATAAATGATAAATAGTAAGAATCAATATCGGGACAGGCCAAACCACCTTGTGTTTTATTCAAACATAGTTTCTCCATGCAACTCTTGGATGTTTATTGTTCCATATGAACTTTCATAAAAGAGAATTAATTCTGTTAAACCATGAAACAGAGATCTTAGTGATCAAGTAATCTTCCTCTGATGTGGAGGCCGGACTACAAAAGGACTTCAGTAATGCTCATCTCTGGTTTTGGAATAATCATCTTTTTTTAAATGCCAAGAAAACAGTCTCCATGACCTTTGGCGTGAGGCAGAGACTATCTTGGCTCACCTCCCCTCCCACCCTCCACACCACTGACGGGACTTCTCTGGAGGCCTGCTCCTCCTTTAGCTTTCTTAGGGTCTGGCCTAACTAGCACCTTGACTTTTCTGCACATATTGAAGCCATCCACAAAAAGCTTCACCCCTGACTGGGCACCTTATACTGCAACTTTGATTGCATCCTGCTACAGGCGTACCATGCAATTGTGCAGAAAATGATTCTCCCCATATTTGACTATAATAATAATAATAATACTTTATTTTGCGCCTTTCAAATATCAAGGTGCAATACAATAAGATATATAAGATAAAAATACAGAAATCAATATTATAAAAACAGATAGAAACAGATCAATGAACAGTAAAACCATAGGCTTTTACCCACAGGAAGGATATCAAAGCCTGTTTAAAACTCCCCACAGCCATGCACTCCCTAGTCCGATGGGGTAGAGAATTCCAAAGGGGAGGGGCCGCAAACATACAAGCACGGGCCCCAGGAGATTTTTAAATCACCCTTGGAATTCTAGCAACCCTTGTCGGCTGAGCAGAGCATTCTCACAGGTCGATAAGGGATCAGGAGTTCTTTCAGGTAATCAGGTCCCAGATCATGCAGGGCTTTAAAAGTCAGTAATCTGACTTTGAAGGTGATCCGCCACTGAACTGGCAGCCAGTGCAGTTCCCGCAGCACTGGTATAATATGGGAAGCTCTAGGAGTACCCATCAACACCCGAACTGCAGAATTCTGCACCAGCTGCAAGCGGTGGATATTAACTCCCAGAAGCCCAAAGTAAAGTGAGTTGCAATAGTCTAGGCATGAGGTCACAAAGGCATGGATTAAAGTTGGCAGATCACTGGATGGAACAAGGTGCTTGAGCCTAGTGATGTTTCTTAGATGGTAGAAAGATGACTTAACCACCGCTGACACCTGGGACCGAAGAGTCAGCCCCACATCTAATATCACCCCTAGGTCTCACACCCATTCAGAGACCTGTAGCTCGACATCCCCAAAAAACAATCCAGATGGGGAGCTGGCCCCAGGTCCCCCTATCTGGTGATCCAGATCCAATACCAACACCTCCATCTTCCCAGAGTTCAACTTCATCCAACTGGACCTCATCCAGTCCTGGATTTCACTGAGGCAGCTGCTGAATACCGCGATAGCTCCTTCCTGGTCTGGTGCAATGGACAGGTATAGCTGGGTGATGTAGTCTGCGGTGTTGCTCCTAAGTCCTCCTTAGCCAGACTGGACCCACTGTTCCACTCATTCTGTTGTTTTGCTCTGGACTGTCCTCCTACTACCCACCACTGCACCCTTTACCAATCCCTGGAACTCCCTTCATTCCTGGATTTGAGGCAATCTCACAGTGTTAGATTCATGGTCAAGCTCTGGACCAAGTCACTGCCACCCTATGTTACCTCACTCCTAATACCTCCTACTGCCTGGCTACCCACTCAGGAACCTTGACTCTCAATTCTGCATAGGTCCACCATGGCAGGACAAGCAGGTACTGCATCCCAAAACTGTGGAACTCCCTCCCTGTGGACATTCACCACGCCTCCCCCAGCAAGCACCTCAACAACATTATTAATGCTCACTTCTCTTCCATCTGTTTATGTGCCTAAGTAGCATTTCTGTCACCTGAATCTAGTCCTCCCATTAGTATGTATATTAAAGTGATGCACTTTTGCTCTTTACTGTTGTGTCTAAGGACATCAATGTTCTGTATAGTTGCCTCCTGTTCAGATGTATACTAAAAGATGCCCTTTTGTACTATCTTGTTGTGCCAACTCTACTGTACTACAATATTCTGTACACTTATTTTGCTACTGTTGTACACTTTTCTGTTGTACTCTGCTCTACCCCCTTCCCTGAGGATGCATCTAGAATCAAGCAGTAGTCTGCTCAGCATGCCTTCCTGCTAAAACTTTTAAATAAATAAAATAAAATAAGTAAGGCCTGTAATGTATAGGATATCTTTGGTAATATAAACATTTTAAGAATCTGCACTTTTCCCCATATAGAAATTTGTATTTTTCCCCAACCAAACAGCTTGCCCTGTATATAAGTAAGCACTTTACCAGGATTCTGTTCACATATAGTATCTAAATCATTCATTAACTAGATCCCTAAATAAGTCATACCTGTATTGACAAGAGTTGCATTGAAGATCGTCCGAATTTCATTAAGCAGACAACAATTAAAAACTAACATTTCAGATTTAATTTCATTTACTAAACAGTCTGAAACTTTAGAAAAATTGCTTAGGACTATTGTGAGCTCTTTCAGGCTCCGTAATGGGTCTTCAAGAATACAAAAAGATGTTTGATCTGGGGTGCTAGAGCAGGACATGAGGAGGCACAGAGGTGGTAAAATCAGGATTACATGTGTAATTAATTATTCATGAGCCCAGAAAGGCTTCGGATTGGCTACTGGATTGACATTAACATCCTGAAAATGGTTGATCCAGCTGCAGACTGATGCTGTATGGCACTTACGGCTTGCACCACACAGCTAAAACCTAAATAAAACAGGCAAAAATGAAAGTTGTTACTGCGATTAAACTTATAATTGCAATAACAACCTCAAAGCTGGTCACTTCCTTGGATTAATGACCATCTGGAGGGAGGTGGCCCTCAACTGTGCTTCGGGTCGCCCATCCCCCCAGCCAGTCATTAATCCCTCAGAAATGACCAGCTTCTCAGTCATTATTGCTTAAATAACATTAGGAAGCAAGTTTTTTTGCCCAGATTGTGGTGAACCTATAGAACAGCCTACTGGCAGAGACAGTGGAGTGAGAACAGAGAACTGCTCCACTCTGTTCTCTTTACTACTATAAATGTGAGTACACTTGCTCCTCAGTGTGTCTTTTGCAACTTTGTTATTTGTCCTGTTGGTGTGCTTCAAAGCATGTTTCTTGTCTAGGCATGGCTAGCCAGCTAACTATGAGCAGTAGGCAGAAATGGCGCCATGGTTCCTTATTTGTATACAGCAGCTGAGAGAGTGGACATGAAGACAGTAGAGCTCTTAAAGGAAAACTTGGACATATTTCTGCTTATCAAGGTAATCATTGGATAAAATGGACAATAAACTCCTTAAAATTAGTACATGTTTGCACAGCATACTTATTCAAACATGCTTATGAAGCAGCGGGCAGATATGATGGACCTAGACTCTCATCTGACCTTAAATTACTGTGCATGTTACTCTGAAGTTAATTCTCCACACAGGCTAGTGCAGACCACTGAGATATAGAATCATGGTGTCAGAGTGCATGTGTAGCTTGGTTTGGATGCACTGGGTGGGCAGATTGTTAAACACGGATAAAGGTATGGGGACCATGGAAAGAGTGGTGGATCCATAGAACAACCTCCCAGAAGAGGTTGTAGGGGCAAACATGGTAGGGGAATTCAAAAATGCATGGGACAGACATAAAGGAATTCTAGTGATAGGAAGGAGAGGGTAAGCCACAGGTCATTTAGGATTTACAGTACAGTATATGGAACAGGTAGGGAAAATGTGCAGACTAGGTGGGCCAAGTAATCCATATCTGCCATCAAATTCTATGTTTCTATGACTGGGATAGAACCCTAAAGAATGTCCTGCTTTATGAGCTTACGTTCAGAAAGGATAGACATGATAGTAACCTTTGTGCATGCTCCATTAGATAATCATGAACCATGATATCATAGTGGCCTAATCCCAAACCTCCAGCATACTCAGAAGAGGCTTGCAAATCTCAGAAAATCTACATTGGCATCAACAAATTTATTTATTTACTTTAGTTCGCAATGTATGATTAGTATTGTTGATTATGGAGAGGTTTGTGATGCTGCTGCCCAGTCACAATGCTTTCTTCAATTGCGCTTCAGGTTCTCTTATTTCCGTAAGAATGTTTCATTCACTGAGCTGCTGTAATGGGCTTCTCACTGTTCACTAGAGCCATCAACACTCAGAAGAAGAAAAAGTAATTACAAAAAAAAAGGTTACATGAGCTATGAATCTATGATAATTTTATGGGTCTGGTTGGCATGCCTCTTATGGATCTAAGATTGTCACCACTTGTGTCTATTGGATGACAGAACTGTTCACCATCAGTTCAGAGTCCTCTCATCCTAAGTATGTGTCATGTGATGGTCTTAAATCCATGAAAGGTTTTCCAATCAAAACCATAAACTTATAATAAAACATTGCAGATACCATGTGGCCATCCATTACAGACTGTGGGACAAACATTCAAAACAAATAAAAGACACTACTACTTTGCCCAGAGGATTGTCACACCACAACAACATTCCCTTGCTACTGAAATTATCATAGGCAAAAAACAAACTTTAAAAACAGATTAGACAATTATATACTATGAGGACTGAGTCTGAAATATTTCCAGTACACACAGTTAAATAGCTGCCCATGGGCTTCTACCTTCTCAGCTCCAGTTTACCTTACTATGAATCTTAATATCAGACAATGTATAGTTGTGTTGGCCCTTGATAAAGAAAGTTGATAGATATTCAGTGGACATCATGTCTTCCCTGCTGTATAATTGGAATTTTCATGGATTAAAGACACTTGCATTTAAATATTCTATGTTCCTGAGTGCTCACTTCTTTTGTCTTGTGTATTCAGTTTGAGGATTGCACCTCATGCTGTGAGCACTCACTCGAGGTATTGCGCTGTCTGACTTCTGGATTATATAACTATAGTACCTGGCAAAGATCAAGCCAGGTAAGTCCCAAGAAGTGATAGCTACACACCAGGGTCATACTGGTGGTAAAGTAACAACCGGAGGTCCCAAATACAGAAGAATTTCAGAAGTCATTCCAGACAGGTATGGTGCCACAGGATAATAAAGTGGCTAAAGTGGTTCATAGCTTCAAGAAGGAGCAAGGTCAAACCAGAGAAACTGTAGGCAAATCATCTTGGCATCAGTGCTGGACAAGAGCCTGGAGGCCACTATTAAGGACAAAATAATGGAGCACTTAATTGAGGTCAAGGTTCTTGTCCCCTTTCCGCAGGGGTTCACAAGGGGCAGTTGATGCCAACCAAATCTGCTTCACTGTCCGTTTTCAGAACCCACTGCTTCAACATATACTTGAATCTTGCTGGCTCTTCTTCCAAGTGCAAGGAAACTTCACCATCTGCTGTTTGACAGATAAACTGCTGCGCACCTCTGACCTTTCTCCCATGTCAAAGTTCATAAGGTCCACAGCCAATGCATGTGACCTGCAATTGTCTGACCAACTTTTGCTTGATGTGCCTCATCAATTCAAACATGGGTAAAATGTTCATCACTCAGGAACTCTCTTCCCTTGGACATACAAACTACTCCTTTCCATTATCTCTTTAAGATACAACTAATGGACTGCCTTCACCTTTTGACAAGATCTAGTTGGTAAAAAGAGATTCTAGCAGTATTGGTCCTTGGAAAAGAGGATACACTGGAAATTTTGATATATTTCATTAGACCAACAAGAGTCTTGTGCAAAGATGGAATTCTACACAAGCTTTTGGGGTCTCACATGTCCCTTCTTCAGGTAAATGACAAAACTGAGCAATATAAGCAGTATTTATATATGCTGTGCAGCAATGTATAAAAAATAGTAGAAGAGAATTACAGGAAGGGTAGAATAGTAGGCAGTGTGAAGCTCAGAAGTGAAGAAAAGAACACATAGAGGATAATGTATGGGCATGCATCTGTAACCGGTTTGTTAACTGGTAAGAGGTTGCCATGGCGACCATGTAAACCTTGAGAGCGAAGCTCGAGAGGTTTATGTCACCAAGGCAACCTCGAGATGGTTATTCAAACTGGTTGCCAATGTATGACCATACATTATATTTTAAAGTGTATGGTCATGCATTTCTAGTGAAAAAAATAATCAGGATCCTTACTGTTGACATCTTAGTCACTGCTGCAACCATTCCGGGTCACACTTTCACTGCCGCGACGGTTTCTGGAAGGCCATCGGGTCGTGTAGTGCACATGCGCAAAGCGATCCCTATTGTTAACCTATCGATGTGACGTGGCATCGATAGGTTAACAACAGTTTTACGTCACAAAGATGGTACAACAACCTTAGGAAATGATGATTTCCTAAGGTTAACAACGTTCTAACATACACTATAGCGTAATTAAGCCCTGAGATAACAGTCTGTAAAAGTTGTAAAGTTATAAACACTAGGATGTGTGAGAAGAACTAATGGGGGGGGGTGGAAATAATAGGAACAGGTCATGTGAAGATGAAAGGATGCTAAGAAGGTGACAAGACAGGAACACAGATTAAGATTTGAGATACAAGATGTTAGCAGGAAGGGTAGGAGGTAGGAAATGTTAAGAAATGAAAGAAAGCTATGAAGGAATGAAATAACACAAAACAACAAAGGTCTGGATCAACAAAGTGTAAGGTTAGTATACACAGTAAAGTGTGAGGTGGGGAGGAGGTGGGCAGGACTGAAGCTGAAAAGAATATGTAAGAGGGGCAGGAAAGAACAGGTATTTAGAAACAACAGGTGGGAACATGGAAGAAAAGAAAAAAAAAACCTTGGGTAACAAGTAACAAAATTAAAGTAACTTTGTATATCCAGGCCTTTGTGAGCACCACTCCTTAGAGGAAATTTCAATTTATTGGAAGAACCAAATGAATGTCCATTTCACACCTGTTTAATAGGCAAGTAGTTGTTTTAATCCTGTTCTGATACTTCTTTTTTCTTGGGTGTAAAGGTGGGATTAGTGAGTGGTGATATATTTTTAAACATAAAACAAACTAGTAACAAAAATCTGCCCAGTTACAATGCTTCGGTTGATTTTTTTTTGGGTAGTTTTGTTTTATCGTATAATAACCATGTTTGGCCTGTTGCAGAGCTGTGAGGAACACCTCTCCTGGTTGAAGTTAACACTAACTTTAGTTGGTCTCCTACTCGGGATAGGGAGCCCCTCAAGGGATTTCATGAGCCTTGCTCCCCTTATAGAGAGGCGTTCCTTATCTTGTTTTTTGTTCCTTTTCATCATGCTAATGCTTATCCCCTTCTCGTTAGTACAAAACTAATTAAGAGCAGTACTGAAAGGGAGAGATATTATGAAAATAAGACAAGACTGCGAAGGCTATTAGTTTTTCTGCTACTTATCTCTGGTACTGTTCATCCCCACCCTGGCCCTGTTTACCCTGGCAATTGTGACTTTTTCCCAGTTTCCACTTATAAAAATGTTTCTTCTCAGTCTGTTCATTTGCTAAAAATTGTGCATTTGAACATACAACATTTACCAGCTAAATGGACACAATTTGTTGCCTGGACTGAATATCAAAGTTTTGACATCATGACTCTGTCTGAAACTTGGTTAAGTGGTAAAATTAAAGACTCAGAAATTTCCTTGGTAGGCTATAACAATTGTAGAAATGATAAGATTGGCAAATGAGGGGGACTATGATTTATGTCAATAGTAGATTTAATTTTACTATTCTTAATCATTCTCCACATAATTCTGGCTGTGATCTACTGTAACTACTTTCGACTTATTATTTGGCCAGGATAAACACCTGACAGTCAGTTCCATCTATGTTCCACCTGGAAAATTTGAATCTGGACTGGAACTTGTTGCTGGGGTTAAAAATAACTTATCTGCACACACAGAGTGGCTACTGTTAGGTGATTTCAACTGTAATTGGGCCCTTGATACTAGTAATGGAGTTAGAAAATCACAGTTGTATCACGGTTGTATTTGGGTTTCTTTCAATTAATTGACCAGGTAACTAATCCTAACTGCAAGTCAGGAATAGGGACTATTCTTGATTAGGTAGTGGTCATGCATCCTGATAGGACTGTTAATTTGAGTGTGCTCTCAGATGATACTGGGTGACCACTGCCCTGTCTTTTGTGAGTGGTCAGTTAAGCTCAATAAGAGTCCTCCAAAGTACATTGAATTTAGAAATGGGAAGCAGTTATCCCCAGAACTGGTAGAGACAGCTTGCATAAAGATTGATTGGACTAAACTTGATCCTATTAACAATATGGATTCATTATTAGAAATGTTTACCTCATATTATATTACCATAGTTAATAAGATTGTGCCCTTAAAGAAAATGAGAATTAAGGCTAGTAATCAAAAATGGTTATCTCAAGATTTATTACATTTAATGAGAACTTGTGATAAGATTTGGAAACAGTACAAATCTACCAATGATCTTTCTACTCTTCATAAAGCTTTAAGAAACCAATGCAAGACTGAAATTAAGAAGGCAAAAATTTAGTTTTCCCTTTCTGAACAAAATAAAATATTTGATAATCAGAAAATAACTTGGCAAACCCTTAATAACTTAATTGGGAGAGGAAAAAAAGATTCAACAATATCCATACAGGATGGTGACCACTTAACTAGTGGTGCTGTCCAGGTCTCTGAGGCATTCAATAATTTCTTAGGAGATCTGGATAGCTATAGAAAACCTTCAGAGAGCATTATCTCTAGTGCCACTCCACAACTTAATGTAAATACCCATCCTAAATTCTATTTTAGACTGGTTACCCCAGACACTGTTAAGAAATATTTTCAAAAATATGACCCTAGGCCCCATATCTCTCATGACGGAAATTATTTCTGAATTATTAAGTTAGGTATAAATTTTTTTTCCGATCTCTTATCTGTTATTTTTCACTTTGCCATGGTGTTTTCCCAAGCTGTTGGAAGCTGGCTACTGTTATTCCAGTATTAGAATGTGGCAATCCATCCTTGTTATCGAATTACTGACTGATTCCCCTGTTATCACCACTTTCAAAAATGTTAGAGAGAATTATACTGGATCACACTCTTGAACATTTAGAAAACTATTGTTTACTTATGGAGTGCCAACATGGTTTTAAACCTTAACATAATGCTGAGACAGCCATGATAGGGTTCATGGGTGCCATTCAGGGAGCCCTTGATAAAGAGCACTTTGTTGTGGCACTGTTCATGGACCTCACCAAGGTCTTCGATCTGGTTGAACATTATTTATTCAACAGTATTCTTACTAACCTTCATTTTTCTGGTGATGTTATTACTTGGCTTTAGGATTATCTTACTAATAGATCCCACTGGACTTCAGTTGGTGGTAGTGTTTCCCACCTGAGCTCAATAAAGTGTGGTGTGCCCCAAGGGTCAATCCTTTGTCCTATCATTTTCTCTTTATATATGAATGCTGCTCCTTCCGCCTGTTCTCGAACTACCATGATTTTATATGCAGACAATGCAGTAATTTATAGTTCTGGTCAGAGACCTAATGAAGTTATGGAAAAGGTACAATTTGACTTTGATTTGTTTCAGAATTGTTTGCTGTCAAATTATATGGTTCTTGATTCTAATAAAACCAAAGTTATGGTTTAAAAAAAAAACTAAAAAGAATGAGAAACTCCATACTACTGTAGCTCAGGAACAGGATGGGATCCCTATAGAAATTGTTGATAGTTTTAAATGTTTGGGGATAACATTAGATACAGAGTTATCATTTGAAATTCATATTAATAATCTAAGAAAGACATTACATCAGAGACTGGGATCACTTTATAGGGTTAAGCAGTTTTTGACTCTTGAATCTAGGAAACTACTTGCCCACAGTTTCTTATTAGGTGTTATGGATTATGGTATAGTCATATATTCAGCATTGTCTGTTAAATTATTTGATAGACTGAGGGATACTTATAATTCTATACTTCGATTCATGCTTGACATTCCCTTTTGATCTCATCATTGTCTACTGTTAAAAAACTCTAATAGTTTGTACCTCAAAAACAGGATCTCCCACAGATTGGGAACTCTGTTATCCAAAGTAAAAAATCCATAATTTCTGACTTTCATGCCTGCGATTCTAGAAGTCATTTAATTTTTGGTTTTACCTCTGGAAGTCAATGACTTCCTTCCCCTTTATTTTGGAAGTTTGTGCCTTATTTTGGGGAATCAAACACTGCAAAAATGGAGTTCACTGAATTTAACTGGACTGGAGAGTCCAAGCTGGGAAAGCATGCTGCAGAGGAGAGTGTGGTTCACCAGGTCAAATGCTTTACTTAGGTCAATGAAGATGGAACCAGACATCTCACTTCTGTCCAAGACACTGTGAATTGAGTCAATGTATTCAAGTAGAGCAGTCATAGTGCTGTGATGTCTTCTAAAACCATGCTGCTCCCTGGCTAGTAGCTCATGATCAGAGATGTACTGAGAGAGTTGGTCATTAGCCATCTGCCCAAGTGTTTTGAAGAGTGGGGATAGGATCAATATAGGATAATGGTTATTAGTTAGGTAGGGGGTCACCTTTTTTTAATAAAGGGATCACATGGGCTTTCTTCCAAATATCTGGTACTGTGCAAGTTGACAGTGAAAAAGCACGGATACTGAACAAATATTTCTGCTCAGTATTCACAACGGAAGGGGGGGGTACCTAAACCAAACAAGGAAGAAACTCTGAATGGGGGGGGTCGATACCAGTCCATTCACAGAAGAAAGGGTTTTGAAAGAACTCTTGAAACTGAGGGTGGACAAAGCAATGGGGCCTGATGGGATTCACCCAAGAATTCTAAAAGAACTAAGGGTAGAGCTAGTAACACCACTGACTACTCTCTTTAACAAATCATGGGAGGATGGGGTGGTACCTGAGGACTGGAGGAGGGCAAATGTGATTCCACTTCACAAAAGTGGCAGCAAGGCAGAGGCAGGAAACTACAGACCAGTTAGTTTGACTTCAGTGGTAGGGGAAAATGATGGAATCACTTCTGAAGGAAAGAATTGTTGAGTAGCTAGAGGCCAGTGTGGCACAGGGCCCAAGGCAGCATGGTTTCACAGCAGGAAGGTCATGTCAGACAAACCTAATAGATTTATTTGACTGGGTGACCAAAGTAGTAGACCAGGGAGGGGCTGTGGATATGGTCTACCTAGATTTTAGCAAGGCATTTGACACAGTCTCACACAAAAAGATTAATATACAAGTTATCCAGCCTTGGAGTGGGTCCCAAGGTGGTAGCCTGCATAAAAAACTGGATGGACAACAGGACGCAAAGGGTAATAGTAAATGGAGTCTGCAGTGAAGAAAGGAGGGTAACTAGCGGGGTACCGCAGGGTTCTGTACTGGGACCGGTCCTCTTTAATGTCTTTAAAAGTGGCATTGGAGAGCACCTGGAAGGAAAGGTATGTCTCTTTGCAGATGACACAAAGATCTGCAACAGGGCTGATACACAAGGTGGGGTGGAAAGAATGAAAAGGGACTTGGCAAGGTTGGAGGAATGGTGAAATATGTGGCAGCTTAGATTCAATGCAAAGGAGTGCAAGGTAATGCATCTGGGAAACAAAAACCCAGGGGTAGAGTACACAATGGGGGGTGAGTTAATAACAACAACAAAAAATCGAAAGAGACCTAGGAGTAATTATATCAGATGACCTAAAGGTGGGCAAGCAATATGAGAAGGCAGTAAGGAAGGCTGGGGAGATACTGGGATGCATAGGGAGAGGCATCAACAGTAGGAAACATGAAGTTGTTATCTCTCTGTACAGACAGTTAGTGAGACCCAATCTGGATTACTGCGTGCAATTCTGGAGAGCCCATCTCCGCAAAGACATAGACAGAGTGGAGGCTGTTCAGAGGAGAGCAATCAAAATGGTGCAGGCTTTGCATCAGAAGACTTACGAGGAGAAGCTAAAGCAGCTTAGTATGTATACCATTGAGGAAAGTAGGAAGAGGGGGGACATGATAGAAACGTTCAGGTATCTCAAGGGAATTAACAAAGTACAAGAGGGTAGTATCTTTCAGAAGAAGAGATGTGCAAGAACAAGGGGGCACAATTTGAAGATAGAGGGGGGATGGCTCAGAGGTAATGTTAGAAAGTATTTTTTCACAGAGAGGGTTGTGGATGCATAGAACAGCCTTCCTGAGGAGGCTGTGGAGTCAGGAACAGTGGAAGAATTCAAGAATGCATGGGACAGGTATAAGGCAATTCTAGTGGGGGGTAGGAGGAAGTAAGCAGTTGATTAACTAGAATCTGCAGCTTATCCATCAGGTAGGGAAATGGGCAGACTAGGTGGGCCAAGCAGTCCTTATCTGCCATCAAATTCTATGTTTCTATGACAAACTGAAGACAGTCTATAGAGGGAAGGTGACTTCCCAGACTTTAACAGCTTTAGGTCAATGTTTTCAGGACCCTGTCTTGTTTTGATTTTTGTTCTTTTTAAATACCCATGAACTTCAGACCATGTTTTTAGTAGTTACTTTTAATAAAAGAAAATACTGTACCTGTTTTAATTTAAACAATGGCATTTTTTTTTATTTCTTTTCAGTTCACACATTTATAAGTGCCGTAAGACTCCCCAGGTCCTTCATCTGGGTTTATGCACTTCCAGATACTAAAGGCACTCAGCAAGTGCATTGTGCCTCATAATGTACCTGGGCATACATTAATCCCTGACAACTAATGGCCTCATGTGTCTTATTGTGTACTTCCTACACCGTTCATGAATGTTCATGACCAATCTGATGTACCTTTGGTGACTGTTTATGAGTGGTGTCTTTGACTGTTCAAGAATCATTCCTGAACAGTTCATGATTATTGTGACTTGATAATCAATAAATTAAGCCCATGGCTAGCCTACCTTGTGTCTTATAAAATGATGATTCCACCATCCCTGTGGGGGAGTTCCCCCAGACTCCGGTTGGTACAGTAAAAAAATCATTATACAACTGGCTGTGTGGTACCGGGCAATAGGGGATTGCCTGTCATGCTAGCAACCTGGTTTCGTGCCTGAGCCTAGGACTACAGGATTGGAGGCCAGTGAGGAGGGTTCAGAGCATCTGTTCAACACTCTCCTCCCATGGAAGTGTGAGTGAGTCTGCATTGGTCTGGAGTTGATCCTGGTGGCCTACTAGGGCGACACGTTGCAGTGTGGTGACCACATGCCACTGTGCATCCTGCCAGTAGACCACATGTGAACAGCCACACTGTAGGTTTGGGGTGGGCAGAGGGAGAACAAGTGACAAAAAGGCCACTTGGTAGACTGGATGATGGTGACTGGTTCCCCCATGCACCATGAAGCCCAGCGGTGTCCACGCTATTCCCCTGCTGGGCCCAGCATAGAAGGAAATGCCCGCTGGGCACGACTCCTCTCCCTGTAGTGCCAGAGGTGAGGACCCCCAATGAAGGGATAGATTGGGTCAACCAGGTTCCAGCAAGTACAGGGTCGGTGAGATGGCGACAGGGGGTCTGGCGGTGGGGGCCCTTGGTCGCCTCAAGGAGTTGTGGGCCAGAAGAGCTGGGGACAAAAAAAAAATTATCAGTAAAACAAAAACAGCAACAACATATTTTATTTTTACTTTGAATGCACAGGTATCTACCAGATTAATTGGTCCTATGAGGCCAGCTGTGAAGTTTTTGTCCGCGTTGTTAACCCTGGACAAGAGGTGTACGTTTTTTTGAGATGGTTGGCAAATTTAAGCATGTCAAATGAAAATAAAAGATTTGCTTGCCACTGTAGAAAAATTACCAGAAAAATATGAAGATAAACATGTTTATTTTTTCTGACCTACTGTAAGTGTTGCAGTGCGGTTATACAATGCCTATGGTTTGAAAGAGGTGTTTTGTGCGTAAATGTCTCCCTCCTCATGTGGCAGCAAGAAAGGATTAATTCCAGAACTTTTTGTTTCATTCACAGCCAGACAGAGTTGTCTCTGCCTTTAACATTTTTTTTTTTATAAAAAAGTAACATAGAAACATAGAAACATAGACTCTGACGGCAGATAAGGACCACTTGGCCCACCCAATCTGACCATTTCCCTACCTACTGGATAAGCTGCAGATTCTAGTTAACCAACAGCCTATTTCCTGCCACCCCCCACTACAATTGCCTTGTGTCTGTCCCATGCATGCTTCAATTCCCCTACTGTTTTAGCTCCAACAACCTCCCCAGGAAGACAGTTCCACGCATCCACCACTCTCTCCGTGAAAAAAAATCTCCTCACATTACCCCGAGATATTCCCCCTCTATCTTTAAATTGTGTCCCCTTGTTCTTACACACCTCTTTTTCTGAAAGATGCTACCCTCCTGGACTTTGTTGATTCCCTTGAGGTACTTGAACGTTTCTATCATCTCCCTCCTGTCCCGCTTTTCATCAAGGGTATACATATTAAGCTCTCTCAGTCTCTCTTCATATGGTTTCTGATGCAGACCCTGCACCATTTTAGTTGCCCTCCTCTGGACTGCTTCCATCCTGTCTATGTCCTTGCATAGATGAGGTCTCCACAACTGCACACAGTACTCCAGATGGGGTCTCACCAACTGTCTGTACAGAGGGATAACCACTTCCCTTTTTCTACTTGTGATGCCCCTTCCTATACATCCCAGTATCCCCCTGGCTCTCCTTACTGAGTTCTCACATTGCTTACCAACTTTTAGATCATCTGATATGACTACCCCCAAGTCCTGTTCCATTTTTGTTGTTGTTAGTACCTCCCCTGCTATTGTGTACTCTTCTCCTGGGTTTTTGTTTCCCAGGTGCATTACTTTGCACTTCTTTGCATTGAATCTAAGTTGCCATATGTCTGACCATTCCTCCAACCTTGCCAAGTCCATTCTCATCCTTTCTACCCCCCTTGTATATCAACTCTGTTACAGATCTTTGTATCATCTGCAAAGAGGCATACCTTTCCCTCCAGACCCTCTGCAATGTCACCTATAAAGATGTTAAAGAATCAATACTTTGGCTTGGCCTTAAAATACTGTTTACTGTTATCACATTGGCCACATGTCATATGTAGCACAAAATGAATAATTCAAACATGTACATCTTTTCATCACGTCAGTTTAATTTTTGGAGTTTAATAACTTTCCTCACCAAGGTCTGCAAAAAAATCAATTTTCCTGATGAAAGCAGCTGTGACAGTCAGAAGTCTGTAGCTTGTTCACTTCTCTCCTCTGATGCTTCAATTCACCAATCTTCTATTTACAGTAACTAGGCTGGGGGGGTATAACAAAACAAGTATGTCTTCTGAAGAATCAGCACAATCAGGGAATGTCATTGGATGTTCAAGTTATGCACATTTTTTTATTCTGTTTTTAGCCCAATCTGGGCTACTTTCAAGCACCTGCCACCTATCCTGGGACTCAGCTTAGCAGCTATGTTTTCGAACTGTACCAGTCCACACTTTCAATGCCACACAGCCTCAGACTGCACTTCAAGGTAGGGTCCCTTTATATGCCTAGTCAGGGTATATTTGGATGAAACAGATTAGAGAGGCCTGGAACAGCTGTCATTTAGCTGGCCCATTGGGCAGGTATTGCTCTTGGCTGATAGGCAATGGGGTGTTTTTCACCTTTCTTATTTACAACCACCTGTCTAATCTGTCTGCTATGTTGTACTCTGGGAAGGATGCCATGTTTTTTATAGCTACCTGTGTCTCCAGCACTACTGGCACCATGAAGAGTTCACCAAATCCAAGCAAGTCCTTATGGATGTTCACAGTCCTTCCTGCCTCCTTTCCTGCCAGCCCTAGCTTGGTGGGCAAACAAATGTTGCCAGTGTTTCAGGCAGCCTCGTGCTGCCTGGCATGCCAGAGCTGACCTAAGTTATGCAAATTCTGAAATAAAAACTTATGACCCCCCCCCTTTCAAAATGTTTCTACAGGATTGCAGCTAAAATGCTGCAGGGTCTGCACCAGAAGTCATATGAAGATAGACTAAAGGAGCTTAAAATATATAGCCTCTAGGAAAGGAGTGAGAGGGGGACATGATAGAAACTTTCAAGTACCTCAAGGGAATCAACAAAGTCCAAGAGGGTAGCATCTTTCAAAAAAAGAGGTGTGCAAGAACAAGGGGGCACAATTTGAAGATAGAGGGGGATGGCTCAGAGGTAATGTAAGGAAGTATTTTTTCACAGAGAGGGTTGTGGATGCATGGAACGGTCTTCCGGAGGAGGTTTTGGAGTCAAAAGCAGTGGTTGAATTCAAGCCTGCATGGGACAGTCATAAGGCAATTCTAGAGGGTGGGGGTAGAAAGAAGTAGGCTGCTGGTTAACTAGGATCTGCAGCTTATCCACTAGGTAGGGAAATGGGCAGACTGGGTAGGCCAAACAGTCCTTATCTGCCATCAAATTCTATGTTTCAATGTTTCTACATAGCCAAGTGAGCATGGTGAAGTTCACATTTTTATTCCTTCCCTTATTCCCTGAGCAATGCTGCTGCTGCATCTGCTGTTAGGGAAGGAAGTGTGCAGGTCAGGTAAGTACTCATTCATCATGTGTTCTGAGGACATACAGTAGCTGAATCAAAGTTAAGGTCCCAGACAGGTCAGGTGATACAGCAGTGTTTCTCTGTTATGCCACCTGGGGTACATGGGTTTCCATATGGACTCACATCTCACTCTGGGACTGGGTGTGATGGAGTGCCCATGTCATGGAAGTGAGACACTCAGCCCCATGGAGAATGTGCACGCTGGCCACAACTGAGCAAAAACAGAAAAGCTTTGCCATCAGTTAGGTTCCCCTTCCCAGCTGGTGTGTGTGTGTGTGTGTGTGTGTGTGTGTGTGTATATAGTGGGAATGGGTGTGTCTGCATGACTTTTGGCCCTAATGACTGCAAATCATACACCCAAAATAATCCTGATTTCTGTGAAACTCCTTTGAAAGCAGACTTGCTCCCAAAATGCTACTCCTGGTTAAACAACTAAAAAAGAAATGCATCTACTGTACATCCAAGGAGGTTACTTCACAGATTTAATGGGTTCATGCGGCTGTTACTTGGAGTACTTTTTACTCACCAGGTACAGTATGTCTGCCATTTACTATTTATGTAGCTCATTTCTCCAGTACTGCCCATCCCACATGTGCTTCCCTTTCAGTGTGCAGTGTGTCTGTCCGCCCCAAGGTAACTAACTATCCTGATTACATCATTCTAGTCACCTGTTTGCAATTTTTCTTCAAAGCTGTGGGGACAATGGCTGTGCATTGGGCTGAGCTTGAAATATTTTTTGTGTCTAGTATTTGTATTTGTGATCTGTATCGGTATGCATGTATTTTCATATTAGTATTTGAAAAATATGTTCTTTTACAGTTCAGATTTGTTTAATTTCTGTTGTTAATGAAGACACAAAACCAAAGGTTTGAGAAAGATTAATAAAATATGCAGAGTTAGCAACAAAATATGTACTAATGAGTCTCTGCATATTGAATTAATAACATGTGCAGAGATATCAATAAAATGTTTTCATGTTATGAATAGTAGTAGTCAAATGTGTTTCACATCAGCCTCAGCCAACATCTAATACTACTTGTTATGGTCTAAAACAAATACAAATATTTAAGAGTGGCATCTGTAGTTGTGAAAAGGCAGTACTTGTGTGCATTTATCCAAAGTAGTATTTGTTCTGTACAGCCCAAGTGTGAAACTTTGAAAGTTCGATCTTGCTCTGCACAGCCCTAGTGTGAACCTCTCAAAGTTTGATATTGCAAACATGGTCACTAAAACCATAGAATGTTTACCAAAGCTCACTGCATTTCAGACTTTTTCAGATTTGTGCAGCTGTAACAGAAAAAAAAACATTGATTTGTACTGTAGTTAGGATTTGAGATGTGCGAGACTGGTAAATTTAGCCTAGCAAAATATTTTGCGTAATTTCTGCATTACGAAAATTTTTTCACATAGGCGAAAAGGAATTTCGCCTTTGATTTTGCTTTTGTGTATTGCAACATTTTTCCCAATTTAATTGATCTTGCATTCGAGTAAGGCAAAAGTTTGCTAAGTTACACTGAATTTCATCAATGTCTTTTAATTTCGCCAGCTAAATTGCAATGCATTGTGGGTAAATAGCTAAAATATCACGTGCAGTCTGTTTTCTGCACAGTATATTATCTGTTGAGTCGGAGAGCAGTTCAGTGTGGTGCATCACAGCCAATAAACCCTTCAAAAACCTTTTTATTTGTGAATTTTGAGAGTTAATTGCTCCCAAAATCTCAGTTTAGTTCCTAGTACTGCTAATGAATCTTTTTTTTGTTTTGGTATCTTTGGATAATACTTAGTTAAACTTAGGTCGTGTTTTCAGTTTTCTCTGTGTCTGTGAGGGAGTTGAGTGTGTGTGTGTGTGTGTATGCGAAAGCAGAACAGGCTAGTTCCTAATATTTGACACATTTCTCACAAGTTGTGAGTGAGTTTCTGTAATTTCTTTTAAGTCTTATTATTTTTGTTGGTGTGCTACTTATTTCTTATATTTTTCTTACATATTGACCCTTTTGGGGGTAACTTTATCTAACAGTTACTCATTCTGAGTAGTTCTGTTCCTGTTTCCCTTTGCTTAATCACTTTTGTGCTTTATTTTTGCTCACAGAAATTAAAATTGTGATCTAGCCTCTGCATTGCAGCGTTCCTGTTTTTCTGTTTAATTTGCTTACCATATTAACCCTTTCCTCCCTGTTACACCACTGGTGTTTACTACCTGACCCTACTATATATGGGGGCATGTTAGGCAGTGGCACCACCATGGCTAGGCCTGAAAACCATTAGAAACAATGCAGAAAACAGCAGATTTAGGTCCTGATGGTGGATGTGAACCACGTAACTTCATGTCTGACACCTGATTTCTGTCTGAATGTACTGTAACATTGTTTGGGAAACATTTCTGGACATCTGAACCATGTTAGGCACTGGCAACACCATGATTAGGCCTTAAATAATTGGTAAACAGTGGGCCAAACAACATGTTTTGGTCCAGGTGGAAGGCATGCAACATATAACAGCATGTCTGACACCTGATTTATGTCCAAATTTGCTATAACAGTCTCTGGGAAACATTTCAGGAATTCTGGCCTTCTGGAGCATGTTGTCAGTGCTGGCACAACATGTGTTACATCTTCATAATGTTGCACACAACAATATGTGATGCAACATCACATAGCATTGTGAAACAATTTCTTAATCGGCACAATACTTGACATTTGTGGCTAGGAGAAAACATGTTAAAGAGCAGGTGATGCCTTCAACATAACTTTAACAAAACTTATCATTAACCAACAATTCAGTTGCGTTCCCCATGTATAGAGTTTGCAAAGGAAAGGCTGGCACCAGTCGAAGGCTGTGGGCTGTTAGGGCCCTGTGGACAGAGTCTGTATTTTTTTTTTTTAATTCAAATACCTCGTGTGAGTTGCTTCGACTGAAAGTAAGAAGTAATCACCACAAGCACATATCCATAAAGTGCTCTTTCTTTATTACAGCATGGCATGCTAACAATGTAAAAAATGTTCCCATGTAACTAAGATAAAAAAATGCCCAAGCCCTCAAGGCACCATACTTCATGATACGTGTAAGGAATGATGGTGCCTTGGGGGAGTGGGCGTTTTTAATTTGGTTATATGGAAGCACTTTTTTACATTGTTTACTTGCCACACTAGAGAATCGAATAAAGAACGAGCACTGTATGTACATGTGCTGTGGTGGGTACATCTAACTTTGAGCTGAAGCAACTCGCACGAGGTATTTGAATTCCAAAGAATCATGCACTAGTCTGTGCACAAGGCTCAGATGGCCAGCAGCCTTCGGCAGCAGCCTGCATTTCATTTGCAAACTCAATATATACGGAATGCAACTGCATTACACATCATTATGGTCTTAAAAGAAATCTTGTAGGAGTAAGCAGCTCTAAGAAGTAACATTCACCACAAATAATGAGGGAATACAGTGTTTACTAGGGGAGGGGTACATGGACATGGTACAGAATAAGCATAATAAATGACAGACAGGATCAGGAGGACAAGGTTAATACACCAATGAGCGGGGAGAACTAATAGAGAAAGATGAAATGGGACTGAATTGTATAGCGACATAAGACAGTAACAAACACAACAGCAATGGTCAATCAAATTATTTTACATACAAAATAAAGAAATGAGAACTTAAGGAATAGATGTAGATTAAAGAGGACAGAATAGCTTTTTTTTTATAGGGGAAACATACAAACAACAGAATGGAAGATAGAAAAATGAAAACAAAAAAGACAGGATGCCCATGATTTTGTCAACATCATACTGCAGTTTAGAAATCTCTCCCCCTGCATCACTAAATTCCTGTCTGAAATCATTTAACTCCTGTCAGAGATGCTGGACTTCAGACAGGACAGCTGATAAGTCTACATGTGTCACCAACACTGCTGGCAGGGCGAGGGCAGCCTGTGCTGTTGGCTTTGGACAGAGGGGACCCTGGAGGGGTCTTGATGTTACTGACTGCTGCTGTTTTCTGTTACAGTTAGCATGGTGAGGACATTTAACTGGTCCAACCATGGCTCCCTCCTGCACACCCCCTTCAGTGCCTATACCCGCAATGTCCCCCACAGCCGCACTTGGTGATACTGCCACCTCCGCAATTTGAGGTACCATTACAGCAGGTGGTGGTGGACCATGTGGCTATGCCGGCAGGTTTTCCTGAAGTGGGATCCACACTTTCCTTGGTGCACTTCCTACCTGCATAGATTGCAGATGACCACTAGGTACCCAACCGATATTAAGTAGAAAAATCCCAGACAGGAGAACTCCGGGGATGATGGGGCCACGGGGGAGGCTGCAGATAATGCCCCATGCCCTGACTCCTCTGGCTGCTCAGAAGGGTGAATGGTCTCCTGCTGCCTGAGTGGAAGAACAGTATCCTCCTGGTGCTGGGAAGGGGGCACTGTCTCCAACTAACTAAATAAACTGCTGCTGCTGTTGTGGAGGGGCCATGGTCTCCTCCTGCTGCTGGGGAGGGGGCACAGTTTGCCGCTGGGTGCTGCTGCTGGATCCAAAATCCTCCTGCTGTGGCATTTCATTTGTGATGGTTAGCTGAAATGCATATACAGGTGCCCCACTGTCTTCACCCTTCTCCATTCTGTCCACAATCCACAAACACCACCAATTCAAACAAAAAAAAATGAAACACAGATAGAGACTCAGAGAGCTGTGGGTGGGGTGAGGGGAATCACACATACCACAAAAACACACACACACACTCACACACAATCACCGGATACTAAAATATAAACTATGACAAAGACAAACAAGAACAAATTAGAAAAAATAGCACAAATTAAGACATTTAGGTGTAATAGTGCACTCTGTAGTCACAGGGAGTATGAATCCTCCTGCTTCCTTGAGATATATAATACAGGAAATGAACCACTCACTTCCTGCCTGCTTAGACTCAACCATGTGACCACCAGCAGAGCGAAAAGCCCAATTTTGCTTAATTTTGACTCAGCTGCGCAGGTGAAATTGGTGGCAAAATTTCTCCAGTGAAATTTTGCGAAAGGCCATAATTACGTGAAATGTTTCACTGGGTGAAACTGGTGATTTTGCCATAATTTCACCAGCAAAATAATTGCTGCATCTCTAGTTAGGATGTACTGTAAGAGTATTTTCTTTCCGTCAGGTTACATTGAGTGCATAAAATAGCAGAATGGTGCAGTTGCCCACAGTGAAGGCTTTGGGATCCAAAAATTATGTATGTTCATCACTAACATGCAGCTCTGTGCTGTGACTGAAGAGTTTTTTTATATACATTAGTCATAGACACCCAACTTTGCCCACTCCCATTGGCATAATGAAACCCCCCACCCATTTTATTGCCTGCTGATGGAGTGCCTAATCCCTGTCGGCAGAAAGGAATTCCTTCCCTTTTGTTGTTTGCCGATGGGGGTGCCCCAATCCCCATCAGCAGAAAGGAATTCCCCCTTTTGTTGTTTGCCAATGGGGGTGCCCAATCCCCCATCAACTACAGCTGCCCCACCAAAAGCAAGACTCCGGTGGTATGCTGAGAGCCCACCCCAGTGTTCCACATGCCCTGTAAATAAAAAACAGTCCAGCAAAGTCTTTTATTACCCCTGTAAAAAAGGAAACTGTCCCTCGTAGGTCTCCCTGCCCCCCGCCCTGCAACCCACACCCACCTACTGTGCACCCTGCCTCCCACACCCCCCTCACCCCATACTTACCTCCGGAGTCTGATGTGACGATCTTTGGTGGACCGGGAACACATCTGCACTCCCAAAGCCATCCACGAACCGAGGAAATGCCAGTAAGCTGTACAAAGTAATAAATAGTTTTTTTATAACTTTAATGCATATCTCTGGCATTGCTTGGAATTTTGCCACCAAATTTTCAACATGGGGTTTTGGGGACCCATCCTCATGAATTCTTTCACTGTCATGGCGTTAGTCGGCCCCGAAAGGTGATTTTGCAGTCACTGTGCAGAATCAACTTTCAGGACCAGTTAACAAAATGACAGTGCCAGTGTTCATGAGGTGGGCTCTCAAAAAGCCTACGTTGCAAATTTGGTGGGAAAATTTTTAAAAATTACTATTTTACGAGCGTGCGTTGTGCAGTTACTACGCATGCTTGCAACGCTGTGAATTTGCAATATTTTCACCCCAGATTTTCAACAATGGCATTTTTTCAGACCTCCTTGTGAACATCACAGCTGTCCTTTTTCACACCCTGGATGAAATGTATTTTCGCACTTGTGGCGCGGAATTGCACAATTGATGTGGGAAATCAGTGTTCCACACAGATTAAGAAACTGACAGTGGCACTGTTCATGAGCCGGGGTCCTAAAATACCTATGTTGAAAATTTGGTGACGATACTCCATAAAATGACTGAGATACGAGCATGCGTTGCGCTGTTCCTACGCACGCTCATAAGTTCACACAATTTTTAATATTTTCACTCCAGATTTTCAACATTGCCATTTTACCACACCTCCATATGAGCAGTATAGCTGTCATTTTTCATATTTCACCCAAAATATGTTTCCGCACATGTAGCGCACAATGGCGCAGTCGGTGTGTGAAATCAATATTCTGGACACATTAAGAAAATGACAGTGACACTGTTCATGAGCAGAAGTGTTAAAATGGCAATGTTAAAAATTTGGTGAAAAAATTCCTCAAAATGACTGTTTTACGAGCATGCGTTGCGCTGTTTCTACGCCTGTTCGTATGTCTGTGAATGTTCACTATTTTCACTCCAGATTTTCAACATTGCCATTTTACCACACCTCCTTATGAGCAGTATACCTGTCATTTTTCACATCTTGCCCAAAACATGTTTCCACTCATGTAGCACACAATGGCGCAGTCGGTGTGCGAAATCAATGTTCGGGGCAGATTAAGAAAACTGATTAAGAAAAGTGACACTGGTCATGAGTAGAGGTGTTACAATGGCTATGTTAAACATTTGGTGAAAAAAGTCCATAAAATGACTGTGTTACAAGTGACCATTGCAGTTTCCACGCACCCTCATACGTTCATGGATTTCTAATATTTTCAGTCCAGATTTTCACCACTGGCATTTTTCCACACCTCCTAATGAACAGTACGGCTGTCATTTTTCACATCATGGCCAAAATGTGTTTTTGCACTTCCAGCGCAGAAATGCATGGTTGCTGTGGGAAATCACTGTTCAGGACAGATTAAGAAAATCACAGTGACACTGTTCATGAGCGGAGGTTCCAAAATGCCTGTGTTGACAATCTGCGTAAAACATCTCCAAACTAAAGGCATTATGGGTGTGTATTGCCCAGTTTCTACACATGCTTGTGACTTCACCAGTTTTTTTAATATTTTCACTGCAGATTTTCAACATTGCCATTTTTTCCACCTCCCCATGAACAGTACAGCTGTCATTTTTCACATCCTGTTCGAAATGTGTTTTCACACTTGTGGTGCCAAATGGCATAGTCACTGTGCAAAATCAGCTTTCAGCTAACAAACTGATATTGTCACTGTTCATAAGGTGAGGGGTCACAAAAAACTCATGTTGAAAGTTTGGAGTGAAAATTCCAACAAACGCCTGAGACGTTAGGGTTTTCGACCATAACACTCCACCCCATAGAGATTGACAGGCATCGGGGTGTGATTTAGGATTCTCGCCTGCAATGCTTATATCATTCCATACCCTGCAGCCAGTGAGAGGTATTGAAGTGTGCCTTGGACTCTTCGGCCCCAAAGTTCACCCCATTCTCCTATACAGCACCCATGTCACCATATTTCCTGATGGAATGGGGTGAGCATAAGGGCCAAAGACCCCAAGGCACACCATGACATTTGTCAGTGTCTGTAGGGTAGGGTGTGGTGAAATGGCATGGCCATTATGCCTGATGACCCAAAAGCACACCCCAATGCTTGTCAGTCTCTGCAGGGTGGTGGCAGGGTTGGCTTCAGCTCAATACTTCACTGCCATTCCTATTATGCAGCTCTCTAACTCCTTCACTACCATTGCCAATGCCAGCAAGCAAACATTCGGCATTGACAAATGCTTGTTTTCTAATGTAGTTAGCTTATATTGTGCTAATCTTTAAACAAACATTTATCAATACCAAATGTGTTTACTTACATGCTGTTACAACAGCACAAATATCTCATTTCAGTGGGGTCCCTGCTTTTACACATGTTTACACTGTATTTACCCAGAACAGTACAACTAAGATGCAATATCATGTTTTCTGTAGGGTCCTGCTAGATGGGGGGGGGGAGGGGAAATTGTTTAAGAAGGAAAGGCACACTAAGCCAGAGCTTGTTTCCCGGTATGACCTGGGAGCACAAGGAAGTTAAGTGACTTGCTGAGAGTCACACAGTATGCCAGTGGAAGCTGTGGCATTCAAACCCAGGTTTGGTCTGCTGGATGTCACCAGATTTGCAGCTCAGAGCCTTAGACCACTGAGCTATACTGCCTGCCTAGATACAATATCATGTTTTCTGTGAGGTCCTGCTCTTCTTATGCTCCACAAAGCAGTTTCTCATTCTGGTGCCTCCTCCCCAGTCCTACCACTGATATTCTCATGGACTTACAGGTTGTTCACTACTTAACCAGGGCCATGATGCAGTGGGTACCTAGCTGTGTCAGTTGTGCCAGAGCTAGGGGTGGTGACAGCTTGGATGGCTGACATTTTTCTCTTGTCACCAGGTGTTCTCTTCTGGGGTGGTGGTGTGTAGGAGGCGGTCATGCTTGTATGGAGTGGTGTGCATATGTGACAGGTGTCTGGCAGCAACCCCACCCATCCTGATGCTCCCAACTGTACTTATAACCGGTGTTCCCCAGTCATCAGTCATCAGTCATACAAGGAGAATAGCCTCTTCCACTCCATGAGGAAAGAAAGCAGTCCCTGAGATGCTCAATCCCCCCGCCTCGCCAGCCCCATTGGGCCACGTTTATTCCCAAATGCAAACTGTTGATATAGCAAGTGGAAGCACTACCACTGTACTTTGGTGCCTGGTTATGGTCCTGCATTTATCCATTTTTAAAATGTATTTTCCCAGGATAGACAAGCGGAGATGCAATACCTCATTTTCTATTGAGTCTTGCTTGTACCCATTTTTACACTGTTTTTATCCAGGATAACATTGTGAAGATGTAATAGCTCATTTTCACTGGGGGCCTAGCTTTTACCACTTTTTACAATGTATTTATGCAGGATAGACCAACTGAGAGGGGCCAGCTGAGAGGTAATATGTAATTGTCAATAGGTTCCAACATTTTGACCTCAAATTTCCAACACAGTATTTTTTTGACCTCATAGTATGATCAAGACAGGTGATATTTTTAAAATCCTATCTGAAACATGGTGTTGAGTGACATCAAAAAGATGTTTCAGAAGCAATTGGAAAAACAACACCTGCCATGTTCACTGGGGGGAAGGGGTGACACAAGGGATATGTTGAAAATTTGGGGTCAAAATCTGCAACAATTAAATTATGAGTAAATGTTGGAATAATTCAACATTTCTTCACAACTTAATTGTTTTTTCACATTTTGATCTCAAATTTTCAGCACAGTCTTTTTATGTCCCCATGTTATTATCAAGAACGGTGGAATTTTGTAAATCTGTTCAGAGGGTGATTTGGCATAGCAACAGCATAAATATGTGTCAGAGGGGATTTGAAAAATGATACCTGTCGTGATCATGAGGTGGGGAAACACAAAGGTTGTGCTGAAAATGTGGGGTTAAAATGTGAAAAATAATTAAGTTATGAGTAAACATTGGAGAAATTCAGTTTCTTCAAAACTGTATTTATTCATTTTTTTATTTATGTATATTTATTAATTTATTTATTCCATTTGTTTACATTTTTACCCCACATTTTCAATGTAGACTTTTAATAAACAAGACAGGTGGAATTTATAAAATCCTTTGGAAAGGTGATTCTGCAAAGCAACTGAGAAAACAAGTTTCTGAGGGAATTTATAAAATGACACCTGTCATGTTTATCAGGTGGGGTAACAAAAGGGCTGTGTTGCACATTTAGAGACAAGGGCCAGATATTCAAAACTTTGTGCCAGGCAAAAACTGTTTGCACAGGTTTAGTGCAGGATTAGCGCAGGTCTGCTATATTCAAAAGGCCAAATAGCGTGGGCAAATTGCATTAGCACCAGGCAAAATTATAATGTATGCAAGGGGCAAACTGACATGAATACAGGCGCAATGCTATATTCAGTGACTAGCGCTGCACTAAGTGGTTTTGCATGACTTAGCACGACACAGTGCAGTGCACATTACCACCCAGGAAAAGCTTGGTGTTTGCACGGGTTTAGCACGGGTTTTGCGCGACCCTAACAAATAAATATGACACATAGATAAAGCCAAACATAGAGGGAGCATGCTGCTAACTAATGGCATCACAATGATGCCATCATCTGCCACCAGTCCCAGCCATGCCAGGCAGTAAGTGGTGACCCTGCCACCAGCGGACAGCATGGCAGTGTGGCCATACAGCACACACCTGCAGACAACACTTCTATGGACACCAACAGATGCCAGCACACACACGTGCAGCACTGTGGGCATGGAGGATGTTGAGGGGAGCGTGTATGGGTGGCGAGGCTGTGCCACAGACCAGGTGTGGCCACAAGGCTGGGACACATCATGCAGTGCACATGGGCCAGTATTGGGAATACCCCAACACCAGTGTGCGTTTCGGATAATATATGCCCCCCTGGCCACATACCGCACAGCTGTATAACTGCCACTGCACATAAAGCCAGAAATGTACATGTCACTGTGAGCATCCCATGCTACATGTGCAGCATCTGTGGGTCACACAACAGTGTAACAGTTATGTCCACTGTCAGTAAACACCTGCAGGTTGGGCCTCTCACTGTGTATAGTGCAGTCATCATCACCACTGCCCTACACACCATAGGCATTGCTGTGTCCACACACTACTGGCCCCCTTGCTACTGTAGTTTCTGCTGTGCACTGTAGCATGACCTACAATGTGACAGTTGCATGCAGCAGCACATGTGGAAGTAGTGTTCAAAACTGTATAATATTCCCTAAGCTGTTTGCGCAGTGCTAACACGTTTGTGCGGGTTTAGTGCAGGGCTAAACAGTTAGCCCAGTGCAAACTGCATGCAACTCAGGGCATAATGAGATGCTAATCTGGATGTCTGCCCACAGACTACCTAAGTAGGCTCATTTGCATGTCACTTTTGAATATGGCAAAGTTTAGCACTGGGCAAATGTGTTTGCACCGGGCTAATGGTTTAGCCCTGCGCTAAACCCGCGCAAACGTGTTAGCGCTACGCTAACAGTTCTGGGAATATTTTACAGTTTTGCACACTGTACTTTCACATACACTGCTGCCTACAGCTGTGCTGGGTCCACGCATTTGCTGGCACACACATTGGCCACATAGTTCATCTCTACCTACCTTCACATCGCTGTGCACTGTGTTGCTGTTGTGGTTTGCACTTCCTGGTTGCCATATTCCAAGTTGTCTTATTCCAGGGCTAAGTTTGCCCTGCACTCCCAGCCCAGTTTGCCCGGCCTCATTCCCATGCTATATTCAGAAGCTGTTTGACCCAGGCTATTCCTTTTAAATATGGCTTGTTTTGTGCTCCATGCTAAGTTTGCCTGTCGGGCAGTGCTAATTTAGCCCAGGGGCAAAGTTTTGAATATCTGGCCCATAATCTGAAAACATTACAAAGTTACGAGTAAACAGCGATATATTTCAGATTTCAATGTTTTCTCATAATTTCATTGTTTCTTGACATTTTAATCCCAAATTTTCAATTTTTTTTTCACGAACACACCTTATGATCAAGACAAGTGCAACTTTTTAAATCACTTCTGAAAGGTGATCTTGCAGAGGGACTGAAAAAACATGCCTCAGAAGGGATTTGAAAAATGACACCTCTCCTGTTCATAAGGTGGTATAACAAGAGGACTATTTTGAAAATGTGGTGCCCAAATCTGCAAAAATAAGAAAGTTATGAGTAAACTTTGAAAAAGTTCAATGTATCTTCATAACTTCTTTTTTTTTATATCTTTACCCCAAATTTTAAACCTTGTCTTTTAATGACCCAATCATATTAACAAAAGAGGTCAAATTGTTTAAATCTTGTCCAAAGGTTATTTTGTGAAACAACTGCTAAAAGATGTTTCAGGGGGATCTAAAAAATTTCACCTTCTTTGTTCAAGGGATGGGGTCCCAAAAAGGCTAAATGTTGAAAATTTTGTGAAAAAATGTTAAATGACAAAGTTGTGAGTAAAAGTTCAAAATGCATTAAAATGCCATTAACTAAACTTACCTTGTTTTCCTTAGTTCCCATTAAGCATTGGAAGCAGCATGACCTGCCGGTCAGCTAAACAGTGGACCAGATAGGTAAGTGACTGGTGCTGTGGGGTTGTGGGTGCTGAGAAGGAGTTAAGGTAGGGGGATCCAGAGGGTTGGGGTAGCAGACAGATGAAGAGGAATAAGATTAGGGAATGTTTACTTCTTTTCAGTTTGGTGGCACCAGATATCAGCACCCATGTGTCACATTCTGTTTGGTGGTGAACAGTCACGATGGGAACAGAGGGTAAGACAGCAGTAGAGAGAGAGAGAGAGCAAGAGGGAGGGGGGGTTAACTTGTACAGTGGAACAGGGTATCGGGGACACAATAGGGAGGTGATTGGGAATCAGAGGAAGCAACAGGTAGGGTTCTTTGTTGTTGTTTCATTGGGTAAAATCAAGGAAAGACTATTAGTCAAACATTTAACAGCACATATATGAAACAGAGGAAATAAGGACATCACACAACGTGACTTTGTCTCCAGAAGGTCTTGCATAACCAATCTTCTTCACTTTTTCAAACCGGTCAACGCAGCATTGAACACTGGCATACCAGTGGATGTAGTGTTCTTGGACTACACCAAGGCCTTTGATAAAGTGTCACATACAATACTGTTCGAACGATTATATAAATTGAAAGTTCACATAAATATAATACATTGGTTTGAGTCATGGTTGACAAATAGAACTCATAGAGTGTCAACTAAAGGACTCTACTCTAGACCTGGATAGGTAACTAGTGGGGTTCCTCAGGGCTCAGTATTGGGAGGAAATCTTTTCAACATTATGATATGCACCCAGCAACCCACAGATAACATCTGGATTTGCAATTATGCAGATGACTGTAAGGTGGGAAGTTATGTATCATCTTTAATTGATGCCAGGCTTTTCAAAAAAATATAGATACATTCGCTCTATGGGCAAAAACCAATAAAATGGATTTTAATATCTCAAAGTGCAAAGTAATGCACTTTGGGGAAAAAAAACCTATGTGTACATACACTATAGATAATAAATTAACAGAGGTAGAAGAAGAGAAAGATCTTGGGGTGATAGTTACTAAGGACCTGTCCTTCACTAGACATAATAATGAGGTTGTCAAGAAATGCCAGAAGCTTATAGGATGTATATTAGGGAACATCAAGAGTAGAGTTAAAAACATCATACTTCCACTTTACACAACTCTGGTATGCCCACATCTGGAGTACTGTGCCCAATTTTGCACTCCACAGGATATTAAGTCTAAGACACTAATGGAAAAGGTTCAGAGAAGGCTTACCAAAAAAATCAGGCCATACTCGCACTTTGATTGTGGTTCAAGATTAAAAAAGCTACATCTATACTCAACCGACTATAGAAGTATAAGAGGTGAAATGTGCTTGATTTTTAAATACATAAAAGATTCATATGAACTGAGTACTATAAGATTAACAAGACATATTGATAGAGAACAGACTAGATAACATGAGTTCAAATTAATAGGAGATCAATCAATTACAGTAAAAAGAAGTCAATTCTTCATGCAAAGAGTTATTAATAGATGGAACACTCTACCCAAAAATATAGTCAACAGCAATACCATGGACACCTTTAAAGAAAGACTAGATATGTTTATGGGGAATAAAAAATGTTGTTCCACCATTGAGGTGGTGGCGAGTTCATTAAAGGACTTCAGTTCACTGAACTCATACCCAACCTATGAACCTATAGGGGGTATGGGGAACACAACTGGGAGATGGGCAGAAAACAATGGCATCAGTGGGCAGGATTGTTTTCAGGATGGGGAAACCAGGAACAGAATCAGGATGTGGGTGGGATCAATCGCAGTAAGGGGAGGGGTTGTTTGTTGTTTTGGGATGGAGCCACCAGGGACACAATTGGGAGGTGGACAGGAATCAAAGGCAGTAAAAGGCAGGATTGTTTGCTTCTTGGGATGGGGCACAATAGCAGCAGATGAGCAACACTTAATCTCCACTTGTTAGGAAGGAAGATCGGAGGGGAACACTGCTGCACTGCCTGATGGGTGGCACAAAGAAACAATAAAGCCATACTGCAATAGTTGTGGTGTCATCCTTTCATGTGTGAGAAGGTCATGCACATCAGATAGCATCAGCAGCCTTGCCAGGATTGGGAGGACACACCTTGCCAGTCACTACTCTGCCCAGAGTGCTGCCAATAGGTTTACTTTATGTATGCATATAAACAAACATGAAATGGTAACAAGGTTGATTTAAACAATTATAGGTAAATCTCAGATTATTCAGTGTTGGTAAAAATCTTTGAGCATTTGGTCAAACACCAGGTAAGGATTTTATAGAACAATATAATATAACAGCTCCAAATACTTAGTATTGCTTTCTTGTATTTGTGAGCAGTGCCCTTAAAAGTGAATGTGAAATTCTCTCTGCACTTGTCGCAACTTAGTACTATATTTCATATGTATATGATAGACATATTGTTCTTTGTAAGCAACTTAAGTTTTATACTCTGTAACTTTTTGTAAGATAGACCCCATTGAAAATGAGCTCTGATCAATTGGGTAATCCATATTCATGTGAAAATTATGACTACAACTATTACATTACAAAGCAATTTGGATTTTACCCAAAACTTCTTACTGTTTTAGCGATAGTGTAGCTCATTGACAACATTGAAATGGAGTTGGTTGGAGGACAGTGTCATGATTGCTGTATCTGGACCTTAGTAAGGCCTTCAACACAGTGGACCATGGCCTGCTGTTCATGAAACATGTGCCTATGGCAATGAGCAGCAGCACCATGGGATGGATGGAAAGTTATTTAATAAATATATATCAAAATGTTGTCTGGGATGGGTTATTTATCATAGGAAATTTATAGCTCTGAAGGTGTGACACAGGGGGTCTGATCTAAGTCTGCTCTTGTTTACACTTTACAGAAATGACTAAGGAGAATGGCTTCTGGATGCTAGCTTGTAATACTGAATGGATGATATGGCACTACTAAATATGTTTGGATCTGCTATGGTACATGCAAATAACAACATCCAAATGGCCTTTGATATTTTACAACAAAACCTGTTAAAGAGTAAACTTTTGTGGAATACAGGAAAAATGAACACCATGTTGTTTTATACAGGGAAATTAAACATTGAAAGGAAGGCAGTATAAATATTACCAGTATTAATAGTGACAAATTGGGACGTGCACTGTTACAAATAGCTAGGCTAATGGACTGATTTGATTTGCAGCAGATGTGTAAAATGTTTTGTATAACTTTGTGGCTCTTTTTAAGAAATAAATCATATTTTGATGAGGCAGCAATAATGGGTTTGTTGAAGCCTTGCTGTTGCCATTGTTGGGATATGCTGATATAGTGTACATAAAGAGTAGTAAGAAGTTATTGGCTTAATTGGATGTACTGTGTCATTGGCATTTTTTTCAATAACATGACAATTACCCCAAATGTAACACTATGTTCTGAGCTCTTCCATGAACTGGGGCATCACTGGAAATGAGGACATTAAAAATGGAATACTTGTGGACATATATGTCATCAAAACATATTTGCCTTATTATGTTACTTCCTTGCTCCCCATATTGAATACTATTTTTTGACTTGTCAAGTTTATTATAAGTTCACATAGCAAGTAGAGGTCAAAGTCAGTACATTAGATCACTGAATAACACAAATTGGAGGGATATGGGTTACAAACAGTTCATAGTGGCTTTCAGAAGAAGTCCAATCTTGCTGAATACCTGGGAGTGTACCATGTCCATGATGTGATACAAAACTAAATGTAAATTTGCAAGACCAGACCCAGCCAGTGTATAAATCAAAACTTCTCCAATTCCTGACACATTCACAGTCCCTTTGTAATAGCCCTGAAGATCCTTCAGGTTGCCATGTCCTCATAACCCTTTTAAGTAGTACACATAAACCTATATATCTTAACTATACCTGAAGTAGGAAACATCCCAATCACTGTAATCATAATTAAACAGAAGCATGTCAGAATTAGAGCTGAGTGAAAACTCTCAATTCCAAATTCACAGAAACTTCACGAAACGTAACAAATTTTGCAAAATTATCCAAAATTCTAACTTTGCAGAAATACAAATCTTTGGAATGTGTTTGGCAAATTTTTGAACCATTCTACACAATTATCTGACTGAATATACATGAACTGTGAAATTACAGTTCTGAAGAATTCCATTCTGCAGTCTAATACGTTAATCTGCCATACAAGTATTCATTCTGCAGTTCATTGATCAGTTCTGTGGAATTTCTTTCTGCAGATGAATACATTAATCCTCAATTCATACATTCATTACACAATTCAGTGGCTCAATGAACTGGAGAATAAATGCATGAATTGCAGATTAATGTATGAAACAACGGAAAAAAATTCCACAGAAGCTGATCACTGACAGTGATCAGTTCTGTGGAATTTCTTTCCACAGTTATATACATTAATAGTAAAATAAGTGAGTTAAATTTTGTTTATTACCCATTCCCTGAGTCTCAAGGCACTGTGCGTAGAAAAATAGAAACCTAGAATCTGATGACAGATACGGACCGCTTGACACATCTAGTCTGCCTATTTCCCTACCTAATTGATAAGCTGCAGATCCTAGTTAACCAACAGCCTACTTCCTCCTACCCCCCACAGAAGTAACTTATGTCTGTCCCATACATTCTTGAATTCCCCCACTGTTTTTGACTCCATGACCTCCTCAGGAAGGTTGTTCCATGCATCCACAACCCTCTCCATGAAAAAATACTTCCTCACATTACCTCTGAGCCATCCCCCCTCTATCTTCAAATTGTGACCCCTTGTTCTTGCACAACTCTTTTTCTGAAAGATGCTACCCTCTTGGACTTTGTTGATTCCCTTGAGGTACTTGAAAATTTCTGTCATGTCCCCTTCTCCCTCCTTTCCTCGAAGATATACATATTAAGCTCCTTTAGTGACTCTTTGAATGTCTTCTGGTGTAGAACCTGCACCATACTGGTTGCCTCCTCTGGACAGATGCCACCCTGTTTATGTCCTTGTGGAGATCGGGTCTCCAGAACTGCACACAGTACTCCAGATGAAGTCTCACCAACTGTCTGTACAGAGGGATAACAACTTATTGTTTCCTACTGGTGATGCCTCTTCCTATGAATCCCAGTATCCCCCCCTCAGCTCTCCTTACTGCCTTCTCATATTGCTTTCCCACCTTTAGGTCATCTAATATAACTACCCCTAGGTCCCTTTCCATTTTTATTATTGTCAGTATCTCACCCCCATTGTGTACTCTTCCCCTGGCATTTTTGTTTCCCAGGTGCATTACTTTGCACTTCTTTGCATTGAATCTAAGCTGCCATACATTTGACCATTCCTCCAACCTTGCCAAATCCCTTCTCATCCTTTCCACCCAACCTTGTGATCAACCCTGTTGCAGATCTTTGTGTCATCTGCAAAGAGACATACTTTCCTTCCAGTCCTTCTGTAATGTCACATATAAAGACATTAAAAAGGATCAGACCCAATACTGAACCCTGTGGCAACCCCCTTTCTTCACTGTGTACTCCGTTTACTATTACCCTCTGCATCCTGTTGTCTAGCCAATGTTTTACACAGGCTACCACCCTGGGACCCACTCCCAGGCTGGCTAATGTTTTTATTCGTCTTTTGTGTGGGACTGTGACAAATGCCTTGCTAAGTCTAGGTAGGCCATGTCCACAGCCCCTCCCTGGTCTACTATGTTGGTCACCCAGTCAAAGAAATCAATTAGATTCATCTGACATTACCTTCCCACTGTGAATCCATGCTGCCTTAGGCCTGTGCCCCACTGACCTCTAGGTACAAACATTTTCCCTTCAGAAGTGATTCCATCATCTTCCGTACCACTGAAGTCAAACTGACAGGTCTGTAGTTTCCTGTCTCTGTCTTGTTCCTACTTGTGCGAAGAGGAATCACATCCACCCTCCTCCAGTCCTCAGGTACCACACCATCCTCCCACGATTTGTTAAAAAGGGTAGCCAATGGTGTTACTAGTTGTCCACTTAGTTTTTTCAGAATTCTCATGTGAATCCCATCAGGCCCCATTGCTTTGTCCACCTTCTTTTTAGGAGTTCTTTCAGAACCCTTTCTTCTGTGAAAGGACTGATACTGACCCCCTATCCAGAGTGCTTCTATTGACTGGATTAGGTACCTCCCCATTCTCTTCCTTTGTGAATACTGAGCAGAAATATTTGTTCAGTACCCCTGCTTTTTCACTGTCCCTCTCTGCCCACCCACCCTCCTCTTTATTAAGCCTCACTATCCCTCCCTTTGTCTTTCTTAACTCCTTAATATACCTATAAAAGGTTTTATCCCCCTTCTTAACTGAGTTGGCTATCTTTTCCTTGGTTTGGGCCTTTGATATTCTGGCTGCCTTCCCCATCTCCTTTTGCTTTAACTGGTACAGTTCTCTGTCCTGCTTTTTCTGTGTTTCCTTATACTTTCAGAATTCTATCTTTTTCTCCCTAACTTTCCCTGCCACCTCTTTTGAGAACCATAGTGTTTGTTTCTTTCATTTTGATTTGTTTCACACAAAGGCTTGTTGCCTCTGTGATGGCAGTTTTAATGTTTCCCTATTGTTGCTCCACCCCTTCTCCTTGCCTGTTTGCTAGTGCTTTTCTGAGGCACTCTCCCATTTTGACAAAATCAGTCCTCCTGAAGTCCAGTACCTTCACTTTGTATGGCTTGACTCTAAAGCTGAGTTTATAGTGAACCACACCGTTTGGTAGTCACTTGTTTCCAGATGGCTACCCACTTCTATATCCGAGATCCTCTCTCCATCTCCATTTGGAAGCACCAGGTCTAAGACTGCTCCCTCCTGAGTGGTTTCCAACACTAGCTGTCTGAGGCATACCCCCTATAGGGCATTGAGAATGGCTCTGCTCTTGGATGTGGCAGCAGCAACGGTGCTTCAGTTAACATCAGACATATTCAGGTCCTCCATCAGCAATATCTCCCCTTTCTTTGCCATCCTAAGGATGCCTTCTATCATTTCCTTGTCTATTTCCTCCCCCGAGACAGAATTCTGTATAAAACTCCTGTGCAGATTGTGGTGCAATTTCCAGTCTCCAGGGTGACCCACAGTGCCTCCTCTTCTCCCTGTTTACCCTTTAGTTCCATTGCTTTGATCCCTTCCCTTACAAAGAGAGCTACTCCTTCTCCTCCTCCTCCTCTTCTGCCCTCTCTGTCTCTCCTGTAGATTGTGCACCCTGGTATGTTGACATCCCAGTTGAGGTTCTCTGTGGACCATGTTTCTGTGACTGCCACAATATTCAGGCATCCCTCTTCCATCAAGACCACCAGTTCAGGGAGTTTGTTACCTAGACTATGGGTATTGGTACTCATTATCCTCTAATTTTGTATGGCCTTACCCCATTTGTCCCATCCCTGTCCTTTCTGCTTTTGTCTTTTTCTCCATTTACCCCTGCCCATCTCCCTATCAACTTCTCTATCTTGGTGTTTACCTCACTAACAACCCTGATTTTTGGTGGTGGCTAGGATTTCCCTTCTCCTTTTCAGTGCCTCTCCCTTTGGTTAGTTGCTTGCCAATGAAGCATTTAAACCTATCACATAGGATCCTGGTTGCCTTCCTGGACAAATGCAGCCATCGTGCCAGTATAGGCCTGCATCCCTTGAGGTGGACCCCCAGTCCCCAATGAAACCAAAACCCTGAGCTCTGCACCAGTTTTTCAACTATTGATTGAATCCCATGGTGCAGAGCACCCTAGCCTCCCCCATACCATAGACAGGCAGCACCTCTGAGAAGGTTACCATACGTGCTACTTGTCTAAGTCCCCTCCCCAACTCCACAAACTCTTCTTGCACTCCTCTGATATCTTTCCCAGCCAGGTAATTTGTTCCTAAGTGGATAATGACATCCAGCTCCCTCCCCATGCAGCTGATCCCGTGATCCTGAGTATTCGCTCCCTGTCCCTCCAAGTCATGGCGCCAGGCAGGCACCTTACCTCCCTCTCCCCTCCCTCCCTCCCTCAGTTCTACTCTAACAATGGAGTCCCCCACCAAGAGTTGTTTCCTTTCCCTGTGGGTTCCCATGCCACCTTCCTGTAGGTCTCCTTTGTGGGGGTTCCAAGCATCCTCCTTGGTCTCCACTGCGGGTGTCTCCATAGCGGAACCACACCCTGCCAGAATGGCATATGAATTGTGGAGAGGTACAACTGGAGGGATGTGCCTCAGTTCCACCACCCTCACCCTCCCTGATCCCACTGCTCCTCTTTCTTGGCAAACTCTGAGGCAGTGGCAGTGGCCCTGGTAGTCCCTGGGTGGGAAAGGAGGTCCCCTGAATCCTGGCCAACTCTGCCTGGAAATGAGCAACCTCCTCCCTCAGCCCAGAGAGGTATCTGCAGATGGGACAACACCACAAAGTCAGGACAGTAGCATATAAAACAGTTCCAAATATAAAACACTTATAACTTCCTCTGAAATAAATAGATAAAATCAGTGAAATAATAGTTAAAATAATGATTTTAAATCTAAAGAAAGTTCTAATCAGTAACCAGTGTAAGGGAGCCTTACCTACAATCTGAAGGCCTCCATAAATAGGTGTGCCTTCAGGCCACTCTTAAAGACCTCCAGTGAGGGAGAGGGTGTCCCTCAAGTATCTTGGGATCAAATTCCACAGGGCCAGTCCTGACACTTCAAATGTTCAATCCCCAGATGATTTCAGCCACATCCTGGAAACTAATAGAAGGCCTACCTCAGAGGAGTGGAAAGGTTGCTGGTATGGCATAAAGTCTGGAGGTTACAGAGGTTGCCAGGGCCCAGTCCATATAGGGCTTTATAGTTGAGTAAACTGACCTTGAAGGTGATTCCCCCACCTCATCAGCAGCCAAAGTAGGTCATGGAGAACTGGGTTCACATGAGAGAACCTTGGAAGGCCAGTCAGCATCATGGTTGCTGCGTTCTGCACTAGCTGCAGGTGACACAGGACCCCTCCATTAACCCCAAGGAAAATAATATTGCAGTAGTTGCATATGGAAGTCACTAAGGATTTAATCTGAGCAATATTTCTAAAATGGGTAAGAGCCACTCCAGATGATGGACAACACCTAAGCCTCAAGTATCAACCTATTATCCTGAATGACCCCCAGATTATTCACCTTAGCATAGGCAGCAAATACAGAAGAGTCAAGCATCACACCAGTCACCTCCCCTACTGCCTCCACAGCCTGACAATGACCAGGCTCAGTCACCAAAAACTGTCTTCTTTGGGCTGAGCTTCAGCCAGCTAAAGGACAGCCAACCCTGGATCTCAGCCATTCATAAATTCATAACCTCAGTCATGTCACATGTCCCTGGTGCAAATGACAAATACAGCAGGGTGTCATCTGCACAACAGTGAAATCCTACACTAGCATTTAATGATTTCTCCTAGGGGTAGCATGTATACCACGAACAACGTGGGTGAGAGGATCAAACACTGAGGAACGCCACACAGTAGCGGCTTCAGGAGTGAGAAGAAATTCTACATCACCACCATCTGCATCCCACCTGTGAGAAAGGACTCAGACCAGCTGATGACAATGCCAGCTAGTCCACAGAGCTCCCTAAGGCAATCCAACAACACACCATGATCCACAGTGTCAAACACTGAGGAGATAAAGAGAAGAACAAGAATTGGCCATTCCCTTGTATCTCTAGCCCTGAGGAAGTTATTATGCACCCTGGCCAATGCAGTCTCTTTACTGTGCCTAGACCTAAATCCCAACTGGAAAGATTCTTAGATGTCAAAGACAGTGAGATATGCCTTGAGATGCAGAGCCACTTCTTTCTCAATAACCCTTTACCAAAAAGAGAAAGTTATATACTGGTCTATAATTCACTAATCAGTCCATGTCCAAGTGTGGTTTCTTCAGAAGGGACTTTATCTGCACCTCTATGAAGGCGCCAGGGAAGGATCCCTCTGAGAGAATACACCAGACAATCTCAGAAAACACTGGACCTACAGACTCCACACAGTCCACAAGGAGGTGGTTCAAGTCTGAGTCTAATTCACAACAAGTGGGCCACAACTACAAGATTCCCTCACAGACCTCTTCCACCCCCACTGGTCTAAACTCACTCCAGACAGGAGGAGTGCTCCTAGTAACAGCCATGTCTCCATTGTGGTGCTGTCACAGCCCCACTGGAGAAATTCCAGATCTGACAGAGGACACTCTGTAAGAGAAGAACCAACCGGACTCTTCATACTTGGCAGCTGAAATTGCTCTTTTCAGCTGTAGACAGATGGGATGAAGAAATCTATCCACATTCCAAAAAGAAGTGAGTCTGTCTGTTTCTTCCTGAAGCAGTCTCCTCGGACAGGAATACTGCCTTCTTATGGGAAACTGCTCTTTGATACTCACTATACTGAGTTTTCAAAGTCAGTTTGTCCTCCTCAGCTCTTGCCCTGGGCCAGATCTCACTGAGCTTCCAGTCAAACCATGGGATTCTCAAGTGAGAAGGCCTTTGTCATATTTGCACTGGTGCAACAAAGTCGAGATCAGAGGCAACAGCCCTGTTATAGGCTGCTACTGTATCTCTCAAACCTGCCTCATGTGCAACCATCACATCCGAGAGGTCCATCACTCTCTGTAGTGCTGCTGGGGTGAACTCCTTCAAAGGCCAGTAGCAGACCATCTCTACAGGGATAGGACTACCAATGGGGCCCTGTATGGGAACTTTACAGTGCAATAATCTGACCATATGATCAGATGAATCTCAAGATTGCTTTATTTAAGCCCCAGTAAGAATACTAAGTCAAAGTCATGACTGTGTCTGTGGGTCACATTTGTAACAGCTTGTATGAGGACCAGTAAATTCATCATCTGGTGGAAGTCCTGTCCAATCCACTATTCATACCTTAATTCCACCATTCTAAGTCAGAATTTCCCCAATAGTTGGCAACGTGCATTTCAAAATTTCACGAAGTGAAATTCTGACTTTCACTGAAATTCTGCTGGTGGAATTCTATTTTTGCACAGCCCTAGTGAGAATCATTTCTACAAAAATACAGGTAATCAACATAACTGTTCTAAGATCTGTATTCTCAATCTCCCTTCTACTAAGTGTGGGAAAAGCAATCAACTTGAGTTATGCTTCTCATTATTAAATTGTAACAGAACTGTAAAGTATATGCTAAAATATGTCAAGCAAGGTATGCTAACTATACTAAAGTACTGAACAAATTAAAGACGTACATCTTTTAGGGGCAATGCACCAATTCACTGAAACAAATTAATGGCTGGGTCAATGCCAAATGCTGCTTTTAAATACTTTTATGGACTATGATTGCATAAAGAAATGTAATGGAACAAAATGACATTAATGCTTTTTAATGTCTGCAATTTTAGAGTTATTTGCAGTAAGTTTCTATATAATTAATTGAGATAATTATTTGATAAATGTAAATTAATTGTATTCTTCCCAGAACATCTTGGTAAATGAGCTTTGCTCAGGGATTTATCCTGAAACAAAATAAATAAATGAACTATCAAGTCTGTAATACCTTTTCTCCCATTAAAAAACTCAAAGTGGGGCATGGCAAACCAGGCAAGATGGCAGATGCACTCTAATACAGCACAGATTGGGCAAAATTAATAAAAGGCAAAAAAATACTTAAAACAGGTGAATTGCAAGAACTAAACTTACCTATGGCTGGCAGAAGGCAAATGACATTGGTTAAGGTCAACAACAGGCAAGCAAAGTTTTTGTTTCCAGCAGGAAAAGCACATGGAAGTGTGCCAGCCTGCCATGAGGCACCATAGGGCTTACTATCCATGATTACCACCAGAGGGAATGACTGAATTTGAGAGATCCATGGCTGGAGTCCTGGCCACACTGTATAAAATACAGACAGAGATGAGTGCTGCTTTTCAAAATATTAGCTCACATAACACACTTACAATCCGTAGTAACAGGACTAATGGAAACATCTGCATCCCACATGGCTAGATTTGACAAGGCTGAAATGTGAATCAGCAATGTCAAGGATGCCTTAGAAACCATCCAAAAAAAAAAAGACTTGACAATAAAAAACAAATTGAGGACAGTCAGCAGAGAGTGGACAACCTAGAAAATCAGTCCTGCTGCTCTAATCTGAGGATCATCAGCCTTCTGGAGGAAAGGAGGGATCCTGGAAAAGAAGTACACCACTGCATTGTGCAGCAATTTAAAATGGGAGACCAGGCACTGGAGTATGAGGTGGAGAGGGCACAAAGAACAGGACTAAAACTACAAGCTGGTGAAAATCTGCAGCACTTCCTAAACAAGTATCCGATAAAGAAAAATTTCTGACAGCATCAGAATCAAACAGGCCTGTACTCCTCAATGAGGCCGGCAAGGTATTCATCATCCAAGATTATAGCTATGACCTCCAGATCTGCCACCAAAAGTTTAACAGAGTCAAGGCCACGCTCCACCTTGCTGGATGGAACTTTGCACATCTATAAACCTCTAGATTATGAATCACCAGGCCTGGTAAGTCTCTACATTTCTTTGACACTCCCCAAGAGGCTGAAATGTTTGTGAGGGAAGAGGAGTTGGCAGAAGAGAGAAGAGCATCAGAAGGAAATCGTAGTGTGACTGCCTGACAGCTATCAGGTGAAACTTACAAATATGTCAGTTACTCCCTAGACTGGTGACTTGCTTTGATTGCTCCACTCATCTCTGGACCAGGTTTACCTCCACCCCTGAGAGTTCACAGTAAGTAACACAATCTGCAACAGTTCTGATAACTTTCTGACTCAAGCTTTATGTTAAGGTAATTTCTCGAGTGCTACTCGATGCACAGGAACTGGAGTGTGGTAGGGGAACAATTGGTCTACAGGCCTTCCCTGAGCCTCTGAGCTAAAGTGAGTGGATTAGATGATGAGTCAGGTGTGCAGTGACACAGAACCTTCCATTGTCATTTTGACAGAATGTTCACCCGATTGTCACCTATGAGAGCTCTTGATCTCGGTCCCACCTGGACCACATAAGCCCTGAATGTGCCAGTAGAGGTGTTCACTTGCAACTCCCAATAGAAACATTGTGCAGGGCATGGGTTGACTCTACCCGAGGGAGAGCAGACCAATTCCCTTGGGTTACTCCTTGAATAACTAATGAGTAGCATGCTTTGAAAGGAGCTGAGTCTCCTATTTATGTATAGTACCTGCGAGAATACCCAAAACAGAGGCGTGCTACAGGGGCTCCTCCCTGGATATTTAGAGGCTTGACTTCTTCCCTCCAGAGCACCCCACCCCCAACTGTATCTTTGGATACAGGTACCTGAGGCAGGGCGAGGTAGACACTCAGTCTCTCACAGAGGATGCATCATGCAACACAAACCTGATACACATCTGTTATGAAATGAGAGCGCATGCAACAAGTGGTTTTAATACAAATGTTAGAGTAATATGTAAGTAAGGTTGATATACAAGAGGTGGGAGGACTGAACCAGGGACTGAGTGAGGACCCAGCTGGAGAGACGAGGACAGTTTGATGGAGAGTAGTCACTGTTAGGAACCTAAGAGAGAGTGAATGCAATTCACCAATGTGACTTCAGAAGATGAAGCCAGTTGTTTCTATGTATCTGAACAGATGATCAGTTAACATTACCTAACTTCTTCAGTAAAATAGCAAAATGGGATGAATACCTACTGTGTAACTTATCAATTTCACCAGTAACAGAGGGGAAGAAGGGAGGTTCAAACACTGGGCTGGCCAACAATGTTCCGGTTTTGGCTCTGTGTTTTGAACTAGAAGGGGAAGGGAGGAGAGAATGTAGGAAGGGAACAGAAACAGGGATAGAAGGAGGAGGGAAGGGGAAAATTGTGGGGGAATGTTAGTAAGAAAGTTTGTGGTTATGTTTATGCATTTATAAGTTGTTTTATGGATACATCTGTACCAAAGGGTTGCTGCTGTCCTTCCATAATGGGATAGAAAATGAAAATAATTGAGGTTGTGTTGCAACAGTTCTTCTCTGGGAAATGTGATAATGGAGGAAACACTCAGGGTTACCACATGGAACTTTTAAGGGCTTAAAAATGTAGTACAAAGAGAAAGGATCCAGACCAGACTGAAAAAAACTGTGGACCAAAGTGGCCCTTTTGCAGGAGACACATATGCCTACTAGTGAAGCTAGTAAACTCAAGAAATCATGGGGCAGAATACGGGTATCTGTGACTCACTCGTCAATGGCTGAGGTCCATCTATGTGGTTCCCAAGGGGATTTGCAGGGCGCATAAGTACATATGCTGATCCTGGGGGTACATATGCACTGGCACAGATACTGATGAATACAGGAACATTTATATCAATAGGCTTCATATGTGGACCAAATATAGAAGACCTAAAATTTTATCATGGCCCCTTTTACAGAGCCATGGATACTGGGGGGAGGGGATTTTAACTGTGTAGGGTAGACAGTGCAAGACAGGTCCAATCCAGCTCCTGTACCCCTTACTAAGAATGCCAAAGCCCTGCATGAGATAGAGAGAATTTGCTCACTGGTGGATATATGGAGACACCAGAATCTCAATGGCAGAGAGTAGATTTTTACTCCCAAGCCAACCACTAATATGCCTGGCTACTCCAACTTTTGGCCTCATCTGGCATGGTAGTACACATGGAGAACACGAAGTATGAAGCAATCTTAGTCTGAGACCATGCCTCCTTAACCTCAAAACTTAATTGGGATTCAACTGTCACAGCTCAGAGACCCTAGAGACTAGATCCTGTCCTGCTTAAGTATAGATTTTTCCTCTCACACACGACAGCCTTGTTGGTGGAGTTCTGGGAAAAAAATAACAAAGAAGATACTACACACTCAGTGAGATGGGAGGTAATGAACACCTTTGTCAGGGGGCAATCCATTTCTTATGCAGCCTTTGAGAAGCAAACAGAAGAAAAAGACTTAAAAGATTTAAAGTGGAATATATTGGAACTAGAAATGGCCCACATGGTTCACACTAATTTAAAGCTCTGTTATAGATTACAGAGGGTGAACTGGCAATGTAATTGTATGAGCACATTATTACTTGAACATAATCTACTCCTGGAGAAAGTAGGGCCTTATTTTGATGGGGACAGGGGAGGGAAGCTGATGGCTTGGCAGTTAAAGTGAAGAGAAGGAGAAAGTAGTATAAAGAATATTTAAAGTGCGCAAGGGCCCCTTGTTACTAACCACCAGTCCATTGGATTAGCATTTACTGAGTTCTATAAAAACCTCTATACCTCCAAGGCAGCACCAACCCCACAGCAAATGCACATTTTCTTACAGAAGGCATCTATTACTCCTATGAGAGGTTAGGCCTTGGAGGATCTAGAGGCACCACTTAGGGTAATTGAGGTGATCAGAGCAGTGAAACAGTTGAAAAGTGGAAAAGCACCTGGCCCGGATGTGCTACCAGTCAACTTCTATAACAGCTTTTCGAGTGAAATAATAGACCCACTCGATGATATGTGTGTGGAAAGTATTTGGGAGGGGATACTGCCCCCATCCATGAGGTCAGCCACATTTACAGTCATCCCCAAACTGGGCAAGGACCCTGCACTATGCTCATCTTACTGCCCAATCACTCTGCTTATCTCAGATTTTAAAATCATGGCCAGCACTATCGCAGCTAGACTTGAACCTATACTGCCATCAGTCATACACCCTGATCAACGTGGGTTTGCCTAAGGGGAACAGGGTAAACATAACTTTTGGAAAACCCTTAATATTATCCATCATTGGGTGAAGGCAATAATCTCATGGTGCAGCAGTCCTTGCCCTGGATGCTGAAAAAGCATTCGACCATGTGGAGTGGCAATATATGTTTACTGTATTCACAGCATTAGGTGTCCAGCCTTATGAGCTCTCACTAGTTAAAACTCTCTATACCCATCCTACATCCCAGATTCTAACTAATGGTACCCTTTCCACACTGTTTCACCGGCAATGAGCAACCAGACAGGGGTGCCCACTCTCTCCTCTATTGCATGTACTGGCCCTAGAACAACTGACTGCAGCAATCTGCAACCACCAGGGGGTGGTGGGATATGGCCCTAAGGGGGAACACAAAACAGCCTTGTTTGTAGATGATCTCCTCTTGTACCTTCAGAGCCCCAAGGAAAGCCTTCCATGTGTACGTGACATGTTGAAAGAATATGGCTTACTATCAGGACATAAAATCAACTGGTCCAAGAGTGAACTCTTGTCAGTGAGAGGGAGATGCAGACAGGCTCTGACAAACAACAATTTGGGAGTGCAGGTGGTCACGAAACTTAAATATCTGGGGTCCACATTTCCTCTGATGCCACAAAGTTATATTCCTTGAATTATGAGCCCCTCCACACCAAAATCATGGCAGAGTGTGACAGGTAGGTTGACCTACACCTCACAGTATATGGATGGGTAGCTACAATAAAAATGACTATCCTACCTCATTGCCTCTACCGATTCCAGCCCATACCATGTTGGCTCCTGGATAAGTTCTTTAAAGAACTGAATAGCATCCTGCATAAGTTCATCTGGTGCAAGAAGAATGCAAGAATCATTAGGATGGTTCCCTAGCTCTCTTAAGGAAAGGGGGTACTAGCTTGCCAGACTTTATGTTTACTTTTTGTCGGCTCAGCTGGCATTCCTACCCATGGGTCTTGAGCCTACCCCTCCAGTTTGGTTGACTATTGGGGGGAGGGGTGCAGGAGGAGCTTTTTGTAGAGACATACTAGCGACAGCTGTACAGCCTACTTCCTCCAAAAAGGCACTCCCCAATCCATTCACTAGAACACTGCTAAGGGTCTGGAAAGCTGTCCACGAACAAGCTAAGACAAAACACTCACCCTCTCAGTATGCATCCATTTGTGCCACTCTAAAACCAACACCCAGGTACAATGTATTTTTCCATGGGGGGCTGTTGAGGTGCAAAAGAAGGACAGAAGCAAGTATAGCAACTATTTTGGGGGCGGGCTTCTCTCCTTTAAGGAGATCCAAAATTGATTGGCAATCCCCAATGCTAATCTGTTCAAATATTTATATGTCCATCATAGAATGCAAGCCCTCCCACTGGATCCTCAAGAAGCACCAGACCAGGATCCATTTCTGGAAGAAATATTCCATTCCTGACCAATAACTGGCCCACTCTCAATATTCTATGGTATCCTGGTGGTAGCAGGATTAGACCCCACATTGCACCTGAAAAAGGCATGGGAGTATGGTCTGGGTACTGCTATAACCCTAGAGATATGATCAGGGGCAATACAACATCTTAATGATTGCTCTAGAAGCAACAGATTATGCAAAACCCAACTCAACATTCTACAAAAAAAGTATATTACCCCAGTGAAGAGGCATGCTCTGGATCCTACAAAGCTGTCCATTTGCCCTAAGTGCCAGGCCGCAGAGGGCACCTTCCTGCATATGACTTTAATGTGCCACAAGATCTTGATATTCTGGCATAAAGTACACATGGCTATGGCAAGGGTCCAGGGAGTGGCCCCTCCCAGGTCACCCCTAGAATATCATATGGGAGCAGATCCCAACAGAGGAACAATGGGGGCCGATCTGCCTTTATGGTCCCTTGTCCCAATAAATGATGCACCACACTAGCACAATGCTGGATATCTGACAACCCACCATCCATCTAACAATGGGTGAATAATCTCCTAAAAAGCATAAAATTAGAAAGAGCCCGGAGTGCAACAGCTGATAGATGACAGCAATTGGATTAAATGTGGTTTAAGCTTGACAGGGCACTTAAAGCAGGCCTCTTCCCAGAGTGAGGTAATAATTGAAATAAGATACAGTTGAGAGGTTTGTGAACCTTCCTGGCCTAGAAACACAAAAGGAGACACATCCTAGAGAAATAAGCAGAAGAGGTAATAATGCAAGATAACCTACACAATTACACTATAAGAATATGTTTGAAGTAACGTACTGTGTGTATCCATATTTGTTGGGCAGATGTTGTAATGCCGCTTTTTTAAAATGATGTTGAATACTTACTTGTAATGTCCTGTTGATTATACAATAAAAAGATTAAAAAAACAACAAAAAAAAAAAATAGGAGTATGAACCTCTCCTAGGTCTCCTCTGAGAAAATATGGGATATGCGGGGGGCACCTGTGGGATAACCAAGTTATTTGTACAGTAGTCTGTGACCTCAAGAAACCTCACCAGTGGCACCCCACACATATTTGATTTATGCAACAGGATTTTTTTGGTTCAATTTTGTTATATATTTTTTTTTTCTTAAGTTCCTTTCCATGTTTTTTCTCTGTGCCTGGTTGCTGTGTTTAGTTTGCAGGATTGCTATGCTGAGAAAGAGGGAAAAATTGCTTTTTTTCTTAAGAGTGTTTTCATTTAAAATGTGGTTCCGGTTTGGGGGGGGTGTTGGTTAGGGTGTGCATTTTGTGAATCTTTGGGACTGTGATAGCTTGGGATGTAAAGAGCACTGTGAGAAGGTGAAAGTGAAACTGGGAGGCAGTACTGCTGAGCAGGCAGCACAGGTGGTGGTGGTTAGTGATGTAGTCACTGTGTGGATGAATGGGTGAGGATGTAATCACTATGTGGATAACACAGTTATCCACATAGTGATTACATCCTCACCCATTTATCCACACTGTGATTCAGATAACTGAAATTATGTCAGTTTTTATCCTAACACCTGTTACATAAATGAATTTATTCAAAATGAGAGATGCTACCTGGTCTATCCACAAGATGTGCAGTGCCCCAGCTGATAGGCTATACAACATCAGACTTCGGAATCTCTGCACCAAGTCCATTGGAAATTCCAAGGAAGTTTATTTTCATTACAAATTTTTCACCAACTCCCTGGGCTCATTTTTCAAAAGCCCCTTAGGCTGACACATTTTGCAGCAGATCCCCGCTTGCAGCAAACACTGTGTACCAGGGACCTCGCACCAAATTTTAGCAGAAGCAGGGTCCCAGTGCCAAAGTCCAGACGATGGCACAAGCAGCCCCATGTGCCAAACAGCTGGCACATGGAAGGGGGATTGACGAAGGCTTCCACCAAGTAGTGTCATGTCAACAGCCAGACCACTGCCCTATGCTGCTGCCATCCCCCCAGGACCTCCATGGTAAAAAAAGAAAAGGGTAAGTTCTTGAAATAGGGGTACCAATGTGCCCAATACTTTGTATGTTGATTAAAAAAAAATTAACAACAGCCACTGCAGTCATTATAAGTAAATTTAAAAGGTAGCCACAAATACAGATACATTTCATAGCTTGAGAAACCTAGGTGCACTCATTTTATTTTTATTCCATGTTCAGCTTCAAAATGTCCCTGATTTTCCCTAGAAAAGTGTGACATGCAAAACCATAGTACATTTCATTGCTTCTATGAAGACATAATTTTAGCTCTACTTCAATAAATTTATATTAAAAACTGCCTCGGGTGTTGTTTTTTGTTAATGAAAATATTTTCACCCTAATTTTTCAATGCATATAAAATTTCTAATTCACTCAAGTTTTGCGTGGTGTGTGCAACTACGGTGTCCAAGCAAACTGCATTTTTATTTTTACACTTTCCTTTTAACCCCCCCATTCTACTCCTTCAGACTTCTGATCATCCCTATGGGTCCCTCCTCCAGGATCTGCCCCTAGAGTGCCAGGCTTACTCCTTACCCCTCCTGTCTTCCTCCTTCTCCTTGGAGTGCCTGCACAATGGGGTCTGTCCTGTGGGTAGGTGATCCGAGGTGGATCGGTCGTCATCTTAGTCCAAGAGGGGGTATGTTTCCATTTTCTTCACTTAGTCCCTCCTTCCCCTGAGGGAGTCGGCACATTGGATGAATATCCAGTCCTACGGGGCACTGATGCTCACAATGTTCTCCCTTCCCTGACTCTTGAAAAGCTGCCTGGGCCCCGATGCCCATGCTTTCACCAGTACCGGTGCATCAGGTGTGCGAGACACCCCAGGCTCCCACCCCTGGAGGAGGAGAGCATCCATTGGGACGTTCAATCCTTCCCCCCCTCTGACCCCCAGTGACCCCGAGTCTGTTCCTGAACCCAGGTCACCAGTGTGGTGTGAGGTATGGCATCCAGCTCCTCAACCCTCAGCGCCACTGGGCTGGCGCAAATTGCATTTTTTACATGTTCCCAAATTTTCAGCAAAAGCATCCAACTTTTTTTGAGTTGGTGATTTTCTTTTGGGATTGGGTCTTAAAAGTACTACAGGACATTGGTGACAGAGGGGTGCAGACAATGCTTTTTTTCAACTTAAACAGTTGTGTGGTGTCCATTGCTGCACGTGCAGCATTTGGTGTCCCCGTTGCACGTGAAACACTGAAACTGCTTTTCTCACAAGTCTGATATGGAGTTATCCCACAACATGATCCCTTTTTCACCCCGGGTCATAATATCCTGAAATGCTTAGTAAAATAAAACATAATTTATTTTTTTTAATTAAACACTTGTTGTGCCCAGTCTTGTACATGCAACACTGAAGGTGCATTTTTCCCCAAGTATGATATGGAGTTAGCCCACAGCATAGTCCATTTTTCACTCTTGAGTCATCGTGTCTTGAAATGCTTAGTAAAATAAAGTAAAAAGAAAAGTAACATTTTTTTTTCAAGTTAAACACCAGTTGTGTCCACTGTTGCAGATGCAACGTTTGGTGTCCCCGTTGCACGTGCAACACTGAAGGTGATTTTTCTCAAACCCCTGCTAGGGCGTTATCTCATAATCTGATCCCTTTTTGACTCTTTAGTCACAGTGTCTTGATAAGCTTATTAAAATTGATCTATTGTTGATCTGAAAAATCCATCCTCATGTCACACTTTAGTAACCCTTTTTCATGAACTTACCCAAAACATTGGTACATCAAGAAGTAGCAAGGCTGACCTGCAGCCACTCTACAAGAACAGGTGATGCAGCCACTGTATCCACTTCAGCACAGCCAGCCATCATGGTGTGTATGTTACTGCCAAGGCAACTTGCAGTCCACACATTCTACGGTGCCCCCGGATATCTCTGACACACCTCCTGGCTCAGAGGACATCCCAGAAGAGTGATGCTAACCTGCACCCCATTCCAGCTGCACTCTTCTGGACCACAGTGCCATGGCTACCACAACTAGCCACTTCCCAGAGCATAGATTACTTTCAGGGGCACAACCCTCATGCAGCACACCAATGCCAAGAACCTGCTGCATGGGGACACCTCAATGAGGCTGACAGTAAATATTGGGGTTACACATTCTTGTGCATTGCCATGACCATGCCCATACCACGGCATGGTGCAGGCTGCAGGACTTAGGCACATGTGCGTAGCCTGTATCATTTCAGGATACGTCTTTTCCCTGCCTGCTTCTGTGATCCACTTCCAATCTCCCCAGCCATCCAGTGGCTTGGGACAACGGTGGTGCAGGGGGCCAGAAGACCAGCTCTGATTGGTCTAAACACTTGGTGACTCCTGTGGCCTTGGGAGGGCTTTGAAATTCCTGACTGTGGGGATGCTGCAGCCCAGTTCTGGTGCAAGCCCCCTTCTGCCATGGCACTGTCATGCATCTGTCTCAGGCATGGCACAAGCATGACTGATGCAAGCAGTTCCCCTACTGGTACAGACTGCATCAGAAAATTGGAAATGCCGCAAGGTGCAGCACAGTGTGCCCAGTGCATCATTTCTCCTTGATGCAAGCACCTTGCGTCATTCCGGACACTTTGATAATTGGGCCCCCTATCTTCTTCCATATATTGGAATACTGTAAACAACTGGCTCCAGCAGTCTTCTGCCACCCCTAGTATCACTAACATTTGGTGTGCCTCTGGAGAAGTCTTGGACACGTGCTATTGTGCATGCCTTAAATAAACAATTAGTGGATGGGCCCCCATGGGTTGTTCTCTTACCCACTATGAACGATAACTCTGGTCCTCCACATGGAAACACCAAATGTGACTCACTTTGCTTTACCTTCTGCTGCATCCCTACTTCTCAGGTCCTCCACAAGTGAATGGACTGAAAGCCTAATTCATGACCTGGGTCAAGTGGTATTCCCCCTAGATTTTTGAAGCTGTCTGCCCCTGGAATTGCTCCCCACTGGCATGTCTTCAACTGCTCCCTCTCCACTGTACTTCTTTCCTCCTTCTGGAAGCATGCCAAAGTGATTCCCATGCATAAAAGTGATCCCCAAATTCTCCTGCAAACTATCGACCAATATCACTTCTCCCAGTTCTCTCCAAAATCCTTGAGATGCTGGTTGCTATGCAGCTATAAAACTGCTGCTCCTTGCACTGTTTATTGCCTGATTAGCAGTCTGGATTTTAAGCATCTCACTCTACATTCACCTCACTCCAGAGACTCACTGACTTAGCATGGACAAAAGCCTGCCTACTGATGTCATAGTCTTTGACCTGGCCAGAGCTTTTAACACAGTAGATCACATGATTCTTTTAGCAAAACACACTGCTTCTGGTCTTGTCTACTCTTCTCTCTCCTGGTTATCCCTCTATGTCTTTGGTTGCACCCATTTTATATTTATTGGCTTAGCCCTCTCCAACCCCAGGCATGTCATTATTGGGGTCCCTCAATACTCGGTTCTTGATACTCTCCTTTTCAATATCTATGTTAAAGACCTCACACAGGCTATGAATTTCCTGCAATATCCACATGTTTACAATAACATCTTTCTATTTGTCAATGGTTATAACTCTACAGACATCTCTATTACCCCACAATCTAACTTCAACAACCACTATGATAAGTTTAAATTAAATTGTCGAGCTCTAAACCACTCTGAAACTGTATCGATGCTTTTAGATCTAGAGAAAGCCTGATGGGCTGCCTTAACCTAGTCATAAAAACCTGAAATCTATAGTAGAATATAAGTAAGTCAGTTAGAAAGATGGGCAGACTGGATGGACCAGGATGGTCCTTTTCTACAGACACATTAATATGATACCTTGGCATACTGCTTGATCCATTCCTGAATTTTTCTCTTTACATTCTGGCACTGGCACTGGCATCAAAGCCCAAAAGGAAACTTAGAGCACTCTGGAGTTGGTGACTGCCTCTATCAAGGTATGAGAAAGTGACTGGATAAATGTATGAGTCTATGTGCAACTGACTCAGGTGTAGAGATGTGCACAGTAGGAAAAATCCACTCTGTAAAAAAATGTCATGAATTGTGCTCATTTTGTGAAGTGCAATTCACAAAATTCGCCAATTCATGGAGTGGGCATCGACTGTGAAGTGTGAAAATTTGTGGGTGAAATTCCACACTTCACACAACTACTGTATTTTAAATCGCTGGTGTCTATTGGTCTCCCCCCCCGTGCCATTGATCGATGGTCACAATAAATCCCGGGTGTCCAGTGGTCCCCATCCCCCACTGCCAATCGCTGTCCGCAATACAAAAAAATGTTTTTTTTTTCTTTAGATCCCTGGTGTCTAGTGATTCCTCCTCTGCCACCGATCGCTGGCCACAATAAATCCCTGGTGTCTAGTGCCCCCCCCCCACCCAGCCGCTGATCATGCTCCACATTATTAAAAAAACATATTTTTTTCTATTAAATCCCTGGTGTCTAGTGGTCTGGCCCCTGCCCCTGCCGATTGCCGGCCCAACAATCTAAACAATTATTATTTTTTTTCATTTAATCCGTGGTTTCTAGTTGACCCCCCCACCCCATCAGGGAGTGCATCACTATCCTGCTCCCTCCCTCACCGAGACCTCTAGCAGACCACCAGCACAGCCCTCCACTCAGCTCCAGGGCTGCCAGCCCAACTGACCTCTCAATGAATCAGCATATGCTTGTATAAGCACGCACTCATTCATTAAGTCGGCGAGCTCATTGTTGTAAGGGTGGACATTTTCAGGGGCTAGAGAAGGAAGGGGAGGCTGCTCTGGTAACTGGTGGGGTGATGGAGGGAACGGCATTGTGGATCCTGCCCCCATCCCAACCCCTGCTGGGGACCAGAGCAGGCCCCTCCCATCTCTAGACCCCTGAAAAATGGCCCCATCTACAACAATAAGCTGGCTGACTGTCAATGAATGAGCATGTGCTTGTACAAGCACGTGCCCATTGATTGAGAGGCCAGTCAGCTGCTAGCCACGAAGTGAGTGGAGGGCTGTGCCAGTGGCCCACTTGGGGTCAGAGGGAGCAGGGTGGGGGCACTACCTGATGGGGTGGGGAAGATCCACTAGACATAAGGGAATTAAGATTATTTTATCATTGAGGCCAGTGATCACGGGGGAGGCCACATTCACATTTGTAACTTCTCCTTGCTTTTTGTTTTTTAAGTGCAATTTTATTTTTAGTTTGTGTTTACCAGGTGGCTATGCTAGCCATAGAAATCACTATTTTTAGACATGACTCGGGAGGTTACAAGCGATACAGTACAGCAACAAAGTACAAGATGGGTTTACTATAGTAGGATACAACTTTTGACAGTGAAAACATGGTACAAATGATGGATTACAATAGCAGGATACAGCTTTTGACAGTGGAACATGGTAGAAATAGTGGATAAATGAAATTTGCACTTAAAAAAAAAACAACAAAGCAAGGAGAAGTTACAAATGGTGAATTTTAAGTCTATATCCGCAATGCCGTGAAAAACTACATGGAGGCAAATTTGGTGAATTTACCAAATTTTTGACTGTGGAGTAGAACTTCATAACATCACTACTTAGAAAATGGGCTTTTTATTTCCTGGCATCTGATTGTCTAGTACCCTTGCCAGGGGGGTACATTAACTTTCAATAGATGCTCAGGAAATTAAAAGCACCAGCCCCAGTGCCCATTCACCCACACACCTTATCCTTGTTCCCATCTTGCTTCCCTATTGGACAAAACAACCTGATTTAATTTTAAATCCCCACCATTTTTTTCTGCCACTTAGCGAGAGATACGAGCCCTGAATGCACCACTTGCTCCCAAAATGAACCTGCCTGCCCCAGAAAACAAACCATCCCAAAACCAAATGCTTGAACTAGAACAGTATTCTATAAAAAAATGTTACAGCACACTTACACAGGAGTGCACAGCTCCCGAAACACCTCTAGATATCTGTGCTGATGAACCTCTCAGCACTGTCTGTAATGCTCGGTTCACTCCGCCTTTTCACCATGCCAAATACATATCTCACCCCTCCTGAACAATATAAATAAAAGCAAACATCATACTTCCTCCCCCAAAAAAATGAATTTCTTAATCCGGTACCCTTCTTTCGTCTCCTGTGTGCTTCTGGGTGTGACGTCATTGGAACGCGGAAACCGCCATGAAGTAACCGATAGAGAAATCTATTTATTTTTTTATTTAAATTTTGTTAAATGCAGTTGTGCTCCTCGTTTGACACCTGAATGTGACGGGCATTTGACAGTACAGTGAGCGAGAAATGATGGGAGGCATCGTAAATCACTGTGCAGATTGCAAACTACTGCTCTAACTCTAAGACCCTGTGCAGGTACAGTCCAGCAGTTTTTTGCTAATAATATTACAGGAAAGACACAGTCTTTTCATGTGGAGAGTGGGGTTCAGAGTGAAGGACAAGAGAATCCCCTATGTGTGGGGGAGGCAGGACAACAAATCTGGAAACACATGCAACAGTACAGAGACAGGGACTACTTTATCACACAAACATTTCAGCATTATAATGAATACATCTGTCAATTATTCTTTTATAAGTTTTTGAATCCCACATAAAATTGACACAGTGCCCATTTTCTAAGCGCAATAATGCCCTCCAGGGTCAGCGGTATGGGCAACACCGGACATTCCAGGGGCTATAAGGCCCTCCGCCTTCGGAGTCAGGCCTCATTACACCCCTGGGTGGTCTGGTATTGCCCAATACCACCCACCCTGTTGGGAATTATTGCTTGCTTAGATAATATGGTCTATGACATTCCCCCATCATCCAAACTTGATTCGTTACTGAGTGCCCTCTGTAGGTTCATTCTCCATTACTCCATCTGGGCCCATCACTGCACACTTTATGATTTCCTAAGCTGGTCTTTGCTGAAGGACAGGCATGTGCAACACCAGGCTGTTTATGGGTTCAAGTAATGGTTAAACATACTCCACAACAACCTGTCCACCCTGCTTACCCCTGCTTCTCCCTTCCAACCACCACCTTTGCTCCCACTTGGGGAATTGATATCTTGTTCCCAAGTGTAACAACTTGCAATGTATTTTTATTGGCTTTTTTGTTTGCTTTTAAATGTGTTTGTTTATCAGCACAGACTCTGTAGGTATTATTTCAGCTGAGGGGGAGATGTGTGATGTGACTTGGAAATTACATTCCTGGATTCTCAGAGATTGGGTGGTGGCATCTATTGTTTTTGACCTGGAAACAGTTCTTTGGTTCTACTTACACATCAAGGACTGGGCCCCTTCACAGCTAAAAGGTGTCTGTTCTAGGGTAAACATCAAAGGACTGAATTTCTTTCTTCATCAAAGGTTATGTTTTTAGTATAAACAAGGTCCAGGCAGAGGACATGGAACCCATACAAACTGAGCCAGATGGGAGACCTGAAGGACTGAAGCTATAATCCACATAACCAAGCTATAAATAAATCCAATTTGTATCCATTCTGAGATTAAAGAAATATAGAACCTGTGATGTCAGGGAGGCATATATGATGATGTGGCATAGCTGGCTGGACAGCCAAATGCATATGTTTGTGTGTAAGCTCTTAGAACTCAGTCATGTTTTACAACATTGAACTAACAGCATCTCAGGTTCGAGTCTGCCATACCACACTAGTTGGGGTAAGCTTTTTCTGCTGTACTTAGGATTTAAATAGCTGTTAGATTTCTCCTGTGTGTTCACTATCTTTTTCAAAAGTGTTTTTTTTTTTAATCTGGGTAGAAATACTGTATTCTCCCTAGTCTTAGTGTGTATTATCCTGAAACATATGTAAATATTTTGGAGTATTAAACATTATTTTAGATACTGTACTTCACGCTTTTTGTGACTGACTCATTTTATGTAGAGATAACCAGCGGTAAATTGACAAGTCTGTGATCCATTTCCGAAGAGGTGGGCTAAAGTTACCATATCTATGAAAAAGTGATCTCTGCTATAACAGAAGGGGTGGGTCATTTGCCCTTTGGTAAGGATTGCTGCACTATGTGAGAAATGCTTCTGGAGACATTTAGACCTAGATATTTATTTATTTATTTATTTAGCTTTTGTTGACCGGTATAACTCAAGTGAGGTTACAATGAGTGGTGGCGGCATACCAAGCTAACCAGTTCAAGCATCTAAGGGTTTGTAAAAACAGGCAGGTATCATAGGCTTAGTTTGAGGAGAGAAGAAGTCTGTGATACCAGGCATAAACAAAATTCTGGCCAACTGTCGCTCAGTCATAAACTCCCAGAGATCAGGAACAACCTGGCCTTGCATAACAGCTCATCCACCAGCACTGCTGCAACTAAGCAGTACCTCATAAATGCAATTGTATATTACTGTGACTGTACATGATACATAGATACATACACAGTGTCGGCAGATAAGGGCCTATGGCCCACCCAGTCTGCCCATTTAAGTTTCTAAGTTCAGTATATGTTTTCCAAGAAGTCTGTTGCCCCTTACCCCTGACCTCCAGAATTCCTTTATGTCTATCCCATACATTCTTAAATCCCGTGATTGTTTCAGCCCTCACCACTTCCTCTGGCAGGGTGTTCCACTTGTCCACCACCCGTTCTGTGAAGAAATTCTTCCTCACATTTCCTCTGAATCGTCCTCCCTCTGACTTCATTCCATGCCCTCTAGTCCTGGAACATCTTTTTTGCTTAAAAATAGTGCATTCCTGCACCCTGTTCCTCCCTGTAACATACTTGTATGTCTCTATCATATCCCCTCTCTCCCTCCTCTCCTCCAGGGAGTACATGTTCAGTGCCTTCAACCTGTCCTCATAGGACTTGTGATGCAATCCATGCACCATCTTTGTTGCCCTCCTCTGAACCTTCTCTACCCTGTCTATGTCCTTACGTAGGTAAGGTCTCCAGAACTGATGACCTATGGTTCACAGCGCATCACCTGTCATAGAGTCTCTCTCTCTCTCATTTGATTTGTGTACACATTATAAATTATTTGTAAACTGTGTATTCAGTTATTGCATATATCTGTTGTGTTCCATTCTTATTTTCACCCCTTTACCTCTCCCAACCCAGGTCACTTGTAAATAAAAACATTTTTGTGTCTCTGTACGTTTACATGGTGAATCAGTTTTAACTAAATTAATTTACTAAATGTACTAGACATCAATAAAAATAGGTACATTTTTCACAGTTTGTTTCAGAAAGATTTTTGGAATACTCAGATGCTGCTTTTGATTGATAACCATAAGTATATTATGGTGGGTCATAATAAATAGTTGCCCATGTGTAATAGCATGCTAGGTGCATATAACAAAATTTGAAAGTGATGATAGCCCAGTAGACAAAAGACTTAACCAGTTATTAATTATAGTATATTAAAAGTGAAAATACAGCATTTTATAAACCTAATAAAATTGCAACTATTTTCATACATTTATTCAGTTTACAAAATGTAGTACAACATATAAAGCCATTGAGTGAATGCTCATTTCAAACAGCATCCAGTGTGCAACAGAATTTTTAAAATTTAGAAGAAATAGTTACAGTACCACAAAACACAATCAATAATGTGCAAAACATAAATGCAAAGCTTAAAACACAATAAATTAAGCATATACAGTAGAATCCTCTACTGTTTTTGCCTCCACTATTTATGTTGACAGTCTGTACCAGGCATACAGCATTCTTTTAGTGAAGTAGCACTTCCCCCACCTCCAGCTTCATCACATGCCCTCTGGTTCTGGTGCACTCTATCATTTGAAAGGGTTCCCCTCCTGCATTCCCTGTTCATTCTGGTGAGGTGCTAGTATGTCTCTATCATGTCCCCCCTTGCTCTCCTCTCTTCCAGGGTGTACAGTACATGTTGAAATTCATAAGTCTCTCCTTATAGAGCTTCTGATGCAAACCCACCACCATTTTAGTTGTCCTCCTCTAGACTGCTTCCACCCTGTCTATATACTTTCTGAGATGTGGCCTCCAGAACTGGACACAGTACACCAAGTAGGGTCTCACGAGCGAGCAATACAGTAGCAACACCATCTCCCTTCTCTTGCTGGAGATGCCTCTCATTATGCATCCTAGCACTCCACTGGCCCTACCACTGCTTTGTCACACTGCCCTGTCACTTTGAAGTCATCAGTTTATTTTATTTCATTTCATTTTATTTATTTAGGGTTATAACCACTGAGCATGGCTCATTTACAGTGATGATCCATGTAAAAAACATGCAAAGACACAGTGACACAAAACAATCTAAATACAGGTTACCTTTTTTAAAAGTAGCGTACAATAGCAAAGTTCAGATTTTAAATAATTTCTCACATAGTCTAACATATGTATAGACAGATTGTACAGTATAACAACAACCTCCCTGTACTGAAATGGAGTGCAGGAACCAATGTTTCACAGCTGCAACTGGGGGAGGTTTTGGATCCAGATATCTAAATTCTTGTGGAAGTTGATTCCACAGAGTAGGTACAAACTGAGTAAAAAGTACGTAGATCAGATATGATAAACTCAGGGTGCCTTTCCTGCTTAGTGGCTGTTACCTCCCCCCATCCTATACTCAGCTCTTGGATTCCTATGCACTAGGTGAATGATTTTGCACTTTCTGGCATTGAACCCCAGCTGCCATGCTGTTGCCAACTTCTTGAGTTTTCCAACTTCCCCAAGCATTCTCTCCACCCACCTGATTGTCCACCCTATTACAGATGTTATTGTCATTTGCGAAAAAGTGTACCTTCCATTCCAGTCCTATTGCAATGTCACTTATGAAGACATTGAAGAAGACTACTCCCAGTACTGAGGCCAGCGGCATCTCGCTGGCCACTATCCCCTCAGAGTGAGTGCCATTAACCACCACCCTGTCACCTATCCATTAACCAATTCCTCACCCAGTTCATCACTTTGGATCACACCCCTAGGTTGATTAATTTCTTTAGCAGTCTCCTGTGTGGCAGTGTCAAAGACCTTGCTAAAGTCAAGGTAGGTCATGTTCACTGCCCTCCCCTGATCTGTTTCCCTGGTCACCCAGTCAAAGAAATCAATTAGATTTGTCTGCATGACCTCTTCTCATGAATCCATGCTGCTTTTGGCCTTGTAGCCCATTTGATTCAAGATGCACTACCATCCCTTCCTTAACAGGATTTCCATTAATTTCCCTACCATTGATGTGAAACTGATCAGCCTATAGACACTAACCTCCTCCCTGCTGCTCTTATGAAGATGGACCACAACTTCTTTCCTCCAGTCCTATGGAAACGTCTATTTTCAGTGAGCTGTTGAATAAGACCATCAATGGGACAGCTAACGCCTCCCTGAGTTTTTTAGTACCCTTGGGAGTATCCTGACAGGTCCCACAGCCTTGTTCACATTCAAAGCTACAAGTCCCTTCATGGCTCTTTCCTCTGAGAATTAACTTTTGTCCACCTGCCCCCCAACTGTTCCTGCTGTTCCCTGGTGATCTGTCCCCCTTCCCACGACTGTGAAGAATGGGTAGCAGTTTCTGTTCGGGATGTCTGTTTTTTTCTTTATACTCTTCCACGCAGTCTTTTCTGCCACCCTCATTATCCTCACTATCCCTCCCCTTGCTTTCTTTTTCTCACTCATGTATCTGAAGAAAGTCTTATCTCCTTTAGCTACCTGTTTGGCTGTCCTTTCCTCTGGGTGCTCCTTTACTCCACTCTCTACCTTTCCTGTTTCCCTCTGTTTTACCTGGTATACCTCATTGTCTTCCATCCACTGCATTTCCTTATACCTCCTGAATGCCATCTTTGTTCCCTCACCACCTTGATCACTTCCTTAGAGAAACATAATTGTCACTTTTTCCTTCTACTTCAACTCACTTCTTTCACAGAGATAGGCTGCCTTAATTATGCCCTCCTTTTTTTTTCCCCTCTGTGCCTCCACCTTTCTCTAGAAATCCCTGCCCATGAGGCAGTTTGTGTGGCAGTCTTAAAAATCTGCCCTCTTAAACTTCAGGGACCTTGTCCTCATGTGGTATGCCTCTGTTCTCATCTTAATGTTAAACCACACTGTACAGTGATCACTGGTACCTAGGGAACAGCCCACTGTGACATCTGCAATGCTGTCTCTGTTTGTAAGCACCAGGTTCGGCATAGCCATATCACTAGTGGGTTCCTTAAATAGCTGCCTAAGAAAAGTCCCTTGTAGGGAATCAAAGATGGCCCTGCTCCTTGTTGAATCTGTAGCTGGAAGGTTCCAATCCACATCTGGCAGACTTGAAGTCCCCAACTAACAGCACCTTCCCCTTATTTAACATACTGATGATGGCTTTACCAAATGCCTTATCAAACTCCTCTCCCCATGATGGAGGTTAGTATACCATCCCTGTATAGATAGTGGCCCCTGTTCCTGTCCCAGGATGAGCCACAGCACCTCCAGCCCTTATTTTTCCTCTGGATTTCCCTTTACTTCCTTGGCCTTGATTCTCTCCCTCTCATATAATACAACTCCTCCCCCTCCCTCCCCTCTCTCTTCTGAACCAAAAGCTCAGAATGGCCATGTTTCAGTTGTGACTGCCAGTGCACCACAGCTCTATTATGGCTACCAAATCCATGTGAGCCTCTGCCACGATGACCTTAAGGTCCAGAAGTTTTCTGCCCAGATTCCTTGCATTGGTGCACATGGCTCTCCATACCTTACACCCTCCCTCCCAGCTTTTCACCCCTCCCACCTGTGCTGTTTCTTGAAGTTCTCTCTGACCCCCCTTCCATTGTTACCTTTTACATTACCTGTGCCCTTTACTCTTTGCTTTCCTCATTTATACCCCCTTGTACCCTGCCTTGTACCAAAACCTGTCTTCATGTGCCGCTGTCCTGGAGGAGCTTATTCCCCTCAGGCTCTTCCTCCCTGCGGCTTCATCATCTGGGGGGTAACTGCTGTCTGTCTTGGTTATACACCCTCCCACTGCCTAAATTAAATGCTCACTAAGGACTGTGGTTCACCTCCTGGAAAGATGAAGGCCATCTCTCCCATACCTGCCCATATCCTCCCAGGTTGGCCCCCAGTCCCCAATGTATCTGAAGCCCTCTTCTAGGCACCATACTGCCAACCAATTGTTAAGGGCTCTGGTGCAGAGTGTTCTATCCTGTCTCCAGTCATACACATGTAACATTTTGGCAAAAGCCATCATGCATGCCACCTGCTTGAGGCCCCTCTCTAGCTGTTACAGGGAAATTTCAGGGAGCTGGGTAAGTACAAAAATATAATTTGTTTGCAGAAAAGGACAACTTGGCCCACCCAGTTTCCCTAATGGTTCCCTTCATAATCTGTCTTTGCAGACCCTAACTGGTGTCTGGCAACCCTCCCCCCTCCCGCTGCCTATTTACTAACATTCCCAGTGTCTATCCCAGATATGACTGAAGCTCCCCTCTGTTTTCACCTACACCACTTCTTCTGGCAGTCTGTTCCATGCATCTATCGATCTTTCAGTGAAGTAGTACTTCCTCACATCCCCCTTAAACTCCCCTCCCAGCTTTATCACATGCCCCTTGATCCTGGTGCTCTTTCTCATTGAAAGAGACTCCACTCCAGCACCCTGTTCACCTTTACTGAGGTACTTATAGGTCTCTATCATGTCCTCTCCTGCTGTCCTCTCCTTCAGGGTGCACATATTGAAATCCTTCAATCTCTATTGATTGTTGTGGTATGTTGTGTACCTATATGACCTTGTTTATTCTTACATGTTTGTATGGTTGTGTTGCTCTTGTTGTTCAATAAAAATGATTAACTGTAAAAAAGAACTCCCTGAGTCTCTCCTCATGGGCTTCTCATACAACCTATGTACCATTTAACATGCCCTCTTCAAGACTGTCTCTACCCTGTACATATCCTTAATGAGATGTAGCCTCTTAAACTGGACACAGTACTCCAGGTGACATCTCAACAGTGAGCAACATAGTGGCAACACCACCTTAGTCATCCTGCTGGAGATACCCCTCCCTATGCACTCCAGCAAACCACTAGCCCTACCCACTGGTTTGTCACATTGTCCTGCCACTTTGAGGTCATCAGTAATGAAAACTCCAAGGTCTCTTTCCTGTTTAGTGACTGTCAGTAGTTCCCCCATCCTATACTCTACTCCTGGGTTCCAATGCCCTATGTTCGGGATTTTGCACTTTGTTGCATTGAACCCCAGCTGCCATGCTCTTGACCACTCCTTGAGTTTCCCAAGATCCCTGCTTATTCTCTTCCCCTCCTGAGTACCCATCCTATACAGATTGTAGTATAATTTACAAAACCACATACCTTTCCTTCCAGTTCTTCTGCAATGTCACTTATGAAAACATTGTAGAGGACCACTCCCAGTATTGAGCCCTGTGACACCTCACTGGTCACTGAGTGCTATGGACCCCCACCCTCTGTCATCCTTCAATTAACCAACTTCTAACCCAATTCACCACTTTGTATCCCACCCCTAGGCTGCTCAATGAGTTTTTTTTTTTTAATTTCCTTGCTAGTTTTATGGCCCATGGGAATCTCCATGTATTAATATTCACTGCTATTTTTTTCCTACAACACCTCCTATCCAGGGACACTGATTTACTGGGATTGAGAAAGGGCAAATTCTATTTTGCACATTGTAAAAAACGGTATTGTCACCGGTGTCTACTAAACCAAAATCTGGTTTTACTGGTGTTTGGTTTTGTTTACTTTATTTAACAGTTTTTTTAACTCTGCTAACACGCATTTTAGCAATTTTGACCTCCACTATTGCACATCCTTCCATCCTTGTACCAAGTTATTTTAGGTACAAGATGTGATGGCAGCATCAGCACTATAGCCCCATCCCTAAAGTATGATGGAAGCAGCACTACGGACCCCATCAATCAGGTGGTATGATGGCAGCACCAACAGCACTATAGCCCCCATCCCTCTGGTGTGATGGCAGCTGCAACAGCACTATGGCCCCTCTCCCTCAGGTGTGAAAGAAGCAGCAGCACTGCAGCTCCCATTCCTTAGCTGTGATGGCAGCAGTATTATGTTCCCCATTCCTCAGGTGTGATGGCAGTATCAGCACTAAGGGCTCCATCCCTCAGGTGGGATGGCAGCAGTATTACATTCACCATCCTCCAGTGGTGATGGCAGAAGCACTACAGCCCCTGCCCCTCAGGTGTGATAGCAGTAGCAACAATGCAGTCCACATCCCTCAGGGGTGATGGCAGTAGTGACAGCACTATGATCCCCTTTCTTCAACACCCACACCCCACATGCACAAGTTACAAGTTACTTGGTCTCTTTGCTTGTTAGAACTCAGATGTGAATTAATCTGAACCACCACCACTTAGGTGGACCGCCTTTGTTTTTTCCTATCTATCATTTAACTGCCTGAATTGGATTTCTGCCTGTCACACCGTTGACGAGGATTCGGGAACAGACTTGTGTGTTAGAAGGCCAGCCAGGGGGGTGAAGGTCTGAGTGTCCAATGACCACTCACCTTCTCCTGGGAGGGTGGGTTCATGGCTCAGCATTTGCTAGCCCCTGGTAGAGGCCAGATGCACAGCAACACATTGGCCCTCATTGCGGGAGGGAGTATGATGGATGTCGGCTTGTGCTTTGACATCTTGTGGCCTGTCACACTCCCAAGAAAATGCAAAAACACCCATTGTCCAACCAGAGGATGGCTGCTGGTCCCTCCATATGCCTGAAGCCCGAGACATATGTGTCCATTCTGACCCCTGCCATGCCCAGGATACAGAGGAAGCTCTTCAGGGCACTTCTTGTCCCCTGGTAGCCTCCCACAGGGGTAGGGGCCAACCCAATGAAGGTTACATTGGGTTACCTGGTAGTACAGCAATAAGGGGCAGTGGATGGTGGTCGGGACTCAGCAGCAGTAGTAGGGGCCCTGGCAGGCCTGAAGGAGTGGATGGGCAGGGGTTAGGAGGAGCAAAAAAAAAACTGCCTGAATCTGCTTCTTTGAAATAAAGGGTCTTCACCTAAAAAATCCACAAGTGATTAGTGGAGGACCTTCTAATGGAAAATCATGCATATCCCTAACACATGGATGCTTTTTTTCACTTGGTCTCCATGAAAATGGTGTCTCTCAGTTTTCATGTCTGAGCTCAGATGTGAATTGAGCACCACTCTGCCCACCAGCATCATATAGCCCCTGGGGTATTACCTTCTGTGTGTCATTGAATGTGCTTTCAAAATGCACTGGCCAAGCATAAGTACACTCAAACACTTAACATTTGCTTTTTGTTGAATCAGTCTATCAGAAAACATTTGTTGTCACAGAGACTGAAACAGCATGTGGGAGAAAATTTACAAATGATCCCATTCACCTAAATGGAGTGCTAACTGTGAAGTCTTTTTGTAAGTAGTAAGGCAATTTCTTCCTTGTGGACAATTTCATTCAGACTAGTTTTCATTCAAACAACTGAGCATTTTGGATGGCCGTGCTGATTATAAACTTGAATAAGCTAGTTGGTAACAGTGATCCTGTACTCAGTGATCCATAACCTAGATGCTCACATGCAAAGAATACAATAAAAACCTGACTAAAGTCTAAAAACAAGCTTATAAAACACATAAAATGTATCTGAACATTTATCTTTACCTATACAAAATCATTGCAGTCCGAGCAAAACTCAGTTAAATTACTTGATACCATGACTACTGTATGATGTAGTAAACATATATTGGTATTTTTTTTTATATTCTTTGTAAACCAGGTAAGGCCCACTAGGCAGAAATGCCTGTTTCCGGCGTAACTCAGGAACACTGAGGAGGTTAAGTGACTTGCTCAGAGTCACACAGTATGCAAGTGGAGGTTGTGGGAATCAAGCCCAGGTCTGTTGGAGGCACCCAGTTCAATCACTGTTTGTTACTCTAACCACTAGGCTATATTGCCAGCAACAATAACACCCATATAAAATGTTTTAACATTTGATTTCAATAATAGTGCAAATTAATTAAATATCATGTACAACCATCCTTTCTCAACATCTTAACATACAATGAATTATAATCCATTTTTCCACCACCTCTGGTGTTACCACCTCCAACTTTTGTTATATTATTTTTGCAATTATTTCTTAAATTCCATCCCTCATGCTGTCTTTTTTGTCTTCATGGTTTAAGCTAAGAATACAAAATGATGTAGAGTATAATAGTGTCATCAACTTCCATTACTCTTTCTATGAAATCAACTCCGGGGGGGGGCAGACAACTTCTCCCTCTTACATCCTTAGAGAGGGGATTGTGTTCTTGGTTTGGATGTATTATTATTTATAAGCATACTAACATATTATTTGCCAGCAGATTAGGCCTTATGGTCTATCGAGTCTGCTTGAACCTCAGATCCCTAGTTGGGTGCAGGCCCTCCCCTCCCTTGTGTTCCCGAAATCCGTATCATCCATCCCCGCCCCCCTGGGTCAGGCCATCATCTGATACATCCACTTTCTGTGTCTGTCCCACCCTCTCTTGAAGCCCTCCACTGTGGATCTCTGAACCAGCTTGTCAGGCAGTGCATTCCAAGGGTCCACCACCCTCTCAGTGAAAAACCTCCTCCTCTTCCCCCTCACCCTTCCACCTTCCAACTTCAAACCATGCCCTCTGGTGATACCTCCCTGCTTTAGTCTAAAGATCCCCTCCATGTTTACCCTATTTATTCCCTTGAGGTACTTGAAGACCTCAATCATGTCCCCCTGTCTCTCCTCCTCCAATGAAAACAGGCAGAGCTCCTCAAGTCTGTCCTCATCGTCAAATCCCCTAGCCCTTGTATCATCTTAGTTGCCCTCCTCTGTACCCTCCAGGAGCTGTATGTCCCTCTTCAGTGTGGTCTCCAGTACTGTACACAGTACTCAGGGTGTGGTCTAACCAGTCCATTGTACAGTGGCAGAATCACTTCCTTGCTCCTACAGGTGATCCCTTACGATGCATCCAACATCCTGTTTGCCTTGCTGCCAGCTCTCCTGCACTGCTCAGAGTTATTCATACATGCATCCACCATGACCCCTAGGTCTTTTTCCCCTATTGAGGCCTCCAGCGCCTCCTCCCAGGGTGTACCTGTATTGGGTTTCCCCACCCAAGATGCAACACCTTGCACTTGGTGATATTAATTTAATTTCCATGTGTGAGCCCAGCTTTCCAGGGTGTCAGATCCTTGCAGGGCCAACCTCCCCTCTTCTCCCTCAACTACTGCTCACATCTTGGAGTCATCAGTGAAGAGACTCATTTTACACCCTATACCCTCCCTGATGTCCGATATGTATGCATTAAACAGGATCGGACCCAGGACTGAGCCCTGCGGTACCCCACTACCAACCTCTCTAGGGTTTGAGAGCTCCCCACAGACCAATACTCTCTGGGTGCATCCAGCTAGCCAGTTTTCAATCCATCTGACCATCAAAGGGCCTACTTCTAACCCCATCAGTTTCTCTACCAGACCATTGTGGGGGACAGAGTCAAACACCTTGCTGAAGTCCAAGAATAATACATCCACAGGCTTTCCCCTGTCCAGTTGTGATGTTACCCATTCGTAGAACTCCACAAGATTGGTTTGACATGATCTACCTGGCACAAACCCATGTTGCCAACTATCTAGACCTCTCACCTCCTCCAAGTACACCCCCAATCATTCCTTTAGTATACTCTCCAATAATTTTCCCACCACCGAGGTCAAACTGATGGGTCTATAGTTACCTGGTACTTCCCTTGACCCCCCCTTTATGGATTGGCACCACACGTGCCTCTCGCCAATCCCTAGGTACCTTCCCTGTCTCAATTGACCTGTTGAAGCACTTAAATGTAGTTTTATTGTATAATGTCTTTCTGTCTTTTTTGTTTTGTCATGTCTGTATTTTGTTGAATGAAAATGGAAAATTCAATAAAAGTACTATTTCAAAAAAAATAGTGCAAATTATGAACATTTATTTATTTAGTTTTTGTTGACCGGGTAAGTGCACTAGACAAATCCTGCCTATTTTCAGGCACAGCCCGGGGGGAGGGGGATACAGATGAATGCCAACTGACCTTGAACCAGATTAAGCTGTTGGTATTTTTTTAGTGAATGAGGGAAATTTGGCCAGGACACCAGGGAAAATTCCCCTACTCTTTTCGATAAGTGTCATGGGATCTTTAACATCCACCTGAACTACCACCAATCCAGGCAGATGGGACCTCGGTTTAACGTCTCATCCGAAAGACGGCACCTCAGAAGTGCAACACCCCTCTCATGCTGCACTACAGTGTCAGTACTGGGATATTAACCCAAGTGCCAGATGTGGGAACTGAACCCACAGCCCTCTGATCTCCTGGCCTCAGAGGCGAGTGTGCTACCTACTGAGCCACTGACACTGAAAACATGAAACACTTTACAACATTTTACTAAAACTGAATTATTTACCACTCCATCTGTTTATTTTTTCTTACACCAAAGTGGGTGAATAGTTGACAGAGCAATGTAAATGGGTTAGTGCATGAAACAGGGCTACCAAATTGTGACATTTGTGAAATTTTTTGAAATTCAAAATTTATCTAAACAATCTTTGTTATTGAGGAGCCATCACCCACCTAATGTAAATGTTATATAGTGCAGGATAACTCCTTTGCTGTGTCACCAGAAAAAAACAGTTACAATGTCACACATGAACGGGGACATAAAACTGTGTATGCACATGTAACGGGGACATAAAACTGTGTATGCACATGAAACTGGTCACATAAAATTGTATCGGTGTATGTGCATGTAATAAGGGACATATTTATACTGTCATCATTTGGCAAGGGACCTTATGTAACAGCACACGCAATAAGAGATAGGAAACAGTTGTAGAAATTATCAAAAAGTGTTATAGGCGAAAGTGAAAAGGGTAATTAAATCAAAATTTACTCAAGTAAAATGGTTTACTCTGACAAAGTCTCAACAATTATTAATTTTTACACAGAACTCCTAAACTATATCTAGAGACTAAAGTATATGCTAGGATGGTAACTATATGACTACAGAATTATACCCAGAAACTAAACTATGTACAGGCTAAATGGTAACTACTGAATTATACCTAGAGTCCATACAAAAAATACTGCTGAAACAGTAACTACAGATCTACTGAACTATACCTAGAGACTAAACTATAAATACAGGCTAAATGGTAACTACAGAACAAACTGCCTCTAAACTACAATAGAAACGCTGAATAAACTATACAGAAGATATGAAAATTATGTACAGAAATTACAGTTAGTGCAATGCAGTGATGCAGTTTCTGCAGTCCACCTTAATGCACAGTTAGAGTAGTGTTTTAATCCCATCTCTGTTGCAGCTTGCTGAACTTTTCCACAATTATCTTTAATTGTTCTGATTGTACAACATAGGGGCCATCTCCTTCAAGCTGAATCAGCCGATGAAAAATTAGCATTTTCTTCATGCTGTCAATGTCCTGCTGTCGTGGCCAAGAAAAAACACTCTGACGGTTCTGTAGGAACTTCACTGAGTACAACTGCTTTACAGCATCTAATGCTGTAACTTGACCAATATAGAATTCCTTAGAATAGTAGACGCATAGAATTTATCGATCTCTGGTTCCAACAATGTTTTTTTCTTTTTAACTTTTTGGATGCTTGAAGGCGGCCTGTCCAATTGTGGAGCAGCGCAGTGATTTGACGTGGTTGTATCAATGTGCATTTGCCTGTCTTGCAAAGTGCTCAAAATGGCTGTGGTGGCTGCTGTTGCTCCAGGAACTACAGGAGCACTGGAAGCAGTCATGTCACTGGCAGATGGGTGGGTGTGGGTGTCAGGGGATTATGCATGACCAGACACAATGACCACAGCTGCGGAGCAAGAAGGAGAAGTGTCACTTGTGGTTTTGTGAACATTAGCAGGGGGCACAAATGTAGCTGAATTAATTAGTTTCTTTGACTTCCACTCTTCCACCAGACTGTGTTTCTCACAAAGCCCAGTTTCATCAATGCAATGCGTACAGAAACATGTAAGATTTCTTGTGGCCACCACACCATCCACTTGCGACTTCACACTTTGTACGAGTCGTGTTCTGGGTACAGCTTTTATGTCTCCTCTTGGCTGTCTTTTTATTTCATTTTCACCCACCCAGAAAAATGTTCTCCTGCAGTGAGTGTACTCTTCAGTGTCAGTGCCTTTTGTTACTTCACTGCAGCAGTATTTGAATAGTTCTTTTGCATTCTGGATTACTGCCCACCGCGATTCTACTCCCATGCTTGCCTTAGACTTCACCACTGCACTTTCCCCATCTGAGGGCCCCTTCCCATGTCTTGATCCAAAATACGCACCCTCAGTTGGAAATCCATACTTGCTGTTGGAAAGGGAAATATCATAAAATGACCATTTTGACTTGTACTGCGCACCACAGTCATCTGTGAAGTGAACTTGCTTGACAATGTTCAGTGATCGAACGTTCATGAGATTTGCATTGCAATTTTGACAAAATGTTGTTTAGCATAGTGATCATGCTTGAGATCGCTTGATATGAAAATGAGAGTCTCTGACAGTGGCTTCAGAGAGATTACAGTTGTAATATGCAACCACAGGGTGAACTATTGCTTGCTCATGGTGCCAGTGGGCAGACTATACTTCATCCTGTAGTTTACAGGTGTAGTTCTCCACGAAGTCTAGCACCATCACCACCCATCTCTTGGGTACAAACTGCCTTATCTAGTTAAACTGATGCTGCTGCCATGCTGCAACATGCATATAGTGACCCAGGAAGAAAAGGTAATATTTTAGGACGTCTACCAGAATTTGGACAGCAGAGCTTTTATTTTTCAAAACCTTCCTGGTCTGTTGCACTTGGAGGCCATCATCCCTTCTCATGATTTTGATACTGTCCCAATGCTGCCATGTTGTCAATTCTTGTCCATGTTTCTGGACTAGGTCCTTCACCACATCAACAAAATTTTCAGTGCTGCACTTGTCGCATGTTTTTTGAAAGCAATCAGATTTGAAGAACTTTTCCAAAGGTAGTCTGGAACACCTAGTAATTTCAACTGCCTGGTAAAGATCTGCAGCTTTGCAGCATGGAAGTTTATATTTATTGACAAGATGATTTATAGCCTTAAGCTTCAGTGACGCATTAGCACAATAGTCACAAAGACATTGTTTAAGTTTTTGCTGCCCTGCAAGTTTAATGTGCCTTGGTCTTAAAGTGCTAAATTTTCATGCTCCAAGTGGTGTGTCTGGGTTCTGTTGCATGAATTCTTAGTGAAGACAGTCAATAGGTTTGTCGAGGTATGACCTTGTTTTGCCTGACCTTTTAGAAAAGGCCTTTTAGTGCGGCAGAGGTGTGGTACCCTCTTCAAAGAACTTTTCCACTCTACTCACCGTTTTGAGGTTTTGAGAAGCAGTGCAGAGCAGTGTGTTTTTTTGGTTTCAGTTTCTGCAGAAGATACTCTCATAAGCCTCTTCCAGCTCATCCCCAATATTGAGCTCACAGTTCTTAGCAGCTTCTCTCTCCCCTAGTACTGGAACCAGTCTCACAATGTGATGGGTACTTGGCCCCCTCAGGTGTACGGGGTCTGGTCACGCCCCAGGTGCATGGGGAAATGGTCCCCTAAGATGCAGAGTACTGTCCCCCCATCAGGGGCAGTGATTGCTTCCCCCCCAGGTTCAGAGACATGCCAATCATCCCACAAGTAGTGTGTACTGGTCCCAATCCCACTGTCAGGCTACTGGCCCCCCCACCACCACCACCACCACCATGTACTGTGCACTGGTTCCCAGCTCAATGTCAGTGAACTGGTCCCTCCACCATCATGTGCAGCACACTGGTCCCCCCTCCCATTCCCGATGTGCATGGTTCTGGTTCCCCCCCACAGTGCATGATACTGGGCTCTTCCCCCACCCTCTCATGTTCAGGGTACTGTCCCACCCCACCTCTCCACAGGTGTTGCTATTGGTCCCCTCCCTCAGATGAAGGATTCTGGTTAAACCCAACTAGCAGTGTACTGCTTCCCCTTCCCCCATGTTTTGGTACTAGCTCCCCCAAGGTGATTGGTAATCACCCCCACTCATTGGGTGTAAGTATCTGGTCAACCCACAGTTACACGAGGAAATGGTCAGCCAAGATGCATGGAACTGGTCCCCCATTAGGGGCAGTGTTTGGTTCCCCCCCTGGTTTCCCATCATCCTCCAATGAGTGTTTTCTGGTTCCTAGCTCAGTGTCAACAATCAATCAATCAAAATTTTATTTGTAAAAAGCACCTTTCTGGAACCAAGGCACTTGTACATAAAATGGGCATCATAAAACATTATAAAAATAACAACATCATTAATTGATAAAACCCAGTTCAGGGTACTGTCCCACCCAACCTCCCCACAGGTGCTGGTATCTGTCACTGCCCCAGGTGCAGGGTTCTGGATCAGCCCAATGAGCAGGGTATTGCTGTCCCCTTCCCCATGTACTGGTAATGCCCCCCCAAGGTGACAGGTACCCCTTCCCTGGGTGTGTAGGTGTCTGGTGACTCAACCCCAAGGTGCACTGGGAAATGGTCCTTTGTGACGCAGGGTACTGGCACCCCATTAGGGAAAGTGATTGGACCCCAACCCCCCCAGTTTCCCATCATCCCCCAAGTAGTGTGCACTGGTCCCCACCCAAGCATCAGGTTAATGGCACCCCCTCTACCCCCACTTGCAATGTACTGGTTACCCCCTTCACTCTCCTAATGTGCATGGTTCTGGTCCCCCAGGTGCATGGTACTTGGCCCTTCCCCAACATCCATGTTAAGAGTACTGTCCCACCCCACCTCCCCACAGGTGTTGCTATCGGTCCCCTCTCTCAGATGCATGATTCTGGTTCAACCCAAATAGCAGTGTATTGCTACCCCTTCCCCCATGTTTTGGTACCAGTCCCCACCAAGGTATTGGGTACTCACCCCCACCCATTGGGTGTAAGTATATGGTCAAATCCCGGTTGCACAGGGAAATGGTCAACCAAGATGCATGGAACTGTCCCCCCATCAGGGGCAATGTTTGCCCCCCCTTAGTTTCCCATTATCCTCCAATGAGTGTCTACTGGTTCCTACCTCAGTGTCATCAATCAATCAACATTTTAATTGTAAAAAGCGAATTTCTGCAACCAAGGCGCTTGTACATAAAATGGGCATCATAAAACATTATAAAAATAACAACATCATTAATTGATAAAACCCAACAGTTTAAACTATATAAATTACAGAGACAGCCTGAAAGTTACTATAAATAAGGCTAAATAAGTGTGCTTTCAATGTGATTTTAAAACTCTGGATGGTCAAGCAGTCTCGCACTCGGCGAGGTAGAGAATTTCACAGGGTCGGGGCTACAAAATTAAAAGACTGGGCACTCGATTGTCTTTAAATGGACCCTGAGAATCTCTAGCAATCCTTCGTTGGTCAATCAGAGAAGGTGGAGGGGCAGTAAGGGCGAAGGAGATCTTGCAAGTAACTAGTTCCCTGATCATGTAGGGCTTTATTCATCAGCAAACTGACCTTGAGGGTGATCCACCATTGTACTAGCAGCCAGTGCAGTCCGTGGAGCACAGGCTTTATACGACCGGTCCTAGAAGAACCCCTCAATAGCCTGGCTGCTGCATTCTGCACTAGCTGCAGGCAGTGGATATCAACCCCTGGTAGCCCTAGTTAAAGGGAGTTGCAGTAGTCAAGGTGGGAGGTAACAAAGGCGTGGACCAAAGTTGGAAGGTCATCGGGAGGAACCAAATGTTTCACCTGAGAGATATTCCTCAGATGATAAAAAGAGGTTTTGACAACTGCCGCCGCCTGAGATTTCAGGGTTAGACCATCATCAAAAATAATGCCCAGGTTCCGTACCTAGTCTGAGGCAGTCAGCTGTACACCCCCAAGCCACAACCCAGAGGGTAATCCTGCCAACATACCCACCTCTCGATGATCTGGGTCCACAACCAGCACCTCAATTTTAGCTGGGTTCAACCTAAGCAAACTCACACTCATCCAGTCTTGGATCTCAGCTAGACAGTTGTTAAACACTGAGAGGAACACATCCTGATCAGGTACAAAGGACATGTATAACAGAGTATCATCTGTATAGCAGTGAAAACTCAAACTGTACCACCTAATGATCTCTCCCAATGGCAACATATACACTGCAAACAACATGGGAGACAGAATGGAACCCTGCGGTACCCCACAGTATGGGGGAAGAGGGACTGAAGAATAAACTCCAGACTGCACTCTCTGACAACAGAAACTTCCTGTTTTGGAGCAAGAAGTGAGTGATCACAGAGTCACCAAAGACTCACCATCCTAGAAGGGAAAAAGTAGCTCTCTGTCCACTCCTAACTGCTGGAGGTCTGACTCTGAGCAAGTAAGGAGACTACTGAGAAATATAGGAACTTCTTGTCTCAGAACAGGAAGGTCAGGAGCTAAAAGGGCACAGAGGCAGTAAGTAAGTAGGGAGAAAAAAAAGAAATACACAAACACAGGAAAGAGTAAGTATTCCAAACAGTTAGGGGGCCAGAAATAAGACATGATGGGAGTGGTGCAGTGCAGTGGCAGCAGTCTTCCAGGAGATGTTCTGGAGGATGAGGTGTGCGGTGTTGTCCAACCTGCAGGTACCTCATCTCCAGGCTGAGTTGGCCAGGATTTGTGGGACCTACTCTCCCACTCAGGGACCACCAGGGTCATTGCCGTTGCCTCAGAGGTTGCCAAGAAAGAGGAGCAGTTGGACCACAGTGGGCTCAGGGAGGGTGAGGGTGGTGGAACAGGGGCACATCCCTTCAGTTGTACCTCTCCACAATTTCTATGCCATTCTGGAAAAGTGTGGTTCCTCTATGGAGGGCACCCACAGTAGAGACCAAGGAGGATGCTGGGGACCTCCACAAGGAGACCCACAGGAGGGTGGCATGGGACCCCACAGGGGAAGGAAACAACTCCTGGTGGGGGACTCCATTGTTAGGAAGGTAGAACTGGGGAAGGAAGGGGAGAGGAAGGTAAGGTGCCTGCCTGGCACTATGGCATGAAGCGACAGGGAGTGAATCCTCAGGATCACAGGAGCAACTGCACGGGGAGGGAGCTGGATGTCATTGTCCACCTAGGGACAAATGACTTGGCTAACAAAGTGATCAGAGCAGTGCAAGAAGCATTTGTGGAGATGGGGAGGGGCCTTAGACAAATAGCATGCACGGTAACCTTCTCGGAGGTGCTGCCTGTCTATTGCATGGGTGAGGCTAGGGTGCTCCACACCGTGGGATTCGCTCAGGGATCTGGATTCATTGGGGACTGGGGGTCCACCTGGAGGGATGCAGACCTATACTGGCATGATGGTCTGTGTCTGTCCAGCAGGGGGAGCAGGATCCTACGTGCTAAGTTTAAATGTTTCATTGACAAGCATTTAAACTAGCCAAGGGGGAGGCACTGGAAAGGAGCAGGGAAATCCTAGCCCCCAAAAAATATCAGGGTACTAAGTGAGGTAGACACCAACATAGAGATGTTGATAGGGAGAAGTGCAGGGGTAAATGGAGAAAGTGACAAATGCAATAAGGACAGGGATGGGGCAAAAAGGTATAAGGCCATCAAGAAATGGAGGGTAATGACTACCAACGCATAGTCTGGGCAACAAGCTCCCTGAACTGGTGGCTAGAATGGAAGAGGGATGCCTGGATATCGTAGCAGTCACAGAAACATAGTACACACAGAACCATGACTGGGATGTTAACATACCAGGGTACACAACCTACAGGAGAGACGGGGGGGAGAAGAGGAGGTGGAGTAGCTCTCTATGTAAGGGAAGGTACAAAAGCAACTGAACAGAAGAGTAAACAAGGAGGAGAGGAGGCACTGTGGGTCACCTTAGAGACTAGAAATGGCACCACAAACCACACAGGGGCTGTATACAGACCCCCATGTCAGGGGGAGGGAATGGACAAGGATATGATAGATGGCATACTTAGGATGGCAGAGAAAGGGGACATACTGTTGATGGGAGACCTTAATATGCCAGATGTTAACTGGAGCACCTTTGCTGCAGCCACATCCAAAAGCTGGGCCATTCTTAATGCCCTTCAGGTGGCATGCCTCAGATAGCTAGTTTTGGAACCTACTCATGAGGGAGCAATCTTAGACCTCATACTCTCAGATGGGGACATGGAGAGGATCTCAGAACTAGAAGTGGGTACAAGTGACCACCAAACAGTATGGTTCACGATAAACTCAGCTACAGAGTCAAGCCATATAAAAGTGAGGGTTCTGGACTTCAGGAGGGCTGACTTTGGCAAGATGGGAGAGGGTCTTAGAAAAGCACTAGCAAACAGCCTAGAAGGAGGGGTGGAGCAACAATGAGGAAATATCAAAACAGCCATCACAGAGGCAACAAGCCTCTGTGTGAAGAAAATAAGCAAATCAAAATAAAAGAAAAAGCCACTATGGTTCTCAAAAGAGGTGGCGGTGAAGGTTAGGGAGAAAAAGATAGCATTTAGGAAGAATAAGGAAACACGGAAGGAGCAGGACAGAGAACTGTACCAGTTAAGGCAGAAGGAAGCAGGGAGGGTAGTCAGAATAGCAAAGGCCCAAACTGAGGAAAAGATAGCCAACTCGGTTAAGAAGGGGGATAAAACCTTTTATAGGTATATCAGGGAGCGTAGAAAGACAAAGGGAGGGATAGTGAGGCTGAATAGAATAGACAGTGGGTGGGCAGAGAGGGACAGTGAAAAAGCAGGGATACTGAATGAATACTTCTGTTCAGTATACACAAAAGAGGAGATGGGGGAGGTGTCTAACCCAATTAACAGAAGAACTCTGTAGAGGGGGGTCGATCCCAGTCCTTTCACAGAAGAAAGGGTTCTGAAAGAACTCCTAAAACTGAAGGTGGACAAAGCAATGGGGCCAGATGGAATTCACCCCAGAATTCTAAAAGAATTAAGCAGAGAACTAGTGACACCACTGACTACCCTTTCTAACAAATCATAGGAGGATGGTGTGACACCTAAGGACTGGAGGAAGGCAGATGTGATTCCCCTTCACAAAAGTGGGACCAAGACAGAGGCAGGAAACTATAGACCTATCAGTTTGACCTCTGTGGTAGGGAAAGTGATGGAATCACTTCTGAAGGAAAGAATTGTTGAGTACCTAGAGGCCAGTGGGGAAAAGGACCCAAGGCAGCATGGGTTCACAGTGGAAGGTCATGTCAGACGAATCTAATTGATTTTTTTGACTGGGTGACCAAAGTAGTAGACCAGGGAGGGGCTGTGGACATGACCTACCTAGACTTTAGCAAGGCATTTGATACAGTCCCACACAAAAGATTAACAGTCAAATTAACTAACCTGAGAGTGGGTCCCAGGGTGGTAGCCTGGGTAAAACATTGGCTGGACAACAGGACACAGAAGGTAATTGTAAACGGAGTCCACTCTGAAGAGAGAGGGGTTACTAGTGGGGTACCATAAGGTTCAGTACTGGGTTCAGTCCTTTTTAATGTCTTTATAAGTGACATTGCAGAGGGACTGGAAGGAAAAGTATGCCTCTTTGCAGATAACACAAAGATCTGCAACAGGGTTGATACACAAGGAGGCGTGGAAAGGATGAGAAGAGACTTGGCAAGGTTGGAAGAATGGTCAGAAGTATGGCAGTTTGAATTCAATGCAAAGAAGTGCAAAATAATGCACTTGGGAAACAAAAACCCAGGGGAAGATTACACAATGGGGGGGAGGTAGTAACAACAACAAAAATGGAAAGGGACCTGTGGGTAATCATATCAGAAGACCTTAAGGTTGGCAAGCAATGTGAGAAGGTGGTAGGGAGGGCTAGGGGGATACTGGGATGTATAGGGAGAGGCATCACTAGCAGAAAACAGGAAGTTGTTATCCCCCTGTACAGACAGATGGTGAGACCCCATCTGGAGTACTGCATCCAGTTCTGGAGACCCCATCTCCGCAAGGACATAGGATTGAGGCAGTTCAGAGGAGGGCAACTAAAATGGTGCAGGGTCTGCAAGAGAAGCCATATGAGGAGAGACTAAAGGAGCTTAATATGTATACCCCTGTGGAAAGGAGGGAGGGGGGGGACATGACAGAAATGTTTAAGTACCTCAGTGGAATCAACAAAGTCCAAGAGGGTAGCATCTTTCAGAAAAAGACGTGCAAGAACAAGGGGACAAAATTTGAAGATTGAGGGGGGCAGCTCAGGGGCAATGTGAGAAAGTATTTTTTCACAGAGAGGGTGGTGGACACATGGAACAGTCTTCCTGATGAGGTTGTGGGGTCTAAAACTGTGGGAGAATTCAAGAATGCATGGGACAGACATAAGGCAATTTTTGTGGGGGGTAGGAAGAAATAGGCTGTTGGTTAAATAGGATCTGCAGATTATCCTCTAGGTAGGGAAATGGGCAGACTAGGTGGGCCAAGCGATCCTTATCTGCAGTCAAAGTCTATGTTTCTATGTTTCTTTTTTTTTTTTTTTTTGATTTAATATGCTTTAATTACAATGTCACATTACAGGGAAATTGAAACCATTAACAAGGTCATAGAGACACAATATTTGCCTCGAAAATCTAGTATACCGGAGGCCTACACTGTAGAAAATGGACATTACAACATTTTCTTATTAATATTATCAAAATAACAATTGGCTACTTCCAAACCCTTCCCTAACCCCCCTCCCAGTGTATTTCTATTTGCAGAAAGAACCACGTTATACTTCCTATACAATACCTTGAGAGTATACCAACTTGAGGAAGACTCCTGCCTTGGTGTACGAATTTTTCCAAGCAATTAGAGCCGCCTCAAGGGGACCCCATTTTGCACTGTATGAATGTACCCTATTGTACATCTCAGCTATATGCAACTCCAGTTGTAGTGCAAACAAGACCTCCTTATACCACTCAATAACTGTAGGTGTTGACTCATCTATCCAGTGTCGTAAAATTATCGCCTTGGCTGCAGCTGCGATGATAGCCATATATGCTTTCTTCTGTTTACTCATGTCCCTGGGGAAATGATTAATCAAGCAGACCTCAGGTGTAAAAAAAGAAGTCCAGCCCAAGGAAAGATTTTAGTGACTGCTGAATTGCATTCCATAGTGGCTGAATTTTAGGACACACCCACAACATGTGGAATAAATCCCCACTATCAGCCTTACATCTGTAACACCTAGGGGATGCTAATTTGCCTATTTTGTGTAATTTGTTGGGTGTGTAGTATAAGTTATGCATAATATTAAACTGCTGTAACTTATACCTATCCTGCCTTATATATTTATATATATATATTGCTCCAAATTTGGTCCCATAATCTTGTGTCTTCACACATCTCAAATTTCAGTTTCCAATAGTAGCAAATGCCGGAGGGCCATTCCAAAGCAATCCTCTGAATTTCGTGGTATACTTTGGAGACCGAGTGGGGGTAATTTGCTACCTGCAGCAACGAAGACAGTTCTGTCTTCTTTACCTCTGGGGGCTTCAAGTTCCGAAAGTAAGTTTTTACTGCGCCACTAATTTGCCAGTATTTAAAGGCATTCCCTTTCACCGTAGGTATATTCAAACCAAATTACAGAACGGTAATATTTCCCCCTGAGGAGCTATATCTCCCAGGCACAGCCCAACTAATGGTTTCCAAAATGTGGGAGAAATCGGCCCTTTCTGAATTTGGAAGTGCATGTTTTGTATTAGGGGTTGTTCCGTGGAATTATGCCAATTCACCCCTAATGACCTCTGTACTTGGTGTAGGGCTTTTATTGACCAGCCAATAGGTGTGTTTTTGAGTGGCTTAGGGAGAAATCTTGGGTCCATATAGACAGCTGAATTAAGAGTTAAAGATAACTTGGCGACCAGATGTTTTTCAATGGGGACCCAAAGGGGTACGTAAGGGTTGGAGTCTGCTGGAGATGTCGGTCGAGTCCACGAGACTAACTTACTGATATGCGATGCCATATAATTACTAAAGAAGGAGGGGAGTGCAAGGCCTCCCTGCCTCCTAAATCTTGTTAATGTTGAGTATGCCCTTCTCACATTTTTCCCTTTCCATGTGAAGTTGTTAAGCAAATTTTGCAAATTATCAAACCATGACTTAGGTAAATAAGGCCTCAGCATATTTAAAGGATAAAAAATTATCGGTAATACATTCATTTTCACTGTCTCTATTCTAGCCCACAGTGACAAAGGCAATTGCTTCCATCTCTCTAAATCTAGCTTTATTATATTAATCAGGTTGTTGAGGTTTTCTTTAATCATTATGGCCATGTTCCTGGAAACCTTGATACCAAGGTATCCCAGGGATTTGGGTTCCCAATTAAGACCCAGCTCCCTAGCTAAATCTGGCAAGCATTTACCATTTAAAGGGAAGAGCTTCATCTTGGATATGTTGAGTTTGTAATTCGACACTCTAGAGAACTGTTAGATTTCTTGCAAAATAGCCGGTATGCTGGCCTCCGGTTCCTCTATATGCAGAAGCAAATCATCTTCGTAAGCTGAAATTAAGTATCTGTCACTGCCTATTTGTACTCCCTTTATGTCTTGTGATGTTAATAACCTGCGAATCAGGGGTTCCAGGTAGAGGTTAAATAGAAGTGGAGAGAGTGGGCAGCCCTGACTGGTACCACAAGAAAGAGGGAATGGGTCCGAAAGGACACCGTTACACCAGACCCGAGCTATGGGCGATTCGTATAACAATTTAATCCATTTCAGGAATCCATTTGGAAGACCAAATCTATGCAATGTAGCAAATAAGAAATCCCAGGAGACCTGGTTGAACACTTTCTCAGTGTCCAAGGCTAAGAAGGTAGCTGGGGTCTGTATATTCTTAGAATGAATTATTAAGTGATGAAGCTTACGCATGTGATCACTGGACTGTCTGCCTTTCATAAAACCTACCTGCACCTCACTGACCATCGTACACATTAGAGGAATGAGCCGATTGGCTAATACCTTTGCTAGTATTTTGACATCCATGTTTAAGAGTGATATCGAACGGTAATTGCTGGGGCATAAAAGATCCCAGTCTGGCTTAGGGATGATAGTTATAAGGGCATCCAGAAAGCCATTTTCTGAGAGCCCCTCAAGATACCAGAAGTTGTATACTTTAGCTAGAACTAGAATAATTTCTTCCTCAAATGCTTTATACACGTTGGTTGAGAGACCGTCAGGACATGGGGATCTATCGGGGGCAAGTTGGGCAATAGCCTGCCTGACTTCCAATTCCTGATTAGGAAGCTCTAGCTTCACTACCTCCATATTGGTAATCAAGGGAAGAGTAACAGATTCCAAAAAACCCTGGATCTCACCTGGCTTTGCTCTATCTGCTTTTGAAATTGCATATATTTTATGAAAATAAAGTCAGAATGCTGCTGCAGTTTCTCTAGGGTCCTTAACTGGAGTCTCCTCTTGGTTAATTTGTAAGGCTGCAATGTGTCTGTTGGATTCTGATGCAGTTTTAAAGCTAAGAGCTTGCCGGCCCTCCCCCCAGCTTCCAGATATTTAAGTCTAGTTCTCCTGAGAGCAAGCTCTACTTTTTGCAACATGATTGAGGAGAACTGCACTTGTAGTTTATGCAATTGGATCCAGTCTGATTCAGGCGAGCTTTGACTAATGTTACCCTCAATAATCTGAATAGCATTAGCAATATCCTTAAACAGAGTTTCGTTCTTTTTGCATCTGGTAGAGGTGATTCGAATACACTCCCCCCTCAACGTGCATTTCAGGGCTGCTCACACACTGTCAATCTTAAGGACTGAGCCCAGATTATGGGTAAAGAAGTGAGATATGAATTGCTTCAAGTGATCATGAACGTAGGTATCTTGTAATAACTGGTTATTAAATCTCCACATGAAATCTCTACTAAACCTGGGGCCAACTGTATACCTAATAGAAACTGGGGAGTGGTCTGAGATTACCCTAGTATGTATCTCTGCATCGGAAACAGACGTGAGGGAGTTTGTACTAATAAGAAAATAATCAAATTTAGAACAAGTCTTGTGTGGCATTGAGAAAAATGTATATTGTCTGGATTCCACATTGAAGACTCTCCAGACATCAACAAGACTTGCTCCTTCCATGAGTTCTTTCAGCACTCTCTGTGAAGGAGATAAACCCACACATTTGTTATCCGATCTATCGCGTTGTCGTTGTGGTGTAATATTCCAGTCGCCCCCCCCCCCAGTAAAATTATTCTGGATGAGTAGTTGCTTAACCTGTCCAACAGTAGGGTAAAAAACTGTGGTGAATCAGTGTTTGGACCGTATACTGAACCTATTAGCACCTGTTGTGGGAAAAGAGTGCCAAACAACAAGATATAATGACCATGCATATCCCAGATCTCTTTATCTAATTGAAAGTTTACTTTTTTGTTAAATAGGATAGCTACTCCGCCTCTGTTTGTGGATACCCCAGCTCCGAATACCTGACCCACCCAATATTTGCAAAATAAGTGAGTATCCTCCCTTTTAAGATGAGTTTCTTGTAGGCAGACCACGTCACTTCTTAGAGTAGACAAATGCTTTAACCCAATCTGCCATTTACATCGATCCCGAGCCCCCCTGATATTCCAGCTTAAGATATTAAGCACTCCTGACATTGCCGGTTAACCAAGGCGGTTGGTCCCCTTGCAACAAATAGATCATGTAAGTTTCCTCATACATCTGAGTGTGGTTCTTTCTACACTCCACCCATATTGAGGTAATAATGATTCTCCCTCCCATAACCCTCCCCAAACATCCCTCCAAAACCAACAGAATTATGAATAACACTCTAAACTCACTACCCCCAGTTCTATCAACTGCACTCCCCATCACAAACATCAGGTGATGCAAGTTTCCAACCCAGCAGAAAGTCCACCCGCCGCCATCTCCCAGTATTCAGACCTGTTAGTACGTACCACTTGTAGGCAATCACCGCTCTAGCTGAATATGTGGATATAACTACTCTACATACACAAATAAAATTATCAGATATTCCTTCTGAACTAAGTACTCTTCTTTCATTGCAACAACTAAAACAATATTACTTCTCAGAATTTGTAAACTCCCAAGGGGCGCTATTGATGCTTATATTGATGGCTGAGAAAGCATAGCTTTCAATACAAGTTAAACCTTTCATGGGACTCAATTGCCCTCTAGTGGGGGAAAAGAGACATTACAACTGTCAAACTTTCCAGAACCAAAACCTTGCAAACTATACCCTTTTCACCCCTATTATCGTTCACCTCTATATTAACATTAATCATTGGAAAAAAAATAAAAAAAGAGAAAGGAAAGAGAAAGCACCATTGTATTACTCCTTCCCCAAATTACCCTGCAAAATCCGCCCCTAATAAACTTAAAAGGCGATCATATAAACTAAAAATTGATCGCAAAACAATAGACAAATCTATGCCTATTTAGACTGAATTTATTCCCCTATGAGAGCCATCCCTCGATTTCCGGGATTGATTACATCATTTCACCCCCGATTTGGATACACAATGAGAACAAGTGCAGAGGTATAGTTAACAACACCCTCCAGTTTCTACATGCCACTATCTATTATTGTAATGTCCCATATTGATGCAGATGCATTAACTAAATTCGTGAGCAACGCCCTGCACTGCAATCTCACTAAAACTAAATGACAGCTTGGAAACTGAGAGACGACAGAAAGCTAAAAAGCCATTTAAGTTTGAGTACGTTGAAGTGGGCATTGTTTGAACAGTTCAATTGCATCTCGAGATATAATTTTCACACCCGCAGTCCACAAGAGAACTCTTGCTGGTGATTACACATGAGGGACTTATTATGCAGAATCGCATAGTCCTAAAGACCTCGTGACTGGTGACATTTCATACTTTAGAACCATTGAGACCAGGAATATTGAGATCGAGAGCTGATCCAAACTTCCCTCCATCACATCCGTGAGTGGAAACTGTGTTCATTCAAATCTATAATTAAGGCTCAAAGGCTCCCTCCCTCAAAGTCCGTATCAGGGGAGGTATCAGTGCCTAACAATGTCCAGAGAGGCGGCTTGCCTGCCAGCACTAACAACAGCTTTGAGCTTTACTCAGGGGACACTACTTGTAGTGATATATCGTTGTCTCCCCCATGACTCAACAGAATCAGTCCACCATAAGCAGGAGATCTAAGGCATTGAGTAGCATGATAGGTCCTTTTAACCTTATAATACTTATAGCACAATCTACTCATTTAATCAGATCAGGAGGAAGCTTTTTGAGCTCTTGTTGTGCTGATTCCAGATTCTCAAACAAGTGCCATTGATCGCTAACTTTAACTTGCAGCAAAGCCAGGTACTTAACCCGAAATTGTATGCCTGCTGCAATTAACTTTGATACCAGTGGATGCATTTCTTGCCACTTAAGCCTGACAGACTGTGGCAAGTCGTGGGTTATCCTGATACATTTTCCTTCCCAAAGGACTTCTTGCAGTGATTTAACTTTTGCCAAAATGTGCTGCTTATCCAGATAATTTAGTAATTTGCACACCATCGGCCTAGGTTGAGCTGCCGGTGGAGGAGGGGAACGGAGAGATCTGTGAGCTCTCTCTACTACATAGCTTGCTCCACTGGGGGACAGGCCAGCAATTTTCTCGAACAATTTCTGTACAAACTGGATCGGAGATGTGCCCTCCTCTCTCAACGGGATCCCGATAATAACAATATTACTTCTTCTGCTCCTCCCTTCCAAGTCTTCAAGCTTTCTTCCATTTTTTTAACCCTCCTGCTCATAGAAGCATGATCTAACTCAAATTTATCCATCTTCACTTACACGGATTTGATACGTGCTTCGTTGTCACCAACTCGAGTACTTAGAGAATCCAAAGATGTTTTAAAACAGCATACTTCTGCTGAAATTTCCTTGATAGCGCCTTACATAGAAACATAGAATTTGACGGCAGATAAGGACCGCTTGCCCAACCCAGTCTGTCCATTTCCCTACCTACTGGATAAGCTGCAGATCCTAGTTAACCAGCAGCCTACTTCTTCCTACCCCCCCAGAATGGCCTTATGACTGTCCCATGCATGCTTGAATTCCACCACTGATTTTGACTCCACAACCTCCTCCAGAAGGCCGTTCCATGCATCCACAACCCTCTCTCTGAAAAAATACTTCCTTAAATTACCTCTGAGCCGCCCCCCCTCTATCTTTAAATTGTGCCCTCTTGTTCTTGCACACCTCTTTTTTTGAAAGATGCTACCCTCTTGGACTTTGTTGATTCCCTTGAGATACTTGAACGTTTCTATCATGTCCCCCCTCTCCCTCCTTTCCTTGAGGCTATACATATTAAGCTCCTTTCGTCTCTCTTCATATGCCTTCCGGTGCAGACCCTGCACCATTTTAGTTGCCCTCCTCTAGACAGCTTCCATCCTGTCTGTAATAACGTAAGGTGGGTCTCCAGAGCGCGGAGACCCAATCTCCCTGAGCTATGTAGGATGAAGCTATCAGAGAGGTAATAAGTCTGCACCGGTATATGAGAGAGACGAAGCTTTATGTAGCCTCGAGGGAAGACATGATAAGCAGTTCAAATACCTCAAGGGAATCCAGCAGAGTCAGAGGCTGCTCTTTCAAAAAAAGAGGTGTCTGAGACAGAGAACTAATTGAAGATAGAGGGAGAAACTCAGAGGTAATCATTCAAGGAACCACTCCTCTGTTAAAGCGGTGGATCCGGTGTTATCTTACTAGGCCCTTGCCGAGGTCACTTCGAGGCCTGCTCCTTCTCCAGGGAAGGTGGCGGAGTATGTTTCAGGAGCTGTTTCTTAACATATGCCTCCATTATTGAGTGATCTAGGCTGTCAGCACAGGTCCTTGAGTCAGTTGGAGTAGTTTTCCAGACTCTGTAGTTAGTGGTATTACAAAACTTGAAGATTTAAACTGGGTAGAGAGCGGAGCTGCATGAGATTGCTGCTTTCCTCTAGGCTGCCATCATGTGACCATTTCTATGTTTCTATCTCCATCCCCAGGAGAAACACTAAGTCCAATGAGTGACCACCAATATGGGTCAAGGAGGTAACAACCTGTGTAAGGCCCAGCAAACTCATTAGCTGGAGGAAGTCATGTTACTGGCACCCCTAACAGTGTACTGGTTACCCCTCTCCATGTGCACGGTTCTGGTCCACCAGGTGCATAGTACCTGGCCCTTCCCCAAACCCCCCATGTTCAGGGTACTGTCCTACCCACCCCACCTCCCCATATGGAGCTGCTATTGGTCCCCCTCACACCCCAAATGCATGGTTCTGGTCACCTCCCAGGTGCTGGGCACTGGTTCCTTCACATATGCATGGTAGTTGTTCACCCCCACAATCAGCATATTGGTGTCTCCACCCCCGGTACTGGTACTGGTTCCACCAATGTGATGGGTACTAGGCCCCCCCAGGTGTAGGGGTCTGTTCACCCCCAGGTGCATGGGGAAATTGTCCCACAAGATGTAGGGCACTGGCCCCAATCGGGGCAGTGATTGATTCCCCCCACAGGTTCAGAGACTGTCCAATCATCCCTCAAGTAGTGTGTACTGGTCCAAACCCCATTGTCAGGCTACTGCCCCCCCATCATGTACTGTGTACTGGTTCCCAGCTCAGTGCTAGTGAACTGGTCCCCCTACCCTCATGTGCAGTACACTGGTTCCCCTGTCCCTCTCCCCATGTGCATGGTTCTGGTCCCCCCCAGCACATGGTACTGGCCCCACCCCTCTCATGTTCAGGGTATTGTCCCACCTCACCTCCCCAAAGGTGCTAGTATCTTCCACCCCACCCCAAAGATGCAGGGTTCTGGATCAGCCCAACGAGCAGGGTATTGCTTCCCCCCTTCCCCATGTACTGGTAACAGTTCCCCACCCCCAAGGTGACAGGTAACCCCCCAGGTGAGTGGGTTTCTGGTGACTGAACACCCAGGTGCACTGGGAAATGGTCCATCAGGATGCAGGGTACTTGCCACCCGTTAGGGAAAGTGATTGGTCCCCAACCCCTCCCAGTTTGCCATCATCCCCAAGTAGTGTGTACTGGTCCCCATTCCAGTGTCAGGTTACTGGCACCCCCACTTGCAGTGTACTAGTTACCCTCCTCACTCTCCCCATGTGCATGGTTCTGGTCCCCCAGGTGCATGGTACTTGGCCATTCCCCAACCCCCCCATGTTAATGGTACTGTCCCACCCCACCTCCCCACAGATTTTGCTATTGGCCCCCTCCCTCAGATGCAAGATTCTGATTCAATCCAACCAGCAGTGTATTGCTTCCTCCCTCCCCCTTGTAGTGGTACCACCCCCCCCAAGGTGATGGGTACTTGCTCCCACCTAGATGCACAGGGAAATGGTCAGCCAAGATGCATGGTACTGGCCTCCCATTAGGGGCAGTGTTTGGTTCCCACCCAGTTTCCCATCATCCTCCAATTAGTGTATTCCCTCCCCAGTATGATGTTACTAGTAACCCCACCCCCACTAATAGTGTACTGGTTAGCACCCCCTTCCCTCTGTGTGCATGATTCTGGTCCACCAGGTGCATGGTACTTGGCCCTTCCCCAACCCCCCATGTTCAGGGTACTGTTCCACCCATCCCACCTTCCCATATGGGATTGCTATTGGTCCCCTTCTCAACCCCAATGCATGGTTCTGGTCATCTCCCAAGTGCTGGACACTGGTTCCCACCACATGTGGATGGTAGTTGTCTAACCCCATGATCAGCGTATTGCTCTCCCCCCAGTATTGATACTGGTTCCATGAATGTGATGGGTACTCAGCCCCCTCAGGTGTAGGGATCTGGTCACCCCTGGAGCATGGGGAGGTGGTCCCCCAAGATGCAGGGTACTGGCCCCTGACCAGGGGCAGTGATTGGACCCCCACCCCCCACCTAAGTTCGGGGACCAGAACATCATCCCTCAAGTAGTGTGTACTGGTCCCAACCCCACTCTCAGGCTACTGGACCCCCCTCCACGTACTATGTACTGGTTTCCACCCCAGTCACAGGGGACTGGTCCCCCCACCCCCATGTGCAGTGGGTGGAGGATAATGGGGAAAAAGCAGAGATACTAAATAAATTAGGGAGGCAGTATAGTGCAGTGGTTTAAGGCTCTGAGCTGCAAACCTGGAGACCAGGGTTTGAATCCCACAGCCCCCACTTGCATACTGTGTGACCCTGAGCAAGTCACTTAACTTCCCTGTGCTCCCAGGTTGCACCTGTAAACAAGCTTTCAGCTTAGTGTGTCTCACCTGGTAAAACAAAAGGTAAAAAAAAAATAAAATACTTCCCTCTTCCCCAGGGAGAAGGATGGACCAGTGCTTTCAGGAGGGAAAAGAGGAGCTGGGGGGGAGGGGAACACAGATTTAGTGATAGAGGAGAATAGAGTGAGAGGGAGCAGCTGCTGGCATTGAAGGTGGACAAATCACTAGGCCCAGAGAGAATACATCCAAGGGTACTAATGGAAGTGGGTGAGAAGCTGGCAGGGCTGCTGGCAGGGCCACTGGCAGACCTATTTAATATTTACTAGTCAGGCGTGGTTATGCAGGACTGGATAACAGCACATGTAGTGCCCCTACACAAAAGCAGTCCCAAGGATGACCCAGGGAATTACAGACCAGTCAGTCTGACCTCCAACCATACTAATGGAAAGTTTGGTGGAATATCTAGAGAAGCATGGTCTCCAGGATGCGAGGCACCATGGGTTCATAGTGGGGGGAGATTTTGTCAAATGAATCTCATCGACTTCTTTGACTATGTCACTAAGACAGTGGACAGGGGCCAAGTGGTAGACATCCTCTGTCTTGATTTCAGCAAGGCCTTTGACTCTGTGCCCCAAAAAGGTAGATCAGGAAGTTGGTGGATTTCGGGGTTGTGAAAAAGATGGCCAGATGGGTGGAAAACTGACTGAGGGAAAGAACCCAGAGGGTGGTTGTGGGGGGAGAGTTATCTTATCTGGCACCAGAGATGTAACCAGTGGGGGTCCCACAGGGCTTGGTGCTGGGGTTGGTGTTCTTCAATTTGTTTTATTTATTTATTGAAATGTTTCACCAGGAAGGCACACTGAACAAGTTGCTAGTTTCACGCTGTGACCGGGAAGGGGTACAATGAGGATAAGAAAACAGATTATACAGATAATAGATGGTAAGGACTGTTACAGATTATTTAGAAAGCAGATAGACAATATAATACAACAATTAGGGTGCAGTACAGATAATTACAACTTGTAAAATTAATACAAAAAATAGGTGTGCACAAATCTAAGATACCATATTACAAATGGTACAATAATGTTCCGAATGCTAGGCTCAAAATCAGTAAACAAGTGCAATTGAAGGAGTAGGGAGGGAAGTAGCTAAGAAGTGCTCTAAGAAGGTGTAGTGGAAAAGGAGGAGGGTGGAAGACAGTCAAATCTATTGGAGGAGGGCCTTCTGCACCCTCAATTCCAACTAAGATGCTCACCAATGGTAGGGTTGTTTAAAGTAATTCTCAAATCCTTGAATTTAGCCCCCATTTTGTCACTGCTGGCCTAGCCTTCGACTCCTCACCTTATGCAGGCCGTGGGAATAATCAAGCCAATCCTGAGCAATCCCTAGGTTCCTTCTCCCATCCCTTCAAGCTGTGGCACCAGAAGGTACCTTACCTCACTCATATCATCCCTACCTGTCCCCAACTGAATCCAACTCACTATTGAGTGCCACACCAGGATTCTCTTCTTCCTCATCTGGGGACCTCTACTACTCCCCTTTGGGTTTCCCTCATGGAGGACCTCCACATCCGCCTCAGTCACTGCACTGGGTGTCCCTGTGGGATAATTCTGCCCGGCCACTGCAGCGTACGAGTAACATAGTGGTATGGGATGTGGAACAGGTTTTCGCTCCACAACTCTGTAACTCCCAGGGCACACCTTGTCAAACCAATCTTCCTTCCTGGCATCCTCTGAGACAGCGGAGGTGTAGTAGGTAGTGCCTGTGTTTGGGAGTAGATCCTCTTAACTCAAGCCATCAACTTCCTCCCTCACTCTAGTGAGATGCATGGAGATGGGGCAGCAACGAATACTCCAGAAGGTCCTTTATAAACTGTACAGTGACAAAGAGGATGCTCATTACCTGAACAGGAGTTCCTCTGTGACACCAGTGTAATTTTTTAAACAGCCCCCAAGGAAGGAAAGGGAAGGGATCATACTTTTTCCTCAGTGAGCTAGCTGCAGTACCCAGTGTCACGAATGGCTGTGGTGTCTAGTGCCTTACCTTCCGACACACCAGTGACCCGAGTTCGGGAATGGAATCGGGTCATTCAGGGGTTGGCAGGGGAAGGGGGGAGGATCAAGCCCTCTGATGGATGGCTGTCCTCCCTTGGGGGAGGGTATAGTGCTTACTTGGAGGTGTCCAGATGATAGTGCAGTTTGGGCACACCAAGACAATCCAAACACAGGTGTTTGAGAAGGCAGAGCCTGTCCATTATGCCACTACATGTGGGAATCTACTGAAGTTGCAGCCACTGCAGAAAGATGCTAGTCAGCCAGTCAGGGACTCCGATTCTCAGACCCCATTGTATAATTGTTGTTATTCTCTGGCAGTCAAAGTTATCTACAGGTAAGTGTTTTTCTTTATCCCAACCTCAGTATGACTGATTGCCTGCCAGCCTTTTCGCTTTCTGTCTCCTCTGCCAGTTCACTATCACCCCCACACACACACACACACACACACAGACACAATTGCTAAGTGCCAGGGCCATGAGACAAAGTGGGTAGGGATAATGGGATGCTGGGATGTATAAGGAGAGTGAGTGTCAGTGGCCACCCAGAGTTTCCTTTTCTGCCACCCCTCCCCAACTGTGGCTTCCCCATTGCCCATTCCCCACCCTCAGTGCACAGACAATAGAGAGAGTGAGAGACAGCATCATCACTCTTCTGCACCATGGCTGAAATGTCCTGTGAGATAGCAAGAGAGAAAACATTAGGACTTTGTTGTCTGTGGCCTCCCCTAGCTCCCAGGTACAGAACAGTGCTACAGTTTGTGTGCAGGAGAGACCTGTGTATTCTCATTCTCTCCCTCTCCCCCTGTCCCTCTCTCTCTCTCTCTCTCTCTCTCCCTCACCTTCCTCCCTCACTCTCTCTCTCTTTTTCTTTCTGTCTTTTTCTTTGGGAACCTCTGTGCTGCTTTCCCACCTCCCATACAACAAGTTCTCTATGTCTCATTTGCCAACCCCTTCCCCCATCCCAGTGAGAGAGAGAGAGTGCACCTCAGTTTTTTTTCCCTTGACGTTCAAGAACGGAGCTCGGCGCTTAGAGAAAGAGCAACATAGAGAAAGAAAGACAGGGAGAGTAACAGTGAGAGAGAGAGAGAGAGAGAGAGACACTGGGGGAGCAGCATTGAAGAGACAATGTATGCTGTGTCCTGTCTCTGTGTGTCTGTGGATAGTAACGTTGTGTTAGGGAGGACATAGTGGGGAACAGCACATGCAAGTGGCTTTTGCTTGTGTGTCTCTCTCTGTCTGTCTGTAATTCATAAGAGAAAGAGACACAGACATAGAAACATACAAATTGTCAGCAGATAAGAACTGCCTGGTCCATCTAGTCTGCCCATAAGCCGTTGTACTGGATAATTTCTTCTGACCCACTCACTGCTGTACCTCTAGGGTTCCCTATGCTTGTCCCAAGAATGCTTGAATCCACCCATAGTGCTTGCTCCCACCATCTCCTGAGGCAGACCATTCCACATGTTCACCACCCTTTCTGTGAAGAAGAACTTCCTCACATTCCCTCTTAACCTCCCACCTTCCAATTTCATGTCATGCCCCCTTGTTCTTGTGCTCCACCTGTATTGGAAAATGTCTTCCCCCTGCACCTTATTTATACCCTTGAGGTACTTCAATGTTTCTATCATATCCCCCTTTCCCTCTTCTCTTCCAGTGAGTACATATTGAGGTCCCTTAATTTCTCCTCATAAGTCTTGTGTTGCAAGCTCTGTACCATCTTATTCGCCCTTCTCTGGACCATCTCCAGCCTGTTAATATCCTTACGAAGGTGCAACCTCCAGAACTGCACACAGTACTCCATGTGAGGCCTGATCATGGTTTTATATAATGGCATCACTACATCCCTCCTTATGCTGGTAATACCCCTGTCTATGCACCCCAGCATGTCACTTGCCCTCCCTGCTACCTTAGCACTTTGACATTTTCAGGTCATCTGAAATAAGAACCCCCAGGTCCCTTTCCTTCTTTGTGACTGTCAGCAAATTTCCTCCCAGCATCCTGTTGCTTTCCCCAGGGTTTGTGTGTCCCAGGTGCACAATTTTGCACTTTTTTGAATTAAACTTCAGTAGCCAGTCCTCAGACCATTTTTCAAGCTTCCCCAGGTCCCTCCTCATTTTCTTCACCCCCTCTGGGGTATCCACTGTGCTATAGATCTTGGTGTCATCTGCAAACAGGCAGACCTTTCCCTTCAGCCCTTCTGCAATGTCTCTAATCAAGATATTAAACAGGACTGGCCCAAGGACCAATCTCTGTGGCACCCCACAAGTCACCCCTTCTCCCCAGAATGCACCCCATTTACCACCACTCTCTGCCTCCTGTCTGTTAGCCAGTTTCTAACCCAGTTTACTGCCCTTTCCCCCATGCCCAGCCTACCCAGCTAGTTTATCAGCCTCCTATGTGGGACGGTGTCAAAACTTTGCTGAAATCAAGGTAAACATTGTCCATTGCCCCACCTTGATTTACTTCCTTTGACACCCAGTCAAAGAAATCAACCAGATTTGTCTGACATGACCTCCCTACTCTGAATCCATGTTGCCTATGGTCCTGGGCTCTGATGGCTTCTAGATGCCCGCTATCCTTTCTTTAAGCAATGTTTCCATGATCTTCCCCACTAGTGAGGTGAGGTTGACTGGTCTATAGTTCCCCGCCACCTCCTTGCTGCCAGATTTGTGTAAAGAGACCACATGTGCCCTCCTCCAATTCTCTGGTACCACCCCTGTGTTGAATGACTCAGCGAACATGGTTGCCAGATGTACTGCTATATCCCTTCACAGTTCTCTTAATATCCTTGGGTGTATGCCATCTGGTCCCATTGCTATGTCCACCTTCAATTTAGTCAGCTCCGGCAGAACTCTTTTGCCTGTGAATGGACTATTGTCCACCTCTTCACCACCACTGTACAGCTGTGGCCATTGCTCTTCCTCCTCTTTTGTGAATACTGAACAGAAAGACACAGTGGATGTCTTGGGGAGGGGGGACACATGACAGTTCTTAGGCATGGTACTATCACTTCCAATACCTAAACAGCACATATAATGCTTGTTGTTCTTTCTTGTTTATATTGCAAAGTTATCTGGTGTTGCAGCTGGTGTAAAGTTGTAAATAATAATAATAATATTAACATCGAAAGTCAGGCACGCATGGACCGCACTGAAGATGGTCGCTTAAGTGTGTAACTTACTTCAATGGCTCCTCGCCTAAAACACCACTGTACTTTGACCTCTGATGTTTATCCCCCTCTTCCCATTGATCATATTCCTTAGGCTGCCTTGCTGACAACATTATTTGATCTTCTCTTCCCTCTGAAATAGCAGCTATGTTCGTCACTTGCGACTGTCCTTGGACCTTTTGTTCCTAATCTCTAGCACTGCTCTCTGTCCCTAAATGCTCCACTAGATTGGGTGAACTTGCCTCCCCCTACTTTCCCCACCAAATTCTGGAACTCCCTCCTACCTGATCTAAGATATACCAAAATCCACCTTGCATTCAAAAAAGCTATTTTCAATTACCTTTCATCCCTTGATACATGTAACTGTACTTAGCTTCGTGCTTGTCCCAGAGATCCTGCCTCACAAGTCTCTCCAGGCCCGCTCAGTCCTTTCCACCTCACTGTCTCTTCCTGAGCTGTAGATATACACGTAGGTCACTCGTTTCTTGTGTCCCCACCTCCTTGCTGTCCTACTACTGTCACCTCTCTTGCTTGCCTTTTTATACCTTACTGTCCCAACTTTGCCTACCTCTGGGTCATCCTTCCTGGTTACCTTGAATATAGATTGTTGTACTACTGTATATTAGGTTCTGACTTACCTTGTACCCCTGTTTTGCTGTTATATGGATTATGTCCTACAGCTGTCTCCTATGAGATATGTAACTTTGAACCTCTGCATGCTGCGGTTATCTCTGTATGTACCTGTTCCTATGTAAAAATGTTGTTTTCTCCATATGTACTACAATGTATTGATTGAATTGTACTCTCTGGGGTCGTGTCTGAAAATGGGCAGCTTTGTCTATTATGCTTACCCGGTTACCAAAAGCTAATAAATAAACTGTGGATGAAGGTTGATGATCTGGAGAATAAGGGCCACCACAATAATTTGCAAATTGTGGGCCTCTCAAAAAGCACAGAAGACAAAGATATCTATACCTCCTTACAAGTGACGCTATCCAAAATGTTTGACTTCTACTGGCACATCTTGCTAGAAATTGAATGAGCACACAGATCATTGAGCCCCTATCCTGCCAGAGTTGTCCCTCCCTTGCCCATCCTGGCATACTTCCAAAGGTTCAGTGTTAAGGAGCAGGTTTTGTGACTCGCCAGGGAAAAAGGTGCACTCTCCTGGAATGGCCATCACATATTTATTTCTCAAGATTTCTCCAAGGATCTGACTGATAGCAGAAAGGCATAAAGACTTGTGAAAAAAGAAATGGCTCAGGGGAGCATGCAATATTCAATTAAATACTATGCAGCTCTGCAGGTACAAGTTAATAGCAACTGACACTCCTGTTTTGACCCTCCCCCCCCCCAAGAAGCGGACAAATCCTTCAGAAATAATAGCAATCAGGCAAAGAACATACCCACAGGTTCAAAGAGACAGCATCAGTCTCAAAAAGGGGGAAGGACTCCACAGCTGGAATCAGATGAACAGCAAGGGCAGGAAACTCATCCCAGGCTAGAGACTGACAGCAAGGAAATGTGGCAAGCAGTCAAGTCTAAACACCAGAGACCCCAAGGCAGAGATTGATCCCTCCGATCTGAGCTCCTACTAATCTGCAGCAATTGAGAAGGGGTATAGACACTCATTGCCTGAATTAAGTCCCTTTTGCTCTAAACTCAACCCTCCCAGCAAGGTTCCTCAGAACCCTCCAGCTTCTAACAATGCTCAACAGCTGTCACAGAACTAGGACAAGCAAGCCAATATATATGTCTCACCGCCTGCACCTCCAGATAATGAGCTTTCACTAAGCCCAAACTGGGCTACAGTGGTGGAATGCTCCTGGACAGGAATTAACACCTCTGACATACTTACGAATCACCCTGGTAAAACAGGAGGAGTAGAACACCAACTACCATCAACATGGTAGTTACATGGGCTGGGACATTAGTCTGCTCTAACTGCTGTACTATTTAACATGCAATGTTTATTTTGACTTCCTTTTTGGTGATTCATCTTTATTCTTTTCACTTTTCGTGTCTGAGTTGGGCTTCTCACACTCCCTCACAGGAAATACTACTGCATATTTAAACATGAAAGGCCTGGTCTTGCAGGGGTATGACAGAATTGCTAAAATGTCTTGGGACAGACCTTATTGTTAAAACGTTTTTATTGTTTTCCAACAAATGCAGAGATACAAAATGGAGGAAACAGCAGATTGAAAACTCATTGGCAATGCAGTGTTACTGTACATAAACACCCCAGGAAAACACAATGGGGAAGAGAGGGGAGGACAAATGGGCATGGCAGACAAATAAGTAAGGGAAGGGATAGAGAGCATGGGGTAAAATGACTGGTGGGGATAGCAAAGCTAAGTAATACAAGGTTCATAACTAGCAATCTTCTAAGACAAATTAAATATTGTACGGTAATATAATTAACTATAGCAGTAGTAACTTCATATCTAACAGATTGTCATTCCTACCCAAAGGTGTTGACCTCATAAAATGCATCACTGAGATGGGACCATTTAGAAAGCTGTGGTAACCCACCAATATCCCTCTGGGGCCTCAGAGTAGGAAATTAGGCATCTTAAACAGCTACTTTTTACTTATTACATTAAGTGATCAATTTACAAGCCCAGCAAGCACAGACGGAGATACCCCCAAGTGCCCAATATAGGTTCCAGTGAAGACTAAGACCATTACTTCATCCTAAATGGTAGAATGGAACCAAATCAGACACTAACAGGTACTCTTCTCAAAGTAGTAAAGTAGAAGCACAAACACAGTAAGGGGAGAGAAACCCTGCAGCATTTAAGGAGATGATGGCTAGAGGCCTTGATATAGTACTAGAACCTAATATGTTTCTTCACAAGGCCATATAACCCAGCAGAGATTTCCTATGGGGGAAACAACCTACCCAGCCTGTATGATATCATGGGATAAATATAGCTACATCAGCCGGTGGAAAGAAAAGTCAACCAATACCCTCCTGGGGGATGTTCGAGTTCTGGAGCTTCAGGAAATTAAGGTAGAGGGTCCAACATTGATTGAATTTGGACATTTGGTACTTCTGCAGGTGTGAAATCCTGTCCAATTTGGCTAGAGAGGAGAGTGATACTAACACCTCAGTCACTGAAGGCATCAAAGGGGACCTCCATTTGCATAATAGAGCTTTCTTAGTTTGGAGCGAGATCAATGCCAACCATCTAATCTCAAGAGGGGTCATTTGTGGGAGCTCCATACGGATACCCAAAATGTAAAAAAGTGGACTAAAAGGGAGCTTCTTCTCTAACACTTTGCATGCGGTATCATGGATGCCTTGACACAGGGATTTCAATTGCGGACAAGACCACAGTATATGCAGAATATCCGAGCCTGAGCCCTGACATCTCCAGCAGGAGTCAGACTCCAGAATCTTAGCCGTATAAAGCACAGCTGGAGATTTATATCAAGAGTGGGCTATTTTGTTCTGTATTAATCTAGACCTAGCATCTGTCAACCAATTATGGGTATCTATCCAGGACTGTTCCCAGGATATAGAGGAGATAGGAGTCTGGAGCATCTTTTCCCACTTGAGTCTCACCCTCTCAGAATATTTGGGAAGGGTATCTCTTAATTTAGCATAGATGCGCCATGCTAGGCCTATCGGTTGTTGTATCCAGATATGTAGCTCCTATCTGTGTGTTTGGGGCATTGAATGGTGCAATAGATACCTGAGTACTGCCCTGAGCTGAAGATATTTCCAAAAGTCTGTGCGAGAAAGGTTCCAGATACAGTGAAGGAATTGAAATGTATAGACAGTCTTAAGAGTGGGGTCTAGCAGGTCTTTTAGTATGAGAATACCCTTGACAGCCCAGGATTTCCAATATACCCATTGTGCATCAATAGTAATATCTGGATTAAGCCATAAGAGGGGTATAGGACAGGGGAAGAGGAGTCTGGTTCAATCTTTTGTGGACACCCAGCCAGTTGGACCTGGCTGCCTCAACAGATGGAGACGTGAAAGGAGACATACCTCTGTCAGAGAGGCTAGATCTATGAGCCCTGTGGGGCATCAGAAGGGGTGAGAAGTGTACTGACTCAGTAATAACAAACTCTATACGTACCCATTGTGGGGATAGTGATGTTAGGGGGTGCAGCCCTTTAACTGTTTGTGCCAACAGGAATGCCTGCTACCCATGCTTCTACCCATGGAAGGCTCCACCCTCCCTTGCTCCAATGAGCTCTCAGTTGGGCATGGCTAAATTGGGGTTTGTTGCCTTCCCATAGGAAATCTCCAATAAGCCTATCCAAATCCAGATACCGTTGTTTAGGGAGGGGGGTAGGCATATGCATTAGCTGGTGAAGATTCTAGGGTGCAGAAACCATTTTAATTGCGGCAATTTTGCCTGCAAGCTTCATTTGGAGAGGTTTCCATCTATCAAACTCCATTTTTAGAGAGCTAAGAAGGGGTTGAATGTTTGTCTGCCAGACAGTATCTAAAGAGGATGTGAGCTTAATACCCAGATATGTGATCCCCTTTGGCGCTCACAGTAGGCCTATGGACTGAGCTATCTCTTGGGAACACTTCTCATTCAGGGGGGGAGTACCTCCATCTTGGCCTGATTCAGTTTCAGTCCTGAGTATTGGGAAAATAAATCCAACAACTCCAGTAATGGAGGAGCGAATATTTGAAGGTCTATCAAGGGGAGAAGCAAATAGTCAGCGTACATAATGGAAGTGTATTCTGTATTACCCACTTTGATACCATTAATACCTTGGTGACTACAGAGTGCCAGAGCTAGAGGCCCCACTGCCAAAATAAAAAGAAGTGGGGACAATGGGCAGCCTTGCCTTGTTCCCTGTTCAAGGTGAAAAGGACCGGAGAGTATATCATTTGTGTTAACTCTAGCTGAGGGAAATGTGTAAATAGCTTGAATTATTGACAGGAATTTTGGACCAACTCCAAATGATGCTAAAGCCAAACATAAATAGTCCCACTCAACGGAGTCGAAAGCTTTTTCAAAATCCACTATGACTGCTACAGCAGGGGTAGAAAGATATTTTGCTGTATTCATGAGATTCATTAATGCCCTTAAATGACCAGAGCTGTGTCACCCAGGGATAAAACCTGCTTGGGATAGATGTATGAGACTTGGCAGGAGGGGATTTAACCTGGTTGCTAAGATTTTGGCATAAAGCTTACTATCAATATTAATCAGGAATATCGGTCGATAATTGCTTGGCTTGGTGGGGTCCTTACATTTTTAGGGATGAGTACAATAGTTGCCTCTCTTAGCGAGGGGGGAAGAGCGCCTCTGAGCTCGATATCTTGAAATACTGCCATTAACAGGGGAGTAAGAGTGGGCGCTAGAGCCTGGTAAAAGTCTGCAGTATATCCATCATTTCCGGGGGATTTGCCCAGCTTGAGGGACTTAATTGCAGTACTAATCTCCTCTGTGGATATTGGGGACTTGAGTAGCTGAGCTTGTTGGTCAGTAAGTTTGGGGAGCCGACAGAATTGGAGGAAGTGCTGCATCTCCTTGTTCAGATGGACATGAGTGAAAGTGTATAAATTCTTATAATATAATTATATAAGTTATTGCCTTGGGGCAGTGGCCAGAGTTCCACATACATCCGTAAGGCCAGCAATATATGTACTAGCTTGTCATTTATGAAGCTGATAAGTGAATATCTTGCTAGCTTTATATCCACCTGCCCAAAAAGAGTGTTGTAGACGTAGTATGGGTATTTCAGCCTTTCTATTAAGGAGCTGATTAATCTCAAACCACAGATTTAGAACAACTTTACCTATTGGGGAATTCAGAGTGGGGGAGGGTGTGGCCTTAAAAAGGCTTTTAGCCTCTTTCAATTTCTGTTCTAGAGATGCCAGATATAGTTCCCACTCCCCTCTTTTTGCTGCTGCAAATCCCATTATATTGCCATGCATGGTGGTCTTAAAGGCTTCCCATGTGTTACCAGCAGATGTGTCAGCTATAGGGTTGTGGGCTAGGAAAAGGGCAGCTTCATTCTGAGCCCATGGGACAAAATCGGGGTCCCTAATTAATAGAGGGTCCATCCTCCAGTGGCAGGATGGGGTCGGGTTAGTGTCCCATTGAATTAAAACTTGAACTGGGGCGTGATCTGAAATTACTCTAGGGAGAATGGTAGCATCTAGAGATTTAGCTATAACTGCCAAGGATCCCAACCAAAAGTCCAATCTGCTGTAGAAGGTGTTGGGCTCTGAGTGGAAAGTATAATCTCTAGTTCTGGGGTGAAAAGTCTCCAAATATCTGATAGCCCTTGATCCAAAATCATTTGATGGAGAGCATTTATACATCTAATGTGTGTCTCTTTACTTCCATCATTCCTGTCCAAAGATGGAACTAGTGAAAGGTTAAAATCTCCTCCAATGAGGAGAGGGCAAGAAAGTGGGGTTAAATTCCAAAATAGTCTGTGCCATATCATGAAAAAACTGTGGCTTATCTTCATTTGGGGCGTAAAGGTTACATAGAGTGATAGGTCCTGAAGGGGTATCGTAGGTACCTAAAACCCATCTACCATCAGCACTAGATAAAGTCTTAGAGAGGGTCCAAGGCAAAGATTTATGAATTAAAATTATTACTCCACGTTTCCTAGTAGTAGCATGGGAAGATACTTGTTGTCCTACCCAATCCTTAAACAGACGAGTGTGGTCTTCTCCTGAAAGTTTTGTTTCCTGAAGAAACGCCACCTGAGATTTAAGACGCTTCAAATGGGTTAAAACTTTTTTCCTTTTGACAGGGGACTTTAAGCCCTGTACATTCCAAGTGTGTAATAATAGGTCTGGCATACTATCCCACTCAAGCGACTAGTTAAAGGGGTTAACTGTGGAGGGGGGATAAGAAGATTCAATGGGGTGACTGTACTAAGTGTGTCCACTAGGGCGAGATAAAACCTTAAGAGACTGGGGGTATAAACACAAAAGGGTAACTTCCCTCGTAGCAAGAGTTAGAACACCTAACACACCGTAAGCCTAATGTGAGATCCCACACTGCGTTTCTGTATCTAAAACAACTCTGTGCACAAAACAAAAACAATCAATCAAAACTTATCCTATAATGAGAATGGTGAGGGGCTTATTCAGCTGAAAACAGCCAATGGAAAACCCCTCACTTCTGTTGGGCCTGTGGCAAAAGCCACCAGCTCTTGGCCAAACCCAGCAAACGCTAGGGTAACTAGCAAGAACACTTATTGTACTGTTAGACTATAAACAAAGTACAAACATCAACAGCTATACCCCAGAGCCTAGCAGGAGTTATCCTAGAAGCCTCTACCCAGTTGGGGAGGGGGGAGGAATGCATATAGCTGGAAAATAATTGCTTTCCACTATATAACTGGTGTAAAGCTCAAGAACAAAAGGAAGCTGTTACCAGACAGATACGCATGTTTAACTAAACAATAATGTAAGGATCAGCTTCAGCTGTCTATATTTGCGAGTTGGCTGAACTATAACCCAAGCAGTGTAGGTTCAGAGAAGCATCCATAGCTTCCATGAAAAGAGCCTTAACAAAGAACCAAATGTGTCTGGAGATAAACAGCACATTAAACATATTCATAAACTCTTATTCGCTTTAACACTCGAGCCAAATGGCCAACATACATACAACAGAGTATCACCGAGATAAAGTGTCTGTCGGGGGGGGGGGGTATCCTCAGATGGCCTGGCAGGTAAACAGAGCAGCCTATCATGAGGTAATAGGGCCCTAACCAGGGATAACTGTTCAGTAACAGTAGCTTCATTTAGACCCCTAAAACGATACCCCCTAGTGAGCAATGACAGCCTCACCAATGCCCCCCAAACACAAAACCTTGGGTACTTATCAGAGAACCATCTCTTGGCTGGTTGTTCAAGTTGAGTTAATGTCCTCAGGTGGTTGCACCATAGATTCAAGGCCTGGCGGTGTGGCGGAGGCTGCTGTCTTCAGTTCTAAGTCCTGCAATGGGAAAGCAGCCTCAACGCCCTTGGCCCAGGATGTCTCAGTGCCCTCCAAGTCTGATCCTTTATACTCATCAGTGGAAAGTTCCATAGAGCTCAGTAGGTCATCCTTCTGATGAGATTCAAGTGGCACAAATCTGTTCTTTGAAAGTAGGGGCTGATATACATGATTTCCTGGCATTCCGCTTTGCTGACACTCTGTTCGATGCCAGCCTCATCCCATTTGCACCCTTGTGGGTGATCTCTCTTGGAGTGTGGGGATTGTGGAGACCTTTTCCAAACTTTAGGGTTCCTGGGCTCCAGCCCATTTTTGAGAGACCAGGGGGCCCAGGCCCCAGGGCACCTGGGGAATCGGGCTTCTGAGAGGGGTTCCTTGGAGCTTGGCCATTAGAGTGATTCAGACAAACAGCTTGGGATTCTGAGGAATCAGAGGTAGACCAGGTCACTGAAATATAATCAAGTGCAGCCTCGGGGGTGCAAATTGATGTGAAATTCCATTCACTGTAATTTTGAATATAGCCGGATAACGGAGAGTGAAGGGTACTTGCAATTCATGTAATCTGTGACATACCTCTGTGAAGGCTCATTGTTTATTTGCAAGTTCCTTCAAAAAGTCCTGAAAAATCATGATACGATGACCTCTCCATTGTAGTGACCCAAGCTCCTTCGCTCACCCCTGTATAGCTTCTTTTTCAGTAAAATTTAATAGTCTGGTGATAATGGGCCTCGGCTTGTCTCCCACTGATGGTTTGGGTTGAAGTGACCTGTACGCCCTTTCTATTATTATCCTAGTGGCGGGGGGGGGGGATCCAGTACCTCAGCAAAGCTGTTTGGAGAAAATGAATGGTCTTGCCTTCCTCACAACCTTCGGGAAATCCCAGGACCTGCAAGTTGTTATGGCGGCCCCTGTTCTTGAGATCGTCAAGTTTGTCTTGTAGGATGATATTTTGTGCAGCTTGATTCCTTAGAGTGGCGCAATGGCCTTGGACCACATCATCTTGTGCCAATGCATTTTGTTCTACTCGGTCTAGTCGGGTGTCAATCTGCTGAATTGAGACTGCAGTTGTATTAGAAGCCAGATACTAGAAATAATGGATGTGAACATTTCTCTAACCAACAGATCCTCAGTCTTCTTTCTTGAGTATGCCATTAGGCCTGTAACACAAGCAGCTAGGTGGAAGACAAACAATAATCACTACTCTCCGACATCTGATCAGGTTCTTGGTCGGTATCGAAGCTGCTCAAGTACTCTGGTTACAAAATCTCAAGAGTGCCCGGGGGGAATCGACATCAAGGAGGATTTTTAATAGATCCTGGCTCTGGGGTTGTAGCAGTGAATTTTTAAGTCACCATCTCATCTGCGGGTTGGCCACGCCCCCGGGACAGACCTTATTAATATAATAACAGGCATTGCTAACCCAGCTCTCTGTTTTAGGAACATATTAGGCTAAATGAGGGAACCAGCAGCCTGAAGTGGTAGAACTAAAGGAGCAGAGGCAGGAACAAGGAAGAAACAAGGAAAGGGGAAAGAGAATGAAGGGAGGACAAGTAAGAAAAAAGTTAAAACAGTGAACGAAACAAGGAATGTTTAATTATGGCAGTCACGGTACGTATTTATTATCTTGAAGAGAGCTGATGGGGGGGTCCAGATACTACCAGTAAAGCCACTGTAAATTAACTTTCTTTCCCACCACTGATTACTTGGCTGTTTCAAGGTGACTATACTGGAGGAACTCTGTCCATGACGCTACCCAGTTTTCGCAAGTTCTACCCCTGTAGCTCACCAGATTGAACTCTCACTCCAAGAGCATTCAAACATTTGAGGAGGCCTTCAAAGAAATATAGAAGTTCAGGCAATAACACCAGTGTAACATCCAGTTCTGTCCAAAATAGAATTTTATGGTGGTGCACAGCAACAAACAAGTGTCCACTAACCCAACGCTCCGGTGAAATGATTTTGTCAGGGTGTGTGGCTAGAAGCAAAACAACGTCAATTTTATACTCCCCCAAGTACAATACAGGTGATCATAATTAATTATAACATCAAAAATTAACAATTCAAATTAAACATGAAAAGTGACAAAATACTTGTTCAGCAACATAAATAAAACTTCTACTGTATAAATACATGTGAATCAAACTTTAAATGAATGAACTGGCCACAATTATTTCATTTGTTTTATAGTGTGCTTACTTTTAGTAGTACTAAAAATTCATTCACAAATATTCATGTATAAACCAGAACATTAAAGCAAAAGGAAGAAACACTGCCATCTGTGATTACCCATACAATGCCAAGTGTCCTTATTATCTCAAAGATCCACAAGTTGCAGTAAATGGACAAATGATAAATAAATGTATAATTCTGGATTAGAAATAATAGTATAATCTATTTTTGAATTCTCCATTTCGAATGATCACACTACAGAATATCAATTGTTGCAGAGGGGGTATAATTTGAAACTACTTAATGAATCTATAACTAGGACCTTGACTCAGGACAGTGTTGCCTTGCTATTGAGACATTACAGGGGATCCAAAGTACAGAAGAAACCTATCAGTTTTGTAACTGAATTTAATGACAGATTTGGGAGGGTGCCTAATATCCTTCACAAAAATTGATACTTACTAATGAGTGACCCACACCTAGCAGAGGCCTTGGACCCAAGCCAAGAGCTTCCAACTTACATGACAAACTAGTTCATAGTAGATTACCTACAGAAACAGAACAAAGTTCACAACAGAACTGACTTCCAAGGTGACCCAAGGGGATACACATAATCTTGTTGAAGAAGAAGCACGATGGCGGTCAAGTTGGGTTGCCATCTGCTAGGGCTCTGAAGGGAGCCTGTCTTCTTTCATTTTTGCTTCTCATCTCCTACCAGATTTTCATATGGGAGAATCCTAACCTCTGTGACCACTTGCTGAGTCCAGAGTGTATTTTTATTTTAAGAGAATTTCAAGTTAGTGACTATTCTCTCTAGATATTTACTCTGGTGAGTGTGGTGTTTTCATCTCAGAAAGGATATAGACAGAATGGAAGCAGTTCAGAAACGAGCAACAAAAATGATACATGCACTGCAGCACAAGCCTTATGAGGAAAGACTGAAGGAACTTAACATTTATTCACTGGAAGAGAGAAGGGAGAGAGGGGATATGATACAGACTTTCAAATACCTTAGAGAAATAAACAGGATACAGGAAGGGAGCATATTTCAGAGATGAAAGTGCACAAGAAGGGACATAACATGAGGCTGGAGGGAGGGAGGCTTAGGGGGAATGCTAGGAATAATTTTTTCACAGACAGGGTGGATCTGTGGAACAGCCTACCAGCAGAGGTGGTGGAATCAAAAACTGTGTGGGGATTAAAAAGTGCATGGGATAATCATAAAGGCACCCTGCTGTACAGCAGAGCAGGGAAAAGGAAGTCCAGATAAGAGTAGGGATTGCCAAACCAAGTAGGGAAATTGGCAGACTAGGTGAGCTGTATAGTCCTCATCTGCTGCCAACATATTCTATGTTTATATGTTAAAAGTTTAGATAGTAAGTTAATGTTGAGATAAGGAATTAAGATTAAGCAGGGGTTAAGAGTGAGACAGCATAGGAGTTAGATGTATTGTTTTTAAGTTAGAATCCTTTTTTTTTCAAATCTAGAGGTCCTTCTAAAAATAAAAACCTCAAACTTAGTGCTGCTCCAGCAACGCTTGTACAAGGATTTGACTGAAAGCAGGAACTGAGGAAAAGTGCTTCAAACTACTGATAAGGAACATTTTTACACAGGGGTTTGTTTTTAAAGGGGAGGAAAGCTGGCAGGATAATAATGCATCCACATAGAGCTGGAACTAGTGGACTGCAGCCAGGACTGCTGCACTTAGGATGGAGTGGATTCTGTGTAGCTGGTGGGCCAAGTAGCCCTTCAAGATCAACCGAAGCCTGGTTGTGAAGTGTCGGAGCCAGGCTTGAAGAGGAGCTGTGGCAGACCAAGAATGTTGGTCCAAGGGTGGCTCCCTGTTTTCTCATGGATCATGCCATTTGAATTCTAGCATGTGGACTACTGGGAGTACTAATTGCAGTTAGAGGAGATTTGGAAATTATGGCTGGCAATTTGGCCGACTACTGGGAGGACTGATTGCAGTGAGAGGAGATCTGATAATTGCAGCTGGCGATTCAGCCACACTTTGGTGGCTGAACCCCCCACCCCGGACCAGACTTGTTCTGTAAGTACTTATTTTTCATTCTTCCAATGATTGGCAGTAGGAACACCACTCATAGAACTTAGCACAACTGACTTTGTTCATCCATCCATCAATTGTAAAGACAGTGTTGAGAGTGCTTTCTTTGTCTGGCCTGCACCATCCCTCTTAGTAGACAAGTGAGAGCACTGCTGAGGACCCCTGACCTGGGGATCCTTTGTGATTCTGGACAGCCTGCTATTTACTTTTATTTTAATAGACTCTTTTATGCCCTCTTAACTTATAAAAACAATAGCATTCTCTATATATTGTAGTTTTAAAATTTACTGTGGTGTTCTGTGGGGTGAAGTTGGGGGGCGGTTAAGTAGTGTAGGAGTGTAGTATGTATGTTGGTTAGGTTGTTGTTTATATATTTATTGTGTGGATGCTGGTTGTATGGTTAGATTAGATTTAATAATTGCTAAGGAGTTGTTTGATAGAGCTGTATTGAATTTTAGGCAAGATGTGTTTGAGTCCCAGGCCCTTCCACATCATCTACATGGTGGCCCTGCTGTGTGTCCTCCACCCCTTTGTCCATCTCACCCTCCCAGTTTCAGCTATAAGATGCTACAGAGAGGTGGGTATTAGTAGGTGGCCGGTGGGATGGTGGCAGGATGTTGTGTGTGCAGCAGAGGTGAGCAGTGTGTCACAAACGCACCCTGCAGGAAAAGCCCTCTGCTCCAACAGTGCCAAACCTCCAAGTGCAATATGTAAACAGGAGACAAGCAGGGTAACCTTACTGTCTGTTTTGGGTCCAAATCACCTACTAGTCTTGAGTCCTGGGGTCAAATATGAATCCTTTTTGTTAGCACACCTAGTTAACAGGTTCAGATATCACAGTCTCTTCGGGGGATGCAGTGTAATACTTCACCAAGTGGGCACCCAGCCTGGCTCAACATTCTACCCTTTTGTTCTTACCTTAGCAAGATAGTAACACACTTTAAGCCCTTACTAGTTTGTGTCAGAATTACCAAATACTGTTTCAAATCAAATCAGATCAGACCTTATTTGTAAAAAGTGCCTTTCTAAAATCAAGGTGCTTGTACATAATTCATTAAAACAGATCAATAAATAAACAAATACAACTAATTAAAACCATAAATACAACAGCGGTGTTAAAATTCTGCCCTCACTTGCAAAAGAAAAGACTCAAGCAGAATTAAGGAAACCAAAAGGTTTACAGGAATAAAAAAACAGTAAATACATACAAAACACAGAACATATAAACACTCACAGTCAGAAATAAATTGGAAATTACAGAAAACAAAACACCTAGTGCTTAAATGTCTAAGCCTAACTCAATTCCAGTTTGCGGTTGCCTATTGTTTAACAGAAGGGCCTTTTTAGATCAAACACACTCTGTGTCTTCCTTTAGGAGTTAAGAGATGAAGTGTGTGTGTGCACTCCTTTCAGCTAGAGTGATAATAATCCAGCATGTCCCTCCTATCCTGGAAGGTCACAGCTCATGAGGTCACTGTTAGCCTGTAATTAATTTGTAACCTGACCAAGTATATCCAAAAGAATGTCATTTTACCTCTTGCTGGAAATCTGCAAGACAGCAATATTAAAATATGACAGTCTTGTTGATCAGAGCATTCACCTTTGATGTTCAGAAAACATCCTGACAAAACATTTCTCTTACAAGTGTGAAAGCTAACAGGAATCAGTTAAAAACTGCATTTTTCTCAAAGGTCATAAGATGCATACTTTGTCCCTGCACTTCAAAGTAGAAGGGTTAGTTTACAATGTGTTATATAACAGCTAACACAGGTATGACAGAAGATGTCAAAGGAAGCCTCTTAATTAACCCATTCACTGGTTCAGTGTTACTATAGTAAATTGTTTTCTGTGAGCCACGGCCTTGGGGTCAAAAGGTCAGGTCCCTTTAAAAGCTGATGGCTGCCATTTCCCTAAGCAGACATTCAAATAAACATATATCTATACCACAAATATAATCATAACTAGTCACAAGCATGTGCTATGCATCACACCACTCCCTCCTAGACTGAATTTGGGGTGATCTATTCTGAGGTATGGAATGGATTCCCCAAATTCAGTTCAGTGCTCAAACTGATGCGATAGCCCATCTGTGTTTTCATTTGCTGCCCCTGCCCTGAGTGAGACTGTCATGTCATAACCCTGCAAGGCAAGGCTCCATCTTAACATCCTACCATTTCTTTTACCCATTTTTTCCAGTCAAACTATGGGGTTGTGATCTGTTTGTACCTCAAAATGCTGCCCGTATAGGTATGGCTCTAACTTCTTTGGTGCCCACACCATGGCAAGACATTCTTTTTCTACTGTAGAGTAAGCCTGCTCCCTGTGAAGTAACTTCTTACTGAGGTACACTATTGGATGACCTTTCCCTTGGTTAGACTATTGACTAAGCACTGCCCCAATACCCACATCTCAGGCATCAGTCTGAACTACAAAGGCTTTACTATAGTCTGGACTGGCTAATACAGGAGCACTGCAAAGTGCCTCCTTTAGTCATGTAAAGGCTTGTTGACAGGCTGGTTCCCAGTTAAACCTTTTTGGCATCCTTTTCTTTAACAGACCAGATAGGGGAGTGGCCAGAGCACTGTAGTTTGGTACAAATTTCCTATAGTACCCTGCTGTCCCTAGAAAACTCTGAACCTGCTTCTGTGTTTCAGGTTTGGGCCATGCCTTAATTGCCTCAATTTTTGCTTGATTAGGAAAGAGCTGTCCATGGTCTACTACATGCCGAAGGTATGCCAACTCAGCCATGGCCACCTGGCACTTCTCAGCTTTTACAGTGTGCCCAGCCCTCTGTTTCCTGCCCAGCACTTCCCTATGGTGGGCCAGGTGTTCCTCCCAGCTGGCACTAAAGATGGCAGTGTCATCCAGGTACACCACGGCATACTCCTCAGCACCATTTAACACCTGTTTTGCCGACCTTTGGAAGGTGGCAGGGGTGTTCTTCATTCTGAAAGGCATTACTTTAAACTCAAATAACCCTATCAGAGTGATGAAGGGCTGACCTCTCCCTAGCTCTGGTAGTTAACTCTATCTGCCAATACCCTTTTGTCAGGTCAATAGTGGTAAGGTATGTCACCCCTCCCAACTTGTCCAGGAGTTTGTCCATCTGTGGCACTGGGTGGGCATCTGACTTCATAACGGCACTGAGTCCATGACAGTCCATGTAAAAATGAGTAGAGCCATCTGGTTTGGGTACAAGGACTACAGGTGAGGCCCAGGGTCTGTGGGATTTCTAGATTACCCCTAAATCCAGCATTTCCTCCACCTCCCTCCTAATGTCCTTTTGGACAGCCTCTGACACCCAATATGCCAGGTGCTGTATGGGCGCTTGCGTCCCTGTCTCCACATTGTGTGTCTCTAAAGGGGTTAGTCCAGACTTGGCACTAAACAATGGGGCAAAGTCTGCTAAAACCTCCCTTACTTCCTGGATCTCGTCCGGGTCAGCTGAAGTGACATTTTTTATTGCCTCCACAGAAGACTTCAGCTTGCTTTCTTCCAACAAGTCCAGAAGGGGGTCTCCTTTGTCCGTCCCCTTCCCAGGACTACACACTGCAAACACCATGTCAGCCCAAGCATATGGTTTCATCATGTTGACATGGTACATTCTTTGGTTATATCTCCTGTCAGACAATTCTATAATGTAGTTTATGTCATTCACCTGTCTGACTACCCTGTATGGTCCTGCCCACTTGGCCTTCAGCTTATCTTTCCAGACCAGGATTAGGACCATGACCTCCTGATCCACAATGTATGAGTGAGCTCTGGCTCTGCAGCCATACCACAGCTTTTGTTTTTGTTGGTCAGCTGCCAGGTTGCTCTGGGTTGTTCCCATAAGCTCCTTCATCTTTTCCCTAAACCCGAGGACATAATCCTCTATGGAAGTTCCCTGGGTGGCATACTTGTCTTCCCAGTCCTCCTAAATCAAGTCTAGGGACCCACAGACTCTACATCCATATAAGAGCTTGAAGGGGGGAAACACTGATGACACAAGGGGGCACCTCCCTGTATGTGAACAACAGGTGGGGAAGGTATTTCTCCCAGTCCCTCCCAAGCTGTTCAACAAATGCTTAGAGCATTGATTAAATGGTACCATTTAATTTTTTCACAAGCCCATTGGCTTGCGGGTGATAAGGTGTTGTGCATCTCTGCACAACCCTACACTTCTCCCACAAACATATCATCAGGTCTGACATGAAGGAACCCCCTCAATCGGTGATAACTTCTTGCAGGAACCCAACATGGAAGAAAATCCCTAGCAAGGCATCTGACACTTTGTCTGTCCTCAGTGAGGATGGGGCAACTGCCTCTGGGTATTGGGTGGCATAATCCACCATGGTTAGGATAACCCTCTTCCTGGAGGAGCTGGGGGTATTCAAGGGCTCCACAATATCAGTTCCTCTCCTCTGGAATAGCTCTTCCACTGTGGGCAAGGGAATTAGGGCAGCTTGGGTTTTCCTACCTGCCTTCCTTATTTCTTGGCACCAGTGACAAGACCTGCAATACTCCTTCACCCTCTGGGTGAAGTTGGGCCAATAGAAATTCTGGGCCAATCACTGCGTAATGTACGTGATTCCCAGATGTCCAGACACAGGACTATCATAAGCAATCTTGAGCAACTGCTCACCATAACCCTAGGTTACAACAAGCTGCCTGCCCATCATCCCTCCCTCTGTCCTTACATCGTATGTATATAGCAGTCCATTGTCCCAAAAACATTATCTTTCCCGTCACCTCCCTGTTCTCCATCAGAGTCTGCCCAAGCCCTCAGCTTCTCTAAACTAGGGTCATTTTTCTGAGCAGCTGCAAAATCTCTACACATTCCCAAGGCATGGGACTGGTCCCCTCCAGTTCCTAAACTAGGGTCCCTAGCTCTAGTGTCAGGGCATTCAGGATCACTGCTATCCCTAACCCTCTGACAATGGGTTACCCCTCTCTCCTCAGAGTGAGCTCCTGTAGCTGATCTGTTTTCTGCTACCTGGGGAATTTCTATCCCTCTTTCATTATTCTCCATATCAGGAGAGACAGACTGGGGAACCAGCCTCACAGTGTTTTCCACAGGGGCATCCAAGGGGTCCAGGGAACTAGAATTTACCTTTGTTGCTTGGTTGCGGGTAACTGCAAACACCATCCCCTATTGGAGATTGTTCCCGATAATCACATTGAGAGCAAGATTCTCTGCTACTGCAACCTTTTGCACAGTCTCCCCTGTCTCACTCCAGTCCAGGAGAACATCTAGCAAGTGGCAGTATTTTCTCCTCCCCAGTAAATCCACGTACAGTCACAAACTGATTGAGTAAAAGCTGTTCAGGCTCTGTCAAATCCCCTTTTACCAAACTCAGGGATGATCCTGTGTCCCTTAATCCATGGGACTGTACCCCATTCACCATAACTGGGTGTATGTGCTCCCTCATGTTTACTGGCATGCTTTCAGGGATACACAAACAACCCACTTCTTTCCTAGCACCACTTAGTGCATTGTATGACCCTTTTGGACACTGCATGGCAAGGTGCCCAAGTTATCTGCAAACCCAACATTCATTTATTTTAACAGGCAAATATTTTCTTTGTAACCTGGAGCTGCCTGATTTTGGTGGAGGCAGGGAGGGTTTTACCTGCCCTGAAGGTGTGCTTTTCCCTTTCTGCACAGCCACGCCTGCCCCATTCCCTATCAGAGCAGGTATGCTCCTGGGATAGTGGTCTGAGAGTTCAGCGGCCTCCTGTACTGTTTTTGAATCTCAGTTCTCTAGCCAGGTTTTCAGCTCTGCTGGGAACACCCAAAAGAACTGTTCTAACAGTACAACATTTTCAGTTTTCTCTACAGAGTCTGCTTTAATCCCTTTCCCCCAACATTTTAAAAACTGTCATTGTTTATTTGCTAGCTCCTCATATCTCAAGTCAGGGCTTCTCCTGAGCTTACAGAATTTAATTCTGTATGCCTCTCCTGTTAAATCATATTTCTTTAACAGAGCAGCTTTAAGTTTGCTATAATCATTACTGTCCTGATTGTCCATTTTATCCAATGCATCACAGTAAGTAGCGGGGATATCTGGAAGCTCCAGGACTCTCGGGAAATTTTTGCCTGAATACATACTTTTTCAAAGGAATTTAAAAATGCATCCTTATCTTCCCCCTCTTTAAATTCAGCTATCAATTTAGAATTTAATTTGTAACCCAGTCCTGGAGTTCCAGTTTCACCCAGGCCACTTATCTGCTCTGGCACTGGTCTTGGTAGTTGTAGCTTCTCCAGTTCAAATTTTCTCTGGTGCTCTCTCTCCTCTTGCTCGGCCTCTCGTTGTTCTTGCCCAGCCTCTCGCTTCTCTCTCTCTCAGCCTCTCTCTGATGCTGTTGCTCTCTTTCCTCTGCAGCTCACTGCTCTCACTTAACTTCTCTATTGAATTCCCACTTCCTCTGTTCAAACTCCAGCTCCATTCTCTACAATTATATCTGCAGCCTGATCCCTTCTGGCTCCAGAATGTTGGTGACCTTCCCCTGCTGCTGTGGCTCTTGGCTTGCACTGGCCCTGCTGTCCTCCTCCCTGGGTCTGGATACTGCACTGGACCTAGGCCCCTCCATGCCCAAGGTTTGGTCATTTCCAATCACAGACTGTGACTTGAGGTCTTGGGTATTGGCTGCCACAAGATCCTCCATGAGATGCTTTTGGGCTCGCCTCTCATTCTGGACTCCTGTCTCTTGACACAACTGCCTCAGGTAGTCTGCAATGTGCTCGCTGTAGCTAGAAGTCATCTCCTTCCCTAAGCTACGGCTACACTAGCTTACACCTGAAAAAATAAAATAAAACAGGTAGGGAACTTGGACTGTAAGCACAATGATATGGTTCTTTACTTTTTAAATCATTGCTTTATTTTGAATGTGAGCTGTTACAGTTATCAATATGACACACTGGATTGTTAACGCTCATGTTACCAAATACTTTTAAATTGTACTGCTGACAACCAGATCTGTCACAAATGCACCACGCAGGTCAGGCCCTCTGCTTCAACAGTGCCAAACCTCCAAGTGCAATATTTGAACAGGAGACAAACAGGGTAACCCTCCTGTCTGTTTTGAGTCTGAATCACCTACTAGCCATGAGTTCTGGGGTCAAATATGAATCCTTTTTGCTAGCTCACCCAGTTAAAAGGCTCAGATATCACACTCTCTTCAGGGGTTGCAGTGCAATACTTCACCCAGTGGGCACACAGCCTGATTCAAAATTCTACCCTTTTGACTCAATTTGAGACCTAGGTATATTCTTACCTTAGCAAGATAGTAACACACTTTTAAGCCCTTAATAGTTTTTGTCAGAATTACCCAATACTGTTTCAGCCTTCTCATGCAAAATAAAAGACTCAAGCAGGATTATGGACACCAAAAAGGTTTACTGGAATTAAAAAAAAATAGTAAATGCATACAAAACATAGAACATATAACATAAATATTTACATTCAGAAATAAATTAGGAATTACAGAAAATAAAACACCTGGTGCTTAAATGTCTAAGCCTAACTCAAGTCCAGTTTGAGGTTACCTATTGTTTAACAGAAGTGCATTTTTATTTCAGATACACTCTGTGTGTCTTTCTTTCAGCAAGAGTGATAATAATCCAGCATGTCCCTCCTATCCTGTGAGGTCACAGCTCATGAGGTCACTGTTAGCCTGTAATTAATTTGTAACCTGACCAGGTATATCCAAAAGGATGTCATTTTACTTCTGGCTAGAAATCTGCAAGATAGCAATATTAAAATATGACAGTCTCTTTGATCAAAGCATTCACCTTTGATGTTCAGAAAACATCCTGACAAAACATTTCTCTTACAGATGTGAAAGCTAACAGAAATCAGATAAAAATGGCCTTTTCATTAAAGGTCATAAAATGCATACTTTGTTCCTGCCCTTCAAAGTAGAAGGGTTAGTTTACAATGTGTTACATAACAGTAAACACGTATGACAGGAGATGTCAAAGGAAGCCTCTCAATTAACCCATCCACTGGTTCAGTGTTACTATAGTAAATTGTTATCCCTGAGTCACAGCTTTTGGGGTTAAAATGTCAGGACCTTTTAAAAGCTGATGGCTGCCATTTCCCTAAGACATTAAAAATAAACATACATCTATATCACAAATATAATCATAACTAGTCACAAGCAGATGCTATGTGTCACAAGCAGTACTGGGGTGGTTAGAAGCAGGAGGTGCCCTTGGATTAAATGGAGCCATGAGAGAGAGAGGTCCAACATGTTTGGTGTCTATTCACAGGGTTCCCACCAGATCATGTGGGCAGGTAGCTGGAGGACCTGTAGTCTCCACTTGTCCCCTTCAGGCTGTGCTGTGCAATGCCAGGTTGATGAGAAACAACACCTCAATTATTATATCAGGCTTTAGTCTCTAGTCTAGACTCTAGTCTTCTGCAGTCAACCTGGTTTGCATTACAGAGACTTGGCAGGGGAACAATGTAGGTCCAATTTTGGAGGTGTCGATCCCTGCTGGGCAATTGGTAGTGCACTGCCTGAGGAGGGAATGCAGGGGCAGGGGTGTGACATCTGTTTTAGATCCAGGTTGAACTTGTCTGTATACCCAGTGGGTTCTATCTCATCATTTGAATGTATGGCAGTGCATGGGGTCAAGGTGTGGGCTGCAGGATTCTCCTTGTTTACCATCCTCTGGGATCAGGGGGGAGAATTCCTGCAGGAGGTCATGGACTTCATTGCCGGCAGGGTGTTGGAGTTACCTAGTTGGTTAATTTTGGGGAACTTCAGTGCCAAAGTCGATGATGAATCCTTGCATTTTGGACATGATCTCCTCCAATGGATGACATATTTGGGCATGGCACAAGCTGTTGCTTCTGTGACCCACCATCGTGGCCACACCTTGGACTTGGCATTCTCACTGGGCCTCGAGGTCATGGACCTCAGGATTTGGTCTGATTATTGTAAGGTGAAGTACTTGTTTGGGCCCACCCAATGGTCCCTCCCCTATTCAGATGGTCAGATGTCACCCTTTAGGAGGATTGGCCCCAGAGGGGGAGACTTTTGATGGTATTTAATTTTCTGGTGTGAGTGCTGCATGTGCGATTCACTTGGGTGAGGTGATGGCAGCCTATAATGGGGCATTTCCAAGGCACTTGAAGCCATTGCATCAGTCTGTATGTGACCTACATCTTACTGCTTGAAACCCTTACGGTTTGATGGGGCTCTCAAGGAGATGAAGACAAAGGGGCAGAAGTTGAAGTGTTGTTGGTGAAGGACACGGTCCATGGAGGATAGACTGGCTTTGAGAAATCATTATGATGATTATCAAAGGGCAACTGACCATAAGAAGGCAGAATTCCTGTCCAGAGAAGATTGCTGCAGGGAAGAACAGATCAGCTCAGCTCTTTCAGACTGTGCACAGACTACTTCATCCAGTCTGCCTACAGCTGAAAAGGGCTTTTTCAGTCACACTTTACAAAGAGTTTGCTCTGTTCTTCTCCTCTGACAGGGTGCCCTCTATCCAGTCTGTGATTTCACCATTGAGGCAATATCATCCCCACAGTGGGGGGTCTGGTTGGAACAGGGGCACTCTCTGGGGAGAGTTTCAGCTGGTGGAGGAGGCTGGGATCATTTAGGTGATTTCAAAGCTGTGGCCACCTGTTGTGAGATGGACTCTGGCCTGACTCATCTTCTAGTGGGATGTTGCATGGACATTGGTCCAGTGTTTGCCGAGATAGTCCAGTGTTCCCTCTTGGAACAGTTCTCCCTGGTGCATTGAAGGAGGCATTGGTGAGGCCCCTTCTGAAGGAACCATCACTCAACCCTGATGCCCAGGTAAATTATAGACCCATCTCCAACCTCCCATCTGTAGGGAAAGTTGCAAAGAAAGTGGTGGCTCTGCAGCTCAGGCACACCTCACAGCCATTTACATCTATGAGCCATTCCAGTCCAGTTTTAGGGAAAGGCATAGCACCAAGATGGCACTGATTGAGGTGCAAAATTATCTCCTCAGGGCTAGAGATGGAGGGGAACAGTCAGTTCTCATCCTCCTTGATCTCTCATCAGCATCTGACACCGTGGACCACATCCTGCTTTTGGATCACCTTAGAGAGTACTGTGGACTCACCAGAACTGTCATCCACTGGTTTGAGTCCTATCTCTCTGGCAATAGGCAAGGGGTGGTGATGGTGGATTTCTCCTCCTACACGAAGCCCCCATCACATGGAGTTCCTCAAGAATCTATCCTATTGCCGATGCTGTTAGCGATGTACATGTTGTCCCTGGGGAGGCTTGTTAAATGTTCCAGTCTAGGTTTTCACTGCTGTGCAGATGATACCCAGCTGTATATGTTGTTTGTCCCAGGAACAAATAGTGCCATTGAAGTGCTGTAGGTACCTTACCAAAATCCAGGACTGGATGTTCTCTAACTGGCTGAGGCTGAACCCCAACAAGACAGAGGTCCTGGTGATTAAGCCTTGTCACGGGCAAGATGAGAGTGCTTCCAGTGTGGCAACAGAAGATGTCCTGGGATCTACCCCATTGATGGCATCCTCTAAGGTGAAAAATCTGGGCATTGTCCTTGATGACAGACTGACACTTAATGATCTGGTGTCGTCTGTTGTCCAAAGTGTTTTCTTACCACTTAAGGAAAATCACCTGGATTAAACTCCTAATTTCACCTGAGAGCCTGTTCTCACTGGTGAATGCCTTTTTGACATTCAGGATGGACTACTGTAATGCTCTATACTTTGGGGTCAGTGGTGGGAACCTCTGCAGACTTCAGCTGGAGCAGAAAGTGGTGGCCAGGTTGCTTGCAGGCCTGCCAAGGTCTTGTAATGTGACCTTGGTCCTGCGGTATCTGCATTGGCTGCCTATCAGGTGGAGGATTACCTTCATGGTGGGTTTGTTCACCTATAAGGCCCTATACAGATTGGGCCCTGGTAACCTGTCAGACCTCCTTAAACCTGCCATCCTAGTACACTCCCTTTGCTCCTCTACTGAGTGCTTCCTAGCAGTTCTGAGGAACAGGCTGAAAACCTGGGGTGATCACTTATTCGGAGTGGCCAGCCTGGTAATCTGGAACTTGCTTACAAAATCTTTGAGGGAGGCCCCATCGGTGGAGGCTTTTAAGAGGGGCTTGAAGATCTATCTTTTTAAGAAAGCCTACCCTGATATTTAAACTAATTTTAAAAATTATGTATTTATTTTTTAATTTATTGTGTAATTTATATGTCCTTATGTTGTCTGTCTAACCCTGCTTTTATTATCTGTAAAGCACCCAGATCCTCCATGATTTGGGTGCCATATGAATAAACAGTTATTTACTTACTTACTAGTGTAAAAAGTGCACCATTTGTGTACTGTGTGCAAGAAAAAAACTTTACACCTCCTAATGATCCATCTTTAAAGGCTGAAATAAGAGATTTTATCATTTGTGACAACCCCTTTTTAATTTAGGTTCTGTGGTGCTCCAGCAAAACCCTATACATAGGACCCACTGTAAGGAGTCTAAAAACTCATGTTCAGGAGCACATCAGATCGATCATAAATCAGCATATAGATAAACTTGTTTGCTTTCGTTTTCTAAGTCACCATAATTTGGACCCCAAATGCCTTACATTTATGGCCATTGATAATATGCCAATTTAGAAATTTGGAGGGGACCATACTAATATGCTGCTACTAAAAGAGAGCCAATGGATTTTTAGATTATGTAGCATGAAACCCATCAGACTGAATGATGAGTGGGATTTAAAACCATTTCTAAAGAAAAAATGAGTATATAATGGTAACACATTCATTGTACTTTACAATAGATATAAATTACATCTAACTCCAGTGAAACTGTATATCTCACAGCATTTTCACTTTTCAATGGGTCTATAGGATATTCTGTAGTTTGAATATTCAAAATGGAGAATTCAGAAATAGTTTATATTATTATTTCTAATCCAGATTTATGCATTTATTTATCCTTTGTTTCTTTCTCTCCTGCTGCATGCTTACTCTACACTTCCTTTGTTAGTTTATTGATTAATTTATTTATTGTGATTTTGGATTAACACCTTTTGAGAACAAACTCATTACACAGGTTCTACGTCAGAGTTAAACAAACAGTGTTAACATAAGTGATTGCTGTTAAGCAGCAAGAATTAAATACCAAATAAACAATACATACAATAAAATACAAAATCACACATGCCCCCACAATGCAAAGCATCATGGGCTGCATATGCAAATCACCACAGAATGTTATGCTGGTCCAACTTTAAGCAGAATTGCATGGTGCCGAAAGGCCTCTCACACAGTTTGCAAAGGGTGCTAACAGAAGACATAGACACGTGTTTCGTCCTACCAGGACTCATCAGTATGCCTCGTCTGTTTGACACCCCAGTGGAATGGACCAGCTACCCTTAAGGCAGTGTGCCTTGGATATATTGTGGTGAACCCATTAAAATAAAAAACATTTAAAGACAAAGAACCTCTGTGCGCAAACACTGAGGCAAGGGTTACCTCAAGGGCATTTGGCTGGGAAGCCAAGTTTCAAGAAAATACAAAATCACACATGTCCCCATAATGCAAAACATCATGGCGTGCATATGCAAATCACCACAGAATGTTATGCTGGTCCAACTTCTTAAGCAGAATTGCATGAGGCCGGAAGGCTCACAGAAGTTTTTGCAAAAGGGTGCTAATAGAAGACATAGACACGTGTTTCATCCTACCAGGACTCATCAGTATGCATCGTCTGTTTGACACCCCAGTGGAATGGACCAGCTACCCTTAAGGCAGTGTGCCTTGGATATATTGTGGTGAACCCATTAAAATAAAAAAACATTTAAAAGACAAAGAACCTCTGTCCTGGTAGGACAAAACACGTGTCTATGTCTTCTGTTAGCACCCTTTGCAAACTGTGTGAGAGGCCTTTCGGCACCATGCAATTCTGCTTAAAGTTGGACCAGCATAACATTCTGTGGTGATTTGCATATGCAGCCCATGATGCTTTGCATTGTGGGGGCATGTGTGATTTTGTATTTTCTTGAAACTTGGCTTCCCAGCCAAATGCCCTTTGGGGTAACCCTTGCCTCAGTGTTTGCGCACAGAGGTTCTTTGTCTTTTAAATACATACAATGTTCAACTTAGGCAAGTAAGGTAACAAGATATCATGTTGGCATTATACAATGTATGTAAAAATACAATTAGAAGCATGAGAGTGAGAGGTAGTAAAGGTAACAGTTAGGCAAGACAGGCTAAGACATAGATTGGAAGACTTATATAGGGGAGGACAACTATATCAGCCAGAGAGGATTTCTCATAAGGGACTGGGGAAAAGGATATATTTACAAGTTGTGGAAACAGGTCCAGGTGGCAGACAACTTTAGAGATGAAAATTAGGGTGAAGGTAAAGGGAGGATTGGAGGGAGATATATTAAAGGAGTGGATAACTAAGGGAAAATTGCTTTGGAAGGCCAAGGAAATTAGGAACCAAAAGTAGAAAACCTTTAGCTGCAACTTGTGGATCCCCATGAAAATAAGGACACTCAGCATTGCGTGGGTAATCACAGACAGCAGTTTGTTCCTTTTGCCTTAATGTTCTGGCTTATATATAAATATTTATGAATGAATTTTAGTACTACTAAAAAAGAAGCACACTAAAATAAATGAAATAAATATGGCTAATTCATTCATTCAATGTGTGATTCACATGTATTTATACAGTAGAGGTTTTATTTATGTTGTTCAACAAGTATTTTGTCACTTTTCATGTTTAATTTGAATTGCTAATTTTTTATGTTATTGTTTTATTTATGGTCACCTGTATTGCATTTGGGGGAGTATAAAAATGACTCTGTATTGCTTTTAGCCAAAGCACTGATGTAGTGGGCATTTGTTTGTTGCTATGAACCACAATGAAATTCTATTTTGGACATAACTGGATGTTACATTGCCTGAAGTGCTGTATTTCTTTTGAGGACTTTACATTGGGCTGGCTGCCCTATACAGCACCCACCTTGCACTGCTGATCATGGTATGCTTTTTTGGACTCAGTGCTTGAGAAGGAAAGCAGCAGTCTCTGTGACAATGCAAAAGTGTCAACATTGCTTATTCATTGCATGTACTGGTAAGACAAAGCCACTGTATAATAGCATGGCAACAGGGTTTGACCTGGAGGGACAGGGCAGTTTCCCATTCAACAGCAGACATACGTAAATATAGACTTCACCCTGTATCTAGTCCATCAGAATAGCTATCTCAGGGGCCACATCACTCATGGGCTAAGCTGTGTCTCCAGTTGGAGTTATGGTGAGGTGGGATATACTTAGTGAGGATGCCCCCTTACTTACATTTTTGACTGCCATCATGACAATGCCTGCTGCTCTTATTATAACTGCAAATGATAAACAAACAGGTGATTAATGGACCAGTTGGTGGGAGGAGGGGGCAGATAGAACCTTGGAGCCCAGATTGTCTTCAGTAACAGCCCATCTCAAAGACCATTAGGAGGCTTCAGTGAGCCATGCCAATATTTCCAACACTACAATTGAGCATTAGATGGAGAAGGGGTGATGCTACACTTCGCATGGCCAGTCCTCACTCATCGCAACTGTGGCTTTTATACTGAGGATGGTTAGCACCCAAGACATCCTGCTGCCATTTATTCAGCTTATGATAGCTAAAGTGTATGCCAAGCACAGGGCACACATTATATCCACATTGCCCCATCACTCTGAAAGAGGAGGGAATGTGCCTGACAAGAGGAATGAAACTGCCTCTTGCACACGCAGAATGGACAACACCTTAATCACTCATGATACCTACTCTCAATATGAATTGATATTTAAGAGGTTTCTATCTTATTTGTTGTTAGACAGGTGTGATGGATATTTTGATTGAGTGTATTTGATGTTCACCCCCGCCCCCCCCGCCATTTGAATGTATAACTGGTATACTGACTCTATCAACTTTGTTCCCTACATAGGACAGTTGGTAAGTAACTGGATTGAGGCTGGCTATGATTTAACTTTAAAGCATGACATTTTAAGGGGATTATGTGGCTTGGCTCCAGGTGCTATCTACCCACTTAATTAAGTGCCACTGTTCAGAATGTAGACCTTCTCCACATTCAGGGTGAGGGAGACAGCATATGATAAGGTATGAGTTTTTTTTCTCTTTCTTCATTTTCCCTTGAGGATATAATCAGGCCCACCAAGGAGCCTGACCTGTGGGCACAGGATGGGCTACACTGCCACACCAATGTTTCACAACACACTAGTAGCCAGTTATGATGGACTGTAGTCTTGCAGGAGATGGAAGGAAGGGGCAAGTAGGTGGATACAAAGTCACTTTTTGGAGCACCCTGCCTTCTCAATTTTTCTTTTGGTTATGTACTGTACAAACTTTAGTAGTTTGAATTACATTGGTAATATGTATGTTTATAAGGTTACACTTAAGTTTTACTCACACTGATATGCCTGTTCTAGCAACAAGACTCAAAGTTCTACCAGCTTCTCACGAGACATCACTAACACTCTCATAATCCTTTCCACAAAATGGCTCAGCAATCTGCTCATTTGTTCTCTCCTCTTCCACTTTCAAGCTATACTCCCTTTCAACTCACCACTTTTTCACCTTCTCTGATAGATCTCTCCAGTGCACAGCTAGATCCACTTCTCTCGAACAAGGTAAGGGTGATTTGGGGCTATATGTACAGTCAACACGCAGGAGTTACGCATGTCATACTTAGGAACAGTCGAATTGAAATACATATCATGGAATGTGCAGGGAGTTAACCACCCTATAAAAAAGAAAGAACATTTTATCCACCCTTAAGAGGTTAAAACGTGATGTGGCTGTCTTGCAGCAGACACACATGCTAAGGGGAGAGGCAGCTTAACTCCGTAGCGAGTGGGTTGGGGCAGAAGTTTCTAACAGGTCATGAAAAAAGTGCAGGGTGTTTGTGTTGGTGACGCAAGGGAGTCCTTTTAAAATATTATCCTCACTCCTGAAAAGGAGGGCAAGTGGGTCTTACTAATAAGGGGGAGGGTTCAAAACAGGGAGATCATTATAGCCAAGATATATATTATATATATCTACTCCAAATGAAGATGATGCAGCATTTTTTTCAGGGCATAGCACAACACATACTAGATATAAGCTCCCCTAAAGATATCATTATTGTTGGTGGGTACTTCAATGTGACAAGAGACCCCAGCTTGGAAAGTGCTCCAGCAGAGAAGGGACAACCCTTTCATGGCAATGTGAGGTATGTGCTATGCTGCAAATGTGCCAGGATTTATCTCTACAAGATGCATAGCAACTTCTTCACCCCACAACTAGAGACTACACACACAGATCACCTAGATTTGGCACATATAGTCTTCTGAATTACTTTTTAATCAGTTCAGGGGCCATGAGTGAGGTTATCAATGCCACAGTCCATCCTGTCATGGTCTCAGACCATGTTCCTAACTCAGGAGCCAGTACATACTGCTGACTCATCAACCTTCTCCTCCTTCAAGCGGAAGACTTTAAATCCTGGCTGAGAACAGAGATACAAATGTAATTTGATACCAATAGAACACCAGGGGTCTCAGAACAAACTCTATGGGACACCTTCAAGGCATATATCAGGGTTGCATTATCAGCTATTTAGTCAAACTGAATAAAGAGAGGAAAGCAACCCTTAAGGACTTGCAGGAACAATTTAACATAGCAGAACATGACCTACACAAGGCCACCTCTAATATTCTGCAGAAAGACAGGTTTGGTGACACAACTGAAATATAAATTAAACACTATTCTGCACCAACAAGCAGAACAAGTGATCTTCTTCAGCTGACAGCACTATTGAGAAGGAAGGGAAGCCTCTAAACTGCTGGCTTACAGGTTGCAAAAGATGGTAGCTGAGGCACACATTTCACATCTCGCAGCAGACCCTAGAGTAAGAAATCAGAGATTCATGGAATTTTATGCAAGACTGTATGAGTCTTGTCCCCATCCACCACTCAATGATCACCTCTCCTTTCTGAACAATTTACCACTACAGAAGATTCCCAAGGCCATTAAATGAGATTTAGATAGCCCAATATCTCTAGAAGAAGTGTCCACAGCTATCCATACCTTAGTTAAAGGTAAGGCACCAGGCCCAGATGGGTTTAGTGCAGATTTTTACCAGACTTTTAGAGAAATATTAATGCCGCATTTTTGGAGGCTGGTACAATGCATGGAGGGAGGACAAGCCACCACCCCCACTCGAGGTAGCAACAATCACTGTGCTCCCAAAGCCCCATAAAGATCCCACCTTTTGTGCTAGCTATCAGCCTATCTCCCTAATTAATGTGTATGCCAAAGTAATCACCCAAATTCTGGCATCCAGATTACAGAAGGCGTTGCCATTCATAATTTACCCATCACAATTTTTTTTTTCAGCCAGCCCTGCACCGAACATCAGCCCTGGTCACGTCCCTCACCTAGTCCTGCCCCCACATGAGCTGTACTACCATAAGCCCCCCTGGCTTATCCCCCAGGGTGGGGTTGTGGCACTTACCTGTGTCGTGAACGTCAGTTCGGGTTGGGGAGCCAGTCTGAGGGCACATCAGAGGCGGTGAGGAGGGTGTCACTGAGGTGCTTGGGAGGCATTTTTCCTGTATTTTTTTCCCTCAGGAGCTGGGCATGTGCAATGATGTCAGCCGAGGTGGCCCATGCATGCTCCTGTGTGTGCTCCCCTTGAGACATCTGCATCTGACCCCCCCCATGTATATGCCCATATACCTTGCTCCCCAGCCTCTGCTAGAGGGCACTCAGGTATCGGTGCCATGAAACTCCCCTCCCCAGGGAAGGAGAGCAGTCCTCTGGATGCTTCATCGTACCCTACCCCTGCTGACCCCCGGCAGCCCGTGTCCATTATCGAACACGGGTCACCGGTGTGGCGTGAGGTGTGGTGTCCAGTGCCTCAACACTCAGCGCCACCGGGCTGGCCCACAAACGGGTTTTATAAAGGGCAGGCAGGGGTCAGACAATGTCAGGGCACTAACCAATGATATTGCCACAGCCAACAGAATTGCAGACTTCCCTGCACTCATTGCAATAGATGCAGAAAAGGACTTTGACTCGGTGGAGTGGGATTTTCTTTTCACCACCATGAGCCACTTTGGAATAGGTCCCAGATTCATCAGCTGGGTACAGAGGCTGTTTGATTCTCCTCACACTACTGTGTTTATGAATGGAGTAATATCTCCCTGTTTCCCACTCCACTGAGGCACCAGGCAAGGATGTCCACTCTCCCTTCTCTTATTCTTCATGGCAAGGCAGCATCCCTGTATTACCAGAATTCCTGTGTGGCCCATCCCATGCAAAACACTACTTTACACAGATGACTTGTTGCTCACATTTTCCCAGGTGGAACACTCCCTTCCAAAGGCACTTCAACTCATCTCAAAGTTCAGGCAGCTCTCAGGCCTGCAGGTGAACTGGTCCAAAATGGAGATTCTACCCTTGCTTGGATGTCAATCCCATGACCCAGCATTGGATCAGACCCAGCTGACATGAGTCCCTCAGGGCATTAGATACCTGGGTATGCTCATTAAGCCCCACCTGGAGGACTGAATAACAGTTATCCTTCAACCACTGATGGAGGGGTTGATCTACGATTTAGACAAGTGGCAACATCACAGCCTTGATCTACCAAGTAAAATAGCTGCCTTTAAAATGCTAGCATTACCCCACAGTATTTACTGCACATCTAAGCTATCCCCATGAATTCTTCTCAAATGGGGGAAATGGATAGATGACATGTGTTCATGCTTCCTCTGGAACCATAACAGGCCATGGTTTAGCTGACAGGTACTCCATGCTCTGCCAATGGTGGGTGGAATGAATGATGGCTTTGGCTTATCATATAACAAATGAGGTGAGATGAGCTTTACTGAGGATCAAGGGAGGCCAGGACGTCCCTCTGTGATAAAAATTCAAACAGGCTGTAGTGGGACATTCCTCATTTTAAGCCACATTAAAAAACAACTCGCAAGGAATATGAGAGGACTCCCTCCCACATTCGATTACACTGCATAATGCTGGCGGGTCATACAAAAGCAATCTGTCTGCCTGGAGCCTCAGTTTGGCCTTCAGAACAGCTATGGGGGATCCCTCAGCTGCAAACAGCAGGTCAAACCCTCACTGGAGATGCTGGATGTAAGTAGGACTCACCAATTACTTCACGTTTTGACCCCAAGGGTCATATACTTAAATCATTTAGTGACCTGCAGCAAGATTTTTTTTTGCCAGAATCAGATCATTGGAGGTATCTTCAACTCTGACATGCTCTGAAACCATGGCTGGTGGCAGTCTATCAATACCATCCCTCAGAGATGGAGAGGGCAATAGATCAATGCACTGAGTCACGGCACCTGAAAGCAGGAACAGTCTATAAACATTTACAGCAGCTACACTAATCTAAATGGGACCAGCACTGGGTCATAACGTCAGAAACAATAACCATGCAGCAAACAATGCTGCCAGCAAAAATGCCATCTGCAGCAATAATGTTGTGAAAAACAGTGACCCTCCAAAACACAGCAAACACCATAGAAACTAATGGACACTTTTCCTTTTTGTGGGGGGCTCTGCTTCCTGCACCCCCTGAACTTAAAATAACCAACTCTGGGAGGCTGTGGACTTCAGGGTTGGGGAGAAAATCAGGAGGGGGGGAAATTCCCTTTCAAAAAAAAAAGGCAGCAACACTAGGAGACAAAGAGGGTCAACAGCGGGGACTCCCTGGACCTTAAATTTGTTCACCTGGCACTAAATGAACTTCTAGGACTGCTAACCAAAAAAAATAATCTGTCCCTCTGCCACTCCCAATTCCTCCAGTGTTGGAAATCTGTGACAGTTACCCACATAAACAAAAGTAGGGACCGGGACCTTACATAGCAACTACAGACCAATTTCCATACTCCCACCACTCTCCAAGGCTCTTGAATGGATTGTGGCTGAACAGATGGTGGAATACTTTAACCAATATCAACTTCTACACCCACAGCAACATGAGTTCTGGTGTGACCACAGTACCATTATGGCTTTACTCGAGTTTACCGGATTTATTCATAATGCCTTAGACCATGGTCACCTGGTAGGGGCAACCTTCATTGAAATATCAAAGGCATTTGATACAGTGCATCATGCGCACCTCCTTGAACAGTTTTCAGGCATTGGTCTTGCCCCAGAAACTGTGAGGTGGTTCAGCAGCTACTTGAGCCACTGCTCCCAGCAAGTCAGGATTGGGGATGTCCTTTCAGACAATTGGCCTGTCAAATCTAGTGTACCACAAGGGTAAATTCTGGGACCCCTCCTGTTCAATGTGTTCCTAAACAATCTCCCAGCCTCCTGTCAGTGTTGTATGCTCCTATATGCTGATGAAGTGGTCATTTTTACCAGCAATCCATACCCTGAACTTCTTGAGGCAGATCTGTAAACAGGCTTTGCATCTGCGAAAAAGTGGTTCAAAGAACAAAGGCTGGTCATGAACTATTAAAAACTAAGACCATGCCCTACTCTACAGCACAAAACAAGCTCAAAAACGACATCCTGGCAATAAGGAATGGCAGCGGCACCACACTAGGACTAGTCTATTTTAAATATCGGGGGGTAACAACAGACTCCTCTCTGTCCTTCTCCCAGCATATTGATATCACTGTAAGAGCCATCAATACAAGAATCAGGATCCTCTAACAGCATAGACACTGTCTAACTCACGAAGCACTTAATCTAGCAATCAGCAGCTATACTGTCTCCCTCACAGATTATGGACTGGCTGTCTATGGATCTGCAACTGACATGGCCCTTCAACGTATTACAGTTGCCCTAAATAAAGCCTGTCATCTACTCACAGGTGCACCAAGAATCCCCCACACATGTGATCTGTATACTTGGGCCAGCTGGCTTCAACTGATTGACAGAATCTGGTATCAAACCTGCCTAACAGCCAAAAAAAGTCTCTTTAAAACTGCTTCCATCTGGTGTTCAGAACCAGCTGTCTCAGCCTATGAGGAACAGACTTACCAGAAGCTTCACCTCTCAAGTTTTCCATGTACTCAGATGCCGCACTGCCATGGCACAACATGCATTCCCATACTGTGCAGCCCTCTCGGTAAAGACACTGCCTCCTGACATCTCAGGTGCATCAACGATTGGATCTTTTAAATACAGACTGCGCCAGCACCTCCTTGACTCGAGTAACAGTATCTGCCACAGCTAAGCCACTGCAATCAGCAGTAAACTGCCACCAGCACTTCATCCCTTCAATTGTCTGTTCTGGATCACCCAACCTCAGCACTTCTACTACCACCCTACTCCCTATCCTTTCTGCTTCTCACCATGTCCTAAATTCCCCACACCGGCAGCCCTCCCTTTCCTGTCGTATACCACTCCCCAATGTGTCTGTTTCTCATCTGGATGCAGGCATACAGTGTACAATGCCTCAGCATACATTACCCTGCCTTATGTTTGCAATTGCTTGTCACAGGTATATTGTCTACAGTCTTTGTATTTGCTGTCTTATGTTACTGATGTGGAATATCTAAAGAGCATTTGCTTACAGATATTTTCCAAGATCTCAATAAATAAAATAAATAAAGGAGGGAATTGAACTGTGATCCCAGGTCTCCAATGCTGGTGTGTACTAGTGCCTTAGCCACTCCACCATGGGAGTGGCTTGACCAGGCACCACACACACGGCAACGCCATGCCTTCAAAGTAACAGTGCACAGTGACAGAGGTAGTGGTAATTCTCTACTGCTATTATACATCTGTCACTCTAAATGCTTTCATGCTTTGCACAATGCAGTTTTGCAGCGCTCTTCTTAAAGCGCTATATTAACCTGATATCAATGGGACTGACATAAAACAAAATGGGAGACAGAGTTATATCTGGACATCCCACAGAAATCAAGGGACAGGTGCTGGAGACTTGTACATAGGGGTACACCTGATCCATGGTACCAGTTAATTAGAAAAAAAGTACTGAGTAGATGGCATCACATGCTGGACAAACTATTACACATGTGGTCTGCCTATTCAGAATGTGTGCTAGAGGTACCACAGGGGACAAGAACACATAGGCCACATTCTCTGGAGTTACCCTCTGGTACAGCCACTCTGACAGCAAATTCATCATACGGCTGAGGGGATTGCAGGGAGCAGTCAGCCTGCCACTCCTACTCTTTGACTACCAGGGAACACCTATCTTATTCAAGGTGCAGCAGTTAAAATTCAACCATTGCTGTCTGCCATGACCATGGAAATGAAGAGACAAATTCTAATGAAATGCAGACAAAGGGAGCCCCTAATCCTTAAAGAATGGGAAAGTGGGGTCACAAGAACAGCTGCATATACAAGATTGCAATACATGGTCAGGGAAACTTGCAATGGTTTAAAATAGCTCATGGACCTTGGTTCCAATGGTTCGAGGAGGAACACCTCTGGGTAATGGTAAGAGACCATTTAATCTATCTCCTGAGAACTGTGCTAGCTACTCCTTAATCTCTCTCCTTTGGTACACCTATGAATATATAATTAGATAAGAGCACAGAGTAGAAATTGAAAACTGAAAACATGCTCAGTCATGCATAATAAGCTACACCTTATATCCATCAACGTAATTTTATAAAGGTTCTCTTGCCAGATATGGGGATAGGATGGGCAAAGGTTTTAGTCCTTGACAATCTAATTAATTATTATAGTTAATGAGCTCTTTATGACTATGTTTCTATCTGTGTGACTTTTTCATGGATACGAAATCTCTGTAAAAGTTAATCAAGTAAATTGTTATTGATATACTACCAGGTTAGTTGGCTTTAATGACGATAATTTGCATAATGATTTATCTTTCTGTTTAGAGTTGTAACTAGACGGGAGATATTCCCAATAAAGATGGTTACATGCACGTTTTCCTTGATGTTTTGTCTCTTTTTATCATGTTTTGTAAGTGCTGGTATACAGTTAAATCTAAGCAAATGAATAAATTTTTGTTTAGGAAAAAAAATCCAATGACAGATGATTTAAAAAAGGAAAACATATTTCATGTTACCACATTGAACTATTGTCTCCCGGTACTATTTTTCAAATATACATTACTTGTCATTTTTGACCATAAAAGGCACACTAAGCTGTGTCAGCTCATTTTCAGGTGTTCTGATAGTGGATTACATAAATCCATTCTAGAAACAGGGAGATTGTTAGTCAAGACACTTGGAAAAATCTTTACTCTTATGATAAGTGTCATGGGATCTTTAACTTTCACTTGTGCAGCCACCAGAGATGGGCAGAGGAGACCCTGATTTGACTGCTCTTCCAACAGATGGCACCTTAACAGTACAGCACCCCTAGCGCTGCACGCCATTGTCAGTACAAAATATCAGCCAAAGTTCCAGGTATGTAACTAAAACCTAGAAAATTCTGATGTTTTATCCTCAGAAGTAAGCTTGCTACCTGCTTAGTAATGACACTGATTTAACAAATATTTAATATACTGTAAAACATTTAGCAGTTAAAAGGAGCTAGCCAAGCCTGTCTCAAAGATAAACTCTTGGATTGGAACTCCAACTGTGTTTCCAAATCATACCTGGCAAAACAATGCACTTGAGTTTTGAGTTACTGACAAACCACTCATGGCAGGTCTGCTACCCAATGAGAACAGATGCTGATTTTTGTCTTCATCTGCCAAGAGAGAAGAACACCGCACACAGTGACCTAACTGAAAGGGGCCTGGGGAACAGAGCAGAGTGTGATTGACAATGTTTAAATGCAAACAGAAGTACATTTGAATTGGTCTCCTTTATCGTGGGCAGCAATTCTTATGCAAATCTGCCACAGTGTCACTCTGGGGATGGAGAGCGGCTGGCGACTGCTGAGGGACTGCATAACCTATCAAAAGAGCCTGTCATACTGTTCCTATCACATTCGAACATTAACAAGTCTGCATTTGATCGCCTGACCTGCTACTGAGAGACTGTCAGCCAAAATCAAACTTTACCTCTAATTTTGTCTACCTTTCTTAAGAATTTATGCCCCCATCACCAGTAGAAAAAAAGGCTGTGTGGATGTACAGTTTAAAACACAGAACTGGGAAAAGGAAGCTCACAAACTTGAATCTGATCACAAACACTGACTCACTGGGGGATGATGAGTAAGCCACTTGACCTCCTTGTTCTCCAATCTTCCCAGCAAAGGGTAGTGGAGGGGTGGAATAAACTGTCAAAAGAGGTAATCTGTGTGAAATAAGTGGGGGGATACAAACGTAGGGAGAAAGATACAAGCAGTAGGCAAAATGTTTAAAAAAGTGGTGGCACTATGCATGAAATGAGCATAAAGGTAAATAATGACTGACCTTTCGGTGTCACACATCCAAAGGTACTACAGCCTTCCAACATTCTGCCCCTTGAATCTGGAACTCTCTTGCCCCAGACCTGTGGCTGACTAAGTCTCATCTGTGCTTTAAAATGGAGCTGAGGCGTTATTTATCTCTGACTGACACCAGCACTTGCTTTAGCCACACTTGATTACCCCATCCCTATCTTCTCTCTCTCCCCTCCTATATTTTCCTTACGTGTTTCTCTACCCCTGACCTGTTGTCTTCCTTTTGCCTACCCTATTCCTTCTACTTCTAGCTGTTACATGTTATACTCTTTACACCTCCTAAACTACTGCTGATTTGTATAGCTCTTATGTAATATGTATTATTTTTCCTCTGTACTATCTGTTGAGATGGTATGTAACCTTACATCTGTTTGTATTGTAATTGCTCTCTAGAATTGTTACCTGTTTGTACTTACCTGTTGTAATCTCCTGAGTCATGCCTGAAAGTAGTCAGTTTTGGCTAGTGCCCTTACCCGGTTAGCAAGAAACCAAATAAAAAAAATAAAAGTTTTAAAGAGTCGGGTCCCTCCCCCACACCCACCCCAGTACCTCAGAGTTTGTAAACTGTGATTGGGAAAGGGGAGTGAAGAGCCACTGGGGCTTTCTCATTCTGACATTATATAGGTAGGAATGGGCAGACACGATGGACCTAGGGGCCTTTTACTGCTGGCAGGTTCTACTGTATGTTTTTATGACTTTATGTTTCCAAATTAGGCAGAAGTAGAACTCCACTGCAGAAGTGATGTTTATTTTAGTTGGGTCATCTTGAGTAAATCATATGGTATAACAAGTCACAAATAGATTAAGCAGTGATAAAAGGTGGCACTGCTCCAAAGAAAAGGTTAGTGAGCAGAGGCATTGCTAGACCTTGTCCTCAGGGGCTGTAACCTGGATGTTTTCATGTGGGCCCCAAATCTCTCCTCAATAGAGCTGCTGAAATGAATCCTTTTACAGAATTAACATAGCTATGGCCTTCTCCAGCCTCAGAGAGCTTAGATTATTTTTTATTACTCTACTGTAACAATATCTATTTTTGTAAGGTTGTTTCATGTAAGTATCACTAGAATCAGTGCAGACTGTGGGGTGCAATTCAAGGAGAAGTACATACTGGGGCAGTTGGGGAGGAAATAGTTAATGGGAGGGGGGGCAGGTTCAGTCTAATGGTCTGAAGTGCTGCACACTCGTACAAACTAGATAGACCATATGGCCCAAATCTGCTAGCAATTTCATATGTTCGTATGTTCTTGAACCCATATGCTTCATTCCTGTTTTTAACTCTTCTTTATTCTTCCTACTCCCAGCAGGTTGCAGCCCCACTGTGCCTCTCCTGATCCACACTCTGTAGTTTGCCCCAAACAGTGGAGTCTATCTAACTTATGGGGAATTACATGGAGGGTACAGTGTGGCATAGGTGGTTTGTCCATGGAGCCACACTGGCATAAGGGTCAGCCAGCAGGAAGGCTTCCCTTGTGAGATGTGTCCATGGAGCCACACTGCCATGAAGGCCAGCCAACATTCAGGATGTTTTCCCTTGTAAGAGTTGCCCATGGAACTGCACTGTCATGGAGGCCAGACAGGAGACTTGTTACCCATTTCTTTTGTACTACCTTGCCCCCTTCTTTGACACCGGTGCACTTATGCCCAGATCAGAGCCCAGATCTGTATTGATGCATATCCCCCATCCCTTAAGCACATGCTGCTAGCATCACCCCCTGCAGTGGATGAACTTAACTTTTTGAACTGACTTGCTTAACTAAAGGCCTGTCACCCTCCTCCATAATTGGCATTGTGTCCTGTTCCACACCTTCAGAAAGCAAAATGGTTCTCTTTATGTTTCACAATCGCAGAAAGCAGTACTGCCAGAGATATATACTGCTGGCCTCCTTGATTACCTGTTTAATTGGTTTATATGGGTATAATCCATAGCTGTCTGTTCCCCCACTGCATACCATTGGTTCAGTTATTTATAGGCCCAAAAGCTAGAATGTGTCCCTGTTGATACCGCCTAGGAATGGCAACCTGCCTGCCATTTAGAGCTGGGTAACATGTTTTTTCTTCTCCTTTCCCAAACTCTTAGCCCTTTTGCTCCCCCTCTTTTTGCTGTCCTCCCTTGTTCACTACTCATTTGGGGCTATTACTCTCAAGGAAGCATTTTGTCCATTTGCCAAAAGCACATCCTCTGGCTCACAAGGTCCAGTGTTTACACTGCTGTCCTCTCCTGATCCATTAGAAGTTTGTCATGCTAGATCCCAGGCTTGGAAGAACAGTTCTTGCATCAGTTTTCATTGCTGACAAAGTTTGCTATTTTAGTTTATACCCCTGGACACAGTTTGGACATGAAGGATGTTTCATGCTATGTCATTGCTTTTATGGAAATATTGTTGAGAACACACTGAGGTTATGGGGTCTTTAATTGATGTCCTCCAAGAGAAAATTATCATGCCAAATGGCTGAAATGCAATGCAGACTGTGTTGCCTCAGGCAGAGGAAAATTGACTTCTCCACTTTGTTTGTTGGACCTTATGTTTGGGCAACTAAACATGGGCATGGGGAATGATAGGCACCTGGAAACCAGTATTTTTATTAAAGAGACAGAAGCCTCAGTCAGTTTGGTCCTATAATTTGAAATGCGGTATTTTTATCTCAAGAGTTGGTCAACAACCAAAGTATATTCTATAAACATTAAAGGATTAAATAATCCCATCAAGAGGGCCTAGGTGCTGACAGCCATAAGGAAAAGAAACTAACCTGGTCAAAATACATGACAATCCATCATCCCTGAGCACTCTAAATTGGATCTGTTTGACTGCCTATGGGTGTACTCTGCCTCATATCAGGCTGGCCATAAGAGAAAGGTAGTTTTGTTGGTAGCCCATACTACCCTATTCTAGGAGTTGAAGGTAACACAGGATAAGGAAAGATGTTCCATACTGATGCAGGAGTAAATTAAATGACCGGAGGTCACTATGGAAAATATTTACATCCCACTGAGGACAAACTCCCTTTTTACTAGATGGAATGTCAATTCAGTACTTAATAATTTGAAGGGGTTATCCTTTTGGCTATAGATTTTATTCTATTATTGGATCCCTCTAAAGAAACAACATCTAAAGCTTATACCTGTCAACATGGTCCCATACATTTTACTGATAGCAACTGTCTTTTTAGGATGGCTAGACATTGGGGGGGGGTATCTGTACACATTATTCTGCCCACTACCAGGCACACAGCAGAACAGATTAGGATGTCAACTCTGCTTCTTTGGTCCCATTACTCACGCAGATCATGTACCTCTTGTAGCTTTCACAGACACAGGGCTGATAAAGAAAACTTCATCATGCTGTAATACATTCCACTTGAAAGACCCACATTTTTAGAACATGTAAAATCCAAGGTCCCAGAAGCTATATTGCTCCATGTCACCCCAGACATTTTCTCTTCTGTAATCTGGGATGTAACAAAGTTTGTGATGAGTGGGGAGTTTATTAGTTATGTGTCCTGCAAAACTAAAGACTGTAATGCTCATAGTGCAGACCTTGAGGCAACTTTACAGTTTTTTACAACAGCTGCATTCTGAAGTTAAAAAAGTGTTGAATATATTGGGTCTAGCCCAAATGGAAATGGTCCATTCTTATTTACACCAGAAGTACTATAACAGTGCCCCATGCAGCCAGAATTTTGACTTATAGACTGAGATCTCATTGGGCATGACCCTCTATTTTAAAACTCATACATCCAAATTCTGAACAGGTTGTCTCTGATATTTTCCTGATCGCCAAAAGATTTTTGTCATATTATGTCTCCTTACACTTACAGCCTGCCAGTGTTGGTATGTTCTAGTCCCAGCCTTCTCTGACCCTCCTTAAAATAAGAGCACAACATGTAGATTCTCTTATGATCACCCCACCCCCCCAACAGTCAGGAACTGAATGAAGCCTTACATCGGCTTAAGGCAGATAGATGCCAGACTTCGACACATATCTATCAGAACTCATTAAATGTTTTAGAGAAGCAGTGACCCTCATTCTCCTCAGAACTTCTGATTATATTTTGCAGTTGGATAATATTCCTGATTCATGGAGATCTGTCATGATTTCCATCATCCCCAAACCAGGGAACAACCTAGAGCTTTGTGATTCATACTGACCAGTTTCTGTGTTGAACACAGGTTACATGATTTTTGCATCCATATTGTCCCACCAGCTTGATTGTTTACTGCCTATGATTATGTATCTGGATCAGACAGGATTTGCAAAGCAAGGCAGCTGATGTATAGTATCAGGTGGACTCTACATATTATCAACAGAGCCAATAAAGATGGCACCCCCTTCTGATTGCTAGCATGGTTGTGGAGAAGGCATCAACAAGGTATCAAGGGCCTTTCTCCACACCACCCTGAAGGTACTTTATTTGGTTTCCCTGTGAACTTCTATGAAATTATAACGAGGTTGCATGCTCACCAAATGGCTCAGGTGAGAGTGAACAGGCACATAGTATCTCCTTCTGAACTGCAGTGGAAAATTAGACAAGGGTGCCAGCTATCTCCCCTGCTTTTTGCTACGTAGTTCAAAACGTTTCTGAGTCTTTAAGAAAGGTGAGCCATACAGACATCAGCTGGGTGGGGAGGTCAACTTTCTATCAACCTTGGCAAACCTAATAGTAGGGTAACCACAAACCACTTAGAAGGCACCCCTCCCCGGGTCAGAATACTATGCAGCAACCTGGATCCTATCCCATGGATTCCCCACCACTACCCCCAAAGTTGTCTTTATAGTGTGCCCTCTTTGGGCAGCTTTACCAGGTTACTGAAACCCTAAGGAGTCTGAAGGTCACCTCTGCACACAGTAGACTTGAGCCCTCTGTCATAAGATGACCCCTTATGGTGAGTTCCCCAAAACAATTGATCCAATTTTAACTGTATGCAGCCATTAAGTTCTCCATGTGCCCAGCTCCTCACAAAATGTAGAAGACCCAAGGCACTGCTGTCCTGTGCAGGTGGGACGGCTCACCTTCCTCAATGGGAATGCCCAATAAAGCAATGAAAATTGGCTGTAACACAAAATTTTGAATTTCATTTTGCAATGTGAAAATAGTTTTACACCCCAGGGGAATACTTGCTAAGTGGTCTGACAGCATGCACAGCTCCAGTGAGTCCTTGAGGCACAGCTGAGAAATCCTACATCAGCCCTCCACTCCAGTACTCCAACAACAGCACTCCAGCCAAAGGGGCAGAAGCAGTTAACTCTACCCCAGCCCCCTAATAGTACCACCCTGTCTGCCGCATACTCTGTCATTACCTGTGTAGATACAGTTTTCATGGGTCAAATCACAACACCACAGTGGCAGGCTTCTGCACAGTTTATGCTCCCCTTCGAAGTACTTGAAGATGCTGAATGATGGATCACACTGTCTCTAAAGACTGCTGCTGCTAAGATTTAGAGAAAGCCACAGTTTACCATTCCAAGCAGGGTTTGTCAGACCTTCTCCCAACTTTCCACTTCTTGTCCTGGATGCCCTGTGGCTCTAAGTCTTGCCATACCTTCTCTGTCATTGAGTATGACTGTTTTTCAGTAGGAAATTAGACAATGAGTTTGCAAGGTAAGGCATCTGGAATTTTATCTGCCATTCCCATAAGTTCAAAATGATCAGAACAGAATGTTTTGCTGCCAACCTCTAATGATTACAGGGGGCAGTTATCGTAAAAAAAAAAAAATACTGTTCATTATACAGTACAGTTTTCACCCCAGAAGATTCAATTAACAGCTTCTGTTTAACCAAATATTTGAGGACTTACTGTAATTTTTTTTTATTTATTTATTGAAGTGTTTCAACAGCAAGGGCACACTGTACAACAAGTTGCTCGTCTCATGGTGCATCCTGGAGGGGGAGGATAACGGGGAGGAACAACAACATATAATATATGCATCGAGCAGCATTGAACAGGTAGGTACAGTATTAAAATAATGTGTGGCCCACTTAAGTAGTATGAAAAAAATACAGAAATTACAGTACTAACATTGAGTAGCATTAAACCTGTGACATACTAGTTAAATGAGTGCAACGTAAACAAGACTGTACATTGAAGTGCTATAAGGAGAATACAATTTCAATTATGCATACGTATGAAGGAAATGCAATAATTAGATGTACAGCAAGTTGAACACGGGATAGACTGCAGAGTGCCAGCTGTCACAGCAGGGAGGGGAGACAGTCACATTTGCAGTTTACAGCAAGAAAGATTTATAGGGCCAGAGAGGTGGAGTGGAGGGAGGAGGAGATACATATCTGAGGAGGGAGGGAATTCCATAACTTAGGGAAGTGATGCAAAAAGGCCATTTGTCCTACCGTAGTAGACTGTCAAGGAACAACTAGTAGCCTTGAGTACATATGACCTAAATGCATGGACTGATGGGGAGAGAATGATGCAAGGACACACATTAGTGTAGGTGGGTTTGGGACAAAGAACCCTGTTGGCTTTCTCAGTGTTTAACAAAAAATCAGGATCCAAGTGCAGGGCTTCATGCAGGAAGAGGTCCACAAAGGCAGACATGAAGGGGCCTTCATTACCTTCCGGAAACCTGTAAATGTGGATTTTTTCGCTGTGCCCTACTTTTGGCATCTTCCTGCCGGTCATCTATTTGGGACTCCACTTATGAAATCTGCACGACCATGCCTTCAGATCAGACAATATATTTGTCTTTCCTCATGAGTTGTGTCTCATTGTTCATTGTTGGAGCTTTCAGCTTGGGAAGATCATTCTTTAGGATCTGTATGGCTCCCTTACCATAGGTGGACATGGCAGAGGCCTGGGGAAATTTTTTCAATCAATCAAATCTTTATTTATTTAGTGCCTTTTGAAATCAAGGCACTGTACACAATGTAAACAGAATAGTAAAAACAGGCAACAATATAAGTTATTTAAGATCAGTCTGGGAAAGCCAAAGATAATAAATACGTTTTTAGCATAGATTTAAAACTGCTGATAGTCAGGCATTCTCTTAACTGATGAGGTAGATAATTCCACGGGTTTGGTGCTGCAAATGAGAAAGTGCGAGCTCCAGAAGTTTTTAAATGAACCCTGGGAATCTCTAGCAATCAATCATCGGCAAATCTGAGAGGACGATTGGGGGAGTAGGGAGTCAGAAGATCTTTCAGGTAGTTGGGTCCCTGTTCAAGTAGGGCTTTAAAGGTAAGTAAGCCTACCTTGTAGGTGATCCACCACTGAACTGGCAGCCAGTACAGTTCGCACAGCACAGGCATAATATGGCTGATCCTAGAAGTACCAGTCAGCAGCCTGGTAGCAGTGTTCCACACTGGCTGCATGCAGTGGATATCAACCCCAGAAAGCCCTAGGTAGAGGGCACTGCAGAAGTCAAGATGTGCAATAATAGGGCAATGACCAATGCTGGAAGATCACCCAGTGGAATCAGGTGTTTCACCTGGGCAATATTCCTCAGATGGTAAAATGAGGATTTAGCCACAACTGACACCTGAGATTTCAGGGTCAAGCCATAATCAAAAATAATGACCAGGTTATACACCCGATCTGAGGTAGTGAGTTGGACACCATCAAGCCATAGGCCTGACACATGACCAGACCCCAAATCTGCCTCCGAATGACCTGGGTCCACAACCAACATCTCAGTCTTATCCGGATTCGGTCTCAGCCAACTCAAGCTCTTCCAGTTTTGATCACAGAGAGGCAACTATTTAACATACAGATCACATCAACCTGTCCGGTACAAAGGACTTATACAACTGAGTATCATCTGCATAGCAGTTAAAACTCAAGCCGTATCACCTGATGATATCTCCCAATGACAGCATATACACTGCGAACAACATGGGTGCCAATTTGAAGCCCTGCGGCACCCTGCAAAACAAGGGGAGGACATCAGAGCAATAAATTCCGGTGACCACCTTTTGAGACTTGCCTACAAGGAACGATTGAAACCATTCGAAGACTGTACCAGACAGTCCACAAAGGAACCGCAGGGTCTCCAAAACCAACTCATGATCCACAGTGTCAAAAGCTGCTGAGAGATCGAGAAGGGCCAGCATGGTATGAGCCTTTCGATCTCTCCCCATTAGGAGATAATTAAATATCTGAACAAGGGCAGTCTCTGCGCTATGCCTCTTCCTGAAATCAGATTGAAGAGTTTATTTATTTAGTTTTTGTTGACCGGGTAAGTACACTAGACAAATCAAGCCTATTTTCAGGCACGGCCCGGAAGAGGGGGATACAGATGAATGCCAACTGACCTTGAACCAGATTAAGCTGTTGGTGGTATTTTTGGTGGTATTTTGAGTTTCATAGACATTGTGAGTTACAAGGTGATTGTCCAGTTGCAACGTAACCACCTTCTCAATAACCTTCCCCACAAAGGGCAGGTTAGAGACAGATCAATAGTTAGCTGGATTGTTGGGATCCAAGGAGGGTTTTTTAAGGAGTAGTCAAATGACTGCCTCCTTTAGAGGGTCTGGAAAGACTCCCCTCTCCAAGGATCTCCATACAATTTTAGCTAGGATGGGCAGATACATCTACACACCCCACTAAAAGGGGGTAGGCCCAGGATCCAAACTACAACAGGTTGGGTGCAAAGTCTGAACAATCTTCTCAATGTCCATGAATTCCAGTCGGCTGAAGCCTGTCCAGACAGACTGGGTGCTCACTACCTGCCATCGACCTCCACAACCCCTAATAGAGAGAGCTGGGATGATTCTGGGCCTGATGCTGGCAACCTTATCTGCGAAGAACCAAGCTAGCTCATCACACTTAATTTGAGAAAAAGATCTTCTGGACTGGAGACAGACTGGATTGCACAATCTGTCAAAAGTTCGGAAAAGTTGAGCTGGTTGATTCTGCGCAGCAGAAATCTCCCTTGACAGGAACTCTGCCTTCTTAAACATGATCAGGAGCATTCTTTATCTCTCTATACCTCTACTCATGACTAAAACAGAAAATCCTACAAAATATATTTATATTCTCCTATTATAAGCCTATCTATCATAGCAGCCTGTAACATTACAGCCAGGGAAACAGTGGACTGTGTTAGGTGTAGTTCTTGCATGAGCTACTGGGAAACTACAAGAAATGAAGTAGGCTCTAACTTGGAGTGTTTTACCTTTTACCATTTTTAGGCATACAGGGACATCTGTATACCCTTTATTTTTATTTATTTGTGTAATCAGAATTACAATCTTTGAAGTAAGATCTCTTTTACAATGGGTCCACGTCAAATAAGGGAGGGGGGAATGCATGAATAAGGGAGTCAGTAGCAGCTAATTAGGCATTGTCAAAAACATCAAACAGTAAAATCAATCAGTGTCAAGGAGAACATAGTATAAGCATCACAACATAGAAAAATCATCACATAACATAATGGAAGCATCACATCCACCAATGTTTGGGTACATTAATAGCATAATATTCACCAATGTATGGGTACAGAGTACATAGGGCTACAGTTCACACACAGCCCCAATAAAGTGCTCAAGTTAGAGTAAGCAGCAGCAGTATATGATAACATAGCCAAATGCATCACATAAGCCAAGGTAGGGATACAGAGTACATGGGGATACAGTTCACACAGAGTCAAGAATAATTACAAGTGCCCTAGCCAGCACGATATACTGGCTGGTGTAATCAAAGGTTGTAGCTGTACAGGAGCTGGAGTTGAAGCAAACAGAAATAACAATTCATAAGGGGTTTTAAGCCAGCAGCCAGGGGAGTAGGTACAGCCTTAGAAGTCAGTCAGAATCAGTGGGAAAGATCAGGATGAGGTAACAGAAGTGAACTCACATGAGGAGGTGGAGGTGAAGTGGTAGGTGGGCACGTTGGGGGTAGTTCAGGAGAGTAGTGTGATGACAGACAGGTTGATGTGGGATCAACAGGGAAAAAGTGGTGGGAGTGGGGGAGCAGATGGGCAGTCTGGGGCAAGAGGAGAGCAGGGGGCTACAGTGCCAGTTAGGGAGTGCAGAATGAAACTGGGTGATCCCAGGGTACAAGGGGCTGGTTACAGCTGGGTTAAGTATACTAGTTTATTTGAGCAGTTTCAAATGCTGCTTCACATTTTTTTGGTAGTCACTAAGGTGAACACTTCTAGGACACTGTCCAATAAATACAGGCACTGGTAAGCAGAGTTGAGTTCAGTGGAGGTGGACACGGCAGAGGCAAGTGTTCACTGTGTCAGTTGGGGATAGCTGGATAGCTGCCAGATGCTTTGGTCAGCTTCTAAGGGGATTACTAGGAAGCAACAAAAGAGACCAGCACATAGAAGCAGTTGATGTAGAATATTGTTAATAGAAGACAATAAATAAATCGTTGGAGGAGGCAAACAGAAGGGGAGCCTGTACATACAGTAATCCTTTATCTTGGATTGATTTTTCTATCTACCTACAAGTTTTCCAGTGTATAACTGTCATTCCACAAGGAATTATCAATATCACCATTAGATGTTACAGAGTATTTGGAGTACTTGACAGTCTACTAACTCTCCTGGTATATTAGCCAGTCAGCAAATGTCTTTACAGTTTTACTGGTGATAAGAATATTGCATTATAACATTTTCATTAAAGACATATACAATAAAATAGAAACAAATAAAGTGACGGTGACTGGTACAAAACATCAGGTGTTGATCTGGGGTAGTGAGATGGAAAGTGTGCCAAATTATGTATGTGCCTAATGCATCTAAATTCGAACGCTGGAGGAAGAACTAAATATACTGAGAAATAATAAAGTGACATTTAATGCAGTTAGAGGCCTTTATGGGAAATATGATTCAAACTATAGCAACAAGAAGTATATCTGTGGAGGGTAGGGGCCACATATCTGAAGGAAGTGAGCATATAGAAAAGTAGGAGTAAAAAGAAAGAAGAATGGAACAAAGGAAGAAAGTGACAAAGCAGTAGGTGAAATTCCAACTTGGACTCTTGTGGAAGGTATGGGAGGAAGAAAAAGAAGGCTAGATGATGCCCATATTTTGACTTTTGAAAACAGTTACCAGACCCAGAAGCAGTTAGGTGACAAAGAAATAGAATGGGAGGAAACAAATATTGTTGTTTAATCAGGCAGCTAGGAGGATGAACAAGGCAAATCAGAACTGGTCATATTGGGATACTCAATATTAATATTTACATATGGGACCATCTGTAGAGGTAGACAAGAGGTTACGACTTTGAGCTGCTTGCCAGGAGCAATGGTGAAGAATGTGAGGGAAAGCACTGAATGGTTAATAAAAGATACAGGGCCTAAATCAGCTGTGGCACTCCATGATGGAGTTAATGATGTAAGCCACAGAACTGACAATTATTTGATGTCTCTGTAAACATCAAGCCATGCTGGTGAAGCACCAAGCCATCTCTGCAGCTGGATTCTATCAGAATACCTGCCGAAAGACACCAGACTGCAGCCTGAATGATGGTGTGCACTGTAAGTGGCTGCAGTCTTGTTCTCTGGCCCCAGTACAGCAAAGGAAACCTGGTTCTTGGTTTGCTAGGAGGGAACTCCTGGGACCAGATTGACATTAGGGAGCAGGGCTGATGGCTCTCTAAATGCTGAGCCATGCAAGTGACTGAACATGTAACAGCTCAACGCACGAGTGGCATGAGCAACCCTATGTGAATCGACATGGGGGGAGGCCATGAGGAGGCCTTTAATTTTTATTGTATTTTTGCTTATATATTCCAAATGTATTATTTATAAATTTATATTATTTATACATTTTGTCATTTATTCTCCTGTACCCAATTTCCCAGGGTCACACCTGGAAATGAGCCTGGCTCAGTGTGCCTTTCCCAGTTAACAACTTTTAAATAAATAAATAAAAATTGGTATCCTTATTTGTTGTATAGTGTCCCTATCCAATATTGGGCTCTTAGTGTTATATTTAGTAAGTTTTAAAGCGTAGCGGTTATTTTCTTTAAATAACTGTTTGTGTTTTTGAAATGACCATGTTTTGGTTAGGGTGTTATCTGTTTTGTGGATACTCATTGAGCTTCCTGTGCACAAAAATACACATACAAAATACTAGTCAAAGCATTTTTCAGATGGATTTGAAACATGGCAAAGGGACCCTGCTATTGTATAATTGTACAATAAATTCATGGAAGGAGTAATCTTGGCTAACCTGTTACATTTTGCTTTAGAAATACACTTGATTTAATCAATTGTCTTGATGGTCCTCCCCTCAGTCAAGCAAAATGGCAATAGGTGTATATGTGATTCAGTATTTAATATTAGCTACAGGTTTTTGTAAAAAGCGAAGAAGCTCTATGGAGAAATTAAAATGCAGTGCTCATATATTTTTGGCCTACTTGCTTGTGTGTACGGATGTCCATCCTAACCCTGGCCCTACACTATCATCAAACTGAATACTCAGCAGACATTTTGAAGAGAGAGGGGTTACCTGTAATACAGTTTAATGTGAGAAGTATAGCAAATAAAATCATATCACAGAATGGGCTATACAATATACCCCTAACATTATGGTTCTATCAGAGTCCTGGTTACCTGACAGAATTTGACATACTGTACAAATCAGTATCACAGGTTGAAACGTATGGCGGAAAGATAGGACCAAAAGGGGTAGGGGGAGGGGTTATAATTTAGGGTACAAAAATTTTAGAGATTAAAGAAATAGATACAAATCTGGATTAGTTGGGTTCAGAAGTTTTCTTTTTAAGACCGACTACCATTTCATAAACATATTTTGTTGATTAGAATGCATTATCCTCCAAATGCAAAAAATGGAAGTATTTGACAAACTGCAGTATTACCTTTTACAATATTTATAAAGCCACATATTGTTGATTCTTGGAGATCTAAACATAGATTGGATTAAAGTCAACAATAACAATTGCCTAAGGGACCCAAAATGTAATTTGGGGATGTCACAGCTCATAACTAACTTTACAAAATTGAATACTAAAGACCATCAGGCTTCTGCGCTTCTTGACATAATACTAACAACTATTTGATTTTTCTTGTGTGTTGTCGGGCTCATTCTCAGACCAATAAATATTTGTTTTGTATTAGAAAGATTGTCAGGAGTAGTGGTCCTGTAAAATTATTAATTTCAGATCTCATAGAAATTTTGACTATGTCAATTTTATGTGGGATTTGGAATTTAAAAATTGGAGTAGGAGTGAATTAATTCCAACTGTGGATGAGGCATGGGATTAGACTCACAAAACTTTGCCCAGGCGCAAACTAGGTTTTCCCCAGTGCAGGTATTCACAAAGCCCAGTTTGCCCAGGCAAATTCGGTTTGCACCCTGGCAATGTAATGGGCGGGGGGGCGCTATGTAAAAGAGGGGAAGGGGATCTGCATATCCTCACAATCCCATTCACAAAACTTGCGATCCACACAAGGGCCCTTTGCAACAGCCCTTGCATGGAAAAAATACTGCTGGCAAAAACCTGGCAGTAATCCGTGCAACCCTAATGGTCTGCAGTGGTACTGCAGCCCCCCATTCCCCGATCTACAACTCTGGAAAAGATAAAGATCTTCCTGGTGGTCCCTCCCCATTTGCTGATCTCCCACCCAATACTGAAATATCATTTTTTTCATAGTGCAGTGGTCCCCCGAGTCCCCGATCTCCCACCCGATATTCTAAAATACTTTCCACAGTGCAGAGGGTCCCTCCCCCCTCTCCAGTCACCAATAATCATCCCATATGCCATTACCCTATGCCCTGGTAGTCTAGGGTCCCTCCATCCACCCTGTCCAGTGTGACCCACCACCCCGTATCCCCCATCCCAATCAGCAACCAGCACAGCCCTCCTCACACCACCACAGCTAGCTGCTGACTGAGCCCTCAAGGAGTGTGTTCTGTATATAGTATGGCTCCTGACTGTGATTGGATCACGGTCAAGGAGCCACACTGTATATAGTACACACTCCTTGTGGGCTCAGCCATGCAAGCCATAGTGGTGTGAAGTGGGCTGTGCTGGTCGCCTATCACCAACAGGAATGGAAGGAGTGGGGTGGTGGGTCACAATGGATAGGGTGGGGATGGGAAGGGACCCTAGACTACCAGAGCATGGAGTAATTGCATGGGATGGCAATCAATGACTGGGGAGGGACCACTACACTATGGAACAATATTTCCCAATATCGGTTGGGAGATCAGGGACTGAGGGGGACCACTGTCCACTACAGTATAGAAAAATTATATTTCCCTATCAGGTGGGAGATCGGGGAATGGGGAGGGACACTACACTATGGAAAAATGATATTTCAGTATTAGGTGGGAAACTGGGATATGGAGAGGGACACTACATTATGGAAAAATAATATTTCAATTTCAGTATCTGATGGGAGATCAGGAATGGGGAGGGACACTACACTATGGAAAAATTATATTTCAGTTTCAGTATCATGTGCGACATCAGGGAACAGGGAGGGACATTATACTATGGAAACTTTTTTTTATTAATGCCGGGTGGGTGATCGGTGCAGGGGAGGGAACCACTAGACTACCAGGGGATACAGCTGCTTGGTGCATGGGCTGGTGGGGGAGCCATGCTAAGCCACCCATGAGCCATGCAAATGGGCCCATAATGGGCATGCTAATGTCCAATAGTGCCTTGCATGCCCAATGAGCTCCTTTGCATGGCTGTTTTCATGAATGGGGACTTAGCATGGTTGTGGTATTGCTGATAGCCCATTCTTCTGGTGCACTGTGGGTAGCAGCACTACTGAGGTTCCCAGTGCTTTTCATGGATGGCGCTGCCCTGCCTGTACCTATTCACAGTTGAATAGTACTGTGCACTATCCAATTGTGAATTGCAATTTTTGGTCCCTGCGCTGATATTCTCTATAGCCACTGGTCCAAAGCAGCTCTAAGCAAGTTGGATGCCCTGTACCACCATGCTTTGATATTTATAACTCACGCCCCTCTCAACACTACTCATTGTTCGCTCTATTAGATGTTAGGCTGGCCTGCGCTCACTGTTAGGAGGGCAAGAAATGCCTTGCTTTGGATCCTCATAGCAATTACTAACAGGCAACCCCTGCAGCAATCAGCTTTGCTCTCCCTTCCCTGTGGAACACCATACAGAAGTCCCAAAGACTCTCCCAAATACCTGAAGTATCTGTTTTCAAGTCCCTAATAAATCTTGTACTGAAGGAACCTTGCAACTGTCACCATTAGCCACTTTTGAGTTATTAGTTGATAAACTCCATGTTTTGGGTTACCCACCTCTTCTCCAGAGGTTTCTCCAGGCAATCTGCTCTGTTCTTGCTCCCTCTCTCTCTTGCTGTCTCTCTCTCTCTCTCTCTCTCTCTCTTACCCCCCCTTGCCTCTCCCAATCCTTGTTGTGGGGTTGGGATTTCAGGATAACAAATTCAGGCAGACAACAGCTATGGTGCATAAAAAAATGCCAGGTGGCAGTTATCATTTTATTTTCCAGAGCATCAAATGATTAGAAGATGTAACAGAAATTAAGAAAATAAACATTAGTTCAGCAAATTCAACAGGCCCCTACTGTTTCCAGCAGTACACATGTGGCTCATTCTAGTGTGTAGACACACACGCCTCCATCTGAGGTCTTACACCTCTCACTGTCAGCTCTCCACTGACTTCCTATCTAAATTTCTACACCTAGTGGTAGGGTTGTATGTATTTTTCATTAATGACATCACTATCATGTGACATCCATTTAGTGTGTAATTAATACATTTATAGGTTTCCAAGGCTCACAGCCTGCACCAATATAGGATATAAAGGTTGCTTCTAAGCCTTGTGGTTATAGTGCATATTCTGTTCTACCTGGTGCATCATGCAACCCAATCCTAATTTAGCAAAATGCTCTTATATACATAATTTGCTGAAATTACTGTAGGCTCCTCCCTCTGTAAATAATAGAGTGAATCCAGGGTAGTATAAATATAGGCCACTCGGGGCCGATGCTACCCTATAGCCTTCAATAATTCCATTTGACCCTTCCTGCAAACAGGTCACTCAACAGTACAGTGTTAGGTATTTCTATACATATACTGAACAACCCTGTATTTTATTTCCCACAGGTTATTATATGGAAAAGTGAGACACACCTTCAAAAACAAATAATGTCTCAATCTCAATGATCAGTGTCCCACATTGAGAATATTCCTTAGTGTTTATTGTATTGGCTCTATTTCTTTCTAGAGGCTCCTATTTCAAAGAAGCATTTTCTCCCCCCCCCCCAATGGCTGAAATTTCAGCCCGTCTGCTTTGCCTTTCAATTTGGCCCTCCTGGCTATTGTAAGCTGACAGCCACACAGCTCACTTCAATGTATCCTCAGCCACCTACTATCTGCAACACAGGTGACTAAACCTATTAAGTATTTAATAAAAAGCATTCCTTTGCCTGTGCAGTGGTCTGGGAGGCTACGGAGCATGCCTTTGCTCCGTAACAATTTTCTTGTTAGTTTTAGTTTCAAACCACAACATGTGGTGTATCCCAATACTTTAGAGCAAGATTATGCTGTGAAGCAGACACAGAGCTAATCCTGCTCCGATCAAAGATGAGGTGCCGCATTGAGCATAAAGTGTACCTATCGGGAGCACAGTTTTCTTTCTATTTCTTTTCTTTTTCATCAGGCAGCTGACCTATTCTACTGGCATCCTGCCAGCCACCCATTCCCCTTAAATAGCTGTGACAGAACGGTGAGAGAGTGCTTAAGGAGTGAGTATGCTCCTAATTTAAAATAATTTTCTCTCTCTCTATCTAGTCATTTGGGGCACCAGTATTTTTATGTAGAAGCACGACCTGCACTTTCCTTCTTATGCTCCCATTCAGGAGTTATACAAAAGCATGTCATGTGCTTCTACATAGAATCAGGGCCATGTTTTATTTGTACTTGAAAAGCAGGCCAGTAAGAGCTGCTGAAGACATTTTAGAGGAGTCACTTTCTTTTTGGCTACTAGCCACTGGACAGGGAACAGCAGGGAAAGGGCCACAGAAATAAAGGGATCACTGCTCCTGTCCTGTATTCCTTCATAGCAAGAAAACAGCATGCAGAATGACCATATTAACACTTAGCCCCCTATGTTAAGTACAGCAGTACTTTTTATACAGGCACTTTAATAAACCTAAAAACTCATGGGGGGGGGTGTGAGGGAAACCAGGGAGCCCATTCACGACAGGGGTCACCCTGTCACAATCCTCCATAACTCAGATTACTCTCCCTTACTTCCCCCTTCATCTACCATACTGTTACTGCCTCCTCCCTTCCACCCATCCTTCACATTCCACTCCCCACCCCTCTCTCACACCCATCTCCAACCTCACTATACTGCTCAATGTTAATACCTTCCTGTAGCTATCCTTGTTTGAAAAACTTATTTCTTCACTTACACCCCCCTCTTAGTCCATCCTTCAGTATAAGAATGGGTGTAGACCTTGTTGCTGGACGCATGTATTTTCCTCATGTTTTGTTTTCCTTTTTTTTTCCTTGTTCCCCTCCACCCATAGAAAAGTGATGTATCCATGAACACTTATTGTATTTCTCCATAAATCCTCTTGCATTATGTTCTTGTTAGTATATGCTGACTAGTTAGCCCACCTTTTTGTTATCTGTGCGTGCTCATAATGTGTACTAATGTACTGTATTTTGTTTTCTTCACTGCCTTTGGATTTGTGTTTGACATCCAGGATCATCTTATAAATGATCCTGCTCAATGATGTATCACCTGGTTAAATAAAGATTGATTGATTGATTGAAGGTAAGGCACAAACTTATTCGCTGCACTTTGCCCTTTTTTGTGAATCTTGTCCCTGAACATTAATTTATCAAGAATTTATGGATAGCTACAATACGTCTGCCCCTGTGAGAATGAAGAAATTAAAATATAAAAATTATTCTTGGTACAATTCTCATCTTCACAAAATGAAGAAGCAAAAGCTAACATTTGGAAAAATGCAAAAAAGACAAATAATGCCCAAGACTGTAATAGATATAACAAGCATTTGTCAATGCTGAATTGTTGCTTGCTGTCATTAGCAGTGGAAGTGCAGGAGTTAGACAGATGCAGCATTTATTTATTTGCTTTTGGTAACCGGGTGAGTGCACTAGGCATAGCAATGCCTATTTTCAGGCACGACCCAGGAGAAGACAGTTTAAAACACACAAAATTAAACAAACATGTGACGCAGCACATGAAATTGGTGGAACACAGTGAGGAATGCAGGCAGCTAACAACAACTGGAACAATAAATTCAATGAGCAGTTCACATTAGGAGTATTTAGGGGAGTGTTACAATGGAGGCAAAACTGGAGAATACATTTAGGTAACATAAACAGCTAGAGTTACATGGTGAGTGAAACAGGCATTAGCAATGAAAAGTTTATACAAAACAAAGTACAGTAAGTGCCTAAAATGAGCGTGAAATGATAAGAGAGAGGGAAACGTGGAGAGAGTGAGGGGTGAGGGGAGGAGAAAGAGGAGGGAGGAGAGATGGGTAGATAAGGAGGTGGAGAAAGAGACGTAGAGGAAAGTATTATGGCGAGAGGGGGAGAATGATGAAGTCTAAAGTGGATTAAAGCAGGTGCATTGGCTGACTGATTGTAGATGTTCCAGGTGCTGAGTTTTAAAGCTAGCATGGGTAGGTGCTCCATGAATATTAGGAGGTAGCGAGTTCCAGTATTTTGTGGCCATATGTGCAAAGGCATGCGAGCCCATGTTGGTTTTACATCTGGGAATGTGATAGGGGGCTAGGTCAGCAGATCAGAGCTCGTAGGACAGAGGGTGAGAGTGGACCAGACAGGCAAGAGAAGATGGAGTGCCAGTGCGGACTATGTTGTCAATAAGAGACCCAAGGGATTTGAGCCGAAGGTCAGAGGGGCTAGGCCAGTTAAGGTCAGAATAGAGTTGACAATGGTGTGTGAAGTAAGGGGATGCCGAGGCATACCGGCAAATATTATTATAGGTGGTGTCCCACCTATGGAGGGAGGATTTAGAGGCAGATAGATACGTGACTGACCCATAAGTCAGGGCGGGGAGTACAAAGCCTTGAGCCACAGCAGGTCTAGCCGAAGGGGTAAGGGCATAGCTGGTACAGTAGGCACCACCTAATTTCACATTAACAGATTTACAGGTATTGGTTATGTGTAGTTCAAAGTTAAGGGATTCGTCCAGAGTGATGCCCAGGTATTTGAAGGATTTGGTACTGTTAAGTGAAGAGCCGTCAGTACAAGTGATTTTAAGGGCATCAGGGTTTACTTTGAGTTTGGCGGGTGATCCAAAGAGCATGGAATGTGTCTTACTAATGTTGAGAACAAGTTTATTCTCTATCAGCCACGATTGAATGGATGTGAAGTCTGAGTTAAGAGGTTGGTTGACATCAAGTGGGTTCCTACCACTGTGATAAATTACTAGATTGTCTGCATAAAGGAGGGTTGAGCAGGTTGAAGCAAGCAGTGGAAGGTTATTAATGAAAATGGAGAAAAGCAAGGGGCCAAGTATGGAACCTGGGGCACTCCAACTTGGATATATGAGGGATCAGAAGAGGCAGAATTGAAGACAACAGTCTGCTTTCTACCGGACAGGTAACTGTCAAACCAGGCTACTATATCAGTAGAGAAGTCGAGGGAGTGAAGTTTGGAAAGAAGGAGGGTATGGTCTACCAGGTCAAAAGCTTTCGTTAAGTCAATGAAGATAGCACCAGTCAGCAGGCCAGAGTCCATAGCAGAAAAGATGTCATTGGTGAGTTTAAGGAGGGCAGTAGTCATACTGTGCCCCTTACAGAAACCATGTTGAGAGCTAGACAAGAGGTTATGCTGCTGCAGATAGTCAAGAGTTTGGGTTGCTACAAGTTTTTCAAGGATTTTACTAAGGAGGGAGAGGATAGCTATAGGACGGTAGTTCGAGATTAGTTTGGGATCACCCTTTTTTGGAATAGGAGTGACTTTGGCAGTTTTCCAGATATTGGGGACTGAGCCATGACACAGAGATAGATTGAAGATTTTGGTAAGAGGAGAGGCTATAAACGGGGCGGCAGTCTTTAAAAGCCTAGGCTCCAGACCCTCTGACCCTACGTGGTATGGTCTGGGGCTGAGAGGAGAAGCCTCAGAACTTCAGATTTTGTAATATTCCGGAACCTGAAGGGGGGAGATGTGTGAATTGAGATTTCACGTTGTAGTTGTGAGTAGAGACGAGAGTATTATTGGAGCGAACCAGGTAGCTGGAGGTCCAAGAAATGGTGGTTAAAAGAGTTAGCTATAGTAGTAGGATTATTGCAGTGTATGCCGTTTATCAGCATGTCATTTGCATGAGTTGTTTGATTTGCTCCAAGGAGGGTTTTTATTCTGGCCCAGAATTTTTTCGAGTTACCTACTGCTTTGGTTAGCAGATTTTTACAGAAGGAGCTTTTAGCTAACTGAATTTGCTTTTTGCAAACATTTCTCTGGGCTCGGTAGTTATAATAATCAGCCATTAGCTCAGTGGCTTTGAAGCAGCACCACGCTTTATCCCTGGACTTAATCAATGCAAGTAGGTCTTTCCAGAGCTATTTCGTCTGTGATCCTTGGATCCAAGTGACACAGGGAGCATGGGTGTCTTGGAGCAGACGAAATTTGGCAAGGAAATGGTCTAATGCCAGTTGAGCATTTTTAGAAGTGCGAATGGGGGACCAGCCGATCATTGCGAAATCATGTAAGAAATTTTCTTGGTTAAAGTTAGCCATGTTCCGGAAGGTGATGAGTTTAGGAGGAGGAGTAGGTTTGCTTGATGCATGCCAGGTGCAGAAAATTGGGGAGTGGTCACTGATTGAGTCAGCTAGGGTCCCTACACATGCTATGCTATCCGGGCGATTTGTAAGGACCCAGTCTATAAGATTGCTAGCCCGAAGGGGGGGGTCATGACCCTGGTGGGGTCTACAATAAGTTGATGAAGATTGTGACCTTGCACAATAGTGTGACAGGATTGGTTTAATTTACTTGTCCAGTTTAGGTTCAGGTCCCAAAGAATGAGGACTTCATTACAACCAATAGCCTTATCAACCTGAGATAGTAGTTCCTTTAGCCCAGCCGTGCCGCCAGCCAGAGGGTTATAGACACAGACCAAATGAAGTTTCTTAGACCCAAGCTTTACGGTAGCATAGATTGCTTCACAGTGAGATAGAGATGGTTGGGCATTGAGGGAGATAAGAATCAGAGGTTTGAAAAAAATGGCAACCCCCCGCCCCGCTTAGTTGATGGCCTATCCTGCCAAATGATGTTGTAGTTGGGCAGTAAGCAGAGGTGATCAGGGGTGGAGGGTTTTAGCCAGGTTTCAGATAAACAGAGGATATCTGGGTTGTGCTGAGCAACCCACGCCTCCAGTTCAGCCTTGTTGCGAAGCAGACTCCTAATATTTAGATAGGCAATATGGATGCCCTTGGTGTCATGCCAGTTTGTAGCTTTACAGGATAGGTTACATGGAGGTCCAGGATTTTTCTCAATATCCCCCGCTAACGTCAAGGTTAGGTGAAATAGATGTAAGAGTTTATGACAGATGTGTGAGATGGATAGGGTTAAACTTGATATCTTGGATTTATACAGGGTGTAGGATAAGTGATAAATGAATTTGTGATGAATGAGCAGGGGGAAGGTGATAGGAGGCAGTTGAGGTGTTTTTCACGTAGGACATAACCTGGAGTGGTCAGGGTAGGAGTGGTGATATTTAAAGGAGATAGAGTTGTACAGTGTAGGGAGCCACATGAGGCAGAGAGCTGTAGAAGTTATTAAAATAACAAAATAGGGAGATATGGCCATTTGATAAAGTTATAAGTGTCAATTAAATTGTAGGAATGTGTGGGAGAGAGAAAAGGAAGGTGCAGTCTGGGCACTAGTGGAGATAAGAGCTAGAAATCAAGTGCCCACAAGTAGTTAGGAGTGAAAGGTACAATGTGGCACTAGTAAAATCAATCAAGCACCGTCTAGCAGTCAAAAGGTATAGGCTGCTAATGGAAAAGTGAGGAGATAGTTAATTTCCTCAGCAGGGCGTGTATTGAGGGGAGTTACAGCCTATAAAGTAAAGCCGGACAAGGGTGGGGTGGTGGGGGGCGGGTGGGAGCAGTCAGAAGTGACTGCGGGGTTTCAGCGACCTGGCCCCAGCTAACAGCAGATTACACAGGGCACAGCAGTTTACAGTTTACACAGTGCAGGCAGTACTGATTACAGGACAGGTAGTACAGATTAAGGGTGCCTAGTGCACTCGCAGTTATTCAGCCACGCTGCTCTCGCCCCACTGATTACAGCTGAGCACTAGCGAGTTACAGGCACGCTCAGCAGCCGAAGGGGTTAGGTCACAAAACTGGAGAAATAAAGGAGGATTTGAATGCTAGGGCACTTAGGACGCTCTGCAGCTTAGGCAAGGGGCAGCTATAAGTTAAAATGTAGCTCCACTATCAACAAGCAGTGAATTTTTCTTACAAATAGGTGGAGCTTTCGGTTGCTGTAATCGATTTACTTGATTTAAACAGTGCAGAGTTAGATACGACTGGATCTGTCTCAGTTCACGATTCAAAACGCCGGGCGGGCAGTCCCAAGTAAAAGGCGCCAAATTTAAAGTCTCAACAAAGCAGGGACAAGCAAGGAGGCGCTGAAAGGTGGACGAAATTACCTTCTTTGCCTCAGGGACAGTGTTCCACGGTGGTCACAGCAGGATGTCCAGGGCAGTTGAGCCCACCAGTAGCTGAGGCTAAAGGGGAAGAGAAAAGAGTAAGCAGACTGATTTATAGGGAGGGGGAGGAAACAAAGCACAGGACTAAGAAGGTTTGGGGGTTGGGGGTGGAGAGGGAGGAAAGTAGGCGGTGAGACCAGAGACAAAGAGCTTAGGACTGCAAAGGCGTTTCAGTAAGATGCAAAAACAGGGTTACAAAGAATAGAATGCAGGTTTTACAATCAGGTTCAGGTTCAATACTATTAAATATCATGAGTAATTAATACAGCCACTAATAAGAACTCGGGTAACAGGTGACTTTATGCACAATTTAACGCAGATACACTGAGGTCCACAGTTCAAATACGACTAACATGCAGTGCAAGGCAGAAACCTTTCTGCGACCTGGCCCCAGCTAACAGCAGATTACACAGGGCACAGCAGTTTACAGTTTACACAGGGCAGGCAGTACTGATTACAGGGCAGGCAGTACAGATTGAAGGTGCCTAGTGCACTCGCGGTTATTCAGCCACGCTGCTCTCGCCCCACTGATTACAGCTGAGCACTAGCGAGTTACAGGCACGCTCAGCAGCTGAAGGGGTTAGGTCACAAAACTGGAGAAATAAAGGAGGATTCAATGCTGGGGCGCTTAGGACGCTGTGCAGCTTAGGCAAGGGGCAGCTATAAGTTAAAATGTAGCTCCACTATCAACAAGCAGTGAATTTTTATTACAAATAGGTGGAGCTTTCGGTTGCTGTAATTGATTTACTTGATTTAAACAGTGCAGAGTTAGATACGGCTGAATCCGTCTCAGTTCACAATTCAAAAGGCCGGGTGGGCAGCCGGGGTATAGGAATGGCAGTGAAGTATTGAACTGATGCCAACTCACCCCCACCCTTCAGACATGGACAGGCATTGGGGTGTGCCTTTGGGTCATCACCCATAATGGTCACAACATTTCACCTCACGCTACCCTGCAGACAGTTACAAGTGTCAAGGTGTGCTTTGAAGTATCTGGGCTTTACACTCACCTCATTCCATAAGGAAATACACTGAAATGGGTGCAGTATAGGAGAATGGGGTGAACTCTGGGGCCAAAGAGTCCAAGGTGCACCTTGATGCATGCCACTGGCTGCAGGGTGGGGGTGGAATGGCATGAGCATTACTATCGACAATCCCAAGTCACACCCCTGATGCCTGCCAGTCCCTACAGGGTAGGGCATTATGATTGAAAACCCTAACACCCTGGGCATTTCTTGGTATTTTTACTCCAAGTTTTCAACATGGACTTTTTGTGATCCCACTGCATGAATAGTGGCACTATCAGTTTGCTAACCGAAAGGTGATTTTACACAGCAACTGCTCCATTTGGTGCCACAGGTGCAAAAACACATTTCAAACAGGATGTGAAAAATGACAGTTGTACTGTTCATGAGGGGGTGTAAAAAATAGCAATGTTGAAAATCTGGAGTGAAAGTATAAAAAAAGTGGTGAAGTCACAAGTGTGTGTAGAAATTGCTCAACGTACAACCATAATGTAATTAGTTTTGGGATTTTTTACAGCAGATTTTCAACAGAGGCATTTTGGGGCCTCTGCTCATGAACAGTGTCACAGTGATTTTCTTACAGGGTTCAACAAATCCAATAGCCCAATGTCCTTGGCTACCAGATCACAGTCAGGGACAAGTAGCTGGTGCAGAGCTGCTTGTCCATGGACAAGTACTGTTTTTTTTTTGTTTTTTTTTTATAAAGAAAGAGTTTTTCTTTACTGCAGTGCCAGGCTCCTCCATTAGGGAGCTTGCTGGTGATGTGGCAGTCCATCCATCTTGGTGGTCATGTGAACCACAAGGAACTCACTTACATGATCTTCATCAGAGGAGCGCAAGTGCTGAGTATGGGAGAAAGCTATGACTGCAGGAGAACCAAGGAGGAGCCAGTCATCAGACTGGCAGGCATAAAATCCAATAACTGATCAGTCTGAGAATGGTAAGGGACACTAATTGGGTGCAGCAGTGACTTGGGGTAATCGGAGGTGCACTCGCCTACTTTCCCAGCTCAGTGTGAAGAAAATGGACGTGCCTGCTTCTCCGAGTTAGTCGTGTGTGGATTCTGTGTTTTTAGTGCGGGCCGGTACTGGCATGAAATTCACTGCCTGCCACTTTTGCTGTTGCCTTGTTATTATAAATATAAAAAAAAATGTGAGCTTCAAAAACAGGGGAGAGAAATTGGGGACAACAGTTATGGAGGACGAGACTTGATGAGCCTGGAGAGGGGAAGGGCTGGAAGTGGGAGCCACTACCACAAGTTGAGTTGGATTGATGCTGACTGTCAGTGAGTGTGCCTGAACTGAAATCTACCCCAGATGACAGAACAAAAAAAATAAATGTTTCGTGATCGGACGGTAGTAAATAAAACAGACTGACCAAGTAAAGTAAAGCTGGAGAAGAGCTGAGTGAGTTATCACCAGAGCAGAATTAACTGTAAGAGGAGGAGAGAGTGAGACCATATTAAATAAAGGTAGGCTAAAGGAAGGCTGGGGTACAATTATTAAGAAAAGAAGAAGAAGGGTTAAGATTTGGTACAAAGGAGAAGAGTGAACAAAAAAAGTCCAGTAGCCAGGAATCACTCATCTAAGAGAGAATCAAACAGAGAGAAGGGCTTAATTTGTGACTGATTGATGCTGCCATAAGGAAAAATAATAAAGGAGGGTCAAAAAAGAAAAACAAAACAAAACTTGCACTGTAGTTTACAGACTAACTGAATAACTTGGCAAAAAGGATCCTGCTAGAGTGGGAATCATGGTTGAACAAAAATAGCCTAGATAAAGAAATAAAAGAGAGAGAGACTGTGTTGCCCTAAGAAAAAGTAAAAAAGGGAAAAAATAAGAAGTGTTGTACTGCAGTTAAGTACAGCATAACCATGCCTGTAGAACTAGAAAGTTGGCAAAAAGGAGCCAAATAAAATAATGTAAAGTCTGACCTAAGAGACTGAACAAAAATTAACCTAGTCTCAACCTGTATAACTAAAATTTAAACATATAACTTCATTTTTACTATTTTCAATAGCCTACATTGGTGTAGTATTAATACTACAATGCAACAACCATTTATTTGTTGCTACACCATTTTTTATAATTTTCCTTAAAATATGGCCTTCGGACTATTGGACTACCAGTCAGAACAGTGGGGCTACCATTTTTGGATAGGTCAGTTGTCCTGGACTACCACGTAAATTTGATATTTGTCAATCCCCGTTTTCTTAATCTATCCTGAACACTGGTTTCCCACAGCAACCGTGCTATTCTGCGCCAGAAGTGTGAAAACACTTTTTTGGACAGGGTGTGAAAAATGACAGCTGTATTGTTCATAAGGAGGTGTGGAAAAATGCCAATGTTGAAAATCTGGACCTAAAAGATTACAAATTTGTGAACTTACGAGGGTGCATGGAAATTGCACATTGCACACTCATAACACAGTTACATTTTGTGGACTTGTGTCACCAAATTTTAAACATAACCAGTTTAAGACCTCTGCTCATGAACAGTGTCACTGTGATTTTCTTAATCTGTCCTGAACATTGACTTCACACACTGACCATGCCACTGTGCACTACATGTGCGAAAACACATTTTGGCTGAGATGTGAAAAATTACAGTTGTACTGTTCATAAGGAGGTATGGTAAAATGGCAATGCTGAAAATCTGGAGTGAAAATATTAAAAATGTTCAAAGTTACAAGCGTATGTAGGAACTGTGCAATGCACACTCCTAAAACAGTTATTTTGGGGAATTTTTTCACCAAATTTTCAACATAGGGTTTTTGGGGCCTACCTCATGAACTGTGACACTGTTGTTTCATTAATCAGTCTCAAAAGGTGATTCCACACAGTGACCACTAAATCACCTTTCGGGACCAAATAATAAAATGACAGTGACTGAGTTCATGAGGTGGGGTCCCAAGAACCCCATGTTGAAAATTTGGTGAAAAAATTCCCCAAAATGGCTGAGATATGCACCAAAGTTGGAAAAAAAAACATTTATGCCATTATATAGCTTACCGGCATTTCTTCAGTTCGCTGTCAGCTTTGAAGTGTGCAGACATGTTCCTGGTCCACTGAAGATCATCATGACAGCCTCCAGAGGTACATATGGGCTGAAGGGGGTGTGGGAGTTGGAGTAAGCAGAGGGGGGGGCAGGTTGGGTGGCAAGAGAGTCAACAAGGACCCATTTTCTTTTGTTACAGTTTTTTTTTATTTTGCAAAGACAACTTGGGACTTTTGCCACACTGGGGTGGGATCCCAGCATGGCACCTGGAAGTTTTGTAGGGGCAGTGGAGCCAATGGGAATTGAGCACCCCCATTGGCCAAAGAGACTGTTGCCATGCTGGTATGGGCTCCCAGCATGGCAGGTAGAAGTTTGTTTGGGGGGGACAGTGGAGCCAGTGGTTAATTGGGCACCCCAGTCAGCTGTGTAGTGTGCTGGGGGGGAACGTATGAGCCATGGGGGGTGCATTATGCTGATGGGAATTGGGCTACCCCATTGGCAAATGAACTAAGGAGGGGGTCATGCCGAAAGGGGGATTGGGCGCCCTGTCAGCTCTTTTTTTTTTTATTGAAATGTTTCACCCAGAAGGCACACTGAACGGTGGTCTGCAGCTTTCTGTCGGCTTCCTGGGGACTGTGAGAGGCCAATGGAGAAGCCATCACCATGGGGACACCACCCAATCAGCTGTTTTTGTAGCTTGTAATGCACCAAAACAGCTGTTTACATGGTGATGCAGGCCAAATTTTCTGACTCATTTAGGCATTCTCCCTAACTGCTGATAGCAATGTGTTTCTTGCACATGCATGAAAGAAACACACAAATTAGGAAATGCATATACTGAGGAAGCGAGAAGAACAAAGCAGGATTTCTTCAAAGGTTACTTAGTGTGCAATCTAAAGACAGATCCTAGGGAATTTTGAAAAGTCCTAAATAGGCTACAGGGATACCAAAAAAACTTGACTGTCTAAATTATTTCTAAATAAATGGAGAAGAGGTTCCCCTGAATGTGTCAGTTGTTAATAAATGTAATGAATACTTTATTCAAATGTGAAAGGAGGCTCTGGGACAAAATAATAAACATCTAAACATATAAAATTATTTTGACACACCATAGTATAATAACTTCTTCAAATTTCAACAGGTTACAAAAACACAAGTTTGCAATAAGATTTAAGTTGACAAAAAAGTCAGGCGAGTTGGATGATATCCCTAATTTGCTATCAAAATATGCAGCCCCCACAGTAGCAACCCTTTTGACAGATTTGTTTAATTTATCTATGATTACTGAAGTATGCCAATAAAAATGAAAGGACTCACTAGTTGTTCCTATTCATAAAACTGGACCAAACAATAAAATAGAAATTATTACCAATTTCCATAGTTTCCAAGATTTTTGAAAGACTGGCATGTATTCAGTTGAAAACTACTTGGAAACTGAGGAACTACTGAATGATTACAGATCTGGTTTTAAGCCATTCCACAGCACCACCTCAGCCCTAATAAAGGCCAATGGAGATTTTCAGGAGGCTCTGGACAGGAGGATGTCAGTGGGAACCCCTTTGGTATACTTACTGAAGGTGTTTGATGCCTTTGACCGAGGCATCCTCATGTCCAAACTGAGAAATGTGGTCATCATTGTTGGTGTTTCAGACTAGTTTGGTTTGTGCCTACAAGGGCAAAGCCAATAGGTAACTATAAACTAACTTAATCAACTTTAGCACCAACAGTATAGTGTCAGGAGTTTGCAAAGGGTCAATATTAGGGCCGATACTCTTTAATATAGATATAGATATATATATATATACACACACACACATATAATATATATCCTCCCTATGGCTGATTCCTATATAAACTCTCCCCTTTATGCAGACAATATGATTATATGTACAGAAGGAACAAACCTTATACAAACTGAGTCTAGGCTGCAAAAGGTGTTTGATGGGCTACAAGTTTTTCACCTGCAATCAAGCTTAGTGCTTTATGCAAAAAAGACTCAAGTAATGTATTTAAGTGGGATAAAGGGTCTGGATACATCAGCAACTAACTTACAAATCAAAACAATAGATCACATTCTATTGCAGAAAGGACAGAGTTACCGTATTTTGGGTGTCTGGTTGGATGATAACGTATAATGGAACATCCACATGGATAACCAGATAAAGAATATGGGGAACCATCTTGGTACACTATATAAAATTAAACACTCAATGGATGAACAAGTCAGGAAGCAGGTTGTAAACACTATGGTTCTAGCAATCTTTGTCTATGATGATTTGCTGTTCTTAGGAGCATCTGGCTGGGAACTGGCAAAGCTTTATTCTATGTATGGTAAATTTGCTCACTTCATTCTAGATGTTCCTCGTAGGGTGCATAGCTGTGAACTCTACAAAAAGTTGGGATGGCTAAGATTTGAGGAGCATAGGAGACTACATTGTATCACTTATATGAATATGTGTTACAGAAATAAAATTCCAGAATATGTACGTGAGAACATACAACAGAGAACTATTAAGGGTTCCCTAAAGTCAGCTGGTGGAACTGAATTTTTACTCTCCAAAAGAAATGTGGAGGTGGGTAAATCAAATTTCCTTTATAGGGGTCCAAAACCATGGGAAATCTTTCCCAATTCCCCTTAGACCACTAGAAAGAAATGTTAGCCGGAACAACATTAAAAAGCTGTATCATGAACAGATAAAAAGGAAAAAAATCACCTTGTAGCCTAGAACCTGATACAGGATAACAACAGAATTCTTTGACATAAACAAGTGAGACTAATAACACAGCAAACATTGATTTAGAATGACATTTTCTTTGTGATTTGATATATATAAAGTGTTTTCTTTTTAAGGTATTTTAACAACTAACCTGTAGAGGAAGGCTTAGTTTTATATATTTGTTATGAATTTTAAACTCTGCATATAATAAGCGTGTATGCATGGGACCTCATTGAAAATGAGCCTTGCTCTACTGAGTATCCGATTCATATAATGAATAAAATGCTTTATTACTACAACTTGACAATGATATTCAGGCAGATTTTATGGCAGTTGTGGTCAAGATGAAAGAGAGTGATGCAAATTAGTTATCTCAGAAATTCTGCCTGCCCCAAGGGCAGGGGCAGGCAGAACATGTGCAATACACAAAACGAATGTCTGGCTTTAGGAATGGAATGAAGATTAAATACGCTATAATACACACATGGATTAAATGTGGAGAGGGAATGAATCAAGTTCATGGGAGTTCCTACATCCATCACAGGAGCAAACAGTGTGTTAAACTTTCAGCAACAATAATAAATTTGAAGTGGTGTTCCTTGCATTAAGCAACATTCTCTGTCTAAGTGGCTTAAGAATGTGATTGATTAAGTATTAATTTTACTTAGAAATATGCTTTTTATGTTAGATCCATTGCAAGAGGACTATTACAAGTGGGGATGTTGTCCCTTTAAATCAGTTAATTCAAAACAATGTTCGATGCTTGCTGGGTTATGATGCTGCATACTTGTGCAGCAAGTTGCCTCCAGCAGCTAGCAGAAGCTCCCATTGGGTCCAGGGAACCAGCCATGTCACACACTTGAGTGATGATGATGATGCAGTGACAGGATGACACACAGCATCATCTGACATCACTGGTTGCCTGGTAGTGATGTCTAAACTTCCTTTAAAAAAGGTTTGGTTCCTCTTGTAACAGTGGCAGAAGGACCATGAGTAGCACTTCAGAAGTTAGTAGCTGATTTTCTTCATGAGTAAAACTCTTTGTTGATACTCTAAAAAGGAGGTGTTCTTTGGAAGATTTAATATGCTCAGGAATTAGCGAGCAAGTTGACTATTCAAACATTGTTAAAGAGTTTTATTTTATTTTCTGTTTTGTAACATGGGCATTGAGAGATAGGAGTCTTACCTCTGAAAGTGAACTATTTTGAATTGCTTGTCAGTATAAGGACTCAATCATACAGTGAACATGAAATTATTTTTATATATATTTTTATTTTTATTCTCATGCTTTTTATGTTGGTGAGCTTGCTCAGCCAACATCTTGCGGTAGTGGAGATTTGGAGGCACGGTCGCTGTTGGGCGAATGCAGGGCACACACTAGCAGGTGCGTCCCTCATTCCCCAATCAGCCTGCATTCCGGTGCCACACCACCTGGGTGGGCACATCTAAGTAAAGGTCCGCTGCAATGTGAGCAAAGCTCGTTACATGCAGCAGACCTTCTTACGTGCTTCCCCCACTTCAAACATGGTGGCACTGTGGCCGCTAAACTGCCAACTTCAGGGGTGCCCAATCCCCCGGTTGGCTTACCCTGCCCCTCTTGCATGTGCCGATGGGGGAGCCCACTCCCCGTCGGCATAATGTGTCCCCCCCTCTCCTTTTTTGGTTGCCGAGGGGGTGCCCAATCTCCCTCGGCTTATGAGCCCCCGCTCTCGTTGTTTGCCGATGGGGTGCCCAATCCGTCTGCATCTGTCCCCCACTCCCCTATATGCCGATGGGGTGTCAATCCCCATCGGCTACTGTACCAAAAAAAAACCTGTAAAAACCATCATAATGTTTTTTTTTTTAAACACCTGTAAACAGAAAACGGTCCCTCGTAGTCTCCCTACCACCCGCACCCACCCACTGTACACCCTGCCTCCCCACACACCCATCCCATACATACCTCCGGAGTCTGGCGCAACGATCTTCGGTGGACCGGGAACATGTCAGCACTCTTCAAAGCCGACCATGAACTGAAGAAATGCAAGTAAGCTGTATAATTGAATAAATAGGGTTTTTTCGACTTAAATGCATATCTCGGGCATTATTTGGAATTTTTGCACCAAATTTTCAACATGGGATTTTTGGGACCCCTCCTCATGAATTCTGTCACTGTTATGACGTTAATCAGTCCTGAAAGGTGATTTCGCAGTCACTGCATGGAATCACCTTTTGGGACCGATTAATGCAAGGACAGTGGCAGTGTTCATGAAGTGGGCTCTCAAAAAGCCTATGTTGCAAATCTGGTGGAAGAAATCCCAAAAATAGCTGTGTTACGAGTGTGCATTGTGCAGTTGCTACGCATGCTTGTAACTTCATGAATTCACAATATTTTCATGCCAGATTTTCAACACTGTCATTTCTCTACACCTCCTTGTGAACAGTACAGCTGTCATTTTTCACAACCTGGCCGAAATGTGTTTCCGCACTTCCGGCACACAATAGAGTGGTCGCTGTGGGAAATCAGTGTTCAGGGCAGATTACAAAAATGACAGTGACACTGTTCATGAGCAGAGGTCCTAAAATGCCTATGTTGAAAATTTGGTGATGATACTCCACAAAATGACTGTATTCTGGCGTGCATTGTGCAGTTTGCACGCTGCGTACAAATAACGTCACATTGTAATATTTTCCTCTGGATTTTCACCATTGCCATTTTCCACACCTCTTGATGAACAGTATAGCTGTCATTTTACATATCCTGCCCAAAATGTGTTTTTGCACGTCCGGGGCAGAATAGCATGGTTGCTGTGAGAAATCATTTTTTGGGACAGTTTGAGGAAATGACAGTGACACTGTACATGAGCAGAGGTGCTAAAATGTCTATGTTGAAAATTTGGTGCTGAAAGTCCATAAAATGACTGTGTTACAAGCGTGCATTGTGCATTTCCCACGCACTCTTGTAACCTCGCAAATTTTCAATATTTACATGCCGCATTTTCAACACTGCCATTTTTTTACATCTCCTTATGAACAGTACAGCTGTCATTTTTCACATCCTGCCTTAAATGCATTTCGGCACTGCACTACCAAAGCCAATGCCAGCACAACAACATTCGGCATTGACAAATGCTTGTTGGCACAGATACTGTGATATTTATGTATGCTGAATGCACTAAAAGGACGTTCAAGAGGAACACAGGTTTTATTTATTTATTTATTGAATTTTGTTGACCAGGTAGGCCACTGAGACCAAGGGTCCCTTTTTCAGGGATGACCTAGAATTAGTTACAAATAGCAAAGTATAGACATTAATCATATACAGTACAAAGAAAGTGTACTCACTATTGTATTGGACTACACTACTAAGATCATTATATCAGAGCTTACTGTGTGTCTGAGAACTGTAGGTGGCTGTGACTGTGAGGTGGCGTGGCTGGCCTGACTCAAGCCTGATTGAGAGACTTTATTCTTTTTCATGCTCAGCATAAAAAACCAGTGACCAGCAGCAACTAAAGTGAAGTCTGAAGTGTAAGTGGTCAGAACCCACTGGGAGAAGGGAGAATGAGCACTGTGGGCCGCTGAGCAGAAAGAGCTCAGAAAGAAGTCCTATCAATCTTATCTGACCTCGTCAGGGTGGTCAGGATTCTGGAGCTGTCATAGCCTGGACAGATTCAGGCATCAGATTTGTATAATATTTTGCCTGGACTCGCCGGATTTCTCCCCGCATTCCATTCCATTCTTCCATTCCATTCTACTGACATTGGATCTAAAAGCGGGGACAGCAGTAGGACTCCAACTCTGAATGAGCAGCCAGCCTGGACTGGACTCTGGAGAGTGCTGTGACTAGCCGCCCCCCCCCACACACACAGAGTCTGTCTGACTGACTAACGGGACTGGGTCTGTGCAGCCAGTTATAGCATTTGCATAGCGACCGGATGCTGGGATGGATTCCAGTGTGCTGGATTTGGACACCTCTTTCTTGGCTCAACACATTGGGACCATGATAATGTGAGGATTAAGTAAGCAGCACCAGCAGGACTCTGGAGTCATCGGGACAGGACATGGAGCAACCCTAAAACTTAGGGGGTCTTTGCCCACGGAGCTGCTGTGGAGCCCCCAACCCCCCACTGAGATATCCATCAGGTACTGGAATGGATGATTGAGCCCTCATTTTGAAATTTAGTCACTTTCTGCTCGTGCTTTGTTCTAAAAAATTCTGCCGCTGCAAGCTACATATGTTGACTACTTAATATTTGTTTGGCTAATCTAGTCTGTAGCTGCTCAGTGTGCTCTCTGAGACTGCCTAATTTTAAACTCACTCACAGAGTGCTGCATTTAATGTGAAGCAGCCACGCTTAGTTTCTGCAGCTAATTTTAGAGACCCTACCTGAACAGCGCTCGGCACTCTGGTGGCTGCCTTGCTCTGATTATGCAGTGACACGGCTATCTCGTCGGCTCTCTGGACTTAAATTCATAGTCATTTATGCAAGATTAATGCCAGGAGATAAACTCTGTTTAAGCATTTATGCCTTGTTCTGAATTTCTGGGATTAAACAGCCCTTAAGGCAGCTCTAGTTAGCTTTGTATATGCACAAATTGTAGTTGCTACCTCCTACAGATTGCAGATTCACAGTGTTGCTTTAAAGTATGGAGTTTGGATGTGAGGAATTATTTCATGTACAGCTGTCTTGGGCTTCCTAAACATTTCACCTGTTTTTTACATGTCTACTTGGATAACTGCTTACTCTAGTTTACTGTATAATTTTCTGTTTTCTTCTCTCTTCTGTTGTCTCTAAAATTCCTGCTTTCACTTAGCCTATTTTTACACGTTTGCTTACCCTTCCCCCTCTCTCTCACTGTGTGTCACTTCTTTCTTTGTCTGCTCTGTAACCTTATCTCTACTCCTGCTGCCCTCCCCTTGTAACCTCCCACTCACCTCCCTTTTTATTTCTCTCCACAGCCCTAAAATGCAGGGGCTCTTTGCCCACCGAGCTGCTGTGCCTCCCCCCCCACTGAGATATCTACCAGGTACTGGAACAGATGGTTGAGCCCTCATTTTGAAATTTGGTGCCTTTTCTGCTCGCGCTTTGTTCTAAAAACTGCCACTGCAAGCTACATATGTTGACTACTTAATATTTGTTTGGTTAATCTAGTCTGTAGCTGCTCAGTGTGCTCTCTGAGACTGCCTAATTTTAAACTCACTCACGGAGTGCTGCATTTAATGTGAAGCAGCCGCGCTTAGCCTCTGAGCTAATTTTAGAGACCCTACCTGAACAGCGCATGGCGCTCTGGTGGCTGCCTTGCTCTGACTGTGCAGTGCCATGGCTGTCTCGTCAGCTCTCTGGACTTCCCCACAGCCGCTTCCGTGGCTGATCCCCACCTGCCCCCACCACCCCACCCTTAGCCGGCATTAGCTATATAATGGCATGCTTAGGCTAGACCACACCCAGGAGAATTTTAATGATCTCCTCACTTTTTCACTAGCAGGCTATATTTCTGTACCTCCAGAGGGTGTCTGAATATTTCTGTCTTGGATCCTTTCTCCTCCTCCTCTAACAACTACCTCAACTAAATTTGAATAGCTTGTTTTCTGCTCAGTCCTCCAACCATATCTAATATTGCTGTTCTTAGCCTAGTCTACCCTTCTACTTATAAATGGCTATCTCATCAAATAACTACATGTCTATAAAGCCATGTGTAATCTTTATGCCTCTTTCTCTCCTTACTACCCTTATCTGTTTCCTTCTACTATTCTGCCCACCTTTCATGTACTTTCATAACACCTCTGCAGAGTACTCAAGGCTCTCAACAAGCTCACTCTATCGCACATGCCCATAGCCACCTCAGCACTATTAGCCCACTGTAAGTTCATCTACCACCTAGCTTTTACCCTGCAAAAATTTCCACTCCACCACATCTCCCTGTCTACCCCTTTCATCCAATGCAAATTGTGGTACTGATACTCCTAGCCTTAATGTTAGCTGGGGACATTGAACTAAACCCAGGGCCCATAAGTAACTTACCTCACCCTGACTCAACCTGGAGGGACACCAAGGGTATCTGCATAGTTCACCTGAATATAAGGAGCCTTCCTCGAAATTTCACTGAACTTGAGGTGCGGGTTGCTCAATATAACCCTGATATCCTTTGCCTATCTGAAACATGGCTAAAACCCTCCAACCCCAATCATATCTGCTCTATACTGAATTACAACCTAATTAGGCAAGACAGGCCTTCATCAAAGTGTGGAGGTGGAGCTGCTATTTTCTACAAAGCACATCTGCTACTATCTCATAATATCTTACCCACCCTCTCGCACTGTGAAGCAATTCATGCAAACTTGCAACTTGGCTCTAAGAAACTCCACATTGTTTGTGCCTACAACCCTCCTGGTGGTGGTATCACTGGTCTCAAGGAACTCCTCTCCCAAGTGGATAACACCATTGGCCAGAATGAAGTCCTCATACTGGGGGACTTTAACCTAAACTGGATTGGCAGATCTAACCAGTCCTCTCACACAGTGCAGGGTTTAAATAATTGATTAGCAGTTTTTTTCTTGGGACAATGCTAACTGTACAGAAAGTATTTATATAGGTTTTCTAGAAGTGTTATGTTTGTTAAACACAGTGAGGCAAATGCTGTGCATTTTCACAATGTTTTAGCACTTTTATGAGCAAAACGCTAATCAAATTTTGGAGTTAAATAAATCCCTGCAGTGGTACAAGGCCACAACCTCCACCAGCTAGTTACTGACCCAACTAGGATCTTGCCTCCACCCTGGTCCAGCACACTCATCAACTGGGCCCTTACAAAATGCACAGATAGTATAGTCTGTGCAGGTACCCTTGCTGATGTAATAAGTGATCACTCACCAATCTACTGTATCTGGCGCTCCACTAGTGGACCATCTCCTCCTCCAAAACTTATCACCTTCCATAACTTGGCTAACTTTAACCTTACTCAGTTCATGCATGATCGACTGGTCACCCATCTATACCTCTACTAATGCCCAGACAGCCCTAGACTTCTTCCTGGCCAGGTTTGGTCCTCTCTAAGAAACCCATGCTCCCCACGTCACACACCGCATTCGTGGAACCCAAACAAGATGGTTAACTAAAGACCTTCTCACCTAAATAAGAGCAAGGGACAAAACATGGCAGCGTTTCAAAGCCTCAGGTCATCAGTTTGACTACGATGGCTATAGACAATTGAGAAATACGTGTAAAAGAAACATTCGACTAGCGAAAAGCTCCTTCTGCAAAGATTTACTTACAAAAGCTGCCAGTGACTCCAAGAAATTCTGGTCAACCATAAAAACTCCCCTTGGAGCTAGTCATATAGCCACTGCTAGTGATATGTTGCTAAATTGCATACACTGCAATAACCCTGTCACCATTGCAAACTCCTTCAATCACCATTTCTCTGACCTCTCTACCTACCTGATCTCTTTCCCATCAGTACGCATTGTTTACCCCCCCTGGAGATACCGAACTTCTGCTCACACATCCTCCATTTAGATTTCGGACCACCACAAAAGCTGAGGTTCTAAAGCTGCTACTCTCCATCCCTGACAGTAACAGCTTGGAATCTGATGGTTTGGAGCCTAGACTCCTGAAAGCTGCTGTGCCTCTCATAGCCTCCCCCCAACAAAAGTTTTCAACCTATCACTATGCCATGGCACAGTTCCTAATATCTGGAAAATAGTTAAAATTACTCCCATTCCTAAAAAAGGTGATCCTAAAGAAATCAATAATTACTGTCCCATAGCTATCCTCTCTGTGCTTAGCAAAATCTTGGAAAAATTTGTGGCAACTCAATCCATAGATTATCTTCAGAAGCACAATCTTCTCTCTTGCTCCCAACATGGTTTCTGCAAAGGCCACAGCACTTCCACCACAATCCTAACAATCACAAGTGACATCTATGCTTCTATGGGTTCTGGCCTCTTCACAGGTGCGATTTTCATGGATTTAACTAAGCCATTCAATCTGGTTAATCATCCCCTTCTCCTCACAAAACTATGTTCCCTAGGCTTCTCTTCCAGTGTAGTGACCTGATTCAATAGCTATCTGTCCAATAGGAAATAGGCTGTAGTCTTCAACTCAACCTTATCTGACCTCTTGCCTATACATGTTGGCATTCCACAGGGATCCATACTTGGCCCCTTGCTTTTCTCAATCTTCATAAACAACCTCCCACTGCTCACACCAACGTGCTCATCTCGACTCTATGCGGATGACCTTGTCATCTACCACAGTGCAAGAAATATCTCGGATACAAACCACTCTCTTGCTATGGATTTCTTAAGTATTCCATCCTGGCTAACAGAGAACAACCTCATTCTCAATATAAGCAGGTCACAGTCCATGCTCTTTGGCTCACCTGCCAGACTTAAAGCAAACAAAAGCTCCCTCAAATTAACAAAAGCTCCCTCAAATTATCATGTGCTGATGGTTCCCCACTGGTTAACACAAGCTCCTTTAAATATCTGGGCATTCTTCTTGATGAATCTCTAGACTTGGATCTGCACATCACCACCACTTGTAAATTCATCAATGCCAAGATAGGAGGTACCTACTGTACTTGCTATATCCTCACCCCATCAGCAAGACTAGCTGTGTCACAAGGCTTTCTGCTACCTGCCCTGGCCTATGGCTCAGCCACCTATCTCTCTGCTGCAAAGACCTCCCTCCACAAATGGGGCACAACCTATAATTCAATCTGCCGATATACCTCTGCATCTCCACAATACAGGCACCATTGCCAGCTCTATGCTGACCTAAATTGGCCCAGCCCCTCTGCCCATTGGCTTCAGTCTTATGGCTCTCTAATTGATGATATTGCTAGATCAGGCCTCCCCCAATCTCTTACCTCTCTGCTTTACTCATAACCCCTCTCCTATGGGCTTCAATCTACTGACCAAGCCCCTCTCCATATCCCCAGATGCAAAACCAATATGGGTGCACGTGCTTTCTCACACATGGCTCAAAAGTACTGGAACTCTATTCCTCAAACTATTTGTCAAGCTTCTTCCCATGTTAGATTCAAGAAACTACACTGTGATCATTTGCAGGCTACTAGTCCCTGCACTTGCTTTCATCCTCTGTAGACTATCCTCCTACTGTCTGCGAACCAAGGCAACAAATTCTCTGGCACCTCTCTCTGCCTCTCTCATAACTATTCTAGTCCCTTAATCATCCCTTACCCTCTTCCTCTGTTTTCCACCACTCTCACCTTCCCTCTCCTCCAGCTTCTAATCTCCCTAAACCTAAAGGTCACATAATGGCACTTATTGTATACTGCACATGCTTTAGAAAATCAGTTTTCTCTAACATGCTTTTTGCATTTCTTGTTTCTTTTGATTGTCAAAACTGTATTGACTGTATCATGCTGAAAATGTTTTCCAAATCTGTATTTATTGTATGTGGTCCTCATCCTTATTATGTTACATTATCTCATGTGCTGCATCACATGTATACTTATGTATGTCCTCTTGTATCTTCCCAGGTCGTGCCTGAAAATAGGCATTTCCTATGCCTAGTGCACCAACCCGGTTACCAAAAGTAAGCAAATAAATAAATACACATAGAGACATTACTAATAGACACTACAGATCACAGTTATGCAGTACAGGGCTGATCATTTGTTACAGTACAACAAGATCCACATTAATAATCCACATTAGAAGTGCTAGGTGAATGCATTACAAGTATGTAAAATATGTTTGTTATAAATTAATGGTGGATATATCAATACTTTGCTTACTAGGTCAAACCTGAAATTTATATGCACTGAAGTTCACAGAATATAAAATTATTTGAGGCTGTAGATAGGAATGATAGGAAGTAATGAGAAAAAATTTCATAATTTGGTAATATGAATTAGTTATAATTAGTTATAATTGGAGTATAACAATCATTCTTAAAAGTTTTTTTTTAATAATTTTTCAGACATTTAAGAAAATAATACATATAAGAAAACTATTATTTGCTTTGCCTATCTGGAAATACTTGTGAGGTAATTATAAAGACACTGGAAGGGTTGTGGATCCCTAGAGTTATTCATTCACATTTTTTATGCACAATTGTTGTATGTAAGTAATCAGTTTTATGCTTACATCTTAAATCTTTTTAAAAAAATAGTAAACAGATTATTCTCCCTGAATTATGGTTCTGGAGTGCTGGATTGTATTTATTTTTGAGGTAATTATGAAGCACTGATCTGTACATTATTAACTTGTTTTCTAAATTAATTATAAAATTATGACAGAATTGAAGAACATTTTACTTCTGTTTTGTTCCAGTTTGTTATTAGTCGTAGCCACAACCATACAAAAGAGACCAGTTATAGATTCTCAAAACACTGGAGTGCCATTGAAAATTAGTGGCAAGAAAATAAAAGAACAGATTTGTGACAGACGTTTCTAGTCTGGAATCCATTATTTTCTTTGCTTGATATTTCTGGAACACTGGACTTTAACCAGTTTCCTATGGTTCTAAAAGTTGTTTTGACTGTGTGTTAAGGACTGGACTGAAAGCAAAGTATACAGATTTATTAAAAACTGAGATACATTCATACACCAAAACAGCCTCAATTGAGGGGATTGTTTCTGCCTTAATCTTTGTGCAGGAGATTGGGAGACACTATAAATAAAGAAGTTTCACAATATTTAAAGTAAGACAATAGGGGAATGGGGAGGGACATAAAGCAACAAACAGCATCAAGTACTCCAAAAATATCATTATTGCAAAGACCCAGGGTATACTATTATGAATCAAATGAAAAGGGAAAACAACACAAATGGTAACAACAGGAAGATAAAATGGAGATACATTTTGGCTAATCCGAGGAGCTTGGGTAACAAATTTGCTGACCTAGAAATCCTGCCCCATACAAAATTACCAGAAATGTTTGGCATAACAGAAACATGGTGGGAAATGGAAGATAACTGGAGAAGAACATTCTTGGATATAAACTGTTCAGGGAGGACCAAACAGGGAAAAGAGCTGGCAGTGTGGCCCTGTATGTATCAGAGGATCTATGGGCAGAGGAACTGACTTTTGTAGAAGCATAGGTAAGGAAGCATAGGCAGACCAGGAGAAGTTATAAAATTCACAAGTATCATTTTATTATTAGCAATAACAATCAAACAGAAAAATTAAAACGTATAGGATAGCTCTTCCCAAAGGTGGAAGAAACAAAAATCCTCCATCAGAGTCCTTCTCTCAATTTCAATCTCAATCTCTCTTTATATCTTTCTAAAGAAACCATTGCTTTCTTTTTAAAAGATGTCTTTTCCTGGCTGTTTAAACTCTGCATCCAGACTGTTGCTAAGTTACATTTCTTGTTTTTCACAAAATGTATCAGAACGTTGTCAGTTTCTTTCCTGATGTCAGCCCAAAGAGCACATCTAGGGCCCAATTCCAGAAGGATCCCTTGGAGCGATGCAAGTTTCACCACTCCAAGGGCTTCAGCAATTCGGGTGTGCCAGGAACCCTGCACCACATTCTGAAAGAAAGTAGGGTTCCTGAGCCAAACCTTCCATGATTCCCCTAAGTGCAGGACTGTGCCCGACCAATGGCGCACCAGCAGCACATGCTGCAAGCCCGTGGCACCCTTATGCTGGGGCAGCGGGGTGCAGCCAGCACTGGTGGCAATGGTGTGGGGGGAAACAGGTGCCCACTGGGAGTGTGGGGGGGGTGGGGTCATATGGAGGGTCAGTGTGCCAGCAGGGCATTTGGGTATTGCTGTGGCACCTGGCATGGTGCAAATGACCATGATAAATACAATCTGGGGCATTTGCACCCCACAAGTGCCACAGCAATCCTGTACATCCCGGCAGCCACACAGAGCCTCCCTATGCCCCTCTGTGTCCCTCCTGCCCATGGATCCCACCTGTAGCCTTCACTTTAGGGTGTGCTAGTCATTCACAAGGGGCTTAGACCATCTCCTGGCAGGTCTAAGTGGAGCCCCTTGCAACATCCATGGTGGGGCTCTTGGAATCAGAATTGTGAGCCCCACTGTGGTGCAAGCCTGCTTGCAACTTTATGTACCTGGTTGCAGGTCACAAGGGTGGTGTAGTGCCCATTTGCGCAGTGGATTCCCCTTTTGGTGCAGGCCACGTTCTGGAATGTGGAATGCTGCAATGGGGGACAGAAGGTGCAGCTGCGGCATTGCTCTTTGTCACAAGCACCTTGCATCCACCATACTGGCTTCTGGAATCAGGCCCCTAGTCTTTTAACAGGTGAAACAAAACAGAACAAGGTAAGTCTTTTCACAGATAATAACAAGCTCTGCTTGTCAGTCAATAGTGAAGAAGGAATTAATATTATGAGGCAGGATTTGAAGAGATTGGAGAATTCATTCCAGTATTTGTCAGTTGAAATTCAGTGCCTTTGAATGAGTTTGGTACAACCAACAGACCTGAGTTTGATTCAGACAACCTCCACTTCCATACTGTGAGACTCTGAGCAAGTCACTTAACCACCCTAGTGCTCAAAGGTCACCCCTGAAAAAAGGCACTTTTGGCTAGTGGGCCTTACCTGGTTAACAAAGAATAACAAATAACAATAACGAAATTCAATGCCAAAAAAGTGATCGTGCAGTAGGAGGTACAAATCCTGGAACAGTATAAAATATTGATTTGATACCATTAGTGAGCAAAGAGAAGGAGAGAAATATGGGAATGGTAATCAGCCATAACCTAAAACAATCTACTCAGTGAAACTTCCTATACAGGAGGGGGGAAAAAAGAATGCCAGGATGCATAAAGAGAGGAATTACCAGTAGAAGAAGGGACATGATATTGTCTCTGTATAGATTACTAGTTAGACCACATCATAAATACTGTGTCCAGTTCAGGGACTATATCTGTACGAAAGGACAGGGATAGATTAAAGACAGCGAAAAGAAGGGCCATAAAGATGATCTGTGGCTGGCAGAGTGTGCCATTTAATGAAAGACTGAAAAGACTTAGCATGTGTTCACTGGAGGACAAAAGGAAGAGGGGGACATTGGAGTTCCAAGTTTATTAATGTGTTCAACAGAGTGCATACAGCAAGTCTGTTCAAACTAAGAAACAGAGCATCCACCAGGGGGCATGCACATAAGCTGGAGGGGGGTGGGGAGAATTCAAAAAGGACATTAGGAAGTATTAATTTCCAGAAAGGGTGGTGGTCCGGTGGACCAATCTTCCTGCCAAGGTTGTGGAGGAAAGCACAATAGCTGGATTCAAGAGGAAGTGGGACACATACAATATAATGACAATACCAGACAGGAAGTGGAGAACAGGAAGGGATGACTGGGAAGGGGCTGACAGAGATTATAGGTGTCTTCAAGTAGGGAATTGTCGGGCAGACTGGATTAACAGTGTAGGTCTTTTTCTCTCCATCACTTTTCTAGGCTAGGTTATGCATACATTTATACTGAAGTAGCTAAGGAAATGCATACACATGTTCAACTGATTTTTTTTTTTTTTTGCTCCTATCTCTCATCTCCCTAGCCTGCCTTCCTCGACTGTCCCCTGTACCCATCTCTGATAACCTCCTTCTCCTGGACTTATCTCCAACTTCTTGTTCCTCCCTGGCTTACTCACTAGTCATATGACACTTTTACACCTACAGTACATAACCTGAGCACCTGTATCAAATGAGCACCTCTGCTGTCTGTGTTTTATGCCTTGAGAAACCCTGTTAGCATGAGACTGTTGGCTTTTTGTGGTTCTGTATGTTGCTTGTAAGTAGAACATTTTGTACATTCTTGAGCAATAAAATAAGCACTCCACTAAACACTGTGTTACTAGTTCATCTTTAGGTGTTATTTTGAGCTCCTTCTTCTTTGGTGTGAGTGGGAAGGGCCATGCCCTGTTGGAGGTGCTGCTCAGTCCAGAGATAGATGCCATGGATGATGGTGTGGGGCCTGTGAAGCAGAGGCCAGTGTCAATATGCTTTGGTGGTGGTGGTGGGGGGTCCTTGTTACTGTGTTGCCCTGACCCTGGGATGCTGACTAGCTGAAGTTAGCAGCATGTACATGAGTATGCATCAGTGTAACAAGGCTCCATCAGTGTCCCCCTACCTGAGTACCAGGCATGCATGCATTGCCACCTGTGGTCATACAGGTGGTTGGAGACAGCACAGCAGAGGCTGCGAACCATCCCTCCCTAAAGAAGAGAGCTTCCTCTGGGACACCTGCTCCACCTACCCTGCATGGCCCTCCAATAACTCTGGATCTCAGAACCTGGATCACCGGCTTTACAAACTGTAGAGCTACCACTGAACCAAGGGTCTGGCTGTGGTTGTGATGAACAAATGCTTATGCACCATAGATCTGGTGTATACTCTCTCTGTTCCTGTTAAGGGACTAACACCCATTTGAGGTGCCATGAAGATACAGGGACCCTTGTGAGATGGGTTCTACCACTTGAGGTGCTACAAAGATGAAGTCCCCTTAGACCAAAGGCACCTTAGGGAAGAAAACTCATGGATCCCACAAGGCAAGAAAGAAGTCGTCAGAAGATGAGGGGAGGATGGTGGGAGCAAAGAAAACAAGCATGCAAAGGATGCCCAAGTATGCATGTTTAAATACCATTCAGGGGCATGGAGTGCATTGCCTGCGGCCCCACTGAATCCCAAACATAACTTTTATGATTCTAATCCCAAGCTCCTATAATCTTTCAGAAGTTCTTCCTCAACTTAGAATCTACCCTGCACACCTGGATTCAAAGGAAGTATATGTAAATTCAGGTGATTATTATATGTGTGATCAAGGAATGTCTAGGTATTGTATTATAAAAGAGTTAGCATTTTTTTTGTGCTCTCAAAAAGTTGTTCTCAACATACATTGACAACGTTTTGAAAATGATTACAGCTACTTAGCATCTTTAGCATGAGCTCAGCTGCAGTCACAGCTGTGCTAATCAGAGCCACACACTCACTACAACTGCATATTCAGTTTTAAGATCACTCGCTCAGGAACACAGTCTGAAGTACTAAACCACGCTGCTTCAGAGGGGAAAGAATCTAATTCTTTTCTAATGGCTTCATGCACCCAATATTTCAACAAACAAGTGCAAATGCAATGTACTTTTTGACCTTACCTTTTATCCTCCCCTACTTTTATTTCTGTTTTTTGTACTTAAAAGTTGAATTTCAACATATTTTGCCCTAGAAAATTACATATCAAATACATTTTGCTATTACTACAAATTGTAACTTTATAGGTTGCAACATCGAGTTTTTAAAATGTACTGTAACACAGTTGCTGCTGTTTGGTTCCCTCAGGACCCCACCTTGGAAACAAGATGATTTACTTAAGTGGATATGTGCTGGCATAAGAAAATTCTGAATATAATTTTTTTTTTTTATTTGCTTACCAGGATTACCTCATTTTGCTGCAGCACATACTATACATGTTAAGAGAGTCCTGTTGAACCAATACAGCAGCAGAGGAGTTACTCAACTGTTGTTACATCATCAGTCTGAGACAGTCAAACATTCATACAGGTAATATGGTACAGATCTGCAATTGCATATGTTGACTATACAGTAAATAAAGTAAAATTATTAAATATTCAGAGAAATTCTTGCATCCCAATTGACTGAAGCATAACCAATAGGTAAAAACAAGCCCTGAGCTGGCCTGTCAGCACAGTGGTAAGCCTACCATTTATGATGCTAGACAGCTGGGTTCGGGAATGAGCACAGATCCTTGGAGGATGGTGGGAGAGGAGGATTGTGCATCCCAGAGGATGCCTCCTCCTCCTCCTCCTCCTCGTCCTCCATGGAGGAAGCCACATCCCACAGGACTACTGCCACCTGAGGATAGATGTGTGGCAGAGCAATTCAGAACACAGGGAAGGAGAGAGGATACAATTCTGTGTACAGTATCAGTGAAGCATACTACAGAATGCTCTCTCTGGGGACTTCAGACTCACACATCAGAGAGAGGGCACATACTAGAAGGGGAACTAGAAAGGGATAATCCCCTCTGCCATAGATCCATGAGGGTTGTAACATCTTGCCAGAAGGTGGTACACTCACTGCACCAGGGCACAGGAGCACAAAGTTAGAGGAGCAAAGTGTAAATAAAAAAAAACAATGACCCCTGACAAACAGGACATATTTTCGGGGCCCCGTGTTTACTGTGGCAAAGTGGACCTACATTCTGCTGCAGGACTTCATACTTTCTGCAGCAGAACAACTGCTGATTCTGCGGCAGATAAATTGTGGTTAGATAGCATACCTTCAAAGAGATTAAGTGTTACTTAACCCTTTGACTGCCTTCGTGTAACCACTCTGCTACACACTGAAAATGGAACAGCAGGCCATTTAACAGTATGTAGTCTTCTTATCACAAATATTACAGTACAGTAACCCAAACCTGGCACAGACATGGGCATCAGTGTTCTCTGTTAATGAATTTTACCTCCTACCCTGAATTTGATGTCTCATTTGTTCTTCTGGAAATTGGTGGCCTTTGCTGTTCTCCTAGGTTATAATCAGAGGAGAACACACCCTGTTAGCTAAAACTACACAGAATGCAAAACCTGCTTGGATTTCTTCTGGTTTATATTTAGATAGCAGATATAAAGAGAGACTCCAACTTGATAGCCATTTTTTTCTCTGGTTTTGATCAATGTTCTTTTACATTATTTTTTTAAACCTAGGAATATCCCCAACTGCCTTGCAACAAACATGTTAAGAGCAATGTGCAAATCTGTGTGTTGCGGGGGATTGTCTTCCTATAACAGTAAAGGACGATGTAACTTGCAGTGTTTATAGGATTTGTTGACTCCTGATTTTTCCTTTGGGGGACACACTAAAAAATGCAATCAAGTCATTCTTATTAATCTGGGGTAACCTTGGTTAGCATGTTCTATTCTTCTTGCAGCTCAGGGGGTGGTGGTGTTCTTCAGGCAGTGACCCTCATTTCTTGTATGTATAGCAGCAATCAAACTCTCCATTTCGATTTTTTTCCATACCTGCTTGTTCAGTTCTAGTATACCCTGATCTCCAACATTGCTGCAGCTGGGCAATTTGCCCGCCTTAAGAACTGAGCTTGAAGCCACCACTTAGGCTGCAGGTTCAAATCTGCCAAGAAATTACTCTCACACTTGGAGGTACAGAACTGCAGCCCACAGATCAAAACTGTGATTGATATCCACCAGTGGGGATTGTGTCCTCTGCTCAGTCTTCAGCCAGACCTATGTCTTTGCAATTAGCTCCTCCTCTGATACTTGCCACAACACCAAGATCGATTCCATCTCTACGGCCACCACTGAATCTTCTCACTTCTTAACTACAGCTCTTCTTCCTTCCAAATTCATCTTCCAGGGACTCTGTATATGCCATGAGCAGCCTCACAATGAAAAATTAACATGGCTGAGCTACCCACACCTACAAAGCAGAAAATCATAACTGCCGTGGACCTAATCAAGTTCTGCTACTCTTGCATCATTCTCCCCACCCCCCACAATACTGGCTGGATGGACTTATGTAACAAGAACCAGCATGAGTCAAGATGCCATGCAGCCACTAGCTTTTCGGCTTTGTAATGGATGGCATCAGTTTGCTGCCCCTTCTAATGAGCATGTATGCCATATGCCCTTGCCTTATGTGAATGCATAGAATACCTAGCATTTTCTGTTGCTGTGTGGCTGGTTTTCCTGATTTCAGTGGCAAACACTGATTTCTGTGGTCAGCCCTAATTTCTGCGGCCACTGCTGCAACCGCAGAATCGCAGAAAACATGGGGCCCTGCATATTTTATCTAAACAAACTAATGAGTAAAATGTTTGAAAGTTCAATTATAATCAGGCAGCTGAGCACTCATATGTATTTATTACTATTAAGATGCAAAAACAATAAAACAGTAACAAGACAATCAAGCAGCACCTGCCACCTGACTTCTGTGAGGGGTACTGTTAGATTATGTTGTTAATTTTTAATAGCTTTTGCACTTTTATAAAATTCATTTTGAGGGGCACAGAACTGTGGTGTCAGTGTGCCTTTTGCATATACAGATGCCTGGCTTCCTAAGTTGTTACAGTGATTGCTTCAGATCAGTGGCATAGTAGTGGACTTTGAGTGGTCTTGCTTTCTTGGTCCAAGGTCTAAAATCTTTTGCCCAAACTTGACATTATTTTATAGGGTTTATAATAAGAACTGGGCATAAATGGTCAGTACTATCCTAGAAGTCTTTTGGTCCCTTGAAATATTCCAGAGCTTTCCATTGGCCCCCAATCCACTGGAGATTTTACCTTTGCATTAGACTAGAAGCTTCCTGGGCTACAGATAAGGCTCCCCTTTTAAGTAATGAGCAGCTCAATTTGAAGGGGCATCATATACCAATTTAAGATTAGTAAAATAGCCATACGGTCCAATTAGTCACAGATGATGATAATGAATTGCTTCTCATGGGTACTCAGCCTGCTCATTATCTACCAATAATGTGAATCAAATGAATTGTCACCATTCAGATCTGCCAACAAGTGTCAGAGACCATTCTGTTTAGGCAGGGATTTTGTGTGGGAAGTCACTGAAAAATGAGTAATGGAATCATTCAAAACAAATAGGCTTAATATAGAACGCTGAAGCTGATGATGTTTGGTGAATGACAGACTGCTTCCATCATTCATGTGCATGAGTGATGTAGAGTGTGAGATAGTATACTGTTGACCAAGAAATGAAGAAAGACCTTGGGACTTGGTGCAGAGACATGTGTTGTGTTTGATTACATTCTGTGTTTTTTTTTCCATCTAAAGCCCCAGCTTACTATGGTCTGGTTCAAAAATGAACTACAACCTTGCAAATGAGGAAAGAAACTGCAGTAACTGTGATTGCATGCCACTCAACCTGGGTGGCACTAAAAACAGTAAGCCATCATAGAAAGTAATAGCTGCAGTAACAGTAACTACATCCCACTCAGAGAAAAAGCCACCAGAAAATGTAATAGCTGTAGTATGAGTAACTGCAGTCTACTCAAATTGCCACCAGAAGACATAATAGCTGCTGAAACAGTAATCACATTCTACTATGTCTGAGTGCCAGTAGAGACAATAAGGGCAGCAGTAATAGTAACTATGTACTACTCAGTTCAGGTGCCACCCCACATAATAAAAGTAGCAGTAACAAGAGTTAACATAGAAACATAGAATTTGATGGCAGATAAGGACCGCTTGCCCCTTCCCCCCAAGTCTGTCCATTTCCCTACCTGATGGATAAGCTGCAGATTCTAGTTAATCAACAGCTTACTTCCTCCTGCCCACCACTAGAATTGCCTTATGCCTGTCCCATGCATTCTTGAATTCTCCCACAGTTCCTGACTCCACAGCCTCCTCAGGAAGGCTGTTCCATGCATCCACAACTCTCTCTGTAAAAAAATACTTTCTAACATTATCTCTGAGCCATCCCCCCTCTATCTTCAAATTGTGCCCCCTTGTTCTTGCACATCTCTTCTTCTGAAAGATACTACCCTCTTGTACCTTGTTCATTCCCTTGAGATACTTGAAAGTTTCTATCATGTTCCCCCTCTCCTTCCTTTCCTCAAGGGTATACATATTAAGCTGCTTTAGTCTCTCCTCGTATGTTTTAGGGTGCAGACCTTGCACCATTTTGGTTGCCCTCCTCTGAACAACCTCCACTCTGTCTACGTCTTTGCAGAGATGGGGTCTCCAGAATTGCACGCAGTACTCCAGATGGGGTCTCACTTACTATCTGTAGAGAGGGATAACAACTTCCTGTTTTCTACTATCGATGCCTCTCCCTATGCATCCCAGTATCCCCCCCCCTGCCCTCCTTACTGCCTTCTCACATTGCTTGCCCACCTTGAGGTCACCTGATATAATTACTCCTAGGTCTCTTTCGATTTTTGTTGTTGTTATTAACTCACCCCCCATTGTGTACTGTTCCCCTGGGTTTTTGTTTCCCAGATGCATTACCTTGCACTTCTTCACACTGAATTTGAGCTGTCACGTATTTGACCATTCCTCCAACCTTGCCAAGTCTCTTTTCATTTTTTCCAGCCCACCTTGTGTATTAATCCTGTTGCAGATCTTTGTGCCATCTGCAAAGAGGCATACATTTCCTTCCAGGTGCTCTCCAATGTCATTTATAAAGATATTAAAGAGGACCGGTCCCAGAACCGAACCCTGCGGTACCCCACTAGTTACCCTCCTTTCTTCACTGTGGACTCCGTTTACTATTACCTTTTGCATTCTGTTGTCCAGACAGTTTTTTATCCAGGCTACCACCTTGGGACCCACTCCAAGGCTGGCTAACTTCTATATTAATCTTTTGTGTGAGACTGTGTCGAATGCCTTGCTAAAATCTAGGTTGGCCATATCCACAGCTCCTCCCTGGTCTTATACTTCTGTCACCCAGTCAAAGAAATCTATTAGGTTCATCTGACATGACCTTCCTGCTGTGAAACCATGCTGCATTGGGTCCTGTGCCCCACTGGCCTCTAGGTACTCAACAATTCTTTCCTTCAGAAGTGATTCCATCATTTTCCCTACCACTGAAGTCAAATTAACTGGTCTGTAGTTTCCTGTTCCCACTTTTGTGAAGTGGAATCACATTTGCCCTCCTCCAGTCCTCAGGTACCACTCCATCCTCCCATGATTTGCTAAAGAGAGTAGTCAGTGGTGTTACTAGTTCTACCCTTAGTTCTTTTAATATTCTTGGGTGAATCCCATCAGACCCCATTGCTTTGTCCACCCTCAGTTTCAAGAGTTCTTTCAATCCCTTTCTTATGTGACTGAACTGGTATCGACCCACCTATTTAGAGTTTCTCCCTTGTTTGGTTTAGGCACCTCCCTCTCCTCATCTCTTGTGAATACTGAGCAGAAATATTCATTCAATATCCCTGCTTTTTCGCTGTCACCCTCTGCCCACATTCCCTCCCCTTTATTAAGTCTCTGTATCCCTCCCTTGGTCTTTCTTCTCTTCCCAATGTACCTATAAAAAGTTTTATCCCCCTTCTTAACAGAGTTGGGTTTCTTTTCCTCAGTTTGTGCCTTTGCTATTCTGACTGCCTTCCCTGCCTCCTTCTGCTTTAACTGATAACGTTCTCTGTCCTGCTTCTTCTGTGTTTCCTTATATTTCCTGAAGGCTATCCTTTTCTCTTTAACTGTCCCTGCCACCTCTTTTGAGAACCATAGTGTTTTTTTCCTTCATTTTGTTTTATTGATTTGCTTCACACAAAGGCTTGTTGCCTCTGTGATGGCTGTTTTGATTATTCCCCATTGTTCCCTCAACCCTCCTTCTTGCCCATTTGCTAGTGCTTTTCTAAGGCACTCTCTCATTTTCTCAAAGTCAGCCTTCCTAATGTCCAATACTCTTGTTTTTGTATGGCTTGACTCTATGGCTGTGTTTATTGTGAACTACACTGTTTGGAGGTCACTTGTTCCCAGATGGCTACCCACTTCTAAATCTGAGATGCTTTCTTCCTTCCCATTTGAGAGTACCAGGTCTAAGATTGCTCCCTCCTGAGTGGGTTCCAACACTAGGTGTCTGAGGCATGCCCCTTGTAGGGCATCAAGAATGACCCTGCTCTTGGATGTGCCTGCAGCAAAGGTACTCCAGTTAACATCTGGCATATTCAGGTCCCCCATCAACGATACCTCCCCTTTTTCTGCAATTTTAAGGATGCCTTCTATCATTTCCTTGTCCATTTCCTCCTCCTGAGATGGGGGTCTGTACACAACCCTCATGCGGATTGTGGTGCCATTTCCTGTCTCCAGGGTGACCCACAGTGACTCATCAACTTCCTGTTTACTCTTTAGAAACATAGATTTTGACTGCAGATAAGGACCGCTTGGCCCACCCAGTCTGCCCATTTCCCTACCTAATGGATAAGCTGCAGATCCTAGTTAACCAGCAGCCTACTTCTTCCTACCCCAACCCCCTAGAATTGCCTTATGACTGTCCCATGAATGCTTGAATTCCATCAGTGTTTTTGACTCCACAACCCCCTCCGGAAGGTCGTTCCACACATCCACAACCCTCTCTGTGAAAAAATACTTCCTTAAATTACTCTGAGCCGCGCCCCTTCTATCTTCAAATTGTGCCCCCTTGTTCTTGCACGCCTCTTTTTTGGAAAGATGCTACCCTCTTGGACTTTGTTGATTCACTTGAGGTACTTGAAAGTTTCTATCATGTCCCTTGAGGTACTTGAAAGTTTCTATCATGTCCCCCCTCTCCCTCCTTTCCTCTTTAGTTCTGTTGCTTTAATCCCTTCCCTTATCTAGAGAACTACTCTCCTCCTCCTCCTCTTTTACCCACCCTGTCCCTCCTGTAGACTGTGTATCCTGGTATGTTGACTTCCCACTCATGGTTCTCTGTGTACCATGTTTCAGTGACAGCCACAATATCCAGGCATCCCTCTTCCATTAAGGCCACTAGTTCAGGGAGCTTGTTGCACAGGCTATGGGCATTGGTACTCAGCACCTTCCATTTTTTTTATGGCCTTACCCCTTTTAGCCCCATCCCTGTCCTTAACACCTTTTTCTGCATTTATCCCTGTCCTGCTTCCTACTGCCTTCTCTGCCTTGGTGTTTATCTTTCTAACTACTGCGCTTTGTGGGGGGAAGTTGGGATTTCCCTGCTCCTTTTCAGTGCCTCCCCCCTTGGCTAGTTTTCAATGCTTGCCAATGAAGCATTTAAACCTGTCACCTAGGATCCTGGATCCCCCCCGGACAGATGCAGACCATCGTGTCAGTATAAGTCTGCATCCCTCCAGGTGGCTCCACAGTCCCCAATGAAGCCAAAACCCTGAGCTCCACACCACTTTTTCAACCATTCATTGAATCCCATGGTGCAGAATACCCTAGCATCATCCTTGCCATAGACAGGCAGCACCTCAGAGAAGGTTACCGTACATGCTACTTGTCTAAGGCCCCTCCCCAACTCCACAAACTCATCTGGCACCACTCTGATCCCATTTACAGCCATGTCATTTGTCCATAGGTGGACAGTGACATCCAGCTCACTCTCTAGTGCAGCTGCTCCCAATCCTAAGTATTCACATCCTATCCTACCAAGCCATGGGGTCAGGCAGGCACCTTACCTCCCTATCCCTTTCTTCCCCCATGTCTACCCCCCTAATGATTGGGTCCCCCACCAGGAGTTGTTTCCTTCCCCTGTGGGGTCTCATGCCACCCTCCTGTGGGTCTCCTTTGTGGAGGTTCCCAGCATCCTCCTTGGTCTCCACTGCAGGTGCCTCCATAGAGGAACCACTCTTTTCCAGAACAGCATATGAACTGTGGAGAGCTACAACTGGAGGGATGCACCTCTATTCCACCACCCTCTCCCTCCCTCCCTCCCTGAACCCTCCTTGGTCCAACCGCTCCTCTTTCTTGGCAACCTCTGAGGTAATGGTGATGGCCCTGGTGGTCCCTGGGTGGGGGAAGAGGTTTCAAGAATCCTAGCCAGGTCAGCCTGGAGAGGGCAACCTCCTCCCTCTGACCAGAGAGGTGCCTGCAAACAGGGCAGCATTGCAGCCTCCAGAATGTCTTCCGGAACACTGCTGCTCCACAACCATTGCACTGCACTGCACCACTCCCATCTAGTCTTATTTTGTGTCCCTTCCCCTGTTGCTTTGTATGCTTTTTGTCTCCTCCCTCTATGTATTTGTACACTTACTTTCCTACTGCCTAGACTATGTGCCCTTACAACTCTCACCCTTCCTGTTCTGGGACAGGAACTTCGTGTAGTCTTCAGTAGTCTCCTTCCCCCGTGCTTGGATTCAGAATTCCAACAGCCATGGGGGATAAAGAGGTTTTTTTTGTTTTGTTTTGTTTTAGGTTCCTTCAAGGTTGCTGAAACTAATGTGTATCAGTGATCCTTCCCTTTCTACTGCCAAATAGGAAGTTCCTGTTATCAGTCAAATTCAGTGGCTATAAAACTAGAACTGGCTTTGGGTGGGAAGCAGGGAAACTAGTAAAACATATGTAGTTCTGGACTTCTGTTTCTTGCTCTGCAACCAGTTCTCTTCTGCTAGAAACAGCCGGAAGCTGTAATTGGAGACAGCTGCTTTTGTACACCTAAGCTGCTAAGCCACACCCCCAATTAGATCCACTCTCTGCTCTCAGTAAATTAAGGTGATACTGCCGCCTTCCTCAGAAAAAACACTTTTTACTTAAACAAAACCCTCTTCTTCTAATAAAGTATCTGTTTGCTTAATCCAAACAGGTACTACTTCCACTGAGACAGAAGTGATTAATTAGTAAAAAATCTGTAGTTCTGGACTTCTGTTTCTTGCTCTGCAACCAGTTCTCTTCTGCTAGAAACAGCTGGAAGCTGTAATTGGAGACAGCTGCTTTTGTACACCTAAGCTGCTAAGACACACCCCCAATTAGATTCACACTCTGCTCTCAGTAAATTAAGGTGATACTGCCCCTTTCTCAGAAAAAAAACACTTTTTTTACTTAAATGAGACCCCCTTCTACTAATAAAGTATCTGTTTGCTTAATCCAAACAGGTACTGACTCCTGCTGAGATAGAAGTGATTTATCAGTTAAAAATCTGTAGTTCTAGACTGCTATTTCTTGCTCTGAAACCAAAGTTCTCCTCTGTCAAAAATAGCAGGAAGCTGTAATTGGAGACACCTGCTTTTGTACTCCTAAGCTGCTAAACCACACCCCCAATGAGATTCACCCTCTGCTCTGACTCAGTCAGTTCAGCACTGCACCCCAAATTATCAACTTTTTATGAGAACAGAAAGATAGATTTTAAGCATATCTCTCTAAACACAAGCCAGATTGGTTAGTAACAACCTCTGAGTGAAATCAATTAGCTCACAGACTACTCTAACTAGGAATTGTAGCAGATCATTCAGTCAGTCAGGGGATTTAATTGGTGAAGCAGTAGGCTGCACAGGTATGAAGTCACTACTCACTGACAGGGACAGAAACATCTTCACTGTTTTTTCACTGTTTCAGTTACTGCAGAGCACATTAACAGATCCTGATTTAAAGAAAACCACAAAACCAAACAGAATGCCATTTTTAGGAAACACTAATCATGACTCGGGCACGTGTATTCAAGTGAATTGTGAATTCATGCTGTTTATGAAATAGGTGTGCATTTGTTCTTTAAGCTGAGTGTGACACAGCTCCCATTACTGCTGCTGGTGCTTTCTGGGCTGGCACCCAAGCTGCATGGGGAATGGTTACTATTATTGCTGCTGTCCCTGTCTCTAGCTGCACTCATGAGTGGATTGCAGTTACTGTTAATGCAGCTGTTACATGGTCTGTCAGATATTTAGCTGAGAAGGACGTGGTTACTGTTTCTGCAGCTATTACTTTCTCTGGTGGCTCTATAGCTGAGTGGGATGTCTTTATCATTACTATAGTATTTACTCTCTCTGTTGGCCTTGTTGCCAGGTTGAATCTGGTTATTGTTACAGCAGCTATTTCTTTCTCTGGTGGCTGTTGATCTGAAAGGGATGTGGTTACTGTTACAGCAGCTATTACTTTCCCTAATGACTCTTAAGTTGAGTGGATTGTGGTTTCTGTCACTGCTGCTGTTACTGTCTCTGGCAGCACTCGAGCTGTGAATAACATGGTTATGTTATTGCTGCTGTTGTCATTGGCTCACAAGCTGAGTGGGATGCAGTTACCATTACTGCTGCATTTACTGTGTCTGATAGCACTCAAGTAGAGTGGGACATGGTTACTGTTATAGCTGCTGTTATTGTGCACTATGCATGAAGGGACGTAAGGTATGCCAAAGGCATGTACACTGCCCATGTAGCTTCACACCTGCAGACAGGAGTGCACTGGCTGGTATTCACTAATGGCTGCCACCTATCCACAGCACTGCCCTTTGGCACAGAGGACCGTGTAGGGTGGCAAGGGGTGGAGTAGGGGACCCAAGCAGGCATCCAATCAGATGCCTGTATTGGGTCCAGGAGTGTATCCCTTGCATAGGATGGTGCAGGTCTGGGTGCATAAATAACACCTACATGCACCCAGATCCAAGAGTCCATGCCAACTCTGTCCTGTGCCCCCCCAGTGCACAATACCTGCCCCATCTACCTGGGGTTCCCCTCCAGCAGCAACAGTCCCTGCCCAGAAGATGAGGCCCCCCATACAGGCAGCAGTACCCCAACCCTAACAGGTGCCAGATGCAGACCCCCCAATGCATGACACCGCTCCATCCACCTCCCCAACCCAGTGACCCCACTACCCCGATCTGGTACCCCAGCAAAAGCACTGTTGTTCAGTGGTCCCCCACCCCAACACAATAAGGTGCCCACCCACACATACTGGTCCCCTGACACCAGTACCCTGGCCCAGTCATTAGTGGACAATGGTCCCCCACCCCCACCCATGGCACCAATGACACCCTCCATGCTGAACCTGCATGCTGGAGCTGTGGCTATTGCCGGTGAGTGGCACAGCCCTCTGCACACCTCACTGGCTGCCACCATACAACTGATGCTGGGAGTGTGCAGCCTATAAGTGGCACACTCCCATCATCAGTTGTACAATGATCCACCATGGAGGTGCTTTGAGGACTGCACTACTTGCTAGCACTAGCAGCAGCACCAGCATGCAGGTTCAGGGGTGGGGGTATTGTCAGTGCCACAGGTGGGGGGGTGGGGGATAACTGCCAACCAATGGCTGGGCCAGGGTACCAGTGTTGGGTGACTGATATGTGTGGGAGAGCACTTCTGGGTGTTGGGGGTTCACTGTACAGTGCTGCTTGTGTCTGGGTACCAGGTTGGGGATTGGAATGTGTGCACTGGGACACGTCAGTCTGTTGGGGGGTGTTCACATCACTGGGGAGGGGACTTCTGTGTGTGGGGGGCTGTTTGTGGAATGGGGATGAGGTTGCCATACAGGTGGTGGGGCTGAAACATGTTGCCAGGCTGGGGGCTCCATGGGTGCATGGGCTGGCTATATGTCACAGTTATGGCAGGGGTCCCCGGTGTGTATCCGCCCAGCCCTGCTGCCCCCCCATGGGTTGCACTGTGTGCCTTTTGTAAAGGTGTATAGACAGCCATGCCCTTCACCAACCCCTGGCACAGTGCTCTCCATGTGGCTGGGGGATCAGTGTGTATAACTCTCATACAACCCATTAGTGAATGCCACATGATCCCCGCTCCACGGCATTTATGCACAACGATGCCAACACACCCAGTTTCCATGGTGCGTTGGCATTTTGCATAGCACCCATTGTTTCTGGTGGCACTCAAGTTCAGTGGGGCACAGCTCCTGTTACTTCTGCTGTCACTCTTTGGGGTGGCACCTGAGTTGAGTGGGACATACAGTCTGTTCCACTTGTATGCCTTCCGGGTGTATGCCTTTTCTGGATGTATGCCACTTTTTGTCTGGTCCCATTTTTTTGTCTATTAACTCAATGTTAAACTGTCTGGTTGTATACCAGTGTCATTCCGTTTGTATGCCCATATTTTGAGTCATCCTGTGTGTCAAGTGGTATCTGGATGGCTGCCTAATCTGCTAATTAGGTGTGAAGTCTCCTCTAGTGCTTAAGTGCTTTAACGATATAAAAAGGTGCAGCTTCATCTAGTAGCAGATCTGCATTCTGTTAATTGTACGGGGCGCTCTGTGGCAAAGATGTGAATAAAAACAGAGAAACAGAGAAGGCAAGGATGCACAGGTCAAAGAAGCTTTGCTACACTGGTTTACAGCCTCTTGGAACCTCATGGAAAAAGTCTGTTCCCTCTTCCAGTCACTTGGTGTGCAGTTTGAACCTACTGCTGGCTAGCTCTCATGATGGATATCAGCTACAAATGCATACATGGAGAGAAAGCAGAAAATGATAAGGCAAACAGCATTGAGAGTGAGCTGTGATCAGAATGGGCTGACTGCCATGACTGGGATGTCAACATCCAGGATACATGGTCTACAGGAGGGACAGGGTGGGTAATAGAGGAGGAGGAGTGGATCTCTATATAAGGGAAGGGATTAAAACAACAGAACTAAAGAGTAAACTGGAAGTTGATGAGTCACTATGGGTCATGCTGGAGATAGGTAATGGCACCACAATCCACATGGGGGTTGTGTACAGACCCCCATCTAAGGGGGAGTAAATGGACAAGGAAATGATAGAAGGCATCTTTAAAATGGCAGAAAAAGGGGAGATATTGTTGATAGGGGACCTGAATATGCCAGATGTTAAATGGAGTACCTTTGCTGCAGGCACATCCAAGAGCAGAGTCATTCTTGATGCCCTACAAGGGGGCATGTCTCAGACAGCTAGTGTTGGAACCCACTCAGGAGGGAGCAATCTTAGACCTGGTACTCTCAAATGAGGAAGAAGAAAGGATCTCAGATTTAGAAGTGGGTAGCCATCTGGGAATAAGTGACCACCAAACAGTGTGGATCACAATAAACACAGCCATAGAGTCAAGCCATACAAAAACAAGAATATTGGACTTTTGGAAGGCTGACTTTGGGAAAATGAAAGAATGCCTCAGAAAAGCACTAGCAAATGGGCAAGAAGGAGGGGTGGAGGAACAATGGGGAATAATCAAAACAGCCATCACAGAGGCAACAAGCCTTTGTGTGAAGCAAATCAATAAAACAAAATAAAGGAAAAAACCACTATGGTTCTCAAAAGAGGTGGCAAGGACGGTTAAGGAGGAAAGGATAGCATTCAGGAAATATAAGGAAACACAGAAGGAGCAGGACAGAGAACTTTATCAGTTAAAGCAGAAGGAAGAAGGGAAGGCAGTCAGAATAGCAAAGGCACAAACTGAGGAAAAGAAAGCCAACTCAGTTAAGAAGGGGGATAAAACCTTTTGTAGGTACATTAGGGAGCAAAGAAAGACCAAGGGAGGGATATAGAGACTTAATAAAGGGGAGGGACTGTGGGCAGAGGGTGACAGTGAAAAAGCAGGGATACTGAATGAATATTTCTGCTCAGTATTCACAACAGATGAGGAGGGGGAGGTGCCTAAACCAAAGGTGGTAGTGTGGATAAAAAACTGTCTGGACAACAGGATGCAAAAGGTAATAGTAAACGGAGTCCACAGTGAAGAAAGGAGGGTAACTAGTGGGGTACTGCAGGGTTCGGTACTGGGACCGGTCCTCTTTAATGTCTTTATAAGTGACACTGGAGAGCACCTGGAAGGAAATGTATGTTTCTTTGCAGATGACACAAAAATCTGCAACTGGGTTGATACATAAGGTGGTGTGGAAAGAATGAAAAAGGACTTGGCAAGGTTGGAGGAATGGTCAAATATGTGGCAGCTCAGATTCAATGCAAAGAAGAGCAAGGTAAAGCATCTGGGAACCAAAAACCCAGAGGAAGAGTACACAATGTGGGGTGAGTTGATAACAACAACAAAAATCGAAAGTGACCTAGGAGTAATTATATCAGATGACCTCAAGGTGGGCAAGCAATGTGAGAAGGCAGTAAGGAGGGCTGTGGGGATACTGGGATGCACAGGGAGAGGCATCAACAGTTGAAAACAGGAAGTTGTTATCCCTCTTTACAGACAGTTAGTGAGACCCCATCTGCAGTACTGGGTGCAATTCTGGAGACCCCATCTCCGCAAATACATAGACAGAGTGGAGGCTGTTCAGAGGAGGTAAACCAAAATGGTGCAGGGTCTGCACCAGAAGACATATGAGGAGAGACTAAAGCAGCTTAATATGTATACTCTTGAGGAAAGGAGGGAGATGGGGGATATCATAGAAACTTTCAAGTATCTCAAGGGAATTAACAAAGTACAAGAGGGTAGTATCTTTCAGAAGAAGAAGAGATGTACAAGAACAAGGGGGCACAATTTGAAGATAGACGGGGGAAGACTCTGAGGTAATGTTAGAAAGTATTTTTTCACAGAGAGGGTTGTGGATGCATGGAACAGTCTTCCTGAGGAGGTTGTGGAGTCAGGAACAGTGGGAGAATTCAAGACTGCATGGGACAGGCATAAGGCAATTCTAGTGGGGAGTAGGAGGAAGTAAGCTATTGATTAACTAGAATCTGCAGCTTATCCATCAGGTAGGGAAATGGGCAGACTAGGTGGGCCAAGCAGTCCTTATCTGCTGTCAAATTCTATGTTTCTATGTTTATGTCAGATTGACAAACGTGTCTGCCACACTGCTGTTTCAGGAACATGTACTGTATGAACTCATAAAATTCAGTTCTTTGTGGGGTTCTGTGTGAAAATACATCATGTATGTGTATAACTAGAAATACTTTATAGCATCCCGATGCCCCTGTCTCCTGCTCTTAATTGAGGCTGCTGCAGCCGGTTTTCCTCTGTCCCCCATCCCCACAGTCAGGGCCAATGCACACTGTTGACCCCTTTTCCTGTCTCCAATGATGGGCTACTGTGCTCTGCTAAGGCCTTGAGTCCCAGGGCCACTGCCTTCACAGTTTGGACTGCTGCACCATGCTGGCCCAGGTCACCAAAGGTGTGGCTTTTGCTGCACCCTGCTACTCACTTCTATTGCCCTAAATGGGCAGGGCTGCTGCATCATGTGCACCCCATCACACAGTCAGGGCTGCTGTACCGTGATTCCCCACTGTGTCCTGCACCACAGTCAAGGTTTCTGCACCACGCTGTCCTCTGTCCCCTGACACCACTGTGCCCTGCTGCACCATGGAGCCTCTTGCCACACAGAGTTGTTGCACAATGCTGCTCCCTACCACTAGAGTCAGATCCTTTGGTACACTGCCCAAACCTACCTGATAGAAAATACAAAACATACTTTCATCTCGTGTTATAGAGTGGGGGACAGAGGGTAGCAGTGTGCAGCAGCCTAAACTGCTTGTGCAGGAGGCAGCATGGCACAGTAACCCAGACTGTGTGGAGAAGACAGCGGGCAGCAGGTTGTAGCAGCCTCATATGAGGGCAGGAAACAGAGGGCTTTTTGGGCAGGAGAAAGGGGGAAGCAGAGAGCTGGTGCCTCAACTGTCTGGCAGGAGACAGGGGCATCAGGATGCCATATAGTATTTCTAGTTATACACATACATGATGTATTTTCACACAGAAACCCTCAGAGAACTGAATTTTATAAGTTCATACAATATATGTTCATGACATAACAGAGTGTGGCAGACACAGGTTTGTCAATCTGACATGTAAACAACATTGTTATCACATGAACATATTTAGTGAGACTACATCAAAGACACACTGCTTCTATGAATTAATGGAATGTAGATTTATTTTATATCCATTAAATAACCCTGTGTTATATAGCCAGAATAGAATGCATAGTTTTGATGACAGAGAACTGACATCTGTGATACAGACAAGGTAATTTCTCACAGTCATTTATTCATACCACTTCGAGTCCAGTACTGAACCCCAAATGATCAACTGTTTATGAGAACAGAATGATTTTAAGCTGATGTCTCTAAACACAAACCAGACAGGTTAGTAATAAACACTGAGTGAAAACTATTAACATATATCACCATTTAGAAGCTGCGGCTTCTATTACATTATTTCATTTTGATGTGGGGCTTATATTCGAGGGTGGATACTATTTGGGGCAGCTTCTATCACAAATACTATGGTATGAAGTCCAATTGAAATGCTATTACTGGTTGTTGCTATTAGATGCTCCAGGTAAATGACATTTACATAAGTTACTGGTATATCAGGTGTGCTGCAGTCAAGCTCTGTCTTACTTGTATTGCTCCCTGGAAACTGAGATTGGCAAAGTGTAAATGTTATGATCTGGACTTAAAGCTTCTGGTTGTTAACCATGCTGAATGGGAATGCAATCGTCTGGTTGTTGAGTCTCTAAAGTTGGATGAGAAGCAGGTACGCAAGAGATGTAAAAACAAAGAAAGGCTTCAGGTGATGGTGTCTGAAGCTGGCTGCTCAGAGTCCAACAGAAAGAGATGGTGGCTTGTGGGTGCTGGCCATAAGCCCTCATACCCCACCGAGGAGGAGAATCTAGTGAACTGGATTTTTATCCAGAGAGAGCAGCTCCTAGGAGTTACCCATAAGGCAATAGCATTGAAAGCCACCACAATGATTCACAACCCTGAATTCAAAGCTAACCGGGGCTTGGTGGACCACTTTCTGTCAAGGTGGAGATTAACAGTTCACCAGTGCACCACGGTGGGACAGCATCTACCAAAAGACTACATCTCAAAAGTCACAGAATTTGTCTTTTTCTGTGCCAAGCAGATTTTAAAAATAACATACCATTGCATTGTGTGGGCAATATGGATGAGACAGCAGTGTGGGCACACATGCCTATAGAAAAGCAGTGGATGCCATCAGAGCAAAATCTGTCCCCCTCCTGACAACTGGCCATGAAAAACAAAGAATTACCATCTGTCTCGCTACTATGTCAGATGGTAGAAAACTCCCTCCTTTCATTATTCTTAAGGGGAAAAGAATACCAAAGGAGATTGCAGGAGTTAACTGAGTTGTTGTGGCAATGTCAGAAAATGGGTGGATGAATGAAGGGCTTACTCTTCAGTGGGTAGAAGCAATGTGTGGTGGAATAGTGTTTAACAAAAGGATGTTGGTGTGGGACACTTTTTGCTGCCATATTTCACCCGCTGTTAAGCACAGACTTAAGAAAGAAATTATGTGATGGCTGCAATACCCGGGGACTGTACAAATCTTCTGCAGCCCGCCGGTGTGTCATGGAATGCCCCATTCAAATCACAGTACCGTGAGTACTATGATGTGTAGCTCTCCACTGAAGAAAGACAGCTTACGGCCAGTGGAAACCCCAAAGCGCCATCTAAACTCCAAATGTTGGAGTGGTTAAAGATGCCTGGGGTGCTGTCAGCAAAGACAATATTGTAAACTCATTTAACGTTTGTGGCATCACATCCACTGATTTGGATACCATCATCTGCACAAGAAAAGATGGGGTGGCTTTTGATGCTTAGCAGCCCATAACTGACACGCTGACATCTTTGTACTCAGGTATGGGTGAAGAGCATTGCTTTGCAAAAAACAAAGTTTTATCAGGTACTAACCAGTTGTTCTGTTTTTCTTTAGAAGCTGCCAGCATCCATTCGTAGGATTCACAGGACTCGCATGATTCAGAGTTCTGTGTTGAGGAGCCTGAAGTTAGTGGTTCTGAAGCAGAAGCTGGCCAGGACAGCAAAGATGAAATCGATTAAAATCCTTTAAATCCATTAGGCTTTGTTAAATGCCTGAGTACTTTTACTTGCATAAACAAAAAAGTTAAAAAAACAAACAAACTGAAAAACAATAAAAATGAATATCGCTTGAAAAACTTATCAGCGGTCATTTGTTTTATTTCTTTCCATGCCCATGGTTACCACGTTGACTAGGATTTGTGTGATGACACGATAGCAACCAAAGGCCACGTGGTAGCAACCCGAGATGCAGATGCTTGCTTGCTTGCATCACACGTCACTGGCATGTAGAATACTGTATAGGTAGTGGATATTGTGGTTATCGTGGTTACATACTAACACTATTGTGCTTTGGGTACACGGGTAAATGTACATCAGGGGGGAATATGGAGTCCCATTCTGTATGATGGAGCAACAGTCGTGGCAGTGGTAAGAAGCATAATGAAGCATAAAACGGAATGCTGTTATCTAATGAAGTTACAATGTTGTTTCAGAGTTTTTTTTAATGAAAGTGCTTAAGGCTTATAAACGGGGGTGGATTCTATTGCTAGTTCAGTAATCGGCATGTGGCTTCAATTCAGGGCTGGGTTCTATTTGAGGGTGGCTATAAAATAGTGAAACATGGTAGCCCTAGAGACTGCTGTAACTAGGAACATCAACAGCTAATTCAGTCAATCAGGGGCTTAATTGGTGAAACCGCAGGCTGGACAGGTATGATATCATAACTCACTGACAGGGACAGAAACATCTTCACTGTTTCTTCACTGTTTTCAGTTACTGCAGAGCACATTAACAGATGCTGATCTAAAGAAAAACACAAAACCAAACAGTATGATATTTTCAAGAACCACTAATCATGACACATGGATGTGAATTCAAGCTTTTTATGAAATATGTGCATTTGATCTTTAAAGAGGAACCATCAGCAATAAGAGCCCAAGTGTGATGCTGATACTGATACCAACTAGCCCTTTGTGTAGGAAAACATTTTTTTTTTACTTTCTGTTTACTGCAGTATAGTAAAATGCAGTAGGTTAATTTTTCTGGCTTCTAATATGCCATTTCCTGTAACCAGAAATCCCCAAATCCCCTGTAGCTTACATCAGAGGAGGGCTGCAGAGCTAGTAGAGTCAAAAATATTCAAAAGCCCACAGTGTACCTGTTAAAGGGTCTGTAAGCTAAAATCAGGTGTTTGCTGGTCCTGCTGTGCTCACAAGTCTTAGTACAGTCTTCAGTGACTGTACCTAGCCCCAGAAGACCAGCAAACAGAAGATCACAGCTTATAAAAAAAAACTCTAACATTCACTGCAAGCTATTGCATCTCCCACTGCTTCAGTTGTCCTCTGATGTCAGCTACAGGGGAATCTAGCATTTCTGGTTATGGGAAATGTCAACTTACAAAACAATGAAATTAGCCTAATACAATCTACTACACTGCAGTAATCAGTAAGTAAACAAAAATGTTTTTGCACATAAAAGGCTAATTGGGATCAGCCTCACATTTGGGTGTGAGGCTCTTATTACTGACAGTTCCCCATTAAGTGCCACCACAAACAATACCAGCAGCTGTAACAGTAACCATGTCCCACGCAGCTCAAGAACCACAGGTAACAGCAACAATAACAGTAAACATGTCTTGCATAGCGAGATTGCAAACCAACAGTAATATTAGCAATAACAGTAACTGCATCTCACTCAGCTTGAGACCCACCAGATAATGTAATAGCTGCAGTAGCAGTAACCATATCCTACTCAGATAAACAGCCAACAGAAAAAGTAATAGCTGCAATAACCATAACTGCATCTCACTCAGCTATATAGCTGCAAGAGAAAGTAAGGGCTGCAGTAAATGTAACTGCATCTCACTCATTTAAGGAGCCAATAGAGAAAGTAATAGCTGAGTAACACTAACTGCATCTCATTCACTTTGAGAACCACCAGAGAAAATAATAGCTGCAGTTACTGTAACCACATCCCACTCAACTTGAGTTTCACTAGTGACAGTAACAGCAGCAGTTAGAATAGCCATGCTCAAATTATCTCAGCTGCTTCCCTAGATAGTAACAGTAGCTGTAAAAGGTATTGCATTGCACTAAGCTTGGATGCTACTGTCACAAGCCCACTACTGTAGGGTGGGATTCTCTAGGTCCCAGTGAATCCCTCTTGTGACAGGGGGCTCAGGGATGCACTTCCTCAGCCTGTTCAGTATATTCACTGTTTCACAACTGAACATATGCCCAAGAATCCCAGGGTTCCCTCTCTCCATGCGAGGGGGTACAAATACAGTCTCTTGTCTGATTCCTGGGATAGAACCCTTTCAGCCAATAATCCACAAAGCTACAGGCTTGTATAGGCTTCGTGGGGCCCTATACACCCTATTATGCATCTTTCCACAGAAATGCAGAGCTCAGTTCAAACCCTCACAGTCTGCTTCTGAGACCCTTTTTATTTCCTCCCCTCCTTTCATCACACAGAGTCCCTAGTGTTTCTTTCCTTTGTAAGTTTTTTGGCCCATAAACAATCACACAAGCATAGTATTGTTGAACAACCCTCCCCAAGGCAACACATATAATACTGGCAGAATTATCTTAAAAGTAACCCAAAAAGCTTTACTAATTAATTAATAAATGCAGTAAATAACATAAAGACAAATAGTTTTAGACACTGGTTACAGGATATTGAAAATAAAATGGAAAATATATTTAAAAACCTACACTTTAAAACTCTGAGATTACAGTTCTACCTCAAGTCCTTAGTTGCCAAATTGTGAAGTGCAAAGTGTCCTTAGAAGTGGTAGTTGAAGATTTAGCTCTGGTGATCCAGGAGAATGTCTTGAAAAGATTTTGTCTCTGCTCTCCTAAGCAGACAGGGTCCCCAACTGCAAAAGGCTAAAAGCTCAAGTAGCAAGTCAACAATAAATTCAAGAAAGCCTGGATAAACTCATCTTCCCTATAATAAATCAGGAACAGAACACCATGCTGGAGGCTGATATTTCTTTGCAAGAGATATATGAAGCAGTTACAAAACTAGTACCATCGAAAGTTCCTGGCCCAGATGGCATTTCCATAGATTTTTACAAATTGTTTGCACAAACACTAGCAGTTCATTTAAAAACACTACTTCAAAATATATTTGGAAAAAAAATAAATTACCAGCTTCTTTTAAAAAAGTTACAATTTTGCTATTCAAAAAAAAAAGATAAAAACACTTTACTCCCAAGTTCACACCGACCCATTTCATTAATGGATGCTGATGCAAAGATATTGGTGTTGATCCTCCCCACAACACTAGAAAGAGCTTTGCCCAACCTTATTCATCCAGATCAGAATGGATTTATAAAAGGATGAAATATTCAAATCTAATATTAGAAGAACTACTGATATAACTGATAAACTTACACAATAACTACTCCCTTCTGTCATTAGATGTTGAAAAGGCATTTGACAGACTAGAATGGAATTACTTAAAAATAACAATGTTTAAATTTGGTTTCAGTGCTAATTTTCTCTCATGGCTAAATATGCTTTATTCTGGTCTCTTGGCGAGGATCAAAACCAATCAAAATGTCTCTGGCCAAATTACTCTTCATAGGGGTACACAACAACGCTGCCCTTTATCACCATTAATTTTTGCTTTGACTATTGAGCCTCTAGGCATTATTATTAGGGACAATGAGTTTATCAAGGTTATTGCCATTGGCCACACAGAGCATAAGATCAGCTTATATGCCGATGATGCCCTCTTATATACAGCAAATATGAATGTTAGCATTCCACATATTATGAGAAATTTGGTGACATTTGGAAACATTTCTAGCTATAAAGTGAACTGGACAAAAACAGAGTTGATGGAGTCTCAGGTGGTACTGGAGACAGCAAGAGCTACAGTAACAGTAACTTTGTGCCATCCATTCCAGGTGGACTGGAGACAGTAACATCTACAGAAATGATAACTTAGCATCATCCATCCCAAGTGACACTGGGAAAATTATTAACTGCAGTAACAGTAACCTTGTGCCATCCACCTCACATGGCACTGATGAAAGCAAACACAGCAATAACAGTAAACTTGTGCCATCCACCTCACATGGCACTGATGAAAGCAAATACAGCAGTAACAGTAAACTTGTGCCATCCATCTCACATGCCACTGATGAAAGCAAATACAGCAGTAACAGTAACCTTATGCCATACATCTCATGTGGCACTGGTGAAAGCAACAAAGTGCCATCCATTCCAGCTCAAACTGGAGAAGGGAGAAGGTTATAGAAACAGTAAACAGTAACCTTTTCCTATCCACCTAGGTGACACATGAGACAGTAACAGCTGTATTTACAGTAACCTTGTGCTATTCATCCAAGGTGGCATTGAAGACAGTAACAGCCATTGTACTAGTAAATTTGTGCCATCCATTCTAAGTGACACTGGGGACAGTACCTGTTGTAGTAACAGTAACAACATATCACTTGACCCAGATTGCAATAGATCTGAAGTATCAGTGAACCTACACTGCACATCCCACTGGGCGACGGAAAGGAGTTACAGATGCAGTAAGTAATTATGTGCCATTCATTCTTGTTCATATCTGTGATAGTAACAGATCTGGTAACAGTATCCACATTCCACTCTATTCAGATAACACAAGAGACAGAAGCAGCTATAGCAACAGTTATCACAGGCCACTAATATTTGGTGACATGAGACAGTAACAGCTGTAGTAACACTAATCTTGTGCCACCCATCCAGGGTGGCACTGAAGAGATCCACAGAAGCAGTAAAAATACCCACATGTCAAACAGCAAAGGGGACACCAGTGAGAGAACCAGCTGTATTAATAGTGTATGGTAGAGTGCTGTTCCGCATAGAAATCCATGCCTGGAACAGTGTTGTTTTGCTGCCCTCACTTCGTAATGATCTTGTTGTGCTGCACTGAGTATGTTACTAGTACAGCACAACAAGATCGAACATTGTCATGCATACGCAATGAAGCAGCTATGGTGGTGAAATCAAACACTAAAGAAAGTGGTGCTTAATCAAAATGGACTCAAAGGTGTCTGTTAGGCTTGAGGATGAATTTATTTTTACAAACAGAGGCAAAGTATGATTGACTATACACTATAAACGATTATGTATGAGCAATCACAGACATGGCAGTTTACTGATCTCGAAGTTTCTGTGGTAATGGACTTCTTGAGTTGTGCTCTTGAGGTCACTTGTTACCATGGAAACCTGTTGATTGAAAACTGCCTTGTTGTGTATGACTGCTTATACACAAGCCTCTATATTGTAACTGCATGCCATTTGACTCTGGAAGCTGTAACTGCCATAATAAAAGAAACCACAAGCAGCTTGATCCGGGTGGTGAAAACCATAACAGTTGTAATGACAGTAACCATGTGCCATCCATCCCAGGTAGCACCAGAGACAGTAATAGCTGCAGTAACAATGACCTTGTGACATCCTTTCTGGGTAGGACTAGAGGCAGTAACAGCATGACTAATAGTAATCATGTGTCATACATCGGAGATGATATGTTAGACAGTAGCAGATGTAGTAACAGTAATCTTGTGCCATCGATTACATGTGGCATCCGAGACAGTAAGAGCTGTAGTAGCAGTAACCTTACGCCATCCATCCCAGGTGGCACTAGAGACAGTAAGAACTATAGTAACAGTAATCTTGTGCCATCCATCCCAGATGGTACTGAAGACAGCAAGAGCTGTAGTAATAGTAACCTTGTGCCATCCATCCAGGTGGCACTGGAGACAGAAAGAGCTGTAGTAACAGTGACCTTGTGCCATCTATCCCAAGTGGTACTGGAGAGACCAAGAGCCGTAGTAACAGTAACCTTGTGCCATCCATCCCAGGTGGACTGGAGATAGTAACATCTACAGAAAGGATAACTTAGTGTCATCCATCCCAAATGACACTGGAAAAGTTAATAATTGCAGTAACCTTGTGCCATCTATCTCACTTGGCACTGGTGAAAGCAACAAACTGCCATCCATTCCAGCTGGCACTGGAGAAGGGAGAAGGTTATAGAAACAGTAAACAGTAAGCTTTTGCCATCTACCCAGGTGACACACAAGACAGTAACAGCTGCATTTAAAGTAACCTTGTGCCATTCATCCAAGGTGGCACTGAAGACAGTAACAGCCATAGTACTAGTAAATTTGTGCCATCCATTCCAAGTGACAGTGGGGATAGTAACAGTCACGCTAACTGCAACATATTGCTGTCCATTCCAAATGGCACTGGAGATGGTAACAGCAGCAGTACCTTTAACTTTTTCCATCCATCCCAGGTGACACTACAGCCAGTTACAGCTGTAGCAACAGTAACCTGGTGCCATTCATCCCAGGTGGCACTGGAGACAGTAACAACAGCAGTAGTAGCTACCTTGAGCAGTCCATCCCATGTGCCAACATGTACTGTACAGTAACAGCGTCAGTACAGTAATGGTAACCTTGTGCTGTCCATCCCAGGTAGCATGGTAGACAGTAACAGCTATAGTAATACAAACATTGTGCCATACATACCAACTGACACTGAAGACAGTGAAAGCTGCAGTCACAGTATTCATGTGTCATCCATTCCTGGTGGCACAAAAGACAATAACAGCTGCAGTAATGGTAACCACATGCCACTAAGCACAGGTGACACTAGAGACTGTAACAACTGCAGAAACAATAACCTGATGCCTTCCATACCAGGTGGCACTGGAGACAGTAACAGCAGTAAACAGTAGACATGTGCAGTCCATCCCAGGAAGCACTGGAGACAGTAACAATGGTAGTAACAGTAATCACATGTCACTCAGCCCAGGTGAAATTAGGGACAGCATCAACTGCAGGAACAGTAACCTTATACCACTCTGTATGGGAGGCACTGGAGACAGCAATATCCATAATAGCAGCACCTTTTTCCTGCTGAGCCCTGGTGGATCTTAAGATAGTGACAGCTTTTGTAATGGTAACTAGAGGAGCAGTACTGTATATCCTAGAGGTTACTGTACCAATCTGTCAACCTGGAGACACAGTGTAGACCTGGAGATGAAACCCAATTGCATACCGTGTGCCTATTAGCAAATCACCTAATGTCCATGTGCTCCCATGGTACACTTAGAAATGGGTTGCACCAGCCCAGTGGCACAGAGGGCTGAGGCACCAGATGCCTTACCTTGAGCCATGCCAGTGACCTGGGCTTGGGAACGGACTCAAGGTGCTAGGGGCTGGTAGGGGAAGGAGACAACGCAGTGTCCGGAGGACTGCTCTCCTCTCCTGGGGTGGGCTGAGTGGGTAGCCTCACTCTATGGCCCCCCCGAGTGGAGACCAGAGGCACTACAAGGGCAGCACAGCAGGGGAACAAGAAAAGGGTGAAAATGGCACTCATGCCATCCAGATGATGGTGGCCCCACCTCCCCCGCCACTCAACCGCGATGCCTCCTGGCTGCATTTCCACATCCCATGAAGATGTAAAGGAGTGCCTACGTGCACTCCAGTTCCCCCTCCCGATGGCCCTGGTGGGTAAGTGGGGCCCACTCTGTGAAGGGATACATCTGGGATAACAGGGCGTTGGAGCAGCAGGACAGCAGACCGGTGGGAGGTAATGGTTGAACTGGCCACTCAAAGGAGAGGACGACTGTGTGCGCATAGGAGAAGGTAAAAAGAACATACAAAAAAAAAAAGAAATGGGCTGCTATTCAGTGTGCCTTTCCCAGCCACAAAGTCTAACAAAATAGTAAAAATACCCATGTCCCACTCTGCCATTGTGATCCTCTAGACAGTAACATTAACCAGTTCCCATTTGGCACATGTGACACTTTAGACACTAACAGCTGTAATAACTTCAACCAGATCCCATTCAGCTGCAGTAACAGTAACTAGTTGTAATTCAGCACAGGTGGCACTAAAGATAATAACTAACAGGTTCCCATTCAACACAGGTGGCACTGAGAGAGCAACATCTGCAGTAAAAGTAACTGATTCCAGTTCAGTACAATTGGCATTAAAGGCAGTAACAGCTGCAGCATCAGTAACTGGTTCTTATTCAGCACAGGTGGCACTGGAGACAGTATCAACTGTAATAACAATAACCATATCCTGTCAAGCCCATGTGGTGCAGAGGATAATAAATGCAATAATACTAACTCACATGGCACTCATATGCCTGGCTGGTGCTGGAGGCTGTAACAGTTGTAGTAACTTAAACCACTTCCTTTTCAACAAGGTGGCACTGGAGACAATAATAGTTTTAGTAATGGGAACCAGTTCCCATTCATCAGAGGTGTCACTGAAGCCAGTAACAGCTGCAGTAACAGTAAATGGTAATTATTCAGCACACATGACACTGTGATAGTAACAACTGTGGTAATTGTAACTGGCTTTTCATTCATCACAATGGCACTGGAGATGGTAACAGCAGTGATAATAGTAACCACATCCCATTTAGTAAAAGTGGTAGTGAAGACAGTAACAAGTACAGTAACATTAAACCATATGGCACCCAGCATGGCTGGCACTGGAGGAAGCAACAGTTGCAGTAACTGCTCCCATTAAATCTGGCTGTCACTGAAGACAGTAAGAACTGTAGCAACAGTAATCAGTTCCAATCCAGCACTGGTGGGACTGGAGACAGAAAGAGTCATATTAACAGTAAATAGTTCCCATTCAGGACAGATGGAACTAAAGACAGTACAGCTGTAGTAACAGTGACCAGTTTCCATTTAGCACAGGTGTCAAAGGAGACAGAAAGAGTTGTAGTAAGTAATAACAGTAAACAGTTTCCATTCAGCATGGTCGGTGTTGGAGAACATTACAGATGTAGTAACAGTAACTAGATCCCATTCTGTACAGGAGGAACTGGAGACAAAGGAAGTTACAATTCAGCATAGGTGACGCTGGAGACGGTAACAGCAGCAGTGACTATAACCAGTTACTATCAAACAGTCAAATCAAATCAATCAATTTCAATTAGTCAGCTTATTGGTGAGCAAATTGAGAGAAAACTCTGTCTTTTGCAATTGAAACTGTACTGTACAAACAGTATAAAAGACACACTATGTATGATAAATTACATAAGCAACAGCAGCAGTAATTGCTGTAATAACAGTATCCACATCGACTCATCCTATCTGCCCTTGGAGACTAGACCAGCAGCAGTAACTGGAACTGCCTGCTGCTGAGCTGGGTGGGATTGAAAACTATAAAAGTTGTGGTAAAAGTAACTACATGCTCTCAGTCTGACTGGCACTGGAGAACAATAATCATATGCTGCTCAGCTTGGGTGGCACTGGGGAATACAGCAGCTATAGCACTGTGATAGTAATTACATCCTGCTCAGCCTTGGTGGTCTGGGTGGCACTGGAGACAGTAACAGTTGTATTAACAACATGTTGCTCAGCCTGGGTGGTACTTGAGACATTAACAGTTGAAGTCAAGGCCCCTAGAATTATGCAGTCACAGAATTTTTATTTAATTTATTGAAGAATCAGAATTACAAACCTTTGAGTCAGAAGACTCATTTACGAAGATTCCATGTTAGTTCACAAGTTCACAGACATACAGAGGTGCAATAACATAACGTAAGGTGCAAGAACAAATTATAAACATAAACATAATAAATTATAAACAAAGTACAGAACAGATTATTTTCAAAAGACAATGAAACAGAAAGTTGAACGAAGCCATTCCATGTGCGAAACAATCAGGAGACTAAACTGCTAGGCAGGCAAGTACAGGATTAGTAGAAGGGGGAAGAGAGACAGAGATAGGGGTTGGGAAAATAGTGCTGGAGCAGTCAGAGGTGACAATTGAATTTTGCACAGAACTTGCAACATACTGCAAAATATCTGCAATGCTGCAGAATTCACTGTTCTTGGTGATTCCTTATTAATATTTTCAGTTTATCTGCAGCACTTGGTTCCCTTCTCCTCCTTTTATATCCAAAACTCCTATATGCTTAGCATGTGATGCCGTCAGTGCTATCACATCAAACATCAACTAATGACAGGGCTGCATTGTGCCACAGAAATGTATAGTCACTTATCTACCACAGCTCCCACTCCCTGAGGAAGTGGCACAGCACTTTCTGTGCAGTGGTGGTGATCACTGGGATGGCAGTGCTTCTCTAATAAGCAATTACTGATTCCTGGGAGTAGAGAGCACTCAATCTTGCCAAATGTTCCTTGTGAAAATCAATTCTTACACCATAAGTGCTTAGCAATTTGTTTTATTCCTCATTCACATGGCGTGAAGAGATGCCTATACAACAGGAGCAGGGTAAAACACTGCAGTCATACATTTCACCAAACAGGCTTCTTCAGAGGTTCAACCTGTACTACAGCCTAATAACATTTTCAGTCTTAAGTTATTACACTAAGGCCAATGTATAGCAAATACTTGACAATAGCATAGACCTGTTAACTCCATACCTTTCTTTGTACATATTTATTTGTGCCTTTGAGGTATAGGGATGCCATCCAAAATGAATAACTGGTAAAATGAATTAACCTGTCATTTTAAGAAAAATAATTATGTCCGTAAAAGTGGAATATAATGACATCTGGTTGTGTCACCAGCCAGCATGCAGTGCTAACAATGGAGCTCCAGCACCCTGTACCCCAAGAATAGCTCAAAAAGAACAGCCAAATACATAATAAGCTAAACATACACAGGAACTTTGCTCTAAGAAGTGAATGGCTGGCCACTATAAGAAAAAACAGCAAGAAACTGCCCTGGAGGCTGAAAGATTGATCCAGCCTTTGCTTAGCCTGGTAGCAGCAACACCATGAATGGTGGGCTCCCAGCCGGCCTCAGGCCAACCTACTAATGCAGCCATCATGTCTGAATTGCAAGATTTCAGAAATGAGGTCCATACATTTCATACTGAACTGACTACAGAACTTGCCAAAATGGGTCAGAAAGTGACGGACCTCGAAGCATACTGAACAACTCTGGACACTCGAGTGGATAGATGTGAATGCATCATTCTGCATGCACTGGACAAACAAAAGGATCTGGCCACAAAATGTGATGATCTTAAAAACAGATCTTGGAGATGTAATCTTAGAATTTATGGAATACCTGAAGACGAGAAAGGTAGAGATATGATCGCCTTCCTGAATAGTATGCTCTGAGAGGTTTTGCAATTGGACCCTGTCTTTAAAATAAACATTGAACCTGCACACTGGGCCCTACCTCCAAAGCCTCAGCATCCTGATCAAAGGCACAGTTCAATAGTCATGAAATTTTTGAATTAGTCAGTGAAACAGCACCTACTAACTAGAGAATGGTGCATCAAAGAAGCTAAATATAAGGGAAGGAGAGTTTCTTTGATAATGATTACTCACCAGCTATTTTGGTGAGGAACAACAGAGTATGCCCAGTCTTGCACACATTAAAACAGCAGCAGCTCAAGTTCTTCACACCCTACCCAGCCCAACTGACCGTGATGTTCCCAGGTGGACTGCAACACTTCAAGACTCTGGACGAGGCCATTAAATTCCTGTATAACAAGGGTATCATGGTCCCTATGCCAGCGTGACCTAGAATGCTATCAGGGGAGATGGCACTATGGGAAGCCTCCTAGGAGCATGTCCTGACCCAGACAACAAGGATTAGCCATGCTTCAAGACACAAAGGAGCTGCTTCAACAATTCAAAAGAGAACAAGCCACCTGAATGGAAGTAAAGTGTCTGCTGACTGACATACAAGGGTACCACACCTGGGCTTAACCTTTTGGAGAGCAGTGCTGGTTTGAAGGGCCTGGGGTTTGGAGTGAGGGGGGAAAAGTAGGCTGGGAGACTGGAGCTTATACATGCTGAACCTTACTTCAGGGGAGCCTAATGACTAATGTGGAGATGAATCCCAGCCCCAAAGGAGTCAATAAACAAAATTTAAAAATTTCACTTGAAAACTCAAAAAGTGTTATAAATAAGATGCATGAATTTCAAATATGGACTAAAAGTTATGAACCAGACATGATAGGATTAACTGAAACATGGTTATCTCAAAACAAACAGGATAATCAAATATTAATGGATGGTTACAATCTTTTTAGATTAGATAGGGGAAAGAGGGGTGGTGGGGTTCTTTTCTATATCACAGAGAAACTGGGTTTGGGAGAAGTTGTTTTTCAGGGTAATTTAGAGGGAATTGAATGTCTTTGTGTTAAATTTGAAAGATTGCAGCTTTTAATTAGTACAGTATATTCCCCTCCAAAAGTAAATACCAGTAAGTTTGAATTATTGGCATCTAAATTAGCATTAGTGTCAGATGGTAAAGATTTAATACTGATTGGTGATTTCAACACTGCTTGGGGCAAGAAAAGGGGATTTAAATTGGAACAAAGTTTTGAGATACTAAATGTTAATCAAATAATAAATCAAAGTACTAGGCAAAGTGGGGTTAAAAGTCAGGGGAGTATTTTGGACTTGATTTTTCTCTCTAGGAGCTGTCATGTTGAAAAATGTTTGATTTTACCTCCAAATTTGGGGGATCATAATCCAATATATTGTGTTGTAAAAAAATTAAATCAAATAATTGAGGAAGAAAAGATTACCCTAAAAAGAAACTTTAAGAACTATCACCCAAATAATTTTGTTTATGATTTAAATTGTGCAGAATGCGGAACATTAAATTTCATTCCGGATGTAAATTTGGCGGTTGAAGAATTTTCAAAAACTTATTTAGAGACTTGTAATAGGCATGCACCATTTCAAAAAACTAAAACAAAGAAAAAGCATCTTCCATGGATAAATGAATATTTGAAAAAGAAAATTCGTATTAGAGATAGAATCTGGAAAAGAGCAAATTAAAAAAAAGGGAGGAAGACTGGGTTAATTTCAAAATTAAGCAAAATTAATGTAAAAGGTTAATTAGATCTGCAAGAAAAAAATTCTACAACATAAAAATTGAGACAACTCGTGATCCTAAACAATACTGGAATATGATAAAAGAATTGGAAAACCATTTGAGAGTTAAGTCTTGTATAAAAATGTCTAATAATAAGGGTGAGCTCCTTGACTCAAAGAAAACAGCCCAGTTATTGAATAAATATTTTTTAACCTTGCCTGACTCTACCATCCCAGTTGGTTCACAAGTACAAACTAATTTAGTAAATAAAGCAACTAATAATGAAAATTGTCCTCTTTTTTATTTGAAAAAAATTAAAATCTCAGAAGTTAAGTGAGCGATCTTAAAACTAAATAAAAATAAATCATATGGTATGGACAATATTGAAGGGAAATTTATTAAGAATGCAGTTGAAGTCTTATCACCAATACTGACTGATTTATTTAATCAAAGTTTGATGGAAAATGTTTTTCCCTCTACCTGGAAAATAGCCAAAATAGTACCTATATTTAAGGGGGGTGATTCTAATGATCCCTTAAACTGTAGACCAATAGTGATCCTCTCCATCCTTTCTAAGTAAATGGAACGAATGGTGTTCGGCTAGTTGTATAGTTACTTAGAAAAATATTCAAAATTGACCAAATACCAAAATGGCTTTAGGGCAGGCTATTCAACTTGTACTGTGCTTGTGGACTTTGTTGATAAAGTGGCAGTGGCCTTAGATAGGGGAGAGTCAACGGGCGCAGTGTTTGTTGACCTGTCGAGAGCCTTTGATTTGGTTGACTGCCATTTATTGTATGAGAGGATGGGTATAGGCCCTAGGTCATTATTATGGTTTAAATCATATTTGAGTCAAAGAAAACAGCAAGTAGCAATAAATGGTCAATCTTCTGAAGTGGGTAGTATACAAAGAGGTGTCCCTCAAGGTTCAATTTTGGGGCCATTATTGTTTTTGTTATATATTAATGAATTACCTACCAAAATAAACAATACACAAATCAGGTTGTATGCAGATGATACAGTACTTTTAGCATCAGCCCAATCTCAAAATGAAATGATGTTTAAACTACAGATGGATTTTGATGTTCTACAGGATTGGTTTTCCAGCTCTAAATTAGTGATAAGTGATAAAAAAAAAACTCAGGTTACGTTTTTCAATAAAAATAGAAAGGTTAATTAAAAACAGATTAGGGATAGGGAAATACAAATGATGAATGGGAAAAAATTGATAGTCACAGATAAATATAAATATTTAGGTGTACAGATTGATTATACTTTATCTTTCTCAGCTCATAATAATAATACAATAAAGAAAATTAATAATAAGATTGGAGCACTACCTAGGTCATCAAGGATATTAAATCTACAAACCCGGAGGCTAATTGCAAATCAATTAATAATGCCTGTATTAGAATATGGAAATATGGTGTATAATTTTGTGGGTCAAACAAATTTAAATAAATTAGCCATATCATATACTCGATTGGCAAGATTTGTCCTGAACTGTAGTTATAATACTCATCATTGCATTTTGTATAGAGACCTAAACTGGGACAGTTTATCAGTACAATTTAAACAACAATATTCAGTATTTATCTACAAAATAATAAATGGGATGATTGATGGAAACATGGAATTGTCTCCAGTTAGTAAATGTTATCCATGTTTTTTAAGGGATGTAAAACATAGAGGTTACACTTTTCCAAAAACTAATACAAGATATGGTACTATGACACTTGAGGCTCAGACTACAAATATTTGGAAAAATATTCCCCCTGAATTAAGGAAAGCAACTAAACTATTCCAGTTTAAGTCTGGATTGAGCACTGTAATTTATAATGAATGTACTTGTTTTTAAAAGAGGATAAATGTGTTAGTAGTTTGTTTGATGATTTTTGTCTTGTATAATGTTAAGAATTATTTATTAGTTGTTCTATGTAGTCTGAATCTGTGTATGTTATATTGAATGTAATCTGTTCCTTTGACACAGGACAACTTTGAAAATAGGACTATGACCAAAGTTTTGCTATCCTGTATAAAAATAAATATGTTTACTACTACTACTAATGAATAACTAGTTTTCAACTAGAAAATAAAAGATATATGTGACCCTTTGAAGTTTGCTATGGGCTCTTACCAGTAGGGAGAGGGGGAGGGAAGCAAACAAACTATGGACCATACAAACTGGACAATTAATCAAGAAAGTTTGGATCTCTCCCTATACCCCCTCAAACTGAAAATAGTTATAATCCCCCTCACATAAATAGGTGACAATATAAGAGCTGACTAACTTTTCGTCTTGCTAGTGAGTTGATGTTTTAACTATGCAAACAGTGCACCTCCCCAGGTTAAAGTCGGGAGGACAGGCTATAAAATAAAGTAAGGAAATGTAGCATATGCTCTCTCATCTCTGGCTCTTGAGAGGAGCACTGGGCAATATGAAAAACGCCTGCCCTGGTGGTCCTGCAGGGAACACCCCAGGAGGATGCGGGCATTGTAGAAAAACCAACCTGAATATAGCCCCGGCCCAATGCACTGGATATGAATGTTAACTTGGGTATCCTCCACACCCTGGGTACTAAATTAAAGGAGGAGATTAGAACACAATAAGGGGTCATACCAATGTAAGCTAATTGAGCCTACTCTGGCTTGGTAACTAAACATAGAAACATAGACTGATGGCAGATAAGGACCACTTGGCCCACCTAGTCTGCCCATATCCCTTCCTATGGGAGAAGCTGCAGATCCTAGTTAACCAACAGCCTACTTCTTCCTACCCCCACCAGAATTGCCTTATGTCTGTCTCATGCATTCTAGAATCCCCCCACTGTTTTTGACCCCTTGACCTCCTCATGAAGGCTGTTCCATGCATCCACCATCCTCTCTGCGAAAAAAAATACTTATTCACATTGCCCCTTAGCCATCCCCCCTCTACCTTCAAATTGTGTCCCCTTGTTCTTGCACATCTCTTTTTCTGAAAGATGCTACCCTCTTGGACTTTGTTGATTCCTTTGACATACAGTACTTGAAAGTTTCTGTCATGTTCCCCCTCTCCCTCCTTTCCTCAAGGGTATACATATTAAGCTCCTTTAGTCTCTCTCTTCATATGACTTCTGTTGCAGACCCTGCACAATTTTAGTTGCCCTCCTCTTGACTGCCTCCATCCTGTCTACATTCTTGCAAAGATAGAAACTGCACAAAGTACTCCGGATGGGGTCTCACCAACTGTCTGTACAGAGGGATAACAACTTCTTGTTTTTTACTGGTGATGCCTCTCCCTATACATCCCAGTGTACTCCCAGCCATCCTTACTGCCTTCTCACATTGCCTGTTTACCTTTAGGTCATCTGATATAACTACTCCCAGGTCCCTTTACATTTTTTTTAGTTGTTAATCCCCCCCCCATTTTGTACTCTTCCCCTGGGTTTTTGTTTCCCAGGTGCATTAGTTTATACTTCTTTGCATTGAATCTAAGCTGCCATACTTTTGACCATTCCCCCAACCTTGCCAAGTCCCTTCTCATTCTTTCCACCCCCCCTCCCATGTATCAACCCTGTTGCAGGTATTTGTGTCGTCTGCAAAGAGACATACTTTTCCTTCCAGTCCTTCAGCAATGTCACTTATAAAAACATTAAAAAGGCCCAGACCCAGTACTGAACCCTGTGGTACCCACCCCACTAGTAACCCCTAGTGTCCTATTGTCCAGCCAATTTATTATAAAGCCTACCACCCTGAGACCCACTCCCAGGCTGGCTAATTTTTTTTATTAATCTTTTGTGTAGAACTGTGTCAAATGCCTTGCTAAAGTCTAGGCAGGCCATGTCCACAGCCCCTCCCTGGTCTGCTACTTTGGTCACCCAGCCAAAGAAATCTATTAGATTCATCTGTCATGATGTTCCCACTGTGAAACCATGCTGCCTTGGGTCCTGTGTCCTGCTGCCTCTAGGTACTCAATAATTATTTCTTTCAGAAGTGATTCCATCATGTTCCCTACCACTGAGGTCAAGCTAAAAGGTCTGTAGTTTCCTGCCTCTGCTTTGCTCCCACTTTTGTGATGGGGAATCACATCTGCCCACCTCTAGTCCTCAGGTACCATACCATCCTCCCATGATTTGTTAAAAAGGGTAGTCAGTGGTATCAGACTCACTAGTTCTCCCCTTAGTTCTTTTAGAATTCTTGGGTAAATCCTGTCAGGCCCATTGCTTTATCAACCTTCAGTTTTAGGAGTGCTTTCAGAATCCTTTCTTCTGCGAAAGGACTGGTATCAATTCCCCTATCCAGAGTGCTTCTGTTGATTGGATTAGGTACCTCCCCCTACTCTTCTTTTGTGAATACTGCAGAAGTATTTGTTCAGTATCCCTGCTTTTTCACCGTCCCTTTCTGCCCACTCATCCTCCCCTTTATTAAGCCAATCTCTCCCTTGGTCTTTTCTCGCTCCCTAATGTACCTATAAAAGGTTTTATCCATCTTCTTAACCGAGTTGGATATCTTTTCCTCAGTTTGGGCCTTTGCTATTCCGACAGCCTTCTCCACTTCCTTCAGCTTTAACTGGTACAGTTCTCTGTTCTGCTCCTTCTGTGTTTCCTTATACTTCCTAAATGCTATCTTTTTCTCCCTAACCTTCCCCGCCACCTCTTTTGAGAACCATAGTATTTTTCTTTCATTTTGATTGATTTGTTTCACACAAAGGCTTGTTGCCTCTGTGATGTCACTTCTGATGTTTCCTCATTGTTCCTCCACCCTCCTTCTTGCCTGTTTGCTAATGCTTTTCAGAGGCACTCTCCCATTTTGACAAAGTCAGCCCTCCTAAAGTCCAGTACCCTCACTTTTGTATGGCTCAACTCTGCAGCTGTGTTTATCATGAACCACAGTTTGGTGGTCACTTGCTCCCAGATGGCTACCCACTTCTAGATCTGAGATCCTGTATCTGTCCCCATTTGAGAGTATCCAGTCTAAGACTGCTCCCTCCTGAGTGGGTTCCAACACTAGCTGTCTGAGGCATGCCACCTGAAGGGCATAAAGAATGGCCCTGCTTTCGGATGTGGCTGCAGCAAAGGTGCTACAGTTAACATCTGGCATATTCAGATACCCCATCAACAATATCTTACCTTTATCTGCCATCCTAAGGATGCCTTCTATCATTCCCTATTCTATTTCCACCCCTGAGACAGGGGTCTGTATACAACCCCCGTGTGGATTGTTGTGCCATTTCCTGTCTCCAGGGTGACTCACAGTGCCTCCTCTTCTCCCTTTTTACCCTTTGGTTTCATTGCTTTGATCCCTTCCCTTATGCAGAGAACTACTCCTCCTCTTCTTCTACCCTCCCTGTCCCTCCTGTAAATTGTGTATCCTGGTATGTTGACATCCCAGTCATGGTTCTCTGTGTACCATATTTCTGTGACTGCCATGACATACATGCATCCCTCTTCCATCAAGGCCACCAGTTCAGGGAGCTTGTTACGTAGACTAGGGCACTGGTACTCATTACCCTCCATTTTTTGATGGCCTTACCCTTTTTGCCTCATCTCTGTCCTTAATGCCTTTGCCTTTTCTCCATTTACTCCTGCCCTTCTCCCTATCGACATCTCTATCTTGGTGTTAACCTCATTAACTACCCTGATTTTTTGGGGGAGAGCTAGAATTTCCCTGCTCCTTTTCAGTGCCAACCCCCTTGGCTAGTTTAAATGCTTGCCAATGAAGAATTTAAACCTATCACCTAGGATCCTGGTTCCCCCTCCTAGACAGATGCAGACCATCGCACCAGTATAGACCTGCATCCCTCAAGGTATACCCCCAGTCCCCAATGAAGCCAAAATCCTGAGCTCTGCACCAGTTTTTCAACCATTGATTGAACCCCATGGTGCAGTGCACCACAGCCTTACCCATGCCATAGACAGGCAGGACCTCTGAGAAGGTTACCATGCATGCTACTTGACTAAGGAACCTACCTAACTCTACAAACTCCTTCTGCACTGCTCTGATCCCTTTCCCAGACAGGTTATTTGTCCCTAGGTGGCCAATGACATCCAGCTCCCTCCCCCATGCAGCTGCTCCCGCAATCCTAAACATTCGCTCTCTGTCTCTCTAAGCCATGGTGCCAGGCAGGTACCTTACCTCCTTGTCCCCTCTCCCCTAGTTCTACCCTTGTAACACAACAGTCCCTCACCAAGAGTTTTTTCCTTCCCCTGTGGGGTCCCATGCCACCTTCCTGTGGGTCTCCTTTGTGGAGGTTCCCAGTATCCTCCTTGGTATCCACTGCGGGTGCCTCTTTAAAGGAACCACACTCTTCCAGAATGGCCTACAAATTGTGGAGAGGTACAACTTGAGGGATATGCCTCTGTTCCACCACCCTCGTCCTCCCTGAGACCACTGTGGTCCAACCACTCCTCTTTCTTGACAACCTCTGAAGCAGCAGTGGCAGCCATGGTGGTCCCTGGGTGGGAGAGGAGATCCCCCAAATCCTGACTAACTCAATCTAGAGACAAGCAACCTCCTCCCTCAGCCCAGAGAGGTATCTGCAGATGGCAAAATATCACACCCTTCAGAATGTCTCCCAGAAGACTAAAGCTCCACAGCCACTGGACTGCACTACTCCCATCATGCATTATTTCTGGCCCCTCAACTGTTGTTTTGTGTGCTTACTCTTTCCTCTCTCTGTTTAAATATATTTTTTTATTTAATTGTTTTTTCCCTACTTTCCTACTGCCTCCGTGCCCTTAAAGCTCCTGCTCTTCCACTTCTGGGACAGGAAGTTACTCTATTCCTCAGAAGTTCCCTGCTTACTTGCTCAGAGTCTTTTGTGCCTCTGAGATCACCCGCTTCCTGTTGTCAAACAGGAAATTCCTACTGTTAGTCAAATCCTGTGCTTTTAAAAGTGGAACTGTCTGAAGGTGGAGGGAGGAATGGAGGACTATATAGTCCCAGTAAGAAGTAAAGTTGTAACAGCACCTCCTACCTCTTGATGTTCTATGTCGAAAAGCTATCTAGGGCAGTTTTAAATCCAAATACCTGGCTTCCTGCTATCTAAGCCACTCACCCTAATTCACAGTTCCATTCTTCTCCTAACTAACTGCACAGATAACATTTCCTTCACCCAACACAGATAAACACACTTACTCATTTTCTTGTTTGTTTTTACCTTAATTTGAAGGTCCCTGTAGTAGTATTGTAGTTCTTAAGTCTCAGTACAGAAGTAAAGTTCTAACAGTACCTCCTTCCTCTTGCTGTTCTCCGCCAAAAGCTATCTAGGGCAGTTTTAAATCCAAACACCTGGATTCTTGTTGCCTAAGTTACTACTCCATAATTCACAATTCCCTTCTTCACCTAGCTAACTACACAGATAACAGTTCCCTTCACCCAACTCAGACAAACACACTAACTCTTGATTTCTTTATTTTAGCCTAAATTGAAGGTCCCAGTAATAGGATTCTAGTCCTAAAATCTCAGTAGAGAAGTAAAGTTCTAACAACACCTTCCTCCTCTTGTTCTTCTCAGCCAGAAGCTATCTAGGGAAGTTTTAAATCTAAACACTTGGTGTCCTGCTGCCTAAGACACTGCCCCTAATACACAGTTTCCTTCTTCACCTAGCTAACTGTACAGAGAACAGTTATTTCACCCAACTCAGACTAACGCACTAACTCTTCTTTGTTTTTATTCTAAATTGAAGGTCCCAGTAGTAGAGTTCTAGTTCTTAAGTCCCAGAAATGTAGTAAAGTTCTAACAGCATTTCCTTCCTCTTGCTGTGCTCTGCCAGAAGCTATCTAGGGCAGCTTTAAATCCAAATACCTGGCTTCCAGCTGCCTAAGAAACTCCCCATAATTCATAGTCCCCTTCTTCACCAAGCAGACTGCACAGATAAAGGTCCCTTCACCCAACTCAGACAAACACACTAACTATTCTTTTTTTAGTTTGTTTCTTGTCCTAAATTGAAGGTCCAATAGAACTGTTCCAGTTCTTAAGTCACAGAAGAGTAGCAAAGTTCTAACAGCACATCCTTCCTCTTGCTGTTCTCTGCCAAAAGTTATCTAGTGCAGTTTTAAATCCAAACACCTGGTTTCTTGCTGTCTGAGCCACTCCCCCTATTTCACAGTTCCCTTCTTCGCCTAGCTAAGTGCACATATAACAGTTCCCTTCACCCAACTCAGGCAAACACACTAACTCTTTTTTTTCTTTGTTTGTTTATTTTTACTCTAAATTAAAGGTTCTAGTAGAAGAGTTCTAGTTCTAAAGTCCCAGAAGAGTAGTAAGGTTCTGACAGCACCTCCTCCCTCTTGCTGTTCTCTGCCAATAGCTATCTAGGTCAGTTTTAAATCCAAACACCTGGCTTCCTGCTGCCTAAGCCACTCCCCTGAATTCACAGTTCTCTTCTTCACCTAGATAACTGCACACATAACAGTTCCCTTCACCCAGCTCAGGCAAACACACTAACTCTTGTTTTTTTGATTTTTGGTTGTTTGTTTTTAGCCTTAATTGAAGGTCCCAGTAGTACAGTTCTAGTTCTTAAGTTCCAGTAGGGCAGTAAAGTTCTAACATTTCAGCCTTCCTCTTGCTGTTCCCTGAAAAAAGCTATCTAGGTCAGTTTTAAATCCAAACACCTGGCTTCCTACTGCCTAAGCCACTCCCCTAAATCACAGCTCCATTGTTCACCTAGCTAACTGTACAGATAACAGTTCCCTTTAACCAACTCAGACAAACACACTAACTCTTTGTTTTTACCCTAAATTGAAGGTCCCAATAGTAGAGTTCTAGTTCATAATTCACAGTAGAATAGTAAAGTTCTAAAATCACCTCCTTCCTCTTGTTATTCTACAATAAGAGCTATATACGGCAGTTTTAAATCCAAACACCTGGCTTTCAGCTTCCTAAGTCATGCCCCTTAATTCACAGTTTCCTTCTTCAACTAGCTAACTGCACAGATGTCAGTTCCTTTCTCCCAGCTCAGACAAACACACTAACTCTTTTTTTCTTTCTCTTTATTCTAAATTGAACGGCCCAGAAGTACAGTCCCAGTTCTTAAGTCCCGGTAGAGTAGTAAGGTTCTAACAGCACCTCCTTCCTCTTGATGTTCTTTGCCAAGAGCTATCGAGTGCAGTTTTAAATCCAAACACTTGGCTTCTTGCTGCCTAAGACCCTCCCCCTATTTCACAGTTCATCTTCTCACCTAGCTAAGTGCATGGATAACAGTTCCCTTCACCCAAATCAGACAAACACACTAACTCTTGTTTTTTTTTTCCTTTAGTTTGTTTTTACCCTAAATTGAAGCTTCCAGTAGTAGAGTTCTAGTTCTTAAGTCCCAGTAGAGTAGCAAAGTTCAACAACACCTCCTTCCTCTTGTGGTTCTCTGCCAAAAGCTATCTAGGGCAGTTTTAAATCCAAACACCTGGCTTCTTCCTGCCAAACCATTCTCCTCTTTCACAGTTTCCTTCTTTGCCTGGCTAACTGCATGGATAACAGTTCCCTTCACCCAACTCAGACAAACACACTAACTCTTGCTTTGTTTTTTTTTGTCTGTTTTTACCCTAATTTGAAGGTGCCAGTAGTAGAGTTCCAGTTTTTAAGTCTCAGTAGATTAGTAAACTTCTAACAGCACCTTCTTCCTCTTGCTGTTCTCTGCCAAAAGCCATCTAGGGCAGTTGTAAATCCAAACACCTGGCTTCCTGCTGCCTAAGCCACTTACCCTAATTCACAGTTCCCTTTTTCACTTAGCTAACTGCACAAATAACAGTTCCCTTCACACAACTCAGATAAACACACTTACTCTTGTTTTTGCTGTTGTTTGTTTGTTCTTGCCCTAAATTGAAAGTCCCAGTAGACTTCTAGTTCTTAAGTCCCATTAGAGTAGTACAGTTCTAACAGTACCTCCTTCCTATTGCTGTTCTCTGCCAAAAGGTATCTAGGGCAGTTTTAAATCCAAACACCTGGCTTCCTGCTGCCTAAGCCAAACCCCCTAATTCATAGTCCCCTTCTTCACCTAGCTAACTGAAGAGATAACAATTCTCTTCACCCAACTCAAACAAACGCTTGCCTTTTTTTGTCTGTTTGTTTTTATCCTAAATTGAAGGTTCCATAGTAGAGTTCCAGTTAAGTCCCAGTACAGTAGTAAATTTTAACAGCACCTTCTTCCTCTTGCTGTTCTTTACCAAAAGCTATCTAGTACAGTTTTAAATCCAAACACCTAGCTTCTTGCTGCCTAAGCCACTCCCCCAATTCACAGTTCCTTTTTCACCTAGCTAACTGCACAGATAACAATTTCCTTCACCAAACTCAAACACAATAACGCTTGCTTTTTTTTGTGTGCTTGTTTTTACCCTAAATTGAAGGTCCCAGTAGTAAAGTATTAATTCTTAAGTCCCAATAGAGTAGTAAAGTTCTAATGGCACCTCCTTCCTCTTGATATTCTCTGCCAAAAGCTATCTAGGGCAGTTTTAAATCAAAACAACTGGCTTGGTGCTGCCTTAGCCACTCCCCTTCTTTCACAGTTCCCTTCTTCACCTAGTTAACTTCATGGAAAACAGTTCTCTTCACCCATCTCAGGCAAACACACTAACACTTTTGTTTTTGTTTTTTGTTTGTTTGTTATTACTTAAATTTAAGGTCCCAGTAGTAGAGTTCAAGTTCTTAAGTCCCAGAAGAGTAGTAAAGTTCTAACAGCACCTCCTTCCTCTTGCTGTTCTCTGCCAAAAGCTATCAAGTGCAGAGTTAAATCCAAACACCTTCCTTCTGCCTAATCCATTCCCCTAATTCACTGTTTCCTTCTTCACCTAGCTAACTGTGCAGATAACATAATAGTTCCCTTCACCCAGCTCAGACAAACACATTAACTCTTGTTTTTTTTTCAGTTTTTGTTTGTCTTTATTCTAAATTGAAGGTCCCAGTAGTAGAGTTCCAGTTCTTAAGTCCCAGTAGAGTAGTAAGGTTCTAACAGCACCTCCTTCCTCTTGCAGCTCTCTGGCAAAAGTCATCTAGGGCAGTTTAAAATCCAAACAGCTGGCTTCTTGCTGCTTAAGCCACTACCACTATTTCACAGCACCCTTCCTCACCTAACTAAGTGGATGGATAACAGTTCCCTTCATCCAACTCAAAAAAACAGACTATGTTTTGTATTTTTTCTTTCTTTCTTTCTTTCTTTCTTTGTTTTTACCCAAAATTGAAGGTTCCAGTAGTAGAGTTCTAGTTCTTAAGTCCCAGTAGAGTAGCAAAGTTCTAACAGCACCATTTTCCTCTTGCTATTCTCTACCAAAAGCTTTTAGGGCAGTTTTAAAGGCAAACAACTGGTTTCCTGCTGACTAAGCCACTCTCCCTAATTCACTGTTCCCTTCTTCACCTAGCAAACTGCACTGATAACAATTCCCTTCACCCAACTCAGACAAACACACTAACTCTTCATTTTTTGTTTGTTTGTTTTTACCCTAAATTGAAGGTCCCAGTTGTAGAGTTCTAGTTCTTAAGACACAGTAGAGTAATACAGTTCTAACAGCACCTACTTCTTCTTGCTGTTCTCTGCCAAAAGCCCTCAAGGGCAGTTTTAAATCCAAACACCTGACTTCCTACTTCTTAGCCACTCCCCGTAATTCATAGTTCCCTTCTTCACCTAGCTAATTGCACAGATAACAGTTCTTTTCACTCAGCTCAGACAAACACACACACTCTTGTTTTTATTTATTTTTTGTTTGTTTTTATCCTAAAGTGAAGGTGTAGTAGTAGAATTCCAGTTCTTAAGTCCCAGTAGAGTAGTTAAGTTCTAACAGCACCTCCTTCCTCTTGCTGTTCTCTACCAAAAGCTATCTGGGGCAGTTTTAAATCCAATCATCTGGCTTCCTGCTGCCTAAGCCAGTAGCTCTAATTCTCAGTTCCTTTCTTCACCTAGCTTACTGCACAGATAACAGTTCTCTTCACCCAACTAACACATACACACTAACTCTTGTTTTTGTTGCCCTAAATTGAAGATCCCAGTAGTAGAGTTCTAGTTCTTAAATCCCAGTAAAGTAGTATTGTTATAACAGCACCTCCTTCCTCTTGCTGTTCTCTGCCAAAAGCTATCTAGGGCAGTTTTAAATCCAAACACCTGGCTTCCGGCTGCCTTAGCCACCACCCCCAAATTCACAGTTCCCTTCTTCACCAAGCTAACTGCACAGATAAAAATTCCCTTTACCCAACTCAAACACACAAGCTCTTGTTTTTTTTTTTTGTTTGTCTTTATCCTAAATTGAAGGTTCCAGTAGTAGAGTTTTAGTTCTTAAGTTACAGTAGAGTAGTAAAGTTCTAACAGCACCTCCTTCCTCTTGCTGTTCTCTGCCAAGAGCTGTCTAGGGCAGTTTTAAATCCAAACACCTGGCTTCTTGCTGCCTAAGCCTCTCCCCTCTTTCACAGTATCCTTTTTCATCTGGCTAACTGCATGGATAACAGTTCCCTTCACCCAACTCAGACAAACACACTAACTCTTATTTTGTTTGTTTGTTGGTTTTTACCCTAAATTGAAGGCTGTAGTAGTAGAGTTCTAGATTTTAAGTCCCAGTTGAGTAGTAAAGTTCTAACAGCACCTCTTTGCTCTTGCTGTTCTAAGCCAAATGCTATCTAAGGCAGTTTTAAATCTAAACACTTGGTATCCTGCATCCTAAGCCACTCCCCGTAATTCACAGTTTCCTTCATCTCCTAGCTGACTGCACAGATAATAATTTCCTTCACCCAACTCAGACAAACACAATTTGTTTTTCCCTAAATTGAAGGTCCCAGTAGTAGAATTCTGGTTCGTAAGCCCCAGTAGAATAGTAAAGTTCTAACAGCACCTCCTTCCTCTTGCTGGTCTCTGCCAAAAGCAGATAATCTCCCTGTTACTATCTGGTGGGCAGGTGGGATCCCAACTCCCTGCATGAGACCTCTGGGGCAGCAACTAGCAATCACACCCTTTACTCATCGGATCCTAAAATAAGGGGTTTCAGGGTGTGAAGAAAACATCAGAACTCATGCACACTCTATTACTCTTAATAAACCCATATAACTAATTCCTCTTCCCTTTTTTCTAACTGAGCTCTCTATGGTTGGACGTATTGCTTTTGATGGGTGGTCAGGTGGTGGGGGCACCAACCCTAGAAATTTTGGAGGGATAACAGGTTCCTATTATCCTTTGGCTACTGCATCTCATCTCCATTTTTGTCTTAAATGATGGTGAAGGGGGCCCACAAACTCACAGTTGATTTTCCCCCTCAGGAGTTTTCATCAGCTCCCTAATAGAAGGTGAAATTGAAGCCTCCCTGCCTAGGAAGTCATTATCTTGTGCCCTGCTTTCCCCTGGAGGTTTAGATTTGGCTATAGATCAGTTTACCTAATCGTATGGCATTTCTTGTTCTCTAGAAGTTATATTACTTGTTTGTTTTTTATTGATGACTTGATATACTATACATAATATTTCCAATGTATGTCTAGCCAGATGTTCTCCTGGCAGTTTCTGTTCACATAATAGTTCTGCATGTTATAGCAGAGCAGTTAAAGATTTAAACTGTAATTGTCATACTGCTGGTTCTAACAATGCTATTAATCAACTAATTCAAGTGTTTCAACAAGTCAGTAGATATATCCAATGTCTCACTACTATGATTGGGTTTAAAAAACTTACTACTGTTATGCAAGCAATCTCTCATGGCAGAAGGACTGCCCACTCCCCACAAGCTCATAACTGAGGGTACAAGCATATTATCATCCAGACAGATTCACTGCTAAGTGACTGCACAGAGCTCTTTCAGTGCCTAATTAATTGGTTTAGAAGTGGGCAACACAGTAACTTGTGGTTGGTTTACACTATGGCTAGTAGTCTGGGGAATGGCTGGTCACATATAACTTGGCTAGAGGATTCATGCAGAGTTCTAAGAGGGATGGGGAGGAGAACCTCCATTTGACATTTCTATCACAACTACTATGGATAGATCCATGTTGATTATGTCTCTTAACATTAATGGGGTGCATAGCCAATTAAGTGCTTCCAATTATTACAGTTCATCAGATGAGACAAACCAGAAGTGATTCTTCTTCAAGAGACACACATGTCTCATGAGAAACATACTAAATTGAAAAATATGGGCTTTCCTGTGGTGGTGCCTCCTCCCATCCCTCAGGTTGGAGACAGGGAGTGGCCAACCTCGTACCAAGGGGGGTCACCTTCGAACTACAGTCCCAAGTAGTGGACCTGGAGGGTAGGTCTGCCATTGCAGTAGGCAGACTGTCTGCTAGGCCCATTGCATTAGCATCAGTGTACTCTCCTCCAGGGTCAACCAAAGCAACAGCACATCAATTCTCCTCACAACTGTTAGAAGTGATGCAAGGCCAGCTGATTATGGGGGGGAGATCTCAATGTGACTCTCAATCCTGCATTGGATGCCTCAGTCCAAGTGATCCACAGGAACAACCCTCTCCAGAAGTACTTAAAGCAGACTCTTGCAAACTTAGAAACAACAGACTTCTCACACCACTGCTTTCCCAAGACCAGAGGCTACACTCACATGGCCCCAAGGACTGGGACAGCATCTAGGATACACTATGTGTTCACCTCGGTAGAACACCTGGAAACATTACAGGATGTGTGGCACAGTCTGACATTCCTTTCTGACCATGCACCAATATTTGCTAGATTCAAGTTGGGAAACAGAAAAAGTTCTTCATTCTGGAGACTCAATTTATTCATGCAAGGGACCCAGAATTTAAGCAGATGATCAAAGATTTCATGCCACCGATTATAAGTGATAATAAGCAACCAGGAACATCATCCAACATAGTATGGGACACCTTAAAAGCTATTGTTAGGAGTAAAATAATTGCTTATTCCACAACCTGGAAATGGCAGAGAGAGGTGCATCTGGAGGAACTTCAATCTGAACTACAAATATCGCAGTTAGAAGAGGCCTCCAGAGACAAGACAAAAGCTTGTAGGCCAGAAGATAAAGCAACAATTGTTCTATCTGAAACACACATTCCATGAGGGGGGGCCCTAAGGGGGCCAGGAATTTGTCCCATAGGCTATGGGGACACAAGCCCAGGACCTGTATAACCAGCCTGAACATTCCAGAATCGGGGAACCTACTAACCCATCCATCTAAAATTAGACAGGCTATGGCATCATACTATCAGAAATTGTATGAGGCCAATCATCTCCCAGTAAAGATCAAATCCAAGCTTACCTAAATGTCTAAGTCTTAGCTAAACTGACTCCAGCCCAGGCCGAGTGCCTCACAACCCCAATAACAGGGACGGGATCGATCAGGTATTGGAAAGGGTGAAGACCCTAAAAGATTCAGTCATAGATGGCTATCCATCAGAATTTTACAAATAATTCAAGGGCATTTTTTCCCCTCCTATGTTGCTAGCCTTTCACAAAACACAGGAGGGGAAGCACCACCCCTCACACTCATGGAGATATGTGATACTGTCACCAATTTTAAAACCCCCAAAAGACCCCAAGTGCCCCACCTCATACTGGCCTATATTCATGTTAAACTATGATTACAAAATTTATATGGGTATTTTGGCACACTGAATAGAAAACTTATTCCACCAGCTGGTGGACCTAGACCAGGTAGGCTTCATCAAGCAGAGGCAGGCTCACGATGATGTCCAGCACACTTTCCTACTGATAGATTATGCTACTCAGAGAAAGATGCTCATGGTGTTCCTGAGATTAGATGGGGAAAAAGCCTTTGACAGGGTCTCTTTACCTTTCTTGTGGGAGACCCTGTCTAACTTCAGAATCTCCAAAGCATTTACAAACACAGCTGCAGAATCTATATGACACCCCTCAGGCATACCTGAAATTAAATGCAGCCCTTTCTAGCCAGATCACTCTGGGGCAGGGAATCAGACAAGACTTCCCATTATCCCCTCCTCTCCCCTTTTTGCCGTCTATCTTGGACCATTGGCACAAGCAATCAGATGACAAGGAGATATTGATGGTATCAATATGGGGGGACAGGGCAACATGATTTCACTCTTCGCAGATGATATCCTTTTAACCATCTCCCACCCAGAACAGACCATCCCTAAGGTCTGAGAACAACTTACGCTCTATGTCTCACTGGCAGGATACAAAATTAAACTGAAAACCTAAGTATTACAGTATAATTTAATCTCTACAAACTCCATGAAACAAAGATTTACTTTTAAATGGCATAAGATGGCAATGGGGTATTTGGGAATCAAACTCACTAAGCATCAGGTGCATGCTGGCTTACTGAACTTTGAAACAATTACCCAACAGCAACAAGAGGACATTAACAAGTCGGCACAACTCCCTTTGAGTTTTCTGGCTCAGATAGAGGCAACCCAACAAAATATTTTCCCACACATTCTATTTTTCCTCCAGACGCTCCCAATTACACCTGACAAAGCCTGTGTTTAGGCATGGGATAGAATAATCTCCCATTTTATCTGGAAAGATCACACACCCAGAATCCAATATTCCCTACTGCAGCTTCTCTGGGAAAGAGGGTATCTGAACCTACTTAACCTGCAAAGATATGCCCTGGCATCCAACATACACGCTATATTGCTCTGGCTAAATCCAAAATATGAGGCCCATTGGAAGCAATTTGAGTTTCATATGAATGATTTGTTTGACTTATCCACATACATGTTTGGATGCCCCCCTCAGTGCCTCCCATTCACCAACTTCCCATCACATACTGCTGAACTCTTCGGACAGTGGACTACCCTATCAAATAAATACCTCACCCCAGGGGATCTTCTTTATCTAAGAGCTTTCACAGCAGACACACACTTTCAGCCAAATAAACTAGATTGGGCCCTAGCTCAATGGCATAGGTATGGCTTAACATATGTACACCAATTAATAACCCCCAGTGGACTTCATTCATTCGCTGATTTAAGAGTTACCTATGGGCTACCCCAAACATATTTTCATAACTATCTTCAACTTAAAAATTATGTACAACCTTCAGAAATAAGAGTTGGCCGATCTGGCAAAAACCCACCCCCTTTAGTAGCCTTAATTTTAATCCTAAAACGGAGTAATTCATTCATCTGACCACTTGATTAGTCAAATATATAAGGCACTAACAACTAACATGGATGATTCCACAAATACTTTGGATATCCCTGAGGAACTGTGGAACATCTCCTCACTTCCAGTACTAAAGGCCTCCAGCACACCATACTGGAAGGAGTTTACATGGAAGATAGGCAGTAGATTCTTTCGCACCCTAGTTGTTGTAGCTAAGTACACAATAGGAGAGATGGCGGGGTGCTGGAGGGAGTGTGGTCACACTAGGGCTGACTATGTCCATATTTTCTGGGACTGTCCCCTTCTGGCCACATTCTGGAAAGGAATAACACATGAAATTATCAACATATGTGACTGCCCAGACCATCTTACAACTGCATACATCCTTATAGCCACTCCACCAGCTGGGGTTAGGGTGGGTAAGGCCACCAACAAACAGATCACATTGCTGCTCTTGGGGGCTAAAAAGGCCATCACAAGACTCTGGTGCACAATAGCAATTCCTACTAAACTGACCTGGAACTCCCTAGTCAGGGAAATCTAGGCCCTAGAATGTTTATCAGCCAGACTGGGAGACAGGATGAAGAAATTTGATAATTATTGGCATAAGTGGGTAATGCATCAATTGGAATAATATCCTGATTTTGTCCCATGAGAATGCCCTAAATGGAAGAAGGAAGGAATGATTTTATCAAGCATCCCTAGTTTGACCAAGGTGAAATATAGTAGCATATACTGGATATGTTGAATGTGTATAAGATAAAGACTGAAGTGATAACTGTACCTGGATTGTTTGCCAACTGTGAATCAGTTTGTAAGACATTTAATGATTTGTATTAACTCATTCATGTATGACTTGAATATTTTTAATAACAAATTTTAAATATAAAAAGTGGGATATAATGATATGTAGACCCATTGGAAGAACAGATCTACTAAATGAATAACTGTACTGTACACATTTTCGCCAGGGTTATTGATTACATATTATCATGGGTTGACAGAATTACCTAAAAATTATGGAGAAATGTTGTATACAGGGCAAGCCATTGGACCAGTGGGTAGCATGTGCTCCTGTACCAGAGACTCAGATTCGGAGATGAACTCTGGGAGCTGGCTGGGCAGCACATGGATGGGGTCGAGTACTCCTGCACACCACTACACTGAGCCTGGGAAGGTATGGCACAGTGTTCTGTCACATGGGCGACACCTTGTGACAGGCTGGGAAGCCTTTTCTCACAAGGGGTTCATGCGCATGTCATGGCCTGAAGGAGTTACGTAGTGTGTCAGGAGAAGTGGGTTGGCATAAAAAATTAACCTTGCAATATCTCCTCTATTCTGTTTGTTCCACTTCCAAAGTGACCTGTATGAATGAGGATATCATTTTACGGTCACAAAAAGGGAAATTTATTTAAAAAAAACTATGTTACAGATTGCATACAGTATACATAAGTGATACACAGTGGGGACCTCATCAGTGGTGTAAACAGCATGTGCATATAGATAACTTTTTTATCACATAAGATCCTCTCTGCATACTTAGTTTGGTGCATTCCCCCATCCCGATTGCCATGGATGTGAAGTCAGGATGACAAGCTGACTCTGTGATGTGGCAGTTCACTGGTGCCACAGAACTTCTGCAGAAATTACAAACCATCACCACCATAGAAGTTCTGCATCAAATGGTAATCCTGTCACAAAACTTGATCCCAAAGTGCCGCAGAAAAGTAGGGGCCTTGGCTATAGTACAGTAACTGCTTCCAATTCAGTTTGGGTGCACTGGAGATAGTAACAGCTGTAGCAACAGCAACCAGTTCTCATTCTGCACAGGGGCACTGTAACAGCTACTGTAGAAACAGTAAATGGTTTTCATTTAGCACAGGTAACACTACAACCAGTAACAGTAATTATGTCCAGCTCAACCCGCGTGACACTGGGGGCAATTTCAGTTGCAGTAACAGTAACCACATTAGTCATCCCTGGTGGCACTAGAGAGAGTAAGAGCAACAGGAACAGTCCCCCTTGTGCCACTCATCCCCAGTAAAAGTCATATGGAGCACTACATCCACAAAATGTTGCTTGGAAATAGCCAACATTGTCATTTTCACAACTGTTATCATTTTAAAATGCTATTAAGTTGCAGTCCACAAACAAGAACTCCAAATGTGATACAAATAAATATCTACTTTCCTTTTGAAGTGCCAGAAATTCTTTGGAAAATTCACCTTCACTCAGTCTGGTCCAGTTGGGGTACCTGAGTTGAAAATGGCACATTGCATTATGTTTTGACTTACAGTCTCAGGATGGTGGGATACTCCATGAAAGTATCCTTTTGAAAATGTATTTTGTGTCAGAAAGAGATATAAACTATAGCTAGATAGATCGATAGATCGATAGATCGATAGATCGATAGATAGATAGATAGATAGATAGATATTTTATTTATATAGCACCCATCTCCAAAGACTCTGGGTGCTGTACAATGTGATGCATATAACATATACCATACAATAATGCAAATACAAATAATACAAATCTAAAATGAACTACAGCAATATACAAAATATAGCTAAAAGAAAACAGCTTAACTAAACATCACACAATATACTATTTTTATAAAACCCCTTCAGTTAAAAGGCTTGATTAAATAGGTATGTTTTGAGGCCGTTCTTAAAGGCTTCCACTGCAGACTTTCAGTGTTCATCCATTCCTCTCAAATGGGTCATCCTCCATCATCCTGTTGGCTGATGCACAATTGTTAATTTTTGGACTGCCATAAGTCAAGCCCCTGGCTACCATAGTCATTCTCCAGTTCACTTCAAGCATCCCTAGAGGCTGGTCATGATCTATGATCGCTCCCAAAACTCTAAGGTAATTTGTGTCCCACCAATAACTTTCTTTACTCTGAACTCTTTTTAATTTAGCATGTCAACATACGGAGCGTGAGTTACCACTAGTATTTTTTTCCTAACTTTTTGTATAGTTTCACTATTTAACAAAACAAATTTATAAAATATGTTGCCAGAATAACCACCCAGAGCATTGGGGCAAGGGAAAGTTTGTCTGGACCCACTGGCAGGATCTTGCCTTGCACCCCTGAGCAAGTAGGGACCCTCATGCAGCATCTTCACCACCCGCTCCCTCAGGACAGGACCTTCACATAGCGCCCACTCCCCAATCAGGCAGCATAAACAGGGAGATCCTGCATCACAGACACTAGGACCCAGGAGGTAGTCTAGAAATTTATACAGGGCTTATCATCTCTTTACTGCCAGAATGTATCTATAGGCAAATGATGATGCCCATCCTTCATAGCCATGGAAATTTCCCCACTGTTCTTATTGGATGATAGGGGCAACATGTCCCAACTCTCACAGCCCTCCACAGTACTTACTAGGGGCCTTGGAGTCCCTGGATTGGTCTGCAGTTCCTGATGTGGTTTTCTCCACACTGGAGATTGTGCCAGAAGTTATCCCTGCCCTCCAGAGATTCGTGGTGAGAGGGCAGACTGAATGACATTGTCTGCCTTCCTGTACTAAGAAAAGTGCCCATGCCACAAAGGATGTCTCCTTTGGACACCAGTTAACTCACCCAGTCTTTCATCCACTGCTCCATGCACATCATCCACTACTCCTTGTGCAACTTACAGAGATTGAAATTGCACAGCTGCTATCTTAAATATAGTGGATTTCATGAGAAAGGCACCCTGCTTCATTCCTGGGCATCACTGATGCAGCAAACCCACCACAGAAAGATGGAGGCACACCAGGGGCATAGTTTTCCATGGCCAAACCACTCTGGACATTCATTGGGGCCACAGAGAGTGAATCAGGTCCCAACAGCAGGTGGCAGGATAATCCTGTGAGATGTCCATTCTCATGAAAACTGCAGATGTGTTGTCCCATATTATTCCTGTGTAGTCTCATGAGAATGGCCACCATCTTGGAAGTGTTCCAAGATGGTGGCCATTTTGGGCAAGTCAGCTTAAAATTCCCATGAGAAATGGGATTTCCAGTCTTTTATATAGGGATCTTCTTGTCAGCCATTTTGTATGTGGCAGGCCACTTGGAACAGTTTGGTGGCCATTTTGAGTGGGTCACCAGTTTCCCTTTTTCCTATGGAACTCAACTTGTAGGTTATTTTTTTCTTCTGCTGGCAACCTATCTATTCTGTACTCCCTCAGCAGCATGCATATATTGCTGCTCAATGCCGTGTAGATTGGCCTCCTGTTCCAGTGGCTGGAAAAGCTGCAGTCCCAGCAACTGCCAGGCTCCCAGCCGGGGCCTTTCAGTAAGTGTCCGGAGGGGTCCTCCCCACACATTCTGAAGAATAGGTACAAGAAGGCAGATAAGGCAACAGAAACCTCAGATGATGAGGAGCCAGACCAAGACCTCGGGTCTTCCTCAGGATGGCTGTGCCCCAGAGACAATGTGTCTGAGCTGGTCAAGATGATAACGGAGGCCCTCCAAATTCCAGAGGACCCAGATAAGCACCAGTCTCTGATGAATCACTCCTCTCAGCATCGCTAAGCCTCATCAAACAACACTTACCAACCTACCCAGCTCTGGATGCCAAAAGAATTGGAGGCAGTGAAACCAGCCAGACTCCAGGAGAAGTGGGCCATACAACTGAAGTACCCGATCAGAGAGGCCCTTAAAGCAGAATGGCTGGTAGCACTCAAAGTGGACACCCTGGTTTCAGTCCTCACAAAACTTACTGTCATTCCAGTTGAGAACTTGGCAGCTCTGAAAGACTCAATGGACCTTCCATCGTTTTCTTCCGAGCAAGCCCAGATGTTTCTTTATCCTATATCTATGGAGGAGGTGCACCATAGCATTTCAGCTGCTAAGTCGTGAAAATGCCCGGGAATCGATGGCTTCTTGGCACAATATTTTAAGTACCCCTCTCTTAAGGAATTGCTTACCCCTATTGGTTGGCCTTTTTCATTATGCTCAGGAGGGTAATGCTCCACCCCCCCCGGCAGTATTGTACTACTGCTGCAGTGCCGAAGACAGGGAAGGATCCCAGTCTCCCCATTTCCTACAATACAATTTGTATTTTGAATTCTCATTATACATTTTTTATGTATATCTGGGCTGCCTGGATAGAAGACGTTCTCCCCTCCCTGCTGGACTGGGATCAGTTGGATTTTGTTCACAAACAGCAGGCGCACAATAATGTTTGATGTACCTTTTTGTTATTAAAACATGCACAACAGTATTCAATTCCCCTGGTTCTGGCCAGCTTTAAAGCAGAGAAGGGTTTTAATCATGTTTCCTGGTCCTTCTTGTGGTCTATGCTGCTAGTGATGGGCTTCCCCACAGTATTTCTCAAGATGCTTCAGCAATTCTATACCCCCTCGTACACTCCGGTTAGGGTCAATGGTTTGTTTTCTACTCTATTTCCCATGGGGTGAGACAGCCAAAAAGGTTGTTCTCTTTCCCCCTTGTTGTTTGCCCTCTGTATTGAACCTCTATGGAGGCACCTACAGTGGAGACCAAGGAGGATGCTGGGAACCTCCACAAAGGAGAACCACAGGAGGGTGGCAGGGGACCCTGCAGGGGAAGGAAACAACTCCTGGTGGAGGACTCCATTGTTAGGAAGGTAGAACTGGGCAAGGAAGGGGAGAGGGAGGTAAGGTGCCTGCCTGGTGCCATGGCTTGGAGGGACAGGGAGCGAATCCTCAGGATTGCCGGAGCAGCTGCACAGGGGAGGGAGCTGGATGTCATTGTCCACCTAGGGACAAATGACCTGGCTAAGAAAGGGATTAGAGAAGTGCAGGAAGAGTTTGTGGAATTGGGAGAGGCCTTAGTCAAAGTAGCACGCATGCGGTAACCTTCTCCGGGTGCTACCCATCTATGGCATAGGAGGCTAGGGTGTTCTGTACCATGGGATTCAATCAGTGGTTGAAAAACTGGTGTGGAGCTCAGGATTTGGCTTCATTGGGGACTGGGGTCCACCTGGAGTGATGCAAGCCTATACTGGCATGATGGGCTGCATCTGTCGGGAGGGAACCAGGATCCTAGGTGATAGGTTTAAATGCTTCATTGGCAAGCTTTTAAACTAGCCAAGGGAGGCACTGGAAAGACAGAAAAATCCTAGCCCCCAAACAATCACGGTAGTAAGTGTGGCAAACACCAACATGGAGGTGTCGATAGGGAGAAGGGCAGGGGTAAATGGAGAAAGTGACAAAGGCAAGAAGGACAGGGATGGGGCAAAGGGAGTGAGCCATCAGGAAATGGAGGGTAATGGTACCAATGCCTGTAGTCTGGGCAACAAGCTCCCTGAGCTGGTGGCCTTAATGGAAGAGGATGCCTGGATATAAGTAGCAGTCACAGAAACATGGTACACAGAGAACCATGACTGGGATGTTAACATACCAGGGTACACCAACCTACAGGAGAGACAGGCAGGGGAGAAGAGGGAGGAGTAGCTCTATGTAAAGGAAGGGATAAAAGCAACTGAACAAGAGAAACAGGGAGGAGGAGGCACTGTGGGTCACATTGGAGACTGGAAAGGGCACCACAATCCGCACAGGGGTTGTGTACAGACCCCCATGTCAGGGAGAAGGAATGGACAAGGATATGATAGAAGGCATTCTTAGAATGGCAGGGAAAGGGGAGATACTGTTGATGGGAGACCTGAATATGCCAGATGTTAACTGGAGCACATTTGCTGCAGCCACATCCAAGAGCAGGGCCATTCTTGACGTCCTACAGGTGGCAGGCATTAGACAGCTAGTTTCGGAACCCACTTGTGAGGGAGCAATCTTAGACCTCATACTCTCAAACGGGGGCAGTGAGAGGATCTCAGATCTAGAAGTAGGTTGTCATCTGGGGACAAGTGACCATCAAACAGTGTGGTTCACGTTAAACTCAGCTACAGAGTCAAGCCATACAAAAGTGAGGGTACTGGACTTTAGGAGGGCTGACTTTGGCAAGATGGGAGGGTGCCTCAGAAAAGCACTAGCAAACAGGCTAGAAGGAGGTGTGGAGCAACAATGGGGAATTATCAAAACTGCCATCACAGAGGCAACAAGCCTTTGTGTGAAGCAAATAAACAAATCAAAATGAAAGAAAAAGCCACTATGGTTCTCAAGAGAGGTGGCTGTGAAAGTCAAGAAGAAAAGATAGCATTCCAGAGTATAAGGAAACACAGAAGGAGCAGGACAGAGAGCTGTACCAGTTAAGGCAGAAAAAAGCAGGAGAGAAGTCAGAATAGCAAAGGCCCAAACTGAGAAAAGATAGCCAACTCAGTTAGAAGGGGATAAAACCTTTTATGGTACATCAGCAGCGAGAAAAGACAAAGGAGGGATAGTGAGGCTGAATAGAATGAGCGGTGGGTGGGCAGAGGGGACAGTGAAAAAGCAGGAATACTGAACGAATATTTCTGCTCAGTATTCTAAAGAGGAGGAAGTGCCTAATCCAATTAACAGAAGCACTCTTGATAGGGGTCGATCCCAGTTCTTTCACAGAAGAAAGGGTTCTGCAAGAACTCCTAAAACTGAAGGTGGACAAAGCAATGGGTCCTGATGGAATTCACCCAGAATTCTAAAAGAATTAAGGAAGGAACTAGTGAAACCACTGGCTACTCTTTTTAATAAATCATGGGAGGATGGTGTGGTACCGAGGACTGGAGGAAGGTGGATGTGATTCCCTTCACAAAGTGGGACCAAGACAGAGGCAGGAAACTACAGACCTGTCAGTCTGACCTCTGTGGTAGGAAAGTGATGGAGTCACTTCTGAAGGAAAGAATAGTTGAGTACCTAGAGGTCAGTGGAGCACAGGATCCAAGGCAGCATGGGTTCACAGCGGGAAGGTCATGTCAGACGAATCTAATAGATTTCTTTGACTGGGTGACCAAAGTAGTAGACCAGGGAGGGGCTGTGGACATGGCCTACCTAGACTTTAGCAAGGCATTTGACACAGTCCCACACAAAAGATTGATAGTCAAATTAACCAGCATGGGAGTGGGTCCCAGGGTGGTAGCCTGGATAAAACATTGGCTGGACAACAGGACACAGAAGGTAATTGTAAATGGAGTCCACTCTGAAGAAAGGGCGGTTACTAGTGGGGTACCGCAGGGTTGACATTGGGTCCAGTCCTTTTAATGTCTTCATCAGTGACATTGCAGAGGACTGGAAGAAAAGTATGCCTTTTGCAGATGACACAAAGATCTGCAACAGGGTTGATACACAAGGAGGCGTGGAAAGGATGAAAAGGGACTTGGCAAGGTTGGAGGAATGGTCAGACGTATGGCAGCTAGGATTCAATGCAAAAAAGTGCAAAATAATGCACCTGGGAAACAAGAACCCATGGGAAGAATACACAATGGGTGGGGAGGTAGTAACAACAACAAAACAGGAAAGGAACCTGGGGTAATCATATTAGATGACCTTAAGGTTAGCAAGCAATGTGAGAAGGCAGTAGGGAGGGCGGGGGTATACTGGGAGTATGGAGAGGCATCAGCAGCAGAAAACAGGAAGTTGTTATCCTCTGTACAGACAGTTGGTGAGACCCCATCTGGAATACTGTGTCCAGTTCTGGAGACCCCATCTCCGCAAGGACATAGACAGGATAGAGGCAGTCAGAGGAGGGCAACTAAAATGGTGCAGGTCTGCAAGAGAAGCTATATGAGGAGAGACTAAAGGAGCTTAATATATACCCTTGAGGAAAGAAGAGGAGGGGGACATGATAGAAACTTTCAAGTACCTCAAGGGAATCAACAAAGTCCAAGAGGGTAGCATCTTTCAGAAAAGAGACTTGCAAGAACAAGGGACACAATTTAAAGATAGAAGGAGGGCAGTTCAGGGGCAATGTGAGAAGTATTATTTCACAGAGAGGTAGTGGATGCATGGAACAGCCTTCCTGAGGAAGTTGTGGGGTCTAAAACTGTGGGAGAATTCAAGAATGCATGGGACAGACATAAGGCAATTCTTGTGGGGGGCAGGAAGATAAAGGCTGTTGGTTAACTAGGATCTGCGGCCTATCCTGTAGGTAGGGAAATGGGCAGACTAGATGGGCCTAGCGGTCCTTATCTGCCGTCAAAGTCTATGTTTCTATGTTTCTGTGTTTCTCACTTACCATATTTGTTTGGCAGCTGACATTCATGGGATACTGTTGGGAGGTCAGGAATATAAAATAGCATTATTTACCAATGATATTCTTTTGACCCTTACAGATCCCACTCTTTCCCTTTTTGTCACTCTTGACATTTTATCTATGTTTGAGGGATTGGTGGGTTTCTGTCTTAATAAAGATAAAACAGAGGTTCTGGCTTGCAATTATTATCCCTCCGGTAATATTCATGAACATTATCCTGCTCGCTGAAGCAGGAACTGCCTATGATATCTGGGGGGTCATAATTCCTCAGAATCTAGAGCATCTCGTTTTAACTCAATTATGAACCTTTGATGGAAACCCTTGCTCAGGATTTTATTTGGTGATCTAGTTTTTTATTGTCTTTTTTTCAATGAGTTGAGGTCCTCTGGTCTAATGTTTTGCCTTGTATATTGTTCCTTTTACAGACTTTTCCCCTTCTTCCCCCCTTGTATTATTTTCTGGACTGGCAGTGGATGTTTTTAAATTTTCTTTGGCATGCGAAGAAGCCCTGAATTTGGGCAGCATTGTTGTCTCTTCCACCAGATTGTAGTGGAATAAACGTTCCTAATCTTCAGCGGTATGCCATTGCTTGTCAGCTGTATATGTTATACTTGATGGACATCCTCCTTTTTTCAGGCATACTGGAAAGTAATTGAGTTTGCTTTAAATAACTTTTATGATATCAGTAGCATACTTAATTCTGAACCTCCACAATTTCTTCCTTTTACTAACTTTTTCTGACTAACCCGGGCAGTATTGATTGTTTGGCATAGGGTTCACACTCGAGTTTTGAATGCTGATGGCTTTTTTTACTGCTTTGCCCTGAAACCGTCATATTTCTCTGAATTATTCTGACCCTTTTCTTTGACGATGGGCTAGGTTGGGCTTTCAGTATGTTCATCAAATGTTTGATTCCAAAGGGTTTCACCCTTTCATGGACTTTCAAGCTGTGTATAAGGCAAGGCAAGGCAATATTTATTTAAAAGATGCCCAGCCTAGGAGGCTGTGGGTGCTGTACAAATAAATATACATATTTTTCAAAACAGAATCAATAAAAAAAACAGAAAAAGAAAAACATAAACATAAACATATAAATAATTAACCCCACATAAAAACATTTCCCATAAATAATAAGCTAAAAACATCAAATTTCAAAAACTGTAATCAAATCTGTAAATGGAACTGATTAGTCCAGAAAGGCCTGGGTGGATAGGAAGGTCTTAAGGTGGGCCTTGAATACCTTCAAAGTAGGGGTCCCCTTAACCCCAAGGGGCAGCAAATTCCACAGGACGGGGGTGGTGACACTAAAACCCTGTCACCAGACGATTTCAGCCTCATCCTGGGAATTGCCAGGGGACCCCCACAGGTGAAACAGAGAGGGTAAACTGAGATAGCAGGTGCAAGAAGGTCTAACAGATAACCAGGGCCCTGACCATGTAGGGCCTTACAGGTGAGAAGACTCACCTTAAAGAGGATCCTCAACCTGACCGGCAGCCAGTGTAACTCATGCAATGCCGATATAATATGGCAGAGGAACGAGGTGTGAACAAGCTTGATACATTCAGCAGACCAGACCTGAGTTTGATTCTCACACCCTCCACTTGCATACTGTGTGACTCTGAGCAAGTCATTTAACCGCCCAGTGCTCCCAGGTCACCCCTGAAAACAGGCACTTTTGCCTAGTGGGCTTTAACCTGTTACCAAAGACTAAAATAAAAAAAAAAGAATTTTGGCTGCCCAGTAAGTAACCAGGCAGCTGCGTTCTGCACTAGCTGCAGTCTGCGGAGAGATTCTCACAACCCCGAGGTAGAGTGCATTAGAGTAGTCAAGCCTTGATGTAACTAAGGCATGCATCAAAGTGGGGAGGTCCAGAGGTGGAATAAGGGGCTTTATCTTGGTGACATTTCTGAGATGGAAAAAACAGGAGTGGATGGTGGAAGATATCTGCGCCTCCATAGTCAGACTCCGAGCCAGAATGACACCAAGATGTTGCACCCTAGAGGAGGCCTTCAATGGAAAAGATCCCAGAACAAGTCCAGTCTCTGATCCAGAGGCCATCCTGTCAGGTCCTCTGTTCAACTCTACCACCAATACCTCCATCTTATCGGGGTTCAGTTGCAACCAGCCAGAAGCTATCCGGTCATTAATCTGAGCAAGGCAGCTGTTTAGCACATCCACCACGTTGGATGTTCCTAGAGCAAAGAATAAGTATAGCTGGGTATCATCAGCACAGCAATGAAAACCCAAGCCATACTTCCTAATGATCCCTCCCAGGGTAGCATATACAATGCAAACAGCATTGAGGGTAGCACTGACCCTTGAGGTACTCCACAAGATAGGGGGCTGGTGTGGAGGAGAATTTCCCCATCATGACCCTTTGCCTCCTGCTGGTTAAAAAATGACTCAAACCAGCAGATGACAGTTCCAATGAGTCCACAGAGTTCCCTGAGGTGGTCAAGCAACACATAATGGTCCACAGTGTCAAATGCTGTAGAGAGATCAAGGAGAACAAGAATTGTCCTTTCTCCTCGATCTCTGGCCCTCAGGACATCATTCTGCACTCAAACAAGCACAGTTTCTGTGTTATGTCTCACACAAAACCCCAACTGAAAGTATTTGTATAACTCATGGGTAGCAAGCTGCTCCTCCAACTGAAGCACCACTGCCTTCTCCACAATCTTCACCAAAAAGGGAAGGTTGGAGATCGGTCAGTAATTTGCCCTAACATCCGGGTCCAAAGATGGTTTCTTTAGGAATGGTCTTACCAATGCCTCCTTCAAGGCATCAGGAACGACACCCTCAGACAAGGAGCACCGGACAATCAGAGCAAACACCAGGCCAACGGCATCGACGCATCTCATCAAGAAATACATTGGCACCAGATCCAGTTCGCAAAATGTGTGCTTCAGATAACTTACCTTCCATGGATCACTATCATTATTTGCAACTTTGAGCTTGTCTCCAGTCTTGCCTGCACTGGTTCAGATCTATCTCAAGCACTCAGATGCTACTGTTAGCTCTGATCATTTCTTGTCAAGCTGGGTAGTTGTAGAAGCATTTGATTGGTATTTTTTATTTGGCAATCCGTTCCTCTACCACTGAATCTACTGCCTTATTTTTTCAGCGTTGGTTGGTAGATCTTCAGATGGAATGTGATTTTACTTAGCAGGAGAGGTATGCCTTGCCTACATATAAGATTTCAATGGCACTGTATCTTAGGGAATTTATGTGGAAGTACAGGATATGCTTCTTCAAGACCCTGGCCTCCTCTCTTTCCTATTTGGGCCCTACTGCTGGAGCTTGCTGGTGGCGGTTTGGTGAATGTGTTGCAGATCAAGTCCATGTTTTTTGATCATGTCCCCATTTGGATTTATTTTGGTCATGGATTTCTTAGGTAATAATTCAAATTTTTAATGTTACTTCCACTTTATACCCTTTATTGGCATTGTTACACATACTCAAGGGTGACTTTCCTTTGTGGGGCAGGCAGCTTCAAATGTTATTAATGCTATTGATTTGCACCAAAAAAAACAATTACTAGGCTTTTGTATCAGCCTCACCCCCTGCAGGTTGCTCAATGGGAAACACTCATAGATACTATTTACAGGCAGGAATTGTGTAGTTATGTTTGTAACATGGGTTCCTAAAATACTGTCTTCTGATTCATCCAAACAGGTCACCTGACCGTGGATTAATGTCTGATATACCCCCAGTTGCATGGTCACAAGGCTTTATTTCACTGTTTCTTTAGGCAAAACTCTAACAAAACATTGCCCATGTTACAAGAGGATTATCCACTCCACGGTATGGGTTTACTGAGCATTAATCCACACCTCAGTGGTTGAAATCACTCGGCTTCACCTAAGTGATTCCAAACCCCCCCAGGGCGTGGATTAATGCTCAGTAAACCCATACGCTGTTGTGGGTTAATCCCTCCTTATTTGAATCATTTAACTGTATTTGACGAGATTTGGAGGCAATGGGTACCTTATAATGTTAGTGTTGATCCAACCTGTGTTCCTTACAGGGTGCCATTTAGGGTTGTTTTTTTTGTTTGTTTGTTTTTTTGGTGGCTCCCCTGTTTCTGATTCTGGACCTTTTTTCACAGTGTATATTCTGCTCTGGTTTTACTCTGAACCCGTGAATATAGTTAACTTTGCTTTGGTTGTATATGATCCCCTTTGGTGTATTTTTTCATTGTTTGTTTTAATTCATTATTGTTATCTTTCTTAGAGTTTATTATTGTGATTATTATTATTTTTATTATTTTTCTATCATAATTGTACTGGTATAATTGTTTTGTGGATATGTTTTTTTATTATTCATTTGTGCTCATATGGCAGTAGTTGTGGCTATTTTTTGTATATCTTTTGAATATAACTTATTTATTTATTTATTATTATTAGATCATCCATCGGTTTACAGACCTTTGAGTCATAGACTCATTTACAAAGGCATCTCGTCAAGAAGCAATACATCACAGCAAACAAACAGTACAGTACATAATGCTTAGATTAAAAAAGCAACCAGTGTTACAGGCATTCACTGGTGGTACACGCTTGGTAATAGGTAGATCACAGTAGTCATAATATAGGTACACGAATACCACGTCAGGTAGCAACCAGAGATATTTTATTACATTAGTCAGCAGATGATGTATGAGACCACAGGTATATACAGCAAAAGTATACAGGGCAGACCCAGCCTAGGGGTGAAGGTAAGGGGCAGGTGGGGGATTATTTGCAGTTGCAGCAGCGAGTGCTTGTCAGATAGCTTCTGAGGGAGACCTTGAAAGGACAAAGCTTAGTGGAGTCAGCTATATTGGCTGGGAGGGAACTGAAACAGCAGGAAGCCCGATAGCAAAAGAATCTCTGGGCCATAGAGGTCCTTACCCTGGGGACAATAAGGGAGGTTTTGACAGTGCTGTGGGTGGAGACTGAGGGGGAGGCATGCTGCAGGGAGGTGGCAACCCAAGGGGGGGAGTGCCCTAGCAGGGTCTTTTTTTACAAGAAGGCAGGTTTGGAAGTGGAGTTTTTCTTCAAGGTTGAGCAAGTTGGTGGTGGAGTACAGCAGGCATGTTTGGCTGTGCCTAGGCGCTCCCAGCATTAGCCTGCAGGCCTTGTTTATAGAGAGCTGGATTCTTGCAAGAGCAGTGTTGTCAGCTGCAGCATAGATGGGCAGTCCATAGTCGATTAGCGACAGGACAGAGGAGGTGATTGCCAATCTAAGGGCCTCTTGTGGTAGGCAGTCCCTATGGTGGTATAATAGTCCAATCCTGGGAGCAGACAGGGCATTGATATGGGAAGGGAAGGAGAGTGCCAAATCAAAGGTAATGCCCAGATACTTGTTTTTTTTTTTAGTTTAGTTTTTTTTTTAGTTTATTTTAGTTTATTGTTCTAGGAATTACTACCTTTGAGCCAGAGGCTCTTTTACAAAGGTTCCATGTCAATTAGGTACAGTACAAAAGGTTACATAGATAACACAACAATTTGTGTTGTGTCAAGAGCAAGAAAACATATACAGATACATATCAAATCACTTGTGCAAAGGACATGAGATATCAATAATCACAATATTATTACAAGAAAGAGGTCATGCCAGATTAGGAGAAACAAGTAGGGAAAAAGTCCAGAACAGAGAGGTTAAGTGAAAGGTGTGGGGAGCAGACAATAGCAGGAGAAAAGGTTTCCCAAACATGTCTTTGTCAAATAACAGAACAGGGTGGGTAGTGAGAAAATAGGAGGTTTAATCTTGTAGGAGGAAACCTGCTCAATGGGGTTTAGGGTGCTAGGCAGTATCGTGAGAGGGGCACCACTGGCTTTGCTTTGGCGATGCGAGAAGAGCATAGCTTTGGTCTTTTTTTAGGTTCAGGATTAGCCTTCGTGATGTGAACCAATGCTCAGCTCTATCAAAAGCTTGTTGGAGGGTGGCCTGGAGTGTGTTGGGGTTGGGATCAGTGATGAAGAGCACAGCGCCATCCGTGTAGAGGAGGATCTTACTTGGACAGGTCAAGGGGAGGGAGCTGATTTAGAAACTGAAGAGGAGAGGGCCTAAAATGGAGCCCTGGGGAACCCCAGAGTGGACAGGTCATGTGTCAGATAGGGTGCTATTGATTTGTACACACTGAATTCTGGCAGAGTGGCAGTTGGTGAACCATGCAAGGGGGCCAGAGGAGAAACCAAGACATCTGAGGGAGTCAAGCAAGAGAGGATGGCAAAACATGTCAAAGGCCTTCGAGAGGTCAATGAACACAGCATCAGCAGGACTTCCGGCATCAAGAGCAGAGTGCAGGAAGTTGGAGAATTCAAGTAGCACAGTGGTGGTGCTGTGACCTGCACAAAAGTCATGCTGTTCAGGGCACAGGATAATGTGCATAGCCAGGTATTCAGCAAGCTGGTTGGCAACTACTTTTTCAAGGGCCTTAGAGAGTGGAGGAAGGATGGAGATAGGTCGATAGTTACCGGGGTTGCTCGATCACCACTCTTTAGGATGGGAATGATGATGGTAGTTTTCCATGTGCTGGGGAACTGCCCCAGGCACAGAGAGTGGTTGAGCAACTTGGTAAGTGGGACTAGGACAGCATCCAACGTCAGACGAAGTAGCCTAGTGTCCAGTAGGTCGGTGCCGGGGTTGTTACTACTAACGGCTTTTTGCAGAAGGGGTCTAGCCTCCAATGAGGAGATGGTACATAGGTAGAAAGGAGGTCTCTGGAGAGTGGGTAGGGGTACTACTGGGATGGGGTCAAAGAAGTTACTGGGCAGGACTGAACTCAGGTCTGAGAAAGTGTGGTTTAGGCAGTCTGCAATGCCAAGGGGGTCAGAGCAGACAGTTCCATTAAAGGAGAGTTAAGAGGGGGGTGGGGAGCGGGATTTCCCATTCTGCTCCTTTACATTATCCCAAAAGTTTCTAGCTGACCCCACAGGAGACAAGAGCAGACTGGTAGTACTGGGCTTTGGGCTGTCAAATGGCCAAAGTACACTTCTCAGCGTTATGCGACACCCTGTCATCTGTGCCACTTAAATTCCATGGCAATGTGCCATAGGTTGTCTCTCATTTTAAGTTTATGAAGGAGGGTAACCCAGAGCATGTTTTGCATTTTGGTGCAATTTCTAGCAAAGGGGGTATAGAGGTCACAGGCAGTGCTAAAAGTGCGAGTGAAAAAAGCCAGTGCCTCATCTATAGACGGTGCAAGCCTGATTGGAGAACAATCGAGTTGTGAGAGGTACAGTTTAAGGTGACACAGGCAGTCTGGATGTAGGCTACGTCACTGCATGGTTTGTGGTGCAGGTTTGCTGTTGGCAGCAGACCAAGAGAATACGACAAAGGAGTGGTCACTAAGTGAGTTGGGAAGCATACTAACATCGAGCACCCTCTGGGGCCTGTTGGTAATGGTGATATACAGGTGGGTGTTGGAGCCAGTAGAGGAGTTGAATCTAGTTGAGGTGGTAACAAGCTGGGACATGTCAAAAGCAGCAAAGATATCTCTGGTTTGGGGGGCCATGGCAGAGCCAGTTGATATTCAGGTCACCAACAATTATCTAGGCCATTTTGGGTGGTAGGCCAGAGAGGTAGTCAGCAAGTGCCTGAATGGTGAGGTCTTGCTTTCTGGAGGGATTATAGGCAACGGTGAGAAAAAGTGCGCCCTTACCAGGGTTGGGGGAGATTTTTAGTGTGAGGGCTTGTGCCCCATTATCAATCTTTGGTGGTGGAAGTGCATGTCCGAGGAGAGAGTCGTGCATATAGACAGACAACCACCTCCACGCTTACCCACCCGATCTTCCCTGAAAAGGGTGTAACCAGGGAGGGAGATGAAGGAGCCAAGGGTGAATTTAGATAATCAGGTTTCAATGAATGTGACAATGTCCAGTTGGTGCTAAGTAACCCAGCACTGGAATGCAGCAGCCTTCTTAAGGAGGCTGCAAATATTCATAGAAGCTATGTGGAGTCCTTGAGCCTGGGCAGGCTTGTTCATAATGTTGGGCACGGGGCCAAGGTTTCGGTGAATGTTACCTGATAGAAGCAACAGGAGGGTGATTAGGCGCACCAAAGCGTGGTAGTGATTGTGGCATCTCCCCTTGCGAGTGGACACGGGGCCGGGTGCTGGGGTGCAAGGGGTGGGTAGAGTATGAATGGTGGGAAAGGCATTGAGGAGAAGAGACCAAGGTATGAGTGGGAAGTAAGAGGTAGCAGGGTGCAAGTGTGGGGGGTACCAAGGGTGGGAGGTGAACAAGCGTCGGGGGTGTGTGGTAGAGGTGCTGCAGATAAGGGGGGGGTACTTTGCATAGAGGGTGATGGTCCTAATTAAGGTGGGGCTGGTGTAGGAAGTAGGAGGAGGAGGACCATAGTCAGTGTCAATGCACTTGATCCCAGATGCATGGAGGACGATAAGTTATTTGAGCATGAGAGAGGATCACCCATATAAGAAGTTACAGAAAGGAGAGCCCCTTTCAGGAGTTGCTGTAATTGACTAGTGTTAGGCCTCAGGGGGTGTGTATCACTTGGGAAGTGTACTTAATAAAGGAGGGAGGAGGAGGAGAAGGGAGGAGGGGGAGGGTGGGTCGGCAAAAGACAGCAGTACAGCAAGGCAATGGCTGAGCTGTGTTTTGAAAAAGGTACCTTGTATGCTTCTTTCTCAATGGGGATCTGCAGCATCCAATCGGGAAGCAGCCACAGTCCCCAGGAGCCAGTCCAATTACAGGGATTGAATCCTCACAGCTCAGAGCTAGGAGCTGACCAAACATACCTACTTTCCTTGGTCAGGGGGTGGCGGGCTGAATGCAGAGGTCAAACCACCAGCAGGTAGCCATGCCAGGCCCACTCGGCTGAAGTGCAGAGCCTGGTTTAGGCTTACGGCTAAAATAGATCAGAAAAAAGGTGAGACGTTAGTTAAAAAGTCAAAGACAAAGGTCAAGTAAATTGGTGGGAGGGCCCTGAGCAATTTAGTGCTCAGGGCAGAAGTAGGTGCAAATTGTAGGAGAGAAAAGGTTCCTGCAGAGAGGTCTGGTCAAAGGTGCCAGGTGGGAATTTAGCAAAACAAAAGTCTGAGTCAAGAGGTTGTGGGGGGAGAGGCCCCTTGAATGAGGCCAGGGAGAACTGGGAAGGAGGCGTGTGGTGGAAAGGACTCAGGGTAGTCTGGAATGGGTAGAGAGGATGGCCAAAATGCCAGGCAATATCTACAGAATGTGCTGGTTTAGGCGGGTGTCAGGAGAGGGAATCAGGGGTCCAGTAGATGGCAGAGAAACATTGTGAGGAATAGAGAGAAAGAAATACAAAAGTGAAAAAAGCAAGAGAAAGAGGGAAGCAAAGAAGGCAGTCTGAGGATGAATGAGAAGAACTGTGATGGGAAAGATGTGTGGCAGAACAAACAGCAGGCAGTAGTCAGTTCTAGCTATTCTGCAATATCAGACAATTAGCAGAAAAAATTCAGTAGTGCAAGCAGTAAGCTATTTAAACATCAGGAAGTCTGTTAAAGCTTGCTACAACTCTGCTATACTCTGCTAGGCAATTCCTACATATACAGTGCAATAGTTTAAAGGTAAAATGTTTAAGCAGTAGAAATATTCAGTCGTGCAAGACATAAGTTATATAGAAGTCAGGCCTAGCTAGTACAGTAGGCTAAGCAGCAGAAAATTCCAAGAGGAGAGAAAAAATATATATTTCCACATGAGCAGTAAATTCAGCAGAAAAAAATGTCCAAAGAGCAGTACAGCAAGGCAGTGACTGAGCTGTGTTTTGAAAAAGGTGCCTTGTATGCTTTCTTTCTCAATGGGGATCTGTAGCATCCAATGGGAAGCAGCCACAGTCCCCAGGAGTTTTAATGAAGATGTTCATAAAAAAAAGACTCAGTGGACAAAAAAGTAGAAGTCTCTGCAAAAGCTTCATGAGGTTGAGAGGATCGTCCTAGCAGTGGACACAGCTATGTGGTATGTCAGCAGAGTCCTTTTGAGATGGGTAGAGCCCCTTGTGAACACGATTCCTGAATCCTCTCCACTGGCAGGCAACGTGGACTGCACTCTACAGGCTACACACTATATAGCGGATGCATCCTCCAATATCATGAAGTTTGGAACCAGAGCCATGGTACTATCCAACCATGCCAGAAGACCTCTGTGGTTAAAGTGTGGCAGACAAATGGGGAGTCCAAGGTCATGCTTCTCAAGCTACCGTTTAAAGAGGGCCATCTGCTTGGAGATTCACTCACGACTTTCCTCAAAGACCAGGCTCACACTAAACAGATGGTAGGAAATAAGGACCTATACCTGCCTTTGACACAGACTTTTCACACCAAATTTAGGGGCTCACAAGGTCAATCAAAGCTGTACAATAATCAGTCATCTAGAGGCGGAGCCTTCAAGTCCTGGGCCTAGTCTCGGACAGCATAATTCAGAACCAGAGGCAATGCAAGCAAAAAGGCCAGTACTGGTCTTACAGGGGGGTCCAGCGGCAATAGCCAATGAACTGAGACAGGCCGTGGCGGGCAACCCTCAGTGGAGGAAGCCTTCAACTGTTCGCAGATCAGTGGGCCCAGTCCAGAACAGAACGGTGGGTCAGAGAAATTGTGACTCAGGTGTACACCATAGAGATCACAAAAAGGATAATTCCACACAGATAAAATGATGTCCCGAATCCTCCTGCAATGTGAAAGAGCCAAGGCCATCCAGCAGGCCCTGTTCAATCTGTCCAGAAACAGGGCTATAGTTCCCTTGCCATATCCCTCACACAGTTAGTGCCTTCTTCTGCTCCTAACTACTCCACTTTCCCTGCCGGGCCAGAAATCTCTCTGGTAGTCCCCCCCTGAACCCCATATTTGCTCTATCTTTACCTGTCCCCCCCCAACTCTTGAACCATGGCTCTCGTCAGATCGCTATCTCTGCCTGCTCTCATTTTAATTCTACTCTCCTTTGATCCCACAAACAATCAATCAATCTCAGCCTATCATAAGCTATACGAACTGCACCTTAACACCCTGCAACTGCTCTGGTACGAGTAATACCCCTAGTAATGATGAGCTACTTGCTACTTATGGCCACCCTATCAAGATCCACAGTTGGGTTTTGTTAGCTCACATGCTTCCCTGTTCTGCTCCCCCACCTTGTAACATATTAAAGAGAAGTGCCAGTAAGCATAAGCATAAAGAATTTGAATAACGCTAAAAAGCTTCCTGCTACACCTTATAATGATGCTCCTATTTTATCGGGCAATATCCACTCTAACCCAGATACCATCCAACAACCACTAGATTGCATTAATCACTATCATTCTCTAAAAATAAAATCAATTAACATCCCTAGCCTGCTGGCTAAATTTGATCAGCTCCAAGTCTGGATTAGCCAGCAGAACCCTGATGTCCTCTCCCTAGTAGAAATCTGGCTTACACCCAAGGTTTCAGACTCCTCAATAACTGAGTACACCCTCTTTAGGCTGGACAAGATAGGGAAAAGGGATGGTGGGTGTGCTATTTACATCAGAGATCAGTTATGGTGCTTTGCACTCCCCAATTTCAATTCTGGGAATACTGCATAAGCCTTGGCTGTCAGGCTGTTGTTATGGTCCCAAAGCAAACTTTAACCATCGTCTCCATTTATATTCCCTCAAGGTATCACCCAGATGGTTTCCACAAATTCACTTAATATGTTAATGGCTTTAAGCACAACTGGGAGGTGGTAGTCTTAGGTGACTTCAATATAAATTGGATGTCATCTAGGCTGCCCAATATAAAGATGCGCTATCCAGTATTATCTACACTCAAATGGTTGAAACACCACCAAAACCAGCTACCACACTGGGACCAGTATCCTGTTCGATTGGATTCTCACAAGCAAACCGGACCAGATCTCCACCACCACTGTCCTTGCGGATGTGCTGAGTGATCATTCCTCCATCACTTGTCACTGGGCTAATAAGATCCCTAAGGGCAACCCCAGATTCACAACAAGTCATACCCTCAAACGCAGACAGCTACACTCATTTAAGGCCTACCTTAGCCACACTGACCGGTCCACAATAGACTCTGCCATGGATATAAAGCAGGCAATGGGCTACTTTATTTCTAAGTTCAATGGAGTGTGTGACATCTTTGCTCCCACATAAACGTGAAATCAAGGGAGTCCAGAATTCCTGGATCTCCTCAGCCCTGCTGAATCTTATGGCCACCAGAGACCATCTCTGGCACAGAGCCAAGGCAACCAACCACCAGGATGATATCCAGAATTACAAAATGGCTAGAAACCTCTGCACCCATGAGGTCAGACTAGCTAAATTGCATTATTTCAAAGAAGGCCTCATTAACACATGGGGAATGCTAGACAATTTTGGGAAAACATGAAGGACCTAATGGGAAAATACAGTAAATCCTTACCCTTCATGCTTCTGGTGAATGGGAACATAACCCAGGATCCCAAAATCATCACCAACAGATTTAATGATGCCTTCACATACCTTAGCAGTATACTGCTACCAGATCTCCACGACGCCCAATTTTGTAACTCTCATGACCTTAAGACCACTCTCAGTGAGTCCCCTCCTAGCACCCCTCCCTTCTACCTAAAGGCTATCTCCATGTCTGACACAAAAAAATACCTCCAACAGGTGCTTGGCAAATCTCTTCACAACAGTGATACTTAGAACCTAAAGTTACTTGCCCTCACCCTGGATGTAGTACTCCATCCTTTAACTGCACTCCTGAACCTTTTTCCAAGGTTTGGTCAATTCCCCCAGGTATGGAAAGCCACTGTGGTCACACCTGTCCACAAAAATGGAGATAGATCCCTTCACTTAAACTACTGCCCAATTTCAATTTTGCACCCCCCCCAGGCATTAGAAAGAAGTGTCTCAGATCAGTTGGTTGACCATTTTGAAAAATATGGTTTACAATGCCCTCAGCAACATGGGTTCTGTAAGAGACACAGCACCTCTACTGCCCCATTTGGAGTATTCTGGCTTCCTGCATGGAGCCCTCGACAGCTTTCAGATTGGCTGGGCAATTTACATCGCCCTAACAAAGGATTTTGATACTGTCATCCATAACACATTAATTAATGAGCTCCTCTCCTTATGATTCTCACCAGAAGTGGTAGGTTGGTTTCAGAGCTATTTTAATAGTAGGGCCCAACAAGTAAAAATTGATAGCACCCTCTTTGTTAGTCACCAGGTCCTTAATGGCATTCTGCAAGGGTTAATTCTTGGCCCCCTACTATTCAGCCTCTTTATCAACAAACTCCCTTCAGTCTGTAAAGAGTGAATTCTGCTATATGCCGATGACGCTAGCATCTACTCTAAAAGCCCTGACCCACATCTCTTAGAATCTCAATTACAACAAGATTTCACCATGGCAGAAGCTTGGTTCACCAAATACAAACTCCTACTGAACTATAAATAAACTAAAATAATGCTAATTGTCAACCCCATAATAAACATAGGGACTTCCAAATGACAGTCCTCAATAGCCTACACTCCCCCATTGACCAGAGTGCAATCTTTCAGATATCTTGTAATCACCCTGGACTGCTCCCTATCCTTTCTGCACCACATAGATCATGTTGTTAAGGTTGTAAACCCTAGAATTGGCTTACTCTACAGGCACAGTCATGGTTGACCCAAGAGGCATTGTCACTGGCAATCAAAAGCTCCATTCTATCCATTATTGATGATGGCCTGGTGATATATGGTGCAGCCTTAGAATCCACCCTCAAAAGGGTAGGTGTAGCCCTTAACAAGGCATGCAGGCTGCTTCTTGGGGTAAATTGCCTAACTCACACTTGAAACCTTTATGTGCTTTCCAATTGGCTTACACTGCAAGAAAGAGTGCGATACCAAGAGTGTCTCCTTAGTGAAAAAAACCTGCCTAGGTCTTTCCCCTCCAGCCATCCAGAACCTACTCTCCATCACACCCAGCCCCATACAAGGAGTCTATCCCAGTAGTCGCTGCTTGTCTCCTTCGTTCGGACATCACAAGCACAAAGATCTTTCACATACAAGGCACTGCGATGGCTCAATGAGCTACCCATAGACACTGCCTGTGAAACCAAGCTAGGACCATTTAAGACAAAACTCCACCTATTCCTGTCCAATCTGTGACTGCTAGCCCCTCCTCTCATCTACCACCCTCCTCCTGCCCTGTCCCGTTGGCGCCTACCCCACTCCCCCTCTCTCCATCACTCCCTTTGCCTATTTATCTCCCCCTTCCCAGATCTATTCTAGACCACCCCTCTTCAATCAATCTCCTACTCCTCTTTTGGCACTTACCTTCTCTCCCTCTCTCTCCTTCCAACCCCCCATACCAAACAAATGATACATTAATTATGCTTCAGCTAGTTTTGTCTTAATCACTTAACTGCTATACTTAATTTACCTATTGTTCTCTATAGTTGCCTTCCCTTGTTTGCCCTGCAATAATGCACTCTTCTGCCCCATTGAAAATCTTATGTTTCTTTACTGACGTTGAATTTATGTAGAGATGTATTATAACTGTTTCCTATCCTGAATTGTATGACAGGTTGACGGTTGACGTTGAATCTATGTAAATTACCTGTTCCTATTTTGAATTGTATGCCTTGTTTTCTCCAGGTTTTGTTGTGGAACCTTTTAAAAGAGCTTCTAGCTCAAACGTACTTTCCTAGACATCAATAAATAAATAAACTGACACAATTTGTTGGGATGTTCTCCTTCAAATCACTGTTAAGATGCTTACTGAAGGAAGGCTGTCACTGCTATTCCTAAACTGTTTCTCTACCACGAGGTAATTCTCTTGGACTTACTATTCAGCACTTGTCTAATCTGCCCCCTGCAGTTACCCCTTCCCTGCAGTACTACCTTCGGTTCTCTATCATTGTGTTGTTCCCCCTCCCCACTGTCCATATTTTCTCTATCACCCTCCTCTTCTGCACTTTTCTTGCCTGAGCTCCCCTTCCCCCACCACTCTTTCTGTCCCTTAATGATTCCTCTGATTTCTAGTGTTCTATCCTAATGTACTATTTATTGACAGACGAACATAGGTCTCCTTTGTTAGGTATACTCATTGTATAACATGTACTGTCATCATTTTGTAAAATGCATTCCTCTGTGTTGTAATCATATTGTTTTTGACCATTTCATAGGTTTTTTCAAGCTACATAGACTTGCATCCTCAATGATTGCCTAGTCTTATTCTATATTGGAGTGCTTTTGTTTCTATAGAACTTATCTGAATCAAGTTTAAAAGAGTCCATTGTCTTATTCAATACCACTTCCCTTGGCAAACTGTTCCAAAGCTGAACCCCGCTCTGGCTAAACCAGTTTTTCCTCTTCAGGGTGTTCCACTTATTCTTTTCCAATTGTAGCTTATGACTCCTGGGTTCGTACAGATAGGTCTTTCTTACCCTATGTCCCAAATCCTCCCTAAGTTGTTCATCCTGGAGGGCCCTATATATCATACACATATCTCCCCTTGTTCTATGATATTGCAATGTGAATAATCTTAAATTGTGTAATCTCTCCTGGTATGATACTTGTTCCTAGCCTATGATTCTTTTAGTGGCCCTGTGTTGCACCCCTCTCCAACCTTCTAATATCAGCTTTTTTATATGGGGGCCACACCTGGGTGCAGTATTCAAGATGCAGCCTCACTAATGCTTAGTACAGAGGCAGAATCATCCTGCTGTCTCTGCTACTAATATGTTGCAGTATGCAATTTAATGCCTGGTTAGTCTTTTTGACAATAAGACTACAGTGTGTACTGAATTTCAAATCTCCAGTCACTCTAACCCCCATATCCCTTTCCTCCACTGTCTGATGAAGCAGAATTCCTCCCAGATTGTACTCAGAGCTGCTGTTCCTTTTTCCCAGGTGCATTACTGCACATTTTTTTAAGTTTAGTTCCAGCTTAAACTGAACTGTCCACTGTACCAGCATATCTAGGGTTTTCTGTACATTGTTCTGGTCACCTATGGTGTTCACAATACCCCAATCCTGCAGTCATCTGCAGCCATACTCAACCAAATGTTGGGGAAACTGCACTTAATTGAGGACACATACAAATTAAATAAACATCGGCCCAACACCGAACCCTGTGGGACCCCACTTGTGATTTCCGCCCAATCCGACAATACCTCTCTGATTGTAACACTCTGCCTCCTGTTACTCAACCACGCCTCCACCCAATTTACTATATTAGTAGGTAACTTTGTGCTGATCAGAACCTCTATTAGTTCCTTATGTGGTAATTTGTTAAACACTTTAGAAAAATCCAAGAATATGATGCCCACTGCATTCCCCATATCTAAAACCTTATTTGCTGTTTCGTAGAAGGTTAGCATGTTCGTCTGGCATGATCTTGTTTTTGTAAAGCCATGTTGGGTTTGATCTGATAATTTATGTAAGGTCGAGTGGGATGAAATGTGATCTTTCAAAATACCTTCAAATAACTTACCCACTATAGAAGTTAAACTAACTGGTCTGAAATTCTCAAGCTTTGTAGTAGGGCCTTTCTTCAATAAGGGTACTGCTATTGCTTCCTTCCAACCCTGCACCACTGTTCCCTGGTCCAAGGATTTTTGAAATAAGTAAGTTAATGGTGGAGCCAGGCTAACTGCCAATTCCCTAAGCACTCTGGGGTGTATCCCATCTGGCCCTGGGGAATTATTGATGTTAAGATTTCCCAATCTTTTTAATACATCATTAGGATCTATTAATACTTGTCCGTTGTTTTTGTCCTTCCAGGACCGCCTTGTAAAAGAGTTTCCTCAATGGTGTATTTCCTGCTAAAATAAAAATTGAATTGAAAAAAAACTGAATACTCCTCCCTGAGGGTCCAGGCTTCAGCTATATCGGCCATGATAGGGGTCTCTCCCCAGGGTGGGGCAGATAGGTTCCCATCCAGATGTTGTCTGGCTGCTATGGGCAGTTCAGATGGCATCCTCCTGTACCAGGCTACATGTCCTCTGTGGCAACTGGATTTGGTATTGGATGGCCTTCACAAGCCTCCTTTTACTCAGGACTCACCTTAATGGACTACGGTTAAAATAGTTTTTCTTACGGCTATGTGCTCGGCCAGAAGGGTGAGTGAGTTGCAGATGCTGTCCACCATGAACAATTCCTTACCTTCCATAGTGAGAGGGTGTCTCTTAGAACAGTGCCATCATTGGTCCCAAAGGTGTTATCTCCATTCTACCTGGAACAGGATGTTCACCTACTGACCATGCCGATGCACTGAGGTAGTGCTGATATGTATCCTCATCTGCTTGACATGGTGTCCACCATGAAGGCTTATCTGAACATGTCATAAAGTTTCCATAAGTCAGATAGGCTGTTTGTCTTCTTTTCAGGAAAAAATGCAGGCCAGGTGAACTTGAAAAAAGAAATTGCTAGTTGGATAAGGGTGGTAATAGTAGCCTCATACCAAGGGGCAGGCTTGCAACCCCCTGCATGCATTAGAGCACATTCTACCAGGGTGACGTCAACATCTTGGGCAGAGAGAGGAGGAGCCTCTGTGCAGGACATCTGTGCTGTGGTGACCTGGTCCTCCGTTCATATCTTTGTCTGGTACTAAAGATCAGACATAGCCTCAGCAAGTAGGGCTATGTTTGGAAGAGCTGTGCTTTTGGCTGCTTCAGGTTCAGTGCAATTGGACTCACCCAAAAGGGGAGTTTTTTCTTATGGTACTGCTACAAAAATCCTATTTGTGAGGAATGGATGAGCACTGGAAAGGTTGCAGGGGATAATGGTATTTACTCACCTGGCAAGGTGATTATCCTTGCAACCTTTCCAGTGCTCAGACTCCCTCCCGATTATATATAGGCACAGAACCAAAGCAGTCAGAATCAGCACTGTTCTTTGCCAGTATCTTTAGCACAGTTAATTTTGTGTTGATATAGCCATGCTATGCTACACTTATATCTATAAACACACACACACACACACACACACGTATATATATATATATTACATATATATATATATATATATATATATATATATACACAGTATTATATCATATATGATATACACATATAGATATCTATCTATAGGATATGTTATGACCAGTGTTGGAATACACTACTTATCTGACTGAGTGGAGAGTAACCTCAGATATCCTCATGCGTGGTGGGGCGTAGCATAGCCACAAGTGATGGTAACCGAAGTCACTCTCCACTCATTCACATAAATAGTGTATTCCACCACGGCCATAACATATCTTATTTATACAATAAGACTGCATTTTTTGCAATTTTTTTTTGCTTTGTTGATGTTACCACAGTGAAATAAATGGATTTATACAATAGGGTTAAAGATTTATTTTAATGAATAAAACCATGTATTCTCATCCCAGTTGAATAAATCCTGCAGACATAGACACTGTGATAATATCTGACATTTATACACACATTGCCTGTGTCAGTTGCTGATATTCTCACTGCGGTGATGTCTCCACAAGCACCTCTATACCTGAACTAGTTCTGTGCTAAAATAACTTATCCCAAAACAACATCAAAACAGTATCAGTCAAATTCTTCTTCAGGTCACTCAAGCAAAGCATAAATTGCACAAAAAATACGCACTCATAAGTTACGGTGTGCAAACTAACATTTAGTAGCTTCACAGACTACAATGCAACTCTAATAAATAATGGCAGCAGTACTCACCAAACAAATGCCTTCACAACTCTAATCAACACTGCAGTCGAACTGTCACCTGAGCACCACTTTCCTAAAGGCACTGCACTTTAAAATAAACACAAACAAAAGTACCTTGCACTAATATCAACCCTGTGTAACTCTGTGGTGCACAAATCAAGCATTCACTTTAAAGAAAGACATCACTGCGCCTGGACCATTGGTGAAACCAACACGTACGGACGATGCAAAAAAAAAAACAGCTAAACAATACATATAGAATCATAAACTTCAAATATACAAGTAATAAAACTAGAAAAAAACAGCACACATATCTCACAGAGCAAAAATAACACATTATAAATCTCACTTCTGACTTACTGACAGAAATCCTGCCCACAAACAGAACTACACCAATTGCAAAGCATGCAGCTCGGACAATAAAATGCACCAACCAATCAAAAAACACATTCATAAAAGCAACCAATCAAACACCACAACCTTCTCAGTCACAACCTAACCACTCACACTTCATTCACACAAACTTGCTACCACTGAACAACCCGTGGATATACAACACGCCTTATAAAACAACAAAAGCATGTCATAAATAAAACAAATGATACCCTATCATATAAATTGCACGCATGATGTGCAGATCATGGATATGGCAAATATTCTCACTCCTGCAGAGTGACCTCTTAATTCTCTCACTTGTGCCTTTGGCACTCATGAGTATCCAGAGCTCACTCTGCAGGAGTGAGAATATTTGCCATGTCCCACTCCTGCCCATTGTATATCCTTTATTTATTCAACTGCAATGGGAATATATGTTTTTTATGCAATCAGTTATTTGCTCACTCCTATTGTATAAATATAAAAAGATGTATAATTTATTTATTTAAAGTCTGTGACCAGGAAAGGCACACTGAGCCATGGCTCATTTCCAGGTGTGGCCAGGGGGCAAGGGGAATATTTGTACAAATGTAAATTGACTTACAGAATCAAATAAAGCTGTTGGTGGTATTTTTAGTGAATACCTATATGTTTTCCAGGACATTAATATCGGTAGTCAATTTAGACATATAAATTTGCTGGCAGCTTTACACTGTGAAAGGTACAGTACCATTGTACCACAAGGCTTTATGCTAAGTTTTGTCAGTAAATGCTCTTTACAGTGCAGTACTGTCTTTTTGGGTCATATGTTTGTTTTACTCTGTCGTGTTCTTGTGCTTGTTTCTAAGTTTCTCTGCTAGGGAAGTTTCTTACTGGGGTATGACTGGTAGCCAGGGCCTTGACTTATGGCATGCCAAAAATTTACAGTTGGGTATCAGCCAACAGGATGACAGAGAATAACCGATTTGTGAGGAATGGAGGAGCACTGGAAAGGTTGCAGGAATAATTACCTTTACCAGTAGAGTAAATACCATTCTCTTATGGACTGCAGCAGGCTGTTGAAAATCAGGTACTCATTGAGAGGCTCAGTCTTGTTTGGAGTGGAGTGGGGGGCAGTTGTATTACAGAGAAGGGCCCCCCCTTACTGGCCAATAAGGGAACTGCATGTACATTGACTGTGTATGTACTTCATTGAACAAGAAGATACAGCAAGGAGCTACTGAAGAAAACACCTTGGGCAATATCTTATGACATGATCATATTTCTTTCCATTTTTTTTTACATTTTTTTTTACCCATGATATTCCAGTTGTGGTACAAAATTGATCTTTTCTCTGTAGTTTTTCTGCCCCAGCTGTACAACTGAAGCATAGTGGTCATGTGATATGCACAAATTCACAAAGCAAGTAGCTGCAGAAGGGTTTGAATCTGTAATCTCCTGTTTCACACTCTGATGCTGTAACCAGTATACCAGAATTCACTCCAACGTTAGACCCCGGAGCAGTTTTCAGCAGTTGAAACAGTCCATTGCAATTCAATGCAGTTGCAATCAGTTGTAATTGCACTGGATTGCTGTCATAAAATAGAGGAAATGAAATTGGCTGCAGTTGATGATTCTGTGACCCGTCCAGGTTTGTTCATGTGGTGCACTGCAGTGTGCTTTCTCTTTTTTTCTTTCCTGGGGAGAAGGGGAGCCGGGGGGGTCCACGAATATCTAATGGTCCTCATCCGCCGGCACTGAGCCTTGCAGCCATTGAAATGCACCCCTGGCTCCTGGACACACACCTTTTTTCTCCAATTAGGAGAGATAGGAGGAGCCAGGAGCTTGAGAGTGTCTGTAACTGGCTGCAAGAGGTGGCAGGGAGAGTGTGCCTAGGTAGGAGAGAAGACTGTCAGAAGGGGAGGCATCTGTGTTGGTGTGTGGGCAATGGAGCGAGTAGCATTTTTCTGCAGGGACAAAGTTTGACTGTTCGGCCTTTAATTTAAAAATAAGTTAACTGTGTCCACTGTCCTGATGAGTCCAGTGCCTGGAGAGACTAGTGTGTGGCTGTACAGGTCCCAGTCAGTCCTCCAGCAAAGCCAGGCAGCAATCGTGTGAAGGCAGCAAGTCAGTGGTCTGGTCATGATTGGGATCAGCCCATGACTCCATTGGCAGGGCCCGCGGGTGACTCTCACTCAGTCTCAGTCAGGTCTTCAGAGTCAGCGAGGAGGAGGAGTGGTAGGTTCACTAGTTCCACTGAGCAGAGTACCGGTGTGGGGACGGGGGTCTGGGTTAGGGACAGACTGTGTGGGTTGGGAGGAGGGGGCACACAGCTCCAAAAACACACCAGTATCACCACTGACACCACTGAGTAGAGCAGCAGCAGCAGCAGCCTGAGCCATGGAGCCACCCAATGCCACTGACTGAATCATCACCCGCCACCTGACTGAACTGGCAACAGGCTACTACACTGAGCAAAGCACTGTATGAGATGTGTATGTAAGGCCTGCCAAGGGTGGGCAGTGGGCAGCAGGAAGGAGGAGGATGGTCTCTCACAGACTACTCAGGCTGCCTGTGTGTCTGCTGCATGTTCAGCTGGCTTGTCTGGCTGGTTGACGGCTTGGGGGCTGTGGGGCCTGGGGGGGGGGCGAACTTGAAAAGCCAAGGTGTTCGATCATCATTGATCTACTGCTGGCAGCCCAGCTGGGCTCTGTCTGACTGTGGTGGCACTGTGAGTAAGTCAGACTCCCCATGAGGTCGTGAAGCAGGCCAGATGAGGCTGGAGCTTGTAGCATGGTCAGTCAGGTCCAATAGACAAAATGTTTGTTGTTTGCCACTGTATTAATCGGATCGACTACATATTAAAGTCCTCATGGCAAGATGAACACAATTTTACAAAACACATTAGTGTACATGCTGAAAGCTAAAACAAGTTCAGTAACTGTGTCACAAAATATTTTTTTATTATGCATGAGGTTTTTTTTTAGCTTTAAATTTAAACTATGGATACATTTCAGTTCTGGTATACCATACAGGAGGTATTTCTAGGGGTCCTCCCTTAAACTGTTTTTAGTCTCACAGATTCTACGACTACTAGTAAACTAGCATATATTGATGTTAGCTCTGTTTGCAAAAGGGTATCCTCTAGCTTCAGTGGGGTGTTTAAGAGGCCCTACGTATACTGTATTTTAGACTCACAGTTCTTTTTCTAAGTAACTAGTATTACTGCTGCTTATTTTTCTATACCGTAAACTGTTTTACTGCCCTGTTTCAACTTGTTACTTTCAGGGACTTAGTACATTTTGTTGTTGTTTCAACTGGTTATTGTGCTTTAGTGAGTCCCTACTGTGTATAGATTTGTTTCACTGTGCTTTGTATTTGCATTTTAAAGATCAGCCAGCTTTTTAGCTGCTGCTGACTAGTTGCTGCTCCCTCCAACATATGCAATACCTCACCTGCCCCAGAGTTGAGGGGCATAAATAATTCCTTTTGTTTCTGCCTTTTTATGAAGTTATAATCCTGCTAAAACCGGAGCTGCTTCCTGACCTTAACCCACCAACACGCCCCCACGTAGGCACATGCAGCCCTGTTTTGTGATGTCAGAAGGCGAAGGCTGTGTGTGCACATGCCCCATTGATTTAAAGGGGGGGGATTTTTCCATCGATTTTATTAACTTTTATAGTCAAAATTTTAATTAAAAAAATATATGAAGTTTAAAAAGTACGACAAACTACTACATAAAATTCAACAATAGAGAAAGTTAAAAAATTGGTAGGATTTTCTTCAGTTAGTTGAAGTCACAAATTTCAAACTAGTTGAAAAAAATCAACCATGATGTGTGCTAAGTCAGTCATAATTGTTTTCTCAACTGACTCTGGGGTCTAGCCAGTGTGATCTGCTGGTATGCTTCCCCTCACCAAGCTAGAGGTTTTTGAAATTTCTTGGGCCTTATATCTAGCTTGAGAGTACAGCTGGGTGACAGGTCCAGCTAGGTTTTACACATCATACAGTGTGCACTGATGTTTTTAAGACAACTTTACTGGTAAATTCTTGTCTATAATGCAGGCATTGAAACTTCTTGGAGCCCTAAGACAATCTTAGGCTGTCTTTAATCTGGGTGGGGGGTTGCCTTTCTGTAATCACATCCTTATACAAACTGTGACACTCATAGCTTGATTTAAGAGTCATCTGCTTCAGCAGTGTTATTTTATGTCAATTAAATTTATATGCAGTAGGATTCTTTGTATGTGTGTTCCACCAAGCACCTTTGACCTGGGGACCCTCCTGGCTGAAGGCAGTATGGTACTGTTAAACTTCTCTGACATCATCTTCTGTATTTTTTAAATGAGTATTTTAAACCAATGGGGATTTTTTTCTGTTTTTTTTTCTGCATGATCTAGCTGTTATAAGTATTGTATTTTCTAAACAACTGCTATCAGCTTCTGAAGAAGGACTGGTTGGTTTGAAAGCTAGAGCACTTTGTTCTTGTTATTACATCTATGTTGGTCCATTAAAAGGTATCAAATCATTTTCTTCTGAACCCCACCAAAATGTACTTTTCCTCTTCTGCAGGGACTGAGAGATGCCCCCAGCCATAAACAAACTGAAGATAATATCTCAATTATTCAACTGACCTTGCTACATCATTAGCACTGCTAGCTTGATCACATTCTAGTCTGCGTGGGTGTCTGCATTCTTTTACTGATGTATCATTATTCTCTAATGGCTCTGGGTTTATTAAGCAGCAATTGGTAGCCTTACTCATTGAGATGCCAGGTCACGGAGAATGGGTTTACATTGGGTTCCCCACAGGTCTCTGCAATGCTTGAAGCAGATGAGTCAGGGAGCCCACAGTTTATCTTTGTAGAGGTCTGTCTCTTTAATCATTTCCCTGCGGCTTCTTGTAACAAGCTGAGAGATAAGAGGGAACCATTTCCATTTGCCTCTAGGATATGGGGAAGTCCAGATTCCCCTGTTCTTTATGTAACCCCCATGCAAATGGGGGTTCCCAAAAGATTTCCAGGAGCTTGCTTGAATGCTCCAAGCCTGAATGGTGCTTGGCATTTAAGCCATTTATCAGTGAGTGTTTTTAGAACCTCTGGTACTGTCTCTTTAAGAGCTGTCTGCTTGCAGACATAATTAGTTTGTATGGGGATCAAAGCCTCTGAGTACCACCTGAGCTGCTGCTAATTCACTCCATTTTTGCAGTCACTAGAGTGCAAAGGAACCTATCTGAAAGATGTAACTGTTTGCCAGAAATTATTTAGGTAATAATGAAATTACAGTTTGTCTAACCTGCTTTCTTTGCAGTCAGAACTGTGTCTACTAGTTCCCATTCTAGTTTTGAACTGCTGAACTGGACCAATCAGTGTGGGGTAAACTAGCTCTAAAATGGTGCCTTGGACGAATCAGAACTTGGACTCATAATCTGAGCCAGCCACAAGAGGATTGTATGGGCAGTGACTCTGGGAGATGTAGTTTTAGACTTCAGTGCCTTTTGGACCAACAGCAGCAGTCTATTGTGAGTGACAGCCAATCCAGTCAAGAACTAGGAGGAACTCAAAGGAAGTGCCAGGTTTTGTCGGTTGGAGTTTCAGTTGAGCTTTGGCAGTGAAGAAGGAAGGAGCCCTGTGCTTTTCAGTCTGCAGTTTTAGTCAAAACGTGTAAGGCCCAGAGTTCCGTCTGCAGCTTGTGTAACAGCTTGTTAGGACTGAATCCGTCCTGTGAAAAGAATCAAAGGATCTCTGAAGAGTAGAAACCAGGCTCACCCTGTAGAAGACTGGAGAAATTATTAGATTGCACTCGGTCTGTCAGGAACTGAATCTGCTGTGTGTTCTCGGGTATTGTGCAGTAATTGCGATCGGGATAGAGAAGCAACCTGCCTGGTATAATTACTCTCTATTTTTTTACCATATAAATGTGTGAAGAGTCACTTAGGAATCAAAGTAGCCCTGCTGATATTGAGAGGACCCTATCTTATTTGGAGGTCGTAGTACTAATTCAGAATTAAGCTCCCTGTTGGTACCACATTAAATCCAAATGGAATTACTGTACTGCTGACTGTTTAATTCTCCTTTTCTCTGTAGAAAGGGCCCCTACCAGCTGCCACCGGTTTGGACTAGCCACTAGGGCTTGGGTACCCAGGGACAGTAACTGATAGGGATAGGCTGTGCACAAAGAGCCATAAATAGATTATTAAGTGATAAGCTAATTAACCTGATTTCCCCTGTCCTTGTTATATCCCCTAAATAAATCAGAGCTGCTTGTTTCAGTAAGTTATACTGCCTGAAGTATTTGTCTATGTTAAAGTACTGTACTGTGATTGTTGCACTGTATCTCATTTCACAGGAAGTCCCAGTGCCGGAACCAGTCCTGGGGGTAAGTGTATACTGTGAAGGTAGAATCTGATATATTGTGTGGGCCACTAGTGGGAAGAAAGGGGGGTTGCAGTGTCCCAGAGGGCTGTGACCAAGTTAGTTTAACTATTGCAAACCCGACCTCTGGGTGGAGGCACCCGCCATTGGATCCAGGCCCCTCAACCTGTTAGTGGCAAATCAGGCAGGGGTAGTAGCCCCTGGGATAGCGCCATCTAGGGGTTACATTTATCTTACATCCATTTGCAGAACAGTTTGTGACAATCCACAGATAATGTTTAGTCCTTTTCCAGCTTTTGCTGGTACTGTTCCTAGCATACAGATAGAGGGATTCAGTCTATGGTGCTGTAATTCTCTCAGCTTTCACCAGCACTAAATCCATCACAGCATGAGGAAGCCACCGCATCTGTCCTAACAATAGGCTTGAGACCCACTCTGTCAGTCCCTCACATTTCACCAGCACTAAATCTATCACAGTGACTGGAAGCCTGACAAGACCTGTCCAAACATAGGACTTCACTCCCCATTACTGTCATTCATTCATATTTTGTCAACACTATACCCATTACAGTGTATGGAAGTCATCACTGTGTCTGTACTAACAAGCATTTGTCAATGCCGAATGTTTGCTTGCTGGCATTAGCAGTGGAAGTGCAGGAGTTAGACAGACGCAGTATAGGAATGGCAGTGAAGTATTGAACTGATGCCAACTCCACCCCCACCCTGCAGAGATGGACAGGCACTGGATTGTGCCTTTGGGTCGTCGTCCATGGCGGTCACAGCATTTCACCTCACCCTACACTAACAAGTGTCGAGGTGTGCCTTGGAGTCTTTGGGCTTTACGTTCATCTCATTCCATAAGGAAACATGCTGAAATTGGTGCAGTATAGGAGAATGGGATGAACTCTGGGGCCAGGGGTCCATTCTGGGGCCAGGAGTCCAAGGCGCACCTTGATGCCTGTCATTAGCTGCAGGGTGGGGGTGGGAATGGAATGGCATGAGCATTACTGTTGACAATCCCAAGTCACACCCCTGTTGCCTGTCAGTCCCTGCAGGGTAGGGCGTTATGGTCAAAAACCCTAACACCCTGGGAGTTTCCTGGTATTTTTACTCCAGTTTTTCAACATGGGCTTTTTATGACCCCTCTGCATGAACAGTGACATTATCAGTTCATTAACCGAAAGATGATTTTGCACAGCGACTGTGCCATTTGGCGTTACAGGTGCAAAAACACATTTTGAACAGGATGTGAAAAATGACAGCTGTACTGTTCATGAGAAGGTGTAAAAAATGATAATGTTAAAAACTTGGAGTGAAAATATAAAAAAAACTGTTGGACTCACTAGCGTGCATAGAAACTGCACAACACACACCCGTAATGTAATTAGTTTTGTGATTTTTTACAGCAGATTTTCAACACAGGCATTTTGGGAGGTGTGCTCATGAACAGTGTCACTGTGATTTTCTTAATCTGTCCAGAACACTGATTTCCCACAGCGACCACGCTATTCTGCGCCGGAATTGCAATAACACCTTTTGGCTAGTATGTGGAAAATGACAGCTGTACTGTTCATAAGGAAGTGTGGAACATGTCAATGTTGAAAATCTGGACTGAAAATATTACAAATTTGTGAACTTACAAGTGTGCGTGGAAACTGTGCAATGCATGCTCGTAACACAGTCATTTTATGGACTTTTGTCACCAATTTTTCAACATAGCCATTTTAAGACCTCTGCTCATGAACAGTGTCACTGTAATTTTCTTAATCTGTCCCAGACATTGATTTTGTACACCGACTGCACCATTGTGCGCTACATCTGTGAAAACACATTTTGGGTGAGATGTGAAAAATAACAACTGTATTGTTCATAAGGAGGTGTGGTAAAATGGCAATGTGGAAAATCTGGAGTGAAAATAGTAAAATTCTCAAAAGTTATGGTATGTGTGTGGGAACTGCGCCAACACACGCTTGTAACATAGTCATTTTGAGATTTTTTCACCAAATTTGCAATACAGACATTTGAGAGCCCACCTCTATGAACAGTGACACTGTCATTTCGTTAATCAGTCTCAAAAGGTGATTCCACCAGTGACCGCAAAATCACCTTTCGGGACCAAATAACCAAATGACAGTCACTGAATTCATGAGATGGGGTCCCAAGAACCCCATGTTGAAATGTTGGTGCAAGAATTTGAAAAAATGACCGAGATATGCACCAAGGTTGAAAAAAACCTATTTATGCCATTATACAGCTTACTGGCATTTCTTCAGTTCGCGGACAGCTTTGAAGAGTGCAGACATGTTCCCGCTCCACTGAAGATCATTGTGGCACCCTCTGGAGGTAAGTATGGGGTGACAGAGGTGTAGGGAGGTGGGGTACACAGGGTGTGGGTGTGGGTTATGGGAGGGGGTAAGAGAGTCAATGAGGGACCATTTTCTTTTGTTACAGTTTTTTTTTTTTATTGTAGATGGACAATGAGGGACTTTTACCATACCGGGGTGGGCTCCCAGCATAGTACCTGGAAGTTTTGGTGGGGCAGTGGAGCCAACAGAGAATGGGCACCCCCATTGGCCATACAGTGTGGGGGGACACATAAGGACGCTGGACTTCTGCCATGCTGGGGTGGGCTCCCAGCATGGCACCTGGAAGTTTGTTTTGGGGAAGGGGCACTGGAGCCAGTGGGGACTGGGCACCCCATTGGACACACAGTGTGCTTGGGGGAGCAGGGAGGCATGAGCCAAGGGGGATTGGGCGCCTCCCCTGGCACATGACAGAGGGGGGACATCATGCATACAGCTACAATCAGCAGTGTGGCTTAGAGAGGCACTTGCATACTGCTGACAGCAGGGAAGTATGTAAATTGCCTACACATTACCACCTGCTTTCAACTGTAAGCCACTGCAATCTGAACTGCTGTCATAGACAGCTGGGACATTCATTGGTGTGGTGGGGCCGCACCTGCAAAAAACGCTGAGGTCATTGGAAGCAAGGGTGCCACACCTACGAAAACTTGTATGGTGGCACTATGTTTTTTGCACATGCATGCAAGCAAACATTAACAAAGGGCTTCAGGCTATAGCATTTCCAGTCTCTCACCTTTTTCCAGCACTAAATTTATTACAATGTGCGAAAGCCAGCTCTGTTTCTGTCATAATGCAGTGCATCAGTCACGAGAGCTGTCAGTCCACCACTGTCACTAGGATTAAAGCCATCACAGTGTATGGAAGTCTGCAATGTTCTGTACCTCTCCTAAAATAGGGCTTTTGTGCCCCATTGCTGTTAGTCCCCTGCCTTTCAACAGAAGGAAATCCATCACACTATGCAGAAGCAATCACTGTATCTGTCATAATGCAGGGCTTTTTGTCCACTGCTATCTGCCTCTCACTTTTGAACAGCACAACATCCTCAACAGTGTGGGGCCTGCACAGTTCATGTCCCAACACAGGGCTTCAGTCCCCGGAGCAGTAAGTCCCTTGCATTTCATCAGCACTAAATTATTCACAGTATGTGCCTGTTTCAACACAAGGGGTTCCATCCTACCTCCAGTGCTTAAGTCCCTCCCATATCACCAGCACAGTTTGAATCTCAGAGCCCCCACTTGCATACTGTGTGACCCTGAGCAAGTCACTTAACTTCCTTGTTCTCCCAGGTCACACCTGGAAGCAAGCTTCAGTTTAGTTTGCCTTTCCTAGTTAAATAATTTCCCTATTTTCCCTTAATCATTCATAGTGTTAAGAAACATAGTAACTTAGAAATTGACGGCAGATAAGGACTGATAGGCACATCTAGTCTGTCCATTTTCCCTGCCTGCTGTAAATGCCACAGACCCTACTTGATCTCCAGTTTTGCCTCATTGTTTGTATTGCTAGGGTTCCCCTCTGCCTGTCTCATGCATGTTTGAATTTATCCCACTGTGTTTGCCCCCACTGCCTCCACTGGGAGTCATTTCCATGCATCTGCAACCCTTTCCATGAAGGAATACTTCCATACATACATTACCCCTTAATCTACCCCCTTCTAACCATATGTCATGCCCCCTTGTTCCAGGACATCTTTTCTGAAAGATGCTACCCTCTGGTACCTTATTTATGTCTTTTAGATATTTGTAGGTTTCTATCATATCTCCCCTCTCTCTCCTCTCCTCGAGGGTATAAATATTGAGGTCTCCCAGTCTCTCCTCATATGACTTTTGGTGCAGGCCTGCATCATCTTTGTTGCTGTTCTCTGAACTGCCTCCACCCCGTCTATGTCCTTATGGAGATGCGGCCTAAAGAACAGGACACAATATTTCAAATGAGATCTCACCAATGATCTGTACAGTAGCATCGCCACCTCCTTTCTTCTGCTGGTGATCCCTCTCCCTATGCACCCCAGCACCCCACTGGCTTTCCCCACAGCCTTGCCACTGGACAGCACTGTGCCTGTCCTAACACAGGACATCGGACTCCAGTGGTGTCAGACCCTCACCTTTCACCAGCACTAAGGCCAACACAGTCTGTCTGATCTTGCTCTGTACCAGTCCACAGGCTGTTCTTCATTTCCCAGGACTGTCAGTTCCTCACCTTTCACCAGAATTAAATCGATAATGTGAGAAGATGCCTGCCTTCTGTTCAACACTGAGCTTCCATCCCAAGTGTTTGGCAGTCCCTCACCTCTCACCAATGATAAGTTTGTTACAAAGTGAGGAAGACTATCCTGCACCTGCTCTAACTCAGGGCTTCAGTCTGCAGTGCTGTCACTGAATCACCTTGCTCCACCACTAAAGCTATCACAGAGTGGGAAAGCCTACATTATGCTTCACTTAACATAGGACTTCAGTTTCCAGTGGCTACCAGTCTGTTATCTTACACCAGCACTAAATACATCACAGTGTGGGGAAACCTGCACTGTACCTGCCCTAATACAGGTTGTCAGTTTCTAGTACTTTCATATTATCACCCAACACCAGCACTTAATCCATCACAGTTTAGGGAACCCTGCACTGAACCTGCTCTAACAAAGGACTTCTGTATCCAGTGGCTGTCAGTCTGTTATTTTGCACCAGAACTAAATTCATCACATCGTGGGGAAGTATTTGCTGTGCCTGTTCCAGCACAGGGCTTCTATATGCAGTGCTATCATCTGTCACCTTACACCAGAACTAAATGCATCACAGTGTAGGGAAACCTGCACTGTGCATGTTCTAATACAGGGCTTCTATATTCTGAGCTACCTGTCCACTACTTTACACCACAACTAAATACATCACAGAGTGGGGAAGCCGTCACTGTGCCTGTTCTAACACAGGGTTTAGTCTCCAGTTCTGTCAGACCCTCACCTTTCTCCAGCACTAAATCAATCCCAGTGTATGGAAACCAGCCCTGTACCTTTACTAACACAGGGCCTCAGTCTACAAAAGACTATCTGAAGCACATTTTATGCCTTCATATAAAAGGGATAATAATCACTGATGCTGGCACACGCTGCCGAGGAGAATGATGACCTTGGCTCCATTAACCGTGCAGTAGCAATTATCTGAGCAGTGAATGTCTGCTGTGGGTAGGGAATTAAACAGTTAGCCTTATAGTAAGAGACAGGTGTTGCTGTTGACCAACACAAACTGGCATTCGGCTCTGTATTCCAGTTACTTGTAGTATATGAAGACCCCCCCAACACAGTTCATTTTGCCTTTGGTTTTTTTAATGTCATCCACGTCAGGGATGGGTTTAGGTGCCCACAGGTGATGCATTCCATGGCATAAAGGTGGATATTGAGGGGGAAGAGGCACCAGTCTAGGCACTGGCCAATGATCCCCATCCTTAATGCTATTATGATGATGCTGTGTTCATTTTTCTCTTTCTGTGCTTTGAACTTCTTTAAAGGAAAACATTTGCCAGTACAGAGGGCTGACCCAGATAGATAGGCACATTAAGGTGTTCAACTGAATGTTTAAATCTGAAAGGATCATGGGAATAGTGATTGGAGAATTGGAGCTGATAAAACTCATCTATGTGTTCCATATAGTGCAGTCCCACATGGCTGCAACTTGCCTTTGACTTTAGCCCCATAGGATTGTGTGATACCTCCGGAGCAGTTGGATTCATGAATTGTTAGGCCAGGGGAATGGCAGGATCAACTAGATATATTTCAGAGTACGAGCATATGAAAATTGCCAGCAGAAAAAGACCTTACAGTCTACAAAGTCTGCTCGGTTGTGGAGCTAGCAGCCCTTATTTTGCAGCTGCCCCTCCCTTCTTTGCCCCCTCTTCCTTGACCCTCCCTCTTGCACTGTCCCATCCCCTCTTGAAGCACCCAACTGTTCTACTGGATACAACCTCAGCCGGCAGCGTGTTCCACCCAGCTACAACCCTCTCTGTAAAAAAGTGTCTTCTCATCTCCCTCCTGAACTTTCCCCATCCATTCTCATATCATGGTCTCAGGTGTCCCTCCCTCTCCTTAGTTTGAAAAGCCTATCCATACAAGACTTGTTTATCCCTTTCATGTATTTGAAGGTTTCAATCATGTCTCCCCTCTCCCTCCTCTCCTCCAGTGAGTACATATTCAATTTCCTCAGCCTACTCTCATATGGTAAGTCCCCCAGACCACTGATCATCTTTGTCACCCTGCCTTGCACCCCTTCCAGTAACTTAATGTCCCTCTTCAGGTACAGGCACCAGAACTACACACCATACTCCAGGTGCAGCCTAACCAGCAATCTATACAACGGCAGAATCCCCTCCCCCTCCTTGAGGATATACCCTTAACAATATATCCCAGCATCCTGTTGGCCTTTGCAGCTGCCTTTCTACATTGTGCTGCGTTGTTCATTGCCCCTATAATGAGCACCCCCAGATCCTTCTCCTCCTCAGTAATAGCTAACTGCTCACCCCCAGGTTGGTTGCTCCTGTTTGGGTTTTTAGCCTCAAAATGCAGCACTTTGCATTTTTTGGCATTGAACTCCAGCTGCCAGGTGTCCAACCAGGACTCCAGCTTTGACAGATCCTCCTGCAGCCCTTGCCAACCATCTAGGTCTTCCACCACTGCTCTCATCTTGGTGTTATTAGCAGACTGATTTTGTTCTTGATGCCCACTGACATGTCTGCAATGAATATCCCAAACAGCACTGGTAACAACACCAAGCCCTGCGGAACTCCACTAGTCACTGCCCTTGGGGATGATAGCTCCCCACCCACCACCACTCTCTGCTGCCTCCTTTGCAGACAGTTCACTTCCCAGCCAACCATCTTTGCTCCCACCCCTGTAGCTTGTAGATTACTTCCTAGTCTCCCATGTGGCACCAAATCGAATGCCTTACTGAAGTCTAGGACATCCACTGCATGGCCCTTGTCCAGTTGTCTAGTTACCCAGTCATTGTACTACACCAGGTTGGTTTGGCATGATCTGCCAGTGACAAAGCTATGCTGCCTACTGTGCTGTAGCCCACTGGCCTCAAGATTGTCTCCATCAGTTTACCCAAGATGGATGTGAGGCGCACCAGTCCATAGTTCCACGGTTCATCCTTTAAGAATAGCATGAGTTATACAAGGGGAAGAACAACAGACAAATTCTATGTTTCTATGTTTCTATGTTAGACAGGGGTATACATATAATCTAGGAAGGGAGAGGAACCAAAGAGGGGTGTAAGAAAACCACAGGCCATTTACCAGTGGGGCAAGGACTGCCAGTTCTGTATTCTGATTGGGTTAAGTAATATGTCAATTAGAGCTGCGTAACAAATATTAATTTCTGAATAGTAGGAATAACATGATATTCATTATTAGGATCTGACTCTGCAATGAATTTTGTTTATACAATTGTTGATTCATTGTATTTATTATCCTTTATTTTATAGTCGTGACCAGCTCCCCACAGAGTGCCATCTGAAACATTGGGAGCCCTGCTGCTGTACAGAGGCTCCAGTCATGACCCACTCCCCACGGGGTGCCTTCTGAAACATCGGGAGCCCTGCTGCTGCACAGAGGCTCCAGTTGTGACCCGCTCCTCATGGACTGCCTTCAGAAACATCTGGAGCACTGCTGCTGCACAGAGGTGAATTGAAAAGCTCTTTAATTTGGCAGTGATGGTGTTCTGCACCTGTGTTAACTAAAATTGTATAAAACAGTACCTGTCTTGCTAAGCTCTCTGCCTTTCTGTCTTTTTACTTTAAATCAGTTATAGTCAGAACAGAGCAACTGACTAACTTTGCACTGTGATTACTGTCACACATTTTGCTGCTACTCCTACTGTTTTAGCTGTCTACTAGTGCATGTTGTAGCCAATAAGCATTTCTGTTCAGAGTGAGCATGTGTGCTGAGTTTTTGGGAGTGGCGTACCTGCTAACTCGGAGTGTGTTTAATTCGATATATTGCAGTGTCACCATCTTATCTCTTCCACTATCTTGGCACATGTGCAATGGGGTCCCATTCCCCCAGCTGGTCTTCCCACGCTTCCACCCACCCAGTAATTCTCTCAGTATCCCTGCAACTGTTAATACAGCTTTCCTTTCCTCCCTCAGGCTCCAGTCATGACCTGCTCCCCATGGAGTGACTTCTGAAACATCGGGAGCTGTTCTGCGCCTGTGTTAGCCCATTGTCGCTTTGCGATGACTGCCCTGCCCACCCTGCTCTGCCACGGACTGACCCCCTGACATATAGTTGCTGGGTGTCACATGACATGTCAGCCAGACACTATCAGTCCACTTTCCCTTTAGAAGGTTATACAGTTCAGCCACTAGGAGTCACTGCTGAGCACTCCTTTCCTCACATACCTGTACACTTTTATTGTCGCCTGTTTCTACTTCCACCCAGGTTCTAGCGCTATATCCTGTGTCTCCCTCTTATTTTTACACCCAGCCCAACCTGGTTTCAAACCTCTGAAAATGACATCTCTAATCACTATGCCATTGTAACTGCCTAATTTCATCCAGTCCTTAGCTAACCTTTATCCAGTTAGCAGAATCCCTACCTGATCCTAGATCCTAGAAGGGCCATCCAGCCTGGAATCCCAATCTCTCCTCCTCTCACTCCAACCACATAGCTCTCCACCTCTGTCCACAATGCAGTCACCTGTCCTTCTTCCCTTGATCCTTCTCTTCAGTTTCCTTACGTTACTCTCTTCTTACTCCCCCCTCCTCAGATGCCCAATATTGCCGTCTCCCCTCCAAAAAAAAAAACACTTTCCCACCCCCACTCTGGCAGCTAACATAGCCCCTTACACATCTTCTACCCTCCCACCCCTCAACATCACTCATTACCACCACCCACCCCTGCCCCATCACTCCCAGCCACTTTCTTCTTCCCCTGACCCCTAAACCAAGGTTTCACCCTTCATGCTTTCACAGAAAAAGACCCCTCCCAAAATTCCTCATCCCCTGCCTTATACTCCTCCTCCTCTCGGATGACACTGAAAAAACTCCGGGCCTGACTCCTCAGCCTCCACCCCCCCCCCATCACATGGGTTGGGCATCTACCACCTAAATGTGAGGAGTCTCCTGCCTAAATTAGACCATATTAAGGCCTGGATATCCCAATGCTCCCCCGACATCCTTTGCATTGCAGAGACATGGCTATCAGCCAAAGTCCCCGATTCAGTAGTTGCTGTCCCTGGGTAATCCATTTTCCACCAAGACAGGTGTAAGCACAGTGATGGTGTTACCACATATGTCCATGCATCCCTACATGTCACCACTGTCTTCCAGGAGACTGCAACAACATCGCACAAGATTCTACTCTCTAAGCTGGTATTCCCTTCATCTGCACCCTTCTTTATCGCAGCCTGCTACATCTCTCCAAGCGCTTCCCCCGCCTCCTTGGTCTCCAAAATTGCCACCATTATTTCCTCTGCCACATCTGGAGAACTCCTCATCCTGGGTGATTTTAATATCAACTGGCTTGCCCAGAAAACCAAGGCCACCACTCAGGAGACTGAGGCTCTCAACCTCATACAACTTATCTCTGACCCTACTAGGCTTAACTCCTGTTTCTCTAATCACTCGCTGTTAGACTGGATCGTAACCACACACCCACAAAAATTCTCCTCAGCTGGCATCCTCCCCGATGCTTTCAGCAATCACTGTATCACTTTCTGCCACAGGAAGCATTCCCCCCCTCCTGCACCACCCAAGTATATGTGGTTCAGGCACCTAAGGTCTCTAGACCAGTAGGCTTTGCTAGTGCATCTCTACCTTGATGATTGGTCTGGAGTTCTCACTGTCCCTGATATTGACTCAGCACTGTCTGCCTTCAGCGCTACATTTATAGGTATCTGGAATTCCGACGCCCCTCTAAAAATGCTGAGAATCTGGGGCAGGCACCTTCCCTGGATCTCTCCTTACTTAGTGAAGCTCTTCAAATCTAGAGACCAAGCATGGAAAGTATACAAAGCCTTCTCCAATGCCTCCAACCTCCAAAAATGCAGAACACTAAGGAACACATGTACCAAGGCTGTGCAATCCACCAAAGCAAGCTTCTTTAAATCACAGCTAGAAGTCTGTTGCCCCTCCCTGTCTGTCTTCTAGAAAACTCTCCACTCCCTGCTTGACTCCTCTGAGCACTCTCCCACCTCCTGCTTGCACCCCTCCAACAATGGCCCTGGAGCCATCGCCTTCTGTATAAATCACTTCATCACTACCTGTGCCTTACTCCTTTGGCAACCCCCGATCCTCTTTCCCCTCCCCGTAGATATCAGTACGCCATCCTCCCTGGGCCCACTCACACTTCAGAGCAGCCCACCTCCCATCCATCTCCTCCCCTCATGAGTGTGCACCTTCCCCCTCCCAGTCTAGTCACATCTTCCCCCCATTACCCCTTTAGAGGTGATATGTGCCCTCAACTCTCTAAACTCTTCCAAGCAGAGTCTGGATGGAATTAATCCCATTCTCTTGAAAATTTCTGCCCCTGGCAGAGTCCCACCAATCACCCATTTTTTTCAATCTCTCAATCTCTCTCTCTCTCTCTCACTACTAGCTGCCTTCCCAAAGCCTGGAAATTAGCAAAGGTCATCCCTTTCCACAAAGTGGGTGACCCATCCATCCCTGGAAACTACAGTCCTCTCTCTCTCTCTCTCTCTCTCTCTCTCTCCTCCCTCCTCTTAAAAATTCTTGACTCTCTTATCTCCAAAAGACTGAACTCCTTCCTCTCCTCAAAAGATGTCCTGACCCCATTCCAGTCTGGCTTCTGATGCCTCCACTCCACCTCCTCTTCTCTGCCTCACCAACCATGTCCACTCAACTATAGATAAGGGTCATCTGACACTGACTATTTTCATCGACCTAGCCAAGGCCTTCGATTCAGTTGCCCACAAAATTCTCATTGATGACCTCTCAGCCTTAGGACTCTCACCCTCCTAAACCGAATGGTTTAAGGCCTACCTATCAGATAGGTTCCAGTTCATACAGCTGGAGGATGCCAAATATACCTCCCTCCCCATTCTCACTGGTGTACCGCAGGGGTCAATTCCTGGTCCCTCCCTTTTCTCCATTTTCATAAATAACCTCCCTTCTGTCTGCTCATCATCCCATGTTCAAATGTATGCTGATGATACAGTGATATTCACTTTCAGTCTCTCCCTAGCCCAGATCAAATCCATCCTCTAGGCTGATTTTGAGAACACATTGCGATGGCTCAATGCCAGACAACTCAAATGCAACACCAAGAAAATGGTCACTATGGCTTTCGGCTCCACTCAGAAACTGTCCAAGCTGCCATCCCCTCCCTCCTCCTATGCCCTCAATGGCTCTAAAATCCTGGCAGTAGACTCATGCAAATACCTGGGAGTCTGGCTCAATCCCAAATTGGACTTCTCCATACACCTGGATGCCATTCACAATAAGCTACACCCAAAACTAGGCATGCTGTACAGGCACAAGGACAATCTCTCCCCCCACATCAGGAAGGAAATACTTACCAAGCTTATCCTTCCAGCCATCAATTACATGAATGTGGTATACAGTTCAGCACCACAATCCACCCTTGCCAAGCTCAACCCACTGTTTCACTCCTTTCGTCCATTTGCCTCTAATCTCCCTTACCGTACTCAACATTGCCTCTTTTACCACTCTGCCTCCCTTCCATGACTCTAACTGGTGTTTTGCACACTGAGCATCTTTCATCGCCAAGTTCTGGTTCAACACCTTCCCCTCCTACCTCTCCTCCTTAGTAGCCCTAACCCCCAGTACTGGCTATGCTTTGCACTCCTGCAACCACCATTCTTTTGCCTTGGCCATACCACACTCACTCTCCAGGAAACAAGCCTTTGCTTATCGGCTCCCTGCCCTATGGAATGCACTACCCTTCACTGTACACAATTTGCCCAGTGTGGTATCCATCAAAAAGTATTTTAGGGGACTCCCATTCCCTCCTTGTCTTTGTTCCCACCCACCCAGTTGCAATGACTCCCCGATTCTACCTCCACTGTCTCTTACCCTGTATTCCTTCCTGCCAACTCAAGCTCTTACTTTTGCTGTTCCTTAAAATTACTGTGTTATGTCACACCAGCAGCTGTATACAATCTAGTATTTGCTCTACACATCGTTAGCACTCGTCTGTACCAATGAATTAAGCTGCATCACTTGTTAAGCTCATGTGTGGAAGGTACTTTGCATCATGGTTTACTGTTAGGTCGTACTTTCTTGTATCAACTGTAAATACTGTATATTGTTGTGAAGTCATTCCTGTATTAGTGTATACTTTTTTCCTTGCCCCCTGCCCCGGTTCCATCTGGAAATTAACCTTGGCTCACTGTGCCTTTCCCAGTTATCAACTTTTTAAATAAATAAAATAAATTTTACTGTATACTCTCCCTCCCCTTCCTCCCCTCTGGATGCATCTGGAAACAAGCTGTTACCAATTCAGTATATCTTTCCTGGTAAAATGTTTGAAATAAAATAATACACATTTGGCCCTATTTGGGGTGTTTATTACTCTGGTTGCATCACTAAAGAAAAGTTACAAATACGAAGAAAATCCTCCCCCCCTTCTCCAGGTACCTAATGCTAGTCCCATGGTCACCCTACCCCCTCCGTCATCTCCCACCCACCATATCCCTGGTCCCCCCATATAATAATATGTAAACTGAGCACCCAGCCAGCCCATCCCTCACCCTACATTACATTTGCAAAACCAACCACCTTCATAACCCTCCCAGTCACATCTTAACAGGGCATCAGACACTTTAAATCTCTTTACTGCCCAACTCCTAATCATGATGCGGGTAAGGGGCACCAAAACCTGTGTCAGTGGCTCAGCAGGTAGCACACTCACCTCTGAGGCTGGGAGATCAGAAGGCTGTGGGATCTTTCCCCACATCAGGCACTTGGGTTAAATTCCAGTACTGACACTGTAGTGCAGCATGAGGGGGGTGCTGCACTCCTGAGGTGCCATTTTTTCGGATGAGACATTAAACTGAGTCCCATCTGCTTGTGCTGGTGGTAGTTCAGGTGGATGTTAAAGATCCGATGGCACTTCTCTATAAGAGTAGGGGAAGTTTCCCTGGTGTCCTGGCCAAATTTCTCCCATTCACTATAAATACCACCAACAGCTTAATCTAGTTCAAGGTCAGTTGGCATTCATCTGTATCCCCCTCCCCCGGGTCATGCCTGAAAATAAGCAGAATTTGTCTAGTGCACTTACCGGTCAACAAAAACTAAATAAAAAAAAAAAAATAAAACCCATAATTTCTCAATGCCCAGTGTTCATACAAGCAAACTATAAAGAAACCTGTCCTGCCAGATCTGGTGCTACAGGGAGGAAGAACTGACTGAGCTTCTGGAAAGGTATTATTGCTACTCCCTTTATCATGGATCAAGAGCAAGGGAGGAGGACTTACAGCTGGGTTTTAGTGGTTAGGTTAGGAGATAGGGAGTTGATTTTGGACAGTGCTGGGCTATGAGTGCTTGCTGGATGTCAAATATATTTATCATGTTATGGAAGGACTAGGGAGAGGTTTAGCACTGCCCACCTATAGACAGGGCAGGGAATGGACTTTTTTGATCTAAATACCAAGTTACAAATACCTAATATTTTAGGGTCCTGAGTTCAGTTACTTGCTGAGTATCTGATTAGAAATATTCATCATCCCCTAAGTCAATATCAACCAAGGAAACATACATCACCCAAGGTTTCTCATTATTTTTAAAGAGCAGCTAATGCTTCAGGAATGCTTTGACAACCATAGTAGTTAAATTCTCATCTGCTTCTACTTAATATATATTCTATGTAAGTTGTAAAAAAACGTTGTTAATGCTCCAGTTTGGTGCAAAGTGACAAAAGTTGGAAAATGAGGTGTTAGGGTTTCCAACCCTAACAACCCACCCTCCCAAACCAGACTAGAGATGGGAGAAGTGGCCGCAATTCGCTCCACGAAGTGATTCGTGGAGTGAAGGTGAATTTACGGATTGCACTGCAACATGAAGCGGAGTACTTTGTGTTATAATGGGTAATGCAAAGTCCATTGAAAATAATGACTTTGTGTTAATCTGCCTTCCCAAACCACTACTCCACCAATTCTAAAGGCGAAGTACATTGAAAACAATGTATTTCACCTGAATTTGCCTTGTTTTTAAGCTCCAAAGGTGAATTTTGCAGTGATTCATGGGATTTCAGGTCACATGGGCTCTAGATTGTTCTGCACAGCCTCAGTCTGGGGTAGTGTGTGTAGGAAGCTGTAGGAGACAATCTGCTCTGAGAGCTCTCTGTGATTCAAACCTTCTAAAAACTGTTAAAAAAGCCTTTTTGAGTCATTTTCTTTTACTGAAACTTTAGTACATCAATTGTAGGAAACCCTGCTGTGCTCATATCATTGAGTGTTTATTGTTTTTGTGTGGATTTTGAATGTTAATGTACAACATTCGGTCTGTGTATTGAGAGATAGTGTAAGTGTGCTTTAGGGGAGGGGCGAATCTGTGGTGTAGGTAAATTAACTTGGAGAAAAAGATAGTGCTTTCTGTTTTGGTGATATTTTTCTTCTATAACTGTGTTAATGTACACACATAATATTTTCAATAATTCTTGCCATTTTTTTTGCTGATTGTTGTGGTGCAGCAGTGCATAATTTTAGTTTGTTTAAAATATGTGGTTATATTACTGAAGTTTTCTTTTTGAAATTCAACTTTTTATTAGTTTTATCATACAAAAGTCAATGACAATACAGTATACAATCAGACTATCTCGGATAACACAATACAAAAAGCAACCCCTTCCCCTCCACTATCCCTCCTACCCACCCACCCCTATCCCAGAGTGTTCCCATACATATAATATAAAATCTATTAGGAAAATATGGAGAAGGAAAACCCAACTGGGGAGTCCTTCAAGGACAAATACCTAGTGCAAATATAAACTATATAGCTTACCCCATTTTTTATCAAAGAGGTGAAGCCTATCCTTTGAGCTTGCAATCAGATGTTCAATCTTGAAGTATGCTGTGATCTCATTTAGCCATTCATTGTAAGATACAGGCACTTGGTCTAACCAATGTTTGAGTATGAGTTTCTTAACCAGCATGGAAGCTAAAGCCATATGGAATCTGCGCTCCTTGACCTCTATATCCTTATAGATACTCAATAAACATATCTCCTCTGTGAACAGTCCGCCAAGTCCTAGCAAGGGATCCATTCTAGACCTGAGAGCCTGCCACAAAGGAGCTACCTTCTCACAGTACCAGAAAATGTGCATCAGATTCCCCTCCAACTTGCCACACCTGGAACAGATAGGACTTGGAAGATGCCTCATTTTAGCAAGTTTGACTGGGGTATAGTACATATCATTTAGTATATGATATTGGGTGAGTCAAAGCTTATTCTGGGTGTTATAAATATAAAGGTCTGTCCATACATTTGACCAGTTGATGGTTATGTCTGGCAGCAAAGAGGATCAAACTTTGGAGCCTGAGATAGGGTCTGGTGACTTGAAAGTTAAGAGGCATGCGTATATCCAGGAGACACAATGAGGCTGGGAAGAAAGGCTCCACATCTAAGTCAAAATGGAGTCCAATTTGGGTACCTGAGGGGCAATACCAAACTGTTGACATACCAGATGACTCAATTGGAAGATCTTGAATATGTGTGTGTGAGGTATGTTTTATTTCATGAGAATATCAGTGGAAGAAAGAAGGGAATCATTTGAGTATAAATCAGCCACCCTGACATCTTTTATCTGAGGTAGCCAAGTCAAGGTGATACACCTGCCCCCAATTTTAATGTTTGGATTAGAGATAAGCAGCTGGGCCACGTCATGGGATGAACGACCTGGCTGACAAGACAGTGGATATAGTCCAGAGGAGGTTTGAGGAACTAGTACAATTATGTGAGGGGCAGGAAGATCAGTAACTTTTTCCAGAGATACTTTTGTGCCAAAGGCAAGCACAACAAGAAAGCTGAGAATAGAGGAATTTAACAGATGGCTAAGAACCTGGTGTTGTGCTAAAGGGTATGGGCTGTTGGGAGGGTGGGAGGACCTGGGAGGACAGTAGTCTCTATGCCAAGGACAGACTACACTTGAGTGAGGAAGGAAAGAAAGTGTTGAAGCAGAGGATGAAGAATATATAGAGGAAGTTGGGAGTTTTAAAGCTAAAGGAGTGGGGGTGGCAGTTGGGAAAAGAGATATGCAGAGACCACAGGTTGGGAAATCATGAGCTTACCCCCATAACAGTTGACAAAGGACAAATGGCAAGTACTATTGTGATGCTAGGAAAGGAGGGCAGATGGGAGGAGGGGAAAGGGTGGAAGGTGGTTATCTCCTAATGCTAGGAGCCTTGGAGGAAAAACTGCAGAGTTGCAGGTTCTCATGGCAGAGGGAGGTGGACATTGCAGCCATCACGGAAACATGGGACACCCAATATAATGACTGGGACCTGTCTGTACCAGGGCACGGTTATTTCAGAGGGACAGGGTGACTGGGAAAGGAGGGGGATGGCACTATATGAAGGAAGGACTGAAGTGTGTAAGGGAGGAAGGGGAGGAGGATAGTACAGAATAGGAGTCTTAGAATGGGAGTGGTACAGGCCACCATCTCAGATGGAGGAGTTAGACAGGACTAGCTGGGACAGATCAGGAGGACCGCAGAAGGGTAGTGTGGTGATTGTGGGGACTTCAACATGCCAGGAGTGGACTGGAGCACCCCAACAACCAGGAACAGAAGGGAGCAGGTACTGCTGGATGCCTTCCAGGACAGCTTCCTGCTGCAAATGGTCAGTGAACCAACCAGGTTAGGGAATACCCTTGACCTTGTTCTGGCAAATGGGGACTTTGTGAGAGAACTTACAGTGGAGGAACCGCTGTCAGGAGTGACCACCACCAGTATGGCTCACATTGATATGGGCAGGAAGGAGGGAATCTGGCACAAGAGTGCTGAACTCAGGAGGGCTGACTTTGGGAGGATGGGGAAGTGGTAAAAGGGTACCTGGCCAGAATTCAATCTAGTATGGATACCTAACCAGAGATGGGAGCTCAAAAGTTGGGGATAGTGGAGGCAACCAAACCTGCTGCAAGGCCCAGAGCAAGAGAGCTAAGGCTAGAAACCGAGCTGGTTGAACAAGGAGGTCATGGAAAAGGTAAGGAGGAAAGAGCTGCCCTTAGGAAATACAAGAAAACAGGGAGGGGGAGGACAGAGAGGAGTACTTGACAGAATCGAAGGAGGTGACAAGGGCAGTAAGGGGAGCCAAAGCATCTTACAACTCAGGCTGGCACAAGGCATTAAGAAGGGGAGAAGGACTCTTTAAGTACATCAGGAAAAAAGGGCTGTAAGGACCATAAAGTAAGGATTAGGAAGGAGGAGTTGGGTGGAAGCAGGCATTTGATAAAGCGGAAGCACTAAATGAGTACTTCTGCTCAGTATTTACTAAAGAGAGAGGGGGTGACACCCAAGATGGGAGAAATGGCAGACGCAGGGGGGTGGTGACAGATGGGGAAATCATGGAGGGCCAGAGTTCGAGAGGGTTTTAAGGCACTGAGGGTGGACAAGGCACCAGGCCAGATGGCATCCACCCCAGGGTACTGAAGGAGCTGGCAGAGGTCCTTGCAGGACCTTTGGCAGACCTATGTAATGCCTCACTACATTTGGGGTGTACCTCAGGACTCGGATGGCTCATGTGGTGCCCCTCCACAAGAGTGGCCCCAAGGATGAACAGGAAACTACAGACCAGTGAGCCTCACATCCATCGATGGGTAGCTAATGGAGACTATCCTGGAAGGGAGGCTGGTGGCCCTCTTAGAGGCCAAAGGACTACAGGACAGCAGACAGCATGGCTTCATACGTGGCCGATCCTGCCAAACCAACCTGGTCAGGTTCTATGACTGGGTAACTAGGCAACTGGACAGGGGACATGCAGTGGATGTCCTGTATCTGGACTTCAGTAAGGCATTCGACTCAGTGCCACATGGAAGGCTGGGAAGGAAGTTAGTAGGCACAGGGGCAGGTGCAATGCTGGTGAGATGGGTAGGAAACTGGCTGCAGGGAAGGCAACAGAGGGTGGTGGTGGGTGGGGAGCTCTCACACCCAAGGGCAGTGACGGCGGTGTGTCCCACAGGGCTCGGTGTTGGGACCAGTGTTGTTTGGGATATTCATTGCAGACATATCATGGGACATCAAGAGCAAGATCAGTCTGTTTGCTGATGATACCAAGGTTGGCGGGTGGTGGATGACCTAGGGATGGCAGGGGTTGCAGGATGATCTGTGAGCTTGGAAACCTGGTCAGACACCTGGCAACTGGGCTTTAATGCCAAAAGTGCAAGGTGATGCATTTTGGGATGAAGAACCCAAGGAGGACTTACCAGCTAGGGAGTGCAGCTAGCCCAGACAGAGGAGGAGAAGGATCTGGGTGTGCTCATTAGAGGGTCAATGAACAACTCGGCACAATGTAGGAAGGCAGCTGCAAAGGCCAACAAAATGCTGGGTTGTATTGCAAGGGGTATATCCTCGAGGAGGGAGGAGATGGTTCTGCCACTGTATAGGTCATTAGTTAGACCACACCTGGAGTACTGTGTGCAGTTCTGGCATCCGTATCTGAAGAGGGACATTAAGTTACTGGAGGGAGTGCAGTGCAGGGTGACAGAGATGATCAAGGGTCTGGGGACTTATCATAAGAGAGGTTGAAGAGGTTGAACATGTACTCACTGGAGGAGAGGAGAGACAGGGGACATGATTGAAACCTTTAAATACATGAAAAGAATAAACAAGACAGGTACAGAGGGCTGTTCAAAGTAAGGGAGGGAGGGCCACCAGGGGCCATGATATGAGACTGGGCGAGGAAGGTTCAGGAGGGAGATGAGGAGACACTTTTTACAGAGAGGGTAGTGGCTGGGTGGAATGCGTTACCTGCAGAAGTGGTATGCAGTAGACAGTGGACTGCTTCAAGCGAGGATGGGACAGGACAAGGGGAGGGTAATGAAGGGGAAGGGTGGAAGGGAGGGGCAGCTGCAGAATAAGGGGTGCTAGCTGCACATTCGAGCAGACTTGATAGACCTCTAGGCCTTTATCTGCTGGCAAATTTCGTATGTTTGTATGTTCGTAATGTAGTTTAAGGAATGAGCAACACTGGGAGAAGATCTTTAACGAAGTGCCAATTACCAAGTTACATAATTCTGGTGGGAGGGATTTTCCTGCAGAGAAGAAGAGAGTTGAAACATCCAACCCATATGAACATAGGATTTGGTTTTCAATCTGCAGCCAGGTGGGGGAATAGTCATAGTTCGTTGTGGTCAACCATCAACCCATTCTTGATAGGTGACAGGCCCAGTAGTAAAAGAGGAAGTTGGGTAAACACAAACCTCCTAGTTCTTCAGGGAGACAGAGCTTAGTGAAGGAACACCTAGGATTTTTGTTTAGCCAGAGAAATTTGGAAATAAGTGAATGTATTTGATGGAAAAAGGATTGGGGAAGCCAGATATGTAACATATTAAGAGGATAGAATATCCTAGGAAGGATGTTCATTTTGACTATATTTATTCTCCCCTATAAAGACAGTGGGAGTGATTCCCATCTATGCAAATCCTGATTAATGTTAGTCACTAAGTTCTCTAAGTTCAGTTTCCTAGCCTTTAAAGAGTCTGTGGTTAGGAATATACCTAAATATTTAATAGAATGCGGTGACCATTTCATGCCAAATTGTTCAAAACTAGATCTATGGGTAGAATGATTTAGTGGAAAATTTTGGTTTTAGTCTGATTAAGTTTATAGTTATAGAACCAACTGAATTGCTCTATTACCTGTAAGGTTTTCTCCAAGGAGGATACTGCGGAATCTAGATGAAGGAGAGTATCGTCTGCATAAACTGACAGAGTTAGAATGTGTTGAAGTATGGAGATACCCTGTATCTGAGGCGATGACTTAATACTGTAGAGAAGGGGTTCCAAGTAAAAGTTAAACAAAAAGGGTGATAGAGTACAGTCTTGTCTGGTACCTGTAAAAAGAGGGAAACTGGAGGAAAAGACGCCATTGCAGTACATTTTAGCTGAAGGTGAGGAGTATATGGCTTGGAGCCATTGGAGAAATAGAGAAGGAAAGCCCATTTTCTTTAATGTCATTCAGACAAAGTCTAGGTCCACTCTGTAGAATGCTTTTTCCACATCTAATGAGACTAAAGCCATAGGAGATTGGGAGGACTGGGCAGCCTGAAAAATGTGACTCAGTTTACTGAGATGGTCTGTGGAAGAGCGACCAGGTACAAAGTCTACCTGTTCCGGACTTAGCAATCTGGTCCATACTGACCTAATGCACCAAGAGAGAATTTTAGTTAGAATTTTATTTATTTATTTATTTATTTTATCCCTCCTACCGTGCACATCCCTGTCCACTCCTTCAGGCAGCCAGCCCTGCCGTTGCCTTGTCTACTGACTCGCCATCCCCCGCTGCTCTGTCGCTCCATTGTCCCAGTGTATCCCTTCACCGGGGGGCCTCCCAACCCCAGGGGGGCTACAGGAAGGGGAGATTGGAATGCTGTACCATTCCCTTGCATCTAGGCAGAGCGCAGAGAGAGCAGCCTGGAGGCATCATGGCAGAGAGGCACGGGGAGGTAGAGCTGCCATCATCTGGTCAGTGACGTGCTATTTTCACATTTTTTCTTGTTGACCCACATTGCGATGCTCTTGTAATGCCTCTGGTCTCCACCGGGGGCTGCTACAGAGTGATGCATGACCCTAGTCCACCCCAGGAAAGGAGAGCAGTCCACTGGATGCTCAATCCTCTCCTCCCCCTGCCAGCCCTCAACAACCCAAGTCCATTCCCGAACCCGGGTCACCGGCATGGTTCAAGGTGTGGCGTCCAATGCCTCAACCCTCTGTACCACTGGGATGGCCCTTAGTTAGAATTTTAATATCATAATTCATGAGAGAGATTGGACAGTAGCTGGAAGGTTAAGATTGTGGTTTATCCAGTTTAAGAAGAAGGACTATTGTCGCTTCTAATATTGACGGGTCTAAGGAGTCTGCGGACAGGATATAATTGTATAACCTGAGCAAAAGGGGAGCCAAGTCAGTTGAGAATGTTTTATAGAAAATAGAGGAAGCCGTCTGGACCAGGGGCCTTATCTAGTACTTGATCCTTTATTTATGCTTCCACTTCAGGAAGGGTCAAAGGAGACAATAACAAAGGGCTTATATGTTCTGGGAAAGAAGGTAGACCCAATGATTCTAGATACACCTCAGTATCTAATAAAGACTGTGTGTTGGACTGTTTCTCATATAAAGAGCAGCAGAAATTCTCAAAGACTTTGTTTATATCTCGGAGTGCAGTTTTGGTGGTGCCATCTTGTGCCATAATAGAGGGAATTAACTTGAAGGATTCTATCTTGTGCATTCTTAATGTTAGAAGCCTACCCACCTTCTCCCCTTGGTCAGTATAATGGGATTTAGTTTCTAAAAGAGCATACTTTGCTTTTTCTCGCATAAGGTCCGCATACTTATTCAGAAGGGATAGTAAAGTAGCCATAAAGTCAGGAGAAGTGTCTGATGAGAGAGAGAGAGAGTTTGGCTGACCTAATTTGAGCCAAAAGAGAATAGCCTCCTTCTCTCTGCTTCTTTTCAGGTATGAAGCCATTTTAATGGACTCTCCTCTAAGGTAACATTTTAGAGCATACCAGAGCAAATCCTCTCTCTGGACTGAGCCTCTGTTGGTTTCCAGGAAAGACTGAATGAGGGACTGTATTTTGGAAACTATGGATTTGTCCTTTAATAATTGGGTATTCAACTTCCATATAGTATCCCTCTGAATTAGGGGGTCTAAAGATAGCAGCACCCATGCTATTGCGTGATCTAATAAGACTACAGGTTCTAGACCTGATTAACCTAATCCTGTTAGAAGGGGAAGACTAATTAAGACATAATCTAGTCTGGACCAAGTTTGGTGTATTGTCGAGTAGTAAGAAAAAAGCTTATGATTGGGATTAAGAATACACCAAGGGTCACAGAGGCACAGTTGATGTATGAAATCATGTAGATCCCTTTGGGATGGTGATGGGGGTTTGAGAACCAAGTATGATCTATCCAAGTCTTGTGTGAGGGGGCTATTCCAATCTCCTCCTAAAATCAGGGGGGTTGGTAAAAATGAGGCAAGTGCATTAACTAAGGTCATACAGAAAACCGGATCGCCTCCAACTGGACCGTATATAGAACCCAGGATAACTTCTTTACCCAATAACATGCCTTTAACCAATATGAATCTGCCATTAGGATCCACAATGGTGGACTCAGCTTGGAAAGGAATATTGTGTTTAATCAGTATATCTACTCCTCTGCTCGCAGTAGAGTCCCCTGCTGAGAAAATTTGTGAGATCCCTTGCCTGCACAACCATGTGTCTTCGTTCACCAGCAAATGTGTTTCTTGTAAAAGTCTTTTAACAAGATCCCTGACTCCACTAACATTCCAAGTTATAATTTTAACTGTTACATTCACCATTTTTATTTACTAATATATGAATATCTTTTTGCTCGACAAAAGAAAACTAGTAAACCCAAAGGCACACTCCAACCTGCCCCTCCCCCACATGTCCTTTTTCTCCTAGATAACCAGAAATTAAAATGCAACCTTTACCATTTGGAAATCCCCTCAACTCTGTCTGTATTGTAAGCTTCCCCACCAAGATGCTTCACTTTGATAGATTATATAACAGCTTGGGTCACTTTGGGAAAATAGCCCTATCTCCCCAATTCCCTTCAACCCCCCCAGCAACTATGTACAGTGGACCTTGTTATGAACTTGAGATTCCAGAAAGGCCTGTAGAGTCCAACCCCTACCAGCTCCTGACTGCTCCCCGTATAAGTCAGAGTTTAATTTGAAAAAAACAAAGCGAGGAACCCATGTGTAAGGGTTCAGTTTACCCTCATAGCTTAACCAATAATCTAGAAACAAGAGCAAGTGTAATTGAGGAAGCATGAATATGTGTGAACGTATATAGATTCTGGACGTATATACAGTATACGTCTACAGTCTTCTAAGGCTTAAGGTGCTGGTCCTCCCTTTATTTAGTATGTTATGCAGCTTCCAGGGGCCCCTGTAGACTCAGGCTCCCCCCCCATCCTCTGCCAAGGATTCGGTTACAGTTGGGTGAGCAGTCACCCCCCGTCCCGTAGTGTAATTAAACCTTTTATTACAAATAGGTTAGTTATATAAGCTAGACCAGGCAGCCTGTTTCCAAGCAAGTACACATTACCTCCCCCTCCACACCTATAAACTTTAGCCCAAAACTTGAGAGGGTGCCCCATGACCATCCATGGTAAAAACTAATCAAAACCCTTAATAAACCTAAAACAATATAAGGAAATCACTATTTACAGTACCCGAGTCTGGCAGACCAAGGAGTTCAGGATTTGTCTGTAAGCTCATGCAGACGACTGGGGGAAGAGTGAAGTCCAGGACTGTGTATTGGTCTGGTAAAGAAATCAAACCCCTGAAACTCAGCCCTGTGCTAAGGGTTCCCTTCACTCTGGATTCCCTGAGGTACGCAACACCTCCCAGTGGTCATATGCATATATTACCTCCCAGATAAAGTAAGTGGCCTACCTAGACCCCAAACCAGTAGACCAACCCCAGGTATCAGTGGTGTTATATTAAAACAGGGCAAGAAGAGATAATGAACACTGAAAATGATTTTGTAGCTTAATGCACTAAAACCCTGTTCCAAGGAGGAGTACCTCTGATATTATTGACCTCAGATACAGAAGAGACACAGTCAGCTACTTTTAAACAGCTCCGGTAGCTTGGTTGCTAGTTCAGTCATGGCTTGTATCGGTGATTCAAAGGAAATCCAGTTGCCAGATATCAAGACCTGTAATTTAGCCGGGTACAGCATCTTAAATGGAATTCCTGCTGCAATAAGTTTGCTGACTGTAGGGTGGAAGGCAGTACGTTTTTGCCTGATCTCAAATGGCAGGTTCTGAGTAATCCTCAGCTTAGTACCTTCCCATATAATAGACTGAATTTCTCTTGTTTTGGCCATAACATGCTGTAGTTTAAGAACTTTAGGATTACTGGCTGAGGTGGTGCCCTTGGTTGCAGTCTAGGCGAAGAGACCTGTGGGCCCTCTCGATATGGCAGTTGGCACTTAGTGGAGAGGGGCCTATGATTTTCAGTAGGAGCCTTTGAATGACAGCTACTGTGTTGGAACCTTCTTCTGTCTCCAGTAGCCCTAGAATCAGGATGTTGTTCCATCAGCTTCTCCCTTCTAGATCTTCCATTTTTAACTGTAATTTTTGTACTTGTTGTCTGAGATGGACAATTTCTGGGTCAACTCTTTCTTTCCACTTCTCAATAGAGGTTGTATGGGCTTCTGCATCCCCCATCCTTTTCATGAGATCCGACATGTCGCCCCTGATGGATTTAATTTCAGAGGATATTTCTAGCAGGGTTTCCCAGAATGGGAGTAGCTCCTGAAGGAAACGGTCCTCGGTGAGGGGATCAATTGAGTAGGAAGAGTGGTGCTCTTACCCGCTTGCCCGCTTTGGGTCTTCAGCTTTTGGGGCATTTTCTCTGGAGATGGAGGAGGTGTATGTTTTAGCTGGGCCTGCCTCATTTCAGTGTCCATTGCAGAGAAAGTAACTCTGATAGCGATGCAATTGCTTCAGAATCGAGTGCTGTAGGCAGGTACCTTCTAGCAAAATAGCTATTTTGTGCTGAAAAAAGGATTATTCTTGTTTTAATAAGTAGAAATGACAGGACTGGAGCGGGAGCCCAAAGTCACAGCTGCTACCAGGTCACGTGCATCATGTGATCTCTCATTACTGAAGTTTTCAATTTGCTACGCATTACTTAGTGTGTGTGTATGTGTGTGATGCTTCTCATCAAATCAGACACCTTTTATTGTGCCACATAATAATTTCTGCAATGTGAACCTCCTAACCACTGCAGCTGTGGGATTTTTGTACTTCTTTGTGGCGTCTATACTGGTACTAGTACTAGTGACTGTTACTGCAGTAGTGCAATACACTGCCCCTCCACCACGGCCCGCCCCAACCGGCAAAGGTATTCTTTTCCAGATTTGAATTTCTGATGGTGAGCACTGGTTAGGTGTTGTGCCTTTGCGACTGCATCTCTTCAGTGTGCAGTGCATTCCTAATCTGTCTGTGCATTTGCATCTCTTTAGGGCCCAATCTCCATCTGTAACTTAAGTCATAGTTGTTTCTTTGGCTTCCCTTCAGAGTGCTGGACAGGTGTGGTACATAATTCTGCATTAATATGTGTTTTTAAGTCAGGACCATCATCACGAGTCACTTGTGATACAAATCATGTTCTTCATCATCATGGTCACAAATGCAGTCACAAATCATGATTCACAATCACATCATGAATCACAACACTAATTTTTTGACTAATTACTTGGATGTATTGTAAGCATGTTTTATAATATCTCTCCAGGCATCACCACCCCACCATTGTACTCATTAATGAGCGTTTTTAAGTCAGGGAGTTTGTGCTACAGCTCATCGGGGAAGTACAGCCATAGGCATTTGTGTTCCTTCCCGTACAGCATGTGAGTTACAGTACTATAAGTAGTAGTGGGCGAAGTGGCCCCAATTTGCTCCGTGAAGTGATTCACTGAGTAATGCCGAATCCGTGGAAAACTCCAGAATGCAAAGCGGAGTACTTCGCTTCATAATGAGGAACGAAAGTCCATTGAAACCAATGACTTTGCATTATTCCACCTTCCCCAAACCACATCTCCACCAATTTTAAGGTGAAGTACATTGAAATCAATATAATTTGCCTCACTTCACCCTGTAATTGAGCTCCAAATGAAATTCTGCAGTTATTCATGGGATTGCAGGTCACACGGGCTGTAGATTGTCAGGTATAGCCTTAGTTCTGGCCTGGGTAGAGTGTGTGCAGTGGTAACTGGAGACAGTTTGCTCTCAGAGCTCTGTGATTCAAAACCTCTAAAAGCTGTTTAAAATCTCTTTTTGAGTAATATTTTTTGCTCAAAATCTAGCACATTGATTGTAGGAAACCCTTCTGTGCTCATACCATCGAGTATTTATTGTTGTGTATGGATTTTGAATGTTAATTTAGAACAGTCAGTCTGTGTACTGTGAAGTGTGCTTTGGGGGAGGGGTGTATTTGTGGTGTAGGTAGATTAACTGGGAGAAAAAGGCAGTCTTTCTGTTTTGGTTATATTTTTCTTGTATAACTGTGTTAATGTACACACAGTAATATTTTCAGTAATTCTTGACTTTTTTTGCAGATTGTTGTGTGGTAAAGCAGTGTACAATTTTTCTGTTTAAAACATTTGGTTATATTACTAAAGATTTTCAATTTGCTACACGTTACTTGAGTGTGTGTGCGATGCGTGCCATTAAATCAGACACCTTTTATTGTGTTACATAATAATTGCAACAGTGTGAACCTGCTATCCACCACACCTGCCTGAATTTTTTAGACTGCTTTGTGGTATCTTTACTGGTAGTGGATTGTTACTGCCGTGCACTAATCCCCCAAGCGGAAAGTTGTATTCCTTTCCAGATTTGGATTTATGACTTGTGAGCACTGGTTAGGTGGTGTTGTGCCTTTTCGATTGCATCCCTTGAGTGTGCAGTGCAATCTTAAAGGAAAACTACACCCAAAACTTGAAAAAATATATGCTGGGCAGAGTGTTTTAATTTGTATGTGAAGTTCCAGTGTTTCCTTCCCTCTGACTGGTATTAGGAGTTTTTCCTAAATTAGCCTGCTAGCTTTAGGGTAGTTTTACGACCCCTGGAGATCTCCATATCAAATAGTTTTATTGCATTTCTTTGTCCTACAGTGCACCTTGTTTCATGTGATGGTGATGTAGCAGAGCCCATAAATCCAGCAGAAAGCATTGCATTACAATCAGTTCACAACAATAGAGATGGCTATATTTTAAAATATGTAGAATTCAGCTTAGTGACCACCCTCATCCTAAAGGTTTTACTGTCCTGAAAACTTTGCTGCTGGTAATTTTGTGCAGCTTGTAAAGCTTCAAGATATTTAGTTTGTCTGGCATGTGTGTGCTGAATGTTGGGTCTCTCTACATCACAGTCACATGAGACAAGATGCACTGTAGGAACAGAAATACAATTACGCTATCAGGTATGAAGATCCCCAGGGGTGTAAAACTAGCATAAAGCTAGCAGGCTAATTTGGGAAAAACTCCCCAATACCAGTCAGAGGAAGGAAACACTAGAACTTCATAAGCTCTACTCAACATATATTTTCTCAAGTTTTGAGTGTAGTTTTCCTTTAATCTATCTGTGCGTTTGCATGGCACCATTAATTCTGGAAGACTGCATTTCTTGTTAAGCTCTCATTTCACTTCGTCAGCACTGGGGAATTATCTGGACACAAGATAGTAGCATTTTGGGAATACACATTAATTCTGGTGACTGTCTGTGTGACCTGACCACTGCACGCATGACACAGTGCACCATTAATTCTGGGAGACTTTGCATTTCTTGTTACACTCTCATTTCACTTCATCAGCACTGGGGAGTTTTCTGGACATGACAGTAGCACTTTGGGGATCCACATTCATTCTGGTGACTGTGTGGGTGGGATGCTGCCAATATTGTTGTCACTCCACCTTACTTCATGTTTAAGGCAGAATGACAACGCAAAGTAATAATAACAAGGCGCAGTGAGCCTTTCCTATGGGGCATTCCGCGTAGCGAAGTGCCAACGCAAAGTGGTCCCTTCGTGTTCATTTCGCTGGTGGATTTTAAATTAATTGCATCTCTAAACCAAACAGGAGAACAGGTGTGGAGTTTGCCATTGGCTTCTCAAGTCTAACACTCACACCATTCCATCTGCAAATAAGGTCAGATGTGTACTCTTTATGAGAATGGAGCGAGTGTTACGCTTGAGAAACCCAAGACACCCCACACCTGCTCTTCTGCCTGATTTGGGAGGGTGGGGTGTTGCTTGACCCGAACTACAGCATTAACAAAGTTTTTTGCAACTTATTTTCTTACTTTTTGAGATATAATAGTATCCTTATTTTACTGTGGGAGCACTCCCATCTTTCTGTAAATGCATACAAGTGACCAAATTGTCAGCATATCCATCTTATTACCCTACCTCATGTTCCCAGTATAGAAAATGTTTGAATCCTCACCAAAATGTAATTTTGTGCAACTGCAATGCTATTCCACACCACAGGTGTGAAAGAACAGTTTGGGCAGAATTTGAAAAATGACAGCTGTGACATACATGAGGTGGGTTAATAGGAAGGCTATGTTAAAAATCAGGGCTCAGAATTTTAAAATGTCCAAAGTTATGAGTGTGCATAGCAACATTTAAACAAATGGTCTTAACTTTGGCATTTTTTCATGTGTTGACTCCACATTTTCAACATAGCGTTCTTATGACCCCACCTCATGAACAAGGGCAGAAAAACATTTCCAAATCCTGACTAAAGGTGAATTTGCCAACTGACCACAAAATCACCTTTAGGGCAGGAGTTGCATAATGACAGTCCTATTGTTCATGAGGTGGTGCCCCCAAAAGTCCATGCTGAAAATTTGGGGTAAAAATCTAAAAAAATGGCTAAGTTATGCATAAAAGCTGAAACACCATTTGAAATACATTGAACTGCATTCACCTTACTTTCTCATATTGCAGTTGTCTGTTCCAGCAGCAAGACGTGTCTTCGGTCAGAGAGTGGGTCTTGAATCTCGGACCTGTTCAGGTGAGTGAGGGTGTGTGTGGGTGTACTGGGGGTGTGGGGAGATGGGGGGGCTGATCAGCAAGGGAACATTTTTTTTAACAGGCAAAACAAACTAAAAAAAAACATTGGGGACCTGTTTCTTTATTTCAGGTTTTTTTTTTTCAATGGGAGGGTGATGGGTGCCACTAGACACTGGGGAGTAAATCAGGGCATAACAGGGACAGTGATTGGCAGGTGGGAGGATGCCACTAGACACCAGGGAATATAGCAGGGCATAGTGGGGACAGCGATCGGCAGGTTGAGGGTGCCACTAAACACCAGGGAAATGTGGAATGGCAATCGGGGGGAACCACTACACTATGGAAAACTACTTCATATGGGATCAGCAACTGGGGAAGAGGGAGGGACCATTACTCTATGGAAAAGTAATGTTTCATATGGGATCAGGGATTGGGAGGAGATGGACCACTACACTACAGAAAACTGGATTTGTGTCCGGGAAGGGGGGAGTGACTACTACACTATGAAAATAAATTACAGGGAAAGGCTGGGGAAAAGGCTTTTTTTTGTGTGTTCCAAATCCTTTTTTGTGATTCATGATCCATTTTCACTTCTACAAAAAAGGACTCATGAAAAAAAGGATCATAGAGAGTGACAAAAAAGGATTTAAAATGTAAAAAAAACATTCCAAGATCATTTTTGTACCAGACAACTGCAGAGTCCAACTAATGGAGTTCCAGTGAGCAAGATCCATTTCCTGGTGTCCCTACAGAACCTCATTTTCATGGGTTCTCAAAAAATATTTTTGGAAAAAATGGAAAACAATATAGTGGCTCATGATAAAGAATTTTTTTCTCGTGAAAAGGGATTGTCCCCTTGCAAAAAAGGATCCTTTGTCATGAGGCCAAATCCTTTGTCAAATTTTTACCCTCTATGCTGGACACTGATCTTCCCATTGAAAATAATGGGATTTTAAAATTGAATAACTTTGCAACAGATTAATATTCTTTCATCAAATAAACATAGAAACATAGAATCTGATGGCAGATAAGGACCTCCTGGCCCACCAAGTCTGCCCATTTTTCTTCTACCTATTGATAATATTTGAGACCTCAGTTGGTCTGCAGCTTCCCCCACTTCTTTGCTGATAGTGTTTCTTTATGTTTATCCCATGCCCTCTTGAATTCCCCTGCCATCTTCACCTCCTCTACCTCTGTGGGGAGGCTGTTGCACTTGTCCACCACTCTCTCTGTGAAGAAGTATTTCCTCATATTACTCCTGAGCCTGCCTCACTCCAACTTTATATCATGACCTCTTGTTCTCAAACCCAGTTTTATCTGGAAGAGGCTACTCCCTTGTACTTTGTTAATGCTTTTGAGGTATTTGAAAGTTTCTATCATATCCCCCCCTTTTTGCTTCTCTCCTCCAGCTGAATACATGTTGAGGTCCATCAGTCTCTACTCATATGTCATCTGATATAATTCTTGTACCATCTTTGTAGCTCTTCTGAGAATTTCTCTATTCTTTCTATGCCCTTCTTGAGATACGGCCTCTAGAATTGTACACAGTATTCCAGATACAGTCTTACTAATTGTGTGTATAGTGGCATCACCACCTCTCTCTTCTAGTAAGATATGCCTCCCTATGCAACCCAGCATCCTGCTGGCTTTCCCTACTGCCTTCTCAAACTGCCTGGACCTCTTTATTTCATCAGTTATGATCACCCCTCGGTCCCTTTCTTGATTTGTGATTGCCAGAACCTGCACCCTCCATCATGTATTCCTCACCTGGATTTCTGGGTCCCAAATGCTTGATTTTACATTTTTTGGTATTGAAAATCAGCTGCCACACCTTCAGCTATTCCTCAAGTCTACCTAGGTCCCATTTCATTTCCCCACCCTCTTAGGAGTGTCCGCTCTGTTGCAGATTTTTGTGTCATTTGCGAAGAGACACACTTTCCTCTCTATCCGCTCTGCAATGTCACTTGTGAAGACATTAAACTAGCCCCAGTACTGAACTCTGTGGTACCCCACTGGACACTTCCTTCTCATTGGATTGGGCCCCATTTACCACTGCTATCTGCATCCTTTCACTCAAACAGTTTCTGATTCAGTTTACTATCCTGTATCCCACTCCCAGGCTGTCTAACTTGTTTAGGAGCCTCCTGTGTGGGACAGTGTTGAAGGCCTTGCTGAGGTCAAGGTAGGCCACATCCACTGCCCCTGGCTGTTCCAGTTCCTTGGTCACCCAGTCAAGGAAAGCTATCAGATTTGTTTGACAAGACCAACCTGATGTGAATCCATGCTGCCTCGTATCCTGCATCCCACTGTCCTCAAAATATGCCACAATACTTTCTCTTAGCAATGACTACATCAGTTTCCCTACCACTAAGGTCAGGCTGACCAGCCTATAGTTGCCACCTCTTCCCTGCTCCCATGTTTGTGGATAGGGACTACAATCACCCTTCTCTAATCTTCTGGAACATCATCTGTTTCCAAAAATGTGTTAAACAGGGCTGCCAGTAGTGCTGCCAGCTCTCCCATGTTCTTTCTTTATCCTGGGATGCATCCCATCCAGTCCCATAGTCTTGTCCCCCTTCAGCACTGATAGTTCCTTGAAGACTCAGTTCCTTGAGGACTCTCTCCTCTGTGAATGGATTGCTGTCCACTCCTCCTTTTTTGCCTCTAACATCTAACTGTGGCTCCTCCCCTTCCCTCTCCTTTGTAAAAACAGAGCAAAAATATGTGTTCAGGATTTCTGCTTTTTCTGTGTCTTCTTTAACACAATCGCTCTCTGCCCTTCTTAGCCTCATGATCCCCCCTATCCAGTCCCATAACCTTCTCCCCTTCAGCTTTGATAGTTCCTTGAGGACTGTCTCCTCTGTGAATGAACTGCTGTCCACTCCTCCTCTCTTTGTGCCTCTAACACTTAACTGTGTCCCTCTCCTTCCCTCTCCTATGTAAAAACAGAGCAAAAATATGTGTTCAGGATTTCTACTTTTTCTGTCTCTTCTTCAGCACAATCCCTCTCTGCCCTTTTTATCCTCATGATCACCCCCTGGATTTTTTCCTTTCATTAATGTACCTGTAAAAAGTCTTATCCCCTTTTTCTTTACAGCTGGTACTATTGCCAACACATACCAGTTCTGTTACTAAAGTTCTATCTACCATAAAAACTTCACACCAAAATTCTATACTGTCTGGGCACAAGACGATGAGGGAAAAACTGTTGAAAGTTATGACTTTTAAAGGATACCTATACAACATTTTGACAACAAACTATTCAAAAATGTGACTCTGTAGGTGACTAAAGGAAAGGCTGCTATATTCATTAATGCTAAAATTACATTTACATAATGTACCGAAATGTGGTTCCAGAACATTTGAAATTGTAAACTCAGCCTTCCAATTTAAAAAAAAACTGTCTTATCTGCTTCCTAAAATGGCCGCCAAATGTGTTATGAGATGACATCATTGGAGCCAAAGTCATAGAGCTATATGGCTCTCTATAGTGTTAACTAGTTCTTTTTTCCCTTTGTATAGAATTGTTTCACCCAAATGGTCAAAAGCATGTGCATTATTTTGTATAATACACATGTTAGGCTATGGTTCTGTTCATTCTGTTTACTTTAACATGCTGAAATTGTGTTTTAATCCAACTGACATTCTCTGTGGCAAACCACAGTGCAGTACAAATCTTGAATAACCTGTTGGTCTAGTGGTTATGGTGGATCCATGATGCTACAATGGGGGTGATGGGGTGGTGTGCATGCTTAATATGCACTTTTTAACATTTTTATTAAACCTTTATATTTTCTGCTATTATTCTTTTCTAGTGCGTTTTTGACAGAACCTACAAATGCAATCCATAGTTTGAATGTAAACATTTCTACAATCAATAAATCAGACTTCTTCAACAAAGTGAAATGCAGCAGCAGCAAGCAAGTACATTACTATGTGGGGGGGTGTAACCACACCCTTCGTCACCCTAGAGCCACCACTTTTTTGTGGCAAAGTTCTTGTGCAGTCCAATGTTAGAGTTCATACCTTCTTGAAAATCAAATATATGCTTGTCTAGTCTTCTTTTTCCATGGGAAATAATAATAATCAGCATTTATGTAGTGGTTTTCATACACATTGTATCCCAAAGTGCTTTACAAGCAATACTAGAGTGGTAGTGAAGTGACTGAATGTGTAGTGGCAGCCGTTTCATACATTAATATCCACACACAGCCTTGTACAATTGCATGAACTGGTTTTATGGGAAGGGAAATGTTGGCCAGGATAATGGGGTCAGGTAGTGATCAAGGTGCTGGCAGATCCACATCTTATTTCTCACAATAATCTGCTCATATTTCTCTCCTTCTGTCCTTCCCCTTCCCTGAATATAGCAGTACCTTGCAAGAGTGGCCTTCTCAGTCCCCCTCTGGTATTCATTCTTCACTATTCCTCCTCACACCGAAAACTGGTGAGCTCATCACCCTTCTGCATCATGAATGCAAGTAGTAGTGTCCTCGTTTTATTTTGACATATCAAATATAAACATATCTTTCCAGTAAGTCAGGCTGATAGCAGCAGGGAACAAGTGGAATGATGAGCTTTCAAATCCTTAAAAGATCTAGGCTACCTTTGATTAGGCACTATTAAATGATGGGTGTGCACATCATTATGCATGTCATTTAGTAGTGCCTAATCATAGGTGGCTTAGATCTTATATGGGTAGGAAGGCTTATTTTTCCAGTTGTGCCATGCTGCTATCAGCCTGGCTTACCAGAAGATCATGTTCATGATTAATATGTAAAAATAACATGGGAGACTGTACTAACCACATTCATGATGCGGAAGGGTAGTGAACTCACTGGTTTTTGGTGTGAGGAGCAGGTGAGAAGACTGAATGCCAGAGAGGGACTGAAGAGGCCATTCTAGCAAGGTACAGCTATATTCAGGTTCTTTGAAGACATGAAGGAGGATGTTGAGCAGATCACCATGAGATCTGAAATGTGGGTCTGCCAGCATCATGATCACTACCTGACTGTGGATGAGAGTAGCCAGCAATGACAAATACTCAGAGTGGAAGGGCTGCACCTAAACTGGTCCTTGAAATCAGTGCAGGGAGATTACCCTTGGGTGGGGGAAGGGGATGTTGACGTTTGTTAGGACAGTATTGAGGAAGTTGAGTATAGCTCATTCAAGATTTGGAATGGTGGTAGCCAGCTAACTTGCACTGTGGAATGGAGCACAGAAAAGCACTGGAGAAGAATTGTTGGGAACTGCCCTGCAGGGTTCTGCAGATCACAGGTAAAGGAGTAGACTGACACTGGATGTCAGGTGGATTCTTTCAAGGTATTAGTATGCCTCTCCTGCTAAAAATATTGTTATCCATTGTAAGTGCAGCCCTTATGAGGGCATGAACAGCAGTTTTTCTGGTCGGTCATGATGCTTATTGCTTGGCCCTCCAGGAAGACCTAGTTGTTGGTTAATGAGGCAGGAAAAAAACACAACAGGGGAACTGTACGTAATACCTTCACTATGTGGAAAAGTGGTGATCCGCTCAATGTTTACTGTGAGAGCAGAAGTCAAATCACTGAGAATGTGGACTGGAGAGTGATTTGGGAGGCATTTTTTAACAGTGCCAGCTGATGATGCATATCGGTATAGGTGTGCACAACTCTCTGAGATACAAGATTACAATCTGAGGTGTGATAATTCTCTTCAGGAGACTGTAAGCACATATGCAGCCCCAGGAAGTACTAAGGACAGGGTATGGATGATGGGGTGTTCAACAGAAGGCAGACTAGGTGCAGGCGGTTCACGTGGAAAAGGAAAACCTTATTTGTGGATTAACAAGACAGCATGAGCTTTGGAACTGAACCAGACTGGTACTTTGTTGTGTGACCCTAATCAAGTCACTAAACTTCCTTGTGCTCTCAGGCCACACCTGTAAACAAGCATTCAGCTTAGTGTGTCTTTCCTGGTTAACAAAAGCTAAATTTATTGTATCACATAATGATTAGATCATCAAGTATTTGAGGTGTTGTACTGTACTGCAATTTGCCAGCTGGATTGCAAAACATTTTCTGCAAGTTAAAGTAAACAAAATGAACAAAATCATAGCCTAACATGTGTACTGATCAACATAATCCATGAGTTAATACATGGTGTTGATCATTCTGGTACAACAATTCAAAACAAAGAGGGAAAGAACAACTAGTTAGCACTATACAGGAATATATGTGAGTCTCTGTCTCTGGCTCCGATGATGTTATCATGACTCATCATTTAACACACTTGGCAGACATCTTAGGGAGAAATTAAGGCTGTTTTTTGAAAGTGAAAGGCTGATGTTTACATTTTTCAAAAGCTATGAAACTGCATTTATGTTATTTACATAAATGCAGTTTAAGCATAAATGCAAACAGCAGCCTTTACTTTACTTCGCAATGAAGCCAGATTTTGGAGTTTGCAGTTTCAAAAAACATCTTTTTTAGGTACCCTTTAAGGTTTCTGCACTATCCAGATCTCAGAATCTGCACATCCAACTGGAATGAAACATTCCACGTCAAAAGAACTTCCCCACAGGACAGTGCTTGCCAAATTTTGTGCAAATCCATTAATCGGTTGCAATGTTATTAAAGTGTCAAATTCAAGGTTTAACATTAAACATGCTTCTCAACCCTAACTATAGGGGCATGACCGTGCCTCTATAATATTCTGTACAGTCCCCCTTCACCTTATTTATTACAGAGAAAATTTGACAAATACAAAACAGGATTTTTCTCCGTAGCACCTACCTCAGCAACTTAATCCCCACTTGAAGTCATTATACTCTTTTGTAACATCCCAGTATGTTACCATGGGAATGACAGTATTGTCACACATACAGTATTATGACCTCAATTAGAGAATCAGCAACAGGATCAAATCAGCTCATAAATTCTAATGTTTTGAAGGAGGATTCTTTCATAAACAAATCATTGTCAGGGTCCTGTATGTTTTCTACTAGCTACAGTGCTTTCTTGCTATAGCAAACCCTGATATAGCAAAATCTCAGAAATACTGAATGCTGTACATTGTTCCCAGCTCCACAGTGATTATTTAGCTGGAGCAGCAGCCAAACATAACTGAGCTTACCAGCTACTACTGTTACTAGAAGGAAACATATATTTTGCTTCTTTCCCAGTTTTTATATTCAGCTTAATGTCCAGTCAATCTCCTACAACCACAACAAGCCCAACAATCATGCCATGTGGACCTTTACACAATCATGATCATGATGGTAGTTTTTAACAGCTGCTACACTCCAGTCCTGATCCTGACTCTGAATACAGTTCAGTATCTAAGGTGAGCTGTAAGGAGTGGTTGTACAGAGCAATGGTGGTGGTTACTGTAGTTTGGTTATTTAGAGGGGGCTAGTTAGTGTATGATAAATGCATGCATGGATGTGGAGCAATCAGAAGCATTAAGTAGAGGGAGGCACAGCAATGGTGAGGGAATATGATACTCTTAACCCCCTGACCCAGAGTGCAAAGGGGGACCAGGTATCTGATAGATGCCAAGCAGAAACTGAAGCTAAACACAAAAGGTCTATGCCATGCTGCATATGCTGTTTAAGTAAACATGTCTACAGTGGTAGGAAGGTGTACTTCTGAATTCTTAAAAAATAAAAAAAAAAATAAAAAATAAAAGTTGGGGAGATATCAGTGAGTCAGTTTGGATTGAAGTTCTAAACCATTTAGTCTTGCAATTGGATTTTATAATACTTTTGTCTTACACTGTGACAAATGCTGGCAGAATCACTGCTGAGTAACAGTGTCTGCACTCAGAAGAATGTCTACACTGATACTACTGTATACTGCATGTGCTCTTTACGGTCTCTTTCTTTTAAGGGTCTCTTTATTTTAAGTGTCTCTTGAAGTAATGTACAGGGAGCTATAACAAACATAGGTTTAGGCTCCCTTTTTGTTATGCTGCTTGCATGCATGTGCAAGAAACATAGTGCCATCATCCGAGTTTTCGGAGGTGTGGCACCCCGTCTTCCAATTCAGTCACTGAGTTTGCAGGCGTGGCCACAGTTCCTCCAATGACTGCTGCAGCTGTCTATGACAGCAGTCGAAAATGCAGTGGCATACAGTTGAAAGGGAGAGCTCCGCTTCAGTGAGTAGATCTCTCCCCCCCCCACACACACACGCACGCACGCAAGCACGCACATTGCGTGCTGATGCACTCCCTCCCCCCCACACACTGTATGGCCAACAGGGTGCCCAATCACCCGTCGGCTCCATGCCCCCCCCAACAAAAGCTGCCCAGGTACCACGCTGGGAGTTCACCCCATCGTGGCAAAAAATGTTTGCGAATTTTCAATATTTTCACTCCAGATTTCCAACATTCCCATTTTACCACACCTTCTTATGAGCAGTACAGCTGTCATTTTTCACATCTTGCCCAAAATGTGTTTCCGTCTATGTAGCATACAATGGCACAGTCAGTGTGCGAAATCCATGTAAGGGACACATTAAGAAAATCACAGTGACAAAATTCCTAAAAATGACTGTTTTACAAGCCTGCATTGCACAGTTCCTACGCTCGCTCGTAAGTTCGCGAATTTTCAATATTTGCACTTCAATAACTTCCAAATACCTAAACAACACATACAAGCAAGCAACATTTGGCATTGACAAATGCTTCTTTATTATAGCAAGGGGGTGACTTCTTTTTTGTAACTTCAGAGAGATACTAGGTACTATAAAACCTCCCAGGAGTTACAGTTCTCAAACAAGAGACAGCCTATTGCTTTCCCACCTACTATATGCAAGCAATAAGGTATGACAGGGCTGACTTTATGCTGAGATAACCTCCCACCCAGGGGAAAGCAAGGTCCAAAAATGCAGACAGAGGGTCTTATAGCTCCTGGAAGGGCATTTATCTCTGCATAAAGCCTATCCTGGAGTATCTTATTGCACATATAAATTAATTTAGTTGAGAATTTTTAACCATTAAAAAAGATCTAAATTGTTTTAAAAATTAGTACTGTTGACCTGGGACTTGCACATAATTGACAGCTGAAAATGACACACTCTGGATTTATCCAAGGCCTTTGACCTTGTGCAACATTGAGTGATAATACATAAGATGGAGAAGAAAAATATCAATAGAAAGCTTATAGACTGGACCACAAACTGGTTAAAAACTAGATAATGTGTGACAATTAGAGGTTATAAATCCTATGAAGGTAGTATATCCAGTAGATTCCTCACAGGGATCAGTGCAGGGGCCTCTACTTATTAGTAGCATTATCTCAGATGTAACTAAAGACCTTACACATCATGGTCACTAAATATGCTGACCACACCAGGTTGGGTGGTGAACGTTGTACTATGAACAAACATAAACAAATTCAAGATGATCTAGATAAATTTTCAGTATGGGCTACTGTACCTATGGAGGATGCATTTTAACACTGATAAATGCAAGGTTATGCACTTGGGGAATAAGAACAGAATGAAACCTTCTATCCTACGTGGTACAATAATAACACAAGCTATTGAGAACGATCTTGGCATTATTATCACTGCAAAATTTAAAACAAGCACACTGGACCTCAGAAGCCATCACCGTGCTAACAGGGTGTTGTGGGCAATAAGAAGAAATATAAGATCTAGAGACAGGGATACAATATTTCCACACTACAGGTGATATATCTGCCCTCATCTGGGCTATGCAACTCTGATATGGTACCCGTACAAACAAAAGGAAATATCAAACAGAGAAAGTTCAATGACAGGCAACAAAGATCATAAGCACTATTAAAGATTTGCCATATGAAACCAGACTTGCCCACTTAAACTTAATGGGCAGGATTTTCAAATGATGACGCAGGGCATGCGACAAGTCCTGTGCCAGGGGACTCTGAAATCAGTGATGCGCCAAACCTCTTTACCACAACTGCACTGAATTTTCCAATACCAGGTGCAGTTGCAACAGTTTCCCTGATTTACGGTGGCTTGTGCCAAATGTCCGGCACAAGCCCCGTGTATTTGGCTGTGAGATGTGGCACAGGCTAGACCACAAATATGTGGTCTAAGGACCTACGGTCAGGGCCAGGGATAGTAAATCTTGATTGCTGGCCGGAGACTGATGAAAGCTCTGTGCGCCCTACATTTGGTGCACCAGGGGGCTTGTGGCATCTTGGCAGGTTTGAAAATCCTGTCCAATGACACTTGAACAAAAACGTTTGAGTGGTGACCTAATGTATTAACACTACGTTAAATTATACAAAATCCTTACCTCATTACGGAACTAAACTTAAAGTTTAAACAAATAAACCAAAACACAAGAGATCTCCTTCAACTATTGGTACAAAATTTCAAAACAATAAAAAAGAAATTTTTTCACACCGTGGGTGATCAATCCATGGAACTCATTACCACTGGACATAATAATCCGTAAAACCAGACTGGAATTCAAAAATAAACAAGATAATTTCCTGATAAATGGAGGTATAATTATTACATTTAAATTGGAGCATTACAGGCACCAGCCTCTTAGCTTCTACCGTTCCTTAGTATGAAGATCCAAGATTGGAGCGGTGGTGGATGGACACAGTAGGGTGGCAGGGGTTGCAGGATGGTCTGGCTAAACTGGATGACTGGTCAGACACTTGTTGCTGGGGTTCAATGCTAGGAAGTGCAAAGTAATGGACATCTGAGCAAGGAACCCAAGGAGGTCTTATCATTTGGGAGGGAAACAGTTAATTACTACTGTGAAGATGAAGGATATTGGGGTGATAACAACAGGACAAATAACCACTCAGCACAGTGCAGGAAGACAGCAGCTAAAGCTAACAAGATGCTGGGGTGTATTGCTATAGGAATCATCTCCAAGAGAGGGTAGGTGATCCTGCCTTTGTACAGGTCGTTGGTGAGGCCACACCTGGAATACTGCATACAGTACATTTGCCCATACTTGAAGGAGGATGATGGATTATTGGGGGGTGGGGGGGTTCAGTGCAGAGCAACAAAGATGATCGAGGAATTGGAAGAAAAGCCCTTTGAGGGTAGGCTGAGGGAGCTTAACATGTACTCCCTGGAGGAGAGGAGGGATGGGGATATGATTGAGATCTTTAAATACATGAGGAAAATAAAACAGATCGGTATGGAGGGGATATTTAAGTTGAGGGAAGGAAGGGACATGAGGGGGCATGGTCTGCGATTGGAGGGGGAAGATTCAGCAGAGAAATGAGGAGACACTTTTTCACGGAAAGGTTGGTGTCTATGTGAAACACTCTGCTTAAGAAGGTGGTACCCTGTAAGACAGTGGGAAGTTTTAAAGGGGGATGGGACAAGATGAGGGGGATGGTCACTGTGGGGGGGGGGACAAGGAGCAGCTCCAGTGTGAGGGTTGCTAGCTGAACATTCGAGCACACTTGACAGACCGTGTTGCCTATATCTGCTGGTAGATTCGTATGTTTGTTTATTTGTATGAACCTTAATAATATGACTACAAGTAATTTTCTGCATCTATGTAGCTATAAAAAAGTATCACAGCAATGCAATAGTGCAATATGGCAAATAAAACAAAAATGCAAAAAGGTAGTAATACAGAGCAGTATTTAAACAAGGTGCCAAAAAGATGTAAACATGGATAAACCACAGCAAAAAATAGATCATCAATAGAGGGGGCAAATGTAAGAAGGTGAGTAGCACAACACAGATTAACAGACTTCATAACAAATTCACTTACCTCCTCACTGCTTCGTCTTAAGAGAACTTTGAATGTCCTCTCTAGGTTCTTCTCTAACTCAGCCTCAGCAACTCCCTACAATATAAAATATGACATTTTACATCCATGACTGCATTGGAGTTATGATGCACCAATGGCAAATTCTTAATTAATGAATGTGCTGATATTTGGCTTTTATTTCAATTCAGCATAATAAAACTTCTCGGCCACTTTGGATCAGATCGACCTTAAGTCATATAATTAAAAACAAAACTCTCTAACCCTTAAGAGGTGGCCAGGGCTAGTCAATTTTGTTGCCCCTTTCACCACCCCTGTCAATGTCCACCCTCTTATACCTCCTCAGACATTTTTTTTTATAAAACAAAATTTCAGCTCCTGGCATTGTTGCAGGTGCTTACTGAGTTACTCATAAAAATGAAATGACTGGAGGAACAGGGGAGGGTAGAAGCAGTTGGGGTTAACTGGAGTGGACAATGGGTGGTGAAGATGTGCTACTTCCCCCTATTTATAGCCTACTAGGCCACTATACCAAAGACCCAAAGTGTTTTCAGGCGAACCAAATCTGAGGTAAATGCAATGGGTTAGAATCAACACCAAACCAGATTTGTCTCTTTCAGACACCCTTACATGGGAGTAGATGCAAAATGTTCACATTCAGTACTAAATAATTCTGTGGCTCTGCTATGATGACACCGTAATAACATATGGACGCATTTTTCAAACATGGACAAACTATGGTCAAACATGGCTAAGCTGTAATCCAACATGAATAAACAATGGTCTAGTATGGATAAACTGTGAACAGACAGGAACAAATTACAGACAACCAATGCATAAGCTATTGTCAAGAATGCATAAACCATGGCCAAACATGGGAAAAACATAGTCAAATGAATTAGCTGTAGTCAAACATGGACAAAGCATGCATAAACCATTGTCAAATAATCTTTGTAACATGGCAAAATTAATAGTAGTCCAAACAAGCAACATAATTGGTTCAACTGCATCAGGTGGCAGCAGAGCAACATGGCATTATTCCACTAATAATGCCATGTTGTTAGTGAAGTACTAAAATGAGCCATGGAGCACATAACAGCAGTGTTTACAAAGCGCACAGCCAGAACATGTGAAATCTCTTGTCTGTCCCATCCACCCACCCAAATGGTCACAGTAGTCGCTCAGGGTGAGATACCTGGAGAAGCCTGTAGAGTAGAAGGAAATGTGTCTCCGGAGGACATAGAGCGGTATGCTGCCCGACAGGAGCAAATGGTAAATCTGAATGATTTCCAGTCTTTTACGGTGCACGGAGCTGTGCACATCAATTACTGCGGAGCATGAAATGCGAGCCAGCAGGGACTAAAACTTCTCGGAACCAATACAAAAGCAGCCAGACAAAAAGTTGCAAAAAACAGCAATGTTAACTTCACTGATGTTTGTCACATAACAAAGTGAGGGTCACATGATATGCAAATTATGCGCACTGTTACATGCCGACACATGAAAAGGGGCATACCGGAGACCTCCTAACCAGGATATAAGAATAATAGCCATATGAAACAGTACACAAATGATAAGTTTCCTTTAATGAAAAGTTTTTGTTGTTGTATCCTAAAGTTGTAAACGGACACATCTGTATGTAAGAAAGTATTGGGTGCATGTTCCAAAAGTGCAGTAAACATTTGATTGTACCTGAAATACCATCAGTGAATCATTGATTAGGAAACAACAGAATCATTTCTGACACTCATACTTACACACGCACCATGTTACAAGTGCATTAAGCCACTCTGTAGGTGGCATCTAATGGGGAATTAATGCATGGTTGGCCTGTAGTAGGCACTCAGCCTTCAGCCACTTGCCACAACAGTCCCAACCATGCATTAATTCCCCATTAGATGCCACCTTCATCGTGGCTTAATGCTTACATAGTCCAGCATGGATAAACCATAGTCCAACATGGACAAACCATGGCTAAACATTCATAAACCATAGCCAAATATGGATAAAACATGGTCAGTTATGAAGAAAAAAAACATTGTTAAGCCTGGCAAACAATAGTTCAATATAAATAATGCATAGCAAAACATGGCCAAACCAGTGTTATACATGCATGGACTAAAGTTAAACATGCATAAACCAACATCAAACATGGGTAAACCATGAGGAAACAAAGATAACCCATCATCAAACGTATAAGCTATGGCCATGCATGCATAAACCTTGATCACTCATGGATAAACCATAGTAAAACATGGACAAACTGCTGTCTAGATGGATAAAACATGGACATACAAGCACAGTATTTAACCATGGTAAAACATAAATAAACCACAGATAAAACATTGTCAAACCAGGATACACCATAGTTAAGCATGGATAAACCATGGTTAATGTTCATAAATCAACAAAACATGGCCAGATATGGAACAACCATAGTGAAACAGAGAAATCATAGTTAAACTTGCATAAGCCATAGTTATGCGATACCCATTGTCAAACATGGACAAAGTGCTGTCAACCTTGAATAAGCCATGATCACATGTGTATAAACCATAGTCAAATATGGATTAAACATAGTCCAGACATGGGAAATGGTAATCATACACTGATACATCATGTTCAAGTAAGGATTAACCCACGACAGAGCATGGGTTTACTTAAGTAATAAACCATGACAGGGTGTGGGTTATGCTGGGATTTATCACGGCTGGTTTGGTTTGGTGGCTGAGTGGTCAAATCCAGGTTAGCTGTCGTAAATCCCAGCATAACCCACACTCTGAAGTGGTTTATTGTGATTATACAATGGGCCACTTCAGCTTTTGTACCCAAAAGTTAAACAAAAATTAAGATTTTGGGCTCTTTAATTAATTTTTGTTGAATTAATTGTGCAAGAAAAAAGTGTTCCCTGTTACTACGTATGGTACTCATCTCCCGTGATGAGAGGCTTTAGTTTTTAATCACTCTCCCTCAGCCCTGTGACTTAATCATATTCCTTATTTCTTTTTTGTGTTTTGTAGGCACAGTCACAGTTTGACTCAATGTTCAGTTCTGTGTGTGATTGTGTGGTGTGAATGCTAAAGGGCTACGTTCAGTGACCTTGTGCTTCCGGGTTCACTGTGCGGTCCAGAGAAGATATTAGTAAGACCTCAGGGAATACCTCTTTCTTTTTTTGTAAAGTTTGCTGCCACTTCAGGACAGATTGCAGTTCAAGGGCACGGCATCTGCAATACAACGGTTGGAAGGCTCAGCATCTGTATTTGTGCCAGTGTCTGGAGGGCTGACAGGAGTTTTAGTAGATGCCATTTACACTTCTTTCTGTGGCCCAATATTTTTTGTGTATTTAGGTAGGGTTTTGGGACTGTTGGCCTCTGCGACTTAATATTTACAGTGCTTTTGAATCTCCCACTGCAGCTTAGTGGGGAGCAAAGAGGGCAGATTCGATTAATTTTTTACAGTTGAGATTGTTAATTGCTTTCATATTTGGGGTGATTTTGGTGGGAATTCCAGATTCAGCTGACTGAAACCTTTTGCATGGGTTTTCATAGGATTTACCATGGCAGAAAGGTGCCAGCCAGTCAGTCAGAATACAGGATTTCTGTGTTTGTATTTGCCCCATTGTGTAATTGAGAATTAATCCACAACTGGTGTGGGGGTTGGGGTGCTCAACAAGGACCAATAAGGCGTAACCCTTTTTGCTAGCCATGTTATAAAGATTAATAAGGTATGACAAAACATGAATTAAAAGAGGACTGTGTCTAAACTGTAAGATTGTGTTTCCTGTAATAGTTCATTTTCAAATACTGGTGAACAGTCTGTTATTTGCTGTCTTTATTGGCCTTTTGGTACATGCAGTAGGTGTTTCTGATTAACACATGGCTGGTAATGAACATTTTAAAACTCTATGATGTCATTTATATCCTTGCTCAGCGATTTCATTTTTGGCACAATGCATCCTAGTTCTGCTGTAGGACTCAGTTCCTGAAAGAGACAATCTATATCAGACAGTTATAAAATGGTACTTACTACCAGTGTAGCCATCAAAAACACCAATCATGTTTACTAAAAAGACAGTAAAGATGGAACAATGCCGGAATGGAACTATTATTTACAAAGAAATTTCTACCAGAAAAAGTGACATACCAGTTCTACACAGTCTATGTTCCTATAGTTCTCCTTTAATGATGGATAAACAATAGTCAATCATGATTATACAATGGGGTCTAAATTTAGAGAAATATGATTTGCTAACTAGTGTCTTTACACATTGAAAAAAAAATTACAGAAATTCATGGATAAAGATCTAGTAGCCAGAGAAGCTTGTTTACAAAAAAACAAAATTGAATCCTTCCTCACCCTCGCTAAAATGTAAACAAAATGCCACTTTATCTTCAGTCCACAAAGAAACCCTTCTCAAAATGATCTTGCAGGTGTTTATCTAGGCAGAGATGGTTTACAGGCAGCCCATCCCCTATGTCCAGCTTAGCCAGAATGAAACCTCCCTAACTCCTTCTGTAGTTTCGACTCTAATTCTCTTCCACTTATCCATCACTGCTCCCTCTCTGTGTCTTCACTTATGCAGCACTACTCTCACTACCTAAACCTTTCCCTTACCTCTCTGAAGGCACAGTATCTTACTCACTGTTCATCACTTCTCTCCATGTACTGGTTCTTCTCCCTTCCCACTTATCTGACTTCTCACTTCTCTTCCATTGCCTCTTCATCCTACTTACTCTGTTCCACAGATACTAGCACATTTCTTATACTTTTCTGCAAAACCACTTCTGGTTAGATTGTTTTCTCTGTCCATCTCTTGGGTCCAAGCTAAAGAGTAATAGACAGGTAGAAGGAGAAAAGGTAGTACTGACAGTACAGTAGTTATTGTGTATAGGGAGACAGCTGACAGTATGGAACATAGATACAGTGGGAGGGTAGTCAGCTGCAGGGATTGTGAGGTGCACATCTCCAGGGTTACACTCTCGAGGACGGGACACTGCCCCATATGCAGGACCTTTGGTGACCTCCATACTCAACTGGTAGCAGTTACAGAAGAGATATTGCAGCTATGACACCAACTGAGCTGCTGTTCACACTCCACACCCTCACTCCTCCAGAAGCTTACTTGCCTGGGAGGCTGAAGGATAATGGGGAGGAGACAGGGAAAGGGAGGCAGAGGCAGTCACACAAAGTCGTCGACCAACCCAACAAAATCCCAACAGGAAATTGTTTAGCATTCTGAAAGAGGCACAGGTGCCTGACTGTTGCTGGGGACATCGAGTCAGTTGGGAAAAAGGGCAGGGAAACGTGATTGCTCTAGATAGCTTTTGGCAGAGAACAGTAAGAGGAAGGAGGTGCTGTTAGAACTATACTACTCTACTGGGACTATATAGCCCTCCCCCCCTTAGCTAGTTCCACTTTTATAGGCACAGGATTTGACTGACAACAGGATCCTCCTGTTTGGGAGCAGGAAAGGAGTGATCACAGAGGCACAAAAAACTCATCATCCTAGAAGGAAAAGAGTAGCTCTCCATCCCCCTGCTGCTGGAGGTCTGACTCTGAGCAAGTAAGAAGGAGACTACTGAGGAATACAGGAATTTCCTGTCCCAGAACAGGAAGAGAAGCAGCTTTAAGGGCACAGAGGCAGTAGAAAAGTAAGAAGAATATATATATATATATATATATATATATATATATATATATATATAAACAGAGAGAGGAAAGAGTAAGCATACAAAACAACAGTTGAGGGGCCACAAATAAGACATCATGGGAGTGGTGCAGTGCAGTGAATGTGGAGTGGCAGTCTTCTGGGAGACGTTCTGGAGGATGTGGTATTGTCCCATCTGCAGGCACCCTCTGGGCTCAGGGAGGGGGTTTCTCGTCTCCTGGCTGAGTTGACCAGGATTTGGGGGACCTCCTGTCCCACCCAGGGACCACCAGGGCCACTGCCTGAGAGGTTGCGAAGAAAGAGGAATGATTGGACCACAGTGGGCTCAGGGTGAGGGTGGTGGAATGGAGGGGCATCCCTCCAGTTGTACCTCTCCACAATTCATATGCCATTCTGGAAGAGTGTTCCTCTATGCAGGAACCTGCAGTGGAGACCAAGGAGGATGCTGGGAACCTCCACAAAGGAGACCCACAGGAGGGTGGCATGGGACCCCACAGGGGAAGGAAACAACTCCTGCTGGGGGACTCCATTGTTAGGATGGTAGAAACGAGGAGGGGAGAGGGAGGTAAGGTGCCTGCCTGGTGCCATGGCTTGGAGAGATGGAGCCAATCCTCAGGATCACTGAAGCAGCTGCACAGGGGAGGGAGCTGTATGTCATTGTCCACCTAGGGAGAAATGACCTGGCTGGGAAAGGGATCAGAGCAGTGCAGAAGCAGTTTGTGGAGTTGGGGAGGGGTCTTAGACAAGTAGCACACACGGTAACCTTCTCGGAGGTGCTGCCTGTCTATGGCGTGGGTGAGGCTAGGGTGCTCTGCACCATGGGATTCAATCAATGGTTGAAAAACTGGTCCGGAGCTCAGGGTTTTGGCTTCATTGGGTACTGGGGTCCACCTGGAGGGATACAGGCCAATACTGGCACGATGGTCTGCATCTGTCCAGGAGGGGGAACCAGGATCCTAGGTGATAGGTTTAAATGTTTCAATGGCAAGCATTTAAACTAGCCAAGAAGGGAGGCATGGAAAAGGAGCAGGGAAATCCTAGCTCCCCTCCCAAAAAAAAATCAGGGTAGTTAGTGAGGTAAATACCAAGATAGAGAAGTCGATAGGGAGAAGGGTAGGGGTAAGTGAAGAAAAAGGCAAAGGCAGTAAAGACAGGGATGGGGCAAAAAGGGGTAAGGCCATCAAAAAATGGAGGGTAATGAGTACCAATGCCTGTAGTCTAGGTAACAAGCTCCCTAAACTGGTGGCCTTGATGGAAGAGGGATGCCTGGATATCCTGGCAGTCACAGAAACATGGTACACAAAGAACCATGACTGGGAAGTCAACATGCCAGGGTATACAATCTACAGGAGAGACAGGGAGGGTAGAAGAGGAGGAGTAGTAGCTCTCTACTAAAGGAAGGGATCAAAGCAACAGAACTAAAGGGTAAATAGGGAGGAGAGGAGGCACTGTGGGTCACACTGGAGACAGGAAATGGCACTACAATCCACACGTGGGTTGTATATAGACCCCCATCTCAGGGGTAGGAAATGGACAAGGACATGATAGAAGGAATCCTTAGGATGGCAGAAAAAGGGAAGATATTGTTGTTGGGGGACCTGAATATGCCAGAGGTTAACTGGAGCACCTTTGCTGCAGTCACATCCATGAGCAAGGACATTCTTGATGCCCTACAGGGGGCATGCCTCAGACAGCTAGTGTTGGAACCCACTTGGGGAGGGAGCAATCTTAGACCTGGTACTCTCAAATGGAGATGGAGAGAGGATCTCAGATCTAGAAGTGGGTAGCCATCTGGGAACAAGTGACCACCAAACAGTGTGGTTTACGATATAAACAGCTGCAGAGTCAAGCCATAAAAAAGTGAGGGTAGTGGACTTTAGGAGGGCTGACTTTGTCAAAATGGGAGAGTGCCTTAGAAAAGCAATAGGAAACAGGCAAGAAGGAGGGATGGAGGAACAATGGGGAACCATCAAAACTGCCATCACAGAGGTAACAAGCCTTTGTGCGAAGCAAATAAACAAATTACAATGAAAGAAAAATCCTCTGTGGTTCTCAATAGAGGTGGCCGGGAAGCCTCTTGGGGACATCTCCATGGACGGGCCTTTTTCACCTTTAAACGGACATCTCTAATAACAGAAGAGCCAAAAAATGCAATGTACAGAGACAGAGACCACTAAAACAGCATGTACTAATTTTAGCTCTTTTGTGATTTTGTGCTGTATGTCTCAAGTCAGGTAATGATACTTTATTTTATTGAGAAACAAATGTTAAAAAGTGTTTAAAAACAGTACAAAGTTTAGCAACCTTGTACATTGATGCACCTGGCTCCTGCAGCACTTCAATAACCTTCACTTTGTCTGCCAAGGGAAGATCCGCTCATTTAGTCTCCATCAGGACAGATAAATGTACACAGGTAACAGCAAGAGACACAGCCTATGTCGATTAGCAGTTTGTGAATCTTTTTATGGAGTATGTACTTCTTAAATTTGATTGGCTGCACCTGATTAGGTGTGAAATGTCAAGTGTCTTAGCAGGTGACAATAACAGATAATGAGAGGATAGCAGAGGAATCAGCCACAAATCATCCCGATTAAAGGGATTCCTATGTCCCCTTTAAAGGTGTGATACTTCCATTCAGTTGCATAATCACTTAATCGGTGCCTGGGGGATTGTCCCCTTAAACAAACATCCCCATTAAGTGGCTTCAACTGTATAAGGAAACACAGAAGGAGAAGGGCAGAGAACTGTACCAGTTAAAGCAGGAGGAAGCGGGGAAGGCGTCTTTCGGATGAGACGGTAAACCGAGGTCCCATCTGCCTGGATTGGTGGTAGTTCAGGTGGATGTTAAAGATCCCATGGCACTTATTGAAAAGAGTAGGGGTATGTTTATTAAAATCAAAGAATATATACAACAACTCAGTATTCAACAAAAGAAGCAAATAAATCAAAAAAATGCATACAAAATCTTCAAAAGGAGAAATTCAAAGTCCACCTTGCATCCTGAGAGAAAAAAACAAAGAATTAGATAAGAAGAGAAAAAAACATATATATAGTCAAAGAAAAAATTCAATAGAAATCCCAATATCGTTCCCACATATTCTGTTTGAGAAGTTTCCTTTCTCCTTCTTTAATACGATCAATGTGGGCTATCACTTTCATGAGTAAGTCCTCAGGAGCAAGATGACGTTGCTGAAATAAAAACCAACACCTAACCTGCCATACCAATACAATATTATAATTGCCATAATATTCAAAGTACTAGAATTACACCCAGCCCAAGAGACCGGAAATAAACCAAAAATAAAGCTCTCTGTCCCACTGACGCAAACTTTATTCCAAAACCGCCACCACAAAACCAAAACCAAAATGAAAGGACAAGAGAAATATAAATGAGACATAGACTCTGTAAGAGCTGAACAAGAATCCCAAACAATAACGATCCAGTACTTGTTTATGTTTGTGATTACCACGTACATTAATTTTCCATGTGCCCCTAACCAAGCAATATCCCACAGTGCCACAGAAATACGAGCATCAACAAGATGATTTCCAATCTGTTTCTTTTCTGTCAATGTGAACTCTGGAAAAACTTCTTCCATAAAATAGGACTCCACTATCACTGTATACAACTTTTTCAGAGTGAAATCCTTAATCATAGGTACCGTAATATGCCATGTCTTAAGCATGTCAAACACCATGACCCAATCTGGAGATAAAACATATTTCCTTTTATTTTTATGGATGAAACTCCCTACACCCCATTCCTGTAAAATCTCATAAAGTGAAAGTCGTACAAAGGGGACCCAAAGCTGAACTGAGTCAATAACTAAAGGTTTCAAATTGGTAGAGAAAAAAAGAGAATAAAAAAACACTATCGGGTGGATCATAGAGACCCCTCCCTGTCGGTAGTTTTGCAACAAAATGTTACGCTTAACCAGATTGAGGCGACTACCCCAAAAACAAGAAAAGAAAAGGCTTAAAAGGGGCACAAAAAAACATCTAGGCAATGTAAAAATATGTGCTACATGTAAAAACAAAGGTAACAAACACGTTTTGATCAAAAAAATCCATTTCTTTTTACCCAGAAGCCATTTATTCCACTTACATACCTTTTCCCTACCCTTATTCAAACATATTTCCCAATTGTACATAGCCATATCTGGAACCCCAAAATAAATACCTAATAATTTATGTGGAGAATCCACTAACCTAATACCCCCAATAGAGGAACTACCCTCCAGAGATGGAGCCAAATTAAAACACACACTCTTCCGTAGATTTAAACTGGAACCAATAACCGATAAAAAAACCGGTAAGACCCTACATAATAAACAACCCACCGAAGTAGTAGGCACCAAAACACATAAATCATCAGTGTAACAAATTACTTTTTGAATACTGCAATCCAAATCTGAAAGACCCAAAAGTCTAGGGGATTTGTAGAGTAGCCTAATAATGGGATCCAAAGCTATTACAAACAATAGTGGGCTCAAAGGACAACCCTGGCGGACTCCCCGACGAATGTAACAAGGAGATCCAATCCACCCATTAACATATGGTCTAACATAAGCTAGGGAATAACATAAAATGAGCCAATTAACGAAAGTCTGTGGAAACCCATAGGCTCTAAGGGTCAACAATATAAATTCTTGAGAAACCATCAAAAGCTTTGGAGAGATCAAAATTAAATAAGTAGCCATGAAGAGCCTCCTTTTGACCTTGAGAAAATAATTCTCTTATTAAAAGTAAAGCATCTCGGATGGACCTACCAGAGACTGAGCAATACTGAAATGGCGAAAGTAAAGAAGGCAAATGTTTCGAAATCCTATTTCCCAGTAATTTGGAAAAAAATTTATAATCTGTATTTAACAGGGTGATAGGCCTCCAATTCCCCAAATCAGATTTGTCACCCTTTTTATAAAGAAACAGCATCAAACCTTCATACATCTGATCTGCCAAACGGTCCTCATGTAAAAAGGCATTGAATACAGCTAATAACTGAGTTGGCATAAATTTCCATAAGGACTTATAAATTTCCGCTGACAACCCATCAGAGCCAGGAGCCACCCTATCCCTAAGACCAGAAATAACTCCTTTCACTTCCTCTAAAGTAAAAGGTGCTACAAGCTCATGCCTTTGAATTTCCGGCAGGGTAGGTACATCCAATGCTTGTAATAATAGTGACATATCAGGGGATTCAGCAACTGGATATTCAAAAGTATGTTTCACAAATTTAGTAACACATTCCATAATATTTGTCTGCCCTTTGACTATATGCCCTTGATCATCAAGAAGTTGAACCATCTGTTTACCACAAAACTTTTCCTTAGTAACGTCAAAAGGGTTAAACTGACACTGTGTCCCAGAAGTCTGAAATTTCTGTTCAAAAACAATAGATTTTTGTCTATCATACTGGACTTTAGTTAAGGCAGTCTTAACCTCCTTTATACGGGCAGAACAGTCAGAGCCAAATAAATGAGATTCAGTAAATAATGCCAACAATTCAGCTCGTAGGAGACTGGAAGTATGGTGTCTAGTATCAGCCAAAAATCTAGAATAGTGTCTAAAATAGGCCACCAAATATAATTTAGTATCAATCCACCAGTCAATCATGGAATCATAAAGAACAACTACGAAATGCGATCGAAATCAATTCCAAAACCATGGTGAAACTCTGGAACCAATAATAAAGACGTATTAACTCTCCAAACCCCAGGCCCCTGTGATAAAAATTCCCCCAACTGAATCCGTATCCCTAATAAATGGTGATCAGAAGTAGCCATAGGCACTGTTACACCTGCCACTGCCCCAATAGTATGTGAACAGAACCAAAAATCAATCCTAGAGGTTAATTTACCTTTCGAAAAGGTAGGCAACGAGGACTGGGCAAATACATCAATCAAATTCATCTCTTTAATAATGGTACGTAAAGCTTGAGTATCACAATAAACTTTCTTATTGGGAGGGACTTCTAGACTAGAATTGAAATCTCCACCCCATAAAATAATCTGGTTTGTAAACAAATAAGGCTTAATTAGGCGAAAAAGCTGAACCCTGGCAGCCTTCTGTTGTGGAGCGTAAATATTAATAAGTCGGTAAGGTAAACCATACCATAAAGATCCAATAATAATACTCTACCTGGAACTAAATCCACCATCTTCTGCAAAGTAAAGTTAGATGAAATAAAACAATATCCAATGCCGGAACAAAGGTCCTGTCTAGGGACCAATATGAAGGCCCCAACCCCAATCCCTTGAGGCTGTAGCTGCTTCCCCAGTAGTATAAAACCTGACATCCTGCAACAAATAACCCTCATAAGCCAAATTATGGGCAGCTGAAAAAGGTAGCTGTGTTTATACTGTGAACGAATGCTATTAACATTAAGACTAGCTAAGCGTATAGAGACATGAAAGAAGGGAAAGGAAAACCATATCAAGATTAACCATATCATTTCTTTCTCCTCATTCTAACAGTTTTTCTTTTTGAGAATCCCAAAGTTATCAGCCAGGGCAGTGGTGCTGAGGTAGCCATAGGAAAAGGAGAAGGAACAGAGTCCCCTAACTCTTCCTCCCATGGCATCACCCAACTCTGCAAAGGTTCATATGGATTGGATACTGGGACAGAAAGTATAGAGACTGCTTCCACTTGTTTGGTGGAGCGAAGTCGTCTAGCAACTGGTGGTGAGGGCTCCAAAATTTCCCCTGGCTCCAAGTCTTCCCTTGCCGGGAGAGGCAGAGCCTGTACAAGGTAGGGACTGAAACACAGGGAGGTAGGCAACTTATCAGGCAGTGGTGCTTCTGAGGATCTGGAGGGTTTGGGATAGTTGAAACATCAGGAGAAACCGAAAAGGAGGAACCTTACCTTATTGTGGGAATATGGCCTGAGCCGGGGGGGGGGGGAGGTCTAGAGGTAGCGAAAGATTTAGCTATATAGGAATCATGTTCTGTATAATCAGAGGTATTATGGGCCGCCCAAGGACAAGCCACAAAACCATGAGTAGTTTCACCACATAGGTTACAAGTGGGAGGGACCGTATAGGATAACACTGAATGACCCAACATTCCACAAGATGCACATTTTAATTGGTCACAATCAGAGCTTAAGTGAGTTAGTGAGCCGCATCTATAACAAGAACGTGGCTGTCCTGGATAAAACAGTATACCACTATCCCTCCCCAAATAAAAACAATTAGGGAGATGGTGAATCCCAGCCTCAGTCATTTTAAGTTGCACATTGAATTTCCACCCCCCCTGTCCAAAACCCATTATCATCAATCAATGCATGGGGTACTCCATTCACTGTACAACGTTGTTCTAACCAATACAGAATATCCAGTACATTGACTCCTTCATTCCAAAAAAGAACAGTAATAACTTTAGCAGTTGGTCTGGTAATAGGTATTACCACAAAATGTTTCCAGATAGGGTCTATACGAGCAGCATAGTAGGCAGACCAAAATTTGTCCAACAAAGCAGCAGAAGCGAAAGGAGACATCAAAATTATGATCCCCAGAAGAGTGAATAAATGCATACACCTCCAAGGTCGAATCCCAAAACAATTATTAAAGTCTTGCCCACAAAATTTCGATCAGGGGGGAGGTCCATACCCCCTTTATAATAGATGCGTTGAACAAAACGTTTCCTAACAGGGACATCAGCAGTTTTAAAGAGGGAGGCATAGCTGGCAGGTTTTACATTATGTGCCTGAGGAAGTCTATGAGCAGGACTACCCAGAGAACTGGCTGATGTATCGTCTTTTACAATTTGAGGGCACTGACCTGGTATTGTTTTCGCCGACGTAGGCTCTGTAACAGGAGTAGTAGACGTCGCAGGGATCAAGGAAACTGGAGAAGTCTGACTCGAAGACCGAAAATCAGCCACAGGATCAGCCGAAACAGGGCTTCTGGCTTCAGTACTAGCAGGCGGAAATGACTCGGCGGTCCGGTCCGACTCTGAAACCGGCACCTCCTCCAGAGCCTGTGAACACAAAAGTTCCCACGGTCGGTTCAATCCTGCCCCCGGTAAAGGAACATGAGGATCAGGAATCCAGGCATTCGGGGTCTTCACCCAACCCGCATTTGCTAACGCCACCTCCAGAGACCAGGTGGCAAGCCGGGCCGAAAAGGGAAAGGAATCAGCATCCAAATCAATAGCGGGGACATCCGCGTCTGCTGCCGGCGGGTCGTCTATAACCTGCACATTACTTTTATTTGAAATGCCAAAAGAAGCTACCTGGCCACCTTCTGGGCATTTTCTTTTCTTATCATCTTCTGTTGCCAAAAGCAGAACTGGGCCAGAAGTCTTCCAACCTTCGACAGCTGCAGGCTGAACCAAATCCACTTCAGGTAAGATATCACTTGGGACTTCCATATTTTCTAAACAAGTCGAAGCCTCCCCGAGTACTTCAACCAACTCCATAGAACAGTCTTCCAACACCTCTGCACTCTCCACCGACTGAGACATACTGAGCAGAGTCCAGTCGTCTCAGGGGAGGGGCCCCCTACCATCAGAGTAGGAGAATTTCCCTGGTGTCCTGGCCAAATTTACCTCATTCACTAAAAATACCACCAACAGCTTAATCAGGTTCAAGGTCAGTTGTCATTCATCTGTATCCCCCTCCCTCGGGTTGTGCCTGAAAATAGGCAGGATTTGTCTAGTGCACTTACCCACTCAACAAAAACTAAATAAATAAAAATAAAGAATAGCAAAGGCCAAAACCGAGGAAAAGATAACCAACTCAGTTAAGAAGGGAGATAAAACATTTTATAGGTACATTAGGGAGCAAAGAAAGACCAAAGTAGGGATAGTGAGGCTTAAAAAAGGGGAGGATGGGTAGGCAGAGAGGGACAGTGAAAAAGCAGGGATACTGAACGAATACTTCTGCTCAGTATTCAATAAAGAAGAGGAGGAGGGGAAGGTACCTAATCCAATCAATAGAAGCACTCTGGATGGGGGGGGGGTCAATACCAGTCCTTTTACAGAAGAAAGGGTTCTGAAAGAACTCCAAAAACTGAAGGTGGACAAAGCAATGGGGCCTGATGGGATTCACCCCAGAATTCTACAAGAACTAAGATGAGAACTAGTGACACTGCTGACTATCCTTGTTAACAAATCATGGGAGGATGGTGTGATACACCCAAGGACTGGAGGAGGGTGGATGTGATTCCCCTTTACAAAAGTGGGAGCAAAGCAGAGACAGGAAACTACAGACCTGTTAGCTTGACCTCAGTGGTAAGGAAAACGATGGAATCACTTCTGAAAGAAAGAACTGTTGAGTACCTAGAGGCCAGAGGGCACAGGACCCAAGGCAGAATCGATTCACAGTGGGAAGATCATGTCAGATGAATCTAATAGATTTCTTTGACTGGGTGACCAAAGCAGTAGACCAGGGAGGGGCTGTGGACATGACCTACCTAAACTTTAGCAAGGCATTTGACACAGTCCCACACAAAAGATTAATAAACAAATTAGCTGGCCTGGGAGTGGGTCCCAGGGTGGTAGACTGGGTAAAAAATTGGCTGGGCAACAGGACACAGAGAGTAATAGTAAACAGAGTCCACTCCAAAGAAAGAGGGTTACTAGAGGTGTACCACAGAGTTCAGCACTGGGTCTGGTCCTTTTTAATGTCTTTATAAGTGACAGAGTGACTGGAAGGAAAAGTATGTCTCTTTGCATATGACAAAGATCTGCAACAGGGTTGATACACAAGGGGGGAGTGGAAAGGACGAGAAGGAACATGGCAAGGTTGGAGGAATGGTCAAAAGTATGGCAGCCTAGAATCAATGCAAAGAAGTGCAAAATAATGCGCCAGTGAAACAAAAACCCAGGGGAAGAGTACACAATGGGGGTATTAACAACACAGATGGAAAGAGACCTGGGGCAGTCATATCAGATGACCTAAAGGTAAGCAAGCAATGTGAGAAGGCAGTAAGGATGGCTGGGGGGATACTGGGATGTATAGGCATGCACCACCAGTAGAAAACAGGAAGTTGTTATCCCTCTGTACAGACAGTTGGTGAGACCCCATCCGGAGTGCTGTGTGTAGTTCTGGAGACCCCATCTCTGCAAGGACAAAGACAGGATGGAGGCAGTCCAAAGGAGGGCAACTAAAATGGTGCAGGGTCTACAACAGAAGCCATATGAAGAGAGACTAAAGGAGCTTAATATGTATACCCTTTAGGAAAGGAGGGAGAGGCTGAACATGATAGAAACTTACAAGTACCTCACGGCAATCAACAAAGTCCAAGAGGGTAGCATCTGTCAGAAAAAGAGATGTGCAAGAACAAGGGGACACAATTTGAAGATAGAGGGGGGACGGCTCAGGGGCAATGTGAGAAAGTATTTTTTCACAGAGAGGGTGTTGGATACATGGAACGGCCTTCCTGAGGAGGTTGCAGGGTCAAAAACAGTGGGTGAATTCAAGAATGCATGGGACAGACATAAGGCAATTCTAGTGGTGGGGGTTTGAAGAAGCAGGCTGTTGGTTAACTAGAATCTGCAGCTTATACAATAGTTAGGGAAATGGGCAGACTAGGTGGGCCAAGCGGTCCTTATCTGCTGTCAAAGTCTATGTTTTCATATTTCTATTGGTATTCAGTCATTAGAGGGGTGAAGAAGGTAGTGATTTAAGGGGGAAGGGAAGTGGATGATCAGATACCTTTCTGGATCATCAGCCATCTGTGATATGAATAAGACAGGGCAGATGGCAGAGGAGGGTGTGGGGGAGCTGGGGGTGCTGGTACACTTGGGTACCGATGATGTGGTGAATCAGCCTGTGGAGACAATGAAGCAGAACTTTCAAAGGCTATGGGATAGACTGAATGTGCAGTCAGCTTCCTTGGGCCTTTCTGAAGTCCTACCTGTCTGGGGTAGGAGTGAATTAGAAGAAATCAGTGGGGGAAGGAGGAGATCAAGAAGTTTAATGGATGGTTGAAGGGATGGAGTTAGAAGGAGGGTACCACTTTGTGAGTCGGGCTTCTGAGACACAAGGCTGTTCAAGAGTTATGGCTTTTGGGACCTGCCCATTAGTGCAGTGATAGCACTACCACTCGTGGCACCAACTACCCAAGTTTGGGAATGAAAGTGAGTCATAGGGGACCAGCCAGGTGGAGGAGGATTGAGCATCTGAGAATGCTCTCCTTTGGGAAGGGTGGTCACCATCTTTGCAGCAATACTTCAAGTTGGGTGACCACAGGTGGCAGTGCAGTTGAGGACACCATAGGAGGGATGGATGCAGGCCAGGGGTTCAGTCCGGCAGCATGCTTTACATGTATTTGTGCCCTGGACCTCCCTAGAGTGTCTGCATCTGTGGAGATGGGGAGTAATACAGGAAAATAGTCCCACTGCCCGAAGGTCAATGGATGCTGCTGGACTAAAGAAGACTTGTCCTGGACCTCTCAGCAGAGCCCCTGATGAGAACATAGCAGTCTAAGGGGTACATGCCCTCTACCCCACCTGAGAGGCCACATCTGCTGCAGCATGGAGGTAAACAGCTGATGGGGAGCAGGGTCCAGCAGAGTCAGGCACCTTGGGGAACCCAGAGGGAGTTTGAGACAATGATGTGTAGTGGGCATAAACAAAGAATAAAAAAAAAGAGACAGCCTTCACCTAAAAAGAGATGGGATTAGTGTGCTGGAGCAGAAGTTTGACGTTCACTTTGGTGGACAGTTAAACTGACTGCTGGGGAGGCTGAAGCTAGGGATACTACTGAGGAGGATTGGGAAGTGAGGAATCTAGCTAGGGCTCCCTCTGAACTGGGGGCTATAAGCATTTGAGGGCAGAAGCACCAAGTCACAAGTTCATAAAAGGGCAGAGAATAATGCTGTGGGGGCTTACAAACACTGCAGAAAACAGGAAAAACAAGAAATCAAGGAGGATAGAGAAAATTAAGAAAGAGGTCATGTAAACAGCAAAAAGCACAAGGCTTCTTTCTGCTCCTCTGGTTGAGTTACTCTGGGCTACTGTAGCTTTTTAATTGCAGTGTTTGCACAATGCTTCTGTTCTGCTTATAGAGTTAAGTTACCCAAGGCTAGTTTTTACTTGCATTGTTTGCACAATGCTTCTATTCTCCCTAGTTCAGTTTTACTGTGTTGCAAGCACAGCTATTAGCATTGATATTTTATGCTTGGCTGACTCCCTTTTGCCTCTGCTTGTTTACAGTTAGTCACATCTGACATCAGTACAGGGATAGTGAATTAGTAACTGTTGGCTAGAGTAAGTTGCAAGTAATAACAGGAATTTGCTATTGCTACCAAGTGCTTCCTCAGTGATCTGCCAATTGTATCTCTACTGGGGCACCGCAGGGTTCAGTATTAGGACCAGTCCTCTTCAATGTCTTTATAAGCGACATTGCAGAGGGACTGGAAGGAAAAGTATGTCTCTTTGCAGATGACACAAAGATCTGCAACAGAGTTGATGCACAAGGTGGGGTGGAAAGGATGAAAAGGGACTTGGCAAGGTTAGAAGAATGGTCAAATGTATAGCAGCTTAGATTCAATGCTAAGAAGTGCAAGGTAATGCACCTGGGAAACAAAAACCCAGGGGAAGAGTACACAATGGGGGGTGAGATACTAACAACAACAAAAATGGAAAGGGACCTGGGGGTAGTCATATCAGATGACCTAAAGGTGGGCAAGCAATGTGAGAGGGCAGCAATGAGAGCTGGGGGGATATTGGGATGCATAGGGAGAGGTATCACCAGTAGAAAACAGGAAGTTATTATCCCTCTGTACAGACAGCTGGTCAGGCCCCATCTGGAGTACTGCGTGCAGTTCTGGAGACCCAGTCTTAGCAAAGACATAGACAGGATGGAAGCTGTCCAGAGGAGGGCAACTAAAATGGTGCAGGGTCTGCACCGGGAGACATATGAAGAGAGACTAAAGAAGCTTAATATGTATAGCCTCGAGGAAAGGAGGGAGAGGGGGGACATGATAGAAACTTTCAAGTACCTCAAGGGAATCAACAAAGTCCAAGAGGGTAGCATCTTTCAAAAAGAGAGGTGTGCAAGAACAAGGGCGCACAATTTGAAGATGAGGGGCGGCTCAGAGGTAATTTAAGGAAGTATTTTTTCACAGAGAGGGTTGTGGATGCATGGAACGGCCTTCCGGAGGAGGTTGTGGAATCAAAAACAGTGGTGGAATTCAAGCATGCATGGGACAGTCATAAGGCAATTCTAGGGGATGGGGTAGGAAAAAGTAGGCTGCTGGTTAACTAGGATCTGCAGCTTATCCAGTAGGCAGGGAAATGGGCAGACTGGGTGGGCCAAGCGGTCCTTATCTCCATCAAATTCTATGTTTCTATGTTTCTATAAGAAATTGGTTTTTATTCTGTTCAAATGCATAGCAGGTCTACATAATCCTTGCTCGAACTCTGCACAAACTGTTCTATTTTCACTGGTCTTTTTACACTGGTATAGTGTTCAGAAAGTACTCTTCTCTCAACATTTATTCTAACCTGTGTTTTATCAGTGCTTTATAGTTACAAATGCATACTAGGTCCACTCAATCCTTGATCCTTCCCTCTCCCTTGCTGTCCCCCCAGAACCTCCTCAGCCAGCCAGTCTGCTTTCCCATACAGACTTCCTAAGCTCTGGAACTCCCTCCCCCTTCCCATCCACTCTGTCTCCTCCCCTCACTCTTAATCTTCCTTATTGCTTAACTTCACCTAACCAACCTGTAACTGCAACTGACTCCACTAATTGTGTTCCATTGCCTTCCCCAGCACCCACTCCCCTCATCACCCACTCTTAAACTTAGAAATTATCTCTCCCAAAGCATTCACTTTCCCTTCTACCTCAGTCCCCTTCTTCCCTTTCCTACCCCGCTCTTCTTCCCCCTCCTGCCTGCTTTTCCTTCTCCTTGTCTTCCCCACCTCTACCCTTCTGAAATGTAGGCCAGGAAACAAGTCCCGAGCTGGGTGTGAACCCAGCTGTGTTTGGCCCTTGTGGGATTTGCATCTCAGAGGGACAGTGGTTTGCCTCTCCATCTCCTCCTCCTCCTCCTCCTCCTTTCCTATTACATTCCACACTATTTCTCTACCTCCCTCTTTCACCTCCTTCCCCACTTCTACCCTTCTTCAATGCAGGCCAGGAAACCAGACGCAGGCTGGGTTTGCATCAGTCAGTGTCCAGCCCTTATAGGATCTATATCCAGAGGGATGATGGTTTGTCTCTCTGTCTCTACTATGCTCCCCCTCCTCGTTTTCCTCCCCTCCTTTTTCCTATTACATTCCACACTATGGCTCCTCCTCCTCCTCCCCCATTACTACGGGACATGCCTCCCATACCATGCCTTACGAGTCAGTATTTACAGGTATTTCCTTTATGCTTGTCTAGTCCACATAGCTACATATAGTACATAGATGTTTCAATGTTATTTAATCACTGTATGAAGTTTTATTTTGTGAAGACTTACTCTGTTGTAAAAATCAGTTGTACTTACCCCTTGTCCCCTTCCCCCCAGGATGCATCTGGAAATGAGCTGTCTTAGCTCAGTATGCCTTTCCTGGTGAAATGTTTCAAATAAATAAATAAAAAAGAGGTGTGAGCACAAGAGAGAAGGAGATCACCTTAATGCCAGGAGACATCACAGACTGGAAACAGGCGCTTGGAGCGGGCTATAAGAACATAGCTATGCCAACCATGAGAAAGCAAAAAACATAGTGCAGTTTTTGACAGTAAGAAAATAACGCTAATGAAGTCATACTGTATAAGCCAAAAGAGGTGTTTAATGTCAGATTTCAAAAATCAAAGGCATGGAATAAACAAAACCCTGGCGCTTCAATTCTGATGCTAAGGCTTCATCAGGGTGCATGGACTGCAGTCCAACAACTGTTCTTACAAGCAGATGTGACATCTGGGATCAGCATCACACAACATACAGGTAAATCCTTAAATGTAATAAAAAAATTTAAAAATCTGCCAGTTCTAAGATAAGAGTTACCAAGTGAAGACATTGTACTATAATAGTGAGGTAACTAGCAAGAGAAGGAAAGGAAAGCATGAGTCAGGAGGTAAGCAAGGGGGAACAGGAATGTAATAAGTCAAAAAATGGTACACCAACGTAAGGCAGAAACCTAATGTACAAATCAGAGACAAGCACTGTAAAAGAAAAGGGGCCTGCCAAACAGTGAGCTACAGAAAACATAGCTGCATCTGATATTAATTTAACAGCAGAAACACTTTTAAGACATACTGTCGAACATTGGTATAAACAAGTGGAGATTATATCTGTTGTCAAATCACATAAGCAGCATGGGAAAAAAAATGGAAGGTCCTGTAAGTTAATGTTAAATAATGTAACTGCACCCTGTATTTCTCTTTTGGCTTAATGGGAGGAGCCAGGGAAACAAAATCAGTGAGCTTCGGGTGATGGCAGCAAATGTTGGGCTGGACCTTGTAGCCATTATGGACCTTGGGCCACAGAGAACAATGACTGGGACCTGACAGTCCTAGGCTACATAATGCACAGGCTTGGCAAGGGGAACAGTAAAGGAGGATGGGTAGCCCTCTATGTCACAGAATGAACTGAGGCAGTGGAGGATGGATCCATCAGGGGAGAGGATGGGGTAATACAGTTGCTGTGGTTCAGCCCATGGAGGCATCAGGTATTAAAATGCACACAGGGTTGTCTACCAACCCCCAGGGCAAGATGTCAAGAGAAATGGGGAACTAGGAGCAGAAGTAAAGAAGGGGGGCCAGCAAAGTGGAAGGAGGAAGTTAGGTATCTCAACTTGCCAGACAATTATTGGGTTGTTCCAGTAGCTAGGAGCACCAGAAGCAAGGTCCTGCTAGATACACTGCCAGACTGCATGCTGGTGCAGCTGGCCAAGGACTGCCATTGTTGATGTGGTGCTCACCAACTTGGAAAGGGTAGGTAGAGTACTGGTTGGAGAACCCCTGGTGGATTTCTGGATGGAAACCAGTCATAATGAAAGGTTGGTAGAGTTTCTTGAGGCAAATGGGCTCCAAGATAACAGACAGCACAGTAGTGTTGCTTGGATAGTGCTTTTGTGGATCCAGCTATCCTCCATCAGATAGTGCTGGTAGCCAGCAAATAGATCTGAGGTTGAATCCCTCAGTTCCAACCTTGTATAGATGGATCCAACTGTCAGATCCTGGATCTGATGGCCAGATCCATCGGATCCAACCTCGATCCATGCATCTGACTGTCAGATCCATCAGATACTTACAGTGGATCCTAGGAGGTCAGATCTTGGTTGGATGTCTATTCCATCCAAGGATCTCTGATATCCATCCAAATTTATGGCATCCAATGGTATCCAAACTGGTAGGATACTATCTGAGCAACCCTACAGCACAGGTCTGTGCCAGGAAAATCATATCAAACTAACTTGATCATTGTATCAGCTGGGTCACTAGGACAGTGAACAGGGGCCAGGCAGCAGACAACATTCCCCCATCAATAACATAGGTCTATGCAAACCTCCCCCCCCCCCGGACACACTTGGAAACAAGCTACATCACAGCATAGTGTGCGTTTCCTGGTCATAACTTACAAATAAATAAATAATACTGTACATGAATTTCAGCATGCCACAGATTAAGGTCCCTATAGAACACTGATCAAGAAGGTGGATGGCCAAGGGGTGGAGGACAAAATATCTAGGTTGGTAGCAAAATAGTTAGGGGTAGATCTCAGAGGGTTCTACAGTAGGTGGAGGAAACCACTTGGAGATGTGGAATGTTACCACCAGAGTACCACAGGAGTTGGTACTCAGGCTGGTGCTCTTTAACATGTTCAAAAATGGCATTGGGAATGGCATTAAGGGCACAATTTACCTTTTTGTGGATGACACCAAACTCTGTGGGAGACAAAGAAGAAGGGATCAGGGATATAAGGGAGGACCTAGAAAAGCTGGAGAGATGGTCCTGTGTCTGGCAACTGGGGTTCAATACCAAAATGTGCAAAATCATGTACATGATGAGAAAGAACCCTAGGGTGGAATACAGGAGCTGACAATCACAGTGTCTGAGGAAGAGAAAGACTTAGGGATTGCAATTACCTGCACCCTGAAGCCCCCAATGCAATTCAGTAAAACAGTATCACTGAGGATAAACAGAATGCTGGAGTGCATAAATAGGGGGATCACAAGCAGAAGAAAGGAGGTCACTCTGCCTCTGTACAGATCCATGGTACAGCCAAGCAGTGTGCAGTTCTGAAACTCCTACCACATGAAAAATGTAAAATGGCTGAATACAGTGCAAATAGGGGCCACAGAAATGCTTCAGGGACAGCAGGGGCTTGCATACAAAAAAAGGCTGGAGAACATATATGTGTACTCATATGAGGAATGAAGGGAGTGGGGGAATATAATAGAGATCTTTAAATAGCTAAAGGGTATCAACAGGGTAAAAACCAGTTAAGTATTCTGGACCAGGGGCAAATGGAACATGAGGAAAAAACTGCAAATTGTCTACATAAAGGTTGCAGAGGGACATGGGGAGGCATTCCTTCAATGAGAGAGTAGTGGAACAAGTTACCAGATGATGTGGAATGTGCAAAATCCATGGACAGCTTCAAAAGGGGGTGGGATAAGTTTAAAGGTAGAGTGAAGGCATCCAGGGTGGGGAAGACGGAATAGCATGTAACATAAGGTACACTGATGGGCTTCACTCTTGGCAGAAAGGCCAAAAAGGTCTTCTTCTTCTTCTGCTGGTGAACTTCTGTGTTACACTTTAACCTCAATTATCCAGCTGTCCTGATTATCTGAACTCAGATAATGTCTTCCCACTCTGGTTTTCCTAATTCAGTGGGACCCCTTATTGTTTGGCTCCCTTATTTATACACACTAATCTGATGACTCCCAGAGCATTTGCATATGAGGTTATTCCGCATAACATGGAATAGCCTGAAATCCAATTTTTTGGGGAAGGACATGTGAACAAGTGTTGTCAACTCTAACTATGATTCTCAATTTCTGTTGGGATCCCAGAGCCTTTTTTATGTCTTTATGCTCACCTTCACTGACTGGCCCCCTTCTATCACCACTGTCCAATCATCAAGCTTCTCCTGGAATTACACCACCTCTGTTCTCCATGGCTTACCCTCCCCCCATGCTGGGGTCATAATGGCTCCCCAAGCCCCTTTAGGGAAACATATCTGATAGAGAGAGTGCCTAGGTCACTGGATCTGCAGGAGGCTGGCTTCATCCTGCATCAGTCAGAGTGCTTCCTTATTCTCCTTATTCCCAAGGGTCTGTAGCAGTGAGGGTGTCCATATGAAAGCATGCTTAGCACCAGGCACTGACCAACATCCCCTCTTCCTCTAGTAGTTCTGTCTGTGGCTCCATCTGTGGTCACCCAGGTGATGCTTGCATGGCAGCAATTGAATTCCCTTCTTCCTTGGAGGAGGAGAGCATTCTCTGGGAAGCTCAGTCCTCCTTGCAACACCGCCCTCCCCCCCAATGACACTGCCTGTTCCGGATCCCAACTCTTATTGCTACATTAATGGGCTGGCTTATCTGAAGCCTCTCTTGAAGCTTTATAGATGACACTACTCAGTGCCATAAAGACAGGCAGAAACCCAGGGTGTAATGCTGCGACTGTGCAGAGGATGATATGATGCCATGAAGTATGAGATTTTATGACTGAAGGGGCTCCATCATGTCTGGAAGACTGTTAGAGTGCAGCACAGCTTTCATGCTACAAGCTGCACAGCCTTCAGCTTTTATGAGCATAGCATGCCAGAGGCCTTTGTGAACTGTCATATTGGTTGTAAATTAAAGTCAATGCCATGCTCTGGGTCACTTCTCTGTTGTCACCAGTGATCTGATAAAGCACCACAACTGCTGGCAGTGGTAACGTCTCCACCCTGTTTCAATCCTGCCAGATGAAATGTCACAGTGTATATCAAATCTTATGGCTGCCTAAGGGCACCATGTGTGATTCTGTGAGGCTGTGCTTTCCAGGTAATGTATGGGTTTGGAATGATTGATGTCATAAATCATCCTTTATGGAAATTATATGAAATGTTTTCAAGCTGCACACATAAAACTACTCATGTGATATGCGTGCTGCAAGCATAATTTAAATGTTAAACTGAAACCAATTGCATGCATGTGGCATGCGTGCAGCAAGCAAGAGTGGCAAGCATGTTTTTCATGTTAAATTGGAACAGACTGCATGCATGTGGCATGCGTACAAAAAGAAAGTGGCCACTGCTAACTGCACATATAAAAGTTAAATCACTTGCTCAGGATCACGCCATATACAAGTGGGGGTTGATGAGATTCAAACCCAAGTCTCTTGGTTTGCAGCTCAATGCCTTTAACCACTAAGCTATACTGCTGCACACTTATGGCCCACTTGTACTTCAATACAAATCTGCATACATATGCAGGGATGTGGCATGCTAATAGCTACTGTTATACTTTCTAGTTTTCTTGTCCCCCTTATCTCAACTGCACAGCTGAACTATAACACACATACCAATAGAAACACATGTGGTTCTTCTCATCCCCAATACACACATTTACCCACAAAACTACTTAATTACTTCTGTCTGGCCTGTCCTCCTACTATTTTCTCTCTATAGCTCTGAATGCTTCCATGCAAACAGACTTTAAGAGGCAAACACAAAAGTGGCAATAACTTGACACCCACCCACCCACATGGCCATTCATAGAATCACAGAAATATTGAAACATAGAAGTTGACAGCAGATATGGACCACAAGGCCCATCCAGTCTGCCATTTTTTTTTCTGCCTTATGAAGGTGCCATCGGCCTTTGCTCTGTCAATTGCCTATCTATTCATACTCATCTGTATTGCTTTCTTATGCCAATCCCATGCCTGTTTGAAGCCCTGCACTGTATTCATATCCACCACATCCTGAGGTAGGCTGTTCCATGCAGCCACCACCCTTTATGTGAAAAAGAGCTTCCTCACATTACCCCTTAATTGACCTCCCTCTAATCTCATGCTGTGTCTTCTTGTCCTGCCATTTTTCAGTTCCATGTGAAAATTGTGACTATAAAACTGCAAGTGACATAATCGTGAAGTTTTTTCAGCTATTGTCGGAATAGTGAGCAAACATATTAGTGCCATAACAAAATTGCAATCATGTAATAACAGCGCTTACACTTACAGGCATTGTTGACCTCTGTGTAGATGCTCCCCAGTCCATCACCTTCTGAGATGGTGAGGACTAATTTCCATTCCACCACCCGGAGCATTCCAAGTATCCCTCTCATCATACCCCCACCCCCCCAGATGTCTCATAATGCTGCCAGGTGAAAGCAAAGGCATTTGTTTAAAGACAGCCTAAGCAGTCTGCATCATTTATAGGACAAACAAAGCTGTGCAGGGGTAAAGCTCTGCATGCTAGCAGTATCTAAGAATAAGATACCCAAATTCTGAGAAAGACAGCATGTGATTGTGTCTTTGTATAAACAGTACAGTACCTGCAACCTATAATTTGTCATATACAGTATGTGAATCCTGGTTATTATTATCCAAAAGGTTCCAGGAATAACTGCTCGCAGACTCAAGCCTCATTTTCTGTGAGGTCCCAGGCACTGTGCAAGATCATTCCATGACACTGCGATAAGCAGAAACACAGTACAACAGATAAAATACTGTACACATTTACAACCAAAAAGTCATCGATGATAATACACTGTGGTTTAAAAACATTAAAGGACACCTTTTTTTTTTTTTTAGCAGTCGCATCACTAGCCATTTGCTCCTCGCATTCAATTTAATAGAAGTCGCTATTATTGTGAGCAGTGGCATTTGGGGATCGCTATTTCTACAATTCACCAGTATTTGCAGGTCGCTCTTGTGGCAGTCGCTGTTCTGCAATCATGCTTTTGCAGTCGCGGTTATTGAGTCTTGATTTTTATGGGTAACCCTATTTTTCTTATATTGAAACATGTTAGACTCTTTCACCTTGTTAATGCCCTTAAGGTGTTTGAATGTTTCTATCATATCACCTCTGTCCCTCTTCGCTCTAGGGTATACATATTGAGCTCTGTTAATCTGTCTTCATATGTTTTCTGATGCAGTCCCTACATCACTTTGGTTGCCCTTCTCTGGACTGCCTCAGTTTGGTTAATGTCCATGTGAAGGTGTGGCCTCCAGTACTGCATGCAGTACTCCAGATGGGGCCTATCCAGTGTCTTGTAAAGTGGGAAAATTACCTCCCTCCCTCTTCTGTCTTGTGATACCCATACTAATACACCCCAACATCCCTCTAGCCTTATCTACTGCTTTAGTGGTCTGCTTGGATGATTTCAGATCATCGGTGATAATGACGCCCAAGTCTCTTTCTTCCCTTGTGACCGCCAGCATCTCACCTCCCAGCCTATAGGTGGCTTCTGGGTTTCTCTTCCCTATGTGCATGGTCTTGAACTTCTTCCATGCACACATATACAGTAGCGGGTACAGCCATGCTGCTACAGACAACCCACCAAGTATAGAGAGCTAGTGACAGAAGTCGTTAAGAGATGATTTTCATGAGCCAGAGTGCTGGAGCATACCTCCTTGAAATGAATGGAGTTATTTTTTATTACTGTTTCATACATTATGATGGCTAGTTTGAGAATAATGAAGATCACTGTTCTACTAACAAGGCCCTTGTTAGTTGAGCGGTGGCCTTCATTAATCTCTAACTCTCCATCAATAATGTATAAAATAGTAATAGAAAATACCCCCATTTATTTTAATGGTGCATACCCCTGCAGTCTCCCTTGACCTACAGTATGTAAGTGTACTTGAGCCTGGGGATGTGGAGGTCAGCTTCACTTGGGAGGGGGTGGCATAAGCCTGACTATAGTGACTCCAATAGTCTGTGCATACCATACCACTCAACTGTCCCTGAATGCAAGGGACAGCCCTCATTTTACCCTGAAAACTGCTCTGCTCCTCATCCATCCCTCATGGAAAATATGCTGTTCACACATAGGATGTCCTGTAAATTTAAACTTTATGGCAGGGGTGCCATTTCAGATTTCAGCAGGGGGGAGCCAACAGCCAGTGGAGGCCAGGTGCTAGTCAGCCCCTAGATGGCAAGCTCTAGAATGTCTGGAACATCTCTAAAAGGTAAATCATATTTTGTGACTGAAAGGTGATATGCAAATCAGGAAGAATTGTATAAGATTCATCTGTCTATACCCCTTGTTGTGCACCATATGCTTAAAACCACCCAGTTACTATCTAATTGTTTTCCTGGCTGAAGTTCTGAACCCCCACAAAAAAAAATCCTTTGTCTCGATTTCTCTCCTTGACTCTATTCCATTCAATACCCATCCCATATGGGTCATGCAGCCACTCCAAGATGCAGAAATGTGAAAAACACATCAATATTTCAATCCTTTCTCCTCCCCAACCCCCCCATAAAAAAAATATTTTCTTTTATTTACCTGGTCATTTGGCCAGAACCTGCAGCCTGGCAGAGTGTATACCAGCCCAGTTTTCAGTTTGCTCCTCCTCTGTCCTTCTGCCAGAAGCTGGATGCTAGAACCAACCATCCCAGGTCCCAAACGTGGTCCACAACCAAGTTACCTCACCAGCCAAACCCACCCAACCTGTGCCGTTTGCTTCTTGTTGATCGCTGCCATGGCTGCTGCTGCACTACATTGATCAAGGCCTATGAAGGCCACCCATATCACTGTCATCGCTGCTGCAAGGCCTAGTCTGCTGCCATGGAGGGCCTGTGCTGTTTTTTTGCAAGGTGAGGCTAGAAGAGTAAGTATGCAGCCTAGTCTTGAGTTAGCTTCCATCACACCCTCTGCCCCATTTAGCCACCAGGGGAGACAGAGACTCACCAAGAGTAAATCAAAAAAAGTATGCTGCCACAACACTGCTACTGAGAGTTCAGTGCTCACTGACTCCTCCTAGCTGTAGTGGGCAGCCTGTCTACTCTGTGGCAGGAAAGACAGTGTCACACTCACTTGAATCATGTGCTCTTGCTTGGCTGGAGCCCCTCCACATCAAGTGTGATGGTGCCACTAATAGGTGGAGAGATTGGACAACACAATACAGATACAGTCAAGTCAGTAGTGCACCTGCAGCATGAGCATACACAGGCCTGGGGGTCATTTATTGTGCAAAAGATTAAATCCAAATGTAATGCCATTATTGCCACACCATATGAACAGCCTAGGCACAAATGCAGGGGGGGGGGTGCAACTACTTCCTCTGCCCTACCTAAATAGCACCCCTGCTTTATGGTAGAAATTCATTCTAACGTGCTAATAAGTAAATACAATAGTTTTCACTGTGTTCTGAGGTACTGTATCTCCACGTTTCAAGATATGCCCTGATAATCATGAGGGTTAGTGGCCCTCATTGTCCCTCATTTTGAGTGCCCATGTCCCTCATTTCAGTGACCAAATTTATTTATTTAGTTTTTGTTGACCAGGTAAGTGCACTAGACAAATCCTGCCTATTTTCAGGCTTGACCCAGGGAAGGGGGATACAGATGAAAGCCAACTGACCTTGAACCAGATTAAGCTGTTTGTGCTATTTTTAGTGAACAATGTGAGGTATGGGGCATACTTTCAAGATCCTACTCAGCACGAAGAGTGCTGAGCATGGCCATAGTGTATATGCTCCATACAGAATAACAAGGGAAAGTAAATGAGCTGAAACAGTCATGGAGAAACACATTTGTAGCACTAATTATGCATAAGGAGATTTGCATGTCCCAATACAAAAAGTAAGGCTTCACAACACAGAGGCCCCTCTTCACAAATCCAGAATGGGGATGTTGGCTGACTATATCTTATGCATTTAATGCAGTAAGCAAACAATACTTTACAAATTAATGGCAATTTAATGACAAAAATCAAAAGCCATTAAACAACTTACAAAAGGATCAGAATTAATGAGTTTACCTAATTTTAATGGGAAATTGATGAAAAATGTATTTTAATAGCTCTAATTGCTAGCAGAATGGGAAATAGATACTTATATGTTTTTTTAGATGAGATTTGTACCAGCTTAGTTGTTGCACACATGACAAGCGTGCAACATGTGAACCTGATGTCATTTTTAAATGATGTTCACACCAGCTTAACTGCTGCACTCATGTCAAGCATGCAACATGTGAACCTGATGTAATTTTTAAATGATATTCACACCAGATTACCTGTTGCACACATGTCAAGCTTGCAGCATGCAAACCGGATTTGCTTTTTAGACCTGGTTCGCTTAGATTCACTTTGTGTATGCGAACCGTATGCAAACATTGCTCAATTAAGCATGTGGCATGCATTCTGCATGTACTGTACACAGCACACTTACATTTCTGTAAGAGATGCTTTCTCCTGTGGTAGAGCATTATTTTTATTGCTGATGTTAAGATACAAATCATTATTTTTACAGCAGCTGCTGTATGATTTTGGCACAGATGAAGCCACTCACAGCACATCAGATTTCTGGCCCTTCTGTGTGATACGTCTCTTGCTCCACTATCACAGTGTAAAAGGTTTCAGATACATCAGCTAGATGGCATAGTCTGATGATGTCACAGTGTTTCACTTACTATGCTGTCACACATACAATTCTTAGGACTTTAATATAAGTCATCTGTTCTCTTGTATGCAGTCAGTTGTGCCGTTCTCTCACCAATAGATGCCTGCTGTATGCAGGCACTTGCACATCTGTTCCTCACACACTGGCAGTTATGGGCATTCCACTGGGCACAAGCATAGCATCTGGGTGTATGTGGGGAAACAAAGTTAAACTCCGAACACATATATAAGCAGCCATTGAGGTTTGAAAGTGAGACTTCCTCTCTTAGCTCATGCCCACAATTAATAAGTAGTAGTCTGGCTTGACTCTTGAAAAGGTTGTGCTGTGTCTTATTGTTTTTAAACTCTGACCAACCAGAACAGTCAACCTGCAGCTGCAAATAAAAATGCCATCATATTGATAGAAGACTGTCAGGTAGGAATAAATAACTCTGGCAGCAAGAGCAAGACAAACTTATTTCATACAGGCATGTGGAGTAAGGAACAGTGCATACCTGTATAGCATTGTAATCGGATGCTAAAGTATGTGACAGTATACTATTTCCATTTTAGTAACTAAGCGTTCTATACTGTCAGAGTGTATCTAGTGGTTCCATCAAAGTACTGATGAAGTCACTCCAGCCTGTATATTAAGAGCCAGCCATGTGTACTGTGCTGACAGGAATGCTGTGCAGCAATTAGTGCATGGCCAGCTTGGGGGCAATATTCAGACAAAAGTGCACTAACTGTCTGAATATGGGGCCATGTTGGTGCAGTGCATAGTAACTAACACAGACCCAGACTGAATATGGCCCACTGGAGTCCAATGGAGATAGTCCAGCCCAAGCAGGATAATGCCCGTTGGCTCCTGTGGGTCATATTCAGCCCTAACATGCTAATGAGACCATTGGATAAACAATGCACCATGGGCCATTCGTATGGCCATTATGAGTTGATTAGCATTAGTGCAATGTCTTCCTGAGTGCCCACCTGCTGGTCCAGTGGTTCTCCAACCCCCAGTTTTCCATCCTGTAGTTGTCTTGGATATTCCTGATGGTCTAGTGGTCACTCAAAGGTATCCACCCCCCGTGCTGCCCACTCAGGACCCTCCTCCCCACATCACCCTTTATCCAGTCACATAAGCCAAATGATGACAATAGTAATGCAAACTGTCACAGCCCTCTGTTCACCACTTCGGTAAGTCAACACTTCACAGTCAGTGAGTGATCATAACTACTGTAGAAACAGTTGTTTCTACAATACTCAGGATCACTCACGGACAGCCAGGTGCAGCCAAAGTGGTAAGCAGAGGGCTATGCCAGTGGCAGTCACTATTGCCATTGTTCAGCATAGGTAAATGGGATGAGGAGAGTTACAGAGAGGAGGCTTCTGAGCAGAGAGGTCGGAAGGGGAGATGCCCATGGGGTGAACAGACCACCAGGAATATTCCAAAAAAGCTATAGGATGTGCAGTTGGGGGTTGGTAGAACCAGTAGATTACCAGGCATATGCAAGACAACTACCAGATGGGCAATTTGTGGGGCAACCATGCATGGGGATAAGGGCAGGGTTTTGGTAGCATTAAACAGTGCTGCAACAAAGGCTGGCTAGCATGTCCAAAAACACAGAATATACCACTGCAACCAATGCATAGGGGAGCCCTCATTTGCATGGGTGCAGCATTATATTCTGCATGGTCATGCTGTCGAAGTAGCCCAGTGCACCTGGGGACTTTGAATTTGGCCCCTGCCATGTTGGCCAGCATTATTCACAGTTATTGCAGCAGTAACCCAGTTTGTGCCACACTAACCATTTGAGTATGGGGAACTAGAGCTGAAAAAATGGTGATTAGAACAGAATAAAGAAAGTACAGTTATGTAAGAACTTACCATAACAGTAGATCTTCAAGAGGAGCTTTTGCAGCAGGTTACACAATAAGACTGAAGCTGGCAGGTGCCAGGACCCCATGGAAAACTTCTAGCTAGCAGTATTTGATATTTGAATGTTTGCATTACTGCTCATTGTAACTCAGTCTGAACTTTATCACTGATCTGTTGTTAGTTATGTCAGTCTGTACCTTATTCTCTGTGATGTGGATCCTTTGTAAATGAGTCTATGACTCAAAGGTGTTTCCGAATCCAAATAAATTAACATAAAAAATAAATACAGCGGGGGACCACCTCCTGACAGCGGTCTGCCCTGACATCTGTTTATGGTATAAAAGGGCCCTACCTCAGTTCTCCTTCTAGAGACCCTGGCAAACTCAGAAATGGAGAACCGAAGAGATTCCTCCAAGATGAGGAAACGGATAATGAGAAACAGTCACCAGGGGAGGTGGGAGGGAAACCAGTGCCTGCAGCAAGAGCTCCTGTTGAAGCTCTACTGTTATGGTAAGTTCTTATGTAACTGTACTCTCTCACTTCGAAGGGGAGCTCTTGCAGCAGGTTACACCATAATGACTGAGTATCAAGCAGTGAAAGGACCAACCCCCTTCAACTGGGAGGAGATAAAAGTCTGCTGGAAAGTTCATGAGAGCAGGCCCTGTAGGACAGCAAGGCCGAAGCCTGCCTTGTGATGAGAGGCAATATCCAAACTGTAATACCGAATGAAAGTGTGTACGGTACTCCAAGTGGCAGCTGCTAAGACATCAGCTGCAGACACATTTTTGATGGATGCAAAAGAAGCAACCATTTCCCTGGTAGAATGATCTTTGACTGGTCCTGGCAAAGGCTTGTCTTACTTTTGGTAACAATAAATGATACACTTAACTAGCCATTTGGACAAAGTCTGTTTAGAAACTGGAGCCCCTTCAGTCCTTGGGGTGAAAGAAATGAACAGCTGTTCAGACTTACGGTCAGCACAGGTGCAATCTAAATAGTAACACAGCACATGGTGAACATCCAGAGTATGAAGCAGAGCCTCCCCTCAGTTAGAATACTCTGTATAGTAAACAGGTAAATGGATGTCATGATTCAGAGTAAACTCAGACACCACTTCAGGCAAAAACTTAGGGTTCATCCACAACGATACCCTGTCCTTGTGGAAAACTAAATAAGTCTCTTTGCACATCAGAGCCTGATGCTTGGAAATCCTTCAAGCAGAAGTAATGGCAACTAAAAATAATGCTTTTCATGACAGAAAGCATAGCTCACAACTTGCGGCTGGTTCAAAGGGAGGTAGCGTAAATTTTTCCAAAACAAATAGACGATTCCATGGAGAGACAAGGTCTCTGATGGGAGGATTAAGGTGCAGAATACCCCCATGAGAAAGTGTGGGAGAGATCCAGCTGAGCAAGGGACTTGCCCTCCACAGGTGCATGCTATGCAGAGATGGCTGATAAGTGCAACTTACTGGAGGAGTAACTCAGTCCAGAGTCTGACAGAGAAAGGAGGTACTCCAAAATGGAATTCACTGGACAGGTGAATGGATCTAGATGGCGAGCAGTGGACCAAAGACAGAACTGCTTCCACTTTATAGAATAAGTAGCCCTGGTGGAAGGCTCTCTCATGGCTACCAAGACTTCTGCCACTCTGTGAAAACCCCCAAATTGAGCAACTGCTAGGTCTATAGGAGCCATACGTGCAGGTGCAACAACCTGAGGTCCGGATGGACCAGGGTACCCCACTCCTGGGACAGCAAGCCTGAGCTCGGGGCAGTGGGACTGGGGGTTCACTGGCAGTTGCTGAAGAAATGGGAACCAAATATGATGTGGCCAGTAGGGAGCTATTAGAATCATCCATGCTCCCTCTGACTGGAATTTGAGAAGGACTCTCTGCAGTAAGGGGAAGGGAGGAAAGGAAGGCATACAGAAACCTCCTGGTCCAAGAAAGGGACAATGTGTCTCACCAGAAAACACCAGGCCCTGGATCTAGCAAGCAAAAACTGGGCAGTTTGGCACTGAGCGGGGATGCAAAGAGATCCAACTCAGGCCAGCCTCACCTGTTGAATAGCTCTTCAGCCACAGACTGGAGAAGTTCCCATTCACGCGTCTTGGACCGAGGCCAGCTTAAACTGTCACCCAAGGTATTTTGCATGCCTAGGACATGTACAGCAGTGAGTTACAGATGATGCTCATGGCCCAATACCAGACTGTCATGGCCTCCCTGTAGCTGGGATAGGAGTGATTCCCCCTTGCTTGTTTATGTAGAAGACCATGGACATATTGGCTGTCTGAATAAGGAGAGGGCCTGGGAGCAGACTAGTGTAGAATGCCTGAAGGGTATAAAGTATTGCCTGCATCTCCAAAATGTTGATATGGAGAGGTTGCTCTTGGGGACACCAAGTTCCCTGGGTCTGATGGTCTGCCAAATATGTGCCCCAGCCCAGGCAAGATGCATCCATAGTCAGAATCTGACAAAGAGACTCCTGATGAAAGAGGACTGCTGTGGAAAGATTTGAGAGGTTCAACCACCAAGCCAGAGTTTGGCATACTGGAGTGGAGACTGGCACCAGCTGCTCCAGTTCATCCATGCACTGATCCCACTGGACTCAGAGGGTCCACTGGGGAACCTTCATGTGTAGGTGTGCAAGTGACCATCACAAAGGCCACTGCCATGTGTCCTAGCAGCCACATGAATACTCTGGGTGGTACCTGGTGTGATTAGGAAACTAAGCAAGCCTGTTCCTGAAGGCAATCCACTTTGTTGGGAGGCAGGAAAGCCTTGCCTTTTACAGTGTCCAGAACTGCCCTGATGTACTGCAATCTTTGGCTGGGGAATGAGGAGGACTTCGGAGGTTGAAGGTTATCCTAGGTCTTGAAACAAAGTAAAGGTGTCTTCCATGGTGCTGATCAGCTGAGCCCTGGACAGAGCTGCCAGGAGCCAATTGTCCAAGCAGGGGAAGACATAGTGGCCTTTTCTCCTGAGGGCCACAGCCACTACTGCTACACCAGAAAAAAGTGGGAATAAAATCCCCTTCTCCTTTGAGCTGGTAGAACTGGTTCTATGGCCCATTTCTTCAAGATCACTTGGACCTCCTCCTGGATAAGGGAGAGGTTTGATGGAAGGTAATGCTCTACATCCTTACCATTGAAGCTTTAGCTGAGGCAATCCGACAGGAGAGGTCTGTGAAAGGGTTGATATGGAAGGGGAAGAACAATGTGATATCTCGTTTCTCGAATGACATTCTTCTCTTTTTAAAAAATCCTGATAAGACACTCACAGCATTAATTAATATTTTTCGAGTATATGGACCAATATCAGGCCACAAGATAGATTGGTCAAAGTATGAATGGACACCCATGGGAAAGAGTAAAAATTCCATAGCTCTTGGTTCTGTAGTAGTACCTCCATCCCCCCCAATTAAATACTTAGGAGTATTATTAACAGCCAAGCTATCTATTATGGCCAAATCCAATCTTATTCCATTGATTCAAAAAATAAAAGAACAATGTATCAATTGGAGGGCCTTACCTTTGACACTAATCGGACAGGTCAATTTAGTGAAAATGAATATTCTCCCACAATTCCTATATATATTTCAGACTCTTCCAATAGGTATACTGAATAAATATATTAAAGCATTAGAAGGAGCTATAACCCAGTTATTATTGCAAGGCAAATGCTCTGGGATAAAAAAGGAGATTCTTTGGCTGCCAGTGGGTAGAGGAGGTTTAGGACTACCTAGTGTTAAGCATTATTACATGGCTGCACAACTGGCACATGTATAGGATTTGGTGGGAGACAGGTAATTTCGCCCAGGATGGGTAGACATGGAGCACTCTATATCAGGATTGTTATATAACTGTACAATGGGAGGGTATCTCTATGATGGAAAATCTGATAGACTTGCCAACCCATGTTCAAACACTACCTTTAAGGTCTGGAGGGAGGTGCATCATATTCTTCAACACCCTCACTCCTTCTCCCTGGATACTGATCTTGGAGTTATATTGAAAGAGCGGGCTGGCATCTCATTTCAGGAATATCAGATACTCAAGATTTGGAGGAAAAAGGGCCTGCATACTGTAGGTCAGGTATGGGAGGTTGGGGATGCTGTCCCATTTAGGGTACTAACACAAAGATTCACCATAGGTGCGCCTCATTTCTTCCTGTGGGCTAGAATTCAGGGTGAGTTAAGAGCCAGATAGGCCCAGGGTAGTTTTTTTTCTCGCTCTCTCTTAGAAGAGCTATTTATAGGCCGCAGAGATGATAAACCCTTTAAACCACTGAGAAATTTTTACAGATTATTAATGGGAGCACTTAGTGACCCCTTAGGTAGCCTTGTTTCCAGATGGGAACAGGATATGTTACCAGATGGGTTTACAGTTGGTGATTGGCTAAGCATCCTTAGGAATCTCTTAAAAGGCTCAATTAATAATAAGCTCCAAGCCATCCAATACTATATCTTTACTCAAGCTTACTTCACCCCAGAACTAGCAAATAAAATAGACCCAAATGCCTCTGAGATATGCCCAAAGTGCAAGATACATGTTAGTACATTTTTCCATATGATTTGGGAATGCCTGAAGGTCCAGATTTTTTGGAACAGCACAGTGGCTCTCCTATCGCAAATTCTGGGTTATCCTGTGGGGTTGGACCCCATTGAAAACTCCCCTAGGGCATAGTGAAGCTAACCAACCACATTTTAGTCTAAATAGGTTGGAAATCACGGTGGCCCTTCATAATATTGTAATGTATTGGATGGCTAAGGAGGCCCCTTCTGTAACTGTGTGGCTCAGCTCATTAGCAGAATGCATGAAATTGGAAAAAACTCAGTATAAAGTGAGAGAACTGGATAGATAAATGAAAATTTATGGCCAAATGGAGTGGGCAATGCAACAAGACTGGTTTCCTATGTTCTGAGATAATATTTCTCAATTTGTGGCAATTTCCTCTATAATAATGTAACCTATAACTGATAGGGCATAGTAAAACCACTGCCCTGCTGGAGTATACCTCCTTTATCCATGATGCCCTTTACCAGGCCTTGGCCGGGTCTTTCTATATTGATCTAGCCAAGACTTTTGATACTGTTAATCACCCTATGCTAATAAACTCCCTCTTCTCTATTGGTATATCCCAAGAGGCTGCTGGCTGGTTCCCCTGCAATCTCCACAGACGTACACAGCAAGTGAAAATAAATAACACCCTATCCTCTAATCTTTCTGTCTGATCAGGTGTCCCTCAAGGAGCCATCCTTGGCCCACTCCTCTTCTCTCTGTACTTAAACTCCCTCCCTATGGCCTCCACTGGCCGTTGCCTCCTCTATGCAGACGATGCAGTAATCCTTAGTCATCACCCAGACCCCACAGAGCTTCAATTGTCCCTACGGGACTCTTTCAATGAAATTGAATCGTGGTTTATCTCCCACAAGCTAGTCCTTAACTATAAAAAAACAACCCATGACCTAGGCAGACATTTATACTTGGCGATTCAATGATTAAACACATTGACTGCATCACATGTAATCCTGATAAATTAAACCACACATGCTACAGTTTTCATGGTGCAAAGATTTCTGATATTACTACTATGCTGCCTGATGTTTTAAGCAAAGCAGGTAGTAATCCTTTGGTACTCATTCATGCTGGAATCAATAATATATTATATGACAATCCTGAACATATTAAGCATGATATTATTGCTTTAAGCAACTTATTGATCAATAAAGGGTGTACAGTTAGTTTTCAGAAATTTTACCAATTCCTAGGGCTACTGATACTATTTATAATAAAATCAAAAAAATAAATGAATGGCTAAGCAAATGGTGTTTTAAGCAGGGCATTCTCTGTATTACTCATTGGGAAGACTTTTATGATAAGCCTTCACTGTACTGTTGGGATGGATTCCATCTTAGCAGACATTGTAGTTCCCTTCTTGGGAAATCTCTGCTGAAAAAAATTAATGCTCTTTTAAACTAGAGAACAAGGGGGAGAATGAGGTTAGTCCCAAGTCTCTGAAACATGCTAAAATTCCAGCATTTTGTAAAGTTCTATCATTAAATGCTCAATCTTTAAATCTGTCTAAAATATCTGAATTAAAAACAATTATACTCCCTCACAATATAGGAATTATAGCGGTTACAGAAACCTGGTGGGACAATTCATCCACTCTAATGAAATCCATTCAAGGCTACAAACTTTATCATAAAGATAAACTGAATAAGCAGGGTGGTGGCATGTGTTTATATATTCGAGATGATATTGAATCTCATGAAATTCAATATTCTACTATGACAGAAAGTATCTGGGTTTCTGTTCAATTCAAAGGGCTATCTCAGATATTTCTGGGCACATGCTATAGGCCCCCCTCATTGGATTCTAATTATGTTCTAGCCCTCTTAAATGATATTTCTCATTTTTCTGAAAAGGGTGATACTATTATATTGGGTGATTTTAATTTCCCCAGTATTGACTGGATATCTTTAAGGGGCACTACCAGCCAAGACAAACTTTTCTTGTCCTGTCTCTCTGAACATGGCCTCTCACATTTTATTACTACCCCAACTAGAGGTCCTAACATTTTAGATCCTGTAATATCTAATATAAAAAAATGCTATCTCTGATATTCATATAAGGGCGCCACTTGGCACAAGTGACCATTCGGCCATTCTTTTTTCCCTGCAGACCGTACATCCTAGTGTTCTGAAATTCACTACTTTTAGAAATTATGATAAAACTAATTTTAATAATATGAACAAATTACTTGTAAATAAATCTTGGGAAGTCCTTATGCAGCATCCATCAGTAAATGATGCATGGATTTTATTAAAATCTCTAATTCACAAGATTGCTAAGGCATGTGTCCCCCTGTTTAAAAAATACAACACAAAGGGAAGGATACCTAGATGGTTTAATAAAAAAATTAAATATTTAATTAACAAAAAAATAAGACTATTCATAAACTTAAAAAGAAGGAATCCCCATATAGGAAACAATTTATTTAAAATACAAATCGACATTGCATTTGCTTAAACATACCATAAAAAAAGCTAAAAAGACATTAGATTTTAAAATAGCACATACCTAAGACTCTGGTAAAATTTTATATTCTTATTTAAACAGTAAGAAGAATACCACTAGGAAAATTGGACCTATTGTCCATAATAATAACTTCATTAGCTCAGACTTAAAAACAGCCAACATATTTAATTTGTGTTTTGCTTCTGTGTTTTCCTCTAAAGATGATGAATTCCCTAGTTTTCAGGAGCAGCCAAATAAATCCACACACTATGTTATTTCTGAGCAAATGATCTTGACTGCTTCACGTACAATAAAAAAATCAGCAAGTCCAGAGCCTGATAATATTACACCAATAATTTTACTTGAAACAGCTGAGGCAATTGTAGTCCCTCTTAAAATAATTTTCAACAAATCCCTTACAACTGGTCAGATTCCCCTTGACTGGTTAACAGCATTAGTTACACCTATTTATAAAAAAGGTAATAAAGCAAATGTTCAAGATTATCGCCCAATTAGCCTGACATCTGTTATTTGCAAGATCATGGAGAAGATTATCAAACTGTTAATTGAGAGAGAAATGGTAAATCTTAATTTGACTGATAATTCCCAACATGGGTTTAAAACTGGGTATTCATGCACCACTAATTTGGTGGCCTTTTATAATAACATAAATACCAGTCTAGATAATAATATTCCATCAGATGTCATACTTTTGGATTTCAGTAAGGCGTTTGATAAAGTACCACACAAAAGACTGGTCCATAAACTGGAATTATTTGGGTTGTCATCTTGTCTTACAAAGTTGATAAGAAATTGGCTGTCAAATAGAATGCAAAGGGTAAATTTTAATAATTCTATTTCTAGCCAATGCTTTGTCACTAGTAGAGTACCCCAGGGCTGTGTTCTGGGACCTACACTGCTTAACCTATATATTAGTGACATGTTAATTTCATCTCAAAATTGGCATTCCAATTTTGCAGATGATTCAAAACTTGGTGGTTATGAGGACTCAGAGACTAGTTTAGAATGTTTAGCTTCTGATTTATTCTCTATTGAACAATGGGCTAAATTTGAATTCTATGGAGTTTAATATTGATAAATGTGTTGTTCTCCATTTTGGTAGAACAAACAAAAATAATATATATAAGATAAATAATCTCCTGCTGAAATCATCTTCAGTAGAAAGGCTTAGGAATTTGTGTTAATAACAAATTAACTCCACATGATCACTGCTTGAAAGTTACTAATCTGGCACATTCATTATTGAACCAAATCAAGTGCTCATTTGTTACAAGAACTCAGGAGTGCTTGATTCCATTGTACAGATTACATATTAAGCCCCATTTGGACTACGGATCTCCTTTTTGGAATCCCTATCTTGTTGGTGATATAGTTTTATTGGAGCGGGTTCAGCACAGGGCTACAAAATTGGTCTCTGGGTTAACAAATAAATCATACTCTGAGAGGTTAGATGCCACCGGACTCTAGACTCTTCAAGCTAGACGTTGTAGGGGTGATATATTGTTTATTCATAAAGTGCTACAATCTCCATCTTTCTTAGCTCATTGCAATCTTTCTATTTGTTCAAACAAAAAAACACTTAAGTCTCATAACGACAGATTATTATTAAGAAAGCAAATTTAAATAAAAGAAATAATTACATAACTAGACTCTGGAATTTATTACCTCAAGAAATGGTGAATATTCAAAATGTTAATACTCTTAAAATCACTTTGATAATTGGAGTAAACTAAATCAGTCCTATCTATGCTGACCCACATGTGTGGGGGAAAGAATCAAGATGGGCCTTGGCCTCCTTTACTTTCCATATATAAACCTAGTAAACCTAGTAAGGTTATGCTATTTGCCCACCCACAGCATAAACATTACTGGACCACCCTGTCTATATAAAGTTCCCAAGGGACAGCTCTGGAACCAGTCACTTGCTTTAAATATCTGAGGGTCACCCTCGACTCAGCCCTTTCCTTCTATGAACATATAGTACAGACATGCTCCACAATAAATGTCAGAATTGGCCTCCTGTATAAACTCAGACCCTGCCTCCCTCCAGACGCCCTATGACTAGCCATCTCTAGCTCCACCCTTTCCCTGGTAGATTACAGAATAGTCATCTATGGTGCCGCCTCAGACTCTTCCCTGTCCCCAATAAAACGTGCACTGAATAAGGCCTGCCGGCTAGCTACTGGCAGTAACAGGCTCACGCACACTTGTGAACTCTACCAACGATCTTCCTGGCTCAACTTTCAGGGGCGGCAATTTTACCAGATCTGCCTACCAGACAAAAAATTCCAAATGGGGCTATCCCCCACGGGCTGCCTCTCGCTTCTCCAACCCAGTCTACCCAAACTTTCCACCAGACTCTCTGACACTACTGCCTTTCACATCCCCTTTGCTAAAACCAATGCTCATCAAAGGTCCTTCTGTTACAGGGCTCCTCTCTGGATGAACCAAATCCGTGGTCCTACCCTATCAACACCAAGGCTGGGACCTTTTAAAACTGAGTTACGAGACTATGTCATGTCCAACTCCAAATGTGATTGCTGAAAACCCCTATGATGTTGCTCTAAATGTATGCTCTAAGTGTTTGTTATGAAAAATGCCACTGTATTTTTTCTTTCTGTATTTGTTCCCATTATCTCCTGTATTTGACTTTGTTTTCCTTGTATGATATGAAGCCTTTATAAATGAGTCCCTGACTCAAAGGGTTGTAATTCCTAGATTTTAATAAATAACAAAATAAATAAATAAACTGACATAAGTTATGTCTGTCCTATTGTAAAAATAGGTGTACTCTTCTGTGGGATTAATGAAATCCTACTCTGTGCTTGAAAAAATAACGTTGATAAAAACAAAATAATAATTTAAGAACCCACTGATCCATTGTGATTTTTTGCCATCCCTCTAGATAGAAAAGTGACCACCTACCACTTCCCTCAGGGATTCTGCTGTAGGACATGGGCTGAGTAAGGAGTCAGGCTGAGGAACAAGGGACAGGCAGAGGCGCCTGGGAAATTTGGGAGGCCATGGAGCCCTGACCTCCTGAGGTCTGAGAAGTGGCCTTATTCTTAAAGGCACATCTAGATTGCTGGCCTCGGGATTGCTGTCCAGAGGACCAATGAAATGGCTGGTGATGGTTTTGTTTTGATCCGTAGATGATGTGTATAGATCTGACAGCCTTGTTGGATTCCTGGAGATGAATTATGACCTTCTCAGAATCCTCACTGAAAAGGACTGAGGCCTAAAAAAGTGCATCCATAATATTCGCTTGGACATCTGGAGTAAAACCTGAGATGTGGAGCCAAGAAAAGCAGTGGAAGCAAATGCCAGAGGCCGCTGCCCTGGACAAAGAATCTGCCATGTTGTAGGAGAAACATAAGACATGGGTGCCTATGTTCAAACTCAGTTTTAAGATGTGGAGCAGCTCAGCCTTCTGGGGACCATACTGCCGAGTCTGTACTAGTTCCATGGCCTTATCCCACTGGGCGTTCTGATATTGGACCATGTGGGCCAACTAATCCAGAGAACAGATGGCACAGGTAGCCGAGGCATAAACTTTACAGCCGAGCTGGTCCACCTGCTTGGAATCCTTGCCTGAAGACTGGGTATTAAGATGATGTGGCCTCTTGGATGGATCATGAGCTGCTGTAATCACCATGGAATCAGCAAAAGGTTGCACATCAAAGCAGGATTTGTCTTGGGGATCGTTATAAAGGCGGTCAGCTTTTTTGGAAACAGCAGGGGTGGAGAATGGGTGTTTCCATGCTGATTTGGTGACATCATAAAAGTATCCACCAAAGGATGAACCACCATAGGCTTTGGATGCCTTTGGTGGAGAAAAACAGCCAAACGGCATCCCTCAGGGTCCAAATCAGCTATATCTCAGCCCATGTTGGACTGGATGTGCCACATGACCTCCATAAAGATCAGGTCATTGGGAGGTGACCAAGGGGTGTCCTTGGGGTCTGCCAGAGGGGGAGACAACTCAGATTTGGATGACTCTGAAGAAGAGGAGGAGCCCCAACCTGAATCCCCTGAGGAGGAGCATCTAGAGGTGGAACGCCAGTGCGTACAGCCATGTGACCTATGTCTGTGCCTGCCCGAGGACCTGGAGGATAAGCATCTGTGCTTTCTCCCATGACGCTTGGAGAAACCCCTGCCAATATCATCTGGTTGTGGGGTAGGCTCCTTTGGTGTTGGTGAAGGCTTCGGAGGAGGGGCAAGAGCCTTAACCCCTGAAGGTGTAGGATCCTTAGGAAGGGGGGGGTGTAGGTTTTGGGCAGCAGGTTGCCCTTAACTACATTCCACCATAAAGTGAAAAGGGCTGTAAGATCCAGTAGAGGGTCCTGCAGATTACAGAGGTCAACCGCTGTCGGTGGGGGGACATCAGACCTTCCTGGTGTCTGTCCCATATGAGGCAGCAACCCAGGCATCAGGCCTTGAGGGTTTGGATTAACCAGCGGCTGTTGAGCAGGCATCTTGTTATCTGGTGTCAGCCAAGTAAGTATGGAGGCAATATAGCACAATGGTTTAAGGCTTTGAGCTGTAGATAAAAAAATACAACAGATACGATGCAGGTGATACCTTTTATTAGACTAACAAAATTATTTTTAAGACTAGCTTTCGAGAGATGAAACTCTCTTTCTCAGGTCAAAGTGAAAATAGCTGAGCAGTATGACAGATACAAAGGCTTGAATGTGGATTACAAACAGACTAGCAGTTTACAGATCAAAGAATTGTAGTCAATTTGCACCTCTTACAAACAGGAAGTCTAATTTTCACTGAAGTGTGTCTGTTGGAGAGATCAACTTGTAAGATCAAAGGGCTGCCTAATTTTATTCTGACTCTGGACCAATAATTAACATTTCTAAAAAGTCAAGACAGAAAGAAAATACATACCATTGTCTAGTTTGTGATTTTATCATTTTCTTTTTTCTATACAGTTGGTGTACGAGTCCATTTCGCAGTCTTTCACAGGTACACTTGTAGAGTTGTTGAGCATGCCATGACTTGTGTGTAGTGGCCAGTGGGTTCTTGCTGAAAAGATCTCTTGGAGTAATATTCCTTTTCTTGCAGGTTGACTGGACTAATACGGCTACCACATTTCTTTTTTTTACAAACATGGAGGATACCGCATTTAGCCGTAAAAAGTGAAAACTGAGCAAGCTGACAAAGAAGGAAACCAAACTCAATATTGACATATTCTTCCTCTCAACCTGCAAGAAAAGGAATATTACTCCAAGAGATCTTTTCATCAAGAACCCACTGGCCACTACACACAACTCATGGCATGCACAACAACTCTGCAAGTGTACCTGTGAAAGACTGCGAAATGGACGTGTACATCAACTGTACAGAAAAAAGAAAATGATAAGATCACAAACTAGACAATGGTATGTATTTTCTTTCTGTCTTGACTTTTTAGAAATGTTAATTAATGGTCCAGAGTCAGAGTAAAATTAGGCAGCCCTTTGATCTTACAAGTTGATCTCTCCAACAGACACACTCCAGTGAAAATTAGTCTTCCTGTTTGTAAGAGGTGCAAATTGACTACAATGCTTTGATCTGTAAACTGCTAGTCTATTTTGAATCCACATTCAACCTTTATATCTGTCATACTGGTCAGCTATTTTCACTTTGACCTGAGGAAGAGAGTTTTATCTCTCAAAAGCTAGTTTTAAAAATAATTTTGTTAATCCAATAAAAGGTATCACCTGCACCGTACCTGTTGTATTTTGTTCTCTACATTGTTGACTGGACTAACACAGCTACCACATTTCTTTTTTACAGGTTTTGAGCTGCAAACCTAGAGACCTGGGTTTGAATCCTACAGCCCCCACTTGCATATTGTGTGACCTTGAGTAAGTCATTTAACTTCCTTGTGCTCCCAGGTTGCACCTGTAAACAAGCTTCAGCTTGTGTGTCTCTCCTGGTTAAAAATATTATATATAGACATATATATAGATATATATGTGTGTGTGTGTGTATGTATATATATATATATATATATATATATATATATATATACACACACACACATACATATATATATATATATATATATATATATATGTTTATATGTATATAACTGTTGTCAGGTTAGACTCCAGGCCCTCTGGTGTCAGCTTTGCTGAGATATTAAGGTCAGTCAGTAATGCAGGGCATTCGGGCGATGACAGACTAGGTGTTGCTGGGGTCGACACCGGAGTGGCAGGCATCGACCGGACAGGTGTGGACTGATGCTGGTCAGGGGAGGCAGCTGGCATCAGTCTAGAAGGAGTCTGTCTCGGGGAACTAACTCCAAAAAGTGGGTAGAGGTGTCACTGTGCCGAAAGAGGCAGACACATGTCCCTGAAGCCACTGGGTGGCATCGGCCCCAGAGACAGGGGCTACTTAGCTGATGCCGAGGCTGGATGGATGACAGGTAAAGAACTGCTGCCCGATGAATACCTGCTGGGCCATCTGGCTGTGAGCCCGAAGACTGGTGGAAACGCAGGAGCAACAGGAGCTTAGAGGCCAAGGAGGAAGTCCCTGACCCCGAAGAACCACTGCCCGATGTCTGGATGAGGGCAGGAGGCTTAACCATGGGAAGCCTGGTAGAAGACAGGGCTGCTGCAGGAACGGAGTCCGACTTCCCATGGGATGATAACCCGGAGCCAGTCACCTTCGAATGAGGGGACCAGGAGAGGGAAGAAGACTTATCTTTGTGCTGCTCCCGATGTCTATGCTTTCCATCCAACTTTTTCTCCCAGTTGGAGGACAAAGGGGTAGAGGCCCCAGAAATCAGTGAGGAGGAGGAACTTTGGCTCTAGATTTCTTTCTCCATCAATGCCACCTTCTTTTCTAGTAGCAAGCTTTGTAGAGCCTTCTGGCAATGAATCCTGGTCCTCTGGTTGAACTTCAAGCAGTACTGGCAGGCCTCTGTATCGTGGTCTTGGCCTAGCAGAAGAGGTAGAGAGTGTGGCCATCATTCTACGGGATCTGCTTGCCACAAGGATACTTGGACCACTGCAGTTCCACTGATGAGGTCAGAGAAGAAGACAACCAGAAAAATTGTGGAAATACACAGATTTTTTTAAGAAAAAATAAAGTGCAGCTGATCATGAAAAAATGGCAGTCGACCAGCACAGAATGCGTCATGGAGCCGATGTGTGCAGGTCAACCAAGGGTAAAGAACTGAAGTAGGGCTGGGGGACTGCCCCTTTTGTACCATAAGTGGATGTCAGGGGTGAGCCAACATCAGGGGTTGGTCCCCCACTGTATACTGCTAGCTATACATTTTCTGTGGGGTCATGCAGCTTCAGTCCTTATGGTGTAACCTGTTGCAAGAGCTCCCCCTTGAAGCAAAATAAGTTTTATAAGTTCACTATTTCTTCATAACATGATTATGTTTTGATATTTTCACCCTAAATTTTCAACATAGCATTTTTATAACCCAACAGTGTGATCTTGATGGGTGGAATTGTTTAAATCCTGACCAGGTTAACCCTAACCCTTACCCCTATCCATGAGTAAATAAGCTAAGATGGGTACAGTATAGGAGAATGGTGTGAGCGATAGGGTTGACAACCCAAGGCACACCCCACGCCTGTTGCTGCTTGCAGGGTAGGCGTAGGATGTTTGAGTTGGAAACCCTAATGCCACATTTCCCTACTTTTCTTGCTTTAACCCTAACTAGTGCATTAACAAAGTTTTTTGCAATGAATTTCCTTACTTTTTGACATAGTATAGTTGTATTCTTATTTATCTGTGGGAGGGCCCTGCACTTCCATCCATCCATAATTTTTCAGATACTGTAATCATATCTTTATTTTCCTGTGGGTATCCCTCCATAGATGTGTATATGTCCATTGCTGTGGAAGCACAGGTCCCTGCACTTCCATTAGTACCAGAACAGCAACCAAATTGTCACCATAGCCTTCTGATCACCCCACCTCATAACCCAAAATGAAAATGTTCAAATCCCTACCAAAACATAATTCTGCACCAATGTAATGTGATTCCATACCAGAGGCAAGAAAATACATTTTGGTGAAGATTTGAAAAAGTGAAAGCTGTCACATTCATAGGTTCATGTAAATAAATGGCTATGTTGAAGTGAAAATATAGAAAATTATGAAAGTTACAAGCAAGTATAGCTTAATTTCAATGAATGCACATAACTTTGCCATTGCAACATATTTTAACCCTAAATTTTGAACATACCCTTCCTGTAACTCCACCTCATGAGCAAGAGTAGTGAAAATGTTCATATACCATCTGAGAGATGATTTCACCAAGCAACTGCAAATTTGCCTTTTTGGCTGGATCTGCACAATTCCACTGACATTGTTCATGGGGTGGGGTCTAAAAAAAAAACACATGTTGAAAATTTGGGGTCAGAATATAAAACATGGGCACATTATGCACCAAAATTGAAAACCCCATTGAAATACACTGCACTTTCCTTATTTCTTATACAGCAGTCGCTGGTTCCAGCAGCAAGACGTGTCTTCAATCGAAAAGTGGATCTTCACACTGGGACCTGTTCAGGTGAGTGAGGGTGTGTGGTACATCTGGGGGGTGAGGGGCAGCGGATGCTCAGTATGAGGTTGGGGTGGGAGAGGAGAGTCACATTACTGGTGGACTTTTTTGTTTTGTTTACAGATTTAAAAAAAAGATACTGAGGGACAGTTTTCTTCTTTTCAGACTCCAGAGCACATCGCAGGGTGGGGGGGGCAGTTGACACCAGGGATAAACTTGAAATTTATGAGGTTGGGCACCAGAGGGTAGGGAGCACCACTAGATACCAGGAATAAACTTGAAATTTGTGGGGTCAGGCACTGGGGGGGATGCCATTAGACACCAGAAATAAAATTGAAATTGGTATGGTTGGGCACTGAAGGGTGGGGGGGCACAACTAGACACCAGAAATAAAGTTCAGATTTACAGGGTTGGGTATCGTAGAACAGAAAAATCAAATGAAAAAGGATCTCTTTGAAAGGAAAAAAGAATCAGACCAAAAATTGAGTCTGAAATCCTATTTTGTGCCAAGGGATCCTTTTTGTTTGAATGAAAGTATCAAATGAAAAAGGGTCCCTTGGCACAAAAAAAAAGACTAGGAAAAATGACTACATCTGAAAACCCTTTTTGTGCCAAGGGATTCTTTTTTGTTCAAATGAAAAAGGGCTCATGGAAAAAGGCAGAGAAAAGCTAAGTCTGAAATCTTTTTTCGTGAGATTAGATCTTTTTTAGTTTGAATGAAAAAGGAGACATGAAAAATGCCAAAGCAAGTGACAAAAGAGGATTAAAAACTATTCTGGGTTAATTTTAGCAAAAGCTAAGTACAGAATCCACATAATGGAGTACCGATGAGAAGAACAGATGTTTTGACGCCTGCACAGGTTGTTATTTTTGGGTGTTTTGACATTTTATTTGGGGTGGGGGGGGCAAGATGGCTTAAAACAAAACAAAAAAAAAATTTTCACATGAAAAAGGATTGGCCCCTAACCAAAAATAATTCTTTACTGTTTGATCAAATTATTTTTTCATTACAGAAAGCTATCCAGGAGAGTGACATTCCCATTTAAAAATAATGGGAACTTTGAAATGCAATAACTTTGAAATAGATTAATATGTTTTCACCAAACAAGTGAAAGGCACATCTGTGACCCAAATCCTTTCTTCCCTGAACATTTCAGACCAAAATTCCAAACCATCTCGGAACAAGGCAGTGAACAAAAACAGCAACAAATTAGATTTTTTTAATGTTTTTGCACTATCTGAATCTTGGAATCGGCACATCCAACCAGAATGAAACTTGGCAAGTCAAGAGATCTACCCATGAGACCGCACATGCAAACTTTCAGGAAAATCCATTCAATGGTTGTAAAGTTATTAAAGTTCACAATTTGGGGTTTAACATACAAAGCCCTGCTCAACTCTAACTATTGGGGCACTACTGCACCTCTGTAATAAAAGGAGCTCTCCTTTCATATGGCACAGACCCCAGGCTTTCATCAGTAGTCTCAGCTGTTTTTATACACTTATTGCCCCATAAAGTCAGGTGGCAATGTCTGCTGCATGCTAGTTCATTTTAGTCACAAGAAAAGTGATGTCAAATAATGGGTATTTAAAAACAGCTGAGCATAGATATTGAAACCTGACCAAATCACATTAAAAGGAGGGCCTTTTTTTATAATTTCAAATCTAAATAAGCATTTGTCAACACTGAGTGTTTGCTTGCTTGCTGTGTAAGTGTTTAGCATTGCTAGTACACAGACGATAATTAACAAATTAATAACACAAGTTATAATAGTGAAATTGTTGGGATAGGGAAATTAAGAGGTTCCCACATAATGTTGTAATTTTTCTTAGATTGTGACCTTGAATTTTCAGAATGCAAGTTTTTTTTTTGCCCCAGCCTATGAACATGACAGGTGTCATTTTCGAAATACAACTCAAAACATTGTTTTATGAAATGACCATGAAAACAGGTATTGGAGAGTTATTTGATAATGACACCTGCCATGTTCATTCAGTATGGGTAAAAAATCATGAGTATGTTGAAAATGTGGGTTAAAAAGTAAAAATAATGCTAAAATTAAAAATAAAATAAATAAAATGATTAAATTAAATAGTAAAAATAATGTTAACATTTTTTGGTTTCAATTTTGACGTTAAATGTTCAGCATAGTCTTTTTATTACACCACCTTATGAATATAACCGTTCTTATTTCTGAATTATACAATAGAAGAAAGAATGATGGGCTCTGATTGGTCAGTCTGGGGCTGGACCTATGGTATTATCCCAGTATAACATCACAGATCAACAACAGTCCCAGTACATACATGACCAAATGTCATCAGTAAAAAAAATAAAAAATTAAAAAATCACTCCACATGCAGAATAGGGAGACAGAAAAATTAGCTATTTATTTTACTCACAATTCCTCACCATGTAAATTTGTATACAGGCTTTTATGTGTCTGTACTCACCACAGAAATAGGAGACTACATATCTCTGTAAGGAAATCTTGTCAGCTATCAGTGTATGCACAATGCTTAATTCTGAAAATAAACATCTGAGATCTTATATTGTTGTAACCACTTCAAAAATAGGAGACTGCACCTCTCAGTAAGGAAAAATAGAAGACAGGATCATATTGTACCCATAATTTCTTGCAACATACATTTACCTATTAGGTTGTATACAGCAGTTAGCACTACCAAAATCAGAGAATGCACTGCTGAGTAAGAAAATTTAAGTTAACGCTATAGCCTACCCAGAATTCCTTGTTGCTGTATGTTTTATTTTATTTATTTTTATTTTTTAGTTCTCGGATTACAATAACTTTGAGCAAAAAATAGTTCATGTACAAAGGTTCCACGTCAAAGAGACAGTGATAAACATACAGTACAAAGGTAGTAGTTACATAACATTGTGACAAGCAGTACAAAATAAAATTATGCAAGGCAATAAAAATAAACAATGAAATAAACAAAGTTGGTATTACATAAAGATACAATTGGCAGTAGGTTAAAGGCCTCAGAAATGCAGCTAGTATTAGCAGTGGTAGGAAAGAAGTACTAGAAGCATTCTGAGAGAAAATAAGCAACCAAAGGGCTTTGTCGAGCAGGGGAATTTAGGTGAGGGTAATACAAACTTAAGATTGGGAGGAACAGAGTGGGCAAGGAGTGGGAAGGAGGGGGCAAGAGTGGGCAGTGGACAACAGAGGAGGAGGAAGGGAGGCTATCCTAGGGGTTGACAACACTGCTGCAAGCTATTGTCAGCAGATACAGTTGCAGGAATTGATTGATGTGAGATAATGATGAAGAGAACCTTTAAAAGGACTCAATTTAAGAAGGGCTGTGATGTCATTTGGCAGTGCATTAAACCAGAGGGGTGCTCTATGTGCAAATGAGCATTGTCACTGGGTGGTCCAGCATCTTGGAATGAAGAAAAGTTGGTTGACAGAGCTCCAGGTTTGCTGACTGCTGCAGTATGGGTTGAGTAGGTTTGTAGTTCCAGGAGGAAGGAGCCAGAGCATAGCTTTCTTAGTAAGCAAGCAGGTTTCATATTGGATCCTTCCAGTAAGCTGAAGCCAACCTGTTTGTTTCTAGCGATCACACATGTGGGTATGGCAATTTGCTCCAGTGAGAAGACTTCCGACTTTTTTTTTAAGCATCACAGCTATTCTGCTGAGGGAGATGTTGGTGGCTGAGCCATAAATGACCAATCCATAATTGACAATGGATAGAATGGAGCTGTGGATTTGTAGTCTAAGGGCTTCTGGCATTAGACTATGTTTGTGTCTGTGTAATAACCCAATTTTGATATTTACAGAGCTGGCAACATTATCAATATGCTGTGTGAGGACAGGGAGCTATCCAGGGTTACCCCTAGGTACTTAAAAAAAAAAATGTGTTCCAGTGGGATGCCTGATGTGTTCTTGATGGTAAAGCTCTGGCTCTGTGTTTGCTGTGAGCACCACTGAACAACATGACTTTCATTTCTTGAACAAGTCCTCTACATCCTTAAAGCCAGATTCAAGTTGTTATTCTAATGGTTTAGGGTCAGTGCCACTAGGGAAGATCACCGTGTCATCAGTGTAAAGTAGAACATGTTGTTGACAGGAGTGGGGGAGATTGTTAAGGAAGATGCTGAAAAGAAGTAGCCCCAGTACGGAGCCCTGTGGTACTCCACATTGGACAGGTTGACAGTGCGAAGCAAAATTAGCTATTCTCACCCACTGTGTGCATTCAAATAGCTTCTGAACTAGGAGACAGTGTCTGTAGAGAGTCCAATGGAGGATAGCTGTTTGAGGAGGAGAGTGTGGTTAACTGTATCAAAGACCTTAGTAAGGTCTCTGAAGGCTGCACCCACTAAGCTTCCTTGATCCAGGGATTTGTGAATGAAACCAGTGAACTCAATCAGTGCTGTGGAGGTGCTGTATCCCTTTCTGAAACCATGCTGCTGAGGGTACTGGATCAAGTATTTGTCCAAACAGTCAACCAACTGGTCAGCAACTATATGCTCAAGTGCCTTGGAAAGGGGTGGGAGGCTAGAGATAGGTCTGTAGTTTGTGTGTAGAGAACGGTCTCCACTTTTGTGAATAGGTGTAACAAGGGCTGACTTCCAGAGCATGGAGAATTGTGCCAATCTAAGAGAGATTCATAAACTTTGTGATGGGACCCAGTGTAACATCAAAGGTAAGTGTAACTAGTTTGAGATCTAGTCCATCGCCACTTGCCTGGATTTACCTAGAACCTTTGCAAGGTACTTCTTGACCATATACTGTGGGATCTCTTTGAAGTAGAAAGGAGTGGTGCTAGGGTTGAGACATCAGGCTATATTTCAGTATTCTTGGGGGAGTTCTCACTGTCCTTGAAGAAATCAAGGGGAAGGCACTGTCAAGGTCCGTAAACACATTATTGAAGGTGTTAGCAATGGTCAGAGGTCAAGCGCGGGAGTTCCATTAATGCTGAGCATTTTGAAAGCAGCCTGGGGGTCTTTACCACTTATCTTTTTATGTTGCTCCAAAACCTTTTTCCATCTCCCCAGGTGGTGTGAGCTGCTCTCTGTGATACATACTTTTTGCCACATGGATAGCCGAGGTGCACCTGTTCCTGGCTGCTTTGTATTCCTGGATGTCAGCTGGCTTGCCAGTGGCCCTTGCATGGTGCCTGAGGTGGTATCTGTGATTTATCTGCCTGATACGGTCCAAGGATATCCAGGGGTTTGTTGTGCCATGGATTTTCATTTTTTTCATAGTGGCATGGATGTCACAGGCTTTGTTAAAATGTCCAATGAAGTAGTCAAGAGCTGAATTTATATCCTTTGTGGTATCTAGTAATGTCCAGTCTACACCACAGAGGTGTTGCTTCAAGTGCTCGAGGTGTCGAAGTTTTAGCACCCTGATGAGAACAGTTTTGGGAGGAGGTTTCTTGAATTTGTTAAGTCCAGAAATAGGCGATGGGCGACTGGTCACTTAAGGCGTCGATGAGCACATTCATGTTAGAAATTCGATCAGGGCAGTTGGACAGAATCTAGTCAATTAGGGTACATGTACCCATTTTGTAGTTGATCCTGGTTGGTGTCGAGACTAACTGAGAGCAGAGATTGCATCCTTTAAGGAGCCAACATCGGGGACTTGCCTGTTGACATTGAAGTTGCCCATTATAATTGTCTCAGAGTTGTGGGGCAAGTTCCTGATGTATTCCAACAAGGTATGGAAGCTTGTGTCGGGGTTCTTAGGTGGTAGGTAGACTGATACAATTATAAGAATTTTATTGTGAGTACCAAGCATAACATTAACAGCTAGTGCCTGGGTGGCATTTCCTAGGCCGTCTATAGGTAGTGCATAACCAGTGAGGGTTTCCTTAATGTAAATGGCACACCCACCTCCACGTTTTGTAAGTCTGTCCTGCCTGAAAATTATGTATCTTGGTATGGCCACTGCCAAGTCTGGAATCTTTGGGGAGAGCCATGTTTTCACTACAGTCAGGATGTCAGAGTTTTGCAGCAAGACTCAGGCTTGGAGCCTATCATATTTACGAAGTAAATTGCAGATGTTGATGGAGGCCTACTTAAGTCAGCCAGTTTTGATGTGGTTTGCAATTGAGGCAGTCATTGCTGGGCCAGGGTTGGGGTACACGTTACCTGACAATAGCAATATCATTAAGATGAGCCTTAGTGTGAATCCTTTAATCCATTTGAGGTTAAGTTTGTGGAACTGTCGCTGGATTAAGTTTCTCTTTCTTTTTATATGTAGCACTGTGACAGAGGGTGACAAAGTCATTGGTACACAGTGCAGGAGTTGCGTGTAGGTTTGTGCATAGTAAATAGCCAAAAGTGGGGTCAGTGTGTCCTTAGTTGAGGGAGACTGGTTACAAAGCCATGGTGATGGTAGATGTTGTAGTGAAGAGTTATTCCTTGTTGTTGTTGTTGTTGCGATAATTCATGGGAAGAGTAATGACCAAGGATACTGAGTATGAGTACTAGCTGAAGAATAATTCGATGTGGATCCATTGCTTTGGTGGTAGTAATTTGTAGAGGGGCAGAATGAGATCCTTTCGAGATTTAAGAGAAAAGTACCTCTGGAAGGTGTGGGTCAAGGCTAGCAGAAAACTTGTGGAAGCCCTCTAGTGGTAGTTCCATATAAAGTACCAATGGGAAACTGTACACTTATAAAAAAATTCAGGCAGGTTACCTGACCTATCAAGCTTATATAAGTAAACACCCAGATAGGGCAGGTAGGGAGTGGGTGGGGAGTTGGCACATAGTGCCAGCAGGGTTGGACTGGAAATGATGCCTGAGAAAGAGGCTCCGGCGGCCACAATGCTTAGTCCACTTGGGGTGGACAGCTGCTTCCTCATTCCAGTGAGGTGGGCAGCAGCTTCCCTTGCCATGTGCCACACCACCAGAGGAGTTGAGTGCCTGATCAGAGGCCTCTCACTGAGAAGGGAAAAAAAGGCATACTTTAAATACAGGAGTGAGAGCCAAGGAGCAGACAGAGTATGCAGCAGGGGGCCAATAAACAAAAGGAGACAGACAAAAGGTACTGAAGAGGGCAGAATTAGCCATAGCAGGCTAAATCACAGAGCAATAAAGGAAAGGAGGTGGACATGAGGGGGCGGGCTAGGACAGAGAGCAGACAGAAGAAATCGGGGGGGGGTTGGGGATAGAAGGTAAATCAGAAATTTGAGAGGGGGATAGCAGGCCAAAATAAGATCAGGCTGCTATGGTACAGAACAGGGAGAAGGATAGCTAGAAAACAGACAGGTGGTAGTTAAGGTTAAAGAGATAGGAAGCATGCAGAGAAAGGGATTACAGAGAGAGGAGGGCTATCAATTAAAATTTAACAACACATTGCTAGTGATTACAGCAGTTCAGTAAGGTTAAAGCAAGCAACAATAATTTATTACAAATACTGTATCAGGCCCGGTCATACAAAAGCTCTAAAAAGAGCTGTAACTCACTGACAGTTTTGAAATCAGGAAGGTTTGAAAAATGACCAATCAGGGCAAAGGTCCCAGGTGAGCACCCAATCAGAAGCAGTCATGGCATAGGCACCAAAGATTGAAACAGGTAGCAGGTGAGTCCATTGTACCCTGATCTGTGTGTCCTAGGCAATATCTGGAGATGGTGTTGGAGAAAGCTGGCTCCTATGGCCGCAATGCTTGGTCTGCTTGTGTAGAACCTTTTCCAAAAAGGATACAATTTAAGTAGAAAAGTATATATCTGTGTTCACATTACATGACTAACTTTGTTTTTCACCCTCTTTTGTTTCTCTCTTTGACAGGACTAGTTGAATCCAGATTCCGCTATTGTCTCCTCTTGGATCATATAAATGTACATAAACGTGCAATAAATGTGCTTGAATAATGCTCTATATATTTAAAATATCCCTTTTCTCTTTTTTAATCTTGTTAAATAGATTTATATGGCTGTATATACATATAAAAATGTAAGTTGTCACATAAAATTGTGCAGTACCCTTTAAAAATTTGGGTCTGACAACTCATACATAGTGATGAGGTTGTAATTTAAATTGATGTGAATACCTTTACGCTCTATCCCCTTTGAAGACTCGCAAGAGTCGAGGCGTTAGGTGTTGTTTGGTTGTTACAGAGGTTCTTTTTACCCACCTTTTGTAATTAAAAATGCTTTGTGGAATATTGGAATAAATAAATTGCAGTCCACTGCATTGCTTGGATACATATCTGTGGACTGTGTTGTTTTTTCCACAATTTCAAATAACGAAGACGTTGGTGTGGTAGGCAAGGTCGCGCGCTTCATTTACCTTTGGATTCAACATACTGAGCACACAGACAAGACTTTATGCAGACGATACTGTATTATTTGCATCAGCAAAAACTCATAACCAGATAGCAGCAAAGCTTCAGCTTTACTATGACATACTCCAAGACTGGTTCGCTAAATGAAGACTGGTATTAAGTGCCAAAAAACTCAGGTTATGTGCTTCCAAAATAAGAGAAATAATAAGCAAGTAACAACCCAAATAGAAATTCTGACTAAGAATGGACAGACACTAACAAACACAAATGACTATAAATATTTAGGTGCAATCATTGACAACCAACTTAAATTGTGTAACTAAGAAGGTTAACATGAGGTTAGGTGCATTGAGAAGATCTGCATATAGTATGTCTTTTCAAATGCGGAAAATGATAGCCACAAAATTGATTCTCCCAGTCTTGGAGTATGGGAACAAAGTGTACAGCTTTGCGAGGACCAAGCTGTTAGGAAGATTAGATGTTGCATGTAACTGACTAGCAAGGTTTTATTTATTTATTTATTCATTCGGGATTCTGAAAATACCATTGAGTCAAAGATTCATTTACAAAGGTTCCACGTCACATAGTTAGGACGTTACAGTAATAAGCTAAATACAATGCTTGAAACAGGAAGAGCTAGACTCATTTACAAAGGTTCCTTGTCACATAGTTAGGACGTTACAGTAATAAGGTACATATAGTGCAGGAAACTGGACAAGCTAGATACACAGTAAAAATGCAATTTAAGGCTCGCAATCTGGATTTAACAAGCTTAGGGTGATTGCCAGACCAGAAAAGCATCTAGGCATTTATACTGAGATGCTCAAAATTGGAGGAAAGGAAAAAAGGGGGTGAGTAAGCCAGTCTGAGGCCTTTGTTATGGTAGAGGAGGGGCGAGTGACAGGTTCAGTGGCAGTCACAGCTGTTAGAGGACTGGAGGTGTCCCCTAAGATGGGTTTTGAAGGGGCCGATTCTATTTTCATTTGTGAGGGAGCTAGGCAGGCCATTCATCCAAGAAGAGGCCTTGTAGTTGAAGAATCTTTGAAATTGGGTGGTTTGACAGTGCGGAACTGTGAGGAGTTTCTTTCTGGAGCTACAGGTTGCATTTTGGGCAGTAGCTGGACAGACTAAAGAGGTAAGACCAGGAGGGGGACACCAAGGGTGATTTTTTTTAGCCATAAGGCAGGTGTGGAACTTGATCCTATTGTCTAAGTTAAGACAGTTTGTGGAGTTATAGAGTGAGCAGGTATGAGTGAGATGGTCGCAGTCTAGTACAAGGCGACAAGTTTTGTTTGCCAATAACTTTATTTTAATTTTTTTAGAAACAGCACAACTACACCATTGAATAATATATATAGAAATGATGGAGGTACACAGGTTGGTGCAAACGGAGTGTACAAAAACTAATATAGTCTTACAATTAATCAAGAAAAATTAAACAATAAAAGAAAAGGAACCAAATAATAAAAGGGAATATATAAACAGTCCCACCCACCCCCACCCCGCAGCTATCCGTAACATTGATAAAAACATGGATAAATGAAGTCATATTAAAAACCTTAGTTCAGCTGGAATATGAATAATTAAGGAGAGAAAAAAAAACAATATGGAATGATAACGTTGGAGGAAGGAAAATCATATTGGTGAGAAGAAACATTATTTAATTGGGACCTATGAGACCAAGGGTGTCTCAGTGCCGCTACCATAAAAAGGGGAACTTGTCCCGCAGACATTTGTTAAAGTCCTTCCAATATTTGTCAAATTTGTGCTGTTTGTCAGAGGCCACATAAACAGACCTTTCAGCAAGTAGTGCATTCATGAATACCTCCCACCATTCCTTAAAAGAAGGAGTCCATATCTCCCGCCAGTGACGTAATATCACCAGCTTAGTAACCATTACCACCAATGCCATCCGGGCTCTAGAGGCAGTACCTGGGATAAGGTCGTACCTCCCAAACACACAAATCTCTGGCAAAAAAAAAATAGAGAGATCTTGAAAAGGCCTCAATCCCTGCTTAACTAGTTCCCATAACTCACTACTTTTAGGGCATGACCACACCTTGTGAAAAGTAGTAGCTAAGGAGCCACTACAGTTCTCACAAGCTGAAGACCAGTTGTTATTCCAACGAGACAACCTAGCAGGGACCAATAAATGTTATGCAGTAATTTAAACTGGATTCTCTTAATCTATCCTGTTTAATAAAGGCATAAGTGTCTATCCAGATTTTCTCCATACTGACTCCGACCAATTCAAAGACATGCTAGCAGCCCAATGGAAGGGAATGGGAGAAGAATAAAGGTCAGTCTTTTTAAAGATACCCTGGTAAGGTTTAGAAACCAATTTACCTGATAAACAGGCATCGGATAGATATATCCAGAGGTCCCCCACTAGGTTAGATCCATTGCCATGCTTCAGAAAGGATTGAATACAGCTTCTAATTTGAGCCAGATTTAATATAGCTTGGAGTCTAACCCCAAATTTTACTAATAGTGATGAAAGTGGGAGCAAAGCATTGCCCACATAAAAATCGGTAATTCGAATTTTAGATGGGAATATTGAAGCAAATTGGTGTATAGGTTGATTGCCAATTAAGAGGTTGGGGTTCTTTAAAGAGGTTGCGACACGTCGAACCCGAGAGGTTAATCTTTAAACAGGTGTATAGTTGATGAGTAGCCCTAATATCCCACCCTATAGGGATATTTCTGATTTTATTCAGTACTTTAATCCAAGGGTATAGAGGAGGACTCTAAATCTAACTTTAACCCTTTAACTATAGCCCTGTCTAACTCAAGGCCTATGGCAGGAGTACTAATTTTCCAGACCATAAAACCGCTCTAGCTGCATGAATAGCTAAGTAATATTTTAAAAAGTCCGGTAATTGTAGGCCACCCAACTTACGTGACCGACAAAGTTTAAGATAAGCTCTGCGTGGAGGTTTATATTTCCATATAAAGTCTGAGCAGTACCTGCATAGATTCTTAAAAAAAGACTTGGGAAGATATATGTTCAAGTTGAGGAGGGGATAAAGAATCCTCGGCAGAGCCACCATTTTTACAACATTGGTTCTCACAGAAAAGGACAATGGCAGTTTCGACCATCTATCCAAATCTTCTCTAACAGATTTAATGACAAGTAGTAAGTTCAGTTTGGCCAGTTCGTCTAAGTTCTTGGAGATCTGAATGCCTAAATATTCAAAGGATTTAGATTGCCACTGTAGGCCTAAAGACACACACCAACTTTTCACAAGGGTGGTCGAGAGGGGAAAAAAAGTTATTTTTGCAAGGTTTAGTTTAAAACCGGAAAAACTACTAAAATTTTCAATTAAAGTGAGGGCTCTAGGTAGGGATAAAGTTGTATCTCTAATATGTAATAAGACGTCATCTGCGAATGCTGACAATTTGTGTTCCTGGTCTCCAATTTTAATGCCAAAAATCTGTTTGTCTATCTTAATTGCCCTAATAAGGGGCTCTAAATACAAATTAAACAGATAAGGCGACAACGGACAGCCCTGACGAGTTCCCCTCAGCAACGGAAAAATATCAGATATTAGATTATTGCATTGTATTCTAGCAGTTGGACACGAATAGAGAATCCTAATTAGTTGTATGAATTGTTGGGGAAAGCCAAATCTAACCAAAACCTCGAACATATACACCCATTCCACGCGGTCGAATGCTTTTTCTGTATCTAAAGAAATTAAAGATGCATCCTCATTAAAAACTTAAGGGGTGGACATTAAATAAATCAATTTTCTAAAATGATCTGCCGAGTTACGTCCCTCCACGAAGCCAGCTTGTTCCATACTAATCAAATCTCGCCAAACACTCTTAAGTCTAGTTGCCAATATTTTAGCAAAAATTTTTACATCTAAGTTCAGCAAAGATATTGGTCTATAATTACTATACAGAGTTGGTGGACTTCCTGGCTTAGGTAACAGAATTATTCTGGCTTGAAGAGAGGCATCCCTCACTCCATGATCAGACCAAAAGTAAATAACTCACACAACAACGGGCCATTTCTGCTTTAAATAATTTATAAAAAGAGGTGAGAACCCATCAGGGCCTGCTGCCTTGTCAGCTTTAAGTGAATCAATGGCAGATATAATCTCATCATTTGATATAGAGGATATTAGTTTCGCTTTAGAGTCTTGTGGCAGGTTAGGGAGTGGTATTCCGTCCAAGAACCTCCGCATTTGTGATAACATAAGTGCGGTAGGGGGCTGGGTCGAATATAAGTCTCTATAAAAGGAGACAAACGATTGTAGAATTCCCTTAGGGTCGGTAATCAGGTTGTCAGAGTCCAAAGATTTTAGGGCCAGAACCCATCTGGGATCAGCCTTACGTTTTAGCTGCCATGCCAGTAATTTCCCGGCTTTACTGCCCTGACCCAGGTATAACACCTTAGATTTAGTTGACATACTAACAACCTTATCGTTCAGAGCCCCCGCATAGCATGTTCTCACTGCGGCCAGCTCCTGTTCTTGGTCACTTGTCCTCGTAAGCTCCGGTATAGCCTCTAATTGTTTGATCCTTATAAGATAGTTGGACAACTTCAAGTTATATTTGGCTTTCCTCACCGATGCTGTTCTAATCAGCTCTCCCCTCCATACCGATTTAAGAGCAGCCCAGGCCTGGTCAGTGTTTGGGATCATACCCCAATTAAATTTAATTGACTCTATCAAAAAGATACGGAAACGTTCTAGTGTCTGAGCATCTTTAAATATATTATTGTTTAAGGCCCATGTGTAAGATCTCTTCGGGATAGAGGACGAAGCCCAAACAATTTTAATTGGAGAGTGGTCAGATATCACCCTTGGGAGATGCTCAGCATTCTTTATCTCGGGGACAACCTGGCAGTTTACTAAAAAATAATCCAGCCTAGAAAAAGACTTGTGCATCGGTGAAAAAAAGGTATAATCGCGGACTGTTGGATTGAGTAGCCTCCACGGGTCTATCAGGCCTAAAAAAGACTTGCATTCAGCCAATGCCTGTTGAGCCAAAGCAGGAAATGATTTCCTACAGGCCGATCTGTCTAGTATATCTGACTGGACAAGGTTCCAGTCACCCCCCAATATAAGCGGCAACTCCTTAAAGGGAGACAAAAGCACAGCCAAATGGGAAAAGAAGGTGGGAGTCTCTATATTGGGACCATAAATTGATCCCAAAACTAGGGGCTTTCCTCCAAGCTTGCCAGAAACGAGAATATATCTGCCATTCGGATCAGCAATTGTGTCCGAATGTACAAAGGGGACCCCCTGGGCTATCAAAATAGCCACACCCCGGCTTGAGGAAGAATACCCGCCCCAAACACTTGGCTCACCATTTTTTCCTAAAATATGAAAGGGTGGCCTGAAAGGACATGGGTTTCCTGCAAAAGACAATTGCTGGTTGATAACGGTCTAAATGGTTTAGGACTCATATTTTTACAATTGTCCTTCCCCTTGATGTTCCATGACAAGAGATTCAGGTTAAATGCCATTGGTCGTTACTTGCCCATGGAGCAATGTACGGATAGCTGCCCCTCCCCCCCAAAAACCAAAAACCAAACCTTACCAACACCAACCCCTCACATCCCCAATAAAAAATCAACCCCAGCTAAACCAATAAACAACCACCCCCAGGCCCGAAGCCAACTCCTCTTGCACTGATCCAAAGTGCGCTATAGAGGTCGGGCTCCCCAACACCCACTCATAAACTTGAATCAGCAACATTAAAAAACATGCAAACCTGCAAACGACCCCAATAAGAATTGGTTAACATACCTTAGCCCCAAACAGTTATTGAGTTGTCAAGATTAAACTAATATATTAGGGTTGTCTTTGCAATAGGAGCTCCATATATAAAATCTTATGGAAGATTATGAACTGAACACTCAAAGCGTAGTCCCCTCCAATGCTCCCTGAAAAAGGAAGGAAAAAAAAAACAGAAGGTTAAGCTGGCCTATTATGTGAAAATCCCTGCCTGTTAAGGTCTCCCACCCTTCCAAATGCCACCATACCAGACGATGGCTAGTTAATAGTCCAACAGGAACAGCGGTGGCTTATTAAACATTGCCACAGCAGAAGGGACTAGTAATTCAGTGGAGAGGCGGGGAGGGGATAACCTTTACTCGCAGAACAAACAACTCGCTGGTCCTTCCTAGAATGAGGTTACCCAGCCCTGCCATATATATAGGGTACGCTACTTTGGGCCATTCAGACCTCCTATCACATGGTCAAGGCAATAAAACTGTGAGTAAGCTAGTTTAACAACCCCACAATTATTGTAGCGTCAGTACTCTGTGACGGTGCAACACCAAATTAACCTCCTCCTGGGCAATACCAAAATTAATCTATTTCTGGAAAACTGATATAACAGGTATTCATCTAACAGTTCAACTCGAAATAATATATCCGTCCTGGTATAGTAAGATATATAAACAACAAAAAAAATTAGTAAAGCCCATGGAGCCTCTATGTAACACCGAGGTTAAACATAATATAGTCCACTGTTCCATATATTAGCATGACAGTCTAATCATACTGTCTCTTGGAGCATCTAAGCCCACTAGATCAGCATTAAACATCCCATGACTCAACCTTTGGAAAACAAATCTAGTATCAGCATTCGAGTGAATTCAGAGCTTCATCCACTGATTCATCGCTCGCCCCCTCATAGTAGTGACCTCAAGCTTTGCTGGATATAACATACGGTGGTGAATCCCACCGCCCACAACAGTAATGAGGGAAGAGCTCTGGCCTGCCTCATCTTCCAGGTCAGGTCGGGACTAGCGTAAGCTGTTTCTTCCCATTGAAAAAGACAATTTCGGTTTCTTTTAAAATGTGTTCCTGTCCAGGAAATTAAGCAATTTAAAGATAATGGGACGTGGTGGTTCTGTCGGTAGTGGTCTAGCTCTTGGGACTCGGTGCCCCACTCAATAATATATTCTGGCCCATTTGGTGAGGGGCCTGCAGATTTCCTCAGCAATTTTTGTAGAAAAGAGCATGCTTGTGCCTTCTTCCCCTCTGGTAAGCCAAGTAAAACGAGGTTATTGGCCGACTGCGCCCTTCAAGGTCATCCACTCTTTCTTCTAATTTGGCCACAGCTTTCTTATTTTCAGTGATCATGGGTTTTACTTTATCTAACGCTCGCTCCACAGACGATATGCGAGCCTCTGTATCTGTCACCCTGCGTGCAAGCTGCATAAGGGCTGGTTTAATATCAGCCATTTCATCTACCAGCTTAAACAGGGCCTCCTTAATAATGGCTAGATCACTGCTAATGCTGCGGCTGAAGTACTGTCTTCCTCGGTGTTTGGTGAGATACTTGAGGGACCGCCGCTTCTGACTCCTGATCGCCGCCTGCATTTCTCCGCCCGATGGAGCACCGAAAAACGTTAAACCCTGCCAGACCACTGATCTAGCAGCTCGGGGTAAATGCTCAGTGAGTTTGATGGTCGGGAACAGCAGGATTGCCGTTTGAGTGGCCCGTTAACAGCAGCTACCCCTCCATAGACGTCACGTGGTCCCATCGCGACAAGTTTTGCTGAGGGAGAGATGGAGCCTACTAAGGGCCAAGGAGGTGGCAGTGCTGTAAATGAGTATACCATAGTCGAGAAGGGAGAGAATAGAGGAAGAGACAGCAAGTTGGAGGGCGTCTGGAGTGAGGCAGTGTTTAAACTGATTGAGCAAGCCGAGGCAGACAATAAGGGCAGTGGACAGGTGATGTATGTGCTGGTGGAAATTAAGTGCAGGGTCAAGGGTGATACCCAGATATTTAAAGGAGTCCACTTGCTCAAGAGGGGTTTGATCCACAGTTAGAATCTGGCAGCAAAGGTCCTTCCTGGAGTTCAGTGGGTGAGATAAGATCATGAACTTGGTCTTCTTGTAGTTCAATATGAGGTGTTGTGCTGAGAACCACTGTTCAACTTCACTAAAGGAGGACTGAAGGGTTAGGTGGAGTTGGAGAGGGTCAGGGCTGGATGTGTAAAGTACAGCATCATCCACATATAGTAATAGGTTGCCAGAGCAGGAAGCAGGGAGGGAGTTAAAGGTAAAGACTGAAGAGGAGGGGACCAAGGATGGACCCCTGAGAGAACTGGGAGTCTATTGGATAGGGTAGTGCCAATTTGAACCTATTGGAACCAGTCTAGGGCATCATGGGAGAACCCAATGTTGGAGAGAGAGACTAGCAGGAGGGAGTGATTGACGGTGTCAAATGCCTTTGTAAGGTCAACAAAGACAGCACCAGTGGTGTGGCCTTTGTCTAGTGCGGAATGGATGTGTGCAGTGAATTCCAGCAGGGCTATAGTAGTACTGTGCCCTTTTCAGAAGCCATGTTGCTGTTTACAGATAATATCATATTTGTTAAGGTGGTCAGTGAGCTGATCATAGACAATGCACTCAAGTGTTTTAGATAAGGGAGGGAGGATAGAGATGGGCCGGTAGTTACTGGTGGCAGTACAGTCCCCACTCTTAAATATGGGGGTAATGGAGGTAGATTTCCAATGGGTGGGGAATTTACCTTGGCAGAGAGAGCGGTTGAGGATTTGGGTGAGGGGGTCGAGTACATCATGGAGGGTGAACCGGAGAAGCCTCATATCCAAGGAGTCAGTAATGTAGTGGGAGTGGTGCAGATTTTTAAGATAAGGCTTGGCGGACTCGGGGGAGATGTACTGTAGGTGAAAGGGAGGGGCAGGTTGGGAGGGGGGGGGCCAGGCAGGGGGAGGGTCAAAGAAGTTAGGAGGAAAGACATGGCTGAGGTTCGTGAAAGCACAATTGAAAGCTGAGGCTATACGAGAGGGGTCAGAGGTCAGGTGCCCGTCAACAACTATATGGTTGGGGTCTTTGCTACATATTTCCTTGATATTATTACAGAATTTGCACCCTGTGCCCCAGGCAGTGGTTAGGGAGGATTTATAGTGTTCAGCTTTGGTTTTGCTTAATGCCCACGTGCATTTGTTTCGGGCCTCTCTATACCTCTGCCTATCAGCTGGAAGGCCAGTCTCATTGGAGAGGTGCCATAGTGAGTCACAAGCACGCATCAGGGTTAGGAAGTGGTCAGTGATCCAGGGGACAGGGTTGTCTTTGACCATCCTTTTGGTAAGTGGGGCAAACTTGTCACAGGTGGTGTTGAAGGTACAAATGAAAAGGTTGAGGGCTAGGACAGGGTCGAGGGTATTAGCAAAGAAGGACCAGTCCAGCGACCTGAGATGAGATTTTAGGAGAGCAAGTTTTCCAGGGCCAAGTCACGTTGGAAGATTGTCTTGGGAGGTGTCTTGGGCACTTTGCAGTACCAGATGCAGAGAACTGGGGGAGTGGTCATGAAGCATATTTGGTAGCACAGTGGTGCTAGTGATTTTATGGGGTCAGTTGGTGAAGACCAGGTCCAGAAGGGAAGGAGGATCCAGTATGAGGGTTCCGACGTGTGGGGGAGGGGATGATTTGAGTGAGGTCTTGGGCTGTGTCTGCGTCCATAAGCGGAGTGGTGGTCTTAGCCAGCCAGTTGACGTTGCAGTCACCAAGAATAAATTTTTGGATTGTTGCGGGAGGGTGGCAATATAGGACAGGTCCGAGTGGAAGGATACTTTCTAGTCTCTGGGAGAAATGTAAGCTGCCGTGATAAGAAGGGGGATTTGTGAGTGACCCAGGGTAAGTTTGAGTGTACAAGCCTGTGGTCCAGGTACCAGCTGGGGGGGGGAGTAGCTGGGCATGTACTGAGTCCTTAACATAGATGTCACAACCTCCCCCACATTTTCCCTGTCATTCAGCTTGGAAGAGGTTGAAGCCACTACCATTGAGTCAGGAGTCAGAGGGGGGAGAGCCAGGTTTCATTTAAGGCAATGACATCAGGCTGATGCTGGAGGATCCAACCCTGATAAGAGTCCCACTTTTTTAGTAGGCTACAGGCATTGAGGTTGGCAATGCAAAGCCTGCTGGTAGGGCTGTGGTTTGGCGTTGAGGTTGCAAGCGGGCCAGGGTTTGGGTGGATATTGCTAGATATAAGGAGGAGGGACCTGAGTATGGAGTTTCAGGCCAACCTTTTGTGATGTCAAGCAATGCGTGAAGAGGACTCAGGTGTGTTGGAAAGGGAGGGAATAGGGAGGGATACAGTGCAGGCATAGACAGGAGGAGATGGTGCCAAGAGAGAGGGGGCAAAGGGTGCAGGGCTTTCGAGGGGTGCAGCTCCCAAAGAAATAAAGGCATACTGAGAGTGGTCCATCTGTGGCAGTGGTCATAGTAGTAGGGGAGGGCAGGGGGAGGGCCCCATCATCTGGGAGGGGTGGTGCCACTGTGTAGATGGAGTCCTCCCTAGGGAGCTTCACTAGAGTCTCTGGATACCAGGTGAGATGTACAGAGGGGAAAGGCTGCCAGCCCACCCTAAGGTAGTCAGTGACTCCAGGAGCTTGATTCACAGTGAAAGTTTTTTGGGGGGAGAATGAGCACAGGGCACAGTGCAGAACAGAGAGTAAGTATAAAAAGAAGCATGTTGAGGAGGAGGGAGGTGGAAGGGTAAGAAATAGCCAGTAATAGAGGAGAGAAAAAGGAAACAAATCATGGCTGCCTCTAGTGGTGACAGGACATAGGCTGCAGATAGAGAAGTGGGCTGATTGGTTCAGAACAGCAGCCGAGCAGCCTATATAAACACAAGTTGACCAAGGGTGGTGGTGGGGAGCTGACGTAGCTCATCAGCAGGGCCCAAATTTGGATAGAGGAGCAATTCTGAGGAGCTGAATCTCCTTGGTCTGGCATTGATTCGGCCAGCATACCTGCATGCTTCTCTTGTGGGGGGGGCAACTTCACTGGCCCTCACAACCTCTTTGGGACCCTCGCTGGATCCGGGCAGCAGGCTGTGGAGAAGTAAAGGTAAAGGTTTAAATAGAAGTAAGAGGGGGAGGAGATCTGGATGGAGTGAGGGGCCTGCACAATCTAGGGAAGGAGTCAACAGGAGAAACTGCAAATTGTAAACTCTCACAGGGCCAGGTAATAAAGCAGCACTTCTAAATCAGCACAATGAATGCAGACAAGTTAAAGATCAGTTTAAACACTTAGTCTAAGCAGCACATTAATTCTGCAGTTAGTGAAAGAAAAGTCTAAATAGCATAAAATAAATATGAACCCCAGAACAGCTCTGTAGCTGCAGAAACAGCGAGTGGCAAGACAGTGAAATTAAAGTACCTATAGCATGCTGAAGGAGAACTAGTGTCTGCCAGAATTGTTTAAAGTAGCCCAGTAAATAGTGGCAAACACTTAGGTAGCTGATGTTATTTTAAGGTGAACAAAAAAACTATCTCCACTACCATGCCGACAGTTTATACTGTGGGGTTCTTTTTTTTTTTTTTTTTAAGTTCAAAGAAAATGGCGCCAAGTTCGAATTCGGATAGAGGAGCAATTTGGAGGAGCTGAATCTCCTTGGTCTGGTGTTGATTCGGCCGGCGTACCTGTGTGCTTCTCTCGGGGGGTGGGGGGAGGGCAACTTCACTGGCCTTCACGACCTCTTCGGGACCCTCGCTGGATCCGGGCAGCAGGCTGCATGCTTGTCTCGGGGGGTGGGGGAGGGCAACTTCACTGGCCCTCATGACCTCTTTGGGACCCTGGCTGGATCCAGGCAGCAGGCTGTCCATTTCAAACACATCATTGAGTAATGTATAAACAATTAGCATGGGACAGTTTGCCTCTCCATTTAAAAAGGCAGTATGCCACATAAATATTTAAACATAAAGAGGGTCTAATAAAGGGTAATTTAATAATCCCACAAGAGAATAAGGGGCAACGATATAAGCTGAGAGACATAGCCCACTGAGGCTTAAATACTCATAAAATACTAACAAGGTTTGGACAAATGACCTTCCAATACTCAGCTGCGGTCTTGAGGAATCAAATACTTCCATCAACAAGGAACCAGCATAGGATATTTACTTTTAAGTCAGACATTGACACATTTTACCACCAAGAGTGTGCTTGCTTTTGAGCTAATCTTACATGTCTGTATTATTTATTGTAGTTTGATAGTAGCTGTTTTATAATGTATGTATGATCTGCACTGTTCATTGTTTTACATTTTGTGTACACAGGACAACTTTATAGATAGGCCCTTTTGGACCTAAAGTTCTATCCTGTCAAAAAATAAAGTTTTAACTAATTAAGAGGCACTGGGGATTCCACTGCCAGCTGCTGCAGTAGGGGTAACCAGATTTGTCGAGGCCATAGGGGAGCTGTGAGGATCAGAGTTGCCCCCTCCATTTGAAGCTTGATTAGTGCCCTCTGAATTATAGGGAAGGAAGGGAAGGTATACAGAAACCTCCTTTTCCAAGAGAGGGACAACATTTCTCACCAGAAAACTCCAGGCCCTGGAACGAGCTAGCAGAAAAGCGAAAATGATGTGTTGTGTGGGAACGCAAAAAGGTCCAATTCTGGACAACACCATCTGTTGAACAGGTCTTCTACTACTGAGATCAGCAGTTCCCATTCATATATTCTGCACTGTGATCTGCTTAGTCTGTCTGCCAACACATTTTGAGGTGCCTGGAACATGTACCGCTGACAATTCTAGGGCTTGTTCTAGAGTCCAATTTCAGACTCTCATTGCTTCCCTGCACAGGAGATAAGTGAGTTCCCCCTTGCTTGTTGATGTAATGCATCACACTGATGTTGTCCATCTGCACTAACAGAGGACGTAGAAAGAGATGAGCCTGGATTGCCTGTAGCCCATAGAAAACAATTGTCTTCTCTAGAAAATTGATATGCAGTGTTTTCTCCACTATTGTCCATGTACTCCACATCTGATGGGGCCCTAAGTGTGCCCTCCAATCCATCCCCAAGGCATCTGATGTTGGAATCTAAAGACAGGAGGGGATCTGGAAAGAAACCTCCTTTAATAGGTTGCTGGGTTCTATCCACCACTTGAGCACTCTGTGGACAGGAGAGATTACTAGAACTCTCTGTTATTGATTGCCTGTGAGTTATTCCCACTGGACTCTTAAGGTCCATTGAGGATCCTCATGTGTAATCTGGCCAGCAGTACAGTGACAATGGCCACTGCCATCAAATCCAGGAGCTAAAAGAATGTACTGGTGGTAATATACTCGCTACTGTGAACCATCTGGGCCTGTGCAATCAGACACTTGGCCCTGTCCAGAGGCAGAATGGCTGAGCCTTGGGCTATGTCCAGAACTACCCCTATATATACTGTAGACACTGGCAAGGTGTCAAGACAGACTTGGGTACATTGACAGTCACCCCCAGGGCTTTGAACAGCTGTCTTGTTCAAGCTAGAATGTGTAGGAGTTGCTTCTTAGAGTGAACTTTCAGTAGCCAGTCATCCAGGTGAGGAAACACAGAGGTCTTCCCTGCAAAAGACTGCTGCTGCTACTGCCAAGCATTTGAAAAAGACCTGTGGCACAGATGACAAGCCAAAGGGCAATACTCTGAACTGGTAGTATTCCCCTTAAAATAGGAACATCAAGTATTTCCTTTGAGGTTTGTGAATTTTTTATATGATAATAGGCATCCTTCATGTCAAGCAAACGGATCCAATCCCCTACCTGTAGCGGTGGGAGTAGGACCTGTATGGTGGCCATTCTGAACTTTTTGCACACTATAAAAAGATTTTGGTCCTAGAGATCAAGAATAGGCCTCATAGCACCTGTCCATTTTGGAAATAGGAAACACAGAGAGCAGAACCCTGTGCTTCTCTGTTCCATGGGTAGAGGATCTACTGCTCTCTTCTGAAGCAAAGTGTGGACTTCCTCCAGGAGCACAGGAATATGATCTGAAGGATAATGAGTTGGCACTGATGGATGGTCTGGAGGTAGTTCTAAAAGTTCTAAAGCATGACCTTGTGCCACTGTTTCCAGGACCCAGGCATCTGAGGTCACCTCCTTTCACAGATTTGAGAGGTAGAGATGATCCCAAACAACCACCCCTGGAGGAAATGGTGATTGGGGGTATACAAGAAGTGAGGCAGAGCCAGTTGTGGTGGCTTCTGCTGTACCACCACCTCTAGGGGCTTTTGAGTGGGCACCTGGGGTGGTTACTGGAGTAGGCAAGGCTCCTGCTCCCTTGCCTTTACATTGCTGTTTGGTAGTGATAAGGTGTCTAGCAGTGGCATATATTATAGGGGAGCAGGGGAGGCAGACTGACCCCCTCAGCAGTTCTGACCACTCAGAGCAGGACTTTTGAAACTCTGAGTTTTTTTTTTAATTCCATTTTGGTCGTGCGCCTGAAGAAGATTGCTCCTGAGCTGGCTGGCCTGGAGCCAGTTTCTGAATTGTACAGCAGCTCTGCCTATCCTTTTTCCCCTGACTGCTTTGCCTGCATGTGACCAGGTGGGTGAATGCATGCTGGTGCATCTATAGGGCTGCAAATGTTCCCTCCTGCTGCCATGCACGTTACAGTTTAAACAGCAGACAGCCTATATTAATGCTGATTGACTGCTGTTATTTACATGTCCATTTTGGCACTGGAACTGTTGGTGGCAGGCAAAAGAGAAGAGGTAGTGGGTAAACTGGCAGTGGATTCAAACAGGCAGTGGATAGAATCAAGGTAAACATACTGTCCTTCAGTGTCGAGAGAGAGAGTAGCATGGAGCAGAAATGAAGCAGGCCTTAGACAGCTCCAGGCCAGACAGACACAGCAGCAGTAAATGAACGAGCAAGCAGTACAGCAGTAAGGTCTCTCTGTGGTGGGTTCTGTTTTTTAAGGAGGGGAGGGAAGCATTGATTAACACCAGCCAGCCCAGGTTCAGTCTTGATAAGGGACAGGGGTTCTACGTCACTGACTTTGAGTTGAGGGAGGCAAGCAGAACAACCAGAGTGGACAGTATTACTGTGAATTTGGGATAAAATATGCAGTATGTGTGTTAAAAGAATTTTCACACATTCTATCACAAGGATACAGTAATGCAGTTCACTCTGAAAATGTGTGACGCCTCAAATTACTTGATAACCAAGCTACCATCACTGCTGGAAATTTCAACCCCATGGGACAAGTTACCTCCCCTCCATAGGTATGCAGCCTCTCATGCTAGAGATCATTAATGGTTTTAAATATTAACATGAAAATAAATGGAACTGGGTTGAATTGCACTGAATATATGTGTACTTTGTGACGGACTTGCATTTTTTTTTAAAGTTCATGTGTTTGTTTGGCAATCCCTGGACAAATTGTTATGAGTTTCATATTCCATTTGGTTATCCCCTAAAAGACATCCTAAACAAACCTTGTCTCACTACCTTCCTTGAGGGACGAATACTTGGTGTGAAATACCAGCTTGTACCACACACTTAGGGGTACATTATACTCTATTTTTTTATTGGGTCTGGATGGCATGGGATCTGAGGTGTACCAGTTTCTGTATCAGTCAGATCTGTGGAACCCCCCTACATAAGGGGGTTCCTGAAAAGTCTTCTTCGAGCTTGCCTAACTGCTCACTGCCAGGCTGGTGTCCTGCGTTTTAGCCAGAGAGTGCCTGTATGGCCTCTGTGTACTGTCTCTTGAAGAGCTGCCTGGATTGCAGTCATAAGTAATCTGAGAAGGAGCTCTGTTGGAAGATGTAACTATTTGCTGAAAATCATTTAGAGTGTTAATGATAATGTAGTTTGCCTAACCTGCCCTCTTTGCAGCAAGGACTGTTTTATTTATCTCCACTAACATGGTCATGGGCTGCAAATTGGACCAATCAGTACTGGTGGGACCTAAAATGGAGCCAGACTACAGGAGCTGTCTGGAGTCAAAATCTGTAGGAATTGTAGTTTTGGGCTTTTTGCACCTGAAGGGGGAGTCTTTGTTGTGACTGACAGGAGGATCAGCCAACCGAATCTTTTGGATCTTGGGGAATTTCCAGGCTGCTGCAGCTAGTAGCTTGGCAGAAGACACCAGGAGGAAGGAGTGCTGTGTGACTGGACTTCTCCACTGGGACTAAAGAAGTAGAACTCTTGTACTTGGACCTTTAATTTAGGGTAAAAAAAACAAACTAACAAACAAAACAAAAAAATATATAGTGTGTTTGTCTGAGTTAACTGAACTGAATGGTTATCTGAACAGTTATCTAGGTGTAAATCTCAGGTGATTGAAAGGGCTTGATAGCTGTGCAGTTTAAATTACTTGCAGAAAGATCTAGTACGTAGGGGGAGTGGCTTAGCTAGAAGGAAGCTAAATTTAAAGACTGCCTTAGAAAGATTCTGTTAGTAGCTTGGCAGAAGACACTAGGAGGAAGGAGTGCTGTGTGACTGGACTATATTGCCCACCCTCCCCTCCAAAGCTAGTTCTACTTTTATAGGCACAGGATTTGACTGACAACAGGAACTTCCTGTTTGGGAGCAGGAAGTGAGTGATCATAGAGCCACCAAAGACCCACCATCCTAGAAGGGCAAGAGTAGCTCTCTGGCCCCCTCTAGCTGCTGGGGGCCTGCCTCTGAGTAAGTAAGAGGTCTACTGAGAAATATAGGATATTCTTGTCACAGAACAGGACAATCAGGAGCTTAAAGGGCACAGAGGCAGAAAGTAAGTAGAGAGAGAAGAGAAGAGAAAGAAAAAAAAACAGAGGAAAGAGTAAGGATTCCAAACAACAGTTAAGGGGCCAGAAATAAGACATGATGGGAGTGGTGCAGTGCAGTGGCTATGGAGCAGTAGTCTTCTGGGAGACGTTCTGGAGGATGCGGTGTTGTTCCATCTGCAGGCACCTCTCTGGGCTGAGGGAGGAGGTTGCTCATCTCCAGGCTGAGTTGGCCAGGATTTGTGGGACCTCCTCCTCCTCCATCCAGGGACCACCAGTGCCACTGCCGTTGCCTCAGAGGTTGCCAAAAAAGAGGAGCGGTTGGACCACAGTGGGCTCAGGAGGGTGAGGTGGTGGAACAGAGGCATCCCTCCAGTTGTACCTCTACACAATTCCTATGCCATTCTGGCAAAGTGTGGTTCCTCTATGGAGACACCTGCAGTGGAGACCAAGGAGGATGCTGGGAACCTCTACAAGGAGACCCACAGGAGGGTGGCATGGGACCCCACAGGGGAAGGAAACAATTCCTGGTGGGGGACTCCATTGTTAGGAAGGCAGAACTGGGGGAGGGAGGGGAGAGGGAGGTAAGGTGCCTGCCTGGCGCCATGGCCTGGAGGGACAGGGAGCGAATCCTCAGGATTGCCAGAGCAGCTGCACAGGGAAGGGAGCTGGATGTCATTATCCACCTAGGGACAAATGACCTGGCAAAGAAAGGGATTAGAGCAGTGCAGGAAAAGTTTATGAAATTGGGGAGGGGCCTTAGACAAGAAGCATGCAAGGTAACCTTCTCGGAGGTGCTGTCCATCTATGGCATAGGAGAGGCTAGGGTATTCCGCACCATGGGATTCAATCAGTGGTTGAAAAACTGGTGCAGAGCTCAGGGATTTGGCTTCATTGGGGACTGGGGGTCCACCTGGAGTGATGCAAGCTTATATTGGCATGATGGACTGCATCTGTCCAGGAGGGGAACCAGGATCCTAGGTGATAGGTTTAAATGCTTCATTGGCAAGCATTTAAATTAGCAAGGGGGGAGGCACTGGAAAGGAGCAGGGAAATCCTAGCACCCCCCAAAAAAAATCACGATACTAAGTAAGGCAAATACCAACATAGAGGTGGCGATAGGGAGAAGGGAAGGGGTAAATGGGGAAAGTGATAAAAGCAAGAAGGACAGGGATGGGGCAAAAAGGAGTAAGGCCATCAGGAAATGGAGGGTAATGAGTACCAATGCCCGTATTCTGGGCAACAAGCTCCCTGAGCTGGTGGCCTTGATGGAAGAGGGATGCCTGGATATTGTAGCAGTCACAGAAACATGGTACACAGAGAACCATGACTGGGATGTTAACATACCTGGGTACATAGCCTACATGAGAGACAGGCAGGAGAGAAGAGGGGGAGGAGTAGCTCTCTATGTAAAGGAAGGGATAAAAGCAACTGAACAAAAGAGTAAACATGGAGGAGAGGAGGCACTGTGGGTCACCTTGGAGACTGGAAGAGCACCACAATCCACTGAGGGTTGTGTACAGACCCCCATGTCAGGGAGGGAATGGACAAGGATATGATAGAAGGCATTCTTAGGATGGCAGAGAAAGGGGAGATACTGTTGATGGGAGACCTGAATATGCCAGACATTAACTGGAGCACATTTGCTGCAGCCACATACAAGAGCAGGGCCAATCTCGATGCCCTACAGGTGGCAGGCCTCAGACAGCTAGTTTCAGAACCCACTCATGAGGGAGCAATCTTAGACCTCATACTCTCAAATGGGGCAGTGAGAGAATCTCAGATCTAGAAGTGGGTTGCCATCTGGGAACAAGTGACCATCAAACAGTGTGGTTCACGTTAAACTCAGCTACAGAGTCAAGCCGTACAAAAGTGAGGGTACTGGACTTCAGGAGGGCTGACTTTGGCAAGATGGAAGAGTGCCTCAGAAAAGCACTAGCAAACAGGCTAGAAGGAGGGGTGGAGCAACTATGGGGAATCATAAAAACTGCCATCACAGAGGCAACAAGCCTTTGTGTGAAGCAAATAAACAAATCAAAAAGAAAGAAAAAGCCATTGTGGTTCTCAAAAGAGATGACTGGGAAAGTTAGGGAGAAAAAGACAGCATTCAGGAAGTATAAGGAAGCACAGAAGGAGCAGGACAGAGAGCTGTACCAGTTAAGGCAGAAGGAAGCAGAGAGGGGAGTCAGAATAGCAAAGGCTCAAACTGAGGAAAAGATAGCCAACTCGGTTAAGAAGGGGGATAAAACCTTTTATAGGTACATCAGAGAGCATAGAAAGACAAAGAGAGTGATGGTGAGGCTGAATAGAATGAATGGTGGGTGGGCAGAGGGGGACAGTGAAAAAGCAGGGATACTGAATGAATATTTCTGCTCAGTATTCACAAAAGAGGAGGGGGAAGTGCCTAATCCAATTAACAGAAGCACTCTTGATAGGTGGGTCAATCCCAGCCCTTTCACAGAAGAAAGGGTTCTGAAAGAACTCCTAAAAATAAAGGTGGACAAAGCAATGCGGCCTGATGGAATTCACCCAAGAATTCTAAAAGAATTAAGGGGGGAACTAGTGAAACCACTGACTACCCTTTTTAATAAATCATGGGAGGATGGTGTGGTACCTGAGGACTGGAGGAAGGCAGATGTGATTCCCCTTCACAAAAGTGGGATCAAGACAGAGGCAGGAAACTACAGACCTGTCAGTTTGACCTCTGTGGTAGGGAAAGTGATGGAGTCACTTCTGAAGGAAAGAATTGTTGAGTACCTTGAGGCGAGTGGGGCACAGGACCCAAGGCAGCATGGGTTCACAGCGGGAAGGTCATGTCAGACAAATCTAATAGATTTCTTTGACTGGGTGACCAAAGTAGTAGACCAGGGAGGGGCTGTGGACATGGCCTACCTAGACTTTAGCAAGGCATTTGACACAGTCCCACACAAAAGATTAATAGTCAAATTAACCAGCCTGGGAGTGGGTCCCAGGGTGGTAGCCTGAGTAAAACATTGGCTGGACAACAGGACACAGAAGGTAATTGTAAATGGAGTTCACTCTGAAGAAAGAGGGGTTACTAGTGGGGTACCGCAGGGTTCAGTACTGGGTCCAGTCCTTTTTAATGTCTTTATAAGTGACATTGCAGAGGGACTGGAAAGAAAAGTATGCCTCTTTGCAGATGACACAAAAATCTGCAACATGGTTGATACACAAAGAGGTGTGGAAAGGATGAGAAGGGATTTGGCAAGGTTGGAGGAATGGTCAGAAGTATGGCAGCTAGGATTCAATGCAAAGAAGTGCAAAATAATGCACCTGGGAAACAAGAACCCAGGGGAAGATTACACAATGGGGGGTGGGGTGGGGTAGTAACAACAACAAAAAAAGAAAGAGACCTGGGGGTAATCATATCAGATGACCTTAAGGTTAGCAAGCAATGCGAAAAGGCAGTAGGGAGGGCTGGGGGGATCCTGGGATGCATAGGGAGAGGCATCACCAGCAGAAAACAGAAAGTTGTTATCCCTCGGTACAGACAGTTGGTGAGACCCCATCTGGAGTACTGTGTCCAGTTCTGGAGACCCCATCTCCACAAGGACATAGACAGGATAGAGGCAGTCCAGAGGAGGGCAACTAAAATGGTGCAGAGTCTGCAAGAGAAGCCGTACGAGGAGAGACTAAAGGAGCTTAACATTTATACCCTTGAGGAAAGAAGGGAGAGGGGGGATATGATAGAAACTTTTAAGTACCTCAGTGGAATCAACAAAGTCCAAGAGGGTAGCATCTTTCAGAAAAAGAGACGTGCAAGAACAAGGGGACACAATTTAAAGATAATGGGGGGCAGTTCCGGGGCAATGTGAGAAAGTACTTTTTCACAGAGAGGGTCGTGGATGCATGGAACAGCCTTTCTGAGGAGGTTGTGTGGTCTAAAACTGTGGGAGAATTAAAGAATGCATGGGACAGACATAAGGCAGTTCTTGTGGGGGGTAGGAAGAAATAGGCTGTTGGTTAACTAGGATCTGCGGCCTATCCTGTAGGTAGGGAAATGGGCAGACTAGGTGGGCCAAGCGGTCCTTATCTGCCATCAAAGTCTATGTTTCTATGTAGTTTCAGTTTTTGAGCTGAGAAGTGAAGAAGTAACAGCTCACGTGATTTTGAGCAGCAGTTCTGTGTAGTTTTGCATGGGAGAACTGTGAAATGGCTGAGTTTTGGCCTGCCTGTCTGCCTGCCTGCTGTCCCTGAGAGGGAAAACAGAGTTTATTCGGACTGAATCTGAGTTGTGAGGACTATTTAAGCCACTGGACTGTGACCAGGCTTTAACCCGAAGAAGGCCAAAGATTTGCTGAATGCGATCGGCCTGTCAGGATTTCCAGCTGCTTTTGAATCCCCGATTTGTGCAGAGACTTTGCGACCATGACCGGGGAGCGGTTTGCCTGGTACAGTAGAATTTCCTTACATGTAAATGTGCTGTGTATTGAAAGTGGGTCGTGGTTTGGTTCCCCACTGTGTGAACTGTGTTTTGCTTGCTGGTACCATAGAATCCTTTACATGTAAATGTGCTGTGTATTGCAAGTGGGCCGTGATTTGGTTCCCCACTGTGTGAACTGTGTTCTGCTTGCTGGAATCTTTATCCAGCCTAACTGGACTGAATCCTTGTTCATCTCCATTCAGCCTGGGCCATGCCATCCTGGCCTGCCAGGCTACCCCTCTGCACAGAGAAAGCCACTGACAAGAGACCTGCCTGGGGATCAGCCCCCTGCTCCAAGCTTGAACAGGAACGATGCCTCAGGGAATCATGTGGGCCCTGCTTCTTCTTGCACTCTAGATTAACCACCTGTTGTCTCAATTTCCATCCATCCTGTGTCCAGTCTTGGCTGTCATGAGTAATCATCAGGGTAGCTCCATGCAACAACAGCCTAATCTAAAAGTGTGTCATCTGATTGTCTCGTTGTTTTCTTTTCACGAACTGAGCCCTCCGGCTCCTGATTACAAATAGTGCATGTTGTGCATGTTGTTTTCTTCCATCACAGGGCCCCAACTGGCTGCAACATTCCTGGCTAGCCCACCATTCTCCATCTGGGTACCCAGGGTGTGTGACTGTTTATAGACCCTGAAGTGCATGCATAACTGTTTGATTGATAGAGCCTTTAAGCAAATTAACCTGATTATGCCCTTCCCTTGTTCAAGCCCCTTAAAATCAGATCCAACTCTTTTTTGCATTTATCCTGACTGTGGTTCCAGTTTATGCAAGAGTACTGTACTGCTGTTATTTGCTGTGTATAACCTTGTTTTGCAGGGGGTCCCTAGGGCCGGGCCAGAGGAAAGCCCTGGTGGCAAGTGCAAACAGTGTGGGTACTTGTGTGGTGTATGAGGGGTATTGTGAAAGTGATTATTGTGTATTATACAATGGCAAGGGAATTTCCTGCCCTCTGATTGGTCAGTGGGTGCCTGGGACAGTGATGATATTAGACAATAACATCACTGTATGAAAGCCAGGCACACACATGACCGCATATCAGATACAGAAATCACACCTCCTCTTCACAAGTTACCACCGCTATTGCCCGTCATGCTAAATTACTTCAACCCCTCCCGCAAACAAAGTTACTACCCCACAAATACCAATTTTTTTAAAAACTCAGCCAGTCACAACAAATACTGGCTGCAACAAAACAGAATGCACACCAAGCATTTTCGTTTAATATACTGACACACTAAGTGGCTTCTCAGCCGCACGCTCACACATCCTCGGCTCCCCGCTTCTCTCAACTCACTGCTGCACCTTTGCCATCCTCCTGTAGTGTTCTCCCAGTACAAAAGAGGAAAGCTACATAGTGTACCGGGAAAACCTAAACTACAGCTTCATGTATAAAAAACTGGCTTGTCCTGCTTCTCCTGTACTCACCTCTGAAAAGTAAATGAAGCCGTGACACCTCAGTTCCAACAGCACAATTGCGAAATTGGGACATCAAGCGTGTGTCTCACAACCGCCAACAGGCTCCAAAACCAGAAAAACGAGCTAATTAAACCGTAAAATAAAAAGTCAAACAAACGTCTGCTGAATCCCATTTTCACCGGTGGAAGAATGGGGGTACAGGTCAAAATATCATAAACAAACTAAATTGTGAGCAGTGTCAGACTGTGCAGACCACACTGATTCAGTTAACAGCTCCATCTACTGGCAGAAACAAATGCTGGACCTTTTTTTAAAGCATAATCCTCCACCCATAAAAAATTAAATAAAAATGCATAAAAATGTTTTTTTTTTTCCTTTTTTTCTGTACAATTAACAACTGAACCATTGTATAACAGCAATAAGGCACTCCAGGGTGTGTGTTATTGTGTAATAACATCACTCCTGGGGTGGTGGAACCACTCGACTTCACCTAGTGCTTCGACCCACCCCAGGAGTGACGTTATTACACACTAACACACACCCTGTCATGCCTTATTGCTTAATTGTTCCAGCCACTAGTAAGGAAAGAGGGGGGTTACAGTGTCCCGGAGGGCTGTGCCCAGGTTAGCTTGACCACTACCAACCTTGACCTCCGGGTGGAGGCCCCCGTTTCAGAACTCAGACCCCTTAACCTGCTACTAGCCAAGCAGGCAGGGGTAGTAGCCCTTGGGATAGCGCCACCTAGGGGTTACATCTGTATAACACAAAAATAAATATGCAATCATAACAAAGGCATTGGGGTCACTGAACGCCTTTACCTTGAGTGTCCTCTGAACTTCATTATGAATATGTATTATTTATACTGCAAAATTAGATTTTTTGCCAAACAGCTGTCCTCAGCAGTAAGGGACTGCTTGGTTGCTGCTGCATAGGGCTGTCTTTTACTCTGGCTAGCCAACAGCCACAATTTTACTTGAGACAAGAGAAACACTGAGTGACAAAAAAAACATAAATGGTGGTAGCCTATCTCATCTCTAAAATGGTCCATTCCCTTACCCTGTATTTTATTTTAAAAGCATTTGTAAACCCTCTGTGCAATATGTTACCAATGTAAACATTTTATGGCTGAATTTTCTGGATAAGAGTAGTATGTGGTTTCTGCTCCTCTATACTGATCAAGAAGTTGTCTAGGTTTTGAAAATGTTTTTAAAGAAGGTACAAAGCTAGTTATTTTATAGTTATATTGGCTGTTTGTAGCAAGGCAAAGAAGGCTTTAAAAGTAGCCAAATAGTGTGAAAATGACCCCCCAAATGCACCAGAATGCATTGAAAACCTGATAGCTTCTGGAGCCCCTAAGCGGCCACCAGACCCCTGGCCTACTGATTTGCCCCCACCTGCCAAAAAGCTATCTACGCCCCTGGTGTCTAGTACTAGACAGATGAAAAGGCACCCCTGTCTACTCCTTGGTTGGGTATGATAGTTACTCTGTACTGAATTCATGGTCCTGCCTCAGCCCTGGAGATTAGAGAGGATATCCTGGACATCTGCACCAAACAACTTGTAAACTCTGAAGGGAGGAATTGAGGATGGACTGCTGGGCATCTTTCACAAAGCCTGCATTCTGTAGGGAGGGAGGGAGGAAGGAAGGAAGAAAGGGAGGGAGAAAAAGGTGCTGGCCACTGGCAAATGACACCCTGAAATTCACTTCCCCAGTCCCTAACTTGGTTTCGCAGAAGCTTAGAGACTGACTGACTCTTCCTTCCATCACCACCAATGCAGGCATTGGGTGATGCCCCTGAAGGAGCAAAAGAGGGTATCCTGGGAATGCTAGGAGTTAAGTTCTAGATGATGTTCAGGCCAATGGTCAACCCTCCAGTTGTAGAGGTTCAACAAAATGCAGACATTCAAAAGTATGCCATTCTTTCAAATGAGGTAAAAAAGGGGTTACAAACATGGATTGGGTTCTGCCATTACCCACAGCTCCTTGCATTGCAAGCCATGTTTCCCTGTCCCCACATTTTGGGGAACTGACTGGGCCCATAACAAAGGACTTTGGTAGGGTTGATTGATGCACCTTCACTCACTACCAGGAATCAAACCCTGGAACCTAAAACCTGAATCTGCAATAGCTGTTAGTTGTCTTTGAATTCATACATTGCAATCTCCTTGACTACCACCACAGGACTATGCTGTCTTTGCTGTTACAATCACTCTGTACTGTAAGGCTCTGTTTTATGCGGCTGCTAATATCTTAATGCCACTGTTTTCACCTTCTGCTGTTTCTCTTATACAATGAATAGAGTCCCGGACAGACAGACACAGAGACAAGACAAAGAGACAACTTCCCACAGGGTTGTACTCACTGGTTCCTGGAAGTACAGCTGATAGTCAAAGACAGGTAGTTTCTCAATTGTGTTCAGTGGATTGGCATCTGGGTTTGCAGGAAAGAAGGGTGTGTTTATACCAGCTACAGCCCTGCACAGTGATCAATAAGAACAAGAAAATTACTTTTTCAAGGCAATAGTTAAAGTATTTCTTATTTATTACTTCATCAATTAAGGAGCACTGTGCCCTTAGTATTCTGAATTTTATCAGATTACATGTTACTAGTTAACTCTATTTCTATAAATACTTTAGAACAGAAAATTTTGTTTTAGTTTCTTTTTTGTATTACCAGTAGTCCTTTGTAACTATCCCGGGTGCCTCCATTTTCTGACTTGAAATCTTAGTTTCTTCCCAAAGCTGCATTAGCAGTGAAAAGATAGTGTCACTGAGTCCATTTAGACTATGTATCTCTATGTAGCAAGTCTAAATATCCTTACAGTAAAAACTCTCAAGAAATACAAAGTGATTTCCAAGAAAAAAAATCCTGCTCTACCACAACCAAGATGATTCTGAAACTAACTAAGGTTAATGAGGGTATTTCCGAACACTTCAGCTATTTGTTTGGCTATTTTATATCAACAGAAAGGCGCACTGTAGAAAATAATGTGTGTGGACAAATCATCTTCTCACTGCTAATGCAGCTCTTGGGAACAAATAAAACTTCAACAATCAGAAGATGGAATCACCTAATGTAGCTATATAGCAGTACTGCTAACGGTATATATAAAATCAAATGTTTTATATAGAAATATAGCTGAATGGTGGCAAGAAAACAGATAGCATTTACAATATGCGAGATTGTAGTGTAGTGCTTCCTTAAAGAAGACTAGTTATGTTCATTTTAAGTAAAGCCCCCACCTCTAGCAAAGCCCCCTACCACTGTGGAAGTTATTTAGGAAGGTTTCCAGATGAGGGAGACAAACAGTATATGACCAGCCCTCTCCCTTAAAAGGATACTGACAGCTTTGCTGGGCATTTTTTTTTTTTTATCTATGAATGCAGTGTGCCTCCTGTCACACACACATACAACTTACTGCTCCCGGTATGCCCTCATGAGTGTGAATCATCATAAACTTTTTAACTTTTTCTTATTTTTGAATTACAAGCTGGTTGCTTGGACCTGACATAAACTCACCCGTGTGCTGGAAGCATTATCTCAATGAGGCCTCGCGGCAGCTACAAGCATGGTCCCGAAGTGCAACATTTGAAGATACGAGGTGGAAAACACAATTTGTCTAGTCGATCTGCCATTATGTAACCCTTGCTGCTGCATACCATCACAAAATGACCATGGAGAAAGGAGAAAGGAGTAAATTGCATTTTAAAACAGCAACCGAAATCCCACACATGCACTAGAGTGGCATAATCCTAAGCATGCGTGGGATCATTATGCATGCCACACTTGTGCATGCGCTGGATTTCGGTCACGGTTTTAAAAAGCAATTTACTCCTCTCTCCATGCTTGTTTTGTGCCGTATGCAGCAATAAGAGTTAAATAATGGCAGATCTACTGAGACAAATTTATTTCCCAATTCTCAAATATCACACTTGGACCGGGCTTGTAGCTGCTAAGTGAGTCTCGTTTAGATAATGCTTCGGTGCACGGTGAGTTTATGATGGTCGGAGGACCAGCTTTTAATTCAAAAATAAGCAAAAGTAAAAATGTTTATGATGAGTCACACTCATAATGGCATACTGGGAGCAATAAGTTGTGTGTGTGTGTGCCAGGAGGCATGCTGTATTCATACATAAAAAAAAACTGCCCAGCAAAGCTGACAGTGCCCCTTTATGTTCTGCCTGGCAGCAATGCAGCCAGGGAGAGACAAACCTGAGTCACACATCCTGGGGGAGATCCAGATCTCGGAGATAACAAGGACTGCTGGCTGGAGGTTCAAAGTAAGAAAACTCACCTGAATAAAACTGGTGTTTTTGCCAGAAATAAATTATTAATAAACACTATATGATGACATTTTTTAAAAAAATACTGCTGTTTTAAATGGAATATAAGCCTGTGAACTGCATTTATTAATATTTTAAACATGGACATGTGTATAGCTAATTTCCAGATGCCTCCTGGGAGATGTTTCAAGAGAAGGAAACAAATGAAGTATTAACAGTATTACAAAAATCTGAAAAATAGATGTAATATATGATGATTCATGATATCAAATGAACATAATCATAAAGACTGAAACAACAGGTACATAAAATAGATAAAAAGTGAGTATTCATAGGCATGGGGGGGGGATGACTTCTGCACATATAACTGGGATATGAGAGGAGCAAAATGGCCAGGGAAACACAAGTAGGTGGGAATTGAAGTCACAAATGGAGTTTTGTCCCAAACTGTTCCACAGTTTCTTTGTTTGCTTATTGGCTTAATACTGTAAGTAAACACACTGGAACAAAGGTTCCATGTGCAGGTGTGACTCAAAGAGATTTACAAAAACATATACCACATACAGTATATAATATAACAATTCAAGACAACATATATTCACATTTAAATAAGCCAACAATATAAGAAAACAATTTTCCATTAAAAGTGGTGACAGTGATTTGGGTCCTTAAATCAAGGGGAAGGCTATTCCATATACTTGGCCCAGTGCATGCAAACAACCTCTATTACACTATGACAGTATTTGCTACTCGAATAAACCGTGAATTTTTTAACTTTGCATTTGCCTTTTGCCTGTTTTGTAGTCTCACTGCTTTGGAGAACAGCTCTCTGGGCCTTTGTGGTTGCTTATAAACAATACTATTTCTTCCTTGTTTAGAGCCTCATGTAACTGTAGCCGTTTTCCTGCCCAATAGTTAGTTTTTAATTATTTAGCAGCTCTAGAACCAAGTAACATCAATTGACTTAATGAAGTGGAATTCAGTGACATCAGCTCAGTTCATGTCATTGGATTTTGCATCACTGTAGTCTTCAGCCAAGTTGATATCACTGGCTTTTGGAGCAGCTAAGTAATTAAAAAAAATAAATATTTGGGGGGAATTGATGCATTAATATAGTACCCTAAACAAGGAAGCAGTATAGTGCAGTGGTTTAATGCTCTGAGCTGAAAACTTAGAGACCTGGGTTTGAATTCCACAGCCCCAACTTGCATACTGTATGACCAAGAGCAAGTCACTTAACTTCCGTGTGCTCTCAGGTCGCACCTAAAAACAAGTTTTCAGCTTAGTGTGTCTCTCCTGGTAAACAAAAAATATGGAAGAAACAGGATTATTTTAAAACAGTTAAGATCCAGAGGGCTGCATTCCAAATCAGCAAGCTTATAGCAAGAACATTTGAATGAAAGCAATATCTTTGTGTGTCATCTCATCGTCCTGTGTTTTCCTCTGCCAAAGTCATAATCCTAGATGTGTGAGATTGTAATAATTTCCACAGCAACAGATTGTGATCTCACAAATAGCTTTGTTAAACTGACAATGTTAAGAGCAGGGCTTGTTCAGCAATCTATTAGAGCCCTGAATAATGAAAGAACTGCAAACTGTTTAACTGTGATTTACAGGATACTGGAATTCTTCTTTCTTGTCTTCATTTAGAAGAGCAAATTAAATATTCAATGGTGGGCTTTAGCTTCACAGCAATTACATTTATTAAAAATATTACTTTTCTGACGAGTCTTCATTTGATCCTTGCATTCAGATTAACTGAATTAAAACAACATTCCTAAATGATGGTAGACAAGAAGATCTGAAAATAATTTTGGAAAAAAAACTAACACCCTTGGTACAAATTTATTAAAATTTTACACAAGAAGGAAAGCTAGTTTGAGTTAATTAAAAATCCCAACCAAAGAGCTTTATTAACTAAATTTAGAATGGAGGTATGCAACAGTAATAGGTTATTGTACAGACAAAGGCATGCTAATATTACCTACCCACCGTGTAGATGCAATACTAATAAAACTGATGATCTGAAACATATTACTTTGATATGTCTGCTATTTAAAGATCCTAAATCAAGGTGGTTAGGCACTGTTTTCTTGGAACTTTACTTGACTTCAAGTGAAATTCTACACTTTGTCTTTAATTCTAAAGATGTAAATTGCCTTTTTGCACTGGTGAAGTCTTTGCAAATAATATATTTTTTACAAATCTAAAGTTTAGGGATATCTATTTGTTGTACTTAGAGTACATTGACTAGTGTAAGGATTACAATAGTTTGGGGGTGTACTGCAGGCAACCAGGCCAGAACCCACTCCATTGTTTTATGCATTTCACATTGTAAATATCATTCTCATTTTGTAAATTTGTTTAGTGTTGTATCTTGAAAGGTCTGTTATTTTACATTATGTGTTTGTTTATGCTCCCAGGGAATAATTTATTTTTTACATGTTTCTGTATTAGGCAAGTATGTTAATGTATTTTTAAATATAAGTGTTCTTCTCTTGTAAAGATGTGTTGGTCAAACAATACAATATGAACTGAACTGATGTCACAGACAGACAACTCTAACTTCAACAGACAAAAAGGCAAGCAGATGAGCTGAGGTCAGAGAAACAAATATCCTGTGTTTATACAAATATCCTTGTTAACACAGAGTGATGGAAACAAATGTAAAAAAAGAAATGTAATACCAGCTGAATTGTCTCTGATTACTATACAGTATTTTAAAAAGTTCCCCTGGATCTAGGACAATTACTTTTAAAGAGTTACAGAATTTTAGGGTCTCAAACCCAGGAAATGTTTTGAGCAATTTAAAAGGTTTGCATCGGATCTGATGGTAAGGATCACACTCTTGTCTGTTGTCCCTTACATTAACTTGGACTGGGTAAGTGTGCAAAGATAATACTTAATCAATTGTTATTTTATAAAATGTTCAATACCCCATTCTCTTGTCCATGCACACATTTCTTTGTCTCATACAGTAGCTTCCTGCAGTACATTCATGTTTTCCATCTGATTTCCATGTTTTTATTTTGAGGAAATATTTCTTCATGCTTACAGAGCTGAAGTCATTTTATTAATGCTTAAAGAGGTGCAGCCAGTTTTTTTTTAAATTCTTAAAGAGCTGAAACTGGATTTTCAGAGTGCCAAGAATGGCCAAAGGACTAAGTCTTTATTCAAAACTCTGTCATGAGAGAAATGTCCAGCACCAGTAAAAGTGCTCTTTTGAGCATTTTCTGTGCATGGGTGGCATATTTCTATATTTTCACAGATGCTAGACCTGGTCATATCAGGTGCACAATCTGCTATCTGTGCAAACTGTCTGCAAGCTGCAGTAAATTGCCCAAAAGGTCACAGAAAGGAAACCTTTCAGAAACTGTGGACATGTAGCAGGAAATACAGCTATGCAAGTGGACCTCCACCTTGCACATGATTTTTGAGTCTTTGACAACTGGTCTCAAGTAGCTACTAAAGCAAAATATTTTAAATTATTGTGTTTATATGTTATTACATTTCAATGTTATCAGAAGTTATCAATCTACTGTATGTAAAGAATATTAGTTCATTAAGGCTCAAAGGCCCAGATACTGAAAGCTTTGAACTAGGTGCAAAGCGATTGTGCCTACATTGTGCATGGGTTTGCACCAAAATCCCATATTCAAGGGATATCTTTGTGTGCACTAAGAGCACGGATCCATGTTACTTCAGCAAAGCAATTTTGCTGAATGACAATCTCAGCGAGTACAAAACAATGAATCCAAATTCAGCTATTCGTTATTTCGCTGAAATACATAATCAGAGCATGTTAGCGAACTCAGTGCAAAGATTTCTTTTTTTTTATTTTATCTTTTTTCCCTGGCAGGACCCCGTCTTTTTCATCGGCACTGGTCACGGCCCCCTGGAGACCTCCACCACCGTCTATGGCTGCCGAGGTCCCTCAGTCACCCCTGGCTTGCCCCCTGGAGGTCAGGGCAATGGCCACCTTCTTTGGTGACCACAGAACCAATGTCTGGTCGGGGACCTGCAGCTACGGTGGTGCATTGAGGTCTTCCGGGGAGGGTGTCATGAATACGGTGGTCCTTGCCCACCTCGATTTTCTGCCATTTTCCTTATGGAGGCGGTGACGTGTAATGACTCCAGTGTCCGCCCCTCCTCCCAGAACAATACGCGTCAGTCGCCTGAGATCCCCCGGCCTCTGCCAGGAGTCCTCAGTGCGCTGATCACTCCCCCCCCCGGAGAAGGAGAGCAGTCTTTAGGATGCTCCATCCTTCTCCCCCAGGCCAGCCCTCTGATGATCCGGGTCTGTTCCCGAACCAGGGTCACCAGTGTCGCAAGCGGAAATCCCACCACTGCACCAATGGGCCGGCCCACTGCAAAGATTTCTACTGCTATCTACACTTGCATTTGGAAATTACATGCAACCCCCAACAGGTAGTCTCCATCCTGGGATGATGACCATACTCTCAAACGACTTGCACAATTCTCTCCATCAGATTTCTGTCCGTCTCTGGCCCCCAGCAGCAGCAGCTCCAGACATCAGCTGGGTGATCCACGCCTCGGCCATTATTTGCTTCTTGTTTTGATGCAGGGGAGCTGCTCCCCCCAATCCCCCCATTTCTATGATTCTAACACCACAATGCCATGGACACTGGGGTAAGTAGCAGCATCTTAATAGCTCATATTGTAATGTGCTGTGTTTACCATTCACTGATTTGTATTGTTGCTCAAATGCCGCAGTCGCTATAATGTCCCTTGTGCTGTGATTGTACTTGCTGTAATTGTCATCACTGAAATGCCTTCATGAAAATTGAATCGCTGAAGTGACATGCTACCAAGAGCACTAGCATCCCAGTACAGAGATAATGTAGATAGATCGATCGATAGATAGATAGATAGATAGATAGTTAGATACTTTATTTATATAGCGCTCCTTTTCAAGGACTCTGAGTGCTTCACAATCAATACAGGCAACATTTATAAATATACAAAAATACAATTAAAATCAGCAGTAATAGCCAATCAAGACTTAACTCAATTATCAAAAAATTAAAAGCCTGGTTAAATAAATACACTTTTAAACCTTTTTTGAAGGTATCCACAGAGGATGCCTCCCACAGATGTCTAGGTAATAGATTCCAAAGGGTAGGTGCAGCCACCAAGAATGCTCGATCACCTGAGTGGCGCAACCTCACCCTAGGAATATCCAGGAGACAACCCTCTGTGGAACGGAGAGCCAGGATGGGCAGTGAGGAATAAGGAGCTCTTGCAGGTAGACTGGTCCCCCTTCATGTAGGGCTTTATAGATCAGTAGCCCAACCCTGATTCCACCTAACTGGCAGCCAGTGCAGTTTGCAGGGGACTGGTGTGATATGGTCATGCTTATGCACACCCATCAATAATCTTGCCGCTGCATTCTGCACCAGCTGCAGCCAGCAGAGGTTACTTCCAGATAGCCCTAGGTACAGGGCATTGCAGTAATCCAGTCTGGATGTTACAAAAGCATGTACTAGTGAGGCTAGGTCTTTGGGGGGTAATAGGTTCTGAATCCGGGCAATGTTCCTCAGATGATAAAATCCACTTTTAACAACGGTCGACACTTAAGTATCAAGTGTCAAGCCACTGTCAAGGATCCTGCCCAGATTCTTCACCTGATCAGATGGGTTCAGTGGCACCCTTCCCAGTACAAGATTAGGTGGTCTCCACAAACCCTCATCCCCCACAATGACCCAGGTCCACCACCAGCACCTCTGTCTTATCTGGGTTGAGTCTCAGCCAGTTATGGGACATCCAAGTCCAGATCTCAGACAGGTAGCTGTTAAATACAGAGTCCGCCACCTGGTTACTTGGAGCACAGGACAGGTATAGCTGTGTATCATCTGCATAGCAGTGAAAACCCCACCTATACTGCCTGATAATATCACCCAATGACAACAAGTACACTGTGAACAATAAGGGTGACAAGACCGAACCCTGCAGAACACCACGGGTAAGAGGCTTCAGGCTAGATGAGTCCACCCCATCTCTACCCTCTGCACTCTACCTTGTAGGTATGACCTGAACCATTTGATGACCTTACTGGACAGAACACACCAAAATTGCAGTAGGTCAAGTAGTACCTCATGGTCCATAGTGTTGAACGCCTCTGAGAGGTCCAAGAGGACCAAGATGGAATGATCTCTCCTATTTCTTGCCATTAGAAGATCATTAAGCACCTTCACCAGGGCAGTGTCTGTACTATGCCTAGCCCTAAACCCGGACTGGAAAATCTCGTAGGTGGAGGAGGAATTAAGATGTTCCCCAAGCTGACTTGACACCTTTTTCTATAACCTTCCCTAAAAATGGGAGGTTAGAGACCGACCTGTAATTGGCGAGACAGTCCGGGTTCAATGAGGATTTCTTTAATAGGGATCTAACCAAGGCCTCTTTTAGGGCTGATGGGAAGACCCCATTCCTCAAGGAACTCTGGACAATCTCAGCAATAACAGGCACAATCAGGTCCATACATCCAACCAAAAGTTGTGTTGGGCCTGGGTCAAGATCACAATATGTTGGCTTCAGACTTGAGACAACCTCACCACCTTCTCCACCCCAACTGGATCAAACTCTGCCCAGACAGGAGGAGTGTTCTGCAATACCTCAGAGTGGACCCCATAATTCCTTTGAGTGACAGTGGAGGAGATCTCAGCTCTGATAGTAGACACTTTGTTGGCAGAAAACAGAGCAAATTCCTCGCATCTAGTGCTTAAACCTGCTCCCCCCACATGGAGGCAGGCAGGATGTAGTAACCTATTTACCATGCGGAAGAGCTGAGCTGGTCTGTTCCTTGCTGCAGCAATCTCCCTTGACAAAAATTCTGCCTTCTTACAAGAGATTTTCCCCTAATAATCTTTATAATGTAACATCGGGGCAATTTGTCCTCCATCAAGCCAGATCCCCTCCAACGTCTCTCTGACCTTCAACCCTTAATCTTTAACTTCCTGAGTTCCAAATCAAACCATGGAGGTTTCCTATGAGTAGATAAGAGTTGGACATGGATGTGTGTGATTGAATCAAAGGAGGCCGTGACAGCATCATTATATGCCATCACCGCCTCCTCCATTCCAATCGCACAAGCAGTCCCCACATTCGATAGGTCCAGCACCGCTGATAACCCTGATGGTGACAAACCCCAAAAAGGCAGTACTGGATCATTTACACAGAGGCAAGGGCTTCAGGGGGGCCCCAAAGCTAAACCTCACAGTGCAATGATCCAACCAAACTACAAGATCAACTCTAAGGTCAATAGTCTCAAGACCCAATGAAAACACCAAGTCCAGTGTGTGGTCACACAAGTGGGTCACTGAGGTAGCATTTTGCTCCAGGCCCATCCCCTCCATGCTCCTTAGGAGATCTTTACCAAAACTGGAGAGCCTGTCATCTACCCAGTCATTGAAGTCCCTGAGAATTAACCATCTCGGGGACTCCAGCACCAGACCATTGACAAGCTCCCCTATCTCCCTCAAAATTTCACCCTCCCTACCTGGGGGGCGATAGATCAGGAGGATCCTGTAACCCGTGAAAGGACCCCCTTCCCCGTGCAGTAACACATTCAAAGGACTTGGTGGGACCCATAGATAGCACTGTGAGACCTAGGTAAGATTTAAAACAAATGGCCACCCCCCGCCTCTGCGATCCTTCCTCAGGCTGTGTATCATGGAGTACCCAGCTGGCACTGCTGCCTCCAAAATGGGGGTGGCATTATCATCCAGTCAGGTCTCTGTAATGCAAGCCAGGTCTACCGAGGCAATCAAGTCCACCATTATGGCAGTCTTGTTCTTCATTGATCTGGCATTGCATAACACAGCCCAAGTAGGATGAAGAGGGATCACAGGAGCAGCTACCTGCCCACTAATTTCCATGGAGCCTTGGGTATGGGCACTAAACAGGGAGAACCCCTCTCTAGTGGCCATTTCACCCCAGGGCATCTCCTTGGCTTCACCACCCATATCTGTGACTTTATGGCAACCACCCGGACTGGTCCCCCTCTGGCACCCCCCATATGAGCAATTCCTAGCGCCCAACATCTCCCATAGGTCTCTGAAGGGAATAATGGGAGCTCAAATGGGTTGGGACTCCGAAGGAGGACTGCCAAGTAGCTGCGGCTTCCTAAGTTCTTTCCCAGGCACATATCTTGCAATATAAAATGCTCTTTCCCCACCACAATAAAAATATAACAATATAAAACTAAACAAATATCCCAAAAAATCAAAATGTACAATATACATTTCTGGGCTCTCACCTCACCAGAACAAAACTGCCCCCTCCAAAATTATCTCTCACATAAATTATGGAGATATCATAAATACAACAATATAACAAAACAAATGTTCCAGAGTCAGGTATGAGGAAATTTTGCCAGTGCTCTCACCACTGACTAAAATAGCTAAAAAGAAGTCCAAAATCCATGGAGTCTGACCATCTTTTGGTTAAAAAAATAGTCCGATATTAATCCAGTTATTATCCGGCAATAGCTTCAAATTCCGGAGATGCTGGTCAGCCAGCTATCCCCCAGAGAAAACACACGCTGAGTGGGGGCTGCAACTAGGCCCAGTATGAGGTGGGCTTTTCAGCCCCCCCCGTACCATGGACCATGGGCAAAATGGTAACCTCTGTCCAGCAGCCCCGAACCAGAGTTCAAGCAGTCCACTACCCCAGCAGTGAATTCTCTAGGTTCAGACTAATGCTACCCAATAGACAAAGGTCACGGAGGAACCCTCCCCCCCAAATAGCTGCACCTTAGGAGTTTGATTGAAGTTGAAAAAGAGGGCTCTCGCCACCTCTCATTCATTAAAAATCAGTCCAAAGGATGTAACCCTCTCACAATAATATCCACAACTCAGATTAAAAGTACTGTAGCTCAAAAAAAAGAGGCCTTCTTACTGCCTCCCAGTTTCAATTAAAATGGCCAAAACCAAAAAGACAGCTTCAAGTGAAGGTTAATTTAAATCCAAGCGGCAAAACCGGAAACCAAATCAACTGAACGGAGGCAAAACATAATGTGGGAAAGTTCTTCTGCATTCCAAAATAGCCAAATCCCAGCCACCCTGAAAGGAGGGCAACAGTGTGCACAACTACACCCCCCACTTGGATCACCAGGGAAGCCCAACTTCTGTCAGGCAACCCTGCAGCCCCTAGAGGCACAGCCAGTACCCACCCTCCGGTATGCACTCCCAGCCTCCTCCGGGGAAGAGCAGCTGCCCCCCCGCACCCACCTCAAGGTAAGTCGGACAGACTTAGACCTCTTCTCCTCCTCGTAGACTCCCACCAGGTAGCAGCCTTCCTCCAGTCAAATAGCCAGCAGAATTCAATAAAAATCCAATAGGTGAGACACGCGTTTCCCTTGAAACTGACTCCAGATAGGAACAAATCCTTCTCTCTTCGGCACCTCACAAAAATCCCAGTAAGCCCAGGATTTAACTTGCTGATTAAAAACTCCTTTGGAGGTTATACCAACACTGTTTTGCTGAGAAACAGTCACTACTGATGAACGGGCATAAATAAAACACTGGAGGGCGCAAGTGAATAGTCAGGCAATAGTCGGAAGGCGTTCTCCACAGCAATAGTCGAACAGCATTCTCCACAACAGTTCACAGTGGGCCCCCTATTGAATCCCTCCACCGTCTCTGCTTCCACCCATGCCTTCTAGTTGCCCATCCCTTCCTTCGGAGCATCCTGACTGCTCCTCCCCTATTTACCCACTTCATGTACCTGAAAACCTCTATCATGTCCTCCTGGTCCCTTCTCTCTTCCAATGTGTACATATTTAGCTCTTCAAGCATCTCCCCATAGGTTCTGTCCCCCAAGTCCTAGATCATTTTATTTGCCCTCCTCTGGACCCTCTCCAAGAGTTCGATGTCCCTCTTTAAGTGTGGCCTCCAAAACTGCAAGCAGTACTTGAGGTGCAGCCTCATCAAGCAGTTATACAGAGGGAGTATCACTTCCCTCCTTCCAGAGATCATGCCCCTAGCGATGCATCCCAGCATCCTGTTGACCTTGGCCACTGCCCTTCTACAAGTCTCAGAGTTGTTCATCTTGATGTCCACCACCATCCCAGGTCCCTCTCAGCCATTGAGACTTGTAGCATCCTCCCTCCTAGGGTGTACACTTGGCCCAGGCTTCTGGCTCCCAGATGCAGTACATTGCATTTCCCTGCATTGAACCTCAGCTTCCACTTTCTAGACCCCCTTTTCAGAGCCTCCAGGTCCCCCTGTAGGGCCACCTTCCCCTCCTCCCTATCCATCACGGACCCCCAGTTTTGAGTCATCTGCAAATGGACTCATCTCACTCCGGATTCCCTTCCTTATGTCAGAGATGTAGGCGCTGAACAGGACGGGCCCAAGGATCGATCCCTGAGGGACCCCACTATTGACCCTCCTTGGGGATAAGACTATCCCACCAACCACAACCCTCTGGGTCCAGTTCTGGAGCCAATTTCCTATCCATCTGATTATCTGGTTCCCCACCCCCATTTCTCCTAGCTTATCCAACAGGACTCCATGAGGAACAGAGTCAAACGCCTTCCTGAAGTCAAGAAAGAGGATGTCCACTGGTCTACCCAGGTCCAAGGCACTTGTCACCAAGTCATGGAACTCCACAAGGTTTGTCTGACATGATTTCCCTGGGACGGATCCATGCTGCCTATCGCCCAGGCACCCTGACTTTTCCAGGTCTCCTCCTAGCCTCTCCTTGACAATACCCTCCATCACCTTGCCCACCACCGATGTCAGGCTGACAGACCTGTAGTTCCCTGCCACCTCCCTTGATCCCTTCCTTGTGGATAGGCACTATATGCACCACCTTCCAGTCCTGGGGTACCCACCCTGTCCTCAGAGAGATGCTGAAAAGCTCCACCAGGGGTTTTTCCAGGACATCAGATAGTTCCTTCAGCACTCTGGGATGTAATTTATCTGGCCGCGGTGCTTTCTCTGTCTTAAGGGACCTGAGGGCTTCCCTCACTCTCTCTGCCGTGATTTCCACCTCCGCTACCTCGTCCCCCTGCTTTGCCTTCCCCCTCCTGCCAGTGATGCCCCCCTCCCCAGCCCGCTGACCTTTGAGGGTCCCGTCTCCTCAGTTTCACCATCTCCTCCCTTGTATGATGCAGCCCTTCCCCCCATTTTCCTTTGTGAAAACTGAGGTGAAGTACTCATTTAGTACCTCATCCTGCTCCCCCAGGTCTTGTGCCCATCCCTCCCCTGTTTTAATCTTGCTAATCTGCCCCTTCACCCTCCATTTTCCCTTTTCCCCAATGTATCTAAAGAACCCCTTGTTCCCTCTCCTAATTTCCCCCTGCCATGTTCTGCTCCTTCTTTGCCTTAGCCGCCCTTACCACCCTAGTTGCCCTCCTGGCCATCAGTTCATATTCCCCTAGATCCCTTTCACTCCTTGAGCACTTGAAATGCCTATAAACCGCCTTCTTTCTCCTCACCATCTCTTGAACTTCCCTGGTCCACCAGCAGGGTTTACGGGCCCCATCGCATTTTCATCTTACTCTTGTACAGGTGCTGGTAGCATCCTGCACCCCCCTTCTGATGATTTCCCACCTACTGTCAGCGTCCATGTCTGGCCAAATCCACTCCAAATGCTTCTTAAGGATCCTTCTTATTTCCTTGAAATCCACCCCCCTGAAGTCAGTTTTGTGGGGTTATTTTGGATTGCAATGTGAATATTTACATGATTGATTTTGGTTAGATGCGAGTGTGTATGGTTGATTTGGTTTTGTGGTGTATTTGTTAGTGGGTATTTTTAAAGTTTTTCTGCTTTATTTGTTTGAGCAGTTATGTGCCTGGTAAGTGGGCCCTTAAGGTTCAGCTACTCAGTGGCCTTCCTTCATGACCTTCATCCCTTTGAGCACACATCGCTCCCTGCAGAAACTTATAGAAGGTGCAGGGTGCTGGGGATTGCTCGGCGGAGTGGCTGGGGGAGAACCTGCTCGACTGGCTACCATGGAGTTATTGATTTGAGTGGTGAGGCCAAGGAGATGCCCTGGGGAGAAATGGGTATTAGAGGGGTTCGCCCTGTCTGGTACCCATACCCAAGGGCTCCACTATGAAGGGTGGACAGACAGCTGATCCAGCAGCCTCCCCTCATCCTACTTGGGCTGTGTAATGCAATGTCAGGTCAGTGAGGAACAATACTGCCATAATGATGGTCTTGATATCCTTGGTAGGTCTGGCTTACATAATAGAGATCTGGTTGGACGAGAATGCTGCTTTTGGAGGCGGTGGTGCCAGCTGGGTATTCTGTGATACACACCCCAAGGAAGAATTGCAGAGGAGGTGGGTTGACCATTTGTTTTAAATCCAGCCTGGGCCTCACTGTGCTACCTACAGGTCCTACCGGGTCTTTTGGGTGTGTTGTCATGTTGGGGGGGGGGGGTCCTGGCACAGGTTTTAGAATCCTCCTGCTTTTCCACCCTTCAGGTGGGAAGGGGGATTTCTAAGGGAGATTGGAGACCTTGTCTTCGCCCTGGTGTTGGAGTCACCCAGATGGCTGATTCTGAGGGACTTCAATGCCTGGGTCAACAATGGTCTCTCGGTATTTGGGAGTGATCTTCTGAGAAATTTGGAGACACTGGGCCTATCGCAAAATGTCACCTCAGTGACCCACTCACGCAGCCACACACTGGACCTTGTGTTTACTTTGAGCCTGGAGGTCAAGAACCTTAGTATAGGTCTGGTAATTTGGTCAGATCATAGCACCGTGGGGTTCACATTTGGTGCCCCTCCCCCCCGATGGTCCATCCTCTGTGCACTATGGGACAAAAAATGCTTAAACTCTCCTTAATTTTCCATTAATTGACCCCTGAATTTAGAATCTTCCCTTTAACTTAAGGGTGCCATAAAAATACGTTTGTAAAACCCAAACCCCTTAATTATCCTTAATTACTTAAATGGAATATACTGAATTCAAATTAAGGTACTAATTAATGAAGTCTTTTGTGCTTAATTTAAAATAAATCAGAAGATTAAGAATAACAAATCTGCTGAATTAAAATGCCTAGGAAATCCTATTTCTCCTTAATTTTAATTAATGGTTGTATTAACAAAAAAATTATGCTGAATTCAAATTATGAGAAACAGTGAAAGTATGCATACAAAGAATACCGATATACATTAATAACGAAGGTGCCAATGCACCAATGGGTGGAAAGTATGCTCCAGAGGCACATACTCATCCTGCACAGCTCTGCAGCCAAGGTGTACACAGGCTGGTATTCACCAATGGCCATTACCTGTCTGTGGACCCTCCCCCGGTGGGCAGGTATGTACAGGGCAGATGGGGGTGGTGTAGCAGATCCAGGCAGGCAGCCAACTGGATGTCCATCCTGGGTCCAGGACTGGATCCCCCATGCATGCTGGCATGGGACCTGGTAACTGCATCCCACACAGGCAGCCCCGGAGAGGATGGTCTCTATCGGTGGTACAACACCTCCTGCCTGAAACCTATCCTTGTGGCACCACCCATGCTCAGTGCACAGCTGCCCCCCCACACATGGCAAAGCACCTACTCCAGTCCCTGATGCCTGCCCATTGCCTCTGCACACTGCAGATCCCCATCCTCAGCAATGCAGCCCCCCAAACACACATAGAGGCACCAGCCCTATGAATGCAGACACCTCCAACACACATAGGGGCACCAACCCCATGAAAGCAGACACCCCCCCCAACTCATGTAAGGGCACTGGATCTGTGAATGCAGATACCCCCCAACACAAGAAGAGGCACTGGCCCCATGAATGTAGTAACACCTCACCACATACACATACAGGTTCCCTGGACTACATTATCTATATTCCCATCCCCAATACCCCAGTCCCTCATTGGTGTTGAGTGGCCTCATCCCACCCCAGCCCCCGTAGCACTGACAACCCCCAACCCCTTTACTTGCCCATTGGTGCCATAGCAAGGGACTGCCAGTGGTACAGCCCTCCTCACCCCTACCCAGCCACCAGGCATGCAAAGGGATGCTGGGACCATGCTGCCTGTATATATAGAGGTGCCCTCCTAGCATCATTTGGACGGCTGAGGAGATATGAGGAGGGCTGTGCCACTAGCCATCCCATGCTGTGGCACAAACAGGCAGCTACATGGTTCAGGAGGGTTGCTGGTGCCACTGGGGGCGTGAGGGGAAACCACTGAACATCAATGAGGGGCGGGTACCTGGGATGCTCTGCACTGCACCAGACAAATCACATTGGGGCCTTTGTTGGGGGGGGTTCAGGTACCTTGGGAATGGGACACTGATGTGACTTTGGGGAGGAGGGGCAGGTACCACCACTGCAGGACAGGGCATGGATGTATGGCGTAGGGGTTCCTGCACAGTGATGGGGTCAGGGCAGAGCTGTGTGGTGGGTAGGGGGTGCCTACATACGGTAGGGAATAGGACAGTGATGTGTGGCAGAAGGGGGTTGCAGCACATGGATGTGTGTGTGTATGTGTGCGGGGGTCCTGTCAATCTGGACTGGGGCAGGGAGATTGGCATGTGGGGGGGCCTGTACTATATGGCCAGGACTGGGCCAGTGTCCTGTGTACCACAGACTTGGCACATTGATTTGTTATGGTAGGGTCCCCCCTAGCATAACCGGCACCCTGCTATGCCCCCTGTGCACAGTACTACATGCTTTAGTGAATGGTGTGTAGTGTTGACCCACCCTCAGCACATCACTGTCCACGCAGTCTGGGGATTGGTTGTGTATGGAATGCATTCCCCTTTCGTGCATTCCACGCAGGGAGCACAGTGGGTGCAGGGAGCCTACACGCTGCTGATCCATGGCGTGTAGTCACTGCGCACATTCGTGCATGGTGCCCAAAGTGTTTATTTAAAAATTAGGAAAACTGTATAGAAATTATTTATATAAATATTTAAATTGATAAAAAGTACACAGTTGTGAACAGTTAAATCAAGAATGTTAAATGTGCCCAAGTTACCACAAAGCATTTCAAATATTATATGCATCACATACAGCATATACATTATCAAATATTTTATTGTAATACATTGAGACACACATTACCAAAAGTTAAAAATAAAACCTTGTGTATCAAACATAAAACAATAATTTAATTCTGTTTAAATGGCTGTTCGAAATTTGAATTGATCATTCTAGTCATTGCAGTACTAGAGAATGAAAAGGTGATAAGAAGAATTCATGCACCATGATCAGGCTCATGACAGTGTAAATGCCAGTGTCATTACATTTTTCAAGGAGGCAGCATATTGCAGTGGTTTAAGGCTCTAAGCTGCAAACCTGAAGACCTGGGTTTGAATCCCACAGCCCCCACTTGCATACTGTGTGACTATGAGCAAGTCACTTAATTTCCTTGTGCTCCCAGGTCGCACCTGTAAACAAACTTTCAGCTTAGTGTGTCTCTCTTTCTGTATCTGAAAAAACAACTTTACCAACCCCCCCCCCAAAAAAAAAATAAAATCCAGAGACCTAACATACTTTAATTCCTCTGAATTTCTTCATAGTCTTAATTCCATGGACTGGACTCCTATTAGCACTCTTCTGGACATAAAACAGGTCCTAGAATATTTAATTAACACTTTCACCTCTATCCTTGACCTCCATGCTCCCTTCAAGTTGAAAAGGGCCAAAGAAATTCACTCTCCCTGGCTCTCCCAGGAGATATGGCTCCTAATGTGCTCAAGAGACAAGGCCTGGTGATCCTTCAAAAAACCGGGGCTCCACACAGACTGGAGGTCATACCGGAAATTGCAAAATGCCAATAAAGCTAAGGTAAACAAGACTAAATGGGGTTATCTACAATCAATACAAGCTGGTAACCTCAGTGACCCTAAATGCTTCTGGACACAAATCAATGCCCTCCTTAAAGGTAATGTATGAAAAACGGCCCAGGTCATGATTGCAAAGGGCACGGAACTATCCTCACCCTCCAAAATCGCTGCAGGAATAAATGAGTTTTTCACCAACCTTGATGTCTACAAGGTACGTCTCCCAAATACCTGCCCCTCACCACAATCCTTCTACTCTGAATCTCATCACCCCCTCTTCCGTTTAAAACTTACCTCACAAAAAGAAGTCCTTGAGCTCTTAATGGGACTCAACCCTGATAGCTCCCCAGGCTTTGACAGCCTGCCCCCAAAATTCCTAAGTACTGGTGCACCAGCACTGGCTCATCCAATCACACTCCTGATTAACTGATCCTTCCTCACACACTCCATCCCGGACAAATGTAAAACTGCCTCTGTTGTCCCTGTCCACAAATCTGGCCCAGCTAACCTCACTGAAAACTACAGACCTATCTCTATTCTGTGTCTCATCACTAAAATCCAAGAGAGAATCCTGTATAATCAGCTGTACTCCTTTCTTGATCAAACCAATGCCCTTACGGTTCACCAACTGACACTGCCTTCTTGAAGGTCACCTCTGACATTTTTCATGCCATGGATCAAGGTCATGCCATGAGAGCAGTCTTCACTAACCTTACCAAGGCTTTTGACCTTGTTAACCCTTCACTCCTCATCTCCAAGCTTCATCTATAGGTCTCGATGCCAACTTCCTCTCCTGGCTCTCTAACTATTTATTCAACCATTTCCAATGTGTCAAATGGGCTGGTGCCCTCTCCCCACTATCTCCAATCACAGATGAGGGTCCCCCCAAGGGTCTATTCTTGATCTTTTACTCTTTTTGATCTTTATTAATGACCTGCCTCTTAACTGCGGGGGGGGGGGGAGCATCGATCCAACTCTACGCAGATGATGCCATGTTATATTGGCATGGCACTGTTGTCTCCTTTATTCAACAGGACCTGGAAAATGGCTTCCTACATTTGGAGAATTGGTTCAAAATGAACCTGCTGGTACTGAACACTAAAAAAAAACAAAATCTATGCTGTTCCGTCACACATCCTTAGACCTAACCTCCCAGGCTCCTCTGGTCATTAATACAGGCTCCTCTGGTCATTAATACATCCCTTGGTCTGCCCTTAGAAGGGATAAGAACTTTCAAATACCTGGGTATGACCCCTCAACGAACATCTGTCCTTCAACCGCATGTAGATAGCACTATTAAGGCCACCAAACAAAAACTTGGACTCCTACATCGCACTGTACCCTTCCTTACCCCTTGTGCCAGAAAGATCATTGCCTCGGCTACACTCCTCCCTAGTTTATTCTACGGTGCTTCCATAACTCACTTGGCTCAGACCACTCAACTACTTAAACTCAAACAAACCTACAACAGGGTGGCTCACTTTGCAGATACAGCTCCTGCCCATCACTGTGACATTCTCAAGTCCCTAGGCTGACCATCTTTTGAGCCCAAATTGGACTTTGCCATACTATGTACCACCTTTACGCTTACCCACCTTCCCCCTCCCACCCATCCTCTTTAGTCTGCTCACCCTGAAAACCTTTCTTAGAACACTCCATCTCTCCCACCTCCCAGTGTTGAGCATTCCCAAAGTTCGCCTTGCCTTGGGCAAGCGGTCCTTCACTTTCTCAGCCCCACAAAAATGGAATTCCCTACCTCAGGGTTTACTTTCCTGCTCGTCTCTTCCCCTCTATAAAAGAAGCTTCAAGGAAATCTTCTTTACTCCTCCTATATGTACTGGCAATTGTACTTAACCCCCATTCCAACTCCTGTGCACCCTCCCCCTCTCTGACCATCCATTCCTCTCCTAAACCCCTTCTCTCACCAATCTTCTCACAACCCCTTTCCTTCCCCTGCTCCCACACTTTCCCTACTCTTTACCCTTGTAAGTACTTAATCCTTGCTCTGAATGTTTTATTGTTGCAACTATCCCCTAGCAAACATACCTGTTCAAATTCTGCGGCTCCAGCCTACCCAAAGGATTATTGTCTCAGTACCTCCCTGGACAGGAAATGGATTTCATCATCCTGCTAATATGGAAACTAACTTATGTCCTCAGCACCCCGTTTGTGTGTGTGTGTATATATATGTATGTGTATATATATATATATATATATATATATATTGCATCTTACCTCTGTTTGTACTCACTCCTCATTATATTCTAAGTCTGCATCCTTTATGGACCTTAGCTCTGTCCTCCCCAGTAATTTCTTTGACCCGCTACCCTCCCTACCTGCCCCAGTCCTCCAATGCTCTAGCTTCTACCTATGTAGGGTAACTGCTCAGGAAGCCAGACCCCACCTGGTCAGAGGATTAAAGAGCAATATTCCCAGCGACAACTCCCTGGACCCCAGCATTCTCTGTCTGGTACTGGATCAGGTCCTTGCCCCACTCACCAGCCTTCTCAACAAATTCCTCTGCCTCAGGAAATTCCCAACTGCATGGAAAACCGCCATTGTTACTCCCATTCACAAAGGTGGTGACAGGTCCTCTGCTGGGAATTACCGTCCTATCTCCATACTCCCACCCCCTCTCCAAAGCCCTAGAAAAGCTGGTTGCCACGCAAGTCACTGAATACCTGACCAAACACAACATCCTCTGCCCTCAACAGCACAGTTTCTGCACAGGACACAGTACCTGCACTGCACTAGTTGAATTTTCAACTTTCCCTACACTCCTCTCTGGACTCTGGCTCCCTAGCTGGGGCAGTGTTCATCAACCTCTCAAAGGCTTTCGACACTGTCTCCCACCTTCTCCTGCTTGATGCCCTCTGCCACACTGTCTTCTCTACTGGGCCTATCACCTGGTGCACCAGTTACCTATCTGCCCACTTCCAATGTGTCAGAGTTAATGGGACACTTTCCAAAACCTGTCCCATCCGCTCAGGGGTTCCTCAGGGCTCCATCCTGGGACCCCTACTCTTACTTTACCTTAAAATCTTGCCCAGTGCATGCACTGGAAAAATTCTGCTGTATGCAGATGACGCCATCATCTTTGCCACCCACCGTAACCCTATCTCCCTCCAGGACTCCCTACAACTATCCTATAATGATGCTGAAACCTGGTTTAAAGAGCACAGACTGGTCATTAATCTCAAAAAAACAAAAACAATGCTCTTTGCCCACCACCAAAACAAAGCCAGCAACTTCCCACTCCATATCCTCCCCTGCTCCAAGCAACCACTAGAGCAAGTCCACTCCTACAAGTACCTTGGGGCCTCCTTTGACTCAGCCCTCACCTACCACACCCACACTGATGCACTTGCTTCAGCCACTAATGTGCAGCTAGGTATATTATACCACTATAAAAACTGTCTCCCCCCGCTGCCCTCCGTCTAGCAGTTACATCCTCTATATTATCCCTTGTTGATAATGGCCTACCAGTATACGGTGCTGATGACACGACTGCCCTCAATAAAATTCGACTCATCCTAAATAAGGCATGCAGGCTAATCACTGGGGCCCCTAGGCTCATGCATTCATGCCAGCTCTATGACATGGCAATACTGCTGAATCTAGATGAACGTCTATGATACCAAACCTGCCTAATAACAAAAAAAACTTTTCTCAGACTCTCCCCACCTGGGCTGACAGCCTCCCTCCGCCAAGCCCAACCCTTGGTCTGTACATGGACCTCCTGCAAGGCCACTTTTCTGGTCCCAAGATCTAGGACCTCCCATGGACAGAGGTCCTTCTGCTATAGAGCTCCATCCTGGTATAACTCGCTCCCTGCTCCCATCTCGGATGCCCCCACGATCTCCAGATTCAAAACCGCACTTCAAGCCAACTATTTAATACACATAGCTGCACCTGTCTACAATTAAGGGATAGCTCTCTGTGCCCTGACAATGCCCGTTGGGCGGCATCCACACCACACCTCTTTTAATCCGCACCCATTGCTGACTGAACTGCTATTATCCTGCTGCTTGCTCTTACCATCATTCAAGAATGTGCCATTGTAACTAAACTGGCTTATCTGTTTAACTGTTGTAATCACATGTGCTTGCTAACTATGTAATCCATATGCTGTAACGAAAAGTCTGTTATGTATTTGTCCTCAATGATATGCTGTAACCAAAAGTCTGTTATGTATTTGTTCTCAATGTGTCGAGGTACCTTTGGAAATGAGCCTCTGGCTCAAAGGTTGTAAACCGATGTACAAATAAATAAAATAAAATAAAAATAATGTATTGTGCACCAGTTCATGGAACTGTTTTCATTTCCCGGGTCGCCCCTGAAAAAGGGACTTGCCGGTCTTAGTAGGCTTACCCAGTTATCAAAATTCAAATAAATAAAAAATAATAGAGTAATGTAGGCTATTGAAATGCAAACAGCGAATCAGAATGTAGCGTTTCCAAAACCACGTTTTTAACTTTGTTTCATATAGTTTTTGCCCCGGTCTCTCTCTCTCTCTCTCTCTCTCTCTTACACACACACACACACACAGCACAATTAACAAAAACTACATTGAAATACTGCACAAACACAAATCCAGACAACAAATAGGCTTTTAAAATACAAAAAAAAAAATCAACTGATCAGCACAACAATTAAAAGGTTTATAGTAGCTTCTGGATTTAGTCTCCTCTCTCTCTCTCTCTCTCTCTTCAACCAGTTCTTTCTCCTACAAGGTGAAAGTGAAATTCACTTTCTTGCATGATTCACTTCCTGCCTGAAGCATGTGACCTGTAGACTCTGAGACTGTGTGAGCCATGTGATCTGTGGCTGTGGGCTGTTCTCACTCCACCCTTAAAGAGGAGTAAGGTGAAGTGAAGACTTGGTTTGCTGGCCAAGGCACCTAGCTTCACCTGAGCTCTTTCCTTCTAAGACTGCTTGAAAGGCAGAGTAGAGAAACTTACCAGAGCAAGGGAGAAGGATTAAGACTTAGTCTGGCTAAGCAGATTTACTGTGTGGTGGTGTTCTTATTTTTTACTCACAGGGATTGCTACTGTTTGTTGCTAACATTTCATTGCTTTATTTTTCTCTGATTCAAATTGTTGTTGCTGGTATACCTTCTTCTGCATTATTACAAAGTGTGCCTACAGGTGTGTGCTAACATATTACTGCTGTAATCTTCTGATTCAAATTGTCTTTTGCAAAGGTATATCTTCTGTTACTGCTTTATTTTGCTCTGGAGCAAAGTGTTTCTCACAGGGTATATCTTCTCTGAAATTACTGTATTACAGGTGGAGCTTACATTTTTGTGACTTTTTATCATTGGGCTAAGAAAATTACTGTTTTGACACTCGTTTTATTTTATTCTTGTTTGTTGAAAAGGTTTGTTGTCTCAGAGGTGTTTCAGTCTCCTTCTCACATTGAAGGAGCTAATTGCTTTCCTCCACAGCTCTTCCAAAGGATTAGGTGTGTATGTGGGAGTGGAGCTGGCAAACTGTCAGTAATTTCCAACAGAAAGAAGGGTTAAAAGTCAGGTTAGTTGATATCTTGAGGTAGAAGACTTGGTTTGCTGGCCAAGGCACCTAGCTTCACCTGAGCTCTTTCCTTCTAAGACTGCTTGAAAGGCAGAGTAGAGAAACTTACCAGAGCAAGGAGAAGGATTAAGACTTAGTTTGGCTAAGCAGATTTACTGTGTGGTGGTGTTTTATTTTTACTCACAGGGATTGCTACTGTTTGTTGCTAACATTTCATTGCTTTATTTTTTCTCTGATTCAAATTGTTGTTGCTGGTATACCTTCTTCTGCATTATTACAAGGTGTGCCTACAGGTGTGTGCTAACAGATTACTGCTGTAATCTTCTGATTCAAATTTTCTTTTGCAAGGTATATCTTTTGTTACCGCTTTATTTTTCTCTGGAGCAAAGTATTTCTTACAGGGTATATCTTCTCTGAAATTATTACAGGTGGTGCTTTACAGGTTTTACAGTTTTATCCAACATTAGGATAAGCTTTCAGGGTTACTGCATTTGTTGTTGGCTGATTGTTTCTGCTCTTACCTCCTTGTTCTTTCGTCCGTGGTTCTTCTTTTTAGGCAGGGGAAGGGCCCAGCCAACCACCCCACGCTACACTCCTTTTATAGGGTACCACAGTCGTGACATTTCCTGTGGCAGAGCAGGAAGGGGCGGATCAGTGGGGCCTCCACAAGGTGATCTCATTTACAGGGCACTAGTAATTTAACTTGTTATAGCAAGTTAAACAAAGCACAATTAAACCATTACTTGCATTTTTTTCCTTCTAATCACTCTGACTAGGTTACAAACCCAGCAACTTATTTGGAATGGTTTCATTAACTGCAGGTACTGTGGAACAATTTTCAGAAGGACAGTCTTACAGGATTTAGGACACTGTCCTACATGCTGGGCCTTTGGAGATCTTAGGTCTCAGCTCCTGGCAGCATGGGCAGAGATTGCACGCCTCAAATTTCATATTGAAGAGGAAATACATTATAAGAACCACCATTTCCCCAGCATCCAACTGAAAAACCTCGACCGCAGAGGGTAGTTGGTCCAGGAGGTTGGCAGGTGGTTAGGAGGAGCAAATCAGGTGCCCCATCACTCTCTGCTCTCCAACACATTACCTCCAAAAACCATATAAACACTACAAACAGGTATCTGCCTCTATCTCTGAAATCAAATAAAGAGGCAGAAGACACTGCAGAACAGGACACTGCGGCACAGGAGCTAGCACAACAATACTCACCCAAATCAGGAACCAAAACTAAACAAGCACAAAGGAAATCCAAAATACTTCTGATCATAGGAGACTCCATGATTCGGGGAGTTGATACCCATCTCCAGCCAGGGGTGATGGTCAGATGTCTCCCAGGTACATCAGCATGGAGAGACACTGACCGCATTGCTAAAATTGTTCGCAAAGCTGGAGAAAACATTGATGTCCTAGTACACATAGGGACTAATGATCTGCCAGCCGGTCAGTTGTGGAGACCAAGGAACACCTGACTAGGCTGGGTGACAAACTATCATCTATTTCGTCCGGCATCTCCTTCTGAGATCCTGCCAGTCTGGGAGAAGGGAGCAGATGGATGGAAGGTCAGAGAAGGGAGATAGGGGAGCTAAACACGTGGCTCAAGGACTGGTGCCAGGAAAAAGGACACAGATTTGTAGGAACTGGCAACAGTTCTGGGAGCGAAATTCTTTAAATTTGATGGACTGCATCTGACTAAAGAGGAGTCAGTGCATTGGGGCAGAAGTTTGATGTCTTTGCAGAATATTTAAACTAGCAAATGGGAGAGGGTGCAGCACCCATACGTCGAATGGGAAGAACACCCCTCCCCTCAGCTAGTGGTCAAACAGGAATTCAGCGTGTTTGCCATTCATTTGCATCACCAGGTAAGAAAAAGGTTTGTCTCCCATACGATGCAGAGGGTAATGCCAAACTTCACCCAACAACTAGCACACAAAAATCTTGCCAATGGAAAATCATGTACACAAATGCTCACAGCCTGGGAAATAAGATCCCAGACCTGCAGGCAATAATGTCAGAGGCTAAACTGGACAGAGTAGCAATTAGTGAGCGTGGTTTACCAGTAACCACACTTGGGAGATTTCAGTACCTGGCTATGTATTGTTCAGAAGAGACCGAGGTGCAAAAAGGGGGAGGGTGGCCTGTATGTTAATGAAAATATCAAAGCTACAGAAATTCAGAATACACATAAGGAGCCAGAAGAACTGTGGGTCACCCTGGAAACAGGAAATGGGACAGCCATAAGAACTGGGGTTGTCTACAGGCCCCAGACCAGAGGGAGGACATAGACACATTACTGTTAGAAGATATACAAAACATGACAGCTAAAGGGAGGTTCTGATAATGGGAGACTTCAACATGCCAGATACAGATTGGTCAATACCAGCAGGAACATCTGCCAGAACTAGACTCATAGTGGATTCCCTGCAGGGGGAGGGCCTCAAACAACTGGTACAGCAACCCACAAGAGACAGGGCTATCCTAGATCTGGTACTGACTAACAAAGAAGGGATCACAGATCTCAGGTAGAAGGTCACCTGGGGCCAGTGACCATCACATGGTATGGTTCAATTTGGCTACTACATCTAAATCATCCCATTCCAAGGCAAAATATGGGACTATAGAGGAGCTGACTTTGATAAGATGGCCAACAGAGTTAAGCTAGCCCTGGCAAAAGAAACACAGGTGAGGAGGTACAGGCAAAGTGGGCAAGCATTAAGGATACAATACTTGAAGCAACATCCCATTGTGTTAGACAGAAAAGGAAGTGCAAAGAAGAAGGAAACCACTTTGGTTCTCAAATACAGTAGCAGAAAAGGTCAGAGCCAAAGGCTGGCCTTCAGAAAATATAAGGAACACAGCGGGATGAAGATAGGGAGGCATACCAAACTGCTCTAAGGGAAGCAGGTAAGGCAGTAAGGCAGGCAAGTCCCAAACTGAGGAAACACTAGCACGAACAGTAAAGAAGGTGACAAGACTTTCTATAGATACATTAGTGAAAGGAGAAAGTCCAGAGAGTGTGCTAAGCAATGGAGAAAGGGAGCATGTGAGGAGGAGGACCCTGTAAAGGCATCTATCCTAAATAGATACTTTTGCTCAGTATTTACTGAAGAGAAGGTAGGGCAGGGCCCACAGCTCAGCATCATGGACACAGGGGAGGGAGGTGAGCACTACTCCCTTCACAAAGAAAGGGTCCTACAAGAGCTTGCTAAGCTCAGGGTGGATAAGGCAATGGGACCTGATGGCATACATCCCAGAGTACTTAAGGAGCTAAAGGAGGAACTAGCAGAGCCATTAGCAGAATTGTTTAGTGAGTCTCTGAGCACAGGAGAGGTCCCAGAAGACTGGAGAAGGGCTCATGATCCTCCCACAAGAGTGGTAGCAGGGAGGCCCGAGGGAACTACAGACGGTCAGTCTTACCTCAGTGAGTAGGGCAAGATTATGGAGGCACTCTCCTTAAGGAAAGGATAGTGCAACACCTGGAATCCATAGGGGCACAGGATCCAAGACAGCATGGGTTTACAAAGGAAGGTCCTGTCAAACTAATCTCATAGATTTCTTTGACTGGGTAACCAGAGTGGTGGACCAAGGGGAGCAGTTGATGTCGTCTACCTTGACTTCAGCAAAGCTTTTGACACTGTTCCACATAGAAGATTGATAAATAAGCTAGGTAGGCTCAGGGTGGGTCAAGTTGGTCAACTGGGTGGCAAACTGGTTGACTGGCAGAAAACAGAGAGTGGTGGTAAATGGTATACAGTCAGAAGAGATGCAAGTCACAAGTGGGGTACCTCAGGGATCAGTCCTGGGGCCAGTCCTATTCAACATCTTCATTAGTGACCTCTGGATGGACTAGAGGTAAGGCTTGTCTGTTTGCAGATGACACCAAGATCTGCAACAGAGTAGATGATCCAGATGGGGTGGGCAGAATGAGAAGAGATCTGGATAAACTAGCAGAATGGTCAGCAGAGTGGCAACTGGGATTTAATGCAAAGAAGTGCAAAATCATGCACATAGGAAGAAACCTGAAGCCACTTATAGGCTGGGAGGGAGTTGCTAGCAGTCACAAAGGAAGAAGAGACTTGGGCATCATCATCACTGATGACCTAAAATCATCAAGCAGACCTCTAAAGCAGTAGGTAAGGCTAGGGGTGTGTTAGGGTGTAGTAGGGGTATCACAAGTCGTAAGAGGGGTAATAATCCTCTGTACAAGACATTGGTTAGGCCCCATCTGGAGCACTGCGTGCAGTACTGGAGGCCACACCTTCACAAGGACATTAACCAATATGAGGCAGTCCAGAGAAGGGCAACCAAAATGGTGCAGGGACTGCATCAGAAGACATATGAGGACAGATTAGCAGACTCAATATGTATACCCTTGAGCAAAGGAGGAGAGGTGATATGATCGAGACATTTAAACACCTTAAGGGCATAAACAAGGTGAAAGAGTCTAACATGTTTAAATATAAGAAAATAGCAGGACAAGAGGACACAGCATGAGATTAGAGGAGGCGATTAAGGGGAATGTGAAATTCTTTTTCACAGAAGGGTGGTAGATGCATGGAATGGCTTACCACAAGTGGTGGCTATGAATACAGTGCAGGGCTTCAAACAGGCATGGGATAGGCATAAGGGAGCAATACAAATGACTATGAATAGATAGGTCACTGACAGAGCAAAGGCCGATGGCACATTTATAAGGTGGAAAAAGAAATGGGCAGACTGGATGGGCCTTGCGGTCCTTATCTGCCGTCAACTTCTATGTTTCTATGTTTCTATGTAAGTGAGCAACACAAATCATTATTATAAGGCAAACTGGTGAAATGGGGGTTTTCCATGGGCACTTCAAGTAGTTAAAGGACAACACAAAGTGAGTTGCTTTGCCCCAGTTACAAGGGGGGGGATTTAAACTTGGCTGCATCTCTAGTGGTGGTGCATGGGGGTCAAAGTGCAGGTTGCAGGATTCTCCTTATTTACCTCCCTTTGGGGTTGGGAGGAGATTTCCTGCAGGAGGTCGTGGGCTTCGTCATCAACAAGGTTTTGGAGTCTCCCAGATCTCTGATTCTGGGGTACTTCAATGTCTGGATCGACAATGAATCCTCACAGTTTGGTCATGACCTTCTCCAGTTGGTGTCATCACTGGTCCTGATACAAGTAGTTACTTCCTTGACCCATCACCATGGCCACATATTAGACCTCGTTCTCTCACCCTGGCTTGAGGTGATGAATCTCAAGACAGACCAGGTCGTACGGTGTGATCATTGCACGGTCAAGTTCTGGTTTTGGGCCCCCCCCCGTCGAGATGATTAGCTATCGCCCTTTAAGGGGATTATCCCCATAGTAACTGCTGGTGGTAGCTGATTTATCTAGTGTAGATGCTGCATGTGCAGTGGGCATGGGAGAGGCAGTGGCCACCTATAATAAGGCAGTATCCAAGGCACTCAATGCCATCACACTGGTCCATATATGACCCAGATCCTTTCACCTGAGATCCCCTTGGTTTGATAGGGATCTCAAGGTGATGAAGATCAGGGGTCAGAAATTGGAACATTTCTGACAGAAGACCTGATCAGAGGAGGACAAACTGGCCTTCTATGCCCATTATTATGAGTACCAAGGGGCACTCAACCATAAGAAGGCAGAGTTCCTGTCCAGGGAGATTGGTGCAGGGAAGAACAGACCATCTCAGCTTTTTCAGACTGTGGACAGACTTTTACATCCTGTCTGTCTACAGCTGAAAATAGCTTTTTCAACCACATTATGCAATGAGTTTGCTCAGTTCTTCTCTGGCAGGGTGTTCTCTATCCAGTCGGGGGATCCCATCAGTGAGGCAAGTGTTGCCTCACAGTGGTTTGTCTGAGAGGAGCAGAGGCTCTCCGGTTATCTGGATGAGTTTAGACCATTGGAGGTAGTCAAAGTCATTGAGGTGATCTCAAAGCTGAGGCACACTTACTGTGAACTAGACCCAGCACAGATTCATTTCTTGATGAGATATGTCGGGACTGTTGACCCAGTATTCACTGGGATTGTCCAGTGCTCATTGTCAGAGGGAGTCTTTCCAGATGCCTTGAAAGAGGCTCTGGTGGGGCCTATCTTGAAGAAGCCATCTCATGACCCTGACGTCCTGGTGAATTACTGTCCGATCTCCAAACTTCCATTTTTAGGAAAGGTTGTTGAGAAAATAGTGGTGCAGCAGCTCAAGGAGTAGCTCATGACCATTGATATCTATGAGCCATTCCAGTCAGGTGTCAGGCCAGGCACAGCACTGAAACATTATTAGTTAGGATGCAAAATGACCTCCTTAAGGCTAGAGATAAAGGAGACAGGTCAATTCTTGTGTCCCTTCATCTCTCATCAGCATTTGACACTGTGGATCATGTTGTGCTTCTTGATTGCCTTAGAGTATTGTGGACTCACCAGTGCTGTCATCAATGGGTTTGAGTCCTATCTCTCTGGTAGAAAGCAATGGGTGGTGATGGGGAATTTCTCCTCCTCCCCGAAGCTCCTGCCATGTGGAGTGCCTCAGGGCTCAATCTTGTTGCCAGTGTTATTCATGGTGTACATGCTACCCCTGGGACAGCTCATTAGGCATTATAGTGTGAGTTTTTTGCTGCTATGCAGATGATACCCAACTGTACAGTATATTTCCTTTGCCCCTGTAACACAGGACACTGTGGAAGTGCTTAACTGCCTGGCTGAGATCAATGACTGGATGTCACCCAATTGGTTGTTCCTGAACCTAGACAAGACGGAGGTCCCGGTGATTGAGCTGGGTCATGGGCATGATGGAACTGCCTCCAGAGTGGCTACAGGATTGTTCCTGGGATCCACTCCATTGATGGCCCCCCCTAGGGTGTGGGATCTTGGCATTATCCTGGATGACAGATTGACACTTGAAGCACAGGTGTCATCTGTGGTCCAAAGTGTTTTTTTACCACTTAAGGAATATCACCAGGATTAAATCCCCCTAGTTCAGACCGAAGCTCTGCCATCGCTGGAATATGCCTTTGTTATATCCAGGCTTGACTACTGTAATGCTCTACACTTCAGGGTCACTGGAGGGACCCTCCACCACCTGCAGCTGGTGCAGAACGCAATGGCTAGATTGCTGACTGGAATGTCTAAGTCTAGTCATGTGACCTAAATCCTGCAAGCTCTGCACAGGCTGCCTGTCGTTGGAGGATCATCTTCAAGGTGGGCTTGCTCACCTATAAGGCCCAATTCAGATTGGGTCAGGCTATCTGGCTGATTTCCTGACACCTGACACCTCAGTTCACTCACTCCGCTCCTCGATCAGGGGCCTCCTCGCTGTTCCAAGGGCTAGATTAAAACCTCCAGTGACCGTGCATTTGAGGTCACCAGACCAGCCCTTTGGAACACTTTTCTGGCTTCTGTGAGGAAGGCCCTGACAGTCGAGATGTTTAAAATGGGTCTAAAGACTCATTTGTTTGGCTTGGCCTTCCCAGATGAATCTGACTGACCAGAGCTGATTTAAATTGATTTCATTTTAGAGTTGATTTAATTTTAGATATAATATAATATAATATAATATATTATATTTATTGTTTAAATATTTAAATGTAAGCTGTATGTATTTTTGTAATTTTGTATTTCTCTACTGTTATGTAAGGCGCTCAGAGCCTCAGGGATTGGGCGTTGTATAAATAAATGTGTCTTGTCTTGCCTTCGATCCCTCCTGAATAATGTGTATTCAGAGGCTGCAGACTAACAGTCATTGTTTTCTATGGCCCATGCTTCTGTGATGGCCACTAGGTCCACCTCAGTGTGTGCTATCATTGTCTGGAGGTTGCTAAGTTTGTTCCCTATGCTCCTGGCATTAAGGCACCCCCTCTTCTACTTGACCCCTGCTCTGATTCTGCTGTTTGTCAGCCTTCTATGTCACCCCCAATGCCTTTGCCTGCAGTGTTTCCTTTTACAGCTGTCCCTCCTTTTAGTCCTGTATACCCTACAGCACTCCCTGTACCTTGCATTCTGCTCCTGTCCCCTGGGTTAGGGGAATACTCTCCAGGATCACTTTCTGCTCTCTCTCCATTATGGATTCTGTAGACCTGGACTCCCCCTCAGTCAATTTAAATGCCTGATAAAGGCATCAAACTTCTGCCCCAGTGCAATAGCACCCTCTCTCATCAGGTATAGCTCATCACCTTTGAAGAATCATCCATCCCAGAAATCCCTCCAATCCCCTACAAAGTAGTAGCCCATGTCACAACTCCACCCCTTCAGCCAGTTATTAAATTCCACTATCTCAGTGCTTCTAACCCTGTCCTGTGTTCCTGCCCTGACCCACACAGGGAGGACTTTGGAGAAGGTCTGGGAAGCTTAGTGTGCCACCAACCTGTGTTCCAGTCTACAGAAGCTCTGCGTTACTGTCTCCACCAATTGGTACCCAAGTGCACCATCACCCCCAGCTCCTTCTGCCCCTCTCCACAATTCTCCCTATTCTATCTAAGTCCTGGTTGCCTGATGCTCCAAGCAGGCATCGGACCAACCCTCTTCCATCTGCCAGCTCCAGCACCCTTGTCTGTCCCACTAATCATTGAGTCCCCAATCACTAGGACCTTCCTTACAGTTTTACCCTCCCTAGGTGCTAATGGTTTCATGTCACTACTTCGACAACAAAGTTATTGACATTCCCCACATTGACACAGATTTTCCAACATTGACCACATTGACTGGCAGATCTGTCGATGGACCACCATGGTGATGTGGCTTCTGTTCATTGTTTGCAAGGGCTTCACCCCCTGCACCCCACACACAGGGAGCTCTGCCCTCTGCACCACCCAGACTGACAAATAATCAACTCCAAGGGAGGCTGATTACTGGGGAGAGTGGCTAACAGTGGAGTTGCTGTACTGGTACATCACTCCAACAACCCATTTGACACTGTGGATGTCGAATGGGTTGTTGTCAATGTAATGGTTTCCCTGCCGCTGTTGTAACAGTATACTGGTGCCAGCAATGTTCTGTCCTGCCCATCACCTGAAACTGACTCATAAGTCCCCCCTTGTAGAGTAAGAAGCTGGATCCTCCTCCAGGGGTGAAAAGCAATTCACCATCTGGATATAACTGGGCAGGATAATCTTTTTAAGGCTGCCCCTTCTTCCCCTCCTGTGCCCCACCACCCTCCTAGACCAGTGGGTCTCTGGGAGATTGGGGGTTAGGGGGATAGACTCCGCTGACCTGAGTGCACAACTGGGTAATTTCTACCCTGGCTGCTACCAGCTGAGCATGGAGCATTGCTATGGTCCTACAGAAGGGGCAGTGCCTCCTGCTCCAAAGCATAACCCTGGAGAAAAGTGTCCACAGCCCCTACAACTGAGTTCCTCACCCTAGAACCACATCCTATGAGAACTGTGCTGGTGAGAGGAAAATGTAACTAGTACAAACTATGATTAGAATGTACTTCTCACCCAGGTGGGGAGACTCTAGTAACAACCAGCTATTACAGCTGTAATGATGACAGTAATTATTCAAGTGTACGAGTATGTCCTGGAGTTGTTAGGTGCTCAGGCTTAACCACAGCTACAGACATGAGACCATCAGCACTGCAGGATCCCTTCCCACCAAGAAACAGCAGGGAGTGGTATTCCATGCACCACAATACCATAACTTTAAGATTTTGTCCCCCACTGTAGTACAACCATTGAAAACCATCAAAGCATAGCAATGTCCCACTGAACATAAGCAGACAATTGTAGTAATTCCCCACCACTATACAACCTTGTAACAGCTTTAATTGGTTTGGAAAACTCCCTTCCCACTAAGAATCAACCTCTCAAAGAGCAGGATTAAGTATTTCCAGTACCACAATACCACAACTTTAGGATTTTGTCCCACACTACAGTACAACCATTACAGAACCACCTAACCACAAAAATGTTCCACTGAACTTAAACAGAACAACTGTAGTAATCCCCCACTGCTATGCACCTTACAACAACTTCAGCAGTGACGCCCCCCCACTCAAAGGATCAACTGACCACCGCCATGAAACCTTTGGTCAATAGTCCATATTAGTTCCCACCACAATGCTCCCCCACACACTGCAGGTAAACCTGGGATCTGTATAGTAGGGATCACCTGGTCTTCTCGGGTCAGCGGAGGTGCAGAGTGTCTGTCCATGAGGTAGGCAGTGCTGCTGCAGTGCCAGCAGCGAGTCAGTGATGGTGTGGCAGGCATGATGTGCACTGCAGCAGTACTTCTCGTGTACCTCAGCAGCACTGTTATGACAGTGGCAGTAACGATGACCCCATGGCACCTGCCACGAAAGGCCATGTTGTTTTTTGTGGGCTGAGGTGAATGATCTGCACCAAGAATTCAACAACTTCCAGCAGGAGGTGATGGGTCAGCTGAACAGTGTCATGTCCAGCCATGAGAGGATCCTCACTCTCCTATCCAAGCTGCATGGTGGTGGTGGTGGGCATGGCTCATCTTCTGGCAGTGCTGGTGGGGTGGTCTGAGTTGTTTTGTTTCAAGCTTTTGTTTGTTTATATGTAGTTATTCTGTCATCTGTGTTCTTAATTTGTCCACTCTCTATTCCTCCTCCCCTATTAAAATTAAAAAAAATCCCAAAAATATAAAAAGTAAAAAAAAAAGCTCTGTTGTTTTAAGGTCAGTTTTCTCTGTCCATTTTTTTAGTATTGTTTTGTTCATGTGGATGTCCCTTGCTTGTCCAGTTCTGTTATTTCTTTAATCCTTTTTGCACATGATGAACCACATTCCTTCCTTTCATTTTTGTCACTGGTTCATCATGTGTACTCCCTCCTTCTATCCACAAATGTCAAGTATTTGCACATTACATAAATTATGTCCCCATGGTATGTGATGCTGCGTAACAGGTAGTTGTGTTGTGTGCAACCGCCAACCACCCAAAGAGAAGTGCAAACCATAACACAGCCATGAGCTATTCTACTGAGAAGTTAAGCATAAATCTGTTTTAGGCACTTAACATGTTTACTGCATTTGCCAGAAATGTGAAGTTGTGTCCCCAGACATTAATTGCTTCACTTCACTGAAATGCGGTTGCCGCATACACCACAGAAGGCAATGCAAAGCATATGTGAAGCTTGCAAGAGAACATAAACATATTTACTGTACCAAGAATTTTTGGGCCTGCCACCCCACCAGCACTTTGCCAGAAATGCAAAGTTGTGTCCTCAGAGAGAGAAAACACATCTTTTCAGTCAAATACTGTTGCTGCAGACACCACAGAAGGTGCTGCAAAGCATATGTGAAGCTTGCAAGAGAACATAAACATATTTAGTGCACTAAGCATTTTTAGGCCTGCCACCGCTCCCCACCACCAGCTCTTTGCCAGAAATGTGAAGTTGTGTCCCCAGAGAGAAAACACAACTTTTCAATCAAATACTGTTGCTGCACATGCCAGAGAAGGTGGTGCAAAGCATATGTGAAGCTTTTTTTAATTAAGTATGCTTTATTAGATTTCAACAGTCCAATCAACAAAACATAACATACCAAACCAAACAAATCATATTACAACCATACATAAAATCAAATATATTCAACCAAAACCCCAACCCCCCCATAAAGCACAATAAAATCCACCCCTCCCTCCCCTCCACATTCCTAATGCCAAACACTGCCAAGCAAGACCATCAAGACTTCCATAAAGCAAGGAGGGTCTCCAAGGTTCCCCAAGTTGCCATAAAGGCATTCAGCCTATCTTGCATGGAGGCAATATGCCTTTCCAACTGTAACGCTAATAAGATCTCCCTATACCATTCTGCTACAGGAGGGAATATATCTTCCACCCAGTGCCTCATAATGGTCAATTTAGCCACTGCAGCAATAAGTGCCATGTACGCTCTTCTGACTCTTGGGGTACCGGGAGGGTAATAATTTAACAGACAGACTTCAGGGTAAACAAAGCCTCCAAACCCAGAAAAGGATCCAAGGACTTGCAAATAGATTGCCAAAGACTCTGCGCTTTGGGACAAGTCCGTAACATATGGTAAAGAGAACCAATATCACTCTTACATCTACCACAAACCGGTGAAGTCAATTTGCCCATTCTAAAAAGTTTCACTGGTGTAAGATAAAGATTATGCATAATATTAAAATGGACTAACCGAAGCCTGTCTTGCTTTATGTGTTTATACGATGTCTGCCAAAATTTCCCCCATAAGGCAATATCCTCAGGGGTTTCCAATTCCTTCGTCCAATAATAACAAATCCCAGTTGGTAATTTAGAGTCCAAGGCTTGGAGAGTCTTGTAAATGTTAGAAATGGGATGGGATTGGGAAGCCACCTGAAGAATTGTAGACACATCCACAGCAGCTGAATCCATCACAGGAATACCACAGAAGAAGGAGGTAAGGGCCTTACTGATTTGAGCATACTTGAATACAAAGGTGTCTGGTACTCTAGTGCACCTCTGAAGGTGATCAAAAGGGAGCGGCCTCCCATTCAACAATAGGTCAGAGACCCTATAACTATTAATCTGGGGCCAAAAGGTGGAGGATATTGGGTAGTGTCCAATCTTGAAATGCGGATTACCTATAATAGGTTGCTCCAAAGAGTGATACCATCTCACTCCAAGATGCTTCTGGAGTTGATGAGAAGCCTTGAGTGACCAACCTATCCGCATATTCATGAGGGACCTGGGTATATAAGAGGGAGTGACATACAGGAGAGCAGATAACATACAGTGGGCTTTAGCTGCCAAATGTTTCTCTATACTCAACCACAAAGGGGAATATTCCGATGGCCTGTAATTTTTATTCCAAGAAGCCAGTTTGCTAAGACGGTGAGCAGCATAATATAAAAAGAAGGAGGGGGCCTCAAGGCCTCCCTTATGCTTCGGAGCAGTTAACTTAAAATAAGCTCTGCGGATACCTTTCCCTCTCCATAGGAAGCCACTGACCAATCTTTGAAACCTGGCAAACCATATTTTAGGTAAGAAACAACCCAACATCCCCATTGGATATAAAATCCTTGGCAGAGTTCCCATCTGAGCCCTCTGTTAATGGGCCCTTCTTGTTGCCATTCTAATATATTCTCCCTGCAGGGAGCATTTTAAGGTTGCCCAGATCAAATCATACTTGTCAACTGATCCCTGTTGAGAAAAGATATAAAAAACTCCATGATGTGCATCAGGGAAACCTTGTTACGTAGCAGCTGAGTATTCAGCCGCCACTGGGGGGATCATTTACAAACTGCCCCTAACCAATAATTTATGCTAACGGGCGCATGGTCTGACAGGACTGTAGTAAAAATCCCCACATCTAGTACACCGGACAAGGCAAAAGAACTTATAAGAAAATAAGAAAATAATCAATTCGGGAATAGGTCCCATGTGGAGAAGAAAAAAGGTATATTGCCTCTCTGTAGGATTTAGAGCTCTCCACACGTCAATCAGGGCGGCGCCTCTGATCAAGTCTTTCAGAGCTTGCTGAGCTGGGGATAGGCCACACTTCTTACAGTTTGACCTATCCAACTCTGTTTGGGGAACAAAATTCCAGTCCCCACCTAATATCGTTAGCTTTGAGGGATTGGTCACCACAAGGTTTAGTAATTGGACAAAAAATGAAGGGGAATCAGTATTTGGACCGTAAATTGAACCAAGCAACATTGGCTGGGATTCTAGCATACCATGTACCAAAATATAACGACCCTCTGGATCCCAGATCTCATGGGTTGATCTAAAAGGGACGTTTTTTGCTATTAAAATCATTACCCCACCTTTATTTGTTGATTTCCTTGACCCAAAAGCTTGTCCCACCCACTGCCTTTGGAAGAGGGAGCTATCCTACCGCCTCAGATGAGTTTCTTGAAGGAAAGCTATTCCTGCTCGAAGATGCAGTAGGTGCTTCAGTATCATTTGCCTCTTGACCCTATCTTTGGCCCCTTTAATATTCTAGCTTACAAAACAGTATTGACTGTTCATGTTCAAAACAAAATGTTGTTTTGGAGATACTCATCAGCCCCAATAAAAAGGCCTTGATGGTCATTGAAGTGATCAATAACAACAAAGCATGGCACTGTATGGTCTCCCCCCCCCTTACTAAAACAACACTCCCCCTTTAAAAAAACAACCCTGTGATATTATTTACATTGATTTTAGTAAGGCTTTTGACATCATGCCTCATTGGGCCTTAACTTCTAAACTTCATAAACTAAATATAAACTGGTTTCTAGTTAATTGGATAATCAACTGGCTTTACAATCACTCTCAGCAAGTAATTATTCATGGAAGTACTTCAGCCAGGGGTATGGTGACTAGCGGGTTGCCACAGGGTTCAGTATTGGGCCCATGCCTGTTTCAGGCATTTATTGCTGACCTTACTTGGGTTGTTCATCTTTCACTATAAAATATGCTGATGATGTTAAAATAGGTGGGCCATGTGCCTCTGACTATCAGGTTGATGCCATTCAACAGGATCTAGACCACATTGCAACATGGGTCAAGAAGTGGGGTATGACTTTAAATATCTCCAAATGCAAAGTTATGCATTTGGGCCTTAAAATTCACAATGTCCCTATTATTTGATGGATACTTGAGACTACATCTGATGAAAGAGATTTGGGAATTAATATCTCAGATAACTTCTCTTATAAAAATCTTGTACATAATATCATTAACAAATCCAGTAAAGTGGTATGGTCTATATTGCATAATATAAGATCAAGAAAACAGGAAGTACTGTTACCTCTATATAGAGCATATGTAAGACCACATTTGGAATATGCTTCACAGCTTTGGAATCCATATAAAAAAACAGAATGCCTGTTATTGGAAAGAGTTCAGAGAAAATTCACTAAAAAAGTATCTGGGCTTTTTGATGTTCCTTATGAGAATAGACTTGCTATTTTAAATCTTATGCCCTTATCTACACGTATTTTTCATGGCGACCTTATGCTATTGCATGATATTATTCCAGACCCTTATTTATTGTCTGAATTGGGTCTGGAATTTAAAAACTGTGGTCACAATGTCAGAGGACATCCCTTACAATTAGTTAGAAAACCCTTTGTTAGGTCAAGTCGTAAATATTTTTTTACCATTAGAGTTGTTGGTCCATGGAATAGGCTACCACTAAATGTTGTTATTAGTGAAACTAAAAGTATTTTTAAATACAGATTGGATGGTCTTATTTGTAAAGGGTATAACCTTTCCTATTATGTTTTGGATTAGTATAAGAGCTTCATGGGCTTCTGCCTTCTTGCTCTTGCAATCTACCTTAGTATGAACCCTACCCCCCGAAAAACTAAAACTCCTGAAACACTAAGTCCCCAACATTAGAAGCCACCCCCAGTTCAAGTTAACTGCACTCCCACTATTTGACTGCCACATGATGTTAAAGTGCAAGCCCAAACATAACATTCTCACCCCCGTTTGCCCTCCCCACATTCTTAATACCCATCATTGTGAGTCCAAAAAAGAAATAATGGCTTAATGTAGTCCCTGCCCTATATTCATCCATGTGCCCTGTAGCACAATATCCTACTATCAAACCTGTAGCATAATAACTCAAAAAATAAGCGAGATTGGTATCTATAGAAAAACATTCAGTAACTCCCTATCATTTCAATTTAGTAGCCTCTACCACTAACAAATCAGTACCTGATTTAAATCCAGTGTTAGGTTGCACTGGACAGTTATGTTAGACTCATAACTATTTGCTATCAGTGGTAACAAATAATAGCAGTCCCCTTATCCCTCATTAAGCTACTCTCAAGCTTCAAAAGAGGAGACAAGCATTCCAATATTTGATACATAATCTTGAATGGAAAAAAAAAAACATAATCAATTGCCTTCTAAGGCATGTGTCCCTTCGGCGAAGCAAAACGTTTATAACCCCATGAAAGGAAAGGCGTAAAAACCCCGATACACAAGTCTTGCAGTGCCTTCAAGCAAAATGGACAAATACTGGTCCCACAAGGAAGGGATCGGAGGACCACTTGCAGCTCTAACTATATCGAGTATTCTAACACAAAAGAACAAAGGAGTATGTCACCAATGCTCCTGATGGAGTAAGATGCTCTGTCTTCAAGGCAACTCCTTTCGGCGTTCAAAAAAAAAACCCGAAACATTCAATACCCATTCAGTCTATGCATAACTCCGCCGCATACAGCGTTGCATTGCCATTGTGGCACCTAATTAACCATTTGATCCGCTGAGAAAATACACATCCTAAACATTGAAATGAGCATTCGGAGTGCCTCTTTCATAAACCATGAAGCTCCCGAGAAATAAATAAGGGTATCTTTAATTGCATCGTCCTCCTTTATGAGAACCAGGTCTGCAGAACAAGGGATCGAATTCAATCTGCTCAGTCCTCTTATCTAGGGCTGTTGCAGATGAGCAGAGCAGACCAAACCAAATACATTCACATCTCTCAACTAAGCATAGCAACCTTGTCACTCTGTCCCCCTGTTCACTTATACAGATCAGGGAAAAGCTCTTTCAGTCCTTGCAGTGCCTGTGCAAGGGAATCGAAGGAAAGCCACTTATCATCATGTTTAACAAGGAGAAGCGCCGGGTATTTGACTCGGAAAGGCTTGCCAGCTGCCACCAGTTTTGACACTAACAGGGGTAACTCCTGTCGCCTCAGCCAAACCGAGTGTGGGAGGTCTTGTGTAATGCAGATCTTCCAACCCTCCCAGGTCACCTCTTGGGTCTCTCTAACTTTCGCTAGGATATGCTGTTTATCCAAAAAATTTAATAGTTTAAAAATAATTGGTCTAGGAGGCTGACTTGACGGTGGCATGGGGTGCAGGGCACGATGAGCCCTTTTGATGACATAATCCCCACCGTTAGGGGACGGACCTGCTATTTTTGCACATAACTTTTACAGGAACTGAATTAGGGCATTGCCTTCCTCCCGCTCCGGCATTCCAATAATCAGCAGGTTGTTGCGCCTGCTGAGCCCCTCCAGGTCTTCTAGCTTGTCTTCTACCTTCTTAAACCTCCGTGCTAAACTCAAGCTTTCCTGCCTGGATTTCTCTTGTTTTTTCTCGAGGGAAACAATCCTTGCTTCAGAGTCCCCAACTCGCGTTGATAAGGTTGCCATTGAGTTCTTAATTGTCTGGAGATCTTCAGCGATCGTAGCGACAGCCGCTCGTAGCAGTTGCATGATTTCCAAGAATCTCTCTTCCAAGAGAGCTGCTGCAGCCTCGGGCATCTTCGGAAAGCTAAGGGCCTGCTGCTTGGCCCGTTTAGTGGCCTTATCCTTCCCCGGCGTGAGGGGCAGTGAATGTCTAGGAGGAGCCATTTTCATGTAAACCTCCATACTAAAATCAGCATCCAGATTCTTGAGCACACTGTAGCACCAGTCGTCTTCAAAAGGGAACAGGTTTACATAGAAACATAGACTTTGACGGCAGAAAAGGACCACTTGGCCCACCCAGTCTGCCCATTTCTCTACCTACTGGATAAGCTGCAGATTCTAGTTAACCAACAGCCTGCTTCCTGCAACCCCTCACTATAATTGCTTTGTGTCTGTCCTAAGCATGTTTGAATTCCCCCACTGTTTTAGACCCACGACCTCCTCAGGAAGGCTGTTCCATGTATCCACCACTCTCTCCATGAAAAATTTCCTCGCATTACCCCTGAGCCGTCCCCCCTCTATCTTTAAACTGTGCCCCCTTGTTCTTACACATCTCTTTTTCTGAAAGATGCCACCCTCCTGGACTTTGTGGATTCCCTTGAGGTACTTGAACGTTTCTATCATGTCCCCCCTGTCCCTCCTTTCATCAAGGGTATACATATTAAGCTCTCTCAGTCTCTCTTCATATGGTTTCTGATGTAGACTCTGCACCATTTTAGTTGCCTCCTCTGGACTGCTTCCATCCTGTCTATGTCCTTGCATAGATGAGGTCTCCAAAACTGCACACAGTACTCCAGATGGGGTCTCACCAACTGTCTGTATAGAGGGATAATCACTTCCCTTTTGCTACTTGTGATGCCCCTTCCTATGCATCCCAGTATCCCCCTGGCTCTCCTTACTGACTTCTCACATTGCTTACCCACCTTTAGGTCATCTGATATGACTACTCCCAGGTCCCTTTCCATTTTTGTTGTTGTTAGTACCTCCCCTGCTATTGATGCTTGCTTAAACAATATTATTCAAGAGGAATTAGTAGGTGGAAGATGGAGCTAAGAGGAAAAGCTGCTTCAGCTTAGGCTGCCATCACGTGACCCCAGCATATGTGAAGCTTGCAAGAGAAACACTATTGCTGCATAGAGAGGGTGCATTCATGCTGTCGCATGCTGCTGTTGTTCCAAAGTCAGAGAAACAGCCTCTTGTTCATTGTGGTCCTGAATTCATGATGGCTTACAGACATACTGCACAGGTAAGCAGCATTGTTTTCTTTTCATTGTAATGGAGGGGGTTATTGCCACTGTTTGAAGTCTAATATATTCGTAATCCTCTGTCATTGATTTTCAGTTATTTGTGCACATGACATCATAATGCTGGACATCTACAACATAGATGCTGTAGTCTGAATCATGCCCAACATTGGCCAACCATGAAGACAAGTATTTTTTTATATGTGGGGGGGGGGATTGCTCGCTGGGGGTTCATAATGGCACACAGACATAGTGCACAGGTAAGTACCTTTGTTTTGTTAAAGGAAGGGTGGTTATTGCTACTGTTCAAAGTCTAATATATTCATACTTTTCTTTTTTCATTGCTTTTCAGTTATTTGTGCTGAATGCAGATAGATGGCATCACTCTGCTGGATGGATATAACATAAATGCTGTTGTTTGACTCATACACAACATTGTTCAACCACGAAGGTAAGTATTTTGGGTTGTTTTAGGGTATGGCGATTTGTTTTAGTACCATAATTGACAAATTAATTTCATTTCTTAATCACTGACTCTGCTGTTCTTCCTTATCTTTACAGGCATTCCCTGTGCCTGAATTTGTTGCATCGATGTGCTTGATGATTCACCAAGCAAATGATGTCAGTCCACAGAGAGCACCTGGAAAACAAGAAAGGAGTTTTGTGAATGAAAGTCATAGAAAGGAAAGGAAAGGAAAGGAAACTAAAAGAAAGGAGAGGAAATTTAAGCAAAGGAAAAACATTAAATCACAATGATATTTACTGTTAGAGTACTACTGCTGATTGTGCAATTCTGTTGCAGGAAAACATTTTAATGCTGCAATGAGTCTTATCAATCATGGTCTGATTTTCTGCCTCTAGTAGGCTTATAGAAGTGCTGCAGTGTCTGAAAAACAGGGCAGGTGTCTTACCAACAGCAGACAAAGAATGTCCTTGATGCAGTGTGGTAACAGTAATATGATGATGCCTTTCAGACTTCAGTCAGTGGCTTGATGGAGGAGGAGGACCAAGATGAATCTGTCAAGAGGAGAGTTTTGAGGAGGTACAAGAGGCGATTCTGTTTATCGCATTGGTGGCAATGAATCATCAGTCACTACGGTGGTGGAAGTGGTAGCCAAGCCAATGCTGTTTCTTACTTTTTGCGATTGTGAAGGAGGAGGACATAGCTGAAGCAGCCCAGGGAGTACAGATGAGGTAGAGGAAGTGGTTCTCTTTATCACAATCATCTGCCTGCTACATACTGATACCACTGATGGTGGAAGTGCTATGCCGTGCAGTTTCAGCCTGTGTTTGAGGAGGATCCAAGGCATCTACAGTGCACACAAGAGAAAATAGCAGGAGGAGAAGGGTGAGGTGTTGAGGTCACTGCTGCATGGCTGCGGTGTTTCTTACTGGTTAGAGTGGATATTCTGTTCAGTAATTCATAAGTGGCATAGTGAATTGTTTACAGCTGTTCAATTTGATGCAATTAAGAAGCAGTACTAATTAATAGTTGTTGATGAATATCTCAGCACTGAATGTGATACATTGTAATTGTTATTAAGTTGACATCCATGAATATATGGTTGTAGATGGGTTGGGAAGTGGAGGGAAAAGGAGAAAATAAATAGTAGAGTTCAGTATTCTTCCACATCCTCCATGAAGCATCTCTCACAGTCTTTAATACTGGAAGTGTCACCATACAGGAACTCCCTCTCCATCACGGCTTCATCCACTTCAATGCTGTGAGATAATGATGAGGTACGTCCTGGTCTGCCTAAAGCACTTTCCTCCTCCTCATCATCATCATCACTACTGTCAATTGGTGCTGTTACGATGGACATTACTCTTTTTGAGGGTATGTGAGCCTTATTCATTATGATAAATGTCAGCATGCCAACATTTTTAGGAGATAGATTTGTGCACCTGTCTCACACACAGTGGTACCTGCTGAATTGAACACCCACTCAATACTGACGCTGGAGCATATACCGACCATGCAGTGTCAGTTCTATGGTGAAGACCATCAGAGTGACATTGTTGGCAGTCGCTGTGATGGTCTCCACTACCCGACACTGGTGCTGGAGAGGTGCTTGCCCCCATCCACAAACTAACTCTGACTGGAGTTAGCAATCTAAAATATGGGTGGTGTGGGAGCAGAGCCCCATGAATGGGCGGTGTGGAGAGTGAAGCCCCCCCCCACAGAAAACTCCTTGTTCCCGAGTGACAGCACACCACCAATTGGTGCTGTTGTGCTGTCACTGTGCCATCAGTCGACAAGAAATTTGTCGCAGCAGCATAGTGGAACTGAGACTGGAGGATGGGCAGCAAAGATATTGCAGGGCAACCACTGTTAGTGCTGGCCAGTTATTGACCTTAGTGCCCCGGTATAGTACTGGCTCATCTCCAATGACAAGGTTCTTTGTATCTGCAAAATATGCATCTACCATGCATTTTGCCAAGTGAAGATGTGAAGTGTGATCCTCCTTCTCCTCAGTTTCCTTCATGTCTGTGACTTCCACCTGACTGAGGGCGGTCCAAATGGGATTCAGCATAGGTTCCTTTACCTCGCATTGCTTTTCTGCAGTTTAACACCCTGGCTGAGATGAAGAGAAGTGGGTGGCAGTAACACAGGATCGCTGTGCAGTACCATCATCTTTCTTTGCCCCCTGTGCCCGTAGTAGCAACTGTGCACCACTTACCCTCTGAGTGAGTAGTTTTGTCAGTCTCTGCAACTCATGATGCCCACCTTGTAATATGGCTGCCAACCCATGTTTATAATGTGGATCGCGCACTGTTGCAATTCCAAACTCCTCAAACTGCATAATATACATTATGTGGGTGTTGGAGTCTAATGTGAACAGCATGTGTTCCATTAATGAGCAAACTGCTCTGTCACCACCTGCCTCCAGCTGTTGCTGCATGTTCAACAGTGTCTGCCTCAGCATGTTCAACAGTGTCTGCCTCAGCACCTGTAGCAGATGAAATGGACTCACTGATGCAGGCAGTGTCCCCATTCACTGCCTGTGTTGCGTGCTCAAAGGGTCTCAGAATTGAGATGAGCCCATCCATTAGGAGCCACTGCTCTGTTGTGAGATACATTAATGCCCCACTGCTGTCACGAATCACATGAATTAGCAGATACTCAGAATTTATTTATTTATTTATTTGAGTTTTGGTGACCGGGTAAGTGCACTGAGACAATACATTCCCTTTTTCAGGGTTGACCAGGGGTCTTGGTAAAATAGCAGAAAGAAAATTGAAAGAAAACATTGGTACAAAATACAATGGCAGATAAGGAGATACAGCAAGTACAATGGCAGCATTGAGGTACAGCACAGACTATGGCAAAACATAAAGAGATACAGCATACAAGTATTTACAAAAATTACTTAAACAAGAGATAAGCACTTCAAAAACAATCAAAATGTCAAATGTGTATACAATAAACTTAGAGTAGTAACTAAGAGCTAAAGAAAGAAGGGGAGGAGGGGAAAGGGAAGGGACATACAATGAGGAAGAGGGGGATGCAGGGCAGAACACATGGATGTAGCTGGTGGAGAAGCACAGAGTTCAGTGAGGGGCAGGGATAAAGGGAAGATGGAAGGGTAAATCATCAGTGGAAGCAGGAGCACGATACAGTGACTGAGAGTGAGGCATACAGATTGGATTGAAATGTGGAGAGAGAGGAGCAGAAGAAAACAGAGGTTGGGAGGGAATTCCAGTCTGATGTAGCTGCAAAAGAGAAAGACCTCTGGGCAGTGCCAAGACATAGTTTTGGAGAAACTAGAAGTGGGAGTGAGGCAGATCTTAGGGCGCGGGGAGCTTGTCTTAGTCATATAGCCTCACCGAGGCAAGTGGGTGTGAATTTATGGACAAGCTTGAACATGAAGTTCAGGGAGGAATACTCAATTTTGCCTCATAGGGTAGCCAGCCCAGAGAGGAGAGGACGTCACAGTGGTGAGAGTGGGCATTTGCCCTCAGGAAAAACCTCCCCACCCTATGATAAGCCTGGGTGAGAAGAATCAAGGAGGATGAATTTGCAGAGAGTAGTAATGGAGCACCATACAGGCAGGAGAGATGTGGTAGCTATCTTATGGCAGGAGGCAAAGGAAAGGAAAGGATGGATGCGATAAAGGAGACCAAGTTCCTGGTACAAAGATTTGGTGACATAGGAGACATGAAGGCTAAAGGTGAGAGCAATGTTCAACAGGATACCCAGATATTTGAAGGACTGGACACACTCAAGCATATCACCATTGTTTGAGTTAATCCTAAGAGAGAAGAGAGGAGACTTGATGGAGGGTCGATGAGTAAATACCATACTATTCGCTCTTGAATTTTGGCTAACGGGAAGAGAATGTAAAATCAGTCTATAGTTTTCTACTGTATTGTTGGGTTCTCCTTTGTGCAACAGAATGACCACCGCCACTTTCCACTTATCAGGAATTGTACAAGAAAGAAATGATAGATTGAACAAGTCAGGGACAGGATGAATGAGTGCAAGGGCACCTAATTTAAGAAATTCTGGCTCAAGTGTGTTATGTCCAGAGGAACTCTCTGATTTTAAGTTGGAGAGAAGCTTCTGCACCTCTTTGAGGGAGGCCAATTTCAGATGGAAAGCAGGCTGAGGACCAATGGAGCTTGGTGGTGATTGGTTAGGGGGAGCAGAAGGTGGGATTATGGAAGAGTGAGGTATACTTGTGAAGATCCATAAAAGAATTGTTAAATCCAGATGCGATGGACATGGGGTCAGCAAGGGTGGCACCACTGACAACTATGGAGCAAGGGAAATCTGTACACTTTCTTTTTACCAGGAAGTTAACTTACCTCCAGAATTCTTTCAGATTGCAAAGGTGCTCCATTTGAAGGGATTGTTAACAGAGACGTTTGGCTTTATGGAGTGAATTTTTGCACTTGTTTCTGAATTGCCTGTAGAATTGTTAGTCAAGATAGAGTCAACTCTTTCTATAGGTCCACCAGGCTTTGTCATGAATGGACATAAGCGTTCTAATATCCTTAGTGAGCCAGGGAGCTTTGACTCCCTTTGATCTACATTTTTTCAGTGAGACATGGTAATTAATAATTTGAGAGAGGGTCAAAACAAAGAAATCCAGGGCTAGATTTACATTGAGAAGGGTATTAATAGGGCACCAGTCAGCGTCATTGATGGATGTAATAAAGCTACCTACATCAAACCTAGACATGTCCCGAACCATGGAAACCTTGGGAGGTGGTTTGGGATAATTGTTCCTCCAAATACAGAAAGTAGGGGAATGGTCACGGATACAGTCGGGGGAGGACACCACCAGCTTTTATCTTCATGGGGCAGTTAGTGATTACCCAGTCAAGTAGGCTATGTTTTCTAGACTTGGAGTTGTGACAGGTAGGATCCTGTAGGAGTTGTGCCAGGTTGGCATCAGCGAGAGAGGCACACAGTTTGTCTGCATCAGTGTGGAGCCCGTCAGTATTAAAGTCACCACACAGGATAAGGTCATAGCTAGGGAGATTTGCAAGAGAGATGAGAAAGGGGGGCAGACCTATGGGAGCTCTATTGGGTGGCAAGCATGCACATCCAATGGCAAGTTTCCAAGTGTTATGGAGATGAAAAAGGATTCAGCAGGAGATAAGCTCACTTCAGGAGCAGGGGAGCTTGAGTACATCCAAATCGGACATAAAGTAGATAAGGATGCCACCACCCCTCGTATGTACCCTGTTGTTTCTGAGGCAGTTATACCCAGGTAGAGCTACCTCATATTGTTTAAGTTGGTTTGAGCAAGTATATAACCTTGTACTGCTGGTATAGATGCTCCACCATGTACAAGGTGGAATTCCACCGAGTGACAACGTCAAACTTTAAATGGTGCTGAGGCAGCTTGTTCTTTACCTGCAGATCACGGAGATAGTCAAAGGCTTTTGCTGAATGTGCAAAGTGGGCACAGATGTATTGGGCAAGAGCCAAAATTTCTTTTATATACGTATGGTTAAGGAAAGCCTGCACCACAAGGTTAAGACAATGTGCCAGGCATGGCACTCTGACAAATCCCCCATCAGTGATGCATTTCCGCACATTTGAGCCATTATCACTGGCGATGAATCCAGCTTTCAGTGCATGGGGGTGGAGCCAATGATCAATCTCGATTAGTACAACTTCCAGCATCTTTTCCTCAATGTGTAACCTGGGGATACTCTTCATGATCAGTGTTGTGTGCTACCTTACACCAGTCATGTTGCTACCACCACAGTTTGTCCTAGTGCAATTCATGCCTTTTCCCCAATCAGCTGCTACCCCAGGTACCTGTGCCTAGTGTGCTGTAATGCACAGGTAAGAGCTACCAGATGTTTTCCCACTGGTCCACATGTCCATGCTCAGATAGACATACTTTGCTGAGGAATGCTGCAGGGCATGATGTACCATGTCACATACAGTACTGTACAGTTCAGGGATGGCACACTTTAAAAAGTATGTACATGATGGCACATGCCATTTCAGCAAGGCACGGGCCATGAACACCTAAATCCCACATGCTCTACAAAGGAGTATGGCAACAAATCCAAAGCAATAATTTCTGCACATGCTGCATTCAACTCCTGCATTGTACCATGATTAGGTGGGAATTTTGTTTGTCTATCTGAAATGGAAGGCAGCGTTGGCAAAACTTTTCTTGATATTGCTGTCATCAGTGATGCACCTGGTGGTGCCAAACAGCTTGCCTCGTCATTGTGCCAGTAAGAGGGTGCTCCTTTCCTGGGGACTGCCAATGGTGCTCATGGCCTGTGGTGATGCATGACACAACTCAGAGCCTTTTTGGTTTTTCATAACTAGTGGGGTAGCAATCACATTTTGGGTTGGGGTGGTACTCCGAATGATAGGACCATGACTTTGCCCATTGCCAGAATCCTCCTCATCCAGTACAATGATGTCCTCCTCCTCACCTGCACCTCCATGTCCCTGTAGTGGTGCTGTGTGTATTTGATTTATTTATTTATTTAAGAGATTTACCAGGAAGGCATGCTGAGCAGAGTACTGCTCGATTCCAGATGCGCCCTGGGGGTAGGGAGTTACAGTGGTACAGTAAAATACAGCAGAAAAAAAGAACATACATAAAGTGTTAAAACAAGCAGTGGGCGAAACAGTTATAGTACAGTTACGTAAGTACAAATTCATTATTACGTGTCATGCATAAGGTACAGATTGACAAAGTAGAACCAGACTGGTGCTAACAGCTGGAGGGTTTTGGAGTATTTTGCTTACATTGCCCTCTGATTTGGATGTTCCAAAACCACTGGTGCTGGCTGCCTTCTGGTGTTGATGCCACTGAATTGGGTGCATATTTTTAAGGTGTGCGTGGTGCCCACCTTTGCCGAGATGACTACTCTTCTTAAGACGACTTAATCAGATTTGACACAGTTGGCAAACTGCCACTGTCTCATCAGATGGGTCCAGTACATAAAAATTCCAAACTATGGATTTATGGGGCCTTGTGTTTACTTGGTGCCAAGATGACTGTGATTGTGACAGCAAAGAAGATGATTTGCTCTTTGTTGTGGGGTGACTGGAGCAATGTAGAAAAAATGGGAGAAACAATGGTTGAAGTGACCTTCTCCTTGACGGTTTTAGCAGTTAAGGCAACAGGAAAGATACACTCTGGAACACCCTGTTTTGCCCTTTTCTGGCTCCCATGAGGGATCCATGTCATCTGACACATCATCATCATCCACATCATAGTCTGCAAAACAGCTAGCAGTCTCAACAACCCCAGCAGATCTATCTGCCTCTAGCAAGTGCTGCAGGCTCTGTAACACACACTTCCTCTTTATGACTGTTGTCCTCATGTTGCTCCACATGTACCACCACCTCACCCTCACTCACTGGACATGGACACACATTATCCAGCTCTGCCTCTGACCTACCATCACCAGCAGCACCACTTTCAAATTGCAATTCAGCACCAACAGCCTCCAATCCCACAGTTTGTTTGCTGGTGGTGCTACTGCTTCTTCTCACTATGTCACTTGACAGCGAGACATCCGTCAACATGTTTGCCACAGATTCTGCAGAGAAAAACTTAACTGCAGGGAAGCAAACACCAGGGCCATACACTTTGCTACTACTGCTGCTGCCTGCCACAGAGTCATTGGAATGCTGTCCCTGTGCTCTCACAGACAAGTTTCTGGTTCCTGAACTACTATTAGGATTAGTATTAGGAACCAAAAATTGGGAAATGTTCTTTGTGGCCTCTCCACAACCTCTCCCTTTAGATGCCTTTTTCTTCCCAGTCATTCTTCAGCACATACAGGGACACAAAATCACTCGGGTTAAATCGCTGTCTGGAGAACAGTAATTTTTTTCCCTTAATACAGGTGTGTACGCAGTCACACAAAAATCAATTGGCTTAAATCGCTGTCTGTGGAACAGTGATTTTTTTCATAAATACAGGTGTGTATAACAGGAAACAGCAATCGCTCAGCTTATATCGCTGTCTGGAGAACAGTGATTTTTTTGCTAAACAGAGGTGTGTACGTAGGGACACAACAATCACTTGGGTTAAATCGCTGTCTGGAGAACAGTGATTTTTTTCCTATATACAGTTGTGCACGTAGTCACACACAAATCACTCAGGTTAAATCACAATCTGGAGGACAGTGATTTTTTTTCTTAAGAAAAGACAGAAAACTTGCCCACTGATTTTGTTCAGAAGAAAACTGTGCCTTCTAAACTGCTCCTGCCCTTCTCCGGCCCACTCTAGCCACCAAACCACAACTTCTAATAGAAAACTATATACTGCAAGTAAACTATACAGGATAGAGAAAAGCAACACAGAAAACTCACTGTATGTGCAGATAGCACTCACAGTAACAGTTATGAAGCAATTTGACAAACAAAATGCTCTTTTATATAATGTTTTTAGATTTGACTCTAAGCTGCAGCACAAGCTCTGCTCTCTAAGTCTCTCCCAAAACACACTACACTCACAGAATGAGAACACTAGCTTCTCATTGGCTGTTCAGCAACATGTGACCTTATATCCCATGGTTCATTGCAAACTTCAACTCATGCTGAACTTCATGGTGAAGTTCAAGCTTCATGGATCTGGGACACCTGTACCATTGACTGTAACAGGAATCAAAGTTTCTGACTTCAAAATTACGAGAATCTGCCAGAAAACACTTTGAAGTGGGACTTCACAGGGTGGAAAACTGTGGAATATTTGAAATCTGTGATATTTTACAAAGAGTGAATTTTAACAACTTGCACACCCCTACTCAAATCAAACGAAAAAACACAGTGCAAAACAAAAGTGGTGTCATTTATTGGCATACAAAGTGTAAACTGCTCCAGTGATTTGAGGTACACTATCATTTCCTCAGGGAGCCTAAGCAAAGTGCAATCAAAGTCAATGTTTTTATATATTACAAGGCACAACCACATGACCCATAGTCCAAAAGGTTACTAAGTGCAGCTGAACCTGATTTAAAAATCTCAGATATAAATTCAAAAACATGTAGTTATTATTTCATTTTTATGTTGCTTGCACGCATGTGCAAGAAACATAGTGCCGTCATCCAAGTTTTCGGAGGTGTGGCAGCCCTCTTCCAATTCAGTCAGTGTGTTTGCAGGCACGGCCGCAGTTCTCCAATCGCTGCTGGAGCTGTCTATAACAGCAGTCTAAAATGCAGTGGCATACAGTTGAAAGGGGGAGCTATGCTTCAGTGAGCAGCGATATCGCCTGCCCATGTGTGCTCCCCCTACACATACACACACACACACACACACACACATGCATACTGCGTGATCGGCCCCCCACACACTGTATAGCCGATGGAGGGTGCCCAATCCCCTGTTGGCTGTGCTGCACTCCCCCCAAAAAAAACTGAGTTGCACATGCCACGCTGGCTGCCCACCCCAGCATGGCAACACATGGTATAGCTGATGGAGGTGCCCAGTCCCCCATCGGCTCCACTGTCCCTCCCCCGAAACACGGTGCCACGCTGGGAGCCCACCCAGCGTGGCAACAGATACTGTCACTGATGGGGGGTGCCCAATCCCCAATCAGCTCCACATCCCCCCAAACAGCATCCTTGTGCCATACTGGGAGCCCATCCCAGCATGGCAAATGTCCTCCATCGTCTTCCTGTTTTTTTTAAAAAAAAACTGCCCATAAAAATGGTCCTCGCTGTCTGGCCCCCAACGCGCCCACCCACTGCCCACCCCACCTCCCTACACACCCCTCACCCCATACTTACTCCGGACCGTCGTGACAATCTTCAGTGGACCAGGAACACGTCTGCACTCTTCAAAGCCGACCACGAACTGAGGAAATGGTGGTAAGCTGTATAATGTAAGAAATAGGGTTTTTTCAACTTTGCTGCATATCTCAGGCATTTTTTGGAATTTTTGCACCAAATTTTCAACATGGGGTTTTTGGGACCCCTTCTCATGAATGCTCTCACTGTCATGGCATTAATCGGGCCGAATGGTGATTTCACAGTCACTGCCGAAATCACCCTTGGCACTGATTAACGAAATGACACTGCCAGTGTTCATAAGGTGGGCTCTCAAAAGCCTATGTTGAAAATTTTGTGGAAAAATTCCTAAAATTACTGTTTTACCAGCGCAGTGCTAAGCAGTTCCTATGACACTAGTAAGCTATGAACTTTCAATATTTTCACTCCAGATTTTCAACATTGTCTTTTTACCACACCTCCTTATGAGCAGTACAGCTGTCATTTTCACATCTTGCCCAAAGCGTGTTTCTGCCATATGGCAGCACAATGGTGCAGTCGATATGTGAAATCACTGTATGGGACACATTAAGAAAATCACAGTGACCCTGTTCATGAGCAGAGGTCTTAAAATGGCTATGTTGAAAATTTAATGACAAAATCCTAAAAATTACTGTTTCACGAGCCTCGCTATGCACTTCACGGATTCGTCAGAGTTCATCAATTTTCAATATTTTCACTCCAGATTTCCAACATTGCCATTTTATCACACCTCCTTATGAGCAGTACAGCTGTCATTTTTCACATCTTGCCCACAAAATGTTTTCTGCCCATGTGGCACAATGGTGCAGTCTGTATGTCGAAATCAATGTATGGGACACATTAAGAAAATCACAGTGACACTGTTCATGAGCAGAGGTCTTAAAATGGCTATGTTGAAAATTTGGTCACAAACTTCCTAAAAATGACTGTTTCATGAGCGTGTGTTGCGCAGTTCTTACGCACGCTCGTAAGGTTGCAAATGTTCAATATTTGCACTCCACTGACTTCCAAATACCTACACAGCACATACAAGCAAGCAACATTCAGCATTGACAAATGCTTGTTCATTGTTGTCCTAGTAAAAATATGGGCTCAGGAATGCAAGAAATGGGCAAAGAAGTTAAAGAAGACAAAGAGATATGAATCAAAGAATGGAAACACTGGAGGAGTTTCACTTTGTATGTCAATAAATTACACAGTCTACAGCTTTTGTCTGCACTGTGTTCTTTTGTTTTATTTGATGCCTGATATCCACCCCAAATTATGTGTATGATTATTGTGGTTTGCCTGAATTAAACATAATGCTAAATGTATAAAACTATAAAGCAGTCTCAGGATTTTTGTCCAATCACAGCAGAGAACCACTTACCTCTTGTTGAGTGTACAGATGCTGCCTCGCACACACTCAACTTTTCTTCTGCTGTCTCCTACTGTTAACTTCCACACACTGCTCACCATTCTGTTCTGTAGCCTGCCTCTAATATATGCCAGTTCTCTTTCAAAAAAACTGAAGAAAATAAAAAAAAGCCTCCCTGAACTGTTTTTTTTTTTTCTTAACTAAAACAAACAGTGGGAAACTTAGTTTGATCAGCTGCTGTCTGCTACAATGTCAGAGCACGTCAAGACTGTAGCACATTTCAGCATTACTGGGGGGGGGGAGGGACAGACAGCTATGAAGAAATAAAAATGCTTTACAGTTACGCTAACAATTTTATGTTGCCAGAAAATCTTCAACTGCTTCATAATATATCAATATGTCTACTTGTGTGTGTGTTCCTTACTGTGAATGTCATCTTATGCTGTTTAGGCAGACAGAACCATTCAGCTTCACTTTGCAGCCTCTTACCCAAACAGCATGAGATAACATTCTTACACAGCAAGAAACACACACAAGTAGACATATTAGTACATAGTAATATAGGGTACACAGAGGGTCTGGGTAACAAATATGTGTATCTCTACAATGGGGAGTTGACTGGCAATGAGACACTAAAGGGGTTTAGCTTACAAGTTGTATTTGACTAGTTACACCACTGGATTCAGGTGCTACTGGATCTGCTTGTAATGCCAATGGAACCATTGAATAAACTCTGAAAGAGACTTGCCTGACTCTCTCTGGGAAAAAGAGAGACATGTTCCATACGATAGCACCGCCCCAATCATGGCCAATGAAGGTAGCCTGGGAGATTCCCTTCAAAAAGAAAGAGAGAGACAGAAATAATGCTGAGGAATTATACCTTGGCTCACTTCTGAGTATAGTACAACAACTTTTACAATCAATGGTGATAATTATTGAATCAGAAACATGTTGTCCTTTGATAAAATAGAGCACATGTGTATTTTCCATAACATTGATAATACATCACACATATATTGAAATTATTACTTTCAGTATATGCGTATCCATTAATTATTTACACATGAGGTATTGTTCTCCAATTTGATCAACAGTGTTTTCTTGATATTTACTATCAAAGGGTTTTTGCATACTTGCAAACATTTTACTTCTAAATAAACACTTTTTCTTAGAAGTGCAGTATGGAAACCATCCAGTACTGTTTGATATTATAGGTTAGTCATGTAGTACACATATAAGTACCCCAGCTGGTGATCCTATAACTTCCTTTGCTTTCTGTGAAAGCTTTGGGAGATAATAATTATAAGTGGTAGTTATCTTTCTTTTACAAATGCAAAAACTACTTTTGAGCAATATTTGGTCCTGATTACATCTTACTGCCTGTCCTACTAAAGGAACTGTATATTGCTACCCATGATGCTTTGTATCTAGTTGTTTGGGGATTTTAGATTGCATACTGTACATGTGATTGGGAAGAATCACAGAAGACAGTTTGGACATTCGTTCTCTCCCTGCAGCTCCAGCTACTGTACGTATGCCTCTCCCATTCATACAATTTAAATACATAAATAGATTAGTAAATGTTTACAAACCATACTTTTTCATATCTACTTATAAAGCAAAGGGTGGTCATGAGGAATTTAGAGTCCCGTCTAACATTATGGTACTATGTTACTACATTACCTTTCACCAGCACTAAATCGTCACAATTTGAAAAAGCCTCATAACTGTGCCCACCTACTGCACATTGTACCTGTCCCAAGATTAAACAAAGGACTTCTATTTCCACTCAGACTGGTTACTCAGCTTTTGAGCTCTAAATCCAACACTATTTTTTTTAATGAGAGATCAAACAGCACAGGAAGAGATTTACTGCTGGAGTCAGATTCTAGCTGCCCTTGTGATTTTCCCCTGTTGGCCTTTGATGAATGTGAACTGAGACAAACTATCCCACTGCGAGGCTGTAATTGAACTTTCTGTTCAGGCAGGGATTTGCCTTTGTTGAGTATTATAGATAAATTACTGTTTGACATTGCGTAAGAAGGAGGAGGATGGGGTTGCTGTGGCAAGCGCTCCACTTTTGCTGAAAATAAAATTGAATGTTTTTGAGAAATCATTTGTAGGCATCACTTCTGGGCCTCCAAGGCTAATATAAATCAAAAGAAAATGTACAGACTAGTTTTTCTTCTATCTGAATTGATTTTGTTTTATAGATTTCTGTGCTCTGTAAATTTTGCATTCCCACAGAAATAATCTTCCAGCCCTACGTTGACTGCTGACTGAGTCTACCCTGGATTTACAGATGTTAGAGTACCCTTCCCCCCCTCAAAAAGAAATAGGTCCTGATCAAGGGACAGACAGACCAGTTAAAATCTTCCCAGTTCTAACATTTAGAACCAAGTAGAACCTCAAAGTCTAGAACAGTTTGAGTTGTTTGAAATGTAGCATGGTAAGGACTGTAGTGACAGAAGGGACATACTGCCCATCTTGTCTACACCTTCTGCTGCACAGCTGCGACTACAATTTGAATATGGGCACTTCCACACTGATGAGCTGAAATGATAACCCTACACATGCTACTTAACTCTCAATGTCCTTCTTCCTCAGAATTCTGTCTGCTCCTGCTTAGAATGCTTGAATGGTGTTATTTTCTACATCCTCACAAGGTAGATTATTTCACATGCTAGCCAACCTCTGTGGGAAGTAAAGTAGTTCATTTTCATGTTTCATCTTATTCTTCCCCCTCTCCCAGGAGTCTGACAGCATGCCTCTGTGTAGTAATACAGTAGTTAGGGTTGGAAAGGTATTTAAATTCATCACTCCCCCCCCCACACACACACACGCCTGGGCCCTGCTTTAGAAGCAGAGATGAAATGAATATGCTGCATATGTGTACTTCAATTCTAATTGCACTTACTAACCCAAACTACTGTATATTTATTTACAATATGGGGACTGGACAGGCACATTGACCCATGGCCTGTTTCCAGGTGTAACTCAGGAGAAGGGATACAGAAGGGAGTGAAACAACAATAACAAAGTGAAAAAACAGGTGCACGAACATGAATAATTAAACTGCAATACAAGTAATGAATTTCAGAGAAAAGAAAAACTTAAAAAGTGTACAGGTACATCAGGTATGGGGTAGCCCGGATGATAGCTAAGCCACCAACATATGACAAGATAAAGTATATACTCCCTATGTCTCAAAACACCATGATCATGTTACATCTAATTTTAAGTACCTGTATTTATTTAAAACTCATGTAACTTCTTTGTGTGAATGTGAATATTTTTATTTATGATTGCTGAAGGGATTTTCATTGTTTCTGTTTTTGATTTGTATTTAATTTTTTATGCTTTGTACTTATGCTATGGACACGGGTCATTCTTGAAAACAGGTGTTCTTTTCTGCCCTCTGAACATACCTTGTTAACAAAATAAAAATTAAAAAAGTCCACACTCATCCCACTTTTTCCAACTAAATTCAAAAGTATGTCCAGTCTTTCCTCATAGCTTTTCCACCTACTGTATGTCAGTCATCAGCTTGGTGGTCTTGCTCCACACTCATGATTTAGTCAATGTCCTTCCCAAAACGCAGCATCCAGAAATGGATCTAGTGCTCAAAGTGCAGTGTAACCAAGGCCTTATACAATGAAAGGATCCCAACCCTCCATTGCCCTGCTCCCTACATCCCCCAAATGCATCCCGACACTGCTCTTGCTCTCCTGATTGCAGCAGAACATTGCCTGCCTTGCTCAAGCTTATGGCCAGGAATAATCACTGCATTCTTTTTGTCAGCTGTTCCTATTTTATTTTATTTTAGTACTGAAAAGAACTCATCGAGATAAAGGTGACACTTTTTTATAAGTGCATCGAGGTGGCAGCAATACTACAGAAATTTACAGATATACATCAGCACAGAATTTAATAACAGTAACAACAGCAGCTGTGCTGTCCACTGTTGTATCATATAAAATGTATGTTCCTTGCCCCTGAAGTAGGTGTAGTGCCTTGCTCTTTCCTAAATTAAACCTAAGCCCCATATCTTGGCAGACATCCTTAATATGTGCAGCTCCCCTCCTCTGCACAGTGCACTCTTCTTACAAAATTTAGCCTGCTGCTGTTCACCTCCTCAAAGTCATTCATAAATATGCCAAGCAGCTACAAGCCCAGCACAGGTGACTTGAGAACTTGGCTCAGAACATCTATTCACTACGAATGGTCACTGTATTTCCACTGCCACCTTTTGCTTTTTACCATTCAGCCAATTTACAACATACAGTACTTCCTGTACACTCACCAGACAGCATATTGTGTTACTTTCTCCATGGATTCCCTATGTTGCATAGTGCTGAAGGCCTTGTTCATTGTCAGATAGATTATATTCACTGCACGGCCCCTATCCTTATCGATGCAATAACGTTGGTTTAGCAATACAGTATCTTCCTTTTTCTGAAGCCAAATATTGTACAGTATGTCAGAGAGTAGCCTGTTCTTTCTATGTGCTAAGCCACCATATATCATATGAATTGCTCAAGCAATTTGCTGAGTTTTGAGATAAGGCTTACTTCATTTATTTATTTTTTATCTTAGATTAACAACCTTTGAACTAGAAGCTTGTTTACAGAGGTCCCACATCATGAGGAGATACAAGTATTTCTACAAACATTTACAGCACTACAGGATACATGTCATAATATACATTATTGCAGTAAGATTTACAATCCTGTGTTTTATAACACTGTAGGAGCATGTTAAGAGGACAGAGAGAGTGAGGAGAAAGGTAAGGGGAAGTAGGCAGTCAGGTGGAGGGAGTAATTAAGGGTAGCACCCAGCGGTTGGGGGGCGCATATAAGGGATAGAATGGATGAATGAGAGAAGCCAGGGGCCTTGTCAGGGACAGATGGATGGTGCAAGGGGTATTGGGGTGAAGCCAGGTAGGGGGTAGTAGATATCAGGTGCAAGGATGCTGAGCGGGAGAAAGAGCCGAACAAGCAGTTGGTACGAGTGGAAGGACGAGAGCAGCCAGTGGGCCTTGAACGAGGCAGAGAGTGAAGGGATATGAAGAGTGGGAGAAAGGGATATGAAGGGGGAGGGATAAGTGCTAAGGAATTGGCTTTCTGGTCTGTGTTATCTGTATTCAAACTAGCCCCTTCTTAATAGGGCAGGGGCAACATACATTATTTTACAGTTATTTGGCACTATCTCTTGTCTGTAAGAAGACCTGAAAACATATCAGTGAGGTGCCTATTATAAACATTTTAACTCTGCTATTACTCCCAGCCTGACAGTATAATACCCAGGCCCGGCTATTCTCCCAGCTTAACACTCTCTAGATAGTTATCCGCTAATTCTGGCACTGCCTCCTGTTTGGATTGTACCTCTCTCATAAACCACCCCCCAAGCTGGCCCTGCCATCTAACTTCCTGGCTGAACACTGACACAAAGTAACTATTCACTTCCTCGGCCATGCCTAATGCCTTCCTTCCCCAAACCCCCCAAATAATCAGAGGCCCCACCTTAATCACTGACTCCACTGTTCTCTATGTGTAGAAAAATGGTTGTGCTTTGCACTGCCACGTGGGAAACTTGAGTTCAAACCATGAGTTTTACTCCCCTGCATTGAGCTGGCGAGTCATGCGGTGCGATGGAAAGGCATCAGGTGATGGCCCCCAGAGTGGGGTGTAGCACTGTCTGCTACTGCACCTACTGTGGTAGATGGTGGGAGTAGTGATAACCATTTAACATCAGCCACTCTCCCCTCCCAGCACAGAGGTCAGCACTTCAAAAGCCCTGTTAGGATAGGGTGGTGGAAGGGCTTAAACAGTGATAAAAATGGCTGGCATGCTGTGTGTGATGTCAGTGGTCAGCTGGTCATCTCACAGTCACTGAAATCTAGAGTCCCTCTGCTGTACATCCTGGGGCTAAATAAGTCTTCTTGGCAATCCGAGAAGTATGCACAAAATCAGGCCAGGCCTTGCCATAGGGGGCAGTAGTGGGGCAATTCAGGCTGGCATAGCAATCCGAAAATATTAGTCATACAAACATAGAATCTGAAGGCAGATAAGGATCATACAGCCCATCCAGTCTGCCCATTTCTTTACTGTCACCATCATCACTGACTTCACAACCATTTCCTAAACACTAACCTTTTTGTGAGGATGCATTTCTCAGCAATTTTAACAAACATAAGTCAGTATGTACAGTATATGCCATACTAAAACAGGCAGAATACATTGTGTACTTTCTAGCCTACTTTTTCTGTTTGCTACAATACATTGCTGAGGACTGCTTCCTTTTAAAAATGTTAGTCATTAGGGGAAAGGCTGTTAAGTCAGCGACTAAAATCTTCAGATTGATTAAGTCCATTACAACTACTAATGGTAGTGCTTACTTTGGAAGTTCATTATATCAGCAGAACACTCAAATAATTTGTCATTGGGAAGGGAAATAATGGCAATTACAAGTACATGGACTAGCCAGGTCTTGAATATTATAAAACTGCACCCTTTAGAGACATTCACACATAAAGTAAAGGATGTACTGGGATTTTACTGCTTGATTGCTTTGTTTATCACTCTGCGTGTCACTCCTAGAAACAAAGACTATGACAGCAGATAAGGACCGCTTGGCCCACCCAGTCTGCCCATGTCCTTACCTATTGGATAAGGTGCAGATCCTAGTTAACCAACAGCCTACTTCTTCCTAACCTCTACCAGAATTGCCTTATGTCTGTCCCATGCATTATTGAATTCCCCCACTCTTTTTGACCCCCAACCTCCTTAGGAAGGCTGATATATATGTCCAACACCCTCTCCGTGAATAAATATTCCTCATATTGCCCCTGAGCTGTCCTCCCTCTTATCTTCAAATTGTCTCCTCTTCTGAAAGATGCTACCCTCTTGGACTTTGTTGATTCCTTTGAGGTACATGAAAGTTTCTATCATGTCCTCCCTCTCCCTTCTTTCCTCGAGGGTATTCATGTTAAGCTCCTTTAGTCTCTCTTTGTTGGCTTCTGGTGCAGACCCTGCACCATTTTAGCTGCCCTCCTCTGGACTGCCTCCATCCAGTCTATGTCCTTGCAGAGATGGGGTCTCCAGAACTGCACACAGTACTCCAGATCAGGTCTCACCAACTGTCTGTACTGAGGGATATCAACTTCTTGCTTTCTACTGGTGATGCCTCTCCCTGTACATTCCAGTATCCCCCAGCCCTCCTTACTGTCTTCTCACACTGCTTGCTTACCTTTAGGTCATCTGCTATGACTACCCCAGGTTCCTTTCATTTTTGTTGTTGTTAGTACCCCCTCCATTGTATACTCTTCCCCTGGATTGTTGTTTCCCAGGTGCAATTATTTGCAATGAATTTAAGCTGCCATACTTTTGACAGTTCCTCCAACCTTGCTAAGTCCTTTCTCATCCTTTCCACCTGCCCCTTGTGTATCAACCCTGTTGCAGATCTTTGTGTTGTCTGCAGAGAGGATACTTTTCCTTCCAGTCTCTCTGCAGTGTCACTTATAAAAACATTAAAAAGGACTGGTCCCAGTACTGAGCCCTGCAGTACTCTGCTAAAAAAAATCCCTTTCTTTGGAGTTTACTCCATTTGCTATTACCCTCTGTGTCCTGTTGTCCAGCCAAGTTTTTACGCAGGCTACCACCCTGGGACCCACTCCCAGGCTGGCCAACTTGTTTATTAATCTTTTGTGTGAGACTGTGCCTAAAGCCTTGCTAAAGTCTAGGTAGGCCATGGAGAAAATGACAACCACAATAAGAAAAAGGATGGGGCAAAAAGGGGTAAGGCCATGAAGAAATGGAGGCTAATGAGTACCAATGCCCATAGTCTGGGCAACAAGCTCCCTGAACGGGTGGCCTTGATGGAAGAGGGATGCCTGGATGTTGAAGCAGTCACAGAAACATGGTACACAGAGAACCATGACTGGGATATTAACATACCAGGGTACACAATCTACAGGAGAGACAGGAAGGGGAGAAGAGGGGTCAGATTAGCTCTTTATGTAAGGGAAGGGATAAAAGCGACTGAACAAAAGAGTAAACAGGTAGGAGAGGAGGAGACTGAAACAGAGAGAGTGAGAAGGCAGCCACAGCTTCCTTGAATCAAGGAGGTTATTTGCTAGACTACACTGAACTAAATTATTACTTTTTGGACCTGTGTAAGTAACCAGTATTGATTCTGTCTTTGGAGTGGACTTTTCTTAGTTTTAACTTTAATTTGCCAGGGTGGAACTGTAGCTGGGAGATATTAGCAGTCAGTTGTGACTAGACCTGTTACTTAGCCTTTGTGAAATATGTGTCTCTTTAGGGAAGGAGCTGAAAGGGGCCTAGTTGAACTGAGGATTTATAACTGGAGTTTTTTGTGGTCTCTGTCTGCTGAAACTGAGACAGAGAGAGTGAGAAAACAGCCACAGCTTCCTTGAATCAAGGAGGTTATTTTCTAGACTACACTGACCTGAATTATTACTTTTTGGACCTGTGTAAGTAACCAGTATTGATTCTGTCTTTGGAGTGGACTTTTCTTAGTTTTAACTTTAATTTGCCAGGGAGTAACTGTAGCTGGGAGATATTTGCAGTCAGTTGTGACTAGACCTGTTACTTAGCCTTTGTGAAATAAGTGTCTGAAAGGGAGGAAGGCACTCCCCGGGGTGGAGGGTAAGATTTGTAGGTGATTGTTTCTGGACGGCATAGGTTTACTCCCACCCACCCTTCCCTCACCCTACCCACCCCAAGCACATAACTTCCTTTATAGAAGGGACTCTGACATCACTTCCCCAAAACAGTTAACAACATACACCTGTTCATATCCTTAAAGGCACAGCACACTGAATAGGGGGTAGAGACACTCACAAGCTTGCACACACTAAAACAAGAACAAAAACCAAAAAATCAACTGTAACTGGAAGGGACACAGACATCTGGGGAGTGGTGCAATGCAATGGCTGTGGAGCAGCAATCTTCCGGGAGACATTCCGGAGACTGCATTGCTGCGCTATTTGCAGACACCTCTCTGGTCTGAGGAAGGAGGCTGTTCATCTCCATGCTGACCTGGAAAGGATTTGTGAAACCTGCTCCCCCACTCAGGGACCACCCAGGCCACCGCCACTACCTCAGAGGTTGACAAGAAAGAGGAGTGGTTGAACCAGGGTGGGCTCAAGGAGGATGAGGGTGATGGAACAGAGGTGCATCCCCTCCAGTTGTGCCTCTCCACAATTCATTCACCACTCTGGCGAAGCATGGTTCCTCTATGAAGGCACCTGCAGTGGAGACCAAGGAGGATGCTGGGAACCTCCACAATGGAGACCCACAGGAGGGTGGCCCAGTACCCCACAGGGGAAGGAAACAAGTCCTGTTGGAGGACTCAATTGTTAGGGGGCTAGAACTGGGGGAGGGAGGGGGAAGGGAGGTAAGGAGCCTGCCCAGTGCCAAGGCTTGGAGGGACAGGAAATGAATCCTCAGGATCGTGGGAGCAGCGGCAGTGGGGTGGGAGCTGGCTGTCATTATCCACCTAGGGATGAATGACCTGGCTGAGAATGGGATCAAAGCAGTGCAACAGGAGTTTGTGGAGATGGGGGAGGGGCCTTAGACAAGTAGCACACAAGGTAACTTTCTCAGAAGTGCTACCTGTCTATGGCATGGATGAGGCTAGGGAACTCCGCACCATGGGATTCAATGACTGGTTGAAAAGCTGGTGAAGAGCTCAGGGATTTGGCTTCATTGGGGACTGGGGCTCCACCTGGAGGGATGCAGGCTTATACAGCTGTAATGGTCTGCATCTATCCTGGAGGGGTATCAGGATCCTAGGTGATAGGTTTAAAAGCTTCAATGGCAAGCATTTAAACTAGCCAAGGGGGGAGGCACTGAAAAGGAGAAGAGAAATCCTAGCCCCCCCAAAAAAAAATCAGGGTAATTAGTGAGGTAAACACTACGATAGAGCAGTCGATAGGGAGAAGGGCAGGGTAAATGGAGAAAAAGACAAAGGCAGTAAGGACAGGGATGGGGCAAAAAGAAAAGAAGCCATAAAAAAATGGAGGATAATGAGTACCAATGCCTGTAGTCTAGGTAAAAAGCTCCCTGAAATGGTGGCCTTGATAGAAGAGGGATGCCTGGATATTGTGGCAGTCTCAGAAACATGGTACACAGAGAACCATGACTGGGATGTCAACATACCAGGGTACACAATCTACAGGAGGGACAGGGAGGGTTGAAGAGGAGGAGGAGTAGCTCTCTATGTAAGGGAAGGGATCAATGCAACAGAACTAAAGGGTAAACAGGAAGGATAGGAGGCACTGTGGGTCACCCTGAAGGCTGGAAATGGCTCCACAATCTGCACAGGGGCTGTATACAGACCCCCGTCTCAGGGGGAGGATATAGAAACATAGAAACATAGAATTTGATGGCAGATAAGGACTGCTTGTCCCACCCAGTCTTCCCATTTTCCTACCTACTGGATAAGCTGCAGATCCTAGTTAACCAGCAGCCTACTTCTTCCTACCCCCCACCCCCTAGAATTGCCTTATGACTGTCCCATGCATGCTTGAGTTCCACCACTGTTTTTGACTCCACAACCTCCTCCGGAAGGCCGCTCCATGCATCCACAACCCTCTCTGTGAAAAAATACTCCTTAAATTACCTCTGAGCTGCCCCCATCTTCAAATTGTGCCCCTTGTTCTTGCACACCTCCTTTTTGAAAGATGCTACCTCTTGGACTTTGTTGATTCCTTTGAGGTACTTGAAAGTTTCTATCATGTCCCCCCTCTCCCTCCTTTCCTCGAGGCTTTACATATTAAGCTCCTTAAGTCTCTCTTCATATGTCTTCCGGTGCAGACCCTGCACTATTTTAGTTGCCTTCCTCTGGACAGCTTCCATCCTGTCTATGTCTTTGCAGAGATTGGGTCTCCAGAACTGCACACAGTACTCCAGATGGGGTCTCACCAGCTGTCTGAACAGAGGGATAACAACTTCCTGTTTTCTGCTGGTGATGCCTCTCCCTATACATCCCAGTATCTCCCAGCCCTTCCTACTGCCTTCTCACATTGCTTGCTAACCTTCAGGTCATCTGATATGATTACCCCTAGGTCCCTTTCCTGTTTTGTTGTTGTTACTACCTCTCCCTCCATTGTGTAATCTTCCCCTGGGTTTTTGTTTCCCAGGTGCATTACCTTGCACTTCTTTGCATTGAATCCAAGCTGCATACTTCTGACCATTTCTCCAACCTTGCCAAGTCCCTTCTCATCCTTTCCGCACCTCCTTGTGTATCAACCCTGTTGTGGATATTTGTGTCATCTGCAAGGAGGCATACTTTTCCTTCTAGTCCTTCTGCAATGTCACTTATAAAGACATTAAAAAGGACTGGACCCATTACTGAACCCTGGAGTGGACTCCATTTACAATTACCTTCTGTGTCTTGTTGCTCAGCCAATGTTTTACCCAGGCTACCACCCTGGGACCCACTCACAGGCTGGTTAATTTGACTATTAATCTTTTGTGTGGGACTGTGTCAAATGCCTTGCTAAAGTCTAGGTAGGCCATATCCACAGCCCCTCCCTGGTCTACTACTTTGGTCACCCAGTCAAAGAAATCAATTAGTTTCGTCTAACATGACCTTCCTGCTGTGAACTCATGCTGCCTTGGGTCCTGTGCCCCACTGCCTCTAGGTACTCAAAAATTCTTTCCTTCAGAAGTGATTCCATCACTTTCCCTACCACAGAGGTCAAACTGACAGGTCTGTAGTTTTCTGCCTCTGTCTTGCTCCCACTTTTGTGAAGGAGAATCACATCCACCTTTCTCCAGTCCTCAGGTACCACACCATCCTCCCATGATTTGTTAAAAAGGGTAGTTAGTTGTGTCACTAGTTATCTCCTTAATTCTTTTAGAATTCTGGGATGAATCCCATCAGGCCCCATTGCTTTGTCCACCTTCAGTTTTAAGAGTTCTTTCATAACCCTTTCTTCTGTAAATGGGCTGGAATCAACTTCTGTATCCAGAGTGTTTCAACTGTTTGTTTTAGGTACCTCCCCCTCTTCATTTGTAAATACTGATCAAAAATATTTGTTTAGTATCTTTGCCTTTTCACAGTCACCCTCCACCCACCCTCCCTCCCTTTATTAAGCCTCACTATCCTCCCTTGGTCTTCCTTTGCTCCCTGATATACCTATGAAAGGTTTTATCCCCCTTCTTAACCAAGTTGGCTATCTTTTTCTCAGTTTTGGCCTTTGCTATTCTGACTACCCTCCCTGCTTCCCTCTGCCTTAACTGGTACCGTTCTCTGTCCTACTCCTTCTGTGTTTCCTTATACTTCCTAAATGCTATCTTTTTCTCCCTAACCTTCACCACCACCTCTTTTGAGAGCCATAGTGGCTTTTTATTTCATTTTGATTTGTTTATTTGCTTCACACAAAAGCTTGTTGCCTCTGTGATTGCAGTTCTGATGTTTCTCTGTTGTTGCTCCACCCCTCCTTCTAGCCTGTGTGCTAGTGCTTTTCTAAGGCACTCTCCCATCTTGCCAAAGTCAGCCCTCCTGAAGTCCACAACTCTCACTTTTGTATGGCTTGGCTCTGTAGCTGAGTTTATCATGAACCACACTGTTTGGTGGTCACTTGTTCCCAGATGGCTACCCACTTCTAGATCTGAGATCCTCTCACTGTCCCCATTTGAGAGTACGATGTCTAAGATTACTCCCTCATGGGTGGGTTCCAAAACTAGCTGTCTGAGGCATGCCACCTGAAGTGCATTAAGAATGGCCCTGCATTTGGATGTGGCTGCAGCAAAGGTGCTCCAATTAACATCTGGCATGTTAAGGTCTCCCATCAACAGTATCTCCCCTTTCTCTGCCATCCTAAGGATGCCTTCTATCATATCCTTGTCCATTCCCTCCCCCTGCAATGGGGGTCTGTATACAGCCCATGTGTGGATTGTGGTGCCATTTCCAGTCTCTAAGGTGACCCACAGTGAAACATAGAAACAGAATTTGATGGCAGATAAGGACCGCTTGGCCCACCTAGTCTGCCCATTTCCCTACCTAGTGGATAAGTTGCAGATCCTAGTTAACCAACAGCCTACTTCCTCCAACCCCCCACCTAGAATTGCCTTATGTCTGTCCCATGCATTCATGAATTCCCCCACAGTTTTTGACTCTATGACCTCCTCAGGAAGGCTGTTCCATGTATCCACAACCCTCTCTGTTAAGAAATGCTTCCTCACATTACCTCTGAGCCACCCCCCCATCTTCAAATTGTGCATTTAGGAAGTATAAGGAAACACAGAAGGAGCAGGACAGAGAACGGTACCAGTTAAGGCAGAAGGAAGTAGGGAGGGTAGTCAGAATAGCAAAGGCCAAAACTGAGAAAAAGATAGCCAACTTGGTTAAGAAGGGGGATAAAGCCTTTTATAGGTATATCAGGGAGCGTAGAAACACAAAGGGAGGGAGGGATAGTGAGGCTGAATATAATGGAGGGTGGTTGGGCAGAGAGGAACAGTGAAAAAGCAGGGATACTGAAAGAATACTTCTGCTCAGTATTCACAAAAGAGGAGGAGGGGGAGGTGCCTAACCCAATTAACAGAAGCACTCTGGATAGGGGGGTTGATACCAGTCCTTCCACAAAAGAAAGGGTTCTGAAAGAACTCCTAAAACTGAAGGTGGACAAAGCAATGGAGCCTGATCCACAAGGACATAGACAGGATGGAGGCAGTCTAGAGGAGGGCAACTGGAATGGTACAGGGTCTGCAAGAGAAGCCAGATGAGGAGAGACTAAAGGAGCTTAATATGTATACCCTTGAGGAAAGAAGGGGAGAGGGGGGACATGATAGAACATTTTAATTACCTCAGTGGAATCAACAAAGTACAAGAGGGTGGCATCTTTCAGAAAAAAAGATGTGCAAGAACAAGGGGGCACAATTTGAAGATTGATGGGGGACAGCTCTGAGTTAATGTGAGGAAGTATTTTTTCACAGAGAGGGTTGTGGATGCATGGAACAGCCTCCCTGAGGAGGTCATGGAGTCAAGAACAGTGGGGGAATTCAAAAATGCATGGGACAGATATAACGCGATTTTTGTGGGGGGGGTAGGAAGAAATAGGCAATTGGTTAAATAGGATCTGCAGCTTATCCTGTAGATAGGGGAAATGGGCAGATTAGGTGGGCCAAGCAGTCCTTATCTGCTATCAAAGTCTATGTTTCTATGTTTCCACAGCCCTTCCCTGGTCTACTACTTTGGTCACCCAGTCAAAGAAATCTATTTGATTCGTCTGACATGACCTTCCGACTATGAATCCATTCTGCCTTGGGTTCTGTGTCTCGCTGGCCTCTAGATACTCAACAATTCTTTCTTTCAGAAGTTATTCCATCATGTTCCCTTCCACTGAGGTGAAATTAACAGGTCTGTAGTTTCCTGCCTCTGCTTTGCTCCCAATTATTTTTTTTCATCCAGCTATTTGGTCCCTGTCGCCTCCACCGGCCAACTGGCAATGGGGACACATAGGTAGGTTTTTTTTTTTTTTTTTACTAGTTTTCTCCCCCGATCCCCTGAGGCCCCAGCACACAGCTATGTTAACATGTGGAGGCATGCTGCACACCCCTTGGTGTCAGCTCAGCCCCCTTCCACCTTCTTTAACTATTTGCAACCCCCTCTTCACCTACACTACCCACCGGACCTCTACTGGGTGGGAACGGAACCTCGGAGGATGGCCCAATACACCCTCTGGAGAAGAGTGCTGCCCAGCAGCATGCTCAGTGCTGCTCTGCCCTCCACCCCAGCCCAGCACCCTGATCACCCAAGATCATTCCCAAACCCAGGTTGCCGGCATAGCGTGAGGTGTGGCATGCAGCACCTCAACCCTCAGTGTCACTGGGCCGGCACTTGCTCCCACTTTTGTGAAGGGGAATCACATCCACCCTCCTCCAGTCCTCAGTTACCACACCATCCTCCCATGATTTGTTAAAAATGTGTAGTCAATGGTGTCACTAGTTATCCCCTTGGTTCATTTAGAATTCTGGAGTGAATCCCATCAGGTCAGGTCCCATCACTTTGTCCACCTTCAGTTTCAGGAGTTCTTTCAGAACCCTTTCTTCTGTGAATGGACTGGTATTGACCTCCCTATCCAGAGTGTTTCTATTGACTGCATTAGATACTTCTCCCTCCTCTTCTTTTGGGAATACTGAGCAGAAGTATTCATTCAGTTTCCCTGCTTTTTCACTGTCACCCTCTGCTCACCCTCTGTTCCCTTTATTAAGCCTGACTATCCCTCCCTAGGTCTTTCTTCACTCCCTAATGTACCTATAAAAGGTTTTATCCCCCTTCTTAACAGAGTTGGCTATCTTTTCCTCAGTTTGGGCCTTTGCTATTCTGATTGCCTTCCCCGCATCCTTCTGCTTTAACTGGTACAGTTCTCTGTCCTGCTCCTTCAGTGTTTCCTTATACTTCCTGAATGCTATTTTTTTCTCCCTAGCCTTCCCCACCACCTCTTTTGATAACCAAAGTGTTTTTTCCCTTCATTTTGATTTGTTAATTTGCTTCACACAAATGTGTGTTACCTCTGAGAAGGCAGTTTTGATGTTTCCCCATTGTTCCTTCACCCCACCTTCTTGCTCATTCGCTAGTGCTTTTCTGAAGTACTCTCTCATTTTTTGAAAGTAAGCCCTCCTAAAGTCCAGTACCCTCGCATTTGTATGGCTTGACTCCATGGCTGTGTTTATCATGAACCACACTGTTTGGTGGTGACTTGTTCGCAGATAGCTTCCCACTTCTAAATCTGAGATCCTCTCTCCATCCCGATTTGAGAGTACCAAGTCTAAGATTGCACCCTCCTGAGCGGGTTCCAACACCTCTGTCTGAGGCATGCCACCTGTAGAGCATCAAGAATGACCCTGCTCTTGGATGTAGTTGCAGCAAAGATGCTCCAGTTAACATCTGGCATATTCAGATCCCCCATCAACCATATCTAACCTTTTTCTGCCATCCTAAGGATGCCTTCTATCATTTTCTTGTCCGTTTCTGCCCCCTGAAAAGGGGGTCTATATACAACCCCTATGCAGATTGTGGTGCCATTTTCTTTTTCCAGGGTCACCCACTGTGCCTCCTCTCTTCCCTGTTTACCCTTTTGTTACATTGCTTTGATCCCTTTCCTTATGTAGGGAGGTACTCCTCCTCCTCTTCCACCCTCCTTGTCCATCCTGTATATTGAGTACCCTGGTGTGTTGACATCCCAGTCATGGTTCTCCCTGTACCATGTTTCTGTGACTGCCACAATAGTCAGGTCTCCCTCTTCCATCAAGGCCACTAGTTCAGGAAGATTGTTACCCAGACTACGGGCATTGGTACTCATTACCTTCCATTTTTTGATGGCCTTATCCCTTTTCACCTCATCCCTGTCCTTACGGCCTTTGCCTTTTTTCTCCATTTACCTTTGCCCTTCTTCCTACTGATTTCTCTATTTTTGTGTTAAACTCATTAACTACCCTGTTTTGTAGGGAGGTTAGGATTTTCCTGCTCCTTTTCAGTGTCTCTCCTCTTGGCTAGTTTAAATGTTTGCCAATGAAGCATTTAAACCTATCACCTAGGATCCTGATTCCCCTCCTGGACAGATGCAGACCATCGCACCAGTATAAGCCTGTGTCCCTCCAGGTGGATGCCCAGTCCCCAATGAAGCCAAAACCCTGATCTCTGCAGTGGTTTTTCAACCATTGATTGAATCCCATGATTCCGAGCACCCTAGCCTCACCCATGCCATAGACAGGCAGCACCTCCGAGAAAGTTACTGTGCATGCTACTTTTCAAAGGCACCTCCCCAATGCAACAAACTCCCCCTGCACTGTTCTGATCCCATTCCCAGCCAGGTTATTTGTCCCTAGATGGACAATGACATCCAGCTCCCTCCCCAGTGCAGCTGCTCCCACGATCCTAAGAATTTGTTCCCTGTCCCTCCAAGTTATGGCCCCAGGAAGGCATCTTACCTCCCTCTCCCCTCCCTCCTCCAGTTCTAGCCCCCCAAACAAGTGAGTCCCTCACCAGGAGTTGTTTCCTTCCCCATTGGGTCCCATGCCATCCTTCTGTGGGTCTCCTTTGTGAAGGTTACAAGCATTCTCCTTGGTCTCCATTATGGGTGCCTCCATAGAGGAATCGCACTCTGCCAGAATGGTATATGAACTGTGGAGAGGTACAACTGGAGGAATGCACTTCTGTTCCACCACCCTCCATGAGCACACCATGGTCTAACTACTCCTCTTTCTTGGCAACCTCTGAGGCAGCGGCAGCAGCCCTGGTGGTCCCTGGGTTGGAGAGGAGATTCCCCAAATCTTAGCCAACTCAGCCTGGAGATGAGCAACCTCCTCCTTCAGCCTAGAGAGGTGCTTGCAAATGGGATGACACTGCATCCTTCAGGATGTCTCACTGAAGACTGCTGCTCCACAACCACTGTACTCCACCTCTCCCATCATGTCATATTTGTGGCCCCTCAACTGTTATTTTGTATGCTTACTCTTTCCTCTCTCTGTTTTCTTTTTTCTCCCTAATTTCCTACTGCCTCTGTATCCTTACAGCTCCTGTCCTTCCTGTTCTGGTAGAGGAAATTCCTGTATTCCTCAGTAGCCTCCTTCTTACTTGCTCAGAGACAGACATCCAGCAGCTAACCCTTTTCCCTTTCTCCTTCTCTCCCTATCTTTCTCTCCTTCTGTAGTGACTTACAGCTTCTCTTTCCTCCTCTTCCATGTACCTTTGTGGATCTAGTTGCTAGCTACACCCTTTGTAATTCTGCCTATATACCAGTTTGGCTATTGTTTGTGCTGTGTTGCCTAACTGTTCCTGTGTCTTTAAGTAGGTGTAGCCTGGCCCTCCACTCTAAAGGTAGAGCACACAGGGTGGCTGGGGAATGGGACTGGGTGGAGGATGTTCCATTGGTACTCTTTGTCTACAAAAAAAGCAATCAGCAATCTGATTAAAAAAAAGACTTAGTTCTGTAACCTACAGGGCAAAACACAGCTCTAGTTATCTCACAAATGCTTTACCTCTACTTGGTGAGTAGCTCATATGCCTCTTCCATGGAACTTTCTCAAACTTTTTGTTATAGACAGTCTTTTTCAGGTTTGCTTTCCCTGTCTCAGTTTCATTCTTTTAAGTCTGGACCCCCCTGATTCTCTTTATGTGTATCACTGAGCATGTCTAAATTGATGCCCTCTCCCATCCTTCACAGTGTCTCAGTGAGTGAATCATTTGCTGTGTTTGAATGACCAACTGACTAGGAGAGATTTGCTAAAATGAAATTATTCCTTTTCATAAACTGTTGAGTGAGCTGTGAGCTGTGAATGAATAATATTTAAATCATGAGAGTTTTTTGCCATCAGGAAATGGATCTGAGTGCATGTGTTACTGGTCCTCTGTTTGGCTTACACCCTTCTTATGGTACAAAGGTTTATCAATCCATGAGATTGTTACTAAGTGCCAGCCATTCTCCTTTGCCAGTTTTGGCATGGTGTATGTATATTTATTTAGATATTTATTTATTTTTGATAAACGAGTAAGCCCAGGAACTAGAAGTCCAGTTTTCTGGAGACACAGAATTGGTTACCCTTATAACATGGGGTTAGCAAAGTGATTAAGCTGACTGGTGCAGGCCTTACACCTGATCGTTCTTTAATGTACCACATACTCACAGTTGCTGTGAGCACTTCAGAGTGAAAATCACTGGGCAGAACAAGTCTTTTATTCTAGCTGACTGCTGCAGAATGAGAAACAGCCATTAGTATCTCCATAATCCTTTTTATTGCATGACTTGTTGGAATTGCATTACCTTGCACTTGGTTGTATTGTGTTTATAACTGTGATTATTGATGAACCTGTTTAACATTGTTACACTTCTTTAACTGTTCTCCTGTAACAATGTAATGCAAAGTATATGTAAGAAATTTATAAAATGTTAATTAAAAAAAAAGAAGCAGCCATAGTAATTTAGTTATTTATTTGAATTTTGGTAACTGGGTAAGTCCACTGAGACAATAGCAGTCCCTTTTTCAGGGATGACCTGGGATTCTCAGATTAGCGAGCGGTAGTGCCTTCCCCACCCATCCGCCCCACAGACCTTGGAGTAGGAAGCGGACAATAAACTGGAAGATTGACTGCTGAGTGTTCAGCATGTGTGTCTGTGCATCTCTCTGTCTCTCTTCAGTGTGTTGCCTCCCAACCTACCTATCTCACAGATCTCGGGGCACTGAGCTCACGCTGACTGGGACTGATGGCAAAAGGGTGTACACTGTGTTTCTATCATCCTGCAATGATTTCATGTTCCCGTCTCCACCTGCTGCTACACAAGTGCTGCTGGCAGTGGGCATATTGCTCCAGCACTGTCATTTTACTGTGCATTAATGCTGACCTAGTGATTACACATTAGCCATACAGGCAGCAGTACAGAGAGAGACCCACACCACTTTGCATGTTACTTCTGCAATGCATGCTGTCAGCAGCAGTGTCATTTTACCATGTGTTAATGCTGACCTAGTGATTATACATTAGCTGTACAGGCAGTGGTAGAGAGAGAGAGAGAGACACACACCACTTTGAATGTTATTTTCTGCTGTGCAGGCTGTTATTGTTGACCCCCCCCCCGGGTTCACACAATCTCCCCTGTAGATGCACACCTGTCTATATATGTGCTGTAATCTCCCCTCCACCAGCCTACCATGCCCTTTAGAGCAGCAATGTTTCTATCCACATAATCGGTTCTTTCATATCCATGGCACTCAGTAGCTAACTACCCACCTGCCCCATGGATCTCCAGGGAACAGAGTGGACAATGAATGGAGGGGCAGCAGCAGTATTCATCAAGGAGTGTGCCATTCACCATGGTGGGAAGTTTTTTGGAGCCCCACTCTTCACATACCTGACGAAGCAGAAGTCACAGTCATTGCCCTGGTCATTGACGGTCAGCACATGGGTATAAGTCGGGCAGCAGATGATCAGATCACCCACTTTGAACTGCCTCTTGGCCAGCAGCTCTCTGCCTTTGCCAGGGCTCAGGAGCCTTTCCATCCCTTCCATTACACCGATTGTGCCTTCTGCCCTCTTTGTTTCTCCTTCTGCTTTGCACCGGCCTTTCCACCCTTTTTTACTGAACTGAAGCTGTGTTCTTCCCCAGCTCAGTAGGATGTGCCTGCTGGTAATGATGCTTTTAATGGAGATCTGGAATCTGGTCATCAGTACTAACTACAGCCCCAAAGTCCAGTGTAGCCTTCATTCCATGGTCCTGCAAAAACATTTGCAATTCCCTCTGTCTGTTGGCATACACTGTGAATACCATGGTCCTGCAAAACTGATGCAATTCCCTAGGTCTGTTAATAAGTGTGTGCGCATGTCTCTCTCTCTCTCTGTGTTCTGTGCACATCATGCTAATGTAATCCCTGGACCCCTGCCTTTTTGCAAAACTACAGGTGGCATGCTGTTGAAGCTGACAGCAGTACCTGGTGGGGACTGGTTTTGGGGAGGACTAGATTACTCAGCACAGGGGGCCTAGGTTTGGCTACTCTGCACAGGGGCACCCAAGTAAATCCGAACACAGGAAGCAATAACTGTACTGTCCAAAACCAGGAATGGAATTCTATAGTGTGGCTTTTATTCACATCCAAACTGAACAAACAAAGCACAGATGGACACCCATGGGGCTACATTCCTTGTAATGCAGATTAGAGACAACAGAACCCTTCTTACATTTCCAGCCCTCAGGCTTTTAAACCCACCAGGCACACAGCCCGGACTTGCATGCAGCTTTGGGTACACAGCCTGACTTGTACACTACTTGGGTTTTCCCCACTGGCCCGGCTCCCCCACTGGCCACTTGATCCACGGTCCATTATGGGAATGAACCAGTTTTCCTGTTGGTGGCTCCCCAAACCACCTTAGAGCCTTCGACTCCTAGAGGGAATTTTCCTTCCATCCCATGTCTGGGTACTTCCCTCATCACTGGCCAAGTGCATGAGGCAAAGTAGAAATCCCCAGAGCAAATCCGTAGAGGTGGACCTGGTTACTAAAGATGGGGGGGTCTCCCACCTCCAGCTCCCACAATCCATACCCGGCCATTTCTCTGGAAACTAAACAACTCTTTTGAAAGCTTGGCAATGTATATTACTGGGTAGATGTATATCACATCTCCTCTACATGTGTTGATTTCCCCTTTGTGCTGGACTTGAACATACTTTTACTTTTGGCTAAGCCTATTACTCTAGGCCTCCAACTACTTCAGTAGTCCAATCCCCACTTTAACACAGTTCAGGATGAAACATGGGCCCTTTAGAAAGAGCAGAACTCATCCTTTGGTTGTAGGTGCCCCAGAAGCGAATCACAAAATCTTCTTGTACCCCACATACGTGGACAAAATAAGGCAGCTTATTCTCTAGCACTAACCAGGGGGTTGCCCCTGGAATAGCAGGCAAACCTTCCTGCCCCATCCCTACAGAGACCCGAATCAGCAGTCTCCACCACTAAAAAAACAGCTTACTGTGTCTCTCTTATGGCGGAAACACACACCTTTCCCTATCTGTGGCCCTATTTCAGGGCTGAGGCTCCAACAGCCTGTACTCTTCTCACAACAATCTCCAAACTCTAGCTGCTACAGACTGACTGTTCAAACCTCCCAACATTCTAGTCTGACTCCCTTCTGCAGACTCCATTGTGGCTCATGCAGCTGCGATAGTTGTACGGTGATGTCATCCCTCAGTCTCAGCTGAGATTGAGAACAGAGTGAGACAGTGTGAAATCCATTTAACTGGAATTTCACAAGTTGCCTTCCCTGCCTACCACTAGGTCTTACTGGGATTCTAGTAACTCAGGGTAACAAGGGAGTTACACTAATGTCACAAATCATTATAGTACTGTATTTGTGACATTTGTATGTTGTACAAGCAGTCACACATACATGAGTTCTAGGGACTACTTTCCCAATAGGCAGGATATAGTCATATTTTCCATATTGGAAGGCAGAAAAAAGAGAATTCTGAAGCTTTTTTTTGTAACCATACCCCATGTTATAAATGCAATAACCCATTCCAGTGTGTACTTTTATTGGGGATTAACGTACACCCGAGTGCTGTGAGGGCACTTGGCCTGCGGCCTCATAATGCTCCTGGGTATGCATTAATCCCCAATTACAGCACACCCTGTCATGGGTTATTGCTTACTTAGCAATACATACAGTAGTATAAGTAATAAGTCATGACAGGGCATGGGTTATAGGATTTTGATGCATGCCCCAGGGGTCCAGTAAGGCATGAGACTGAAGGCCAAGTGTACTTACACCCCTGGGAAGTGTATTAAAATCATATAACACACCCTGGAGTAGCTCATTACACTTATAAAATGGCTCTAAGTAGTTTTTTTGGGGGAGGAAAAGGAGATTTAATTCCTGATTATGCGTGTATAGCATTTATAGAGATTTAATGCACAATCAGGTGATGTCTCTTGACCAATGAAATTTCTTGATTTTTTCTTGCCATTTTATAAAGGTAATATACAGGGTAGTTACAAAAATTATTTAAACATAGGACAAGATATTCAGAGTACACAATGTTTCACATTATTGGTCTTTGTACATGACCGGCAAGGTAAGGACAGACACTTGCAGCACTCAAAGTAGTTGAAGTTAATCAGTCATGTAGTATTAGCATGTTGAATAGGGCACTGGGAAAGTTTAGGTTCAGATCATACAGTCAGGTTATAAAGATTTGACAGTTAAAGTTGCTAATGTAAGGAGACGGTCTTTAATAGCAAGTATAAAGGTTCCTTGAGATGGGCAGGCTGTTATGGCAACAGGGAGGGAGGGAGGGAGGAGGGGGAATAGTGAAGAAGCTATGTACGAGAAAGATTTCTGCCCTGTACTTGTCTTTATTGATGGGACTAGAAGAGGTCACAGGAAAATGACCTCAGATTTTGGGAGAGGGTTTGCCTTTCCAAGGTGGATGCCAGATGAGGGAGGTGAAGGGACTTGTTTTGATGAGTTTGTAAGTAGGCCTGTGCAGGGCATTAGGAATCCACCCTAGGAATGTGGGCCATTTGGCTTCTTGCAAACAGTACAGGGTGTTCCCTGTTGTGGATATCTAGGACACAGTAGACAATACTATTATACAGTGCTGTGAGCCAAGCCATCTCTGCTTCCTTGGCAGACAGGCGTGTGGTCACACCATGTGTAAGAGTGAGGAGGAGAATGCTGTTGCCAACCTAATTTTGCTTGCTGTTATCAGTCTTAACTTTTTCAGTTAGATAATTCTTTTTAACATTAGATGAAGTAGAAGCCTCCAATGTTAACTGCATTTCAATGAATTACTGTATGTCTGTTGAACAATTCAAACCAAATGAGTGATTTCTTTACATTTTAGTTTTCTCAGTATATTAGCTATAATAGCTAAAGGAGCTGATGTTTTACTCATTAATAAGAGTATCTGCGAGAACATGAACACAGATGCATACATTCCCAGATACAGTTATTACCTTGAAAACACAACCACTACAATAACTACATACCTAGGGGTTTGTAAGCCACAAACCAAGTGTCTTCAGCCATTCATGAAATGCCATTCTTTCAGCATCACCACAAATTTTGCAGTGTGTTATTGCCCATATAAAATAACTACAATGCGACTCAGATGAAAAGAAACATTTTGACTGACCTGAATAACTGTGCTGCAATTGGCATAGCTAGAAATTGATTCCACCAATTATAATACTGGATTTAATTTAAAGTGACACTGTCAACCTGTTTTTCATTATATCATTTTTAGTTAAAAACTCACATTTTATGATTGCTTACCTTCTCTAAAATTCATTGATGTTGCTGTTTGTTTTGTCTGTCTCCTTGATTAGTAGGACTGAAATGCATGGCAAAGTATATTTATAAACAACTTTGTTTTTGTTTACAACCCTGGATCTGTTCTTACTGCATATTCCAGAGAATTACAAACACACACAAACAATGCAGTCACTCATGAGGCAGTAGCCTCCTAAACTCCCACTGCATCACAAGTGGCTAAACTGTGCTGTGGGTATTCTCAAGTCCAGGAAAAATGCAGTTAGTGCTGATCAAGGAAAGTAAACAAAAATGTGTTTGTGTGGCAACACCAGCATGATGGACAATCTATTCTTTATTTTTTCAAAGAAAAAAAAGAATCAAACTACCAGCTACAATAGCAATCTTTACAGAATGTTGGCAGTCATAAAATATGTTTTTTAAACTTGGGCACTTTGAGACCTAAGTGGGCTGACAATGTCCCTTTAAGAATTTTATTAAGAAGCTTCCACAAGAAGCATAGAGACATAGAAAACTGGCAGCAGAAGAAGGTCTTGTGGATAACTATCTAGTCTGCCCTCCCAAGAGATCAAGATGACCAGTCGCCTCCCCCCTGGTCCCTTGACCAGCCTTTTGTGCCTATCCCACCCCCTCTGTAAGCTCTGTACTGTTTTTGCACTGGCCAGTGCTTTGAGCAACTTGTTCTGCCCCTCCACAACCCTCTCTTTAAAGTAATACTTCCGTATGTCCCTTTTGAACCTCAACACACCAGTTTCTGGAAAGTGTATGGCTAAGGGCCATGATAACTCTAAATGGCATTCATTGGCTGGAGCCTATTGGGAAAAGTAGGAAAAGTAGTCCCATAGAAAAACTGAAGCTTGCTAAATGAGGGCCAGGGGGAAGTACATGGTGGAGGGGGGGCAAATATGGGACTGCTACAAGCTAAATAAAAAGTGACCATCCCTTTCCTATGAAAAACTGCCTTCAAATATCAGAATAAATGTTTTAAAAAAAGACTGTAGGGCGTTGATATGTACATTTCCTGTGTCAGACCTCCTACTGGATCTGGAGTATGCTACCCCTACTTGGAACATCTGCCAGTTCAGATAGGAGGCATTCAGAAAGGATCCCAGGAGTAATTTTTTAAGAACCCAGTTACATCACCAACCTACCAAGGTTCTTTAGAGTTGCAGGACGTCCAAAGAATCATACCGTGTCACAAATCTTCCTGTCAGATGAGAAAACCTAAACATGAACTAGAGTACACCACTTCACCACTAAGAGTACAACACAGACAGCAAACAAAGCAAACATTGTACAGAAGCTTACACTTTAGTTGGTCAAGAACATCTCAGTCAGGCAGGCCCAGTTGTGCTGAGGATTGAGGTTCTGGATGCCATATTTCATGCCACGCTGGAAACTCATGTTTGGGAGCTAGCACAGGCCACCAATGGTCAGCAGGGGAGGAGCAGGATCAAGCATCCTAGGGATGGCTCTCCTTCTCCGTGGGGGGGGGGGTGATCAGTTGTCAGTGCATGCCTGACCCCTAGCAGAGGCTGGGGGTGGCACACTAATGCTGCCGACTTGGGGTCAGAGGTGAGGCAGACACCTGACAGGACGAACAGAGCAGCGTGCACGCTACTGTCACTGGTATCATTGCACACTCCACCCCTGAGGGGGTGAAACTGGTGCAAAACAGCTCCCAGCTGGAGGATGGAGGGAGCTGGAAGGTCATGCCCCTAAATAGTCATGGTGCCAACTACACTGGATCTGGTCTTCAGCAGGGTTTGAGGTGTCCCACTGGCCCCACCGGGGGGGAGTAAGCCCTGGGGGTAATGGTCGGTGTCAGCTGGTGGCCATCGATCAAGGGCTGTGGAGCAGGAGCATAAAGAAAAAATAAACATCTCAGTCAAGGTGATCTGAAAATCCATATCTCATCCTTTCATAATGCCCATCGCTTCTGAACCAATCATCAACTAACCACAAAATCATGTATTAATAATAAGCCACATCTGTATATAAACATGTATTCTGTATATGTTTTGTATCCCTCTAAGTTCCCTCATCTCAGATAGAGGATAATGTGTTGGTGCACTGTACAGTATGTGAACAAGAATGTGGCAATTTTATTGAGTGATGCTGGAGGAAGAATAAGTAAAGAGGTCAAAAGTTGAGTAGGTTATGCCACACTGCCATTTTATGAGATGCAATTGCTACAGAGTTTTTCATAGGTACCTGTGTATTATCATTCATATTAAATTAGTTATTAGTTTTAAAGTAAAATGAGGATGTAAAAGCCTTGCTATTCATGAGTAAGATGTCATACCTGTGAGGAACAGCCCCACAGCTGTGAACTTATATATAGCAGCATGGCTGTGAAATCACCTTTTGACCTATATATGAAAATTTTCACTATCCTTGTTTGTGACGTAGGGTCATGTAAACAATATATTAAAAATTTGGGACTAAACTATTATAAAACAGCCAAAATGTGAGTAAAAGTACATGAAACTCAAAACATATTTTTGGTAGACCCAAGAAATTCTTGGGTCACACTTAAAAGTGCAACCCAAGAATTCATGGCTCATGACACTAGAATCGGCCATCTCAGTAAGTGGTAGTGGAAGAACTTAAAGTCCCAAAAAGGTATTTCTTGCCCATTTTTTGAAAAACAAACACCAGAATCAAGCTTAACAGGTCATATTTGGCAAGATTCATGTGTGTTGTTTTATTTCTAAATAACTCTTTTTTATGCATTTTCAAATTATTTGCGCCCCCCCAAAAAATAAAGTTGGCTGCCATCCCAAACTAAATGATTTTATTTTTGCAACCTGAAAACACAATTAGTAACGACCCAAAAAGGTTTGTGAAAGAACAATGGTTTGTATCAGAGGGTTCTCAAAAACATTACTGAGCATGCTCAGAATCCAAATTACAAAACCTTATCATTTTGGAAACAAACATTTTGGAGTGGCCCTGGCGCTGCTACTTGCTGGTGGCTGGACCTCTGCATCCAGCCCACCACCCCCTGACCAAGGAAAGCAGCCACAAGCAAAACCAGGCTCTCCACTTCAGCTGAGTGGCCCTGTTGCTGCTACCTGCTGGCAGCTGGACCTCTGCATCCAGCCTGCCACTCCCTGACCAAGGAAAGCAGCCACAAGCCCAAACCAGGCTCTCCACTTCAGCCGAGTGTCCCTGGTGCTGCTAGCTGCTGGCAGCCGGACCACTGCATCCAGTCCGCCACCCCGTGACCAAGGAAAGCAGGTACATTTGGTCAGCTCCTAGCTCGGAGCTGTCAGGTTTCAATCCCCATAATTGGACTGGCTCCTGGGGACTGTGGCTGCTTCCTGATTGGATGCTGCAGATCCCCATTGAGAAAGAAAACACACAAGGCACCTTTTTCAAAACACAACTTGGCCACTGCCTTGCTGTACTGCTCTCTGGACAATTTTTTCGCCTAGCTCCTTCCCCCTCATCCCTCCTTTATTAAGTACACTTCCCCAGTGATCCCTGCCCCTGAGGCCTCACACTAGTCAATTACAGCAACTCCTTAAAGGGGCTCTCCTTTCTGTAACTTCTTAAAGGGGTGATCCTCTATCTTGTTCAAATAACTTATCATCCTTAATGCATCCGGGACAAGTGCATTGACACTGACTATGGTCCTCTTCCTACACCAGCCCCACCTTATTTAGGACCATCACCCTCTATGCATAGTACCCCCCCCCCTTATCTGTAACACCTCTACCAGACCTCTCCCAACACTCAATCACCTCCCCCATCGGTACCCCCACACCCACCCCAGCTACCTCTTACTTCCCACTAATACCTTGGTCTCTACCCCTCAATGCCTTTCCCAACCTTCATACTCTACCAACCCCTTGCACCCCAGCACCTGGCCCTGTGTCCACTTGTAAGGGGATATGCCACAATTACTACCACACTTTGGTGTGCCTAATCACCCTCCTTTTGCTTCTATCAGGTAACATTCATCCAAACCCTGGCCCCATGCCCAGCCTTATGAACAAGTCTGCCCAGGCTCAAGGACTCCACATAGCTTCTATGAATATTTGCAGCCTCCTTAACAAGGCTGCTGCATTCCAGTGCTGGGTTACCCAGTACCAACCGGACATTGACACACTTGTCGAAACCTGGTTATCCAAATCCACCCTTGACTCCTTTGTCTCCCTCCCTGGTTACACCCTTTTCAGGGAAGATCAGGTGGATAAGTGTGGAGGTGGTTGTGCAGTCTATATGCATGACTCCCTCCTTGGACATGCACTTCACCACCAAAACTTGATAAAGGGGCACAAGCCCTCACACTAAAAAGCTCCCCCAACCCTGGTAAGGGCCCAGTCTTTCTCACCGCTGCCTATATTCCCCCCAGAAAGCAAGACCTCGACATTCAGGTGCTTGCTGACTACCTTTCTGGCCTACTGCCCAAAATAGCCCAGATAATTGTTGGTGACCTGAATATCAACTGGCTCTCTGCCACGGCCTCCAAAACCAGCGATATCTTTGCTGCTCTTGACATGTCCCAGCTTGTCACCACCCCAACTAGATTCAACCCCTCTACTGGCTCCAGCACCCTCCTGGATATCACCATTACCAACCGCCCCCAGAGGGTGCTCGATATCAGTGTACTTCCCAACTTACTTAGTGACCACTCCCCGGTTGTATTCTCTTGGTCCGCTGCCAACAGCAAACCTGCACCACAAGCCACCCAGCGACATTGCCTACTCCCAGGCAGCATGCGTTGCCTTAAACTGTACCTCTCACAACTGGATTGGTCCCCAATCAGGCTTGTACCATCCATAGATGAGGCACTGGAATTTTTCACTCACAGTTTTAACACTGCCTATGACCTCTATGCCCCCTTCACTAGAAATCGCACTAAAAAGCAGAACATGCCCTAGGTTACCCCCTTCCTCCTTCACAAACTTGAAATGAGAGACAACCTATGGCGCATTGCAGTGGAATCTGGCAAATCAGGTGATAGGCAAGCGTACAATGCTGAGCACAATAAGTGCACTTGGGCCATTCGACAGGCCAAAGCCCAGTACTACCAACCCGCTGTTGTCTCCTCCTGGGGTCAGCTAGAAATGTTTGGGATAATGTAAAGGAGCTGAATGGGAAATCCCACTCCTCACCCCCCCTCTCCAACTCTTCTTTAATGGAACTGTCTGCTCTGACCCCCTTGGCATTGCGGACTGCCTAAACTACACTTCCTCAGACCTGAGTTCAGTCCTGCCCAGTAACTTCTTTGATCCCATACCAGTAGCACCCCTGTCCACTCTCCAGAGACCTCCTTTCTGCCTATGTACCATCTCTCCGTTGGAGGCTAGACCCCTTCTGCAAAAAGCCATTAGTAGTAACAACCCCAGCATCAACCTACTGGACACTAGGCTACTTCGTCTGACGTTGGATGCTATCCTGATCCCACTTACTGAGATGCTCAACCACTCTCTGTGCCTGGGGCAATTCCCCAGCACCTGGAAAACTGCCATCATCACTCGCATCCTAAAGAGTGGTGATCGAGCGACCTCTGGTAACTATCGACCTATCTCCATCCTCCTCCGACTCTCTAAGGCCCTTGAAAAAGTAGTTGCCAACCAGCTTGTCGAATACCTGGCCATGTACAATATTCTGTGCCCTGAAATGCATGGCTTTCATGCAGGTCACAGCACCACAACCATGCTACTTGAATTCTCCAACTTTCTGCAGTAAATGTTTCCTCTGTGACTTTCACTGTATTTTGTAAACAACTGACTAATATTCTTATTGAAATGATACCTGTATGTATTGTCCTTATGCCTATGTATGTGTACCGGGACCTCCTTGTGAATGAACTTGCTCAATGGAGTATTTTCCTGCACTAAACTTGAACTTGAACTTGAACTCTGCTCTTGGTGTTGGAAGTCCTGCCGGTACTGTCTTCATTGACCTCTCCAAGGCCTTTGACACAGTTTGCCATCCTCTCCTGCTTGACTCCCTCAGATGCCTTGGTTTCTCCCCCAGCCCCCTTGCATGGTTCACCAGCTACCTCTCTGCCAGAACTCAGTGTGTAAAAATCAATAGCACCCTATCTGGCACATGACCTGTCCACTCTGGGGTTCCCCAGGGCTCCATTTTAGGCCCTCTCCTCTTCAGTCTCTACCTCAACTCCTTTCCCTTGGCCTACCCAAGTAAGATCCTCCTCTACACGGATAACGCTGTGCTCTTCACTGCTGACCCCAACCCCAACATACTCCAGGCCACCCTCCAACAAGCTTTTGATAGAGCTGAGCATTTATTCACATCATGAAGACTAGTCCTGAACCTAAAAAAGACCAAAGCTACACTCTTCTCGCATCGTCAAAGCAAAGCCAGTGGTGCCCCTCTCGTGATACTGCCTAGCACAGTAAACCCCATTGAGCAGGTTTCCTCCTACCAGCATCTGGGCATTACCTTTGATTCAGCACTCTCCTCCCATTCCCATATCAATGCCCTTTCTGCTGCCACCAATGTCAGGATTGGACTGTTATACCACCATAGGGACTGCCTACCGCAAGAGTCCCTTAGATTGGCAATCACCTCCTCTGTCTTGTTGCTGATCGACTATGGGCTTCCCATTTATGCTGCAGTTGACAACACTGCACTTGCAAGAATCCAGCTCTCTAGAAATAAGGCCTGCAGGCTAATGCTGGGAGCTCCTAGGTGCACTCATACTTGCCTGCTATACTCCACCACCAACTTGCTCATCCTTGAAGAAAGACTCCACTTCCAAACCTGCCTTCTTGTAAAAAAGACCCTGCTAGGGTTCTCCTCCCTGGGGTCATCACCTTCCTGTAGTGTTCCTCCCCCTCAGTCTCTACCTGCAGCAGTGTCAAAACCTCCCTTATTGCCCCCAGGGTAAGGACCTCTACGGCCCAGAGACCCCTTTGCTATCAGGCTCCCTCCTGGTTCAATTTCCACCCAGCCAATATAGCTAACTCCACTAGGCTTAGTCCTTTCAAAGTCTACCTCAGAAGCCATCTGACAAGCACTCACTGCTGCAACTGCACATAATCCCCCACCTGCCCCTTACCTTCAGCCCTAGGCTGGGTCTGCCCTGTCCACTTTTGCTGTATATACCTGGGGTCTTATGCAACATCTGTTGACTAATGAAATAAAATATCTCTGGTTGCTACCTAGTGTGGTACTCGTGTACCTATATTATGACTACATTGATCTACCTATTACCAAGCGTGTACCACCGGTGAATGCCTGTAACACTGGTTGCTTTTTTAATCTAAGCATTATGTACAGTACTGTTTTGTTTGCTGTGATGTATTGCTCTCTTGACGAGGTACCTTTGTAAATGAGTCTATGACTCAAAGGTCTGTAAACCGATGATCTAATAAATAAAATAAATAAATAAATTAATTAATATTTTTCCACATAACCTTCAGAAGACACACCCTTGGCACTAGCCCCTTCAGCCACAAAAAGCTTCAAAAGAATATACCCCACTGTCTTGGCTGTAGGCGAGAGTGAAAAAACAGACAAAAAGTGCTTTTTATGCATTTTTCACATTTCTGGATCTCTGAATCCGGTTAAGCACCCATCACAAAACAGCACACTTCTCAACAGAGTCACATGGTACACCACTACCGGTGAACACGCACTTCTACTCTCTCCTTCCCCACACCTGCATTTTTCTAATAATTTTTCCTATAAATCACTGTGTATATATATACATATATTTTTTTTTAATTTGAATCTAGGATTACAAGTACCTTTGAGCCAAGGCTCTTTTACAAAGGTTCCACATCAGTTGAGGTATAATTCAAACAAGACATTGAATAACAGTATAACAGTGAGTTACAGGCAGTAACATACTGTTTCATTCATTCAATTCAGTGGCAAAAATGCCAGGATATCTGGTAACAGGGTTGACATGGTATGGAGGGGAGACACATTGGGGTGTGGCCACAGGCACTTGTCAAATATCAATTAAAGTGCTATACTGGGGGGGGTAGGGAAGGAGGGTGGGAGGAAGGGAGGATGAATAGATGAATGGGAGAAGGAGCTGGGGGAAGAAGTTAAGTGCTAGGTGGAAAGAGCAAAGAGGAGAGGGAAGAACAATTAGGAAGGACAGTCACAGGAGCTACATGCAGACAGGATGTGATGGAGACTGGATTTGAATGGACCAAGCTTTGGCATTGAGGCGATGTCAGTATTAAGACCATTGAACCAGCTGGGAGATCTGTGCGCAAATGCTATTTGCCCTTGTGTGGTTCAGAAATGTGGGCTATGCAGAAGCTGGGATTCAGAGCCCCTGGCATGTGCGTAGTCTGCGCTGGGCAGAGAGGAGCTTGGACACCAGGGGGAGCAAGGCCTAGTGTTATTTTCTTTGTCATAAGGCAGGTTTGGTACTTGATCTGGTTTGAAAGTTGAAGCCACCCAGTCTGTGCGTAGAGATCACACAAGTGGGTAAGGCGATGGGCGCCTGTTATGAGACGGCAAGCTTTGTTTAGTGCAATGGATACGTGCCCAAGGGCAGTGGCAGAAGCAGAGCCATAGATGATCAGGCCATAGTTGATTATTGAGATTACTGAGCTCTGTACTGCAATCCTTAAGGCATCTGAGATAAGGCATTGCTTGTGCCTGAAGAGTAGGCCAATGCGAGTGTTAGCAGCCTTGGCAATGTTGTCAATGTGTGTAGCATATGATAGATTGCAATTAATGGTAATACCTAGATATTTAAAGGATTGAACCTGATCGAGGGTTGCACTAAGTCAGTTTTTCATCGTGATGGGATTGAGTCTGTGTTTGTTGTGCAGGCTGCAGAAGAGCATGGACTTGGCTTTTTTGTAGTTGAGAACCAATTTATGCGTACTAAACCAAGTTTCAATTAAGGTGAAGGCAAGCTGTAGATTCTTTTAAAGGTGGCTTGGATCCTTGTGAGTGGAGAGAATGACAGCATCATCAGCATAGAGGAGGATTTGTGCTGGACATGATTGTGGAAGATCATTCAGAAAGAGGCTAAAAAGAAGTGGTCAAGAATGGAGCCTTGAGGAACTCCTGAGTGAAAATGACATGCATCTGAGAGATCATCAGCTATTTTCACTCTTTGGAAGCAGTTCTCCAAGTAGCTCTTGAACCAGATAGTGGACTCAGGTGAGAGCCCAGCAGAACGTAGCTGTGTGATTAATAGATTACAATGTACAGTGTCAAAAGCCTTGGTCAGATCAATGTAGACTGACCTGGTTAGGAGGCTGTTGTCCAGCGAGCTGTGGATAGCACCAGTCATTTCAAGGCGGGCCGGTGTAGTACTGTGACCTGTATGGAAACCATGTTGCATTATCCAGATATATCTGACAGTATCTGAATTTACCAATCTTGGCAGTATATCTGGAATGAGGTGATTGTGACATCCTGTGGAAAAATTAAGTGGAGATGAAACAAGCTCCTATGCATCACATTCCACCGCCAACTCCGGAGTGACATAAACATTCTAAGCGGTCAAAGCAGCAGGCTGCCGCTCCTCCTCAATCAGCTAATACCTATTCAGTGCTAACAGAAGATAGATTCCTTCAAGAAATTAACCCACTAAAGGAATCACTGCAGTTGATCACAGAAGAACTGAAAAATATTAGAACTACTAAAAGGACACTAACTTGGCGGATTATGGACAATGAAGCTCATATTAGCTCAATAGATGACTGGAGAGCTTGCCTGGACCCAGAGATTGTGGCTTTAAGTAAAAGAACTGCACAGCTTGAGGAAAAACTGGAGGATTTAGAGGGCCACAATCACAGAAATAATGTTGTGGTTCTTGGATTACCCAAAGGGGCAGAGGGCTCTAATGCCCTGCTCTTTGCTCAAAAATTGTGTGACAAACTGGCTGGCCCATCTCCCAATGGGTCAGCATATGTTATTGACAGAGACCATCATGCCCTCTGCCCCTTGCCATTGGCCGGTTCTGCCCCTCGACCATTCATCTTCAAATTCTTGAGCTACCTCGATCACCAGTATCTCTTAACTAAAATTAAAACTCTGCAAGTTACCTGGGAAGGGAAGAAAATCAGAGTCATCCAGGATCTCCCCTTTACAGTATGGCAAAAGCCGTCAGCATACAGCCCATCATTTCCAAGTTACTTGCGGTGCATATTCCTTTTCAAATGCAGTATCCTGCTAAACTACACATTTCATTTCAAGGAACTGCAAGGAGATTTGATTCTAATGATTAAGTCAAGAAGGATCTGCCCAGTCTATTACCTGACCTGTTCAAGGATGCGACTTGATTGCTTATAGCTTTGAATGACTCCTCTGTAAGAGTTCTTTGGTGCAGTGGAGTAAGTTTGATCTATTCCTTATCTTTCTGATGTCAACATGACTCCACAAATACTGTTTTGGTAACTCTTGGTAAGCGGGTCGAGAGGGCCAGAGACATTGCCCTCCCGTAGGAACACCACAAGGGTCACGAGGGCCTCAGAGGAACAGCCACCTTCCCCATCGGACATTACAAGGATCCCCCCCAACCGGAGCATGAAGCAAGCAGGTCAAGAGGGCCTGAGACATTGCCCTCCCCCAGGAACCCCACGGGTGTCGCGAGGGCCTCAGGAACAGCCACCTTCCTCATCGGACATCACAAGGAGCCCCCTCCAACTGGAGCATGAAGCAAGCTGGTCGAGAAGGCCAGAGACGTTGCCCTCCCCCAGGAGTCCCACGAGGGTTGCGAGGGCCTCAGGAGCAGCCACCTTCCCCATCGGACATTGCAAAGAGCTTCCCCCAACTGGAGTGTGAAGCAAGCGGGTCAAGAGGGCCAGAGACGTTGCCCTCCCCCAGGAACCACACAAGGGTCATGAGGGCCTCAAGAACAGCCACCCTCTGCATTGAACATTGCAAGAAGCCCCCCCCCAACCAGAGCATGAAGAAAGTGGGTCGAGAGTGCCATAGAGGTTGCCCTCCCCCAGGAACCCCATGAGGGTCACGAGGGCCTCAACAGCAGCCACCCTCCCATTGAACATCGTGAAGCCCCCCAACCAGAGCATGGAAGCAAGCGGGTTGACAGGGAGGGGCGTTTTCCCCAGGAACCCCACAAGGGCCACAAGAACAGCCACCCTCCCACTGAACATTGCAGGACCCCCAATCGGAGCGTGAAGCAAGGTACGAAGGCAGGAGACACAGCTCCCTGCGCCTGGAGCACGGCATGCTGCGATTGTCTCTATTGTGCATTTTGGTGCCATTTTCAAACAGTACTATAACAAACTTTTACTTGCCTTTAATGCAGCTAAATCAATCATATGCCATACTGAAACTGTAGTTAAAAAAAAAAAAAATCATCGTACCTCTGCTGATATTTTTTTTTTGCTTAATTTTGCCTCTCATGTTTGCTTCTATGTATGAGATAGCAGCCTGCACCTTAAGAACTTAATTCACATGCTGTCCCTCTTGCTTGCTCGCTAATACAAGAACTGTGACTGGTACCTTAAGGGCCGAATCTGCATCTGTGCAGCAACACATTTTCAAGCAGTTAGATTGTAATTTTTTTTTGGCTTATATTTGACCTCATATTAGTTTATAAACTGTGCTAGTAGCTGTTGAGGAATTTTTGTTTATTTGCACTCATGTTTGATTTTAAACTGTGGTAGGAGCTAAATCTTCAGGGCTAAAGTGTAATGTGCAGTCTACAGATAATAAGCAAGTGCAGGGTAAACTGGGCTGGTAGCAATGAAGCTTTGTCTCAAGTACTAAGCAGTACCACACTCACCTGGTATCAACTCCACCCCTCCGGTTCGCAAATAAATAACATTCTCCTCTCTGTCTTCTTTACACAGTGGGTCGAGGGGGCCAGAGGCATTGCCCTCCCCCAGGAACCCCAACAGGGTCGCGAGGGCCTCAGGAACAACTGCCCTCCCCATCAGACATCGCAAGAAGCCCCCCTCCCAACTGCAGCATGAAGCAAGATATGAAGGTAGGAGAGACAGTTCCCTGTGCCTGCAGCACAGCGTGCTGCGATTGTCTGCCCCGCCAGTGCTGTGCACCAGCTCCCCACCACCATCCTTGGTTGACACTCAGTTATATAGCCATAGATTGGTGACGCTGAAATCAGGTGACGCGCCAGAACCTATCAGCCCCCTTTCTAATTAGCAGCTTATAATATCCCACCACTAGCAGCCGCTATACTGAGTCTCAGCTTGCTGCTGCATGCTGCACATATCAAACATGCTCCTCTACCTTATACCACCCTTTTCCTCTTGCCTTTCTCCCCCAACAACCCAGCCTATGCAGGACCCAAACCTCCACCCCCTCCACACCGCACCATCTCCCCAATGCCCCCCCATCAAACCCACCTCTCTGCTCCAGCCACAAATGCCCACCCATACATGGGCTCTAAGCTCTTGTGTCATCCCCCCCTCTTTCTTTCCTGGCCTATCCATCCTACGAAACCTAGCTACCTCAACCTCTCTCTACACATTACAAACAAACCACTCAAAGCTTAAGTCCAGATACACATGGAATGCCTCCATGCACTACATCACCCTGCTTCTTCTCTTGGCAGGGGATGTTGAAACCAATCCTTGCCCATCGCCCAACTCTACCCCCCAAACCCTCCCAAAGGGCCTAAGATTACTTCACCCAAACATCTGCAACCTCTTGAACAAAGTACCTGAAATGCAACTCACTGCCCTAACCCTCCACCCAGACATCTGCATTATATCTGAGACATGGCTGAAACCATACCATGCTGATTCAGAAATAGCCATCCCTGGCTATACAGTAATCAGACAGGACAGACTGGGCAAGAAAAAAGGAGGAGGTATCACCATGTACATATCCACCAGACTCCAGTTCACCCCGTCCAGATCCCTGGACCCACACCCCAAATAGAATCTATACTGATTAAGCTGACTTTACCACATTCCACCCCAGTGTACATGGCAGGGACCTACTGTGCCCCGGCCACCCCTGTGCCTAGCGTCCTAGACCACCTAGCCATTCTAACATCTGCTGCTGGAGCTGGCGAGCTCTACATCCTTGGGGATTTCAACCACAATTGGCTGGCAAAACACAGCTCTAAACTATGGAGCAAAGTTTACTCCCTAAACCTCTCCCAACAAATCTATCAACCCACCTGACTAAACTCATAAACACAAAACCACTCCCTCCTGGACTGGGCCCTCACAACCCACCCTCACAGGATAATAAAAGCTGGCCTCCTCCCTGACTCCCTGAGTGATCACCATATGGTTTATATGATCAGGAAGGTGCACAGACCCGCAAATCCCCCCCAACCAGGACACTCCTCACGAGGGCTTATAAATCCCTTTGTCTCCACATTCCCTTCTAAAAGATCTTGCCCACATCGGTCATTCATCCAGATGGCTCCCTCTATTGACTACACTTTCGACATGTACAGAGACAACTTGCTTGCTGTATGGGACTATCACGCCCCCCCTAAGATCCAATAGAGTCAAAGGCTCCCATCTCCCCTAGGTCACCGCCGATGTCATTGGCAGTTGCCGAGTAAGGGACCAGACCTGGAAAAAACACAAGCAAACCGTCACACTAGAATCCCTGCAGTGTTATCGCACTCTCCGCAACTCCTGCACCAAAGCTATTTGGCAGGCAAAGAAAACCTACTTCAAGGTGGCCCTCTCCTCCAACCTGAGCCACCCTTCTAAATTCTGGAAAACCATCAAAACCCTGCTCACCCCCCCCACCACCACCAAACTGCCTACCCCAACCCTATCCATCCATGGCAACTCTGTCTCAGACCCTAGCAAAGCTGCCTCCGCTTTCAATACCTTCTTTACTAACTGTGCTGTGTCTCTCCTCACAAACCACCTGTGCATCTCACCCGCACCCAGTCCCTCCATGCAACCCCGGCACCCCCAACCCATCTCCATGTTCTCATTCCATCTAGACTCCATGGCAGAAGTACTCCATGCCCTACACAAACAAAGGCAAATGCCCTTTATGACTGGATGGCAAACTTCTACACCTATCAGCCCCTGCAATTGTCACCCCTCTAGCCAACCTCTAAACCTCTCATTTTCCATGGCTCAAGTTTCAGCCGCTTGGAAGCAGGAGGTTGTCATACCCTTACCGAAGGGTGGTGATCCTCACCTGGAAATTATCGCCCCATCTCCCTTCTCCCAATTCTGGCCAAACTTCAGGAACATCTAGCTCTTATCCAACTCACTCAATTTCTCGAATCTACCTCCTTCTTCACCCCTTATCAGTCAGGGTTTCAGAAATCTCACTCCACCATCATCACACTCTTAAGACTCTCAAATGACATCTCCTTAGAGATGGACAAAGGGCATATCATCTCGGCCATTTTCATAGATCTGGCCAAGGCATTTGACACCATCTCCCACCCAATGCTACTCACAAAACTAAATGACGCAGGCCCCTCTAGCCTAGCCACTAGCTGGTTACAGGCCAACCTGACTGGCAGAAAACAGTCTATAAAAATTGGGACACAAGTATCCCCCCCACTCCCAATCACCATGGGGGGTCCCCCAAGGCTCTGTCCTGGGCCCCATACTTTTTTCCATATTCTGAAATGACCTCCCACTGACCTGCTCAACCTCAGCCATACAAATGTATGCAGATGACACCATACTGCATGTCTCTGGCCCCTCCACTAGGGACGTGAATGCAGCCCTCCAACAGGATTTTGATGCCATCCAAAAATGGCTCAGATCCAATTAACTAGTACTAAACTCGAAGAAAACTGTCTTCCTAACCTTCGGCACACAACCTCAGCTCTCCCGCATTGCTGCTCCCTCCACCTTCCATACCCTGGAAGGGTCACCTTTGGAGACCTGCACGTCCTTTAGATACCTGGGAGTATGGTTTGATCAATACCTTGATTTCTCCATCCACATTGACTCACTACACAAAAAACTGCACTCCAAACTAGGCGCACTTCACCATAATAAAGGGTGCCTGCCCACCACGGTCCAGAGGGAAATAGAGCATAAAATTATTCTCCCTCTCTTTGACTATGGCGACAAGGTCTATGGATCAGCACCCCCATCCACCTTAGCCAGCCTGGACACACTCTTTCACTCCTACTGTTACTTCATCCTGGAATGCCTCCCCCCACACCCACCACTGTGACCTATACTGCTCCTTAGCACTACCCTTGCTCGAGTCTCATCATCGGATACACAGCGCAAATGTCATAGCTAAATTCTGGACAAATTCCCTACCCCGTACCTCAGCTCCGCTTTGTTGGCACAACCCTCCCCGGACTACTCTCTCAGATGCTCTGACTCCAGGCTACTCAAAATACCTTTCATGCACACTTCGAAGGGCCAATCCACCTACAAATACCACCTGCCCAAACTCTGGAATAATCTGCCTGCTCGCATCAGGCTAACCCCCACCCCAGGCTCCTTAAACCACTCCTCCATGACCATTTCTCTGACACATGCAACTGCTACCAGCAAACCAGACCCACAACCAAGGGGCATCTAGATGTACCTTGACAGCTTTAATATGTCTCAGCTAAATTACTGTATACCTGCATGATTTACTGCCTGTATATATCCTGCGGTCTAAGGACTAACCTTGTAGTAGTAGTTCATATCAAATGCGTGTCCTGCTCTGTTACTATTGCTGGACCTGTTGTTGTTAGCCCTGTATTGTACATTTTATGCTGTATGTTCTATGTAACCCCACAGATCGCATCTGGAAATGAGCGATGCCCGCTCAGTATACCTGCCTGTTTAATCTCTTAAATAAATACATTTAAACTTTCAAAGGTTTTGGACACCTGATCGATGGCATACAAACTAGATTCTTGCTTTGATTCACAATCCCAGATCATACTACTTTCTTAAGACTCCTTTCTGAATTGTGTTATCTGAATAGTGGACTGTGATGTGGCTCCTGAAGTCATGGCTCCTAAAATGTTGGATCGATCTGCTTGGAGATCTCAGTATTTAACCGGGTGACTTATCTTGCTATGTCCCTACTAGCTATTGAGGCTTGACTCTTGCACATCAGCCTGATGCTCTGTGATACAGTTTCCTACTTCGAGCTACATTTCTTGATCGATTCACTTGTACCTGGAATTGTGCTGCCTTACTGGTGGGTTGCCATGTGGCTCTTACTGAACAGGTTTTTCTTATATGGATCAAGGTGGACTCAGATCTCATGGATCTCAGGCAGCTGCCACATGGTAAATTCACACTTGCCTTGTTCTGCATTTCCTATGGAGAATCTGTTACCTAGTATAGTGGCTTGAGCTGCACAGGACTGTTACTAGTCTCCACTGATGAGTTGCACCTTTAATCATCGGTTCCCTTTAAGACACTTAGAGTGTCCCACATATAAAATTTTGAGCTCCTGAGGTATACTTCAGCATGACGGAGCAAACTGGACCTGGGATTCACATTGACAGCCTGGCTAGACTGTTCAGCTGGACCCAGGTGATTTCTTTTCTTTTACTATTTAGAGAGTCCCATAAATATGGGTGTTTGGAGTTTGTGATCCTCACTTTCCCTTATACTAAAGCTCTAAGGTGTCTAGTTAACAATTTTGCTTACTGTTTACAGTTTTGAGAGTGACTGCCTGATAGCTGGATATTTGCAATACAGGTTTTTGGATCAAAATGGAATTATGGTTTGATCTACCTTTTGGAGTTCCAATTTGATCTACGTCCTTTTGGGGGAGTATTGCTGGGCTGCTTCTGTTGTGCTGAATCATAGACTGTTGGTCGCCCTGTTCAGTGCATCCAAAAATTAGAGGGTAGTGGCTTGGTGGACTTTGTTTTTACTTTCCAGCTCTGTTTAGGGAGAAGTGTTAGTCGTCATTCATGCACGATTAGAGCTGTTACTCCTTTAAGAGCTTGGGCAGTGAATGGTCATCCACTGGGACTCATCTCAACTGCAGGGAAATTCTCCTGCAAATTACTGCCAGGGCTGGAGGTGTACCACAGTGGGATGGTGCTAGCTGAACTCCAAGCTAGGGAGGGGGCCTTGTTTATGTAGTTTTACTTACCAGACTTTGGAGATTATGTTTTATTTTTTAGATCATGGAACTCTATGGAATACATTATTGCAGCTTTTCCTGTTCAACATGATATCCAACATATGCTTATGCTTTTTCTTTGTTTAATAATTTTAAGATAATAGATAATTTTTTTTATCTTGTTAAAGTTAGCCTCCTTTGTTAGTTGAAGGTCTGCTTTCACATGTTGGGTTGCATCCCTTCACAAGATGTCAGGATTGATTATAATATGTTATTGTGGATACTGTTTATGGCTATATTTAGTTATATTAGTTTATTCCTTGTCAGCTAAATAACTTCTGGGGACCAGGTGGGTTGGCAGAGAGAGTGAAGGGTTAGTGAATGGCAATACCTCACCATGAACCTGTGTATATTTGGGAGTTACGGTCATGTGAACCGGGGGGGTGTTTTGTATATTTGTCTATGGTTCCTGTTTGTGATATTTGGGTGTGGGGGTTATATATGAGTTTTTCAGGTGGATTGATGGGTGGGGGTATTTTTATTTTCTTTTCTTTGCCTTTTTTGATATACTGGTTGTTTCTGAATTTTTTGCTATGTAGTGAGATTTCTACTTTCTTGGGGGGGTTATAGGAGCTCAACAGTAGGTTCTGACTTGGCTCATCAGAAGGGTAAGAGGGATTTTAATAGGACTATTTTCCTCTACCTGCTGCTATGTCTCTAATGACAAAATTGTTAGATGAAATATTATGGGGGGGGGCAAGATAAAAACAAACATTACATGATTCTACGTCATCTCAAAAAATTTCAAACTGAGATTGCTTATCTGCAGGAAACTCATCTCAAAAGGGACAATGTTAACCTTTATTGACGTGAATGGGTTGGACAAGTTTACGGGGTGTGGTGTAGTGCTAAGAGCGGGGGAGTGGCTATACTTATTGCTAGGCGAGTGCCATTTTGATTATAGAAGGAATATTGGGATGCAGATGGCAGGTTCATCTTTCTTCAAGGGAAACTGGGACTGGCTAATGTAATTTTGGGCTCTTTCTATGGCCCCAATGTAGATTAGCTCACATTTTTTTATGAATTTACTTCCTATCTCGGCCCCATTAACCCCAACCCCTTTTTTCATTGTTGGGGATTGGAATATTGTTTATCAACATGACATTGATACAGCAGGTCAGGTTCTCCAAGGAAGGGTCTTTCCCCCAGCCAAATGGGCCTTAGAGATTTAATGGATGGCCTTGGGCTGGTGGATCCACGGCACGTCCTTCACCCCACTGATCGACATTACACTTTTTATTCAGCCTCGCATGACACCTTTTCTAGGATTTACTTTTTTCTTATAAGCCAAGAATGTTTATCTGGCTTAGTCTCCACCGAAATTCTTTCAATGGTGATTTCAGATCATGCCCAGTGTGCCTTATACACTCCATCAGCGGGGTGGAGGAGTGGGACTATACATGGAGTCTCAGTGCCCAACTTCTCAGGGATCCTCAGCTTCTCAAATCCTTACATTCCTTTCTCACAAATTTCTTAGAACAAAATCATAGCCCTGATATAGCAGTTGATGTGCTCTGAGGCATGCGTTAGTGTGCCTTGCAGGGGGAATTTATACTTTAGCCTCTAAGTGTTTATGAATTCGAAGAGATTATCAGGAACAGCTGTTAAATGAAATTAGGCAGTGAGAGCGAAATATACACTCCCACTCTTTTGTCAGTGTATGGACCAAGCTGCATCATATTCGGTCTCAATATGCAGACATCTTGGCCCAGAAAGTAGAGCTAGCAATAACGCGGACAAGATCTCGATATCTTGAAGCTGTGAAAAAGCTGGCAAGCTTCTTGCCCTCTGGTTTCATACCTTGAGTTCTGCTAGCTTTCTTTTAGGCATTAAACCATACCCAGACTCAAAAATGGTCACATTACCCAGGGAGATTGCTGTGGTTTTCAACAATATTACCATGACATCTATGCCTGTGAACCTTTGGCCCCTCCAGGCGGTAGGCCATATAGCTGCCTATCTTGATCCTATCCAATTACCTACATTAACCTCCCCACAGCAAGACCTTCTTAAGGGCCTGATTACTAATGGCCAGAGATTGAAAGGCATGTACCATTCTGGTCCTTCTTGATCTCTCTGCTGCATTTGACACTGTAGACAATGGAGTGCTGTTGGTGCGCCTGTGGGTTTTTTGTGGGATGTCTGGTACAGTCCTCAAATGGTTTCATTCTTACCTCACGGACAGGTCTCAGAGAGTTGTCACTGGAAGTTATTCCTCTGGCGCTCACTCCCTGCCTTGTGGGGTACCACAGGGCTCCATTTTAGCTCCCATATTGTTTGCAGTGTATATGCTGCCATTGGGAGAAATCATCAGGCGATACAGTCTGGGTTTCCACTGCTATGCAGATGATACTCAGCTGTATCTTCCCTTTCTCCCTGGTCATGGTAATGCACTCTCTGTACTGAATAACTGCCTTGCGGAGATCAGACTTTGGATGAGTTCCAGCTGGCTGTGACTCAATCCGGATAAGGCTGAGGTATAGGTAGTGGATCCAGGTCGTCCGGGGGTGGGTTTGGGAGCCGGACAACCATCAGATTAGTTACTTGGTGGTATACCATTCTCTACCTCCGATTAGATGCGAAATCTGGGTGTTATTTTTGATGATGGTCTGACCCTAAAATCTCAGGTGTCAGCTGGCGTCAAATCCTCTTTTTACCATTTGAGGAATATCACCTGGGTGAAACACCTGGTTCCTCCAGGGGATCTTCCAACATTGGTCCACGCCTTTGTCACTACCTGTCTGGACTACTGCAATTCCCTCTACCTAGGGCTACCTGGGGTTGATATCCACTGCCTCCAGCTGGTGCAGAACGTGGCAGCCAGGCTTTTGACTGGGACTTCTAGAACCAGTCATATTATGCCTGTGCTCCGCGAACTGCACTGGCTGCCTTTTTGGTGGCGGATCACCTTTAAGGTTGGTTTACTAACCTTTAAAGTCTTACATGATCAGGGACCCGGTTACCTGAAAGATCTCCTGATTCCCTACTGCCCCCTCCGTCCTCTCCATTCCGCCAATGAGGGATTGCTGGAGATTCCCAGGGTTCGATTGAAGACATCGGGATCTTGTGATTTTGCTTTTTCAGCACCAACCCTGTGGAATTCTCTACCTTGTTGGTTGAGAGAATGCCCAACCGTCGACAGTTTTAAGGTTGGTTTAAAAACATATTTATTCAATTTAGCTTTTACTTAGTCATGGTTGACATTTTAATGTGTGGAAATTTTATTATTCTGTATATGTTTTATGTATAGCACCTTGGATTTGAAAAGTGCTATATAAATAAAGTTGGATTGGATTGGACTACTCAAGAAATTAGGCTATACGACAGCTTTCACCATGAAAGGCTACCGGACCAGATGGTTTTACAGTATCAGTGATTTTTACTTAGCCCTTGCTGAAGAAATCACCCCTCTCCTAGTTAGACTGTTCAGTCATTGGTATTAACATGTTTTTTCAATAATTCTTTTACTGAAGCCTGGATCACTTTAATTCAGAAGCCAGATAAAGATGAACAGTTTCCAGGAAGTTACCTTCCAATTTCTCTAATTACTGTGGATTTAAAAATGTTATCTAAAATTTTAGCCAATAGACTGACTCAGGTTTGGGATAAGCTTATTTGGCCCTTCACAAGTTAGATTCATCACTGGTCACCCGTCCAGTGACAGTCTTAGGAAATCACATTACCTTATCTCAGTGTCCAGAGAGAGCTTGCATCCTGCAGCTTTAGTCTCTTTCTGGACACCAAAAAAGTCTTTGACTGGGTGGCCTGGCCTTGCCTGTTTGCAGTTTTGAACAAATTTGGCTTCCCTTTAGAGTATATAAATTGCATTAAGGTACTGTATAGTAACCCAACGACTCAGATCAAGTGCAATGGGGTTCTTTCCGATCCATTTCTTTTGGAATGGGGCACATGGCAGGGATGCCCTTTATCCCCTTTCCTTTTCAACTTGTATTTGAATCTTTTGCTTTGTTACTTTCAAAACTATCCTGATATTAAAGGTATTACTGTGGGAGGGCATAGATACACCATATATGCTTATGCGAATGACCTTTTGCTACATATAGAGGATCCAGTGAGCTCTATACTGGCTACTTTACAGTAGAGCTACTGGTTTTCTGCCATCTTGGGTTACAAATTGAACCTTAACAAAACAAAGACGCTGCCCCTAAATAACATGGTTCATAAGCAAGACATCATCCATTTTGGTTTAGCCTGGGAACCCAGATCTCGCATGTATCTGGGCATTTGGGTCTCTCGCTTTCCGTCTCAGCTGGTGAAGCATAATCTGTATTCCTTACTGCACACTAGCAAACAGGATTTGCTGCATTGGGCTACTTGGCCCATTTCCTTGTTGTGCGTATTAATATTATCAAAATGAATGCTCTACCATGTATTCTGTACCCACTAGGAATGCTAAATGTGCACCTCCAGAAGACATGGTTTATCTGCTTCAGTCAATGATCAATAAGTTCTTTTGGAAGAAAGTGGCCATTTGGAGATCATCCTTTAAATTATCCATTTCCAAACAGAACAGTGGCCAACAACTCCTGAATTTTTCCTTCATTATAATGCTCTTCACCGCAGTAAATATCTGTTATGGGGTATGCCAGAAGACATGCTCGTAAGTAGACCTTACATCCCATTGTAGCCGGAACTGGAATGCTCTACATGTAGCAATGTAGTTTTTCAGATTAAAAGCTTGTTCTACATAGCCCCATCTCAGCTACCCAGTTCTCTTTGTATAACCTGGTGCACTGGTCACTGAAAGCTCACATTCAGATGAGTACCTTGGGTTCCAATGGAAAAAAAGCTAATACTCAACCCTTGGTTGGCAATCACAGTTTTTGTATCGGTGGTCAGGTGATTCCATCCTCTTTTTGTCCCCACCTTAAAGGTATAACAATTGATACTTTACTCACACTGGAGGGGGATAGATTCATCCCATTTACCTCACTGCAGGCTTGGTTTCATCTTCCCAACTCTGCCCTGTTTAAGTACCTAATACCTTCAAGTTATACATGCGTTAGCTATTTTCTTTGGTCCAAAACCTTGATTTTGGTGGAACTCCTCTGTCTTTCAACCTTTACTGGAGGTGGCGATGCAGCCCCACTCAGTCTCTAAAATATACCGACTTTTTCAGAGTATGGATCCCAAAAGTCCCACCGGGGTCTGTTACTATTGGAAACAGGCCTTGGACCTCTCTGATGACCTATCAATATGGCATTCGGCTTGGAGAGCTCTGTATAAATGCATCAAGCAGGGCAGGCTTAGATTAATACAGTATTATATGCTTCATAATATGTATTGCACCCCACTCAAAATTATGTATTACACCCCATTCAAACCATATAGAATGGGTAAATTACCCTCCTCAGTGTATTCTAGGTGTCGCCTAGTGGATGGCTCCGTAAGACATGTGCTTTGGGATTGTGACCAGGTATCTCCTTTTTGGAATGCCATCAAAAACTCATTGGACCCTCTTCTTGGTCTGGAAGATTCATTTACCCCTGACATATGTTTAGCGAGTATTTTTCTGCTAGGTTTACCGAGCACACACAAAGCATATATGGCTCTGATCTCCCTGATAGCAAAGTTAATCATTGTAAGGCACTGGTTGGATACTTCTTGCCCTTCTGTTATAGAGTGGTATCAAGAAATGTTATCCACACTTCTGGTGGAAAAGCATATTTCCTCTTCCAGAGGGTGTCTTGCTCAGTTCCAAACCAGATGGGAGCAGTTATATGTGCTGCTTTCTTTCTCATCCACTGGACCAAGCTAATATGCAGATGTATTTTTGTTTTGTTTTCTCCCCCAATAGATAGCTGAACCAGATTCTGATTGTCAGAATTTTTGTGGATCCCTCTTACATTGTAATTTCCTGTAGCTGAGCTCATGAGGGGGTGGATTAGGAAGGGTGGATGATTTCCTTTTTATTGTATTGTTTGTTATGGTTGATACTGCTGTTGTCTCATGTCTTTTGTTTGTGATATTATTGTTTTCTGATGATTGTTCATCTGAAAACCTTAATAAAGTATATTTAATTTAAAAAAATCACACATCTCAAGAAATTGCCACCACACACATAAGTCATTTTTCACATAATTTTGTTGAATACCACCAAAGTTATAAAGGTGCAAAGACTGGGGTTTAACATTGAACACTCTGCTCAACTCTAATATGCTGTATATATGTGTGTGTGTACATGTCAATCAATCAATCAATCAAAATCTTTATCCAGGCAGGCATCGTTGAGCAAGCTCATTTACAAGATGGACCTGGTTGTACAATACATAGAGTTATTTACACTAGGGATAAATAATACAAATATATACAATTACTGAATTTAAGTACTCAGTGTTACAACAGTTCATAACAGTACAAAGTGCTCCAGCTCATTGGAGGAGCTGGTGCATCTACATGCTTCAGAGGGGAATGTAATCACACAGTGTTCCTAATTTTAACACTTGAGCAGAAAGATAAGTATACTAGCAGTCAGGCACATAAGTGATTTACAGATTTTTTTCTATTTTTTTGGGCATATGTCAGTGAGGAAAACAGATTTTAGTTTGTTTTCAGAAGAACACAGATACAAGCTGAAGGAACCAGTCAGTAGCCAGAGCTGAAGAGCGCTTGCATTCTGTTTGGGTAGCAGTTTTGCTGTGCCTTGCTAGTTGAGGGTCCAGGCTTAGTATCACAGGTGGTGGATGAGGCAGCACTGACTGCCCAGTGCCCAAGATTCCCATGCCTGTGGAACGGGGAGACTGTAAAGAGCCTGTCTTTGGCAGGGAAAAAAGGAGCATATCAGGGGTGATTGCCAGCTATTGACAAGAGATGGCTGTACCAGCAGAAATGCCCAACAGCAAGACAACCCAGAAGTGGATTCCTATAGTGCCCAGAGCCTGGCATGAGCACAACTATTCGGAAATGGGTGTAATCACACAGATTCCCTGCATATAAAACACTAACAGTAAAATAAGGACATTAAAAGCACATGTTCTGGAGCTGGAAGGACACTACTTTCTTCAACTGCGAGCTGTGTGAGAAATTCTATATTGCACTTGATATCTGCAACAAACGTGCACTTTTGCTTAATTCTGTGGGAGGTGAAACTAGCCACCCTTGGTAATTGCTTTTTATTCACATTTATTTAGTGTTTAACCAAGAAGGGGCTTGTAAACTCTGTTTATCTTGTTAGTAACTTCAGAAGGATTTAAATACTGCATTTGGGTAGGTCCTTGGAGGTAGCTAGATTGTCTACTAGGATTTGCTGACAGTTAAACTATTTTTAAATGACTTACAGTTGGCTGAGGAGTTGAAAAAGAAACTTGCAAACTCTGTTTATCTTGGAAGTAACCTCATAAGCATTTGAATACTGCATTCTGGTTGTCCCTTGGGGGTAGCTGGATTGACTACTAGGATTTTGGAACAGAAACTATTTTTTTTAATAATTTACTGGTGCGTAGGAGTTTGTGATAGTTAAAATCTTTTTAACAGAGTTACTGGGGTTAAGGAGTGGTCACAGAAAAACCTGTAGTGTGAAACAGGAAAAGACAGTCTTTCAAGCAACAGAGGGTGGTGGATCTAGGTTTACATTTGTTTGTTACAATTCTTAAGATTTTCAGTGCAGGAAGAGTTTAAAAGCACAGCTGACTTATTTTGGGGCTGATAGCTCTCGAGCACAAACCACCAGGCCTGTTTTGGGGCTGGGAAGGTTTACCTGTGTCTGACTTGGATGTGTGGATTTTTCTGTTTGATTAGCAGGGTATTTCTCATCAAATTGTTGTGTAGCGATCTTGCTGACAGGAAGGCACTCATTGCAGCAGTGGGTCAGAGCTTTTAGCTGATTGTTTTGCAAGGCACAGTTTAGGCCCAACCCCTTCCCACCCTCACCCCACCCACCCCTGGAAATAGTTCCTTTATACCTGGGGTTCTGACATCATTTCCTCAAGAGTGCAAGGTGCATGTCACTGTCATATCCTCTCTAGCACACTGCACTGACAATATAAGCATACACATTGTATATTATAAATATATATTTCTATATTACAAACCAATCACACACAAAAAAAACACAAAAAAAATGTGGTGAGTAGTGCAATGTAATGGCTGTGGGGGAGCAGTCTTCTGGGAGAATTCTGGAGGCTGAGATGCTGCCCTATTTGTAGACAACTCTCTGCCCTGAGGGAGGAAGTTGCCCATCTTCAGGCCACACTGGACACTAGTATGGAGACCTTCCCCCAGGCCACACTGGGCAGTAGGAAGGGAACCTCCCCAATCCAGGGAGCACCACAGCCACCACCACTACCTCAGAGGTTGTAAAGAAAACACAGCAGTTGGACCACAGTGGGCTCAGGAAGGGTGAGGATGGTGGAACGGAGGCACACCCAGTCAGTTGTTCCACTCCACAATCCATACACCATTCTGGGGTAGCATAGCTCCCCTATGGATGCACCCACAGAGGAGACTAAGGAGGCTGAGGACAGCTGTCACAAGGGAGGCCCACAGGAAGGAGGCAGAGGACACCACAAGGAAAAGAAGCAGCTCCTGGTGGGGGACTCAATTATTAGGGGATAGAACTGGGAGGAGCTGGGAAAACTGAAGTAAGGTACCTGCCTGGTGCCATGGCTTGGAGGGACAGGAAGCACATCCTCAGGATCACGACAACAGCTGCAGGATTCTGAGCGGACGAATTGTCCACCTAGGGACAAATGACTTGGCTCATCATGAGGTTAGAACAGTGCAGGAGGACATTGCAGAGTTGGGGAGGGGCCTAAGACAAGTAGCACACAGTATCCTTCTCAGAGGTGCTGCCTGTCAAAGGCATGGGTGAGGCGAGGGTAATTGGCACCATGCAGTTTAATGAATGGTTGAAAAAATGGTGCGGAACACAGGGGTTTGGCTTCATTGAGGACTGGGGTTCCACCTGGAGAGACACCAGCCTATACTGGCAGGATGGTCTGCATCTGTCCAGGAAGGGAACAAGCTTTTGAGCAATCGGTTTAAATGCTTCATTGGCAAGCTTTTAAACTAGTCAAAGGGGGAGGCACTGACAAGCAGCAGAAAAATCCCAGCCTCTCCCTACAAAACAGGGTACTAAATGAGAAAAAGACCAAGGTAGAACGGTCAGTGGGGGATGCTGCAACAGAAGGTAAAGCCTTCAAAAAATGGAGAGCAATGAGTACCAATGCCCGTAGTCTAGGTAACAAGCTTCCTGAATTAGTGGCCTTGATGGAGGAGGAACATCTGAATATCGTGGCAGTCACAGAAACATGGTACACACAAAACCATGACTGGGACGTAAACATACCAGGATACACTATCTACAGGAGGGACAGGGAGGGTAAAAGAGGAGGAGGAGTAGTTCTTTACATAAGGGAAGGAATAAAAGCAACAGAACAAAAGGGTAAACAGGGAGGAGAAGAAGAGGCACTGTGGGTAAATTTGGAGACAGGCAATGGCACCACAATCCGCACAGGGGTTGTATACAGACCCCCTTTCTCAGGGGGAGGAAATGGGCAAGGAAATGATAGAAAGTATACTTAGAATGGCAGAAAAAGGGGAGATATTGCTGATGGGTGATCTGAATATGCCAAATGTTAACTGGAGTGCAGTTGCAGCTGCCACTTCGAAGAGTGCAGTTATCCTAGATGCCCTACAGGGGGCATGCCTTAGACAACTAGTACTGGAGCCCACTCGAGAGGGAGCAATATTAGACTTGATACTCTCAAATGGAGATGCAGAGAGGATCACAGATGTAGAAGTGGGTAGCCATCTGGGAACTAGCAACCATCGAACAGTATGGTTCACAATAAACACAGCAATAGAGTCAAGCCATACAAAGACAAAAGTACTGGACTTTAGGAGGGCTGACTTTGCCAAAATGGGTGAATGCCTAAGGAATGCACTAGCAAATGGGCAGGAAGGAGGGGTGGAAGAACAATGGGGAATAATAAAAAACTGCCATCACAGAGGTAACAAGCCTTTGTGTGAAGCAAATAAACAAAACAAGACGATGTAAGAAACCACTATGGTTCTCAAAGGAAGTGGCAGTGAAGGTTCAAGAGAAAAAGAAAGCATTCAGGAAGTACAAGGAATCACAGAAGGAGCAGGACAGAGAACTGTATCAGTTAAAGCAAAGGAGGCTGGGAGGCAGTCAGAACAGCAAAGGCCCAAACCGAGGAAAAGATAGCCAACTCAGTTAAGAAGGGGATAAAACCTTTATAGGTACATCAGGGAGTGAAGGAAGACCAAGGGAGGGATAGTGAGGCTTAATAAAGGGAGGGAGAGGGTGCAGAGGAGACTGTGAAAGGCAGAGATACTAAACAAATATTTTTGCTCAGTATTTACAAAGGAAGAGGGGAGGTACATAAACAAAACAGTAGTAACACTCTGGATACAGAAGTTGATACCGCCCATTTACAGAAGAAAGGGTTCTGAAAGAATTCTTAAAACTGAAGGTGGACAAAGCAATGGGGCCTAATGGGATTCATCCCAGAATTCTAAAAGAACTAAGGGTAGAACTAGTGACACCACTGACTACCCTTTTAACAAATCATGGGAGGATGGGGTGGTACCCGAGGACTGGAGGAGGGCAGATGTGATTCCTTCACAAAAGTGGGAGCAAGGCAGAAGCAGGAAACTATAGACCTGTTAGTTTAACCTCAGTGATAGGGAAAATGATGGAATCACTTCTAAAGGAAAGAATTGTCGAGTATCTAGAGGCCAGAGGGGCACAGGACCCTAGGCAGCATGGATTCACAGCGGGAAGGTCATGCCAGACGAATCTGATAGATTTCTTTGACTGGGTGACCAAAGTAGTAGATCAGGGAGGGGCTGTGGACATGGCCTACCTAGACTTTTAGCAAGGCATTAGACACAGTCCCACACAAAAGATTAATATACAAGTTAGCCAGCCTGGGAGTGGTCCCAAGATAACAGCCTGGGTAAAGAATTGGCTGGAGACTAGGACACAGAGAGTAATAGTAAATGGAGTCCACTCAGAAGAAAGGAGGGTTACTAGTGGGTACCGAGGGTTCAGATTAGGGATCTGGTCCTCTTCAATGTCTTTATAAGTTACATTGCAGAAGGACTGAAGGAAGTGCATGTCTCTTTGCAGATGACACTAAGATCTGCAACAGAGTTGATGCACAGGGTGGGGTGGAAAAGATGAGAAGGGACTTGGCAAGGTTAGAGGAATGGTCAAATGTATGGCAGCTTAGATTCAATGCTAAGAAGTGCAAGGTAATGCACCTGGGAAACAAAACCCAGGGAAGAGTACACAATGGGGGTGAGATACTAACAACAACAAAATGGAAAGGGACCTGGGGTAGTCTATCAAATGACCTAATGATGGGCAAGCAATGTGAGAGGGCAGCAAGGAGGGTTGGGGATACTGGGATGCATAAGGAGAGGCATCACCAGTAGAAAACAGGAAGTTATTATCCCTCTGTACAGACAGCTGGTGAGACCCCATCTGGAGTACTGTGTGCAGTTCTGGAGACCCAATCTCCGCAAAGACATAGACAGGATGGAAGCTGTCCAGAGGAGGGCAACTAAAATGGTGCAGGGTCTGCACCGGAAGACATATGAAGAGAGACTTAAGGAGCTTAATATGTATAGCCTCGAGGAAAGGAGGAGAGGCGGGACATGATAGAAACTGTCAACACCTCAAGGGAATCAACAAAGTCCAAGAGGGTAGCATCTTTCAAAAAAAGAGGTGTGCAAGAACAAGAGGGCACAATTTGAAGATAGAGGGGGGGCAGCTCAGAGGTAATTTAAGGAAGTATTTTTTCACAGAGAGGGTTGTGGATGCATGGAACGGCCTTCCGGAGGAGGTTGTGAAGTCAAAATCAGTGGTGGAATTCAGGCATGCATGGGATAGTCATAAGGTAATTCTGGGGGGTGGGGGTAGGAAGAAGTAGGCTGCTGGTTAACTAGGATCTTCAGCTTATCCAGTAGGTAGGGAAATGGGCAGACTGGGTGGGCCAAGCGGTCCTTATCTGCCATCAAATTCTATGTTTCTATGTTTCTATGTAACAGGCACTCTAAGAAGTAACTACCCCTGAGCCTTGCTGTATTTAAAAGCACTTGTTATCACAGGCAATTCTAGTTCTGTGAACCACTTATGACCTAAATGCTTAATAACAGCTTTTTAGAGCAGATTTCAGCAGGGAAATCAGATTGTATTTGGGTTTAGAGGGAAACACAGGAGCAGACCACGGTGTCCAATTGGAAGCCAGAGCCAAAAAAGCACTCAATTCTGATTGGTTAGCAGCTTTGCCAGACTTTGCTGGAGAAAAATCTGAGCTTGGGGTCTCAGACGGTGACTGGGGAAGCGCCGACCTTCTGGTATCTGTGAATCCCATGCTTATGAGGCAGGGATCCTCAGTGGGGCTAGACTTTGGTTGGGAAGTAAGTTCTGGGACAGGGGATGTAATAATGAGAATAGAGTACAGATTCTGAGAGTGTGATGTTGCAGTGGGACAAATTTATGCACAGAAACAGTAAGGTGTCTGTAGTCTAATGGTCACCATAGCCATAAGAGGCTATGGGCAATTCAGGTTTCTATAAGAATAAGCATTTAGGTCATAAATGGTTCACAGAACTAGAGTTGCCTGTGATTACAAGTGCTTTTAAATACAGCAAAGCTCAGGGGTAGTTACCTAAGCTTCCGTTAAAGACCAAGGGTTGGGGAAACAATTGCATTGCTCATACACATATTGAGCATATAAGGACTAAAAGGTATTCAAACTGCAGAGGCAGCTCAACTTCAGTAATTTTTGCACTTTGTTCCACAAGGATGGTAACAAGAAGCTAGTGGCCACTCTGTCATAGTGGGAGGAAGCCTTAAGGATACATAATGAGATGTAGTATGCGCTTCTTAGAGTGTACATTCCTGGCTCACTTAGTAGGAGACAGTCTATTATATATTGTGGAAGCCTTTTCATGATGACTCTCTAAGTCCAAAGGACTGCATTTATATTCCACCTAAACATAAGAGAGGACCATCCTATGGCTTTGTACAAGGCACAATGATGGGTGGAGTGGGATGGGTGTGTAACAGATAACACACTCTAAGGTATGCGGTCGTGCTCTAATATGCGCATGCCTTAGTGTGCATTGTTATGCATGGGGCCACAGGTCAAGTGCATCAACCACCCAAGGTGTATATATATCAGAGCATGACCGCACATTCTGGAGTGGGTTATCTATCTTATAAAATGGCAAAATTGTTTTGGAGGGGGAAGAAAGTGCTGGTGTGCGGTCGCACTCCGATATATGCATGGGTATGTGAAGTGTTTCAGCTAACCAACAGAGACAATGTTCCCTACCATTATTATATATATATATATATATATATATATATATATATATATATATATATATATATATATATATATATTTATACAACGTATGTTGTCAGATAAATGAGAGTATAAAACATGATATCTCACATGGGCCGTGAAGATAACATTGTTATCTTCATGTTCCTATACGTCATATGTTATCTCCACGTTCCTATATGTCATATCGAAACTTATCTGGTTGATCCTGCCACTCTGAGTACTTTCACTTTCCCTAGAATTGTAGCATGACCGAGCGCTATAGACAGTGACGATTTGTACATTGGTAAATGTTTAGACGCTCGCGCTTCATTTTACTGTTGAAAAGCCGCCGGCTCGGTCACTGCTGCACTCTGTGTGCAGTTTGAAGCTTTTTTTACAACCAACTACAGAAAAATTACAGGAAATTCTAACTTACCGAACTCGGGGCACATTCTAAAAAACATTTACCAATGTACAAATCTTCACTGTCTATAGCGCTCGGTCACGCTACAATTCTTGGGAAAGTGAAACTACTCAGAGTAGCAGGATCAACCAGATAACCATGTAAATGTCACTTTTTCCCAAAATAATAGCAGGATCAACCAGATATTTTTACTAACTTTAAACTGACAGGATCAACCAGATATTTAAAAACCCTATATAATCTATTATGTTGGGGAAGCATGTGGAGCCCTGTGTGTGTGTGTGTGGGGGGGCATGGCATGATAAACCAGATAATGCTTCTTAAAACTAACCATAAATAGCAGAATCCACCAAATATTTCTTAAGCAATAAATGACATCTGCTGTTTTGGCAGCGCTTCTGTAAAGGGGGTTGTATTGCTAGGGCCATCACCTTTATGTCACCTATTGCATTGAGAGGGCACGTAGTGAGATTGTGTTTAGAGGCAGGGGCAAAGCATCGTTGTATAAACTGAATATGATGGCTGACTGAGGTGTATCATATTTATCTTCACTCGAGGCCAGTGACATCAAAGATATCTCACTCGTGGCTTCGCCACTCGTGAGATATCATGATATCACTGGCCTCGAGTGAAGATAAATATGATATCTTCAGTCGGGCCATGTCATATCCCCTATATATACAATAGGCGTGGACATAAATCCTATGTGACAAATCTGAGCTACCATGAGATAAATTCAACATTTTACATTTTTACACATAGTAGACACATCATCACAGATTTATATACATAGTAGATATGTTACAATCACTCTGGAACTCATTGAGAATATTTAGCCTCAGTACCAGTACTAACTATATTCAGATGCAAATAACTTTAAAACAAAAAAGATCACATAGTGCTGTGAGCATGAAAGTTATGCAGCACAAAATTATCTACAAAATGAGTGGTATTTCATTTACAGATACCTTATAGATTTTTTTATAATTAGCAGAAAAGAGCAGAAAATGCAATTTTTTGTTCACTTTTTTGACAAACATGTACAAAAAAGATAAACAATCAAAAGCAAATGTCCCTGCACTGACAGAAAGCATCCCTATTACATAAATGAAATATACAATGGTGAGCTGTCAGATAAATGATTTATCTATACTCATGCTGTTTGACCTCGGACATCTCACTCATGGCTTACACCACTTGTGAGGTTACTTGAGGTCAAACAGCACTTGTGTAGATAAATCGTTTATCTAACAGCTCACCATTGTATATGCCATATATATATATATATATATATATATATATATATATATATATATATATATATATATACACACACACAAGTCATATTTCACTTAATTTTGTTGAATACCACCAAAGTTATAAAGGTGCAAAGATTGAGGTTTAACACTGAACATTCTGCTCAACTCTAATTTACTGTATGTGTGTGTGTGTGTGTGTGTGTGTGTGTGTGTGTGTGTGTTCATTTGCAAAAAACTATCATTAATGCACCAGTTAAGGTTAAAGCCACAAAATTACTGAAATGTGGTATTAAGGTTTCCAACCCTAACACCCCATCCCTACCCTGCAGGCAGTGACAGGAGAAATCATTACAGTTTGCCCTTTCCTGCATCTTCATAAATCAACTGTGGGGTGTGCCTCAAGGTTGTCGGCCCTAACACTCACCCCATTCCATCACTAAAGAAGCTGAGATGTGTGGAGTACATTAGAATGGGGTGAGTGTTAGGGCTGACAGTCTTGAGGCACACCCCACACCTGATTTGTGAAGATGCAGGAGGGTACAAACTGTAATGATTTCTCCTGCTGCCACATGCAGGGTGGGAATGGGGTGCTAGGGTTGGAAACCCTTATGCCACATTTCCCCACTTTTGAGGCTTTAACCCTAACTGGTGCATTAACAAAGTTTTTTTGCAATGAATTTCCTTACTTTTTGAGATATACTCAAATCCTCACATGTCTGCAGGACTGCAGGGCCCTCTGGGCCCTGTGCTCTCATCCATCCATAGATGCACACTATCCCTTTACATTTTGGGGAGGCCAAGGAAATACAAAAAGTGCAAAACATCAATACATTAAGTAAGCAATAACCATTGACAAAGTGTGTCTTGATGGAATAAAGCACACCCAGGTGCGTTGTGAGGCATGAGGTTGCAGGCCAAGTGCACTCACAGCACCCGGGTGTGCATTAATCATAAATAACAGCACACCCTGGAGTGGGTTATTGTGCTTATTACATAGGGTATGGTTAGAAAAAAAAACCTTCAGAACTGCATTTTTCTGCCTTCCAATATGAAAAATATGACTGTATCCTGCTGACTGAGAAAATAGTCCCTAGAACTCATGCATGTGTAGCTGCTTGTACAACATACAAATGCCACAAATACAGTGCTGAAATGATTTGTTACATTTGCATGATGTGCAAAGAACACATAGAGAGAGAGAGAGAAAGAGAGACACACACACACACACATTAATTAACAGACCTAGGGAATTGCTTCATTTTTGCAGGACCATGGTATTCAGTTTATGCCAACTGACTGAGGGAACTGCAATCGCTTTTGCAGGACCAGGGAATGAATGTTAAACCAGCCTTGACATTAGCACGATGTGCACAGAACCCAGAGAGACAGACGCACACATTAATTAACAGACCTAGGGAATTGTATCGGTTTTGTAGGACTGTGATATTCACAGTTTATGTCAACAGACGCAGGGAACTGCTATCGCTTTTGCAGGACCATGGAATGAAGGCTACACTGGACTTTGGGGCTGTAGTTAGTACTGACTGACCAGATGATGGCACTTCATTAAAAGAATCATTGCCAGCAGGCACAGTTGACCGAGGTTGGGAAGAGCACAACTTCAGCTCACTGATAGCAAAAATAGTAGAAAGACCAGCGCAAAGAGAAAGTAGAAACAATGAAGGCCGAAGGCACTGTCAGTGTACTGGAAAGGAGAGAAAGGTTCCTGAGCACTGGCTAAGGCAGGGGGCTGCTGGCCAAGAAGCAGTTGAAAGTGGGTGATCCGATCTTCTGCTACCTGGTTTATACCCACATGTGGACTGTGAATAATTGGGGAAACCACTGTGACTTCGGCTTCACCAGGTACATGAGGTGCGGGGCTCCAACAAGCTGCCCACCATGGTAAGGGGAAATATCCTTGATGAGCACTGTCGCACACCCCTTTTACTGTCTGCTCTGTCTCTTGGAGATCCGCGTGGTGGTTGGATGGGTAGCCACTGAGTACCATGGGTATGAAAGAATCAATGATGTGAACTGAAACATTGCCACTCTGGAGTGCATGGCAAGCTGGTGGAGGGGAGATTACAGCACATATATAGACAGGTGTGCTTCTGCAGCAGAAATCACGTGAAGTGGGGAGGGGGCAATCCACGACGATAGCCTGCACAGCAGAAAGTTAACATTCAAAGTGGTGTGTCTCTCTGTCTATTGCAGCCTATATAGCTAATGTGTAATCACTTGGTCAGCATTAACACATGGCAAAATGACACAGTGACACTGCTGCTGATAGCCTGCACTGCAGAAAGTAACTTACAAAGTGGTGTGGGTCTTTCTGTACTGCTGCTTGTATGGCTAATGTATAATCAGTAGGTCAGCATTAACACATGGCAAAATGACACTGCTGCTGACAACCTGCACAGCATAAAGTAACAATGAAATACTGAACCAGTCAGACAGTAGCTTTCAAAATGCTGATGACATCACAATGCCTACTGCAGCACTGAAGCAAGCTGTTAAAATCTAAGAAAAAATCTTCAAACAAACTGCAGATTAAAAATCTATAACTTGTAAACTGCTCTTGTATACTGTACATTGAATATACACAATTTATCATCACTTGTGTGTGGGCAGGATTTTCACAACTCGCGCATGGATCTACCACTTGTGAGTTATGGTCCTGGCTTTTCAGACTTGAAATTAAGTGCCATATTTTTAATCAGACCATTGCAGATAGATAGATTGACAGACAGACAGACAGACAGACAGAGGGGAGAGAGAGAGAGAGAGAGAGAGAGAGTGTCTGTGTGAATATCTGATAAGTAAGTATCAGATATGAGGAATTATGCAATAGCTCAGAAAATGATGTACTCTGATTGGCACCTTTTACCCACTGTAAATCCTGGTATGACCAATGGGGAAAAGGCGCCAGTCAGCCACTTCTGCCATCACCCCCTTTTGATATCAATCTGACCACAAACATCAAAGGTGGAAAACCACCATATCGAGTCCCTGCTAAGTCGTGACGCTACAGCAGGAATTTTACAACACTGCACAGCTTTCAAGTACTACTGGCTGACCACACAATTCCCCTAACCAACTCCAAGAGCCACAAAACCATTTATATTTTAAAATAATTATTGAGCAGTTTATTTTTAATTTTTTGCTGATCCTTTTTCCCTAGGAATCCTCTGCCTTCCTTCTGACACCCCTCCCCACACACAGGCACTGGGTGTTAGACCCCCCTGCCCTAAACCCTCATGACTTTTCTTTAATGGCGGGGGGGGGGAGACCTCTCAGCCCACCAGACAGGATTAGTTATTCGGGGAGGCACCTTCCTGGCCATTGCGGTGGGCACAATCGTCATCCACAGAGGACTCCTGTTTTTCTCTGACTTTTTTTTTCCTTCCTTTCAGAGGATGCAGCGTGCCATGGCAGCAGCACGCACACTCCCGCCTGTGCTTCTCCAGCCGTCTGCTTCATCCCCGCCCAAGTCTTTCAGCATTGGTGTGCCACAACCCAGCCTCCACTAGGGGGCAAGTGATCACTGAGTGCTGTCATCCCCCCCTCTCCAGAGAAGAAGAGCAGTCCATGGGATGCTTGATCCTTCTACACCCCTGCCGACCCCTGGCCACCCATGCTCGTTACCAAATGCTGGTTGCTGGCATGGTGCAAGGTAAGGCAACCAGTGCCTCAACCCTTAGCACAACTGATCCAGCATTGAGCAGTTTCTAATCATTAAACATGCTGTACTTCAACAATGAAAGGCAGGCCAAATCCACATTGCAGGTTCTAGTGTAGTCCACCCCACCCCACTTTCCCCACCAGGTCCTTGGCTGCCAACTCCTGTGATGTTCTGTCCCTGTAACCTGGCAGTGTCAGTGGCTCAGCAAGTATCACACTTGCCTCTGAGGCTGGGCGATCAGAAGGCTGTGGGTTATATTCCCACACCAGGCACTTGTGTTAATATCCCAATACTGACACTGTAGTGCAGCATGAGGGGGGTGCTGCACTACTGAGGTGCCGTCTTTCAGATGAGACATTAAACTGAGGTCCCATCTGGTGGTAGTTCAGGTGGATGTTAATGATCCCATGGCAGTTCTCGAAAAGAGCAGGGAAATTTTGTATTCAAAACTCAAAACAAATTGTATAAAACTGTATTACTTAATACAATATAATCAAGGCCCCTAGAATTCTGCGCAGAACTTGCAGTCTACCGCAGAACTTCTGCGGTGCCGCAGAATTCACTCTTCTTGGTGATTTTTTATTAATATTTCTGTTTATACATAGAATCCAGTTCCCTTCCCCTGTTTTTATATCCAAACTCCCCATATGTTCAGAATGTGATGTTATCATTGCTATAACATCATACATTAGCTAATGAAATGACTGCATTCTGCAACAGAAATGAAATGTCACTTATCTACCACAGCTCCCACTGCCAGAGACGGTGGCACAGCACATCATGCATGGTGATATTTGCTCAACCTGCACTACAGCCTAATACAATTTTCAGTCTTACATTGTTGCACTAGGGCCAACTTAAAACAAAACCTTGTCAATAGCATAAACCTGTTAAGTCCATACCTCACTTTGTACAAACCTATTTGTGCCTTTAAGGTATAGAGACGCTATCTGAAATGAATAACTGGTAAAATGAATTTAACTGTCTAAATGTTTAAGAAAAATAAAGTAAATATGCCCAGAAAAGTGAAATATAATAATGTGTAGACCTGTTGAAAGAATAGACCTGTTAAATAAATAATTGCATTGTACGCATTTTTGCCAGGGTTATTGATTACATATTGTCAGTGGTTGATAGAATCACCTAAAAGTTATTGAGAAATGTTGTGTGAAGGGACAGCTGTTGGGCCGGAGGGTAGCATGCTGTGTTTCTGTGCTGGCAACTCAGGTTATGAGATTAGCTTTGGGAGCTGGCTGGGCAGCATAAGGATTGGTGGAACACATCACTGCTCGGAGCCTGGGAAGGTGTGGTGTAGTGTTCTGTCACATGGTGGACAAATTGTGATGGGCCGGAGAACTATATCTCACAACTTGTTCACATGCATGGCATGGTCTGATGGTGTTACGAAGTGTGTCAGGGAAAGCAGGTTGACATGAAAAATGAGTTTTACAATAACTCCTCTATTCCATTTCCAATGGGACCTGTATGAATGAGGATGCAAGTTCATGGACATTAAAAAAAAAATACATGTATATATATATATATATATATATATACATATACATATATATATATATATATATATACATATACACACACACACACACACATATATATACAGTATCTCTGTCTCTCTTACCACATACACACGCATATTTGTATGTATGTTACAGATTGCATATAAATATATAAGTGGTACACAGTGGGAAGGAATCTCATGAGTGGTGTAGAAAGTATATACAAATATATAAGTGATAGACAGTGGAAACCTCATTAGTGGGATAGATAGCATGCATATAGAAAAACCTCATTTATCACATAAGATCCCCTCTGCATATGTCATTTATGCAACAGACTAGGACCTTAAGGGAGAGACATTTGTTTTGCTTTTTTAGGCATATCATTATTTTTATAAGTCTGTTATTTTTTGAACTAGTGTTACTGTGCTTTCCACCATCCTGATTGCTATAACCACTGCCATGAAAGTGAAGTCAGGATGACAAGCTGACGCTGTTATGTGGTAGTTTGTAAGTGCCGCAGAACTTCCGCAGAAATTACAAACCACCACCACAGAAGTTCTGCGGCAAATGGTAGTCTTGCCGCAGAACTTGGTCCCTCTGTGCCTCAGAAAAGTAGGGGACCTGAATAAAATAAGGCAAAAAAAAGTAGAAAACTAAAAGATTACATCGTACATTAACTGTAAACAAAATTCATTTATGTTTATGCAACCCCCCAAATGAGTAGTAGACTTTTTAAAGTTGAAATTAAATAATAAAAGAGTGTTACATCACACACCAAATCCTAACCAAACTAGTCAAAATTCAAAAATAGAAGTATTATAAACATTTACCCTATTTAATAGAAACTAGAAGAGAAATACATACCAATATGCATTACTTCACACTGAATCATACAAAGGAAAAGGAAAATTAATGAAGTATTTCATCATACAGTAATCCAAAATCAGAGCTAATAAGTAACTGAATTTCCCGGTGCCATGGCCAAATTTCCCCCCATTCACTAAAAATACCACCAACAGCTTAATCTGGTTCAAAGTCAGTTGGCATTCATCTGTATAGCCCTCCCCTGGGTCATGCCAGAAAATAGGCAGAATTTGTCTATTGCACTTACCCGGTCAACAAAAACTAAATAAATTAATAAAGTAAAATAATTTCCGTGGCAGTCAGTGCTAGCTCCTATCACACTGACTTGCTCCCACCTCCACTGCACCAGTCCTAGCTCTTCAGTCACACTACACCAATGCAAATCTGCCCCAGACAATAACAAACTTGAAAATATTTAATGAAAAAAAAGCAGCTCCCAGTCAAGCACCACCTCGCAGTCAATATTCCTCTCTCACTATACAATCCACTCCTCCCATCTCTTGCACTGTTGATGTTGGCCAAAAAAAAAAGTTGTAGCAAGCAGAAGTAAGGATTAGAGATGCAGTGAAGTAAAATTCCACCCGTGAAGTGGACGCGAAAAGTGGACAATTCATGTTACCATTCCGCTACGTGAAGTGCCCATTTTAAATCCTCATTTTGCCACTTCGCATTGTACTTATGTCTTCACGTTGCTCACTCTGCCTTACTTCGCTTTAAGGCAGAGTGAGAATTCATAGGCAGCCCACACACATCACATGGCTAACACAGTGAAGGTCACATGCTTCAGGCAGGCAGGAAGTGACTCATGCTTGAAAGAGAGTTTCACTTTCACCTTGAAGTAGGAGCAAGAGGTTGTGTGCTGCTTAGGCAGAGAGTAAAATCTTTTGGAAAACTACTTTAAACCTTTTAATTGTTTTGCTAATTAGGTGCTTATTTTGCATATTTGTTGTCTGGATTTGTGGTGTGTGTGTGTTCTGAGAGTGAGAAAGAGCCCAGAATGGAGTGGAAGAGACTAGGTGTTTTTTGTAGACATGGCGGAGATCAAGTGGGTGTGTGCACATGTGGTGGCTAGCTGTGTCTGGACCAGAGCACCATCCTGAGTGTTCTCTCCCTGAAGCAAGAGATAGTGGATTTGGTGGCATGGTAGCACCACCTCCTGTGGCACCTACCAGTGCCCCCCAGTGCCAGCACCAGCTATGTTCCCTGTGCCAGTGGATCAGCAGCAGCAGGAAGTCAGGGAGAAGGAGGCCACAGCAGTTGCAGCAGCAGTTTCTGCACCCAGCTACAACTGTACAGCAGCAGCCCCTGACTCCAACAACACCTGGGCCTCCCCTCACCTGTGCCTGGTCCTCCCATACCTCATTAGTGATGGAGTTTTTACTTCACTACCTGGGGACAGCAGTGTAGCAAAGTGTAATTTGTGCAGCGTAGATGTGTGCTGTGGCCCCAGAGGAAGTCACCTTGGCACAGGGAGTCAGTGCTCCCACATGTATAACCATCACCACCTAGAGTGGCAGGCCAAGGTCACAGAACAGGGCAGTAATGCACCTGCTGGGGAAGAGGGGGCAGAACGGTATCCACCTGTGTGTGGTATGAAGTGGGGGAGGGCCATGGCAGAACTGGCTGCTCCACCACCACAACCTGCAGCACTTCTTGATGATGGTGTCATCCCTCTCCAACTGCCTGCCACACAGGCTGATTTGGGCCTGCTGTGAAATGAGATAAATATTGCAAACCATCAGCTGGACAATGTTGAGCAGCAGCTGGTTCACATTGAGGGGCACCAACAACAGATCATGGGGATGCTTCAACTGCTGCTGTCCCATCACAACATTGATTATTAGTTTTAGTTTGTCCTTGCACCCACCACCACCCTCTGTGTGAAAAAATAGTTCCCAATGTTGTCCCTGATCCGTCCCCCCTCCATCTTTAAATTTTGGTCCCTTCTTTGTGCACATATTTTGTTCTGGATGAGGCTACCCTCTTGTTGAGTCCCTTTTGGTACTTGACAGTTTCTATCAAGCCCCCCCCCCACTTTCCGTGTATTTATATGTAATGTCTTTCAGTGCATCTTTGTCTGGCTTAATTCTGGTGCATAGCGTTCAACATTTTAGTTCCTCTCCTCTGTACGGCCATTTCTTGACTTCATTTTAATGTGATGGCTCCCAATACATCCCAGTATACCCTGTCCCCCAGCCCTCCATACTTCATTCTGGCATTTCTCTAGCATACCTTTAGGTCATCTGACACAGGTCACTATCCATTTCTGTTATTAGCCCCCCCCCCCATTGTGCACCATTATGTCTATAATAATGTTAAGTATGTGTTCCTTCTTTATTTTGCATAACCCTGTTTACCTCCCCAAAATGGTGAGAACCATGCCCAAAAACAGCTGAAATAAAATAAAATAAAATAAAAAAGTGGTGTTCTTGCCCTCATTAAATTTCTACTTAACAAAATCAGAAAGCCATCACTCCTCATGAATAAATGGCAATAAAATATGTTCACTGCTAGTGAAAATGTATCTATGGCAAAACAAGACACCCTAATGACCCTTGCACTTCATTGGTGTGCCCCTAATGAAGGCCTAAGCGCCAAAGCACAGGGGTCATTTGTGTGTGGTTTGATTTGCCATCAATAAATTTGCACTAGCATTGAACATTTTTTCTTGGCATTTATTCGTATAGAGTGCTGGCTTTCTGGGTTTGTCTTGAACTTTTGGAGCTAGTTAATCTGTACCAGCAACCACCCACAGTGTTAGTGCAGTGTGCTTTTTGCAGCCCTGTTATATTCCCACTTAATAATGTCTGTTTACCATTAAATATTTTTGGTGCCTCAGTAATGTTTTCTTTCTGTTGGGATGGTTTGTTTGTTGAAAAGCAGGAGTGAGCAGTGCAATAATCTGCTAAACTGCATGTGTGCAGTACACTGTCAGGTGCACACAATGCCCAGCCCCCTGAAAACATATATGATAGCTGGCTTGTTCCACTGTTGATGGTATAAAGAATATATAACATGTATTTTATTTGTACCATCATGGACTGTGGACCAAGTCATATAATATGTTTTCAGGGGGCTCATTGGGTAGTGAGCAACTGACAGGGCACACATGCTGTTTAGCAGATCATTGCATTGCTCACTCTTGTTTTTCTACAAACAAACCATGACAGAAATGAAACATTACTGAGGAACCAAAATATTTCATGGTAAATAGACATTATTAAGTAAGACTTTAACAGGTCCAGAACCCTGCTGTGCTAACAGCATGGCCAGGTGCTGGTGGAGAGTAGCTAGCTGCAAAGGGCAAGACAAAACCAGAAACCCTCCACTTGAGTCCAGATGAATAAATGGCAAGAAAAAATGTTCACCGCTAGTGCAAATGTATTGATGGCAAAACAAGACATACAAATGCCTCTTGCATTTTGGTGGTTAGGCCTTCTTTCTGTGGCTCCCTAATGAAGGCCTAAGAGCTGATGCTCAGGGGTAATTTGTGTGTGACTTGTTTTGCCATCAATAAATTTGCACTAGCAGTGAACATTTCTTCTTTGCATTTATTCATCTGGAGTGGTGGCTTTCTGGTTTAGTCTGGCATTTTTGCAGCTAGCTGCTCTCCACCAGCACCCAGCCCCAATGTTAGTGCAGCATGCTACTGGACCTGTTATAGTCCTACAGTACTTAATAATGTCCATGTACAATGAAATATTTATGGTGCTTCAGCAATGTTTCATTTTTGTCCTTTTTTTTGTTGAAAAGCAGAAGTGAGCAGTGCAATGATCTGCTAAACAGCATGTGTGCACTGTCAGGTGCACACTGCTCAATGAGCCACTTGAAAACAAATTATATTACTTAGTCCACTGTTCATGATAGTACAAATAAAATATATGCTATATATTCTTTATACCATCAACAGTGGAACAAGTCAGCTATCATATATGTTTTCAGGGTGCTGGACAGTGTGTGCACCTGACAGTGCACTGCACACATGCTGTTTAGCAGATTATTACACTGCTCACTCCAGCTTTTACACACACACACACACACATACACACACACAGCAAAACATCAATAAAACATTACTGAGACCATTAAAATAATTTATTTTTGGAAAAAGAGATTATTAAGTTGGAATATAAAAAGGAAGGGAAGGACTCCACTTTTTTTAGCTTATTTTATGCAGAATGTTTTTGGCCAGTGCTTGTAAAAATTTTGGGATGCTGTCTTATGTCCAGAAAATTCCCAACTCCAGACAAAAAGAAAAGAGAGCATGAAATGGAATGAAATGTCTCCATTAATTCATGCTGCACTCAGTCATGCATGCAGTGCACCCACCCAGTCCACAGAATTAAATGTGCACCCCAAAAAAGCTGCTGTCTTATGTCCAGAAAATTCCCCAACTCCAGACAAAGAGAAATGAGAGCATAAAATGAAATGAAAGGTCTCCATTAATTCATGCCACACTCAGGCATGTGTGCACACACTCCAATAAGAACTATGTCCCCTGCTGCTGCTGTTGGAATTTCATGTAATGTTTCTTGACCTCACTGGGCTGATGTACAGTGTCATGCCAAATGATGTGCTAGAAGGATAACCTAAGCATTGAGTTAACCATCCATGATGACGTGATTATGCTATTGGTTTCCCAAAGTCTGCTGGACTGACCACAACAGGAAAGATGCCCGCTGTGTGTAAACTAATACTACCCTTGGTAAGTTAATGTGCCTGGCTGGCACCATCATGGTTTTCACAGAACCTGACCTTAAATGTGTATGTGTGTGTGTGTGTGTGTGTGTGTGTGTGTGTGTGTGTGTGTGTGTGTGAATGTGTGTATATATATATATATATATATATATATATATATATATATTATAGCGCGGTCGTGCCACTATAGTTAGGGTTGAGCAGTTAGTTACACACTAAAGTCAAATGTTTGAGCATTAATAACTTTGGACTCATTCAATGGATTTGCCTGAAATTTGATACACATGTCAGGGCATGGCAGATCTCTTGATTTGCCAAATTGCGTTTTGGTCAGAGTGCTGGTCTTTGTGTACGAAAGCGCTGAAAAATGCAAAATTATCCATTTTTGGAGGCACCTTTTGGCATTAATGTGGTCCTGCATGGCCATCGTGTGGCATGCCACTCTGAGAGATGGCTTGTTTGAAAGAGCTTTGATGGCCAAACATGCCACTTTTTGTTTGGTGAATAAATATTAAGTCATTCAGAAGTTATGGCACTTTTAATTTCCCATTACAAGTCAATGGGAACATTTATAGTGGTTTGCAAAAGTATTCAACCCCCTTGAAAGTTGTCAGATTTATCTGGATTACAAATGATACATTGAGATTTTGTTCTGTGTAATATTTATTTAAAAAGACTGACCCTCAAAATAATTATTTTAAAGTGATATTGGTTTTATGTTAGAAAATATGTTTAAGAAAAATAAATAACTGAAATATGCTGTTTGCTTAAGTATTCAACCCCTGTGCTCTGGAAGCTCCAAGTTTACACAGATGAAAAATATTGCCCTAACGAGGACACAATTGGCTTATAATTGGCCTCAACTCTGAAACATTAAAGTAGCTCACATTTTCTGGATAAAACCCCCCCGCCTCAGTTTAACGACATTTGGTCAGACTGTGAATCGGAAGGAAGGGTGTGAAAATGAAGACTAAAGAGCATTCTAAGGAAGTTAGAGATAAAGTAATAGACATGCATAAATTAGGAAAAGGGTACAAAATAATATTCAAGTGTTTGGATATCCCAGTGTGCACTGTTGGATCAATAGTGAGGAAGTGGAAGCTGCATCACACCACCCAGGCACTACCTAGACAAGGCCATCCCTCAAAACTCAGCGTCTGAACAAAAAGCAGACTAGTGAGGGAAGCCACAGAGAGGCCAACAATCACTTTGAAGGAGCTACAGAGTTCAGTGGCTGAGAGTGGAGTGAAGGTGCACCAGTCAACCCTATTAAAGAGCTCTGCATAATACTGGCCTGTATGGGAGGGTGGCTAGAAAGAAGCCATTATTCAAAAAGAACCATATCAAAGCACGTCTGGAGTTTGCCAGAAAGCATGAGAGTGACTCAGCTAAGATGTGGCACAAGATTTTGTGGTCTGATGAGACCAAGATAGAGATTTTTGGCCAAAATTCAAAGCGCTATGTGTGGCGCAAACCTAACACTGCCCATGCCTCTAGAAACACCATCCCTACAGTGAAGTATGGTGGTGGCAGCATCATGCTGTGGGATGCTTTTCATCAGCAGGGACTGGGCATCTTGTTAAATTGAAGGAAGAATGGATGGAGCAAAATACAGGGAGATACTGCAAGAGAACCTGCTTCAGTCTGCTAAAAAACTGAAGCTTGGGAGAAACTTCACCTTTCAGCAGGACAATGATCCCAAGCACAAGGTCAAAGCAACACAGGAGTGGTTAAACAACAAAAAGGTGAATGTCCTACAGTGGCCAAGTCAAAGTCCAGATCTCAATCCCATCGAGAATCTGTGGCACTGTTTGAAAATTGCGGTCCACAAGCGTCACCCAACCAACCTGAACAACCTGGAACAAATCTGCCAAGAAGAATGGGCAAGAATCACTCCCGAACAGTGTGCAAGGCTGGTAGATACTTACCCCAAAAGACTTAAAGCTGTGATTGCAGCAAAAGGTGGCTCTACCAAATACTAACGTGTAGGGGTTGAATACTTCTGCAAGCAGCATTTTCCAGTTTTTAATTTACTTTAAAAGATGTGCTGATGGATAATTAATTTTGGCTTTGAGGATATACTGTTAGAGCATATGAGTTTGCAATAAAAATACTGACTGGAATAATATATGTAAGTCTCTCATTTGTAATCCAGACAAATCTGACAACTTTCAAGGGGATTGAATACTTTTGCAAACCACTTATATATACATATATATCGTGCGATCAAATGGGGGTTCTGGCCATCTCGTCCCAACTGGCGGTCAAAGAATTTGCAGCCTCGCAGTTCAAGAATCTTTGTTCCCAAGAAATTTCAAAAATGATTTTACCTTGAGGTCCGCCATCTTGGTTTCAGTTTTCCGATCGCACAAACACAAATATCTCGGCTCAGGGGTCACTTCTGAAGTAAAACTTCAATGGGTTTTACTCAGGGGACCCGATCTATCAAGCCATGGCTTTGGTTCCATCCAAATCAGTCAAAAAATAGAGTTTCAAGCTTTTAAATTCTTCATTCATGGCTCGCTAACGATCTTTGATCACGAGCCTGCAAATTCTTTGATTGCGAGAAACTTTGATCATGATCGTGCATCGCGAGCAAGGGATGAGATGGCCAGATTCTAAAATTGCTTTCTGTAGCCCAGGGGTGCCCTGTTAAGTAAAATAAGGGTGGGTTTTGCTCAGGGGGCTTTCCTCTTCTACATCTGAATGAAATAGTGTACTTTTATTATCCCTGGTAGTCTACCGGCCCCCTCCCCATCATAACAATGTACATAATGATGTAGGTTATCCCTGGTAGTCTAGTGCCCCCCCAAATGAGTATCCTATTAATATCTTTCTTTATTATCCATGGTAGTCTAGTGGCCCCCCATGTGTCTTTATGCACATTTTTGTAATAATTCTATCATTGGTAGTCTTGTGCACCCCCACCTGTGATCTGTAGTTCTTAATTAATATTCCTATCCCTGGTAGTCTAGCGTCCCTCATTATATAATAAAATTTATTCTATTTAGTATTACCTGGTAGTCTAGTGGCCCTCACCCCCACCCATCCATGACAGCTCACCCAGCACCCCCCCACCCTTCCCCAGCCAGCGACTGGCACAGCCTGCCTCTCACCTCCATGGCCAGCAGCCGACTGTGTGTATTACCAGTGGCAATTGAAAGAGGTGCTCATGAATGGGTGGAAGCCACTAGACTACCAGGTACTGCTAAATAGAAGTACATTTTATTATGATGGGAGGGGGAACTGCTAGACTACCAAGGATAGGAATATTAATTATTAAGAACTACAGATCGTGAGTGGGGGTCACTAGACTACCAGGGATGTACTTATTATAAAAGTATGCATAAAGACACAAGGGGGGCCACTAGACTACCATGGATAATAAAGAAAGATATTAATAGGATACTCATTTTGGGGGGCCACTAGATTACCAGGGATAACACACATCATTATGTACATTGCTATGATGGCAAGGGGCCCACTAGACTACCAGGGATAATAAAAAGTACACTTTTTAATTCAGATGTGGAAGAGGGAAGCCCCCTGAGCAAAACTCACCCTTATTTTACTTAATAGAGCACCCTGGGCTACAGAAATTGGTTTTAAAATCTGGCCATCTTGTCCCTTACTCTTTGTTCATGAGTGAGCAATTTCTTTGACCGTTAGCATGCAAATTCTTTGATTGCGAGATTCTTTGATTGCGATCGTGCATCGCGAGCGAGGGATGAGATGGCTAGATAAAAAAAATATTTTCTCAGCTCAGGGGTGTCCTAGCAAGACAAATGAGGGTGGGTTTTAATCAGGGGGCTTCGTTCTGATGAACCATGGCAGTGGATTACCGCAATTGTGCACATTTTGTAAATTACACTAGTTTTTATTCTTTGGTCGTGACCATGCAAATTCTTTGATTGCGATCATGCATGAAGAGGATAGGATGAGATTGCCAGATTAAAAAAATCTATTTTCTCAGCCCAGGGATGCTCTAAGAAGTCAACTGAGGGTAGGTTTGCTCAGGGGGGTTCGTTCTGTCAAACTATGGCGGTGGTTTACTGCAATTCTTTAAATTTTGTAAATTATTAAAGTTTTAATTATTTGTTCATGAGTCTGTAAATTCTCTGATTGCAAGCCTGCAAATTCTTTGATCGTGAGATTCTTTGATCTCCATCTTTGATCATGAGGACAGGACAAGATGGCCAGATTTTTTATGATGGAACAGATCGGGAAATTTTACCAAACTTTAAGATGTAATAACTCGGAAACGGTTTGCTCTTTTTACTTGAAATTTGGAGGATGTTTATGGAATGTCCGGTAGATGTGAATTATGGTGTTTACATGTCAGAGAAAAAATTTTTTCAGAGATATTGTGTGATGCACTTTAGGTGTTGCAGAGAGTGTTTTGCTTGTGGTGGTGGCTTGAAATTGATAGGATACCTAGCCTTAGTGTCATGGATGTAGTTTTCAGTTGTTGTGTGTGTGTGTTAAATGTCAACAGTTGTGGAACTGTGACTGTCTGATGAATGAAAATCTCACATGTTAAAATGTTACAGTATATCTCAGACACGGTTTGGTCTTTTCACTTGAAATTTGAAGGGTGTTGACAGAACGTCTTGTGGATGAAAATTACAGAGTTTCTGTGTTGGAAAATATTTTTTTGGTGCAGCTATGAAGTTTTGCAGTTTACATTCTGCAAATAGCGTTTTGCTTGTGGTGGTAGCTTGAAATTGATAGGATACCTCACCTTAGTATCATGGACGTAGTTTTCAGTTGTTGTGTGTGTGAGATGTCAACAGGTGCAGAACTGTGCCACTCTGATGAATGAAAATTACAAATTTTGACATGTCATATCTTGGACACAGTTTGGTCTTGTTACTTGAAATTTGGACGGTGTTGACGGCATGTCCTGTAGATGTTAATAGAGGTGTTTACATGTTGGGCCATATCTTTTTTGCAGACATATTGTGTGGCGCAGTTAACGTTTTGTGGACAGCATTTTCTATTGTTGTACTAGATTAACATTTGTTTGGTGGCTGGCCTTGCTGTTGTGAATGTACTTTTTAGTAATTGGGTGTGTAATGTGGCCCGGCACATGTTGGTGGGAGTGCAGGGCCCAAAGGGCCTCATGCTCCCACAAACATGTGCAACTTTCTACTTTTCTATTCTTTCTGAAAAAGTAAGGAAATTCTATGCAAAAAACTTCATTAATGCATCAGTTAGGGTTTCTCTACAGTGAAAAAAGGGAGGAAATTTGAATTTAGGGTTCCCATCCCTTGCACCCCACCCCACATCGACCAACAGGCATCGGGGTGTGCATTGGGGTCCTTGGCCTAACTCTCATCCCATTCTCCTACACTGCACCACCTCAGCTTGTTTACACATGGGATGGGGTGAGAGTTAGGCCAAGGACCCCAACGCACACCCTGATGCCTGTTGAAGGGGGCGGGCTGGGGTGGGGTGCAAGGTGGGAACCCTAAAATCAAATTTCTCACTTTTTCACTGTAGAAGAACCCTAACTGATGCATTAACACAGTTTATTTTGCATAGAATATATATATATATATATATATATATATATATATAGTCATAGTATCACAGTAAAAGCCAGCAGAATAGGCCCCATGGTCCATCATGTCTGCTAGGAAGCTAGCCCCTACTGTGAGCTCCATCTTCCACCCCTCAAGCCCCAGAGGTGGCCTTCCCTGGCCTCAGCTTCCCCCTGTACCTGTACCAACCCTTCTTGAATCCTTCCACTATGGTCTCTTCCACCAGACTCCTGGGTAGTGTGTTCCATGGTTCCACCACGCTCTCTGTGAAGAAGTGTCTCCTGCACTGCCCCTGTTCTTCCCCCCTTCCAGATTCCACTCATGCCCCCTGGTAGTTCCCCCCTTCTTAAGCCTTAACACTTTCCTGGCTCCACCCTTATTTATCCCCTTTACATACTTGAAAGTCTCTATCATGTCACCTCTTTCCCTCCTCTCCTCCAATGCATACAGATTGAGATTATCCAGTCTCTCCTCATAGATCCTACCCTCCATGCCCTGAATCTTCCTGGTCTCCCTCCTCTGGACCCTCTCCAGCAGCGCTATTTCCCTCTTAAGATGGGGTCTCCAGAACCGCACACAATACTCAAGATGTGGTCTAACCAGGCATTATACAGAGGGAGGATCACCTCCCTCCTCCTGGAGTTAATTCCCCTGGTTATGCAGCCCAGTATCCTGTTTGCTTTTGCTGCAGCCCTTCAACAATTCTCTGTGTTATTCATTTTGCTGTCCACCATAATCCCTAGGTCCTTCTCACCCGATGTGACTTGCAGTGTGGTCCCACCCAGGGTGTATGCATGTGACTAGAACCAAAACAATTCCTTCTTATGTTTTCTTGTTTGTATGTATGTATGAGTGAAGCAAACATATTGTCACAGTAGCAACCTTCAGAGGCATGTTATCTTTGGATCCAGTGCGCCTATGGCTGCAAGGGGCTCAACAATGACAGGTCAGTGATTAATGAGGCTGATCTTGATGCCATTCTGGTACCGAAGTTGGAAACTTAGTGTAGTTGAAAGGAGCCAGCTGCTACTATTACAGAGCTGTTGGATCCTTACATCTACCTATAAAATTGGCCTGGAGAATTCTGCATCCTAATTGGCTGAGAGGTGCCTGTGGCCATATGTCCTTATCAGGGCATATTGTGCCAACCTGCACTTCTTCAGCCAGTCAGGGCAGACAACAATAGATATCACTGTGCCTACATCTGTCGAGTCAGAGCTGGAGCCATCCAGAACTCCATCCTGTAGATCATGACCAACCTACAGTCCCCCGGCCCCACTCTGCAGCACTGCCCAAATCAGTACTGTGAAACATTTTTGTGTAAAACTCTGACCTCTGCTCCCACCGGTTCATAAAAGAGCCATTCACAATCTCCACAAGGAGCTGGCCAGGATCAGCAGTCTGTCTGCAATCTCCATAGGAAGCTGCTCATGATCCACAGTGATGGAGCATCCCCACATACTGGCAACAAAACCAAACAGAGACCCGTGCCTCCACTGTAGCAGTACAGCCCTGATATTGTGGGGGCCACAACAATTCGAGTGAGCAAAAAGAAAAACCCTCCAGCCGCACCACAGAGCACAAGTTATGGTTTGAAAACCGCAAACCAGGAAACAGCTTTGTGTGGTACCTGCTAAGGGACACGCTCACTCATCAACCGAGCTCCTCAGTGTAAATACAGAGGAGGCAAAGAAAAAAAAACACACCTTAGGACACAAAAGTTTATCTTGGGGAGGGAGCAAGAAACATTACCTAACTAGTCTACTACAGCAGCCGATGTTGGACGTGCTCATGCTCGATGTAACTGAAACTTGCTGGGCAGTCCACTCCTCAGAGAAAGGACAAAGTGAAAAATGTGAAGAAAACAAATGTATTAATAAAAAATATATATGCTTGTTGGGGGGGGGAGCTAACCTCAGCACTATCTGTTTCAGAAGGAGGGGAGTCTTCTACTGGCAATCTGGGCAATCTTAAATACACCACAGTACATTAGTAGAGGAACTATTTTCCTATCACCAGTATTAAAAATCTTTTTTTTTTAATTTTGGAGATCATCTTTCTTCCTTTTTTTTTTTAAATATTAACTTGGAGGAGCACACAATCACACAATAACACTCTCCGAGGTGTGGGTCATCTCCTAATAAGGACACACCCAGGTGCATAAGGAACCGGCACAATCACCTCATGCCTCATAACACACCTGGTTGTGCTCTTATTAGGAGATAAACCACACCTCATCATGTGTTATTGCTTGCATAATATTGCTCAGCAGCCAGCTGAGCAGTGTCATCATCATACTGCTTTGCAAGTTGACCTGACCATAAAAAGCACAAAGATCAAGAGTCCCCCACCCCACCCCAACCTCCAACCCATCTCCCCCAACAATTATACAATTTAAGAACTGAGGAGTGTATTATATGGAAGACCTGAGTATGATTTTTTTTTGATCCCGAAGTAAGGGCTAAGAGATCCCCAGGTTCCTCCTCGGCTTGTTGGAGGGGATGTGGAAACCAGACAGTGACTCATTTACATATATTTATGGACTGCCCAGTACTCCTCAACTTTTGGTGGGATTTAGAAAATCAATTTAGACAGCTTTTTGACCTCCCTCAGCAACCAACACTAATACAGTTATCACTAGGGTTATTGCCAGAGGATATTCGAGGTAGAGATTCCATTTATCTATGGTCAATATGTTTGGTGGCAGCATATAAGGTAGTGACGCATAAATGGCTCCAAAAAATACCACCAACGAAGCGGGAATGGTATGATATGATGCAATATATACAACATCTGGAACAGATGACATTCTCTATATAAATAACAGGTCTGAACTCTCTGTCCAGAGATGGGTGAGGTGGGAACTCTGCAATAATACTGAGTAACCCTCTAAGCTATGGGAGATGGTAAATTTATCAGATGGTTTGCTTCCCCCTCCCCTCATCCTCCCTCCTTGTTTGAAGGTGACTTCTAAATACTATTTGGTAAATGAATCCCCAGATCTCTAAAAAGACCTAGTCATTGTTTCTATATAAGAAACAAAATGCGAGGTATAAGACAAGCAATATGTCAATCTTAGCCCACGTTTGGTTAATAGTATAGGTTTTTAGAGTTTAAGTCTTTTTTACGTTCCCTTGCGTGCATGCGCAAGGAATGTATTCGGAAAGTAGCACACTTGGAGGTGTGCCTCTCCCACCCAATGCACTGCTCAGTTGAGCAGGCGTGGCAGTCCTGCACCAATGGGTGCAGCAGCTCAGTATGACAGCGGTGGTCTTCGCTTCAAAGAAAAACACCGCTGCCATACTGAGTGCCGCCCTCGCATCACGCGCTACCTCCCCTGCGCACGTCCGTCCACGCCACCCCCAAAGCTTTGTGCCTGCTGGGAGCCCACCCCAGTGTGGCAAACATTGTTTGCCGGATGGGGTGCCCAATCCCCATCGGCTCCACGGACCCCCAAGCTATACTGCTGCCACGCTTGGAGCCCACCCCAGTGTGGCAAACCATCATTTCTTTTGCCAGACGGGGTGCCCAATCCCCCTTCGGCTCCCTCACCCCCAAGCGTAGTTTGCGATGGGGTGCCCAATCCCTTGGCTCTGCCCCCCAACCATCTTCTGCCAGCTGGGAGCCCACCCACCGTGGGAAAGGTCCCACGTCGTCTTTTTTTTAAACCTAGAAAACAAAAAGCGGTCCTGGGCATCTCCTGCCCCCTCCCACAACCTGCACCCACCACTGGGAAACCCAGCCTCCCCACCCCCACCCCATACTTCCTCCGGACTCGGCTGACGATCTTTGGTGGACCGGGAACACGTCTGCACTCTTCAAAGCCAACGCGAACTGAGGAAATGCCGTAGCTGTATAATGGGCTAGATAGAGGGGTTTCAACTTTATTGAATATCTCAGTCATTTTTTTGAAATTTGCACCAAATTTTCAACATGGGGTTTTTGGGACCCCTTCATGACGTTATTCGGGCCCGAAGGGTAATTTCGCAGGCACTGCACACTCACTGCATGAAATCACCCTTCAGCCTCAGATAACACCATGACAGTGACATCTTTCATGAGAAGGGGTCCCAAAAACCCCATGTTGAGAATTTGGTACAAAAATTCCAAAAAATGACTGTTTTATGAGTCTGCGTTGCGCAGTTCCTACGCATGCTTGTAAGTTTGCGAATTTTCAATATTTGCACTCCAGATTTTCAACATTGCCATTTTACCACACCTCCTTATGAGCACTGCAGCTGTCATTTTTCACATCTTGCCCAAAACTTGTTTCCGCCCATGTAGCATGCAATGGTGCAGTCGGTGTTCGAACTCAATGTATGGGACACATTAAGAAAATCACAGTGACACTGATCATGAGCAGAGGTCTTAAAATGGCTGTGCTGAAAATTTGGTGAAAAAATTCCTAAAAATGACTGTTTTATGAATCTGGGTTGTGCAGTTCCCACGCACGCTCATAGGTTTGCCAATTTTCAATATTTCCACTCCAGATTTTCAACATTGGCATTTTACCACACTTCCTTATGAGCACTACAGCTGTCATTTTTCACATCCTGCCCAAAACGTGTTTCCGCCTATGTAGCGCACAATGGGGGTAACAAACAGGTCATGCTGACAATTTATTGTGCAAATACCAGCAATCGCACAGGGCATTAGGGTAAAGCACCATACATGCCAAACACCACTGCAAATACCTGCAAGTAAACGTTCGGCATTGACAAATGCTTGTTTAGGAATAACATGATAGAAAAGAGTATATCTGTTAGAATCAACTGATTAAGTGGACAATTTTTCCTACTTCAAGTATGTAATGAGAGATATTTATATGGGTTAAGAAATTGTCAAAGAGATTGTAATAATTTGAATAATGAACCATATTATATACTGTATGTATGTATGTCATTTTCTGTGAGAAACAATAAACTAAGTATAAAAAAAAGAACTGAGGAGTGTAAGTACCCCTACCCCTGTTTTGTGCTGCACAAAGTGGCAACTTTGAGGCAGACAGCAGCCTCCATTGTTCCTAAGCGAGTAGTGCGCTCAAAGCTTACAGTAAGTGCAGCAAGAGTTGATCTATTGACAAACAAGAGAGACATGGAGCCCATTAACTCAGACTAAAAGATTCTGAGAAGGAGACAAGCTCGGAGTGAACAGGGAGTGCTGAGAAACTGGCAGACGAAGAAGAAAATGGTGAACACAGGAGGAATTAATTTTGTGCAGCCTCTGCTCCCAAATCATTTTATTTCCTTCAGGACCAGGTCTACCATGAACAGTAGCTAACAAAAGGAACACAACCAGGTAAGAGACCACTTTCTTTCTGTGACAGTGGAGGGATAAGCCAGTGATAATCCAGTGAGGACCTACAGTCTGCAGTCCTCTTTTGTCAGAAAAGGGTAATATTTTGATGGGTAATTTGTTGCCCTTGAGGCTATAAAGTGGTGTAGGTAGAGGGGCAGGCTGGAGGGGATGAGTTAAGCTCCTTCTCCATGCCCCTGGCCACGATTCCCCCTGTGTTTTGGTTAGACTACTGTCTCAGAGTCTTTTGACTGGAAGAAATGTGTGCAGTCAGCATGACTGAAAACCATTCTGGGGGAAGACATGGAAATAAAGATCCTGTGCTGTATCCCATCTAGCTATGCCTTTTGGGTGGTTGGCGCATAATTTTGAGCTTGTACATCTATGTTTTTGTTTTGGTGGTACATATCTATTGGCAATGTGCAGGTGGGGGGAGGGTGATGGCAGCAAAGCACCATCTGTGGCTACATAAGGCTACTGCACAGAACAGAGGAAACAAGTCTGCAAATGCTTTGTGAACTTTTTCAAAGTTCCCATGATCAGCTTTTTTAATGTGCCTGACGTCTACTTGTGTATGTTGCCATAATATCATTATGTTGATTTACAGCTTATGGTTGATACTTTTCTCTACTTGAATTCTTGAGTCCATAAAATATAAATAAACATATATTTAATGTAATGTTTTTGTTTCCTTTTCTCTTTTGTGTCTTGTAGAGCTCCAGTACTTTGACCTCCAGATCCATATTAAATAATATGAGTGTACATTTGAGCAATAATAAATGCAGAGAGCGGCCAAATTAGTTTCTTTTCCAAGGTGTAATAAAAATAAATTAAACACATTAAAACTTGCCATCCTTTTCCTACTTGGGAATGTTAGCTTTCTTTATAAACCATTTGAATGTATGTGTTCTACTGTAGTAGAACTAAACAGAACCAAAACATTAATATCAACAACTTAAGTTTTGTCTAATACACATATGTCCTACATTCAGTCAATATTGAATACCCCAAAGGTTCACAACTGGCAATTCATCTTTTTGGACCTTTAAGACTAGGACATGTTTTCAGACCAAATCTATAAAAGGATGGTCTAATCTCAGTGCATGAAAAATGTTTATCACTAACTGTTGTGCCACTTTGCAAATTGCTGTACCAAGCTTTAGATATTTGCTACTAGATATTGAAATCTCTCTTGAAAGTGAAAGTTCATATGCAGTGTTTGATGGCCTGCTCTCACTTATATGAAATTATGAGCACAGCTTACAAATGAATTTATTATTGTCTAAGTGTACGCTGATATGGCTCCCTTCCTAGCAAGTGAGAACCAGCTGAATGACTGAGAGCAGTCCATGGGTTGCAGGCAGTGTAAGACAGTTTATGTGTGTAGGTGTGTTCTGTTGCTATGTGCCCAATCTGCCTTGCCTAGAAGCAGAATAGATAAAAGCAAGACAAAAGTCCAAGTCATCCACAAAGTTCACTTGTCCAGTCTAGCCACCTAATCCACATCGACCTCACAGCACTACAGACCATCAAACCCACCATCTGCTGTATGGACCAATGAGTGATGCAAAATTATGACACTGACTAACTCAACATATGTACAGTACCTGTTTAAGGGAGATTAACACATGGAAGAGGGAAGTGTTGTCTCTTAGAACTTTGTGTGCATTAGCAACATGTGGATAAGTTCTTTGCCAATGTACTCACTGCTGCAACCCTAAAACATCTGCAACAACAATTTGTTATATAAAAATAACTTGTCTTCAACACATCCCTCAAAACATGACTACCACTCGCAGTTTCTAAAAATCTCTTCTCTTAGGCTTACTTTTTCAGTGTGCATGCTAAATTCATACCCTGGATGTAGTAGGATGATGTTATCGCATATTTCTAATGGTAAATACCACAACACTGTACCAATATCTTTCATTTTTACATGGCACCTGTGGCACGATTTTGGAACCTTCAAACTCCATTATTTGGCTTCAGAAATGAAAATACATAAGACAAACTTTACTACTCACTGACCACTGCAAACTCTCTCTTACTACAATCCTACTCTGTCTTCATCAGTCTCTACAATACAACCAAAACCTACCTGGCATGACATAAAAGTAAACATTCAGCCTTGACAAATTCTTGTTCTTTAAAGTATTTGTGCTGTTTTTGTTTCCTTAGCTAGTGTAGTGTAATGTATTTGCGTAGTGCAGCAGTGTACTTTTGCTGTAACCACCTTTGTGTTTTTCTGTAGTGTAGTGGTGTTTGTAGGGCTATCATGTTTTGGCCTTTTTTTCATCATTAGTTTAGTTTAGCTTATTAAAACCCATTTGCAGCCAAACCACCCAAAGGGGGAGGCTGAAGTTCAATACATTCTGAAAAAAAAAAAAAAAAACACCATACGCATACAAAATTAAATATATATGCCCCCAAAAATATAACACCTAGCTACACTTATACAAGAGTTAAAACTGCTCTGAACACCTGGATAAGTCTATTATTGTAAACATATCTTCAATTGTACGTTATTTGTTCACTTTTGAACCCAAAACTGCATTACTACACACAGTCTCATAATTTAGTAAAGAAAATCATGCAGCAAAAAATCACATAAAAAGAGATGTTTTGTACTTTTTTGTTCTAACAATAGAGATTCACCATCTAACTCGTTTCCTTAGATCATACACTGACACTTCTTTGGGGGGCAAAAGGGTATGTTACTTATGTTTATGATCACAAATCTTCACAAGCAATTTATTTGCCATTTTTTGTCTCCTTACATCTAACCTCACCAAATTGCACTTTTTTAATGCCTCTTCATATGGGATCTCAGACCCTAAAATTATTCATAGAGCTCTTTTTTGTATCCTTTCTAACTCTTTATTTTCCATTTATGTAAGTTTCTGTTACATAGTGGCTTCCTATATAAGGAGGGCATGGTTTCAGCATGCTGTCCCTTAGTGTATGCCAGGATGGCTGAATGGCATGGCGAATGGCATGCAATGGCAAGGCATGGCATCATGAGGATGAGCAGCATGGAGATACCAGCATGGAGGCAGCAGTAAAAAGGCTGCTTGACAACTGATTGGGTGGGGGGGGGAGCTGATTTTGGGCAGCTTAGGTTAGGGACACTTTCTTTCTTGCAGGTCTTTTTTTTGCAGGGGCTACAGTTGGAGAGGCTGTGAGGGCTGTCATATGGGCAATCTGCATGTTTTGTAGATTGTTGTACATGTGATATTAAGATGGTTGTGACTTGATAATAAAGGAAAACACTGAATAATGCAAAAGGGCAGCAGCTGCTGCAGAAACACCAGATTAAGGCTTTTAGCATTACAATAATTTTTTAAATTGCCATTCACATGCCTTATTTCCATTCAAAAGACCTGCACAGACTATCATGTCAGCCAAGCTGTGCATGGCCATCTCACACATGCCAGATGGCTTCCTGTGTGTGTGGGTATGCAAATGATGGTTACCAACTATTGGCAGAGTGGGTAGCCCTTATTAGAATCCCTTACACACTGAAAGCACCTGGTGTTTGTGTGAAATGGCTGCATGTGGCATGGCTGAAATGACAGTTGGTGCAGGTCTTTCAAACTTCAATAAAATATGTGAAATGCAATAATACAATTTCTTTTAGCACTAAAAGACCAATTTGGTCATTCCTGTAGCAGCTGATGCCCTTCTTGGTTTATCCAGTGTTTTCCTTTAAAGAGCCCCGATGCCATTGAGATTACTATGAAACATGTAAGATTTAGACACAGCAGAGAAACAAACAGGTGGTTAAAAACAAGGATAGAGCCAAATGCAAAGTACTCTCAGACAGCAAACAGCAACATGGCTACGTATCACCATGGGGCTTCAAAAAGCATCATATCGCAGTCAGGCTATAGGCAAAACATCATTTTATTGCACCACAAATGCCAACACACAGTTACAATGTGCTGCTGTTTGCAGTCTAAGATTTAGACACAATTCAGTTTATATGTTATATATGTTATGCAGTTACATCCCCCTCTTCATTAGTACTCAGGACAGTTTCATGAAAACAGGATCGCTGTCCTCTAGACTTCATCCACTCTGGCAGTTTGTTTAAGCCTGACATCACAATCCCCAGTGTAAGACATCATAATTATTGCTACAAAAACAGGCTGTGATGTCATAAACAGAATTGTGATGTTAGGTGTAGGCATGTAGCCACAGCAGATAAGGTAGAGAGCTTGTTACCATGCAAATGTCCTTAGTAGTAAAGAAATAAGGGTGAAATTTGCAGAAAGAAACAAGAAATATAAGCTGAATTGTGTCTAAATATTACATTTTTCTAAAGTTACCCCAATGGGGTCAGGGGCTCTCTAAGTTGGTTATTAAATATGTTGTTAATGTCGTAATAAGGTGGTTCATGGTGTGTTTATCAGGTAGTAATTTGTTATTAAGGTGTTTATAATGCATTAATTGCACATGTTCAAAGAATATCTGAAATCATATATTGGTAAATATACATATATATATATATATTGGTAAATATATACATATATATATATATATATATATATATATAAATGTATAATAATGTGTGTGTGTGTGTGTAGGGGGCAGTTCCAGACATTTTTCCAGCCACTGCCAAGCAAGCTATGCACAAGGCACAGCAAAGAATACATTTTCTTTGTGACCATGTCAAAATGTTATAAAGTACTGGCCAACCCCACCCCCCCCATCTCCATCACAAAACCTCTTTGCTCATTATTTCAGCACAACACACATTAATCCATTCTCATTTTGAGCAGCTACACTCTTTTGTAGACACACACACACACACACACACACACACACACACACACATAGTACAACCTCTGCATGCCAGGACACATCCATTTAGCAGATTAACTGAATTAATATCACTAATGTACCAAAATTCATTAATGCTAGTATAAAGGCAGAATTTAGGTTAAGTACAGGCCAACAAGTTTGTTAAAATCTGATGCTTCCCAGCTTTGTTCAGTCTTGTTATACAGTATGCACATTTAGCAATGCATGTGCTGTATAACAAAAGCACAAGATGTCAGCAAACAGCTGATTTTTAAACACAAATAGGAAAAACTCATATGGATGTACTAAGTAGGACCTCTGCAAGGTGTCTCTTGTAGTAAAAGAGACTCCTGGCCCCATATTCAAAGCCTGGTTTTGGACTGCACTTATGATAGTACACAGCTGTCTCTGAGTGATTTTCAGCCAGTTAGAGCTTGCTGATGGAGCAGTGCTAAGTGACTGAATATTACAAACCTACGAACATACAAAATTGCCAGCAGAAACAGGCCTTACAGTCTAGAGAGTCTGCACAAGTGTGCAGCTAGCACCTCCTGCCCTCCTCTTCCCAGTATCCCTTACCCTTACCTTGTCACAACCCCTCTTGAAACTGCCCACTGTCTTACAGGACACTATCTCTTTTGGTAAGGTGTTCATTTGTCCACCACTCTCTCAGTGAAAAAATATCTCATCTCCATCTTGAATCTTCCCCCTCCAATCTCAGTCTGTGCCCTCTTGTGTCCTTCCCCCTTCTTATCCAGAAAACTCTTTCTGTGTTGGTCTTGTTTATCCCCATCAGATACTTAAATATCTCAATCACATCCTTCCTATCTCTCCTCTCCTCTCCTCCAGTGAATACATATTCAACTCTCCCAGTCTGTCCTCATAGGGCATGCTCTTTAATCTCTAGATCATTGTTGTGGCTCTGCGCTGCACCCCCTACAACAATCTGATGTCCATCTTCAGGAATGGGTGCCAGTACTGCATGTAGTACTCCAGGTGCGGCCTGACCAGTGACCTATACAATGGCAGAATAATCTCCCTCCTTCTGGAGGAGATCCCTCTTGCAATACACCCCAGCATTTTGTTGGCTTTTGCTGCTGCCTTCCTGAACTGAGTGGAGTTGTTCATGCTCCCCTGTAATGATCACTCCTAGGTCCTTCTTCTCTGTGGAGCTCCCCAGCTGGACCCCATTCAAGTGATGATCCCTCCCCTGGTGCCCGGCTCCAAAGTGCAGAACCTTGCACTTTTTGGCGTTGAACTCCAAATACCACATTTCTGCCCACTCCTGTAGCTTAGTCAGGTTCTCCTGCAACCCCTTCCACCCCTCCGCACCGTCAGCCACAGCTCCCATCTTTGTATCATCTGTGAAAAGACTGATCCTGCTCCAGATTCTGTGTGAGATATCTGCAATAAAAATCCCAAACAGCACCAGTCCCAATGTCGATCTCTGTGGTACCCCACTTGTCACCACTCTCAGTGATGAAAGGTCCCCCCCCCCACCACCACTACCACCACCACCCTTTGCTGCCTTCCCTTTAGCCAGTTTATGATTCATTTCACCATTTTTGGTCCCACCCCCACATATTCCAGTCCCCCCCACCACCCATGCATAACTGAATTAAAGACCTTGCTGAAGTCTAAATACAGGATATCCACTGCATGGCCCTTGTCCAGTTCCTGCATCACCCAGTCATAGTACTCTACAAGGTTTGTCTGGCAGGATCTGCCTGCTACAAACCTAGGCTGTTGACCATCCTGGAGACTGTTTTCCTCCAAGAAGCTCACTAGCCTCTCTTTTAGGATGGTCCATGAGCTTTGCCATGATTGATGTGAGACTCACTGGCCTATAGTTTCCTTGTTCATCCTTTGGGCCACATTTTTTTGGACAGGCACCACATGGGCCATTTTTTAGTCCTGTGGTACACATCCCGTGTCCAGGGAGGTATTGAACAGGTCAGCCTGTGGCCTTGCCAGTACCTCTGCCAGCTCACTTAGTACCCTAGGCTGAATGTCTTCAGGTCCAGGTGCTCTGTCCACCCTTAATTCCCTCAATCCATCTAGTACCCTGCTCTCCATAATCCCTACATCTGTCATCTCCTCATCCCCACCCCCTCAGCTGTGGAATTTGCCCCCCTTCTCCTGCGTGAATACAGAGTAGAAGTATTCATTCATTGCATCTGCCTGCTCCGGCCATTTCTCCACCCACTCCCCCATCCTTCTTAATCCTCACCAGCTGATTCTTACTCCTCCTTCTCTCTCCAATGTAACAGAAGAAGTCTTTTTCTCCACTTTTGATTCTCTGTACCAGTCTCAGCTCCCTGGATGCCATGGCCACCTTGACCAGTCTGGTAACTTTCATGGACTTCTCGATGTATGTGTCCTTATTCTTACCCCTCCCCAATTTCCTGTACTTTTGAAATGCTGCCCTCTTGGCCCTCATCCCTTCCATAACCTCCTGTGACAGCCATCTGGGTTTCTTTGCCCTTCTCTTCTTACTTTTCCTCCTAGTGCAAGACTCCATAGCCTCCACCAGACCTTCCTTTATGATGACCCATTTCTGGTCTGCATCCATGTGTGGTTGCATAACTGCCAAGTGCCAGCTCAAAGTTTCCCCTCTTCTTTTTTTTTTTTGCCACCTTACTGGCCCCTGGCCTGCCACTCCTTCCTGCTGCACAAGACCCCCCCCCGACCTCCTCACCCCGAACCCCTTTCTACTCACCTCAGATTGCAGCTGACCCAGGGGTGGCCTGGCGTAACCCTTCGCCGGATGAGTCCCTCTCTTCCGAGGGGGAAGACGCCAGGAGGGGGTACCAGCGCACTCTCTAATCAGCCCCTGGGTGCTGCTGAGGTGGATTCCAGGGTGTCGGGGCATCTGAGGAGGCGGGGAGTCGGCAGCCATCATCCGGCAGACCAGGCAGTCTTTTTCCACTTTTTCCTGTGGGGAGTGATGTCTGACGTCAAAGCGTATGCCGACGTCTGTCACCACCCCTTGGACACCGAGCCCCGGCTGTATTGCTGTGCTCCCAGCCTCCTCCAGGAGTCAGCCTACGTGGGTGTGCATCCCCTACCCTCCCCCCGGATAAAGAGAGCTGTCCCCGGATGCTCTATCCTTCTTCCTCCGGCCGGCCCTCTGGCAACCCGAGTACGTTCCTGAACCCGGGTCGCCGATGTTGCAGACGGAAATCCAACCGCTGCGTCGATGGGCTGGGTCCCCCATCTTCTTAAAGTGCACCCTTCTGAACTCAGTCACCTTTGTACCCATGCCCCCTGTTTCTCTTCCCATGTTGAGTGTGAACCACACTGAATAGTGGTCGCTCCCAGCTAGTGGTTCTTCCACTTCCAGATTCCTTGCAGCTTCCCCGTTATCCAGTACAAGGTCCAGAATCCTTTCTAACCGAGTCAGCCCCTGAACCAGCTGTGTCAGGAAGCTGTCTTGAAATGCTTCTAACAGGACCCACTCCCTTGCACTTCTAGTGGATGGGGTGCCCCACTCCACCCCCCTGGTAGGCTGAAGTCCCCCACCACCACTGTGCTCCACTTCCTGCAGACCTCTGATATTGGGCCATGTCAGCAGAGCACTAGGTGGAACGACACTGTGCTGACAAGGACAAAGGAAGCATATTATTATTTAGCTTTTGTTTACCAGGTAAGCACACTAGAGAAACAGATGCCTATTTTCAAGTGTGACCCGCTAGATTACAAGGAATATACATGCAAGACAGGAAATTTTCAGTATTTCAGGGATAAAAATACAAATAATTTGCTAGGTACTATAGAGAGGCAGGCAAGGACATCACATAAGAGCATATAGCAGCATCAAAAAACAACATAAGCATGACAGTCAGGTTAAGATCTCCTAGCTGGTCTCAGGAAGGAGACTTGACAGAACGATTAAGGTGTAACACTTGCAGAGAAAGGGGCAGCTGGTGCCTTAGTTACAGTTACAGACCAAAATGAGCTTCAGATGATTCCAGAGGTGAAAGTGCAAACATGGGCAGGAAGTTAATTCCATAGTCTAGGAGCACATATGGCAAATACCCAGTCGCCCATTAGCGTACGGGTTTTTGGAACCAGAAACATGGCTGTGCCATTTGATCTTAGTGGGTATGAGGAGTTCTGCAAGGACAGGAGGGATAGCAGTTCTAACAACATTATCAGTAAAACATCTTAGTTGAAAATTTCAGTGTTTCCCTGGGGAACGCCGGGCAAGTTTGTTATAAAGGTCACAATGATGGGTGAGTCAAGGAACAAAGAGGGCAAAATGACATATATTGTTATAGGTTATATCCCATTTTTAACTCAGCGTGGCTCAGTTGGTAGCACATCCGCCTCTGGATCAGAAGGTTGTGGGTTCTTGTCCCACACTGGGATTGGACTTGCACCTAAAAATCGCTGGCATCTGAGTGCAGTATTGGGGGGTGCTATACTGCTGGGGTGTGCTGTCCTTCAGATGAGACGTTAAACCGAGGTCCCTTCTGCCCATCCTGGTGTTGTCCTGGTGGGTGTCCAGTCGGAAGTAAAAGAACCCAGAACACTCTTCGTAAAGAGTAGGGAACATTCCCGGTATCCTGTCCAACATTCCCCTTCCCATAAACCAGTTCATGCAATTATCCAGGCTGTGTGTGGGTGATGATGTGCGATATGGCCGCCACCACACATTCAGTCACTTCACTACCAGTCTAGCATTGCTTGTAAAGCGCTTTGGGATACTGTGTATGAAAAGCACTATATAAATGCTGATTCTTCTTCTTCTTCTTCATTTTGAGAGGCTGGATTTGGGGGCACGTTTGAAGGTAATGAGCCCAAAGCTGAGCAAAGGGAGGAGCACATCCATAGCCAGTGCAAGTCGAGCAGCTGGCATGAGGTTTTTTGCTCTATATGCCAGGCCCAACTTATTGTTTGCTGCCTTACAAACATTTTGAATATGCAGAAAGAAGTCTAATTGAGGGTCAAGGGTGAGTCCCAGATAACTGAGGGGGTAAACAACCCTCACAGAGGATTCCTCAGCACCGTAGATACTCCAGGGAGCAGAGGACGCTTTTATCTTAGCCAGGGACCCAAAAAAGCATAGCCTGTGTTTTTTTAAGATTCATGGCTAGTCTGTTAGCCATAAACCAAGACTGCACATTACTAATGTCAACATTTAGGTGACAGTTGATGACACTAATGTCCTGGAAGTTGATTAGGATCACTAGGTCATCTGCATATAATGTGGCAGTACCATGTGCTGGTACAAGGGGCAGATCATTAATGAACAGGGAGAAAAGAATGGGTCCTAGGAAGGACCCCCAAAGGGACCACAGACTTCACAGGAGTGGGCTCAGAAAGAACCATGTTGAACTTTATAAGTTGCTGTCTGCCATGAAGGTAGTTAGTGAATCAAGCAATGACAGGGGCAGACAGGCTAAGAGACTAGAGGTTTAGAGCACAGGAGGGTGTGATCCACCAGATCAAAAGTCTTAGATCAATGAAGATTGCTCCTGTTACTTTACCTTGATCTATGGCAACCCTGATCTCTGCGGTAACTTTAGCAAGGGCAGAGGAGGTGCTATAACTCATGCAGAAGCCATGCAGTGTTGGGGATAATAGCGCATGACTCTGGACATTTTCAGAGACCTGGGATGCAGCCGCTTTTTCAAGTAGCTTGCTGATGGCTGATAGGATGGCTATTGGCTAGTAGTTCTCAAGATTTTTTGAGTCACCTTGTTTGAATACTGGAACTACCCTAGGAAGTGAGGGACATGTTAAAGATATGGATGATGGGTAGAGCAAGAAAAAGAGCACCAAGGTGGATGAGTTTGGGCTCCATATTGTCATTCCCAGCACTGAAGTGGGGTGAGAGACTAGTAGGAAGTCTCTGTATCTCCTTATGAGACACAGCCTTGAAGTAAAAAGGAGAATGAGAGGCAGGCCTAGGGAGGGAGCAGTGGTGTGATTCCTATACATCAAAGGCAGGGAATAGGGAGGTATAAAAGAACAGGTCAGAGAATCGGGAGTTAAAATCATTTGCAACTGTTTGATCATTATTGCAGTTTATAATGTACCATTAATAATCATATCTGAGACATAGCCTTTTGAGGATCCACTAACTATATTTTTGATGTTCCGCCAGAAACTTCTAGGGCCTCTGGCTGAGGGCAATAGAGTAGATTTACAAAATTTGCTCTTGGCAGAACAACAGCTTTTTTGCACACCTGAAGGACGGACATCTTGTGAGGCCTTGAAACTAGCCCAGCATTTATCCCTACTCTTCATGGGGGAGAATAGGCCACCTTGAAGCAATTTTGTAACAGTACCCCTAACTCTCCTTTTTATAAGAGGGGCATGTTTGTCTTGCAGGGATGAGAATATACCAGTACTAAGAAAGTTGTCAAGGGCAACTGAGACATTACTAGCAGTTAATACAGTGGGCCAGTCAGTAAGTCCCAGATCTGCATGGAAGGATTCCAGGTTAAATTTGGAGAAGTCTCTCATAAGGATGACCTTGCAGGCTATTTTGGGGAAAGAGACTTTTCAGACACAGAAAATGGAGGTATGTTCTGAGACAGAGTCAGGGAATGTGCCAGATGAAATAAGCCTCTCAGGCCTGTTGGACAGTATCCAGTATAGAAGGGTATTTTTACCACCTGTTGGACACAGCCTGGTTAGTTCACTTATAAGTTCCGAGACAGAGAGGCCTGCCAACAAAGGTTCATATTGTTTAGCATTGCCTCCTAACCAGTTTAGGTTTAGGTCACCAAACAGCAGTAACTCGTTGCCACACATATTTGGACTAATGGTATCGAGAAGATAGGAGTGCCCTTGGACTCGACCTTTGGGAGGGTTGTATGCACAGACTAGATGCAACTTTTTAGTGTTTCCCAACAGGAGTAGGGCATGCAGAAATTCACAGGGAGTTGCGGGTGGATGCAGATAGGGTATAATGACACATTTAGGTGGCTTTTGTAATATAAAAGCACGCCACCATCATGCTTTTTCCCAGCACAATCCAGCCTAATAAGGTTGAAGCCAGGAAGGGCACATGTAGGGTCTGGGGTTGTGGGCTTACGCCATGTTTCTGTGATGCCCAAGGTGTCAGGTTTGTAGTGAGCAACTCAAGCAGTAAGTTCAACCAGACTGGGCATGAGGCTGCGAATATTTAGATGGGCAATTTTAAAGCCCTTAGATGTTTTCCAGCTTGGGAGGGTAGAGAACTGGGGGGAGGGGGAGGGGGGGTTGACTGAGGGGTAGCAGGCCCTGTGTTGAGTTCTATGTCCTCAGCCAGGCTGATGAGTAAAACGGAGAACCATATAAGGCATGGCAGGTGGAAACACTTCCTAGGGGTTAAATCATTTACAAAGGAGGCATTTGACCAGTCGGACAGTAAAGATTACTGACTTGTATTTCAATCACCAGATGGGACAGAGATTCAGCTGCATAGTAGCCATGTAATTGGAGAAGATGTAATCATCTTTGAGGGGCTGTCCCTGTGGTTCCATGGGAACAGCATGACAGGAAAGAGGCACCAGAGTAACTATCATCACTATTTGGGAGATAGAGACACAAGCAAACTGAACCTAAACAGCAGTACGGAATCTGAAGGCAGCATTGTCATTTTTCTTGGAGTACATTGTAGAAAATCACCTACTAACTGTAGAAGACAGTGTGAAACTCCAGGAATCCTATGGAATCTATTTTCACAGTGAGGAACTGCAGTATAAACAGGATCCTAGTAAAAGACAAAACTACTCTACTTGTTAGTAATACCTAGGTTAAGGAGTTAGATTGTCCTAGAAGGACTAATAACATAGAGGATTGTGTATGAGCAAGCATACACAACAAGGCAGTTGTGATCGAGAGGTTTCCGTGGTAACCAGAGACCTCGAGAGGTCCGTTACCACGGAAACCTCAAGATCTCACAACTGCCTTGTTTGTGTATGGTTACTCATACACAATCTTTTATAGTGTATGGGCAACCATAAGCAGTACTCCGTGAACACCAGAACAAGTATATAGCAAAAAAGCTTACTTCTGTGTCTGCCACCACATAACGCTTACACACATTGCCATGGGCGCTCAATTGCGCATCTTGAATGTGTTGATCTTGTGCTGCACCGGTGACGTACTTGGTGCAGCACAACAATATCATGACGCACCGAGTGCAGGACAACAATGCTGTTCCAGGCATGGATTTCCATGTGGAACAGCGTTCGACCATACACTATAATAGTAATTCAGTAGGCTTCTTGCACAACAATGCTGCTGGTAGAGAAAAAGAGGGCCTAGGGGGGCAGATGTACTCCACCAAATCAATCTCAGGAGAACACCTATGGAGAACAACCAGCTGGCCAGATCTAAACATGGTAGTCTTAACAAGAGTAACAACCTGCAATGCCATTTAATCAGATAGTGTTTCCAACTACAGTGTTACAGAATTGAGCAGGAGGTGAGGGAAGTCCACGTGATGACTTTCTGAGAATCCCATTTGTATTATTCCACTTGTTGGGTGGTGCTGTGGGCAGCGGGGATGGCCGAAGGCCAACTCCCACAACTGACACCCACAGTGTGACACCCTTGTCTCCCCAGCCCTTAGCACTGTGGACTGCTAGCACAGAGGACCGCTGGAGCATGTGCACTCTATGAAGGCAGCAGAGTACTGTGATTGGCTGCCAGTCAGGGGTCTGCTGCTCCGGTGTCCCTGAAATGCCTTTGTGCTGCAGGGGACCAGGGGATGCCGTTCATCACTGCCAGAGGTCTGTGGAAGGGGAGAGGGGGTCCCAGTTGTATGATGAAGACTTCTCAACCCGTTCACTCACTGTCCTGAAGAACCTGACTGCTGAAGCCTGAAAGGAGCATTGGAAAGTAACTCCTTATATGGGCCAGGAACAAAGGAAGATTTTCAAATTTCAGCACCAATCCAACTCCTTGTTGTGATTGGCTGCCAGTCAGGGATCTGCTGCTCCGGTGTCCCCAAACTACTCTTCTTCCATGGGGGACTGGGAGATGCCTCTCATCACTGCCAGAGGTCCATGGATGGGAAGAGGGGGTCCTGGTAGTAAGACAATACTATCTCAACTCCTCCACTCACTGTCCTGGAGAACCTGATTGCTGAAGCCTGAAAGGAGTGTTGCAAAGCCACCTCTAATACTATATATGCCAGAAATAAGGAAGATTTTCACATTTCAGTGCCAATCCAGCTCCGTGCTGTGATTGACTGCCGGAGGGGGAGCTGTTGCTCCGGTGTCCCCGAACTGCCCTTCTGCCACGGGGGATTGAGGAATGCCACTTGACACTGCTGGAGGTCTGTGGAAGGGGAGAGGAGGTCCAGGTTGTAAGACGAAGCCATCTAAAACCCCTCTGCTCGCTGTCCTGAAGAACCCAACTGCTTAAGCCTGATATGGCCCACGGGAGATAGCACTGCCTGAAATGGGATAGTGCTGGGTCTCCTGTGGGCCATATTCAGCCTGAGCATGAAAATGAGCTAACTGGGCATGCAAGGTGCTAAGGTGCCATCTGTATGCCCATTATGGCTCATCTGCATGTGTACAGAAGACCACTAGTGGGAACATGCCCTGGTAATCTAGTGGCATCCCCACCCCCGATCATCCTTCCAGCACGTTAAATGCTTATCCCTGCAGTTCATTGTTCCCCCAGCCACGATCATACAGCCTGGCATTAAAACATACTGTATATCCCTGGTGCTTTAGTTGTCCCCACCCAATTACCCTTCCAGCATGTTACATTTACATCACTTATAGTTTAGGGGTCCTCCAACCACCTAATCAACCATCCTGTCATTTAAATGTATATCGCTGGTGGTTTAGTGCCCCCCCCCCCACCAATCACCAATCCTGTCATTTAAATGTATATCTTTCAAGGTTTAGTGGTTCCCAACCCCCATGATCACCCTTTCAACATGTTAAATATATATTTATTTATTCAATTTTGGTGACCGGGTAAGCCCACTGAGCCCCAGAGGTCCCTTTTTCAGGGGTGACCTGGGATTACATAGAACAAAAGAATAAACAGTGTTACAGCATTAATGCAGGCTACAGGTATCACAAGCAACAAACAGTCATGGAGGCAATTCAGGAACATAACAGTGCATTTGGAATAAATAGGTTGATCAACAGTGATGATAAGTTGTACTTATCTTAGTAGTTTAGCACGAGAGAAGGATAAGACCTGGTGCACAATCTTACAATGTTGTATTGTTTGCACTACCCACGATCATTCTTCACAACCCTGTGTGACCCCTCCCCCAGGTTGCACCATGAGACGAGCAACTTGTTGTTCAGTATCGTTGTATGACGTGGAATCTACACAAAAGAGTCTTCTGACTCATAGGTAATTTTAATCCAAGAATTAAATAAGGCGGTGGGAGATGAGGTGCAATCTCAAGAGTTGTTTAAAAGGGCCCAATGTGGGTGAGTCAACTGTGCCTGCTGGAAGACTGTTCAGACAACTGGGAGCCCTTTAACTAAAGGACCGTTGGGCCTCACTTGTGCGACTAAAGGGGACCTGGTATGCAAGATATTCCTGGTAGTTTAGTGGTTCCCCCAGCCTACGATCAACCATCCTATCATTTAAACATATACCTGGTAGTCAAGTGGCCTCCCACTCCAGATCCATCACCAACCCCCCCCCCCAGACTTTCTGAGGCCCCTTGCCCCACATTACTCCTCATCTTGATTTCCGTTCGCCGTCACTACTGGTGCTGAGCAATGGCCATCACAGCCATCTGCTCATCTCCTCAGCTGGCCGCCATCTGTCAGTCACAGAGCGCAATCACTACACAACAAGATGCAATTCACTAAATGGAATTTGTCTGACACATGGAGTTTGTATGTGTGTGGTGATGGTGGTGGTTGGGGATGTTGTGGAGGTTGTGGTGGGGGCCAGAGCTGTAGCAAGAAGGCTATGGGGTGAGGACAGTGCTACCAATTCTTCCTCCCAAAAACTGGTTTACAATGCATTTCCTCCACCTCATCCTACTCCTTGCAGGTGACATTGAACCCAACCCAGGTCCCCAGCCACTAAGCTCCCATAAAAACCTTTTTTATTCCCCCACATAAACATCAGAAGTCTCCTGCCTAAACTAGATGAACTAGCATGCTGGGTGACTGCACACCCTCCTGATATCCTATGCCTGACTGAAACCTGGCTCTCTGCAAAAAATCCTGACTCCTCCCTCAGTCTTCCAAACTACACACTACTCAGACAGGACCGTTGCAAGAGAGGCAGAGGTGTAGCCATTTACACAAAATAGCCCCTCTCATGCTCGGCCACTTTCATGGAAAAATGCCCTAGCACCCAAGAAATCCTGTAGGCTCAACTCGCCCTACCTGCCTCACTTCCATTATCTATAGGGGTGCAATATGCCTCTTCCCATCTAGCTCATGATTCTCTTGTCTCTACCATAGCTACTATACATGACTTAGCCTCCAAAGGGGAATTGGTTCTTCTAGGTGATTTCAACCTGGATTGGCTCGCTCCCTTCTCCAACTTCCACATTTCCAAAATTGAGGCCCTTAATCTTATCCAACTGCTCAATGAACCCACCTGCTATTACCCTCACTCCCAAAACCATTATCTAATACACTGAATTCTCACTTCTTACCCGCACGGAATAACTTCTTCTGGCATCCTCGTAAATACACTAAGTGATCCCTGCATCACATATTGCATCAGAAAAAGTCAGATGCCCAAATCTGCCCACAAGTACATAAATACATGCCCTCTAAATGAACTTGACACTGAATCTCTGCTCATCAACCTTAGCCATGCCAATTGGCAACAGGTGTACTCAGCACCAAACGTTGACACAGCCCTCTCCTGCTTCCTGCACATATTCACGAAAATATGGGACTTTCATGCCCTGCTGAAAATGTCCAGGATCAAGAAGCGCCACCACCAATAGATCTCCACACCCATCCTTGCCAAATGCAAGGCTAGGGACAAAGTCTGGTCCTTCTTTAAATCCCACCCTAACACTCAAAGCAAGCAAGCCTATAATGCCCTTCATAATGCATGCACTAAGGCCATAAGGTTAGCAAAAGCAGACTAGTTCAGGTCACAACTATCTCATGCTCAACCTTCCAAATTCTGGAATGTTGTCACATAGAAACATAGAAACTTAGAATTTGATGGCAGATGAGGACAACTTGGCCCACCTAGTCTGCCAATTTTCCTACCTAACAGATAAGCTGCAGATCCTAGTTAACCAACAGCCTACTTCCTCCTAGCCCCCACTAGGACTGCCTTATGCCTGTCCCATGCATTCTTGAATTCCCCCACTGTTCTTGACTCCATGACCGCCTCTGGAAGGCTGTTGCATGCATCCACAACCCTCTCCATGGAAAAATACTTATTCACATTATCTCTGAGCCATCTCCACCCTGTCTTCAAATTGTGCCCTCTTGTTCTTGAACATCTATTTTTCTGAAAGATACTACCCTCTTGGACTTTGTTGATTCCCTTGAGGTATTTGAGTTTCTGTAGCATGTCCCCCCCTCTCCCTTCTTTTCTCAAGGGTATACATATTAAGCTCCTTTAGTCTCTCTTTGTATGTCTTCTGGTGCAGAACCTGCACCATTTTGGTTGCCTTCCTCTGGACAGCCTCCACTCTGTTTGTCTTTGCGGAAATGGGGACTCCAGAACTGCACACAGTATTCCAGATGGCATCTCACCAACTGTTTATACAGAGGGATAACAGCTTCCTGTTTTCTACTGCTGATGCCTCTCTCTATGCATCCCAGTATCCCCACGGCCTTCATTACTGCCTTCTCACACTGCTTGCCCACATTTAGGTCATCTGAAATAATTATCCCCCGGTCCCTTTCCATTTTTATTGTTGTCAGTATCTCACCCCCCATTGTGTACTCTTCCCCTGGGGTTTTGTTTCCCCAGGTGCATTATCTTACACTTCTTTGCATTGAATCTAAGCTGCCGTACATTTGACCATTCCTCCAACCTTGCCAAGTCCCTTCTCATGTTTTCCACTCCATCTTGTGTATCAACTCTGTTGCAGATCTTTGTATCGTCTGCTAGGAGACATACTTTTCCTTCCAGTTCCTCTGCAATGTCACTTATAAAGATATTAAAAAGGACTGGTCCCAGTACTGAACCCTGCTGTACCCCACTAGTAACCCTCCTTTCTTCACTGTGGACTCTGTTTACTACTACCCTTTGTGTCCTGTTGTCCAGCCAATTTTTTTATCCAGGCTACTACCTCAGGACCCACTCCAAGGCTAGCTAACTTGTTTATTAATCTTTTGTGTGGGACTGTATCAAATGCCTTGCTAAAATATAGGTAGGCCAAATCCACAGCCCCTCCCTGGTCTACTACTTTGGTCACCCAGTCAAAGAAATCTATTTGATTTGTCCGACACGACCTTCCCACTGTGAATCATGCTACCTTGGGTCTTGTGCCACACTGGCCTCTAGGTACTCAACAATTCTTTCATTCAGAAGTGATTCCATCATTTTCCCTACCACTGAGGTCAAACTAACTGATCTGTAGTTTCCTGTGTCTGCCCCGCTCCCACTTTTGTGAAGAGCAATCACAACCGCCCTTCTCCAGGCATCAGGTACCACCCTATCCTCCCAAGATTTGTTAAAGAGAATAGTCAACAGTGTCACTTGTTCTACCCTTAGTTCTTTTAGAATTCTTGGGTGAATCCCATCAGGCCCCATTGCTTTGTCCACCTTCAATGTTACTAGTTCTTTCAGAACCCTTTCTTCTGTAAATTGACTGGTATCGACCCCATCTCCAGAGTGTTTCTCTTGTTTGGTTTAAGTATCTCCTCCTTTGTGAATACTGAGCAGAAATATTCGTTCATATCTCTGCTTTTTCACTGTCATCCTCTGCCCACATTCCCTCCCCTTTATTAAGCCTCAGTATCCCTCCCTTGGTATTTCTTCACTCCCTAATGTACCTATAAAAGGTCTTAACCCCCTTCTTAACAGAGTTGGCTATCCTTTCCTTGGTTTGGGCCTCTGCTATTCTGACTGTCTTCCCTGCCTCTTTCTGCTTTAACTGATAAAGTTCTTTGTCCTGCTCCTTCTGTGTTTCCTTATGTTTCCTGAATGCTATCCTTTTCTCCTTACCCTTCCCTGCCACCTCTTTTGAGAACCATAGCATTTTTTCCTTCATTGTGTTTTGTTGATCTGCTTTACACAAAGACTTGTTGCCTCTGTGATGGCTGTTCTGATTACTCCCCATTGTTGCTCCACCTTTCTTGCCTGTTTGTTAGTGCTTTTCTGAGGCACTCTCTCATTTTCCCAAAGTCAGCCCTCCTAAAGTCCAATACTCTTGCTTTTGTATGGCTTGACTCTGTGGCTGTGTTTATCATGAACCACACTATTTAGTGGTCGCTTGTTCCCAGATGGCTACCCACTTCTAAATCAGAGATTCTTTCTCCATCCCCATTTGAAAGTACCAGGTCTATGATTACTCCCTCCTTCCCAAGAGGGATCCAATACTAGACGTCTGAGTCATGCCCCCTGTAGGCATCAAGAATGACCCTACTCTTGGATGTGCCTGCAGCAAAGGTGCTCCAGTTAACATCTGGCATATTCAAGTCCCCCATCAACAGTATCTTCCCTTTTTCTGCCATTCTAAGGATGTCTTCTATCATTTCCTTGTCTATTCCCTCCCCCTGAGATGGGGGTCTGTATACAATGGATTGTGGTGACAATTCCTGTCTCCAGGGTGACCCAGAGTGCCTCATCTGCTCCCTGTTTACTCTTTAGTTCTGTTGCTTTGATCACTTCCCTTAAATAAAGAGCTACTCCTCCTCCTCCTCTTTTACCATCCCTGCCCCTCCTATAAATTGCGTATCCTAGTATGTTGACATCTCAGTCATGGTTCTTTGTGTACCATGTTTCTGTGACTGCTACAATATCCAGGCATCCCCCTTCCATCAAGGCCACTAGTTCAGGGAGCTTGTTACACATACTATGGGCATTGGTTCTCATCACCCTCCTATATTTGATGGCCTTACCTCTTTTAGCTCCATCCCTGTCCTTACTGCTTTTGCCTTTTTTTGCATTTACCTCTGTCCTGCTCCCTAATGACTTCTCTACCTTGGTGTTTACCTCACTAATTACTATATTTTGTAGGGGGAGGCTAGGATTTCCCTGTTCCTTCTCAGTGCCTCCACCCTTGGCTAGTTTAAATGCTTGCCAATGAAGCATTTAAAGCTATCACCTAGGATCCTGGCCCCCCCCGGACAGATGCAGACCATAGTGCCAGTATAGGCCTGCATCCCTCCAGGTGGCTCCCCAGTCTCCAATGAAGCCAAAACCCTGAGCTCCACACCAGTTTTTCAACCATTCATTGAATTCCATGATTCCATGATGTGGAGTACCCTAACATCACCCTTTCCATAGACAGGCAGCACCTCTGAGAAGGTTACCGTATGCGTTACTTGTTTAAGGCCCCTCCCCAACTCTACAAACTCCTCTTGCACTGCTCTGACCCCATTCCTAGCAAGGTCATTTGTCCCTAGGTGGACCATGACATCCAGCTCCCTCCCTCTTGCAGCTGCTCCCATGATCCTTAGGAACCGCTTCCTGTCCCTCAAAGCCATGGTGCCAGGTAGGCACCTTATCTACCTCTCCCCTTCCTCCCTCACTTCTACCCCCCTAGTGATGGAATCCCCCACCAGGAGTTATTTCCTTCCCCTGTGGGGCCCATGCCACCCTCCTGGGGGTCTGCTTTGTGGAGGTTCCCAGCATTCTCCTTGGTCTCCCCTGCAGGTGCCTCCATAGAGGAACCACTATTCACCAGAACAGCGTATGAATTGTGGAGAGGTACAGCTGGAAGGATGCACCTCTGTTCCACCACCCTCTCCCTCCCTGAGCCCACCTTAGTCCAGCTGCTTCTCTTTCTTGGCAATCTCCGAGGTACTGGTGGTGGCCCTGGTGGTCCTCGGGTGGGGGAGGAGGTTTCACGAATCCTAGCCAGGTCAGCCTGGAGTCGGGCAACCTTGTCCCTTAGACCAGCGAGGTGCCTGTAAATAGGGCAGCATTGCAGCCTCTGGAATGTCTCCCAGAACACTGCCACCCCACAGCCATCTCACTCACTTATAGACCCATCAGCCCAGCCCAGTACCTCTACATTCATGCAACACAGACAGGCTGCAGGGCTAGCTCCCATCACAGTAAAATGGTTTTAATCCTATCTCTCCAACAGGAATCAATCAGTCAGAATCACTGATGTCGCATCCCCCCCATCCTAGCAGGTGTACCTCAAGGTCCCATCCTCTTCTCCCTCTTCATCAATGACCTTCCCTCCTCCTGCACTTAATCCAGCATACACATATATGCTGATGACACTATCCTCTTTACCTCAGGTCCTGTACTACATGAAGTCCAAGCTATCCTACAAAATGACTCCAACAACATTCAATACTGGTTCAGACAAAACCAATTAAAATTAAATACCTCCAAAACAGTGTCTATGGTTTCTTACACAGCACAGAAACTTAGCAGAACCACCCACCCTCCCCAGATCACTTCACTGGATGGTTCCCCACTGGTCCCTGCCACAAAATACAAATACTTGAGCATTTGGTTAGACCACCATCTATCCCACTCAGCTCATATTGCTGCAACTGCCTTCAAACTATGCCACAAACTAGGTACATTCTACCGACACAAAGGTTCCCTCCCTCTACCAGCACAATGTGAAATTTTACCTAAAATGATCCTCTCCATTTCTGATTATGAAGATGTAGTTTATAGCATTGCCCCTGTAACCTCCCTGTCTAGGCTGAATACCCTCCTGAACTCTTTACCGCTTCGCCACTGAATCCCCCCCCCCTTCAAACTCACCACTGTGATCTGTACTCAATTCTTGGACTTTCCCCATTGTCCCATAGAGGCTGTATTCACTCCCTCAATCTCATATCTAAATTCTGGTTCAACTTGCTTCCCTCCTACCTATTGGAAAGTCTCTCATCTGTCTCACACTCCTTCTATGAGCTAAGACACAGAAATAAAAGATCCTTTACCTTGCCTCACCCATCCTACTCTGATGGCAAAGCCGCATTCTCCTACTGGATCCCCAGTTAGTTGAACAAACTCTTCTTCACTATCAGGAACTCCTCCACTCACTTTGCCTGCAAGCAACTACTATGCTTCATTCCTCCCCCTGCCTATGTCCAAACCACTCCTGCTCCCCCTACTGACTTTCCTCTCTCCTGCCTTTACAAGCACTTACTAAACATTAAGCAATGCTTTCAATGTTGGCGCACTAACTATTGTAAATCTCTAGACATATGACTCAAGGTGAACTGTATTTGCTCAATACTGCTGTATTCTAGTTGTCTATTTGTATGTACTCATGCTGTAATGTTGCCACTTAGCTCACATTAGTTTTTTAATCACTGTCCCCCTCCCCCCCAGATCACACCTGGAATTGAGCTTCAGCTCAGTGTGCCTTTCCCGGTTACCAAAATTTAAATAAGATAAAAAATAAAATAAAATTTCAATGGGCAATTTGGGTACCCCATTCCTTTAATTGTTTCATTTCACTCATTAAATCAAGACAATTGTGATATATCCTTATGAGATATTTACAAATCTCTTGAAGAGGAGGGACAGTGACACAGAGGTGGGGGTGAAAGTGCAACATGGAGGCTGAGGTTGTCAAAATGAAGATTCTCATTTGTGTGGAAAGGAAGGGAAAGGGGAAGGGGAAATTTTTTAACCAGGTAAGGCACACTAAGCTAAAGCTTGTTTCTAGGTGTGACCTGGGAGCACAAGGAAGTTAAGTATGGACTCAGCTTAGATTTCGGTGGCATCCAATCCTGGCTCAAGGCAAGTAAGCTGGTCATTAACCTTCAGAAGATGCAGGCAATGTTATTTGGCTCCCTTCCCAAGGTGAGAGCGTGCCCGGCAGTGCTCAAAGTCGATGGCACTGACGGCATCCCTTTGAAGGTGTTGGAATCGTTCAAGTACTTGGGTGTGACTCTTGACCCACAAATGGATCTCACCCTGCATATACTTAACTCCTGTAAGGCAACCAACTGCAAACTAGGACTTGTGTATGGAGCAAACAGTTGCCTCACCCCAGCTGTCAGACTTGCCCTGACAAAAGGGATCTTCCTCCCCTCACTTTGTTATGGGCTTACCTCCTTCACGAATGCCCCCAAAGCCTGGCTCTCCAAATGGGACATGTCATATAACAACATATGTTGGTTCGCTCTATCAGCCCCTTGTCTCACCCGTCGATGTCTACATTACTGTAGACTGGGTTGGCTTTTCCCAAGCAACCATCGCTCATTCGTTATGGGCAACTTTATGGATATCATCATCCAATCTTCTACTCCTCCAGCACTTGCTAACCTCCTTCAGCCTGTCCCCTCTGGCTATCAGTTGAGGTCCACTGAATCCCAGGCACTGATGGTTTCAAAGACTCATTCCCTTGCGGGAGATCGAGCATTTGCAGCTCTTGCCCCAAAAACCTGGAACCTTCTATCTCCTCATGTAAGAACTGCCCCCACCCACAGTTGTTTCAGGTTCTCCCTTTGGGATTACCTAAAACAAGCCTCAAGCTGCCTGTCCCCTGTAGTCCCTCCCTCCGTGAAGTGCCTGAAATTTAAGAAAAAAAAATTCCTGGCTGCGGGTGTGTACTTATTCCAAAAATAAATAACAAATAAGCAAGGCCACTGTTTTTCAGTTTTTACCGGAAAATCCGGTAAAATTCCGGAATTAGGGCTGCCTGAAGACCGGTAAAAGCAAAGATTTCATGGAATCTGGCATTTTATATCAGATCAGTAGATCTACAAAACTTTTGTTTTTCTTTTAATTCCTTCCTGTACTATTTTCAATTTGCTTTATTTAATGCTCTGTATATTAAGCCTTCTTTAATCCTGATTACTTATGCACATACTAAAAGAATGATAGCAGAATCCCGGTAAAATCAGGAAATTAGAGTAACAATCACCGGTGTAATTCCGGAATCTGAAGTCTTGAAAACGGAATTTCATTATTTTAATCACCGTAAATCAGTGGCCTTGCAAATAAGCAATATATACAAATATTGTTGCTACTGGCACTGGCTCTAATTTTTCCTGGCTGCCCTCCCTGGGTTGTTCTTCCTCATACTAAACTGCACTAAAATTGTTTTCTGCCTGTTACCTGACTGTAGATGATTGCTTTTACCTGTCTGTACCTTGCCTGACAGTTGGACCCAAGCCTTTGTACTTTGTTTTGTCTGGTCCTGCTTGCTTGTATTCTGACTGTACCTTTGTGTAACTCGATGCTAGCCTCTGTACTGTTATTGCTTGTATCTCTGTAACTCTCCCGGGTTACACCTGAAAAAAGGCACGTGACTGTCTAGTGTGCTTTACCTGGTAAACAAAAGCTAAATAAATAAATAAAGTGACTTGATCAGGGTCACACAGTATGCACGTGGGGACTGTGGGATTCAAACCCCTTTCTCCAGATTTGTAACTCAGTGTCCTTAACCACTATGCTATTCTGCCTCCTTAAGGATGGATGATGAGGGGAAAGAGAAGTTGGGGCTGCAAAATAAGTATGGCTGTATAGAAGGTGGGAGGATCCAGAGAAATGAAGGTTGTATTGAGAGGCTGTAAAATCAGTATTGCTGTAGGTGTGGGGTGTGTGGGGTTAAGGGTGAGAGAAGTGGGTCATTGGCAATATTCAGTCTGACTGCAAGTCAGGCCACCTGACACTGGATCAGTTTTAATATTTTGACTGAAGCTACTTTGGTGCCATGTTATAAAGTGTAGCAGGCTCAAAAAATGGGTATACAAACCCCCCTCCTACTGTACCTACCTCTACCCAGTCTCTTCCACTCCTCCTCCGCTCGCCCCCATTCTCCCAGAATTTTTTTTTATCATTCAGCCTGCCTGACTAGATTCTGAGATGCATATGATGTGTTTATTCCCTATTTCAGGGATTATTTTAAACTGCAGCTCTGGTTGTGGCTATGAGCCATTTATACTTTGAAAAATGTACTGCTCTGAGCCTTGGTGTCTCTCTGTAGATACATTTTTTGTATATATTTTAACTGTGTTTACTGTCTACTTGATATGTTCACCTGGTTCCATTTGACTATGTATTTCTTCATAACTTGTGTCATGCTGTCCTCAGTATGAACTTGTGTCTCATTGTACTCTCCCAGATCGTACCTGAAAATAGGCATATAACTTGTCTAGTGTGCCTACCTGGTCAACAAAAGCTAATTAAATAAAATGTCAGCATTATTTTAGAACCCCTCCAACTGGATCCTCAAGTCTCCATAGCTTATGTTTTAGTGGGTATCCCCCTTCCTCACCCTGATCACCGATTTTGGGGTGGGAGTAGTGAAAAATTCAGGCTAGTGCAGTTACCCCCTCTCCAACAATGCAACCACTTCTTTCTCTCTCAGTTTTTCAATAGACCAAGCAGGCACGTGATCAGGAGGGAGGGAACAAAGCAACAGTATCTAAGGGGGTTTAAATCAATAATCCCAGACTACCTACATCATGAGTGCTGAAAGAGATGGAACAGGTCTTGGCCACACCACTGGCAAATATCTATTATACCCCATTGTAAATGGGGGAGGTACCAAGGAACTAGAAAAAAGCAGATGAAGTGTCCCTACACAAGGGAGGAAATGGGGACAAATCAGGAATTCACAGACTAGTCACCCTGACATCTTTAGCGGAGTAGTTACTGGATACCATAATTAGGAGAGGCTTGTGGGGTTCCTGGAATTAAATGGATTTCACAAGTAGGAGATAATTTCAAAGGAACTGAACTAATGTCTTTAACTGAGACAAAGGTAGTGGACAATGGTCAGGCAGTGAACATACTGTACCTGGGTTTAAGCAAAGCCTTCAACTCTGTCCCACATTGATGATCGGTCAAGAAGCTATGTGACCTTATGGGACAGGATTATATGATGGGTAGGAAATTGGCTAAGGAAGAAAACTAGGGATGGGCGAACTGGTTCTGTTGCACATCTGGCCCCTCCTGAACCAAGCCAACTCCTCTTGACTCAGGCACACAGAGCCTTTCATGGCTTGACCCGGATTACTGAGTTAGCGTGGTTCGGAACTGCAGGTCTGGCCCAAAGACACATTATCAGCTGCAATTTCATTTATGCACTGTGATGAGACTTACTATGAAAGCGCTGAGCATGCCAATTAAGTCGGGGGGGGTGGAAGCAGTGCAAGATGGGGAGTACTGCCAGCTGACTTTTTCCAGTCTTTGCGTAACCACTGTTTAGTTCAGTCACAACCTGGACTGGGATGCTTGCTGGCCACCACGCCCCCTTCACCCTCAGCACTCACATTATGCCCCCATCATTTGCATTTTTCAACCCACCAAGCTGATCACTTACCTGCCAACTCCCATCACTGTTCTCCAGTCAGATTTGGAGCTCCACTTCTGGCTCCTCCTGTCCTGTCAGTGTCATGTCACTCAGTAAAAGCTTGCCCTGCCCCTGACATCATGGAGCTGGATTGATACAACCTGAGACCTCTCTCACTTATCATGTAACTGACTTGCAGGACTGTACATGTGCATACAGTTGAGAGTCAGTTGTCAGACAGTTGTCACAGTGAGCAGGAGATGGACGGATTATTCTGCCAAGCCAGATGAGAAAGTCAGAGACTGTCTGAAAAAAAGTCATGTGGTCCATGTCTTTAGACAGTGGTGTATAAGAAAAGGCCCTTTTTTTTTTTAATGCTCCCTCTCAGCTCCGGGCCAGACTCTCCTTCAGCGCCACCTATGCCCTCCGAGCCACACTGCCTCAGATCAGCCACCGCTTCACCCCCATATAGCAGCCCCCCCCCGGTGACCCCACGGACAAAACCCTTCACCAGGTGGGTCCCCCCCCTCTGAGGAGGATGGCGCCGGGAGGGGCGACCAGTGCCAAACCTGATCCGGGGTGCTGCTGGGGATGGTGCGTGCACTGTCCTCAGACTCACGGCTACGGGAGCTGGTGACCGTCATCTGGTCGGCTATGGGGCTCTTTTCCCGTTTGCTCCCCGGGGGCGTGGTGTGCTACAACATAAGGCTGATGCCAATGTTCACCATGCCTTCTTAGTGAGTGGGGCCCCGTGCATTGCCATGCCCCCAGCCTCTGCTAGGGGTCCGCGTTGGGTCACATCCCCACCCTCCCCTCGAGAGAAGGCAAGCTGACAGCCGATGCTTAAGCTCTCTCTCCCTGGCCAGCCCTGCAGCACCCGAGTCTATTCCCGATCCCAGGTCGCTGGCGTCGCAAGCGGAAATCCAACTGCTGTGCTGGTGGGCCAGCCTAAAAAGCCCTTTTAAGGGCCTGTAATGGTACAAGTGGTAGTACTAACGGGTAAAAACAATTAAAAATAAAAATATACAGGTGGCCACACTCTGCCAGTACCTGCCTGTGCTGTGCGAAGGCCTCATTTTGTTCTGCTGTCCTTCAGCAGCTGCTGCAGAGAACAAGAGAGAGAAGCCAAGATAAAATAATACGCACTGTACCGTTATTTATATTATTTTTTTTTTTCCCTTTTATACAAATCCTACATGTCATGTCAGATCAGATCAATTCCTTAGCTGGCTAAACAGATGTCCATAACTAGTCCACATAGTTGATAGCTGCAACTCACTTCATGACCTGTGTATGTCCCCAGCTCTACACATGAACTACAAGGCCATAGTGCCTTACTGATTTTTTGGGAGGGGGGTCACATCTTAGACTCCATGCTCCCCAGCACTATGCCTGAACTTCTAGGCCATATTGCCTTAGTTATTTATTTATTTAATTTATTTATGTCTTTGGTAACCGGATTGGTGCACTGATCCAGAGGACAATTTTCAGTCATGACTCGAGCCACAAACATGCCACATTAAGCAATGCAAATACAGGTAAACACACAGTAGTACAGGCTTCAAACGTGAATGCAGGAATTACAGTACAAGGAGTCTTTATGTAAAGAAGTTACATAAGATACATGGTGCCATTTAAGGCCAGCAGACAGGTAAAATACATAGTCACAAAAACACAGCGATCATATATATGGTGTCCAATTATCAGATACTATAAAAATAAAGTGCAATTGCATTCAGGAAAACAGTCAACATTCAGGAAAACAGTCAACATTCAGGAAAACAGCAGTAAATGGGTCATCAGGCAGATGAGTACTCATAATACAGTGCAATGATCCTTCAAATAAGTGCAGTGGCAAAGAACTGTAGGGAGGCAATATCCTTGGCCACACTGGGGAAGGGTGGAGGGGAGTCTCATGAGAGGGTGTGACCCAGCCATAGATGGGAGGAGGAGAGGATGCCTGGGATTATCAGGGTGCACAGTGGCATTTGGCTTCAGATTATAGCCAGGCTTTGAAATTGTTTTTGAAAGAGAAATTGGAGGTGGATGTGTGGAGTGATGTAGGGAGTCTGTTCCAGAGGAAGGGGGCAGAAACAGAAAAAGCTTTCCTGCCCATGGTAGAGGAGATTCTAGGAAGTACTGGGAGGGGGACCGATGGCTTGTGAAGTGTCCTGGATGCCACTCTGCCCATGAGGAGGGATGAATATGAGGACAGGTGCCCTCTTCTCCGGGTATTGCAACCTAAGCAGCCAAGGGCATAATCAAACTGGCCTTGCAGTGGGAGCCAACCAAGTGACTGGTACAATACAAAATTATGGGTTGAATAGGGAGCATTGAGGACAAAGCGACAGATACTATTATAGACCAAGTTCAGTCTTGAGTGCAGGGCTGATGATATGGAGGAATAGATGGGAGAGCAGTAATCAATAAGGGGTAGAAGGTTGCTTTTCACAATTGCTAGGCATGCCTCAGTAGACAGGAATTGTTTTTGATGGTAGGCAGCCCTTAGCTTCTTGTTAATTCTGCATATGGAGTTGGTAATGTGTTCAGCAAAAGTAAGGGAGGGGTCCAGGGTAACGCCTAAGTATTTGAGACTGGGGACATTTGTGGGAGGGGGGCTACAGGTGTGAGTACAAGGAGAGAGGAGTTAGCCTTGGTGACCTTGGTAAGGAATGGTTTGGAGCCAAGTAGCTTGAATTTAGTTTTCTTTTCATTTATCAGGAGTCTGTTGGAGAGAAACCAATTGTAGGCCGCACTATAGTTAAGTGCAAGTGTAGAGGAGATGTTTGCAAGTGGCTTGTCTCTGTGGTAAAGAACAAGGTCATCTGCGTAGAGGAGTGCCTCGCAGGATAGACTGTCAGCCAGGAGTGCATTTATAAAAATGGAAAATATAGGCGGCCAAGTATGGAGCTTTGGGGGACCCCAGTGCAGGCAGGTAAGGCAGGAGAGGAGGCTACACCAATTAAAACTGACTGGGACCTGCCATCAAAATAGCTTATAAATGATGCGGTCGTCTCAGAGCAGCAACCAAGGTGACGGAGAGTGGAGTGGAGGAAAAGGTGGTCAAAGAAGTCAACGGCCTTGGTGAGATCTACGAATACATCACCTGTGGCCTTGCCCAAGTCCATGTTTCGGAGGACATGGTTAGTGAAGTAGCCTAATGCTGATGTGGTGTTGCAAAGCATATGGAAAAAGTGCTATTGGGGGCACAGTAGATTGTACTTTCCAAGATGCTTGGGAGAACTGGAAATGCACAATTTTCTCCAGCAGCTTGCTCAGATGGGGGAGGAGGAGATGGGCCTATAGTTATCCAGAGAAAGGGGATCACCAGTTTTGAAAATAGGCACAACATTAGCAGGTTTCCAGGAGTCTGGCATGGTGGCTGTGGAGAGGGCAATGTTAAATATGAAGATAAGGGGTATAACTATTGCAGCAGAGACAAGTCTCAGTAATGAAGGGAAAAGCCCATCACTGCCAGGGCTACCTTTGGTGGGAGGGACTTCAGAAGCTTAGTAGTAACACTTGGGCTGATGGCTCTAAAGCAGAAGGGGGTGGTGGGGGTGTAGATAGAGGAGGGGTAGCTTGCATGATTACCAGGGCTAGGGAGTAGCTGGGAAGGAAGTTTACTGACACAGACAGAGAGGTCAGAGAATTTTTTGTTAAAAATCTGTGCAACCTCCAAGGGATCAGTCAGGGGACCAGATGGGAAGGCGAGCTGAGTGACTTGGCTATGGTTCTTGGGGTTGAGCAAGGACCCGGTAGACACCCAGAAGTGATGGGGGTTGCCGAGGCTGTTCCTCTGTAAGTTTGTTGCTTTGGGGTTGTTGGTCATGTCACATCTCAGACTCTCTGTTTCCATGTTAAATAAAAATATATCTCAGAAGGGTGGGCATGTCATACTCAGGGAAGGTAAACGCATACAAAAATACAGGCACAAAATATGTTTTAATAGCTGAATTTTAATATTTTATATGACAAAGAAATAAGCAATAATTCAAGATGTATTTCTCATATTCAAACTGTGTAAAAACAGGTCTAAAATTAATCAGAGTAAATCAGAACCTTTTTTTTAAATAAATCAGTCTGAATCAGAACTGGGTTGCAGCCGACCCACCCATATCTAGAGAGAAACCAGCAGGTTGCCCTCAATGGGGAGCACCAGGGTTAAGGGAGAACCCCAGTGGGGTGCAGCAGGTTTGGTCTTAGGACCGGTCCTCTTTAGCATCTTCATTTGTGACACTGGAAAGGGATTTTGGGAAGGGTCTGCCTCTTTACATAGTACATAAAAGCATGTAGAAGAGTGGACAGGATGAAGGGTGTAAAACCCATGAGGGAAGCTCTTGAAAGACTAAAAATATGATCACGGGTGTGGCACTTGAAATTTAATGCAAAACAAAAATGTCAGGTATGCATATAGGGGTCAAGAACCTGAAAACAGGATACAGGATGGGGGGGCTGGTAGCGGCACAAGGAACGTCTGAAAAGAAGGACCTTGGGGGATAATTATAGACAATTTGAAAATGTGAGTACAGTGCAACAGGGCAAAGATGAGATCAAATGGAATGCTGGGAAGCACAAGAAGGGAATCAGCAGCAAGTGGAAAGTGGTGATTCTGCCCCAGTACAGATCCTTGGTTTGACCGCATCTGGAGTACTGTGTGCAGTTCTAAAACCACCCTTCAGGAAGCAAGTGGAAAGGGAGACACTGTGCTAAGTATGGTTAACCAAAATTATTCATGGGCAGCAAGGGAAGTCCTACATGGAGTGGGTGGAGGACCTCAACATATACATATGAACATAAGGAGAAGCCAGCAGAAGAAGGTCATTTGGTCTGTCAAGTATGCTCGTATTGCAGGGTCCACAGCTTGAGCTACTGTTCCTTCCCTCCTTCCTCACTCCTCACTCCTCCCATTCTTCCTACCCATGATCCTTACTTTCCTCCCTATGCCTATCGCGGCCTCTCTTAAAGTTGCCCACTGTCTTCAGTGAGATGACATTTTCTGGCAGCGCATTTCAAGTGTCTACCACCCTCTCTGTGAAGAAGTGCTTCCTGACCTACCTCTAAAACCTCCCACCCTACAGCTTAAGGCTGTGCCCACTCATGTTATGATTGCCACTCAGCTTAAAGAGACTCTCCTGATCAACCTTATTTATCTCTTTCAAGTACTTGAAGGTCTCAGTCATGTGTTCTCTCTCTGTCTCTCTCTCTATCTCTCTCTCTCATCTTCCAGGGAGTACATGTTCAAAGCCCTCAACCTCTACTTCTATGCCTTACCCTGCTGACCTGCTATCATCTTTGCAGCCCTCCTCTGGACCTTCTCCAGCAGGTTAATGTTGTTTTTGAGGTGTGGGCACCAATACAGAACTCCATACTCTAGATGCGGCCTTACCAATGACCTGTACAAGGGCAGTATAACCTCATCTGTCCTACTACTGAACCCCTAGATATGCATCCCAGCATCTTGTTTGCCTTTGCTGCTCCTTTCTTGCATTGCATGAAGTGCTTCAGGTCACTAGTGTAGTAAATATGAAAGTGCTAGTGTGCTGAAGCATTTTAGTTTAAATGAATTTTGAGGAGTAGAAGAACCTTGAAAGAGAAAATGATTTTTTGTTGCAAATGCAAAGCAACTACCAAAATGCAGTTTTACCAGACCATGGTCCTACTCACACATGTCTGTACTTTGTCATTCTCAGCCTGTACTGGATAAGATGTGCAAGAATATTTAAACAGTAACATGCAGTATGTTCTGGCAAAGCCTTGGCAGTCTGACATGTACATGGATTTGCATAACCATAATGCCTTGCACTTTGAATGATGTGTTAAGAGCATATTAATGGTTTTGAGAGCTGCACAACACACAAACAATTCCCTACTTGGAGACGGTCTAGGAGCCATCCTCATCACAGTCTCCCCTTCCCTCAACGTTTCAAATGATAACTTTTATGCATCCCACTCCCTTTAGAACCTTGCTATTGCCTTTGCCATCACAATCTTTCTGGAAGTTTGTTCCACACATTCACCACACCATGAAGTCTACTCCTTAATTTACTTTTTGAACCTTTTCCCTTCTAGTTTGAACACATGCCCCCTGGAGGATGCACCATTTCATGCTTTGGACAAACTCACTATGTCCACATCATTGACCCCATTCAAGAATTTGAAAGTTTATATCTCATTCCCATCTACTTTTCTGCCCTCCGGAGAACACACAAGACAGTTTTGTCCCTTGTTTGCCTTGCACTGCTGGCCATTGATTATCTCTGTGGCCCTTCATTGCACTTTCTCTAATTTATTCCTTTCCCTTCTTTGGTGTAGAGCCCAGAATTTGACACAGCATTTTAGATGCAGTCTCACCACAGTTAAGTTAGCTGTACTCCCTGTGATCAGTTACAGTGGTAGCCATCCTAATCTTCTGCAGCACTTCCCACAGTATTGTTCAAGGTACCACATAAGCTGGGGCATTACATTAATCTGCATACTAGGCACAATAAGGTAACACTTCACCTACTATGGTGAAGGGGAAGTGTTGGAATGTTGTACATTAACATGGCAAACTCTCAGTGCAAAGCAAAATGTTAGGATGACTATTGCTGTATCTGGGTCTATATGGTAACATGGAGTGAGGGGTTAAGTTAGCCATACCCCCTTCCATCCCCTCCGATCCTCCGATGAGGGATTGCTAGAGGTTCCCAAGGTACATTTGCAAACATCTGGAGCAAGGGCATTTAGTTTTGCTGCCCCAAACCTATGGAACTCTCCACCTCATCAGGTTTGAGACTGCCTAACTGTCCAGAGTTTTAAAATAGCTTTGAAAACCTTTCTCTTCAGCCTGACATTTATTGATTGAGGTTTAGTCTGATTTCCTATGCTGCTATTATATTGCTGCCTGTTGGAATTATATATTTTTTAGAATCATTTATTCTATTTTATGTATTTATTGTACAAGCACATTGGTTTCAGAAAGGGCGCCTTCTGATAAATAAAATTGATTTGATTTGATTCCAGTTAAAAGAATCAGCAGATGTTAAATTAAGCGAGCACTGGAGACATGTTCTCTCTGAACACCTCTTGCTGTTTTCCACCTTTATACCCAACCTGTCTACACAAAGGTAGTGTGGACAATCAATGCAGATTAACATTGCCAATAGAGCTTGCTACTGTAAAATATTTCTCAATTGATTTCTGTGACTGCAGTGAAGCTAATTCTGACATCAAACAAATGACATAGATGGAGCCAATTACATTAACATCATAGGTCTTTAGATGAACTTTTTCTCCCATTTGCATTTTGTTTTTGAGATGATTATTCATCCATAGATAGCCTGGCTGCTGTTTGTTCATTACTGAAGGGGATCATGGTATGGAGGAGTTATCTTGACAGCAGGAAAACTACCTCCCCCTCTTCTTCTTTTGTGAATACTGAGCAAAAGTATTTATTCAGTATCTCTATCTTTCGCTGTCACTCTCTGCTCACCTCCCATCCCCTTTAGTAAGCCTCACTATCCCTCCCTTGGTCTTTATTTGCTCTCTAATGTGTCTATAAAAGGTTTTATCCCCCTTGTTAACTGAGCTGGCTGCTATTTCCTTGGTTTTGGCCTTTGCTATACTGACTGCCTTCACTGCTTCACTCTGTTTTAACTGAAACAGTTCTCTGTCCTGCACCCTCTGTGATTCCTTGTACTTCCTGAATGCTGTCTTTTTCTCCCTAACCTTCCTTGCCACCTCTTTTGAGGACCATAGTGGTTTTTACTTCATTTTGTTTTCTTTATTCACTTCACACAAAGGGTCGTGGCCTCTATGATGGCAGTTTTGATTTTTCCCCATTGTTCTTCCACCCCTCCTTCCTGCCCATTTGCTAGTGCTTTAATTAGGCACTCCCCCATTTTGCCAAAGTCACCCCTTCTAAAGTCCAATACCCCCACTTTTGAATGGCTTGACTCCACAGTTGCATTTTTTGTGAACTACACTGAGTGGTGGTTGCTTGTTCCCAGATGGCTACCCACTTCTAAATCTGTGATCCTCCCTCCATCCCTTTTGAGAGCACCATGTCCAAGACTGCTCCCTCCCAAGTGGGTTCCAACACTAGCTGTCTGAGGCTTCCCCCCTGTAGAGTATTGAGAATGACTCTACTCTTGGATGTGGCTGCAGTAAATGTGCTCCAGTTAATATCTGGCATAGTCAGGTCTCCCATCAACAATATCTCCCCTTTTCTGCCATTCTGAGGATGCCTTCTATCATTTCATTGTCCATTTCCTCCCCCTGAGATGGGGGTCTGTATACAATTCCTGTGCGGATTGTGGTGCCACTACTTGTCTCCAAGGTGACAAACAGTACCTCCTCTCCTAACCATTTACCCTTTAGTTATGTTTTTTTGATCCCTTCCCTTATGTAGAGTTCCTCCTTCACCTCATTTACCCTCCCTGTCCCTCCTGTAGATTGTGTACCTTGGTATGTTGACATCCCAGTCATGGTTTTCGGTGTACCATGTTTCTGTGACTGCCACAATATACAGGTGTCCCTCTTCCATCAAGGCCTCTAATTAAGGAAGCTTTTTACCCATACTATGGGCATTGGTACTCATTGCCCTCCATTTTATTATGACCTTACCCTTTTTGCCCCATCCCTGCCTTTACTGCCTTTGCCTTTTGCTCCATTTACCTCTGTCCTGCTCCCTAGTGACCTCTGTACCTTGGTGTTTACCTCGCTAATTACCCTGTTTTGTCAGAGGAGGCTTGGAATTTCTTGTTTCATATCAGTGCCTCCCCTCTTGGCTAGTTTAAAAGCTTGCCAATTAAGCATTTAAAACTATCACCTAGGACCCTGGTTACCCTCCTGGACAGATGCAGGCTATTGCACCAGTATAGGTCTGCATCCCTCTAGGTGGGATCCCAGTCCCCAATGAAGCCAAAACCCTGTGCTCCGCACCAATGTTTCAACCACTGAATTGCATGATGTGGAGTACCCTAGCATCTCCCATGCCACAGACAGGTAGCACCTCCGAGAAGGAACTGTGAGTGCTACTTGTCTAAGGCTCCTCCCCAAGTCCACAAACCCCTCCTGCACTGCTCTAATCCCATGCTCAGCTAGGTCATTTGTACCAAGGTAGGCAATGATGTCTAGCTCCCTGTCCCATGCAGCTGCTACCACAATCCTGAGGATTTGCTTCCTATCCCTTCAATCCATGGCACCAGGCAGGAACCTTACTTCCCTCTCCCTTCCCCCCTCCAGTTCTACCCACCTAACAATTGTCCCCCACCAGGAGTTGTTTCCTTCCCTGCAGTGTCCCTTGCCACCCTCCTGTGTGTCTCCCTTGTGGAGATTCCCAGCATTCTCCTTGATCTCCACTACAGGTGCCTCTATAGAGGAACCACGCTCCATCAGAATGGCATATGAATTATAAACAGTTACAGCTGGAGGGATGTGCCTCTGTTCCACCACCCTCACCCTTCCTGAGCCCACTGTAGTCCTACCACTCCTCTTTCTTGGTAACCTCTGAGGCAGCAGTGGTTGCACTGGTGTTCACTGGGTGGGGGAGGCTTCCATACTCCTTGCCATTTTGGCCTGGAGAGGGCAACCTCCTCAATCAGAGCAGATAGCTGCCAGCAAATAGGGCTGCAATGCAGCCTCCAGAATGTCTCCTGGAAAACTGCAACCCCACATCCAGTGCATTGCATCACTACCCACATGTCTCTCTCCCTTCCTGCTTAATATACTGTATATACAATTTTTTAGTTTGTGTGTACATGTGCTTACCTTCTATGAACTGTGCTGGGTTGTTAAAGTTATGACAGATGTAAGCCCCTTGCCTTCTTGGGTAAGTTATGTCAGAGCCTTGGAGATAAAGGAAATAACATGCCTGCGGTGGGCAGTGTGAGGGGAAGGGGGTGGCCCCAAGCATGTGACCTTCAGAAAATAATCAAGTACTGTACACCTCTGACCCACTAACCTGGTGAGTGCTGCCTTCCTTTCAGTAAGACAACAAGCACAACAATTTAAAAGACCACTCCACTTACACAAACCACTCCACTGAACCCAGAAATAAATATTAAAATCAATCCTCTGCCACCAGTACAATCATAAATGTTTGTTACAAAAATGTCACTAAAAATACAAGCTCACTACATGGGCTAGCAGTCCACAGGAAAAAGCAATTTCAGTATTATTTCTTCACTTCCTAAAAGTAGCAACCTTCAAATGGATGCTCAGTCCTGCAAACCCCTACTTGATTCAAACAAGTAAAAATAAAAGTGACAATATAAAAGCATGGCAAGCCTCCCTCATGGGTCTCAAGCAATACTGTACCTTTTCCCAGGCTCTCAGTTCTCAAATATGAGTATACTTTCTTCCCAGCTATACAGCAGATTCCAGCAGCCTTCACTTTCAGCAGTTAAGGCCTATCAGTTTGAATTCTGTTTATGTGGCTTCAACAAGCAGCTCGGTTCTGGAAACCTCCACCTCAAACAATTGGCTGACAACACCTGTGGTGTAAGTAGCCATTTTGTAAAGACAGACTACTTTGTCTGTGGTGAATGCACAACCCACACCACTGAACCCATGATGGAACAGACATAAGGCAATTATAATGGGGGGTAGGAGGAAGTAGGCTGTTGGTTAACAAGAATCTGCAGCTTATCCAATAGGTAGGGAAATGGGCAGACTGGGTGGGCCATGTGGTCCTTATCTGCCATCAAAGTCTATGTTTCCATGTTAAATCAATCCTCAGCCACCAGAACAATACTAGATGTTTGTTGCAAAAATGTCACTAAAAATACAAGCTCACTACACTAGCCAGAAGTCACAGGAAAAAGCAATTTCAGTAGTATTTCATTCCCTCTGGATATAACTGTAGCATCCTTCAAATGGATATCCAGTCCTGCAAACCCCTTCTTGTTTCAAACAAGTAAAAATAAAAATGACAATATAAAAGTATGGCAAAGCTTCCTCACAGTTCATAGGCAATATTGTGCCTTTTCCAGGCTCTCAGTTCCCAAACATGGATATGCTTTCTTCCCAGATGTACAGCAGATTCCAGTAGACTTCACCTTCAGTAGTTGGGGTCTATCTGTTTGAATTCTATTTGTGTGGCTTCTACAAGCAGCTACATTCTGGAAAACTCCACCCAAAACAATTAGCTGACAACACCCGTGATGTATGCAGCCCTTTCTGTGAAGACAGACTACTTTGTCTGGGGTGAATACACAACCTACTTCACTGAACCCAGAAATTAAGATTAAATCAATTCTCAGCCACCAGTACAATCCTAAATGCTTGTTGTAAAAGTGTCACTAAAATACAAGCCCACTACACCAGCCAGTAGTCCACAGGAAAATGCAATTTCAGTAGTATTCACTCCATCTGGATATAAAAGTAGCCATCTTAAAATGGATACCCAATCCTGGTATGCTCAGAACTTTGGTAAATTTCAATATTTTGACCCCAAATTTTCAACATAGCCATTTCTTCGCAGCACCTCATGAATGTGATAGCTGTAATTTTTCAGATCTTCGCCAAAGTGCGTTTTTGAACTTGTGGTGCAAAATTACCTTTTAGGCAGGGTTTGAAAGTCTTCTCTACCCTTATTCATAAGATGGAGGTCATAAGAAGGCTATGTTGAAATTTTGGGGTATAATGTTAAAAAAACAACATGCGCTCATAACTGGTAATTTTCAGTATTTTGACCCCAGATTTTAACATATTCATTTTTTCACACCACCTCATGAATGTGATAGCTATCTTTTCTTCAACCCTACCCAAACTGTGTTTTCACACTGGTGGTGCAAAATGATATTTCGGCCATTGTTTTGAAAATGACACCTCATGCTCAGAAGGAGTGGTCACAAAAAGAATGTGTTGAAAATTGGGGGTACAAATGTGAAAAACCAACTAACTTATGAGGAAATGATGAACTGTTCCAGCATTTACTCATAACTTTATTTTTGCAGATTTTGGCCCATAAAGTTCAACATATCCCTTGTGTTACCTCACTTCCTGAATATGGCAGGTGTAATTTTTCAAATATCCCCTGAAACTTGTCTCCTTTTGGATGGGATTTTAAAACTTCTGCCCATCTTGGTCAGGTCATAAAATACAGTTTGGACATTCACGATCAAAATGTGGGAGCCACATTAAAAGTAGATATTACCTGTCAGCTGCCCTATCCTGGGTAATTACAATCTAACAATGTGAAGGAAAGGGAACTGGGGGGGTGCTGGAGAGGGAGAACAAGAGCAGAGGGAGGCCAGACTGTAAAACATGGGAGGTCATGCAAGCACATGCCCGTAGCCAAGAAAAAAAGGTTCCAGACTATAGGCTTTGTTGGCAGATGTAGACCTTGACATAGCAGCAAAAACAGTGACATGGTACTCTGCTAATCATGGCTGGGAAGTCAGTGTACCAGGCTATACACTGTTCAGGAGGGACAGGTTGGGTAAAAAAAAGGGGGTGGCCCTGTACATCAGAGATGGTATAAAGGCTACAGAAGTTCAGGGAAGACAGGGGGAGGCTGAGGTGATGTGGGTCACCCTAGAGCCAGGGAATGGAACAGCAATATGAACAGGGGTGATCTACAGACCTCCGGCACAGAGGGAGGAAGTAGACAGGGAATTAGTGGAGAACATACACAATATGGCAGCTAAAAGTGAAATCCTGCTACTGGGGAATTTTAATATGCTGGACATGGATTGGGCCACCCAGGTGGCTGCTTCAGCCAGAAGCACAGCCATCCTAGAATCCATGCAGGGGTTTGGGATCAGGCAGCTGGTGCATAAGCTAACCAGGGACAAGTCAATTCTGTACCTCATATGGACCAATGGTAACAGAATCGAAGAAATACAGGTGGAAGGGCAGCTGGGGTCCAGTGTCCACCACATTGTGTGGTTCAGCATGGAGACATGGACTCAATTAAGCCACACAAGGGCAAAAGTAGCAGATTTCAGATGGGCAGATTTCACAGAAATGGGTAAATATATACAAGCAGTCCTAGGGAAGGGAGACATAATAGAGAGGGTGGAAGAACAATGGGAGAAACTGAAAGGAGCCATAATGAAGATTATAGACCAATGCGTTAGGATAGTGGCCAAAGGGAAAAGAAGAAGGAAACCGCTATGATTCTTCAAAGATGTGGGGGACAAAGTCAGGGCTAAAAGGCCGAGTTTCAGGAAATGTAAGGGGAGCCAAAGGGAGGAGGATAGGGAGGTGTACCTTGACTGTTTAAGGGAAGCAGGAAAGGCTGTTATGAGGGTAAAGGCACAGACAGAACAGGGTTTAGCGTGGTCTGTAAACAAAGTGGCTTAGGCATTTTATAGGTACATCAGTAAAAGAAGAAAAACCGGGGGGGATTGTGAGGCTCAAAGGGGAGAAGGAAGAGTGTAAGGAGGAGGATCTAGACAAGGCAGAAATACTGAACAAATAATTCTGCTCAGTATTCACTAAGGGGGGAGGGTCAAGGACCACAGTTGGGTTGCAGAGGCAATGGGGGGAGTGGACACCAGTCCATTCAAAGTGGAGAGAGTTCTGGAAGAACTTACAAAGCTGAAGGTGGATAAGGCCATGGGGCCAGACGGCTTCCACCCGAGAAAATTAAAGGAGCAGTGAAGGGAACTAGCAGCGCCTCTGGTGGCCCTGTTCACAGAGTCACTCAACACAGGTGTCATTCCAAAGGACGGGAGGAGGGCACATGCAGTCCCCCTGGACAAAAGCAGCAGTAGGGAGGAGACAGAGAACTACAGGCCAGTCAGCCTCACCTCATTGGTGGGAAAGATCATGGAGACACTGCTGAAAGAAAGGATAGTGGCACATATGGAATCCAGAGGTGCTTAGGATCTGAGGCAACACAGATTCACAGCAGAAAGGTCATGTCAAATGAATCTAATAGATTTTTTTGATTGGGTGACTAGGGAAATAAATCAGGGAGGGGCGGTAGACATCACCTATCTAGAGTTCAGCAAAGCTTTCGACACCATCCCACACAGAATGCAGATTAACATGGTGGGCAGTCTAGTCATGGGAGACAAGGTGGTGAACTGGGTTATGAACTGGTTAGCAGACAGGAGACAGAGGGTGGTGGTAAATGGGGTACAGTCTGGGATGGAGGTGACTAGTGGGGTACAACTAGTGGGGATTGGTAGTAGGACCAGTTCTGTTTAATGTCTTCATTAGTGACGTTGCAGAGGGGTTGGAAGGAAAGGTCTGTCTGTTTGCAGATGACACCAAGATCTGAAACAAGGTGGATACTCCAGAAGGGGTGCAGACAATGAAGAGGGACCTGGACAGCTGGAACAATAATCCGAGATGTGGAAACTGAGGTTCAATGCAAATAATTGAAAAATAATGCAACTGGGGGGGTCACGTGATGCAGCTGGAGGCTTAGCGGCTGGATTTTGGGTCTCCCCTCCCCGCTACAACATTTCATCGTAAAAAAGATACAATCCAACGGCATAACTCACAAAATTTTGATTAAAAGAATTACTGGGACTCTGTTTGAAAGTTTCATTTCGTTTTTAGAGAGCAGACGGAATGGAGAGCCCAGACAAGGAGTTAGAAGCAAAGCGACCGCGGCGGAGCTCCTCGCCGGCAACCCAGCAGGAAGAAATAACCCCGGCTAAAATACACAGTGATCTCACAACTATCAAGGAGGCACTCTTTAAATTGATCGAAGAGGTGGCTGATTTCAAGCCAGCTTTAACGCAGCTAGCCCGTCGGGTGACGGATGCTGAGGCAAGGATCTCTTCTATCGAGAGGAACATGGAGAAAAGCGGCCTAGGCTTAGTGGAGGCAAAGAAGTCAATTTACGAAGTTGGAGGACTGCTTAGACGACCTAGAGGGAAGAAGCAGGCGCAACAATTTGGTCCTGTTGGGGCTCCCAGAGGAGAAGAGGGCTAACACTATTTTAATTGCAAAGTTCCTCAAATTGTCTGTCTGACCTTAAGCCCAATGGCCCAGAATTTATCATCGAAGGCCCATCGAGCCCTCAGGGCTAGGCCGCAACCATCTGAACCTCCGAGACCTGTGATATTTAAACTTTTGAACTACCTTGATCGTGAGTTCTTATTAAGAGAAGCGAGGAAAATATCTGCAATTTTATGGGAAGGGAAAAAACTTCGTGTCGTTCCGGATTTGACTTTAAAATCACGCTTAGTCAGAGCTAGCTTTCGCCCTATTACATCGAAGCTTTGGGCTGCTGGAATCAAACACCGCCTGTTATACCCGGCAAAGTTGGAGATTACCCTGAAAGAAGGAACAAAGCGTTTTGATTCAGTGGAAGAGGCTCTGAAAATGCTTAACGTTGCTTTGCCAGATTTATTTCCTAAAGGGTGACTGTTCCGAGGAATATTCATAAAAGGCCTTTGAAGTACTGAGGGGTAGATCAATGCGGTGGCGGATTGCATAAGACGTTGAAGCGAACTAATTATGGACTATCAAAACCTTTATTATTTCAGACTCATGGAAGCATTCGGTTTATGTTTTAATATTTAGGTTGGCTGTATAGAGGGAATTAGATGGTTTTACACTCAGCCAGTATTTCTCGGGGTCAATTTGGTAACACAGGAACCTGTGTGTATATTAACTAACCGCTAGAGGGGGTTCTTCGATCATTATAATTTTGAAATATTTGCACTTAATGTTTTACCTATTTGTTCATGGCAAGATCAGCTTTCTGGAATGTCTCAAGGAATTAATTACTTTTGCCTTTAAGCATATGTGACTCTGGGGGAACTCTCCCAAATGGCTTAATTATTGGTTTGTTAAGTTAATTTTTTTCTTCATTAGTTTATTTCTTTTTTAGTTTGAAGGTAGGGGAAGGTTATTCTCCTGCATACATAATTCTAAAGCTGGTCCAGGCACATTAAGGAGCTTCCTATATTTTGATATAGTTGATGGTTCTCATCGTTGGGGGTAAAGTTAAGCATGGCGCGGGTCAGGGCTGGAGGTAGTCCAGGTGGATTACTCAATTTTAGTTTATAAGACCCGGCCCTTACGCCGTTAATAAAGAACCTTAGTTCTTATTTGGGAGACGTTAAGGTAATACGACTTGATTTGTTTGCTTAGTGATGCTGTTAGTACCTAAAGCACCATAAGAGGACTTCATAAGTGAGAATAGTTCTGATGTTATAGTTTTGAAGGCAAGTGGGCTATGCCCTATAGGGACCTGAAGATAACATCGGAAAGAAGAGCAGGGTATACTATTTGGTTTTGGTGGTGGGGGGGGGCGGGCTGCTTCTAGAGCATACATGGACCTGAATTTCAGGAGTTGGCTTCGGGCCAGAGAGGTTGTTTTCAGTAGTTTGTTATTGGGGGGTTCTGGGAGGTTTATTATGTTGGGGTTTTTAGGGTTCTTTGGGGCGGGGCCAGGCAGCCTTCCATACAGTCATGGATTTCCCTTTTTAGCTCCCAATGGTTAGCAACCTAAATATTATCTCCTGGAATATAAAAGGGGGAAAGGATAACACAAAAAAATATGTTATATTAAATCATTTAGCGCATTATGCTCCATCAATAGTTTTTCTCCAAGAAACTCATGTGCCTCTAGGCCAGCTTCATCATCTGAAGAAAAAATGGGTAGGTCAGGTTTATAGGGCGGGCTCTCCGAATAAGAGGGGTGGCTATTTTAATAGCAAAGGAATTCCTTTTTCCCTGCACAGACACTATCGGATCCTAATGGGAGGTATGTAATAGTCACAGGCAAGATAGGGGAGTAGATGTGGTTTTAGGATCATTTATGGCCCTAATCGGAATCACCCTCTTTTTTTCGGAGTTGGCTGTGCTCATGGCCCTTAGCAGACAGACAGGTAATTCTAGGAGGGATTGGAACTTGGTGCAGTCAAACTACTTGGACCGTTCTTGGCCTAGAGTTGAGCATGTCTCCTTCTCAAAGGGCTTTAGTGGAGTTCGTCTTCCTTGGGCCTTATAGACCCTTGGAGGCGATCAACCCTACTTCCAAAGAATTTACTTTTTTCTTCTGTTCATAGAAGCTATTCACATATAGATTTTTTCAGGTTAGCCAAGTCTTCTCCTTTGTTTATAAGTTACTATTCTGAGTAGAGTAATTTGGATCACTCTCTATCGATTATGTTGCCGCCTTGTCAGCTCCACCTAGATCTTACTCTTGGTCTTTGAACAATTGCCTGCTTAAGGATTCTAAATTGGTAGAACATCTCCATTCCTTTATGTCCCATACAATTACATCTAATTGGGGTTTGGTCCGGGCGGTGGATAATGTATGGTCAGCCTTGAAGGCCACATGGAGGGGTGAGCTGATTAGGCATGCTACAACTCGTAAAAGGAAAACAAGGAGCCTCCTGTCTAAGTGTTTAGAGAGGGCTAAAGCCTTGGAGATTATGGGTGATGATTTGAGATCACTGGATCAAGAGCAATAATTAGTTACGCTTAGGGCATGGTATTAGAGGACAGTGAGAGAAGGGGTAGAAAATCGGGCTTCCAGATTGAAGGCCACATCTCTAGGACAGGGTAGCAAAGCTGGTAAAATTCTGGCGTGGCAGCTAAAGCAAAGATCATCAGCTAAAAGTGTGGCTGGGCTGAGGCATCCATGTACTAATGATTTAGTCTCGGATCCGGAAGGGATTTTAGCCATCTTTTTTGATTTTTACAAAAATTTATACTCTAGCGTGTTGTCGCCATCCGATGAGTGTGTAGGGATGAAAGAGTTTCTGGCAAACCTTCCACTCCCTGCTTTCAGAGGCAAGCTGTCAGAAGTTAGAGGCTCCCTTTACTCAGAAGGAGATTATTGAAGCTATTGACGATCTTAAGCTAGATAAGGCTCCGGGACCTGATGGGTTCACTGCCCAATTCTTTAAGATGTTTAAAGATCTCCTTGTACCACTGCTGCATCAACTTTACACCTCTTGGCATGATTGTGGGATACAGGATCCTTCCGTTTTTGAAGCCAAAATTATCCTCCTACCCAAACCTGAGAGATCACCTGATTTGGTTGGCAATTATAGACCAATTTCATTACTCAATGTAGATATTAAAATTTATGCTAAGATGTTAGCTGCTCGTATGAAAAGCATATGGCTCGACTTGGTGAGCCCCGGAACAGGTTGGTTTTGTGGCTGGTTGTTCATCAGGTGATCACTTCAGGAAAATATTTTATTTAATCTCTGCGTCTGGGTGTCCAGATTTGGAAGCATCTCTGGTTTCTCTAGACGCAGAGAAAGCCTTCGATAGGGTGGAATGGGGATTTCTGTTCCAGGCCCTATCTAAATTTTGGTTTCCTGCTAAATTCCTGAGATATATTAAGGTTCTTTATACCTGTCCATCAGCAAGGATCCAGTGCAACAACCTGATCTCAGCGGCTTTCTTCTTAGGACGAGGTACCCGCCAAGGTTGCCCCCTTTCCCCGTATTTATTTAACTTATATTTAGAACCTCTAATTAGGGCTATTAATAATGACAACCAAGTGCTTGGGATTCGTATTGGGGAATCGGAATATAAGTTATCAGCATTTGCGGATGACTTATTATTGCACGTTCGCTATAGTCGAGAGTCGCTTCCTCGTGTATTCCAAATTATTTCTGATTTTAGTAAATTTTCAGGATATTATTTGAATAAAGGTAAAACTATGGTTCTTCCATTATCTCCTTACCTTCAACAAAGTTGGTGTACTTCTTTAGGATTACAATGGCAACCCAAATCTCTGCTTTACTTAGGTATTCGGATCTCCAAGAATTTGGATGATTTGGTAGACTTAAATTTTAGACCACTAGTGAAATCTATTAAGGAAAGCCTAGAGAAGTGGGCGAAGCTTTCACTATCCTTTTATGGGAGAGTTAATACAATTAAAATGATGATTTTGCCAAAAATCTTTTACCCCCTCTATAATCTCAATGTATATCTTCCCAGGTCCTTCTTTAACTTGGTTACTAAACACTGTTCCGATTTTTTATGGAAGGGGAAACCCCCTCGTAGAGTTTACAGGAAGCTTACCTATTCAAGGAAGGTGGGAGGCCTTCAGCTTCCAGACTTTTACATATATTATTTAGCTTGCCATGCTGCAAGGGCAGTTCTATGGCTATCAGATGTAAAAGGGGCCTCCACTGGTCTGGCCATGGACCGGCTGATGGCTAAGAGTATTAATGTAGATCTGGAATCTTGCTTATTTATTCCATGGTTAAAGGTTCCTGTTAAGCTGAAGGATACCCCTATGGGGTGGGATATAAGGGCCCTACGCCAATTATATTCGCTGTTGAGAATTCCCTATATAAAAGATATACTCCAACCTCTTTTAAGGAATCCTAACCTTATGGTAGGGAGACAGATGATAAAAAGCATATTGGTAATGTTTTTACTAACTTTAGACTACGATTTTGTTTATAAGGCTCAGTTATCTAGCCACTGCCCTGATAGAAAAATTTAACATTCAACCCAGGGATCGGTTATGGCTGTATCAGATTCAAGGATGTATTGGTTCTTTCCTTAGGGCGCAAGGGACTGTAGAAGCTAAACCCTTTTGAAGAAGATGAGAGATCTGGAAATATCTGGTAATTCAGTCTCAAAATTGTATAAATTAATCCTAACTAAGAGGGATTCCGGTATCTTTTCAGTTCCATTTTATTGGGAGGCAAACTTATCTCTGGGATGGCCGGAAGAGACGTGGGGTAAGATATGGCTAGACTTATACGCCTATGTTAAACAAGACAGATTAAGGGGTTTACAGTTCAACCTCCTACATAATCTCTACCTCTCTCCAGCCAAGCTTGCCCGGCTATACAAGTCTAATTCCCAGTGTGTAAGTCCTGTAGCTGCTTTGTTGCTACTACATATCATATACTTCGAATGTCCAAAGGCAGTTAAACTTTGGAATATGGTGAAAAAGTGGCTAGCCCCTTTCACCAAGATTGCTACATACTTTGATGCTAAAACATGCTTCTTTGGGATCTTTACGCAAAGTATGGCAAAGACTCATAAGTACCAAATGGCATTAGTGGCACAGGTGACAAAGTTGCTTCTTCTCCGATATTGGTGCAGCGACCAACTTCCTTCATATAAGGAGTGGTGGAGCAAATTTCTTAATGCTCTAAATGCAGAAAGGTTTGCTGCAATTTTTTACAACTCAGTAGAGACGTTTAATTATTATTGGGATAGTTTTTACAATGTTTGAAAGCCAAGTATGGCTATTAGTAGAGTTGAGAGCCCTTCCCTTTATCTATTTCTGTTATTTATTTCTATTTGTCAAGGGTTACACCCTGTAGATGGTTAGGGCTCTCCTACATTTTTCAGCTATGCTCGTCACTAGCTTAGTTAGCATTTTTTGTTCCCCCGGAGAAGGCAACTAAGAGGTTGATGTTCAGGAAGGTACTAACCTGTTATGGTCAGAGTTATTAATGTGGAGGTTGTTAGCACTATATAGGCTATTATTTAAAGTTAATCATATCGATACTGTACCTTACATATTGGATTGCTGCTCTGGTTGGGGGGAAGGGCGGGAGGATAGGGGACTAAAAGGATGGTATCCTTTTTTATGATAAGCTATGTGCTATTTTATTTCTCTGAAGCTACGGTTAAAGGACTACTATCTGTTTTTTCTTTTAATATGTTTCTTTGTTTTAATGGGGTTTGTGTAGTGTTATGCTGTTTTTCAATATAAAATAAAATTAACTTATTTGCAAAAAAAAAAATATTGCAACTGGGTAGAGGGAACCCTGGGGAGAGCTACAGGTTTGGGGGAGGAGTTGACTGTCACCAAAGAGGAAATGGATCTAGGGAGTTATCATCTCTGACGATCTTAAGGTATTAAATCAGTGCAAAAAAGTGGCAGGGAGGGCCAGTGGCATGCTATGGTACATTTGCAGGGGTATTACTAGCAGGAGGCAGGAGGTTGTGATGTCATTGTATAAAACATTGATAAGGCCTCACCTGAAGTATTGTGTGCAGTTCTAGAGGGCACACCTGTGCAAGTACATAGATAAGGTGGACACTATCCAGAGAAGGACAAGAAAGTTGGTGCGGGACTTGCACCACAAAACATATGAGGAGAGACTAAGGGACCTCAATATGTACTCACTGGAGCAGAGGAGACAGCGGGGGACATGATTGAAACTTTCAAGTAGCTCAAGGGCATAAACAAGATGCCGGTGAGGGACCTTTTCCAATGTAAAAAAAAAAATACTCGAAAAAGGGGGCACAATACAAAATTGAAAGGGGGAGATTAAGAGGTAATGTGAGGAAGTTCTTCTATACAAAAAGGGTAGTCGATGCTTGGAATAGTCTGCCCTTGGTGGTAGTAGGGGCATGCACAGTGGATGGGGTTTAAGCAAGCCTGGGACAGGCACAAGGGAAGCTTGAGAGGGGAGGGAGCGATGAAAAGCCACTGATCACATAAGGTCAGTGGCCACATACAATTTATTTTATTTATTTATTTCATAAATCGGATGTACAACCTTTGAGTCAAAGATTCATTTACAAAGGCACCTCATCGCAGGGAGGGTAGACAACAATTGATGATGGAGTGCAACAATGGAGAACATTACAGGTGATATACAATAAAAGAACACACAAAGTAATTCCAGTAATACAAAGGTTTACAAAGGCTTCAATTAGTTACAGTTAGTCTAGTATATAAATAATAAGGTACCGCTAGGGGTTCTAGGGAGCAATACCTGGGGGGAATGGGTGGTTGCTGGGGGAGAAGACAGTCCGGAAGGATGTTGTCTGTAAATTGGGCCAGGCGGAGCTCTAGGTATGGGCCAGTCAGAGGCATTTACAGCTCCAAGTGTCAGTGAGGTGGTTTCAGAGGGCGATTTTGAAGGGGACGATTTTGGAGATGTTTGCGATATGAGTGGGGAGGGAGTCGTACCAAAAAGGGGCTCTGTGGTGGAATGGAATGCATAGGGCCCACAGGCAGATTGGATGGGCCTAGCGGTCATTATCTAATGATAAAAGTCTATATTTCTAATTGTAAAAGCAGGACACCACTGAAAATGAGACACCACATCTAATCTGCTCTATCCAGGGTAAACATATAGCAAACATGTGTACAAGCAAGAGTTGGTACAACAGCAATACCAGCAGAAAACATTCAGCATTGGCAAATGCTTGTTTTGTTGGTGGCTGCACCTTTTCTTTTACTAGGAAATTGTGGAAGTACTGTATCTTAGTGAGATGAAAGATAGCAGTAAAGTCAAATCCAAAAAAGCCACTGGGCTGGGAACAAATCTAGATAGTGTTCTGCTTGTTGTAATGATAATGTAAGGGTGAGTGAACGTGAAAACTGGCAACTTTGGTTAAGCCTTGATTTGGATCCTTAATGTTGGTTAGGTCTGACACTGGCAAAAGACACTTCAGGTCCTCGGTATGGGTGTCTAGCAGGTTACAAATAGAGAAAAAGGCACCCATCCTTTCATTCTCACCCCTCCAGTCAATTCTGACCTCATCCATCCCCTCATTCTGCCATTCAGTATTTTTATAAAATGTTCTGTCAGCACCTGACACATTGCCAGGAGCAAGAACTTTTTTTTTATTAAAAAAGGTGGGGATAGGGGAGGAATGTAAAAAGTGGGGGAAGGGGTAGCCATAGGGCTGTGCCACCTAAGAAAAATTAGTGGTTCTTTTAAATATTTGGTTGAAGCTCAATGTGATCCCAATACAGCCCAACAGTAAGTGACGTATTTCAGCATATTCACTGAAAACAAATTCGGTACCTGCTTATCCATATGATAATGGGGAGTGTCTGGCATCAAGTAGTATGACTGGGCAGTGGACATTAGAATTATTTATAATTGAAATAATGATCATAAACATGGATTTGGATATACTGGACTATCATCATAATACTCTGAAATGGTGGCACCATTGAAAGCTGGGTGCAAATGCTTGCACTGAGAAAAGACTACAATTGGGATTACTACTAAAAGAAGCCAATTACACCTCAGCGGCAAATTCACATTCAAATAAATATGAATTGGGAAGCAGTTCTGCATTCTAAATTCATACTGACTCACTCATATTGACACTTTCACTGGCTCTATAAGCTGCTCCTTTGATGAAAATCAAGCATGTTAAGAATCTGCTCAGTTTAAAGCAGCAGTATTTCTTAGCTGGCAAACAATGTTATGATTTTTAAGGAAGAATATATTTCTGACATCCTCAGATTCATCCTCAGTGCATTTTTCATTTCCTCAAATAATGTTAAAACAGCTTTTATAGCAGATTTTATAATTAATGACTCACATCTTTAAAGATGGCTGCCACTCACACTTTCAAAAAATCTCTTCCACTGAGGTTACTTGTTGAATGTACATGCTATATTCATACTGTAGATGTGTTAGGATGGCGCTGCCACATGTTTCTGATGGTGAACTGCACTACACTGTGCCAAGATATTTATTTTTCATGACTGGGGTGGGACGGGAGTAGAAACTTTTAAAACTTCAAAATTCCATATCTTATTTATTGATTGATTTATTTAAACTTTTGGTAACTGGCAAAGGCACACTGAGACAGGGCTCATTTACAGGTGCAACCCAGGGTACAGAGTATAACAGAAAGATATATTACATGAAAATGAAATACAGCCAGAAGTTACATAATTTACAAGTGCAGTACAAAATACAATACATTTGGGTGGTGCAAAATATTGGTTCAGGAATGGAAGAAAATGGAAAGAAAAAAATGTGTATCTTGGTATTTTTGCCAGACAAACATTATTGCTGAAAAATTACATGGTTACTAACAAATATTGCTTCTTTCATTAAATAGAGCAGGTCAAGCAAGTATTGATGTCTGTGCCAGAAGTTACTGATGGATTGCAACTGATAATATCATTGGTGGAATCACTTAGCACAGGAGTTGCAAACTGGCAAAAAAAAAAAAAAAACATATAACCTGGTTGGCCACCACAGAGTTTCACCTGCAGTGTTATCCCAGTACAACATCACAGATGAAGTCCCAGCACACACACATATCACTGCATGTAAAAAAAGGAAATCATATCAGCTCAATAAGTAAAAGTGCCCACAACTGGCATGTCTACATTAACTTCTGCCAGTAATACTCAAAGTTTTCAGCCATTGAGCCTTCATTCTTACTATATCAGAACCACTCCATGGATGGAAATACAAAACCTTCATACTTACGCCAAACTAGCACTTTCTCTGTCATCTCCTTAACCAAGGAAACTGCAAAGAAACACCCGAAACCACCAATGTGAGCAGCTTCACCCTGCCACATCTGACAATTTAAACAGCAAGACTGTGTGTGACAATTAAGCAATAAGGCATGACAGGGTGTATGTTATTGTGCAATAACGTCACTCCTGGGGTGGTCGAAACACAAGGGGAAGCCAAGTGCTTCCACCACCCCAGGAGTGACGTTATTACACAATAACACACACCCTGGAGTGCCTTATTGCTATTATACAATGGCTTGTTTAAAAATAATAATAAAAAGTTAAAAAAAGTCTGTGACAGTTGTGTCTTTTATTTTTGTGTAGGAGGCATATGTTATAAATATAACAAAAAGTAGTCCAGTAAGTGGTGCTGGTGGTTCATGGTCCAGTGCCCAATGTCATTCTGTGGTTCTGTGTATTTGTCACTCACCCCGAGAGACAGAAATATAGGAACAGGATTGTTTGTTGGCATGTAGTTCAAGTAAGACGGGTTTCTTGGTTTCTGTTATGGGGTTTTGAATGGCAATGTGTGGAGGAATGAGGAAGCATTGAGGAGCGAGCACACAAGCTGATGGAGCAATAAACAGTGAATGGTAGCATTGTCGTTCTTCTGGCTCCTCTCTCTTGGCAGCAAGAAACTGAATGTCATGTTTTGGTGACATTTTTGCACTATTAGTGAAAATAAACTGATGAGAGGCTATGGCCATTTGAACAGAGCGGCTTCAGTGAACCGCACGACCGGAAGTGACGGTCTCCATGGGTTCAGTGAAGCCGCTTGCTTTGCGAAACCATAAACAGAAGAAAAGAAACGGGCATAAACATTAGGCTATTTTTGTCTTTTGCTTTATTAAGTTGTCTGAGGAATTGGTGTTTTGGGATCGTGACATTCTCAGGGGGGGAATGTAGTGCTTTACAGGGACTGGCGAGATTGGCGGTTGTTTGTGTACAGGAGGCATGATTTTATGCCATGCAATGTGGTTATGTGTGTGCCTGGTCTTAATACAGTGATGTTATTGTGTAATATCATCACTGTGCCAGGCACACATTGACCAGTCAGAATAGAGGAATTTTCCTTGCCATTGTATAATCAGACTTAGAGCATGTGATGTTCCCTCTCTGCTCCACTTACCAGTCAATCCAAAGCAATTCAAGGAGTACTACACCCTCATCATGTAAATGTTGTTAGTTTGCTGATCGACAGGCAACTCTTTTTGTGTAGCTATTGAGGATATATGTTTGCTTTAGTTAATTTTCACTGTTCATATCAGTCCATTTAATTATCCTGGGGGTTGACATTTTCTAGTTGTAATCTTATTTTGACTGAGAGCTGCATTGGCATGTGAGAACGTGATGTGTCAGTACACTTTACACTCCATAGTATGCCTGTTTGCTTACTTAGAATTCAACATACAAGTTGCAGCAATAAGTGAAATACCACATTTACTTTCAGTTAGCTTTGCTAACTATTTGAAATGTAATTCAGTTTTTTTCCATTAAATTGCATTCAATCTGTGTGTTTCCAGAGAGCTTTTTCAAGCTATGTATACTTTCAATACAGAGGTACATGGTATCAATGGGTGCTGTGGCATCATGTTCTCATATGTTAATGTAACTCTCAGGGACAATGAGATTTCAACAACCAGAAAAGGGAGGACCCCACACTAGTTACATGGGCTGGTACAGTAAAAAAAAAAAAAAATATATATATATATATACACACACACACATATATATATATATATAGAGAGAGAGAGAGAGAGAGAGAGAGAGAGAGGGGGTTGTCTGTTGATAAGGAAACAAAAACATTTACAAGATATGGGGTGTAGTACTCTTTTAACAATTATTGCCTACAACTTCTCCTAGTACCAAAAAAATCAAACAGGCAATGCAAGGGGCTCAAAAAGATGGAGACAGAGCGGGGAGACAGCAAGTGAGAGAATGGGAAGGGGTGTGTACAGACACATTAACAGCGACAAAACAGCAGCAACAAGAGCATCAGCACCATATATTTGCCAAACTAGAAAACAAGAACTTTTTGAATTTAATATGCTAACACAATCAAAAATAAGCTACAAAACCATCTGTTTTATTATGAGCTATTATGAATAATGTTATAATCACAATAAAGCACTTCAGGGTGCGTATTGTGCTGGGATGAGGTCAGTCCTCAGGTGTCCCAGCACCACACACACTCTATCATGTATTATCATTTAATTATAAAAAGTGTTTGGGACATCCTGTGTTGCGATTGGTTTAATCTCATCCCATGACCATGCATTATTGCAGTACAGGTCAGAAATGTTGAATTTTCTGATCCTCATTACACAGTTCACAAATTAAAAACAAACTCTGGCCAGAGCCGATAGGGCTGTGAAAAGCTACCAAATGAACAAAGTTATTTTCTTGTTGGTGTCATATAGTGCTGTCTAGTTACAATCATCAAAAACTGCCATGCTGCTAAACCAGTTCTCTTGAATTTATTTAGTCGGAGTACATGCTGTTGGTGTGTGTGTGTGTGTGTGTATGGTGCGTGAGTGTATGCGTGTGTGTGTGTGTGTGTGTGTGTGTGAAAGAGAGAGACAGACTGCTCCCAGATTAAGTTTGCCTTTTTCCTGTAACTGTAGGGCAATTTTTCTATGTTTTCCTGTAGAATACATTATTTCCAATGGAAGCCAAATTCCTCCATTTTCCCATATAATTAATGCAAGTCTATGAGAAGAATTTCCCTGTAGATGGTTCAAAATCCCTGTAAACAGAGTTCCTTACCATTTATATAAAATACCTGACATTCCCTACAAGCTTAGTTAAAGGAGAACTGCACTGAACCTGTGAGTAATGTTTCCTGTAGAAGCTTTTTTTTCATATAGTGGATCCCCTTCTGTTTCTGCCCCTTTAGTTAACCCATTGGATATTTATGGGTTACATAACTGCTGCAAAGTGCCAACTAAGAATTGTATGATGTTGTTTATGTCCCCATGAACCTAAGAATTCTACATTAGAACACAGATGCATTGCACCAACAATGTAAGTTCTTGACAAGATCTTACTCTTCTAAAAGGGTCAGTGCCAGCAGTGTGTGAATCAGAAACACTCAAAGAATTTACCAAAAAGGCCAGTTCAGATTAAGCAGTAACACAATGAGAACTGCTGGTATTTCAAAAAATAACATCTACTTCTACAAAAATGCATGTTTGCTGATACAAGGCAGTTCTCCTTTGAGATATTAACAGACCAGTCTAAATTGTTCACTATTTATGAGGCTGGCAGTATAGCCTAGAGGTCAGAGTAATGAGCTATAAATGAGCTTTGTACATCGAGCATTCAGACATGGGTTTGATTCCCACACCCTCCATTTCCATACTGTGTGGCTCTGATTAAATCACTTAATCTCCCCTGTGTTCCTGGGTTGTCCATAGAAACAAGCACCTATGCCTAGTTGGCCTTACCTGGTTACCAAAAGAAAAAAATTATATTTATTAAATATAGAATAATGTATGGGGTGGTGTGGGTAATGAGAAGTTTACACACACCCAAGGGATAAGATGCTACATAAACCCGAACGCGAAGCTTGAGGGGTTTGTGCAAGCATCTTACCCCAAACTTTGAGTTTACACACAACACCCCATATATTATTTTTTATAATTAATGGTGATTTGCACTGTTTGCACAGCTTTGCGCTACTTAGCATGGCTTTGCACAATAGCATGGCATTGCATGGCATTGTGTGGCTTTGCGCAGTTTGCCGTTATACACATTCGTGTATAATGGGAAATTACGCAACGGTTTCCCTATGGGAAAAAGGGGAAGCCATTAATTATACTGCATTTATAAACTATAAACAAACATTAAACTTCAGTACACAGATTCCAGATCCATGCAAAAAACAACCTCCCTACTCCTAACAGAATCCATCTAACTACTCTATCCCTGTCTGTAAATCTGTTATTATTTTTTCCTTTTAGTTTTGAAACCGGCTGTCTGGAGCATGGAAACATAACACTTTTACACTGATCTTCTGCGATGCAAGAGGGAATGCTCACTCAAACAGCATAGCTGAGCCTCAGATCATAAATCCTAGATAGGAGATGAGCAGTTTGCATCACATGGCCCATCCCAAAGCAAGATTATACACACACACATACCCACACACTTAAAAGCACTTTTCTCTTGACACTTCTGACTCCAGAAACAGCAAACAAGCACAACGCGCCTCTTTTGTTCTATGTGTGCCTGGGCAGCTGGACTTAACTCATTCTACCCAATAGCTCTGTATGAAATCTGAACCATCCATTGATTCTCCTGATACAAAATGGCCACCCAGGGTATAATGAGTTAATTAACTCTGTCACACTTCTTTATGCTTACTTTTTTTGTTTGTTTGAAAGGCAAGATCCTTCAGGCCAGAAAAAGTGATGGGGCTACAGCCTTCCCCCCTCCACCCTTGCCCTGAAGTTCATATGCATTCCCGTAGGAATGAAATAGCTCATAGATGGTATATCCACTATCTGTAATGTGACACTTTAGAGGTTTATTGTTTTACAGACATCATATAATGAGTTAACCCCTGTGTTGTTGAAACAACTAGAATGCATCTATTAGACTAAGCTGGACAGATGGTAGATACAGTAGTTTTAAAAGGTTTTTTTTTTTTTTTATTAATAGCATGAGAGGTTCTGAGGCACAATACAGTAGCATCCCCCTCTCTTCAGATGCCTTTAACATAGAGCAGCAAAAATCAGAGGGGGAGTGCTCTACTTTGCAGCTGTGGTGGAATACTTCCAAATGTCTAAAAGGGGAGTTCCATGAAAACCTGTTTTAGAGGTCAAATCTGATCAATGATAGAAGGGTTGTAGGCTCCACCCACAGCCCTAATCAGGGAAGCCATTCTCCCCTCCTTCTCCTCAGCTGGCATCCTCTTGCCTTCCTATTTTACCATGCCCTGTCACCCTCCATTTCTGGGGCTTACAGCCCTACTGCCTTGCAGTGCCCCACAGACCTCCTCTTGTGCCACAGCCTTCTGGGGTCCCAAGGCTTGAAAGAAGACTAGGCAATGGATGTGACCGTGAGTAGCAAAGTAGGTCATGCAGAGCCTATGGGGGAGTGTGGCAACATCCTGTGATGGCCTTTGCTCTTTCTGCCCTGCTCTTTCTTCCCATGGGCACCTTGTAGGTGAGGACTGTGTGTATGTATGCATGTGTATGCATCCTAGTCAGAGGGTGCCTGTCCTCCCCTTTGCTTCTTTACTTGCACTGCCACCCATAGTAACCTAGGTGACAGTATCGCAGCAACGCTCATGCACCTCACTCCCCTGAGGAGGAGAGCATCCTCTAGGATATTCAATCCCCTTTAGAAACATAGTAACATAGTCTTTGGTGGCAGATAAGGACCACTTGGCCAACCTAATTTGCCCATTTCTCTACCTATTGAATAAGCTGCAGATCCTAGTTAACCAGCAGCCTACTTCCTCCTTACCACCCTCCTACCCCCCCATAATTGCCTTATGTTGGTCCCATGTATTCTTGAATTCCCCACTGTTTTTGACCCCACAACCTCCTCAGGAAGTCTGTTCCCTGCATCCACTGCCCTCTCTATGAAATAATTCTTCCTCATGTTGCCCCCTGAGACATCCCCCCCTCTATCCTCAAATTATGCCCCCTTGTTCTTGCACATCTCTTTTTCTGTGATATGCTACCCTCTTGGACTTTGTTGATTCCCTTGAGGTACTTGAAGATTTCTATCATGTCCCCCCCTCTTCCTCCTTTCCTCAAGGGTATACATATTAAGCTCTTTTAGTCTCTCTTCATATGGCTTCTGGTGCAGAAGCTGCACCATTTTGGTTGCCCTGCTCTGGATTGCCTCCTTCTTGTCTATGTCCTTGTAGACATGGGGTCTCCAGAACTGCATGTAGTACTCCCAGATGGGGTCTCCCCAACTGTCTGTACAGAGGGATAACAAATTCCTACTTTCTACTGGTTGATGCCTCTCCCTATGCATTCCAGAATCCTTCCAGTCCTCCTTACTGCCTTCTCACACTGCTTACTTACCTTAAGGTCATCTGATATGAGTACCCTCAGGTCTCTTTCCATTTTTGTTATTGTTAGTACCTCCCCCCACTGTGTACTCTTTCCTGGGTTTTTGTTTACCAGGTGCATTACTTTTTTCTCTTCTTTGCACTGAAACTAAGTTGCCATACTCTTGACCATTGCTGCAACCTTGTCAAGTTCCTTTTCATCCTTTCCACCCCTCCTTGTGTATCAACTCTGTTGCAGATCTTTGTGTTGTCTGAAAAGATGCATACTTTTCCTGCCAGCCCCTCTGCAATGTCACTTATAAAGACATTAAAGAGTACTGGTCCCAGTACTAAACCCTGTGGTACCCTACTATTAACTCCCCTTTCTCCAGAGTGTTCTCCATTTACTATTACCCTCTGCATCCTGTTGTCCAGCCAATTTGTTACACAGGCTAGCACCCAGAGGCAGACTCCAAGGCTGGCTAACTTGTTTACTAATCTTTCGTGTGGTACTCTGTCACGTGCCTTGCTAATGTCTAAGTAGGCCATATCTACAGCCCCTCCCCGGTCTACTACTCTGGTCACCCAGTCAAAGAAATCTATTAGAATCATCTGACATGGCCTTCCCACTGTGTATCCATGCTGCCTTGGGTCCTGTGCCCCACTGGCCTCTAGGTACTTGACAATTCTTTCTTTCAGAAGTGATTCCATCATTTTCCCTACCACTGAGGTCAAACTAACAGGTCTGAGGTTTCCTGCCTCTGCCTTGCGCCCACTCTTATGAAAGAGGATTGCATCTGCCTTCCTCCAGTCCTGAGGTACCACACCATCCTCCCATGATTTGATAAAAAGGATCGACCCCTGAGGAATCTTAGGCTGTACCCAAATGCCAGTTGCTACCATGAGGGGCAAGCGAGATGCAAGCACTGGGCCAGTGATACAGAGAAGCCATTCTATAATCACAATAATGCACTTGCCTTTGCCTTGCACCTTACTCACCTAAGGAATGTGTTTATCACACAATAATGCAAATCGTGTCATGCTTTATTGTTTAAATGTGCACGCCTGACGCATAATGAATTCAAGCCAAAATATTGTAATGATTCATTTGAAATGAAGGACAGGCTCCAGTGGCATGACTTCTTTTGCCCTGAGCCACCAGGGGCCAGTCATGCTGCTGCTGATGTTGCCTCCCTTCCCTAAATGTACAGCACATCCTTTGGACCAGGCTCCACTTGCTACTGGGAAATTTGAGGTATGGGCCATTCTAGATGCACCATACTTGATACTATTACTAAGAAGATATTCAAATTGATAAAGGGAACAAAGCAATGCTTCTTAAGTAAAAAGTTACTATTGGCTAATTTTAAAAGTTAGTAACATTTTTGGTCTGCTTTTTTTATCAGTATTAGTTCCTTAAATATGTGAGATCCCTGATGGCAAGGTCAATATGTACATTCTAACATAGATATAGATGACAGACAGATATCTAGATAAATAGGTAGATAGGTAGGTAGGTAGATAGGGAGAGAGGTAGGTAGACAGACAGACAGACACATCATTCTTAAAGGGTACCTAAACAAGCAGTTTTTTTTTAAACTGCAAACTCCAAAATCTTTCTTCATAGCAAGGTAAAGTAAAGGCTGCTGTGTACATTTATGCTAAAACTGCATTTATGTACATAACATAATGCAGTTTAATAGCTTTTGAAAAATGTAAATATCAGCATCAGTTTCAAAAAACAGCTTTGCTTGCTCCCTAAAATGTCTGCCAAACATGTTAAGTGATGACATCATTGGAGTCAGAGCAGAGAGACCACATGGCTCCCTATAGTGATACTAGTTCTTTTTCCCCCCTTTTTGAATTGTTTCACCAGAATGATCAAAACCATGTGTTAACAAGTGGATTTTTTTGATCAGTACACATGTTGGGTTGTGGTTTTGTTCATTTTGTTTACTTTAACGTGCTTAAAATATTTTATAATCCAGCTGACTTTCTCATTGGCAAACTGCAGGACAATACACCACTTCAAATACCTGATAATCTTGTTATTTGATGCCCAGAAATGTTCAGGCAAAGTACTGGTCTGGTGCAATTCTAAAGCTTATGCTTTCTTGGTAATCCACGGATAAGCCTCTCTTGTAGTCTTTTTCCATGTGAACCTCCTGCACCTAGCCTGCCTTCTGTGGAACACCCCACCATCCATACTATCTCCTTAGTACTGTGAGGGGACGCATATGAGCTTGTGGTCTCATGAAGAGAATTGTCACACCTCAGATTGTAATCTTGTACCTCAGAGAGTTGAGAAAACACCTATACCAATACACTCCATCAGCTGGCACTGTTAAAAAATGCCTCCCAAATCACTCTGCAGTCCACTTTCTCAATGTTTTACTTCTGCTCCAACAGTAAACATTGAGTGGATCACCAACTTTCTGCACAGTGAAGGCAGTATTTACAGTCCCCCTGTTGTGTTTTTTTCCCAACTCATTAACCAACATCTAAGTCTTCCTGGAGGCCAAGCAATAAGCATCATAACACACCAAAAAACTGCTGTTCATACCCTCATAAGGGCTGCACTTATTATGGCTAACAATATTATTAGCAGGAGAGGCACACTAATGCCTTGAGTAAATCAACCCAACTTCCAGTGTCAGTCTGCTCCTCTACTTGTGATCTGCAGAATCTTGAAGGACAGTTCCCGGCAATTTTTCTCCAGTACTTTTCTGTGCCCTACTCCACAATGCCAGTTGGTTGGCTATCCCCTTCTGAATCTTGAACGAGCAATACATCACTCCCTCTATACTGTCCTAACAAACGTCAACACCCACCCACCCACCTGAAGGTAATCTCCCTACACTGAATTCAAGTAACAATTTAGGTGCAACCCTGCCACTGTGAGTATTTGTCATCACCAGCTGCTCACATCCGCAGTCCGCTGGTGATCACGGTGCTGGTAGCCCAGCATCTCAGATCTCACAATGATCTGCTCAACTTCACCCTTTCTGTCTTCCCCTAACCTGAATATAACTGTACCCTGCTGTAATGACCACTTCAGTCCCTCTCTGGCATTCTTTTTTCTCACCTGCTCCCCACACCAAAACCTGGTGTGCTCACTACCCTTCTGCATCATAAATATGGTCAGTACAGTCTTCCATGTAATTTTTACATACTAATAATTAACATGCTATTCTGGTAAGCAAGGCTGATAGTAGCAGGGCACCAGGGGGAAAGTAGGCTTTCCTACTCATATAAGGTCTAAGCTACCTATGATTAAGCATTATTAAATGACATGCATAATGATGCGCACACCCATCATTTAATAGTGCCTAATCAAAGTTAGCCTAGAACTTGTAAGGATAAGAAAATACATCTCTCCCCTTGTGCCCTGCTGCTATTAGCCTGACTTACTGGAAAGATTTGTTTATTTTTGATATGTAAAAATACCCAGGGACTGTACTACCTGCATTCATGATGCAGAAGGATGATGTGCTCACCAGTTTTTGGTGTGGGGAGAAGGATTGAAGAATGAACACCAGAGGGGGATTGAGAAGGCTACTCATGCAAGGTACTGCTATATTCAGGGAAGGAAGAAGGGGAGAAAGGTGAGCAGATCACTGTGAGATTAAGATGTGGAGCTGCCAACACCATGATCACTACTGATCCCGGTGTCCTGGCCAATATTCTCCTTCCCATAAAATCAGTTCGTGCAATTGTCTAAGGCCGTGTGTGGGTATTAATGTGTGACATGTGTGCCACTACATATTTAATCACTTCACCACTAGTGTAGCATTGCTTGTAAAGCACTTTGGGATACAATGTGCATAAAAAGCACTATATAAATGCTGATGATTATTATTATTATTATTTCTCATAGAAAAAGAAGCAAGACAAGCATATTTTTGATTTTTGGGAAAGTATGCATTCTGGCATTGGATTACACAAGAACTTTGCTACAAACAAGTGGCGTATCTAGGGGATGGTGAAGGGTGCAGCTTCACCTTCCCCCCCCCATTGCAACTTCCTTGCTTGCTGCTACTGTATTTCACTTTTAAGAAGAAGTCTAATTTATTGATTGTACAAATGTTTACATTAAAACTATGGATTACATTTGTAGGTTCTGCAAAAATGTACTAAAAAGAATAATAGCAGTCAATATAAAAGATTAATAAAAATTTTAAAAAGTGCATATCACGTATATACACCACCCTAGCATCCCCCAATGTAACATCCTGGATCCGCCACAACCACTAGACCACCAGGTTACTTAAGATTTGTGCTGCACTGTGGTTTGTGAAAGAGAAAGCTGGTTGGATTAAAACACAATTTCAGCACATTAAAGTAAGCAACGTGAACAGAACCATAGCCTAACCTGTGTATTGATCAAACTAACGCACAAGCTTTTGACCATTTTGGTGAAACAATTCTAAACAAAGTGGAAAAAAGGACTTGTTAGCACTATAGACAGCCAAATAGCTCTCTGCCTCTGGCTCCAATTATGTCATCACGTAATACATTTGGCAGCCATTTTAGGAAGAAGATAAGGCAGTTTTTTTCTAAATTGGAAGGCTGATTTTACATTTTTTAAATGCTTTGGGACCACATTTAGGCAAATTATAAAAGTATAGTTTTAGCATTAATGTATGCAGCAGCCTTTCCTTTAGTCCCCTATAAAGTCAGATTTTTGAATAGTTTGATGTCAAAATGTTGTTTAGGTATCCTTTAAATAAAGTGCAGAACAAAGCCAAATTACATAAAACAAATCAGGAGACAAATGGATATTCAGCATCATCAGCTCACAGCTCATTATCCACCAAAGAACAGATAAAATCAAAACACTCCTAAAACCAGCTGATAACACATTTAGCAACAGTTGCAGCATAACTTAAAACTCATCACAGTTAAAAGAGCAAATCCTTGGAAAGACCTGGTTAATAAACTAGTTTAGCTTAGTTTTAAAACTGTTCTCAGAAGGGGGCAGTCCAAAATGTCCAAGGGAAGGCTATTCCATAATTATGGAGTGGTGGCTGAAATTACTTGACATTAGAGATGCAGCAAATTTAAAATTTGCAGGCAAAGTGCATGTGAAGTGGGCACTTCGTGTTGCCACTCTGCTATGCAGAGTGGGCAATGCAAAGTGCTCACTTCGCCTTGTCATTACCACTTTGCGTTGGCATAATGAGAACGTGAAGTAAGGCAAAGTCATTGTTTTCAATGGACTTTGCATTCCTCATTATGATTCTAATTGATCCACTTGGTGTTTCAGACTTGGCAGCCTCCCCACAGATCACATGACTTACAGTACTGTAAGTCACATGCTCTTTAGACAGGCAGGAAGGAAGTGAGTCACACAGACAGTTTCATTTTGTCCTGTGCAGACTGAGAGAGAGGAGTGTGTGTGTACTAGAGAGAGGAGTGTTTTTTTGATTGTAGAGAGAGTTAAAATTTAATACTTAAACCAACAGCTTTTTCAAAAGCTACATTTTTTGTCTTTTCTGTACTTTTTTTTACTTCATTTGTTCTTTCTGTAAATTTTATTTTTCTTACCTACTTAGTTGTTTGTCTGTGTGTGTGTGACTGTGTGTGTTGTGCTTGTGTTGTGAGATGGAGCAGGGTGAGGGAATGTCTGGGGCGGGGGCAGCTCTGGGAGAGCATGGTAGTATCGTTGTCATACAGTGCGCATGCGTGGGGGGCATGGGCGCCCATTTGTGTTGGACCACTCTAAACATCTGAGTGTCCAACCCCCGGAAGCAGGACCAGCACCGCCTCGTGACTCTGAGGCAGTTCAACCACCACCACCAAGTCCAGCACAAGGTCCTTTGGAGCAGGATGTGCCTGTTCCCCCAGGCCCAGGTGTGGATCCCACCATCAGAACTGTTGAGCAATGTGAGCAGCCTACTGCCAGTTCATCTGGCCCTCCCCTGCCTGTGCCTGGTCCTCCCTGCACCTCCACTGTTTGGCAGTTTTTTGACTGTGTCAGGGGAGGACAGCAGTGTCGTTAAGTGTCACCTATGTGCGGTGGAGGTGCACTGTGACCCCCGGGGGAGTCACCTGGCGACTGTGGGCCAGCGCACCCATATGCTTAATCACCACCAGTTGGAGTGGCAGGCTGCCACAGAACAGACCATGTCTGCACCTGCTGGCCATTCCGTGGCAGAGGGTGCCGCTGTGCATAGTGAGTGCAGCATCGCTAAGAAGAGAAGGGCCACAGCAGCACCTGTTGCTCCACCAGCACCCCCCACCACCACCACCACCACAACCACCAGCAGGTCAGCCTGTTGAAGGAGTGGACGTCAGAGAAGTGCGTGTAACACTATCTGACTTGGCAGTTCTCTGGAGTGCTGTTGAGGAGAACAGCGAGAGGATGAGTGCTGTGGAGCAGCGGCTGGATGACATAGAGAGACTACAGCTTCAAATTATGTCCATGCTGGAACTGCTGCTGGATCGATTTTGTTTCCTCACACCATGTCTCCCCCCCCATGTTCCTTGCTGTGCCATATGTAACCCCCTTGTAAATGGGGGTTCCCGAACGCTTTCATGGAGCTCGTTTCATGCTCCACGCCTGGTTGGTGATCGGCATAAAAGCTGCTAAATGGGTAGCAGTTGGGTGCTCTTAAAAGCCTTTATAAGCTGTCTCTTTAAGGGCTGCCTGTTGCAGCCGTAAGTAACTGAAAATAGAGGGGGGCTGTGTGGTTGTATGCCCGAGTCCCGCCCGGGACACTGAAAAAAAAAAATATAACTCCTTTCTGCCATCACTAGTGGTGCAGAGGGAGTTCTGTCAGAGGATGCGATTATTTGTTGAGAATGATGTAAATTAATAATGATAATGTGGTTGTTCTAACCTGCCTTCCTTTTGCAGTGAGGACTGTTCGGTTGTCTCTGCCATTTTGGTCCAGAATTGTTGAATTGGACCAATCAGTACTTCAGGACCCTACAGAGTCGGCTGACCAATGGGGAAACTGCTTGTCCTTGAGAGAGGTATTATGGGTTATGGCACTTTTTCGCACCACTGAGAGCCGGAGGAAGTGACTGTCATGTTCAGCCAGCCAATGGAAACGGGTAGCGCCCGCTTGGGTGGAGTGCTCGAGACTGCCAAAGTTAGATTCGTTGAGGCTGGAGAGAGGAACGGAGCTGTGTGCTTCGGCGCTTGTGGACTGTTCACGCGGGAAGCGCGTGAAAGGCCTAAGGTGGCCGTTTTTGCCCTTTCGAGCCAGTCGGACTAAATCCGCCGGCGTGCGGTCGGAGGGGGCTGGTGCCAGCCCAGCTACCTACCAGGCTCAACCTGAGAGGACTGGAGAGAATTGCTGAGTCGCGCTCGGTCCGCCTGTGATGTTGAAGCTGCCGTTTGCTGTCCGAGTTCTTCTGCAAGTTTGTGAAGGCCTGACAGCAGCTGCCTGGTATGGTACCCCCTCTGTTGTTACCATATAAATATGTGAGAAGGCTGGTGAAGTTCAGGCTGTGCCCTGGCAGCGGTGAAGGAATCGTTATGTGCTGGAGTTGTGAGTACTGAGTCAGGGTAGCTCCCTGCAGAGTGTGTAAACAGTGGTTTCCAGTTGTATTGTTCTACTGCTGACTGCCTAATTCAACTCTCCTCCTATTCTGACTTGCTCAGGATTGTAACGGTTATCTGTGTTAAGGGCCCCAACCAGCTGCCACGTTTGGACTAGCCGTTAGGGCTTGGGTACCCAGGGACAGCCAATCTTAGGGTTAGGCCTGTGCACAGATCCCTAGGTAGATAATTATAGTACAAGCCAATTAACTTGATTCCCCCCTCCCCTTGTTATCTGCCTCCTTTAATAAATCAGATTATTGTGCTGCAACTACATCCTGGCTGGTTTGTGCATCCCTGGTGAACTGCTGTATAGTGACTGTGATATAACTGTACCTTACTTTACAGGGGGTCCCCGGAGTGAGCCGAGAGATACTGCCCGGGGGTAAGTGTACTGGTGAAATGAATTGTTGGTACCCAGTGTGAGCCACTAGTGGGACAGAAGAGGGGTTGCAGTAACCCAGAGGGCTGTAACCGAGGCAGTCTCGACCGTATGAACCCCGACCTCTGGGTGGAGGCACCCGTCAATGGATCTGGGCCCCTCACCCTGTCTCAGTGGAGGCAGGCAGGGGTAGTAGCCCTAAGGGTAGCGCCCCCTGGGGGTTACAAATTGGAGGCACTGCTGAGATCAGCGTCCCCTAGTGGCCAAGTGGGGAAGCACATAAAATGGAAAAAATGGAAGAGGATATGCTGGAAAAAATTAAACTGGGACCCATCAAGACCATGGTACACAGACTGATGGGGTGGGTGAAGCCAAGAGCTAGACTCCCAGAAGATTGTGTTATTGTTAGATGTGCCTTTGGGAACCCCAACTGCTGACATCATTTCTGCTGCAGAGCGAGTAAAATGTTTGGGCAAAGTCGAGGTAAAAGGGCATATGGCTGATTTGCTTGACCAGACGTTGCAGGTGTTATTTCTATGCAATGTGGTCATCGATCCCGAGAAGGTACCTCCTGTGATTTATCTGGGGGTGCTTCACAGGGATGAAGGCTAATTCATATTCGAAGTGGGTCAGTCACTCCTGGGGGGTCTCCTCAAATGAACAGTTTTAAAGACAAACTGCTTAAATTGTTGGCCGTGGAGGGGAGAACCACCCAGGAGCTGCTACAAACCTTAGATTTATCCAGTGATGCTACCCCTCAGGGCTCCCCTGGCACCTCCCCTTGCCCGCCCAAGAGTTCTGTGTTGGCTTCCCTGCCCCTGGTGGTCCCACCCATACAGCGCGATTCTTACCGTAAGTTAAAACTCTTCTCTGGTACGGTGCCAGTGCCTCCAGGGGAGGATGACCTGGAGGCTTGGATGGACTATGCCACCCCTTTAGTCCAGGAATGGCAATGCTCTGAGGGGGAGAAAAGGAAGAGGCTGATGGAGAGCTTGCAGGGTCTTGCTTTAGAAGCCATTAGGTTCTTCTGGGCCACCAGTCCGAAAGCCACCGCTGCAGAGTATCTCTCTGCTTTAGAAGGGGTTTTTGGGAGTACAGAGACTGGTGAAGACTTATTATGGAAATTCAGGTCTGCTAAGCAGTGGAGAAATGAGAAACTGTCCGCTTTTGTTACTAGAGTGGAGCGGGCCTTGCAGAAGGCCTATAGAAAATGGGGAATCACTGTCGCAGCCCTGAATCAGGTCCAATTAGAACATGTTTTAAAATCTGCCAGATTTTCTGGTGTAATACTGCTGAAACTTAAGTTACATGATCGGCGGGCCACCCCGCTTGAATATTGTCAATTAATGAGGGAAATTAGGGAGGTGGAGACTGATGAAGAGGGGTGGGAACCCTGTGTGGGGGTGGTAAACCCTAGTGGGACCCCTGAGCCTACTACCCCTGAGGAGAATGGCCTGCCCAGAGGGTCAGAGGGATCCCCAGATTTTCCAGGTACTGTGGGAATGTGAGTTATTTCCTCTGACCCCCACATAGAGAGTGAGTTGAGGGCCGAGGTCAGGAATTTACGGGAACTGGTGAGGGACTTGAAGCAATTTAATATGTACCCTGTCGGGTCCGGGGCCCCTGAGTCATGCAGAAACCTGAACCCCGGCCAAAGAGAGCCTTCTCGCCCCTCTCAGAGCCCCTCACAGATAAGGTGCCCCCTGCAAAACAGTGACCCCTGGGACCCCAAGTTCTATTATCATTGTGGGGAAGATGGGCATTTCCAACCTGAGTGCCAGAGGCCAGAGAATTTAAGGAAAGTCAACAACAGACTGATCGCCCAACACCGCCAGGCCCAGTCTCGGGCCCTCAGAAAAAGTTTTGTGACTCAGGCTCATGCCCAGCCGGCTAGTCATGCTGCGGCCCCCAACTGGTCTGATGTGGTCGAGCCTTCAATGGAGACCCCGGTGTGGGTAAATGGAATTCCCACTCGAGCTTTATTAGACAGTGGCTCTCAGGTAACTATCATGTTTCAGGACTGGTACCAGGCACACTTACCTGAGGTGCCCCTGCAACCTTTGAACAGCCTACATGTGTGGAGGTTGAGCGACAAGGCCTATCCATATTTGGGGTACATCCAAGACTGGTTATCTTTCTCTGCAACTGTGGCTGGAATGGATGAGCAGGTGGAAACCCTAGTTTTAGTTTGTCCACCCACTGGACTGTACAATGGGATACCTTTGTTGATTGGGACGAATGCGCATATGTTCGGACGATTGGCCCAATTGTGTTCAGAAAAACAAGCATTCCAGACTGGGCGAGCTTTGAGCATACCTGCTGTGATTCAAAAGGCAAGTGCCACTCAGGAGAAGGTTAGTCCAGAGGAACCTGAAGGCCCAGTGGGTGTGGTGTGGAAAAAGGATCTAGCCCTGGTGGTACTTGCCCTGAATGCCCAATGTGTCCTGCATGGAGAAGTACGGCTAAAAGTCGATGTTAAGAATAAGTTGTTGATGTTGGATGTGCCTGTGGAGGGAAGATTACCTGAGGGACTGTTGGTCAAACCCAGCATCTTGCCGGCTAGAGCTCATGCTTATGTTAAGAGGGTGATGGTTCAAGTGCATAATATGTCTGACAGAGAGATTCAAATAAGAAGAGGGTGCACCTTGGCAAGCGTACATTGTACAGATACTGCAGTACTACCAAACAGAAAGGGTTCCAGGACAGATGATAGAGTTACTCCTGATTTGTTTGACTTCAGTGACTCCCCGCTGCCAGCTGAATGGAAACAAAGGGTCAGTGAGAGGCTTGCCAAGAGAGACCAGGTTTTCTCCCTGAAAGAGTGGGATGTGGGATGTGTGCAAGGGGCTGAGCATCACATTCGACTGCATGACAAAAGGCCCTTCCGAGAGAGATCCTGGTGCCTGGCCCCCGCTGATATAGATGATGTAGGGTGGCATCTGCAAGAGATGTTGGCTGCTGGTGTAATACAAGAGTCCAGGAGCCCCTATGCCTCCCCCATAGTAGTAGTAAGGAAAAAGAATGGGGCAGTTCGGATGTGTGTAGACTATCGCACTTTGAATCGGCGGACCATTCTGGACCAGTATACTATGCCACGCATACAGGATGCCTTGGATTGTTTAAATGGTAGCAAGTGGTTCTCTGTGTTGGATCTTCGCAGTGAATACTACCAGATCCCGATGGCCCCAGACGACCGGGAGAAGACTGCATTCATTTGCCCCCTAGGCTTTTATGAGTTTGTTCGGATGCCTCAAGGGATTTCGGGTGCCCCAGCCACTTTTCAGCGCTTGATGGAATGGGTTGTGGGGGACATGAATCTACTCGAGTGTCTGGTCTATTTAGATGATGTCGTAGTGTTTGGCCGATCATTGGAAGAACATGAGGAATGATTATTCAAGGTTTTGGATCGGTTGGAGGATTTCGGCCTCAAGCTGTCTATCGACAAGTGTCAATTCTTCTAGACTTCTGTGAAATACATGAGCCACATAGTGTCCACTGAGGGCATAGACACTGACCCTAGCAAAGTGAAGGCATTGACCACTTGGCCTCAGCCCAGGAATTTGAAAGAGCTGCAGTGATTCCTGGGGTTTTGCGGATACTATAGGCGGTTTGTTAAGGACAATTCTCGAGTGATTCGCCCCCTCCTCAACCTCACTCTGGGGTATCCACCTACACACAAAAAGTATAAGAAGGTTGTGCACTCTGAGACAGAAAAGAAGTATTTCCGGCAGAATGATGTGTTTGGGGATTGGTGGACTGCTGAGTATGAGGAAGCCTTCTATGACATCATATATCAACTTACCCATGCCCCAGTGTTGGCCTATGCTGACCCGGCCAAGTCATACGTTCTTCATACTGATGCCAGTCTACAAGGATTGGGGGTTGTGTTGTACCAGGAGCACTCGAATGGTCTGAGACCTGTAGCATTTACCAGCAGAAGCCTGACTCCTTCAGAAAAAAATTACCCACTGCACAAACTAGAGTTCCTGGCTTTGAAGTGGGCCATTGTTGATCAGTTTCATGATTATTTGCATGGTGCCAAGATATTGGTAAAGACTGATAACAATCCTCTGACTTATGTACAGACCTCTGCCAAGTTGGATGCCACTGGTCATAGGTGGCTCTCTCTGCCTTGGCCACTCTACCACTATGCTGTTGAGTACAGGGGTGGGCCTAAACCATATAGATACGGATGCTATCTCTTGGAGGCCTATGCCACAACTGATTGGGTCAGGTTGTCCGAACCTGACATAAGAGCCCTCTGCCAGAAATTTGACAAAGAGGAACAGGTGTCTCTGACGGGTGGACTGTAGTGGTGGATTGTTTGGGATCATCCGAAAATTGCATACCTCATGCCTTACTGTCATTTCTCTGCCTTGACACTAGCTCACTACCCCAGTTCAACAATGATAGTCTTCAACAGGCTCAATCCTGTGATTTTATGATAAAAATGCTGTGGAGGCTTTGCAGGCCAGGAGGGACATGTCCAAGTTACGTTCTACTGATCTAAGGACTGCCTTGTTGTATAAGGAGGGGCCCAAATTGAAGCTGATTAACCAATTACTATACAGAGAGACTGTGAACAAGGAAGGCCGGGTAGACAAACAACAACTAGTGCTGCCCTCAGCTTTTAAAGAACTGGTCTTAAGGTCTTTACATAATCAGATGGGGCATCTCGGCATAGAACGAACACTTGATCTAGTACGGGCTCGATTTTACTGGCTAAAAATGAGTACGGATGTAGAGCAATATGTCAAGACCTGTAGCCGCTGTTTGCAAAGGAAAGCTTTGCCCCAGAGGGCTGCTTCCCTGGTCAACATTACCACTAGTGCCCTTATGGAACTGGTCTGTATTGATTTTCTGAGTCTAGAACCTGATCTGAAAAGTGTCAGTAACATATTGGTGGTCACTGATCATTTTACCCGGTATGCGCAGGCTTTCTCGACTAAGGATCAGAAAGCAACCACGGTGGCTAAGATACTTGTTGAAAACTTTTTTGTCCACTATGGGGCCCCGCAGCAGATCCATTCTGACCAGGAAAGGGACTTTGAGAGCCATTTGATTAAAGAGATGCTGTCTTTGTGGGGGGTGCGAAAGTCAAGAACCACCTCTTACCACCCTCAGGGAGATCCTCAGCCTGAAAGGTTGAACCGTACATTGCTTGACATGTTGGGCACATTGCAACCAAGAGACAAACCGAGATGGAGCCAGCAGATTAGAACCCTAGTTCACGCTTATAATTGTACAAAAGTGACGCCACAGGATTTTCCCCATACCGACTGATGTTTGGGAGAGAGGCTAGACTGCCAGTGGATATTGTGTTTTGGGGTTTCCCCTGATGGGGTGCAAGCAGAGAACCATTTACAGTATGTACAGAAATTAAAGGCCAATTAAACCATGCCTACCAACTGGCCCAGACCATGGCGACCAAACCTGGCCAACAAGGAAAGATACATAAGAAAGTAAAACAATGGAGCTAAAGGAAGGGGACAAAGTGTTACTGAGGAATCTGGGACTGCATGGGAAACATAAAATTGCTGACAGATGGCACCACCTCCCCCATATTGTTGTGGTAAAATTGACAGATTTGCCTGTATATAAAGTGCGGCCTGAGAACAATTCCAAAGATGTGAAAACTATACATCGAAATCATCTGCTGCCAATTGGGCAAATACTGATTGAAGCTGAATCTTCAAATGCCCCCCCCCCCAGGCCTATGACTAGATCGGCTGCCAGGAAAAGCACCAATCCTGTTGATTCTTCAGCAGGCCAACCAAGAGGGCCTCGACCAAAGTCTGCAGAGGGAAATGATCAACCATTGGTGTCAGAAGACGATGAAGATGATATTGAATACTATCCCTCTTATGAATTGAGTCAGTTATTTTGGGGCAATCCCCTTGTTAACTCTGGAGATGAGATTGGGCCTCCTGGACTGTCTAAGCCCCCAGCTTTGTCTCCAGAACCCATGTTTCCAGAGCTTGAATTGGGTAGTAGCAACGCCCAGGGGTTGGGATCCTTGAGCATGGCTGAACTGTCTGGCCTGGCTGCATTATCTGATTTTTCAGAGGAAGAGAGTGAGATGGGGAGCAAACAAGTACTATGCCAGACCCGGAAGAATATTTTGAATGCCTTGATGGTTCCTCACCGGTGCCTAGACAGCCCCCAGCTGAGCCCAGTGGGGTGGGTCCGGGGATAGAAGGTCAGGCCCCCAGTAGTACTATGAGTGCTGAGCCCTTTTCCCCCATAGAAATTCCTGTTGCTAATGTCACTGAAACTGAATTGGAGTCAGGGCCTGTTTCAGGGTCTCTTGAGACCCCTAGACGATCCGGCCGAGAAATACAGCCAGTGATAAAGTTGAGTTATGAGTCTCTGGGTCAGCCAGTGGACTTGCCCTTAAATGTAGTCCACAAAGGGGTGTATGTGTCCCCGAGTTCCTTGCCTAAGCTAGCCTTGGGGGATGACTCCAGACTGTTAATATTACCCTTTGAGTGCGGTGCCCCTGCTGTAGGTAACCCACCTGTAACTGAAAGGGAGGGGTCCCCCCAGTCCCGGTGTCATGAGCAGGAACTAATGACCTGAGTTAAGAAAGGGAGCAAGAGTTTGTGTGTATAAGGTTGTGTAAACCATAGTACATTGTAAATGTAATATTCATGTATGTAACGCAAAGTGTGATATAGTGTTAACTAAGATATTTGCCTTACAGTGATTCAAGGGTAACTACTTGACGAGGACGCCAAGTTTTTCCAGGCCAGGCAGGGTGTAACCCCCTTGTAAATGGGGGGTTCCTGAATGCTTTCGTGGAGCTCGTTTCATGCTCCACGCCTGGTTGGTGATCAGCATAAAAGCCGTTTAAATGGGTAGCAGTTGAGCGCTCTTAAAAGCCTCTGTAAGCTGTCTCTTTAAGGGCTGCCTGTTTCAGCCGTAAGTAACTGAATAAAGAGAGGGGCTGTGTGGTTATATGCCCGAGTCCCGCCCGGGACACTGAAAAAAAAAAATATAACTCCTTTCTGCCATCGCTAGTGGTGCAGAGGGAGTTTTGTCGGAGGATGCGATTGTTTGTTGGGAATGATGTAAAATAATAATGATAATGTGGTTGTTCTAACCTGCCTTCCTTTTGCAGTGAGGACTGTTCGGTTGTCTCCAGAATTTTGGTCCAGAATTGTTGAATTGGACCAATCAGTACCTCAGGACCCTACAGAGTCGGCTGACCAATGGGGAAACTGCTTGTCCTTGAGAGAGGTATTATGGGTTATGGCGCTTTTTTGCACCACTGAGAGCCGGAGGAAGTGACTGTCATGTTCAGCCAGCCAATAGAAATGGGTAGCACCTGCTTGGGTGGAGTGCTCAAGGCTGCCAAAGTTAGATTCGTTGAGGCTGGAGAGAGGAACGGAGCTGTGTGCTTCGGCGTTTGTGGAGTGTTCGCGCGGGAAGTGCGGGAAAGGCCTAAGGCAGCCGTTTTTGCCCTTTAAACGAAGTCAGACTAAACTGGCCATGGCGGGTCGGAGGAGCTGGTGCCAGCCCAGCTACCTACCAGGCTCAACCTGAGAGGACTGGAAGAATTGCTGAGTCGCTCCTCGGTCCACCTGTGATGTTGAAGCTGCCGTTTGCTGTCAGTTCTTCTGCAAGTTTGTGAAGGCCTGAAAGCAGCTGCCTGGTATGGCACCCTCTGTTGTTGCCATATAAATGTGTGAGAAGGCTGGTGAAGTTCAGGCTCCACCCTGGCAGCGGTGAAGGAATCGTTATTTGCTGGAGTTGTGAGTATTGAGTCAGGGTAGCTCCCTGCAGAGTGTGTAAACAGTGGTTTCCAGTTATATTATTCTACTGCTGACTGCCTAATTAAACTCTCCTCCTATTCAGACTTGCTCAGGATTGTAACGGTTATCTGTGTTAAGGGCCCCAACCAGCTGCCACGTTTGGACTAGCCGTTAGGGCTTGGGTACCCAGGGACAGCCAATCTTAGGGTTAGGCCTGTGCACAGATCCCTAGGTAGATAATTATAGTACAAGCCAATTAACTTGATTTCTGCCCTCTCCTTGTTATCTGCCTCCTTTAATAAATCAGATTATTGTGTTGCAACTACATCCTGGCTGGTTTGTGCATCCCTGGTGAACTGCTATATAGTGAATGTGATATAACTGTACCTTACTTTACAGGGGGTCCCCGGAGTGAGCCGAGAGATACTGCCCGGGGAGTAAGTGTACTGGTGAAATGAATTGTTGGTACCCAGTGTGAGCCACTAGTGGGACAGAAGGGGGGTTGCAGTAACCCAGAGAGCTGTAACCGAGGCAGTCTCGACCGTATTAACCCTGACCTCTGGGTGGAGGCACCCGTCAACGGATCTGGGCCCCTCACCCTGTCTCAGTGGAGGCAGGCAGGGGTAGTAGCCCTAAGGGTAGCGCCCCCTGGGGGTTACACATAAAATGTATTCCTCCACCATCCCTGACCCTTGTATGTAATTATGTCCTTGTTTTGTCGTCTTCAGTATGTGTTACACTTTGTATTCTTTGGCCCCTTCCTTCTGTTAGTGTCTGTGTGTTTTGTGTATGTGCGCTGTTTTGGTGCCTCATTTTTCTGCATCCTCAAAAGGCATCTGTCTTGTGTTCAGAAAACTGACAAGTGGTAACACAGTGAAATGAGACTGTTTCATCACATACAAAGTCCCCCAGAATTTATGGCGCACTCAGTCATGCGCACAACCGTGGCACAGAGTCCCAGATTTTTCTGCAGTCCCAGAATGCATCCTCCATGTGTCCAGAAAATTGACAAGTGGTAACACAGTGAAATGAGACTGTTTCATCACATACAAAGTCCCCCAGAATTTATGGCACACTCAGTCATGCACACAACAGTGGCACAGAGTCCCCAGATTTTTTCTGCAGGCCAAGAATGCATCCTCCATGTGTCCAGAAAATTGACAAGTGGTAACACAGTGAAATGAGACTGTTTCAGCACATACAAAGTCCCCCAGAATTTATGGCGCACTCAGTCATGCGCACAACAGTGGTACAGAGTCCCCAGATTTTTTCTGCAGGCCCAGAATGCATCCTCCTTGTGCGCAGAAAAGTGAAAAGTGATCCTCTCAACTGGATTGAAAGGTGCCCTTTGGGTGTACAGTAATAGTAGCCTTGGTGAGTATATATATATATATATATATATATATATATATATATATAGATATATGGTTGTGTATTTTGTAGGTGATGATGAGGGGGGTTGAACTTGACATGGACATATATTCATGCTATTGTTCTGCACCACACACAAGTGACTCCATCTCCGAACTTTTGCTGTGTACCATCCAGTGATCAATGAGAATTTTTTGCACTTAAATGGAACTAGATAACTCTCAAGCACATGAAGGTAAGTATTTCTTTTTTTTTGTGGGGGGATCATATTTTCAATTTTGTCTGTAATGGTTTATTATTTATTTCTTCACCGATTTCATCAGCATTCTTCTGGAGTCCGGTTCTTAATGATGGTCATGGTCATGGAATGAAACAACTTCTGGGTGTTGCATGTGTGCTCAAGCTTGGGTCAGGGAGGGGTGTGGCCTGATCATGTTGACAAACTTTTTTGGATCAGTCCCAGTGGTGGTCCATGTGGGGCAGACAGACTCATGGTGGCAGCAGACTTGGATAACATGAGTCCCAGTGGTGGTGGTCTGGGGTGGGGGTGGGGCACACCGCCTTTTAAATACTGCAGTTAAAACCTGCCAATATTAACCACATCATCATCCTCATAAAGAAAACTGCCCTCACAGTCATCAATGTCTGAAGTCTGACCACTGGGAAATTCTTTCTCCATTGTGTCATCATCTATGTCAGTGGTAGACCGTTTCAGGCAGCCACTGCCAGTGCCACCAGGATGCTCCATTTCCACATCAGCAAGACCACCATGACTAGTCCGGGGTATGAATACCGAGGTTGCAGTCTGTGCTGGTATGTGCCTCTCATTCATTTTAATGAATGTTAGCAAACTAACATTTGCAGGAGACAGATTTGTCTGACGATCTCTGACTATTGCACCTGCTGAGCTGAATACCTGCTCAACACTTACACTGGAGGGTGGGCATGTGAGGTACTTCAGTGCCGCTGCAATCAGCCATGGCCATTCACTGACTTTTCCACTCCAGTACAAAAGAGGATCTTCACTTATTGTCAGGTGCCTGTTTTCAGACAAATATGACTCAACCATTCTCAGTGACGCACTAAGTCCGATTGTGGATGCATCAGCCTGTTACATAGATACATACATACATAGATACATAGACAGTGTCGGCAGATAAGGGCCTATGGCCCACCCAGTCTGCCCATTTGAGCTTGTAAGTTCAGTTTGTTTTCCTAGAAGTCTGTTGCACCTTACCCCTGACCTCCAGAATTCCTTTATGTCTATCCCATGCATTCTTAAATCCCATGATTGTTTCAGCCCCCACCACTTCCTCTGGCAGGGTGTTCCACTTGTCCACCACCCATTCTGTGAAGAAATTCTTTCTCATGTTTCCTCTGAATCGTCCTCCCTCCAACTTCATCCCATGCCCTCTAGTCCTGGAACATCTTTTTCACTTAAAAATAGTGTTTTCCTGCACCCTGTTCCTCCCTGTAAGATACTTGTATGTCTCTATGATATCTCCTATCATATGTTCCCTGGAATCATTGATGTCACAAATACCCACTTGAGACAAAGCCTCCCAAAGCAGGTTGACGACAACCACTCTGGATGACAGACCACCAGGAACTACAGTCCCCTTACCCTTGCATGATATGTTTGCTGGTCCTCCAGCTACACCTTCAGCTGGATTATGCTGCTGAGGCTTGCAAACCTTGGCATGTGACTTCTGTGCCCCATGAACCAAGTGAACCAGTTGACCACTGATATTTTTTACCTGTTCAGGCCCTCCCTCCAGTACTGATGCAATTCCATGTTTGTATCGTGGGTCCAGCATTGTTGCCATGGCAAAGTTGTCACTATGCTGAATGCTCACAATGTGACGATTCTGGTCGAATACTGTCAGCATGTGTTGCAGCAACATACTTCTACCACCATCTCCGGCAACATCAAGGCTATGCTGTACATTCACCAATGTCTGCCTCAACACCCGCAACAGTGGAATTGATTGGTTAATGGAGGCAGACTCGCCACTCACTGCCTGTATGGCATGTTCAAAAGGCCACAAAATTGTTATTACAGAGTCCATGAGGTGCCACTGTTCAGTCATCATAAACATGGAGGCCCCAGAACAGTCACGGTTAGTGTGCATAACAAGATATTCTGAGATGGCTTTGTATTGTTCATACAGCCTCTCTGCCATGTATAACGTGGAGTTTCATCGGGTGACAACTTCCAGCTTCAAGCGGTGCTGAGGCAGGCTGTTTTGTATCTGTAACTGCCGCAGTTGGTCACGGGCCTTTCCAGATCTTGAAAAGTGAAAGCAGATACGTAGTGCAATGGTCAGCATTTCTTTTATGTCCGGGTGCTGCAGAAACTCCTGAACCACAAGATTTAAACAGTGGGCCATGCATGGAACATGAAAAAAATACACCATTCGTGATGCATTTCACCACATTTGACCCATTGTCACTTGCTATGAACCCAGCTCTCAGGGACAGAGGGTTTAGCCATCTTTCAATTTCGGTCAGTACCATGTCCAACATGTTCTCACCAGTGTGTGAACAGGTCACACTGTGCATAGCAATTGTTGCATGCTGGCGAATTCCAGGAAGATTGCTACCATGACAATCCACCTTCCTGCACTGATTATTGACACTACCAGCATCACAAACAACCCCTGGCACCTGTGCCCAGTGTGCAGTTATACACAGATATGAACTCCCTGCTGTTCTGCCACTTGTCCACATATCCATACTTAAATGGATGAATGGAGAAGAGGAATGTTGAAGGGCATGTCTTACTGAGTCAGAGACAGTGAGGAACAACACAGGAACAGCACAGGTAGAAAAGTATGTCCTGGATGGGACTTTCCATTTTGGACAGGCATGGGCAGCAAACTGCCAGAACCTAGAATTCTCTACAAAGTAGAAGGGCAAAAGATCAATTGCCAGCATTTCCGCTACAGCAGCATTAAGTTCATGTGACACTGTATGATTGGGGGGTACTTCAGCTTATGTGCAAAAACACTCTGTAATGTGGGCTAACTTAAACGTTTTACAGGGTGTGTGTTGGTCTCAAATGGTTGTGCTCTGTGAAGAATGGCATTGGCAGCGGGTGGAGTGTGGACATTTGATGAAGATGGTTGCACAGGTGATGATGACAAATCTGGAAATTATGTTATTTTTCCGGATTTGCCAACCGGGGTTGATGTACCACTTGCACTAGACATACTGCATTCACCACCACCACCACCACAAAAACTGCTACTCTCACCAGCACTGGACAACATTTCAAAGTCATTATGGTCCTCCACCTCATCATCGTCATGCCTGTAGTAATCCTCTGCTCTTATTGCCACAATACTACACACGTTTAATTTCCTACTGGGCTTAACAGTCATGGAATGGTATAACATGCTGGCTATGGTTGCCGCCAGTGATACGGGTGAATGCTCAAATCTGGTATTAGCTGCCAGCTTGTGCTGGGTCGACAGAGCCAAGTGCCTATTCTTAAGATGCGTATGCTGTCCTCCTGTCCTAAGATGGCTCCCCCTCGACTCTCTCGCACATGGCAAACCTGGCAGATTGCAACTGAATCATTTGCATCTTGAACAAAAAAATCCCAAACAAGGGACTGTGATGCTCTGCTTTTAACATGTCCCTGATGATGTGGCTTATTTAAGTCTGTTATTTTAAGCACTGAAATGGGGGGGGGGCATGTGAAGTTTCTGGCTCTGCACACCTGGACTGCAACTGACCACTATGACTACCTATCATATTGAGTACTGGGTCATCATCATCATCATCATCATCCACTAAAACCAGTACATCACAAGTTTTTACGGGGATTCCTGCAAACAGATTCAGAAATTTCAGATACAGCCACTTTTAATTTCTTTTTCTTCGGTTCCCAACTGGGGTCAATTAAATCATCATCATATTCACCAACGTCACTGTCACACACATCCACATCTTCTGCTTGGATGCTAACATGTGGACTGCATGTTGCAACAACAGCAACATCATCATCATCAGCATCATCACATTTATCATCAGCATCTACGCCACCATCACGTAATATTTTTTCACCACACTGTGAAGCACTGTTGCATGGAAAATGAGTGACGTTAAGTGCCTTGGTGGATGGAATATCACATTGTATGCTATCGTTGACATGATCATCAGAATCAGGTTCAGTTAATGGGATGTTACTCAGAAGTATGACATCATCTACACTGTCACTCACTTGCAGTGCTTCACACTCAATATGTTTGGATATGGTACACTGGTCGGAATTAAAACTTGACACAACAATGCTAATACTACCTCCACCACCACTAACACCAGTAACACTAACACCACCGGCTGGGAAAACATAATCTCCTCCAACTGTCAGCTAAGCTACTGATTGGGCTGTAAAAAACATTGCAGGAGAAATTTGCAGGAGAAATACCTTTCCCCACATCACCAATGCATTTCTCCATCAGTGTACTACTACCATGCCCACAGACCCTCTTACTGCTAACATTGCCATGGCCAGAAACAGCTTTACTTGCACGTCCCTTTGCAGGCATTTTGGGGGATCAACCACAATATTATTATCAAATTCAGATTTTGATACATTCACTTTCTGACTGAAGGGTCGCTACTCACTACTATCGCCAGCTGGATGTGAAGCAAAATAAACAACTGTGGCTTCAGCAACAGATAAGGGAACTATTGTGTTGTGACACTGTCACGGAATTAAAACAACTTCAGTAAGCAGTGGTGCTGATGGGGTCACAAAAACAATCCAGTCTGGTAAAAAATATCTTTTCAATGTGGGGGGGGGGGCACTGAACACAGACAGTGCTGATTTTTACAGCACTACTAGCAGCAACACTAAGAACGGAGAACACGATCGCAGTACAAAATCAGGCAACTGCAGTGGATAGCAGGTTCACACTGCTGCGCTTAGTTGCACTTACACTGATCTGTGTCACAAATTTTAAAAGGTGTATTATATTTGATGCACACAACACTGCACACAAAACACAGAACACTTTATGTACAATGCTGAACGAGGAATGCGATGCAAATGCAAAAGTTCAGTGTACTCAGTGCCATGTAATGTAAATTTGTAATTTAAATAACCTGATCTTATGAAATGCTGCACCACATTCACACAACAAGCAGCAAGAAAATTTGTACTATCACTGACAATTTTACTATGTGTACAGTAGCACAGTTATATAACAAAAATATTGCCAAAACACAAATAAATCACTAGTTCTCCAACTTAAATCTACCTACACACATATATGCCCCTCCCCCACACAGCACACTTCACTGTCTTTCACCACACACACTCAGTGTTGTAAATTTATATTCAAAATCCACACACAAACAAAAACGCTCGATGATGTGAGCACAGGAGGGTTTCCTACAATCGATGAACTACAGTTGGATTCCCCCAAAAGAAGCAAAAATGCTTTTTGAACAGCTTTTAAAAGACTCCTACAGACAGCTATCAGAGCACACTGTCTCCTACTCCTTCCTACTCATACTACCTCGAACTGAGGCTGTGCAGATCAATATAGAGCCCATGTGACCTGAACTCCCATGAATCACTGCAAAATCCTCCTTCAGAGCTCAAAAATAAGGCAAAGTGAGGCAAAGTGAACTGCCACCACTTAAAAATTGAAAGAGAAGTGACCAGTGGAGGCAGAGTAACGTGAAGTAGCTGTTTTCAATGCACTTCGCGTTCCTCATTATAATGTGAAGTACTCTGCTTCGCATTGCAGAGCACTCCACGAATCTGCCTTTATAGAAACAAAGAATTTGACAGCAGATAAGGACCACTTGGCCCACCCAGTCTGCCCATTGCCTTACCTAGTGGATAAGCTGCAGATCCTAGTTAACCAGCAGCCTACTTCTTCCTACCCCCACCCCCTAGAATTGCCTTATGACTGTCCCATGCATGCTTGAATTCCACCACTGATTTTGACTCCACAACCTCATCCAGAAGGCCATTCCATGCATCCACAACCCTCTCTGTGAAAAAATACTTCCTTAAATTGCCTCTGAGCTGCCCCCATCTTAAAATTGTGCCTCCTTGTTCTTGCACACCTCTTTTTTTGAAAAATGTTACCCTCTTGGACTTTGTTGATTCCCTTGAGGTACTTGAACGTTTTTATCATGTCTCCTCCCTTTCCTTGAGGGTATACATATTAAGCTCATTTAGTCTCTCTTCATATGGTTTCTAGTGCAGATACTGCACCATTTTATTTGCTTTCCTCTGGATTGCCTGCCAGAATTTTTGAAGCATGTTGTAGGGCTTGCATGTAGCCCTGTGCTACAACACTTTTGCTTTGGTAGTGTTCCAACCCCCTCACCACAACTGCACCTGATTTTCCAATCTGGGGTGCAGGTGTGACAGTTTTCATGAGTTACGGCAGCTGGTGCCAGATATCTGGTGCAAGCTCTGTAACACAGGCCCCTGGGATTGCTGCAAGCTTGACCAGAAAAAAGTTGGTCTAACTTGTGGCAATTGCTATACAGGATAGAAAATCCAATTAGATCACCACAAGCCCCATGTGCTGTTTCATCGGTGTACTGGGGATTGCGGCAATCTAAGTGTTTTGAAAATCCTGCTTAAAGTATTGGGGGAAATTGTCTATGCAATATTGTTAAGTAGAAGGGTGTGAGAGGGATGTGTGTAAGGGCAGGTGAAGGGAAGGTACTGATATACGTGGGCATCTAGATGAATAGGAGTCAGTAGAGTCAGAGTGAGCTTGTTGGAAATAAGAAATGGGAGGTCGTGGATATATTCATCATCTTCTTTACTCAAAATAATGAAAAACCCATAACAGTCTACTGTCAGTAATTTTCTTCATGATACCAGGTGTGGGGTTGAGAATCTAACAATGGAGGGCGGGGGGATTGTATTTGTTAGACAGAGTGACCTAGGGGGTCTGACACTGGAGTTGAGGGGTTACAGTAAGAACAGGGATTTATTAGTTTTATTCTCATGAAGGTCAATCTCAATCAGTAAGTGGGAACACAATTTTTTAAAATGTTACTATTTTATTTTCATTTTCCAGGTTAGGATGAAAAGTTTGTATCAGGAGGATGGCTCATTTTGGATCAAAGCCTTATATGTGTCCTTGGGTGCTGCACTAAAATAGAGAAGGGAAAGTGGATGTACATTGCAGAAAAAAATAACTAATTCCCAGTCTGGACCTGGGCCTCAATGGCACACAAGCAGCAACAGTAGACATTTGTTTGAGAAATGAATGGAACTTAAGAAAGATGAGACAGCAGGACTAAGTGGAAGAAAGACAGGTGGAAAGACTAATGGCAACAGAATTCCTCACCATCATCATCGTCATCTGTGTCATGTACCACCTGGGTGCTGTCATCCTGCATAAATTTTGGCCAGTATATGTTTTGAATTGTGATAGGTTCATTTTTAGAAAACTGAGCCTCTCTACATCTTTTGTGCAGTGCCCTGTTCTTTTATCATTCACTACTGCTCCCGCAGCACTGAAAATTCTCTCTGAATATGTGCTGGCAGTTGGCAATTGAGGTATTCATTGCAATCTCAGTTAAAGAAGGCCACATTGATTTCTTCTGATGCCTGTAGAGTAATGGTTCATCCCCCACAGCAACATGCACAGTCTCCTCTATATAATTGTTCACCACATTTTTTGCAGGAGGGACTTCTGATAATGCAATAGCTGACTGAACCTTTTTAGCTGCCTTTATCAGACCAAAGTCTGAGAGCATGTCCCAGAGTGGTTTCTCTTCTTGTGGTGTAGTGGCTGTCACCCGGTAGTACCAGCAGTTCTGGCTGGTATTTGACGGCCAAAATCATCAGTAGTGGTTGTACCAGCAGAAGCAGAAGCAGCAGCAGCAGCGGCATATTGTGCTCACCTCCTCTTAAGCAGATTTTGTGCAGAATTTGAAGGTGGCGGAAAGGGCACTGATGATGTACTACTTTTCTTAACTATACGTGCAGGCACTTTCTCAATTAATAGTTCACAATAATATTCCAGGTCCTTAAAGTCATGTGATGTAAAGAATGATTCAATTGTGTCCTTAAAACAAGGATCCAAAAGTGTGGCCAAAATGTAATACTCAGTTATGCACATATTGATAATGCGCTTATCACTCAAAAAGGTGTTAACATTTTTCTGGCAAGTGATGCAGCACTGATGTTATCTTTCTTGAGGCACTGTGACTCTAGGCACTCAAGTGTCAGCCTGAGAAGTGAAATTTAAGGTAGTATCTGGCTTAGACCAGCATCATTGGTGCTTACCACTTGGGTACCTTCCTCAAAGGGTTTAAGGGCACAACAAAATTCTCCATCAGACACCACTGATTGGGGCTGATATTCAAATTTCCTTACCCAATGCCATATTGGACTGCATACTGATGGATGGCTTTCTGTTGTTCAAACATTCTCTGCAGCATATAATAAGTGGAATTCCACTGGGTTGGAACTTCCTGTGTCATCTGGTGGCGAGAGAGAGGCTATTTTTATTCTGAATCTGCCGCAACAACTTTTGAGCTTTAACAGAATGCATAAAGTGGGTGCAGAAGCTTCAGTCAAGTTCTGAACATTTCTGTCTCTATCAATTAAGTTTTTTACCGCCAAGTTTATAGAGTGTGCAAAGCATGGTACATGTATAAAGTTGCCTAGCCTTACTGCTTTCCAGATATTGGGAGCATTGTCAGACACTATAAACACGGGTTGCAAGGACTTTGGAGTCAGCCACTCGGTAAACTTTTCTTGAAGGCTTTCCAGAAGATGTTCCGCTTGTGGTCTTGTTCAAAACCACAAATACATAATGATGCCATGCCTTCAAACAGTGAAACCCCTTGAATATTGCTACTACTGCTGCTGCTAATAGTGCCACTGCATGATGATGATGATGATGATGAGGAGGGAGGAAAGTTTACCCATTTGGCTGCCACAGCCATATAGTCAGTCATCTGGCCACTGGTCCACATATCTGTGGTGACATGAACCTTTGAAAACATCAGACACACTTTTATGAGCAGCATCATACAAGTCTGGGATGGCAACAATTGACAAATAGGTCCAGCTGGGGACCTGGTACACTGGCACTGCAATTTCCATTAGTGCCTTTAAACCTGGGTTAGTCACAAAGGAAAATGAGAGCAAGTCGGCGGCTATCATGTCCCCAGTTGCTTTTGTTATTCCCCTTGCCTCAGGCCTCTTGGCCTTACATTTCTATGACCAATCAAAAGAGTCTTTCAAAGAAATTCAATGGCCACTACACCTGATATCACCTGATGTTTTGGGCTGCTTCCCTAAACCTTTGCCACCAGATGTTGGGGTCATGGTAATGGATGGTAAATGACTCCTAATAGGCTATGGTTGTGGTGCTGGAGTCAAACGGGTAAAGAAATGAGAAATTGAAGATGTTGTGCTTTGACTGTGACACAGACTTTCATCCTCCCACTCCTCATCAACTACTTTCTCACCTTGGTTAACATCCACATGCTCATCTTCCTCAGCAGACTGCAGCTTTGCAACAACATGTACATGCTCCTTTTGTGCTTTTCGATACTGATAAATGTGAGACATGGTCATATGTTTCATCATTGTTGATGTTTTCATCCAAGAACCCACTTTATTGCGACTTAATTTTTGTTTCTCATAACTTGCTTATCACATGACTCCCAGATGATTTATCTGGTGTGAAAAAGTTACACACTATGGATTTCACAGATTTTGTTGCACTACTGCTTGTGAGAAGGTGTTCACCAACACTAGTGCCACCAACACAGCCACTAGTACTGCCAGTGCCAGTATCTCTGAGTCTGTCAATGTCCTCCATCTGCAAATTTTGATGCAAAGCATCTTTGACTGGCTCTACAGCATCTGTTTCTACTCCTCTGGGAGCTTGTCCATTATCTATACTCGATTTTCTTCTGCCTGTGGGCATCTCCTTATTCCCTACTAGATTTGTTATTTTTCTTTTTTTTTTAATCACCACCACCATCTTTTCTAGAAGTCTTTTTGGTTCTTTTTCTGGTCCTGTAGCCCTCCTCTTCATCCCACTCCCCAGAACTACTGCTACTTGACAGACTGACTCCTGCTTTATCTATGACAAGTCAGGATCTGTTCCCCTGGTTTCCCTCTCAGTCTCATCTGTCTTCTTCACCTCTTCATCATCCATTTTATGACTGGCTGATGCACTATGATGGTCCCTGTGCTCATCCTCAGGGAGCACCATGACGGGTTACTCATGCAACGTCTTTAATTTTCTGTACCATTGTCACTGTTCCCTGGATTTCCTGACAAGTGCTGCCACTTGTTTCTTTATCACCCATGGTTTTGTGTAAAGAATTTGACTCACATGCTTCCTATCTTTCCATAATGGATTTTATAAATATTCCTAATTAAAAACATTTTTAATACCAAATGGTGGTTGCATCTCTTATTCCCAAACAGGTCAGTAAGTAAAGCACTGCTGCCTATCTCAAGTCAAGTATCTTAAGTAGAGAAAACACAAGGAGATCTATTTATTCCAACACAGGTCAGTATGCAACTGCTAGCTGCATTGAGTCAGATAGTTTAATTAGTGAAAATACAGGTAAGTTATTTATTCCCAATCAGGCCACAGCACTACCAGCTGCAATGAGTAACTGTGCCAAAATAAACAGGGAGATTAATTCCTAAAAAGGTAAATAAACAATTGCTAGCTGCATTGAGTCAGGTAGTTTAAGTAGTGAAAACACAGGGAGATTTATTCCCAAACAGGTCAGCAAACAACTGCTAGCTGCACTGAGTCAGGTTGTTTAAGTAGGGAAAATATGGGTAAATTTAGTCACTAACAGGTCAGTACAGCACTGCTGGCTGCATTGAGTCAAGTAGTTTAAGTAGTGAAAACACAAGGATATTTATTCACAAACAGTTTAGTACAACATCACTGATGGCTGTGTCAAGTAGCTGTGCCAAAAATTTTAAACAGGCGAGATTAATTCCCAAACAGGTCAGTAAACAACTGCTAGCTACATCGAGTCAGGTAGTTTAAGTAGTGAAAATACAGGTACATTATTTATTCCCAAACAAGTCACAGCACTACCAGCTGTGTCAAGTAACTGCACCAAAATAAACAGGGAGATTTATTCCCAAACAGGTCAGTAAACAAATGCTGACTATGACACGTTAAGTAATTTAAGTAGCAAAAACTTAGGGGGACCGATTTTGAAAGGGCCCTTAAATCCACGCAAACTATGTTAAACAACCAAAGTCCCCCAGACTGATGAAAGAGGTCCACTGTGTCAACACAATGATGCATGGAATGAGAATGATGCAAACTGCATCAAACAAATGATGCAAGTTGAATCAAAAAAGTGATGCAAGTTGAGTAAAAAATTTTGCAAAGGACAATAATGACGCAAGCTAACTAAAAAAATACTGCAGATGAAATGGGCAAGTCTAAACCCCCAAAATGTTCTAAACCAGTTCTGCAGGGGAATATTACCCTTAAAAGTAGTATAGTGAGGTCTGACCACCTGCTCTAGGCCTCTTTATATGCTTTAATGTCCATTAGACCAGCTTTGGCTGGTCTAACGGCAAGGTGCATCTCAGGCACAAGGACAGGATTCTCATTCCTTGAAAATCCCTAATTTATTTATTTGTTTAAAATTAGTGACCAGGAAATGCACACTGAGCCGAGGCTCATTTCCAGGTATGACCCGGGGTACAAGGTGTACGCTGTAGAAGGCAGAGGATACAAACAAAGTTTTGTTACAGATGAATAGTATAGTATAAGGTGATTGTGCATCATTTCAGTGGCTCAGGCATTCATTCTGACATGGCACAGGCATTTTTATGGTGCAAGCCAGTCTGGTACATGCAGACCAGTTTTTTGATGAAAGCACCATTTGAAAATCAGAATTAATGCAGGTTTTGATGCATCCTGCTCCTTGCATCAGTTGTTCTTGATGCAAGCACCCTGCATCATTCTCTGGCCTTTTAAAATTCTGCCCAGGGAGATTTATTCCCAAACACGTCAGTAAACAACTGTTAGGGTGCATCGAGTCAGGTAGTTTAAGTAGTAAAAATACAGGTAAATTAATTCCCTAACAGGTCAGTAAACAACTGCTAGCTGCGTCGAGTCAGGTAGTTTAAGTAGAGAAAATACAGGTAGATTTATTCCCCAACAGGTCAGTACAGCACTCCTGGCTGCATCGAGTCCAATAGTTTCAGTAGTGAAAACACAGTGCTATTTATTCACAAAGAGTTCAGTTCAACAGCACTGCTGGCTGCATCAAGTAGCTGTGCCAAAAATTTTGGACGGAGAGATTATTCCCAAACAGGTCAGTAAACAACTGTTGGAAGCATCAAGCTAAGTAGTTTAAGTAGTGAAAATACAGGTAAATTATTTATTCACAAACAAGTGGGTCACAGCACTACCAGCTGCATCAATTTGCTGCACCAAAATACTAACATACAAATTTGTCAGCAGAAACAGGTCACATGGTTTATCAAGTCTGCTCGAGTGTACAGCTAGCACCCTTACCTTGCAGCTGCCCCTTCTTCATAATTATCTCCCCCACTCACCCTGTCCCATCCCCTTATTAAACTACATACTGTCTTACAGGATACCACCTCCTCAGGCAGAGTGTTCTGTTCTGCCACAACCCGCTCTGTGAAAAATGTCTCCTCATTTCTGTCCTATATCTCCCCCCTCAAATCTAAGACCATGCTCTCTCATGTCCCCCCATAGTGTAAATATCTCTTCAGTACATGCCTTGTTTATCTCTTTTAAGTACTTAAAGGACTCAAACATATCCCCCGATCCGTTCTGTCCTCTAGGGAGTACATATTCAACTCACTCAGCCTCTCCTTGTATAGCCTGTCCTTCAATCCCTGGATCATCTTCGTCACACTGCATTGTACCCCTTCCAACAATCTTACATCCTTCCTCAGATATGTGCACCAGTACTGCATGCAGTACTCCAGGTGTGCCCTGACCAGTGACCTGTAGAGAGGCAGGATCACCTCCCTGCTCCTGGAGGAGATTCCTCTCACACTACATCCCAGCATCCTATTGGTCTTTGCCACCACCTTCCTACACTGACCTGTATTGTTCATTTTCCCCATTACAACCTCCCCTAGATCCTTTTCCTCTTTGGTGGTACCTAGCTGCACTCCTCCCAGCTGATAAACTTACATGGGATCTTTGCTCCAGAGTGTAGCACTTTACACTTTTTAGCATTGAAACCCAACTGCCTCACTTCTGACCACTCCTCAAGTTTGGTCAGGTCATCCTGCAGCCTTTGCCATCCTGTTATGTTATGTTATCCACTACCGCCCCTAATTTGGAGCCCGATTCTAAGATGTATGGCACAACCCACTGGAGTATGTGAGTTGTGATATACACTGCTACACCAGGAACCCTGCACCAGATTCCAGAACAGGCAGAGTCCCTGATGACTATGACCCGCAACTTGCAGCACCTCCAGTTTTGCACCACAGGAAGGGCACACCCACACCCAGTGCCGCAAGCTACATTACTGCCATCCTACAGGGCATTGGACGCATGGCATGGCTCCCCCAACCCACAACCCAACACCATGGAAATGCCATGCAGGGCTGGGACCCCCATGGTATGTGTGGCTTGCATGCCAACCATGGCATGGTGGTGCTCCGGGCTGCACACTGCCCTGTGAGGCACTGCCCAGGGATGGGGGTTTGGGGGTGCCAGCAGCCCACAGAGGGCTGCTCTGCCAGTGGGGGATGGGTGGGGGCCTTAGTGGGACCATGGGGGGGTGGCTGGTGGGGCACCAGGCACAGAGGTGCACCCACCATGGCTGTAGCATATGGTTAGACCACTGTCCATCATGGCCATATCGGAATAGCAATTTGTCATTCCGTCGGCTGACCTCCTGGAATCAAGCCATAACTGCTGCCAGAAAACCCCTTGTGCCATGTCGCAGGGGGTTTCTGGCATAACCAGTGGCATAGCCCGCAGACAGCCTGTGCCATGATGCAGGCTGTCTTTGGAATAGCGGGTGGTGTAACGCATGTCGTAATGTGCAACTTGCACCACTGAGTTTGGTGCATGTTACCTTGTGCCATGCATAACCCATTCTGGAATCAGGCCTCTGGTGTCATCAATGAACAGATTTATCTTATTCCTGATGTCATGTGAGATGTCTGCTATGACTATCTCAAACAGCACTGGCCCCAGTACCGATCATGTGGCACCCCACTCGTCACAGCCATTGGAGATGAGAGCTCCCCCATACCACTACCCTCTGCTGTCTCCCCTGCAGACAATTCTTGATACATTTAACAATTTTAGTCCTCACTCCCACATATGTCAAATTTCCCCTAAACCTATCCCATGTGGTACTGAATCAAAGGCCTTGCTTAAGTCCAAATATATGACATCCACAGCATGGCCCTTGTTCAATTCCCTCATTACCCAGTCATAATACTCAGCCAGGTTAGTACAACAGGATGTTCCCAAGGCAAACCCATGTTGATGACTCTCCTGCAGCCCATTGTCTTCCAGAAAGAACACCAACATCTCCTTCAGGGTTATCTCCATCAGTTTCCTCACAATGAATGTTAGGCTTGCTGGTCTGTAATTGCTCAGTTCATCCTTTGGGCTACTTTTATGAAGGGGTACTACATGGGCCTTCCTCCAGTCATGTGGTACATACCCAGTGTCTAGGGAGGTATTGAGTAGATCCACCAGTGGCCTAGCTAGGACCTCTGCCATTTCCTTCAGCACCTTGGGATGTTTGCCATCTGGCCCTGGTACTTTATCCATGCTCAGAGCCCTTAGACCTTCCAATACCCTGATCTCAGTGATCACCCCATCCATTACTCATTCCCCTCTGCCCACCCTCCCCACACACCACTGTAGTTGCCTGCCTTTCTCCCTTGTGAATACTGAACAGAAGCACTCATTTAATGCATCTGCCTGTTCCATCCTTTTCTCTGTCCACCCCTGTCCCTTCCTGATCCTCACTATCTGGTCCTTGCAGCTCCTTATCTCCCTTATGTATCTGAAGAAGTCTTTTTCCCCATCCCTAATGCCCTGTGCCAGCCTCAACTCCCACACAGGGAGATTTATTCCCAAACATGTCAGTAAACAACTGTTGGCTGCATTGAGTTAAATAATTTAAGTAGTGAAAATACAGGTAAATTATTTATTCCAAAACAGGTCACAACACTACCAGCTGTATCAAGTAACTGCACCAAAATAAACAGGGAGATTTATTCCCAAACTGGTCCATAAACAACTCCTGGCTGCTTCAAGTTAGGTAGTTTAAGTAAATCACAGTTATTTCTTCCCAAATAGGTGCAGCACTTTGTCTAGTTAAGTAGTTTAAATAGTGTAAACACAGGGATATTTGGCTAATACAACTGCTGGCTTCATCAAGTAGCTGACTGCAACAAAAAAAAAAACAAGGAACATTTTTCCCTAACAGAGGTCAGTACAGCTGTAGCACTGCTGCATTGAGTTAATAAGCAAGGGAAAATAAATTGTTTATTCTCCCTCCCAATCCAAAACAGGATAAGTTAAAACAAAAAGAAGAAACTGTCTTGCCCTTTTATTTAGATGGTTTTATTGTTGCTTCTGAACCTCTATTTCTCCCTCCCAGCACTGGAGGTGCTGCTAGTCCCTGATCGCTTCAACTGGTGGGCTGGAAGACTCTTCAATAGTTCATTACTTTTTTTTTAAATGTAAAACATTACTCTGAGAGATCCTACAATCCCCTGCCTGGGTGAGGGAGGAGATCCACACTCTAACCCACCTTGGAACTTGACCGGATATCTGGTTTTGATATCAGCATCATTTCTTGGAATGCTCCCTTCCCTGAGCAAGCTTAGGTTTTGGGGACTGGGACTTTCTGGTGCTGCATCTCTTCTTTTTTTGTTTTTCAGTAAGCCATGAGTGCTCACTGTTGCAAGTCTACCTGTACAGTTCCTGAATGACTGCAGGTTTGTTGTGTTTTCCTGCTCAGAGGATTTTTCTCCTGCACTGACAAGTCTGTGTTTGAGCATGGGGTTCTCTTTGTTTCTCTAGAGGTTGAGATTCTGCCATGTGTGGAAATGAATCACACAGCACAGCTCTGTGTTCTGTCAATGTACAAATCATACATGTTATTGTGCCATCACCACTGTAGATCATGCCTTAAGTCACCCGGCACAACAGATGTATCCTGCATTTCATACAACGGTGTGGTAGACTGTGCACTATACAATGGCAAGAAACCTTCATGGACTCCGATTGGTCAGTTTGCTTGTTACAGTTAGGTTATCTGAGCACTACCTCACAGCATCAAGTCCAAACATACAGATGACTGCATGCCAGACTGAATAACAAACCACAGCTTCTCTTATCTAGAGAGCTGAAAGTCTTGCAATTGAATAACAGAAGCAAAAACTTAGTTTCATATAAAAACTTTATTTACTTATATTGTAGGGGGCAAACATTTCTGTCATGGCTAAAGCATTTCATAGTTTGGCAGAGAACAAGTGTCAGAACATCTCCTATATACTGTGGGAAAAAATTTTAAAGTATCAGTTTTACTGTTTTATTTTTTATGAGGAAACACATCACATATGAATGCACTGCATCATGGGTATGTAAATGCCCAATTGCCAGGTATTGCATAACACACTACAGTGATAAAAGACAATTGATTATTTGCATACCCATGATGCAGTGCTTTCACATGGGGAATGTTTCCTCAAATAAAACAATTTAATTAAAAAATAAAACTGTACAAGTGATACTATAAAATAGATGTCCCTACATATAAAAGGGATGTTCCAACACTTGTTCTCTGCCTAATAACCATCTACATGTGCTTATTTGTGTCTCCACAATATTAATAAATAAGAGTCATTGTATAATAGCAATACTGCACTCCAGGGTGTGTGTTGTGCAGGAAGAACCTCACTTCTGGTTGTTGGATACACTCAGCCTCATGCCCAACTACACCAGGTGTGAGGTTATCCCAGCATAACCCACACCCTGTCATGCATTATCACTTAATTGAAGCATGAAACACAAATGCCCAGTTCAAATAAGAAACCCTCAACAGCCTCTGGATGGCAAAAATGTAGGGACAAAACCCTTGATGGAAAAATTATTTTATTTTTATTATCAATAATTTATTGTTTTTTAATTATTACTGTTATTATTTTATGTTATTTTTTATATGGGACTAATTTCTGGTTAAGATTATTGTTTGCATAAGTTCCTAAGAAAAAACAAAAACCAAAAAGTGTTCGTTAATTAAACCTTAAGACAAGGTATCTGGCTTTAATGCTTAAAAGAGAATATATCTCTGTTCCATAAGCATCCCTTTGTCATATGGTAAATTAGGTCTGTTGAAATGAAGATGAGGCTCCATTTTGGTTTTTAAGCCATTATATTAGTGAACACTTTCCAAGCTAAGTCTGTAGAGTGATATTGCCTTAGGGGCCTAGCCACATTCTAGAAATACTTCAGCCACAGTTAGCTGGTACCAAAGAAGCATCCCTGTGATGTGACTGATTTATAGCCATATGTTTGTACAGGGAAGTCTTGTTTAGAGCTAGGTATCTATGACTACTATCAGATTGGAGGTCATGTGACTGGTACAGACTTATAGAAGGAAAAAATAACTGTTCCTCAGTTTAGACTGTATATTAAGAAAAGTATTTGGCGTATAACTTAAAAGCCCATTATGGTGCCGCCTTGAAAATTTGACAGTTATTGAACACTAGCATGATAAATATGCTTACCAAGTTTTTTAATTGCTGGACAAAGGATTCAGGAGTTGCAATTAAAACTTATTTTATATAATTTTCTCATTAGAAAACTAAACGAATCTAGTATCTCATGATAGCTCATGTCTTAAGAAGTCTAAGAAAATGACTCTTAAGTCTATATGTTGTTGCTATAGAGAGAAATACCATCTAAAATAATATTTGTGACAAGTTTAAGATTTGTTTCTTTAAGTTGAACAAAGAACCCATGTGTTTCTACAAAAAAGTAATGTTTTAACTGTTTCTGTCATTCTGTTGCTTAGAATACTCAGAGCAAGACTCTCACTTTATTTTAAGAAGTTGTATTGAAATTATGAAGTTATAACCCTTAATAGTGTAATTTAAAAAGTATCCATGCTACAAATATCAGACTTATACAAATATGAGCTGCTTGAGGAGAAACCCCTGAATATGTAAGTTTAATGTTTAAATTAGGTTAAATGAAAATGTTATTTAAGAAACATAGTTTTGAGTATTAAACTACTCTGGAGAAAAAAAGGGATGTCTAAGAGGCATGTCTGTATGTCACCATTTATCTTTTGAGATGTCCTACCTATCTATTGACTCAGGCCAATCAAAATCTGGTGATGTCATCACCAGGGCAGTTTTAAATAGTTTAGTCTGGTCACACCTCAGTCTGGTCCAACATATTGATGCAAAAGGGCCTATGTTAGTTTAACTAAGAATTTTAAAGGCATTATGCTGTAGCTAGGTAAAATAACTTTGGGCCATGCCTGTTTGAAATGCAGGGACCAGCCTAAGGATAGCCAAAAGCTTGTGCAGTGCTGCCAAAAAATCCAGGTGCAAAAAACAGATGCAAGGACATTCTCATTGTGTATGAAGCGAGGTCTGTGTTTAATTTGTTGAGCATTTTGACTAAAGTAATGTTGCCTGCTGTTGTCTAGACATGCTTATTTTTAAAACTCACACAAGCTCTACAGCATTGTGAGAAGGTCTAGTGCCCTAAGGTTTTAAAAGCAGATGAAGCATAAAAAGTCATTAAGTTTCAGTTAGCTATCCATAAGGAAGTTCTTTGAATCTAGTGTTGCTGTGGACTGTGCAGATTGAAGCTGTGTTCTACAAATCCAAGAACTGACTTTTGGTAAAGTGACTTTCAGCAAGAAAAGTTTAACATGCTGTGTTTGTCCATGCTAAAAGAAGTTCCAGGGTCAAGGAAATTAGCTAACAAAGAAGCTTCTCCTCACGAGCCAGACTCAACCAAAAGTTCTAAGTTGAGAGATGGACCACTTCTACAACCAGAATTATAAGTATACTCTTATTACTTTCACTAATTAATAATTAATAGTCTTAGTAGTTTAAATTGGCTTATCTGGGAAAGTAACAAGTGAATTAACTTTTAACTATAGAACATGGGAATATAGCTTAAATTTGAATTAGGAACTCTTGCATGATCTGAAAAGTTAAAAATGAGTTTATGAAAGTATACTACAAAATACTGTTGTAATTTGTTGCCAGTTCTCATACAAAATACATTTTACGTGCTATGAAGTTCTGAAACAAGTTTTATACAGAAATACTCTGAGATATTGATCTTATAAGTACATGTTCTTATGCATGAAAGTTATGTTAAATACTAAATATGGTAAACATTTATTTTAACTATTACTATTTATCATAATGAACAATGCTTATTCATCTGCATTGCTTATTTGCTAAAATTTGTTTTATTAGTTTGCTGGATTATCTTAAACAATTTTGCTGATGTTTACTGTATTATGCTTTTATTTATGCTAATGAGGAATATTTAGAATTATTATATAGGTGTAAATGAAATACAGTCAGACCTGGTTAATCTGTAAGCATTTGTGTTAGCCCAAATGTTTACGTAATAAAAATCTACACAGTAACCAGACATTGACCAAATGATGATTTTTTTCAATGATTTATTACAATACTTTAAAAAATCACTTTTAAAATACAGTGCAAAACATATGGATATTGTACATTACGTTGCTTCAGTCAGTTCAGTTAAGCAACACTCAGGCAATAATAAAATTAGCCTGATCTGAATTAAGACTGAGGTAGCTATTGTCAATTGCAGCACAGGAGAAATCTCAAAATGTCAATGTTTGTCATGAATAGATCGAGGAGCTCACATCGCTAGATGCTTTCAGAACATGGTCAGAACGGGACTTGTAAAATAGTTTGAAAGGCAGAATGCCCTTTTCCCTTCTAGGTGCTGTCATTAAACCCAGTAAAAGGCTGACCCATACATTAAACTATGAAATGAAATGGGTCACTGCTACCATTATTCGGAGATGAACAGAACTGCCATTGAGCAACTGGCAGGGTTAGCAGCTGGCGGGGGAGTGTTTAAATCTTATTTTAGAATGGTTTGTGGGGCAGGGAGTGGATGAAAAACAGAACAGATTGAGGGAGTAGGAATCTCAAAACATCAATGGGGAAAATGTGAGAAATTGAGCTGTGACCACACCTGGGCAGGGAGGGGAAAAAAAACAGAACAGATCAAGAGGCTCAAATCGCTGACTGACAGCTGTGTAGCTGAATGATGGGGTTGGGGATATTCTACAAGAACAATCGGGGGAATGTAAACATTTTTTTTCAAGGTATGCTTAGAGAACATGGTCAGAATGGGACTCGGGGAAAATGCAAGAAATGGAGCCATAACCACACCGGGGCAGGGAGCGGAGAAAAACAGAACAGATCAAGAGGCGCACTTCACTGACTGCTAGCCGGGTAGCCAAACAATGGGGTTGGGCATATCCTACAAGAACAATAGGGGGAATGAAAATTAAAACAGAAGCAGCTGGTGGGGGGATGTTTAAAATCTGCTGTACTCACAAATTAATTTAATTAAAACATGTCTTTACTTTACTTTACCTAAGACATCAGCAGCAGCAGAATGAGAGAGTACACTCAAGCAGTTATTGTAAGTGTTGGTTTCTACTGAGGTAACACACTGAAGGGGATTAAGAGGGGATTACGAGATCTTGTGATTAACAGTCTGTTACAAACCTGTTAGCACCTCCTCCAGAGCACAATGAAAAATGGATTAAGGAGGTCACAGTGAATAGGAATTAATTAGACTAATTAAAGACAAATGCAAATGGATTCAGATTCTCAGTTTTACATATTAAAGAGGTAATTAACATGAGAAAAAAAATTGCATTGTGTCTCATTTGGAAAGTCATACATACAGACTAATGAGGCACAGACAAACCAGGTCTAACTGTATATATTTTTCATAATTATAAGTGTGAAAGTGGTGTCATTTGCCATTATATTTGAATCTGGAGAGCACAGGATAATATAAGTGAATTGTTATTGTTTTCGATAATTTATTGAAATAATGTGTGTGTATGGCCTGAGGTTAATCCAAGTGCATTATTATAAAAAGTGATATTATAAGCCTTTGTTTGACATCTTTGTCAGCCCCAGAATCAAGCAATGCCTTATGATTTAGACTGTTCTCAATGTTTATGTCACAGTAAAATCTTTCTGCTTTTGCTTTGGAAATTAAGTTGCCCAGGCAGAATTTTCCTTCCTTTCCTGGCAACTCAACAGTTTTACAATGACATTTCACACTGCTGTTGACACTAGTATTTTTAACTTTATTTGGCATCTAATTTTTAAATCTTATTCCAATCTCATTATCCTTTTTAACAATAGCAGTTTCTGTAACTATGTCAGCAATAGAGTGGACAGGATCTACAAGTCACATGGCACTACTAGTCCCATCTGCACAATGTACAGCCGAGGAGGCATTTTTCACAGAAAAAAGAAAATCAGGAGATGACCAAGAAACTTGGAGTACAGTATATAGCTTTGAGTGTTGTTACCTCTTTTCTTCTTTTGTCTCCAGTTTTTGTTCTGACATCTTTGCAACATTACTTCAGTTAAAATGCTCAGCAAATAAAACACAGCTCTTGCTTCATACACAATGAGAATGTCCTTGCATCTGGTTTCTCCAATGCTTTGCTCCACTTCCCCCTGTGTCTCCTGGTTTTCCTGCACTTGTGCAAAACTTGCCTGTAATCCCCAGTAATAGTAGAACCAGTAGTAATGGGCAGTGACTACAACCTTCTGCCCTTCCTAATACTGCCCAGGTCAATGAAATTGCAATTGCTGAAGATGGTAATAAAACTGCTATGAAATTAGAAAATGAAAGTGTTAATGCAGAACCAGACCTTACCCTAGAGGTATCCTGAGTTACTGTAGCAGGCAGTGTAGAGTGCCACAGTGAACCTGCAATGTTGCCAGGAGTTCAGAAAAAAAATTCTACCTGGGCAACTTAATCCCTGGGGCAGATAGGTTTTACTGTGACATCAACATTGAAAGCAGCCTAAGTCATGAAGCTTCAATTAACTCTGGAACAGAAGTTACATTGATGTCTAGAAGCTTTTATAACAAACTGGTTGATGTGGTAGGTAACTCTAAGGTGTTGAAAACACTCCCTGATGTCTTACAATCAGGTTTTAGAGGGGAGCTAGGTAAAGTATAGCTGAAATTGAGGTTTGGCAAGATGGAAGTCCACATCCGGGTGTATATCACTGATAGAACTGTAGATGATTTCTTGATTGGAAATGACCTCCTGAAAAGATTTTGGCCTGTCACTGGCTATTTTCATGGAATCCTGTGGGCACAGGTAAACAGGCCTATTCCGTTTGGGAAGAGTCTTAAGGTTGCTAATCAATCAGAATCATGTTATCTTGAGAGAAATGACACAACGATTAAATTGAATTTTGTACATTCTGATGTACCTGATGTATCTGCACTAGGTGATCCTGAAAATTTGTCTCCACGGAGAAGCAGAGCTCATGTGGTTTGTCTGTCAAAGCATGATGTGGTAAAGTCTGAGATTAATGTAAGAGGCCTTACTTTCTTCACCAAGTAAGTGGATCCTGCTATCTTAGAATTACACTAGCCCTGCAGTTGACACAGAGGCACTGAATTCTGAGTACTCAACACCCTCAAGGGTTGGTAGAAATGAAACATGCCCACTAAGTCACGGGTCTTTACTCTGCAATATAAGGCCAGAGGAAGGCAGGTTAACGGTACCCATCAAAGCAGAGAATTTGCACAGTAAATTCAGTGTTATGCTTAGGTTATGAGCACTGTTTAATTAGTGAACTGCTTTACAAGATGTTAAAGAGGTGGAGGCCTAGTTTAACATGTGCAAAGAAACAGGAGTGGTTGGAAAATGTCCCTTATCAGACCACTAGCATGAAAAGCATAGTTAGCTGTGCCTTGAACCTCCAAATAAGGCAAAAGAAAATACAACACCCTATAAAGGTAGTACAAGGCCTAAAATCCCCCATGCACCTGGGGCTAGACATCCTTGTATGACTGGGTGTGTATGTTGACCCAGGCAATAAAAGTGACACCATAGGCCTTGAGGTCCAGACAAACTATTCCTCAAGCATGCCAAGTGGTAAACGAGTTCACCACAAGAATTCCAAGTAATGTCAAGGATTTCTCTCCTAGGATTAATGTAAAGAAAGGCCAAGAAATGCTTGACAAGGCTGCACTCTTTGTGCTTGACAAGCAACTTAGTATTATGGGTTTAAAAATCCACTCCATACCTTGCTGGGAGACAAGCAATGCTTCTGGGGAAACCTTTTATAATTTGGAGTTAGTTGTTCCAGTTATTGGGATGTTACCAGAAGACATTGTTCAGGATGAAACAGATGAAGAATTAGGTCCATACCAAATGGTTTAATTGCTTTACAAGAGATTTGTCCAGTAGACAAGGAAGAAATACAGGCATGCAAAGTTGAAAATGACTACCTAGTACTGTCTACTATGGTTAGTGAAACAGAACAATATAGAGAGGGCCATGTGATTAATGCTAAAAATGTTTCTGAGTTAACAAAAGATGAGGTAGAACTAGGTAAAAATTTACCCTTCCCAGATTTTAAAGAACAAGTTGAGCATGCTATACAAAATTCTAATTATGAAACAGAAGTAGAAAAAGAAAAGGTTCGTGAAATGTTCTTTCAGTTTAAGGACATGTTTGCAAAAGATGCTCACAATTGTGGGGTAACTGACCTCCATGTTACCGGGGTACGTACCGACCCCAGTAAAGGTCCAGTTTATGTACACCTGTACAGAGTACCACTAGCATCGTATGAACATATACAAGAGATATTGGATACCTTAAAGGAGTGAGGAATTGTAAGACAGGTAAAGTCTATTTATAATTCCCCCATTTGGCTTGTGCTAAAACCTATGGGAAAGTGGAGACTCACTATTGACTATAGGAAGTTGAACTAACAAGAGCCTGTATCTTGCTTACCCATAACATATTTGGACCAAAGTTTGGACAAAGTTCAAAGTGCCAAATATTTTTCTACCCTAGATATAACAAATGGATTCTGGACAATAAGAGTAGACTCAAAAGATCAATATAAACTGGCTTTTACATTGAGAAGCAGACAGTACACATGGAATAGGTGCCCTTTTGGGTACTTAAATTCACCAGCAGATTTCAATACCTTTCTGCACAAGGCATGTCTGATGCCGAAAGCAGAGGCAATCTTTTGTGGAACACCTAGTTGAGGTCACCTATGTGTTAAATCAGCCGAAAGTCACTGGTGCCAAGTTGTCCTTACCAAAGGGGCAATGGTTCAGAGATAGGGTAAACTATCTTGGGCATGAAGTCCTGATGGACTATGTCCTCAGTATATCAAAGTTGAGGAAGTGCAAAAAAATTGGTCCACCCAAAACTTTAAAAGAGTTACACAGTTTTCTAGGGATCTGTAACTACTCAAGACAGTTTATCCAGGACTATGCGGGAAATTGCCTATCCTCTTCACCAGGATGTTGAAAAAGTCAGAACCTTGGGTGTGGGGGGGAGAGCAAGAGAAGAGCTGTGCAAGCTTTAAAAGATAGTCTGAGTCAAGCACCATGTCTTGCTTACCCACAAATGGATAAGGATTTTTATCTAGAGGTAGGACATACTAGTAGTAGCATCAGTGCAGTGTTATATCAAAAACATGATTCATACAAATGTGTTATTACTTATGTGAGTAAAACCTTGAGTGATGTTGAGAAAAAGTTCTCAGATTATGAAAAGACATTGTTTTCCACCGTATGGACAGTACAATAGTTCAAAACTTAAATGTGTGTTAAAAAAGTTGTTGTAGAGACTGATCACCAACCCCTTACCCTTCTGGGAAGCCAGAAGCCTAAGGGTGGTAATGTGTCTAGAAGCAGAATTGTGGCCTGGACCTTAGCACTCCATGGCCTACCCATAGAGGTTAGGTGTGCAAAGAACAAAAGGAATACAGTAGTTCAAGGATTAGCAGACCTGGAGATGCATAATTGTACTGTAGATTAACTTCCAGTACAAGACTCTGACCTATCTCCTGAGTTGGAAATGGTACACTAACATAACAGGCACCACCACTGATGAAATTGTGTGTGAAAATTTGCCTAGATCCTATGTTGATCTATGTTGATGGTTGTTCATTCCAGCAAGGTGAAAACCAATATTCTGGTTTAGGAGTGGTATGGCAGGATAATGTACCATGTACTCATATCATGTACAAGCTCAGTCCTAAGTCTAACCAATATGCAGAATTGGCAGCCACCTATATAGTGGTACAGACTGCAGTACAACATAAGTTACAAGACACTGTAATTTGTACTCACTCTGATTATGTTAGGCAGAACTTCCCTACACATTTAACAGGATGGAAGGTGAATGGTATGATCAATTCAAGAGGCAGTAAAGTAATGCTTGCAGACCTTATCCTAGCCATAGATCAGTTGGTTCAGGAACATAAGTTGGTTGATTATTTGTAAAAGGGCATTCAAAAATTCAGGGACCAGACAAAACAAGAAATGACCTAGCAGATGCTCTGGCTAAGGAGGGTGCTTTATGTGGAGAAGAATGGAACTTGTCCCTCCTGTCTAAGCTAAGTTGGATGTGGTTATCAGCAGACAAAAGCAACAGAAACAGCAAAATAGGGTTTTACACTTGTATAGTAAGAAACCTGAGTTTGATTTAGCGAAAATGCAACAAGATGATGAAGTAGTAGGAAACTTTTATCATTTTATCAAGAATCCCACTGAAAACATGATTACTGACAGTGACCTACAGGATAGCCGGGACCTGAGACCCATGTATAACCAGAAGGATAAATTCCAATTAAGGAATGATCTCTTGGTAAGAATTGGTAAAAACCCACATGATGTTCAATGGGTGGTTCCTTTAGGCCACAGGGGAATTATGTTACAACATGCCTATGATGAACCATCAGGAGCACATGGGGGTATAGGAGAACTTATGAAACCATAAAAGAGATAACCTACTGGCCCTACATGTATGATGATGTAGCAGGGTATGTACAAGGGTGTATAACCTGTTGCAAGTTCCAACCAGTTACTCCCAGACACAGAGCACCACTACAGTCAAAAGGCATTGCTATGCCTTGGTCATATATCCAGATTGACTGGATCAGTCCTGTTACCAGATCTTCAGGGGGTAACCAACACCTTTTGACAGTTAGTTGTCTGTTCACAAAATGGGTTGAGTGTATACCTGCTCCAAATAAGACTGCCAAAACCACTGCTTTCTTATTAATAAACCATGTGTTTAGTCAGTGGGGATTACCATTAAGAGTAGAATCTGATAGAGGTCCTCATTTCACAGGAGAGGTAATAGTAAACGTGTGGAAAACTCTAGGATTAAAGAGGAAACTACATGTGTCCCACCATCCACAATCATCTGGACAGGTGGAATGCACTAATCAAACAAATATGTATATATTGAAGAAATATATCAGTTCTTCAGGAAAAGATTGGGATATAAAGTTACCACTAGTGTTAATGGTCATACGGGCTACTTCTAATAAGTCTACAGGTGTTCCTCCTTTTGAAATGATGACAGGAAAGCAGATGGTGTTACCTTTGCATCTCCTGTATACTGCAGGGAATGTAAATTCAGCATGTGCCACTGCAGTACATGAATATGTAACCCACTTAAAACAGCATTTGCGAGAAACCTTTGCATTTGCTCAGAAGAACTTAGAGAAAAGTGTTAGGGCTTCTAAGTCATATTCAGACAGGAAAACTAGTCCAAAAGGGTATTAAATTGGTGATAAAATGTTTTACTTTAACTACAGTAGAGATAAAGCCAAGGTCAAAAAGTTTCTTGCAAGTTGGCAAGGACCCTTTGTGATCACTTACAAAATCTCACCTGTAGCATACCAAATGTATCTAAAGTAGAAAAACACTGGAGAGGTACTACCTAAATGGGTTCTTTTTAATCAGTTGAGGCAATATCGTGAATGCAACACATGGGAAAATGTTCTAAATGAATCTACAAGTGGTGATCAGGAATTAGAGTCTAGTTAAAATGTTAATTGTGATATTGACCTTTTAGACTGATGAACAAAGAGAATTTGATATATGTGTGAAATGTTCAAAACAATTTAAAATACTGTTTTAAAAATGTACATAGTTGTAATCATGTTTAATCAGGTTAGTTCATCTAGTACTGTACATACTCTTATGCAAAAGGTACATCTCCAATGATGCCATCTAGTGATGTCACATTCGATGATGTCATATGTGATGATGTAATATGCTTATGATGTCATGTTACTACATGATAATGTAACTGTGTGTTTTATGTTTCATTTTCCCTGCAATGCTTAAACTATATACAAATATATAGTAGGTTTATAGTTTTGAATTACAAAATGCATTTTTAGGGTGCACTTTTAATTCAAAAAGGGGGGAATGTATGAACAGAACTAATTTGACTGAAATATTTTATTATTATAATATTATTATATTCTTAATTGCTATTCTATAGCCTTATATTGGCTTAATGATAATGTACTATAAATGTTTCTGGTCAAATTAATATCTAAATGAACTCTAAAACAAGGACAATGCTGCTTATGGCTTGAATATTGAAATGGAAGAATGATGCCATGAAGCAAAAGGGAATATAGCATACATGGTCAACTTCAGAAAATAAATTGTTTCAGGGGTAGTCTGTTTAAATGGAATGGCCCCTATTCCAACTATTAGCAGAAGATCTTGAAGCTGAGACTAAAAGATTATTGTCATGGAAACTTTACATAATTATGACCTTGTTTTTGTGTGCCAGCCAGACCAGATACCAGAAGTTAACATAGACTGAAATAGATAGGCTTTAAGAAATTAAGACTTTTACTTATAGAAAATACAGAAAAACTCTGATACATTTCAGAATTATACAGGTTATTGGGAATGCATAAACCTGCCCAATGATTAAGTTTTAAACCTAACAGCAAAGTGTAGTGTAAGCTATTTATAAAACTCTGTAGCCCCAAAACTGTTTTAAATATATTGACAAATCTGGTGCCTAAAGTAAGCTGACCTTGCCACCTTTTCAATAGAATGAGGTTTGAGTGTTTTTCTAACAAGCAACATCTAGTCATGTGGTTTGTAAGCATTCTGGATAAACTCCAAAGCAACATGAAGTCATGGCTCATTTATCACAAATAAAAGGAATCACTGTCTTAAAGAGGTTTTCTAAGTTTACAAAGTTTCTAATGATAGCAGATATGCCAAACTAACATCATTTTGAACAGGAAAACATGTACTTCTGAAATATGTAAATATTTTTTAGATATCTATACAGAAAAAGGTTTTATAATATTTTTATAAATTATAGAGCTTATATTAGAATTGACACCATCATGTTTGGTCTCAAATGAATCCTGTCTTTTAGCTGCATTTGAAAATGCAGATTTTACATTTGTAACAAGGTACAAATTGATGCAAGAAAGAAATATTGTTTTAAATCAGAAATAATTTTTTTTAAAGATGAGGTCATATTGATGAAATAAATAGTTTAGGAGGGGCTAACAGTAACACCCTCAAAGAGTACTCAGACCAATCATAATTTGATGGTGATGTCACCCAGCAAGTAGGACATAAGTGGGATGCTGGCAAGGCTGGCCCAGAATTGCCTTATCCTTTGATATATGAGGACCTGTGTTGGCTGCCTTGACAATGTTGGATGAACTTGGGACTTGTACTAGGCCAAAAGCCTGAAACCATGCCTGCCTGTATCCAGCACTTGGGTTGAGCCATTGCCACCACTAGGGGTTGTTAGATGCAGCTTAAAAGTGTGCACAACACTACAACAAAGTCCAACTGCTAAAACAGCCTGTTACAGTAAGGACTCCCTTCCCTAGACTGGATGAAGCAAGGCCTGTGTTTTGCATACTGATAATTTGGACTAAAGTAATGTTTTGGAATTTCTGTTAAAAGTGGAACAAGAGACAAACTTTGGACTGTACCAGCCAGCAAGCCCGCAGTGCTGTTAAATAGCAGTGAGTCCAGAGTTGCAGGTTCAAGAGCAGAAATGAACTGAAACAGAAAAAAGTCACATAATCCAGTTACTCAAAACAACTCTGCTGTCCACAGGGAGAGATCTTTCTACAGACTGTGCTGCTAAACTGCCAAAATCTTGCTGTCTGAGTTTTCCCCCTAAATCTTGAAATGACTTTTGATGATTTGTGACATCAAGCAAGAAGGATTCAGCCTGCATTGCTTCACTGATGTCAGAAGATGCTACAGGTCCAGGTTCAAGAGGAAAAGACAAAAGACTACAGCCAAACCACTAAGGACTTTTGCAATCCAAAACCAGAAGTTTTTATCAAGACTTTGAAAGTTAAAAAGTAGAAGACTGCATCTACAGATAACTAAAACATAAGTACTCCTTTAATTATTCCACTTTTAGTACCTTTACTTGGCTGTCTGGAGCAGTAACTTAGTGCATTTTAGCTCCAAAACCTTGGTTATATAGTTAAGCTAGAATTTAGATGTAAAGAAAATATATTTTACATACTAAAGTTTGAAGCAATTCTTATACAAAGATATAACCTGAGACACTAGAGTAATGAGTTGCAAGTTCTTATAGTAAAAAGAAAAGGCAATGATATTTATAAGTATACTAAAGAAATAGTATAACCTGTAATTTATTCTGCTGATTATTACTTATTAATTTGCATTGCATTTTTGATGAAATTTGTATTTTTTGATTTACGTGATTTTCTAAAACCTGTTATTTTGTTTACCTTACAGTTTATGTTTGCATTATTTTTATTATGCTTGATATTTATGCTAATTATGAATATTTAGGACTTGTACATATGTGAATAAAATATATATCTATCTCTTATATCATCCAAAGTGTGGCAACAGTGTTTTGCACCATTATATTTGAATCTGGAGAGCATAGGATAATATCACATGTGAAGTTTTATTATTTTTGGTAATTTATGAAATAATTTTTGGGTAAGGCCTGAGGTGAATCTAAGTACATTATTATAAAAAGTTATACTATAAGCCTTTTGTTCCAACACCTTTGGGGGCATGTCTGAGATATAACTGTTAGTAAATAACAATCCACACTTACAGTGTATGAAAAATAAGTGTTATTATTGTTAGTATTTGCAAGATTTCTAAATTGCAGAAATAATAGTTTTCTGTTTTGTTTTTCTGAGTCTGAAACTACCTTAGGCAAAAGAAAAGGGAGCTAAAGCATACAAGTGAACAAAATAGAATCACTGACTAACAGTAAAGCAGCAAGAAAAAGAGAAAAGAACTTTTAAAGCCTCAGGGAAAAAATATTTTGTTATGTTTGTTTAAATTGTTTTGTAAGACGTTACTGCTGTTTTAACTGTTTTTTTAAAAGAATACTTAATTGTTGTTGTAAAAGTTGATAATCACTGTTGCATAGCCATGACAACATTAGCTGTAGCTGCAAATATATAGCAATGAGACAGTAATGTATACCCCAGCACAGCTTACTTTTTTTAAAAGTAAAAAGGAAAGGGTACAACAGCTGGAGAAAATGTTGGAAGATACATATTTTGAGTGTGGTTGGTTTGGAGGCAAGGAAGACATTTTGGAAAAGCTTTTACAAGAGTGTTGAAATTACCTAACAACTACTGTGACTTAGTCAAGCTAAAGGTTGAAAATGCTGTCTTGCAAAGTTAATTAAATGCAGCTAGACAGTATCAAGAACAGTGTTTAAATTTGAAAAGAGAAAAAGTTGAACTAGCAGATGCTTATGCACAGGTTAACAAGGATTTGGTTGAATTAAGAGATAAGTATGAAAGTTGACAAAGTAAAAGTCAATTTAAAAAAAATGAAAGCATTCAAAACTTTAGACTGTTTGACTGATTCTGGTATATCACTGAGTGTGTCATCTAACTCAGAAAATTAATTACCTCAGAGCAAAAATAAAATTTCATCTTGACAGAGAAAGAATTCTAATTCTGCTTCAGAGTGTGAACCATTCAAGAAATACAAGAAAAGGCACAACATTAGGCAAAAGGGGAGTTCCTCTGTACCGCAAGCTAAGGTGTTAAAGCCTACCACTGCTAATACTCTGACTAAGGGGGTGAAGGAGAAAATGTACCTCTGTCTAACAAAGAAAAACAATTGAATCCCATGCTTGGTCAAACTGGGACTCAGCAGCCTTATCAAAACTCAAACCAATACCAACACTGGAGGCCCTCTCCAAGGGAGGAGGCCCAGATGCAAGGCATGGTTGTGAGCATGGTGACAAAACTTACCACAGGGGGTACCACTACCCTAACTATAACCAGCAATGTTGCAGTGCAGCTCAAAACAGGTCTAGACATAGTTGTATAGGCCTAGAGGAGTCACAGACTAAGAAAGAAAAGAAGAAATTGATAAAGGAACTACAGGAAATATGAACGCTTATTCAAAGCTATGTACTCCAAGTTTCTCGGTTATCTCCTGACTTTCTCTTTTCTGTGAGAAATGCATCCTCAACTGTACCCTGTACAGATGTGACTAGTAGTGCTATATGACTTGTAGATACTGTTCACAGTATTGCTGACATGGTTACAGAAACTGGCATTGTTAAAAATGATAATGAGATTGGAATAAAATTAAAAAAATGACATGCCAAGTAAAGTTGAAAATTCTAGTATCAACAACAGCATAAAATGTAATTGTAAAACTATTGTGTTGCCCAAAAAGAAAGATGAATTCTGCCTGGCCAACTTAATTCCCAAAGGAAAAGCAAAAATATTTTACTGTGACATAAACATTGAGAACAGTCTGAATCATACGGCTTTGCTTGATTCTGGGACTGAAGTAAGTCTCATGTCTCAAATCCTCTATGATAAAGTGACTGATGCCTTAGGTGACTCCAAAAAGCTGAAAACACTTCCTGGCAGCTTACAAATTGTAGGTTATGGAGAGAAAGCTCAAAAGACCTTAGGTAAAGTTTGGTTGAAATTAGAATTTTGTAAAATGGTGATTAAACATCCAGTGTATTCAACAAACAAAACAGGTAATGATTTCTTGATTGGAAATTACCTTCTAAGGAGGTCTAAACCTGTTCTAGAATATGGGCAGAAAATCTTATGGTCACAGGTGAAGAGGCTTATTCCATTTAGAAAGAGTCAGTAACATTTTTAAACAATGAAATTCATGCTACCGTGAAGAAAATGATTTAATGATTTAACCGAATTTTGTAGGTTCTAATGCAATTGATGTATTTAGTGTGGTAATTTTAAAATTGGTTATATGGAGAAGTAACTCTTATGTGACTTGTGTGTCAAAACAAGATGTAATTAATCTGTAATTAAGACAGATGCCTAACTTTCTTCACAAAGAAACTAAGTCCTGTTTTTCTAGTGACATCCTGTTATTGACAGAAACATTAAAGTCTTAAGTACCAGACCCATTGAGGGCTGTGCAAAAGAGGTGCCACTCAATAAAACCAGAGATAACGCCATAATGCCAGACAGCAACAGAGCTTGTAAAGTCCTGTATTGTCCAATCAGTGCCCAGGTTTACCCACTTTTAAAATGAATAGTTACAAATGTTCCAAACCGCAAATAAAGTTTTAAAAGTATAGGCACTTGCCTTGAAACTCCATAAAGGAAAGTATACTATATCTTGTATGTCATGCAAGGTTTGACATATACCATGCCTTGGGATGCATGCACTTGTACAACTGGATGTGTATACAAGCCTAGATAATAAAATTCTGTGGTCACAATTAAGGGAAAAACCTTTACCTAATAAAGTGACATCACCAGCCTTGAGGTCTAGATAAATAATCCCTCAAGTGTGCCAAATGGGGAGTGTGCTCACTGCAACAGTTTCAGATAAAGTAAATGAATCTTCTGTTAAGGTTAATGGAAAGGTGTTATAAACTGTATTGTTTGTGCCTAACCTACAGTAGTGATATGGATTTGAAAATTCATTCTAAAATTTGCCTAGGTATGTGCACTAAAATAATGCATGTTTTTCTCCTAGTACATGACTCCAAAAACAGAGCCTGTCACTTTTAAAACTAACTGTGGTTAGTAAAAAGCGAAAGGGGGAATCCTTTGCAGTTTAGACACTTATTATTCCAGTTATTGGGAGACTAACAGAAGGCATTACCTTAAAAAGAGACAAAAAAAGAGGTTTTAAAGAAGCATATGTAGTTGATGTTAAAACTAAAGTGGTTGACAATGAGAAAAATAAAATGTTAAGAAATAAGGCAAATTCAGATAAAAACGTTTGATTAATGTTATTTTTTTAAATGTACAAAGAACTAGTAAAAAGTTGGATTTTAATTTAGTAGAAGTAAAATGAGGTAAAAAAATAGTAAGTGCAATTACAAAAGTGTTTTAAGTAATCCCAATGTAACTATGATTGCTATAAAGGTAAACAACAAACAGAACTTAAACTTAAATCTGTGAAATACCACTAAGGTAACTTTAACTTCCAATCCAGCAATGATATCTTGTAAAAACCCATAAAAGTTACAAGTGCCAGTTTAGTAGTGCCTTCAGCAAATGGGGGGACAGAACTTATGAAATGTAACAAAGTAACTACTAGCCTTGTTTGTACTGCAATACTAAAAATTTAAAAAGGTACAAGAATTTAAGAAGAATGGAAATAATGAACAAGAGTTATACTAAAATGTTAATTGTAATGCTGTTTGTTAAAGTTGATGAACAGTGAGAATTTGCTGTATTTGTAAAATGTTCAAAACCATGTAAAAGATTATTATTTTGAAAGAGTACATAGCTGTAATCGTGTTTAATCATGTTTGTTCGTGTAGTACTGTACACATATCTATGCAGAATAGTACATCTCCAATGATGTCATCCAGTGATGTCACATCTATGATGTCACATCCCATGATGTCATATGTGATGATGTAATGTGCTGATAATGTCATGTTACCACATGATGATGCAACTTTGTCTATTATGTTTTGTTTCCCCTGCAATGCTTAAAACTATATATGCATATATAGTAGGATTATCATTTTGAATTGTAAATGCATTTTTGGGGTGCATTGTAATTACAAAAGGGGAATGTAGGAACAAAACCCTTAACAGAAAAATGATTTTATTTTTATTATCAAGAATTGATTTTTTAATAATTATTATTATTTTATGTTATTTTTATATGGGGCTAACTTTTGGTTAAGATTATTGTTTGCATAAGTTCCTAAGAAAAAAACAAAAATGTTAATTAAACCTTAAGACAAGGTATCGGGCATTAATCCTTAAATGGGAAAATATCTCTGTTCCCTAAGCATCAGTTTGCCACATGGTAAATGAGGTCTGAGGAAATGAAGATGAGACTCCATTTTGGTTTTTAAGCCAATATATTAGTGAACACTTTCCAAGCTAAGTCTGTAGAGTGATGTTGTTCTTAGGGGCCTAGTCACATTCCAGAGGAGCATCTCTGTGATGTCCAAGCCTTACATGACAGATTTATGGATGTTTGTATGGGGAAAGTCTTGGCCAGAGCTGGGTATCCATGGTAACAATCAGATGGGAGGTCATGTGATTGGTACAGACTTACAGAAAGAGAAAAAAACTTCCTCTGTTTAAACTTTGCTTATTAAGAAAAGTATTTGGCTTATAACTTAAAAGCACATTATGGTCCTGCCATGAAAATTTGACAGTTATTGGACAATAGTATGATAAATAAACTTACCAAGTTTCATGACTGCAGGATGAATAATTCAGGAGTTATAATTAAAACTTATTTAAAACATTTTCTTATTAGGAAACTAAAATCTAGTATCTTGTGATAGCTCACATCGTAAAAAGTCTAAGAAAATGACTCTCAAATCTGTATTTTGTTGCTATAGAGAGAAATACCATCTAAAAGAATGTTTGTGACAATTTGATTTATATATTTAAGTAGAACAAAGAACCCATGTGTTTCTACAAAAAAGTAATGTTTTAAAGGCTTTAAGAATGGATTTTTTTTAACAAATTGAATATCATTCTGTAGCTTAGAATACTTAGAGTAAGACTATCATTTTATTTTAAGATGTTTTATTAAAATTATGAAGTCATAACCTTAATAGTGTAACTTAGGAAATGCAAATATTGCAAATATCAAAATCATACCAATATGTTCCCCTTGAGAAGAAACACCTGAAATGTAAGTTTAATGTCTATATTAGGTTAAATGAAAATTGCATTAAGGAAAATAATTTTGAACTAAAACTAGTTTGAGGAGAAATGGGATGTCTTAAGAGTCATGTCTGTATGTCAACATTTATCAACTAAGAAGTCCTACCTTTCTAGTGAATCGGGCCAATCAGAATCTGGTGATGTCATCACCAGGACAGTTTTATATTAGTGAGTTTGTCTGGTCACAGCTCATTCTGGACCAAAATATTAATGTAAAAGGATGTATGTTAGTTTAACTAAGAATTTTAATGGCTTTATGCTGTAGCTAGGCCAGAGAACTTTGGGCCACGCTTGTTTCCAGGCAGGGACCAACCTAAGGATAGCCAAAAGCTTATGAAGTGTTGCCAGGAGATCCAGATGCAAAAAACAGATGCAAGGACATTCTCACTGTGTATGAATCAATGTCTGTATTTTATTTGCTGAGCATTTTGACTGAAGTAATGTAGCCTGCTGATGACTAGACATAGACGTATCTTTAAAACTCACACAAGCTATACAGTGTGCTGAGCAGAAGGAGGTCTAGTGTCCTAACGTTTATAGCAGATGTACAACATGAAGGAGTCAATAAGTTCCAGTTACAGAAACAACTTTGCTATCCACAAGGAAGTACTTTAAATCCAGTGTTGCTATGGACTGTGCAGATTGAAGCTGTGTTCTACAAATCCAAGAACTGACTTTTGGTAAAGTGACTTCCAGCAAGAAAAGTTGAACATGCAGTGTTTGTCCATGCTAAAAGAAGTTCCATGATCAAGGAAATTAGCTAACAAAGAGACTTAAGAGGATCCAGACTCAACCAAGAATTCTAAGTTGAGAGAACAACACCTTTTACAACCAGAAATATAAGTTTATTTATTTCACTAATTTTAATTAATTGTCTTGGTAATTTAAAGTGGCTTATCTGGGAAAGTAATAATGAAATTTACTTTTAACTATAGAACTTGGGTATACAGCTTAAAAGCTTTGAATTGAGAAATTTTGCATGATCTGAAAAGTTAAAACTGAGTTTTACAAAAGTATAGTACAAAACACTAATATAGTGAGTTGTCAGTTCTCATAGAAAATACATTTTACATGCTATAATGTTTTAAAATAAGTTTTATACAGAAATAATATGAGATATTGATCTGATACATATATGTTCTTATGCATGAAGGTTATGTTAAATACTAAGTATGACAAAAGTTTAGTTTAACTATTACCATTGATTATAAAGAATATTGCTTATTCATTTGCAATGCTTATTTTCTAAAATTTGTTTTATTAGTTTGCTGGATTATCTGAAACAATGTTGTTGATATTAACAGTAGTAGGCTTGATATTTATGCAAATGAGGAATATTTAGAATTATTGTATAGGTGTAAATAAAATATTGATTGTTCATATGAACATAAGTGTGGAAAGCAGTGTCCTTTGCTGTTATGTTTGAATCTAGAGAGCAGAGGATATCATCATATGTGGATTGTTATTATTTTTGGTAATTTATGAAATTTTTAGGTTAAACCCAAGGTGAATCCAAGTGCATTATTATAAAAAGTGATATAAGCCTTTGTTTCATTGTTTTGTGTGAGTTTGATAAAAAAGTCTGTGTCCAGACAACAGCAGGCAACCTTGTTGAATCACAAGGTACCTAGGATTTGGTTCACTACCTGAAAAATTGTATAGAAGGAAGAATCCTAATGAAAATGAAATGCTTGCATCTAATTGGGCTACTTTGGGCAATTAAGAAATAAAGCTTCTTGGTTATTTGACTGCCAGTTTTTTTCTGTATACAGGATTAGGGTAACTAGATGCAAAGGGCCATCTGGTGAAGAAAGTTAAGACTGTAGATTGCAAGATCAAGAGTCAGTCTAACACTCTGGATAAGAAAAGATTTCCTTTTAGCTGAATAGTCAGAACTGCAGTCTGTGAGAGCAATGATAAATGGAACAATCACTGGTCTAGTAATGAAGCATGCAAGCTATTATTCAGTTTCCAGAAGATCCCCACCCCCATGCAGCTGGGGAGAGGACATTACAGTAGCGACTAGAATGGGACCCCTTGCAGTGTGACCAGAGGTAGAGATGTAGTGTATGCTAGCAATAATATCCAGTAAGGTGAGTGGTATTAGGTTATACCATATTACCCAGAGACTTAATGGGGCCCAACACTGCAGCTGGAGGGCATTATAGCCCCTGGAAGGTAGGTCTGGTATAACCCAATATTGCCTGCCCTTGAGGGTATTATTGCACCTAGAAAATGGATATTTGTTGTTACTTTAGCAAAAATTAAAAAGTTTAAATGAGAAAACAAGATAAAACAAAGCATTTAGTTGTCAAGTAGTCCCTTTACTGGTATGCTTGCCAGTAGAAGTCACTGTTGTTTGCTGCTGGTTTTTTTTTTCAGTTCTTTTCCCTGTTTTGTTTCTTTTGCTTTCATGCTCTTCTCTCTACAGATGATAAAATTAGCTGAGAAGTGCTCCATTTAAGTATTTGTGCTTGTGTATCCCCTACTACACCACTTGGAGCAGCTGTAATCATAATTGGAATATGACTGATACCCTTCTGATGCTGATTCCAAAGTTGTCACCCTGCCCACTAGCTAGTACAACAGTAAATGCTCACAAAGGCTTGATTTTCATATGGATGCTTTTCCCTTCCTGACTCTCCCTCTTCTTTTAATCAAATGTAAGTCTCTTGAGGGAGCTGGCACATGATTTTATACAGGTAATAAACTTTTGAACCGCTGAGAGGGGCTGGTTCACATGCTAAGTGAGAGAAAAATATAGCTGCCATTAATTTTTTGAAATGTAGTGTGGTGGGGCAGTCATTCCTTTTGTAGTAGGACAGGTTAGCATGGAATTAATTTACTCCAGGTCTCTGTTGGCACATAAAGGTATCCATAGGGAAGGGGTTCAGCCAATCAGAGACCAGGACATTTCAACCCATGTTCTAAACAGAAAATGCCATCCGACTACTTGTCTGTAATGTAAGACCCACTCCATCTTTTTTGTTCCTTATCTCCTTTATGGTGATGTCAAATATTGCTCTGGTCCCTCTCTGTCCTTCTTTATTCATCTCTTCAACTCCCAAAGGCCTTAGCATCTTCCATCTTGGTGCTAGGAGTCTTCTTCCTAAACTTGACCTCCTTAAACTCTGGGTTTTACATCACTCTACTGATGTACAGTGCATTTTTGAGTCTTGGTTCTCCTCCTGGATTCCTGATTGTAGCTTGTCCCATCCTGATATTCACCTCTTCAGGCATGAATGTGGCAAACATGGTGGTAGTGAGGCCTTATATGTCTGCAAGTGTCTCTCCTGCACTATTGCCTGTGGGAGTCTGCACCCTCCTTCCATGAATTTCTCCTTGCCAGGCTTTCCTTTCCCTCTACCGTACCCATCTTTTTACCCTCCTCTCTGGTTGACTCTTTCTCTGTTATTATTTCACACTCCTCAGGTGCACTTGTCCTCTAAGGGGACTTTAACGTTGATTGTCTTTCCCTGTCTTCTAGGCTGATCTCCCTCAGGACTCAGCCCCTTAATCTTTCCCAGCTGATTACTGACCCCAGCCAGCTCAGTCTGCACTCCCCTAATCACACCCTGCTGGACTGGATTCTCTCCTCCCATCAACACTGCATTGTTGCAGCAGGCATTTAGCTGGACCACTGTATGATGTTCTGCATCAGGACAGTCCGATGTCCTCCCTCCTCCCCCAAGTACATCTGATTTAGGTCCATCAGGTTACTTAATATCAATGCTGTCCTGAGCAACCTTGCTGCAAATGATTGGAAAGCCATCCTCTGTGGCCTTGACATTGACATTGTCCTTTCTTGGATCTATTCCAAATTTTCATTTGTCTAGGACAAACATTGCTCTCTCATAAAGTCCAGAGTTAAATCTTAACACCACCCCAGATTATTTCTGAACCTATTGATCAGTGTAAGTCCCATGATCAGGCATGGTCCTGTTACAAATTATGTCCCTCTTTGACTGAGCTCCTTTCTACAGGACACTTAGAAATGTTTATAAGAAATATGTCAGTGCTACCAAATCCCTCTAGCTTTAGATCAACCTCCAGAACAACCTTAACTCTCCAGCCAAATTCCAAAAGGTGCTTAACTTCATTTTTGACCCTTCCCCCCACCCACTCTGCTCCCACAGCCATCATGGTTAACGATTCACCCATCTCTGACCTTCCCTCTGTATCTGTTCATTTGAATTTGTTTTTACTACTTGTGCTCTCTCCTCTCCCACTTCTCTTAGTTCCTGTCCTCCACACCTTGCTTCACCCTCCTCCCTTTCCCAGGTTTTTATTTCCCCACTGTTAACTACTTAGAAATCCTTGTTAGCCAATTCCTCTGTCAACTTGTCTAAACCTAGCCCAGATGGACTGGATCCTAAACATCTCCACCTTTCAGCTCCTGCCTCTCCTCTTACTTACCTCTTCAACCTCTTTCTTCCTCTGTACTATTCCTCAGTCTTAGAAGATTGCCAAAGTTCTCCCTATTCATAGAGTGACCCATACTCCTCTGGCAATTTCCATCCTATTACCCTACTCCCCTCTCTTGCTGAGCTGCATGTGAAATGTGTCTACTGTAGACTTTCTGACTTCCTCTATCTATCCAGCTTCCTCTCACCTTTCTACTCTGATTTATGAAAGCACCACTCCGCTCTCTTCTCCCCACTGCATGTCACTTACTTCATCCTAACTGGGATAGATGAGGGGCACATCACTATAGCCATTTTAATCGATCTAGCCAGACACGTTAAAGGAAAATGACACAATCATATCATGTACATTTTATTTGTTGCCATGTCAACAGGCAACTCTTTTCCTGTAGCTGTTGGGGATAAACATGTTTGCTTTACTTTGTTTTCACTATTCATGCTAGCCTCCTGCAACTATCCTAGGAGTCTCCATTTTATGGTTGTTGAAATCTTATTGTCCATGAGAGCTTCATTATCATATGTGAACATGATGTCACAGCAACCATTTATACCATGTATCTCTAGGTTGAAAATACGAATATCCTGAAAAAATGCTCTATAAACATACAAACTGAATGCAATTTAAAGGGAAAACCCTGCATTACAACTCAGTTTGTAAAGCAACTGAAGGTAAATGTAGCATTTCACACCCTACTGCTACTTATTTTTTTGAACTGTAATTAAGCAGATAGGCATACTGTGAAGTCTAAGGGGTGCTGACACATCATGTTCTCATGTCCTAATACAGCTCTCAGGGACAGTGAGATTTCAACAACCAGAAAATGGAGACCACCAGGGTATTTACAGGGACTAGTATGACATGAAAATAAATTAAAGCAATAACTTATATCTCTAACAGCCACATAAAAAGAGTTGTCTGTCGACATAGAAACAGATATAATTTAAAAGATATGAGGGTGTAGTTTTCCAGTTGCCAATCCACTCCTCCTAAACAAGCTGAGCTCTGTTGGCATCTCTGCTCTTGCTGTTGAATGGTTCTGCTTGGGCTGTCACCAGTAGGTACAGATAGCAGGTGCCTTGTCACCTCCCCTACCCATCCAGGCTACAATCACACAGGGCTCCATTCTTGGTCCTATCCTTTATTTCTTTGACTGGGAGACAAAGGAATTGGATTGGGGGGGAGAAGTAGATGTGGCCTAGCTGGATTTCAGCAAGTCGTTCAACACAGTTCCACATAGGAGGCTTGTTAACAAGCTGGGCAGCATGGAATTGGGTCACAAGGTGGTAAACTGGATTAGAAATTTGTTGAGGAAAAGAACACAGAGGGTGGTGGTAAATGGAGCTCAATCAGAGGAAGGGAAGGTGACCAGCAGGGTGCCACAGGGATCAGTTCTGAGGTCAGTTGTGTTTCATGTCTTCATGAGTGACATAGCTGAGGGTCTAGAAAGGAAGGTATGCCTCTTTGCAGATGACATTAAGATTTGCAATAGGGTAGACACTCTGGAAGGAGTGGGAAAAATGAGGAGGGACCTAGCTAAACTGGAAGAATGGTCAAGAGTATGGCAGCTGGGATTCAATGGGAGGAAGTGCAAAATCATGCACTTGCGGAGCAGGAACCCGGGGAGGATTACATGATAGGGGAGGAGTTACTAATGGCCACAAAAAAGGAAAGGGATCAGGGGTAATTATTTCTGACAAACTAAAGTTGGTCAAACATTGTGCCAAGGCTGCAGAGAGATCCAGTGGAATGCTGGGGTGCATAGGAAGAGGTATCACCTGCAGAAGAAAGAAGGTAGTGATGCCACTGTACAAATCATTGGTGAGACCTCATTTTGAGTACTGTGTCCAGCTCTGGAGGCCACATCTCCATAAGGACATAGACATGGTAGAGGCAGTTCAAAGAAGGGCAACAAATATGGTGCAGGGCCTGCACTAAAAGACATATGAGAAGAGACTGGAGGAGCTCAATATGTATACCAAGGAGGAGAGGAGAGAGAGAGAGAGGAGATATGATAGAGACCTTCCAATAACTAAAGGATATAAATAAGGTACAGGAGGGTAGAATCTTTTAGAAAAGGAGTTGTTCAGGAACAAGGGGGCATGGCATGAGACTGGAAGGATGTAGACTAAGGGGCAACATGAGGAAGTAGTTTTTCACAGAAAGGGTGGTGGATGCATGGAACAGCCTCCCAGTGGAAGAGGTGGGGACAAATTTTGTGGGGGAATTTAAAAATGCATGGGATAGACATATACAAAAGAGAATGTAAAGCTGGAGATCAAGTAGGATCTGTGGCTTTTGCAATAAGAAGTGAAAATGGGCAGACTGGGTGGGCCTCTCTGCCTTTATCTGCCATCAATTTCTATGTTCCTATGCTTCCATTTTATTGAATGACCACCCCTCTGCCTGTGACATTTCATATATTCACACATATACACATGACACAGCTTTCTAGAGCTCTGGTCCTTCTATTGAAGCAATGGAAGGCTTGCTACAACAAGAAGTCCACAATATTCTGTGCTGGCTCCACTCCAACCAATTCCCAAAGCCCCCAAAATTCCTGCAACTGTGGAAAAAAAAACAAAGAATGAGGGTTTCCACTTGTGGAGCCGCAGTTTTTTCATAAGCTGTGGTATTTACAAAGGCAGAGCCTGTGTAGGACCTGTTCCACAATTTACAGCAGCTTGGGAGTGTTTTTTTTCCCTGCAGCTGGGAACAATCTTATGCCTGATGGGACCAGGTGGAAAATCTCCCACAGCTGCAGCAGACTGTAAATATAAATCTCCACAGCAGTGGAGATTTCAATCCACAACTGAACTTGCAGAGTGGGACTTAGTCCCACAATGTTTTGTGCATTTGACCCAGTGCTCATGACCTTTGGCACCAGTCAGAAACTGGCTAGGTTCTCCCCACTCCCTGTCTTCCCTACCCTGGATGGTTACTTCCTTGAATTTCTTCCTTCAGGTATCTTGGATCATGGCTAGACAGTGAGCTTGACTTCCTGGCCAACACTGATGCCATCCACTCCAAGCTCCACCCCAAATTCAGTGTCCTGTACTGCAACAAAGATTGCTTGTCTCTACATATTAACTGGGAGCTTGTCACCAAAATGGTGCTTCCAGTTTTCAATGATGTTGATGTAATCTATGTCACAGCCCCTTTTCTTTTCTTGTCATACTGGACACAATCTTCAATGCCTTTTGTCACTTTTCCATTAAGCTTCCTACCATTTTCAATGCTCTTCGATCTACTCCTCCCTATCCATCCTCCTCCTACCCTCACATTGCCAGTCCCACTGTGCCTCCTTCATCTACAGATTCTGGACTGAGGCCCTGTCCTCACTCTTTTCTCCTGTACTATCTGTCTTATACTCCCTCCACTCCAAGGATCCTTAAACCTTCTCTCTTTCTGACCCTCAGTCCTCTGCTGCTCAATTAGCCTTCTCCTATCACCTTCTCTCCTGCTGGAACCTGCTTCCCTCTCTCTCGCCATCTCTCCTCCTCCTCTCCTTTTCCTTTTGGCATCAGCTAAAGCTTCTTCCCACTCCTTAATGCTTCAGTCATTCTCCTCCCTGATCCACCCCTGTTTTGCTATAATAAATTGCTTATCTGTTCCTTTTAATGGTTTTACTGTGTTAAATTGTGCTCCATTTCTACTTTATTCTGTACCAATCATTAATGCCAGGTATGCTTGTATTATCATCTGACACTTTCACAGCCAAAGGCTGAAAATACTAGGAAGAATTGGAATTGCTGGGAAGGAGAGTGAAATGTTAGCTATGCAATTTAATGTATTAGATTTTTTTATTTATTTAAAACTTGGTAACCTGGAGAGGTACACTGAGCCAAGGCTTGTTTCTAGGTGTGAACCAAGGGGGGGAGGAAGTACAGACATGAAGATTGCAAACATCCAAACTGCATCTACAAAATTCATCAGCAGTTGAGGTAAGGTGAAATGTTTATTGGTATTACACTGATATAAATACTAATTAAATTACAAGGACTTATACCAAAATCCGAAAAAGTGCAATAAGTGCAAGAAATGGCTTTTATCAAGTTTATTTTTTAAAAGTGTCATGAAATTTTCCATGTTGATAATAAAAAAGGTATATCAATATGCCTTATTTTTATTGAAAAAGTGTATCAATACCATTTATTTTAGAAAAAGAAATCAGTCCTGTTGTGATGTAAATATGTATATTGATTTAGTGGGAGAAAACTGCCTGTCTTTAATATTGACAACATAAATACTACTGTTACATAATAATATAATAACTGGTTACCATTGTTTCCCATGGAGAAACTGGGTTATAATTCTGTTGTTATAACCAGCTGGTTATAATGATGAACACACACCCAGTTTCCCTACTTTGACACATGCGCCTACCGCACATTTCCTGTTCTCTGCACCATCCGTCCCCGCTATTCAGCGCTGGAAACTTCCCCAACATAAGTCAGTGGTAAGTTCTTTTTTGTAAAACAAAAAATACTACTGGGCACAAAAAAAACTGCCTAATTGGACACAAGTTAGGAACAAACAAAAGCTGCTTTAGTTTACAAGCTAGCTGCTATGGACTGCATTAAAACCCCAATGGTCCACTGCTTGACTCCATGCAGAAATGTACTTATCTGTATAATTGCTGTGGCAAAAAAATGACCCCCAGCAATTATACAAAATAAAGGGTGGGTAGGTGTGTAAAATTCAGATTTTACACACACACACACACACACACCCTTGGGGTGGGATGCCTTAATAAACCCCTTGAGCTTCGCTATTGGGGTTTATGTGGCATCCCATCCCTTGGGGGTAAAATCCACATTATAACTAGCTACCCATCCATTATTCTCTATATAATAATGACACCATTTCTTAATGGCTGAACTCCAAGCTAGAATCTTGTAATGGTTCCTTTAACATTCAGACTGGATAGATAAAAGGTTTTTCTTTGGCTTAAATGTATCTATACTAGGCTGCTGGTTGTGCCAAGAAGGCATCAGATAGACAGAAGGAAAAGCAGGTGGACATGATGACAGTACAGGCCATTAAGGAGACCTGTATCATTTTGTAATAGATCTGAGGTGTCCTACAGTCTGTGGACTTGATGATCACTGCACAGAAATGAATAACCTGACTCTCTGACGTCTGGCACCCTGGAGGTATAAAGCTGAGTGCTTAGAAGCCACAGGTATGTCTCTTGGATACAATCTCCTTCTTCTAGGAGCATTCATTTTTGGTTTTGTATGCCTTCATTGCAAGTGTGTGCCTGAGCAACCAGTATATCTGTATCAAGAACTTTTATAGCAACTAAAGACAAAGTCTTTTGTCTTGGGAATGTTTTTTTTTTTTTTTATGAAGTTGAGGGATAAATTTACAAATCTTCTATACTGCAATGCTTTTTCTTCAAAATAGAAACATAGAAACATAGACTTTGATGGCAGATAAGGACCACTTGGCCCACCTAGTCTGTCCATTTCCCTACCTACAGAATAAGCTGCAGATCCTAGTTAACCAACAGCTTATTTCTTCCTACCCCCCATAAGAATTGCCTTATGTCTGTCCCATGTATTCTTGAATTCTTCCACAGTTTTAGACCCCACAACCTCCTCAGGAAGGCTGTTTCATGTGTCCACCACCATCTCTGTGGAAAAATACTTTCCTCATTGCCCCTGAGTCATTCCCCCTCTATCTTCAAATTGTGTCCCCTTGTTCTTGCACATCTTTTTTTCTGAAAGATGCTACCCTCTTGGACTTTGTTGATTCCCTTGAGGTGCTTAAAAGTTTCTATCATGTCCCCCCTCTCCCTCCTTTCCTCAAGGGTATACATATTAAGCTCATTTAGTCTCTCCTTGTATAGCTTCTCTTGCAGACCCTGCACCATTTTAGTTGCCCTCCTCTGGACTGCCTCCATCCTGTCTATGTCCTTGCAGAGATGGGGTCTCCAGAACTGGAGAAGTGCAAGGTAGTGTACCTGGGAAACAAAAACCCTGGGGAAGAGTACACAATCGGGGGTGAGATACTAACAACAACAAAAATGGAAAGGGACCTGGGGGTAGTCATATCAGATGACCTAAAGGTGTGCAAGCAATGTGAGAGGGCAGTAAGGAGGGCTGGGGGGATAATGGGATGCACAGGCAGAGGCATCACCAGTAGAAAACAAGAAGTTGTTATCCTTCTGTACAGACAGATAGTGAGACCCCATCTGGACTACTGCGTTCAGTTCTGGAGACCCATTCTCCGCAAGGACATAGACAGGATGGAAGCTGTCCAGAGGAGGGCAACTAAAATGGTGCAGGGTCTGCACCAGAAGACATATGAAGAGAGACTAAAGGAGCTTAATATGTATAGCCTCAAGGAAAGGAGGGAGAGGGGGGACATGATAGAAACTTTCAAGTACCTCTAGGGAATCACCAAAATCCAAGAGGGTAGCATCTTTCAAAAAAAGAGGTGTGCAAGAACAAGGGAGCACAATTTGAAGTTGGGTCGGCGGCTCAGAGATAATGTAAGGAAGTATTTTTTCACAGAGAGGGTTGTGGATGCATGGAACTGCCTTCTGGAGGAGGTTGTGGAGTCAAAAACAGTGGTGGAATTCAAGCATGCATGGGACAATCATAAGGCAATTCTAGGTGTGGGGTAGAAAGAAGTAGGCTGCTGGTTAACTAGGATCTGCAGCTTATCCATTAGGTAGGAAAATGGGCAGACTGGGTGGGCCAAGCGGTCCTTATATGCCATCAAATTCTATGAGGTATTTGTTATTTTTAAACATTTAGAGATTCATTTTTTGAGATTTTATTTTATTGGGGTACCAATATCATTGTTCCAAGGGGGCAGATGAATGAGAAATTGGCTCCCTCTACAGCTCTTGAAATTGAAACTTTTAGTAACATCAGTCCCTCAGATAGTATTACAGAGAAAAATTAAAACTCTAAAATGGCTGAGCAAAACAGACTCAAAAAATCCTTAAAAATCACAAAAAAAAAGCTGGCCCTGTGACGCCAAAGGCTGAGGCGCTGGACGCCATACC